>CM056577.1:9888589-14711089 GCA_029721435.1 Gymnothorax reevesii | reverse complement strand
CTCACCTCCCGCCTCTGTTTAAACAAGTATTCATCTGAGTGTCAGCAGAGTGTCTGGGCAGTCAACGAGCCGGGAGGAGGGACTTCCGTTGAATGCGTGAGCTTACTTGAAGCATAACTGTGGTATTTTATTATTTTTAGCGAAAATAACCGTGTTTCAGTTGTTCTGAGGATACGAGCGGACAAAACAGACTTGGATTATACTGGACGATGCGTCAGACGATGATTTGATAGTTTGTCAACGGACGTTTTGTGGAGTTTTCCCACTGCTACTGGGTGACCCCATTTGCTTCCAGCAAAAAAAGGAATTTGGATAATTTTTCAAAACTCTCCAGCGGCCATAAAATTGCACCAGGTGAAGAACAACTTTGTCTGTTCAAGACATCTAATGGTGAGTAACTGACATACAAATTATAGTTTTTGGGTGGAGTATCACTTTCATCTAGCTGATGCAATCAAGCCCTTTAAGCTGTAGCTAATGCCAATTACAGTGAAATAATCTAACCTTTATTATACCGGGGAATCCCACTGAAATAAACAAAATGCAGATGTGGCCAAACATTATCCTGTTCAAAACCTAACAACCACTCCAAGAGTAAACGCAAGCAAGCCACAATCTAATTTTTAAGCGCATGTCAAATAACAGTCATGAATGCCGTTTCTGACCAGCTAACTCGTATTCGATTGGTGGTTCTTGCCAAAAGGTCATCCAATCAGCCAAAAGCAGAAAACATGAATATTCATATATTCTCTTCATTAGTGACGTAAGGGCTAAACGCTGGCTATACGACTGAGGCCAGACTGATATCAGTCAGTGACCGTTGGGAGCGACCAGCACTTGACATGTATGGATTCCAGGCTATAATTTTGAATGATTTCTGATAAAGTCTCTACTTTAATTGCGAGCTAGCTGGTGTTGTGACTAACGTGAGTCTTTAATAGTTTGGCTCTGAAGAATAAATAGTTAGCTCTCAACATAATGGTCCTTATAACGGCTAAAAAACAGGCAAAAATATCAAATCAAATCAAACTTTATTATCAACAGCTGTACATACAACAGTGGTGCAGGCATTAAGAGAAGACGTTTCTCCAGGATCCATAAATTACAGCATACATGCCTATGCAAGCACTCAAACAGACACATCACCCCCCCACCCCACACACACACACACACACAAACACAGACACACACAGAACAGCGAGCATACATACATACATCCCTGGAACATATAGCAATAGTAGTGCAAATTAAAATTATTATGTTGGAAAAATTGGCTCTATTAGCAGCAGCCTGTGGGTGAAGTGATGAAAGAGCAGTGCCTGCGTGTGCATGCCCCGCATCAAGAGTTCAGCAATCTGAACAGCTTGTGAGAGGAAGCTGTTGATCAGTCTGGTGGTTCGGCCTCTGATGCTCCGGAACCGTTTGCGTGATGGCAATGGGTGGAGAGGGTGTGAGGCGTCCCTGAGCATGTTCAGAGCCCTATGACAGCAACATTGGTGTACAATCCAGAGGCCAATGGGGTGTCTATGTATACAGTATTTGTTCATGGTCATTGTTAGTTTAGTGGCTAACAAATGTAAACAAAATTAACAAATGTTTATCCCTCTCTACTTCTCTGGGTTTCAGTTCCACATTCATATATCCCGCGGGTGGATTGTATTTACTTGTGCTTTTAAAATCTCATATAGAGTTTATGAATTACTGGTGGACAGTGGACTGGTGGATTCTGATGGCCAAATTAATGTCATATATATATATATATATATACTTCACTGACAAACCCAGTTAATTCTAGAATTCCAGAATTCATTGAAAGGAGTTCCCTATAACGTAGCTAATGAACAGGGCCACTCCCAATGCGTTTTCCTATTCGTCTTTACGTCTATATGTACCGCCTACATTCCCACAATCCCCGCTCGTCTAGTTTCCACGTCGTTTGCTCGAAAACCAAACAGCCCAGCGCAAAGCAAGAGTTCGCTTCCCCGAAGCACAAAATCCAAAACCCTACTCAGTACCTTCGGACGCAGAATAATTCTGAGACTCTGATGCTCCTGAGGAATCTTCCCAATCCGTTCCCGCAGCTCCCGTTTTTCCTCTGCGCACCCGCCTGCGCTTCGCCATCTTCGTACCTCTACCACGAAGCATCACCCGCTCGCCCCAACCGGGGTGCTCATATTCCGGACCACGCTGCCTCCGCGATGATGATCGAGGCCGGGCTCCGCGCCGCAGGAATTCCACACCGCTGTCTCGCAGCAGCTTTGCCCCTCGTCAACCGCGGCGCTCAGAAGCGAGAGCCCGCGGCTCCCCAGCAAGGCTTACCATGGCTCGCACTTCAGGCTCATCTGAGGCTCCACGTTGGACCGTTGCTAGACTCCATCGGGTGTTCAAGCGGAAGAAAGACAATGCATAACATCATCAAAAGATTCAGAGAAACTGGAAAAATCTCTGTGCGTAAGGGACAAGGCCGAAGACCTTTACTGGATGCCCTTGATCATCGGGCCCTCAGACGCCACTGCATCACTCACCGGCATGATTCTTTCATTGACATTACTAGATTAAGAAACCACGGTCTGTAAACAAAGTCTGCCGTGCCATCCACAGATGCCACCAAAAACTCTATCATGCAAAAAGGAAGCCATTGTTGATGATTCAGAAGCGCTGCCGTGTTCTGTGGGCCAAAGCTAATTTAAAATGGACTGTACCAAAGTGGCAAAGTGTCCTGTGGTCAGACGAGTCCAAATTTGACATTCTTGTCGGAAATCTTGGGCATCGAGTCCTCCGGGCTAAAGAGGAGCATTCAGCTCAAAAACCAGCATCTCTGATGGTATGGGGATGCATTAGTGCATATGGTGTCGGACACCTGTATGTTTTAAAAAGCACCATGAATGCTGAAAGGTATATAAAGGTTTCAGAGCAACATATGCTCCCCTACAGACGACATCTATTCCAGGGAGGGCCTTGTGTATTTCAGCAGGACAATGCTAAACCACATACTGCAGCTATTACAACAGCATGGCTTCGTAGTAGAAGAGTCCGTGTGCTGAACTAGCCTGCCTGCAGTCCTGATCTTTCACCGATTGAGAACATTTGGCGCATAATTAAACGAAAAGTCCGTCAAAGGAGACCCAAATGTCTGCAGCTGTTGGAAGCCTGTGTTAAACAAGAGTGGGATCAAATTCCAATGGCTAAACTCAAGAAACTTGTCCCCTCAATGCCCAGACGCCTCCACTCTGTGTTAAAAAGAAGAGGGGATGTTACACCACGGTAAACAGGCCCCTGTCCAAAATTTTTTTAGAACTGTAGCAGCCATCAAATTTAAAATGAGCTCATTTTGTGGATAAAATTGTAAAATTTCTCAGTTTCAACATTTGCTATGTTATCTCTGTTCTGTTGTGAATAAAATAATGGCTGGTGTGATTTGAAAGTCATTGTGTTTTGGTTTTATTCACAATTTACACTTTGTCCCAACTATTTCGGAACTGGGCTTGTACTTCGCGGGCCCACTGCAGTTTCCCCTAACAGTTTCAGCACACACTAGCCCATATGCCCCTCTTAGCCTATTCCAAACCCTTCGCCATTTAACCCCACACAGCAGATTAGACAACAGATTTTATCAGGTATGCACGTCGACCTGGCCCAGCTCATTCAACCATCCTATTTCTGCATTCATATTTTAGTCGCGGGAAAAAAATCCACCGTCATCGAACACCCGAGCGCCGCTCGTTCCGAGTAGTGCACGCAAACCGAGGTTGACAGTCGCCGTCCCACTTTACCGAGACATAGATCCTCCAGTCCTCTCCGCATCGAAAAATTGGACGATTTCTGTACACTCGTTCTTGATCTTGCTTTACGATTTGGCCGAGCGGTATGCGGTTGGGTAGATTGATATAATATATATATATATATATATATATATATATATATATATATATATATATATATATAATATATGAAATATGTGTTTTACGAGCAACATGAGCAAAAAAGTTACAAAGACTTCTTGATATTTTTCGCAGTCCTCGATGTGCGGAAGATGTGCGATGCATAACAAGGCTTTCAAAAATAATTTAGACTTTCGTCGGTTCTACCAATTAGTCTGAGCAACTTTTGCTGTATATGCACGTCGTGTTCTTCGCAAATGAAATCTCATACGTTTATAGTGCTGTTGAATGATTGCCATGTTTATTCCAAAATCGTCAAATTGTTACAAATGCTAATGTCCTTTGCCTTGTCGGCAGACATTTACGGATAATACACGTATCCACCTCGCGGCCACTAGCAGTGGCACAGCTCACTAGCGCTTCAGTTATTGGAACCTTTTGCCTCGTCAGAAAACATTTTGAACTGGGCAACACTTGTGCGGCTTGCAAAAAGTTTCAAAATCCGGGAGGTGCACAACCTCACGAAGCACCAGCGTGCGTGGCTGTCTCCGAGTGCGTGATTACGTCATTCGTGGTGAGCAAACCTTGCGCTTCAAGCATGAACTAGGCTTTACAGCCACTCACCGTGGCACAGCTCACTAGCACTTTGCTAGTGCTTCGATTATTGGTGCACTTTCACGCCGGCAAACATTCACGGATACTACGAGTATCCTCCTCACAGCCACTTGTAGTGGCTAGCGCTTTGCTTGTGCTTCAGTTATTGGTGCACTTTGCCTCGTTGGTAAACATTCACGAAAACTATGTGAGCCGCCAAATGTATAACTTTACATTAAGACAACTCGACCACAATAGACATCGCAAACAAAGGTCGTTCCCGTTCCCCCTCGTTCAGGAAGTTCTTCAGGAAACTAAGCCTAATATCTGGAAAACAGCAGTTCATGCTCAAGGCCGCACATATTCCCGGCTATGAAAATGGCGTCGCTGACGCCAAATCTAGCTTCCCTTGGCAGAGATTCAGAGGCTTGGCTCCGGGCTCGGACTTTCATCCCACTCCCGTTCCTCCGTTTCCTGCGACCGTCTACACCGGTCTCCTCAACTCAAGGCATTCGCCGCTTTATCTCGAGATGCTATCCTAAACGGGTTCGCTCCATGCTCACCTTCCCCGTTCGGAAGCAGTTCTAGAAATTCCATTCAGCCCTCCTACTGCCATTCCCGGCACTCGATGTCATTTCCATTATGAACTTCACTTTTGTACATTCACTCATTACACCACGTTTGACCAGCCTCGATACAAGACTACCTAAGCGGTATCAACTTCTTCGTCAAATTGGCCACTGGCTATCCGTGCTCGTCTATTTCCCACTCTCACGTGCAAACACTACTGAAAGGTTTATGTAAACAAGAGCCTCCTACTTCGACCAAACATTTACCCCTGATGGCAGACCTCCTCTCTCGCTGCACCCAGACGCTGCGCTCAGGGTACCATTCTCCTTCCACGAATTCCACTCTAGAAGCAGTGTTTTTATTGGCCTTCTTTGGCTTTTTGAGATGTGCCGAGTTCGCTCCGCTCTCCGCTAATTCTTATCCTTCTCATCACTCCAGCCTAAACGACATCTCATTCTACTCCACTGACTGCCTCATGTTTAAGACAAAGAGTAGTCAAATGGATCAGTTCTGCATTTCTCAGGCCATATTCCTATTTCGCCTAGACTCTGCCCTCAGTCCGTTCAAGCTAATATTAAACTACGTCACCTCAAGATACAATAACCACGCTTCTCCCCAAGACCCATTATTGACGATCGACACTGGCGCCGTAGCCACTCACTACTGGTTCCTCTTCCATTTCCGTCATGTTTTAAATAGATCCGACATTCCACCCCAATACTTCTCCAGGCCCTTTCCACTTGGCGCTGCCACCACAGCATCCAGGCAAGGAGTGCCGAACCACCTGATTAAAATCTTCGGCCGCTGGACAACAAACTCGTATGCAAGCTATGTTCGCAATAATGTTGATGACATTTTTAGAGCCCATCTCTCTTTGATCCATTAACACTTTTTGGGGGCTAAGAAGCCACACGGACTCCGACAATAGACGCGAGCCCCACCCTGAGTCTCGCCACTGCCCAATGTTCGCACAATCACCGACCAAGTCCAACATCACACTCGCCCCGATCTCCTATCTGCAGTTCCACCCAATACTCTCCTCCACTTTTGGAGTGGTCCAGAATTAATTACAGCAAGTTCCCGATAACGTAGGTTAATGAACAGGGCACCCCAATGCGCCTTCCTATTCATCCTTAAGCCTATATATACCTCCTACATTCCCACAATCCCCGCTCGTCTCGTTTCTACGTCCCTCCCACCCTTCCCCTCTCCAAGAAGGAAGCAAGAAGCAGCCTCGACCTGGGGCCTCGGGGGGCTTGGGAGCCATGCGGACTCCAACAAGAGATGCGAGCCCCACCCTGAGTCTCACCTCCCGGGGATGACCAACATCCGCGCAAGTCCGTATCACATTTGCCCCGATCTCCCATCCGCAGTTCCACCCGATACTCTCCTCCACTTTGGGAGTGGTCCAGAATTCATTATTCTTGTATTATACCTGCTGGCAAAGGAATTTGCTGTGTGGAGGATTTTTACCTTTTTAACATGGATTTTCCACCTGATAAAGAAAATAATATAACTGCTTACCCATGCCTGTCTGATGTTTATTATGTCCAAACTCATTAAACGGAAACAAAAACACCGGCAGATGTCATGGTTCGTGCGGTGTGCGTGTTGTTTGGACTTTTCTCTGCGGCTCTCGTCCCGGGATGATATCGAATTCCTTGGCTATTGGATTCTTTACCCAGCTGGCTGATTGAGCTGGGGCAGCGCCTTCCCAAAATTTATATAAGTCGGAAGTGCAGCACGCCTCCTTCGCTAGAGTGTCTGTGTTTTGATTAGCACTATAGCTGCAGATATCTGTAGTCAGGTTTTGTATGACTTTCTATCTTCTTATTATTCGAGTTTCTTCTCCCTTTTTTCTATCTCGCTTTGCTTACGATTTTTGGACTATTATACGTCCTTTGGAAACACGAGTACTTTCGTTTGGTCCGTATTCTTTTCTGTGTTGGTACTGTGTCCGTGCTGCTCACTTTCTCTCTGGTCATTGCGCTTGGCCTCTTAATTCTACCGGCCATTACAGCAGTATAGAAAAGAAAATGACTTTGATTTGGAGAATTGATTTTAATCACAATTTAACTTCAGATTTAAAAAAAAAACTGCAAATAAAAACATGCATTTGTATGGGAACGCATAAAAACACACGCCTGCACACGTACACTTAAATAATTGTATGTATGCCCATGTTTGTCACATCAAAAGACTAGAAAACAGAGACACAGAGTTTGAAAGACAGGAAGGCTTCCTGGTTCATCAGGAGTATAAGTAGCAGTGCGGCCTCCGTATGCGGCAGATTCCTCTTTCTGCTGGTGTTGATGGGTATTTCACTCACTTCATTACCATTTGCTCAATTTTCAGTCAAATAACTGATTTGCTCAATAATTGATTCTAATCAAATGACCTTCAAACAGAATGACCTGCCAGTTTATCTTTAGGCAACATTATTGTTCGCTGCGCCACAAAGTTGTGAAGCACTTTGACTGGTATGAGTAAGAGTCACAACCCTTGTACTTCCTTAATCGGTCCCCTTTCCAGCAAACTGCATGTGTTTGTAGTTTTGTCTCCTGTAGCGGATCTATTGTCTCGTTGCTCCCAGGTGTTCTCATTTATACGCCTGGTCTGTCTGGACTAAATAAGCTTATTTTCTGCCCAGTATGGAAGCCGGATTGTAACACATTATACCCCACAAAGCCTACCAGTCAGTATGTGTCCTCTAGTTGAGCAAAGCTCTCCATCCGTGTGCTTCGGTAATTTATGATCGAGAAATAAGTAACTACCCTTTAGAGTCTTATTATAAGGAACACCTCTCAAGCCTTCATTGGTTAGGATTGGGAGCACATTCCTGCTAAACACCCTTCATTGCTGTTCAGTCCTGCTTCTGTGGGGGGGATTCATTATCTGGCTTCTGCCCGGGATGGCCCCTGGCCCCGGCGCGGACATGCTCCAACCCTACTCAGTCATTACCAACTTACCTGCTCTGCCCCTTCCGGTGTTTTGGGCTAATGCCTTTCCCTCTACTCCTACTGTTTTCCTATTGATAGATATTCCCTTGTGAATTGTACCATGAATCTGCATATGGTTCCTTATCTGGTTCTTAACAATATGTCTTTTGATGATTCTTATCTTTAAGTGTTCATGAAATGGCTCTGATTATTGTGAAATTCTTTGCACAGCATAGGGTAAGTATGGCAATTTTGCATCAATGTGAAAATCTGTCACATATTGTGTTTAATGCTGGTTTGATTCACTTAACAAGATGTTTTACGACTTAATTGCAAGCTCTTTATTGCTTAAAACGGAATCAAGAGCCATTTGAATTGAATCTTTGATTACTTTTAATTAATCTTCTGGAATCTCTTATGAAATAAAAAGCTACAATGGGAGATGCATTTCAGAGTTTTTTTTTAATTATTCAGATTATTTCAGTCATTACAGGATCACTCTGGGGCCATTTATCTCCACTTTTATCGCCTCCTGATCATTAGGTCTTGTTCTCCGTTATTCTCAGTTATAATAAATGATTGTTTGATTGTTCATCCGGCAAATTACACAAGACCAGGTCATGTGTAATCTTCTGTTAAAGGTCCCCTATCATGTCACCAGGTGCACAGCCAATTACAAACCATTTCAAAATCTATCCTTGGTGAAATCACAAAAACGGTGGGATCACCCAGAATAATGAAGGAACTGAACACCTGGTTGGCTGAAATTGATCAGTTCATCTTGTCTCTGGATTGTCACCTCACCGTATCATGTCACAAAGGAGCAAAATGTGAATTGGCTCGTAAAGGCTAATTGGCTGTGCACCTGGTCACATGGTAGGGGTTCTTTAAAGGCAGGAGTTGGTGCCAGCCCTGGTGGTATGTCTGCGGTGTAAGAGTGTAATCCATAAATGCTTATTGCTTTGCAATCTTTCCCCAGCTCAAGTCCCCTTACACTTTCCACTGAAATGACTTATCTTGACACAATCCTGAGTCAGTGCAGCGCCTTACAGGCTGCAGTGGATGTCAGAATATTCCAACATTTTACTCGTTTTCCTTAATGCAGTCCAATAACAAGACAGACCTGGCTGACTTATTTAAAATCCTTCAAGGTGCAAGACCGCTGATACCGAGGCTGGACGTTATATTAAAAAAAAAAAAGGCTTTTAATTTGAAGTCCCTAAACCACACTTACAAAACCATACGCTGGTCATTCCGTTTAGATAGATTGCTAATTAGCTGCATGTGTCTGCATGCAAGACAAAAGACCAGTGACGCTTTACTTGGGGAGTCTCCAAAGCATCGATGTGGAGATCACCTGAGATCCAAAAGGGAAGAGCACAATAGTTGGGTCGGATCCGAACATCCGTACTTCGCCGCACAAGGACTTTGTGGGGCCCTTTTTCCTGGGACATTTGCAAGTGCTGAGGTCTGTCCATATCCACAATTCATCCAGTCCAGAGGGGACCTCAAGCTTCTGCAGACTTCCAGAGAGTCCGGGGGGGGTGCAGACTTCCAGTGTGATTACCCAGTATTCATAGCAATTAGAATGTGACAATATACAATTATTGACTTCAGTTAAGGTGAATCCAATGATTTATCCACCTTGTACAAGTGATATTCACCGAGTCTGTAGTGGATAAATAATTGGATTCACCTCAACTGAGGTCAATAACTGTTTTATTGAATGACCCTACTGGAAAATATCAAATAAGAGAAGGGCGACGACTGTAACGTAAAGCTTCTCGCCGGGACAAAGCGTCAAGAAGTACAGACACTGTCTGGAGCTCCTGGGGGGAGAGTCTAATCCATTTTTAGCTCGAGGTCGTTGGATTGTTTTTTTCACCTCTCGCGCACTTTCCTGCCTTGACGATCACTGTTTACAGTCACTTATGGAGCTCGCCTCCACCAATCAGGGAAGAGTGAATCCATACACCATAACAATATCAATTATACCACAGAAGCAATTTTAAAAAAGGAAAAGTATGAATTGAGGCGTGATGGGGGAGAATTAAAAAAAAGATATCCCAGTGTATGTAATGCACAAATCATTCAGCCTAAATGTTCACTTATTTCATGTTTCAGTTGAGGGCTGTAGCCACAGCCGTGAGTGAAGCCTGAAGTCCCGTTTGATTTGCCAATTCAAGCTCGCAGCCCTGTGGTCTTGTAGCCCTTGCGGAATGAAGCAGAGCAGTTCAGTCGACGTCGCAGTACGTACAACAGAAATCCGTGAGAGCTTGGTCCGCGAGCCCGGAGGACGGACACTTGGATTGAGCCATCATGCTCTAATAGCAGACTCGTCAGGCCCAAAACAGCAAAATTATTCATGGTGGCAAGGAGACCTGTCAAAAATCATGACAATTAATTGAATAGCCTACAGCTAAAAGTACTTAAGTCACATTTTGGACAGTTCAAGTTCAGCAGAGACATGTTGTGTTTGTCTGGCCAAGGCTATAAATGAAGACCCCCAAAGCTAAAAGTACTGCAGTCACTGAATGTTCATTCTGAGAGAATCGAATCAGTGACCTCATAAGATACGTTTTCCAAGCCTTAACTCACAGCGCATGAAAATGTGACTTAAGCATTTTTAGCACTAGGCTCTTCAATTTCAAACAGTAAGAACAGCAACTGCAGAACAGCGGCGTGACCAAATGTTCAGAAGATCTCTTTTGACTGGTGGATACATGGCAGGATATTTGCTAATAACCGCAGAACTATATCTCTGAAAATGGCCACACAATTGAATCTATCCTTATCTGAACTAGTATTGATAGAGTACGTTGTGAGCTGCTCAGAGCTGGCATTTATGACAGTGTTCCTGATTACTTGACCAACCCCCTGTATGTGCTTAGAATACTCAGTACTGATCGCTCTGACTCTTATTTTACAATCAGTACTCGTCAAGAAATGCAGTGCAGATTTGATAGAGGCCTGAAAAACATTGTAAAAAAAAGTCTTTAAAAGGCAAATGGGTTTATGTTCTCACATTGGCAGGCAGCTGTAGATTTGACCAATGTTGATACTTCAGTGATGCTGCACTCTCAGATTTACAAGTCCATTTGTGTGTATCAAGGCACAATTTATACTAATGTACCTCCAAGGGCTGGTTATTGGACCATAAGGTTACTATAATGCATACTTTTTCGGGGACTAAAAAGGTACATACACATTTTCGATGGTGCAATAAGCCTGTCTGTGAGGGTTTTGTCCCCGTGACGCGGCACTGTACGTCTTAAAATGAAAGTAAATACTTGATTTTCTGAGAGTGTGAAAATTCCTTACAGTAAAATACCCACCAGCTTCAGATACGCTGATATGCTTTGCGGGTCCTGTAATCCCGAAAAATTTTAATTCATACTGTGAAATTGAAAAAACCTGCTGGGACAAATTAAGTTAAAAATAGGCTTTTTGGTTGAATGGAAGAGTGAGTAGAATTGGGCGAGAGCGATTTATTGCTGCACTCACCCTGCTCTGCTTTTAAATGCAGTTTTTATATTTTATTTTTTATTTATTTTTTGTGGTTACAGAGAGTCGGAAATGGGGAGGCTGAGTGATATGATAAATGATGGTGTTCGTCACACAAGCACACTGTCTGCTGACATGAAACATGCTGACATGATGCAGGCATTGCCTCATGTAGGGGTCTTCAACATTGTTCCTGGGGACCCTCTGTGTATACTGGCTTTTGTTCCAACCACAGTTGCAATCGCAGGATTTGCCCTCTTAACTCGCAAGATAACAGGAATAGCTATGTTTGCCATCAAGCCCCCGTTTACACATACATGGTTATTTTGACAAACGGAGACATTTACCCTGCATTTGTGCCCTACGTTTACACGCAAACGGAGAATTCGCCTCTGAAAATGATTCTTTCTAAAAACTTTGGCCAGAGTGGAGATTTTGGAAAACTTGGGTTGCAAGTTTGCATGAAAACTGACAAAAACAGAGTTTTAGGCAGCCGACGTCACAGTATGCGCCAGAACTTGCACCTGAAAATATTAAATCCCTGAATATAACCCATCATGTTGCTCAAAATGTTGGTCAGCTTTAGTCCAATAGTCCAAAACTCTCCTATAGTGAGGTAGGAACTATTGGCAGCTGATTACATCATGTATAATAGGCCTTTTCATTCATTACCTCAGCTGGAGTGGAGGTAGTGCCCTTGTCGTTTTCATCATTATTCCTACTTGGGAGTTAATGCAGCTTAAAGGTTGCATAACCTTACACTCATAAAAGCCAGAGCATGTGGAAGACGGGCCTTTCCATGACTGACGTCCTACCAGTAAGGATTACAGCGAAGCTCGCTCAAGAGTTTGTTTGCTTTGCTTTCGTAAAGGGAGTTTCTCCACTGTGGGTGAAGTTCACCTCATCAAAACAATTCAGGATAACATAATATCTCAGTATGACGTACATGACTGCTGTTTACCAACATCACTTTGTGACACTTGTCATACAAAGGTTTATAGGATGAGGCAAGGAAACTTGACCAAAAATTCAACTGTTTGTAATGGGTCATCGAAGGCCAGTGTTGGATCAGCCCCAGAGTTCAGTCTTATGGCTGTTTGATTTGCCAAATGGCGAAAGCCAATGGATTCAAGGCCAAGCAGATACAAGGTAGCCTCAAAAGAGGGCGTCCAAAAGACTTCGAAGAGCAGAATGCCTCTTTTAGGCTCTTTTATCGACTTCTGCGAGGACTATGCGAAACTTGGCATCTCGATCACACCCAAATTCCACATCATCAGAGACCATTTGCGTGAGTTCTGTAAGTGCCATAGTTGTGGATTGGCTAGATATTCTGAGCAAGCTTTCGAAGCAGCTCACGCTGACTTATCAATATTCTGGGAGAGGCATCAGATAAAGGATAGCAGCAACAAACTATTTGGTTTGCGCTTAAAGCAAGCCGTCAAAGAGTACAATAGTGCACATGTCTAAGCATTACATTTAGCTAGATAGAACATTTTTGCCACATGAGGGTTAAAGAAAGGAGATGGACTACTCTTACTATTTTTCACATTCTTTTGATCGACAGCCCTGCAGAGGAGACTTTCAGAGATAAATCACCAAAGCGCAGAAGTTTTTTAACCCTTTAACGTCAATTTGAAAATTTCAGGTTGGGTGCCGATGAAAAAGTGGATTTTCTCCAAAATCTCCCAACAGATTTCTTTATTTTTGCATTTTCTTTATCTGCTCACTAAGACCTACACAATGACATAGGCCTTGTTTCAGTACCTTTTTTTCAGACTTTCAAGCACTTTAAACCCAGTGTGGAAAACTTTTCTGAAAACTGATACGTGTGCATAATATTATTTTTGAAAACGGAGACGGTGAAATGTTCATTTATGAAAATTTCCGGCCACATGTAAAAGGAATGCAAGAATTTAAAAATATGCCATACCCACATTGCGATGCATTGGAAATAACAGCATAAGATGAGAGAAAATAATGTTACCAATCAAATTAAAGATGCAGTTGGCTCCTAATTGGTGAAAAATAATTGACACATCATGACAAATTTATTCAACATGCAAATGATAAAGAGTCAAACCAGTTATGTGTTGTGTTGGTCTAATAAAGTTCACCTGAAGTTTTTTGAAATAACTTGAAACAGTTGAGTCCAGCAGCCTAATTTGGGGCTCGTCAGTGTCCAATTTGATCTGTTTGAAACATTATAATGCTTGAAATTTCTTGCAGTAAAGAAATAAAACCACAATGTTCAAGAATATTTTATTCTTCATAGCATGTATGGCTGTTCCTATGTAACATTTGGCCAAAGATGGTAAGTAACAAGTCTTAACATGACAAACAACTAATTCAAACATAAACAGCTTGTGAAAATCCTGCCATTCCAATTGTGGTTGGAACAAAAGCCAGCATATACAGTGGGTTTCCAGGAACGAACGACCCCTGACCTAATGAGTCTCAGCTATTGGCCACCATGCTCATGTGCCTTCATCTGGTAAATAACATAGAGAAACACAGATGCACACACACACACACACACACACACAAAGTATACACATGGATGCACGGATACGCACCTGCAAAAACAAACCCATGCGGATGACAAACTTAGACTAGTCCACAAGCACGCACACACTTATTTATTTATTTGCACGTGTGAGAGGCATTACAAAAGATCACTCAAGAGGAGTGAGTTAAAAAGAAGAAAAAAAATGTGCAGGTGAGGTCTGAAGCCTGAAAGGGCTTATGGAGCGGCCTCACCCTGACCTTGTGCTTACACAGATCCTATATACACACACACACACACACACTCAAAAATACTTATACGCATTAGCTGCACATGTGCAAGCACCCAGGCATACATATAAGCTATGCATTTACACAGTCAAAGATAGGCTACACACACTCATATGCGCACATGCGCATCTTCGCACACACCCAAGCACACATGAATTTATAAACACACGCTTACACAAGCACACGCATGCATATAGGCTGCACACACAAACACGCACTCAAACATGCACAAAAGCAACACGCGTGCACTCACTCCGACATATATATAGGCTACACACACACACGCACACACACACACAACACACACATTAACACACACTGAAAGCTTTGCATGCACATTGGTTCTGAAACATACACACTCTCACGCGCACAGCACATGCGTGCACATGGGATGTATACATGGACACACTCTCAAAGCTATGCATGCACACACACACACACTGAAACATACGCATAGGCTGCACATGCATGCACACACATAAGCACGCACACACACACACACACACACACACACACGCGCGCGCGCGCGCGCGCGTGCTTGAACACAGCGCACAGATGGCTCATGTTCTTGGGAGAGATGCCAGTGGTTTTGGGGACGTTTGCTTAAATGTCAGGAATATTTTAAAAAGCAGGCCTCCCCCTCCTCGCACAGCAATCTCACGCTGAGCTGTTCTCCGTGCTTTGAGAGCGGAGTACGCGATGGTTCCCCAGTGAAACATGATATTAGATGAGCCCGAATCTGCTCTCAGCAGCTATCCCGAAGCGTTTCATCACACCGTTTATACCATTACACAACTGCGCCACTGTACTTACGTGTTTAAGTCTCAGGCATGCCTTAAAAATCACCCGCAGATTGCTTACAGGAAAGAACCACTTTAAAATGGCCACCAGAGGCCCTGGACTTGAATACTACCTTTGGGAAGACCTCAGATGTGCCACAGACCTGCTCGCGCACACAAGTACACACTCCGACACGAGCACATGCACAATCACAGGACTCGGCAGTCAACCTCCCATGGGAAGAGTCTGATACTAAGAGCAAGTTATCTCCAAAACTGCAGTGCATGCACCGGGAATATAGATGAGAGATATTGTAGTTGGACTATTACATTTCCTTACCATTAAAAAAGTACAGTGGGCTCCAAATTTACTGGCACCCCTGACTGGCAATGCATGAACAATACTTAAAAAATTCTCAAAAAAAATATTTATGGAGAAACTGTAAATATCAACATCTGAGAAATACTGTATGATTTCAGTGTTCCAATGGAGCCAACCAAAGTTAGTCACTGATCTGATTAAAAATCAGTTTCCTCCAAATCAAGGTTTCACAAATAATGGCACCCTTGAAGATTATTGTGAGTAACACGTACCGAAACTAAACCAGGTATTTAAGGGCATCTAAAGTCGATTCTCAGACGGGACGTTGAACGTCCAATGTTTACAAACAAATCACTTGCTTTTGTCAACATCTTGCTTTGTCACATGAACAATTTAATTCATATAAACCATTGTTTTCTGTACATGCGTAGATAATCCTTCTATTTTGGTTAGTTTGCGCAGGTGCGGCTCGCTGCTCGGCCAATAAACAAAAACAATAGGAATCGACTTTAGATGCCCTTTAAATTATGGCTTTGGTTGTTTCCATGAAAACATTAATGAGGTATTTCACACACATTAGTATTTTGTTGTTTCAAGCACATTGTCTATTGCCTCTGCCAAACGAAGTTGGCAGGAAGTCATGTGATCTGTGCCGCTAGTTTGTTTGTCTGTTTGTGAACAAACTAACTCAAAAAGTAATGATCAGATATCTCTGGAATTCTGTGGGTCGGTTGCTATTACATCATGGATGGACTACATTGATTTTGACCACGATCAATCAAACAATATGGCAGCCATCTTGAAATCGTATGGCACACGATAACTGAACTTTGCTCCCACTCACCAAGATTTGGACTGTGCTGCCTTGGCGGAGGTTTGCACTCCAGGAGTGCCTTTGGTATTTTTATTGTATTATTTGTGCATTATCAGTAATTTTGGAGCCCACTGTTCATTTTCACATTAAATGATGTACATTAGATTACCTTACCATTAAAAAAACATACAGTTAGTATTCTCCACTTCTGCGATTCATCTCTTAATTTTGTATTTATTTTGCTTTTTTTCTTTCCTGTGCCTGTCTGGTTCAGTTCATTACTGATTATCCTTGAGCTCTTGTTTCTGCGTCTGTTCATCTACTCCTCTGCTCTTCCTCTGCGGTTCTGCTCACGCAGTGTCATGTTTGTGACCAGGCCCCTCTCTGCTCCCCTGCTCTCCTCTCCAGCGGTCCTCTGCTCTCCTGGTTACTTCCAGAGTTGTATTAAAGCTCTCTGTTTTCTCCTCTCAGTACGAGTTTGTCCCAGCTTTTTTTTTTTTTTGTCCCGTTTCATACATGCTTTTTTTCCCAAATATTGATTCCCATATGCTTTGACTTCCTTTGTTTCACACTTTTTGAGCTTTTGGATTGGCCCCTGTGGCCCCTTGCTGTCTCTGGATTACCATTTTTCCTGTTCACTGGTTTTGTTTTTGTCTACAATTATGGAATGCATCCTGCCTAACTCACAGTGGTTAGCATTGCTGCCTCACAGCAAGAAGGTCGTGGGTTCGAATCCGGCCTGGGGCCTTTCTGTGTGGAGTTTGCATGTTCTCCCCGTGTTGCGTGGGTTTTCGCCGGGCACTCCGGTTTCCTCCCACAGTCCAAAGACATGCATATCAGGCTAATTGGAGACACCAAATTGCCCATAGGTATGAGGGTGAGAGTGAATGGTGTGTGAATGGTGTGTGCGCCCTGCGATGGATTGGCAAGCTGTTCAGGGTGGGTCCCTGCCTTTGCCCGTAGTCAGCTGGGATAGGCTCCAGCTCGCCCCGTGACCCTAGTGAGGAATAAGCGGGTATAGAAAATGGATGGATGGATCCTGCCTAACTTGTTTTTGGATTTTTGCCTGTATTACAACAATGATTCTGCCCTCTGTTTTTGTATTGCAATCTTCCTGCTCGTTACTGACCAGGACAGTCTGACCCTGA
Source organism: Gymnothorax reevesii (assembly GCA_029721435.1). Classification (NCBI taxonomy): domain Eukaryota; kingdom Metazoa; phylum Chordata; class Actinopteri; order Anguilliformes; family Muraenidae; genus Gymnothorax; species Gymnothorax reevesii. The sequence continues at coordinate 14,693,745 of CM056577.1, read as the reverse complement.
TTACTGCCTTAATAAAATGTGTGAAACTTTGCTCCAGTTTGTGCCTGGGTCCAATACCTACTCTGACATGTACCTTGCTGTTAAAAAAGATGTACAACGTACATAACATTACCAGTAAAGTATACATTACATTACTGTTATGAAATTGCTTTCCACTTTTATTTAAAGTGACTGATAATTCATCAGACTAGGCGGGGGTCAATCTCCTCTGATAATGTGCAATTTAGGTCCTGGTTGTGGGGCCCAACAAGAGTATCTCTGTTACTCAGGAGTCAGGACCTAAACCAACCAACCGTCTGGACTCCTCGTCAAATGCCCTTAGCTATCAGCTATTGGCCTTGCCTAAGTGCAAATTTATTATCCCGGCCCGCCCAAAGGGTGAGGGAAGGGGTATTGTTCTCGGTTCGTGTTTTTTTTTTTTTTTCTGTTTTAGCGCATTTGTGTGTTTGTTTGTTTGTTAACACTCTAACGGCAAAACTAACAGCCAGATTCACCCCAAATTCGGTATAGGGATTGCCACTGACCCAGAATAGATCCCTATTGAATTTTATACAAGTATGTGAAAGTATGTGCGAGGGGCGGGGTTTGTTGTGACTGGCACCACTTGTTATATTTATCTTTGGATTATGTTCCCTGCTATTTGGCTGATGTCATAATTGGGGGAGTGGTCAGTGAAGGATGTACTGGCATGCCAGCTTCCTGTAAGCAGCAGTCGACTTTAATATCATATAATGATAAATTCTGCGTAATGCTACAGTTGTGGGTCTCTGTACATTCAATGTCCAGTAAATTCTCTGTAGAAGTAAATTTTTTCTTCCACAGTTTCTGTTAAAATTTTTGAGTAGGTTGTCTATTTTTTTTTTTTTTTGCATGGCAACTGTGGAATTTTAGTCCTTGGGAAGTGGGCCTGCTCTGTTTCCATGGTTACCGTGTTAAAAGTGAAGTAGACCAGCCAGCCTGTGTAGTCTTCATGCAAATTTTTGAAGCATAGACTTCTCCGTTTTCACAGTTACAGTCCAGTTTTATGAAGAAGACTGGCCTATCGTCATGGCTATTCCAGAATTTTTCATTTGAGTCGACTGGTCTGTTTTCATCGTTGCTGTTGGACGATTTTAAAGTACACTGGTCAGTCGAGACTTTACCCAAAAAGAAGAGTTCATTAGGAAGATGAGGTCAATCCTGTTGGTCTCGCTCTTTTTTTTCTGTGCTGATTGAGATGTTTTATTTATTCATTCATTTAGTTTAATTTTCTTTGGGAATTGATCTATCTGAGAACAGAGATTTTGAATCTGCAGTAATTTGAGACTGCTCAGTTCCTTTGGATTGTTTTTTTTAATGGCGAAATGCTGCCGTGAGCTGCAATGGTGGGTTCCCTGCTGCGTCTGTTTCCTTCGAAATCCAAATTCACATCACATGGGCTCTATGGGAGCCATATTTCTCCAGGGAAGAGAATTTGACATCATTTTCCTCTATTTTTGTAAGTAAGTTAAAGTTCCAGTTCTCCGCTAAAATTCTGAATGTCCTTGGTTATTTATAAAAAAAACATTTATCTCTCAAATAAGAGCGCAGTTTGCCAAAGTCAGAAATGAAAGTAATGTCCACTTACCTGGAACAGTAGATATCCATTCAGACAGTACATTTAAAAGGACACATTTATTTTTCCCAGTTCACATCACTTCTTCAGTGGACTCAACGGCATCTTACTGCTTTGAAGACGCCCCAGTTTAGCTGTTAGACCTCTCATTTTCACTTCATTTGGTGAAAAAAAGCTATTGGAATTACCTGTCATTTATTTAACCTTTTATTTTACTAGGTTAATCACACTGAGATTTAAAATCTCTTTTTTAAGTGGGTCCTAGCCAAAACAGCTGCGCATTTACAGCATCATACAAACAAACAATAAAAAAAAAACAAAAAAAAAAAACTTTAAATCTTAAAGTTTTTAGACCAGTAGACATGCGTGATGAAACAATTAACAACACTGTACAGAACAACTGCAAATGGGATGAAGACTTTCTAGGCCAATCACAACAGACTGATACTCCCCTGAAGTGAAGAGCGTTTGTAGTTTGAGTGCATGGTAAAACATCCCAAGTATTATGAGCAGTATGTGAACTTTAGTCTGGGCCTGTCATGTTATTTATTTATTTATTTATTTTTATTTTATTTTTTTTACATCAGAAACAGACCTACTTTCTTTAGCTCACAATTCTCAGCTCTGCCTGAATGCCCTGCTCCCTCCAAACAGTCTGAGCTGGCTACACTGACCAATCAGAGCAGAGATCGTAGTCACAGAGCTCATCATGTAGCCTGACATACACAAGATAAAAAGACAATCAGCAAATGACCTAAAAAATGGTGTTTTTTTTTTGTTTAAAGTATTTAAGCCCCCCTATTGGATATCCAAGAATATAATAACTTGGGGGGGGGGGGATCAGCATGATGATGTGGGACTTTTATGAGGAGTTCTCCAATTGTAAATGCTTTCTCTGTGAGCCGTTGAGAGTGCACTGAAAAACAGGAGTTGTGGAACTGGATTTTGATGCAAGGATGACTCAGGATTTATTAGGCCTTTACTACAATATAGGAAGGCAGCAAATGCAAAATGCAAAGACACAAGGAAACGAGGTTCCTGAAAGAATAATACTAGCAATGCGCTTTCCTGAGACATCTGTAACAGCCCTTCAGAATTACAAAATATACAGGAAACGAGGTTCCTAATAACAACAATGTTGGGCTGAACATAAATGATAGGTGCAGCGTTAGAGGTTAGGATTATACAACACAGGCAAATACACGGGATATAAGTCAATACAAGACTACAGCTGAACAACAAGCTTGTGTGGCTTATGAGACTTTGCACCGAAGGAGTGCAAAGCTCCCTATTATATAGGCAATGCCATGGTGATGATACAATGAGTAACAGGCGTGAGTGATCACAGTGGATTGTGGAATGCGGGCCGTAACTTGATAGGCCAAAATCTATTTCTCTTGACCTGAGTATGTCTAATAAGGTTTGGCAAACTACTGAGTGCTTGGTGACATGAGATTCACGGAACGCAACTGTTTCATGTTGTTTTAATGTAGCAGCTTAGTGTGCGGAAAAACACTATAGCTTCGAAACTCATTGCTTGAGATATTAACGTGAGTAGACACCGATCACCCACAACATTACAACCAGCTTCCTAATATTGTGAAAGTACCCCTTCGGCCACCCAAAATAACTCTGTCAAAGTAATGCCTGCCTGAATTCCCATACCCAGGGTTTCCTAGTAAAACATTTCCTGGAGCATCCTGATGCCATCTCTTCCCTTGGTAAATGCTGCACACGTACCCAGCCGATGCACATGAGATAAAAGAGAATGTCTCACCGCACTAAGTGACCTTCTCATGCTGCCCCAAGGTCCACTTCTGAAGCTCAGATGCCCATTATAGGTGCTTTTGGCAGTGGACCAGCATTAGTTTGGCACTCCATCTAGTCTGCCGCTACAAAGCACTATACACAGCAGGGTATGATGCACTGTGTGTTGCTGTGATGGTTCCGCCCTGCAGTCCCTCCCCTTCCTGCTGTCTGCACCTCCACCTCTACGAACCGCACCTGTTGCTCGTTGAGGTGGAGGTGAAGGGAATAGTATTTAATGTGTTATTTTACTTCCTTAATATTTTTTACTCAGCCTGTGCGTTTGGGTCCCTTTCTAAGCTTTTGGGTCCATGGTCCCAGAGCCCGCCGGCTTGTCGTCTTCAGCTGGCGGGGCAAAACCATGACAGTTGCGATGCATTCCTGACAGAATCGTAATTAAAAGTCGCCCTTCTATCAGTTTGGTCTCGACTGGATTGCCTTTGTGCATCTATAGGGCTTGGGCACGCAACTCCGTGTCATTGGTTCATGGTTTGTCGCTCCTTAAAAGACTGGCTGTCGGTTACTACGCACTACTGACTGGAAGCACCTCAGAAGTCCTGCTGCTTCAGAGATGCTCTGACCGAGTAATTCGGCCAGAAAAGTTTGGGCCTTATTACAGTCGCTCAGGTTCCATGTTTCCCACATTCATCCCGTCGACTACAGGAAACAACTGTTCAATTAAAGGTCTACCTGCAGTCAGTGACATGCGCCATCGCTATGAGATGAGGAGTCCAATTGCAGAACCTTTCTAAGTCAAGTTGGTCCATTTTTTTTTGAAAAGTCAAATTTTTTGGTAGGCATAGAAATAATCTTCCATAGATACCAATTTCCACTATACTGAAACTAGTAGCCTTGCAGACATAATCAATGAGGCAATTAATTATTTTTGCATAAGAAAGGACTTTGATTTTGCAACACAAAGTTTTGCCTTTGCAGGTTTTGACAGTGGAGTGGAAATTTGGCAGGTTTTGACAGTGTTTAAACCAGCCCTGTTGCTCGATAGGTGAAGGTACAGTGCTGTGAAAAAGTATTTGCCCCCTTCCTGATTTCTTTTTTTTTTTGCATGCTTGTCATGCTTAAATGTTTCAGCTCAAACAAATTTTAATATTAGACAAAGACAACCCGAGTAAATACAAAATGCAGTTTTTTAAATGATGATTTTATTTATTAAGGGGAAAAAGCTATCCAAACCTAACTGGCCCTATGTGAAAAAGTAATTGCCCCCCAAATCTTAATAACTGGTTGTGCTACCCTCAGCGACAGCAACTGCAATCAAACGTTTGCAGTAACTTGCAATGAGCCTTTCACGTCGCTGTGGGAGAATTTTAGCCCACTCTTCTTTGCAGAGTTGTTTTAATTCAGCTGCATTGGAGGGTTTTTGAGCCTGAACGGCCTGTTTAAGGTCATGCAACTGCATCTTGAGCGGATTTAAGTCCAGACTTTGACTAGGCCACTCCAAAATCTTTATTTTCTATTTTATAAGCGATTCAGAGGTGGACTTGCTGGTGTGTTTCAGATCATTTTCCTGCTGCATAACCCAAGTGCGCTTGAGCTCACAAACTGATTGTTGGACATTCTCCCTCAGGATTTTCCAGTAGAGAGCAGAATTCATAGTTCCCTCAATTTTGACAAGTTGTTCAGATCCTGAAGCAGCCCCAAACCATCACACTACCACCACCATGTTTGACTTTTGGTATGATGTTCTTTTTATGAAATGCTGTGTTAATTTTATACCGGATGTAATGGGATGCACACCTTTCAAAAAGCACAACTTTTGTCTCGTCAGTCCATAGAATATTTTCTCAAAAGTCTTGGGGATTATCAAGATGCATTTGACAAATGTGAGATGAGCCTTTGTGTTCTTTTTGATCAGCCCTGGTTTTCGCCTTGGATGCCATTTTTGCCCAGTGTCATGGTTTAGTCCCGCCGGCTAAAGGCAACAAGCCGGCGGGCACAGGGACCATGTACCCAAGAAAGGAGGGACCCAAAAGCACAGGCTGAGTAAAATATAAAGATTTAATTTTAAAAATCAACAAACATATGCCCAGGGGGGCAGCGGCAAAAGGGCTCCATAATCAAACGGCCACCATACAGACAAAGCCTACAGAATCCCACTGCACTGAATAACTGCCAGTGCAGCTCTTAGATACTCTTGCAAAGCAAAGCTGCAAAGCAAGCAGCTGTGGCTCGTTGAGGTGGAGGAGCAACCAGGAGAGGGGAGGGCCTGCAGGGCCAGACCATGACACCCAGTCTCTTTCTTATGGTTGAATCATGAATACTGACTTTAAATGAGGCATGTGAGGCCTGCAGTCCTTTCGATGTTGTTCTGGGTTCTTCTGTGACCTCCTGGATGAGTCATCGATGCGCTGTTGGAGTAATTTTGGTCGGCCAGCCACTCCTGGGAAGGTTCACCACTGTTCCAAGTTTTCTCCATTTGTGGATAATGGCGCTCACCGTGATTTGCTTGAATCCAAACGCCTTGGAAATGGCTTTGCCACCCTTTCCAGACTGACAGATGTCAATTTCTTTGTTTCTCATCTGTTCTTGAATTTCCTTATTTCAGGCCATGACGTGTTGCTTTTTTAGACCTTTTAGCCTACTTCACTTTGTCAGACAGGTACTATTAAAGTGATTTCTTGATTCAACAGGTCTGGCAGTAATCAGGCCTGGGTGTGACTTGTGAAATTGGACTCAAAAAATGTGGTTAATAACAGCTAATTCATGATTCAAGAATGTGGGGCAATTAATTTTTCACATCAGGCCAGGTAGGTTTGGATAGCTCTTTCCCCTTATTGAATGAAATCATAATTTAATCATTTTGTAATTACGCGGGTTATCTTTGTTTTAAACTAAAATTTGTCTGATGATCTGAAACATTTAAGTTTGACAAATATGCAACAATATAAGAAATCGGGAAGGGGGCAAATACTTTTTGACGGCAGTGTATTTGACTCAGGACCCACTCTACATGCAACTCAATGCTTCAGACAGCACAGTGGTTGAATAGCTGCGATGACAATTACAAAATAAACAGGAGTCCATGGGTTCAAATCCTACATTTATGGTATCACTAGATGTGTTTGCATTTTCAGCAATCAAAACCAAACTGCGAGTCTGCATCCCCCATCTTGAGTTAGAGAAAGCAAAAGCTGAACAGGCTATAAAAGCTTGACTGTGATTGGTTCCTTCTAGCAAACGAAAATGGAATCACGTTTCCACCTTGGCTGATGACTTAGCAGAATTTGACAGAGTTTCCCTCATTGACTTGGCTGGTTTTGACAGAGTTTTGCTTTTTCCGTTACAATTTATTACATTATTTAGTAGGTTTTGAAAGTGGAGCTATCAGTGGGACTTGCACAGGTGCCTGAGAGGCGAAGGGAGATAACGCATTTATTTTCAAAACTTGACTTAGCAGGTTTTGTGAGTCGACTCCTCAGATAATCAACATTATTCGCTTTATCTGTGAGCGGCTTTAATGTTTTGGCTCATTGGTGTATCGGAGGCGACAGCTTGGGGTATATCCCCGAACGCCCCCAATCTTCCAATTCTCTAATCCTTGAATAGACCCAATACAATATAAAGCCCCACAGGTCATGACCTTGCAGTTGCACATAGTTTCATGTCAATTGGAAAAATGGTTCCAAAGATATGGCAAAAATGTAGAATTTTATGTGACAAAGCTCCACCTTGTGTCAACATTTTTAACCAAACAGGTATAATGTCATCGCGGGACACATCCTCAGGTCATGAACTTTTATTTACACCTGATTTGAGGTCAGTCAGACAAATATTTCCAGAGATACGATACAAACAGTGATTTTTCCGTTTTTGGTGGTGGCCAATCTAGAAATTGTAAATAGTCCAAAATCGAATTAGCTCTTTATCTTTATGATACTTACTGATATGCAACACATGAAATTTACAATTGAAATATTACTGAAGTTATCGCGTTAACATGTAGGGCGGCGGTGGCAGTCGGACCAAAAACATGATATCCCCGAAACGCCGTTCCGCGATATAATAATGAGCCTTGAAAGTTAAGCTTCCCCTAAAGCTGATCAGTCTTGGTTTCAGTGAGAGCAAAGAAACAGTTGGTAGACCGCAAGGAACAGGTTTGGTGAAGCCTGTTGTAGCAGTTGAATGACGTGGGCTTTTTAGTGTTGAACTTGGAGAGAAGACCTCTAAGATGGAAGATCTCCAGGAACAGGGCTGGGTTGCCCTGCTCTAGATGTTGTATGAGGCGTGCTTTGTTAGAGTTGGAGTGAAAATGTACAGGGTCGTAGAGAACTGGGAGCAAGGTTGGGCGGGACTGCTGCTGTGAAGTACCTGGCCCCTTTACGCTAATGCTAATAATCTTAGGGGCCATTCTGAGCAGAGCACAACCAGAGGCCTCTCCTCTTAACGTTTCTTTAATATCCAGTGATCAAGGAATCAAAAATGTGTATTTAAATCCAAGTGTTCCAGAATCACATAGGAAGAACACACTCGTGATCAGCAAAAAAGATCCCACTTATTTTTACCACTTTAATGAAGTCAGTGATCTGAACAGTGGATAGGAGAATATAAAGAGTGTACGTGGTTGGATTTCTACTCGTGAAAATTTTTTGTTTAACGTGTGCTGAAATAAAGTCTCATGGGAAAATGGAAAAGGCAACATCGACTTGGCAAATTGTGATTGCCGCATGCAGAAAAAAATAAAAATTTGACGGTGGGTGAGGGAAGTCAGTTAGAGAATTTCATGCATCGCCAGACAACAGCATCTACATTCCTGTCAGCCGTCCGCGGTGTAACAAAGATTTAAGTGTGTACCCCGCTGGAGCATCAGTTCATTTTCAGAAGCGCTTTTTCCCCTCCGCAATCAATGGTGAAATTAATAACAAGCTGTTTATTTCAACCGCAGAGTGTTCCTCCCCAACTTCCCTCTGTTTAACCCTTTTAATATCATTTTTTAATTCATTGTTTTGTTTGATCAAAGTCAGAGTTCTAGACATTTCATCACTCAAAACAGAGAACAATTCCAACAATTCTTTCGAGCACTGGTGTCTCCAGCAAAGAGTATTCCAACTGTGTTAGGCACCATTCACATAGGAGACGTGTCCGTTTCTCAGCGTGTTGTTTTTTAATTGTTTCCCGATGGTAAGGTGCTCTAGATTCTCTTCTTTCACCTTGCCTTTCTGTGTCCAATCGCCGAACACTCGTGTTTTTAAGATTGGAAATATACTTGCTGTTCAACCATGCATTCGCATAGTCGATCGGCAAACGTTGTGAGCGTATTTGTTCACATACTTACCAGAACAATACGTTTTACCGGAAGATTCCAGTAAGTACACAGGTGAATTCAATCCGACAGTTTTGCCTAAAGTAAATAAACATGGCGACACTTGAGGAGTTTAGTGTGTAGATAATGCTACTACACTGCCCCTACAGTTTAAATGTATATTGCATCTTGCATATGCATCGTGTACATTTTTTAGGACGTGCACAAGAATTCGCCCTGATCATCCCAAGCTAGTTTGAGCATGAAACAATTCAAATAGCAAGCCCAATACTGTGTCATTTGAAATTAATGTTGGATAGTGAAGGAGTAAGAGGATAAATAGGTGACACGTCGATCAAGTTCTCAGGTTGAATCGCATAACACTAAGAGATGATTGTGCACTGTGTCATGGACTTGAGGAAAAATGGTCATAAAAGGGTTAATACAGCTGAACCCCTTTATAAATTTATACGACAGTCAGTCACCAGTCACCAGTAAAATTAATTGAAGAGGGGCCCAACTCCTGGACTTGGGTCGTACTTCAACTCAAAGCTAAAGACCTCACCTCAGTTAACAGCTTTATGCACTGGAGTTGGGCCTTTCTTCACTTCATTTTCATAGGTCTTAACCCAATATGCAAGATAGGCAGATGAGCAGGATTTCTCAAAAAATCATGGAGTTGGGCCCTTTTGTAACGCCATGATTCATATGCACTAATTCATCATATGCATCAGAGATGCTGGCTTTTGAACTGAATGCTGATAACAGGAGGGGTGGTCTTTCTCTCTATAGCCCGGAGGACACGACTCCCATGATTTCTAACAAGAATGTAAAATTTGGACTCATCTGACCACAGGACACTTTCCCACTTTGCTACAGTCCATTTTAAATGAGCTTTTGCCCACAGAACATGGCAGCGCTTCTGGATCATGCTCAACAATGGCTTCCTTTTTGCATGATAGAGTTTTAGGTGGCATCTGTGGATGGCACGGCAGACTGTGTTTACAGACAGTGGTTTCTTGGGGTATTCCTGGACCCATTTAGTAATGTCAATGACAGAATCATGCCGGTGATTGATGCAGTGGCGTCTGAGGGCCCGAAGATCCCGGGCATCCAGTAAAGGTCTTCGGCCTTGTCCCCTAGGCACAGGGATTTTTCCAGTTTTTCAGAATCTTTTGATGATGTTAGGCATTGTCAATGATGAGACCTTCAAAGCCTTTGCAATTTGAAGTTGTGGAACATTGTTTTTAAAGTATTCCACAGTTTTTTTTATACAAGCTTTCACGGGTTGCAGAGCCTCTGGCCATCTTTACTTCTGAGAGACTCAGTCTCTCTAAGACATCCCTTTTATAGCCAATCATGTTACACACCTGATGCCGGGTAACTTAATTACTTGCTCAATGTTCTTTCAGCTGATTCTCTTAGATATTTACTGCTTTTTCAGCCCCTTTCTGCCTGTGTCCCAACTTTTTTGAGACCTGTTGAAGCCAGAAAATTTGAAATAAGCTCATTTTTTGGATAAAAATGTAAAATGTCTCAGTTTCAACATTTGAAATGTTATCTGTGTTCTATTGTAAATAACATATTGGCCCATGTGATCTGAAAGTCATGGCATTTTGATTTTATTCACAATTTAAACTTCGTTCCAACTATTTCGGAATTGGGGTTGTATCTTTGTATTTATAATTTTGTTTATTTGCTTGTTTTATTTATTTATTTATTTTTAAATAAATCTGCTCCAGTGGAGTCAAACTACATTATCTTCGTACGAGTAGCCTACGTATTTTCTTTGAATGGGAAAATGTATACGTGGCTAGCAGAAATTGTTATAAAGAATATTTAAAAATTTTAACAATTTAAAAAAGTGGTTGTCTTTGGATGGAATGTATGCTTCTAGTGACATATAAATGAATTTAAATGAGTTTTACAGCTTGGTAAGAGAGAGATCTGATTTGGAACACAAGGTACCCGAACTGCCAAAGTGGAGAAGCCACCTAGACGTTCCTCTCTAAATTTGCTCTGATTTACCTGATCAGAATAAACTTTGGCACAGAAAATGATGAGATTCTGTGCTTTAATTTTTTAGAAGTTTCAGATTGCAACTGAATAATTTCAAAAACGATAGAAGTGTTGTGTTCCGGGGTTCTGGCCTTTGGCCAGAACAGTGTTGCTTATGGTTTTAACAGTTTCATGTATCAAGATTCCATAGTTCATAGTTTCGTAGTTCATAGTTCATGTCACAGTTTTTGCATTTCATGTTTCAAATTCCATGTTTTTACTTTTCCATGTTTTTGTTCTTGCCAGGTCTGCCATGCCACTCCACCGCTTGTCTGCGTTCCGCCCCGTGCCTTCGTTGTTGCACATTTCTGAGCTCTGGTTGGCTTTGGTATTTCCCCTTCCTTCTGTGCTGTGCTGATTCGGGGCTCTCTAAGCTTAATTGGCAATTTACTGTTTTTAAGTTACTAACATTTACTAACACTCACTGGGTTGGTGTAATTCTTAGATAGGCACATTACTAATACTACTAATTTAGACAGGGAGTTTATTGTCATGATTCCTGCTTTGCTTTTTCAAGATCTTGCTGTGCTTTTCTGTTCTTAACATTCATGCTTGCTTCCAAACTGCATACTTAATTGGTACTTAAGCTGAGCACGCTCATTCTCTTAATGAGCAGGTCATGTCATCCAATCTCTGTCCATGTCTTGATCTTGCCATGCCTCTTGTTTCTGCTTCTCCAGGTGTTGCCCCTCATGTCTTTGATTTCCAAGCCTTTATCTGGATGCGGTGGAAGTTGGCTGGCAGACAGTGTCTCAAGTTTGTTTCTAGTCGCTTCTCGTTGCTTGTGCAAGTGTAGCCAAGTTCTTGTCATAGTTCTCTAGCATTTCTAGTTTCTAGTCTTGTCCCAGCCTCTTGTTTTGTGTATATATATTTAGTCTTGTTATTTACTTTTCTTGATCTTCTTGCCTGGAGTTTCCAGTGCCTTTTGTTTTCTGTCATTTGCATTCTTTGTTTTGTAGCTCTGTGTAGCTTACCTTAGTTTGTTTTTGCAACCCTTTGGGCCAAGTTTTTTGTTGGCCCTCGTGCCTGTTTTGTTTTGGTTTATAAATAAATCCTCATTCCCCTTTCCCGCATCTGGTGTCAACTGATTCCATATCAAGAAGTAAAAATTTGTTAGGTGCACATGAGATGTTTCATTTATGCTGTGTTCATCTTCATCTTTGCTCTGAGTCAGTGACATATACATTGATTCTTACACCATGACAAAAATCCCAAGTTGTTACCTTTATTATGATACCAAGATCATTCAAATGGACCAAGTAGTCGCAGAGCAGTCATTTCGTTTTGGGCATTTCCCAACCAGAGGCTCAGGGCCAAACGATAACAAATTTTCTTTACTCAATTCATTGCTTAGTTACACTGAACACAAAAATACATTCAAAGATGTTGCCGATTTAATTACAACACCACCATTTTTCCAAGGTAAAGTGTTTCTTTTAGAAACAGTAAAAAACTTCATTGCAAAGCATTTATCTTGAATCCGGAACACGGCATTCTGGTCTTCGTAGTTCTGGTTTACATCTGACACTTAATTTTCCGCTACATTACATCAGCATTTAGCTGTTCAGTATTACATAAATACATCAGAGCAGTATTTAATAAAATCTACAATGCAACCATAATCAAGCTCTATTTTTTGAGGCCAGATTCCGTTCTTGTCGAGAGACGTTGTAAACTAGTGCCACTGCGCTTTGCTTCAGTATGGGTTTTTGAGACTCAATTTTCAATTAAAGTCAATGATAACTTTGCTGCAAAAGCAAAAACTCAGTAATTCTTTTTCTCACAAAAAAATTAGCTATCAATATATGCAGTTATACATCTCTCTCTCTCTCTCTCTGTCAGTTTGTTACATTCATGTGCTGTGTGGGAGATTAGAGACATGTTTTTGTGGGTGAATGAGAATATGTCGCTCAGTGTCTCTGACGTGCTCAGTGGATGACTCGGTTTCAGTGGCTGTACTGCGGACTGTATGGAGAATACTTCTCTGAGTGCCGAAACACTTATTTACACGTCGGATGAAGGTCAGTAGGTGGCATCACAGTGACTTGGTCCATCGTGTCTCTCCAGTCTGGGGCTCCTCTCGGGCTCTTTCCTCCTCTGGTCTTTATCAGGGAATAAGTGAGAAACAAGTCTCCATTTTTCACATCAGCAGCTCCTGGTCTATTGAGACCTAAATAGTGAGCCTGGGTCAGAATTTAAGGCTCAGCTGGATGAACTCAGGAAACCTCTGCGCGTGCGTGTGTGTGTGTGCGTGTGTGTGTGTGTGTGTGTGTGTGTGTGTGTGTGTGCGCGTGCACGCGCATGTGTATGCGTGTGTTTATACGTACATGTTTGTGTGTGTGTGTGTGTGTTTACCTGAAATAGTGCAAGTGTATGGGTGTCTATACTTAAGTGTGGGCATGTGTGTGGATGTGCGCACCTGAGTTTATATGTGTGTGCGTGTGTGTATGTGGTGGTGCATGTATGAGGGAGTGTGCATGCGTGTGAGTTTGGGTGTGTGTGTATGGATATGAGTGTGTGTATGGTGTCTGCCTGTGTGAGGGAGTGAGCGTGTGTGTGTGTGTGTGTGTGTGTGTGTGTGTGTGTGTGTGTGTGTGAGCATGTGTCTGTTTCTTTATGTGTGCGTGCGTGTGTGTTTGTGAGAGAGAGAGAGAGAGAGAGAGAGAGAGTGTCAGTGTGTGATTTAGAGTTAGATGGAGATGGATGATGCAGGGGTGAATCCTAATTAAAATGTTCAGTCTGCTTAAGTTGGGGGCAGTCTTCGCTGCGGTGGGCTCTGAGATAGATGACTGAGATCTGCCTGTAATGCTGAACAAATACCCATCAAGTTCTGGCCAGGAAGGGAAAAATTCATTAGAACACTTATGGTTCCTATTAATCAGCTCAGCGAGGGAGGTGGTGTCTGCAGGCCCTGGTGCTGATACAGTATAGGCTGAGAAATCTCTTTCCTCTTTCACTGTCTGAGGCTTTCACCTGTCTGCAGAGGGAACATGACCATATTTACTCAAAACATTCCACTCAACAACCAGCGCTAACCCTGCCACGTCCGACTAGCCTTTATGACGTTATCACTGCTGGACCGATGATGAGACAAGACCAGTCAGGCGTAGCTGACACCCTCTATGACATCATCACTGCAAGACCTGTACGTTTATATCGCGCAAGGCGCCAACCTGAAAATTTCCAAACCGAAAAACGAGGCTGAGGTGGGAGGGTTTCTGGAAGTGCGCTGCAGTAGGCAAAATGTCAAATGTCTGCATCAAGCATAGAAAACAACAGAGGAGAAAACAAGAACTGTAGCCATCGAAGCTCTCAACCCTGCCAACCACCATTAGTGTATTCCATTAGTGTAATCATACGAGTGACCACACTCTAAGAAAAAAAGGTCCATTTCAGCACCTTTTACATGTGCGCACATTAGCTACAATAGCAGCACCTTTTTTTAAAGGAGCTCACAAGCACCCCAAGAAGGGGTGGACACACGCACTCTTTACGGTGCTCATAAACACCCTAAGAAGGGGTGAACATAAGCACCCCAAAATGGCGTTAATGACTACCCTTGCATGGGGTGAATGCAGGAACCCTGAAAGGTGCAGATTAGCACCCTTATTAGGAGTGACCACGCGCATAGAGGGTGACTGCAAGCCCCACCTTAACAGGAGGTGAAACACCGAGAGGATTGGTGCAGAGAGAATAACCTCTGCATTAATGTGAAGAAAACTCAAGAGATGGTTGTGGATTTCAGGAGGGCCAGACACATCCCCTCTCCTCTGCACATCGGAGGAATAGCTGTCGAGATGGTCTCCAGCGTCAGGTATCTGGGCGTACATCTCACCAACGACCTCACAAGGAGTCTCAACACCTCTCGCCTTCTCAGCAAGGCCCACCAGCACCTCTACTTCATCAGGAGGCGGAGGCGTGCTGGCCTGGGGAGCTCGGTCCTGACCTCACTCTACAGGTGTGCAGTGGAGAGTGTTCTCTGCCCCTGCGTCACAGGGTGGCATGGCGGCTGCTCTCCTGCAGGGAAAAGGGCACTGCACAGGGTGGTGAAAGAGTCAGCCTACCCACCACTACGACCATCTATACAGCCAGATGCAGAAAAAAGGTCTCCAGCATCATAAAGGACGTCACCCACCCCACACACCCACTGTCTGCCCCCCTCCCCTCAGGCCGGGGGTGGAGGAGCATCAGGACCAGAACTACAGACTCAGCAACAGCTTTTACCCACAAGCTGTTAGGCTGCTGAACTCTGTTAGCCCCCTTTGAGACGCACACACACACACACACACCCTGGCCCCCCTCACCACAGCCCCACTCACAATGGACGTGTGAGCACTTATATACCCCTGCCCTCCTCACCAGGAACATGCGCAATACCCACATCCCTGCCCCCTAACAAGGACAGGTGCAATATTGGCTAATTAGGCGACCGGACTGTTCTTGCGCTATATTTAATATAGATATTGCTACTTATCGCACCCTTGAGACTTTTACTTAATTTTAACGTTTGTATTGTTCTTGGCTTGACCGGGCCTCAGTCCTTAATTTCGTACCTCCTCATGTGCATGCCTGTGTTGTTGCTCTGACTATAAAGTATCCTTGAATCCTTAAGGTTCTTATTATCATTTCACAGGGCGTGACTCGTCTGTACATAGACAGATCTGCACGTTGTGATTGGTCGCGCAGGTGTAACAATGCAGCAGGTAGCCCCCACAGGGAGAGAAAACTTCCTCGCATGACGCAAAAATATCTAGCATGCTAGTTATGCTGCTGCACTGTTACATGAGGAAATTACGCAGCTAAAACCATCCCCACACGGTGCAACACTGCCCGATGCAGTACACGCATGTCACTTGCTTCAGTCAAAGTTGCACCGTCTGGTGCAGGCTTTACTGCGTGGCATTTAAGAGACATCACAAAGAGCCTTTGCACAGGACTCATTATATATATATATATTTATATATATGCCTGTATATATATATATATATATATATACACACACCCACACTGATCAAAAATATAAACGCACAGTCATTTTTTTCTAATTATTTTTTTATCAATCTGGAAATATTTCAATAAAACAATTATTATTTTATTCTTGCCTTAATATTCAAGCAACAGAAACATGACTAACAATTTACTGTACACAAATAATGAGTTATCGCAGCCTGAACCCAACAGGGGTCAGCGTGCAGAGTTCACAGCACTCAGTAACGAGTTTGTCCACCATCGGCATCACGTAAGCGGTTCACCTCCGGCACATGGAGTTCACTAGATTGTCAATAGTGGCCTGTTTTTTTTAGTCCTTAAACGATCTTCTCGTTGCAGAATGTTGGCAGCCACGTAACAAAGTGAGCTAGCGTATCCAATTGTCCTCCCTCGTACAAGTGTTGCGCTGCCATTGGTTGTTGTACTTTTCGAAGAGTAGTCTAATCGAAAAGTCGTTCATTGTATCAGTTGTAATTTTTGTGTCCCAGATTATTTTATAAGAATGAGTATGTTTAAAAATGTGGCAGCGTGGCATTTTACCAATTTTAGACAATAAAAAAATACGCTATACAAGAAGTTCAACACAAAATAGATCCGAAGTGTTAATTAGGCTAATGATCGTTAGTGCGGTTGCGTGAGAGAAAATTCAAGGGAGCGGACGGGCTTTGTATTGGTTTCAGCTCCATCTACAGGTTCTGAAGAAAACCATTCCTCAGTGCGAACCTTTTCGGTGCCAGAGAGCGTCCTTCACACGAACCTTTTTTCTTAGAGTGCAAGAAAGAGGAAGGTAACGTTAGTATAATGAGTGGGAAAGTGGCGTCGTTGATTGAAACGAATGGGCACTCTGACGAAGCGGACGTGTGCAAAACCCACTGCAAAATCGGAAGCACCAATATTTTCTTGCCCCCGTTACAAAACCCTGAAGAATATGCTGAAGTAAAAAACGCAGATCTCGGATCTTGCTCACACACCGTGAAGGCAATGCCAGGGACCTAACAAGTGCCACTGCCGATGACCAGTAGAAAGTAGGCTACTTAACTCCCAGGAGTCATCAAACTTACCATTGCATTTCATGTGTCTGTTAATCTTGTTGGTGATTTATCGGATATAGCCAGCCATCTAGCAATGAAACTGGAGCGTTAAATATGCGGCTACAGAACCAAGTCCATGCAGTACCCTGAGTAAATTTGTTCTGGTATCGTATTTTAGCTGAGAGCAGACCGGTTTCCATCAATTAAATAATGAAGCCCTTTTGAAAGATTGGCTTGTTAAATTAAGAAGAATTGCCCTTGGAAAGCATTACAAACCAACAAAACATTCAGTTCTTTGCTCAGAGCACTTCGAGAAAAGCTGCTTCACGTACCAGAAGTTCACAAGTAAGTCAACGGTTTTGTTGCAATGAAAACTGGTGTTAAAGTGAAGATTTAAAGAAATTAGTGGAAAATATATATTCAATACAAATAATAACCTTAATATTTGCATAACGAACAAATTTGCGTAATAAATACAGTATGTTTCCTAATAGCAACCTCGTCATGTGGCATATCCTCTTAAAGCGAAGAAACTCGGCGAAAAGATCGTGATGACTGTTTTTATCTAACCAAACACAATTCAAGTACCAAGCAAGTAAATAAGCGTCTAGAAAAACATGAAATGAAATAAGATTAAATAATCTGTGCTCTGTCGCAAGCATTTCTACTGAATTTGTGATATGCACACAAACGATTTAGCCTACCTGAAATGAAAAAGAACAGTCTACAGATTCCAACGATACAAGCCTTGTCATTTTAAATCGACACCACACTCAAAGAACAGTAGGCATACACTTTAAATGCTACAGAGATGAGCAGAAAATGTTCTTATCTTTGATATTTTGTCAAACAAGCTGTTTGTGGGTAAATCTGTGCTTGCTATTGTTTTAGCCATTCTATCTGAGAGTCCTCTCACCATTAAGGTAGGCACTGGAAGACCTCAGCAGTATAATCACTTAAATGGTTTGTTTTTTTGTTTTCGCTATAATTAACTGCTAAATTTTCAACAGTTGTTTTCAAAGCCGGTTTATGACTGAGAATCCTTGTGCCAGTATGCTCAAGTTCAAACACAGCACAGCTATACAAGTGCTAAATCGACCAGCGAATATAGAATCTGTTGAGCTAGTGTCGTGGATAAGACGGAGCGTTTGGACCTTGCGTTCAATATCCGGTTATATGCTACATTTCAGAACAAAGAAATACACGTTTTTGTATAAATAAATAATAATTAATCGATGCATTTCCATCCCATCAAAGCCATCTTCCTGAGTTACTTCGGGGATCACATGACTTAAACTACGGTTTCTGCATCCAGTGCAAGGCCTCCATTGTCAATGTAGGCAACAGCTCAAGGTTAGCTGACCAGGATATTGAGCTTAGGTGACGCATTGGGGTGGCATGCACCGCTCTTGACAGCTGTGAGCCCATCCTACCTGAGCCTTGTTATCGATTCAAAATGGTGGCTGCGTGAAATCAGTGGTCGTTTCTCAATACCAAGAATGTTAAGAATGAACTTGCATTCTTGGGAGGAACGTTCTCACTAGTCGTTCTAGGAAGTGTGCACTTCCAAGGCTACTAGCATTCAGAACGCTGTCGACAGTTTGAGACGATGCGTTCTCGTTGGTATTATGCAATACGCCAGCCAGTGAGCGGTGACTAACTGCGCCATCATCCTTTTTTCCCCCAGTAATGTTATCTGTGGGGGAAGAGGGGTCTGTGAGCTAGTTAGTTAAGGTGCTTAGCTTAGCTACATTTCATCGGCTGCTTTGGAGTTTTTCTACTACAAAAGCATATTCAACATAAAACATTGTAAAGCAGCCAATATTCCAAATGTACTCAGATAATAGTTCCTTGCATGAAAATTAGCAGAATAGTACTTAGCTAAGAAACAGTGAACGAATATTGACAGATTACATTCACAGGCAATGCAAAGACCCAAATGTCTTTGCATTGACTTTGAATGTAAATCAGTCGTGCAAAAAATTTGTTTCACATCCAGTGTGAAAGCAGCTTTACCGATCCTGGGGTGCATTTCCCGAAGTCACAGATGCTAACTTACATAGTTGGACCCATTGACTGTGAATGGACGAACTATGTAAGTTGCTAATTTAGTTAGCAACTACGCTTTTGGGAAACGTAACCCTGGCCTTCTCTTTCAGGGGCGTTCCACTGCCGCTTAGATACCGAAAAGAATTGCGTGCTGTCAAGTTCACACAAGTTACCATCCGATGCATCCTCGGAAAAATGAGCGTGTCAAGAACACTTCTGGGACTGGTAACTGTTCTCGTCGAGATGCAAACTTTGAATTGAGACAGTACATGGTCTCAGAGGGATGACGTTTCTCAAGTTCACAAGAACAGAAGTACAGAGAGGAACGCATATTGAGAAACGGCCAGTGATTTCTCAGGCTGGCCCAACCTAGAGACTCTCTATATTAGAAATACATCAACAAGAGAAGATTAAATGGATGACAGTGTAAACATTCAGTGGTGCTAGCAAAGCATAGAGCACTGAGATGACATATATTCTGGTTCACGGTTGCAAAATCATTTGACAGTGTCAAAATGACTTTTAATAGCTAGTTGTTATGCCTCAAAACTCACCATACATTATAGCAAATGCGCAGATTTTTTTAATCCTTAAAAAAATGGATTGACTGTTGTAGCACCTGGGAGTTCCCCATTGACACATCCATTCATTTTTTCAGGCCAGTATGGGGTTTAGCACTTTGTAGTGTTATTACCCACAATCCACATCACAGACGTTCTCAATGAATGGAATATTTGCTAGCGGTTGCTACCATTAATTTCTATGGGTGTTTTGGCTAATGCCCGCGCCTGAGGCACACTCTGATGAGTCCTCTTTGCCCAGACGGCCATCTCTGACCGGCCATTATCACATCACCGTAGCCCTGTCGAGCCAAGTTCGTGCTGCAATGTGATGACCTGCAGCTGGTGATTGTTTAATAGCACTGCCCACATGGCACTTAGACATGTTCAATCTCCTCCCACGCTATGAGGTGACATCACAGCCGACGTTGTGAGATGGGTATTTTGCCCTGCTGTTAAAATTGTTTTGTCGCGTCTCAAATCTTCTAATCTGGGCTTTTACACCCCTGATCGATTCCCTCTGATTCACACCATACAGATCAGCTCTGGACCCAAAGCCCACTTGCCCAGTACTTTGAGCGCACATCACTGCACAAACATGCATTCAGTTATGCACTGTTTATACACAGTTAATAAATGCGTTATAGATGATCCATACCTGCTTTACTGATGATTCATGCATGCTTAGGAGTGTTCAGCGTATGCATGTGTATGTAAGGGTGTGTGCAAATGTACTTACTTGTGTGTGTGCATTTGTGTATACCTGCAGGTGTGTGTAAGTTTGTGCATGTGAGTGCATACTTTTTAGTGTGTGTGTCCGTGCATGGTGTGTGCATGTGTGTCTTTGCGTGCGCATTCAGGTGTGTATATGTGTGTGCTCACATTTCTTTGTGTCATGCATGTGTGTGTTTGGATTTGTGTGTGTGTGTGTGTGTGTGAGTGCGCGCGTGTGTGTGTGTGTGAGAGAACCAGTAGTGTATGTACACATATGTGTGTATGTGCGCAAATGTGCGTATGCATGCCTGTTTGGCAGGCTTGTGTGGTTGTGTGTGTGTGTGTGTGTGCATATGTGCATATCTTAGTGTGTGCGCGTATGTGTGCATTAGTGTGCGTGAGTGTGTCTGTATGTGTGCATTTGTGTGTGCGTGTGTGTGTGTTCATAGGCAGTAAAGCCAAACACACTTCAGTCCCTATTACCCCTCCCTTCACCATAGTCTCTCATAGCCTAACTGCTACAGAATCGTCTGAAGTGACTGACTGAATGAAGTTTGAAAGACATGACGAGTCAGAAGCAGACAGGGATAGAGAGAAGAAGAGAAAAGAAGAGATGGAAAGATAGAGGAAGAGGGATAGGGTGAGGATACCCACTGGGGATTTTCAGTCAGTCAGGCCTGAATGAATTCAGCAGTCAGACAGTCTGCTACAGAACAAGGTGTCCTATCTCTTACCCACAACGCACCACTCAGCACCACACCCAATCAGGCTGCTCACGCCTGATCCTCGCCGCGTTTGTATCCCGCCAATCATCAAACTGTTTCTCCCATCTTCTGGGTTTCCGCTGCTCTGGGGTGTAATTTGCTCGTCGGTGCGGTACTGCGGTATGCTTTCCAGCGCGTGTGTGCGGTTCAGGGGGTTTTTCCTTTCGATGGCTAATTTGTCACATCAGTAGCATGTAATTAATTCGGCAGCATGATAACTCTCATTATCTCTCTGTTCTCTCGTAGGCCGCTGATACCGAGACCTGCTGTGGAGGGAAGAAGAGAGGCATCGAGGGATGAGTGAGTGATGGAGGGATATGAGGGAGAGATGGAGTGAAAGAAGAATGAAGAAAATGACAGAACTACATTCCCCCCCTAAACGGTAGCTCATAGCCGCATACCCATCACCAAACCTCAACCAGCCAGCTTTCAAGCTAAGAACCCACCCTCCAGATCACATGGCTTGCAAAACGCTGATCCTATTGGTTGTCCTTTGCCTATGGGCAGGGCTTTGGGTGGGAGTTTCCGTGTCCAAGGTTGTCAGAAGACGACGAGTTCGATCTCATCCACCTGTGGCAGCAGAGTTGAAGCCGGATGACCAGTTGAATTCGAGCCTCAACATTAATGTGGGGGGGGCTGATACTCAAGTGCTCGTAAACGCCGAAATGGCGTTAATTTCCTCAGCAGCTCCTTCGCCCCATCAGAAAGCCCCGGCCATACAGAATGCAAAATGTTCACAGAGGGTGGATCACAAACCCGATTCTAATCCAGATTTGACTATTTACACAGCATCAGGGAGAAGCAAGTCCAGTCTGGATCCAGGCAAGGCACTGAACGGCTCGAGGAGTACCAACTCATCCTTTAAACAGGAGCAAAATGGAAAAATGGCCGCTCTCCATAGGCCTGACTTCAGCTACCGTAGCAACAGAACCAGGTTCCGGCCGGTGGTCCGATCCAGAGTGACCTCGGATCTGACTGTTCTCACTACGGTCGGGCAGCGAAGAGGACGCCCGACAGACCTGGTCAGGAAGTCAAACCTAACAGAAAACCACAGCTTGCTAAAACCAAGCCTGAAAGGTCATTCGGGCCAGCCGCAGAAGCTGGACCGAGTGGGACCAGGGGCGGTCGGTACCAGGAGAACCAGGAAACAGGAGCTTGTCACATTGCCTCTTGGCCAATCAGAATCAAGAGTCTCCACAGAGGCAAGGGTGGAGATCCCGGTCACTCTGTTAGCATCTCAATCCGAGGGTCGAACAGTGAGCTCCGATTCTCGCTCGATGGCAAACTCTGATCCAGTTAAAAGCGTTCACATTCGCCAAGAGTCGGGAGTCGCTCCGGATTCCAGTGGAGGGGCTCAGACGGTGGAGAGCTTGAGTTTGAGCAGCGAAGCTCAGGAAAGAGATGAATACCGCAATGCTCATGCCACCCTGACACTGCAGAGCGATGCGGGCCAGGAGGCCGCCATTTCTTCAGCACTCCACATGGAAATCCCGCTAATGCCCACCGCTGTCACCCCAGAGACGCTGGCAGGAGGGGGGAACCACAGCGGGATCCACAGAGCAGAGGAGGAACCAGAATCCAGAACTGATCTGAGGTCTGTTGTCAGAAATCCACCACAGGACAGCGTCCACGTCCTCAAGCTCCTCCCACGCCAGGATTTGAGCTTGAGCGTCGGCGTGGAGCAGGCCCACGGCGGAAGCGACGCGACGGTGGACTCGTGGCTTGGCGGCCGGGGCCTGGTGTTCGAGGAGGTTGAGGAGGAGGGGGAGGGGCGCAGGCAGAGAGGGGCAGAGCCTAGGTCACGCAGTAGGCGGAGCTGGATCTGGAACCAGTTCTTTGTGATCGAGGAGTACAGCGGTCCAGAACCCGTGCTCATTGGAAGGGTAAGAATTTTAATCTTATTTATTTATCTTCTGCCTCATGACTGGCTCAGTGGCGCAATGGGTAGCACTGCCACCTTGCAGCAAGAAGATTGTGGGTTCAGATCTGAGAAATCTGAGCTGGGGCCTTCGTGTGTGGAGGTGATGTGTTCCGTCCTCCTTCGCTAGAGCTTTCATCCAGTATATTCTTCCACGGTTCAAATGCATCCATGTCAGGCCAATTAGAGTCACTTCTGTCATGGATGTGTTCCTGCTGCTTGGCCAGTGAGAAATATACCATCTCCATTTGACCTATCCTTGGACTGTGAGAGGAAATCCGTGTTCATGGAGAAAACTGTCGTCAACAAAAGCAGCAGCCCAGAGCGGCGCACTCTCAGGGTCAATGCTTGTGTGTCTGTCCGTCACAGACTCCTCTCAGATTTGACCCCGCAACATTCGTGCTGTGTGGCAGCAGGGCTACCACTTGCCAACATTACAATACTTCACAAAGTTTAAGGTATTTCACGTTTTTCACGTTTTTTTCTGTTATTCCTTCAATCGCCGAGGGGCAAAGTACAAGTACAATCTGTTCAGCCCTGCGCTGTGTGACATATCTACACTCGGGGCGTCAAATCTCATTCAGAAAGGGCTGGTGTTGGTCCAAGTTTAATTTTAGCCCACTACAGGTCTTGATTCAGGTAGTTCACCAACCAGGGTGTTCAATCAGGGCATGAATGAGTAGAATTTGTTGTATTTTATTACATTTGGCCCATGAGAAATATTGGCATACGCAACAGGCACTTTCAGATAAGATCACACTGAATGGAAAATAAAGTGTGTGTGTGTGTGTGTGTGTGTGTGTGTGTGTGTACCCAACTATTTTTCTGTCAATTAACAGTATTTTTACCGATCACCCAAAAAGCCAAAAGCCATTAAAATACATAGGAGAGTATACCCATTTTTTCCTCAGTAATCTACTCATCTACCTAATAGAGTATACCCACTACTCCAGAGACCACTGCGCCACTGTACACCAGTAAAATCATGCTGTAAAATGCACTGTATAGAATATACTTGTCGTTTTCTCTTTTATCTGTTTGATGAAAGATTAGCGCAGACCTCTAGCCTTCGGTATTCACAGCACTCGTTGACAGAATATTTCCAGCGATATTCAGCACTGTTTCATTATGCAGCCATCGTTCTGTATTTACTGCGTCATAAGCCCTAAATTCACTGATGCTGCATTATATTTCCAAGACTCTGCGTTACTGTTTCTGTGTTTCAAGTACTCAGTGCTCCTCTTCATATTCCTAACATTCTGCATTACTACATTTAAATCACTGTTACTCTGTACTGTTGCATTGTGGTGCCAAGTTTAAGCACCGGTGCTTTATTTCATCAATATTGAACACTAGAGCATCACATCACCTGCGTTCTTTCCTGTGGTGTTATATTACCGATATTCTGTATGGATGGATTGTTCATCAAATCACTGACATTCAGTTCTGTGTTGCTGCAATATATGAGCATTGACTCCTCTATTCAGCATTATTGAAATATTCTACACAGTATATCGGCAATACAGATAGCTTTATTTAATCCGTGAGAGGCCAGCTAAGAGCAGAGCTGCCTTGTCTGGTGATGCCCCGTGCATACTGAGTACCAGGGAATGGAGTCGAGTAGGGTTATTACGATAAGCTACTTGAGAAGTGCCATCTTGTTTTCCTATCTTAGCTTCCATTGTGCTATACTAGTAACAATCAAAACCCCTGCTCTGAATGGGCTGCGCAGAGAGGGGAGGGTACAGTGTGTTTGAATGTATGAAGGGCGGTTCAGTGTTTTGGACTCCTTTAGAGGAGATTATACACGTCCAGGAGAGGCTGCTTTCATGACATTCCGTATTGAAATAGCCCAACGGCCAGAATTACTCAGGGGGGAGGGGGAATAGTGGGGCCATGTGACCCCCCCACCCCCAACAAAAAAAAAAACAACATTTGGACAAAGACAATCAATTGAAATGTATGTGCCAAATATACTACACACAGTCAACTCAATTAAACCACCAGGCAACTACACATTAAAATACCCCGAAAAAATTGTGAGGAAACATGATAAGGATTCGCTGGGGAAAAACAGCGCAGTAAATGGCAAATGCAAACTCCCTGCAAAAACGCAATTTAAATGAAGGATGAAACCATCAATACTAATCGGGTTTGTTCATTCTGAGGGGTTTGCTCAATATGCGGCACTGCAGCGATAGTTAGAATTTAGCCAGAACTGCGGTTTTGTTGTCGCTGTTTATTGCTAATGCCGCCACGCTGCGTAGCCGGTGTACCAGCCCCTGCGCGCGGCCAGGGAGGAAAACGCTCCTCGCGTTTTAATCTCTCTCAGACTTTTTAGGGGTTTGATAACGTGCCTCAACCAACGTGGGAGCTTAGCGAGGTTATCTGGGGCTGCCGGTTGGAGTGTGTGTCTCGTATAAAGCCTGGAGTGTGTTTGTGCGCGAGGAGGGGGAGACGGGTGGATGCGAGGATTTGACGAGTATGGATTGGAGGCTTTGGCTCCGATGTGAAACCCATGAGTGAGCACGGTGAAAGCGCACCGAGGAATTAACAGTGTGGAATCGGCTCTAGAACAGGAGGGGCCGCATATTCTCTCTCTCTCTTTTTTAAAGGGTTTTAAAGGGTTGGAAGTCGGCGCTGATTTCACACTGCACACTTTTGCCTTTCCTCCTTCGTAATATTATGTTATGTGCTCTTAAAGCAGTGTTGCGCGTTTGCCAAGAAGATAGACTTCATTTTAAGAGGACAAATGCGATGAACAGGCATGATGCAGACAGACTCATAAACACACAGATAAACCCAAACAATCCGCTCTCTCTCTCTCACATAAACACAGACACACACATGCACGCGCGCGGGCACACACACACACACACACACACAAACACTCGCATACACCCACAGACACACACATATACACAAACACTCATATACCTCCACAAAAAGCCATGCACACACGCGCAGTTCCAGATGCACACGCAGGCACACAAACACCCACAGATACTTACAGGTGCACACGGACGTACACATGCGCACACACACACAGAAATGCACAGTGGCACCCACACAGACATACTCTTACACAAGCATGCCCACATGAAAACACACACACACACACACACACACACACACACACACACACACACACACGCACGCATGCACGCAATGAATGCCTATTGTCATGCCCAGAGCCCTTCCTGGCTGTGTGTGCAGCTGGTGGCTGTTCAGAGCTGGTCCCCTTCACTCAGTGTCTGTATAACTCTCTCACACAATATACAGCTCACATTAATCTTTAATCTCCCCCTCAGCCTCGGCGCGCAGCTCCACACTCTCTGGATCAATGCGCATGTCAATGTTGTTGTTGCTGTTTGTCGCAATGAAATGAAATAATAACAGATGATGGAGAAGCAGGAATATTGGGGATGTGGGGCAGGGGGCGGAGGAGGGTGGGGGAGCCAAGGTGACCTGAGATACAAAAGCCGGGCTGAACTGAGCCAGACCAAGCCAAGCTCGACTGAAACAAGCCATGCTGAATTGAGCTCGACCAAACTAAGTCATTCTGAACCAAACTCATCTCGGCTGATTCACTTTGAACCGAACTACACCAAACTACGTCATTCTGAACCAAGCTCAAGTAAACAAAGTCATTCTTCTCGACTGAACAGAATTATTCTGAACCAAGCTTGACCAAACTGAGTAATTCTGAATGTGGCTTGACTGAACTGAGTCAGTCCGAACTAGGCTTGACCCAACAGAGTCTGGCAGAATAGAGCTATACTGAACTGAGTCAGGCTGAGTCAAGATCAGCCGAGCTATACCAATGAGAGTAAAGCTGAAGCAAACTATGTCAAACTGACTCAGTTTGGGCAAAGCTATACGAAACTGAGTCAGGCCAAATTGAGCTACACCAATCAGAGTCAAGCCAAACCAAGTCATATCAAACTGACTCAGGCCAAACCAATTTGCCACAAACTGAGTTAAGTTCAGCCAAGCTTTACTAAATTGAGTCCGGCTGAACCAACCTGTACCCGACTGAGTCAATCTGAACAATGCTACACCTACAGCAGGTCAGGCCAAAGAGTGCTATTGCAAAATTGAGTCAGGCAGAACCAAGGTGGACCAAACTGAGTCAAAACAAGTGCACGGGCTCTCTTCACCGACC
This sequence comes from Gymnothorax reevesii, assembly GCA_029721435.1. Taxonomy (NCBI): domain Eukaryota; kingdom Metazoa; phylum Chordata; class Actinopteri; order Anguilliformes; family Muraenidae; genus Gymnothorax; species Gymnothorax reevesii. The sequence goes on along the minus strand of CM056577.1, from coordinate 14,666,840 downwards.
AGTGACTTTTTAATGAAGTTTCAGCATGGCGAGCGCAGGGCTCAGTAAAATACTGACTATGCTGCAGACGAGGTTGGAGGTGTTTGGGGAGTGTAAGGGGTTGTGCTCATGGTGACAGTAAGGGAGTGCAGGGTGGAGAGGTACAGAGGACAGAGGGATGTATGGGCGGAGGAGAGAGGGGGAGATCAGGAGAAAGAGAAGAAAGGAGGAACTTTACTGAAGCGTAGAGCAGGGGAGGAGGCTATGACTGAGATAACAAAGCCTTGTGGGTCTGGCACACAGAGAGGAAGAAAGCGAAAAAAGACAGGATGATTCAGTGCTGCAAAGAGACAAAAAAAAAACGAGGGTGGGGGGGCAGTGAAGAGCTGGTGCTGGGGGGTGGAGCACCTGCTGAGAGTGCGATTCTCTCTAATAATGCATAAAGGTTTTCTCTACTTCAGTTTTGTCAGAAGTTTTTTCTCATCCAGAGAAAATGATTTAGCCCGCAGGCTGCCGCTCGGTGGGAGAGAGAGGGAGAGGGAGAGAGAGAGGGAGGCGATGAAAGGAGAAACGCGGGAGGATGGATGGAGCGAGGAGGTTAATGTGAAAACAGAGGAAGTCGAAAAAGGGACGTGATTGAAGAGAGCCGAGCGGCGCTCTCGAGACTGAAGAGGGGGTTAATGCAGTATGCATGCGCATGGAGGGCGCGATTAAACTGCACAACAAGCACCATCAGAGAGCGAGGGAGCGAGAGAGGGGAAAGTGCACGAGACACAGAGAGATGGAGGGATTTTATTTAGCTGTGATTCTTTTATTCATGACTCCCAGTCAGCTGAACACAAGTTACTCAGGCTGGAATTTACATTAGCATGAGAGGGGCTGACTTTAACCCTAAACAGCGATCAGGGACTGTGACTATTACACTAACAAGCAATCAGGGACTGTGACTATTGCATTAACCAGCAATCAAGGTCTGTGACTATTGCACAAATCAGCTATCAGGGAATGGGACTATTGCACTAACCTGAGATCAAGGACTGTGACTATTGCACTAACCAGTGATGAGGGACTGTGACTATTGCACTAACCAGAGATCAGGACTGTGACTATTGCACTAACCATCGATCAAGACCTGTGACTATTGCACTAACCAGTGATCAGGGACTGCGACTATTGCACTGTGACTATTGGACTAACCAGCAATCGGGGACTGATTATTCCTCAAACTGGACATCAGTGATAGTGACTATCTGACTAGAGCACAAGGAATCTCTAATTGTGTCCTTCGCATATTTGTTCATTCGATCTGCTCCACAGTTGGCGGGTGTTTTCCTGGGAAACCAAGAGCATGTTGAATTGGGTGGGGTTTAGATGAGCGAGTTGTTCAATATTAATCAGCTTTGAATAAACAAGCGAACTGCGCTCTGTGCTGCGTGAGGAGCAGAGCTCCAGGCTCTGTAAACTGAGTGTAGCATGGCCTACCCAATGTCCGCAGCGACTGTTTACAGGCCGTGGCTCACAGTTTGTGTGTTTTGGGCAGGCGCTGCAGTGGTTGCACAAACCTGGGATCAGTGACTGACACTATTCTGCATACTAGAGATCAGAGACTGTGACTATTACACAAACCAAAAGTCAGGGACTGTCTCTGTTTTTCAAACCAGGTATTAGAGACGGTGACTACTGTACAAACCAGAAATTAGGGACTACTGCACAGACCAAGGATCAAGGACTGTAACTTGTATATAAACAAAGGATCAGAGACTGTAACTATTAAACAAGCCAGTGATCAGATACTGTGACTATTAGACTAACCAAAGATCTGAGATTATGAATATTGCACTAACCAAAGATCATGGACTGTGACTATTGCACAAACCAGGGATCAGAGACGATGAGTTCTGCACAAACTAGAGATCAGTGACTGATGCAGAAACCAAAGATAAGAGACTGTGAATACAGACAAACCAGAAATGAGGGAATGCAATTTTCACCAAAACTAGTGGTAAGAGAATGTGGCTACGACATCAGCTAGGGATCAGAGGCTGTGACTTTTACAAAAATAAAAAACAAATATCAATCTGAATTGTTGATTTCTGCACACAAGTCAAAGATAAACCATGACATATAGACAAACCCAATATCAAACAGAAGTCATGTTCTTAACCTAAGCTAAAGTCACACGCTGTTTCAAACACACACACATACACACACACGCACACACACACACACACACACACGCGCGCACACTAAGGATCAGACTTTCTCTCCATGAGATCTATTGACAGATGGAGGATGAGACTGACAAAAGCCTGGAAAAGTCTGTAACTTTTACCCAAACAAAAGAACAGATGGGAACTTTCTCATCAAACCAGGGGCCCAAGAGGACAGTGAAAAATCCACCCTCTCCATCAGTCACAAAAAATGACAAAACATCCCAACTAGAAGCAGTGATTAGCCCTTTTAACCCTGTAATGGCATTTGTATCAAAGACTGTGTTTACTAGGTTTTTAGTATCCCGGTTTTGATTGGATTTTTTAAATATCCCGTTTTTGTGTTATGTGTAAACACCATATCCCAAGTTCAGAAACCAAGTTATGCCCTTATCCCGGTGTCACAAAACCCGGTTTTGCCACCTCGAGTACTCCAATAGAAGCCGGGATACTGGGACATGTATACATTTTATCCCAGCCTCTGACGGCTGCCCACCAGACGTAACACACGCCTGCACAGATAGGATGCAGTGATCAGAAAATGCGTTACTTGTATTTATCATGTATACAGGGATATGAATTATCGGGTTTCTCTGTTACTCCCTTTTCCATGTAAACATCATATCCTTATATGCTCAAAGCTGGGATAAGCCTCATTACCGGGATGCTAAAGACCTTGTATACACAGTCATATTTGACACCGGACTGTCTGTGACCTCTTTGTCACCCACATGAGCACTACTTTCCTCAAAAACCTGTCGTAGGCAATCTGATACATGTCACAGAAATCATAGCTCATTTTGACAAATTTACAGTGGAATAACTTTTTGTATTGTTACTAAAACATTAATATGAATATTTTTTCGATTGAAGCAGCATATAGGCCTACATACACAACATTTCCTCACTTACTTTATAGTAAACCAGACAACACTTGCCAAATGTGATAGGCTGCTACAGGTATTTAACCCTGAAAAGGAGTGCCCGAAATCTCCGCCGACATAATAGTGTATTTATGAGGCTCATTTTTATATCCCCGAACGGCGTTTCGGGGATATTATGTTTTTGGTCCGACCGCCGCCGTGCCGCCCTACGTGTTAATACGATAACTTCAGTAATATTTCAATTAGAAATTTCCTGTTTTGCATATAAGTAAGTATCATAAAGAGGAAGAACTGATTCGATTTTGGACAATTTACAATTTTTAGATTGGCCACCAGGGGCCAACAACTGAAAAATCATTGTTTTTATCACTGGAAATATTTGTCCGATTGACCTCAAATCAAGTGCAAATGAAATGTCATGACCTGCGGATATGTCCCACGATGACATTATACCTGTTTGACACAAAACTTTTGACACAAGGTGGAGCTTTGTCATATAAAATTCACCATTTTTGCCATATCTTTGGAACCATTTGTCCAATTGACATGAAACTATGTGGAACTGCAAGGTCATGACCTCACAACATGTCACATGATGACACCATACCTGTATGGTCAAATATTTTGCCTCCAGGTGGCGCTTTGTGATGGAAAATTACCTTTTTGGCCATATCTTCAGAACAGTGTTCCCCAACCCTCTCCCGGAGACCCACCTGTCCTGCATGCTTTAGATTCTCCCTGCTTCAGCACAGGTGATTCAAATGATCAGCTCGTTAATCAGCCCCTAAAGCTGATTGATGACAGCCTGATCATTTGAATCACCTGTGCTGGAGCAGGGAGAGATCTAAAACAAGCAGGACAGGTGGACCTCCAGGAGAGGGTTGGGGAACTCTACTTCAGAACCATTTGTCCGATTGACCTGAAATTAAGTTCAAATGAAAGTCTATTCAAAGTCTATTCAAGGATTGGGGAATTGGAGGATTGGGGGCGTTCGGGGATATACCCCAAGTTGTCGCCTCCGACGGCATAAGCCTAGTTTGACCTAGCACAAAGGTAGCCGTAGCTTGTGAAAATAGAAGACCTAAGGCACCCATTGGTAGTATCTATGCCATGCTTTATTGTAGGGAAGGGGGACAAGGAAGGTTTGGGACACACTGGATGCGTGAGCAGTGCTGCTGTGTGGCGTTACCACTCGCTTTTAATTTCGGCGTCCATGTTAACATGGTTAGACCGTCCATACTGGATGCACGAGATGTAGCCTACGTCTCATGCGCAGTCAGCCAAGGCTGCTGCATCGCGTCTTCTTGAGATTCGGAGTCTCGCCTGTTTTTACCGCAACACGCGCACAGTCCTCGGCAAAACAGACCTTAAAACAACTGTCAGTTTAAATAAATATCTGCATTTCGCCACATTGCCAAGGGTGTATATTTGTTGCAAGCATGAAACTATCAAACTAAATAAATGAATAAATAAATAAATCAATAACTAAGCTCTTTCAGTATGTTTGTTGTATAAAAAACCCTTGTATATGGACAGAAGCCTTTCAGTTCAATTCAGCAATACTTTGTGAAATAATTCCAGGAACATTTAGTGGGAAATTCGCGACTTTCAATGTGTCAAATGTTGCAGATACCATCATTTAACGAAATATGTAGCTATAGAATATGTACGTACACATCGAGGGTTTGGAGCACACTGCTGATGTGTCCAAATTTTGTGGTTTTGAGATTTTTACCTCCTGTCACCCATATCAGCTAATTCTTGGAGCACAATAATTACAAGTCCATGCGCCTCAGTTTTAAACAGTATTCACATTTTCATTTTGTGGTATGTCCAACAAAATCTGCTTATATGAATTAAACACTGATATTTTGATGTATGAACATGAATAGTATTACAGAATCATGTCTTCCATTGCAAACAAACTTAACTTCAATCTATCACCATTGTGTTGAGTCACATCAAGTGCTAGAATTCTTGGAGCACGGAGGTGATGTCCATTTTTGCAATTTTGGCCATGATGTCGCAGTACCACACTTATGAAACCTTACATGTTCAGTGGACTTCTGAACCATGCAGTAAAAGAGTGACTGACATAAAAATGATGTAAATGATGTGCCTGATTTAATCGAACATTTGCAAACCGAAAAATCTATTTTTCTCAAAACCTCTAAAATGGACATTAACTATTGCGCTCCAAACCCTCGATATTCTGTATCTGCTGGTTGCAGTGCTTCACTGAAGCCACATCATACTTATTCTTAGAGTAATATTTAAACCCAGGATACCACGTTTTTATGGCCACTGCACCATATCAAATGGAAAATACTTGGCTCTTGTTCCTCAGTTTATACACATTTCCTTGTAATTCAGCTGAAGATACTGTATTTGGGATCATTGGAAACCTTTGGATCGCCACTAGAATTTAAAATAGGCTTGCAGTTCCACAGGTTTGAGTTTGGCAGCTGTACTTGATGGACCCATACATGGGCCCATAAGTTTTATGGGGCTAGACTTGCAGGGGTCTGTCCACATCCGATGGTCAGACTGCACCAGATGCCAGATTGTTAGACACGTGACTGTAAAGGGTGCCCGCAGATTGACAGCCTGCTGGTCCATGTCAACTATTTTGTCCTCATCTGGTAATTGTATGTTGTTATATCAGTAACAGTGTGTTTGGATTTGAGAAGGTTTGTTTCTTGTTTGACCATTAGAAGTTTAGCGCTTGTGTCAAAGGAAGAAAGGCACAAGAATGCTAAACGTCACATCACTACAAATGAGTACACTGGGGGCAGACAACCCTTCGCGTCCCTGCACGGCTCCGTGCAAAGGTCAGGCGCTCCATTACACAGCAAGAAGTGTCAGTGAAATTACTTCGTAAAACACACACAGAAATATCACACACAGAGACCACTGAGATGACAGGCATACACACCCCACACACACACACACACACAAACACAAATACACATACATGCAAATCACTAATATAAGGACATACACATGCCCTCTCACACGACATGTGCACACACCACACACATAATCACAAATACCATCCCTATCTCTACATATATACCAACATACACTCAGCAAGTTCGCACTCTCTATTCACAGGTGCATGGCACGCGTACCCACATACACCTATCAGCTACATTACTATAATCACTGACAGGTGAGGTGAATTACATTGATCATCTTACTACAATGGCATCTGTCAAAGAGTTGGACATATTTGGCAGCAAGTGAATTTTTTTTGCGAAGTTAATGTGTTGGAAGCAGGAAAAATGGACAATCGTAGGGACGTGAGCAACTCTGACAAGGGCTGAACTTCGGAGGCTAGATGACTGGGTCAGAGCATCTCCAAAACTGAAGCCCTTATTCCAGGTCCATTGTGGAAAACTGGTGAACCAGCGTCAGGTTGATTGGCAGCCAAGGCTCACTGATGTGGGTGGGGAGTGAAGGCTGGCCTGTGTGGTCCAGTCAACAGAGCGGCTACTATAGCTCAGATTGCTGGAAAAGTCCATGCTGGTTCTGATAGAAAGGTGCCAGAATACTCACTGCATCACTGTTTGCTGCGTATAGGGCTGCGTAGCTGCAGACTGGTCAGGGTCTGTCCACCATCAAAAGCGACTACACTGGGCACATGAGCATCAGACCTGCACCATGGAGCAATGGATTAAGGTGGCCTGGTCTGATGAACCACAGTTTGGCTTACATTGTGTGGATGGGCGGGTGTGTGTGGGTTAGTTATCTGGGGAAGACACAGCACCAGGATGCACTTTCGGGAGACGGTAAGCCAGCGGACGCAGTGTGATGCTGTGGAAAATGTTCTGCTGGGAAACCTTGGGTCCAGCCATTCGTGTGGATGTTTCTTTGACAAGAGCATACCATCAACTTAAACATTATTGCAGACCAAGTACACTCCTTAACGGTAACGGTATTCCCTAATGGCAGTGGCATCTTTCAGCAGGATAATGCACCCTGCCACACAACAATAATGGTTCAGGAATAGTATGAGGAGCATAAATTCAAGGTGTTGACTTGGCTACCAAAGTCCCCAGATTTCAATACGATCTTGCATCTGTGGGATGAGCTGGACAAACAAGTCCATGGAGGCCCCCCTCAAAACTTACAGGACTTACAGGATCTGCGTCTGATTTCTTTTTGCCAGACACCACAGCACAGCTGCAGAGGTCTAGTGGAGTCCATTCCTGAATTAGTCAGGGCTTTGGCAGCAAAATGGGGACCCACACAATAATAGATTGCATAATATCCGCAAAAAATAATGGATCAACATCACAACCCCCCCCCCCCACTTTACACTCCCCATCTCGATCATGCGGGACCGAGTCTCTTCCCCAGAGCCAGAGGTGTGCCTTTTCTAAAGTTCACCTGACAGCCCGTGTCCTTTTTTACTGTCTTAAATGTGAGAAGGGAAATGTGCGCGTGTTGAAAAATTACATCGCAAATTGCCTCTCTTGAATATCACAAGAGGATGTGTAATTTGTACAAAGCGAACTCCGGATGTACTTACAGTGCTGAGTTAGAAAGTGGGGGGGGGGGGGGGGGGGGAGAGTGAGTGAGTGACTGAGAGAAAGAGAGAGAGAGAGAGAAAGGCAATAGTGGCCCTCCCTTAGGGAAAATGAGGTGCTCTATGTACTGCCGGAAGCCTCGGATATACATCAACATAACTTGAAAACGTTCTTCTCGCCAACGAAGGGGGCGGGGTTAAAGTGGTGAAGATGTTACAGAAAGAAAAGGGTTAACCCTTTAATACCTGGCCACGCCATTTTGTAAAGGTTATTAAAGTAAATTACAGTTGTAGTGAGTGGAGACGCAACTGCGCAATGGTTAAGTGTGCTTGACTTGGGATGGAGAGGTCATGAGTTTGAGTCCGTGCCACTGCCTTCATGGTGTGTTCTTGGGCAAAAAACTTCACTCCCACACTGCCTCACTCCACCCAGGTGTATAATTGGGTGCTGGTAAATTGCCGGGGAAACCTGAGCCGGTAGACTCAGAACAGCCTTACTTATTTCTTCTTTTTTCTTGGTACCAACATTAAAAGGTTAATTAAAAGCAGTGGAGTTTAAGAAAACAGTGACTTACGGTTTTGAAACGATGCAAATAAATGCCCGTGAATTTAACTTTTTTCTTCTTCTTCTTTCTAATCTGCTTTACAAGGGCTGTGTAGCCAAAATGTTCATTTAAAGGAGTTGCTTGTTGTCACAGCCAATCCAATCTTCTAGCCTGTCTCCGGTTGGCTTGATATCTGATTCAAGAGTTAGGGCCCTGCTTTATTTCATTTCGAGTGTAGGACTTAGACATAAATACAGCACGGAATACCTATACTGCTATATTGCGAATTCATGTATATCAGTGATATTGACAAAGGACCAGACCGTACGGACAAACATGCGTTGAAAAGCTCATAACCACAAGACAAGGCAGAGAAGCGAACCAAAAATCCTCCTGCTGTGAAACCCTTCAAATTTTTGACTTTCAGCCAAAACTGGCGGATGGCACAAGGCAGTTATCAAACCTCCAGCCGATCGTCATTCTTTCGCGCTTTCCGAGTCTCTGTAGATATTCTCCTCTGGAGAGCGATGAGCTCACAAGTGTTTGTACAGAAGGTGTAAAACAGCCGCGGTGCGCGCTTGTTTTTCTGCCAGCGCCGCTGTGGGCATCCTGACACACTCACACACGCACGTGCACTCACACACACACACACACATACACATACGCGCACACACAAATACTCACAGAGGCTGTTAAAGTACAGGCCGGGATTGAGGCGAATCATTACTCCTCATAAATATAACCTGACAGCGTTCATCAGCCCGTTCGGGGCTCGCTGCCGGCGCAGGCGCGCATGATCTCGTGAAAAGACGGCAGCAAAAATCAGAGTCACGGCCTCGCCTGTGATTATCGAAAGCACTGGTTTGCGGCTTATCTTCATTAAAATGATTTGTTTTATTATATGTGCTCCCCAGCCCATGCGTAAGCGTCCACGCAGACTTTGTCACTCAGTGCCGTTTGTGACTCGTAATACTTCTCACGGTAAAGTCCCTCTTAAAGCTTGGCCAGAAATATTTTACAGCTTTGTTATTAATATGATATGGCTTTTTGAAACAAAGTTACAATTTACCCATCCATCCATCCATGATGTAACCTGCTCACTTCTTCTGGTCAGAGGTACAGGAGAATCTGGAGTCTATACCAGCATGCACTGGGCGTGATTCAGGAGCATGACCTGGACAGTTCACAAATTAAATGCAGAACACAGACACACACACACACACACACACACACACTGAATTTAGAGTCTCAAATAAGCCAATCCTTGCAGGACAGTCTTTGGATTGTTGAAACTGCAAAACCTGGAAGAACCTACATGGACACAGAGTACATGCAGACCTTACAAAGAGAAACTCGAGGACTTAAACACGCAACCTCCAGGCTTTGAAGTGACAGTGTCTCTTATAGTGCTGTCTCGAACTTGCATTGACCAAACATATTTATCAGAACACATGGGCCCACCCCTGCCATTGATTTGGAGAGGGCTTACTATCTTGTACTCTCGTCTCAAGCTAAGTGACGTAAGCCAACTGCTATCAAAATGGTTTGAAATAATAACGAATTATTAGTTAGTTAGCGGCATATAATTATCAGTTTGGATGATCCGTGATTGTGGCTGCAGCTAACAAATCAGACGTTGACCTTACCCAAGCGTTTCATCGCAAGTGATTTGGATTTTATGTATGGACCTGTAAATGTGCAGAACGTCCCACCTGAGCCAATTAGGGCCACTTAAACGCAGACTTACGGCTGCTAACGAGGGCTTTACGAGCAGCGCCTGCCAGTGTCAGTACGCTCGCAGGTGCAGGTATATTAAAAGTTATTGTTTGCATTTTTCCAAATCGCTCCCTTCTCTCCGCTTTATGGGGGAGGCATGAGCGGGAATCGGTTAGTGAGTGACGGTTTTCGTTAAAATTTGAGCGCAAGGCAGTTTCTCTAATGATGAAGAGTCTGATGGAGGCGCCGATCAGCACTGCGGGAGACACGACGCGAGCAGACTGGCTAATGGTTTCGTCTGTTCCGCTGCGTCATGCCGGAGAGATGCACAAGCCAAGGGTGTCCTAATGAGCAGATTACAGCTGCTTTTGTTGTAGTTAAGATGGAGATCCGTCCAGTGGGAGGAGCTCTCGGCTTCTCCCAGCTCCTTATCATTCCGAGGTTCAAATTCTTCTATCCAGCTTGTCACAGTCTCCGGATAATAGCCTGGCTGGGGTCCTCCCGTGTGGAGATTCCATCCCAGTCAACAATCGTAACTGGGCCCCAGGTGGGCCTGATGTGGGCTGTAAACTGGGGTCCAGCTGTTTTTGTCCATAGGCTCCCATATCTGACCTTTACTCGAGGAGGTATCGGCGAACTCGGCTAGTGAAATAATACAGTGTGCCAATCGCACAGGACAAAATCTGATTCAGTCTGTTTATTTTCTGGTCCTTCCAGGTTCAATTCTTTAATCTCTCAATTCTAAAAATTCTTTGTAACTGTAATTACCAGGTATGTTAAATTGGACTTGTATTTCTGTATTTCTGCATATCAGCATGCAACATTTTCTGTGCTTCTTTGGCTGGATGAAGTGTGTTTTCTGTGCGGTTAAACTGTTCAGCCCGTGTGGGACTTACATGAGGCGCTGAGTCAAGCCCACATAGAGCCCAGTCCAGCTGTGTCCAGTGTGTCCACTGTTTTCGAACCTGGGGCCCACGCGGGAAAACTAACAGAGGTTGCTTGCATGTCACGGGTTTCAAGAATGCATAAGTGAATGGCTTGGGTTTCCTGTGACGGACTGGCAGTCTGTTCAATGAACATTTATGTCACTTCTCCATTGCATGCTGGGATAGGGTGTGGCCTTGTTAGACCCTGATAAGTAATGAGCGGTGGGTTTGATATTGGATGGATGGATGAATGTGGAGAAGTCTGACCTGTTGATGATACAGTTCATATGCATATGTTGGGAGGTATTCGGACAAGAGAGAAGTGTTTTCCATGCTGCGATCGGAAACTGGGTGGAATAGCTCGAGAAGGCATATGGGTGAGCCAAGAACAGCGTGAAAAATAAATTAATTTTTTGTCCTCTGGCTAAATGGATAGTCAATGTTCAACTTTTACAACCCCGTTTCCAAAAAAAGTTGGGACACTGTGTTCACTGTAAGTAAAACAGAAAGCAATGATTTGCAAATCAATTGAAACTCAATGTTTAATTGAAAATAGGTCACAGACAACGTACCAAATGTTGTTTTTTGAAAGATATCTGCTCATTTTGAGTGTGAAGACAGAAACGTTCTAAAAAAAGTTGGAACAGGGCAATACAAGACTGGAAAAGTTGCTTGATGCTAAACAAGGACAACTGGCAGAACATCTCACAGCTAATTAGATTATTCATTTAGCAACAGGTCAGTAACATGATTGGGTATATAAACTCTTTCATAAGTAAATATAGTGAGGGCTTAACCACTCTATGACAGACTGCTTAGGGAAATATTTTTAACAATTAACCATTTAAGAATAAGATTTTCAACTTAAAATTGCAAAGAATTTGGAGATTATATGAAGAGTTTGGTTCCAAAATGCAATATATCCATTTTAGTCATTTTGAGTAAATCAGCTTTTTCTATGTTGGCGCCTATTGCATTTTATAAAAAAACACAAACTTTGACCATGAAAAAATACACCATATAGTATGCATTTCTAATGACAGGTTTTTGCACCATGTGTAAGAAGTGCAGGACTACTGCTCGATGCTATTATCTCAATTTTTGTCATTTTGGCACTTATAGCGTTTTGGAACCAAACTCTTCATATCCTCTATGGTACAGGCAGCAGGGAAAATAATTATTGAACGCGTCAAAATTTTTCTCAGTAAATATATTTCTAATGGGGCTATTGATAAGAAAGTTTCACCAGATGTCGGTAACAACCCAAGTAATCCACACATACTGTACAAAGAAGTCAAAACAAATAAGTCCATAAATTAAGTTATGTTTGATAAAGTGGAATGACACAGGGAAAAAGTATTGAACTCGCTGACTCAAATTTATTTTATACTTAGTAGAAAAGCCTCTGTTGGTAATGGCAGCTTCAAGATGCCTCCTGTATGGAGAAACTAGTTGCTTGCTTTGTTCAGGTTTGATTTTGACCCATTCTTCCACATTAACTGTCTTCAAGCCTTGAAGGTTCAAGGGGCCTCTTCTATGAACACTGATCCTCAGTTCTTTCCATAGATTTTCAGATGGATTAAAGTCAGGTGATCGGCTGGGCTATTCTAGCAGCTTTATTTTTTTTCGCTGAAACCAATTGACAGTTTTCTTGTCTGTGTGTCTGGGATCGTTGTCTTGCTAAAATGTCCACCTTTGTTTCATCTTCAGCATCCTGGTAGATGGCAGCAGATTTTTATCAAGAATGTCTCGGTACATTTTTCATTCATCCTTCTTTCAATTATACAAAGTTTGCCAGTACCATACGCTGAAAAGTAGCCCCACACCATGATGTTCCCACCTCTAAGCTTCACTGTTGGTGTGGTGTTATGGGGGTGATGTGCAGTGTAGTTTGTCCTTCAAGCATAGTGTGTGTTATGGCATCCATAGAGAGAATTTTGCTCTCCTCTGACCAGACTATATTCTTCCAGTAGTTCATAGGCTTGTCCAAATGTTGTGCAGTGAACTTTAAACCAGCTTCAACATGCTTCTTCTTCAGCAATGGAGTCTTGCACAGTGAATGTGCATAGAGGCCATGGCGGTTGAATGTATTACTTATTGTTTTCTTTGAAACAACTGTACCTCTTAATTACAGGTCTTTCTTAAGGTCTCCACAAGTGGTCCTTGTCTCTTTGACAGCTCTTCTGATGACTCCTTTGTCAGAAATCTTGCAAGGAGCTCCAGGTTGTGGCAAGTTTATGGTGAAATAATGTTCTTTCCACTTCCATTTTATGGCCCCAATGATGCTCACTGGAACATTCAGAAGTTTAGAAATACGTCTGTAACCAATGCCATCAGTATGTTTTGCAACAATAACGTTGCAAAGGTCTTGAGAGAGCTCTTTGCTTTCACCCATCATGAGATGCTTTTAGTGTGACACCTTGGTAATGAGAAATCTTTCTTTAAGCTATCAATTAGGACTAAACTAGCAGAATTAATTTGCGCTGAGATGGGGCAGAATTGCGTTCTAAATACTGAAGGATTTCAGCTGCTTTCTTGGCTTTCCATGCCTTTTTGCACCTCCATTTCTTCATGTGTTCAATACTTATTCCCTGTGTCATTCCACTTAATTAAATATAACTTAATTTACGGGCTTATTTGTTTTGATTTCTTTGTACGTGTGAATTACTTGGGTTGTTACCAACATCTGGTGAAAATTTTCTATCAATACCCCATTCAGAAATATATTTACTGAGAAAAATGTTGACGCGTCCAATACTTATTTTTCCAGCTGTACACTCTCAAAAGAGATGTGTTGAAAATAACACAACACGTGTTAATTTTTAACATACCTGTGTGTCTAGTTAAGGACAACACACTTTGTGTTGTTTTCAACACAATCAGTGTTGATTTTTTTTATTTATTTTTTTTACTTTTTTACTTATTTTGTGTTGAAATCAACACAAAATGTGTTATACGTGATAACACATTTTTTTGTGTTATTTTTCAACACATTCATTCGAAGAGTGTAATATCATTAAAAGATTCAGAGAATCAGAAAAATCTCTGCACGCATGGAACAAGACCAAATTCCAATTTTGAATGGCTGTGGTTTTCAGGTCGTCAGACAGCACTCCATATAAACCAGACAGGATTCTGAAGTGAAAATTACTGCATGGACTAACACTTCTGTAAACCATTGCCAAACACAAACAGTTTGTTTAAACACAGTTTAAACACAGTTTGTCACTGCATCCACAAATGCAAATTAAAACTCTGCTATGTAGAGAATAAGCCAAATATAAACAAGATCCAGAAACACAGCCTTCTTCTCTGAGCCCAAGCTCATTTATGGTGGTAACTACCCCAAGGAGATCAATTTTCATATACTAAGGAAATTTTTCATTCAAACTTGTCAGATAGTTGTTGGAAGTGAAAGATTACATTAAGTTACATTTACATTTACTCTAATTTTGGTCATTTTGGTTGCCATGGCAACGAGAATTCCAGATGACCGCCATTTTGTAAACAAAAACCTTAAACAATAAATTCTCCATGTATTTATGAAATAAATTTTTATTTTTTCCAAATAAAACAAGACCATTTCCTTCTTGCAACTTACAAAAATCTAGAATCTCAGTCCACAGGAAATATTTTTTCCAAATTTAATTTAAATTTAGACCTTCACATTCAGTGTTTTGAGGCAACATGGCAACAGCTACCTAAATATTTATAGTTGAGAGTTCAGTTTCGTAGGTTGCTTAAAACTCTATAAATTCTAGCTTCTGTCCAAAGCTAAACTCAGTGGGATTAATATTCTTGGCAACATTATTGTTTAAATCATAAAACCCAGTTTTAGAGAAAAACACATTGGGAGTTTGTGCATCGCTTTCTAACCCAGAAACAGCTTTCAACATGCAACACTTTGGCCTGAAAATGCCCCTGACTCGTACAGTGTTTCTTCCTTCTCTTGAAGACAATCCTGTCTTCCCTTCTTTTTACATCTGAGATATTTTCTCCTCCTGGATTCCTTTTCAGAGACTTTACGTGCAGCCTGGTATTGCCTAATGCCATCGATTTTGTTACACCCTGCCAAACAGCATGACCCAGGATCAAGTCCTGTGTGCTTTAGAACATCACTGCCGGTCTTTAGTCCACTATTATAGTTGATTATTGAGTGGTGCACCCCTAACTCCAGCTCATCCTTTCGTATGTAAACTCCATTTGGACATCAAATCTCCTCATTCTGATTCTGAGTGCGACCATGCAAACACTCCAGAAAAGTTCATCTTTAGTGAGAATTCTGTTGTTTCTGAGGGAAGTTTATGACTGTTTGAATATATAAATGCAATGTAGACAAACGTTTTGCACGAAATAAACAATTAAAAAAAAAACCCTGCAAAAATAGACTTATTAATCAAAATTCTAATTAGCTGACTTGAAAGTGTATTCAGTATGGTAGCCTGTGAGGATTTAAAAAAAAATGTTCTTAAATTTTGACTTTTTCATGAAAATGATGGGTAGTTGCCACCTTAAAATGTAGTGAGGCAAAGTTGAAAACTGCCCTGTGGTTTGACTGATCAA
The DNA here is from genome assembly GCA_029721435.1 of Gymnothorax reevesii. Taxonomy (NCBI): domain Eukaryota; kingdom Metazoa; phylum Chordata; class Actinopteri; order Anguilliformes; family Muraenidae; genus Gymnothorax; species Gymnothorax reevesii. The sequence continues at coordinate 14,651,486 of CM056577.1, read as the reverse complement.
AATGTGAAATTATTTTTGGAAATCATGTATGCCGCGTCCTCTAGGTTAAAGAGGAGAGGAGCCAACCGGATTGTTATCAGCAAACAATTCAAAAGCCAGCATGCATGATAGTGTGGGGGTTTAGTCGCACACATGGGTAACTTATGCATCCATGAAGACACCATTAATGGTGAACCATATAGCCTACAGGTAATGGTGCAACATTTACTGCCATCCATATGCCTTTTTAAGGAAAGGTCTTGCTTATTTCAGCAACACCATGCCAAACACCATTTCCTGCATGTATTAAAACAGCATGGCTCTGTAGTAAAAGAGTATGGGTGCTAAACTGGTCTGCCTTCAGCCATGAAAATATTTGGTACATTATGAAACAAAAAATATGACAAAGGAGGCTACAAAGTGTTGAGCAGCTGAAATCTTACCTCAAGCGAGAATCGGAAAACATTTTGATTTCAAACCTACAGCTGTTGGTCTCCTGAGTTCCCACTCACTTACAGAGTGTTGATTGAAGAAGATATGATGCAACACAATGGTAAACATGCCCCTGTGCTAACTTTTTTGAAATGTGTTGCTGATTTCACATTCAAAATGAGTGCATATTTAAAAAAAAAAAAAAAAATCTCAGTTTCAACATTAAATATATTGTCTTTGTACTATTTTCAAATAAATATAAAGTTCAAATCATTTGAAGATCATTGCATTCTGTTTTTATTTACATTTTCCACAACCTTTTTGGAAATGGGGTTGTATGTCAGTCAATAGATTACCAATGTTTTTTTTTTTTTGGCTGATGCGTCAAGCAAATCTACCAACCACTTGCGTATTTTACAAGCTTTTGGCTCGTGGTTGGTGCCATCTTTGGTTCCTGGACGGGAAACTCTGAGGGTTTCAACCAGGTTTTCTTCAATATGTGATCATCAAATGTTATGTTATGTTATGTTTTGTTATGCTATCCTATCCTAGCTTAGCCTAAACTAGGTCAGGCAATGCTATGCTATGTTAGTTTATGTTATGCTGCGTTATTTCACGTTATGTTATGTTATATTATGTCATGTTATGCTAGGTTATGTCATGTCATGTTATGTTGTACATTGTGTTGTGCCATGGTGTGTGGTGTTGTGTTATGTTTCGGTATGCTGTGTCATTGTTACCCTATGCTATGTTCTGTCATAACCTTCTGGCACCTAATTAAGAGAACCCCTGCTTTCAAAAGTCCAAGCCTAAGGGTTTAATTTCCCACCAGAATCTTTTGCAATGAAGTCGTTATGTTAACCCTGCACCGGAATACAGGCAGCTGAGCCCCGGGATATTGCGATAGTTACCCTCTTTCGCAAAACCAGGTGTGAGACGAAGGAGCCTACCCTGGGAGACTGCAGTGCTTAGCACTGATTAAGCCCAACAAAAAAATCACGTGTGAAACAGCCCTCAGATGGCTGCTTCAGGGGGGGATGGTCAAGCTGAGTCCTTCGGCCTGGGCTGATTTGGGCTCTCAAAGAAAAAAAAAAAAAATGTTGTGCTGGAGTGAACTTGCTCATCAACCTACACAGACTCTCGGGAAACACTCATTCATATGCGCACCAAGACATCCGGACGTGCATACACTCCCAATAAAGCTTTGCCAGTCGTCTGCCTCTCTCTCTCCCTCCCTCTCTCACAAACACACACACACACACACTAGCGCTAACATACTGTAATCAGAGTTTGTTTTCTGTCTCTTCAGCTCTCCTACCTCCCGCTGTGTGTGTGTCTCTCTCTCTCTCACTCTCTTGCTCTATTCTTTTTCTTCTCTTTCAAACCTCCACTCCCTGCGCAGTGGGAGATTTTGGAGTGGGGCTCCATTAAAGCTTCAGCTGTGATCCATCATTAACCCTTAAACATGTGCCTCAGGTCTTCAGCGCCCGGAGGTACAGTGCGCTGCCACCCCCTCTAATTCATTCTTTTTGCAAAAGAAAACATGCAAAACACCACGCAAGCCTGTGGAGCGTAATGCGTAATGCACGGGTCCCACAACACATCCCTACGAATGTCCACGAGTGAGTGAGTGAGTGAGTGAGCAAGTGAGTGAGTGAGTGAGTGAGTGAGTGAGTGGGCGAGTGAGTGAGTGAGTGAGTGAGTGAGTGAGTGGGCGAGTGAGTGAGTGAGTGAGTGAGTGAGTGAGTGAGTGGGCGAGTGAGTGAGTGAGTGAGTGAGTGAGTGAGTGAGTGGGCGAGTGAGTGAGTGAGTGAGTGAGTGAGTGAGTGGGCGAGTGAGTGAGTGAGTGAGTGAGTGAGTGAGTGAGTGAGTGAGTGACCGACCACAATTTGGAACGCAGTCCATGGAGGCAGTTTGCCGCAGCATGAAAAAGCCATACAACCTCAACACTAATCCTCAAGCTAATGCTGTTGCTCATCGTTTTCATCCAAAGTCTTATCAGTGTTGTTATTCTGTTTGGTGTATTTTGTCATGTTTCATTAATATCGTGTATATTGTATTTTTCAGTATTTAGTTTTTTTTTTTTCATTTAGTTTCCTTTATATTTCTACATCCCCTCTCTTCCCCTCCCTGCTGTGTTCCTGATTGTTCTCTATTTCCCCATTTGTAGCCATATCCTCTCGTTCCCCCGCGTCCCGCCTGTGATGTTTCCTCGATTAGCTCCCGCCTGCCCCCTCACCTGCCCGGTATCCTCTCAGAGTTCTTATCAGTGCTCCATAAACTCTTATTTATTTTATGTTTCTATTTCCAGTTTTAATATCATTCCCCATTGTTGTCATTATATTGTTTTAGCTGTCAACTTCCACGTGTCTTTGTTTCTGTTCATTCGCCCTGCCGGCCCTCCCCGTTGTGTCTGTTGAACAGTTGTGTTCGTTGCCTAACTTGCATCCACAACCCCGGTCATGTTTCCTTGTTCTTCCCACACCTGTCTTGAGTTCGCCCCGGTGACTTTTATCCTTTATAAGTTCCCTGTTTCCTTCAGTTCCTTGCGAGTCTGCCTGTCAGTACATTCTGAGTCACTTACGAGCCTCCTTTCCCGTATAGTTATCCTGTACGGCATTTTCTTTTGCCACCCATTTATGAGTTTTGATTTGCCCTGGTGTTTTGCTGCCTTTGGGTTTTGGGCCTGAATTTCCACTACGATTCTTCCTTCTGGTTTTTTTTTTTTGTTCTGCAGTCTGCCTGCTTGATGACCCAGAGCTATCTCACCCTGAATTCTGGATTAAAATTCATTTTCTGCCATCTCACAACTGTCTGCACCTCGGTCCACTCCCAGCCGTGAAAACCCTGGTGTCCATATTTTAACAATGTTAAAATGCCAAATAAAACGCTCTGCCGTGCAGAAGTGGCAGCGTGTGAAATGGCTGATGTGTGTGAGAGGTGCTGAGGAGTTTCTCCACAGTTTGACACCTAATTCTCAGCCTATTTTACACTCCCTTGTTTTTATCTCTTTGTTTCTGTTTGAGAAAAAATTCCCCCTAGAGCGCAGTTTCCACTGGATGAATAAGTAAAGGAACCTCAGCCCATTTGTATAAAGTGGGGTTTGAAAGTATTTGGACGGAGGCACTATAAAGTACAAAAGGGGGCTGCAGATTTTACATGGTAATAATAATAATAATAATAATATTGTAAGCCCTTCACAACCCCAGTGATGGAGTTTCAGCTGAGAAGGGAGAAGGTAGTGGGTGTGAGTTCTGTGCACTGCTGAAGAGAAGATTATGTTAAACTTAGTTTGGAACATATTTCAACTCTTTGTTTAATCTGTCTCCAATTTAGTAATTTCAATAGATGCATCGTCATTCATAATTTAGACTTGATCCTAAGAAGAATCCGGTACTTTAGTAACTCCTCCCAGAACATTGTATCCTGGCTGCTCCACATGTCCCTCTGGCTGAAATGCACACGCCTCACATGCTGACTGGATGTGTGCAGTTACTCAGGAGTGGCGTGGGATGCCTCTTCTGTGGAAATATCCACAGAATATCCATAACGGATCAGGGGCCCAAGAAGGCCAACTCTGGCGATCCTCGTTCTCAACATGGAAAATTGCTAAGTGGAGGAGATTGATTTAACCAGACAGGTCGGTCTCCCGCCACCGATGGGTGTCGCCCCAGATCGCCCAAATGTTCCTTTCATTTCTCGTTTTGGTTAAGCGTTTGACCCACAACATATCGCTACATCGCAAAAGGCTGCTGCTCATCAAAAGGTGTAGTTTCATGAATTACCAACTGTTCAACTGTCGTGGACACACCGAAGAGTTCAGCAGGAGAGCTCCAGTGTTCATTTTGGCTAATTTTTGACACAGAATTGTCTATTATTTAGCGAATTATGTTACCATGGCAATTAAAACCAATAGGTGTCATGTCCAAACCACTGCCCATATACATACCAAATAAAAAAGAAATAGCTTTAAACTATTATACTAGTATAGTGTATAGTACTATTATACTATTATTCACCTGGGAATTCTCTACAGTGGTGACGGCAACTTACGTGTGATGATGCCAAATCCATTGTAACCATGGAGGTCAACAGGTGCAATACTCTGTGATGCAGTAACTAACAACTAACTAACTTCCATCCTTTCGAGACCAGTGTGAGGGGCTATTCCCTCCTTATACTTTAACAGAGAGAATCGCAGAGAAACCAGACCAATCAAGTTTAACTATTTATTTCCCAGGTAGGTACCTCACAGCCCATAAAGTCACTAATCAAAAAAAGGTAAATTCCTGAAATACATTACAAAACAGAAAAACATCAGAACCAATTACAAAGTCAACATGGAATATTATCAAACCTGGCAATAAGTGAAGTTACACACGACGGGTCATAAGGGAGTCTGGCTGCAGAACTCAGTCCAGGCTTTGATTCCTCATTTTAAGAACACAAACCAGGCATTTGATCCATTAACCATAAAGCAATAAATGAGCAATTTAGAATTTCGAGCCACAGTTCTCAGGCCGACAGGAGGTGGCTGGTCCAGTTTACTCTCAAGTTCTTTAGATGTGTGCTGAGACCAGGGAAAACTACTATGGAAATTAGACCATCGCACCAGTCATGTTGAGACAAGAAAAATGACACCAAACATGACTATGCTCAGAACTTGGACTGTCATTAAACATCTACGATATTATAATGATCCAAACCTGAAAGAGAAGGGGGGGGGGTCAAGAAAACGGATGTTTGGAGAGACTGTGGAAGCAGTCATCCCACACATTCCTGCACTGAAGATGGTGGGGGCCGGGAAAGGAAGTTTCAAAGCTATTGTAAAAAGTGGAGGAGATTTTACAACCATATTAACAGGAATTGTTTCAGATCACTTAGCACCTCCTCAGCTCACTGATAGAGGTGCTACAAATAGATTGCGGCAATAGAGTTTATCAATAAATTCATTCTGCTTTAATTTTCTTTTTTTTTTTGGTAATTTATTTTAATAGTTTACTCTTCCCTGGCCTGGTAGATTGACCAAATGGCTGTGATTGGCTGAATAGCTGTTCAGTCGCTCTGCATTGACTGCCATGGTTTCATGTATGGGGAACTCAACAACTAATTTGCGAAAGCATGTTTTTAAATTATGCTAGTTTTACTTCTCATTTGATTAATGACAATCTCAGTAAAAAGTAAGGGGGATAGATTCACATTTCTGCGAAAGTACGGGTGTCGTAACATCCGTAACGCCCGCGGGTGCTACATGCCTGGCAGCCAGATGCTAGAGCAGGCTTGATATGATCATTTGTTGAGTTTTGAGACGTGTTGCAGCATTTTAAGCTATAGAGGCTTTCACCCGTAGTATGATGTGTATAGAACAGGTCTACGACAGAAATGTGGGGTAATTCGTGAGACGCTCATGAGAATGCCCAATGAAATTCATGTATTCTATGATGGACCATGCTGTTATAGACCCTTTTTGAAGACTTTTGAACATGCACAAAATTTTTTTTGGCATCATAGATGATTCTCTAGTCAGACCCATTTTGCAGGTCTGTCGTGTGGTGCCCAGTTTTCCAACTGTCTTACATTAGACCAACAAATTTTGTCTGATTTCTGGGGTCATGTGAGGTCCCCATTGTCTTTGGAATTTCCTATGATATCCTACTTTAAACTCAAGACAGTTCTCCGAATGTTACACCACTGTGTGTCTTTACTGCGACTGTCAAGAGTTAATCAAAAGATTACAATTCTATCCTACGTCAGTCAGTCACACTAGCTGTCTTGAAATTTTTTTCTACTTGTTTTCCTATAACAGCTGTACAACACATATTGTTATGTGACTGCTACTATGCAATCCTCTAATCCTTCTCTCCCAAACATCCGCCAATCCCTTCTGCTGTGGACCTAGGAAAATCGTACAACATATAAAATCATACGACATGTGTGAAAGCCCCTTATGTGACAACGGTGGAATGATTAAGGGGGTAAATATTGAGAAAGGTCTCAAAAGTAGCTATGTTAACCTTCTGATCTCTGTTACCATATACAATATTCATATTGAATGAATAACAAATTCAAATATAATTCTCAGAGCCAAAAAAAAAAAAAATCATCAAATATTGTGCCACTACTTAAATTGGCCTTGGAATACCTCCCTGATCTGGTTGTGATGAAAGCCTGCAGCCTGACTGGATATGTTCATTGGTCATATTCATGTAACACCTGGCAATTCATGATTGGCCCCTCCTTAGTAAGCAACGTGAGCTGCCTTCTTTCAGGCTCAGAAACCACGTTTCCCATTATACTGAATCCTCCAGTAAAAAATACTTGTATAAATAAACGAATAATATTTTGCTGCAACATGGTTTTATCATCCAGGGAGATTGTATCAAGAGAAAATAGTTTGAAATATTTCCCCTTTTTTGGCTTTGTCTAGAGGACAAAGAGTTTACTACTGGTACAAAATACATTTATTTAAGGCAGCCAGATTGGACTACAAATAATAGCCTGTTGCCTTCATAAACTCTTTCCCCCTCCATTTCTTTCAGCTGCGCACGGACATGGACCGAGGCGACGGTCGCACCAAATACATTCTGCGCGGCGAAGGGGCGGGTTCCGTCTTCGTGATTGACGAGAAAACCGGCAACATTCACGTAACTAAGCCGCTGGACCGCGAAGAGAAGGACGAGTACCGGCTGATCGCCACGGCGACGGACCGCCAGACAGACCGCGCTCTCGAGCCCTCCTCACAGTTCATCATCCGCGTTCAGGACATCAACGACAACCCGCCCATATTCCAGGACGGGCCCTACAGCGCCACCGTGCCGGAGATGGCTAATATAGGTACTGCGGCTGTTCTAACGTGATGACAGAAAATAGCAGGTGCGATGTGAATTACTTTCAGTCGATTTCAAACGCTTAGTGGGTAATAAGTTTGGCAGACTATGCTTGTATAATCTTAACAATGAATGTTTCACCATAATGTACATCAGAGTTCAAATTGTGCGTTCAATAACAAATCTAAATTGGTAAATTAAAAAAAAAAACAAAAACATCCTGGCAAACTTCTGCTGTCAGATCTAGGATGAATGAATCTTGCCATGTAATTTACTAAGCTATCTTGCATATGCAAAAAGCTGTTTACACACCATACTGTGATTTCTGATTAACAAAATCACAAACAATCATCAGTCTTGCCATCAAATCTGTTCATTTTTCTGAAATATCTGAGGCATCCGACAATAGTGAAAGCTATAACATTTGAACTCACCTTGCTTCTATGGAAACTAGCAGGCATCATGTCCCTGCAAATCTATAGAGTGCAATGTGTGAGGGTGTACGAAGTATCTGAATTCCCCCCCCCCCAAAAAAAAAAAGCTGCGAAGACTTAAGACCAAAGCTGGGATTGGATTTTTGGAAACTATTTTACAAGATACCATATTACAGGTTAATGATTAAATTAAGGACCTTCAAAAACATGGAAGGCATTTTCAAATGGATTCTAATCTGGTTACCGGATAAAGCACAATGAATAGTGGTCAGAGGGATCTCATCCGAGGTCGGCACTGTGGGAAGTGGAGTCCAACTGGTATTGCTTTTGGCATCCCTGCTCCTTCTCATCTACAAACCGCAATTCCAAAGAAGTTGGGACATTGTGTAAAATATCAATAAAAACAGAATACAATGATTTGCAAATTCTTTTAGACCCATATTCAATTGAGTACACTACAAAGACAAGATATCTAATGTTCAAACTGATAAGCTTAATTGCACCAAGCCACAATGTCAAACTGCATTCTGCACGTGTTACATCAGCGTGGCTCAGTAGTAAAAGAGTGCGGGTAGTAGACTGGCCTGCCTGCCGTCCAGGCCTCCCTCCCATTGAAAATGTGTGGCACATTATGAAGCTCAAAATACGACAACGGAGACCCCGGATATACGACTGCAGCTGGTGTCTTACATCAAGCAAGAATTGGAAAGATTTTGACCTACAAATCTTCTGCAATTAGGGTCCTCAGTTCCCAAATGCTTATTGAGTGTTGTTAGAAGGAAAGTTGATGTTACACAGTTGTAAACATGCCCTTGTCCCAACTTTTTTGGGACGTGTTGCAGGCATCAAATTCAGAATGAGTGAATATTTCCAAAAAACAATACATTTTATCACTTTGTACATTAAATATCTTGTCTTTGTAGTGTATTAAATTCAATATAGGTCAAAAAGGATTTGCAAATCATTGTATTCTGTTTTTATTCATGATTTACACAATGTCCCAACTTCATTGGAATTGAGGTTTGTACATTAATGAGCTTGACTGGAACATTGAAAGCCTATTGGTCATGTTTGCACATAATGCTAAATTGGGAGGTTGGGCTAACAGATTAGAGTCTGCTTAGGTGATACCAGATGATTTAGGTGAAACAGAATTGGGCAAAAACTTGGCAAAAAAAATTTAAGAAACTAACAGCTCCATAAAAATTAAACAGGATTGGTTCAAGGAGTTTCAAAATTGGAATGTGTTCTACTTGAAAAAAACCTGAGAGTATTTTTTTACCAAAGCCTTTCATGACCTAACCTTGGAGCTGTAGCACTAAAGAAGCCGACAGAATGCTGGGATATATACTTAAACTGCTGTAGAAGACTAGAAATTATATTTATCTTGTACAATACCTTTGTCAGACCTCGCTTTGAGAATTGAATGCAGTTCTGAGGACCGCACTACAAGAATGATAAGGGGGCAATTAAAGAACTTTTAGTGAGGGTCTGACTGAAAAATCTTAATCTCTTCAGCCATGGTAAAAGGAGACTTCAAGGTGATCTGATTGAGGTCTTCAAAGACAAAAATGGGAATAACAATGTTAAAACAAGATCTGTTTGCAAAACTTGGGGTCACAGATGAAAGTTAGCCATGGGTAAAATTAGCACTGATTCAAGGAGGTATTTTTTTCTCACAGGGAGTAGCTTGGCAGATCATTTTGTGGAGGCAGAAACTCTGGGAGTTTTCCAGACCAGGGGAGCGTTACCTGAAATCACTGATGCTAACTTGCATAGTTGGAACCATTGACTGTGAATGGACGAACTATATAAGTTGCAAACTTAGTTAGCAACTATGCTGTGTGGAAACACACCCCAGCTTGATACAGTGCTAGATACCATGTAGTCCTTAAGGTAGGGCTATTCAACATTATCCAGAAAGAGCCGGTGTGGGCGGAGGCTTTCATTCAAACCAAGCACTTACAGACCTGATACTACTCATGAAGCTCTTTAGCAAATTCTCTTGGGGTTTATTGGTAGTATCAGGTGTGTACAGTTTTAAGGGACGTCGGCCCACAGTCAAAAAGCCCACAGGCGAACAATGGCAGGGAGTAATGCAAATGACTCCAGGATTGTTCTTGTGTAGTGGAGCTTTACTTTTATATTGTTGCTGTCCTGCAACAATTCACCTCCGGCTAGAATTTAGAACTTAAATAAAATGGTAAGGTCCGCACACTGAAAAACAATGCTCCCCAAAAATGTATTATGTCAACGTTTCGAAACATTGACATAATACATTTTTGGGGAGCATTGTCTTTCAGTGTGTGGACCTTACCATTTTATTTTTGTCTATTCTTACATTGTCCTACCCCTGTAATTGAGTGGATGTGCATGCTTTATTCTCTTAGAATTTAGAACTTCCCTTTCAGCAAGACTTCTCTTATGTTAGATACTGTACATCTCTCTTTGTAGGGATTCTTTTCATAATGTTAGTGTGTGGTATTGTTCAGGAACCAAACGCGAGACCCAAAAGATCCAGCAAAAAGGACGTTTTATTGAAGCTGGGGGGTGAACCCCCGCAGGGCAGAAGGCAACAGTACAGAATCCCCAATCCAAAATCAGAATCCCAGGGCCATAATCGAAATCGTACACAGGGCAGCAAATGCAAAACTCAGGGTCGGGCAAAGCAGGTTTGGTACACAGGCACAGGAATATCAGCGGTAAATCCAAAATCAGAATCAGGGACGTTCCAGTCAGAAGTATAACACTAAGAGTACAAGACATCAACAATTGCAGCACAGGGAAAATGTTCTGACAAAAGCTGGTTGTGAAAAGACTGCTTAAATACACATACGGGAGGTCACATGCTATAATAGGGAACAGGTGAGCTGGATCAGACTAATTAACAAAGGAATGAACGAGAGGAAGTACCTAACCACATGAAATTGGCGAAAGCCAAAACGCGGACAGGGATTACACAGACAGCCTTTGACAAACCAACGGCTCCAGTTGGGGCGTTCTAAAGTGCACAGAGTGAGAGGCAGAACAGTGATTAACAAGGTGCAGAGAATCTGTTGAAGCACAGCAAAGTAAATTGAGTGAAGGCAAGGGGCGGAGACTAGAGCAGAGCGAGTGCTGAGAGCTCGTTAGTCAATTAGTAATGTGCAGCTATACAATCCCTAGTGCTTGTTAGTAAGTTAGTGCTGTAAACAATGTTAGTTAATGTTAGTAATTTATCTAAAATAATAAACTGTTAGTATTGTTAGTAAAGATAGAACAGTAAGTCGAAGAAAGCAAACGAGACTTGAAGGAATGTTTGGAAACCCGGAAACCATGAAATCACCTGAAACTGTGGCACACAAGACTGGGGAAATAAAACTGTCTCAGAACACAAGACAAGACTGGGGAGACAATGTGCACTGCAGGGTATGAGAATAACAAAAACCAGGATGATAACTAAACAGTGAGTATGGGAAATGGCAGGCAAGGACATAACAAAGAAAGACAGGCAAAATACAAAACACGGCATGGAACTCAGAAGACATGGCATGGAATCAGGGTAACAATAAAGACATGGACAGGCAAACGCAGAATCATAACAGTTAGCAGACACCTACAATGACAGTTTCAGCCTGTCAGTTGCAAAATCACGCACTTTTAGTGGACATTATTTGACGCAGTCAAGTGCCCCATTGAATTACTCTGCAGCCATTTTGGTTACAGCGCTCTTGCTCAGTATTGGACTGATTTAAAAAAATGCTGTCCCAGGTAACCATTTAGATTCTAATTGATGAGAAAATAGGGTACAAAAACACTGGAATTATTCTTTAAGTAGCTGAAGTGTTAGCGCCACCTCAGTAATAGGAAAATGGCGAGCCGAGTTAGCCTGAATGGCCTGATCTCGCCACTCATGCCATGTTATGTTACGTCGTGTTTTATATCATGTAATAATACATCTTTTTCTGGTCAAATCGCATCCAGCTGTGCAGTGCCTTACTGTGACTTTTTTTAAACACAAACTAAAAAATTACAATAATGTAACAATAATTCTTCTTCAAATCAAACACCACACATTTTGCGTACTGATTGCCTAATAACCGTATCTGTGGTCAGAAAAAAGACTTCAGGAAGTGTGTGAATAATGGCACTCTACCATCAGCCAGTGGTGAGAGAAATATCTTTACACCGATGGAAGAGTTAAGGGCAGTTTGCAGTACAGCTGATGATTACCCTTAAAAAACTCTAAAAATCCCCACTCAGTTGGATCCATCCATACCTGAACCAGCACTACAGAATCAGCAGGTCATGAGCTTCACAATGCTGGGATTAACGGTGGTGTTTCCAAAGATTTGACCATCCACCGTATCTCTTTTCGCTCTAACGCTCTGATCCGTAGTGATTTGTAATGAGCTGTAGTCGGTATTCCTGCTTTGTGTCATGTGACTGTTTCAGTGTTGTACGTGACAGTTGCATCAACGCGCATTTAAATTTCCCTTTCTTCTGCCGGATTTATTTTTCACTGCTCACTGTCAGCTTCCTTCGAGTGGCACTTCACAAATAATGGCCTGCTGTCTTCTGCTTTTCACTGTTACCCGCCAACTCTCTCACTCTCTCTCTCTCTTTCGCTCTCTCACCTCCTCTCTCGCTCCATCTCTATCTTTGGCCAGTCTGTTACCGTTCGGGTAGTTTTGGTGGCTACAATGTTTGTTGTGTTTTTGTTAATGAGGGTGATGGCAGCTGAGCAATTAATTCCAAGTTTTTTCTGAGTCTGTTTTCATCCTTTGATGCAACATAATTATTTGGTTGTGTTTTTGTTGGTTGTTTTTGGTTTAATATTTACCACTATTTCTGAGAATTCATGTGAATTGCAAATATATCGAAATAACATAAAATTTCCAAAAAAAAATTCTCTCCCTGTCTCTAATTTGATCGCTTTCTCCAATTTTCTCTCTCTCTCCCTCTCTCTCTCTCTCGGAGGTGTACAAGGGACGTTAACATGTTAGTTTGTGGTGTTATGGTCAAAAAAGTGACCCAATGAAAGTGCAATTAATTTTTTTTTTCAATTTCAAATTTCTCTCTCTATCTCTCAGTAGCTCCCCTCATCCTCTCTAGGTGACACTGTCAGCACTTTGATGTCTAAAGCTGCAGCAGCTGTGCTCGCAAATCCCTCTCGTCCCATTGGAGCTTGTCAAGCAATGCCCCTTGGGAAATGTAGTAATGTGTAGTTATTATTTCCCCCCTGCATATACATTACCAAGCAATTTTAATCAATCTGATGAGGTTGATGGTGTTTTGATTTGTGAAGATGGGGGGCTGTACCTGCATGGAGAGGAAGTGTTGCAGTATGGTGGGGGTTGGGAAGACTGAGGGAGTGAGAGATGGGCAACTGGAAAAGAGAGAAGGGATGGAAAAACATAATAACACCAGGGAGTGTGTGTGTGTGTGTGTGTGTGTGTGTGTGTGTGTGTGCACGCAGCTGTGTATATTTGTGACTGCGTCTACATGCATGTGTGCCACAGAGTGCCTTTAGAATGAAGAGAAATATTTAAAGTGTGTGTACGCGTGAGATTGTTTTCTGTGTGCGTGCACATTCGAGTGCGTGTGAGAGTGTCTGTGTGCATGCGTGTATGTGTCAGTTGTTTGTGTAAGCATATGTAAATGTGCATTTTGTAAGTAGTGTGTGTACGTATGAGAGTGTGTTTGTGTGTGGATGTGTGTGCGCATGCCTGTAATAGTGTTTGTATACAGGCATGTGAGCGCGTGTGTGTGGTAGAGAGTGTGCGCATGCGTGTGAGTATGTTTGTCTGTTTGATAGAGGATGTGTGCTTGCGTCCAAGTGTGTTTGTATATGTGAGCCTGTATGAATGTGTGTGATAATGTGTATATGTTTCAAAGTGTGTTTGTGCGTGAGAGACTGTAAGTGCACTTGTGTGTGTGTGTGTGTGTGTGTGTGTGTGTGTGGTAGAGAGCCCATGTGTCTGTGAGTGTGTCCTTGAGTGTGTGTGTGTGTGTGTCTATGTGCTTGTGTGTGTGTGCGTGTGTGTGTGTGTGTGTGTGTATGTGATAGAGGGCGCATGTACTGTATGTGTGAGAGTGTGCTTTCGTGTGAGTGTGTGTTTGTGGCAGAGGGTACATGCACACGTGTGTTTATATGTGTGCTTGTGTGTGAGCATGTGTGACCACAGCAAAAGGTAAGATGGACATGAGAGTCTTGTAGACTTTGCAGAAGCCTCATACTCTTGAAGCACCAAGGCAAACATGTAGCTACTGTTTTCTACTGTATATTTTTCATTGTGATGCAACACGGTCACCTAATGGTTGACTGCCCGACTGACTCCTGTCGAGTGTCTGTTTAGAGCCCCTTAGTGGACACCAGAGGTACTGACCTGCTTCTGCAGAGGTGAATTGAGGTCCCTGCTGAACTGTATACGTTTGGTTTGGTTTTGTGTGCACTGTGGCATTTTGCTGAATCTGAAGATCAATAGCCGGGATCTCAGACTCAAATCATGGGGGAAGCGAGGAGTTCGGGGGGGGGGGGGTTTGCCGGTGTCATCTCCTCTGGCTTCAGTGTGTTCCCGTGCTTTTGCGCGCCAGTCAAGTGTTTTACTAGCTATGTAATCTGCGCACCTCCCCTCTAACGCCCCTTCTCTCCCTGATCCTGCAATTCCCCAAATAAGGCTCCCTAGTCTAATTCCAGCCCAGGTTTTCTTTCCTTCCGAGCAATTACAGATGTCATCACACTTGACTCCCAGGTAAACCAGCAGTTCTCTGCCCACGAGGATCGTGAGTTGGAGGAACGGAGCTACATGTACAGGAAACACTCAGGCCGACTGAGCCCTTGAGCGGAGTTCGCTGTTCTCCCGTCCGCTAATTTCCCTCGCGTCTGTTCATCCAGGCATTTCCTCCTGGGCATCCCTGTTACAACGGTGAACATTTTTTCCCGCGTTCTGGACCTCCCCAGGCTAAATGAAGGATTTAGATAATTACAGTAATCATCGTAAATAAGTCATCATCTACATTTTAATTTACAGTATGCCTCCTTTACTGGAATAGCAGAACTGTTAAATAGCCCTTTGAGGCGTACGTTTTATTTTTTTCTTTAAAAAGAATGTTTTTTTTTCTCTCTAAAATTCGTCACTGTTCTTGAACTCTAACTGTTTGAAGAGAGGATTCTGGACCGCGATTTTGTGGGGTCGCCTTTAGAGTAAAGGCAGCGATTGCAGCGTCGACGTGAGAATTTTCTGTTCAGAACATTCTGATCTCATGTTGTGATCGTACCGCTGAGAGGGTTAATGGATGTAAATTCCCGACAGTAGCAGCTCTTGTTATTGCATAACCTCCTGTTCGCATATCAGATTCTGCGCCGAGTTTCTCACTTTCCGAATTTAATGCATTGGTGTCCGTCCACCCCCTCGTTCTGATCAGCCGGAAAACTTCGCAGATCAGAGCCACGCAATGGCAGCGAAAAAGCATTATTAGATGCAAAAGTCTCGCGCATAACCTCAGTAGGCCTAACCTTCTCTTTCTAATTCACAAAATCCTTGCGCACATAATAATAATAATAATAATAATAATAATAATAATAATAATAATAAAATGGCGATCCAGGTATAAGCAGGTAATGTGATTAATGCGTCCCTATAAACCGAATAGAAGCACCATACACGTGCGGTCAGTTCCTTATGTGGGCCTTTAGTCCATAATTTTGACCTTGACAGAAATGTGAAAGGTTGTAAGTCCTGCACTGTTCAGTCCCCATAGCCGGAAATACATAAATATATTTACAGATTGCCAGGTTTGATTTGAGCGTTTTCGAGTCCTTATCAAAGGAACTGACGCAACAGTGCAGGAAACCTGGGACTCAAAATTAAACAGTCTGACTGACAAAATATTAACGATCTTCATTATATGTTTTGATCCAGTCTTGAAAGCGGACACAGAGACAGTACAATCCAATAATTGGGTTTATTGATAGCAATACAGTAATGACTGTAAGGGACAGTGTCCAAAACAGAATGACTGTTCAGTTCAAATGGCAGTGGGGATAGATATAGGGCATGTTTGCATATGGCCAGTGGCGTCCCAGGGCAGTAGCCAGACGGAGGTCACTCTCGCCAGAGTAGAACTGTCAGATGACAGGACCGGAGAGTTTAGCAGGGACGCAGACCCAATCCCAATTACCACAGGCTTGGGAGGTGTTCCTGATAAATTTGGCTGAAGAAAAGACTGAAAACCGGTTAACAGGAATGTGCTCTCGAACCTGGGGATCAAGGGAAAGGCTTGAGATCTTGATCTTCTTCAAAAGACTTGGAAGAGAACTTTTGTATGTAATTATAATTAAATATCACTGATCATTTCCTAGGACAATAGACTCTAAACCAGGAAGATAGTGACTGGCTGTTTTAAGGGCATATAGCATGTGACAACCCAGCAGCTTGCAAACTCAAAGCAATGTGTTTATCCACCATAGACACATAAGCGAAGGGGGAGACAAACGCATCACACCTGGCGGGGGAGGCTCCCAGGACGACAAACCAGTCAGAGGAGTCAGTGTTTCTAAAAGACACACGAGTTGCTGGATGGGAGGAGACACAAAGGAAATTCACGGGGGGGTTTGTGAATTATATCTGCATGGCAACTGTTGAGGACCCAGCATCATGAAAATAGGCTTTTACAAATAAAAAATACAGATGGTTTTTCTCAAAGAGTAACTCTTAGGCAGTAAAGCAGGAGTTATTCCCTCTGTTGTCTTTCCAAACTTGGAGTGCAAATGGAAAATCACCTTTTATATTGAGCCACACTGGTTTGCTTGCATATGCCACAAAGAACAATCACACCTCAGCTCCAAATCCCAATGTAGGTTACACCTGACAATGAATCAAATGAAATTGCTTTTTTTTTTTTTTTTAAATCCCAAAATACTTTTGTTCGGCTTATTTCGCTCTGTAACACGCCCGGGGAGCTGTGTGTGTGTCACCTCAGTTGCTGCAACGTTCTCTCAGCGTTTCAGCATTGCTGCTACAGCAACGCTGTGACATAGCTTCGACATTTTGACAACATCCTGTGTTTACTGGGCGAGGATTCGCATGCTGTCACATACTGTTCATTTTTGGTCAACAAGACGGGAGAGAACAAATCGTTATTTGTCCCGCATTCAACTAACTGTCCGCAATCGCAGAATCCGCCGTCAATGCTTCCCAGTAAAAGAAAATGTAAATAATTATTGGCAAAGTCAAAATGCGTTTTGTGCGTAATAGGCTGAGCCATCTGGGCCGCATTAAGAATTAATGCGGCTGCCACAGCAGAGTCAAGGACAAGAGTGATTTTTGCAAATCCTATTAGACATGCTCCCGACTACACAATGAACAAACCCTCCAAACATGCCGCAAAGCAGATTTGTTAGAGGTGATTAAATTCTGATATTTCATGAAGACTGGCGTACAATATGCAAAGCCTCCGCTTTTTTCTCCTGCCATATTTGATTAGCCTCTCTTTCTCTCTGTCTGTGTCACAGGTACGTCTATAATCCAGGTGACGGCGACGGACGCAGACGACCCCACCTACGGAAACAGTGCCAGGCTGGTGTACACTCTGTTGCAGGGACAGCAGTTCTTCTCCGTCGATCCGCAAACAGGTAATAATCTCGCTCTCGTTGGTACATATTCTCCTCCCTCTCACTCTCATTGGTTTATATTCCCCCATCTTTCACTCTCATTGGTCCATATTCCTCTCTTACTCTCATTTATCCGTACACTGCTCTTTCTCACTCTCTTGGTCCATACTCCTCTCCCTCACACTCTCATTGGTCCACTCTCTTCTCTTTCTCTAATTGGTCCATACCACCCCCCCAACCCCCCACTGTCATTGGTCCATGCTCCTCCCTCTCATTCTCTTTGGTCCATACTCCTCTCTCTTTCTCTAATTGGTCCATACCACCCCCCCCCCCCCACTATCATTGGTCCATAGTCCTGTCTCTCACTCTTATTTGTCAAAACTCATCTCTCTCTCTTTAATTGGTTAATACATCTCTCTTTACCTTTATATGGTCCTTACTTCCCCGGCACGGACTCCAATCGGTTTATACTCTTCTCTCCCTCTTTAATTGGTCCACACTCTTCTCTTTACTCTAATTGGTTCGTACTCCACTCCCTCTCACTCTTATTTGTCCATACGCCCCTTTTTCTCACTCTCATTGGTCCATACTCTCCTCCTTCTCACTCTCATTTGTCCATCCTCCTCTGTCTTATTGGTCAATAGTTCTCTCTCTCTCTCTCTCACTCTTTTTCTCTCTCTAATTGGTTCGTACTCCACTCCCTCTCACTCTAATTGGTCCATACTCCTCTCGCACTCTAATTGGTCCACTCTCTCCTTTTTCTCTCGCTCTCATTGGCGTATGCATTTTTCTCCTGCACTCTAATTGGTCTATAGTCACATCTGTCTGACTCATATTAGCCTTACGTCTCTCTCGTGCTCTCCCATTGGTCTATGCAGTTCTGTGAAAAAATATTTTCCCCTTTCATGATTTCTTATTTATTTGTATATTTGTTACACATAAATGTTTCAGATCATCAAACCAATTTTAATATTAGAATAAAATAACCCGAGTACACGTAAAATATAGTTTTTAAATGATAATTTCATTTATTGAGGGAAAAAGCTATCCAAACCTACCTGGCCCTATGTGAAAAGTAATTGCCCCTAAACCTAATAACTGGTTATGCTACCCTCGGCGATGAAAACAGCTGCAATCAAGAGTTTGCAATAATTGGCAATGAGTATTTCACATCGCTATGGTAGAATTTTCGCCAACTCTTCTTTGCTGAGTTGTTTTAATTCAGCCACATTTCGAGCATGGTTTTTCGAGCATGAGCAGCCTGTTTAAGGTCATGTCGCAGCATCTCAATTAGACTTTGAAAAGGCCACTCCCAAACCTTCATTTTGTTTTTTAAGCCATTCAGAGGTGGACTTGCTGGTGTGTTTTGGATCGTTGTCCTGCTGCATAACCCAAGTGCGCTTGAATTTGAGATCATGAACTGATGGTCAGACATTCTCCATGTTTGACTGTTGGTATGATATTCTTTTTGTGGAATGCTGTGTTAGTTTTACACCAGATGTAACGGAATGCACAACTTCCAAAAAAGTTAAACTTTTGTCTTGTCAGTCCACAGAATATTTTCCCAAAAGTCTTGGGGACCATCAAGATGTTTTTTGGCAAATGTGAGACGAGCCTTTGTGTTCTTTTTGGTCAGCGGTGGTTTTTGCCGTGGAACTCTCCCATGGATGCCATTTTTGTCCAGTCTCTTTCTTATTGTTGAATCATGAACACTGACTTTAACTGAGGCAAGTGAGGCCTGCAGTTCTTCAGATGTTGTTCTGAGTTCTTTTGTGACCTCCTGGATGAGTAGTTGATGCGCTCTTGGAGTAATTTTGGTTGGCTGGCCACTCCTGGGAAGGTTCACCACTGAAGTTTTCTCCATTTGTGGATAATGGCTCTCACCGTGATTCACGGGGTCCCAAAGCCTTAGAAATGACTTAGCAACCCTTTCCACACTGATAGCTGTCAATGTCTGTCCCACCAGTTCTTGAATTTACTTTATATTGCGTCACAATGTGTTGCTTTTTGAGATCTTTTAGCCTACTAAACTTTGTCAGACACGTTCTATTTAAGTGATTTCTTGATTCAACAGGTCTAACAGTAATCAGGCCTGGGTGTGGCTAGTGAAATTGAACTAAAAAAATGTGGTTGGTCACAGTTGATTTATGATTTGATGGGGCAATTACTTTTTCACATAGGGCCAGGTAGGTTTGGATAGCTTTTTTCCCTTAATAAGGTAGGTTTGGATAGCTTTTTTCCCCTAATAAATGAAATCATCATTTAAAACCTGCATTTTGTATTTACTTGGATTATCTTTCTATCAATTTAAAAAAATTTTGATGATCTGAAACATTTAAGTGTGACAAATATGCAAAAAAATAAGAAACATGGAAGGGGCAAATACTTTTTCACAGCACTGTACTTCCGTCACTCAGTAGGTCGTTTGGTGCATTGCACTGGCTGTACACTCGTCAGAATGGAACTCGGGCCATTCATGGAAACAGATCCTTTCTGCATTGTGTGCTGCTTTAGTGGTCATATGACATTCACCATGGCAAATCAGGAATAGCCATTTTTGTTGCAATTTACTCAGTGCAACCAGCTAAACAGAACACTGTTGTGAAACGTGCATTTTAAAGTTAGTGTATATGACTCTGGACATCGTAACGACGTTGAACATCTTAAGGGGATTGAGAAGCTATTTCTCTTAATGAGGGTTCCAGGGTTAAAGCACTCAACCAATGAGGGTGAACCCACACAGTCAGCTACAGCACCACAGCTACCTCCATGGACCTGCACTCGACTGCGTATCTGACTCCATCCCGAGATCTTGCTGTGTCGGACAGACCCCAGCCCTGGGAGGATTATGGGCAACAGGTCATGCAGCAGAAATTACAGGGAGCCGGGTGACTGAAGGGTGTAGGGGAAATCTATGTTGAAACTGTGTGTGTGCCTGTGTGTGTGCGCGTGTGTGTGTACGTGTGTGTTTGTGCACGTGTGTGGGTGTGTGTGTTTGCGTGTGCATATGGGTGTAGGTGTGTCTGTTTGTGTGTTTGTGTATGTGTGTGTGTGTGTCTGAGTGTGCGTATGTGGGTGCACGTTTGTGTGCGCGTGTGTGAGTGCCTGTGTACGTGTGTGTGCGTGCGCGCATTGTGTGGGTGTGAGTGGATGTGTGCATGTTTGTGTGTGTGTGTGTGTGAATGTGCGTATCTATCTGCGTGTCTGTGTCAGAGTGTCTGTATGAAGCACCCAGTCAGTGACTGTGACGGGGGAAATCTATATAGAAACAGTGTGTGTGTGTGTGCGCGCGCGCGCGTGTGTGTGTGTGTGTGTGTGGGCGCGCGTGACTGCATTTGAGGCACAAATGATAGTAATGGAGTTCGACTGCTCTTTTTTTGGATGCTGAGAAAAATCATACTTTGGCCAGGAATGCTTCAAACCTCCCCCACAGAGTTTATTTTTTTACCCACATCAAGCACACTCATAATCTCATAAACATGCTCACACACACACATACACACACATGCGTGCACACGCATGCACATCCGCTGACACGCACAAGCAGGAAAGCGCACGGACATGCTGACAAGCGCACATGCTCACACGTGTTCACTCATTTGCCGACACATCAGGCTCAGAAGCATCACCCTGTGAGAGAAGGGGCTCTTGAAGGCTGGTGGCTCCAGTTCTCTGTGCTCCGCTGTTTACTCCTGTATGGACTTATGATATTAGCTTTGCTAAGATATGCAGCTTTTCTACTCAAAGCTCTTCGTGTTCACTGCCAGGGCCCAGGTCTGACTGCACAACCTCGGCCATGAACAGGACCTTAATAAGCAGTCAAAAGCAAGCAGGACAGCGCCACAGGCATTTCTCACTCTCTTTCTCTCTCTCTCTCTTTCTCTCTCTGGAATCTGTTTCTGCCAGCTGTTTGTTTTTCCCCTCTTGTGTACTCTCATAGATCTGTTGAATTGAGAATGAGGTTCCCATTTTCTGGATCAAAAGTGGCAGTCCCCACTGACTGCCCTCCCGCACTCTCTCTCTCGCTTTCTCCTTCTCTCTCCCCTACTCTCTCTTTCTTTTTCTCTCTCCCCCTCTCTGTCCCCATCCTTTACTGTACGCTTTTTTTTTTCTAATTTGTGAGCAGAAAACTGTGTTGCGCTTTACTGTAAAAAAAACAATAACTTGACTCAACTTTAGAGAGTAAGGCAAATAGTTGCAAAGCAACTTCAAGTTCTGAATTCTTTCAAAAAAATTGTTGGTGAAAACTCAAAAACTCAAGTTGTGCAAACTCAAAATTCTTTACTGCAGGTCACCTTATTTTTTTTAAAGTGTTGTTTATTACAGTGTTCTACAGCCTCTTCTCTGCTTGAATTATACATAATAATTGGTGAAGTATTCAATAATAATGAACTAATTTATTCATAATTAATGAAATTCTTTACATTTTCTTTTTTTATCTAAACTGATGAGACCTGAAGTTCGGCAAAATAAATCCCTGTTTCTTTTCATCTGTTTCAAATGTAAAACTTCAAAATAATGAGGGGCTTGTCAGGCAGGCACTCAAGAAATTGCTATAAATACATGCTGCTGAAGTATTTTGTTCAGAAGTTTATGCATTGGATGTTCTTTATATAATATGCAAGTGACCTTTTCATTTTTTTTACTTATTACTTTTGATATTAATGCATCATTTCCAAAACAGGTATTGCCAGAGACTGTCTCGTCTGAAAATGTATACATTTTGAGTACAAGTTGAAGAGGTGGGAGGAAATCTTGGCCAGAACGCAGAATGTTGTCCGCTGAATAAACGGGATTGCTTAAGTCTCTCAGCATTGTGGTCGCCAGGTCTGTTCAGTGACTTTCTTATTCTCCCCATTGATTTGTGGTGCGAGTTTTGGGTCTCTGCGAGGGCTCTCGTGGTTGTGCGGTTTTGCCCTGCAGCGGACAGTAATGTGACCGCGCATCGCTTTAAGTGGCACTCGAGGTTTGCACCACAGCTACGCGGTGAGCCAGCCTCACCTCAGGAAATGTTCGGATGGGGTTGCGGCCGGCAAGAGAGTGTATTTGAAACCGAACATGTCTTTTCCTTTTTTGGAATTCATTGCGCTTTATTGCCACGAAATACATGCGGTCCAGACTGCAAAATCAAATGATAAACATTGAAAGCTAGGAGTACACCAGGAGCGGTACAGCATGAACGGTAATTCATCATACCAACGCAATTACAACTGGAGTTCTAATAAAGAAAAATGGTCATGACGGTTATAGATCAATGGTAATCTCTCTCTGTCTCTCTCTACCTCTGTCCCTGCTCCCGCTTTCCGTCTCTCCCACCTTCACCTCTCTCTGAGTCAATTCCATTCAATCCAATCAAAATGACTTTTACTGGCATGAGCAAACATTAGCATTGTACTGCCAACGCATATTGCGACAGTGTACAAACAACAACAGTATGATTTCTTTCAGTTAACAAATAACGGGAGCATAATGATCTGCGCTAACAATTGTGTGATGAATGATACAGGGAAATACATTAAATTGGGATTTTTTTTTTACCAAAATGATTAATGAAAAATAATCACTACAGGACTAAATTCGATCAATAAATAAAGACTTATTGTTCAGCGCTATTGCACCCGGACTTGGGGCAATATGTGGACGTGCCCACTGATCTCCTATTGTTTACCGATTTTTGTCATTTCTGTGAGTTTAGCAGGTTGAGGGTGTCTCGTTTTGGTGTGATTATTTCTGTCTTGTCTGTGCAAATTCTTGGCCTTATAAGAGCAAGCGTACCCCTGTTTCCATATCACCTGTCTCTCTGTGACCACAGACCCTTTCATTTTTGGCAACCACAACTGTTTATACTGCTACTCTCTCTCTCTCTAACGTTATCTTTCCCTGTCTCTTTCCTCTCTCTATCAAATTCAAATGCTTTATGGGCATGGCATATTTAAAAAACACATATTGCCAAAGCGTAACTGAACAACAATAAACATAGCGACAATATAATAGCATGTGCTAACAATACCATTATTAAGTACGTTGTATATTAATAGTGAATACAATCCCAGGTAAAAAAGTACTATACTTGAATTACACTTTTACAGACTGTATTAAGTATGGTGCATGTTTTTTTCACCCCCTTTATGTGTAATTAAGTGTGCTCAAGTAGTCATTGAATACTACTTGTGTACTACTTCAGTACACTTCAAGTGTACACTTTCTAAAAGTATATATTAAATATATTACTTTTTGTGCTTAATTTGCAAAAGTATATTTATAATAACTTCTGTATGCAACAAATATACTTTTAATATAATTAAGTGTAATACTCTTTCACCTGGGATAGTATTAAAATTGATTAAATTGTTATTAATTAATCAATAATAAAATGAAAACTAAGAATTTGATTTAGGAAAAAAAATGCTCTGAATTACATCTAAACAATTGACTATTAAATTATTAAATTGAAAATACAATGCTGCGAGTGAGGCTGTTGGGCCCTCTCCAAGAAGAACTTGCAGCTTCTCTTCATTGGCGAGGATCGGGAATATATTTAGGGTTTTTGATATTCTGTTAAAATGTGTTTGTTTATTAAGAGTTTTCACTACGGAGAAATTCTCTCTCTCTCTCTCCCCCCCCCCCCCCCGCTCAGGTATCCTGCGCACGGCGGTACCTGACCTGGACAGGGAGACTCAGGACGAGCACCTGGTGATTCTGCAGGCCAAAGACATGGGGGGGCACCTGGGGGGTCTCTCAGGGACGACCACTGTCACCGTGAAGCTGAGCGATGTGAATGACAACCCGCCTCGCTTCACTCAGAGTCAGTCCTTCTTTTGCTGCAGAGTGTATGTGTGTGTGTGCGTGTGTGTGTGTGTGATGGAGCCTATGCGCGCGTGTATGTCTGAGAGAGACCGGCAGAACAAGTGACTGATAGACAGGAGGTGAACGTGTACTGAAAAAGTAATTTAAAAACTTTTTTGTTCTGTGGAAGGAAACGCTCACACTGCCGTTGCCATGGGAATGGGGAATGGTAGAAGGGGAAAATAGACTTTTCTGCAGCGCTGTTTGTTTTTATAGTCTGTTGAAAACCGCTGGGGTTTAACATATTTAAAATCCTCATTTTCCTCACTCCGCCCTGGTGATATTCTCTGCAGCTTCGCCCAATCAGAGCACTGAGTTCGCTTCAGCTTCACCCAATCAGAGCACTGAGTTCACATTACGCCTCTCTGCTACGGCGTACCGATAGGGCACTGCCTTGGCGAAGCGTCTGCGTGTTTTCCGAAACTCTGCTGTAGCGCCTTTTTTAAAAAAAATGTCACACCCCGGAACGCCGCGCTTCGCTGTCACGTCCGAACTCCCCGTAGCACCGAGCATCACTGCTTCCACCGGACTTGAAAAGAGACTGTGGTGGGGACCAGAGCCGTACATTTATTTAACTTCCTAAAGCCCAACGTCCACCTGCCAGTAACGCCGGCATGACAGGATTTTCAAATGGATCTCAGAGAGCCTCTCTGACCCTTAAACGCGTAATTGCTTCCAAGCTGTTCCTGTTTAATATTGTTTGATCAATAATCCTGCAATTTTTTTTACTGAATAATCAAGACCAATATATAAGCCTATGATTATTGGGAAAGTATTAAGAAATGACAGATCACTGAAGGGCTACATTCGACAATTTACTTAATAGTGATATTGTATGAATGCAAAAAACTGAATAATAACAAAAATAATAATTAACCCAGTGCTTTCCCTGAATTTCATCTCTTGTTCTAGGAATTTTTTCAGCAGTGCAACCTCATTCATTTAAAGATTGCACTTAATCAGAATGCTTTCACTATTCCAGGGATGAGGTTGCATTTGCGGGGAGGAGTAGTTCCACAGTACTTGTTGCACAAAACATTAATAATTAATTTATTAAATTACTAACGCTTCCTCTTTAGCATTGGTTATTAGTGGATTGTGAATATTCTGCACGTGGCTTGCATTTAAAATCATGTAATACACATTCCATGCGTCAAACTTTGAAAGTAGCAAAGTCATTCATGGGGCTTTCTCTAAATACCACCCTCATTGCATTCTACTTCAAGATGGATTTTTGAGAAATTTCAGTTAATTGTCGTCCAAGCAATCTCATAGTGTTCCCTTACTTGTGGGTGCAAAACTGCATTTTTATGAACATTTTCTTCGGCTTATCAAACCAATCAGGCAGGAATTTACAGTTTTGTGAGCTGCAGGAATTCAGAAACTTTGTAAGACATTGGCTTTTTGTCTTATTTCTACCATTAATGTGGATAGGAAAATACTCCATAATAAGAGCAAAGAGCAGTAATGCAATCTGCATGGAAATAAATACGGATTTATCCTCGCAACTGATCAATATAACACTTAGTTGGTAGAATTATGTAAATGGGAACGGGTTTGGCGATGTAATGGCTTTAAGGTGAGGTGAGAGCAATGTCATAATCCCTCCAATGGATACTTCAGAGGGGAAGAGGTTTCTTTTATAGCAGGGCCGGATCCGGGGGGGGAGGTGGGGTTCCGGAGCCCCTCCCCTGAAAAAGTCATGTACCTGTGGAGGGCCCTGTTACATGGTCAGCTACACCAAAAAGGTCAGTTAAAGCCTTTTTCTCTTTTAGAATTGACTTGTTGAATCATTCTTATGTTTGGATATTATAAATGAGATTTTATTAATCACTATTCACCAGGCAGTGTTTTTTTTCCAAGTCTTTTTTCATCAACTGCATAGAGAGAGAGAGAGAGAGAGAGAGCGCGAGCGCTAGTCTCAAAATTGATATATACATGTAACTTGTTCATCATTTCTGGAAATTTGAGGTGCTACTGTAATGGTGCAATCAGGAACCAGCCGCGAGAACCAGGAAATGCAGTAGAGCTTGTTTTATTAATAAAGGGGGAGGACCCCCGCAGGGCAGAAGGCAAAAGTACAGAGTCCACAATCCAAAAGGCTAAATCCAGTTGGGCAAAAGTAGTATCAAAAACCAGGGCAACAACCAGAGTAATCATAGTCGGACAGAAATGGGTCTGGTACACAGGAATAGTTCTATCAGAGAAGCAAGCCAGAATCCACTGGACGTAATCCGAATCGTTACCAGGGCAGCAAACAGAGATCTTGTAGTCGGGCAGAAAAATGGTCAAAACACACAGATGCAACAGTAATCCAAAAACACAGAGGCAAAAATCAAAAGTCAGGCAATCCTGTCAGAAAGATAAAAACTGAGAAATCGAGTAAAAAAAAGTAGCACAAGAAAACTAGGGAGAACAATCTGACAAGAGTGTGAACCAAACAGACATCTTATATACACATCAGGGGTGACAATGATCAGGGAGAGACACATGAGGAATAAACTAATTACATGAATTTGGCTGTAGCCAAAACGCAGACAGGGATCACAAGACAAACCTAAGTACAAAACAACAGCTCCGGTTAAGGAGTGCTAAAGTGCCAAGATAAAAGAAATGGAAAGCACAAAGTATAAGTGGAAATCCACAGAAACTTGCAGCAGAGATAATTAGGGATAGGCAAGGAGGCGGAGACTAGAACTGGGCGACAGCTGAGAGATCGTTAGTCAATTACTAAGTGCAGCTATACAATCCCAAGTGCTTGTTAGTAAGTTCGTCCAAATATACAAGGTTAGTGTGGGTTAGTATTTAGCAAAAACAATAAACTGTTAGTATGTGTTAGTAAGACAGTTAAAGAGAGAGTAAGGAAGAACACGAGATAATGAAAGAAGATTGAAACCCAGAAACCAATAAATCACCCGAATGAGTGGCACACAAGACAAGGGACCGTGAGCAAAGATACACACCTGACAAGACAGGGGAGACAAAGTGCAAAGCATGGAAATGAAAACATGGCATGGAAACTAAATTACTAAGACATGAAAAATAATAACACAATGAAATCCAAACTACCAAAACACAATACATAATCCTAAGAATGGTCAGAGGGCAGGCAGTGGTCACTAAACACAGAAATCCTAAACATGGCTGAGCCAGGCACAGAACTTAAACATAACAGCAGAATGCTCAGATCACAACAGTCACTGGATTAAAAAAACAACAACCCTTAAATGGTACTTAATGTTATGTTGTTATTTTTTTGAATATATGCTATTTTAATGCCAGGAGAGGCCACATTTTCATTCTGAAATTGCTGAAATTCTTTTTCTTCCGGGGACCTTCGGTCCCCTGTACCCCCAACTGGGGTGTTGCCCCCTGTACCCCCATTGGGGGGGGGACCCTCAAACCCCCCATCACAAATGTGGAACCCCCTGCTTCTGAAGTCCTTGATCCGGCCCTGCATAGAATAGAGGTTCTGTAGAAAATGAAAAAATAGAGGTTAAAAAAATTGACATTACCCCCACCCCACCCCACTGACAAAATTTCATCAATTATGAGGCCACGCTTCTCTGCCATTGAGGGGATTTTTCAAGCCACACGAACAAGAAAATGGTGTGTTCAGTGCAGCTCATAAGCATGTAAAGATGGCAGTTTATTTTTATCACTTTTTTTAATTTTGCCATGATACCTGAATTTATGAGTGGTGAAAACCACTTTGATGTATCTGGATAACTTGAAAACAATGCACCTGGCCAATGGAAAATAACATCAATCAACTTTTCTCAGCATTTTGTCCAAAATCTGGGTGAGAATCTTGGGATAGAAATGATAAACGTTCAATGTCTAAAACTAAAAGCTTTGCTGATTTCAACTCACCACTCTGGGGATGATGAAAGATCAGTGAATATTGGGCCATTTGAAAATGCTGGAGGGGCTGGTAATTTCAAAAATACTCTGGTGAGGAAAGTATTAAAGTAATATTTTGGGTTTACCCATCAATGTTACTGTCCTGAGGGCACATTATAGGGTATGTCTTTAAAGTATTAATTATTTTTACAGTTTTTTTCAAGTACACGAAGAATTTGGTGCCAGTGGTGCTTTAGATGGCCAAAACATCCCATGTAAGCAGATTCCTGAGTGTGAGCCAGGCTTTCACAAATTAGGTCCATTTCATGCATATTTTCTGTGGATGATGAGCACTCTCTGTGGCATTATTTTAGGAAATTCAGCTGCTTGAGTTAGGGAATGTGTATAAAGGCTTCTGTATTCCTGTGAGCGATCTATCCGTATTGGGTGTGACGCGAACACTGACCCCCAGACCAGCTGGCCTGAGTTCCTCTGTGTCTCCCTGCATTTCCACATATCCACCAGAGGGGTCAGTAGAGGGCATTGCTGCCGTAGTAACAGGTGGGGCCAGTGTGAGTCTATCAGTCTCTGTCCTGGAGTTAGATAACCACAGAAGTGTACTGAGCAAGCTTTCATCAGAAATGATATTAATTAATTTCCTCTGGGGCTGCCAGGGACAAGCGAGAGAGGGATGGGAAAAAAAACACAGCGAGAAGAGTAATCTTGTATGACCTATTATCTCATTTGTCCTGGGAGAGCGAGAGAAAAGGGGAGACAGTGATGTGGGGAGTGGAGAGACTGAGGGAGGCGGAATGATAAAGATGGTAATTTGTCCTTGCGAGGAGTGAGAGACAATGGCAGAGGAGCAGAGAGAGAGGGAGAGAAAGAGAAAGAAGGAGTGAGTGAGAAGGAGAGAGGACAGGCTGTTTATGACAGCGCTGCAGTACGCAAAAGCCTGGAAAAGGCTCAGAAACGAGAAGAAATGAACCTTTAATGACACTAATAATAATAATATTGTACACGCATCCATTATACTGTATAACTGTAAGCGACTCCTTGTCATGTTTGTGAAGGAGAGAGTTGGGATTATTCTTACTCAGTATAAAGATAGGAAAAGGCCTTTGGCAATTTACCAGTCTGTCCTAGGGATCCCTGAACACTCAATCACACATGGTACGCCCTGTGATAGGTCAGTTGAAGGGATCTGGCAGCTTTTGATTGGTCAGATTTTTTTCTGCAGTTGTTCTTTTCAAAATTATTATTGGATTTGAATTTCATATGCCTGACAAAAAGCTAATCTTATGTTCTGACAGAGCTTATATTTTTACTTTTCCCTGACCAAAAAATATTTTACACCTAAAAGAAAATTCCTGGGCCTTGGTCTACAATGCTATTGGGAGATGCTGATCCAGTCGGCTCCCCTGTTAGCGAATCAGCTCTGTGCATTTACAATATTCTCTCAATTAGTTTTGTATTCTCAACATTAAATCATTACCTCTGTCTAGTCATAGCTGGCTGCGGGCCTTGTTTGTGTGTGTATGTGTGTGTGTGTGTGTGTGTGTGTGTGTGTTCATGTGTGTGTGTATGTGTGTGCTTGCATGCATGCATTCATGTGTGTGTGTGTGTGTGTGTGAGTGTGTATCTTTTTGTTTCACGAACAAACACACTTCTTCAGGGACAGCTAACACTAATGCTGGTGCCTGCTGGTATTTGGTGTCACACAGTTAACACACCTCAGCAGGTTCTTGGGTTGAAATTGACAAAACCAGAGAACCCTGCAGCTCCCCAGGATCAGAGGCCAGTTCCTGCTCTGCTGCATGTGCTGAACTCGTTAAAGCAGAAGGGTAAAGTATTTGCTCTTTTACGGCGGCCATGCTGGGTGCTCGGTGTGGGACGACGTGATGTCATTTTCATTCCTTTCCCTGTTTCACATTTGGAATGTAAGATGGCAGCTGTGGCCCTTTGCCTCTCCCGTCAACCTGTCGCCTCTCTGCTGCCGCTGCTGAAATTTCACCGCTAATTCCTGCCAGTCCCTGAATGAAGAGAAACGCCAGCACTTTTACCGCACCTGTGTGGGCACTGCCAAACCTGTCAGGCCCCCTTCCTCTGTCTCGCCTCTCCCTCCTTCTCTCGCTCTCCTGCTCTCTCTCTCGATTCCTTCTCTCAATCTTTCTCTCTCTCCTGGGGGCTTCCTCAATTCTAATTCATATTCAAGCTTTTTACTGATTATTTTTATGCCAACTAGACAAAATTGTGAGGCTGCTGGGAAAGTTAACAGAAGTGTGGGGCAGTGATCAGAGCAGCAGTGTGGAGCAGTGATCAGAGCAGCAGTGTGGGGCAGTGATCAGAGCAGCAGTGTGGGGCAGTGATCAGAGCAGCAGTGTGGGGCAGTGATCAGAGCAGCAGTGTGGGGCAGTGATCAGAGCAGCAGTGTGGGGCAGTGATCAGAGCAGCAGTGTGGGGCAGTGATCAGAGCAGCAGCAGTGGTTAGAGCAGCAGTGTGGAGCAGTGATCAGAGCAGCATTGCGGAGCAGTTGTTTCAGCAGCAGTGTGGTGCAGTGGTTTCAGCAGCAGTGCAGAGCATTGATCAGAGCAGCAGTGTTGAGTCAGTGATCAGTGCAGCAGTGGTGAGAGCAGCAGTGTGGTGCAGTGGGTAGAGCAGCAGTGTGGATTGGTGGTTTGAGCAGCAGTGTGGAGCAGTGGTTAGAGCAACAATGTGGAGCAGTGGTTTGAGCAGCAATGTGGAGCTTTGATCAGAGCAGCAGTGTGGATTAGTGGTCTGAGCAGCAGTGTGGAGCAGTGGTTAGTGGATCAGTGTGGAGCAGTGGTGAGACCAGCAGTGTGGAGCAGTGATCAGAGCAGCATTGCGGAGCAGTGGTTTCACCAGCAGTGCAGAGCATTGATCAGAGCTGCAGTTAGGAGTCAGTGATCAGTGCAGCAGTGGTGAGAGCTGTAGTGTCGTTTAGTGGTTAGAGCAGCAGTTTGGAGCATTGATCAGAGCAGCTGTGTGGATCAGTGGTCAGAGCAGCAGTGTGGAGCAGTGTTTAGAGCAGCAGTTTGTAGGAGTGGTCAGAGCAGAAATGTGGAGCAGTGGTTATAGCAGCAGTGTGTAACTTTGGTCAGGGTAGTGTGTTGAGCAGTGGTTTAAGCAACAGTGTGGAGCATTGGTTAGAGCAGCAGTGTGGAGCAGTGGTTAGTGGAGCAGTGTGTCGCAGTGGTTAGAGCAGCTGTGTGGAGCAGTGGTTAGAGCAGCGGTGTGGAGCAGTATTTTCAGATGCTGTGTGGAGCAGTGGGTAGAGCAGCAGTGTTGAGCAGTTGTTAGACTTGCACTGTGAATCATTGGTAAGAGCAGTGGTGTGTTGGTAAGAGCTGTGTTTAGATCTGCAGTGTGGAGCAGTGGTCAGAGCAGTGTCTGGCGCAGCAGTTAGTGCAGCAGTGTATTGCAGTGATGAGAGCAGTAGTGTCGAGCAGTGGTTTAAGCAACAGAGTGGTGCTGTGCCTAGATCAGCAGTGTGAATCAGTGGTCAGAGCACCAGTGTGGAGAGGAGGTTAGAGCAGCAGTGTGCAACATGGTTAGAGCAGCAGTTCGGAGCAGTAGTGAGACCAGCAGTGTGGAGCAGTGGTTACAGCAGCAGTGTGGAGCAGTAGTGAGACCAGCAGTGTGGAGCAGTGATCGGAGCAGCACAGTGTAACAGTGGTCAGGGTAGGCAATGTGGAGCAGTGGTTAGAGCAGCAGTGTGGAGCAGAGTTCAGAGCAGCAGTGTGCTGCAGTAGTTAGAGCAGCAGTGTAGAGCAGTGGTTTGACCAGCAGTGTGGAGCAGTGGTTTGAGCAGCCATGTGGAGCAGTGGTTAGGGGAGCAGTATGGGGCAGTGGTTTGTGCAAAAATGTGGAGCAGTGGTTGGAGTAGCAGTGTATTGCATTTGTCAGAGCAACAGCATGGAGCAGTGGTTTGAGCAGCAGAGTGGTGCATTGCTTAGATCTGCAGTGAGGAGCAGTGGTCAGAGCAGCAGTGTGGAGCAGTGGTTAGAGCAACTGTGTGGAGCAGTGGTTAGAGCAGCAGTGTGGGGCAGTGTAGAGCAGCACACTGGGCGGCACGGTGGCACAGTGGTTAGCACTCCTGCCTCACAGCAAGATGGTTGCGGGTTTGAATCTGTGTGGAGTTTGCATGTTCTCCCCGTGTTCACATGGGTTTCCTCTGGGTACTCCGGTTTCCCCCACCAACAAAACATGCAATATATGGGAATACTGTATGGCTTTGTGTAAATGTTAGGTGGTGGTCGGAGGGGCCGTAGGTGCATACTGGCAGCCATGCTTCTGTCAGTCTGCCCCAGGGCAGCGGTGGCTAAAAAAAGTAGTTTACTACCATCAGAGTGTGAATGTGTGAGTGAATGAATAATGTATCCTTGTAAAGCGTCTTTGAGTACCCAGTAAGCAGAATAGCGCAATATAAATTGATGCATTATTATTGTTGAGCAGTTGTTAGAGCAGCACTGTGAATCATTGGTTAGAACAGCAGTGTTGAGCAGTGTTTAAGCAACAGAGTGGTTCAGTGCTTAGATCAGCAGTGTGGATCAGTGGTCAGAGCAGCAGTGTGGAGAGGAGGTTAGAGCAGCAGTGTGGAGCAGTGGCTTGAGCAGCCGTGTGGAGCAGTGGTGAGAACAGCAGTGTGGAGAAGTGATCAGAGCAGCAGTGTGGAGCAGTGGTTAGAGCAGCAGTGCTGAGAAATCATTTGAGCAGCAGTTTAGTGTAGTGCCTAGAGCAGCAGTGTTCAGAGCATGGGTGTTGAGCAGTGGTTTGAGCAGCAAAGTGGAGTCGTCTTTACAGTTGCAGTGAGGGGCAGTGGTTTGAGCAGCAATCTGGAGCCGTGGAGCATGTGGAGCAGTGGTTAGTGCAGTGTGTGGTGCAGTGGTTAGAGCAGTGGTGAGAGCAGCAGTATGAAGCTTTTTTTAGAGCAGCAGTGTGGAGCAGTGGTTAGTGCAGTGTGCGATGCAGTGGTTAGAGCAGTGGTGTGGACCAGTGGTGAGAGCAGCAGTGCAGTGTGTGGACCAGTGGTGAGAACAGCAGTATGAAGCTTTGTTTAGAGCAGCAGTGTGGAGCAATGATTCAAACAGCAGTGAAGCAGTGGTGAGAGCATCGATATGGAGCAGTGGTGGGAATAGCTCTGTGAAGCAGCGGTTAGTGCAGCCGTATTAAGCAGTGATTGGAGCAGCAGTGTGGAGTGTTCTGCTTGTTTTTTTTTTTACACAGGGATGTTTTGCTCATTTCGCAATGAGCTGTTGCTGTCGTCTTTCTAGACAGGGCTTTTTGTGGCTTCCTTTTTACGTAAACGACATGGCGTATGACCACCAAATTTGCAGGGAATGATATACACGTAAAACTAAATCACTGCAATCATTTTGTTATTATTACCTATTCTTATGTTATTATGACATCATATTTTGATTTTGCTGCCCAAAACTGTCATAATACTGTTATTTCTTGCAATTTTACGGTATGCATCACAATTTTTGCACATTATGTGTATGATTTATGTTATATCACTTAAATGTCTACAAAGATTTCTGCTGTCAATGGTAATGGCAACAATGTCAAAATGACGTTGTAAAATGACGTCATAGATATAGCAAAATGCCTTGAACTTCTCATAACATGACAGTCAACTGGAACTCCTAAACAGCATAGCGTATGACCACCAAATTTGCAGGGTATGATTTGCAGGGTACATGTAAAACTAAATCACTTCAATCATCCATCCATCCATTTTCTATACCCGCTTATTCCTCACTAGGGTCACGGGGCGAGCTGGAGCCTATCCCAGCTGACTACGGGCAAAGGCAGGGACCCACCCTGAACAGCTTGCCAAACCATCGCAGGGCGCACACACCATTCACTCTCACACTCATACCTATGGGCAATTTGGTGTCTCCAATTAGCCTGATATGCCTCTTTGGACTGTGGGAGGAAACCGGAGTACCCGGCGAAAACTCACGCAACACGGGGAGAACATGCAAACTCCACACAGAAAGGCCCCAGGCCGGATTCAAACCCACGACCTTCTTGCTGTGAGGCAGCAATGCTAACCACTGTGCCAAAAAGTAAATTATTTTGACCTATCATGGCATAATGTTTTGATTTATATTACCCAGAATGCTTTGCTTATGTTATCCCAAAGTGCACCAGGTCCGAGAGGCCATAGAATTCACCAAATTCTATTTGTGTTCCGTGAAAATACTTTTTCATTTAATCAGAATATTTTTCTTAAAAGTTCAGGTCAGAAAGAAATGAAAGTGAACTTATAAAGGATTTCAGGTTTGCATAAACAAAACTTCCTGTTCTTTTCCTCAACTTTTTTGTGTTTTGTATATTAGAAAATAAAAGGAATTGATGAAATTTGAGAGAAAATGTACCTGAGTCAAAGATATAGTCCATCATCTTGGATTTTGGCCCTTTAAATTCAATGACATCATCAAATTAGCATAAATTAATTCTACTTAACAACGCTGACAATAAATTACGTAAGATAAATATAAATAACTATCTGTAAATATCATGAATAAGTCTTTGTTAAAAAGAATATCTGCAAGCTACATTAATGAAACCGAAATCTGGGATTTTTTGACAGACATACCTGTTAGAAATCCTTTGGCATGGCAACGGCGAAAATGATGGACTTCCCAGACAAGTTTTGGGAAACGTCACCAAGTTTGGTGGTCCTAACTCAAGCCGTTCAGAAAATATACAAAGTGAAAATTGGTGCGGGCATAACCCCCCCCCCCCACGCCATACCCACCCACCAGTCTAAATGGGGTTAATGAGCTGTCCATATCGTTTTGTCTGAGTTAAGAATTTTCTCACATTGCTTTATAAACTTCTTATAAGATGCGTGTTACATGCCTGGTGAGACAGTGAAAATGCAGCCACACAGTGTCCTCTGTTTGCTCTCAGAAACACCTGATCAGTCCAGCAGAGGGACTTTGGCATCCATTACATTCTTTTACTCAGGAATATTGGTTGATTGATTCCATGTTTTACAGCACTTCAGCCCACAAGGACACAGAGTATTTGCCAATTATTTCTTGACATCTATTTGCTTGGTGTTCCCTTGCATTTAATCTCTTTAGCAGGAGCTTTTATTCAAATTGACCAACAATAAATGCTGGCAGAAGGTCATCTGGGGGTTGCAATTAGAAAACCATCCTAGAAAGGACTGAAGACCCGCCCACTATTGGATCAGACAAATACTTAACCCATTGGGGTACAGAGGGAAGTCAATAAAGATTATAATGTCTCACCTGATTCTCAGAATTGGGTTTATAGGATGATTCCATGAAATGTACTGAGGCGAGACTTCTGTCTCTTCAAAGCTGACTACCTGATGACCTCATAGGAGCTGCGATGAAGTAACATTTCCTGTGTCCTGTCCCCCTCCCCCGTCTCTCTCTCTCTCTCTCTCTCTCTCTCTCTCTCTCTCTCTCTCTCCATCTTGTCGGGG
The DNA here is from genome assembly GCA_029721435.1 of Gymnothorax reevesii. NCBI lineage: Eukaryota > Metazoa > Chordata > Actinopteri > Anguilliformes > Muraenidae > Gymnothorax > Gymnothorax reevesii. Next base: position 14,616,037 of record CM056577.1, on the reverse strand, counting down.
GCCTGCAGCTTGCCTTTAAAGCTCTCTGTGTAATTCCGTGGAGCCATCACTCTCCACTCAGAAAATAGGAAGTGATTTCCATGTAAATTGAACACCCCCTTCCCTTCCCCCCACAGCCCCATGGGTGATGGATGTGTGCAGCGCACTCCTGCATCTACATTGCGTGTGTGTGTGTGTGTGTGTGTGTGAGAGCAGGAGGGGGGGGGGTTTCAGTGATGAGAGATGCAGAGCATTTTCCAGCCAACACAAAAAAAAGAAAAAAAATATTTGTACATTGTTACCCGAATATTCTGTTAGAGCTATGAACTTGCCTCTACATTACAATGGTGTTGTGAGAAGGTTTTATGTGAGTGTGTACACTGGGTTTGGGGGCAGTCCAGAGCTCGGTGTATCCAATTTGCAGTGTTGTGGAAGGTCATAGGTCACACACTGCCCGGGTGGGGATCTCACTTTGAGCGAGAACCGAAAAGTCCAGTCCATCCTGCAGAGTTTGTGTGTGTGTGTGTCTGTGTAGGCGCCTCCACAAATTTTGTCTGTGTGTGTACAGCCTCCGCAGGTGCAGTGTGTGTGTGTGTGTGTGTGTGCAGCATCCACAAATTGTGTTTGTGTGCATGCGCGCGCGCGTGTGTGTGTGTGTGTTGTATGTTTGTATGTTTGTCAGGACCAGTAGTACCCCTGGAGACCAAAGGCCAGTGCCACTGCGGCAAAAAGTCAGTATCAGTCTGGAGGTCATGGTTAAGGTCAGCGTCCAGGGGTCAGTTGAGGTTAGTTTAAGGTTAGGTTTAGGTTTGATTATGTAATAGTCAGGGTTGTGGTTATGAATACATGCGCACACACCCATGAATACACACACACACACACACACACACACACACGCACACACACACACACACACACGCACACATACACACACACACACACATACACGCACACACACACACACACACACACACACACACACACACACACACACACGCACACACACATACACGCACATACACACACACATACATGCACACACACACACACATACATGCACACACACACACACACACACACACACACACGCACACACACACACACACACACACACACACACACATACACGCACACACACACACACACACACACACACGCACGCACACACGCACACACACACACACACACACACGCACACACACACACACACACACACACACATACACGCACACACACACACACACACACACACACGCACGCACACACGCACACACACACACACACACACACACATACACGCACACACACACACACACACACACACACACACACACATACACGCACACACACACACACACACACACACACACACACACACACATACACGCACACACACGCACACACACACGCACACACACACACGCACACACACACACACCCACACACACACGCACGCACACACACACACACGCACACACACACACACACGCACACACACACACACACACACGCACACACACACACATACACGCACACACACGCACACACACACACACACACACACACACACACACACATAGACACGCACACACACACACACACACGCACACACACGCACGCACACACACATACACACACACACACACACGCACGCACACACACACACACACACACACACACACACACACACACTGTTGGAGGCTCTTTGCATTTCCTTCATCTAAAAATATTGTGTCTTTTGTCTTCCTGTCTGGGTCCCCTTCAGGCCCTTACGGTGCTGTCTTAATTATGCCTGACCTAAAAACTGCAGCGCTCCGTGGCCCTTGGCCCCTGCGAGACTCCGTGTTTTCACTAATTTCACAGAATTTTTCATAAAGCAGGGGCAATTACTGCTGCAGCCGCAACAGCAGCAATCATCACTGTGATTGGGCAAACGGCGAAGAACTCCAATTAGCGTTCCTTCTAATAAAGTTTCACATCATCTGAAATAATAATACATAAAACCCTAATTAAGGATGGCGGCGCTTAATATTCCTTCTCTTCTCAGCCCTTTATTTTTCCCCTCAAACTCCCCTCCCCCTCCATTTCCCATTAATGTTTCATCTGAAGCTGGGAATTTCTGCTCGGCTGGTGGCGAAAAGAAATTGCTGTCACAAACATCTCTCTCGCTCTTTTCTCTCAATGCAATTTCAGTTTCTTTATTTGGATGAAGTTAACTAAGTAATTATTCTAAATCACAACCAGGTTCTTACTGCTTTGGAAATATCTAAAATAGTATCAGAATGGTGAAGTAAGAACTATATTAGTGCTGGTAAAAATATTGTAACAATAACATGTTTAATGTCTATAACAATAACTATGATGGCAGCAAAGCCAAGAACGATATTGCTAATACCACTACAGACACAACTACACAGCTAAAGTCTCAGAGCTGATTCTCAGATGTTGCCATAGAAGTGTTAAATACAGGGGTTATATTGACACTGCGTAGATATGAATCAACTCTAAAGGAATAGGTTGCATAAATGAGCTGGTGTCATTGGCCCCGTTTACATGGGTCCAAAAATCCTATTTACAATCAGATTGAAAGGTCAGACTCAAAATGTCTCATATAAGCATCTTAGCCAGTCTGATTCACCCGGATCCGATTGTATTTCGGATCGGATTGTAAGAGGTAGTCTACGACGATTGATAATCCGCTCCATGCTCCATGTAAACGACTGAGTGGAGCGGATTGTGTTGATAAAGAGGATTGTTCGGTCCGCGCATGCGCTCCTAGTACGCAAGAGGCTCGTAAGTGAAGTGACGTACGCAGAGTGACGTAATGCGCAGGTAAAAAAACACAATACAATCGGATTCAGCTGGGGCCATGTCAACGCGGATTGAACGTGGATCTCTTTACTTAAAGTTCATGTATACAGATCAAATCAGATTCACTTATTCCGATCGATTTCAATCAGATTGAGGAAAACTACCCATGTAAACGTGGCCATTGTAAGGTGTTGGAGATTCGCTTTTGAAGCCATGCCCTTTGACGCATGTTGCGCATTCAAGAAAAAACAGACACATCATTCTTTACTGTGCATGGAGGTATATGCCTGAGATGTATTATTAACACTTTAGGAAGTGTGAAATTAGCACTGCAAAGATTGGCACAAAATAAACGCCAGTGTTGCGTTAAAATGAACTCCCTCAGAGTTGATGTAACACTATTGAATTTGCTATGTACTCCCATTACTACTCTTAGCAACAAGATAAATTCATAATAAAATTAATTATTCTAATTATTATTATTACTATTATATCACAGTAAGAAGTTTGTAGGTTAGACAGCTGGCTACATCTGTGTGGCTTTTCACAGGGTTTCCTCCCACACTGACAGGCCGTTCTGTGATTGGCCCTGGCTGAGGCTCTGGTCTCAGGCCCTCCTGTGATTGGGCAGTTCAAAGAGACTACCCAAAGTAAGTCACTGGAGCGCTCTTACGAGTCAGCATGTTTCATTGCAGGGGGTGAATGACTGACGTTTCGACGGAAGTCTTCCTCAGAATTTTTGTTTTGTCGAAACGTCAGTCATTCCCCCCCCTGCAGTAAAACATGCAGACTTGTAAGAGTGCTCCTGTGACTCTCTTTGGGTACTCTCTTTGAAGTGCCCAGGTAAACTTTTTTTTCTACGTGCATGGTCCTATCCTGTTGAGCACCTTGTTCCTCACTTTTAAAACTTGGCTGAAGCGGGTTGGACTTTCGTATTCTCCTCCTGTGATTGGATTTGACTGAGGCCCTGACCTCAGAACAGCAGCTAATATCTGGGTGCTGCTCTCTCTCAGCTCGCTGCTTGTATGTGACGAGGTCCAGTGCAGAGCACTAATTATCCCACTGGGTTCAACAGAGGCATGTTTGATTTAATTGCCGTAATTTGTGCGGCGACTGTGGACAAGCAGGTCTGTCTCTACTGCTCCCTGCTGGCAGTGCGAGCATCGCGTGTCCTCTCTGGGTCTACCTGTATCGGACAAACTGTGCTCTCTCTCTCTCTCTCTCTCTCTCCTGAAGCTGTGGGAGCCCCTGTGAAGTTCACTCTCAGCTCTGCACTAACACATGCAGATTTTATTCAGATGTTTTTTTAATCTTGAGTGCCTCAATTTGCTCTACAGAGGTTTTTAATGATCCTGCCCGAAAAACCATTTGCTTTTCACTGCCAAAGACACGAGAAACAAGGATGAGCGCTTTCCAATGTCTTGTTTTGTCTCTCTCTTTCTCTGTCTCTTGATCTCTCTCCCCGCTCCCCTCCTCTCTTTCTTGATCTCCCTCTCTCCCTCTCTCTCTCTCTCTCTCTCTCTCTCTGGCCTGCCTCCTCCTCTCTCCCGGCTCTGCATTTCTATTGTAAACTGCCTTCTCTCCTACCATCTCCTTTATCTGCCGTCAGTTCTCTGACTCTCTGTCTGTTCTCCGCTGATAGCGCTTCGCATTAAGTCACAGCTAAAAATGTCGTAAAAATTGTAGTTAATTTGGCACAAAGAGTTTATCACTGAGCAGTTCAAACACAGCTTGGACAGCAGTGAGCAGTTTTCTTCCTCGCATCAGGCCAGTCCTGGGAGCCCACTTCCACTAACATCAAATCAGGAAGGTGCCATGTTAGCAAGTCAATCTGCATGGGAATCCTTCCCAGGACTGTGGAGGATGTTATAGCAGTCAGGAGACACTAGGGGGCACTATAAGGCACCAGCTCCACATTCAAGTCTATGATTTGGGAGTGAGATGGAGAGTGAGCTGGTGTCAGCGGTGTGTGAGCCTTGCTGTGTGTCTGGTCTGCTTAACTGTAAATGGTGATTGCAATAATAGTGAAATGATAGTATTGCTCTCTCTCACTTTCTCCCTCTTTCTGTCTCTCTCTCTCTCTCAGGCACGTGGTCGTTCTCCGTCTCTGAGTTGGCGGTTCCGGGTGTGGAGGTGGGACGCGTCCTGGCGCTGGACGCAGATTTGGGAGAAAACGCCGAGCTGGAGTACAGCATCTTGGAGGGGGAATCGGGAGACACCTTCAATGTCACCTCGACCGCGAAGGAGGCCATCATCGTCCTAAACAAGGCAAGCGGGGTACTGGGGCGGGTGAATGTGGCAGTGGCCTGTGGCCCAGCGGGCGAGCTGTGTCGCTGTCACTCTGGAGGTCGGCAATCTGAGCCAGACTGGGCAGGGAGCCCATTAACCCCAACCCCAGGTTGCTTCCGTGGGGATCTGCGCCTGCTTAATCACACGGCCTGCCTCCGTGAATCGCTGTTTTCGATCGCAGCAGAGCTCGTTAGATCTCAGGGAAACGGAGAGTGAAGCATTTAGATGGGTTATGGCTTTGCCACTCATGTGCCAATAAGAGACGGATGTTTAGCCCTTTACGCCTCAGTATAGCAAACATAGCATAGCCAATGTCGCCCAAGTTAGACTAGTGTAACTGTTGGGCCCTCGTGTCCTTACCCTTTTTAGTCTAAAACAATACCATTCTAGTCGCGCTTAAGACCCCTCGGATGCGAGCATATAGTAAGCCAGGAAATTTTAGCGGGCTGTTTAATTTTGCGGATTTTGCGGGTGGTTGTGATCCGCAAAAATAAATTTCCAATCTAAGCCGCCATTAAAACTCCCGTCTTTTGTAAACGAGGACAGTCCCATACTACCCAAGTCGTGGAGCTTTTTCTAAGACTGGTTCCCTGTGTCATATTGCTGTGTCCGGTGTATTACTACGCAATATGATTATTAATGCAGGAGCTATGACCCATTTTCTGTTATCGGCTATCGCCCTCTGGTGGCCAAACCGAGAATCGAAACATGCAGATTTTCAATAGGAAACTGCCTCACCTGATGGTCAATTCACGCATGCATCTTGAAAAGGCTAGGTGAAAAATTGCGCGCTGCAGAGCGTTAACATCGTCTAAGTCCACGTAAATGAACTTTGACCTCTGTGACCTTGATAAGTTGGTCAAATCTAGAACGTGTTTGATACGTTCCTCACCAGTAGTACCTACCATTAAAATTTCAGCAATCTGCGACCATTAATTAAGGGAGCAATCACATTTCTTGTATTTTCACTTATCGCCCCCTAGTGGCCAAACGGAGAATCGAAACGTGCCGATTTTCTATAGCGAAATTCTCATGGTGATGCCCAATCTGTACACCAAATTTGAAAAGTTTCTGCCCAATAATACACAAGCTAGAGCGTTAAAGTAGGACGGAAAGATAGACAAATGGATGAACGGACGGATGGACGGACAGACGCCACAAGGGACAACAATACCCCGATGGCCGTTGTCGGCCTCGGGGTGAAAACTAAAGTGTCAGCTAAATAAATGTCATATAAACATCACGTAACATCCCCATAAGACTTACTGAAGCTATGCATATTACTGCAAAGCCTCGATCTTCTGTGTAAAACTCGAGAACAGCTTGCAACAGGAATGTTAACAATGATAGTGTACAATGATAAGAGTATTAATGTCCGAGTGTTTGGACCAATATAAATGCGCAATATAAATGTGACAAATGAAGTAATGGTCATGAATTTCTCCGATTTTTTTTGACACAAAATGAACCAGGTGAAAACTTGAGTAGACACTTGTTTACGCGGTGTGTACGCCAAACAGTCACACGTTTGAGCACAGGAGTGAATGTAAAGCTCTTTCTGGTGTGGATGAGTACAGTCATGTGTTTGAGCGCAGGAGTGAATGTAAAGCTCTCTCTGGCGTGTGGATGAGTACAGTCTCGCGTTTGAGCGAAGGAGTGAATATAAAGCTCTTTCTGGTGAGTGGATGAGTACAGTCATGTGTTTGAGCACAGGAGTGAATGTAAAGCTCTCTCTGGTGTGTGGATGAGTGCAGTCATGCGTTTGAGCACAGGAGTAAATGTAAAGCTCTCTCTGGTGTGTGGATGAGTACAGTCATGTGTTTGAGCACAGGAGTGAATGTAAAGCTCTCTCTGGTGTGTGGATGAGTGCAGTCATGCGTTTGAGCACAGGAGTGAATATAAAGCTCTCTCTGGCGTGTGGATGAGTACAGTCATACGTTTGAGCACAGGAGTGAATATAAAGCTCTCTCTGGCGTGTGGATGAGTACAGTCATGCGTTTGAGCACAGGAGTGAATATAAAGCTCTCTCTGGCGTGTGGATGAGTACAGTCATGTGTTTGAGCGCAGGACTGAATATAAAGCTCTCTCTGGTGGGTGGATGAGCACAGTCATGCGTTTGAGCACAGGAGTGAATATAAAGCTCTCTCTGGAGTGTGGATGAGTACAGTCATGCGTTTGAGCACAGGGGTGAATATAAAGCTCTCTCTGGCGTGTGGATGAGTACAGTCATGTTTTTGAGCGCAGAAGTGAATATAAAGCTCTCTCTGGTGTGTGGATGAGTACAGTCATGCGTTTGAGCACAGGAGTGAATGTAAAGCTCTCTCTGGTGTGTGGATGAGTACAGTCATGTGTTTGAGCGCAGGACTGAATATAAAGCTCTCTCTGGAGTGTGGATGAGTACAGTCACGCGTTTGAGCACAGGAGTGAATGTAAAGCTCTCTCTGGTGTGGATGAGTACAGGCATGTGTTTGAGCACAGGAGTGAATGTAAAGCTCTCTCTGGCGTGTGGATGAGTACAGTCATGCGTTTGAGCACAGGGGTGAATATCAAGCTCTCTCTGGTGTGTGGATGAGTACAGTCATGCGTTTGAGCACAGGAGTGAATGTAAAGCTCTCTCTGGCGTGTGGATGAGTACAGTCACGCGTTTGAGCACAGGAGTGAATATAAAGCTCTCTCTGGAGTGTGGATGAGTACAGTCACGCGTTTGAGCACAGGAGTGAATATAAAGCTCTCTCTGGTGTGTGGATGAGTACAGTCACGCGTTTGAGCACAGGAGTGAATATAAAGCTCTCTCTGGCGTGTGGATGAGTACAGTTATGTGTTCGAGCACAGGAGTGAATATAAAGCTCTCTCTGGTGTGTGGATGAGTACAGTCATGTGTTTGGGCACAGAAGTGAATATAAAGCTCTCCCTGGCGTGTGGATGAGTACAGTCATGTGTTTGAGCACAGGAGTGAATGTAAAGCTCTCTCTGGCGTGTGGATGAGAACAGTCATGTGTTTGAGCACAGGAGTGAATATAAAGCTCTCTCTGGTGTGTGGATGAGTACAGTCACGCGTTTTTTGCACAGGAGTGAATATAAAGCTCTCTCTGGAGTGTGGATGAGTACAGTCACGCGTTTGAGCGCAGGAGTGAATGTAAAGGTCTCTCTGGTGTGGATGAATACAGTCATGTGTTTGAGCACAGGAGTGAATATAAAGCTCTCTCTGGTGTGTGGATGAGTACAGTCACGCGTTTGAGCGCAGGAGTGAATATAAAGCTCTCTCTGGAGTGTGGATGAGTACAGTCATGTGTTTGAGCACAGGAGTGAATATAAAGCTCTCTCTGGAATGTGGATTAGTCCAGCCACGCGTTTGAGCACAGGAGTGAATATGAAGCTCTCTCTGGCCTGTGGATGAGCACAGTCATGCGTTTGAGCACAGGAGTGAATATAAAGCTCTCTCTGGTGTGGATGAGTACAGTCATGTGTTTGAGCACAGGAGTGAATATAAAGATCTCTCTGGCGTGTGGATAAGTACAGTCATGCGTTTGAGTGAAGGAGTGAATATAAAGCTCTCTCTGGCGTGTGGATGAGTACAGTCATGTGTTTGAACACAGAAGTGAATATAAAGCTCTCTCTGGCGTGTGGATGAGCACAGTCACGCGTTTGAGCACAGGAGTGAATATAAAGCTCTCTCTGGCGTGTGGATGAGCACAGTCACGCGTTTGAGCACAGGAGTGAATGTAAAGCTCTCTCTGGTGTGTGGATGAGTACAGTCATGCGTTTGAGCACAGGTGTGAATATAAAGCTCTCTCTGGTGTGTGGATGAGTACAGTCATGCGTTTGAGCACAGCAGTGAATATTAAGCTCTCTCTGGCATGTGGATGAGTACAGTCATGCGTTTGAGCACAGGAGTGAATATAAAGCTCTCTCTGGCGTGTGGATGAGTGCAGTCACGCGTTTGAGCGCAGGAGTGAATGTAAAGCTCTCTCTGGTGTGGATGAGTACAGGCATGTGTTTGAGCACAGGAGTGAATGTAAAGCTCTCTCTGGCGTGTGGATGAGTACAGTCATGCGTTTGAGCACAGGAGTGAATATCAAGCTCTCTCTGGTGTGTGGATGAGTACAGTCATGCGTTTGAGCACAGGAGTGAATATAAAGCTCTCTCTGGAGTGTGGATGAGTACAGTCACGCGTTTGAGCACAGGAGTGAATATAAAGCTCTCTTTGGAGTGTGGATGAGTACAGTCACGCGTTTGAGCACAGGAGTGAATATAAAGCTCTCTCTGGAGTGTGGATGAGTACAGTCACGCGTTTGAGCGCAGGAGTGAATGTAAAGATCTCTCTGGTGTGGATAAATACAGTCATGCGTTTGAGCACGGGAGTGAATGTAAAGCTCTCTCTGGCGTTTGGATGAGTACAGTCATGCGTTTGAACACAGGAGTGAATATAATGCTCTCTCTGGTGTGTGGATGAGTACAGTCACGCGTTTGAGCACAGGTGTGAATATAAAGCTCTCTCTGGCATGTGGATGAGTACAGTCACGCGTTTGAGCACAGGAGTGAATATAAAGCTCTCTCTGGTGAGCATAGGAGTGAATGTAAAGCTCTCTCTGGCGTTTGGATGAGTACAGTCATGCGTTTGACCACAGGAGTAAATATCAAGCTCTCTCTGGTGTGTGGATGAGTACAGTCACGCATTTGAGCACAGGTGTGAATATAAAGCTCTCTCTGGTGTGTGGATGAGTACAGTCATGCGTTTGAGCACAGGAGTGAATATAAAGCTCTCTCTGGCGTGTGGATGAGTACAGTCACGCATTTGAGCACAGGAGTGAATATAAAGCTCTCTCTGGCATGTGGATGAGTACAGTCACGCGTTTGAGCACAGGAGTGAATATAAAGCTCTCTCTGGAGTGTGGATGAGTACATTCACGCGTTTGAGCACAGGAGTGAATGTAAAGCTCTCTCTGGTATGTGGATGAGTACAGTCATGTGTTTGAGCACAGGAGTGAATGTAAAGCTCTCTCTGGTGAGCACAGGAGTGAATGTAAAGCTTTCTTTGGCGTGTGGATGAGTACAGTCACGCGTTTCAGCGCAGGAGTGAATGTAAAGCTCTCTCTGGTGAGCACAGGAGTGAATGTAAAGCTCTCTCTGGCGTGTGGATGAGTACAGTCATGCGTTTGCGTGCAGGAGTGAATGTAAAGCTCTTTCTGGTATGTGGATGAGTACAGTCATGTGTTTGAGCACAGGAGTTAATGTAAAGCTCTCTCTGGTATGTGGATGAGTACAGTCATGTGTTTGAGCACAGGGGTGAATGTAAAGCTCTCTCTGGTATGTGGATGAGTACAGTCATGTGTTTGAGCACAGGAGTGAATGTAAAGCTCTCTCTCGTATGGGGATGAGTACAGTCATGTGTTTGAGCACAGCAGTGAATATAAAGTTCTCTCTGGCGTAAGGATGAGTACAGTCATGCGTTTGAGCACAGGAGTGAATATAAAGCTCTCTCTGGTATATGGATGAGTACAGTCATGTGTTTGAGCACAGGAGTGAATGTAAAGCTCTCTTTGGTGTGTGGATGAGTACAGTCACGCGTTTGAGCACAGGAGTGAATATAGAGCTCTCTCTGGCGTGTGGATGAGTACAGTCATGCGTTTGCGTGCAGGAGTGAATATAAAGCTCTTTCTGGTATGTGGATGAGTACGGTCATGTGTTTGAGCACAGGAGTTAATGTAAAGCTCTCTCTGGTATGTGGATGAGTACAGTCATGTGTTTGAGCACAGGGGTGAATATAAAGCTCTCTCTGGTATGTGGATGAGTACAGTCATGTGTTTGAGCACAGGAGTTAATGTAAAGCTCTCTCTGGTATGTGGATGAGTACAGTCATGTGTTTGAGCGCAGGAGTGAATATAAAGCTCTCTCTGGTATGTGGATGAGTACAGTCACGCGTTTGAGCGCAGGAGTGAATGTAAAGCTCTCTCTGGTGAGCACAGGAGTGAATGTAAAGCTCTCTCTGGCGTGTGGATGAGTACAGTCATGCGTTTGCATGCAGGAGTGAATGTAAAGCTCTTTCTGGTATGTGGATGAGTACAGTCATGTGTTTGAGCACAGGAGTTAATGTAAAGCTCTCTCTGGTATGTGGATGAGTACAGTCATGTGTTTGAGCACATAGGTGAATGTAAAGCTCTCTCTGGTATGTGGATGAGTACAGTCATGTGTTTGAGCACAGGAGTGAATGTAAAGCTCTCTCTCGTATGGGGATGAGTACAGTCATGTGTTTGAGCACAGCAGTGAATATAAAGTTCTCTCTGGCGTGTGGATGAGTACAGTCATGCGTTTGAGCACAGGAGTGAATATAAAGCTCTCTCTGGTATATGGATGAGTACAGTCATGTGTTTGAGCACAGGAGTCAATGTAAAGCTCTCTCTGGTGTGTGGATGAGTACAGTCACGCGTTTGAGCACAGGAGTGAATATAAAGCTCTCTCTGGCGTGTGGATGAGTACAGTCATGCGTTTGCGTGCAGGAGTGAATATAAAGCTCTTTCTGGTATGTGGATGAGTACAGTCATGTGTTTGAGCACAGGAGTTAATGTAAAGCTCTCTCTGGTATGTGGATGAGTACAGTCATGTGTTTGAGCACAGGGGTGAATGTAAAGCTCTCTCTGGTATGTGGATGAGTACAGTCATGCGTTTGCGTGCAGGAGTGAATATAAAGCTCTTTCTGGTATGTGGATGAGTACAGTCATGTGTTTGAGCACAGGAGTTAATGTAAAGCTCTCTCTGGTATGTGGATGAGTACAGTCATGTGTTTGAGCACAGGGGTGAATGTAAAGCTCTCTCTGGTATGTGGATGAGTACAGTCATGCGTTTGAGCACAGGTGTGAATATAAAGCTCTCTCTGGTGTGTGGATGAGTACAATCATGCGTTTGAGCACAGCAGTGAATATTAAGCTCTCTCTGGCATGTGGATGAGTACAGTCATGCGTTTGAGCACAGGAGTGAATATAAAGCTCTCTCTGGTATATGGATGAGTACAGTCATGTGTTTGAGCACAGGAGTGAATGTAAAGCTCTCTTTGGTGTGTGGATGAGTACAGTCACGCGTTTGAGCACAGGAGTGAATATAGAGCTCTCTCTGGCGTGTGGATGAGTACAGTCATGCGTTTCCGTGCAGGAGTGAATATAAAGCTCTTTCTGGTATGTGGATGAGTACAGTCATGTGTTTGAGCACAGGAGTTAATGTAAAGCTCTCTCTGGTATGTGGATGAGTACAGTCATGTGTTTGAGCACAGGGGTGAATATAAAGCTCTCTCTGGTATGTGGATGAGTACAGTCATGTGTTTGAGCACAGGAGTTAATGTAAAGCTCTCTCTGGTATGTGGATGAGTACAGTCATGTGTTTGAGCGCAGGAGTGAATATAAAGCTCTCTCTGGTATGTGGATGAGTACAGTCACGCGTTTGAGCGCAGGAGTGAATGTAAAGCTCTCTCTGGTGAGCACAGGAGTGAATGTAAAGCTCTCTCTGGCGTGTGGATGAGTACAGTCATGCGTTTGCGTGCAGGAGTGAATGTAAAGCTCTTTCTGGTATGTGGATGAGTACAGTCATGTGTTTGAGCACAGGAGTTAATGTAAAGCTCTCTCTGGTATGTGGATGAGTACAGTCATGTGTTTGAGCACATAGGTGAATGTAAAGCTCTCTCTGGTATGTGGATGAGTACAGTCATGTGTTTGAGCACAGGAGTGAATGTAAAGCTCTCTCTCGTATGGGGATGAGTACAGTCATGTGTTTGAGCACAGCAGTGAATATAAAGTTCTCTCTGGCGTGTGGATGAGTACAGTCATGCGTTTGAGCACAGGAGTGAATATAAAGCTCTCTCTGGTATATGGATGAGTACAGTCATGTGTTTGAGCACAGGAGTCAATGTAAAGCTCTCTCTGGTGTGTGGATGAGTACAGTCACGCGTTTGAGCACAGGAGTGAATATAAAGCTCTCTCTGGCGTGTGGATGAGTACAGTCATGCGTTTGCGTGCAGGAGTGAATATAAAGCTCTTTCTGGTATGTGGATGAGTACAGTCATGTGTTTGAGCACAGGAGTTAATGTAAAGCTCTCTCTGGTATGTGGATGAGTACAGTCATGTGTTTGAGCACAGGGGTGAATGTAAAGCTCTCTCTGGTATGTGGATGAGTACAGTCATGCGTTTGCGTGCAGGAGTGAATATAAAGCTCTTTCTGGTATGTGGATGAGTACAGTCATGTGTTTGAGCACAGGAGTTAATGTAAAGCTCTCTCTGGTATGTGGATGAGTACAGTCATGTGTTTGAGCACAGGGGTGAATGTAAAGCTCTCTCTGGTATGTGGATGAGTACAGTCATGCGTTTGAGCACAGGTGTGAATATAAAGCTCTCTCTGGTGTGTGGATGAGTACAGTCATGCGTTTGAGCACAGCAGTGAATATTAAGCTCTCTCTGGCATGTGGATGAGTACAGTCATGCGTTTGAGCACAGGAGTGAATATAAAGCTCTCTCTGGCGTGTGGATGAGTGCAGTCACGCGTTTGAGCGCAGGAGTGAATGTAAAGCTCTCTCTGGTGTGGATGAGTACAGGCATGTGTTTGAGCACAGGAGTGAATGTAAAGCTCTCTCTGGCGCGTGGATGAGTACAGTCATGCGTTTGAGCACAGGAGTGAATATCAAGCTCTCTCTGGTGTGTGGATGAGTACAGTCATGCGTTTGAGCACAGGAGTGAATATAAAGCTCTCTCTGGAGTGTGGATGAGTACAGTCACGCGTTTGAGCACAGGAGTGAATATAAAGCGCTCTTTGGAGTGTGGATGAGTACTGTAATGTGAATATAGGCCACTAGATGGCAGTATTTACCTTTTTTTTTGTTAAGCTCAGAATGGAGTCATGTTTAGACATGTCCTGGACATGTCTGGGGCAAGTCTCAGAAAATAAAAAAAAGAGGTCTAAATGTGGGTGGGGTCTGCAAAAGAGTATATAAGGAAAAGAATTGAGACAGTAAAGTAGTAGGAGAAATTGCAAGAAGATGACCAGACCTGCCATTCTGTTCAAGACCTGTGACGTTTCTTTTGTGGATTTCTTTGCCTGTGTTTGAGCATTTTCTTCATCCAGGACATCACCAAGCCACCCCAACAAAAAGGGACTGTAATTATTTCTGTTTTTTCTTATTTATCAATCTTGGTCAGTAGTTTAGTCTTTGTCTTTGTTAAAAATTAAATGTGTTTTAGTTGTTAAAACTGTGTTTGTCATCCCTTGCTGTTGCTGTTGTGTTATAAATGTAATAACAAATTGGGGCCATAACAAATTGGGGGCTCAAGGTCCGGGATAGACCATTGTGTGAGTAATTTATTGAAAATCTAACATTCCAAATTGTGAAATTGTTTTTGTGAATTTTCCTAGATATATATTGACAACAGCAATGGATGATTTCTTGGCATCACCAACCGTAGGGGTTTTGAAGTCTTTTAAAAAGACAGAACTGCTAGAAATTTGCAGACAGTTGGAGCTGACAGAGGTAAAACCAGCCATGCGAAAAGCAAGACTGGCTAGAGAGATAGTTGAATATTACATTGATGAAAATGTGTTTGCACCAGGAGATCTGGAACAGTTTCCAGTGGAAAATCCAAATATAGAAATGGAACTTAAATTAAAAATGCTAGAGATTGAAAGGGAGGAAAGAGAAAAAGAAAGGGAGGAAAAAGAGAAAGAAAGGGAAGAAAGAGAAAAAGAAAGGGAGGAAAAAGAAAAACAAAGAGAATTTGAGAGGGAAGAAAAAGAAAAACAAAGGCAGTTTGAGTTAGAAAAATTAGCAAGAGAAGAAAAACAAAGAGAATTTGAGTTAGAAAAATTTGCAAGACAGAGAGATTTTGAATTAGAGAAATTCGATAGAGAAGAAAGACTCCAAATGGAGCAACTAAAAATAAAAATTCAAACTGAAAATAAATTTCGGGCTAGCCAGGAGGTAAAACTGGTGCCTCCATTTTCGGAAAAGGATGTTGACAACTATTTCCAATGTTTTGAAAAGGTAGCAAAGAGTTGCCAGTGGCCAAAGGAACACTGGCCTCTGATGTTGCAAACTGTCCTCAAGGGTAAAGCTCAACAAGCCTATTCGGCTTTGTCTGCAGATGATTCCTCTGATTATGAGGTTGTCAAAAAGGTTATTTTGAGAGCCTATGAGTTGGTTCCAGAGGCTTACCGACAGAAATTCAGAGGTCTGAAGAAATCTGAAAATCAGACTTATGTTGAATTTGCTAATGAGAAGCAGGTTTGCTTTGAGCGCTGGTGTACTTCTATGGAGGTCAAGGATGATTTCAACTCACTAAAAGAGATGGTGTTAGTTGAAGAATTCAAGAACTGTGTTAAGGATGATGTTAAGACCTACCTTAATGAGAAGCAAGCACTGAACTTGCAATCAGCTGCCAAATTTGCAGATGAATATGTTCTCACTCATAAGTCCACATTTCAGTCTAGCAGTAACAATAAATGGTCCCAATTTCAGAAAAAGGGTTACGGTGATACCCAAGATTCCTCACCCAAAGACAAAGACAAATCTGGTGATGGTGCTCAGAAATCCAGTAACAGGTCTGATCAAAGTGTGAAAGCTGACAGTGACAAAAGTGGTCTAGTTTGCAGTTATTGCAAGAAATCTGGTCATGTTACAACTAACTGTTGGTTCCTTAAAGCTAAGAAAGAAAAAGAAAAGGATACCAAACCAAATGCCTTTGTGAAAACAAGGTTAGAAACCCCTGTAGTAGATAACCAATCTGCTAAATTGCCTGCTTCTTGTGGGGCTAAAAAGCCTAATACAGCTGACTTTGTGAGGGAGGAATTTCTTCCATTTGTGTCAGAGGGATTTGTGGCTCTGAATGAGCATACTACTCCTGTCCCCATATATATCCTAAGGGATACCGGAGCTTCTCAGTCACTTTTGTTGATGGACTCCTTGGAGTTACGTGATGAGACCGCTTCAGGGGATTTCATACTTGTACAAGGTATTGAAGGGAGGACTGTATCTGTACCCCTGCGCTCTATATTCTTGAAGTCAGATTTAGTTACAGGACAGGTAAAGGTGGGACTTATGTCAAGTCTACCTATAAAGGGTGTTTCTCTGTTGCTAGGCAATGACCTGGCTGGGGGCAAAGTAGTTCCCCCTGTACATCTTACTTCACAGCCGAGCACTGAAAATGGGGATGAGGACCCATCTCTGTATCCTTCTTGCGCAGTGACTCGTGCTATGGCCAAGAAGGCTAAAGAAGATGATGTTGTGGTGCCGTCCCGTACATTGAATAGTCAGGACTCAGGTGGTTCGCCTCATGACTCTGATTGGCCTATTATGGTTTCTCCGTTTGAGGACTTATCAGATACTTTTATCAGTTCTCTATTCAGCCAGCCGGATGGGTCTGGTGATTCTGATGTGTCTGGAGACTTGTCTCTGTCCAGAAAGCGGTTGATTGAGGAGCAAACTAATGATCCTGAAATTGGTGTACTAAAGAGGAGAGCCCTTCCTGAAAAAGAAATAGATGCAGTTCCAGTTGGGTATTATCTCAAGGATGGTGTGTTGATGCGGAAGTGGCGCCCTCCTGATATCCCTGCCAATGCAGATTGGGCAGTGGTCAGGCAAATTGTTGTTCCGAAGGTCTATAGGAATGAGATCTTAACAATGGCTCATAGTTTACCTTTAGGAGGTCATCTTAGTGTTAACAAGACTGTTGATAAGATCATGAAACACTTCTTTTGGCCTGGGCTTCGGAAAGACGTTTCCAACTTTTGCAAAACCTGTCACACTTGTCAGGTAGTTGGAAAACACCAGTTAGACCCACCTGTAGCTCCATTGCAGCCTATCCCAGCATTTGGGGAGCCATTCTCTAGGGTCATTGTTGATTGCGTTGGTCCATTACCCAAGACTAGATCTGGAAATCAGTACTTGTTGACAATCATGTGTGCATCTACAAGATTCCCTGAAGCCATACCTCTACGTAACATCAAGGCAACTGCAATCTCAAAGGCTTTGATAAAGTTCTTCACGTTGTTTGGCCTTCCCAGGGAAATTCAGTCAGACCAGGGTAGCAATTTCACTTCAGGATTGTTTCAGCAGGTTGTGTATGAACTAGGTGCAAAGCAGATTCTTTCTAGTGCCTATCATCCAGAAAGTCAGGGTGCCTTAGAGCGGTTTCATTCCACTCTCAAGACAATGATGAGGACTTATTGTTATGACCATGAGAAAGACTGGGATGAAGGGGTTCATTTGCTGTTGTTTGCAGCTAGAGAAGCAGTGCAGGAGTCTACTGGATTCAGTCCATTTGAGCTAGTGTTTGGTCATGAAGTGAGAGGACCTTTGCTATTATTGAGTGAACAATGGCAAGAGAAAGAGCCGCATATCAGTCTGTTAGACTATGTTGGCAAGTTCAAGGAAAGATTGCGTGCAGCTTGTGACCTTGCCAAAGAGAACTTGAAATCAAGTCAGGGAAAAATGAAAACTTGGTATGATCATAAGGCTAGAAGCCGTGAGTTTAAACCAGGAGACAAGGTCCTTGTGTTGTTTCCCTTGCAGTCCAATCCATTGCAGGCTAGATTTCATGGTCCTTATGAAATTCTGATAAAACTCAATGATCTCAATTACATTGTGAAGACTCCAGATAGGAGAAAACCAAAACAATTGTGTCATATTAACATGCTGAAGCCTTATCATGACAGAAATGCTAGGGTTGCAGCTGTCACTTCAGATTCTCCAATGGTCGAAACGTGTGAAGATGAGGGGGAGTTTCAAGATGATGAACCAAGAATTAAAGCTGAAGTTCTTTCATGTAAATTGTCAAACACTGAAGTGTTGCAAAATCTTGATGTAAAACTCCAGCACTTAGAACCCTCACAGAGAGATCAGTTTGAAAGGTTGATCAAGAAATATGAGGATTTGTTTCCTGATGTTCCAAAGAGAGTTACTATAGCCTCTCATGATGTAGATGTTGGTGATGCCAAATCAATAAAACAGCATCCATACCGGATGAATCCTGAAAAGAGAAAGATTGCTGAGAAAGAGGTTGAGTACATGTTAAAACATGATATTATAAGACCCTCCAACTCCGATTGGAGTTCACCCTGTGTGCTAGTTCCAAAACCTGATGGAAGTACTAGATTCTGTACAGATTATCGCAAAGTCAATGCTGTAACTAGAACTGATGTGTTTCCAATACCTAGGATTGATGATTGTATTGATAGTGTAGGGCAAGCAAAGTTTCTGACCAAGATTGATTTATTGAAGGGTTATTGGTGTGTGCCTTTAACTGAGAGGGCCAAGAGCATCTCTGCTTTTGCCACACCATCTGGATTGTACCAGTATGAAGTCCTACCCTTTGGCATGAAAAATGCCCCAGCCACGTTCCAAAGGATGATACAGTCTACAATCGCCGGATTGCCACACACGGGTGCATACATCGATGACCTGATCACATGGAGTGACTCCTGGGAAGAACATCTAAAAGATGTAGAGACGTTGTTCCAGCGCCTGACCCAGGCTAACCTGACTGTTAACCTGAACAAGAGTGACTTTGGTTGTGCTACTGTCACCTATCTTGGCTACGTCATAGGCCAGGGTAAGGTGGCACCCATAAATGCTAAAGTCCAAGCTATCATGGACTTTCCAGTTCCTGACAACAAACAAGCTTTGCGCCGCTTCCTTGGAATGATCGGGTACTACCGCAAGTTCTGCAAGAACTTTGCTGAGATTGCTCTCAGTCTAACTAACCAACTGAAGAAAGGCGTAAAGTTCACTTGGGATGATGCATGCCAGAGAGCCTTCAATCACCTGAAGTCTCTGCTGTGTCACTTCCCCGTGCTCAAATCTCCTGACTTCAACCAACCGTTCTCCATCGCGGTCGATGCTAGCGACCAAGCTTGTGGATCTGTGCTCCTACAGAGAAGTGACTCTGATGACATTGAGCATCCCGTGGCATACTTCTCCAGGAAGTTCAATCGCCACCAAAGGAACTATTCCACAATAGAGAAGGAACTGTTGGCTCTGGTCCTTTCTTTACAACACTTTGAGGTTTATGTTTGTACAGGACAAAAGCCAATGATTGTGTACACTGACCACAATCCGTTAACGTTTTTGAGTAAGATGAAAAACAAGAATCGGAGATTGTTGAATTGGAGTTTGATTTTACAGGAGTTTGACTTGGAAATTAAGCATGTGAAGGGTACAGACAATGTAATTGCTGATTGCTTATCCCGTGTTTGAATGTGTATATATATATCATGTGTTTGAATATTGTATGATATGTATATATAGACAAGTGTTCACTTAACCATTTTGTATTGAAAAGAAAAATTTTGCCTTTATGAGTCAAAATTTTTCCCTTTTGGAATGGAGGTGTAATGTGAATATAGGCCACTAGATGGCAGTATTTACCTTTTTTTTTGTTAAGCTCAGAATGGAGTCATGTTTAGACATGTCCTGGACATGTCTGGGGCAAGTCTCAGAAAATAAAAAAAAAGAGGTCTAAATGTGGGTGGGGTCTGCAAAAGAGTATATAAGGAAAAGAATTGAGACAGTAAAGTAGTAGGAGAAATTGCAAGAAGATGACCAGACCTGCCATTCTGTTCAAGACCTGTGACGTTTCTTTTGTGGATTTCTTTGCCTGTGTTTGAGCATTTTCTTCATCCAGGACATCACCAAGCCACCCCAACAAAAAGGGACTGTAATTATTTCTGTTTTTTCTTATTTATCAATCTTGGTCAGTAGTTTAGTCTTTGTCTTTGTTAAAAATTAAATGTGTTTTAGTTGTTAAAACTGTGTTTGTCATCCCTTGCTGTTGCTGTTGTGTTATAAATGTAATAACAAATTGGGGCCATAACAGTACAGTCACGCGTTTGAGCACAGGAGTGAATAAAAAGCTCTCTCTGGAGTGTGGATGAGTACAGTCACGCGTTTGAGCGCAGGAGTGAATGTAAAGATCTCTCTGGTGTGGATGAATACAGTCATGCGTTTGAGCACGGGAGTGAATGTAAAGCTCTCTCTGGCGTTTGGATGAGTACAGTCATGCGTTTGAACACAGGAGTGAATATAATGCTCTCTCTGGTGTGTGGATGAGTACAGTCACGCGTTTGAGCACAGGTGTGAATATAAAGCTCTCTCTGGCATGTGGATGAGTACAGTCACGCGTTTGAGCACAGGAGTGAATATAAAGCTCTCTCTGGTGAGCATAGGAGTGAATGTAAAGCTCTCTCTGGCGTTTGGATGAGTACAGTCATGCGTTTGACCACAGGAGTAAATATCAAGCTCTCTCTGGTGTGTGGATGAGTACAGTCACGCATTTGAGCACAGGTGTGAATATAAAGCTCTCTCTGGTGTGTGGATGAGTACAGTCATGCGTTTGAGCACAGGAGTGAATATAAAGCTCTCTCTGGCGTGTGAATGAGTACAGTCACGCATTTGAGCACAGGAGTGAATATAAAGCTCTCTCTGGCATGTGGATGAGTACAGTCACGCGTTTGAGCACAGGAGTGAATATAAAGCTCTCTCTGGAGTGTGGATGAGTACATTCACGCGTTTGAGCACAGGAGTGAATGTAAAGCTCTCTCTGGTATGTGGATGAGTACAGTCATGTGTTTGAGCACAGGAGTGAATGTAAAGCTCTCTCTGGTGAGCACAGGAGTGAATGTAAAGCTTTCTTTGGCGTGTGGATGAGTACAGTCACGCGTTTCAGCGCAGGAGTGAATGTAAAGCTCTCTCTGGTGAGCACAGGAGTGAATGTAAAGCTCTCTCTGGCGTGTGGATGAGTACAGTCATGCGTTTGCGTGCAGGAGTGAATGTAAAGCTCTTTCTGGTATGTGGATGAGTACAGTCATGTGTTTGAGCACAGGAGTTAATGTAAAGCTCTCTCTGGTATGTGGATGAGTACAGTCATGTGTTTGAGCACAGGGGTGAATGTAAAGCTCTCTCTGGTATGTGGATGAGTACAGTCATGTGTTTGAGCACAGGAGTGAATGTAAAGCTCTCTCTCGTATGGGGATGAGTACAGTCATGTGTTTGAGCACAGCAGTGAATATAAAGTTCTCTCTGGCGTAAGGATGAGTACAGTCATGCGTTTGAGCACAGGACTGAATATAAAGCTCTCTCTGGTATATGGATGAGTACAGTCATGTGTTTGAGCACAGGAGTGAATGTAAAGCTCTCTTTGGTGTGTGGATGAGTACAGTCACGCGTTTGAGCACAGGAGTGAATATAGAGCTCTCTCTGGCGTGTGGATGAGTACAGTCATGCGTTTGCGTGCAGGAGTGAATATAAAGCTCTTTCTGGTATGTGGATGAGTACAGTCATGTGTTTGAGCACAGGAGTTAATGTAAAGCTCTCTCTGGTATGTGGATGAGTACAGTCATGTGTTTGAGCACATAGGTGAATGTAAAGCTCTCTCTGGTATGTGGATGAGTACAGTCATGTGTTTGAGCACAGGAGTGAATGTAAAGCTCTCTCTCGTATGGGGATGAGTACAGTCATGTGTTTGAGCACAGCAGTGAATATAAAGTTCTCTCTGGCGTGTGGATGAGTACAGTCATGCGTTTGAGCACAGGAGTGAATATAAAGCTCTCTCTGGTATATGGATGAGTACAGTCATGTGTTTGAGCACAGGAGTCAATGTAAAGCTCTCTCTGGTGTGTGGATGAGTACAGTCACGCGTTTGAGCACAGGAGTGAATATAAAGCTCTCTCTGGCGTGTGGATGAGTACAGTCATGCGTTTGCGTGCAGGAGTGAATATAAAGCTCTTTCTGGTATGTGGATGAGTACAGTCATGTGTTTGAGCACAGGAGTTAATGTAAAGCTCTCTCTGGTATGTGGATGAGTACAGTCATGTGTTTGAGCACAGGGGTGAATGTAAAGCTCTCTCTGGTATGTGGATGAGTACAGTCATGCGTTTGCGTGCAGGAGTGAATATAAAGCTCTTTCTGGTATGTGGATGAGTACAGTCATGTGTTTGAGCACAGGAGTTAATGTAAAGCTCTCTCTGGTATGTGGATGAGTACAGTCATGTGTTTGAGCACAGGGGTGAATGTAAAGCTCTCTCTGGTATGTGGATGAGTACAGTCATGCGTTTGAGCACAGGTGTGAATATAAAGCTCTCTCTGGTGTGTGGATGAGTACAGTCATGCGTTTGAGCACAGCAGTGAATATTAAGCTCTCTCTGGCATGTGGATGAGTACAGTCATGCGTTTGAGCACAGGAGTGAATATAAAGCTGTCTCTGGTATATGGATGAGTACAGTCATGTGTTTGAGCACAGGAGTGAATGTAAAGCTCTCTTTGGTGTGTGGATGAGTACAGTCACGCGTTTGAGCACAGGAGTGAATATAGAGCTCTCTCTGGCGTGTGGATGAGTACAGTCATGCGTTTGCGTGCAGGAGTGAATATAAAGCTCTTTCTGGTATGTGGATGAGTACAGTCATGTGTTTGAGCACAGGAGTTAATGTAAAGCTCTCTCTGGTATGTGGATGAGTACAGTCATGTGTTTGAGCACAGGGGTGAATATAAAGCTCTCTCTGGTATGTGGATGAGTACAGTCATGTGTTTGAGCACAGGAGTTAATGTAAAGCTCTCTCTGGTATGTGGATGAGTACAGTCATGTGTTTGAGCGCAGGAGTGAATATAAAGCTCTCTCTGGTATGTGGATGAGTACAGTCACGCGTTTGAGCGCAGGAGTGAATGTAAAGCTCTCTCTGGTGAGCACAGGAGTGAATGTAAAGCTCTCTCTGGCGTGTGGATGAGTACAGTCATGCGTTTGCGTGCAGGAGTGAATGTAAAGCTCTTTCTGGTATGTGGATGAGTACAGTCATGTGTTTGAGCACAGGAGTTAATGTAAAGCTCTCTCTGGTATGTGGATGAGTACAGTCATGTGTTTGAGCACATAGGTGAATGTAAAGCTCTCTCTGGTATGTGGATGAGTACAGTCATGTGTTTGAGCACAGGAGTGAATGTAAAGCTCTCTCTCGTATGGGGATGAGTACAGTCATGTGTTTGAGCACAGCAGTGAATATAAAGTTCTCTCTGGCGTGTGGATGAGTACAGTCATGCGTTTGAGCACAGGAGTGAATATAAAGCTCTCTCTGGTATATGGATGAGTACAGTCATGTGTTTGAGCACAGGAGTCAATGTAAAGCTCTCTCTGGTGTGTGGATGAGTACAGTCACGCGTTTGAGCACAGGAGTGAATATAAAGCTCTCTCTGGCGTGTGGATGAGTACAGTCATGCGTTTGCGTGCAGGAGTGAATATAAAGCTCTTTCTGGTATGTGGATGAGTACAGTCATGTGTTTGAGCACAGGAGTTAATGTAAAGCTCTCTCTGGTATGTGGATGAGTACAGTCATGTGTTTGAGCACAGGGGTGAATGTAAAGCTCTCTCTGGTATGTGGATGAGTACAGTCATGCGTTTGCGTGCAGGAGTGAATATAAAGCTCTTTCTGGTATGTGGATGAGTACAGTCATGTGTTTGAGCACAGGAGTTAATGTAAAGCTCTCTCTGGTATGTGGATGAGTACAGTCATGCGTTTGAGCACAGGTGTGAATATAAAGCTCTCTCTGGTGTGTGGATGAGTACAGTCATGTGTTTGAGCACAGCAGTGAATATAAAGTTCTCTCTGGCGTGTGGATGAGTACAGTCATGCGTTTGAGCACAGGAGTGAATGTAAAGCTCTCTCTGGTATGTGGATGAGTACAGTCATGTGTTTGAGCACAGGAGTGAATGTAAAGCTCTCTCTGGCGTGTGGATGAGTACAGTCATGCGTTTACATGCAGGAGTGAATGTAAAGCTCTCTCTGGTATGTGGATGAGTACAGTCATGTGTTTGAGCACAGGAGTGAATGTAAAGCTCTCTCTTGTATTTGGATGAGTACAGTCATGTGTTTGAGCACAGGAGTGAATATAAAGCTCTCTCTCGTATGTGGATGAGTACAGTCATGTGTTTGAGCACAGCAGTGAATATTAAGCTCTCTCTGGCATGTGGATGAGTACAGTCATGCGTTTGAGCACAGGAGTGAATATAAAGCTCTCTCTGGCGTGTGGATGAGTGCAGTCACGCGTTTGAGCGCAGGAGTGAATGTAAAGCTCTCTCTGGTGTGGATGAGTACAGGCATGTGTTTGAGCACAGGAGTGAATGTAAAGCTCTCTCTGGCGCGTGGATGAGTACAGTCATGCGTTTGAGCACAGGAGTGAATATCAAGCTCTCTCTGGTGTGTGGATGAGTACAGTCATGCGTTTGAGCACAGGAGTGAATATAAAGCTCTCTCTGGAGTGTGGATGAGTACAGTCACGCGTTTGAGCACAGGAGTGAATATAAAGCGCTCTTTGGAGTGTGGATGAGTACAGTCACGCGTTTGAGCACAGGAGTGAATAAAAAGCTCTCTCTGGAGTGTGGATGAGTACAGTCACGCGTTTGAGCGCAGGAGTGAATGTAAAGATCTCTCTGGTGTGGATGAATACAGTCATGCGTTTGAGCACGGGAGTGAATGTAAAGCTCTCTCTGGCGTTTGGATGAGTACAGTCATGCGTTTGAACACAGGAGTGAATATAATGCTCTCTCTGGTGTGTGGATGAGTACAGTCACGCGTTTGAGCACAGGTGTGAATATAAAGCTCTCTCTGGCATGTGGATGAGTACAGTCACGCGTTTGAGCACAGGAGTGAATATAAAGCTCTCTCTGGTGAGCATAGGAGTGAATGTAAAGCTCTCTCTGGCGTTTGGATGAGTACAGTCATGCGTTTGACCACAGGAGTAAATATCAAGCTCTCTCTGGTGTGTGGATGAGTACAGTCACGCATTTGAGCACAGGTGTGAATATAAAGCTCTCTCTGGTGTGTGGATGAGTACAGTCATGCGTTTGAGCACAGGAGTGAATATAAAGCTCTCTCTGGCGTGTGAATGAGTACAGTCACGCATTTGAGCACAGGAGTGAATATAAAGCTCTCTCTGGCATGTGGATGAGTACAGTCACGCGTTTGAGCACAGGAGTGAATATAAAGCTCTCTCTGGAGTGTGGATGAGTACATTCACGCGTTTGAGCACAGGAGTGAATGTAAAGCTCTCTCTGGTATGTGGATGAGTACAGTCATGTGTTTGAGCACAGGAGTGAATGTAAAGCTCTCTCTGGTGAGCACAGGAGTGAATGTAAAGCTTTCTTTGGCGTGTGGATGAGTACAGTCACGCGTTTCAGCGCAGGAGTGAATGTAAAGCTCTCTCTGGTGAGCACAGGAGTGAATGTAAAGCTCTCTCTGGCGTGTGGATGAGTACAGTCATGCGTTTGCGTGCAGGAGTGAATGTAAAGCTC
The DNA here is from genome assembly GCA_029721435.1 of Gymnothorax reevesii. NCBI lineage: Eukaryota > Metazoa > Chordata > Actinopteri > Anguilliformes > Muraenidae > Gymnothorax > Gymnothorax reevesii. The sequence continues at coordinate 14,590,658 of CM056577.1, read as the reverse complement.
TTTCTGGTATGTGGATGAGTACAGTCATGTGTTTGAGCACAGGAGTTAATGTAAAGCTCTCTCTGGTATGTGGATGAGTACAGTCATGTGTTTGAGCACAGGGGTGAATGTAAAGCTCTCTCTGGTATGTGGATGAGTACAGTCATGTGTTTGAGCACAGGAGTGAATGTAAAGCTCTCTCTCGTATGGGGATGAGTACAGTCATGTGTTTGAGCACAGCAGTGAATATAAAGTTCTCTCTGGCGTAAGGATGAGTACAGTCATGCGTTTGAGCACAGGAGTGAATATAAAGCTCTCTCTGGTATATGAATGAGTACAGTCATGTGTTTGAGCACAGGAGTGAATGTAAAGCTCTCTTTGGTGTGTGGATGAGTACAGTCACGCGTTTGAGCACAGGAGTGAATATAGAGCTCTCTCTGGCGTGTGGATGAGTACAGTCATGCGTTTGCGTGCAGGAGTGAATATAAAGCTCTTTCTGGTATGTGGATGAGTACAGTCATGTGTTTGAGCACAGGAGTTAATGTAAAGCTCTCTCTGGTATGTGGATGAGTACAGTCATGTGTTTGAGCACAGGGGTGAATATAAAGCTCTCTCTGGTATGTGGATGAGTACAGTCATGTGTTTGAGCACAGGAGTTAATGTAAAGCTCTCTCTGGTATGTGGATGAGTACAGTCATGTGTTTGAGCGCAGGAGTGAATATAAAGCTCTCTCTGGTATGTGGATGAGTACAGTCACGCGTTTGAGCGCAGGAGTGAATGTAAAGCTCTCTCTGGTGAGCACAGGAGTGAATGTAAAGCTCTCTCTGGCGTGTGGATGAGTACAGTCATGCGTTTGCGTGCAGGAGTGAATGTAAAGCTCTTTCTGGTATGTGGATGAGTACAGTCATGTGTTTGAGCACAGGAGTTAATGTAAAGCTCTCTCTGGTATGTGGATGAGTACAGTCATGTGTTTGAGCACATAGGTGAATGTAAAGCTCTCTCTGGTATGTGGATGAGTACAGTCATGTGTTTGAGCACAGGAGTGAATGTAAAGCTCTCTCTCGTATGGGGATGAGTACAGTCATGTGTTTGAGCACAGCAGTGAATATAAAGTTCTCTCTGGCGTGTGGATGAGTACAGTCATGCGTTTGAGCACCGGAGTGAATATAAAGCTCTCTCTGGTATATGGATGAGTACAGTCATGTGTTTGAGCACAGGAGTCAATGTAAAGCTCTCTCTGGTGTGTGGATGAGTACAGTCACGCGTTTGAGCACAGGAGTGAATATAAAGCTCTCTCTGGCGTGTGGATGAGTACAGTCATGCGTTTGCGTGCAGGAGTGAATATAAAGCTCTTTCTGGTATGTGGATGAGTACAGTCATGTGTTTGAGCACAGGAGTTAATGTAAAGCTCTCTCTGGTATGTGGATGAGTACAGTCATGTGTTTGAGCACAGGGGTGAATGTAAAGCTCTCTCTGGTATGTGGATGAGTACAGTCATGCGTTTGCGTGCAGGAGTGAATATAAAGCTCTTTCTGGTATGTGGATGAGTACAGTCATGTGTTTGAGCACAGGAGTTAATGTAAAGCTCTCTCTGGTATGGGGATGAGTACAGTCATGTGTTTGAGCACAGGGGTGAATATAAAGCTCTCTCTCGTATGGGGATGAGTACAGTCATGTGTTTGAGCACAGCAGTGAATATAAAGTTCTCTCTGGCGTGTGGATGAGTACAGTCATGCGTTTGAGCACAGCAGTGAATGTAAAGCTCTCTCTGGTGTGGATGAGTACAGGCATGTGTTTGAGCACAGGAGTGAATGTAAAGCTCTCTCTGGCGTGTGGATGAGTACAGTCATGCGTTTGAGCACAGGAGTGAATATCAAGCTCTCTCTGGTGTGTGGATGAGTACAGTCATGCGTTTGAGCACAGGAGTGAATATAAAGCTCTCTCTGGAGTGTGGATGAGTACAGTCACGCGTTTGAGCACAGGAGTGAATATAAAGCTCTCTTTGGAGTGTGGATGAGTACAGTCACGCGTTTGAGCACAGGAGTGAATAAAAAGCTCTCTCTGGAGTGTGGATGAGTACAGTCACGCGTTTGAGCGCAGGAGTGAATGTAAAGATCTCTCTGGTGTGGATGAATACAGTCATGCGTTTGAGCACGGGAGTGAATGTAAAGCTCTCTCTGGCGTTTGGATGAGTACAGTCATGCGTTTGAACACAGGAGTGAATATAATGCTCTCTCTGGTGTGTGGATGAGTACAGTCACGCGTTTGAGCACAGGTGTGAATATAAAGCTCTCTCTGGCATGTGGATGAGTACAGTCACGCGTTTGAGCACAGGAGTGAATATAAAGCTCTCTCTGGTGAGCATAGGAGTGAATGTAAAGCTCTCTCTGGCGTTTGGATGAGTACAGTCATGCGTTTGACCACAGGAGTAAATATCAAGCTCTCTCTGGTGTGTGGATGAGTACAGTCACGCATTTGAGCACAGGTGTGAATATAAAGCTCTCTCTGGTGTGTGGATGAGTACAGTCATGCGTTTGAGCACAGGAGTGAATATAAAGCTCTCTCTGGCGTGTGGATGAGTACAGTCACGCATTTGAGCACAGGAGTGAATATAAAGCTCTCTCTGGCATGTGGATGAGTACAGTCACGCGCTTGAGCACAGGAGTGAATATAAAGCTCTCTCTGGAGTGTGGATGAGTACATTCACGCGTTTGAGCACAGGAGTGAATGTAAAGCTCTCTCTGGTATGTGGATGAGTACAGTCATGTGTTTGAGCACAGGAGTGAATGTAAAGCTCTCTCTGGTGAGCACAGGAGTGAATGTAAAGCTTTCTTTGGCGTGTGGATGAGTACAGTCACGCGTTTCAGCGCAGGAGTGAATGTAAAGCTCTCTCTGGTGAGCACAGGAGTGAATGTAAAGCTCTCTCTGGCGTGTGGATGAGTACAGTCATGCGTTTGCGTGCAGGAGTGAATGTAAAGCTCTTTCTGGTATGTGGATGAGTACAGTCATGTGTTTGAGCACAGGAGTTAATGTAAAGCTCTCTCTGGTATGTGGATGAGTACAGTCATGTGTTTGAGCACAGGGGTGAATGTAAAGCTCTCTCTGGTATGTGGATGAGTACAGTCATGTGTTTGAGCACAGGAGTGAATGTAAAGCTCTCTCTCGTATGGGGATGAGTACAGTCATGTGTTTGAGCACAGCAGTGAATATAAAGTTCTCTCTGGCGTAAGGATGAGTACAGTCATGCGTTTGAGCACAGGAGTGAATATAAAGCTCTCTCTGGTATATGGATGAGTACAGTCATGTGTTTGAGCACAGGAGTGAATGTAAAGCTCTCTTTGGTGTGTGGATGAGTACAGTCACGCGTTTGAGCACAGGAGTGAATATAGAGCTCTCTCTGGCGTGTGGATGAGTACAGTCATGCGTTTGCGTGCAGGAGTGAATATAAAGCTCTTTCTGGTATGTGGATGAGTACAGTCATGTGTTTGAGCACAGGAGTTAATGTAAAGCTCTCTCTGGTATGTGGATGAGTACAGTCATGTGTTTGAGCACAGGGGTGAATATAAAGCTCTCTCTGGTATGTGGATGAGTACAGTCATGTGTTTGAGCACAGGAGTTAATGTAAAGCTCTCTCTGGTATGTGGATGAGTACAGTCATGTGTTTGAGCGCAGGAGTGAATATAAAGCTCTCTCTGGTATGTGGATGAGTACAGTCACGCGTTTGAGCGCAGGAGTGAATGTAAAGCTCTCTCTGGTGAGCACAGGAGTGAATGTAAAGCTCTCTCTGGCGTGTGGATGAGTACAGTCATGCGTTTGCGTGCAGGAGTGAATGTAAAGCTCTTTCTGGTATGTGGATGAGTACAGTCATGTGTTTGAGCACAGGAGTTAATGTAAAGCTCTCTCTGGTATGTGGATGAGTACAGTCATGTGTTTGAGCACATAGGTGAATGTAAAGCTCTCTCTGGTATGTGGATGAGTACAGTCATGTGTTTGAGCACAGGAGTGAATGTAAAGCTCTCTCTCGTATGGGGATGAGTACAGTCATGTGTTTGAGCACAGCAGTGAATATAAAGTTCTCTCTGGCGTGTGGATGAGTACAGTCATGCGTTTGAGCACAGGAGTGAATATAAAGCTCTCTCTGGTATATGGATGAGTACAGTCATGTGTTTGAGCACATGAGTCAATGTAAAGCTCTCTCTGGTGTGTGGATGAGTACAGTCACGCGTTTGAGCACAGGAGTGAATATAAAGCTCTCTCTGGCGTGTGGATGAGTACAGTCATGCGTTTGCGTGCAGGAGTGAATATAAAGCTCTTTCTGGTATGTGGATGAGTACAGTCATGTGTTTGAGCACAGGAGTTAATGTAAAGCTCTCTCTGGCATGTGGATGAGTACAGTCATGTGTTTGAGCACAGGGGTGAATGTAAAGCTCTCTCTGGTATGTGGATGAGTACAGTCATGCGTTTGCGTGCAGGAGTGAATATAAAGCTCTTTCTGGTATGTGGATGAGTACAGTCATGTGTTTGAGCACAAGAGTTAATGTAAAGCTCTCTCTGGTATGGGGATGAGTACAGTCATGTGTTTGAGCACGGGTGAATATAAAGCTCTCTCTCGTATGGGGATGAGTACAGTCATGTGTTTGGGTGCAGGAGTGAATGTAAAGCTCTCTCTGGTATGTGGATGAGTACAGTCATGTGTTTGAGCACAGGAGTGAATGTAAAGCTCTCTCTTGTATTTGGATGAGTACAGTCATGTGTTTGAGCACAGGAGTGAATATAAAGCTCTCTCTGGCTTGTGGATGAGTACAGGCATGTGATTGAGCACAGGAGTGAATGTAAAGCTCTCTCCGGCGTGTGGATGAGTACAGTTATGCATTTGAGCACAGGAGTGAATATAAAGCTCTCTCTGGCGTGTGGATGAGTACAGTCATGCATTTGAGCACAGGAGTGAATATAAAGCTCTCTCTGGTGTGTGGACGAGTACAGTCATGCGTTTGCGTGCAGGAGTGAATATAAAGCTCTCTCTGGCGTGTGGATGAGTACAGTCATGCGTTTGAGCACAGGAGTGAATATAAAGCTCTCTCTGGCGTGTGGATGAGTACAGTTATGCATTTGAGCACAGGAGTGAATATAAAGCTCTCATTGGCGTGTGGATGAGTACAGTTATGCATTTGAGCACAGGAGTGAATATAAAGCTCTCTCTGGCGTGTGGATGAGTACAGTCATGCATTTGAGCACAGGAGTGAATATAAAGCTCTCTCTGGCGTGTGGATGAGTACAGTCATGTGTTTGAGCACAGGAGTGAATATAAAGCTCTCTCTGGAGTGTGGATGAGTACAGTCACGTGTTTGTGCACAGGAGTGAATGTTAAGCTCTCTTCGGCGTGTGGATGAGTACAGTCATGCGTTTGCGTGCAGGAGTAGATCTAAAGCTCTCTCTGGTGAGCACAGGAGTGAATGTAAAGCTCTCTCTGGCGTATGGATAAGTACACTTATGCATTTGAGCACAGGAGTGAATATAAAGCTCTCTCTGGTGAGCACAGGAGTGAATATTAAGCTCTCTCTGGTGAGCACAGCAGTGAATATAAAGCTCTCTCTGGTGTGTGGATGAGTACAGTCATGTGTTTGAGCACAGGAGTGAATATAAAGCTCTCTCTGGCGTGTGGATGAGTACAGGCATGTGTTTGAGCACAGGAGTGAATGTAAAGCTCTCTCCGGCGTGTGGATGAGTATAGTTATGCATTTTAGCACAGGAGTGAATATAAAGCTCTCTCTGGCGTGTGGATGAGTACAGTCATGCATTTGAGCACAGGAGTGAATATAAAGCTCTCTCTGGTGTGTGGACGAGTACAGTCATGCGTTTGCGTGCAGGAGTGAATATAAAGCTCTCTCTGGCGTGTGGATGAGTACAGTCATGTGTTTGAGCACAGGAGTGAATATAAAGCTCTCTCTGGCGTGTGGATGAGTACAGTTATGCATTTGAGCACAGGAGTGAATATAAAGCTCTCATTGGCGTGTGGATGAGTACAGTTATGCATTTGAGCACAGGAGTGAATATAAAGCTCTCATTGGCGTGTGGATGAGTACAGTCATGCATTTGAGCACAGGAGTGAATATAAAGCTCTCTCTGGCGTGTGGATGAGTACAGTCATGCGTTTGAGCACAGGAGTGAATATAAAGCTCTCTCTGGAGTGTGGATGAGTACAGTCACGTGTTTGTGCACAGGAGTGAATGTTAAGTTCTCTTCGGCGTGTGGATGAGTACAGTCATGCGTTTGCGTGCAGGAGTAGATCTAAAGCTCTCTCTGGTGAGCACAGGAGTGAATGTAAAGCTCTCTCTGGCGTATGGATAAGTACACTTATGCATTTGAGCACAGGAGTGAATATAAAGCTCTCTCTGGTGAGCACAGGAGTGAATATTAAGCTCTCTCTGATGAGCACAGCAGTGAATATAAAGCTCTCTCTGGTGTGTGGATGAGTACAGTCATGTGTTTGAGCACAGGAGTGAATATAAAGCTCTCTCTGGCGTGTGGATGAGTACAGGCATGTGTTTGAGCACAGGAGTGAATGTAAAGCTCTCTCTGGAATGTGGATGAGTACAGTCACGTGTTTGTGCACAGGAGTGAATGTTAAGCTCTCTTCGGCGTGTGGATGAGTACAGTCATGCGTTTGCGTGCAGGAGTAGATCTAAAGCTCTCTCTGGTGAGCACAGGAGTGAATGTAAAGCTCTCTCTGGCGTATGGATAAGTACACTTATGCATTTGAGCACAGGAGTGAATATAAAGCTCTCTCTGGTGAGCACAGGAGTGAATATTAAGCTCTCTCTGGTGAGCACAGAAGTGAATGTAAAGCTCTCTCTGGCGTGTGGATGAGTACAGTCATGTGTTTGAGCACAGGAGTGAATATAAAGCTCTCTCTGGCGTGTGGATGAGTACAGGCATGTGTTTGAGCACAGGAGTGAATGTAAAGCTCTCTCTGGAATGTGGATGAGTACAGTCACGTGTTTGTGCACAGGAGTGAATGTTAAGCTCTCTTCGGCGTGTGGATGAGTACAGTCATGCGTTTGCGTGCAGTAGTGAATCTAAAGCTCTCTCTGGTGAGCACAGGAGTGAATGTAAAGCTCTCTCTGGCGTATGGATAAGTACAGTTATGCATTTGAGCACAGGAGTGAATATAAAGCTCTCTCTGGTGAGCACAGGAGTGAATATAAAGCTCTCTCTGGTGAGCACAGGAGTGAATGTAAAGCTCTTTCTGGCGTGTGGATCAGTACAGTCACATTTTTCAGCGGGATCCTTTAACACAGTCAGTTCCTGAGCGAAGCTCCTCCATTTCTCTCTTAGACCTGAGGCTATGGGAGACAAGGCAAGCTGCGATAGGATTTTCTGTGCGTATGTGTGTGTCTGTGCGTCTGTGTGTGTCTGTGCGTATGTGTGTGTGTGTGCGTATGCGTGTTTTTGTGTGTGTGTGTGTGTGTGTGTGTGTGTGTGTGTCTGTTTGAGAGACATAGTTTGTTCCTGCCAGTTCACCATGATTTGTGTTAGGTGTAACCCCTGTGGGAAGGATTGGGAAGATGTGCCTGGCATGCGTGATGGTGTGACTGTGGTAGAACAGAGAGGGAAGAGGAAGAGCAGAGAGACTGGATAGAGGGAGAGACAACAGAGGAGTAAAGCTGAGGAGTTGATCAGTCTTGTTTCTTCATCCGTCTGTGATATCATCTTCCAATAATGGAGCATGTTTGTGTGGGGATTCTAGAGTGAGAACAGTCGTATGGATCGCCTGAGGCAGAATCGCAGCTCCGCTCATGAGTTTAAATACCTCACTTACTTTACTAGTTTTGGAAAATATAAGCAAGGTACAAAACACGCTGGTTTTATTTCTTAAAAGTGCTCCGATTAAGCTTTTCATCATCACTGACTTATGATATCAATCATTATAAAAACTGAAATTATACTGGTATTAAAAGTTTGTATTCACTGGTCTAAAGATTGCGTACACTTTTATAACGGGCCTGTGTATACGCCCTCAGATAAACTGAGATTAGTGTGCAGTGAAGCAATCTGCAGCAATGGCTTTTTTGATTGTATTCGGTGTCTGCGCTTGAATAATCTTACAACGTTCGACCCCGAATTTCAACCATGACAATTATTTAAAATGCAAGGCCAAGTCGGCCCCTCAGGGGCCACAGCCAAAGGAAGTGGCCCTTACGGTCCCAGGACCTCAACATCATTGGGCCTCTTTCAAATGTGCGGAACATGCAAGGAAACCAAAGAATCTACATAAGCTGGGGCCATTTTTGGGTCAGGAGAGGGTAGCTCTTACACCTGAGAGAACAGAGACTTGTGGGTAATGAGGCCTGTAAGCGCTGATGAATGCTCATCGAATCTCAACACACGATATGAAGTCCCAAGGGCAGCCCAACTCTTACACTGTGTGTAAACTTTCCACTTTAGTTGTAACGGCATTGTCATACATTTCAAGCTGGTTAAACTTTGAAACAAAAGTTCATCGACTGCCATAACAATGAGAGTTAATTCAACTAAATGTGCGTTTACTCAACTTAAAGATTCGCTTCTGTGTCAACTCACAATTAGGCAAGACACATGGATAACTTTAACTTTTGGAAGCTCATAAACTTGGGTTCCTTATTTAAAGCTTGTCTTGACAAGTGAGGTTAAAAAAGTGGCGCCCTCGTGTTCTGCAGTGCATGATCAATACAATAAAGTCAAAATTCTGTGATAAATGGCTTCATCTGAGCGCTATTAATAAATGACGGAAATGTTTTGCGTCATCACTCATATATTCAGAACAATAGTAAACGTCAAACAAATACTGCGTGGGCGCAGTCGTTTGCGGCCACCCTGGGGATCCTGCATAATTTACATTGCCACCAGTGACACAGTCCATGCGCTAGCCCTTCTAGGTGTTAAGTCACAGATAGGCAGTTAGAATAACCTTAACTAAACATTTCAACGCTGATACAGCGCGCACTTTCGCCAGCTGAATGCAGTGGAATTCAAACACACTCTCTGACCTGAGCAGCAGTTACAGGGACGGTGCTTGACAGTACATGGTAAAGCCTGATTTATTCTTCCGCGTTAAACGTACGTTGTAGGTCCGCCTCACGCCTGGTATAGCCTCATTCCCTATGCTGTGGCCCAGGGATGTGAAACTCCAGTCCTGAAGGGCTGCGGTGTCTCCTGGCTGTACATCATTTTACAGCACATTCCCTCTCAGAGTGCAGAGCTCTCCATCCAATTAGCAGTTAATTAGTGCCTGGAGTACAAGGTATATGAACCCTTTAGCCAATCAGTGAATTAAATGTATTACTACAGCAGGAACAGAGCTAAAGCCAGCAGGCACCGCAACCCTCCGCAGTGCAGATTGACACCCTTGTTTTAGCCTGATGTGCACCTCCCTACTCGCCCCGATAACGCAGCCCACAACAATTGTGATTGGCCCATTCGGTTGCATCGCATTTCTGTGTGATTTTTTTCTAGCGGTGAAATTTCAGAGCGACCCAGACGCACTCAGCGCGCAAGTTTAAATTCCCACATACAGCGCTTAAGTATAAATCAGCCTTAATGCAGCAATTTGGGGACAGTACGGGGAGAATAAGACTAGGAGGCATAACCGCAAATAAATATCTGCGATGTGACTGTAATTTTACGCAATGACTGTCATTTAAATTATTCCATTTTCAACATGGATCAGAAAATGATGATTGCAATTTATCAACATTGCCGAAAGTAACATTTCATTTTCCATTTCCGCGGTGGATTTTTGTGTCCCACTCTGTCACATCTGGCTTGGAATTTGAATGATTATTCCGATAAAGTTAGATAAATTGAATTTTAACAGCCAGCTCCATCTGCTGTTACCACCTGTGACATTTTTTGCGTCGTTATCAGATATTACCGCTGCGTACCATAATGGCTGATTTTGTGGAGTGCCTACTGAGATCAAGCTGTGATTCATATGACCGTTGCACTGGAATGCTGAGAGAGCGCGTAAAAACCTGTGATCTACAAGTTAGCATGTCATTCACTGGAAATCTGTAAATTACTCTCATTCGCCCTCGACCCCCTCCCACCTCCCCTGCTCAGATGAGAACCTCCATTTCAGTTTTTTTTTTCAATTGCTTAAGCACAATTTTGAAAACAGGGCCTGGTTTTTCAAAACACTTCACAAAATTAGCACAACGCTGCACCCAAGCAGCACAACACCTCAGATCATCTGCAAAATTGAACACTTTAGTCAAAACTATGCAATTTCTTATAAAAACCCTATTTTCTTGTCATAACATAAACACATCCATCATATGGTCTGATTCTGTTTGAATGAGTTAAACACTCCTGCGCTCAACCTAAAACACTTTGAGCATTTACGCAGATAAAGTGTAAAAATACATTCACCCACCCTACATGACACCAATTGTGCAGACTAATGAAAATATTTATTTCTTTTCATATACTCAAGTCAGTCAATACTGAACATTTCCACAAATCATACATAAAACATTTTCCAGTTTTCATACAGTATTTCTTACAGTTTTTTTCTATTGCTAAAACACGTTTTTCTAAACTGTGCGGTTTTTTTTTCAAAACTGCACACACAAAACTCCAAACATCACACACAAATTGCTAAAACCCTGGCATCCCTTTGCAAAACAACTCTTTGCCATCAAATCTCTTAACATGTTCACAAAATGGAACTCGTCTTTTCATTTGGTAAACACAGCCATATTTTCACATGACACACACATACCATTCATTGAATAAACACAACTAAGCTTTTGGCTGAACACTACCAAGCATGTACAGAACACTGAAGAGCAAAATTGAAAGCACAATTATAGAAATGGAACACACTGAATGAATGACAATTACTCTGGTAAATGAACCAATTCCCTTTTTGTAAAATGACCCAGTGTATGCCCACTTCTCTCATAGACAAACATAAAACAGCACACAAATTTTCAGACAAAACCTTCTATTTACTGTTACTAAACGTTTAGCACAACACCCCCCCCACCATTCAAGCATAGACATCATTGGGCATCACGCCTCTGGTTTCTGTCTGGCCAGAGGGCTTCATCAACATCGCAGGCGATGTCCTCCTGGTCCAAACAGTGCTGGAAGAACCGCCTAGACTGCTGCATGAAGCCCTGACAGGCCTCAAAGCCCACATCTCTACAAGCCTCCTCCATGGCTTGAAGCAGTGGGACCTGGCTCTGTGGGGTCCTTTCATACACCTTCCTCCTCCTCCTCTCATTTTTACCCCTCTTCTTCTCTGACTATTGTCTCCTATGGTCCCCATTGCTCATCAAACAAAACAGACGGTCAAGCCTCCTTTTATGCTGCAGTCCATGATTGCTAATTGCTCGCCAGACCCAAAAGTTTAGAGATTTGGATATTTGTGTGTTGTGGATTGATGCTTTGAGATTTTATGTGAGAAGCGTGTGCAAACCTGAAAATAGTGTTGTGTTTTTACTACAAGGTGATGTGACTGACCTCAGAGTGTAAAGAAGGATAAGTCAGAGTCTAATATGATAAGGAAATCTAAAGGAGTAACAAACTGAGACAAGCGATTGGGGACAGAAGTAAAGGTTGTGAAAATTGTGCCTAATTTTTGCTTTTTGTGTTTTAGCAGTTGAAAAAAACTGTAACGTACCATTGTACTGTAAGCTCACAGTAGTACTGTAACATAAATTATATATCCAATTCAGTACTGGAAAAAAAAAAGAAAACTGAACATCATCTCTCCGCCTCGCTGGATCAGGCCACAGGGCCTCATCACAGGCTATAGTTTCTTTTGCAAGGCAATGGTGGTAAGAATTTTCTAGAGAGACGAATCCACCCTCATATGGACGCTGCATCAGTTTGATCACGTGCTTCCTCCATGGCTTGATTGAGGGGCATCTGGACATGGGGCCGGAGATCATGAACCTTCCACCGCCGTGCTGAGAAGAACTCCTCAGTGGGGTTTAGGAAGGGGGAGTGTGGAGGAAGGATTTGAACTGTAAATGGTGGGTTTTGATGAAACCAGTTTAGGACCAGAGCAGAATGATGGAAAGATATATCGTCCCAGAAAACAACGTATTGCATCTGGTCCCTTTGGTTTGCAGCGCTGATAATATTGTGAGATCTTTCTAAAAATGCAAGAATGAGGTCAGTGTTGTAAGGACCCAAGTTGGCATGGCGGTGGAGGAGCCCATTCAGTGTGATGGCAGCACAGAGGGTGATGTTACCCCCACGCTGCCCTGGTACACTGACAGTGGCACTAAGGGTGATGTTACCCCCACGCTGCCCTGGTACACTGACAGTGGCACTAAGGGTGATGTTACCCCCACGCTGCCCTGGTACACTGACAGTGGCCCTGTGGTCAGTGATGTTTCCTCCCCATCTCACTGTTGTCAGGTTAAATCCAGCCTCATCAGTGTATACAAACTCATGCAGGACTTCCTCCGCATCCATTTGCAAAACTCTCTGAAATACAGCAAAAGATCACATTGTGCAAATCAATATACTGTAGGTCTGCTATACAGTAAAATAACAGTAAAAAGGTTATGTGTGCGGTACACAATACTACAGTCAGTGAACAAAACTCACCTCCACATATTCATGCCGCAAGAGACTTTGACTCTCTGAATTTCTTTCAAATGGCACTCTACACCGCTGTTTCATCAGAACATGATGTTTTTTAACCCTTTAACTGCCTGCTTAACCTCTTGGCTGAGCACATTTTGAGTCATTATTTCTACTTGAAAAATGTGTTGAACTTAACTGATCAGATTTTTTTTTTCTCAGCATTACAGACTGCAAATGATTACAGGAGAAGGCTTCATCAGGCTAAGTTCAACACATCTTTCAATTTAATACAGCGACTCAAGCTGTGCTTGACCGAAAGGGAGCAGGTAGTTTTTCACTATTGTTAAAACACATTCCACAAAACATTGCTCCGTTTTCCCAAAACTTGAAACACTTTTCTCAAGCTACATACACAAAACCTCACATTCTCTTTTCAAAACCAAACTTTCACACCAAAACAGTTGCTCATATGCTCAAAACCAAACTGACACCAAAATCACTCTCAAAGCCTGCAAAAATGTAAACACTACGAAGCATCATTACAGACAAAAAAATAAATAAAGCACTGAAAACACAATGTTCAGGGTGTGAGAATGATCTTTTTACAGTTTCACTACTGCCAAGACATTTTTAGAAACCTCATCTGTTCTCAAAATATATTACTGCAGAGTACTGGGCAGTCATAGGTATGTGTGTTTCATAGAAACAATATGTGAATTTAAAAAAGACGGTTATCACAACTCATGCAAAAATGTACTGTAAGCACTTCGGAGGATCCATTACACACAATACAAACTGAAAACACAATGTTTAGGGTGGGATTTTTTTATCATTGCACAACTCCACCATCCTTATTAATGTCAGTTTTTGTTAGTAACTTTAATACAGTAACAGTATGCATTTGGAAACATGACCTATAGGTACAATGTAGGCCTACAGTAAAGCATTTTGTCCCCCCCCAAACAAAATAAAAGAAGGGAAAAAAATAAAAACCATGAAGTTCACAGGACTCAAACTGAATGTGTGAGTACAGTGTGCTGTATACTAGAAAGGAGGAAAGTAGTGACTGTTGTAGAAGGGCACAAGACTGCAATCATGGGGCGGCATCACGTCCTCAGGCTGGGTCGGGCCACAGGACCTTGTCAACATCGCAGACCGTATCGTCTCTCAGCAGGCAACGTGGGAAGAATGCCCTGGCAAACTGGATCCAGCCTTGGAACACCTCCACAGCCACATCACAGGTCAGGTCCGCAGTCCTGAGAAGGTACTCTCTGTGGTGGTCATAGACCTTCCACCACCGTGACGAGAAAAACTCTGTGGGATTTAGGAAAGGAGAGCAGGGTGGCGGACAGACAATGACAAATTGCTGGTTGATATTGAACCACTCTTATCTGGTTGGTGCAATGGAAACTAACATTGTCCCAAATGATAACGTAGATAGGATGGTCTGCAGGGCCAGGATTCTGCTGCTGGCGGTCATGGAGGATGTCTCTTACTTCTCCCAGGAAGGTGAGGAGACGTTGGGTGTCGAATGAGCCGAGGACAGCATGCTAATGGACAAGCCCCCTCAGAACTCGTGACCGCACAAAGAGTGATGTTCCCCCCACGTTGGCCTGGAACAGCAACCATAGCTCTTTGTTCAATGATACGTCCTCTCCTCCTCTTAGTGAGGTTGAAGCCAGCCTCATCCAGGAAGATGTATTCATGATATCTGGCTATAGAGTCCAACCCGAATATCCTCTGGGAAAATGAATATTGTTTTCAGATGTTCAGACAGTCAATACACAAGTGCAGTATTGTACGGTAGTACTGTAGGCCTCTGAGCAACACGGTATGTGCACCCACCGTACTGTAAACTGTGTACATGGATGTATACTTACTTACACATACTCATAACGCAATCTTCGATTCTATCAGAGTTGTGCTCAAAGGGTACCCTATAGGTACCCTATAGGCCTGTTTCATGCACACCTGACACTGGAGGACTCGGTCTATGGTGGTCGTCACTGTGCTGAAAGTTGACACGGTCAGCAGTGACTCTCTGCTGGATTTCTCAGAGTCTGATGGCACTGTTCTCCCGAACCATATCCATGATGAGGGTTTCTTGCGCTGGTGTGAATATGGCAACCCTCTCACCTCTATATGGCATTCTTCAAACTCAAGAGAAAGAAACATGCATTTTACTGATTTGTACTTGTACTCTAAAAAAAGAAAGACATGCATTCAAAAGAAACATCGCTCCCTCTCTTCCTCTTCCTCCGCCTTGTTCTTTCCGGATTCCCCCTCTCATCCGCACTCTCCCTCTTCCTCTGACACCGTCCGTTTCCGTTGAAGACAGGTGACTTACCTGTTGCCTTTTTGTAGTGCTTAAACCTGATTGGTGTATCTAGAATTAAGCACTTGTGTGTGTGTGTGTGTGTGTGTGTGTGTGTGTGCACAGCTGGTCGCTGTGTTTAACCACTCAGTTCATGGGAGTGTTCATTTGAAAGCCTTTGCTTTGAAATAGCAAGGAAATTACATCATGATAAATTTCTTTGTCAAATCTATACAAGTGTGTTCAGTGTTTTGCAAATCACTGTGTGTAGCATTTTGCAAAAGTGTGAAGCTGACCGTGTGCTTACAATTGTGCAAATCTGGGCTGGTGTTTTTTTCCTTGAGTGTAAGGTCTTGCTAGTTGAGGGAAAATTAAATTTTTTTTAAATTTAATGTGTGTAAGCAATTGTAAAAAACTCGCTGAGCTGCTCCCATTGGAATCTACGGGACAGCTTAACGCTGGGGTGGGGAACCTTCTCCAGAAAGAGCCACTGTGGGTGCAGCTTTCATACCAACCAAGCTGCTGCACACCTGATACTACTAATCAAGGCCATTAACAAACATGCCAGAGGTTGATTAGTAGAATCAGGTGTGTAACAGCTTGGTTGGTATGAAAGCTGCACCTACTGCGGCTCTTTCTGGAGAAGGTTCCCCACCCCTGGTTTAGCGCCTTGCTGCCTCCTGCTTCTAAACATCGATTCTCATGATGTGTTAGTGCAGTTATTAAAGTGGCCAGCAGAGGGCCACACAGCACTGTAGGAGTATCAGCCCCACTCCTGTTCTAAAGCCATTATCTTGGTCGGGGGCACTGGTTTGTGTTACTCAAGCATGTTTTTTACGCCCCCGCCCCCGAAAGAGGAAGGGGGCATTATGTCGACGCCATGTCCATCCGTCGTCCGTAAACTTTTTATTTCTGTGGGATAACTAGAATCCCTCATCCGATTGATGCCATTTCTTAATGGCGCATTGGGAGTGGCTAGAGGAAGGTTCCTTTCGAAAACCAGCGTCGTGCGATATTCAATATGGCCGCCACAGCAGCCATCTTGATTTTTGTTTCCGCCCAACAACTAAAGAACACCTCGTCGGATTGATCCCGTCTCCTGGTGGCGTATTGGGGGTGGCTGGTGGAAGGTTCCTTTCAAAAACCAGTGTCGTGCGATATTCAATATGGCCACCACAGCAGCCATCTTGATTTTTGTTTCCGCCCAATAATTAAAGAACACCTCGTCCGATTGATGCCGTTTCCTGGTGGTGTATTGGGGGTGGCTGGAGGAAGGTTCCTTTCGAAAACCAGCGTTGTGCGATATCCAATATGGCCCCATACGATATTTATTATGGCCACCGCAGCGGAAACTGAACGCCTGATCCAGCTGATACCTGTTCTCGGTGATGTTTTGGGACTGACCACAGGAGGTTTTACTGGTAAGTTCTGTTTTTCATTTCTCTCACATTTGGCACTTACCAGGCCTTGTGCATCAATTACTGCAACCAGTAGCTTGTATATTGACTCACTCCTTTTAATTGCATATACATGTGAATGTGTGCAGCAGTTTGAATGACCTCCCCTCCCATGCACTCTGGAATCATTGCTGCAGCCTATGATGCATATTTATGCCCCCGCCCTCCAAAGAGGGAAGGGGGCATTATGTCGACACCAGGTCCGCCCGTCGTCCGTTAGCTTTTTGTTTCCGTGGGATGACTATAGAATCCCTCGTCGGATTGATACCATTTCTTAATGGCATATTGGGAGTGGCTAGAGGAAGGTTCCTTTCTAAAACCAGCGTCGTGAGATACCTAATATGGCCGCCACAGCAGCCATCTCCATATGCCCTTCATCAACATACAGGCGGGGGCATGTGCCACGCTCTGCGTTGCTCTTGTCATGGAGGAGGAAACTGGAGCACCCTGATTTAAACCCACACATACACGGGTGAGCAAGTAAACGGCACACAGAGAAGCTTTATGCAGGCAAAACTCAAACCTAAGGCCACTGCGCTACTACTGCATTACCTCACTGCCAAGTTTCTAAGTGCATCTATGCATAGTCTGTCAGTGTGCATGCGTGTGTCTGATTGTGTGCTGTGCTACCTTGTGTATGTGTGTGTGTGTGTGTGTGTCTGTGTGTGCAGTGTGCAGTGTTTGTGGGTCCAAAGCTCACCCCCTCTGAGGTCTGGTGTTCTTAACTCCGCCCTCTAGTGGCCCGGGCTCCGTCACTCTCACTGTCGCCGTGGTGATTTTCAGCAGACCCACAACACACTCTGACCAGCATCATGTTTACCACTCCCTCTGTCACCATGACAACAGGGCTCCCAAGGCCATTGTGGTAACAGTTTGTTTACAAAGGGCATGTCTCGCGCCTGAACCTTGCAAACGCACAAACACACCCACACACACACTCGTACACGGAGACGTGCACACATCACACACACACCGTCGTAGGCTCATGCCTGTGCTGGAGTAATGCTAGCGCTCGGTGTGCTGACGAAACACCTGAGCTCTCTCTGCTTTTACACCAGTCATATTTCATTCTGTTCATCTACCCACAACTAACTACAACTAACACCACCAATGTCATCTGAAGAGTGAGAGAGAGAGAGAGAGAGAGAGAGATATGAAGGGAGTGAGAGAGAGAGAGAGAGAGATGAAGGGAGTGAGAGAGAAAGAGAGAGAGATGAAGGGAGTGAGAGAGAAAGACAGAGAGATGAAGAGAGTGAGAGAGGAAGGCAGAAAGATGAAGGGAGTGAGAGAGAAAGAGAGAGATGAAGGGAGTGTGAGAGAGAGAGAGATGAAGAGAGTGAGAGTGGGATGGAAGATGGAAGGAAATTGGGAAGGAGGGAGGGAGAGAGAGATGTAAAGAGAGAGGAAGGAAGAGTGTAGGGAGGTGAAAGGGAGAGAAAGAAGGGAGAGGGAGGGGAGAGGAGGGAGGAGTGATGGATGGAGAGAGCAGGTTGATGAGTGGCGGTTGTAAGCAGGAGTGAAAGAGACGGATGAGTGTGTGTTCAGTGTGTCAGGGAGAGGCTCGGCGGGGGGAGAGATGGAGGGAGAGAGATGGAGGGAGGGAGAGGGTGATGAGTGTGAGCCCTTAGTGTAAGTGACACCTCTCCACCTCTGACAGATCGTCTCTCTCTCCCTCTAATGGGAGAGGGCTCTGCCACGGCCCTAACTTCCTCTGAATCTCTCCATCTCTCCCTCTCTCCCCCTCTCACCCCTTCACTGCCATCAACTTTAACTCAAACTCGTTTCACATCAGAAACTGAAAGGTAATTTGGATCTAAGTGATCACTGGGCTTGTTGGCTGACATGCAGAACACCTGCCTTTACCTGTGGCCACACCTACATACAGTGTGTGTGTCCTCTAACACACCCATAATGCCCTCACTCTATCACATATGTGAACGCATCAAGTAAAAACTGACATTTCATTTGTGATTTTGAGATACACACACACACACACACACACACACACACATAGCGGCCTGAGCTATGTGAGTAAAACCAGCAGACAATTATGCACACATATTTCTGAGCACCGGAGCAGTATTCGGAGTGGTGACAAGCGCAATCCCGTGGCCGCACATTTTAAACGGGCAGGGCGCAATATCAGTGCCCTACAGTATATGGGGATTGAAAAAGTGAATCGACCACCTCAGGGTGGAGATTACGAAAAATTACTTTTACAACGAGAGAGCTACTATATCTACGCACTGAATACTATGGCTTTGTTTGGTTTGAATGAGGAGTTTGATATTAAACCATTTTTATAAATTACTACTCATGACAGTTTTAGATTTTGTCTTTGTGTTTCTGTTCAACTTTTGAATCTGAATTTATGCGTAATTCCCAGCATATGTACTTACTGAGTGTTTTATATCACACTGGATGTGTGGATGTGTGCCACTGTGTCCTTTGTTTCAGGAAATGTTTGTAGGAAATGACTATTCTTGAATATACTGTGTAGTATTTACATTTTTTCTGATGAATATTATATAAAATACTTGTGGTGTTTGGAATTGTGGGCATTATGGGGCTGGATCATTCATTATTATTATCCCCCGCCAACACGAAGTGGGAAGGGGATATAGGTTTGACCTTCGTCCGTCCGTCCGTCCTTCTGTGCGTCCGTCCGTGCATTCGTCCGTCCGTCCGAGATTAAGGGGACAGCTTTACTCAGAAACTACTACAGATACAGTAACCAAATTTGGTGTGTAGCTTCAGACCATAAAGGCCTTGATGGAGTTCGAAAAATAAGAAGCGCACGATTGGCGGGGGATGTTGTTGACCATGTTGGCTTGTTAATTTTATTATTATATTTTTTTGTTTTCCTGAGTCCTTGGCTGTACCATATGTAATTTGACCCTGTTTTGGTTTGCCCCATTTTCCAGTGTATATAAACCCCCACCCCCACTCCTGTCTCATGTTTGGACGTGCACCTGATGAAGGCCACATCGGCCGAAACGTAGTGTATAATAAACTCGCTTTGGGCGCTATCGAAACAGTGTGCGGACTTTTGTTCTTTTTTCCACAATGTCCCTTTGGGTAAAGCACCTGTGAACCTCTGGTCTGGATGTGCGTTCATTTTTCTGCTTCTTCTGAGTGTGTGTGTGTGTGTGTGTGTGTGTGTGTGTGTGTGTGTGTGGACATTATTTTGGACATTATGCTTGTGGGATGCGCCCTTGCCATCCAGTGTTTTGGACATTATGCATGCGGAGTGACAGAAATAGTGTGAAGTTGAAAAAACCTGGTCATTGATATGCATGACGATCTACCTGTATTCTGGACATTGATTATTTGAGCTATTCACTCTGCATGAATAATGTCCAATATTTTTGAGAGAGCAGAGACTCAGATGTATTCCAACAAACAGACATGCTTTACATAAGTTATGTGTTTTCACTTTGGGCCATATTATGTATTTCCATCTCCCAACAGAAAAAGTCTGATCAAAACATGAACAATATAAGACTATTTCTGACTTTTGTCAACTTACCTCTTACTTGTGGATGCAGCCATTGTGACTGTTTGTGGTAAATCATGTGACTAATCAGAGAGGCGCCTATTGAGGAAATTATTATCTGGAAATGTCCAGTAAAATGTACATTTTGTGTTTTCAGGGTATCTATGAGCCTAGAGAAAATAAACCCCACTTAACTTATGTCCAAAATATTGGACAACATGCAACAAAGGGTTAACAATTATTTTGGAATTTAATTTTCTCTGATTTTGTAGTTGGTGCTGGTTTAGCCCAGAGCAGCTCTGTGTTGTGAGCCTATGAGCCCACTGGGAAACAGTGGTAGATTGGGGGTGGAATTAAACTGAGCAAAATTCTCTACTTTACCTCATCCATCTTCACTGCCTTCGCCCCTGAACTCTCCAGTGTCTTCCCTCGATCGCACTTTCTATTTTTACATGATCAGTTTGCATATTTCAACATTTCCTCCAACTCACATGACTGAGATATTCTGGCAAATACACTGCAAAAAATGATAAGATAAAAATACCAGGTAAGATGATTTTACTTATTTTAAGACTTAAAACACTTATTTCTATCACCATTTTTCTTAGTAAGACAAAAAAAAATTCTTGTTTTGAGGTCATTTTTACAAGCTTGTCCATGGGGTAAGTAAATTACACTTGTCAAGTCAAATAGTAACTTGTTTTCAGAAAAAAAAACTTAAAACAAGTTACTATTTGACTTGACAAGTGAAATTTACTTACCCTATTGACAAGCTACTAAAAATTGCCTCAAAGCAAGACATTTGTTTTGTCTTACTAAGAAAAATGGTCAACGAAATAAGTGATTTAAGTCTTAAAATAAGTAAATTCATCTTACCTAGTATTTTTATCTTATCATTTTTGCCTGGTCAAAACATTTTAGCTTTTTGGATTTAAATCAGCCACTATTATGAGCCTACAATTGTATCATTATTGCAGTGATCAGTGTGTTTCTGCTGGCAATCATGTCCTTAACCCTGACTGATGCAGTATGTAGCTTCTGATTTCTTAAACAACATTGGATGTATCTCATGGTTGTAGACAAGATATTACTGTGTTGCAAGTGTGGCAAATTATCGGTCTGCGCCAAGTAAAGAAAACAGCTAACGAGATTGCTGAAATCACTAGAGCATTATTAACATATGGACAGATAGTGGTGAACCAACAGCTTTTTGGAAGAAATGGGTTAAACAAGTGTTTCAAGGCAAAACAAACGTCAGTCAATGCTTTTCATATGGACTATAATTAATAGTTGAGCCCTCAACTGTTTTCAACTTATAGTCCTTTGAAAATCCATGACCTTAGGTGTCAAAAGTCATGTCAAATGAAAGCCCATATGGGACTTCGTAAATGCAAATAATGGTCAATATCTATCTACCATGAGCCGTTATAAAGGTATAGCTCTCTGCAAATCTATGACTTTGAGTTTGACCATTCGAGGTCACTCAGGGTCAAAGGTCGTCAAGTAAAAGCCCAGATAGGCGTTTCTATATGGTCATGATAATAAACATCTTTCTGCAACTATTAGTGAGGTGTGATAGAAAATACATTATTTTTATGGATGACTTTGACCCCCCTGATATTTGACCCCCAACGGAGACTATCAAAGCTACCACATCATGTACCACCCCAATTCTGAAATAGTTGGGACAAAGTGTAAATTGTGAATAAAATCAAAAACGCAATGATTTTCAAATCAAACCACCCAGTATTTTATTCACAATAGAACAGAGATAACATAGCAAATGTTGAAACTGAGAAATTTTACAATTTTATCCACAAAATGAGCTCATTTCAAATTTGATTTGAAGTCTAAAAAAAGTTGGGACAGGGGCCTGTTTACCATGGTGTAGCATCCCCTCTTCTTTTTAATACAGAGTGGAGGCGTCTGGGCATTGAGGAGACAAGTTTCTTGAGTTTAGCCATTGGAATTTGATCCCACTTCTAATACAGGCTTCCAGCTGCTGGAGAGTTTTGGGTCTCCTTTGACAGACTTTTCATTTAATTACGCGCCAAATGTTCTCAATCAGTGAAAGATCAGGACTGCAGGCAGGCCAGTTCAACACACGGACTCTTTTACTACAAAGCCATGTTGTTGTAATAGCTGCAGTATGTTGTCAAATGTTACTCTAAAACCTTTATATACCTTTCAGCATTCATTTTGCTTTATAAAACATGCAAGTGTCCCACACCATTTGCACTAATGTATCCCCATACCATCAGAGATGCTGGCTTTTGAACTGAATGCTGATGACAGGAGGGGTGATCTTTCTCCTCTTTAGCCTGGAGGACAGGATGCCCATGATTTCCAACAAGAATGTCAAATTTGGACTCGTCTGACCACAGGACACTTTGTCACTTTGCTGCAGTCCATTTAAAATGTGACTTGGCCCACAGAACACGGCGGCACTTCTGGATCATGCTCAGCAATGGCTTCCTTTTTGCGTGATAGAGACTGTGATAGAGACGGCAGACTGTGTTCACAGCCAGTGGTTTCTTGAAGTATTGCTGGGCCCATTTAGTAATGTCAATGACAGAATCATGCCGGTGAGTGAGGCAGTGGTGTCTGAGGCCCCGAAGATCACAGGCATCCAGTAAAGATCGTTGGCCTTGTCCCTTATGCACAGAGATTTTTCCAGTTTCTCTGAATCTTTTAATGATGTTATGCACCGTCGATGATGAGTCCTTCAAAGCCTTTGCAATTTCACGTTGAGGAACATAAAGTATTCCACAATTGTTTTACGCAAGCCTTCGCAGGTTGGAGAGCCTCTGGCCATCTTTACTTCTGAGAGACTCAGCCTCTCTAAGACATCCCTTTTATAGCCAATCATGTTGCAAACCTGATGCCAGTGAACTTAATTACTTGCTAAATGTTCTTTCAGCTGATTCTCTTATATATTATTGAAGAAAATTACCCTTGTAAAAATTTTTTTCAATTGAGAAAAACAAAAAAAAAATGAGCTGTAACAAGTTGACTCAATTTTTTTTACTTTGATCCAAATCCAATTTTTTCAGTGTATGTAAACCAATCTTATCAAAACAACACATCATGCGTCAGTAAATATAGCTGTACTTCCGATAATGTGACCGTCTTCTGTGCGTGCAACTGTGTTCAAATGCCCTGCTGTGCTTACGCAGTCAGATTAATAAGTGTTTGGGCAATTACACAATCTTTGTCATTTTAGCTCTCTAAGCAAACAAAATAGATTTGTAATGTAACACCAAGACGTGCTTGTTGCCTACGCTGCTTTAATTTAAGGGTTATCTAAGATGTGTCGAGTAGAACTAATTATGTGAAGGTGGGCTGTGGGGAGTTTAAGGATGTGCAGGTCTCTGCCGATGCATTTCGTTTTCCTCGACAGATGAATTAAATTTTAGAGGTTTGTTAAGCAAAACGAGAATAAATTATTTGGAAGAGGAGATAGCCGCGTAAAACATGAGAAGGTATTTATAAAAGATGGGGGAATTCAGACATTTCTATTTTCTCTATCTTTTATTTTGCTGCCCTTGCTGTTCAGTCGATCTTATCCTCAGCCATGTGGATTACAAATGAGGTCATGCCTCCCTCCTGACTGCCGGATAAAACAAGATTTAGTTCCTCTGTCGTGGAGAGTCGAACCAAACACAACTCCACACCGCAGCACAGTGACGCTACTGGTAGGGTGGGAGTTGGGGACCAATCCCGGGGCCACTGCGGTGGAGGGGGTTCAACAGCAAGGGCCCGAGAGAATGGAGGGAGGGAGGGGAGGTTCCAGAATCCCTGTATCCCTAGCTACTGGTTTAAGAGGATGCAATGCATTGTGGGAAGAAGTATATGATTAGGGAAATGTTGAGGGATTAGGACAGGTGTGTCCCTTCATCTCTTAACCCCTCCCCAACCGCATGGTTCCAATCCAATCAGAATCAGAGGAATAAAGGTCAGAGGTCAGGAGGCTGAAGTCCTGCCATGTTTTCCTTCCATACCTAAAGTCTGTCAGGTGACATCAGCCAGCTGATTTTACCCATATATTTGGACTCCTGGTGAAGGAATCATACTAAATGTCAAACCTAGACCTTGGATTTTTCAGCCCTGGTGAGAATACAGTGCATTATGGGTAAAGATGGTTGTTGTAGAGTGACTCTCCGGAATTTGTCTCTTCTCTACCATCCCGCAGCCGGTGGATTACGAGAGCCGCAGCTCGTATTCGTTCTCAGTGGAGGTGCTGAACCCGACGATTGATCCGCGCTTCCTGCGGCGAGGGCCCTTTAAGGATCGAGCGTCGGTGCGGGTGACGGTGCTGGATGCGGACGAGCCCCCGCGGTTCTCGCGGGCGCGGTACCGGCTGGACGTGCAGGAGAACTGCCCTGGCTCTTGCACTGTGGGACGGGTCAGTGCCGTGGACCCCGACACCGGCCTGAGCAGTAACGTCAGGTACGGCCCAGTTATGGGTGACATTCAGCACACATATGGCCTACTTATAGTTCAGTTATGTTTTACATATGAGCTACGTATGACCCAGTTGCAATGTACTTTAAACCCACAAAAGGTCCACTTACAGCACAGCTATATGATTTACATATTATCTACTCACGGCCCAGTTACGAGTCAATTCTGAAACACATATGGTCTATCTACAGTTCATTTTGATTTACATACAATCTACTTACAGCCCAGTGCAGTCTACTTTCAGTCCATATATGGTCTAATGACAGTTCACTTACATTTCATCCACAATCTACTCACAGTCCAGGTACTGTCTGCATGCACTGCCTGGCCAAAAAAGTCCCCCTTTGGATTTAAATGAGAGAATACTGAGAAGCCCTATCCCATAGTTGGATAATAATTGAGGTGAGTAATATGTTTCAGATGACAACCAATTCTTTCAACCCTAACTGATGCAATGAGTAGATTCTCTTTAACCACATTGGAACACGTATCCCATGGTTGAGGAAAAGGTGTTATTGCGTTTCAGAAAGGGTCGTTTGATTCTCCTGTCATCAAAATAAGATTTTAATGTACCCCTGGATGGAAATAAACACATTGATGTTGCAAAAGGCTGTTGAAACACAGTCATGACATTTTTGCCAAAATCACTGCTAAAAATTTAAGCTAACTTTTTTTTTGGCCTAGCAGTGCTCAATTTACTTACAGTCTAGCCACGGTCCTCATACAGTTTGCTGTGGTTTATATACAATTTCCCCACGGTCCAGCTACGGTCTAGATATGGTCTGCTTACTGTTCAGTGATGGCTCAAATGTGGTCTACGCGCCGTCTTGCTATGTTTTATACATATATTGTCTATATGCAATGTTATGGTTCACATATGGTCCAGTTATTGTCCATTTATGGTTTATGTATTATCTACTTATGGTCCAGTTATGTTACACATATGGCCCCCTCATGGTGTAGTTACAATCCACTTATGGTCCACGCATGGTTTATTAATGGCTCATCTATGACTCCGTTATAGTTTACTTGTGCTGAACCCAGTTGTAGTTCAGTTGCAGGTCACATATGATCTACTAATGCTTCCATCACAGCCCAATTACGATCCACATACTGTCCACTCACAGTATGCACTTATGGTCCAACCCAGTGTCATGTATGATCCACTTATGGGTCAGATATAGTTTACTTTAGTTTACTATTTGCCTACTTTCAGCCACGTGCAGTCCAGGACCATGCATCTGCAAAGAGCAAGTTCTGAAAATGCTTGAAGAACCCCATGGGGCTTGTGGAATTTGTCCCAGAGATAACTTAAAGGAGAATTCCAGTGTGAAATTGACTTGGGATGTATTGAAACATGATAATGAGTATTAACTTTTGTCGAATACCCCACCTCCATACGCACGCAACTTTTCAAAATGAATGAATTTTTAGCCGAAGCTCCCAACAAGCTTACAATGGTAGTGAATCAGGCATAGCGTTGCCATGCAAAGACATCGCTATTTTTTTTCATCATTAACAAGGCTCAGAGTCGCTCCACATTTCATTGGTAGAATTCTGAAGGTCCTGACATTTAAAACGAGGCACTGAGAACTTTGAAAATGCACAGGTAGTTTATTAAAAAAGACTATTTATGCCAATGGTACCTTGAAGTAGTTTCCAGTTGCCTCCATCTTGAAATTCACAATAAGTCAATTGACGAGCACGAACAAATAGATTGCAATCTGTTCCCCTCTCCTTCCTATTCGTTCATGCTCGTAAATCGACTTATTGTGACAAGATGGAGGCAACTGGAAACTACCTCAAGGTACTGTTTGCATAAATAGTATTTTTTAATAAATTACCGGTGCATTTTCAAAGTTCTCAGTGCCTCGTTTTTCGTTGGAATTCTGGCGATGAAGTGTGGAGCTACTTTGAGCCTTGTTAATGATGAAAAAAATAGTGATTTCTTTGCATGGCAACGCTATGCCCGATTCACTACTATTGTCAGCCTATTGGGAGCTTTGGCAAAAAAGCCATGTATTTTGAAATGTTGCGTGCGTACGGAGGTGGGGTATTCGAAAAAGGTTAGTACTTTGAAAATAAAAATAAACAGGAAAATAAACCCAGTTGAAGTGCACAAGAGAGTCTTCCTAACTGAACTTTCGCTAAGCTTCATACCATGAACAGTCCAAATACTCAGGCGGTTAAGGTTGAGAAACAGACGATATACAGTCTGAATTTGGTTCTCTCTCTCTCTCTCTCTCTCTCTCTCTCTCTCAGGTTTTCGATCGACCCACAATCCGACCCTGAGGCCCTGTTTCGCATCGCTTCTGACAGCGGCCTCATTTCCACAGCAACGGAGCTGGACCGTGAGCGAGAACAGTGGCACAACCTGACCATCATTGCCACACAGAGAGGTCAGA
Organism: Gymnothorax reevesii; assembly: GCA_029721435.1. Taxonomy (NCBI): domain Eukaryota; kingdom Metazoa; phylum Chordata; class Actinopteri; order Anguilliformes; family Muraenidae; genus Gymnothorax; species Gymnothorax reevesii. The sequence continues at coordinate 14,563,961 of CM056577.1, read as the reverse complement.
GGTCACTGTGACATCACACAGAAAGCGATTAGAAGTCACTTTAAGGTCACAGATCTCATAAACCCTGAGAATATACCAGTCGAATACATTTTAACTGGGGGTTTGGATATTTTGCAGAAGTAAGGAGAACTAAATTACATGAAAATAATACCAGTGACTCACACTTGTGGACAGAGTGTTACCAGTGGAAGAACAGATTCTACAGCAGTTGTTTCCATGTTGTATCCGTGTTGGTAAAAGTAGAACACATGTAGGAATATGTGTGTAAATGTCCTCCTCTGTGAATACTCATCAAGCACTTGAGAATTGTAAGCAAAGGCTTTTGATGCTCTGTTGAGTGGTGCCATGTTTATTTTTTTATCTATTTATTTCTTTTTTGATGCTATTGTGTATGTGTAAGCATTTCACACATGATTGTGTTCAAGTGTGTTTTTGACACTGTGCTATGTGTTTAAGTGTGTATACCAATGCTCTGATGTGTGAGTAATCCTGTTTTTTGATGCTTTCATGTGTGTAAGTGCTATTTTATCCTGAGCTGGATGTGTGTTAGTGTATTATTTTTATGCTCTGATTCATTTCAGCTTGATTTAATGTCTGTGTTCCTCAGACAACCCCAGTCAGGTGTCCCGAGTGGATGTTGCCATAGAGACCCTGGACATGAATGACAACCCCCCCGAGCTGGACAGGCAGTACACCACAGCGCTGTGTGACTCCGCCCCTGCCGGGCAGGTAGAGCGGGCATGCTCAGTCCGCCTGTCTGTCCAGAGAAAAACCATCCAATCTTTCTCCACTATATTACACTACACTACATTACATTGCGTTGCATTACATTATGCAACATAATATTACTTTAATTTGACTGATGCTTGTCTCAGTATGTTTATTTTGTGTCAGTATGTTGGGCACTGACAAAATTTACTGTTGTAATGTTTAAATGTTAATTGCTGGTGTAAAGTAGTGTAACATTGACTATGCGATAGAGGAGGGTAGAACTACTTATATTGCTCCTAAATTCAATGTTCTTGAGTCAGGAGAGGCCCTTCCAAATTAAAGTTTTACTTTTTGATAGTTAAGCATAAAAAAAAAGAAAAGAAAATGAGGAGCACTCGTTTTAGTGGTTTATGCAACAGCATATCTCTTTTACACTTTCACATCTGAAGTGACTAAAGTATGTCAGAAAAAGTACTTGGAACAGCCACAGAATAGATGTTTAATGAAGTACAATTCAGGTAAAATATCACTTATTTTGCAGCCATGAACATCCCTCGTGGAATAGATGGCGAATACACGCCGCGTCAACTATACCCAAGAACTATTACACTATTGTAGATTCTGGACTAAAAGTAACCTCAACTCAATTGAAAAACAACAACTGAACAAATAATCCCTCGAATAGTAAAGTACTCATACGTTACAGAAACAACTTATAGAAACCAAACAAACAAGTGAGATCAAAATCTCAGCAGTGCCTTAAACTGACAGCAGCAAAGAAACAGACTGTACATATGGAGAGAGAAAAGCCCGCAGCATGCCTATGGCCAGGAACAAAGTTTTCTCTGATCGTAAAACATGCCCGCACCCCTCTCACAAACCACAGAGCTTTCAGGAGATTTACTCAATTGATGGGTATTTTTTAAGCACCCACGCTTTAAAATGAATGCACTGTAACACACCTTAGGAACATGGAGCAGTAGACCCTGAGCCACATAACCACATTTTAAAATTCACTTTAATTCATTATAAATGACAGTGCAGAATTAAAAGGATTGCAGAGTGCATAGAATTTCTGCATATCACGGGAAAATACTTTTTTTCCTCCTTTTTTGGCATGTGTAAAACGCTTGCCCTCCCTTGCTCTCTCTCTCTCTCTCACTGACTGTCGCTCACACACATAGATTTAAGTGTGTATGTGTGTCTTTGCATGTGTGTGCATGTATGTTCTCACTGGCTTTCAGAACAAAAATATTTCTAATTGTTTTTTGGTTTGGGGTGAAAATTATCAAGGATCTAGGGAAATACTAATGGCTTGTGAAGTATTTTGAATGCAGTTTGGAGCCATTGAGTCTGAGCGTGTGGCGTGCCTCAGGGCCCCAAGCACGGACCTGTCTTTGTGTGTTTGTGCCGTGCTGCTTTTCTGTTCTAATTGCCTGTTTTTTAATACTAAAGGTATGGGGAATTAGTCTGCATTTCACTTTGACATATCTGAAGCTGAGAACACTTTAAAGGCATTGCATGCACATAGTGTATAAGTGACAGCATTGAACATTCGTATTCCAAACCTAACAAGCACAGACAGCAATTGAGGATTTTGTGCTCCATTTCTGACGCATCGTTATACAGCATCAGTGTTGTATTTCATTTTTAATTCTCTCTTTCACTCTCGATTTCTTTGTAAATGTAATTTATTTTACCATTTGTTTTATTTTTATCTCGTGTTCAATGCTGGGATGTTTTTTTTTATTTATTTCTGTGAGTGTAATGTTTGGGTAATGAGAGCTGTTTTCCTCTTGTTATAATGAAAGAGATTCAAAGGTCTCTCTGTCTCTCTTTCTCTCTCCCCTGTCTCTCCCTCCCTCTATTCCTCTCCTTTACTCTCTCTCCCTCTCTCAGGTAGTGCAGGTGGTGCGAGCGATCGATAAAGACAAAGGAGGAAATGACACGGCCGTCCTGTTCAGTATTCTGCCCGAGTCCAAAGCTGCTCTCAACTTCTCCATCAGAGAGAGCGGGGGTGTGTTTGTGTGGCGGCTCAGAGCTTCTCTCCCTTTCTCTTTCATTCCGTTTGATAATGCTTTATGGGCAGGGCTGAACAATAACAGTTCATCACAAAGAAACTCTTTTAAGTGGAATGTTTGCTTTTGTCAAAAATCTCAAAAAACAGGAAATGAAATTGGTCAGCCCGAACACCAGCATCAGCGTGCACTCTGTCAAGGTTATAATGATGCCATAACTGTAGGACCCGGAGTTACAGGATGAAAACTACATTTATATCCTGAGGAGGTCATCACTGTATGCACTCCACTCCTGAGCCGCGGTGTTAATCTGCTGCATTAAAGGGCCAAGGGGGCCCTTATGAAAAATTACCACAAAATACTACAGTAAAGATATTATAGTTTTCTATAGAAACTGTGGTATTTTTTCAGAATTACTATAGATATACTATGGTATAGTATAGTCTGTAGTTTACTACAGTGATGCTAAAGTAAATCACAAAAATCAAACTCTACTATAGTAAACTATAGCAATGATATTCAAGAAACATAGTATATTTGCAACAAACTATAGTTTACTGCAGTTTACCATAGTTTCCATGAATTTTATTATAGTAAACTATAGTTAACTATAGAAATTTTTGATAAGGGGGCAACAGAGGTGCATGTTGATTGGCTGTATCAGACGTGCTTCCGCTCTGTTGGAATGTAAACTTGCCCCCTCTTGGCCCTTTTTTGAGCCAGTTTGACCCTCCAACTCTGGAATATAAACTGTAATACAGGACCTGTGGATTATTCATGCCAGTTTAACAGCTGCTCGCTGTGCTGGCACAGGGTCATAGTGCACAAGCTCTGTGGATATGTGGTGCAAAATGAAAAAGTGAACTAATGTCTGACTGGTGACAAGTTGATGACTGAAAAAATGTGTCATTTGATCATTTTTTCTAACCCTGTTTCATTTCGTGGACTCAGTTATTTTAGGCTGTTCAACCTGCTTTTTCTAATTAAGGTCTAGATTGAAGACCCAGGATAGTAAGGTAGTAGAATCAGGTGTGTTAGTACTTAGCAAGAACGACAGCCTTTGTGCGCATCGACCTTTTTCAGATGAGACTGAACACTGCTGTTGTATTCCACTGAAAACAAGCCTCAGCTCAACTCGATGAACCTCACAACATTAAAGAAATGTAATTTTAAAAAAGCATTGCTACAGTGTATATCCCCGTTTTTCCAAATAAAAGCCCTCAAGGCCTTAGAACTGCAGGTTTTCCATCTTCCCTTTACCTGGGCATCAGGTGTGATGACAGTATGGCCAATCAGTGGAAACTATTATTCACTTTATTGTCTGGAAGAAAAGACAACCAGAGATAGATTTGGGTTCGAAAGCCAGATTCGGAGATCCCTGGTAAATATATGAATAAAGAATGCTTATTCGTATGACGCATAGGTCATTTACTGTGTTATATAAAGAGTGAAATTTTATAGCAGCGTAGGACTTGGTATTTAAAGTGATTGCCACAACATTGTCGCATTGGATGGAATTGCGTGGAGACGGGCGGCTGCCTCCTCACATTTTAATCGAGCTGCAGCGGTTTTACGAGTGGAAGCCGTAGGCTATATCGCATAAGTACCCTATAAGATGGGAACCCGGGTCAGTGTAATACCGCCAAGGCAATTCACAACCAAACAATTAACAATGACTTGTGAGGCATGCCGTTCGTTAAGTGGATACAATTTTTTTTTTGTTAAATAACAAATAAATTATATTCAGTTTATATGTAAATAACCAGTTGAGTGTTTGCAGACAATCTATGAGATGAATGATGAACACTGAGGAGGACAATAGTGTGAATTAAAATGACTAAAATTCAAATATCCTCTGTTCTCCAGCTGACTTAATTATTGGAGATGGTACCTGACTGGCTGGTCTATTTCTCTCTCTCTCTCTCTCTCTCTCTCTCTCTCTCTCTCCCTCAGGCCCCACCGCCAGCCTGGTTCTTCTCTCCTCTCTCTCCTCACTCTCTCGTTCCTCATCCTCCTCCCTGACGCTGCGTGTGCCCCTGGTTTTGCGAGACGGCCAGTCCGGCTTGAGCAGCACAGGGACGGTCACCGTGTCCGTCTGTCCCTGCTTGCGAGGTGGTGCTCGTGCTGGGGAGAAGGAAGGACAGACGGAAGCGGAGTGGGAAAGAGAGACGGTGTGCTTGCCCCTCCCCTCCACCTCTCCTGCCCCCGGGCTCAGTACCGCCGCCCTGCTGGCCATCCTGGCCTGCATCGCCACACTGATGGGTATGACCTGTGTGTATGTGTGTGTGTGTTTAAACTTGAGGCAGTCTCAAAGACACATCAGCTAGTATCTTTGTTCCTCGAGCAGCTACTCTGTCTCTCGATGGGTTCTTTCCTCTATAAATGCTATTCAGACTTCAGATTCAAGTGGGATTGGAGATGTCAGGTTAAAAAAAAGAATTAAATACTATTCTGGCCTGATTATGAAGTGTGTCATAAGTATTGCAGATATCATGTGTAATACTTTAGCAGCAATAGAAAATGCAAACAAATGCATACATACAGACATGAGTTTAGTATTTTCAATGAAATATAATGATTTCTCTTTTATTTTATTGTTTGACATGTTCAACAATGAATTTCCCTCTCCTTGCATTCAGTCTGCCTTTTCTTATCGAGTCTGTTGCGTTTGTGTGGAGTAAAATAATTTGGATGTGAATGGGAGGTTGGCATCTGCCTAAGTCTTTCCCTTCTGCAGTGTCCAGGCTCTTCTGTCCCATATGTTCACACTGTAATAACCCCAAAATTCAAACACCGGAAATCAGCCAGATGGTTTTAGCTCGTTGTGTAGTCTCAACTCGCAGGGAAGTCGCCATATTTCACTTCCATATACAGCATAATCTTCAGCATGACAGTATCTGAAACTTTTCTGACCAGCGTGGAATTGGGAATGTTAGCGAAGTCTTATCTTGTTTGGCCTTAAATGCCATAGCTGACCGATGACGGCGCCCCGGAGCTCTGTTTATTACTCAGCTGTAATCGTGTCCTGTTCCTTCTGGGCTCGTGTTGCCCAGTGCTGAAGCACTATCTGCTTTTCTGAGGCGTGCTTCTCTTTTTTTATCCCCCGCCGCACGATTAGCGCAAAGCGGGGAATATAGCATTGGGCTCTGTCCGTCTGTCCATACGTACGTCCGTACGGACACAAAATTGAGGCGGCGGGGGATATTGCCATGTTAGAGGCAAACACTTTTGTGTTTTTGTAGTCATGGCATTTTCTCCTGCACATCCCTGCCGGTAGAGGTGTCAAGTCCGAGACCGCGTTTGGAATTGGTTCTCACTCGCTCGCTCACTCACTCACTCACTCACTCACTCACTCACTCACTCACTCACTCACTCACGCACTCACTCACTCACTCACTCACTCACTTGTTTGCTGTACAGAACACTCACTCGGGGATATGAGCAGACAGCTGTTGATAAATTTCGGACACTGTTTTGGCATTACGCTGCTAGTTACTGTACTGGATTTTTGTCATTTTTATTGCATGAATAAAGGCCGTGACGAGACATACAGCGATGCATGATGGTCTAATTGTAGGGTGCAGCTACTGTATGCTGTATTTTAGTGTGCCTTTGTAGTAAACTACATTGCGTCATAATTAACTGCGAAGATTTCAAACAGCACAACAAAATGGCTGATTCACTACAAAGTGCTCTATATACTGAGTGAATCAACATTTATAACACATTTGTCCCACAATTTGTCCCTGTATTGTCACCTGTATGGGCGAGTTAGACGATTCATTTGTTTCAGAGGGAAGGGAGGAGTGATTTGTAAAATCAGCCTGCTCAGGTCAGGAGGGGAATTGTACTGACCCCTGGACAGCAGGATTTCCAGTAGATGCGGTCAGGTTGAAAATTGGCATAGGAGATGGCTGACTGACATTCAGTAATGACCTCATATGAATTTCTTACATTATGGGTCGCTACACACAGTAAAAACCAAAAAGTGTGAGAACACTCTCCCAAATCCTCAATGACATATATGGAAAACATATTTAAATGTCATTAAATTCTGAATATCTGTCCTTCTACTTGAATGTGGAATGAATTGGTTGGTATGTGCTGACGCGACAGACCTTCAGCTGTCACTGAAGCGCAGCGTCATTCCCTCAGCTCCACCATGAGGAAACCGTAGCCCTTTCTGTACCCCCACCCTCACCCCCCTTTCACAACCCTAATTAATTCCAATGAGCCTTTGCTTAGGGACTGGTGATGGGGTGTGTGTGTGTGTGTGTGTGTGTGTGTGTGTGTGTGTGTACATATATATATATATATATATACAGTGGATTGCAAAAGAATTCACACCCACAGCCAAAACACAATTTCTGAGAATAGAATGAAACAAGTGATTTACCCCAGTATATAAAAGAAAGTTGCCCAATCTTATCAGGCCATCACTGTTGCATACGTATTCACACCCCCTACACAAAAGAGCTCATTTTGGCTTGCAGCATTGTTGCACACTATAAACTATTCCCTCATATTGTGACAGAGGTTTACTCATTCAGGTGTGACTTGTCTGGGCTTCCTATAAATAGTGGCCATTATTCTCCTGCCCACGGTCACACCGTGCGCTCGTCAGCGGACAACACTTGTAGCAGTCATGCAGTCCAAGGAGCTATCAGAAGACCAGAGGACGAAGGCTGTAGAGAAGCACAGAGACGGGGAAAGCTATAAAGCTATAGCCAGTTTGTTAAAGGTACCAAAAAAGTGCTGCAGCATCTGTGGTCAAGAAGTGGAAGGTCCATGGTGCCACTGCAAATCTCTGAAGAACACGTCCCTCCAAGATGACCGCAAGAGCCAAGTCCAAACTGATCAGGCAAGTCCAAGCAAACCCCTCCGTCACTGTTAAAGACCTGAAGAAGTCCATCCACAATGCTGGCATTGCAGTACACAAGTCTACCATATTCCGCACTTTACAAAAGGAAGGTCTTTATGGGTGTGTGGCAAGAAAGAAGGCGTTTCTGGAGAAATTACAGCTCAAGGCCCGTCTAGAATATGCTACCAAACGTCTGATAGACTCTATTTTTGGTCAGATGAAATCAAAATAGAACTTTTTGGCCTGAATTCCTAGAGGTATGCTTGGCGCAGACCCAACACAACTGATGATCCGGCCCATACCATACCAACAGTGAAACACGGAGGTGGTAGCATAATGCTATGGGGCTGTTTCACTTCCTCTGGTCTTGGTGAGCTTGTCCGTTTGCAAAGTATTACGGACAGCACCTAATACATAAACATATTTTCCTCCAGGATGCCTAAGTCCACAAGAAGCCTGAAGCTTGTGAAGAAGTTCACCTTTCAGCAGAAAAACGATCCCAAGCATACGTCTCGAGCAACTCAAGAATGGTTTCAGATGAAGAAGGTGGAGGTTCTTGACTGGCCTAGTCAAAGTCCAGATCTGAATCCCTTAAAAAACCTTTGGAGGGATATGAAAATAGCTGTCCACCAAGGTCACCAACAAATCTGACTCAGCTGGAGCAGTACTGTCAGGAGGAGTGGGCCAAACTGTCCAAGGATCATTGTGGTGAACTTGTCGCAGGCTATTCGAAGCGATTGGGAGCCGTTTCTGCCGCCAAAGGAGCTGCTTCAAAGTACTGACTGTACTGTACGACTGAGGTGTTGATACTTTTGCAACGATGCAAAATCTGTATTTTCACATTTTCGTAAAATTCAACGGTAGAAAAATTTTGTAAATCATCAAATGAATTCTCAACTGAACTTGCTGTGCAGATTTGTGTGCACTTTGGCCACTTTGACAAGGTATTGTAACAAGCATTTCTTATTACAAGTGTAACAAGGACCTTTAAGTACACCAAAATACACTATGTATTTACAATGTAAGTACATGTTATTACATATAGTTATATAGGTAATTACACTGTAATTAATTAGGTAGATACACAGGAACAGCGACCCCTTAAAATAAAGTGTTACCGGAAGTAATCATGAAATGAGATACAGCCGGGGAGGGGTTAGACGCAAGATGTAGATCAGGGGTCACCAACCCTGTTCCTGGAGAGCTACCATCCGGTAGGTTTCTGTGCTCCAATTTGGCACACCTGATTTAACTAATTAGCTACTTAATTGCACAGCTCGAGATCTTATTAAGTTGCTAATTAGTTGAATCAGGTGAGCTGAATAGGAGGTTAAGCAGAAACCTACCGGATGGTGGCTCTCCAGGAACAGGGTTGGTGACCCCTGATGAAGACCAATCAAAGGAGACATATGTCTAACAGACACGGAAACTGTCGAACAGAAAGTGACACGAAAGGTGTTCCCGCGATGTCCCTGAGCTTTCCGGAAATTGTTCAGAAGAATGAGGAAAAGAGAAAATATGAAGGTACAGAAATATCAGTAACTTGTGTGCAGTGATATTAATATTGTCTGAGGAATTTTGAGCTTTTTGTGTCTGATTCTTTCTTGTTTTGAACTCATCTTATTCAATTCTGTCATATACTTTACCCTCGACACCTCTTTGCAGGATTTTTATAATATACAGTTTCACCAGTATTGCATTAAATCAATATTTTTTCCCGGGAGTTAAAAAAATTGTATTATTCATGTTTGATGAAGATTTATAGGGTACTGTTTTCATGGAAAAGCTAATCTGCCGATAAAGATATTGGATAAACCGATAGGCCTGTATTCCAACCAAAATTGTTGATAACTGTGATCTTCGCCATCTTGCTTTGGCATAGAAAGAAATACAAACTCTTCTAGTCAATGTCATGGATAAACAGCGATTGAATCTCAGCTCTTATGTTTATCTTGGGAGGACAGTTTTTTGGCCTCCTGAAAATACTGCAAGACACCTCCCTCAGCGACATCTCACACTTCCAGAAATGCCGCTGCAGTTATTGGGGTCCCCACCTTTCTACAGCCCCGTTTTCCAGGGGTCAAGACTGCAGCTTTTTGGTAGAATCCAGCTGAATAATTTAAGTAAGGCCTTCAGAGCCAGTGTGATCAAAAATTGCCATTCTAGTGCTGTCGGGGTTTGGATTTTTTTCCTCTATTTTTTCAACTCTTTTTGAGTTGCTGAGTGGATTTTCTTACTCCTGAACTGCTGATACCAGTGTTCTAACCTCTTTTACGCCAACTTTAACTTATATTTTCCCCTTATGTTGCTTCAAAGTCAGAAAAAAGATTTTTTACCTCATATTGTTGGACAATGTCACGCACATATGCTGTACCTGCGGGATGCAGCGCTTCACTGAAGTTATTATATTCAGAGAAATATTCAAATCCAGAATACAACGTATTTATGACCACAGCATTACATCAAACAGTAAATATCCACATCTTGTGTAATTATTTAATGCACATTTCCCTGTAATTTGGCAGGACATGATTGGGATCACTGGAAACCTTGCAATCTCCAGCAGAATTTAAAATAGGCCTGAAGTTCCACAGGTTTGAATACAGCATCGGCATTGGAAAGACCAATATACTGTATAGATCCGTAGGTTTCCTGCGTTTCTTCATAACCCCCCCCCCTCTCTCTCTCTCCCTCCCTCCAGCGGTGAGCGCGTTGTCTTTCTCGCTGCGACGCCAGAAGAGGGATTCTCTCTCTCCGTTGGAGGAGGACGACGTGAGAGAGAACATCATCACCTACGATGATGAGGGGGGCGGAGAGGCGGACACGGCCGCCTTCGACATGGCCGCCCTGCAGAGTGCGCCCCACAGTGGCCGGAGGGGGTACCGCACACTGGACAGCAGGAACATGTGAGGGCAGAACAGGGCAGGGGAGGGGAGGGGCACGGGGACAGTCTACGCCATTATCGCTAAAATACTAGCCACTGCAGGGGAATAGCAAGGCTTATTTTAGGGGGGCTTAGGACAACCTAGAACAGTGGTTCTCAAGTTCGGTCCTGGCGCCCCCCTGTGTATGCTGGTTTTTGTTCCAACTACAATTGCAATTCTAGGATTTTTAAAAGCTGTTACTTTGTCTAAATTAGCAGCATTCCATGTTTTGAGCAGTTATTTACCATTTTAAGTCACATTTGGATGGACATATCCATTCTGCTATGAAAAATAAAAACCCTTCAACATATTGTGCTTTATATTCAATATTGCTGGGATTTTCAGCTGAAAACATTTTTAAACAGATCGAATTAGACTCTGAGAAAATCAATAAGCTACAGGTGTTTTGAGTTTTTCCCAAATAACCTGCCTGAACCAAATAAAATCAACAGGAAACACAACAGGTGTGACTCCATTGTTGGCCAAGTAAGTTGTCGGGTTTTGCCACCATGTGTCAAGAGTTTCACCAATGAGGAACCTTTTGATTATTTATGTTGATTAAATGTTTGGTTAAATTGTTTCCCTCTGCCAATATTTACAATATATCTCAATGTGGATATTTGCATAAATGCACCTAATTAAAACAAATCATCAGCTTTTTAAAATCTAAAGATTGCAATTGTGGTTGGAACAAAAACCAGCACACACAGGGGGGCGCCAGGACCGAACTTGAGAACCACTGTTCTAGAATGTTCTTTAACCCCCCCAGAATATTTTATATCCTAAGTTGAAATCATCACTAGCTGGAGGAGCACAGGCCAAACCAGTCCCCTGGCCTGGCCTTCCTGTAAATTAATCATTCGATATAGTTTTACCGAAATCAATCTATAACTAGACCTAAAGAAATATTTCTTATTCAGCTCAAGCATTTTCTGCACATACGTCTCAGAATATTTTATTTCATTCAGAAATAATCTCTGTCTCTCCCTCCCCTTGCAGCCGGATGTCCCAGCAGGCTCAGGAGGCCGGAGCGTATGCTTGGGTGCAGCGTGGGGCGGGGCCGGGGTTGGACCCACCCTTGTATGGCAGGCTGTGCTACAGTAGCCACACCCTCCCAGCACTGCGACACACCCACAGCCTGGCCGAGCTGGCCTGCCCCACTCCCCCTGGAGCACTGGATCAATCACTCGTCATCCAGAACCAGGGGGCCGTCTGCCTGGAGCCGGCCGAGCCACCGAGGCAGGAGACTCCCACTGGATTGGACGGTGGGACGGAGAGGGGTGGATCCTCCACTGGAGAAGCAGAGCCACGGAGTCAGAAGAACAACGAAAAAGATGTAGACTGGGTAAGAGCGCAGTACTCACACACGCATACACTATATAACTATATACACACTCATACAGCATACACACACACACACACAATGATATAGATGTAGATTACGTTAAAGAGCTGTACTGATACACTCACACACACTCACACACACTTAGACTGTATGAAAAGATGGATGAAGCAACCGTGACGTCGCCCATTGGTTTCAGCGTACCATTTAGGAAGCCTCGATTTTGGCAGTTTGAACAGTGCCGTTTTGTCATTTTGAAGCCGGATGTGATTCCTATTGGACAAGAGCGTGAATTGAATGTCCAGGGAGGAGCAAGGGGTGGATCTATGGGTTGATCTGACCGTATCAGATGAGGAACAGAGGATATCCATGCCCCTAATCCATATACTGGCTTTATCCTTTATACTAGTCTACTTGGGACCATAATTTACAAAAAAAGAGCATCATGATATACCGAAGGAGACTTGAAACTTGCGATAGATGCAATAAAGTAATGTGGAAAATCATTATTTAAGTAATAAGTCAGGTTGGAAATTGGGGTCATTTTCTCATAGACTTATATAGGATTGAACTTCTTGCTGCAGCCACCGACGTTGCCATCTGCTGGCGATTAAATAGAAAGCAAATTTTGGAGATTTCCGCATGGGCTTCACTTTTCAGACCCGAGTGCTGCGACCATACAGTCTACGACTGGCTTCACTTTTCAGACCTGAGTGCTGCGTCCATCTTTTTATACAGACTATGGGGTAAACAGAGCGATGCCATCATGGGTTGTAACATTAGTTCTAACTAACAAGCTCCAGCTAACTAAAGTGATCTGTTACGGAATCTTGCTTTACAAGCTAGATTGTTAGCTGATTGATTTTACTTCCAAACGTTAAAGTAACGTACTGTTGGCAGTGATGCTAACACTGGGATGAAGCTGAAGCCAGGTAGCTCGCCAGCCAGTTAATGAAGATTTGATAACAGATCACGTTAATTCATAACAACAATCAGTGACAAAAAGCTCTTTGGTCTGAACATAGCATCATTTAATGTTGGCAACGATGCTATGTTCAGACCACAGAGCTTTTTCTATCGATTTTTGTTTCTAACAAAGGTGATCTGTTATCAAATCCTGCTTAACTAGCTAGGTAGCGAACCAGTTTTAGCTACTTCCCAGTGTTATTGGCTTAGCATAATGTACTGTTAACGGGGATGCTCAGAATATACAGCTTTTAGCAATTAATTTGGATTTTATTCTGTGGCCAATGTCCCACAAACGCTGTACTGCAGCCAGCCACAGAGGGGCGATCAAAATGTTTCAGTTATACTTTTGGGGAGCTGTCAGGGTGTCCACCTTTATTTACAGTCAATGGCTATAGCACACCCACATGTGTACACTCTGACACAATAACACTCACACAAACTCATATTTACTCACACACATTCACACCCTTGTACACACATACACACGCACATGTATTCACAAACACAAATACACAGAGACACACTTACAAACATGCAAATATGCACATATAGACACTCTCACATACACCACAGGCGCAGACACATTCACACGTCCACACTCGCATGTACACACACAGGCTTACACACGTATACAGATATGCGCATAAAAAAACACACATATACACACTCGCACACTACAGCTGAGGAGTTTGCTTGCTCTCTTTCAACACACACCCCTCACTTAATCTCACAGTGCACTCTGGCGCCTCATCTCTCCAGCTAATCTCTCCCTAACTCTCTCTATCCCTCTATTACAGACCCACAGCTCATCCAAATCACAGTCGGACCCCCTGTCGCCCCCAAAGCCGGGTCAGACTGAGCTGCTCCCTAAAGACCCGCCCCTGGTGGTTACACGCCAAGGGGGTGGCACTGGAGGCGGGGCCAATGCCTCCTCGACACTCCCATTGGCTGGACGACGAGCATCGCGGGCTGGCCTCCTCTCTCCGAAGCAGGGCAGGGGCAGCAGTTTGGACTCCGGCCAGCAGGGGGAACCGCTGAGAGAGAGGGACTACCCCGGCACTCTGGGCAGGGCGAGGTTAGGGGCAGGGGTGGGCGGCGGCTTCAGGGGGGCGGGGTCAGAGGCAACCGGTGCCCCTCCCATTCGCCGGCTGCTCCCAGAGGAAGGGGAGGGGCTGTCAGCAGACTGGCGGCGAGAGAGGGCCATGATTGGTGGATACACCCTTGGGAGGCGGGATATGACGCCGCAGTTCCTGCCGTACCACCCAGGGCAGACTCGGGGCATGCTGGGTTATGCGGGTGGGTGGGGCAGTGTCAGGGGAGGTGGAGCTGGGGGTGGGGTTAGAGGCGGGGCTAACTCCCTAGCCCTGAGGGTGAGTGAGTTTCTGCGACTACGCCTGGCCCAGGTGACCTTCGACCCTACACAGCCGCCGTATGACTCGGTGCAGATCTACGGGCTGGAGGGGACGGGGTCGAGGGCGGGGTCGCTGAGCTCGCTGGAGAGCGAGGGAGAGAGGGAGGCAGAGACGGAGTGGTGGAGCACGGGAGGAGGTGGAGGCGGGCTAGAGGGTTGGGGCCCGCCCTTCCACAAGCTGGCCCAGATCTTCCAGGAGAGAGAGAGGGAGAAGGAGGGAGAGGACAAGAAAGAGGAGGATAATCGCGAGACACAGAGAGAGAAAGAGGAGGTGAAGAAGGAGGAGGAGGAGGAGGAGGAGAGGAAGTGTGGAGTGCAGGAGGAGGGACCTGAGAAGAGTTCATAAAACAAGTGAGCGAGACAGAGAGGAAGATCGAGGGAGAGAGAGGGAATGAGAAATTGGGGTGGGAGAGGCGATTGGGGTTGGAGGGAAAGAGAAAGAGGAAAACTCGGGAAAGAGAAACTGATGGAGAGAGGAAGAGGGATGATAAGAGATAGAAATTGAATGGAGGACAGAGGGGAGAAAAAAATAAAGCAATAAGCGCTAAAGAGCCCAGTATGGCCTGAAATTGCACTCTACTTCAAATCAAATCAAAAGTAGAGCTCTAATCAGGCTGGCTCATTTCAATCCTCTCCTACTGTAAAGCTGAACCCGGCTGGCCCATTATATCCCATTCCCACACTAGAGATGGAACTAAGCTGGTTCATCACACCCTTTTCCCACCGTAGAACTCAAACCAGGCTGGCTCTCTGTAGCCCTTTCCTACAGTCAAGTTTTTACCAGCCTGGCTCATGATATCTTGTTCGCACTGTAGAGCTGAAACCAGGCTGGCTCATCTCAGCCCTTTCCTACTGTAGACCTGAACCAGGCTGGCTATTTATATCCTGTTCCCATTGCAGAACTGGAACTAGACCTTCCCATTATACTCTTTTCCCACTGTAGAGCGATAACCACACTGGCTCATGATAGCCCTTTGGCATTGTAGAGCTGACCCAGGCTGGCTATTTATATCCTGTTCCCAATGCAGGGCTAAACCAGGCTGGCTCGCTACAGTCTTTTCCCACTCTTGAGCTAGATTCAGACTGGCTCATTATAGCCCTTTCCCAGTGTTGAGCTGGAACCAGGCTGGTTCATTGTATCTCTTTCCAACTGTAAAGCTGGATCTAGACTGGCTCTTTATGTCCTGTTCCCACTATAGACCTGGAACCAGGCAGGTTCATTTTAGCCCTTTCCCAATGTGAACCTGGATCCAGACTGGCTCATTATAGCCCTTTCCCAATATTAAGCTGGATCCAGACTGGCTCATTATAGCCCTTTCCGAATGTAAAGCTGGATCCAGTCTGAGTCACTGTAGTTTTTTCCCAGTATAGAGCTGGAACCAGACTGGCCCACTTTAGTCCTTTCCCACTATAAAGCAGAACCAGGCTGGCTCATTAAAGCCCTTTCCCACTATAAAGCTGAACCAGGCTGGCTCAATAAAGCCCTTTCCCACTATAAAGCTGAACCAGGCTGACTCATAGCCCTTTCCCATTGCAGAGCTGGAACCAGGCTGATTCATTATAGTCTTTTCACTGGAAACAGTCTGGCATTTAATATACCCTTCCCACTGTAGAGCTGG
The DNA here is from genome assembly GCA_029721435.1 of Gymnothorax reevesii. Classification (NCBI taxonomy): domain Eukaryota; kingdom Metazoa; phylum Chordata; class Actinopteri; order Anguilliformes; family Muraenidae; genus Gymnothorax; species Gymnothorax reevesii. The sequence continues at coordinate 14,548,106 of CM056577.1, read as the reverse complement.
AACCAGGCAGGCTCACTACAGCCCTTTCCCACTGTAAAGCTGGAGCCAGACTGGCAAATTATAGCCCTTTCCCACTGTAGAGGTGGGACAAGGGTGACTTCTAACACCTGTTAGAGCTGGAACTCACACACCCCCACATGTGCACAAACATGCATATACATCATCGCATACATTTCTGTGCCCACTCACACAAATGATGATAAATGAGGGGGTGGTTGGGCACATGCAAAGAAGGCTGCAGTGCTGAGAGAGGGAAGGATAGAGTGGGAGAGGGGGAGATAGAAAGAGAGGGGGTAGAGATCAAATGACAGGATAAAGGAGGAGGTGAGAAAGGGAAAGAGAGGTGGAGCCATTGGGAATGGGGGGAGAGAGTTAGAGAGCGGGGACTTGGGGGTTCTCTTATACTAATGATGTACCCCCCCCCCCCCACTGAAGGGCGGGCAAGCAGATAGCACCTTTACCTCTCTGCCACACGCACACACACACACACACAAGAACATGTGCGCGTAACAAAAATACAAACATGCACACAACCGATATTAATATATACACAGAAGCACACACTCAAACATGTACACGCACATTCTGCTCTTCGACCAATGTACGTACACTCGCATATATGCACACACATGCACATACTCAAACATGTAGTATGTGCACATGTATGCACACACACACACACACACACACACACATAGAGACATGTGAATACACACTGAAAGAACTGCCACAGTCCATTGTACAGCTTATCACAAAGAAGAGGTCTGGTAAACCTGGGGAATCATTGCGCCATATTTGAGAACCATACGGAACGCCCATTTGTCCCATTACACAAAGACGAAGGAGAGGTTAGATGTGGATAATTGCCTGAATGTCAGGCATTGCAAACACAAAAATGTCTCCCTGAACAAATGCTTTAGTCTTTAAATGAGACTTGTTATTTCTTTCTCTTGGGTGCAAATGATTAGCTCGTTTTAAGTTAAATTTTGCTTGGCAAGTGGACTTTTCTTCTCCCCACTGGCAAATCATGAAATGTGTAGAACTTGTATCACCTCATTTGCAAGGTGTTTTGTCTTATTTCCAAAAAAAAAAAAAAAAAACGTGATTGAAATAAAACGTAAGTGTAAATATACAACTGAAATATTTGTTAAGTGTGAATTCTTTTTGGGTTTTTACGGTGTAAGCATCGGTTTCCGCGATTCGGTTGCACGTCACAGACAGATGTTGAGTGCCAAAAAAAAAAAGAAAAAGAAATGGAGTGGAAACACACACAGTGTTCGGCGAGAGGTCGACCACAATATTTTGAGATCAAAATTAAGAAAGAAAGGTTACATATTCTCCCTAATAATGCAAACCCTGGGATGGGGACTGCAGACTCTCACAGGAAGGTGTTCAAATGCCAGAACTCTGAGGAGGAGATGAGAACAGTATGATTGTAGTTTCGGTCACACTTTATTTGAAGTGTTACTCATAAAGGCTTTATAGAGCATGTATAATGCCTTCATAAATGAGACATAATGTCTTCATATATCATACATAAGCAAACGTCATGCTTTGTCAAGGGTGAAATAACACATCCTTATTCAGAATGTGATGCCAGATGTGATATAACTGACAATTTCACTTAGCTAGTGGCTAATTGCGATAAAGGGTGACATCGTCAGCTAAGTGACATTGTCATTGTCACATCTGGCATCACATGCTGAAGACGGATGTGTTCCTTCACCCTTTACAAAGCATGACATTCACTTATGTATGCTTTATGAAGGCATTAAGTCACGTTTATGAAGGCATTATACATGCTGTATAAAGCCTTTATGAGCAACACTTCAAATAAAGTGTGACCCCATAGTTTCTTTTGTGTGTTTAATGGAGATTTTAAAAATCTGAAAGGCACACTATACAGGCTTTTTAAGCCTTTTTTTTTTTTTGGTGAGTTCCTCCATTTGCTCGCAAGTCTGTGTCATCCTTACTTCTGCCATCTCTCGTTTGTTTACCATTTTTTGTCTTTGAGTATCATTTTTGTCGTGGTTTCTAGTCAGGAAGAGCAATTCCAGGACAGACTCTGGTTTTTGAAGGAGCCCTATAGGGTTTTTGGCTTTGGACCCACACCCACCTGACTGCACACAAATCAGTGCCTTGAGCAGATGCACCCCAAGCATACATAACAAAAACAAATATAGGAGCTCAAATTTGACAGAGGCGTGGAAAGTCAGTGATGACCTATATGCAGTAGACATGCATTTGCGTGGTTATTGCCTCCATCAAGGCAGAAACATTGTTGGTTTGGTTTGCGTGTTTGCAGGATGACAGAAAAAGTGCTGGCCCAATTTTCATGAAACTTGGTACAAGGATGTAGCATGAGCCAAGGAAGAGCTCATTACATTTTGAAGCAGATCTGAATCACAGTCCAGACACAAATTATTTTTCACTTCTTTTAAGATTGTCAGATTGAGCATTTGGCCTTGGTGGAATAACTGCAATACATCTTAAAAGCCAGTAGATGGCAATGTTTTGTCACAATTGAACTTTACTACCAATTTAGAAGAGTGGACGACTGGCCTTGGTGGAGGTCTGCACTCTCCGGTCGCCTTCTAAATTCATAATGTTTTTCAGGTGTAAAGACAGCTTAGCCTGCAGTACAGCTTAACTGCTCTTAGCCACTGTGAGCTCATTCTGGAGCCATAGCAGATACTAACCTAAAGAATGATTAAACCTGAGATGGCCCTTTCCATCCCTGCAAATCTGTTCAAGATTTTACTATTAGTATAATACTTAAGTCCAAGTCATGCTTTCAATATTGCTGAAATATTCTGAAAGAGTAAAAACTGATAGAAATGAGTCTTCGGCAGCCTCCGTCAGTATTGAAGATATTTGCAGAATACCGTCTTCGAGGTTTCTGTACATCTCATTAATGTGACTCAACATATTGAGTGGGCAAATATTCGTGACCCGCAAAGTTAGCTGCTTAGTTTTTATCTACTCAGAGTAGGGAGAGTAGGGAGGCCAGCTCATACAGACCCAAACTGCACAATGCATGGCAGGGATCTGATTGGTCAGAGGACTCTGTCTGCAAATAAGAAGGTATACCTACTCTACTAAAGAACTTTTTTCAGAATTGAGGAGCTGGAATGAAACATTAGTGAGTTTAATCGCTCTCTAATGAGATGGGTTTTTTTTTTTGTTTTGTTTTTTTTTGCGCTGTCTGAAACTTGGTAGGGCAGTGAGCTACAACAAAGAAATAACAAATTTTCATATTCTGCAAAGGTTTTATGTTCAGCACATGCAATTCACTTGTTATCATGTCCTTAACGCCTTCCAGATTCTAGAAAGTGGGGTGACTCAAATACCGGTCAATTGGGCACATCTACAGATATCAGGCATTGGGGCACTGTCGTACAACTGTCGTACAACCTTGTTTCCAGAAAAGTTGGGATTTTGAGTAAAACGTAAATAAAGACAAACTCCAATGACTGGAAAATCATTTAAACTCTGAGATAAATTGGAAATAGTCCAAAGACAACATATCAAATGTTAAAACTGAGAAATTTTATTGTCTTTGAAAAACATCTGAGAATTTTGAATTTAATGTCAGCAACACATTTAAAAAAAGTTGGGACAGGGCCATGTTTAACACTGTGTTCAATCATCTCTTTTAACAACACCCAGTGAGTGCTTTGAAACTGAGAAGACCAATTACTACAGTTTTAAAAGCAAAATGTTATCTTATTTTCATTTGATTTTAGATTTCCACTTCTCAACACTTAGGCAGAATGTTTTGTCACATTTGCGCGCCAACCCAATGACCCGTCTGGACTGCAGGCAGGCCAGTTTAGCTCCCTTACTCTTTCACTATGGATCCATGATGTTGTAACACATACACAATGCTGTTTGGCACTCACTTGCTTAAATAAGCAAAGCATGTATGGATGACTGTATATGTTGCTCCAAAACCTGTATATATTGTTCGGCATTAATGCTGTCTTTACAGATGTGCATGTTACCCAAGTCACGTGCATTAATGCATCCCCATACTATCATAGGTGTATTGATCAAAGCTACAGCAAGCAACTGAACAGAAATTTATTGAATCAGCTGAACAGATATCAATCAATGCTACGGAAATCAACTGCTTATGAGTATGTGAACTGCGTGTGTGTGTAACTATTTCTAACAAAATATGGTTACTGATTATGATTGTTGATTTACTGATGAATTTGATGAGTAATACTGAAATATAATCCTCAACACTGGCTTTTGAGCTGTGCACTGATAAAAAGATGTTCCCTCTCCATCTTGGGCTAGAGGATTTGACATCCTTGATTTCAAAAGAAAAAAAATCAGATTTTGATTGGTCAGACCACAGGATGGTTTTCCACTTAGTCTCAGGCCATCATAAACGAGCTTAGGCCCAGAGAAGGCAGGAGCGTTTCTGGATCTTGTTTATTTATGGTTTATTCTTTGCTTAGTTGAGTTTTAACCAACATCTGCAGCAACAGATTGTGCTCACTGAGATGGTTTTCAGAAGTGTTCCTGAGCCAATGCATTGATTTCAAATACAGAATCCTGTTTGTTTTTAATGTAGTGCCACCTGCAGGCCTGAAGATATGGCCATTCATTGGTTTTTGGCTTTCTCCCTGGCATACAGAGATTTTTCCAGATTCTCTGAATAATTTTATGATATTACGAGCCATAGATTATTAAATCCCCAGTTTCTTTACAGTTTCATTCTTCATTTGTTGAACATTTTCCTTATGCAGTCTGTCGCGGAATGGTGACGCCCTTACCATTTTCTGAAAGACTCAGGCTCGAGATGCTCTTTTCATACCCATACATGTCACTGACCTGTTGCCAATTAATCTAAGCAGCTGTGAGATGTTCCACCAGGTGCATTTTTAGCATTATAAAACATTTCCATTCTTTTGTTGCCCCTGTCCCAATTTGTTTTAAACTTTTCGCTGGCTTCAAATTCAAAATGAGCTAATTTTTTTCTGAAAACAATAAATTTGTCAGTTTCAACATTTGATATATTGCCTTTGCTCCATTTTCGATTAGCTAAATATAGGGGTTAAATGATGAGAAAATCATTGCATTGTTTTTATTTACATTTTACACAGTGTCCCAACTTTTCTGGAAGTGGGTTTGTATAAACACAAAACATTGCGGTGGATTTACGTATAACAGAAAATGGGGTCAATCTACAGATAACAGACAGTGAGGGGCATCAACAACTAACAGATAATCTGCTACGTGGTTTAGAGGTTGATTTGGGTGAAGCAGAGACTTATCATTTCATTTCGTTTGCAATTATACTGCGCGAACTACCGCATACAGCGTGTACCCCTTCTCTGCACTGTCATTTCAAACGGACGTCCGAGGAAAATTCGCGGGCTGAAATGCGTTGATTCGTATCTAGGCAGCACGCACCGAAGCTCAGAGCAGAATCAGACAGTCAGCCTCTCCAGTTCTACTCTCTTTTCTCTCGTATCGCTCACTCCATCTTTGTTCTGTTCAGAGTTTACCTTCCCTCCGGCAGCTGTGCTCAGTTCGTTCCTCGTTTGAAGTGCGGAATTAAATCTTCATTAACAATCTTAATTAGTCTTCGATCTTCGCGCCGAAGGCACTACTTGAGATTTAGGATGAGTTCTCGGCAGGGTGGCGTGGGAGAGCGATTGTCCGGACGGCTGAGCAGTGAGATAAGGCGGGGAAATTTACCGAAGGGTGAAGTGCATTTTCGTCACAAATTTTCGGCAAAAGTTGAAAGGACAACTGTGAAAACAGTCATGAAATATCGCCATAAACAATTAGGGTTGTCGTTCAAAGGATAACGTAATACCATCCGATAATAGAATTTCTCATTAAATTTTGGTTCATTTTTAATGACTGATGTAATTAATTGCTGGATAATATGTAATAATGTATTAAATGTTTTAAAAATATGTCACATAATTCAGTCATTATTACTGTTAATTATTCATTATAAGTTAATTGAATCATATTCAAATACGCACATGCGCAGCGCATATACTCCACACAAACACAGGCATGGATGTGCGTATTCATACTTCACAAAGACAAGTATAGACAAGAATTCTCACGTGAAGACGCAAATCACTTGCGCTGCATTAATTAGGCACGTAGCCCACCACTGTTGTATTCAGTGCTGGATCTGGCAAAGGTACAGACAACTATCGAGATCAGAAACATGATAAAAATTATCTTATCTTTATGGAAGCCACTTGAACAGAGTCTGGTCGGTTTCATAGGGAAGAATGGTTCCTCTGCGTCCATCTTGAAGAAACGCAGATACAGACAGACTCTTCGCCATAGTAGAGATAAGAGATTTGGTGTTTTAACAGATTCAAACAGTAATTTTACAATGATTTATTTTGTTACTTCAGTCATGGCACATTTTTGATCCTCAAAAACTCTTTTACTGTTATTAGCCTATTTATAGTCTTTATTCTATATATTCATTTTATGAGTCCAAAGGTTTTGAACAGTACATCTCCAACATTCCCTGTATTGGGCACATATCATGCAGCAAAGGTTGGAGAACTTCGATATAATTTGCTAAGTGGAGCACACAAGTGACTTTTAATTTGAAGTTAATGACCTTTTTGGGTGTGACATCTCAAGCATGTGATTGGAATGTGCTTATCTTTATGGAAGATGCTTGAGCAGGATCTAATTTGACTCTTTAGGCAAATTATTTCACTGTGTGTCCCACGGAATGAATTGTAGATACAGGGGAACTTCGTGGTTTTGCAGCTCTAAGCTGAATGCATGAATAATAAATGCACTGTGCATTGCATCCTGCTGTGTATGGGGATCCTTAGCCACGTATCTGATCAAAGTACCCAAACTAGGCCCTTTCCACCCTCAAAATCACCTATTATGGGCCTCCAAGCACTGACATGGATGTTGGAGCGATGGTTGACGGTTGTTTGTCCTCATTAGTCCCATTTTATTATTATTATTATTATTATTATTATTATTATTAGTCTCATCGTTTGCCTGGGAAAGAGATGGACCAGGATGCACAGTGGGAAGAGGACAAGCTGGTGGAGGGAATGTGATCCTCTGGCCAATGGCCTGCTGGGAAATCCTCGAGTCCTCGCATTTGTGTGGACACGTGCCACCAACCTAAACATCACTGCGGACAAGACGCACCCTTTGATCGCAGTGCTATCCCGCAATTAAAGCGGTCTCTTTCAGCAGGATAATGCACCCTGTCGTGCACTAATTGTCAGGGTATGATTTGAGTGAACATGATGAAGTGTTCAAAGTGATGGGACCAAATTAGAAAGGGTATATGAGAACACCTTTCTGGGTGTGATAATGGATCACAATCTCAGCTGGAAACATCAGGTTAAACACATCAGATCTTAACTAGCAGGGAGTGTTGGAATATTGGGTAAAGTTAGATGCGCTCTAAACCAAAAATCACTGTTTACACTGTACTGTATGCGTCTTCTTCCTTATTTGACCTACTGTGTGTAGGGTTAGGGTTAGAGTAGTACTTATAAAAGCACTTTACAGACAATATACACCATGCAAAAAAAGCAATAAGAATAGTTAACAATGTTGGATACTATAAAAATACTAATTATTTATTTTTAAAGCTACAACCATTGAAATTCAGGGATATAGTCGATCTCAAAACTGCACAAGTTGTATTTAAAGCCAGATATGTATTACTTCCAGGAAACATTCAAAAATGGTTCTGAGACCGAGAAGGGGAATATAACTTAAGAGGTAGAGGGAAGGATTAGCAACTGAGAGTACAAACCACACTGAACAGTGTGTGTATATCTGTCTGTGGTGTAAAACTGTGGAATGATTTACCCATCAGTACTAAAGAATGTAAACATGTAGCACAGTGTAAAAAGCAGCTTAAAATATATACCCTAGAGAAGTATAAAAACAAGTAACAATGATAAATTAACTGACTGTTAAACGGTGTGTGTGTGTGTGTGTGTGTGTGTGTGTGTAGGCATGTTGGTATATGTGTATGTATAAATGTATATATGTATGTATATGTACGTATGATAAATATATACACTACCTGACAAAAGTATTAGGACGTTCCTCATTCACACTCAATTTTTGATGTACATGTGTTATACTGTATTATATGCGAGCATTGTAGGACTTTTGTCCTAAAATATACATGTAAACATCACAGAACATTATTGAACATTTGGGGAAACTACAGATATACATATTGACATATTTTTTCTCTGTGCGAAAAACTCTCAATATTGGTCTGTCATCAGTAAGAAATATTATCATAAATTGTGCTTGCATGATGGTAATTTTCAAATTTACATGTTTGAAATTGTGTCCTTGGCATAATGGAAGATCAATGGCTACTGTTGGTCCAGTCATTATGATCAGGTGTGACACATGGGGTGATTTTAATTCTCTATAAAAGGGGGGTGAAGACAAACAATAATTCAGGGTGGCCTATCCAAAATGAGGTCTGTATTTTTATTTGAATAAACAACTATTTCCAAACATGATACATTCAGTATTTTCTACTGCACTGTAAGAAAATCACACACATAAATAGTTGTGTCCTAATACTTTTGTCAGGTAGTGTATGTATGTATCTGTGTGTAAAAGTATATATTTGTTGAAGGGTATGAAAGTATATATACATATGGGTTTTGTATTAGACCATTGGACATATTATTATCATCAGAGGAGTGGTGAAGGTTGAATATCTATATATATATAAATGGTAGAAATGGTGACCGTGTAAGTGTTGTAAACTTAAAGAAATAAGGCAGTAGGGATCTACAAGCTTCTGCTTCTCTCTACTCCGTTTTTGAACAGGTCACATTTACCTTTTGTTGTATTTTTGTTAAATTAATTGTATTATTTTCTTTTTTGACAATTTCATGATTGTTATTCTCACTTCCTTGGTAAATTTCAATATGGACATATTCAAAAATAAACTTCATTCATTCCTTCATTCATTCTTTCATTCCCTGGCCTCCTCATTCCTCAGATCTCAAACCGATAAAGGGATGTGGAATACGCTGGAACAACAAGTCCGATTTGCGGAAGCTCCACCTTGCAGTTTACAGGAATAAAAAAAATCTTGGTGTTTAAGCGCAGGGCACCTTCAGGGTTGGTGTCTGAGCAGTTCTGTTTTGCAGGCCTGTGGAGGACCAACAGCATATATAACAAGCGGACATCATAAATTAGATTATCAATGTACAGACAAATTACAGATGACCAAATTAAAGGGGAAAACACCTGAATAAATGCACAGACAAATGGAGATTCCCTGCCATGGTTTGAGTCTACTTGTCCCTTCGAAGACAGCAGGGTCATTGCAAATCAGTGCAGAGTTATTCTGTGCGATCATCTTTATATCCTAGGATGAAGAATTCCTGCCATGATGGGTGTGGCCACTTCCAGGACAACAATGGACCGAGCCCCACAGGGTACAAGGGGGTCACTGATGGTTTAAGGAGTATGAAAATTATCCTGAACATATGCCACCACCTTTTGTTTGGATGATCTTGGAACAATGTGTTAGACAGCACTCTTTGCCACCATCACCAAAACACAAAATGAGGAAAATTAGGCCCTCAATCCCTCTAGAAAAATTTAACACCTGTAAACTCGATGCTAAAGTGTGTGGAGGCCCAACACCTGATGAAAAATATTTTGATGTTGAATTTTCCATTAATTTGCCAGCCATCTGCGTGCATTGCATCCAATTTTGTTCCAGATATGAAAGTGTCCCATATCTGACCTAAAAAAATGTTGATTTTTGTGCCCCCACATGTAAAAAAGTTAGATCTTGGTCTTATGTAGGCCAAATAGTCTGATTTGCATTAGTTTTACCGTGTATTGCAACGCGACCTGAATGCTTCATGAATGTTCAGAAGAATTATCCATGCTTGGAGGAGGCCGACATCTAGTGGTGTATTTGGTGATGTGCAGCTGAGAAAAGTGCATTGGCGGTGACATAAAAAATCGCAAACCTCCAAGCCGGCCTGGAAAAAGTTACTCTCTCTCTTCTGCAGCGACGTGCTGTTAGTTTGGTGAGGCAGAATCCTTCCCTTTGCTGGATTTGCAATCAGAAGATTAAGTTCCCGCGGCGTTATTACTCAGTATAATTATTACTCGACCCGGAAATGCTCTCAAGACAGCAGATTTGCGCGTTTTTTGCTTCCAGGAGGCCGAAGCAATGCCATCAACTACTATTAAAACAGTTCGACTTATGCAGAGTTCAATGCTTAATCAATATACAATGTATTCTCCAAAATACGTGCTTTTACATCCAAAAAAGCGGGCGTTTATTTCTAGTCTTTTTTCATCATCCAATTAACTATTGTGTTTAAACGATATACAGAATTACCGAGAGCCGAGAATTTTTCCTAATTGATTATTCAGATTTCCATCCTTGCAGTCTCGAATTAAAGCGTATACGTGAATGAATCTTTCTGTCATTATCTCTTCTATCAGTATACCGGCTTCCAATAGGCTTGGTTTTAATTGTTTTCATTGTCAATCAGGAATAGTATGTGGGAACAGATTCACAAAATCCTATAGTTTGGGTCACTGCCTCACCTGACCGCACGTCCCTGGCTTCTTGTACGCAAATACTCGCAAATCTGCAGTTTCGTGAGCATTTCAGGTTCGATGAATTGAGTAATAACGCTGCGGAGACTTAAACTGGCCAGTCATTCAGCCAAATAGTCTTACTTGACTAGTTCATCATCTGATTGCTAATTAAGCAAAGGGAAGGATTCTGCCTCACCAAAGTAACCTCCGGCCGAACGTCACTGCTCTTCTGACTTGCCCAAACTGTGTATATTCTCTCCCATTTTTAGAAATATAAAAGATAATATTAGAAACTGAATATTAGATACAAATGACTTTACAAAACAATATTTCTTCAATAAAGTTTTTTGATAACCCAGAATTAGCCTACCTGCTTGTGTGTCTTGGACACTGAAAGGATTCACTATAGGCACACAGTTACCTGTTATATGCCTGGCAAGAAATGGAGGCATCATTTATTCAGGCGTACATCCACTCCCTCACTGAAACTTTTCTCCAGGTGCAAGACATGAAAGGCATGTTTATTTTTCCCAAATTAAAAGGCAGAATGAACATATGCTTTCATAACATTCCCACAAAAAAACCACAGACGTTTTTTGCTCAAAAGAAATTCTTGCTTTGATGAACACAGTACTAACTGAAATATGACAGTGATCGATTGAATTGATTCTTTATGTGAAGCTATTTTTGTTCAAAAAAACTCATGTATAATAAATTACAACAAACCGGGGGAGTGTCTATAACTATTTTAACAAGATTTTACATCCAGTAATTGCTCGGTCTCTTCTCCTTGAGTAATCTTCATTCTTGATTAAATTCACAAATCCATTTTCAGCCACTTATCCGGAGCCGGGTCGCAAGGGTATCAGACAAAGGCTCAGCCGCCCCCCTCTCCAGCTGCTTCCGTCAACTCGACCTGAGGGACCCCAAGCCATTTCCCAGGCCAGCCGGGAGATAAATTCCCTCCAGCGTGTCCTGGGTCTGCCTCGGGGCTCCTCCCAATCAAACACATCCAGAAACCCTTTAAAGGCAGGTGCCCAGGAGGCATCCGGACCAGATGTCTGAACCACCTCAACTGACTTGTCTCAATACGGAGGAGCAGCGGTTCTACTCTGAGCATCACCCGGATGTCTGAGGTCCTCACCCTATTCCGAAGGCTCAGCCCAGCCACCCTGCAGGGAAAGCTCATTTATGCTCCTTGTTTTCACAATTTTTTCCTTTTGGTCTCTAAACCCAAAGCTTGTGGCCATATAGATGAGGGTTGGAACATAGATCAACCAGTAAATCGAGAGCTTTGCTTTTACGCTCAGATCCTTCACCACAATGGACTGGTACAATGCCCACTTCACTGCAGAAGCTGCACTGATACCAGGGCCGCCAATGAGGGTGGACAACCGGGTCAGTTGTCCCGGGCCCTGGGTCAGTGGGCCCCAGAACTGGGCCCTCTGACCATTAAAACATCTGCTGAAATAATTTGTCGAAATGTGCTCTTTTTATTTATTTATTTTTTTAAAGCATAGTGTTTGTGTTACATCTAATGCTCGTGTTTTGTTTTTTTTTTTCAGTTTCCGAAAGTTTCCTTTACATGGTGGTTGAAAAAAAATTTCTACATTCCTTCGCAGCAAAAATAGTTTGGGCCATTAAACCGCGTAAATTAAAAAGTTCTACTGGCTAATCCCGACCTTTGTCTTGTGAGTGTAAACCAAAGATGACAAGCAAGATTGCTTACTCAACCCAAAATATATGTAGCTGGGTGTTGTACGGAATGGGGCTGACCATCCGCTATCTTAGTAAGGTGGTCGCATTGTGTGGTCTTTGGGCGTTAGCAATTCTCACAAAGAACCAATCGTTTGCTTTCCAAACTACATACAAGTGGGGCAAAAAAGTATTTAGTCAGGCACTGATTTTGCAAGTTCTCCAACTTAGAAAGATTAGAGAGGTCTGTAATTTTCATCAGAGTACACTTCAACTATGAGAGATAAAATGAGAAAAAAAATCCAGGAAATCACAATGTAGGATTTTTAAAGAATTTATTTGTAAATGATGGTGGAAAATAAGTATTTGGTCACCCACAAACAAGCAAGATTTCTGGCTCTCACAGACCTGAAACTACTTCTTTAAGAAGCTCTTCTGTCCTCCACTCGTTACCTGTATTAATGACACCTGTTTGAACTCGTTATCTGTATAAAAGACACCTGTCCACAGCCTCAAACAATCAGACTCCAAACTCAACCATGGCCAAGACCAGAGAGCTGTCGAAAGACACCAGGAAGAAAATTGTAGACCTGCACCAGGCTGGGAAGAGTGAATCTACAATAGGCAAGCAGCTTGGTGTGAATAAATCAACTGTGGGAGCCATTGTAAGGAAAATGAAGACATACAAGACCACTGATAATCTCCCTCGATCTGGGGCCCCTCGCAAGATCTCAACCCGTGGGGTCAAAATGATCATGAGAACAGCGAGCAAAAATCCAAGAACTACGCGGAGGGACCTGATGAATGACCTGCAGCGAGCTGGGACCAAAGTAACAAAGGCTACCATCAGTAACACACTACGCCGAGAGGGACTCAAATCCTGCAGCGCTAGGCGTGTCCCCCTGCTTAAGCCAGTGCATGTCCAGGCCCGTCTGAAGTTTGCCAGAGAGCATATGGATGATCCAGAGGAGGATTGGGAGAATATCATGTGGTCAGATGAAACCAAAATTGAACTTTTTGGCAAAAACTCAACTCGTCGTGTTTGGAGGAAGAAGAATGCGGAGTTGCATCCCAAGAACACCATACCTACTGTGAAGCATGGGGGTGTAAACATTATGCTTTGGGGCTGTTTTTCTGCAAAGGGGACAGGACGACTGATCCGTGTCAAGGGAAGAATGAATGGGGTCATGTATCGTGAGATTTTAAGCCAAAACCTCCTTCCATCAGTGAAAGCATTGAAGATGAAACGTGGCTGGGTCTTCCAGCATGACAATGATCCCAAACACTCGGCAACTCGGGCAACGAAGGAGTGGCTCCGTAAAAAGCATTTCAAGGTCCTGGAGTGGCCTAGCCAGTCTCCAGACCTCAACCCCATAGAAAATTTGTGGAGGGAGTTGAAAGTCCGTGTTGCCCAGCGACAGCCCCAAAACATCACTGCTCTAGAGGAGATCTGCATGGAGGAATGGGCCAAAATACCAGCTACAGTGTGTGCAAACCTGGCAAAGACTTACAGGAAACGTACGACCTCTGTCATTGCCAACAAGGGTTATGCTACAAAGTTTTGAGTTGAACTTTTGTTATTGACTAAATACTTATTTTCCACCATTATTGACAAATAAATTCTTTAAAAATCCTACAATGTGATTTCATGGATTTTTTTTTCATTTTGTCTCTCATAGTTGACGTGCATCTCTGATGAAAATTACAGACCTCTCTCATCTTTCTAAGTAGGAGAACTTGCAAAATCAGTGCCTGACTAAGTACTTTTTTGCCCCACTGGTACATCTCGAAGTCCCTGAACGAACCTCAAAAACAACAAAGGCCGATCATACTAAAATGACGGCGAGTCACACCCCGTGCTCATGCTACAGAAATGTGCAAAAGCATCATGCGGCGCGTTTTCATCTTCAGAGTAAAATGTCAAGATGGCCGACCGCAAGAGACGCGACTGGGACAAAATGATAGCAAAATGACCTACGCAGATTAACCACTGTAAGGTAAGACAGTTAAAGCGGACATGAAACAGCCCAGTTTTTGCGAGTTTTGTACAGACTTAAGTGTGTTGGAATTTATTTGAGAAAAAATTTGACAAAAAAACGATTACACGTTAAAATAAAATAGATTTATGTTTGGTACTGATTTTATTTATTTATTTATTTATTCAGGATAGCCCCTTGAGATAAATCATCTCATTTTCGAGGGGGTCCTTCCGCAAAACATACATTTATTCAAAATCAGGTAAAGTAAATACAAGTACATTGAAACACTTTACGGGACTTACATACATACACATACACGCACATACATACGCTAACACAGACAAGGCTCTCCTAACCCCAGCTAATCCACAAATGGCTAGATATCAGAGTGAAAGTCGACTTGTGATATCTTAAGCTTACAATAGGAGAAAATAAAGTGAAAAATAGATTAATAATAATCGTAATAATAAAAACTAAATAAGTAAATAAGTAAATAGACAAATGAGAGAATCACATTAAAAAAAAAATAAAAATAAAAAATAATATCACAGTTTGTACGAGAGAGAAAAAAGGTAAATAAAAAATAAAAATAAACATCATCAGAAACAAGAACAAGAAGTTTGCAAATGAATTAGAAGTAATGCTTTGAAACTATATAGAGAAGTAGTAGATCTGAGCTGACATGGGAGACCGTTCCAATCAGATGGAGCTTTAAACTGAAACGAACGGCGACCAGATTCTTGAGATATTCTTGGAGTACGGAAAAAGAGAAAATCTGTGTGTCTAAGACTGTATTGAGCACTATAAGGAATCATAAATTGTTTTAAGTATGAGGGAAAATTAAAGTGAATGCATTTAAAAATAAATAATGACCAATGAAGAACTCTTCTGGCTTTTGGGGATAACCAGTTCAGAGATTCATAAAGAATACAATGATGAGTTCTATAGGGACACCTCAGAACAAATCTACGGAGGCTGTTATAAAGCACAGTAAGAGGACAAAGATTAGATTCTGCAGTGTTCTGATGATGTCTGCATAATCAAGAATAGGAAATAATAGTTGTGTAACAATTCTTGTAATGTGAAACAATCAATGGACCGATACAGTAATTTCAAACGACAATAAATTTTCTTTGTAATTGAATCAATGTGTGGTTTGAAGGATAGCTGAGAATCAAATAGGAGGCCTAAGTATTTAAATTCATCTACCTTTTCTAATAGAGTTCCATCAAGAACAAATAAGGACAAGTCACTCGATAGTAAATCAGATCTGGTACTGAAAAGCATGCTGTGTGATTTTTTCTTATTCAAAAGAAGTTTGTTAGATGAAAACCATTTCTGAACTAAATAAAAATTATACTGCAAGGAATACTAAATTTGTGAGATATCGAGTTTAGAGGAGTAAATTACAGTATCGTCAGCATAAAGATGAATTTGACAATTAGAGCAGATTTGTGGGAGATCATTAAAAAAAATAGAAAATAGAAGAGGACCCAAAGACGAACCTTGGGGCACACCATTTGATATTAACTAATAGTCTGACTGGGTGTTCTGAAAGGAGACGCACTGGCTTCTATTGTGAAGAAAGGAATTAAAAAATAAAACTGATTCTGTTGAGAGACCAATAGCATACAACTTATCTAAAAGGAGATAATGATCAACCATATCAAACGCTTTTGATAAATCGATGAATATGGCACCAGTAGGCATATTATTGTCAAAGGAGAAAAATATATCATTGGAGAATTTTGTAAGAGCAGTGGTGGTTGAAAAGTTGGGCCGAAAGCCAGATTGGTGAGATAGAATATTATAATCATTAAGATATTTGGATAACTGATTAAAAATAAGTTTTTCAAATATTTTGGCGATACTGTTAATAATTGAGATGAGTCTATAGTTATTGATATCTTGGTGGTCACCACCTTTAAGTAACGGGGTTATTCTGGCACATTTCCAAGATGAGGGAGTTTCACAAGTGGTCAAAGATAAATTAAACAAATCTGCCAGAGGAAACGATAAGGCATGAGAGGCCAGTTTAAGGAATTTGATCTCCAGCCCATCAGGACCGCAACTGCTCCCAGAATTTAGGCCATCAATGACCTGTTGAACCTCAGTTGAGGTGATTGTTCTAAAGGTGAAGGAACTCCTGGACCTTTCATTATTCAGGGTGAGATCAGAGCAGTAATTACCAGAAAGAGAGTTACCAATTAAAGAGAAATGCTGGCTAAAAGCTTCTGCAATTAATTGTGAGTCACTAATAATTTCATTATTCAATTTAATATGAGTGGAAGCATTTTTTTGAGGATTTATTTGTTACATTATTAATTTTCTTCCAGAATTGTTTGGGGTTCTTAAAATTAGTTGTCAGGGAGTCTTTGTAGTAATTGGCTTTAGCATTTCTTGTTTTAGCAGTACATTTATTTCTTAAGTCTTTGTAAGAGATCCAATCAGAGACATTCTTAGTTGTCCGATATTTTTTTCCAGGCTTTATCTCTTTGTTTGAATAAATTAATAAGTTCTCCTTTAATCCACGGTAAGTGTCTACCCTTAACTCTAATTGTTGACCAGGGTGCGTGTTTATTAATAACATCGAGAAGCTCGGTATAGAAAAAATGCCACGCATCTTCAACATTTGCTATTAACTGAAACCGCTCCTAGTTTATGTTTGAAATATCTTGAATAAAGAGATCATGATTGATATTATTAACTTTCCGTACTTTAATAAATTTGGGAGGAAGATGAGGCATTTTAATCTTCCAAACACAAAAAACTATGGAGTGGTCACTAAATGAATCTGAAAGTACACCGGATTGAATAATTCTGTCAGGATGGGTGACGAGTATCAAATCAAGCAAGGAGGCTGAGCTAGAGGACACCCTTGTGGATTCAGTTATAAGTTGTGTGAGATTTATGCTGTTGAAAAGATTACGATCATTGAAAGAAGACTGGTCGAGCCGATTAGAGTTGAAATCCCCGTAAAATGATTTTCTCACTTGAGTGGTCTAGGGAGTTAATGGTAGACAAAATACAGTTTGTGGATTCCATAGGGGATTTCGGAGGTCTATAGAAATTTCCAATAATTAATCTTTTGTTCTCATGAAAAATTATCCTTACAAAGAGACATTCAAAATGCTAGGGATTCTCTGCAGGTGTAACTAGCTCTGATGTCAAACTTGAGGAAATGTAGATCAGAAGTCCTCCTCCTCTAGAACCCCTGTCACTTCTATAAAGGACATAATTGTCAAGTTTAACATCATTATCAGAAATATTACTGTTCAACCATGTTTCTGAGAGAGTGATTACATGGGGTTTTATTGTAGGTAAGCCAGACTCTTAAAAGATCAATTTTAGGTATCAAACTTCTTATATTCAGGTGAACAACTTGCAGACCTTTAGCTAGAATCATTATTCATAACAGACCAATAAATAGACTAATAAGACAGAAGTGTACATAAGTACCAAAACATATAAATAACATCACAGATCATACGGTAACAATAACAGGGGTCGGTGGAGAGAGCCAGCAGCTGGAGAGTAACGCACATACACATACAAACGCACAATCACAAAACCACGCACACATGCTACACCGGTATATGACCTCGCACACAAACATACACACACAAAAACTGAGCAGAGTTGTAACATCAGAGACAAGTCAATTCAGTCTGTAGATTTAGTGATGGGACTATCCCCGGTGGTTATGGCGTCACCCGAAGCTTGGCCGAAATGCTGCTATGATCTACTTTTTGCCCTTTCTTCTACCCCGGAGTGCGTTTCCCCGAAGCGTAGATGCTGGCAATCAACATAGTTCGTCCATTCACAGTCTGTGGCTCCAAATATGTTAGGTAGCATCTGTGCTTTCTGGAATCGCACTCCCAGGCTTCCCGTGCATGTTGTATGTGGGTCAGGAGTAATAGCTGGTGGGAGAGGTTCAGAGCCCTGTTCGAAGAATGTGGAGCATGATCAGAGCTCATAGTCCAGTTTGGTTCGATTGAAGCGTATACATGCAGGCATAATGCGACTCTTAACCGCATTTTCTGTATGTGTTAGTCAGACTGAGAAATTCGATTTAGCGTGATTCCAGTCAGACTAACACGTTTACATGCATTTTAAAAGTCCGGTTATAGGCAGACTAACTCAATAATTCGATTATCTCAAATGTCATGTAAACACACTGATTGTCCAATTGGATAGATACAGAAAATGCTTACAAAAATGCAGTTTTACCAACTCAGGTCTCGTTGTTAAAGGCCCGGTCACACCGCCCGAACTTTGCTGGAGCGTTCCTGGAGCGGTGAAAAAAATTAATCACCGCTCGTAACCGTTCACCACCGTTTAACAAAAGTTGGCCCCCGTTAAAGCAACGCCGTTTACGCTTGGCCACCGCTGATGTTTCTCGAGGGGCCCTCCTACCGCTCCGAAAGTTTTGAGCTGCACAAAATATTGCGAGCAGTGAGGAGGGGGCAATTTTCCGCTCCGGCAAAGTTCACCCCCGCTAGACGCAAGTTCGTGGACGCTTGGGTCCGCTAGGCCGACGCAGAAATCTTGAACGCTGGACCACCGCTGCTTCGCCAGCGTTGCCCAGGCGGCGATTAAACGTTGCACAAACTTCGATGGATTGGTTGTAAGCGTTTTACGAGCGGACACGGGGTTGCTGGAACGGTGTCGGGTGTTGAAGCAGCGAGCCATGGCGGCGATGAACTTTGGTTTGTCGTTGGTATAGAAGTGTCGGAGCGGGACCAGAATTTGGCTATAAATACGGGGAGAAATGGACCAGGAGCTCATTTGAAATCGAGCTGCCGTTGAGTTCAAACCTCATCTATATCGAAATTGCTCAAAGTTACAGTAAAACTGTATCACCATGGATGCTGAGAGACTTGCTATGATTGGTGCACTAGTCCAGCAGCAGAATCAGAACCTCCTCAGATTGCAACAAGCTGTTGACAGAAGGAGAAGATAGAAGAAGGAGAGACAGAGTTGTGTCTATCAGAACTCGAATCAAAATGATCCGTTCAGCTCCGTAGTCACAAGCAGTATGCCGCTAAACCAACTTTATACCCCCGCAGAGCCAAAGCCCGCATGCGCAGAATGCCGCTAAACCTACGCTCGCTACCGCTCCACCAACTCTAAAGCAACGCCGGCTTCAGCGGTGCACCGCTAAGCCAATGCATGTGTTTTCGATTTTTTTCCCATTTTGTGCGCGGTGACGAGCGTTGTCGAAATTCGGTCCCCCCTCCCTACCGTTCAAGGAACGCTCCAACAAAGTTCGGGCGGTGTGACCAGGCCTTTAGTTTGCTTTGAGTAAGAATTAATCTCTGTACGCAACCAGTGACTTTCCCATGATGCCAGTCAAGTCAACCTGTTTTCGATTTAGAATCGAATAATTCATTGAATTAATTTACTAAGCAAATAGTCTAACAATTAGCTGCGTTGCCAATAATGATTACAACATTTAGCTTTGCGTTAAAAAGCAAGGGAACAATATGAGATTTTATTGACAGCAATTAATTGAAATTTCATGAAATTCCATCTTGAGGTAGAATGTTATATAGCAAATGCTGCTGAACATGATTATTAGATAAGGTTTATATTTTGCCTCTGATAAATTAGGTAATTACTGTCCATACAAATTGTGGCTCTCCAACAACTTTCTCAGAAAATGGACTTTAAAACCCCTTGTCACTCCAACAACCCGTCCACAGAAGTTAGAAAGAAACTACAACATTTGCACAGCTTGTATGTTATGTGAGATACTCATCCCACACATCTTCAGAAAGCTAAGTTTCTTCTGATTCAGTTGATGCCAACCATTTCAAAATATAATAATTTCAGCAGCTTTAATCAACCCCAGTGTCGCAGCTTCATGCTGTGGTCCCATTGTGTTTTTCAGCTAATAAGTCACAGCTACACTCTTCTGCAGGTATCTGTTGCAAAAAAAAATAAAAATTCAGGCGAGAAAAAAACCCTCTACTTCAGTGTGTTCCAACTTAGATATCTCAATGACTGTAGCACTTACAGTGATTCTTTCAGCTGGGGGAAAAACCCCAGAGTGTTTCCTTTCAAAAGATACCAAAACCATCCATATGGCTCCAAACGGTTCTAAAACAGCTTTCAATATACTTTGGGCACACCTTTTGCAGGCATTTTAAGCTAATTTTACAGGAGTGTTAAATGGTTAAAGACCTAATTAATGATAGCGCTACCATGAAAGTTGTAAAGCATGGTATGCATTTAGAGTTCACACCTAAACATGTAAACACCAGCAAAAGCAAAAGACAGTGGAACTATTGGGACATGGTTCTGATGGCTGCTTGTACCACCAAATTTCATGAACGTAATGACATGTTATGCTGAGCAACATTTGTTGACCACAATAACTATATCTTGCTCAGTACTACTGTGTGTATAAGTCTCTGGGCATAGCATACGTTACACAACCAGAATTTGTTTTACATATTAACATTTGAAAGATTAGCCAACAAAACAACGGTGGTTTATTAATAGTAACTGACATAATGGAAGAAAGTATCTCTTGTGTCTTTATCTCGAGAATAAGATGCAAGTGTGAGTTGGGGCGGGGAAGGGGGGCCCTCTGAAATCACCTTGTCCCGGGCCCAGGCCAATAAGCCCAAAAATCTCATGCTCCATCCTACCCTCACTTGCATAGAAGACCTCGAGATACTTAAACTCAATCATTTGGGATAACAATTCATCCCTTAATAGGAGGGAACAATCCACCTTTTACCAACATAGACCTATAGTTTCATATTTGGAGGTACTGATCTTCACTCTGACCACTTCGCACTCGGCTGTAAACCACTTCAGCACACATTGAAGGTCATAGCTCAGTGAAGCCAACAGGACCACATCATCTGCACACCACAGAGCTCCGACCCTGCGGCCACCAATCTGGACACCGTCCAAGCCTCGACTGTCCCTTAAAATCCTGTCCATAAAAATCATGAACAAAACGGGTGACAAGGCACACCTGTGGCAGATTCCAACCCCAGCTGGAAAAGAGTCAGACTCTGTGTCAAGAATGCGGACTCAATGCTGCATGTGGTTGTACAAGCATCAGATGGCATGAACTAAAGGCCATGAAGCCTAATATTCTTGCTGCACCTCCCATAGGATAGCTTGTCGGACGTTTTGTGGATGAGGTCGTCCACAAAACACATGTAGACTGGAGGAGGGAAATCCCGCGACCCCTCCAGTATCTGTGCAAGGGTAAAAAGTTGGTCCTCTGTTCCGTGGCTAGAACAAAACCTGCATCACTCCTCCTGGATCCCAGGTTCAGAAGTTGGGCAAAGTCTCTTTTCAAGCACCCTGGCATAGGCATTCCCTGGGAGGCTGGGCAGTGTGATCCCCTATAGTTGGAGGACATCTTTCAGGTCCCCTTTTTAAAAAATGGGAACCACCACAAGATTCCGCCCGCCTAAGGGTCCTACATCCACACAATGCTTTTCAGGATTGGACTGCAAATTCCCCAAAACTTTTAACTGTTAGTTAGAACCCCGTAATTCCAAGGTCTCGAGCTGCTTCGACAATGAACAGGGTCTACTCAAATTTCATGTCTCCAGCCTGCACCCTTGAATATAGGTAAAGCTTTTTCAGAGACCGGAGTTGAAAATTGGGAGTCCACAAGAAAGTAGCTCCCCGTAGACTTTTTGGACTGAGCCTGGCAGGGTCCCGGAAAAAACCCAGCCACTAGGCACTCACCTACAAGATCCCCTCCCAGACCTGGCTCAAGGAGGGGGCCCCGGTGTCCCTATTCTGATCAAGGTTCTCACATCCTTCAAGGGTTGTATCATGGGACCACTTTGCCATGGGAAACCCTAAAGGCAACACAGCTTCCAAGATCCCAGAGGTGCACAAACCCCTCTACCATGATAAGTTAACACTTTTTGATTAAATCCGAACAAACATCTTGAAGGTTCCCTATCATGTCAGCAGGTGCACAGCCAGTTAGTCATTACCAGCAATATCAAAGTCTGTTTCTTTGGGACTTCATATGGGGAAGTGACTGGCCAGAGGTCAGTCCAACCAGTTAATCAGTTCCTACATTACTCTGCATGATGCTCGCCCATTGTGATGTCACAAATGACAAATTTTGAAATGGCTGGTAATTGCTAATTGGCTAATTGTCACCTGGTGAAATGATTGGGGACCTTTAAATGGTGAAACAGTGGGCCATCCTTATTGACATTCATTTGTAATCTTCCTTATTGATCAGGGCCTGTATTCACAAAGCATCTTAACGCTAAAAGTAGGACCTAACTTCCACATTTAGGAGAAACTCCAAAAAAATGGCCATTTCAGTCGTAAGTTTAGGACTCCTAATTATTTTTACTGTTTTCCACTAAGCATTTTAAGCCTAAAAGTAGCTCCTAAGTCTGAGAGAGCTTAAAAATAGTCAAGAGGACTCCTATCTCGCCAAAACCTATTCACAAAGAATTGTAAAATGGCTGCTGCTGTTGAAAGACAGAATGACTTGGAAATTCTGAATGATACGCAGTTGTTGAAAAGATATCGGATCGGCTGTAAAGGGATTTTTTTTTTTTTTTTTTTTGACTTGGTGAGGGAGAGAATTAAGTCTCCAACCATGAGAAACAATCCAATAAGCCCCAAAATAAAATGTCTGACAACACTTTGTTACTTGGACACCGGAAAAATGCTACTTCCCAACGCAGACAATTTAGGGATTTCACAATCATCTGTCAGTCGCTCAATTCACAAACAATTTATCATTGCGCTCAGTGAACCCCATATCATCCGACAGCTTATCCAGTTTCCAATGGACATTTGCCAACAACACAGAATCAAACTTGAATTCATGCACATCTCAGGTATGCCCGGATTCATCGGTGCTGTTGACGAGACCCATATTTGAATAATTGCTCTGGCCCAAGATGAAGAGGTATTTGTAAACAAAAAACGTTAATTCCATCAACACTCAGTATTTGGTACCAAATACAATACTTTGGTCATTGTTGCGAAATGGCCAGGATCCACGCACGACTCTCGCTTTTTAATGGAAAGCGTCTTATGCAAATAATTTGACAGACATTATATGCCTGCGGGACGCCACTTCCTAAGGGTCAGTGGCGACCCCTGCAAACGATCTTGACCCCTTACCAGAATTCACAACCGGACCCACAACAAAATTATAACAGGTAGATCATTATTGCTATAGACTATTACATGTGAAGATGGTATAATACTGTAAATTACAAATATTTAGTCTGCTGTTGTCTTTTTCGCGTATATTACTTGAGCACACAAGACGACACGCGGTGTGGTGGAGCGTGTGTGGTATTGGGCAGCTGATGCGCCGGTTTTGTATGCTGCATGGGGGGGTGCGTCTCAGCCCAGAGAGCCAGCAACATGTGGGCAAACAAACTTGAACGGCCCGACATTTAAATGATCGCAACAAATTCCCATTGGGCAATAAGTTGCCGATTATAGGGACATGACGCATTTCATTAATGCCTCGTTTTATGCTATTGGCATTTTCACAACTATCTCTTTCCTTCGTATGTTTATTTGCCTAGAGCGTGATATGTGGGGACTGCGCATAGGGCACTTTCAGGAGTGCTCAACGTGTTATCACTTCATGGGACAGACCAGCCGCTTGGACTATTTCCTCATTTTCTTTCCTCATGGGTTGTATGTGGGATATTTTTTCAATGGGCTGCCCTGTCAGCAAACAACCAATCACCGTGCTCATTGTCCCAAGACTCGTGCATGAGAATTGACGTCATGCATAGCAACGGGATTTACTCCCACCTCTCACAGAGCTACTCCTAGTCTAGGAGTTACCAGTTTTCTCAAATAAAAGTTGCTCTCAGCGACTTTGTGAATAACTTTAATGATTTCACTCCGACATAAAATGTTTTAGCGTGATTTAGGAGTACTCCTAATGGTAAGATAAGATGCTTTGTGAATAACGGGCCCAGATTTGAGAGGGAGGATATCAGAAAATTTATACAAAATATCTAACTTATAGCTTATTTGCCTATTTGCTATCATTAATGATTAAATCATCATTGTTTTAAAGAAGCAGTTTTTAATTTGAAATAGTACAGTGGTATTTTTACAGCAGCACAAACCTTCCTAGCCTGATGGAGGGCACCTCAGGACTGCAAAATGAACACAAGAATAACTGTTTGGTTATTTGTGCACTTTATTACACAGCAGGGCATAAAAAGATGAAAGGTTTGTGGATATCAAAGGAGATCTCAGAGAAGCATCTTCAGCTCTTGCGCGAGAGGTGAGGCATGGCAACACTGGCGTTCCTTCCCGCTAATTCTCTTTGTTCGCTGGGTTGTTTTTAAGGGTATGTATCCCAGAGTCGCTGATGACCACGGTGTGACCGGGATCTATATGGGCGGTGTGTGCGACCGATTTTCCATCTTCGTTGCAAACGATGCCATACATTCGCTGATCTGTGTGATAGCTGCTATGGCTGTTCGGAGGAATCACCAAAAATTTGGCATCAGCCTTCTCTGCGCATTGCGGGCCCTGGATTGGACACGGGCTGTAGTGAACTCGCACGGGCCGCGACGTAGTATTGCCCAGATGGACATTGTTGTGGTTGACGTTTGAGCTAGTGTTGGCACCCATCTCTGTTGTTGAGAGAGAGAGAGAGTTAGTTGGAGAGAGGAGAGAGAGAGTGAGCACGCTAAGTTTACACACACACACACACACACACACACACACACATACACTTTTTTGGAGCAAAAAAAATGTTATTAAATAATTATTAGCACAGTTTCCTGATTCAGTAATTTCTCATCAGAGTATCGACTTAAATGTTCAATCACTGCTTTGCTCATTTTAGGCAGTCCGCATGTTTACATATTAAGGAATCATAGTCAGTGAGTTTGCATGCAGACTGAAATAGTTTCCAGTGGTGTGTCTTTGCAGACGGACACAAATCTGCTGCTTGAGAGTGCCATTTCTGCTCAGGAACTGCCTGAAAAGCACAAATGCATGTGTTGGATCTTTGAAAGTTCCATCAATTTATTCAATGCTAAAAACGCTTGTGATTCCAAACTTTAGAGCGGTGGTGTATGTGCAGTGTGGCCTTTGTGTTGGAAAGCAACAATTTCCTAAAAGTAAAAATGAAAAAACAAACAAATAAATTAGATAGAAAGCGCTCAGTCGAGCGCATACCTCCGCCATTAGTGGTATTTTAAAGCCACACGCGCCTATTAGGGCACCTGCACAAACGAGAGCTGCTACTCTGCCGATCCATGCAAGCAGATCGCCATTACCTCCCGCCAATGTATATCCTCTCCTGCTTACCACAGGGTCCTAATGCTATGCCGGCTACACATAAACCCAGGGTCACTACTAAAAAGGGCCACCCTGACCTTGACCTTTGATTTACATGCACCAGAAGTGAATCAGTTTGTCCTTGACCCATACTTCATCCTTCCACCAAGTTTCATCCAAATCCACCCCAAGTTTTAGAGTTATTCTGTTCACAAACAAACAAATCAACAAACAAACAAACGGAGATGAAAACATAACCTCCTGTTCGTTGGAGGTGGAGGTAATTAAACTATAATTTGCACAATGTGGATGTAAACACCGGCAATTTAAAGCCTGGACTGTCTTACTTTAATCATATATGTCTGTCAAAATATCTGTCAAAATGAAAGACCTGTTTTTTTTCAGGTATTCCATGGTCCTTGTCTCAGTTACGTGTGTCCTCTTGTTGTGTCTCCACACGGGAGTACACTGAGAATAGGACCCTGAAAATGTGTCACACTCATACGTGCAGAACACGCATGCCAGTCCAAAGTTTTAGTTCACGCAGAAGTTTCAAGCACTGGGATGGAATACCGTACATTAATAGAAATAGTCACTTTTTACATGTTGACTGCAATACGTATTCATGGTACTTTTCCACAATGATATACAACAAAGCTCTGAAATTCCCATCTAGGTGCTTCTGGGTTGCTTTTTCATTTTTTCGGTCTCAATTTGTCCCGGACTGACTTGATTTTAGGATCTTTGCTGGAAATTTTAAATAAGTTTTCTTGTTTATTTCACCACATCCTGATTTAACATTTAACTTAAATTAAAAACAACACCTTTTTGTCATCATGTTCTTCCCCATTTTATATGTGTCATCTAAGGTTATATAAACTAAAAGTAATTCCCTACATCTTTTGAATGCTTTACCATTTGATGAACAGATGCATTGTAAAACAAATTCCTCAGTATTGGATCTCACCTGCTCAGGGAGGTGGCTGGGTGTGGTCAGAGGCGGAGGTCTCTCTCAGACTGATATGGAGCTGAAGATTAGAGGTGTTCTGAAAGCCCTCTCAGTGTTCCTGGGCTTATATTCTCTCTGGAGATAAAGGTGTGGTCTCTTACTGTTTATTCTCATGGGGCGAGTCACAGTTTCTCAAATATGGTGGAAGCAGAAAGGGGTAAAGCAACCTACTGAGAAGGTTGTGTTAGCAACCTACTCAGATTGAACCAGTCACTGTGTATGGTTCCAGCTAATGCAAGTGAGCAACTGTGCTTTTGGGACAAATATCCCAGATCTGCCCTTCCAAATTATTATTTTTACTTCAGTGGAACAAAAGCAAATTTAACACAGGGGTCATTCCATCTCAAAAAGACCAGTGGTCTGAACTTGACACCCTCAAAAAAATCTGGCAAATATACAAAATTTATGCATAAAATATAATAATAATGTTGTAGTACATGACATAAAATTTCATGCATGGCAAAATCAAGACCTCCAGGTCAATTAACCCCTGAGATTTGGGCCCTCACAGTGTACAGGAATCTTACAAGTTCCTGCATTCATTGAATTTTAAACACTTTTCAGTGGTCGATTTTGAATCTTTCCTACAAGGTAATACTCTCCTGAGTATTCCAAATCAGATGGGAAATTTGCAATCTACGCAAAAAATTCTGCTGGGATCAGCATTTATGACCCCTTTGCGGTCTTGAAAAATATTAGAAATAAGGAACGAAATATCAGCGCAGTACTGATTCATCAAATGTCCTGCCCATGAACCCCCAAAACACACCATATTCAGCAGTGAATTTAAAATACTTAGAATGAAGTCCGCTCGGTCATACTTGGAAATGTTTCAGTACTTAGTCTAATATTTCAGAAGTTTTGCTCCGCTGCTTGGGTAAGAAACCAGGGTTGCCATTTGGAAAAATAATACTGCAGAATGCATTTGAGACCCCTTTAAAACCACCACAGTACATGTAATAGTCATTTTTAATGTTTGGGTTTAAGTTACACATTTTCTGGTTAAATACACCAAAGTCCAATATTCTACAGTCATTAGGTATAGTCCTAGGGCTGTCCAAAATCCTGACAAATTTCAGCATCATGAATTTTTTCCAGATTTGGGGTGGCTCTAGTAAATTACAGGTAAACCGTAGCCCAAAACTGATGCCAGATTTGACCACTGAAAACCATTGAGAATTAAATAAATGTGGGAACTTGAAAGGTTGCTGTACACTGCCAGGGCCCATATCTCAGGGGTTAATTGAACTAGAGGTCTAGATTTTAGCATGAATGGATTTTAAGTAATATACTACAACAATTTTTGCCAGAATTTTTTGAGTAGGTCAGGTTCAGACCATCTGGAAGTTTGGTCCACTTGATATGGAATGAAAGACGGGTAAGTACATGAATCTGGAGAAACAAAGTGACTTCTGGAGGGCAGCTTTCTGTGTGTACTGCAGCAAAACTGTGAAAAGGTGAAGTATTCACCAATTTATTTTTTCTTTTTTTGTCAGACTTTGTTTAAATGTATGAATGTATTTTTTTTTACAAGAGGGTTTCATGAACTGAATATGACTTATGTTGGTTTTAAATAAATCACAACACAATTGCATTAAGCATTGAATTAACTTTTGGTTTGCTATTTAACCAATTACAAAATGTAATACATCATTTAAATGTACAATATTGGCAGTGTAATTACTCATAACTGAGATAGTGAGATCGTTTATAAGAGACATCAGGTGCTTGCATCAGCCATAATGTCCTTGAAAATACTGGACTCAGAGGATTGTGGGTAATACTACAAAGGTGTGCTCAGCCTGTTATCAGCTGGGAAAAAAAATTAACTGAAATCAACTTAATTAAGGGCGCAACTTAAATCCTGATAACATGTTTACATTATTTTACTCCCATTTTTTCTTTCTTCTTGATCCATGAAGAGAAATCTTATCTGTTGAAATATGAATCATGATACATTAAGGCAAATATTTATTGAGCTAACAAAATTTTATCCAGCTAAAAATTATCCAGGTAAATGAAACACACCCTCTGGAACACACCCTCTTAAACGCCAGGCATCACCAATGCAGTCTGCCATTCCTAGGGCGCTGTTATCAACCTCCACTCAAGATTCATGTCAGCCATGACAATCCAATAACACCCAGAGCCTTAATCATCTACAGAAAGATTTCTTCCAATCCCGGGTCTCCGCCACTGTACCCCAGTGACCTCAGTCATGGAGATGCAGTCTGATTTCCAGGCAAGTGGTCTTCACAACTGGTCCAGGAGATCTGCTTGGTTGGCTGGTTTCAGATTTTACCTTGATATCAATAAACATTTTTGACCCATGTATCCAGCTGAGGTGAGTTCACAGATTTAATTGGTCAATGAAGTGCTGAGTAACAAGAAGAACAATCAGCAGACACTCCTGCCCTCCAGGAACAGGAGTGAAGATCAGTGTTCCAGACTGATCCAGTCTCGTCACCTGGACAAAGGGTGCATCGTTCCAATTTATGTCTGCCTAAAAGTGCTTCTTCCACCATCCAAAAGATCTGCAGTTGGGGGTAGGGTTTCACCACCCTTGCTGAGAACAGCCTGAACGTTGTCCCACTTTTCCCTGGGATGTTGACTGGTTTCCAGATCTGCTTTGGGAACGAGCAAAATCCCTCCTCCATGGCCTCCCCAAACTCCTCCCCTGTCTCAATTTTAGCCTCAGCAGCAGTTATGGCCTCTCTAACCTGCCGGGACCTGGCTGCCAAATCAGGAGTCCTCCGTGCCAGTCAGGCCCAGAAAGGCCTCCTCCTACATTTTCACGGCCTCCCTCATTACTGCAGTCCACCAATGGTTCCTTGGGTTGGGTTGTCACCAGGACATGCATTGACTAGCTTTTGACCACATCTCCTGGCCACTGCTTCCTCAGCTGAAATTTTTGAACTGAATTCATTCAGACACCATGACCCCAATTTCCTCTACCTTCAGGAACATGGGAAGACCTCTTAAAGAGGTGGGAGCTGAAATTCTTCTAGGCAGGCTCTTCCACCAGGTATTGTCAGCAAATCATGCTAAGTTTTTTTTTTGTTTTTTTAGTCTATCTGGTCGGCCTAGTAAGTTCTCCCAATTTACCAACAAACATTGACCAGCTGAAAGCTCAACTTTGAGTGTCCAAAACATATGGCAAAAATGATGAAATGACAGTCAGCCTTTATCCCAAGTTGCTCTGGTGCAAGGCACGCTTATGAACAACCTTGTGTTTGGCAATGACGTATAATGGGGGCAAATCAGGACCAAAATGGACGTCCAATAACACAGCTGGACTTAGATTCAGATCCCCCCAGTCACATTGAAATTCCCCTGTAAGAAAATGGAGTCCGTTGAACTTTCCCAATACCGGTCCCACCTTTTACTAAAAGGCTGAAATTTGGAAACTGCTATTTGGCACATAGACAGTGGATATAACAGCCTCTTCGTGACATGTTGCTACATTGCAGTGACCCTCTCCTCCGCTGCAGTAAACTCCTGCTGAGCAGCTGCCAGACAAGGACTTTGGGCGCCCCCAGTCTGGCCAGGAATCTGCTTCTCTGGACAACCCCCAAGTAGGAGAGTGTCTTGCCTAAATCAAGCAGCTTGTGTTATGTTTCCACAAGAAAGAACCAGGCACAGATCCTGAGAAGGCCTTCATGACACTTTTAATGCTGATCAAGCTGAAATAGGCACTCATGGAGAGATCATTAAACTTAAAAGGTGACACAGGTGAAGCAGGTCTGGTGCAGTTCGGGTCAGGCGATGAGCGAACAGGATCAGAGCGATCAGGCAAGCCGTGGTCAGTAGTCAGTATGTGGTCAAAACTGAGAAGTCAATCTGAATGGCCAGGTCTGCTGGGCTGTGCACACACTAGGACCCGAGGGTTGAAGGGTGCCGGGATCTGTAATGTTTATTTCTGAAGACAGGAGAGCGAACGGCGTGTAACAAGGCACAAGCTGGAAGAACAATGAAAAGATAAGACAATAAATATACACCACACCAATCAACAATGAGGTAGGGAGATTAAAAAAATAAAACAACACGAGGAGGGAACGACAGGAGACAGTAATTTTTTCAATTCAGGAAAATGATCATGGAAGCTGACACACTGCAAGAAAAATTTTTACCCCGCAATTTGCTCTTGAATTTAGGCTTAAAACATTCATTACAATGAACTTTTTTTCTCAGCAAACTAAAATTTTGCCAATAATGAGAGATAATCTCCGCTTGTTTCTTGATTTGTCCATGGGGTAACTGAAATTTCCGTACCCCATTGAAAAATCTAGAAATAAGTCAGAATGATCACTTATGAAGTGCCAGAATTTTTTCCTGAGAAAAAAGGTACGAGAATTAAGTGTTTTTAGTCCAAATAGAAGATTAAAATGCATGGTAAGATTACGTTTTTTCCGGAGTATGGAAGATTGGATTGCGGGGAAACAATCTGTGAAAACACTAATGGTGTGACAGCTTAGTTCCAGAGGTGTCACTGTGCATGAAGGTGTGGTAAACTTAATGCAGTTGGGTCCTGTAACCTCCGCATAAGGTCCGGTTCCTTACCAACCAGTGCAGTGACATCCCACGTACCGAGAACCGTTTACTGACACTCAAGCAAATGGCCCCTGGGCCTACACCAGTCCCCCCTTTTACCCAACGGGCATTGCACTGGACAGCTAACATGGAGGGGGAATGGACAGCCGAAACTGCCCATGTAGTCCTTTCAGGCACATAGCCGGCAAGTTCATCTTGTATATTATCAAAGCATTGACAAAATGTGCAATCATTTGATCGCCAACACAGAATCAACAGTATGTGAGGTTTATCCCAATATAGGCATCTGATTGGCCACCTGACTTTGGTTAAAATTAATTCATGATTCACATATAGCTACTTTAACAAGCCATGAGTCAACTATGGCTTATGTTAACACACACATGAAATAAAAAGAATCAATTTGGCATGCATGATGAAGTAATGATGTTCAAGAAAATTCTGAGCATGAGTAGGTCGACCTTGTTCGCAGTTTGTTGTTAACATTCAGTAATGCTGTAAATGAATGACTCAACAAAACACCAAACAAACCAGGGTAAATCATGCTTTAAATAACTGAGCAAGACCGTCGTCCACTGAATTCCCTGACAAAGAGCACAAGGCTTTACTTACGGTTACCTAATGTAACCCCGTCCTTAACTTCTCTTATCATCCGTTAAACCCATTTGTGTAAACTCCAATAGGCCTTTAACTGCTCTTACCAAATGTCTAATGGTAAACTGATACACAATAGTTCATTCAAAAATGTAATTTTATTATAAATGTATTTTCACATTTGTTGATTCTAGTTCATGGGATCTTACTGTAAATTGTGTTTCAAGTAGATTTTGTGGTTTTTTTCCCCGTTCGCTTTCAGAGGAATTATCACCTGATGCTGGTTCTTTGTTCACTAATCCTGAGCTGGCACAACCTGCAATCTTGCCTCTAAACTCAAACAAACGGCTCGGCCTCCTGAACTGCAAACACTCTCACAACTCAAACACAAAATCAGGTGTTTACATGGCAAAAAGCCAGCCAATAATGATTGACCGATATCATATATTTTTGCTCTTTGTCAACAAAAAACACTCAAATCAATGTGTGAACCTTCACCCAAAACACCACATTAGTGACTTTCACTGCTGTAAGACATGCCGTATTATGGATCTTAAAAATAAACAAACTGCTTTCTCCGTCTCACAAAATTTGACGACGGTCTTCATCCTTGCATGAGTATGGGTACTTTATTGAGTGATGAATGAAGCATTGAGGGGAATCCATCATTTAGGCTTCAATGCTCCATCCAGGGATGCCATCATATATGTAACATCAGAGCGAGAAAATCCTGGCCATCAGCACTGGGGATCCCCAATAATGGTGGGTAATGATTATGGCCTGAACCTACAATGCTGAACTGACCTCTGCCAAGACCTGTTGCTACAGCAAGTCTGGTTTGAAATCAGAGGTGAGTATGGGGAGAGAGAGAGAGCGTGTGTGTGTGTGCGTGTGTGTGTGTGTGTGTGTGCATGTGTGTGTGTGTGTGTGTGTGTGTGTGTGTGTGTGTGTGCGTGTGTGTGTGTGTGTGTGTGCGTGCATGGGGTGGGGCTATGGTTTGTGACAGTTTGACAGTTAGTATAGATGGCTGGGCTGTGTGAAAAGAGGTTAAAGGGGGTTTCCATGGCAATTTGAATAAGCAAAATATCAATCAATCTTTATTTTAAAGCACTTTTCATACAATAAAATGCAGCACTACGTGTGTAACATATTGAAAGCAGAATCCACCCACTACCATCCCCAAAATAAGATTAAAAAAATAGGATTAAAAAAATAATAAGATTGAATAAATTAAAATGTATGCAGTAGAAAAAGTAAAAGTACACTACAAAGTGGGATTAAAGGCTATAATAAAAAAACAAAGTTAGGTAATAGACTATCCATCCATCCATCTTCTTCCGCTTTTCCGGGGTCGGGTCGTGGGAGCAGCAGTCTAAGCAAGGATACCCAGATTTCCCTCTCCCTGGACACTTCCTCCAGTTCTCCCGGGGGAATCCCGAGGCGTTCTCAGGCCAGCCGAGTGACATAGTCCCTCCAGCGAGTCCTGGGTCTTCCCCCAGGCCTCCTCCCGGTGGGGCATGCCCGGAACACCTTCACAGGAAGGCGTCCAGGGGGCATCCGATAAAGATGCCCGAGCCACCCCAGCTGGCCCCTCTCGACGTGGAGGAGCAGCGGCTCTACTCTGAGCTCCTCCCGGGTGACAGAGCTCC
This sequence comes from Gymnothorax reevesii, assembly GCA_029721435.1. Classification (NCBI taxonomy): domain Eukaryota; kingdom Metazoa; phylum Chordata; class Actinopteri; order Anguilliformes; family Muraenidae; genus Gymnothorax; species Gymnothorax reevesii. Next base: position 14,514,762 of record CM056577.1, on the reverse strand, counting down.
TCACCCTATCTCTAAGGGAGCGGCCCGCCACCCTGAGGAGGAAACCCATTTCAGCCGCTTGTACCTGAGATCTCGTTCTTTCGGTCATGACCCAGAGTTCATGACCATAGGTGAGGGTAGGAACGTAGATTGACTGGTAAATCGAGAGCTTTGCCTTTCGGCTCAGCTCCTTCTTCACCACAACAGATCGGTACAACGACCGCATTACTGCTGCCGCTGCACCAATCCGTCTGTCAATCTCACGCTCCATCCTTCCCTCACTCGTGAACAAGACCCCAAGATACTTAAACTCCTCCACTTGAGGCAAGAGCTCTCCTTCATCCCAGAGGGGACTAGCCACCTTTTTCCGGTCAAGAGCATATGGCCTCGGACTTGGAGGTGCTGATTCTCATCCCAGCCGCTTTGCACTCGGCTGCAAACTGCCCAAGTGCATGCTGAAGGTCCTGGTTCGAAGGAGCCAATGGGACAATATCATCCGCAAAAAGCAGAGATGAGATCCTGTGGTCCCCAAACTGGACTCCCTCTGGCCCCTAGCTGCACCTAGAAATTCTGTCCATAAAGATAATGAACAGAACCGGTGACAGAGGGCAGCCCTGCCGGAGTCCAATATGCACCGGGAACAGGTCTGACTTACTGCCGGCAATGCGAACCAAGCTCCTGCTCCGGTCATACAGAGACCGCACTCCTCTTAGTAGAGGGCCCCGGACTCCATACTCCCGAAGCACCTCCCACAGAATGCCACAAGGGACACGGTCGAATGCCTTCTCCAAGCCCACAAAACACATGTGAACTGGTTGGGCAAACTCCCAACTATAGGGGGATCACACTCCACAGCCTCCCGGATAAAGTCTATTCCAGGGTGCTGGAGAGGAGAATTCGGCCAACAGTCAAACCTCGGATCCAGGAGGAACAATGCAGTTTTGATCCTGGTCGTGGAACACTGGACCAGCTCTATACCCTCCGCAGGGTGCTTGAGGGTATGCTGTAATAGACTGATAACAAGTAAATTAAAATACGTAAAATTGAAGAAACGGATCTTAGTCAAAAGCCAGATTAAAAAGGTGGGTCTTGAGCTGCTTTTAAAATCTAAGTATTCTCCGCAGCCCTCAGGTTCTCCCGTAGGCTGTTCCGAGGGGTGTAATGCTGGAAAGCTGCTGTTCTATATGTTTTTGTGTTTGTTCTGGGAATGACTAAAAGGCCTGTGCCAGAGGACCTCAGGGTCTGCAAGGATTCATGAGATAAAAGCAAATCTGAGAGATGAGAAGGTGCCAGACCATTAAGACATTTAAAAACCATCAAGAGGTCCTTAAAATCAATCCTGAAACAGATGGGGAGTCAATGCAGTGGTTTTAAAACCGGTGTTATGTGCGCCCGCTTTCTGGTCCTCGTCAGCACACAAGCAGCTGAACTGTGAAGGAATTGAAGGTGTGAGATACTTTTTTGGGAAGAACAGGAAGCAGGGCATTACAATAGTCCATACGAGTGGGAATAAAAGCCTGCATCAGCATGCCCATGTTGGCCCGAGAGTGAAATTGGCGGAAACTGGCCATATTCTTAAAATGAAAAATCCTGTTTTAACTACATTCTTAATATTAGGGATTAACTTAAGATCAGACTCAAAAATGATGCCCAGATTTTTAACGTGTTCCATTGGCTTCAATGACAATGCCCGTAGTTTTGACAAATGTGTCACTCTCTCGGCCTCAGGACTTTTCCTGGTTTTTTTTTTTTTTTTATAAATTTGGCATCTCCAATCCCACCCGAATCTGGAATGCCCAATTGGTGAACTATGTACAAAGCTTGCTTGTATGCGACCCCTTGCTGCCAACTCAGGATAGTGAAGACAGTTCACGACTCTCCTCCGAAGCACGTGCTCGTCAGCCACTGATTCTTATACACTCATTGGTTGAATCCTCGTAAGTTCAGAACGTGGGCGGAGGATACCCGGACATGAACAAACCCAGACTCCTCCTGACGAGCGCCTGTCTGGCCAGCAGGAGGCACTGGAGCAACGAACAAAGCTACTATTTAATCCCTAAATCCGGCAGTCCCTTCCCAATTTGGAGCCCTATAGCGTGATGGCCAATTGTGCGCTACTCTGAAAAAGCTGCCGACCCCTGCCGGTGGGTACGCCGGTCTCGAAGCCGCAACGTGATAGTCACCTCTGCACTGCAGCGCAGTACCTTAACCGAGTGAGCTATCTGGCTGGACTTCTCCTGGTTGAGCTGCAAGAAGTTTTCTGCCATCCAGGAATTAATATTTAAAATACTGTTAGAAAGGACATCAATTGGCTGTGTATCTTCAGTGTACAGCTGCATATCATCAGCATAGCTGCAAAAATTGATACCATGTCTCCTGATAATGTTCCCAAGTGGAAGCGTGTATAAATTTACAAGTATGGGGCCTAAGATTGAGCCTTGGGGGACACCACATTTAATTTCATGGATTCCTGAGGAGCATGTATCCATAATTAGCAGATTTTTTTATCTGCAAGATGGGAGTTGAACCATTTGTAAGCAGTACCAGAGAGGCCGACCATGTGTGTGAGTCTGTTCAAAAGTATTTGGTGGTCTACTGTATCAAAAGCTGCGCTTAGATCCAGTAGCACCAGGACTGAAATCTTCAATCTTCAATCTTCAATCAATTTAGTGCAAGACTAAATTGAGCCTAAGATCATTAAAATGTCATGGATTTGGTTTTTGGTCATGTTTATGTTCTGGTTTTGTGTGCATGATTATTGTCTTTTATTTATTCTTTTTGGTTTTTGTTTGTGCCCCTGTGTTGTTATTAAATGATGCATCTGGCCTTTTGGGTAATGGGTTTCTGTTAATGCATTTATTGGCCTGTTACACCATAAATCCCATTCTGCATTCCTCACGCCATTTCCTGCACCTGTTCCCTGTCCGGCTCATTGTCTGTTAATTTAGGTTCTCTGATTACTTCATGTCTTCGCCAAATTATCTGGGTTTGTTTTATACTTCTGCTGTCTCGTTTCTGTCATGGTTCTGGATGTTTGTTTGTTTGTTTTGGACTTTTCTTTGTGGCTCTCGTCCCGGGGCGATATTGAGTTCCTGTTCAATTGGATTCTTTACCCAGCTGGCTTATTGAACTGGGGCGGCACTTCCCCGCACTCTATATAAGCCGGATGTTCGCCACGCCGCTTGGCTAGAGTGTCTGTTTGTAGCTAAGCAATATAGCTGAAGATATCTGTAGTCAGGTTTTGTATGACTTTCTATCTTCTAATTATTGGAGTTTCTTCTCCCTCTTTCTATCTCACTTTGCTTCCGTGGTTCGGAATATTATACGTCCTTTGGAAGTGCAATACTGTCGTTTGGTCTGTATTATTCTCTGTGCTTGTGCTGTGTCCGTGCTACTCTCTTTCTCTCTGGTGGTTGCACCTGGCCTCCGTAATCCACCAGCCATTACAGATTCTCTCGCCTCAGCTTTCTCTTGTTCCCAGTTCTTGTCTCAGCCTTGTGTGATATTTGTGCCTTTCCAGTCTTTATCTTCACAATCCTCCCTTATGCCGTGGACTGGTCTCCCGATTTTGACCCCAGGTTTGACACTTGACTTCACCCTACATGCTCCCCTGGATCCTGATCTCTGCTGCTCGACCCATTTCCTTTGTGTGGCCATGCTCTGGTCGTCCTACATTACTCTATCCACCTGTTCTGGACCCTGAACTGCTCTTTCTGAAAATGAACCTCTGGTTTTCACATCCCTGTGATTTGTAACTGATCCCTCCATCAATTCCTAACAGAAGTAGCCATTGTTGAGGTCTGATAACAACACCAGTAGACTAAACGGGATGACATCAAACTGGTACTGTTCAAGAGTGTTTAGGCAGATTGAGTTCTGTTTCCCCCTGCATCGGAACATCCAGGCTGCAAAAACACTGGTCATCTAAGCTACAAGGGACATGTACCAGCAGAGATATAGTTTCACTTTAGTTCGAGGTACATTTATTTTATAATAAGCAGAAAATTACCCTGCAATGATGAGCAGCTATGTTCTATAGGAATGAACAATAAAGGCACTGTCCTCTGCACACTCAGTGTATTGTGTGATTATTATATAGGCTATATTTGATACATTAAATAAACCAAATTATATTATCATAAGGAAGCGTTGCTTTTGGTGTCTAATTACATATGGTAGTGCAGTGCCTGATTCGGGTGGAATAACCTCTAATTGAAGAATATTTTCGGTCTAATGCAACACCATATTCAGTTTCTAATTACACTGCCATTGAATAAATTAATCCTTATTTAGAACATCATTGTGTTTGTGTATTGTCTAATTTATGACTTATTGTTTTTCATTTCTGTTCAATTGGTGCAAAGTATGTCCTGTTTGTGTACATAATTAATATACCGCAGAATACAGCATGACCAATTACTTTAAATGTTGAAGCCTTGTGGGTAAACTTGTTGACAGCTTCGCATAGAAAGAATAGTTTGAAAAATAACATTGGACCATTTCTCTTCAGAAACTTTTCAACGGTGCCTTTCAGCAATATGCTCTGGTACTCTGAATTATGAAATGTCTTTACACCTTGAAGCAGCTCAGCTTTTCAGTGAAGCAGCATCCAGCTTTTTCCCAAACAGTTCACTGCAGCAAAAGTGAACGAGTAAATCTGGGAGTGCATACACATACATACAAATATTTATACACACTGATGAGCCAAAACATTAAAACCACCCACAGAAAATTCAAATAATCTTGATTATCTTGTATCAATGGCTAATATCAAGGTCTGCACGCAGAGCTTAGCCAGCAAGCTAACAGTCAGTTTTGTAATCAACGTCTTTAGATAGATTTCAGAATTCTTTTGTATTTGCTGCTAGTAATGTTTTAAATGAGTGACTGTAAGCCGATAGCATGTTATTTGCAATAGCTCTGTTTTCGTTATTTACTTTTTTATTTGTGTGTTTGTTGTTAGCTGTTCAACAATTTGCCCTTTGGGGTTAATAAAGCTGACCTTGACCTTGACCTTGGATGTTGGAGAGATGGCACCTGAGTGCCTTGTATAGGCCAAATCGTTATGGCGGGATGAGTGAGTGGGTGATAGCATCTTTGAAGCTGCAAGGCTTCTAGGGTGTTTACAGTCTGCAGTGATGAGTACCAACTGACAGTGGCACATGGAGGAACAAACCATGAACCAGTGACAGGGTGTTGGGCCCCCAAGGCTCATCAATGCACAAGGGCAACAAACACTATCCCGTCTGGTCCAAACTGACTGAAGGGCTACTTTGGCACAAGTCGCAGGGAATTTTAATGACACTTATGTGTAAAATGTGTCTCAACACACACTGCATTGCACCCTGCTGTGTATAGTGCTTTGTAGCTGCAGACCAGATAAAGTACCCATTTTAATCCCGGTACACCGCCGAAAGCATGGACAATGGGCACGTGAGCATCGGAACTGGACCTTGAAGCAGTTAAAGAAGGTCAGCTGGTCCACTGAGTCCTGTGTTTGGCTATAAATCATGTGCTTCAACTGGGTATGCGTGCACCATTTACCTGGGAAAGAGATAGCACTGGGATGCACTGTGGGAAGAAGGCAAGCTGGTGAAGGGAGGGTGATGCTCTGGGAAATACCCAGCTGGGAAACCCTGGTCTAAGAATTCAAGTAGCCATCAGCATGATGGAGATGTTTTTGCAGTGCGAGGGAGAGCTACTCAGTATTCAGCAGGGGGTTTAATGTTGTGGCTGATCAGTGGACATAACACAAATATATCATTTGCAAGTCTTTGGCACCCTTGATTTTTTAAAATAAATATTTGGTTTTATATTATTAATTTAAATTAACTTTTGTCAGCAGAACTAAGGGTCACAAAACGCTGCCTTGGTATACCAGGAGAGATAGGGGCAAGAGAGACTGTGAAAGGTTCTCCAGTATGCTTGCAACTGGAACAGCCAGTCAGTTTTCATTCAGAACAGTCAGATGGTTTGCTTACATAACATAATAATGTGGTGTGAATCGGCCATTCACCCTATCAAAGCTTGTCATTTGCCTAAGTGTACGTACCACAAATCATACTGTAAAACTACAAACTTACAAAGGATACGTATGAAAACAAAAAAGCATAGTTTCTACCTCTAATGCATTACCCCAACCAGCTATTCCCCACTGTTATCTGCGCAAAAATATAAATAAGTAAAATGAAATAAATAAATAAATCTTTCTATTTGCTTTAGATAATTCTTTTCAAGACCCAAAGACTTGCAAACAGATCACCATTTTTTTATTCTGAAAACAGTAACATTCTCTCCCAAATACTACTCTGTTGAATTTTTTCCAGGTCATATGGTCTCTAATGCAGCTCACAATATCTGACCAAGAATAATATTCAAGATTAAAATAATCTCCATGGATTCAGACTCCGTGCTGAAGGCTTCATGCGCGAGCATCCTTTTTTACTGCAACAGCGCAGTAACTAGAACCTGAAAGCTACTGTTCAACTATTAAGCCGGTTTCACACCGGACGCGAAACGAATTTTTCGCACGACAGATTACATTCAAAGCCAATGCAAAGACGCGAATACACGCGTGTCCTTGCATTGGCTTTGAATGAAATCTGTCGTGCGAAAAATTCGTCTCGCGTCCAGGTCTTTTTCACACTGATTGCATTCCAATTTTGATCCTCCCATAATGTAAAACTCCACAAGTAGAACTTCATTTTTAGCTGTATTGAATTTCATTTGCCAGGTTTCCTCCCTCTTCTGGATTTTGTCCAGACTTTCCTGATTCACCTCACTAACTGTTGGCTAAATGTCCTATTTTTGTATCATCTGCAAATTTAACGAGTGTGCTGTCAATGTTCCGGTCAAGGTCAGGCATGCGAATGAGGAAATGCAGTGGTCCTCATTCATCCCGTGGGACTGCATCTCCCATATTACCCCGCTCAGATGCAATCTCTTTAAGTGAGAAAATTGCTGCAGTGATTTTGCAGTAATTTAATTTTTCCCCCCAGTGAACAGCAACAGCTGCAGTGTGGCAAATTGCGGTAACTTTCTCTCTTATTCACTCAACCACGGACGTTTGTTGGGGGTGGAGGACCACATTGTGTTCTTAACTTAATAGAAGATGCGTGAACACTATGGACTCTTCGGGATAATGGTCCCTCTGCTGCCCACCTAGAGAATTACAGATACGCGGATACTATTCTATTGTGGCTATGTGTCGTTCTCTCCAAAGGAGCCCAACACATGAATGAGTCATCCCTCATCGGTGATTAGGCTCTTTATTCAGAGCTTATTATTTTAGAGCTTAGGCTCTTTATTCGGACTGCGATTACTTTATTGAGGACTTAAGGGGAACACAAATACTCAATGGTTGTGCAGAAACTGACGAACGGAGCCACATTACTGATGAGACTAGGGTGACATCTAGTGGTGTTTTTAGTGAAATACAGCAGAGAAAATAGCATTGATGGTCGTGAGAACAATCGCAAATCCATAAACCAGGCTCTCTGTTCTTTTCTTAGCAAAAATTAGTGCGTTCCATTTCACTTTTTAAAACATAATGTGAAAATCAGAAACCGGCATCAAGAACCATGCTGCAATAAAAGCCATTGAGATGGTATTTTTCTGCGTTCTGTTGTTCAATATGAATATTTATTGGAGGTCCTGACCTTTATCAGTATGAAATTACGCACTGCTTAATTCCCATGGAGGCTGATGTGAAAGAAGTATAAATATGCAGGCATACAAAAACAGACAAGGCATTTGTTTATAAAATCCTGCTATCTTGTTAAAAATATTTAAAGAACAATATGCAGAGTATATGCTCTCTTTCCTAATGAAACCAACTCATTCAAAATAATGGTAATAATAATAATTATTATTATTTTTTTTTTTTTTATTATTATTCTAAATCTCTGTTGGATTCTTTATATGGGGAACTGAGATGTTTTAGTGCTTAGTGAACCTCTTTGCGTACAGTACGTCCTTTACGAGGGACATCAGGACTGTGGATTGACAATCAGGAGGAGAAAATGGTTTTGTGATTCATTCAGTTTATTAAGCAGCAGGGCATGAACAGATGAAAGGTTTGCAGATATATGAACAGAATTCATCAAATGCCAATCAAGTCTGCTGTAATATGCAGCGCCCTCCATAATTATTGGCACCCAATCACAACTTTTTTGAGACCTGTAGCAGCCATCAATTTTGAAATTAGCTCATTTTGTGGAAAAAATTGTAAGATTTCTCAGTTTCAACATTTGCTATGTTATCGCTGTTCTATTGTGAATAAAATACTGGCTGGTGTGATTTGAAAGTCATTGTGTTTTGATTTTATTCTCAATTTACACTTTGTCCCAACTATTTCGGAATTGTACTTTTCAAGCTTTTATCAGACGATACTAGAACAAGCTTCTGTTTCGGCACTGGGCCACCCAGAGGATTTGGGATTGTCGATCGTCCAGCCAGGCTGGGTTAGATGCAGCAAAGTGTTGTCCCATATATTTTACTTCTCAAATTTACTGACCACTAGTTTCAAAATAAAAGTCCACTTTATTCACCGGTATTACCTGCATGGTTCTCCTGTGATAAACGTACTCTCATTCACAAATTGTCACGTCTTGATGCTAAGTCAGGTCTCCTTAGTGTTAGTTTTGAATACACTGAGTTGGCCCACCCCTTTTGCATCAATTTTCAGGGAGCAGGGTAGTCAGATAGATTTAAGGTGACAAGCTTTTAAAAAGGTAAAAATTAGGCTTTAAGGTTTGAAAGGCTGATTTAGGTAAATAAATGTAAATGTTAAACTCATTGTTAGAAATGTGGATCGACGCCGATCTCCGGCTGGGATAGGGCACGGTCCGGGGGTTCCCACCATGCACCCCAACCTCCAGCCAGTGCTGATTTATAATTTACAAGGGTGTAATTTAGGGGGGGACACGGGGGACATGTCCCCTGCACTTTTTGAAGAGGCAGCATTGGACCCCCCCCCCCCTCACTTTTCACAGTCCTAAAACTAATGTAAAAAAAAAAAAAAAAAAACTGCACACACTAAGGGCCGGATCTACTAAGATCCCAATTTGCGTGTACTAATTTGCACGTGCAATCTAGAATTTTGTGTGTGGGGCTGAACTGCGGTTTGCAGGTGATTTACTAAGAGTGATTGCGCAAATGGCAACAGGTGCAAACGTGTTGGACACACCCTATTTCAATGAGGGCTTTGCGTGTTTCATGGTTTGCAGCATGGAGAGTTTGGAGAGAAGAAAGCGCAAAATGAAATTCGACCCTATGGAATTAGAGGTGTTGGTAGATGAAGCCAATAAACACGTGAATAAGCTACAGCAAAGAAATCTGACTGTCGCACAAAGGAACGCCATATGGGCGGAAATCTGTAAAAAAGTAAATGCTGTGGGTAAAACGATGCGAACAGTGAATGAAGTGAAAAGACAATATCAAGATATCCGAAGACGAACAAAAGAACAATTGGCGTATAATAAAACATCTGCAAAGAAAACAGGTGGGGGCACAGTGGATGAGATGCCTCTGACCAGCATTGAGGAACAGGTGCAGTTAACGTTCTGTGGGGGGCACAAGCTGCACATGGGTGCAGTCAATCGCCCCTATAACAATAGGAAATCCAGCTACTGCAAAAAAAACCCTGTTTGGTCTCATTCAATAAGTGCCGAGTGCGTGGAAACCTAATGAACTTGGCCATCCGGCGCGACATGGCATTTAGGACTTCAGACAGCACATCTGAAAAACGGGATTGGGAGATCCCGCAGCTGTTATAGCTACCGTACGCTGGAATGACCCAGATGCAAAACAATGCAAACTTGCAAGGAGTTTTTATTTATTTATTTATTTATACGTTGCATCTGTTACAGACATTATAAAATCGGTAAAATGTGTACAGACAGGATAAAATACAACAAAATCCGTAATATCACAGAAGCTCGGTAAAATATATCACTTTGTACATTTTATGTGTTTGTACAATCACAATAAAATACCGCAGGTAAATAAGTTAAAAACGTATGTAGGGCCTACTTGAATATAGATTATAAAAACCTTTAAGTAGTGCATTAAGAATGGATCTGTTAGTACTGGTGAGATTAGACAATAAAAATTTAACGCTGTCATTGAGACCTATATTTGAAGTCGTTCTAGACGTCACGGATGTATTTTTAATAAATTATCATAATAATTATTTTTACAAAGAAAGCTCCACAGGTCAAAATCCGGGAAGGTGTAAACTCTGTCAATTAATGTTCTCTTAATCAGCGGTTTCTGAATTAAATAGGCGTAGAAATTGCGTGTGATCGAAGAACTAAGAAGACAAGATCTCAAAAGATTTCCGGCTCTTTTTTGTAGTATATTTTCGACAAGGCAAATTTGCAAATTTGTGAACATTGGATAATTTTGACAGTTATAATTTAGGCCTAGCATATTTTTGACCAATTTTCCCTGAAATACAGATAATGATCCTTTATACCATGGTCTGGGTGAATACTTTTTTCTGATTGGCTGGCAGGTATGAATTAAAACCGTGGAACCGCACAGATAGTTCGGCTACGGTCGTTTCACCATTCGAAATTCATCCACAAGCCAACTTGTAACCCTAGCAACGTTAGACCTGGTATTCGGCTTGGTACAACGATAACCTAGCTGCTCATTTACCTCCAGTAAATTTAGCGGCGTCACATAAGTTGCGTCCTGCGGGGCGGTTAACTATTGGTACTCAAGTAAGAATGACCGGAAATATTACAGGAGCGAAGTAATCAGGCTTTATCCATTAAACGATTGTAACTGTGTACGGTTACAAATGAAGCTGACTTGTCCGCTTCATGTATCAGCGACTGCTGACAGTTCGCTAGCTACGTGCTATGCCAGCAGACTGATTTCAGCTCGCTGACTCTACCGAAACCGTCATATGTTCATTGTAATTGTGGGTAGCAAGTTAGCTACAGTCTGCATGATCTCACATAATGTTGGGTTATGCATAATCTCCGTTTCAGATTAATGCTGCGATTTGATATTGCTGGCAAATGACCATGGTATAAGCGGGATAATCAACTCGAAGGTGAGCATTCCACGGTTTTAATGCACTTCGCGGAGGCAAATAACCACCCGATGTGAAGCGGAGGGTGGTTGCCTCCGCGAAGTGCATTAAAACCGTGGAATGCACACCTTCTCGTTAATGATCCCTTACATATCGACAGGTTGTTTTGGCAGGATTAAAACGTAATCCCTGTTTACAAATCAACTCACAAGCAGTATTAATTAGGTTTTGCAACCCAGTCACTGAAGTAGACGCAATTAAAATATCATCTGCGTAACTAAAAACATTGTATGTGTGATTGTTAATAATAATCCCATTATTAGACGAGGCTAGCACATCAATAAGATTTTTATAGAATATATTGAACAGTAGAGGTGAGGTAAGACCACCTTGTCGCGTGCCTCTAGCTATCTTAATACCAGGACCAAGATTATTATTCCATTTTACTCTAACAAACATATCTTTATACCAGTTATATAAAAGTTTCCAAGAGGGATCAGGAATAATGGTCATAGATTTGTAGAATAGCACGCTATGTGGGATATAATCAAATGCAATGAGAAAAAAGGTCGCACTTTGCATAAACACATTTATTATACCAAGCGTCTCCGCACAAACGCGTTTCGGCGTAGTGCCTTCTTCAGTGTGCACGCGTTTGTGCGGACAATATAGGAGAGATAGTTTTGAGAGAGAGAGTTTTGTCATTGCGGGTATTGCGTGACTCCTTCTCGTGGCTGGCTCCAAATCCTCTCTGAGTTCCTCCAACAGCTCCAAAATGGCAGTGCTGGATAGGCCATATGTTTTAATGATTTTTTCCTCGTTCATTCCAAAAACGTTCACACGAGGGTGAAAAATGCGTTCTCTGCGTCTCCTTCTTGCGGCAATAACTGTAGCCATGTGCGCGCAATTAAGCATTCAAACCGTTTGCGCCTCCTTTTGACACGTGTTAAAATATAGACGCAGATTTTATTAGCAAAATTTCTTTCAGGTTTGATAAATCAATTTGCGCGTGCTAAATTAATATATTTACATTTTCTCCTCCCAACACACGCACAATTGCGTGTAAACGCCCCATATTGCATATTCATTGTGGCAGACGTACTAACTGGATGCAGACGTGCTATTTTGCACCTTTGAAAGAGGCAACCCTTACTGTGCACTGTTAGTAAATCATTTTGTACATTTTGTTTTTATACACGCAAAGCTTTTGTAGATCAGGCCCTAAGACTTTGAGGAAATAGTACCAGTTCAAGGTGCCGGTGGCCAATCCTTTTCAACTTTCCCACCCTCTGTCTCCAAGTTTGCCTTTCATTCAGTCAGACAGTAGGCTTAGCCAACATCAAAGAAAAAACGCTTGTAAATTGCGATGGCAAAAAACTGTGCGAGTCACATTGAACCCATTTTACGAACATATCTTTTGCGGGGAACTGCTTGTTTTCCTCTTATATAGCTAGCTATGTAGATGAACAGTATTAGAAACTTCCTTAAACAACATAGTTGAGTTTGGTGATTGATCGTGAAAGTGAGCTACTTGGCAAAAAAATACCAATTAAACCAATCAATATTGTTTCATCCCCGGTCATGACAATTCAGATCCAGTGAGGTGCCGTCAGAGAACAGTTAGGGGAGGCAGAATCCTCACCGATAAACAAACGATAACTCTATTACTTTGCTCGATTAGCAATCTGAAGATTGATTAAAGGGGACCCAGTTTGTTCCATTCATCTATGGTGTCAGGGTGTATTAGGGAGGTGCTCACAGCCCACTCAATTTACGTGACCTTGGCATTGTTCTCAAGGTCATTACAACTATTTTACCACTTACAAAAGCCTTGTCAACATATCTCAAGAACGGTTTGACCGAGTCCATTCATCTTTGGTGTCAAGGTGTATTAAGGACATAGTATTCAGCTTCGTCAGTCCATTCGTTTGGCCGTCCATCACGTCCCGTTTGTAGTCAACGCAAAATCTCAAGAACGCTTTTACTGATTTTATTCATCTTTGGCTTCAATGTGTATTTGTGTGATACACCAACCCCAGTCGATTTCCATCACCTGGCAGGGGACATGGCCATGTTTAGTGGCAGCACTTGTTACTTAAGCTGTTGAAGCTTTCAACCACTAATGGTCTTCTGGGCTTGAACACCGGAATTGCCGCTTGCGGCTGTATTTATTATTATTTTTTTCTTCTTCAAAAATTTTTTTCGCAAATTCCCGTGAGGTGGTAAATGATAGAGACCTGAAATTTTGCAAATTGTTTTGAAGTTGTGTGTAAATGCTGCCCATGGCATTTTTAATTCATTTGGTCTGATGGGGGCGCTATAATTCAAGAAAAACTGTTTTTCACTTTAAAGGTCATAACTCCTACGCTGGTACGCCGATTTAAACAAAACTTGGTAAAGACATTTGTTGATCTAATCTCTACAACTTTACCATAAGGAGCCCTAAGGTCCGCCATAAAACATTTTCCGCCATTTTGAATTTTTTAAAGAACCCATTTTTGATATCTCCTTCAAGGCCGTAGATCCGATTCCTTCAAAATTTGCTGTGGATCATCACTGAACCAAGCTTCTTAAACGTTGCATAAGGCTTGTTGAAATCTCATTTCTAAGATATTGACCAATGAACTTCAGCAAGGGCATGGCTTAGCACATAAATGGACAAAATTCAACAAGCATTGGATCCATCAACACAGAACTCACAGGATATGTCCATATAAGTACCAGGAGCATACCTTGACAGAATCATGCAAACCAGTCCGTAGGGGCCACTATAAATGCAAAAAAATGGGCATGGCATGACACAAATCAAACTATAAATCAGCAATTGTTTGTCCTATAGCCATAAAACTCACAGGATATATTCATTTAAGTAACTGAAACATACCCTGAATATTTCATTTAAATTGACTGATAGGGGGCGCTATAAGTGCAAAACAAAACAACGCGGTGTAACACAAATCAGACTTTAAATCATAGTTTTCCCAATCCTTACAAAACTCACAGGATATGTCCACGTACAAACCTGAAATATAGCCTGAAAGTTTCAATCAAAGGGGCGACTAAATGGTGCCACAAATGCAAAAAAGGGGCATGGGATTACACAGATCAGATTATAAATCAGAAATTGTTCCTCCTATCGCCACAAAACTTGCAGTATGTGTCCACATATATACCTGAAACATACCTGAACAGTTTCATAGCAATCAACCATAAGGGGGAGCTACAAATGCACAAAATAGCCTAACATAACACAAATCAGACTATACATCATAAGTTGTTGGTCCAATCATCACACGAGCAAAATAGGTCCACATAAATACCTGCAACATACTCTTAAAGTGGTTTTTAATTAAGCTGTTCAAGCTTCTAAGTATGAAGTGACAGGAGTTAAGCTCTGTCAATCAGCACGCTGCTTTGGCCCAGGGCAACGTCTTTAAAAACTGACAGCTTATCACTGAAATTGTGGGTATTAAAAGGGTAATAAGTTCATTGGAGAGGACAAGGGAGGCACACCTGTGAGGTAAATTGAACCCTTGAACTGCATGCCCATCGGGTGCAAGATGATTTATTTGCATGAGTACGATAAGGATGGCAAATGGTAAATTTACTTGTATAGCACAATTCATACACACAGCAATTCAAAGTGCTTTACAGAGACTTAAATACATTAAAATAACAATTAAAAACAGAATGTAATATAAATTGAACCAGCCAATAGATAAAAACCAATAAAACAATATAAGAAATGCATCTATAATGCAAAAAGCAGTCAATCAGGGCTAAAACACTAGCGCAGTCAATCACGACTAAAACACTAAAGCAGTCAAGCAGGGCAGAAACATTAAAACAGTCAACATAAAATTGCTTCCCCGTGATATGGGTTTGGAACCAGTCAAGCTAATTTGGAGAGACCAACTCAATTTTCAAGTTGATTCATTGGCATATTGTGGTCAATTATATCAAATGCTACACTAATATCTAAAATAATTAAAATTGAAACCAGGTTTGCATCAGCACTCAGTCTAAGATCATTCACTTTTTTAGTTTGAGCAGTCTCCGTGCTGTGCTCTGACCTAAAACTAGACTGAAACTTCTCTAAAATATTGTGTTCATTCAGAAATGTTATGATCTGATTATAAACTACTTTTTCCAGCACCTTGCTCATAACGCGTAGGTTGGAGACAGGCCTGTGGTTGCAAAGAATATTGGGATGTAATTTTGAGTTTTTTTAACAGGGGTTTCAGAAGACCAGTTTTAAAAGCAGAAGGGAAAATTTCAGTCTCCAAAGATGTATTAATTATCTTAAGTGCAAGTGCAGAAACGTAATTAAAAACCTTTTTTAAAAAAATAGTTGGAACTGGGTCAAGATGAAACGTTGTTGCCACAATTTGACAGAGTTTGTCACAAGAAATGCTTGCAAAACCTTCCATACTTGCTGACCTGTCACAAGGACTACCATATAAACTAGGCTTATGCTGTCAGAGGCGACAGCTTGGGGTATATCCCTGAACGCCCCCAATCCTCCAATTCCCCAATCCTTGAATAGACCTTGAATAGACTTTCATTTTAACTTAATTTCAGATCAATCGGACAAATGGTTCTGAAGATATGGCCAAAATGGTAATTTTCCATCACAAAGCGCCACCTAGTGGCAAAATATTGAACCATACAGGTATTATGTCATCATGTGACACATTGTGAGGTCATGATCTTGCAGTTGCACATAGTTTCATGTCAATTGGACAAATGGTTCCAAAGATATGGCAAAAATTGTGAATTTTATGTGACAAAGCTCAAAATTTTTAAACAAACAGGTATAATGTCATCGTGGGACACATCCTCAGGTCATGACCTTTCATTTGCACTTGATTTGAGGTCAAACGGACAAATGTTTCCAGAGATATGATAAAAACAGTGATTTCTAAGTTTTTGGCCCCTGGTGGCCAATCTAGAAATTGTAAATTGTCCATAATCGAATCAGTTCTTCCTCTCTATGATACTTACTTATATGCAAAACATGAAATTTCTAATTGAAATATTACTGAAGTTATCGCGTTAACACGAAGGGTGGTATGGCGGCGGTCAGACCAAAAACATAATATCATAATATCAACGCCATTCGGCGTTCGGGGATATAATTACCATCATGGCTAGCAATGCCTGCTCTTATATTTATAATTTTGTTTGAAAAGAATCTGGCAAATTCCTCACACTTAGATACAAAGGCTTCACTATGAGGATAGGAGGTTGGGACTGGGTTTAATAGTCCATCAATGGTTAAAAACAATGTTATGGAGTTGCTACCATTTTCTGCAATCATTCTTGAAAAATAAGCTCTTCACTCTGTGGGCACAGTATTGTTGTATCTAGTGATGCACTCCTTGAATATCCTGCGATGCATCTCTAGTTTGGTTTTTCTCCATATTCTTTCAGCTTTCCTACGATTTCGCTTTAGCTCATGGACAACACTGTTCATCCATGGGGTAACTTTATCTCGAGGGACCATTTTGAACTTAATTGGGGCAACTTCATTCAAAATATTGCTTAGATTACTGTTAAATGAATCAACCATTTCATTTAATGAGCAGTTTACAGAAAAAAAATCAAATGAATTCACAAGCTCAGAGAACTTTTGCTCCTCTGTAATATGCAAGTACTTATGTCCAGTAACACCAGGACAGAGTTTTTTGACACATCATTATTGATGTGTATGTCATTTAAAACTTTGATTAGTACTGTCTCAGAGCTATGATGAGGTTGAAAGCCTGTTCCCACTTCCATTCCAGCATATGTTAAAATATTGATGTTGCCTGAACACAGGGGAAGGGAGGATTATACAGAAGTGAGGCTATTTGATTGGCTTAGGAGGACACCAGTGCACTGCAGCATGGAATTACCAAGATTTCTGGGTATTGGTTCATGTAACTGGAAGGATGTGCCATAGGCCTGAAGCTGTTGATAGACGTTGGGACTTTGTTTTCTGGCACAGGCATAATAGAGTCTTTCCAAATTAAGGAGCAATCTCGAACTGAAGAGACTTTTTGAAGATTTTTCAATTTTTCATCTCATGGTCTCCAATGCTATTGGGGCTGGGACTTTTCCCAGTAATTTTATTTGGCCTATCTTACTCTCTCATCAGTTAGCGTAGAACTCTTGGTCTTCTCTCTGCAAATTTACACAGTTTTGGTAAAAATCTTTGTGTTTTCCTCGACTCTTCCATAAATTTTAATTAAAAAAGTCAGTAATTTTGAAAAGGCCAGCTTCTTTCAGCTTAGAACCATTGCAAAATAATAACTTATCTTATCTCATAAGGACCAGGGAAAAGTTACCCACACCTTCATCACGAGCCGCTTGGATTACTGCAATTCCACGTACACAGGTTTGACAAACCCCACCCTGTGGGATTACATTTGGTTCAGAATGCAGCAGCCAGATTTTTAACAGGTACAAAGAAAAGAGAGCATATTACTCCAGTTCGGGCCAAATTGCTCTGTCTACCTGTAAAATACGGAATTGATTTTAAGATTTTCCGATTTGTTTTAAAAGCCATCAATGGTTTTGCTCCTCAATACATTACTGACTTTTAGACTCCTTATTCTGTCCCCTGCTGACTCCAGTCATTGGTTATTTTTTTTTTTTGGTTATTGCCCCCATTCTGTGGAATAATCTCCCATACATCTTAAAACCTGCTCTTCAATTGATCATTTTATATCAGAGCTAAAGACCCATCCTTTTACTCTTACTTTTAGCTCAAACTGAGGCTTGGCTAAAGTTTTTAAAGTCAAATTCACTTTTATTTATGAATGTCTGGTGTTTTTTTGTCGATTTATTTTTAATTCTGCCCCATTTTATTTTTCAATTTTTATTCATTTTATTTATCTTTTTTTCCTTTTGCTTCTCAATATGGTGTCACGTTTGTAGCCTTATGATTGTTTTATAGTATATTTGCTTCCATATCTTGCCTGCTGTAATTCTTCTGTATCTGCCTCCTCTGTCAAGCACTTTGGGTCAACTTCTGTTATTTTTAAATGTGTTATACAAATACATGTGACTTGACTTGACTTTTTTTGACCTTTACTCCCCCAAAACAATGAGAGGACTTAAGCTCTGTCAATCTGCATGCTGCTTTGCCCCAGGGCAGCGTCTTTGAAAACAGACAGCTCGTTACTAAACTTGTGGGTATTAAGTGTTATGAAGTGCATTAAGTTCATGGGACAAGGTGAGGCAAACCTGTGAGGTAAACTGAACCCATCCTGGACTGCATGCCCAACGGATGCGATGATTGATTAGCACGAGTGCGATTAGGATGGCAAATGGCAAATTTATATGTATAGCGCAATTCATACACAATACATTCATGGAAATTCAAAGTGCTTTACAGAGACATAAAATACATTAAAATAAACTATTAAAAACAGAATGTAATATAAATAGAATCAGCCAATAGATAAAAACCAATAAAACAATATATAAAGTGCATTTATAATGCAAAAAACGGTCAATCAGGGATAAAATACTAAAACAGTTCATCAGGGCTAAACCACTAAAGCAGTCAAGCAGGGCTAAAACATTAGGACAGTCAAGCAAGGTTAAAACACTAAAATGGTTCATCATGGCTAAAACAGTTAATTAGGTTGTTACTGTCATTCAGGAAAAGCTGGAGAAAATAATAGGGTCTTCACCCCTGATTTAAAAGAACTGACAGACTGTGCAGACCTCAAGTGTGCAGGCAGTTTGTTCTGCAAATGATGAGCGAGGTAACTAAAATCTGCTTCACTATGTTTTGTTCTTGTTCCTCGAACGCACAAAAGGCCTGCCCCAGATGACCTAAGGGGTCTGGATGTTTTGTAAGGAGCCCATAGATCTAAAATGTATGTGGTCCAAGACCGTTCAGTGCTTCAAAAACCAGCAGCAAGATTTTAAAATCTATCCTCCACCTCACAGGAAGCCGGTGCAGTGATTTCAGGACTGGTGTGATATGGTCCATTTTCCTGCAGTTGGTTAAGACCCTGCCCAATGTTCGGGATTAACTGAATTTGTCTGATAGATTTTTTTGTTAAGGCCTGTTAAAACACCGTTGCAGTAATCCAGCCGACTGAAGATAAAAGCATGAATTTGTTTTTCCATGTCTTGACTAGATAGGAACCCCTTAATTCTATTGATGTTTTTCAGGTGGTAGTAGGCAAATTTGCTGATTAGCTTTATGTGACTGTTAAAATTCAGATGAGAGTCTGTGATCACTCCATGGTTTCTTAAGATTTTCCGATTTGTTTTAAAAGCCATCAATGGTTTTGCTCCTCAATACATTACTGACTTTTTGACTCTGTTTTCTGCCCCCTGCTGACTCCAGTTATCCACTCAGCAATTATTGTCCGTCCCTCATTTCCGTTGGAAAAAAAGAGGTGGTTGTGCTTTTTCGGTTTTTGACCCCATTCTGTGGAATAATCTCCCATACACATTAAAACCTGCTCTTCAATCGATCGTCTATCAGAACTAAAGACCCATCCTTTTACTCTTGCTTTAAGCTCAAACTGAGGCTTGGCCAAGGTTTTTAAGTCAAGTTCACTTTTATTAATGAATGTGTCTTTTTTTTTTTTGCCTATTTATTTTTAATTCTGCCCTGTTTTATTTTTGCTTCTCAATATGGTGTCACGTTTGTAGCCTTATGATTGTTTTATAGTATATTTGCTTCCATATCTTGCCTGCTGTAATTCTTCTGTATCTGCCTCTTCTGTCAAGCACTTTGGGTCAACTTCTGTTATTTTTAAATTTGTTATACAAATAAATGTGACTTGACTTTTCTTGACCTTTACTCCCCCAAAAAGTGAGAGGACTTAAGCTCTGTCAATCTGCATGCTGCTTTGCCCCAGGGCAGCGTCTTTGAAAACGGACAGCTCGTTACCAAACTTGTGGGTATTAAAAGAGTTATGAAGTGCATTAAGTTCATCGGAGAGGACAAGGTGAGGCAAACCTGTGAGGTAAACTGAACCCATCCAGGACTGCATGCCCATCGGATGCAAGATGATTTATTAGCACGAGTGCGATTAGGATGGCAAATGGCAAATTTATTTGTTTAGCAGAATTCATACACATGGAAATTCAAAGTGCTTTACACAGGCCTCCCAAAGAAAACGTAGCCTCAGCACACAAAAACTTTGAAATGCCTACATTAATCGCGGAAATAGCAACTGAAAAATAATACCCCGCTACCGAAACTGCAAAAACCGCAACATAAACTGTTGACTCGTAGCATAAGACTATGAAACTGCGACATCTTCTATCGCATCCGTCTTTGCCATTTACTGCGCTTGCGCGTACTGGCCCAGGCTGCTTTCAGAGATAGCGGAATCAGGCGTGTCTCCTTCGGTTAGTAAGTAAAACTTCCAAATATGACGTTATTGTTAATGCAGATGTTTAACAATGAATTGTAAGACGTAGCTGTTACATCCACATTCTCGTAAATTCGCTTATTTTAGCATGTACCCTGCCGAAAATGAACGATGCACTGTCGATTTCGCTACAGTCTTAGAGTTGCCAACTTGACGATTTTCTCAAGACGTATACATACGTCTTGAGTGGACAAACAATCCCGATTTGGAAAGTCGCCAGATTGAGCGAGAAAGTCGTCAAGTTGGCAACTCTAAGACTTCAGCGAAATCGACAGTGCATCGTTCATTTTCGGCAGGGTGACATGCTAAAATAAGCGAATTTCCGAGAATGTGGATGTAACAGCTACGTCTTACAATTCATTGTTAAACATCTGCATTCACAATAACGTCATATTTGGAAGTTTTACTTACCAACCGAAGGAGACACGCCTGATTCCGCTATCTCTGAAAGCAGCCTGGGCCGATACGCGCAAGCGCAGTAAATGGCAAAGACGGATGCGAAAGAAGATGTCGCAGTTTCATAGTCTTATGCTACGAGTCAACAGTTTATGTTGCGGTTTTTGCAGTTTCGGTAGCGGGGTATTATTTTTCAGTTGCTATTTCCGCGATTAATGTAGGCATTTCAAAGTTTTTGTGTGCTGAGGCTACGTTTTCTTTGGTAGGCCTACTGAGATATAAAAATACATTAAAATACACTATTAAAAACAGAATGTAATATAAATTGAACCAGCCAAGAGATGAAAACCAATAAAACAATAAAAGAAGTGCATTTATAATGCAAAAAGCAGTCAATCAGGGCTAAAACACAGCAGCAGTCAAGCAGGGCAGAAACACTGTATCAGTTAATCATGGCTAAAACTGTTAATCAGGTTGTTACAGTCATTCAAGAATAGCTGTAAAAAAAACAATAAAGTCTTTAACTCTGATTTAAAAGGACTGACAGACTGTGCAGACCTCAAGTGTGCAGGCAATTTGTTCCACATATGAGGAGCATTGTAACTAAAAGCTGCTTCACTATGTTTTGTTCTTGTTCCTCGAACGCACAACAGGCCTGCCCCAGATGACCTAAGGGGTCTGGATGTTTTGTAAGGTGCCAATAGATCTAAAATGTATGTGGTCCAAGACCGTTCAGTGCTTTAAAAACCAGCAGCAAGATTTTAAAATCTATCCTCCACCTCACAGGAAGCCATTGCAGTGATTTCAGGACTGGTGTGATATGGTCCATTTTCCTCTAGTTGGTTAAGACCCTGCCCAGCGTTCTGGATGAACTGAATTTGTCTGATAGATTTTTTTGTTAAGGCCTGTTAAAATACCATTGTAGTAATCCAGCCAACTGAAGATAAAAGCATGAATTTGTTTTCCATGTCTTGACTAGATAGGAACTCCTTAATTCTTTTGATGTTTTTAAGGTGGTAGTAGGCAAATTTGCTGATTATCTTTATGTGACTGTTAAAATTCAGATCAGAGTCAATAATCACTCCATGGTTTCTGGCTTTTGCACTTGTGGTCAACGACATAGAATTGAGATGGTCAATGATCTTTGACCTTATATTTTTGTGATCAAAAACAATAACCTCTGTTTTATCAGTGTTAAGCAGGTGAAAGTTCTGGCACATCCATGCATTGATTTGATTGATACATTTGCTCAAAGAAAGTAATGGGCTGTAGTCCTTTTTTGACATTGAAATATAAAGTTGTGTGTCATTAGTGTCTGTGGGGTAAAAGACATTATAATAGTCCATGATCTGTGCAAGTGGCAGCATATAGATTTAAACAAAAGAGGTCCAAGAATGGACCCCTGCGTCACTCCACGTCATCTTTTTTCACTCCAAGTCATATTTACGCATCAGCACAAAGTCGTCTCTATCCTGTAAGGAGGATTCAAAGCAATCTAGGACAGTGCCATTACTACCCACCCACTTTTCCAGTCTATTAAGTAAAATGCTATGATTGATTATATCAAATGCTGCACTTATGTCCAGTAGCACCAGGACTGAGTTTTTTGACGCATCATTATTGATGTGTATGCCATTTAAAACTTTGATTAGTACTGTCTCAGAGCTATGATGAGGTTGAAAGCCTGTTCCTACTTCTGTTCCAGAATATGTTAAAATATTTATGTTGCCTGAACACAGGGGAAGGGAGGATTATACAGAGGTGAGGCTATTTGATTGGCTTAGGAGGACACCAGAGCACTGCAGCATGGAATTACCTAGATTTCTTGGTATTGGTTCATGTAACTGGAAACTGTGCAGATTCAGTCCTGGAATTTGATTGATGGAACATTATGTTAATTTTTGGAATAATGTGTGTGTGCTAAGATGAGGGGCGGAGAATGGTCTATGTCTTGTCTGTACTTCTTCAATATGTCTGTAAATGTTACTGCATATTATTTTGCGGTTTTGTCATACCCTTCCTTCCAGTGATACTTCATCATGTTTCATTATTATTTTTAATGAATAAATAAATAAATACAGCGCCCTCCATAATTGGCACCCCTGGTTAAGATGTGTTCTTTAGCTTCTGATAAATTCTTTTTTTTTTCTAAATAATATAGGACCACAATGAAAAAAAGAGGAAAATCCAACCTTTAATTCAAGTGCATTTATTCAGTGGGAAAAAAATCCCACATTAACAAATAATTATTTTTCATCAAATCATGTGTGCCACAATTATTAGCACCCCTGATGTTAATACTTTGTACAACCCCCTTTTGCCAACAAAACAGCACCTAATCCTCTATAATGTTTCACAAGATGGGAGAATACAGAAAGAGGGATCTTCGACCATTCCTCTAGTACAATATCTCTAAATCATCCAGCGACATGGGTCCTCTCCTCTGCACTCTCCTCTTCAGCTCACTCCACAGGTTTTCAATGGGGTTGAGGTCTGGGGACTGAGATGGCCATGGGAGGAGCTTGATTTCTGTGTAGATTTGGCCACATGTTTAGGGTCATTATCTTGCTGAAACACCCAGTGACGACCCATCTTCAGCTTTCGGGCAGAGGCCACCAGATTTTGATTTCAAATGTCCTGGTATTTCAAAGCGTTCATGATGCCATGCACCCTAACAAGGTTCCCAGGGCCTCTGGAAGAGAAACAGGCCTACTGCATCACCGATCCTCCCCCATACTTCACAGTTGGCATGAGGTGCTTTTCTGCATACTCATTTTTTGTGTTCCACCAGACCCACTTCGAGTATTTGTTGCCAAAAAGCTCTATCTTGGTCTCATCTGACACTGTCCCAGTTGAAGTCCCAGTGCAGCTTCGTGAACTCCAGACGTTTGCGTTTATAATTGTGAGTGAGGAAAGGTTTTTTCCGTGCATGCCTCCCAAACAGCTTTTTTGCAAGTAGATGGCGCCTGATGGTTGTTTTGGAGACTTTGTGACCCCAAGATGCTACCATTTGTTGCAATTCTTTAACAGTGAGCTTTGGAGAACTTTTTATTTCTCTTACCATCCTCCTCACTGTGCGTGGTGGCAAAATAACTTTGTGTCTTCATCCAGGCTTGTTTACCACTGTTCCAGTTGTTTTAAACTTCTTAATGATTCCTCTGACAGTAGATATGGGCAGGTGCAGGCGAGTGGCTATTTTCTTGTAGCCATTGCCTGACTTGTGAAGGTTGATACACATCTGCCTTACTTCGATGGTGTGTTCCTTTGTCTTTGCCATGTTGAAGAGTGAATAAGAGATATGGCCGCTGTGTCACATCATATTTATACCCCAGGGAAACAGGAAGTGATGATTTACTAATTAAATGTTCCTAGATAGTCTGTTCAACCTTTTAAACTACTGTAGAAATGACAGAAATACTTCAATTACATTTAATTCCTGAGAATTGTGAGGGGTGCCAATAATTGTGAAACTGGTGATTTAATGAAAAATAATTATTTCTTAGTCAGGGATTTTTTTTTCCCCCTTAAAATTCACTTGAGTTGAAGGTTACATTTTTATACAATTTTCATTGTGAGAGTATGCCTCTGCAATAAAAATTGAATGTATTTTGAGGCTTATAACACATCTTAACCAGGAGTGCCAATAATTATGGAGGGCACTGTAAATAAATAAATAAATAAAAAACAAGCTGACCTCCAAAGACAGGGGGTGATGAAGAGCTATTAAAAAAATTAAAAATGAGTCTTGAACAAACTTCTCAAATGACTTAATAATTAAGGATGTGAGTGCCATGGGCCTGAAGTTGTTTAGAGACTTGGGAGCTTCATTTTCTGGCACAGGCATAATACAGGTAGAGTCTTTCCAAAGAAAAGGAACAATCTGGAACTCAAGAGACATTTTGAAGATTTTTCAATCTTTCATCACATGCTCGCCAATGCTTTTGGGGCTGAGACTTTTCCCAATAATTCTATTTGGCCCAGCTAACTCTGTCACCAGTTTCCTTAAAACTCAGGTCCTTTTTCTGCGAATTTACACATTTTTGGTAAAAATCTTTGTGTTTTACTTGACTCTTCCATTAATTTTAATAAAAAAGTCAGTAATATTGCAAAGGGCAGCTTCTTTCAGCTTAGAACCATTGCAAAATTATAACTCATCCTATTTCATAAAGTTACCCACACCTTCATCAGGAGTCGCTTGGATTACTGCACCTCCATGTACACAGGTTTGACAAACCCCACCCTGTCGAGATTACATTTGGTTCAGAATGCAGCAGCCAGATTTTTAACAGGTATAAAGAAAAGAGAGCATATTACTCCAGTTCGGGCCAAATTGCTCTCTCTACCTGTAAAATATGGAATTGATTTTAAGATTTTCTGATTTGTTTTAAAAGCCATCAATGGTTTTGCTCCTCAATACATTACTGACTTTTAGACTCCTTATTCTGTCCCCTGCTGACTCCAGTCATTGGTTATTTTTTTTTTTTGGTTATTGCCCCCATTCTGTGGAATAATCTCCCATACATCTTAAAACCTGCTCTTCAATTGATCATTTTATATCAGAGCTAAAGACCCATCCTTTTACTCTTACTTTTAGCTCAAACTGAGGCTTGGCTAAAGTTTTTAAAGTCAAATTCACTTTTATTTATGAATGTCTGGTGTTTTTTTGTCGATTTATTTTTAATTCTGCCCCATTTTATTTTTCAATTTTTATTCATTTTATTTATCTTTTTTTCCTTTTGCTTCTCAATATGGTGTCACGTTTGTAGCCTTATGATTGTTTTATAGTATTTTTGCTTCCATATCTTGCCTGCTGTAATTCTTCTGTATCTGCCTCTCCTGTCAAGCACTTTGGGTCAACTTCTGTTATTTTTAAATGTGTTATACAAATAAATGTGACTTGACTTGACTTTTTTTGACCTTTACTCCCCCAAAAAGTGAGAGGACTTAAGCTCTGTCAATCTGCATGCTGCTTTGCCCCTGGGCAGCGTCTTTGAAAACGGACAGCTCGTTACTAAACTTGTGGGTATTAAGTGTTATGAAGTGCATTAAGTTCATGGGACAAGGTGAGGCAAACCTGTGAGGTAAACTGAACCCATCCAGGACTGCATGCCCATCGGATGCAAGATGATTTATTAGCACGAGTGCGATTAGGATGGCAAATGGCAAATTTATTTGTATAGCGCAATTCATACACAATACATTCATGGAAATTCAAAGTGCTTTACAGAGACATAAAATACATTAAAATAAACTGTTAAAAACAGAATGTAATATAAATAGAATCAGCCAATAGATAAAAACCAATAAAACAATATATAAAGTGCATTTATAATGCAAAAAACGGCCAGTCGGGGATAAAATACTAAAACAGTTCATCAGGGCTAAACCACTAAAGCAGTCAAGCAGGGCTAAAACATTAGGACAGTCAAGCAAGGTTAAAACACTAAAATGGTTCATCATGGCTAAAACAGTTAATTAGGTTGTTACTGTCATTCAGGAAAACCTGGAGTAAATAATAGTGTCTTTATCCCTGATTTAAAAGAACTGACAGACTGTGCAGACCTCAAATGTGCAGGCAGTTTGTTCTACAAATGATGAGCGAGGTAACTAAAAACTGCTTCACTATGTTTTGTTCTTGTTCTTGGAACGCGCAAAAGGCCTGCCTCAGATGACCTAAGGGGTCTGGATGTTTTGTAAGGAGCCCATAGATCTAAAATGTATGTGGTCCAAGACCGTTCAGTGCTTCAAAAACCAGCAGCAAGATTTTAAAATCTATCCTCCACCTCACAGGAAGCCGGTGCAGTGATTTCAGGACTGGTGTGATATGGTCCATTTTCCTGCAGTTGGTTAAGACCCTGCCCAGCGTTCTGGATTAACTGAATTTGTCTGATAGATTTTTTTGTTAAGGCCTGTTAAAACACCGTTGCAGTAATCCAGCCGACTGAAGATAAAAGCATGAATTTGTTTTTCCATGTCTTGACTAGATAGGAACCCCTTAATTCTATTGATGTTTTTCAGGTGGTAGTAGGCAAATTTGCTGATTAGCTTTATGTGACTGTTAAAATTCAGATGAGAGTCTGTAATCACTCCATGGTTTCTTAAGATTTTCCGATTTGTTTTAAAAGCCATCAATGGTTTTGCTCCTCAATACATTACTGACTTTTTGACTCCGTATTCTGCCCCCTGCTGACTCCAGTCATCCACTCAGCAATTATTGTCCGTCCCTCATTTCCGTTGGAAAAAAAGAGGTGGTTGTGCTTTTTCGGTTTTTGACCCCATTCTGTGGAATAATCTCCCATACACATTAAAATCTGCTCTTCAATCGATCGTCTATCAGAACTAAAGACCCATCCTTTTACTCTTGCTTTAAGCTCAAACTGAGGCTTGGCCAAGGTTTTTAAGTCAAGATCACTTTTATTAATGAATGTGTCTTTTTTTTTTGCCTATTTATTTTTAATTCTGCCCTGTTTTATTTTTTTCTTCTCAATATGGTGTCACGTTTGTAGCCTTATAATTGTTTTATAGTATATTTGCTTCCATATCTTGCCTGCTGTAATTCTTCTGTATCTGCCTCTTCTGTCAAGCACTTTGGGTCAACTTCTGTTATTTCTAAATTTGTGAAACAAATAAATGTGACTTGACTTTTTTTGACCTTTACCCCCCCAAAAAGTGAGAGGACTTAAGCTCTGTCAATCTGCATGCTGCTTTGCCCCAGGGCAACGTCTTTGAAAACGGACAGCTCGTTACTAAACTTTTGGGTATTAAGAGTTATGAAGTGCATTTAGTTCATGGGAGAGGACAAGGTGAGGCAAACCTGTGAGGTAAACTGAACCCATCCAGGACTGCATGCCCATCGGATGCAAGATGATTTATTAGCACGAGTGCGATTAGGATGGCAAATGGCAAATTTATTTGTTTAGCAGAATTCATACACATGGAAATTCAAAGTGCTTTACAGAGATATAAAAATACATTAAAATACACTATTAAAAACAGAATGTAATATAAATTGAACCAGCCAAGAGATGAAAACCAATAAAACAATAAAAGAAGTGCATTTATAATGCAAAAAGCAGTCAATCAGGGCTAAAACACTGCAGCAGTCAAGCAGGGCAGAAACACTGTATCAGTTAATCATGGCTAAAACTGTTAATCAGGTTGTTACAGTCATTCACAAATAGCTGTAAAAAAAACAATAAGTCTTTAACTCTGATTTAAAAGGACTGACAGACTGTGCAGACCTCAAGTGTGCAGGCAATTTGTTCCACAAATGAGGAGCATTGTAACTAAAAGCAACTTCACTATGTTTTGTTCTTGTTCCTCGAACGCACAACAGGCCTGTCCCAGATGACCTAAGGGTTCTGGATGTTTTGTAAGGTGCCAATAGATCTAAAATGTATGTGTTCCAAGACCGTTCAGTGCTTTAAAAACCAGCAGCAAGATTGTAAAATCTATCCTCCACCTCACAGGAAGCCATTGCAGTGATTTCAGGACTGGTGTGATATGGTCCATTTTCCTGTAGTTGGTTAAGACCCCGCCCAGCGTTCTGGATGAACTGAATTTGTCTGATAGATTTTTTTGTTAAGGCCTGTTAAAATACCGTTGCAGTAATCCAGCCAACTGAAGATAAAAGCATGAATTTGTTTTCCATGTCTTGACTAGATAGGAACCCCTTAATTCTTTTGATGTTTTTAAGGTGGTAGCAGGCAAATTTGCTGATTATCTTTATGTGACTGTTAAAATTCAGATCAGAGTCAATAATCACTCCATGGTTTCTGGCTTTTGCACTTGTGGTCAACGACATAGAATTGAGATGGTCAATGATCTTTGACCTTTTATTTTTGTGATCAAAAACAATAACCTCTGTTTTATCAGTGTTAAGCAGGTGAAAGTTCTGGCACATCCATGCATTGATTTGATTGATACATTTGCTCAAAGAAAGTAATGGGCTGTAGTCCTTTTTTGACATTGAAATATAAAGTTGTGTGTCATTAGCGTCTGTGGGGTAAAAGACATTATAATAGTCCATGATCTGTGCGAGTGGCAGCATATAGATATTAAACAAAAGAGGTCCAAGAATGGACTCCTGCGTCACTCCACGTCATCTTTTTTCACTCCAAGTCATATTTACGCTTCAACACAAAGTCGTCCCTATCCTGTAAGGAGGATTCAAAGCAATCTAGGACAGTGCCATTACTACCCACCCACTTTTCCAGTCTATTAAGTAAAATGCTATGATTGACTGTATCAAATGCTGCACTTATGTCCAGTTGCACCAGGACTGAGTTTTTTGAGAGGTGAGGTTATTTGGTTGGCTTAGGAGGACACCAGAGCACTGCAGCATGGAATTACCTAGATTTCTTGGTATTGGTTCATGTAACTGGAAACTGTGCAGATTCAGTCCTGGAATTTGATAAATGGAACATTATGTTAATTTTTGGAATTATGTGTGTGTGCTAAGATGAGGGGCGGAGAATGGTCTATGTCTTGTCTGTACTTCTTCAATATGTCTGTAAATGTTACTGCATATTATTTTGCGGTTTTGTCATACCCTTCCTTCCAGTGATACTTCATCATGTTTCATTATTATTTTTAATGAATAAATAAATAAATACAGCGCCCTCCATAATTATTGGCACCCCTGGTTAAGATGTGTTCTTTAGCTTCTAATAAATTCTTTTTTTTTCTAAATAATATAGGACCACAATGAAAAAAAGAGGAAAATCCAACCTTTAATTCAAGTGCATTTATTCAGTGGGAAAAAAATCCCACATTAAGAAATAATTCTTTTACATCAAATCATGCGTGCCGCAATTATTAGCACCCCTGATGTTAATACTTTGTACAACCCCTTTTGCCAACAAAACAGCACCTAATCCTCTATAATGTTTCACAAGATAGGAAAATACAGAAAGAGGGATCTTCGACCATTCCTCTAGTACAATATCTCGAAATCATCCAGCGACATGGGTCCTCTCCTCTGCACTCTCCTCTTCAGCTCACTCCACAGGTTTTCAATGGGGTTGAGGTCTGGGGACTGCGATGGCCATGGGAGGAGCTCGATTTCTGTGTAGATTTGGCCACATGTTTAGGGTCATTATCTTTCTGAAACACCCAGTGACGACCCATCTTCAGCTTTCGGGTAGAGGCCACCAGATTTTGATTTAAAATGTCCTGGTATTTCAAAGCGTTCATGATGCCATGCACCCTAACAAGGCTCCCAGGGCCTCTGGAAGAGAAACAGGCCTACTGCATCACCGATCCTCCCCCATACTTCACTGTTGGCATGAGGTGCTTTTCTGCATACTCATTTTTTGTGTTCCACCAGACCCACTTAGAGTGTTTGTTGCCAAAAAGCTCTATCTTGGTTTCATCTGACACTGTCCCAGTTGACCAGTGCAGCTTCGTGAACTCCAGACGTTTGCGTTTATGATTGTGAGTGAGGAAAGGTTTTTTCCGTGCATGCCTCCCAAACAGCTTTTTTGCAAGTAGATGGCGCCTGATGGTTGTTTTGGAGACTTTGTGACCCCAAGATGCTACCATTTGTTGCAATTCTTTAACAGAGAGCTTTGGATAACTTTTTATTTCTCTTACCATCCTCCTCACTGTGCGTGGTGGCAAAATAACTTTGTGTCCTCGTCCAGGCTTGTTTACCACTGTTCCAGTTGTTTTAATCTTCTTAATGATTCCTCTGACAGTAAATATGGGCAGGTGCAGGCGAGTGGCTATTTTCTTGTAGCCATTGCCTGACTTGTGAAGGTTGACACACATCTGCCTTACTTGAATGGTGTGTTCCTTTGTCTTTGCCATGTTGAAGAGTGATTAAGAGATATGGCCTCTGTGTCACATCATATTTATACCCCAGGGAAACAGGAAGTGATGATTTACTAATTAAATGTTCCTAGATAGTCAATCTTTTAAACTACTGTAGAAATGAGAGAAATACTTCAATTACATTTAATTCCGAGGAATTGTGAGGGGTGCCAATAATTGTGAAACTGGTGATTTAATGAAAAATAATTATTTCTTAGTCAGAGATTTTTTTTCCCCCTTAAAATTCACTTGAGTTGAAGGTTACATTTTTATACAATTTTCATTGTGAGAGTATGCTTCTGCAATAAAAATTGAATTTATTTTGAGGCTTATAACACATCTTAACCAGGAGTGCCAATAATTATGGAGGGCGCTGTAAATAAATAAAAAACAAGCTGACCTCCAAAGACAGGGGGTGATGAAGAGCTATTAAATAAATTAAAAATGAGTCTTGAACAAACTTTTCAAATGACTTAATAATTAAGGATGTGAGTGCCATGGGCCTGAAGGTGTTAAGAGACTTGGGAGCTTCGTTTTCTGGCACAGGAATAATACAGGTAGAGTCTTTCCAAAGAAAAGGAACAATCTGGAACTGAAGAGACATTTTGAAGATTTTTCAATCTTTCATCACATGCTCGCCAATGCTTTTGGGGCTGAGACTTTTCCCAATAATTCTATTTGGCCCAGCTAACTCTGTCACCAGTTTCCTTAAAACTCTTGGTCCTTTTTCTGCGAATTTACACATTTTTGGTAAAATTCAAATTCAAACCTGCTCTTCAATTGATCATTTTAGCCAGTATTTTATTCACAATAGAACAGAGATAACATTGCAAATGTTGTAACTGAGAAATTTTGCAATTTTATCCACAAAATGAGCGCATTCCAAATTTGATGGCTGGTACAGGTCTCAGAAAAGTTGGAACAGGGCCTGTTTTCCATGGTGTCGCATCCCCTCTTCTTTTTAAGACAGAGTGGAGGCGTCCTGGCATTGAGGAGACAAGTTTCTCGAGTTAAGCCATTGGAATTTGATCCCACTTCTAATACAGGCTTCCAGCTGCTGGAGAGTTTTGGGTCTCCTTTGACGGACTTTTCGTTTAGTTATGTGCCAAATGTTCTCAATCGGTGAAAGATCAGGACTGCAGGGAGGCCAGTTCAGCACACAGATTCTTCTACTATGAAGCCATGCTGTGGTAATAGCTGCAGTATGTGGTTTCGTATTGTCCTGCTGAAATACACAAGGCTTTCCTTTTAAAAGATGTCGTCTGGGGTGAGCATATGTTCCTCTGAAACCTTTATATACCTTTCAGCATTCATGGTGCTTTTTAAAACAGGCAAGTGTCCCACACCATATGCACTAATGCATCCCAATACCATCAGAGATGCTGGCTTTTGAACTGAACGCTGATAACAGGAAGGGTGGTCTTTCTTCTCTTTAGCCCGGAGGACACAACGCCCATGATTTCCAAAAAGAATGTGAAATTTGGACTCAAATTTGGACCACAGGACACTTTGCTACGGTCCGTTTTAAATGAGACTTGGCCCACAAAACACAGCGGCGCTTCTGGATCATGCTCAACAATGGCTTCCTTTTTTCATGATAGAGTTTTAGTTGGCATGGCGGACTGTGTTTACAGACAGTGGTTTATTGAAGTATTCCTGGGCCCATTTAGTAATGTCAATGACAGAATCATGCCGGTGAGTGATGCAGTGGCGTCTGAGGGCCCGAAGATCATGGGCATCCAGTAAAGGTCTTCGGCCTTGTCCCTTATGCACAGAGATTTTCCACTTTCTCTGGATCTTTTGATGATGTTATGCACCGTCGATGATGAGACCCTCAAAGGCCTTGCAATTTGACGTTGAGGAACATTGTTTTTAAAGTATTCCACAATTTTTTGACGCAAGCCTTTACAGGTTGGAGAGCCTCTGGCCATCTTTACTTCTGAGAGACTCAGTCTCTCTAAGACATCCCTTTTATAGCCAATCACGTCACACACCTGATGCCAGTTAACTTAATTACTTGCTACATGTTCTTTCCGCTGATTTTCTTGTATATTAATTGCTTTTTCAGCCCTTTTCCCCTTTTTTTTAGATCTGTTGCAGCCAGAAAATTTGAAAAGAGCTCATGGATAGAAATGTAAAATGTCTCAGTTTCAACATTTGAAATGCTATCTATGTTCTTTTGTAAATTACATATTGGCTCATGTGATCTGAAAGTCACTGCACTTTTGATTTCATTCACAATTTCCACTTTGTCCCAAGTATTTCAGAATTGGGGTTGTACTATTTTTTCTTCCATATCTTGCGTGCTGTATGTCTTCTGTATCTGCCTCTTCTGTAAAGCTCTTTGGGTCAACTTCTGTGTTATACAAATAAATGTGACTTGACTGTTCTTGACCTTTACTTCCCCGAAAATTGACAGGACTTAAGCTCTGTCAATCTGCTTGCTGCTTTGCCCCAGGGCAACGCCTTTGAAAACGGACAGCTCGTTAATAAACTTGTGGGTATGAAACGAGTTATGAAGTGCATTAAGTTCATGGGAGAGGACAAGGTGAGGCAAACCTGTGAGGTAAACTGAACCCTTCCTGGACTGCATGCCCATCGGATGCAATGATTTATTTGTATGAGTGCAATAAGGATGGCAAATGGCAAATTTAGTTGTATAGCACAATTCATATACATTGCAATTCTAAGTGCTTTACAGAGATTTAAAAATAAATTATTAAAAACAGAATGTAATATAAATAGAACCAGCCAATAGATAAAAACCAATAAAACAACATAACAAGTGCATTTATAATGCAACAAGCAGTCAATCAGGGCTAAAACACTAAAGCAGTCGAGCAGTGTTGGGCTGCACGATATATGGAATCGCGGTTATCGCAAGCGCAATAAAAGTAACTGCCACAATGAAGCAGACAGACGAGCTTGCTTATTACCTTTTCTATGACACATACTTAATGTGGTCATTTGAAATGTTTCCGGGAAGAAAACTGTGATTTGTAGTGTGTAGTAGTGTTGTAGTGTGTAGGGGGAGGTGTAGTGATTTTTGTAAAATCCTCTCTTACTGTTAATGTTTTATTATCCTCCTCTATGCCTCGGCAATTTGAGTGTCTTGTTCTCAAAATAGGTTTGGGTTGTGGAATTATCATACTAGCAGGTGTGTATCACCCACTGAGTACGCTCTCCTCCTCAATAAGCAATCTTTCCAATATCTTATCCGCTTATGCCCACACTGAATTAGTA
Organism: Gymnothorax reevesii; assembly: GCA_029721435.1. NCBI lineage: Eukaryota > Metazoa > Chordata > Actinopteri > Anguilliformes > Muraenidae > Gymnothorax > Gymnothorax reevesii. The sequence continues at coordinate 14,480,898 of CM056577.1, read as the reverse complement.
GTTGCGGGCGATTTCAACATCGACTGGCTATCGTCATCCTCAAACCATTTTAAAGAGGTCTGTGATGACCTGATTCTGTTGCAACTTATTTCAGGGCCTACGCAACCAAATTTTAATGATTTATCCCGATTAACTTTATTGGATCTAATTTTAACAAATAGACAGCACAAGTATGCTCTGAGAGGCGTCTTTCCCTTGGATGTTGGTGATCACTGCCCAGTAGCGTGTAGCCTATTAGGGATATGAAAGTTTCAAAGACACCCCTATGTTTTATTACTAAAAGAAATTTTAAACATTTCTGTGGACAGGCCTTCCTCCACGATATTTTCTGGAGTGATTTAAGCTTTGCAGGTTTTCTTCCTGACCCTGAACCCCTGTAAGGTCTACACTCAAACGTTAGCTACATCTGACAACAACTAAAATTATAGCGCAGGGTTACTCAGTGTTGTTTGTGTGACTGAGTTGCGCGATTTATATTTGTATTTCAGTTGAGCGCGTATAGCTAACCATAGCTTTCTTATTTAATTTTTACTGAGTGTCATAAAACCTAATTTTCAAAAAACGATAATAACCATGGTTAATTAACCATGTTTCTCCTGGGCTACAACTTATGGAAGTTTAAATCGTTTGCCAACGTTAGCTACAAGCTAACATTAGCTATCCAAGTTTTTTTCCCCAAATTTACCTCATATTTACTGCAGGTAACGAAGAAAAACATTAGAGATTTCTAAATTATTAGTTATTTTAGCTGCTGTACTATTTATATCCAATGAAATGGTTAATGTTGGTGAATATAATGATGAAGGAAACTTACCTTTAGCTGACTGAAATGTTGAAGGTCCTAAAAGGTTGAGGAGAAAGTACGTTATAGAATCACTGTCCTCGAGAGTGAACTTCCCGCCGTCGATTGACGAGCACAAACGAATGGATTGCAATCTGTTTCCCCTATCCTTCCTATTTCGTCATGCTCGTCAATTGACTTATCGTAACTTTCAAGATGGAGGCGACTGGAAACTAGCTCAATTACTGTTTGCATAAATAGTCTTTTTTAATAAATTACCTGTACATTTTCAAAGTTTTCAATGCCTCGTTTTAAATCTCAGGGCCCTCGGAATTCTACCGATGAAGTGTGGAGCTACTTTGAGCCTTGTTAATGATGAAAAAAAATAGCGATTTCTTTGAATGGCAACACTATGCCCAATTCACTACTATAGTAAGCGTGCTGGGAGCTTCGGCTAAAAAGCTATATATTTCGAAATGTTGCGTGCGTACAGAGGTGGGGTATTCGACAAAGGTTAGTACCCGTTATCATGTTTCAATACACCCCAAGTCAATTTCACACCGGAATTCTCCTTTAAAGTACCATGACAGAAACTCCGAAAACTCTTAACATTATCAGGTGTGGCCAGTTTTCTTTTATTACCCATACCTGTCAACTTTTTACATGGCATAGGCTATTTACCTTCCTCTGCTGTAGGCCCAGTCAGCAATTATGCAATCAACGCGTATGTAAGAGATTCTCACGCGGAATTGAAGTCCTTGTGCACGAGCTAAAGAACACATCTTAACCAGGGGTGCCAATAATATTGAGGGCAGTGTAATTCAAATTTGCGTTCCTGTCGACTCTCACTCAAATAGCTTGAGCCGCACGCTGCCTATTTAACTGCCGAGTGCCACTTTTTTTTTTTTTTTTTATCAACCCACGCTATAGTGACGCAAGAGTGAGAGGTTGTATTTCATTGGAATGCGGACCTGATTAATCAAGGCGAAACACAAGCCTATTAATAAGTAAATTATTTTTCTGTACTGAATTTCGCCCATGATTTCATCTCTGTTCAATCAAATATGGAGAAAAACCATGTCTTCAGTTACCAATTAAGATAATTGGAAAACACGTCAGTAAAGGAAAATGATTCAGAACTAGCCAGGAATTATTGTCATAAAGGGACGTGTCTGTGCCCCCCCAATTCCCGGGTCTAGAACTGCCACTGCTAGATCCCAAGCAGGAGCAGTGAGAGATTAGCAGGGTGAATTACTCATCCTCCATTGACCTCATCTAGATAAGCAAGAAATGGGTTCCAGAGAGTCGAAAATTTCTCAATAGGTAGGGCTTAACTTGAGGGTAACGTTGGTGAACTGTTGCTGTGAACTCAGCAGGCTTCCATTGTATTTAGTTAAGTTACAACATAAACTAATAAATGTCAAAAAACACTAATTTAGGTGAGCAGTACAGTGTGTTAATTTAGGGTTGATTGCAAGCATTGACTGTAATAAAAGATGTACGCAGCACCTGAGTCAGAAAAGTGAGGCCAATGGAGAAATCTCTTGAAACTTAATTCTATTTAATTGCCAGGAGATGGTGACGTCAGTGGCTGCCGAAAGAACTTCAATGCTATAAAAGTCTATGAGAAAATGAGCCTACTTTCCCACCTGATTTGATATTTCAGTCATGATTTTCCACATTATTTTATGCTATCGAAATGATTAGGATGGAAATGTTCAATGAGAAACTTTGTATGTAATTACTTTTAACTAGTATGTAATCACTTTCAACTAGTCGCAGAAGGCAGGCATGACTGCCGCAAAATAACTTAGTATTGCATACTCATATTCATATATAATACTAATATTCATATACAAAAGTATTAAGAAGATGAGAACAATCGAATCTGTAACAGAAAATATTATGGGGCACAGTGAGATTGGCACAGTGAGCTTTATGGCCCAAAACCTGGCCCAGTCCACAGCTCATCATACCCCTCCTTCCCCTACATGTCACAAACTGCCTTTAGTCATGAATTTACAGGCAGCTTTAGCATGTAGACAGTTCATCGTCACCAATTATACCAAACTCCTCTCCACAAGATTCGTGGAACAATACATGACAACTCGGCCGATATCTATCCTACCTGCTGTCTCCAAAGTATTGGAGAGAGTTGTGTACAGGAGACTTACTGATTATCTGAATTACTTTAATATTCTTGCCCCTTCACAACATGGCTTCAGGAAACAAAGGACAACATGCATGGCAGGACTACATCTTGTGGAAAATATTAATGAAGCTATTGAGAAAGGCCATTATGGTATTGGTGTTTTCCTGGATCTATCTGAGGCATTTGACACTATTAATTTTGAGATCCTTCTATGTCAACTTCAGCACTATGGTATAAGAGGCATTACCCTCAGCTGGTTCAGATTTTATATGTAAGGAAGAGAACAACTTGTTTATATAAACGGCTACAAATCTATAAAAAAACCCTTAAATATGGAGTACCCCAGGGCTCTATCCTGGGACCACTCCTCTTTCTTCTCTATATAAATGACTTTGTAAACTGTTCCAGTGTTTTACATAAAGTGTTGTTTGCTGACGATACCAACCTGTTTCTGTCACATGAGAGCTTATCTGAACTTCAGGACACACTAAACCATGAACTTACAAAAGTAGATACTTGGTTTCAATGTAATAAACTTTCCCTCAATATTGGTAAGACAAATTTTGTTCTATTCCAGTCTTATAGGAAGCAAAATATTGCTGAGCCCATCTGTCTCAAAATAAATGGACAACAAATTAATAGAGTAAAATCTACAAAATTTTTGGGAGTTCAAATTGATGAACTCTTAAACTTCAAGTTTCATATTGATGAGTTAACATTAAAGTTGTCAAAATATGTTGGATTGTTTTTCAAACTTAGACATTTCCTCCCACTCCCAGCCCTCCTAGCATTATACAGATCTTTAGTTGAGCCTAATTTAAACTACTGTAATATCATATGGTGTAATACTTTTCCGAGCCATTTAATAAATTTACAAACATTGCAAAAGAAGGCCTTATCATGGGCCGAAGGTAATTCTCCTACCGCCCCTCTTTTTTGCAGATATGGTCTACTTCGGCTCACTGAAATTAATACTTATCACAATGCATTCACTATGTATCGGGTTGTTCATGGTATGAATTGTGTGCTGTGTAATCTCGTTCCAGTCTGCCGTCCTCTGCATTTATACAGTACTAGGAAGAAACACTTTATTATGGGGAAAAAAACAAAGGCTTAAATCTACCAGTCTGAGTGTTGTGGGCAGGGGGCCACAGACATGGAATGAGCTCAATGACAGCATTAAAATGTCACATTCTTTCTCTATTTTCAAGAGAAATCTAAAGAAGCTGCTGTTGTCAATCTATGATTTACTGATGCTGCTATTCCTGATTGGTATTCTGATTTATTTCATTGTGTCTCGAACTAAAACTGCATCTGAATCCACTGACACTGGTCTACTGATGGCTGATGCCTGATTGTTGTTACTACTGCTGTTCGGACTGTCTAATGTAGTGGGGTGTGGGCTGTAATCATTTTCTTGATCATGGTTCACCATCTCTCTCCAGAGTTTTGAAATGCTATGCTATTGAAGAAAGGACTTGATATTCTTTGATTTATGATGGACTAATTAACTGATCAGGGCTATTGTGTTGTTTGTCTGCGTTATTTGTTTTATGTTTCATGTATTGTGCGTATTTGGTATTATTTAATGTCAGGACACCCTCTTAAAAGCTTTGGGAAGCTTGCTTGTGATGTCTTTTTCATATGCCAATTATTCCTCGGCTGTCATGTTGGATCCCTGTTCTTTTCTTGGTGTATGAATGAATGAAATAAATCAAATCAAACTCAAGCACTTTATCCCGTCCTTCATAGCTTTAGGATCAGATGGATCACCATACAGAACATGACAGCGTCCGCAGTTGGAACTTTGGTCTTTTTTTCACCTTTCTGCTCCTCTGCCTTGACTTGGATTTCTTTTTTGAATGAGCTGCTCCATCACAAGTAGGTTTGGTTGAACGACAACCTCCAGCAGTGGCGGTACATTCCAGTGAATCTTGGCAAGGATGACCTGCATTGGCTTGTATCCCATGGTTGTTGAAACCAGCTGCTACAGCAGTGTCCGTAGATTCTGATGAAACTGGGCGAGGGTGAACTCGGTTAGTTTGTATCTCATGATCATGCTGGTTGTCAGAACCTTGTGCTGGAAGAAGTTGGGGAGCATTGATGTTTCGTATGGGGAACATCCAGGTGCTCCTCTGCGTCAGTGTAATATCGAAGATGGACAGGTTCCTGATCAGTTATTTGAAGACAGTGTGTGGTAATGGTACCGTGAAATGTCCAGTCCATTCCATAAGGCCTCAGTACCCAAAACCTCACTTGCTGGAGATGATGATGGCTCTTCCCTGAAAGTCCTGATATAATAACTTTCCACTTTTCTAATAGCACCCCCTGGTGGTAACAAGGAGTTACCAGTACAGTTACTTTGTCATAGGCAGATGAAATTCAATACCCATATGTATCCTACCCAGACATACAAAAAACTCATTGGAGCCATGCCCTAAGCCCAACAGGAAGTCGGCCATTGTGATTTGAATATTTCTATTTTATAACGAACTCCTGCTTGGGTTTTCTACCGATTGATTTCAAATTTAGAACAGATCATCTAGAGACCAAGTTGATCAAAAGTTGTCCTCTGCATGTTGGTCAAAGGGCGTGGCTGTTAGGGCATGACAAAAATTGGCGACTCGCCAAAAAAATTTCAAAGTGCTCTCACAACATCATACTTCACCATAGAACCTTCAATCTTGCTGGAAATGATGATGGCTCCACCCTCAACGTCACAATATAATAACTTCCCACTTTACTATTAGCACCCCCTGGTGGTAACAGGAAGTGACCATTATTTTCTTTAACGCCTACTGAAACCATCAACTTCGTTCCACTTCTAAAACATACAGAACAAAATGGTGAATCTACATTATGAATGCTGTGAAGCTACATATGATGGCGTTCATGTGGCAACGCAGCAAAATGGATCCCTTGCCATGGAAATACGTTTGTGTTTTTGATGTCTTTACTGAACTCGTATCATCCTAAAAATTGATACACAGGTCAAGGATGGCAAGCTGTTAAATCTGATAGGGGCCTTGTCTATGGGGGGAGCAAAATGTCTCTATAGTGCCCACTAGTGGAAACAGGAAATGCCCTTTTTTACATTGTCATTGGCCGATTTGCTCGAAACTTTGCATTTGTGCTGACGGTCTGCCCCTGAATGCACCTGCCCACATTTGGTTATGCTCAGAGCATCCCGTGGTGGATGAACTATCAACTTTTCAAAACTCCTTCCTGCTTTGTCCAATTCGCTTGAAACTTTATCACAGGTTGGTGCCTGGACTTGACCTGTCCACTGGTCATGAGTGCACACCTGCACCCTTCAGGATCTCACCACTACCCCCAATGTGCACAAGGGTGCGAGGGCCTGTTCAATGCTGCTTGCAGCTTGAATTATGTAAAAGTTTTGATTTACTGTTTTAGGAAATGAAAAATACTGTAACAGAATATCTTCACTGTCATACTTCTCATTATTCTGCAAGTTTTCAGCCAAATCCATCACTGCTTTTCTCTTGTTATGCCAACTTCCTGATTATGTGAATAAGAAAATTCAATGTCATTGTCCCAATCGGCCAAAATTAAAGCGAATACAGTTATTTGCAATCATTTGTGTCATTTTCCCTCACTGGGCTGCGACACCAAATATTTGGGTTCCCCCAGCGGTCAAATCCCACTTTAACCACTGATTGTACAATATGTGTAGTAGTGTAGATTTACTGAACTGTTAAAATAACTGAACGTCACTATTTCCAAAATGGTTGGCAACAAAAGTGAGTACACCTCACCGTCAACATACCAAATTGTGTCCATAGTGTCAATATTTTTTGTGACCACCATTGTTGTCCTGCACTGCCTTGATTCTCCGAGGCATGGAATTCACCAGAGCTGCACAGGTTGTTGCTGGGATCTTCCTCTATTCCTCCATGACAACATCACTGAGCTGGTGGATGTTGGGCACCAGCTGCTCCTCCACCTTCCTCTTGAGGATGCCCCACAGGTGCTCAATGGGATTCAGGTCTGGAGACAATCTTTACCATGCCATCACCTTCGCTTTCAGCTTCTTCAGGAAGGTGGTTGGAGGTGTGTTTTGGGTCGTTATCATGTTGGAGAACTGTTTAGCGGCCCAATGTTCTGCTTCAGAATGTCACAGTGCATGTTGGAATCCATTTTTCCATCATTGAAGCACTCAAGCAGCCACAGGCCATCATGTTACCACCACCATGTTTGACTGTAGGCAGTACACACTTGTTTTAGTACTCTTCACCAGGTTGCTGCCTCACATGCTGGACACCATCTGAGCCAAAAACATTTATCTTGGTCTCATTTGACCATAGAACATGGTTCCAGTAGTTCATGTTCTTGGACTGGCTGTCATCAGCAAACTGTTTTCGGGCTTTCTTGTAGGCTAGCTTCAGAAGAGGCTTCAATCTTAGCCGACAGCTATGCAGACCAAGTTGGTGCAGTGCACGGCATATGGTCTGAGCACTGACAGTATTTCTCTAACTTTTGCAACCTCATTCACAATGCTGTCAGCTCTACTGTGTCTGTTTTTTGAGGCAAACTTGTACACCTGACGCAGAGCATGAGTACTCAACCTTTTCAGTCGACCCTGACGAGGCTTGTCCCGAGAAGAACCAATCTGGGAAAACGGCTGAATAACCATGGCCACCGTGCTGTAGCTCAGTTTCATGGTTTTGTAGATCTTCCTGTTGCTCAGACCATCTTTATGAAGAGCAACAATTCTCTTTTTCAGATCCTCAGAGAGTTCCTCCCCATGAGGTGCCATGTTGACCATCCAGTGACCAGAATGAGAGCATTGCACTCAAAGCACCACAGTTTAAACCTTCAACATGTTACACAACCTCATATATCCCAGTGGAACAGACAAAAGTATATACATGATGAATAAGATACATTTCATTGCTTGGTTGACCATTTGGGGTGAGCACTCACTTTTGTTACCACCCATTTTGGAAATAATGAATGTGTGTTCAGTTATTTGGACAGTGCAGTAAATCTACACTGCTACACATATTGTATGATGACTACTCTAGAATATATTCAAGCTTCATTTCTGTAACTTAGTCCCTTGAAAAATTAAAATCAATTAATTGTCAAAATGTGAGGGTTGTACTCACTTTTGTGAGATACTGTATATCGGCAATTGATGCCATTTTTTTTTTTTTTTGTGATCAATGTAAAAATAGAAAAAAATAAGAATTTATTTGAAAATTGGAGTAAATAGGAATTGGCAAAAAAAATTAGGAAAAATAGGAACTTGACAGCCTGAAATCACCTTGAATAATCTTCTCAAATGATTTCATAATTAAGGATTTGAGTGCCACGGGCCTGAAGTCGTTAAGAGACTTTGGGGCTTAGTTTTTTTTTTTGGCACAGGCACAATACAGAGGTTGAGTCTTTCCAAAGACGAGGAACAACGTGGATTTTTATAGACATTTTGAAGATAAAACAGAAAATATCTACCAGCTTTTCGGCACAATTTTACATCACTCAACCATTGGCTGTGGTATTTCATTCCTTACTTCCACCTGTGCTTAATTCTGGGTCTCTTAACTCAGAGTGAATGCGTTCTCTGATAGGTTCATTACTAACCAGCACTTATCTGAGGGTGATGGTACATATTTTGTCACGTAGTATTAACCTTAATTAACGCATTTGTATGTGCGATCGTTTCTTGTTTTGTAATTTCTTTCTTAGCTTTCTCTGTTTAACTATGTTTAAAACTATGCTTTCCTTCGCTTCCCTCTTGTTGCTTTTATACTTGGCAGGTGTAGATTACCTTAATCTCAACCGTCTAGTTCAGGGGTGTCCAATCTAATCCAGAAAGGGCCGGTGTGGGTGCTGGTTTTTGTTGGAGCCCAGCACTAACACACTTGATTCTACCCAGCAGGGTCCTGATTGAATCGCCTGATTAGTTAATTAGTGGATTCAGGTGCTGTAGCACTGCTGGCTAGAACAAAAACCAGCACCCACACCGGCCCTTTATGGACAAGTTTGGACACCCCTGGTCTAGTTTGATTGATTGTCTAAGCCTCTTGTCTCGAGTCATTATTGTTCACCCGGTTCACGTGAATTTGTTTATTAATCCCATGTGTTTCTGCTTCCTTCTGAGATTGCCTTCCGAGTCCCCGCCTCTTCCCGTGCGTATATCTGTGGGCAGGATAGCCTGTGTTGCCGGCGGTCAGCAGCTGGCTGGAGAAAGGAGAGGAAAGGCCGCCTGCACGATAACGTAGGGCAGGGGTCCCCAATCGTGCCCAGAATGGGCCAGTGTGGGTGCAGGCTTTCATTGCAACCAAGCAGCTACACACCTGATGCCACTAATCAAGGTTATTAGCAAAGAGACAGTTCAATTTTGATTGACACCTCTTAAGCCAATCAGTAATTCCCGTTCACTGGTGAACGGACAACTCAAAATCCCTACGTTATCGTGCAGGCGGTCTTTCCTCTCCTTTCTCCCGCCAGCTGCTGACCGCCGGTAATGCAGGCTATGGGCAGGAGGGAAGAACTCATCATACAGAGCTTTGTTTTGGCTTTGTGCGACATTGCGAAATCTCAGCTCCTGTCCATTCCCGAGTATTTCCTTTGTGTGATTCCCGAGTCTTGTTTTTTGTTGTACCCATGTCTTGTTACTTTGACTTTGTACCCAAGTCTCCCAGTGTTCCTGTCAGTCTAGTTAGGTCAAGTTTTCGTTTTCTAGTTTGGCCACTCATTGAGTGTGCACTGCTGTTTCCCCCTGCTTTGGGCAGCATGCTTTCCGCTATGTACTTGTGTATCATTAATATACTTCAGGCATTTTTAGTACATCGAAAATGACACTTTCAGAATAATAACCATGTACTCATGGAAGCGCATTAATTGTACAATAAATGAAGTCTGCTTTAGTACACGGTTTATTACTATTACAAATTATTTGCCTGATGATGACCTTGGTGAGTTGAAACGCTGCCTGCTTTTCCAGCCAAAAAGTATTGGGAGCTATAACCCAGTGGGCGGACATTTAGTATTTTTCGTTTTCGCTGGCATTTAAATTAGTCATACCCTTCTGGCAAGGGGAGATACTTGACCCCAAAATCATGAAACACTTGAATTGCTAAAAATGTCCAAAAACGCAGTCACATATTTACGCCAACTGATTGACAAGCGGCGAATTAAAATTGATTGACATCTTTCTTCATTTATTAAAGATGTACCAATATATGTGCAAACCCTCATTCTCATAAATTAAATGGGCAAAATTTTCAATAGGGGTCAATATTGGGTCGTGTCATTTCCTGAAATAAAAGTTGCATCATCTCCTATGCAACCAGCATACTAGCAGAGCTGAATCTGTTTTTTTTTCTTGCCATTCCCTCTAATATCAGAGCACACCACTTCTTTCACATGAAATGGTAACGGAGTGGAGGTTCGGGAAAGGAGTGTTTTTCACAAAAGTGGAGATGGACACAAAGAGGCAGAGATTGATGGTTGCCATCTTTGCACCCAATGTTATACATCATCTTTCTGATGCCCAAACTCAAAAAGTTGCTCCTATGTTTCAATGGTAATTACTAATTGTAACAGAGTGGAAATGAAAAAGCGTACTCACCTGAAAAAATGAAAAAATTGGAGGATAAATGCAAGGACAGTGCAGCACATGACGCTGTTGTTCATATGAGATTTACATTGCATGAGTGGCTACAGAATGGAGTGGATTTCTCCGGACATGGACAAGAGGGGATATTTCTCACAAAATAGTGTTTGGGATAAACGCTGAAGCGATGGATTTGCTAAACATGGTTTAATGAATGAATTTAATGAATTTCAAAAAAAAAATTGCAGACTTGTTTTGGTGATGTTTAATGACTTCTGTGTCAGACAACACAGCCACCCTGATTTCAGACATTGAGGTTTTGGGGGGGATCAAGATTCCAGGCTCTTTCACTCAAACACTAAAAGTAGTAGACAGATGGCATTTTGTCACCAAATGAGGCTTAATATCCTTTAAACTTCAGTGTACATATTTCTGTGAACAAAGGACATGTTAATAGATAATGAGCCCAGACATAAATTTCTTCCATTTTGACCACTACTGAAAATTGTGCCCAAATACAGTTGCACTGAGAGCTTCATATTTTTTGTCTATATTCAAGAAATTCTCCTGACAAAAATGTAGTAAAACCGGAGGGGTGGCCAATCTCACCCCTGAAGCATCCAAAACAGAAACCAGTTCGTCTTTTCAAGTTTTGGGGTGGACCCTTTAAACCAGCTAAATTTTATTGAAATCAGTGAGGTGGCATGTGGCAGACCTGCCTGGTGCACTTATGGAAACATGTCACTTCAGTCAAATTAAACTCCTTAATTTTCAGAGCTCTATCCCTATGACGCTTTGTTTTACAATCTATTATAACCAGGCCGTTTCTGGAAACCCTCACTGTTTAGACATCACCCACTTGTTAATTGGCCTATGAAATGTCTATCATTGAATACATGATTTTTTTATGATGAGGTCCCACGAATTTCATTCCGATTACATAAACTTCCTCCCCCTCTCCTTTTTCTTACTTTTTTCCTTTTCTTTTTCCCTCCATCCTTCCCTTCCCATTTTCTCCCAAGCAGTTTCTCCATGGCCTCTCTTAGACACGACTCAGACCCGTGCCTTTCTTGTCTCGTCTGACAGGAGGGGGGGGGCACTTTGACCTGGGTGGGCAGGCCCACCCACATCGCCAACACTGGGAATGGCTGACACATTCCATGTAGAACAGCCTGTCAGTCTTGGGAGATGGCTAAAGAGGAGGCAACGTCACCTTTTTGACGTCATCTCCACCTCTCGACCAGCATATATTGGCCTCAGATCACCATTGAATTTACTTTGACCGCAAGAGGCAGCAGCATCTTCTACCTCTTACTCTGCCATCTATTTGACGACTCAAGATTTTCATCATGCTGGACCGTTTTTCTGGTATCTGGAAAATTTCTGAAAACAAAAACTTTTCAGAATGGCTGAAAGCTATTGGTAAGTTTGTTATTTATATATGCTCTTTGTTCTAGATTGTGGCCATTTTGATTTTTATATTTAAATGTTCATCCAGATTCATAATATCCAGTATTAATTACTTTCACCGTGAAAATATTATGTATGATAAAAATAATCTCTGTTTCACACCATCGTCAGAGGTTTCTCACAGTTCCATGCGAGACACTATCCTTCGGTAAGATGGCAGATCCAAATCTCGCCAAAACTGGTCTCGTGTCCACTCTTGTTTTTTTTTTTAGCTCTGTGGGAGCAAGACTAGCAAGCATTCAGTGAAGCTAGCTATGTAGTCAGCATGTTGGCAGACGATGTCTGTTGTCTTAATTGGGAAAATTTGCACATGAAAGGCATTCTTACGATTATTTTTTTAAAAAGTACAAAGAAACTTGTAAACAATAAATGTCTTCCAATACAATGACATTGCATAAAGGTATTCAACTCAGATTTGTGCAGTCTCATAAAGATGTTTGTACTGCTGGTTAGTGCACTGAACGCTTCTATAGTCACAAAGTCATGTGCTCACAGCAACTCGTGATCATACCATTCACAGCAGATCACGTGATTTCACTGTTCGTAAACCTTCATTATGCATGCAAGCTGAATGACTGCTGACTAAAATTCCTGCAGGTGCAAGATCTGATTTAGTAGAAGCTGGAGATAATACCCAACCCACATTGTACATCTCCCAGAGGGATGGAAACAAGATGAAGGTGGATATAGCAAATGGGCACCCAACATACTACAACGTTCACATAAAGTTCACGCTGGGAGAGGAGTTTGATGATCCCATATCCGATGGAAGAAGCAGCGTGAAAGTATGTTGAATTGACCTCGAAAAACTTTCATTATGAAAATATTGAAATTTAAGCAAAAACATATTCAAAGAATTTTACCAGTATTTTGTCATGGTATCCGTGATTGATATTCTGTAAATAAACCGTTTGAGAAATACAGATCTGAATGCTATGAAAACTAAGCATGTTAATGAAAAACAGTAATACACAACGTAAGCTATACTACTTGTACAAACAATGATGTTTGCAGAACCTTATTGTAAAATCAATGCACCAGAAGTGATTGCCTACGACAGATCAGAGACCAGATGCATTTTAGATCTTTGACTGTTTCCATTCCACTCTGGCAGGGCACGTGTCACCTTTTCAGACTGTGTGTTCTGATGGCCCAATGCATTCTTTTTTAAATTGTAGACCGTTGTGACTTTTGAAGATAACAAACTGATCTACAAACAGAAGTGGGAGGACAAGGAGGCAGTGGTGTTCCGAGAAATCGTGGACGGCTTTCTGATCGCGGTAAGCCAACCATGAGAACGGATTATGATTCTAATTCAGTTGCATCTGTGGAGTGATGAGAACTTCGCGGGTCAATCTCTTGCAACATATTGAATGCATTGCTATCACTGGCTTAGCCTTTTTCACAGATTAATTTCAGAAAACAATGATGTTTGTCTTGTATAATATGAATGTAATGCTGTAATTACTGTTGTTTTCATTAAATGTAAAGTGCAATATAAATTTTTTAAAATCTTTTAACGTGTTCGAAATAAAGAATTTCATTTCATTTCACTATAAATACATTTTATTATTATTATTATTATTACATTTGTCAGCAAGCAAGAATATTTAAAAGTGCTGAAATCTAGTGAATGAAGGAAAATGAATTCACAATGACTGGAATATAAAGGTATAGGCTGCGAATGTTGATCTTCTGAATATGTAACCAAGACTTTTTCTTCTGGTGTTTCCAAACAGACACTCAAATGCGGGGATGCCGTGGCTCAGCGCAAATATTACAAGGCGGGTGATATTCCTGAATCACACTTCGATACACCTGGTTTTTGTGCTGAAATATAATTGTAGTACTAGAGTACTATGGATGGATGGCGCTGTTGCCCCCAAGAAAGATGTTTCTCTGCATCAACTACTAGCCTTGGTCCATGAGTATATTTTTTACATTCAAGTAGGGTTGATTCCACAATCTGAAGATGTGTATCCTAAAGCCAACCATTGAAATTTATACCCTTGCTGGCTAACTGTAGTGCATTTACTGCAATGTTCATGAATCTGTACTGAAGTTATCCATGCAGTTATCATTAATAAAACAAGTTTGCACAAATGGCTTATTTGACTTGGAATTCTAATTTGAACAAATGGGCTGAAGAAAATGAGTGAAATTGTGACATCATGACATGATGCGACGTGATGAGTGTTTGTGTATAAGGACATGTTGACATTAAACTCGGCTAATAAAGAAAATTGGAGAATTTTACAGTTGCTTACATTGTATTGACTAGATCATAAACTACAATGGCAATGCATGAACCCGAATCCACAACTAATAAATTTTTGTGAATGAAACATCCCTATTGGTCTCGGGGTATAGGAAGTAACAAATAACCAGATGGTAATAGGTGAAAATGAAGGCATTATTTAATGTGGGAGTTTTTTGGATAAATTGAATAACAAAAGGGTGGCTGATGCACGAGAGAAAGGGAGAACAAAGGACCGTAATGGTGCTACTCAAATAAAATAGAGAACCAAAAATGGACTTAACCAACTGCAGAAAGTAGAAAGGAAAACTAATGAACATCAATGAGTAACACCACTAAACTAATGGGCTGATAAATTGCGATTGTTGTTATCTGGTCATGTCTCCAGAATATTACACACAAAATTAACAAAGTCAAACTCTACAGTTACAGATTCAAGTCATTATACTTCAAATGATTGTCTAACGATCAATACTTTACACAACTAACAAACCGAGTAACCACCGGAGTGTAAGTTACAGATTCAAGTCATTATACTTTATACGGTTACCAACAATCAATGCTTTATACAACACATGAAACAACGATTAACCACAGAGTTTAACAGCACGAGATTGACTGCTGACATTAAATCACAGCCCATGCCGAATGAGCATTTGACAGCTCGCTTTATAGTTCAAAGACGATGTGTTGGTCCAGAATTGGAGGAGGACAGGAACACCGGACCAATCAGGCACGTCGGAGAGCGGGCAGCAGAGTAGACAGGAGGCTGGTGGTGGGCTGGGTTGAGCACCTATAAAAAACGGGGGCTCGCACAGAGTTATTTGCATACAGCGACAGGTATTTGGAGACAGGGAGGGAGGATAATCCACATGGGAATACAGACGAACCACTTGGGCTGTAACAGCAAAGCCAAGAATAATTCAAGCAAGAAAACATGATGGAAAAAAAAACAGTAAAGAGCATCCTATCAAAGGAAACACAAATGGCAGATTGTTGAGGATCATATTTCAATATTTCTCATAGGGTAGGGGATTGGGCCCCCAAACCTTGTGGAAAACAGGTGGCAGCAGAACGGCAAAGTTCCGAGGGCACGTTAAAGATGGAGTATAGCGTCGGGGAGAAGACTGAAGGCCCCGTGTCCAGTGAAGTATGAATTGACATACTGCCATGGTACTGTCTAGTTGGCGTGTTTGTCGCATGTAAGTTGAGGGCAACACGTGGTATGTGAGTGACAGCCCGCACCTAGCAGAGGGGCATTGGAGATGACCTTTGTCAACAGGTGAGGCTGGTGAAAACGGTCAAAGTTTCTATTCCCATAGCAGGGTGGGGTAGGGATTAGACCGTCGGTTCCCACCTGGGTGGCTGGCAACAACTACGGGATTCGGGGATCGCTATCCACTGGGTCACCAGTCGGTCGGGTCGCAGATGGCAGTAAAGATCGCAGAGAGGGTGGCCATTGCGCTCGGCTCAATGTACAGTCTGGCCACCACAAGCCAAAAGCGAATGCTTTAGTAGACGTGTGGTCCTTCTGTGATCGGTGCCCTTTGAAACGAAGAAACCGGGAAGCATAATCACGTGATGTATTTGATTTCTGTAATGATACACTCAGAAGTGTAGCAACTCAGGGATAATCTAAAGATCATAAGCCTTTATTACAAAATGGGTCAGGACCAGAAGGGACAAGGATTGCCAAGCCAAAAACAATGTCCAAAAAACGAAGTCCACAGGACAGGCAGGAGTCATAACCAGTAAGGCAGATGTGCAACGATACGTAGACAGTAAGCCAGAACTCGTGGTCGAAATCCAGAAAGGTAGGTCATACACAGGGCATCCAAAAACAGAAATCGTAGTCGTACAAAAACAGATCAAAATCCAAAAAGGCAAAGCAGGAAACGAAGGGCAATGGCAAACTCGAGGTCGGGCAAAACTGTCGTGAAGAAGCAATAAACAAAAGGTATACGAGGACCTCTGCACAGACGTAAATTGATCAATGTTCTGACAAGGAATGAACTGCATTGAAGACTTTAAATAGACAAGAGGGAAGTCACATGCTATGCAGGGAACAGGTGAATTGGATAAGACTAATTACAGAGGTAAACACACATGGGACAGTCCTAAACCAGAAACAATGGACAAAAACCAAGACGCGGACAGGATCCACGCAAACAACCTATAGCAGATAAACAGCTCTGGTTAAGGAGTCACATGTGCACAGTTAAGATTCCAGGACAGAGAGAGAAGCGCACCTCAGGTGCGTAAGCAGTAATCAAAGCAGCCAATAGCAGTAAGAGCCAAAATGGTCCTGTCCTGTGCGGTGTCCTGCGAGCTGTCCTGCGCAGTGTCCTGCAGTGTCCTGCGCAGTGTCATGTGTCCTGTGCAGTGTCCTGCGCAGTGTCATGATGGCTAGGCTGCTACATATTGTGTGCCATCGCGCAATAGGCTACGTTGCACTTTGGATGTAGCCATCTCGGCAGCTAGTATGCTAGCCAAAGTTAACTAAGGAAAATATTTGTAAATGATCATCACATTAAAGCGATATGATTTGATTTTTTCGCCAAATCTATTAATTGAGCTGGCTGTAATATGCATTAGCTTATCCGAGGCTTCGCGGCAGTGTTGTGCACCTGCAACCCAAGTGTGCTTGTAGATCTCAGAGATGTTAACTAGCATTGCTAGTGAGTCTAAAAGCAATCGCTTAGGTACAGCTAGCTAGCTATGATGCCTACTGGAGAAGCTCTTCCAGCCCTGATTTGTCACTTTCAACGCCATCTCACACGCACAACCTCTTTCACCATTGATCAGCAGCTATTTTCCCGAAAGAACAAACTGGCAGTTCAGCCTGAGACATGTTATTTCATAGCTAGTTAAAGCAGCATTATCCTTCCATGCCTGCTATCGCATATTACATTACCTCAGATAAAACGCCATCTGTCTTCCCACCCTGCTGATGCTAGTTAGGGGAAATTTTTGTCATCATTTTTATACTTAATGGCTGTGATTCGGTTTCTCCCCAATCTTCACAAGCTAGCTAGCTGACAGTGATTGCTCTCAGATCAGATTAACTTTCATGCACCCATGTGGAGCAGCAAGAAGATTTTACTGGCCACACCAAGAGGATGTTTGCTGGGTTCCTGTACAACATGTCATTACTAAGTTGCAAGCACCCAAAAACTGCCATGGGACGCAGATATAACCTCAGTGAGGAATCTCTTAATTTAGCAAAACTATGATGAACTTGAAACGAGTAATCTTATGTACACTGTATTGACCATGATACATTTGAATACTAGGACAAAGTAATGATGTGGCTATAATGTATTTTGCTAAATAAATATCTTATATACAAGTTTGATATGGCATTTTCTGACCTATATATGGTACTATAACCAATGTATCTAAATATTGCAGATCTTTAAGTGACTTTCTGTTATCTGATGTTATGATTACAGCCTCAGAAACTCCTGCAATATGCAAGGAATCACATAGAAATAATGAAAAATGAGCGTTTACAGGGTGTTACTAAAAAATTCATGACTATTTAATGAAGAGTTGGACCATAACCACCTTTGAACCAAAGATAGCCAAGAATGTAAGCTTTAAGATGGTGAAGATTCCAAGAATTTACAGGTTGTCACGCCTCAGCAATTTGATGTCAAATTTCATGAAATTTTGGCTTTTTTAGGATTTTGCTGTGTATTTTCTGTACAACCATGAAATTGACACGCTTGCTATTTATTGTACCAATAGCACTATGTGAGGAGAGCTTGCCCAGAAAAAATCAGCTCTTTGCCTTCATAACTTTGGTCATGAATGGCATTCAAAGTTGGTGTCAAAGACATTTGGCATTTTCAAACTGCCATAGCTCCCTAAGAAAAAGAGAAAAGCAATTGAAAATGCACTTGCCTAGTTTACTGGGCCTAGATGCTACACTGAGGACGATTTTGAAGCAATGGCATAAGTACAACTGGAGATATTGCTTCCTAAAAACTCCCTTTCTTCTTTTGTTGCAAATACGGGTGTGAAAATTCGTACACTATCCTTATTAGTTTTGGCAGAAAAAAATAATAGACATATTTAACTGAAATTTGGCACAGATCCCAAGTATATTACCTTTCAGCGATAATTTTTTTAAACAAATCTGAGATGGTCAGGTGGGAGGCATATGTTGAATTGACACGGCATTACCCTTTTGCCTAGCGCCTAACAACATTAAGTTTGGAACTTACATCGAAGTTGCTTTATGATATTATTCATGTCATCTCGGTGTTACATACTCTTAGGTGGTGTGTACAGTAGCAGGATGTCTGCTGAAATTTGAGTTAAGTGGTCGACGCCACTGTCTTAACGTCACTACATAGACTCGGCCAGATAAAAACCTAAGCCGTCGCTGCTTGCCCGTATGCGTAGTAGATGGCATGGACCTCTTGATCTGCCACCACTGGCACGCAATCAATAAATTCCATACATCTTGCATTGTGCAATCACTCATTTTTCTTCTTGTTTGTCGCTGATTAGCTACTACACGACCTTTTATAGTCTTGAAACGAATTCTGTGCACGTATGACCAATTTCATCACGCCTTTTATTTCCATTCAAACTACAAAACACATGCGAGTGCATTTAAGGCTGCCCATTTACTGATATATATATTATATTATATTATATTATATTTACTATATAATTTTGCCCAAAGACTGCTTTGCAAAAATGAAAACGAGATGTTACAGCTCACTTCTCAAAAAATGATTCTCTGATTATTTATTAATGCACCACTATTTGGCTTTATTGTTTTGTTTATATTTTTATAGTTTTGTGTACTGTATGTGCAATAACACGGGCTACTTTACTGAAATAGGAATAATTTAAAACCCAGTGACAGGGGTGCTTTAGTTTTTTGTTTTACTGTACTGATGCAAATGCTCAATTTACATATGTTTGCTACAATACATGTTTCATACAGATTCATTGCGATTCCTTTTTTTCTTGTACCAGGTTTAGAGGTCTAGAGTAAAGTGCACAAGTAGGCCAAATGCATCAGTCGATTTCAGGTGGCAAATCATAGATCCAGACAACAAGATAATCTGACATGAATGTATAATTTGATGCACTATTTATGCTTTTTTATGATAAATTAGTGCTAAAAAATTTTTGCTTTGTAATTTTTTTGCAGTATTAGGTCTAGTGACGCCCCTGCTGTATCCCTCCCATGTCACTGAGCAGCGCGAAGGCTTCTGGCCGCAGCTGAGCTGACACTGTCACGCTAGGGATGAGATCTGCAGCTGTGATGGTCTCTCCTGCACCGCAGTGCTGCGGCAACCCGGCAGCTGCATTTTTTATTAATAATATAACAACCTGGCGTAAGATGTAATACAATGCCGGCTAATCTAAAAACGGATGGACGAACGGACATGCTCCTTCGCAATGTCCCCCACTCCATTTAGAAGAGGGGCATTAATAAAGATACAGTGTCCAAACTGCTTCCATTAATTCACAACATTTGTCAAATTTGGTGCCCCTGTGTTGTTATTAAATGGTGCATCTGGCCTTTTGGGTAATGGGTTTCTGTTAATGCATTTATTGGCCTGTTGCACCATAAATCCCATTGTGCATTCCTCACGCCATTTCCTGCACCCGTTCCCTGTCTGGCTCATTGTCTGTTAATTTGGGTTCTCTGATTACTTTATGTCTTCGCCAAATTATCTGGGTTTGTTTTATGCTTCTGCTGTCTCGTTTCTGTCATGGTTCTGGATGTTTGTTTGTTTGTTTTGCACTTTTCTTTGTGGCTCTCGTCCCGGGGCGATATTGAGTTCCTGTTAAAGCGGATTCTTTACCCAGCTGGCTTATTGAACTGGGGCGGCTCTTCCCCGCACTCTATATAAGCCGGATGTTCGCCACGCCGCTTGGCTAGAGTGTCTGTTTGTAGCTAAGCAATATAGCTGAAGATATCTGTAGTCAGGTTTTGTATGACTTTCTATCTCCTAATTATTGGAGTTTCTTCTCCGTCTTTCTATCTCACTTTGCTTCAGTGGTTCGGAATATTATACGTCCTTTGGAAGTGCAATACTGTCGTTTGGTCTGTATTATTCTCTGTGCTTGAGCTGAGTCCGTGCTACTCTCTTTCTCTCTGGTGGTTGCACCTGGCCTCCGTAATCCACCAGCCATTACAGATCCTCTCGCCTCAGCTTTCTCTTGTTCCCAGTTCTTGTCTCAGCCTTGTGTGATATTTGTGCCTTTCCAGTCTTTATCTTCACAATCCTCCCTTATGCCGTGGACTGGTCTCCCGATTTTGACCCCAGGTTTGACACTTGACTTCACCCTACACTCTCCCCTGGATCCTGATCTCTGCTGCACGACCATGTCCTCTGTGTGGCCATGCTCTGGTCGTCCTACATTACTCTACCCACCTGTTCTGGACCCTGAACTGCTCTTTCTGAAAATGAACCTCTGGTTTTCACATCCCTGTGATTTGTAACTGATCCCTCCATCCATTGTCTGTTTGTAGCTAAGCAATATAGCTGAAGATATCTGTAGTCAGGTTTTTAATGACTTTCTATCTTCTAATTATTGGAGTTTCTTCTCCCTCTTTCTATCTCACTTTGCTTCCGTGGTTCGGAATATTATACGTCCTTTGGAAGTGCAATACTGTCATTTGGTCTGTATTATTCTCTGTGTTTGTGCTGTGTCCGTGCTACTCTCTTGTCTCAGCCTTGTGTGATATTTGTGTCTTTCCAGTCTTTATCTTCGCCTCTGCTTACCTTCGTTTACAATCCTCGTGGACTGGTCTTCTGATTTTGACCCCAAGTTTGACACTTTACTTCACCCTACACTCTCCCCTGGATCCTGATCTCTGCTGCATGACCATGTCCTCTGTGTGGCCATGCTCTGGTCGTCCTACATTACTCTACCCACCTGTTCTGGACCCTGAACTGCTCTTTCTGAAAATGAACCTCTGGTTTTCACATCCCTGTGATTTGTAACTGATCCCTCCATCCATTTCTAACAGAAGTAGCCATAGTTGGGGTCTGATCAACACCAGTAGCCTAAACGGGATGACGTCAAACTGGTAATGTTCCAGAGTGTTTCGGAGGCAGACTGAGTTCTGTTTCCCCCTGCATCGGAATGCCCAGGCTGCAAAAACACTGGTCATCTAAGCTACAAGGGACATGTACCAGCAGAGATATAGTTTCACTTTAGTTCGAGGTACATTTATTTTATAATAAGCAGAAAATTACCCTGCAATGATGAGCAGCTATGTTCTATAGGAATGAACAATAAAGGCACTGTCCTCTGCACACTCAGTGTATTGTGTGATTATTATATGGGCTATATTTGATACATTAAACGAACCAAATTATATTATCATAAGGAAGCGTTGCTTTTGGTGTCTAATTACATATGGTAGTGCAGAGCCTGATTCGGGTGGAATAACCTCTAATTGAAGAATATTTTCGGTCTAATGCAACATTATATTCAGCTTCTAATTACACTGCCATTGAATAAATTAATCCTTATTTAGAACATCATTGTGTTTGTGTATTGTCTAATTTATAACTTATTGTTTTTCATTTCTGTTCAATTGGTGCAAAGTATGTCCTGTTTGTGTACATAATTAGTATACCGCAGAATACAGCATGACCGATTACTTTAAATGTTGAAGCCTGGTGGGTAAACTTGTTGACAGCTTCGCATAGAAAGAATAGTTAGAAAAATAACATTGGACCATTTCTCTTCAGAAAAAAAGAACTTTTCAACAGTGCCTTTCAGCAATATGTTCTGGTTCTCTAAAGTATGGGAGGACTTTACACCTTGAAGCTGCTCAGCTTTTCAGTGAAGCAGCATCCAGCTTTTTCCCAAACAGTTCACTGCAGCAAAAGTGAACGAGTAAACCTGGGAGTGCATACACATACATACAAATATTTACACACTGATGAGCCAAAACATTAAAACCACCCACAGAAAATGCAAATAATCTTGATTATTTTGTATCAATGGCTAATATCAAGGTCTGCATGAGAGCTTAGCCAGTAAGCTAACAGTCAGTTTTGTAATCAACGTCTTTAGACAGATTTCAGAATTCTTTTGTATTTGCTGCTAGTAATGTTTTAAATGACTGACTGTAAGCCGATAGCATGTTATTTCCAATAGCTCTGTTTTTGTTATTTACTTTCTTGTGTGCTTTTTGCCAGGTGTTCAACAGTTTGCTCTTTGGGGTTAATAAAGCTGACCTTGACCTTGACCTTGACCTTGGATGTTGGAGGAATGGCACCTGAGTGACTTTTACAAAGGGCCAAATCGTTATGGCGGGATGAGTGAGTGGGTGATATCATCTCTGAAGCTGCAAGGCTTCTAGGGTGTTTACAGTCAGTAGTGATGAGTACCAACTGACAGTGGCACATGGAGGAACAAACCATGAACCAGTGACAGGGTGTTGGGCTCCCAAAGCTCATCAATGCACAAGGGCAACAAACACTATCCCGTCTGGTCCAGACTGACTGAAGGGCTACTTTGGCACAAGTCGCAGGGAATTTTAATGACACTTACGTGTGAAATGCGTCTCAACACACACTGCATTGCACCCTGCTGTATATAGTGCTTTGTAGCTGCAGACCAGATGAAGTACCCATTTTAATCCCGGTACATCGCCGAAAGCACGGACATTGGGCACGTGAGCATCGAAACTGGACCTTGGAGCAGTTGATGAAAGTCACCTGGTCCACTGAGTCCTGTGTTTGGCTATAAATCATGTGCTTCAGCTGGGTATGCATGCACCATTTACCTGGGAAAGAGATAGCACTGGGATGCACTGTGAGAAGAAGGCAAGCTGGTGGATGGAGGGTGATGCTCTGGAAAATACCCAGCTGGGACACCCTGGGTCCAAGAATTCAAGTAGCCATCAGCATGGTGGAGATGTTTTTGCAGTGCGAGGGAGAGCTACTCAGTATTAAACAGGGGGTTTAATGTTGTGGCTGATCAGTAGACATAGCACAAATATATCATTTGCATGTCTTTGGCACCCTTGATTTTTTAAAATAAATATTTGGTTTTATATTATTAATTTAAATTAACTTTTGTCAGTAGAACTAAGGGTCACAAAAGGCTGCCTTGGTATACCTGGAGAGATAGGGGCAAGAGAGACTGTGAAAGGTTCTCCAGTATGCTTGCAACTGGAACAGCCAGTCAGTTTTCATACAGAGCATTCAGATGGTTTGCTTACATAACATAATAATGTGGTGTGAATCGGCAATTCACCCTATCAAAGCTTGTCATTTGCCTTGCATTAAAGAGTATATGCCACAAATGATACTTTAAAACTAGACACTTACAAAGGATACTTATAAAGTAAAAAAGCATAATTTCTACCTCTACTGCATTACCCCAACCAGCTGTGCAAAAATATAAATAAGTAAAATGAAATTAAATAAATAAATAAATCTTTCCATTTGCTTTAGATAATTCTTTTCAAGACCCAAAGACTTGCAAACAGATCACCATTTTTCTATTCTGAAAACAGTAACATTCTCTCCCAAATACAACTCTGTTGAATTTTTCCGGGTCATATGGTCTCTAAAGCAGCTCACAATATCTGACCAAGAATAATATTCAAGATTAAAATAATCTTGGATTCAGACTCCGTGCTGAAGGCTTCATGCGCGAGCCATCCCCCCCCCGCCCCCCTTTTTTTTTTACTGCAACAGCGCAGTGGCTAGAACCTAAAAGATACTGTTCAGCCGCTTTCACACCGGACGCGAAACAAATTTTTCGCACGACAGATTACATTCGAAGTCATTGGCTTTGAATGTAATCTGTCGTGCGAAAAATTCGTTTCGCGTCAAGTGTGAAAGCGGTTTTACTCCCAGGTCTTTTTCACACCGATTGCATTCCAATCTTGATCCTCGCATAAAATAAACCTCCACAAGTAGAACTTCATATTTAGCTGTATTGAATTTCATTTGCCAGGTTTCCTCCCTCTTCAGAATTTTGTTCAAATTTTCCTGATTCACTTCACTAACTGTTGGCTAAATGTCCTATTTTTGTATCATCTGCAAATTTAACGAGTGTGCTGTCAATGTTCCGGTCAAGGTCAGGCATGCGAATGAGGAAATTCAGTGGTCCTCATTCATCCCAGTGGGACTGCATCTCCCATATTACCCCGCTCAGATGCAATCTCTTTAAGTGAGAAAATTGCTGCAGTGATTTTGCTGTGATTTAATTTTTCCCCACAGTGAACAGCAACAGCAGAAGTGGCAAATTGCGGTAACTTTCTCTCTTACTCACTCAACCACGGTCGTTTGTTGGGGGCGGGTGGAGGGCCGCGTCCGCATTAAGCACCGTGGGTTACAATGGTTTTTTGCTTCAATGATTATTAGCCTCTCTTCATCGTGTACTGTATTTTTGATGCATAAGAACTTATTTCTAGGTTCTCATTTCTGTACATCCCAAATATTCTCTGCATTGGGTAGATGTCATATTTTTTTAACAAGAGAACACGTATTGCATAGTGTCGACCACATTATGTTCTTAACCAAATAGAAGATGCGAGAACACTATGGACTCTTCGGGACATTGGTCCCTCTGCTGCCCACCTAGAGAATTACAGATATTAGGAAACTATTCTATTCTGGCTATGAGCTGTTCTCTACAAAGGAGCCCAACACATGAATGAGTTATCCCGCATTGGTGCTTACACATTTTTTTATCTCAACTTTTCTTCATGGAATGGAAGCATGATTAAAATCTGAAATAATTAAAATATGGACTCTGTGAAGAGCTCACGACAGAGCTTAAGCTCTTTATTCGGACTGCGATTACTTTATTTAGGACTTAAGGGGAAAACAAATAATCAGTGGTTGTGCAGTAACTGACGATCGGAGCCACATTACTAATGAGACCAGGGTGACATCTAGTGGTGTTTTCAGTGAAATACAGCAGAGAAAATCGCATTGATGGTCGTGGGAACACTCGCAAATCCATAAACCAGGCTTTCTGTTCTTTTATTAGCAAAAATTAGTGCGTACCATTTCACTTTTTAAAACATAATGTGAAAATCAGAAACCGGCATCATGAACCATGCTGCAATCAAAGCCATTGAGATCGTATTTTTCTGTGTTCTGTTGTTTAATACGAATATTTATTGGAGGTTCTGACCTTTATCAGTATGGTAATACGCACTGCTTAATTCCCATGAAGGCTGATGTGAAAGAAGTATGAATATGCAGGCATACAAAAACAAACAAGACATTTGTTTATAAAATCCAGTTATCTTGTTAAAAATATTTAAAGAACAACATGTAGAGTACATGCTATATTTCCAAATGAAACCAACTCATTCAAAATAATGGTACCAATAATAATATTATTATTATTATCATTATTATTTTAAATCTCTGTTGGATTCTTTATATGGGGAACTGAGATGTTTTTGTGCATAGTGAACCTCTTTGCTGACAGTATGTCCTTTGTGAGAGACATCAGGAATGTGGATTGACAATCAGGAGGAGAAGATGGTTTTGTGATTCATTCAGTTTATTAAGTAGCAGGACATGAGCAGATAAAAGGTTTGCAAATATTTGAACACAATTCATCAAATGCCAATCAAGTCTGCTGTAACACAGGTTGAAGTCATTTCAGTCATTGAAGGAGGCGAACAACATGGTAACGCTGGCTCCGTTTGTCTGTCTAATGGACTGAAATAGCACCAGTATTTTCTAGCAGACATTTTCCGGCATTAGTGAACACAACAGAATGCTCATCGCTAACATAGGCACTGTCTGTGACAGTCATACAATCTTCGTAATAAACTGAAAACACACACTGGCTGTTGGGAGACACGGCTAACGAAACCTTTAGGAGGCATTAGTAGAAACTTGACTCCTGAACATTCGTTGAACTTTCAGCCCCCAGAGGAGTTTTTCTCCTCGCAGCCTCGGCCTGAGATGAGGCTGGCGCTGTAGTAAACATGCAGGGGCTTCGCTGTCGCATTGGACACATGGATGTTCCCCATCTCTGCTGCAGCAATAGAGAGAGGGAGAGAGAGAGAGAGAGCGAGACAAGAGGAGTGAAAGAGAGGGGGACATAAAACGAGGGTGAGAGAAGGGGAGGGGAGAGGGGTAGAAAGAGAGGGAGGACCAGAGAGGAAGGAGAGAGGAGAGGAGACAAGGGAAGGGACAGAGAGGAAAATGAGAGAAACAGAAGAAAGATAAATCGTTAAAAATAAAAAAATACAAATAAACAACTCAGGAATAAAAAAAACTTGTAATTGAACTGAGGATGGGGAGACTGTGCTTATGTGTGTGTGTGTGTGTGTGTGTGTGTGTGTGTGTCTGCATATTTTTGTTGATGTTTGTGCGTGTGTGTGTGTGTTTGTGTGCATGTCTGCGTGAGTGTAGTTGAATGTTTGTGTGTGTGTGATTACATGTGTGTGAGGGCATATGGGTGCATGCCTGTGTGGGTGTGTGCCTGCACACATGCGTGTGTGCAAAATTATTCTAAAATTGCAATGAAGTACATTTCTCCCTACAACCCCAATTTCAAAATAGTTGGGACAAACTGTAAATTGGGACAAAGTGTAAAGTATAAAAAACTTTTCAAGCTTTTATCAGACGATACTAGAACAAGCTTCTGTTTCTGCGCTGGGCCACCCAGAGGATTTGGGATTGTCGATTGTCCAGCCAGGCTGGGTTAGATGCAGCAAAGTGTTGTCCCATGAATTTTACTTCTCAAATTTACTGACCTCTAGTTTCAAAATAAAAGTCCACTTTATTCACCAGTATTTCCTGCATGGTTGTCCTGTGATAAACGTATTCTCATTCACAAATTGTCACGTCTTGATGCTAAATCAGGTCTCCTTAGTTTTAGTTTTGAATACAGTGACTTGGCCAGCCCTTTTGCATCAATTTTCAGCGAGCAGGGTAGTCTGATAGATTTAAGGTGACAAGCTTTTAAAAAGGTAGAAATTAGGGTTTAAGGTTTGAAAAGGGTGATTTAGGTAAATGAATGTAAATGTAAAACTCAGTGTTAGAAATGGGGATCGACCCCGATCTCCGGCTGGGATAGGGCACGGTCCGGGGGTCCCCACCATGCACCCCAACCTCCAGTCTGCGCTGATGTTCTCACTGTATAAGGACGTGTAATGTGGGGGAAAAAAAGCCACTAGATGGCAGAATTGACATTTTTTTGTTAAGCCCAGTTCGGAGCCAGGTTTTTGGGCATGTTCTGGGCATTCCTGAGAGGGGAAAGTCCCAGAGAATTGAAAAAAATTCTGGAAGGTGGGAGGGGGCTGTAAAAGAGTATATAAGGAGAAAAACTGAGAGAGTAAAGTAGTAGGAGAAATTGCAAGGAGAAATTGTGGAAGGATACATTTAACCAGACCTGTCACTCTTTTCAAGACCTGTGAAGCTTTTTGTGGATTTTTGCCTGTGTTGGATCATTTTCCTGTCCCAGGACATCGCAACAAAGCAACCCCATCTCAATTACAAAGGGACTGTAAATATCTCATTCTTTTTTACTTCAATCTTGGTCACTCAGTCTTTGTTGTATTAAATCTGTTAAAGTTTTACAATTTTGTCTGTCATCCCTTGCTGTCCGATATGTCATAACAAATTGGGGCCATAACAGACGTCACCTGATTGGCTGCTTTGCTTTACTGTCACAAAGGATACGGCGTAAGAAAGAGACGCAAAAGGACTCCCTTACTGATCGTATATCCATGCCCCTGACTTCTGACCTCACCTCAATATGAGACACCTTGGGAGTGAGAATGGGTTACTGTAACTGCTTCTTTTTTAATTCCTCATACTGACTGTACTGACTCAGGGAATCAGTGTGTGAACCATGGACTGTGTATAAAGATGGACAGCTGACCGGCTCCTGAAATGAGCCATAGCAGCTGTACGTCACATTGGCGCCCACCTGTCGCGGACTTTTTTTTAATTTTTTTTATAGTATCTTTACGTAGCTGGCGTAAGAACATTGACAGGAGATTGGATTCACTAAAATATTTTCGATCCCTAGTAAATTTGTTGAGTTGCAGCCTGAAACCTCTAAAAATTACAGCACAGAATGTCATTATTATCTGTGCCAAAGTTTATTCTGATCAGGTCAATCAGAACAAAATTAGAGAGGAATGTCTAGGTGGCTTCTCCATTTTGGCAATTTAGATACCTTGTGTTCCATTTTAGATTTCTTACATACCAAGCTGTAAAACCCATAAAGTTTCACATATATATCACTACAGGCATCCATTCCAACCAAATACAACATTTTTTTAGTTTTTAGAATAAAAAAAAAAAGATTATTATTTCTGCCAGTTTTGTTGCCTATACAATTTCCCATTCAAAGATAATACATACAATGAAAATCAAGTTTGACTCCACTGGAGCATATTTATTAAAAAACAAAACAAATAAGTAAAATTATAAATACAAAGGCAATGAGAAAATATGTTAAAGAAAAGTAAGAATAACAAAAACCCCAGCGATTATTTGTAGAAGGCAACTGCGATTAATCCCCCCCCCAAAAAATAAAATAAAATAAATAAATAAAGGTACCCTGATCAGGAATCGTACCTTTCAGCAGCGCAGCATTTTATCCAATAGGCTGCGCCAATCGACAACAGTCTATGGTGGAATTGCCCATTCAACGAATGGGTAAGGAAAATACGTAGGCTACTGTACCGTTGTTGGCTCAGTATTTGTGCGGAATAGTGCAAAGATTCTGTCAGAAAACGACTTTGAAAATGAATGTTGAATATTTAGCGGATAATTATTCTGACAATACGTCAAACAAATTAGTCATGCGTTTATATGGTCGCGCTATTCAAGAACATTCATTATGTCCCATGGACTCAGTTTGACGCACTCGGAACGCAAAGCTGTAGCTCAGGCTCGGTTTCTGCCATAAAGGTGGTTTAGAGTTCGTTAGAATCATCAGGACTCATACAATCAAATTCCTACCGGCATAGTCTTCCTGACAGCATCACAAGCCGATCTCAGAAAGAATAATACATTGCAAGGAGGCGGAATGCTACGGAGCTGAGATATTTGAAGCAACGCCCTGGGAAAGAACATGCTAGGATCCCGGCAGATCTAGTTTCGTTATAACGCGAACACATTGGGCTAACAATAGCAAGCGCAGATTTACCCTCAAGCAGTTTTTTTATTGCAAAATATCAAAGGTAAGAATTTTTTTCTGCTCATCTCTGTAGACTGTAAAGTGTATGCCTGCTGTTCTTTCAATGTGGTGTCGGTTTAAAATGACAGGGCTCATATTGTTGCATTCTGTGGACTTTCCTCTTTTATTTGAGGTATCGTTTTAATGCATAGCAGGAATTCAGCAGAAATCCTGGCGATTCAGCACTGATATGATTTTATCCTATGTTCTGCTGCATGCTTCTTTACTTGCTGTTAATTAAAACTGACCGTTAAATTCTCACCCCCAGCTGTTGGAGAACAAATTAACTGTGTTGCCCACTTTCCCTAACCGCTCCCTCAAAATCTTTGTCTTTAGACATCTGCCTTCTGCCTCCCCATGGTCACCTGAGTTGTGGCATACAGTAGCTCTTTCAGGCAAGATGACCTTAATCATAACTTGTATGGTGAGATGGATTGCAAATTTCTAAATGTGCAATTTGAGCTTGTTTGGAAATTAATAGAAAAATAGGAGAAGTACATCCTTTTCTGTGAGCTATAACACAATTTCAAATCAGTGAGGACTTTAAATCTCCTGTAGTCTGAGCCCGGCTCTGTGAGGATCAGAAAAGCCATGGCAAGCAAGGTCATGTGTGCTGTAATTCTGGAATCACCGCAATGGATGTTCATTCAGCTTGTTTACTTCATAGCAAATCAACAAACTGCAGACTGGACACAAAACTATTTTTGTTCATTAGCATAACATTCAGGCTTCGTGAAACACACAGCAAAGAAATTAGATTTTAATAAATGGCATATTTTTTCATAAACAAGTAGCGGAAATGTATGCCATCACTATAATTTGAGGAAAGAATTATGGAATCATCAAAAATCCAGAATTAATAGTTTGTTGCTCCTCCCCGGGCTTTTCTTATGGCCTGAATTCTTGGAGGCATGGACTTCATTAACCAAAATACTCCCGACAGCATCTGGGTATCCTGATGAGTCAGTGATGGTGTCCTGAGGGAGCTCCTCCCAGACCTGGATCATGGTATCAGTGAGTTCCAGCGCAGTTGGTTGTGGTACTTATCAGCGTTGGAAGCACTGATACATAGCATCCCACTGGAGCTCAATTGGGTCTAGGTCAAAGGAACAAGAGGGCCAATCTATGGCATCAATGCTTTTATCATCCAGGAACTGCCTACATGCTGTGACCACATGTGGCCAGGCATTGTCCTGCACCAGGAGGAACCCATGACCCACTGCCCCAGCATAAGTTCACACAATTGCTCTTAGGATTTCACCCCAGTGTCAAACAGCAGTCAGGGTAACGTTGGCAATCACATACAGGGCTGTGCAACCCCCTAAGGATATGCCTCCCCAGACCATTACTGATTCACTGCCAAATCAGTCATGCTGGATGATGTTACTGGCAGCAGAACATTCACCACAGCGTCTGCAGACTGTTTCACGCCCATCACACATGCTCAGTGTGAACCTGCTCTCATCTCTGAAGAGAACAGGGCACTAATGCCGAATCTGTCAATTCTAGTGTTCTCTAGCGAATACCAATCAAGCTGCATGGTGCTGGGCTGTGAGTTCAGGTCCTACTTGACGACATTGAGCCCTCACGCCGCCCTCACAGTCTGTTTCTGACAGTTCAGTCAGAAACATGCGCACAAGTAGCCCTGCTGGAGGTCATTCTGTTGGGCTCTGGCAGTGCTCTTCCATTCCTTCTGGCACAAAGGAGCAGATACAGTCCCGCTGCTGGGTTGATGCCCTTATACAGTCCTGTCCAGCTCTCCTCACGAAACGGCTGGTGTCCTGGTATCTCCTCCATGCTCTTGAGACTGTGCTGGGAAACACCGCAAACCTTCAAGCAGAACATAAAACAGAGAAGAACCTGTCTTGCCCTTATTTGCAATGGAGTAAAATAGCTGAATGTACATCATCTGTGAGAGTTTTCCATAATTTATGCCAGGGGTTCCACAAACCAACTTAATTTCAAAACCGGTTTCATATTGCTGCTTTTTTCTAATAATTTAAATATATTGCTTAGAACCTGTAATTGTTTGTCATCTCTCACAAGCTCTCAAAATGTAATGTAAGAGGGCTTAAAATGAGTTTGGAACATAATAACAGTTCATTATAATTATTAACATTATCCAGGGGTGCTGAAATGAAATTTAGAGGTGCTTAAGCATCCCTATAAAAAGTCTAAAATCGCTATTTCTTCATTCAGTTTAGTGTTTTTTACACATTTACAAGTCGTCCTCCTCTTCTTTCACCGAGCGCGCTGTGCGCTGCGTCTTCTGCAAGGAACAACACAAACACAGCAAAAGAGGTCAGTACATGAAATTAATTTACTTTTTACTCAATTTTTTGGTTATTATATACACCACTTTAGATTAATTCCGAGTTGTTTCCTGGTGTCATTTTGCATTTAACCCCGGGTCACCCCTTAATTATGAGGACTTTCCATCCAGTCACTAAAATGGCACTTAACTTGGGTAGTGAAATTTATGGCTACAAAGGCCAGACATAAATACTAAGAACTGATATTCTGTGGCAGAGGGTTTAAAAAAGGGAAAGGCTTCACGCAGTGAACTATTGTCTGCTTCTGCGATCATGCTGACGTTCTCCGTCTCCGAGTTCAGCTGTTGCCGTCATCCCACCTGCGACAGGCTCCCGTTAACGTCAGCTAATGTTATGCTCTGCCTCATTAGCATTTGCCTCTAACGTGCATGGCTGCCCATGTGCAAGATGCCCCTGGTACGCGCACCAGTCATAATATGGATAATCCGGCCTAGTCTGAGAGTCTCTCCTATGCGATGATGCCTGACCACCTGTTTTAACTTTTGACACCACGTTGCATGCGTTACTTTCAATCATTGATGAAGTACGCTGACGGCAAAGCATTTACAATGCAACAGTAAATATAAATTTGGTATATGGCTGAAAACCAATATTCCTCATTGGGATACCAGTCAGATGCTGGCTGTTCTGTTCAGTCTTGATTATGCTGCTGTGTGCGACCGCATATTAATTACGTCACTCATTTGATAATATAGCCATCTAGCTAGCAAATGTTAACTGCGGGCATTCTTTGGAAGCGATATGATTTGGCTTTGCCCTAACTTTGCTAGCTGTAATAGGCATGAACATATTTGATATATTTTCTGGCGCTTTCACTCATCCGAATGGTGTTTTCACATTCTCTAATACTAGTTTAAGCTAATTTGCTATCTGGTTAGAGCAAAAGAGCTATCGCTGTTTACAGCAAGTAGCATGTGAAGGTAGGGCAAAAACCAAATAAAATTGCTTAAATATGATGATTATTAACAAAGACTTTTCTTAAATAGCATGAGGTACCTAGCAGGATGGCCATATAATCTGAAGAGTAATGTAACACGCGACCGCTACACATCAGTGTTGCGCTTCTCAGCTCAAACAGTCCGCTTGCTCTTCAGTTAACATTGAAGGAGGTCGTGTGCGTGTGATCACATTGAAAGTGACCAATCAGCATTGTTAAAATGGTTTAGGAATCGCTGGAGCAATGTAATTGGATGGATGCTAATGAGGAACGTTGTCTGTGAAATAAAAATTTCATGAATGGGGCCCATTGGACCGGTTCGGATGGCGGGGCCCCCCCGCCTCACGGGGGCTGCAGGGGTATACTTTACGGCCCAGACCTGGAGAGATGTCTTATTTGGCTCCTAAAGAGTTGGTCATTTAAAATGTAATGCTGAGATGAATTATGTTTGTGGTCAAGGAGTTTATGATCTCAGAAATGCATAGTTTTAACCCCCAGCCATTTTTCAATTTTCAGTATTATTTCTTTGACAATTTCAATGCTGAATTTACATGAAGATTTTTTATGTTTGCAGCCCTTTTTCTTAACCAAAATCATGAAAAGAAACTGAAATAAGATGGAATTCTACATGCTACAAATGTCTTGACTCAGTTGAGCCATACCCTTCCTCTCTGTGAAGCTGCAATCTTGAATTATTCTGCTTTAAATAAGGTAAGACATATATAGCCAGATTTGGCTTCTGTGCAAGGGGGTTAAAGGAATATGGGCAATTTTGCTGCACACCTTAACAATACTTTGTGGTCTGTTTGTTTTTATGGATAAGAAACCAGTGCCAGCACACAAAGCAGAATGCAAAAACAGATTTGGTAAAAGAGCAATGAAACATTCTCATATAAGTGCTGTCAATTTTAAAATTCCACAAAATCCTATAAAAGAACATGCACTGGTGGGCTTTCTTGCACACAGCATTGACTGGTGGTTCAAAGGTAAACTTTCTGAGACTAGTCATAGAGACATTGATGGCAAGGAACAACTACTTGCACCACTGAGTGAAGTCCTTAACTACGGGGTCGGGTTCCGGATCGTCATCGATAAGGAATGACCCTATAACTGAAAAGAGGCTTTGGCACAGGTTTGTGTAGAACATGTAGAAAAGAGCTGTGAGGTACAGTTCAGGGACCACACGCGAGAGACAGAAATCCAGAAAACGTATGTCTTTAATGGAGTCCGAGTGAAAGCGAAAAAACACAAGAATTGCCAAGCCACAATACGAAATCCAAAAACAGTGTCGACTAGACAAGGGGTCAGAACCAGTAAGACAGGTGAGCAAAGGTGCAAAAACGATAGGCAAAAAGTCGTAGTCGATGAACAAATCCAAGGGTCATACACAGGGCATCGAAACACAGAAATCGTAGTCAAACAAAGAAAGGGTCAAAATCCAAAAAGACAAAATAGTACAAAAGAGCTAGGCAGGAACCGAAGTCGGACAAACCAGTAGAAGAAAAACAATTCTCAATGGCATACACGGTGCTCTGCACAATGAAATATTGATCAACATTCTGACAAGGAGCTGGCCTCGAAAAGACTGCTTAAATAGGGAAGTCACATGCTGTGCAGGGAACAGGTGAACTGAATCAGACTAATTGTAACAGGAGAATCACGAGGGAAACCCCAACCACGAAAATTGGCGAAAGCCAAGACACGGACGGGAATCACACAGACAGCCTTTGACATTAAAACAGCTCCAGTCAAGGAGTTCTAAGTGCACAGATAACGAGTGCAGGAAAGTAATTAAGCACATGCAAAAGATCTCGCAGAAACACAGGGGAAGACAGGCACAGCTGAGCGAGAGGCTGAGACTAGAACTGATTGCTGAGAGGGAATTAGTATTAATTGGTACCGGTGCGACTTTAAAGATTTAACTAGAGTGCTCGTTTGTAAGTTAGTAATCTATATACACGGATTAGTTGTGTTAGTAGGCTATGATGCAAAATACAAATGGTAGTTTTGTTAGTAATCAGAACAGTAAGACGAAGGAAGTAAACGAGAATCAAAGGAATATATTAAACACCGAAATTCATTTAAATCACCCAAAGTAAGTGAGCATGCAAACAGAGAAGACGGACTGAACCAACTAGATTACAAGACAGGGGAGACAAGTGCAATGGAACTGAGTAATGGAATGAACTAAAAACCTGAGTATTACAATAACCAAAAAGAATAAATAAAAGACAAAATCATGAACACTGAACGTGAACTAAACATGACCAAAACCATAACCACGACGAGAGCTGAGGGGACAAAGCCCTGAGGGAAACCAGTGGAGGAATGCAGGACACTAGATAAAGTGCCTTCCACTCTCACACATTGTGACTTGTCCATTTAAAAATTCGACAACCAGCAAAAGAGACCAGAGTCAATGTTATGTTTTTTTTTGAATACCTGCTGAAATATGCAGCTGGATGCAATTAAAAGCAGAGGAGAGGTCAACGAAGAGCAGCCACAGGAAACTCTTTGCACCCTCTAGTTCTGTGTTGATTAGGTTACACTGGGCGCATATTGCATCTTCCATGCCCCTCTTTAGCCTGTAAGCAAATTAAAATGGGTCCAGTTTTCCTTGGACAGTGGTTAAGATATCATATTAAACAGTCTCCTAAAATGACTTAATAATTTAGGATGTCAGCCCTGAGGGGCCTAAAGTCGTTGAGAGACTTTGGGGCTTTGTTTTCTGGCACAGGCATGAGAGTCTTTCCAAAGACGAGCAACAATGTGGAGTTGAAGAGACATTTTGAAGATAAAAAGGAAAATATCTCCCAGCTGTTCAGCAAACTTTTTCATCACACGGACTTTTTCAAGTTCTTATTTAGCCCAGCTAACGGTCACCAGATGGAGTAACGCTCCTGGTCCTCTCTGCAAATTTACAGTTTTGGTAAAAATCTTGGTGTTTTCCTTGACTTTTCCATGAATTTTAAAAAACAAGTCAGTAATGTGGTAAAGGGCAGCTACCAGCTTTGACACATTGCTTAATTAAAACTTATCTTGTAAGGACCAGGAAAAGTTACCCACACCTTCATCACGAGCCGCTTGGATTACTGCAATTCCCTGTACACAGGTCTGACAAACTCCACCCTGTCGAGATTACATTTGGTTCAGAATGCAGCAGCCAGATTTTTAACAGGTACAAAGAAAAGAGAGCATATTACTCCAGTTCCAGCCAAAGTACACAAGCTATCGGTAACATACAGAATTGATTTTAAGATTTAACTTTTGGTTTTTAAAGTCCTTAATGGTTTTGCTCCCCAGTATGTTCCTGACTTAACTCCTTATTCTGCCCCCCGTTTACTCCAGTCATCCACTCAGCAATTATTGTCAGTCCCTCATTTCCATTTGAAAGGTGGTCGTGTATTTCGGATTGTTGCCCCCAGTCTGTGGATTAATTTCACACACACACACACACACACACACACACACACACACACACACACACACACACACACACACACACACACACACACACACACAAGAACATGCTCTTCAATTGATCGTTTTAAATCCGAACGAAAGAACCATCCATTTACTCTTGCTTTTCGCTCAGTCTGAGACTGCGTCATGGTTTTAAGGTCAAGTTGTTGTATTGCGATCAGGAACCAGATGCAAGAACCAGGAAATGCAGTAGAGCTTGTTTTATTGGTAAAGGGGGGTGACCCCCACAGGGCGAAAAACAGTACAAAGTCCACAATAAAAAGTCAAAATCCAGTTGGGCAAAAATAGTATCAAAAACCAGGGCAGCAATCACAGTAATCGTAGTCGGACAGAAATGGGTCTGGTACACAGGAATAGTTCTATCACAGAAGCAAGCCAGAATCCACAGGACGTAATCCGAATCGTTACCAGGGCAGCAAACAGAGATCTCATAGTCGGGCAGAAAAATGGTCAAAACACACAGATGCAACAGTAATCCAAAATCACAAAGGCAAAAATGAAAAGTCGGGCAAACCAGTCAGAAAGGTAAACACTGAGAAATCGAGGCGAGAAACGTAGCACGAGAAAACTAGGGAGAACAATCTGACAAGAGAGTGAACCAAACAGACATCTTGTATACACATCCGGGGTAAACACATGACCAGGGGGGACAGGTGCAATCAATGGTAACAATGATCAGGGAGAGACACATGAGGAATAAACTAATTACATGAATTTGGCTTTAGCCAAAACGCAGACAGGGATCACAAGACAAACCTAAGTACAAAACAACAGCTCCGGTTAAGGAGTGCTAAAGTGCCAAGATAAAAGAAAATGAAAGCACAAAGTATAAGTGGAGATCCACAGCAACTTGCCGCAGAGATAATTAGGGATAGGCAAGGAGGCGGAGATTAGAATTGAGCGACTGCTGAGAGATCGTTAGTTAATTAGTATGTGCAGCTATACAATCCCGAGTGCATGTTCGAAAGTTAGTAAAAATATACAAGATTAGTGTGGTTAGTAATTAGCAAAAACAATAAACTGTTAGAATGTGTTAGTAAGACAGTAAAAGAGAGAGGAAGGAAGAACACGAGATAATGAAAGAAGATTGAAACCCAGAAACCAATAAATCACCCGAATGAGTGGCACACAAGACAAGGGACCGTGAGCAAAGATACACACATGACAAGACAGGGGAGACAAAGTGCAAAGCATGGAAATGAAAACATGGCTTGGAAACTAAATGATCTAAACATGAAAAATAATAACAAGAAATCTAAATACTAGGAACACAATACACAATACTAAGAATGGTCAGACATGCAGAGGTCACTTAAACACAAGAATCCTAAACATGGCTGAGCCAGGCACAGAACTTAAACATGACAAGCAAAAAGCAGAATCACAACACAAGTTCACTTTTTTGAATGAATATCTGGTGTTTTTTTTTTTTTTTTTTTTTTGCTATTTATTTTTTATTTTAATTTTTTTAACTTTTGATTCTAAATTTGATGGTACGTTTTTAGCCTTACTATTGTTTTGTATTATTTTTGCTTCCATATATTGCCTGCTGTAATTCTTCTGCATTTGCTACTTCTGTAAACCACTTTGGGTCAACTTCTGTTCTTTTTAAATGTGCTATACAAATAAATGTGACCTGACTTGACTTGAATTTTCTTGACCTCCCCTGAAAAGTGACAAGACTTAACCTCTGTCAATCTGCACGCTGCTTTGCCCCAGGGCAACCCCTTCAAGAACTGGCAGTTCCTCACTTAAATTATGGGTATTTAAATGGTTATTAAAGGCAGTAAATTCATTTGAGAGTAAAAGGTCAGGCACACCTGCGAGGGAAACTGAACCCTTCCTGGACTGCATGCCCATCAGGTGCAAGATGATTTATTTTCATGACTGCAATAAGGATGGGAAAAGCTGCGGTTCTTAGATATATTGTCCATTTTCTTTGGGGTTCGGATAATGAGCCAGAGGTCAGTGGACAGTATTTTGCCAATTGTCACTAAAGTTCAGAATACTGGTTCAGAAAGTAACTGGTAACACCTCCCCCTAGTGTACTCCAGTGGTGAGCAACTGCATATCAGCTCTATGCTTCAACCAGGAGCCAGTGTCATGGACAGTCCGCGGTCACAAAGCAGACTGTGTTTTTTGGGCAAATAACGTCGGCCATCGTCCTCACTTTCTGATATTGCAAAATTTCCTCTCCAATCTGTAGTATTAGTTGTCGATGCCAAGGCCTAATGAATACACTAGTTGTCTTCTGCAGTTAACCTACTACAACCCCATTCCAAAATAGTTGGGACAAAGTGTAAATTGTGAATAAAATGAAAATGCAATGACTTTCAAATGACATCAGCCAGTTATTTTTTCCACAATAGAACAGAGATAACGTAGCAAACGTGAAACAGAGAAATTTTACAATTTTATTCACAAAATTTGCTTGTTTCAAATTTGATGGCTGCTACAGGTCTCAAAAAAGTTGGGACGGGGCCTGTTTACCCAGAGAGAGCATTCCCTTTTCCTTTAACACAGAGTGGAGGCATCTGGGCATTGAGGAGACAAGTTTCTTGAATTTAGCCATTGGAATTTGATCCCACTCTTGTTTAATACAGGCTTCCAGTTCAGCACACGGACTCTTCTACTACGAAGACATGCTGTTGTAATAGCTGCAATATGTGGTTACATATTGTCCTGCTGAAATACTCAAGGCCTTCCTTGGAATAGATGTTGTCTGGAGGGGAGCATATGTGGATATGTTGCTCAAAAACCTTTATACACCTTTCAGCATTCAAGGTGCTTTTTAAAACATGCAGTTGTCCCTCACCATATGCACTAATGCATCCCCATACCATCAGAGATGCTGGCTTTTGAACTGAATGCTGATAACAGGAGGAGTGGTCTTTCTCCTCTTTAGCCCAGAGGACACAACGCCCATGATTTCCAACAAGAATGTCAAATTTGGACTCGTCTGACCACAGGACACTTTGCCACTTTGCTACAGTCCATTTTAAATGAGCCTTGGCCCACAGAACATGGCAGCGCTTCTGGATCATGCACAACAATGGCTTCCTTTTTGCATGATAGATTTTAGGTGGCATCTGTGGATGGCACAGTGGACTGTGTTTACTGACAGTGGTTTCTTAATAACTAGCTAAATGTTCTTTCAGCTGATTGTTTTACAAAAGTATATATTAATTGCTTTTTCAGCCCTTCTTTCCCTGTGTCCCAACTTTTTTGAGACCTATTGCAGCCAGAAAATTTGAAATGAGCTCATTTTGTAGATAAAAATTTAAAATGTCTCAGTTTCAACATTTGAAATGTTATCTATGTTCTATTGTACAAAACCCAAAACCAGTGAAGTTGGCACGTTGTGTAAATCGTAGATAAAAACAGAATACAATGATTTGCAAATCCTTTTCAACTTATATTCAATTGAATACACTGCAAAGACAAGATGTTTAATGTTCAAACTGAGAAACTTTTATTTTTTTTGCAAATAATCTTTAACTTAGAATTTAAAGGCAGCAACACATTGCAAAAAAGTTGGCACAGGGGCCTTTTTACCACTGTGTTACATCGCCTTTCCTTTTAACGACACTCAGTAAACGTTTGGGAACTGAGGAGACCAATTTTTGAAGCTTTTCAGGTGGAACTCTTTCCCATTCTTGCTTGATGTACAGCTTAAGTTGTTCAACAGTCCGGGGTCTCCGTTGTCGTATTTTACGCTTCATAATGCGCCACACATTTTCAATGGGAGACAGGTCTGGATTACAGGCAGGCCAGTCTAGTACCCGCACTCTTTTACTACGGAGCCATGCTGTTGTAACACGTGCAGAATGTGGCTTGGCATTGCCTTGCTGAAATAAGCAGGGGCGCAACGAAAAAGACGTTGCTTGGATGGCAACATATGTTGCTCCAAAACCTGTATGTACCTTTCAGCATTAATGGTGCCTTCACATATGTGTAAGTTGCACATGCCTTGGGCACTAATACACCCCCATACCATCACAGATGCTGGCTTTTGAACTTTGCGGCTATAACAGCCCGGATGGTTCTTTTCCTCTTTGGTCCGGAGGACAAGCCGTCCACAGTTTCCAAAAACAATTTGAAATGTGGACTCGTCAGACCACAGAACACTTTTCCACTTTGCATCAGTCCATCTTAGATGAGCTTGGGCCCAGCGAAGCCGGCGACGTTTCTGGGTGCTGTTGATAAATGGCTTTCGCTTTGCATTGTAGAGTTTAACTTGCAGTTGCAGATGTAGCAACGAACTGTAGGTACTGACAGTGGTTTTCTGAAGTGCTCCTGAGCCCATGTGGTGATGTCCTTTACACGCTGATTTTGATTTTGTTCGGTTTTTGATGCAGTACCGCCTGAGGGATCGAGGGTCACGGGCATTCAATGTTGGTTTTCGGCCTTACCGCTTACGTGCAGTGATTTCTCCAGATTCTCTGAACCTTTGGACGATATTACGGACCGTAGATGATGAAAATATCTAAATTTCTTGCAATAGCTCGTTGAGGAATGTTGTTTTCAAACTGTTCGAAAATCAGCTCACGCATTTGTTCACTAAGTGGTGACCCTCGCCCCATCCTTGTTTGTGAATGACTGAGCATTTCAGGGAAGCTGCTTTTATACCCAATCATGGCACCCACCTGTTCCCAATTAGCCCGTTCACCAGTGGGATGTTCCAAATAAGTGTTTGATGAGCATTCCTCAACTCTCTCAGTCTTTTTCACCACTTGTGCCAGTTTTTTTTAAACATGTTGCAGGCATCAAATTCCAAATGAGCTAATATTTGCAAAAAATTACAAAGTTTACCTGTTTAAACATTAAGTAACTTGTCTTTGCAGTGTATTCACTTGAATATAGGTTGAAAAGGATTTGCAAATCATTGTATTCTGTTTTTATTTACGATTTACACAACGTGCCAACTTCACTGGTTTTGGGTTTTGTAAATAACATTGGCTCATGCGATCCGAAAGTCATTGCATTTTGATTTTATTCACAATTTACACTTCGTCTCAACTATTTTTGAACTGGGATTGTAGTTTACCAGTAATTTAACGTATTGTGGAGCACATAATTTGGGATTGTCACTCTAGCATTTACAAATTTGCCATGTAAACAACTCAGCTGACAGTGGTAAAATCAAATGCGTCGCCATCAGAGGTCGCCCTACACTTCGTCAACAGGGGCATAAAAATTCAGTCATAATCAATTATTATTAGGGGTTCAAGCCCGAAGGGCAGAAACCCTATTGTTTTTGTGCTGGTTTATTTTTATTATTATTATTATTATTATTATGTCATTTTTTAATTATTATTAGGGGTTTGAGCCCGTAGGGCTGAAACCCTATTGTTTTTGTGTTGGTTCAATATAATTAGGGGTTCAAGCCCATAGAGATGAAACCCAAATTGTTTTTGTGTTTTGTTATTATTATTATTATTATTATTTCCTTTCTTCTTCAGAAATGTTTTTGCAAATTCCTGTGAGATGGTAAATGGTAGAGACCTGAAATTTAGCACACTGGTTGGAAGTTGTGTGTAAATGCTGTCAGCATTTACACACAACTTCCAACCAGTGTGCTAAATTTAAATTGATCTGCCTAATGGTGGCGCTATAATTCAAGAAAAAGAGGTTTTCAACTAAAAAGGTCATAACTCGTACTGCGTAAGTCCAACTTGGTAAAGACATTTGTTGGTTTATTTGCTACAACTTTTCCGTAAGGACCTTGAAAGTCCGCCATATTTGATTTTCCTGTGAGGTTTTACGAAATGAGCCAAGAGCGAAAACCAGATAAATGCAAAATGGAGGCTTTATTTCTGAAGGGGGAAACCCCCCAACAGAGCTGGCAACAGTACAATGTCCACAATCCACAAACAGAATCCAAAGGGCAAAGTCCAAAACTGTAACCAGGGCACCAATAACAAAACTCAAGGTCAGGCAAAAATGGTTCGGTACACAGGCGTGGGTTTGGTGGAGAGACAAACTCATAAGCCGTAAACAGTCCGAATCCAAATACCAGGGCAGCAAAGACAATAGACGTGGTCGGGCAAAAATAGGTCAAAACTCACGAAGGCAATCAGATCCAAAAGGGCAAACCAAAAAACAAGTGTCGGGCAATCCAGTCAGAAAGAAAATATCACAGTGAGCAAGGCGAGGAACGTAGCACAAGACAAAGGAGTAAAGACGATCTGACAAGGAACTAAAAGTGTAGACACCTTATATACACATCCGGGTAAAGCACATGACTAGGGTAAACAGGTGTAATCAAAGACATGGGAGTGACACATGAGGAAAACTAATTACATGAATTTGGCGAATGCCGAAACGCAGACAGGGATAACGAGACATTCCTATGAACGAATAACAGCTCCGGTTAAGGAGTACTAAAGTGTATAGTCTAAAGAAAAGAGAAAGCCTGAGATATAAATGGAAACTGCAGTAGAGATAATTAGTGATAGGCAAGGAGGGCGGAGATACAGATTGGGCGAATGCTGAGAGATCGTTAGTCTATTAGTATGTGCAGCTATACAATCCCGAGTGCAAGTTAGTCAGTTAGTATGAATATACAATGTTAATCGGGGTTAGTAATTATCGAAAACAATAAACTGTTAGTAGGGTTAGTAGATAGCATAAAGAGAGAGGAAGGAAGAAAACGAGATATGAAGAAAGATTGAAATCCCAGAAACCAGGAAATCACCCGAATGAGTGGCACGTCAGACAAGGGACCGTGGGCAAAGACCTACACCAGACAAGACAGGGGAAAACGAAGTGCAGGACTAGAACCAAAAACAAGACTATGAAACATGGCAAGGCTATGAAACATGGCAAAGACGTAAATAATAACAAAACAAGAAAAATAATAAAACATGAAATCAAACAACCAAAACACAATACATAATCCTAGGGATGGTCAGAGGCAGGCAGTGGTCACTAAAACACAAAAGGCATACATGGCAAGCCAGGCACAGAACTTAAACATGGGGCTAGACAAAAGACATGGCTGAAATGCAGAATCACAACAGAACCCCCCCCCCAACGAACGCCTCCTGGCGTTCAATTCGAAGAGCGTGATGCAGCATGATAGTCTCTTATTAAAGTCTTATCCAGAATGTGTCGGGCAGGAACCCAACTGCGGTGTTCTGGTCCGTAACCCTCCCAGTCGACGAGGTACTGTAGACCTCTGCCTCGTCGACGAGAGTCCAGGAGGGCACGGACCGTGTAGGCTTCGCCTCCGTCGATGATCCGGGCGGGTGGAGGGGGATCAGGTCCAGAGGACAGGTGGTGGGTTACAGCAGGTTTTACTTGTGACACATGGAAAGTTGGGTGTATACGTCGCATGGATAGGGGGAGACGGAGGCGAATGGCAGTGGGACTAAGGACCCTCTCGATAGTGAAAGGGCCCAGGTATTTGGGGAAAA
Source organism: Gymnothorax reevesii (assembly GCA_029721435.1). Classification (NCBI taxonomy): domain Eukaryota; kingdom Metazoa; phylum Chordata; class Actinopteri; order Anguilliformes; family Muraenidae; genus Gymnothorax; species Gymnothorax reevesii. The sequence goes on along the minus strand of CM056577.1, from coordinate 14,437,314 downwards.
GCTTACCCCCGTTACCTCTGAGGGGGATGTCCCTAGAAGACAGCCAGACCCGTTGCCCAGGTCGGTACGCCGGAGCCGCTGTGCGTTTCTTGTCGGCCAGTTCCTTCATCCGGGCGACCGATCTGAGCAGGACCTGGCGGGTGGTGACCCAGGTGCGTCTGCACCTACGGACGAACTCGCTGGCAGATGGAACAGCTACCTCCTCCTCCTGGGACGGGAACAACGGAGGCTGGTAGCCCAGGCAGGCCTTGAAGGGGGAGACGCCGGAGGCAGCAGAGGTGTGGCTGTTCAAGGCGTACTCTACCCATGGCAACTGATAACTCCAGGAGGAGGGGTTCCTAATGCAGAGACAACGCAGAACACTTTCCACACATTGGTTAGCTCGCTCGGTCTGGCCATTGGTCTGGGGATGGAAACCTGAGGATAAACTGACTGACGTGCCTAGGGCTTTAAAAAACGCTTTCCAAAAAAGTGCTGTGAACTGGGGACCACGATCAGAAGTGATGTCGGTGGGTATGCCATGAAGCCTAATGACATGTTGAATGACCAGATTGGTGGTGTCTTGAGCGGAGGGAAGTTTAGTGAGGGGAACTAAGTGAACGGCTTTGGAAAATCTGTCAACAATAGTGAGAATGGTGGTGTGGTGGTTGGATGGGGGAAGACCTGTGATGAAGTCTAGTGCAATGTGGGACCAGGGACGATGTGGTGTCGGAAGGGGCTGGAGTAAACCTTGTGGTGGTTGGTGAGAGGACTTAGCCTGGGCACAGACCGAGCAAGCTGTAACGAAACCCTGGACATCTTGGCTAAGTTCTGGCCACCAAAACCTCTGGAGGATGAAGCTCTTAGTGCGGCGAATCCCAGGGTGGCAGGACAGTCTAGATGCGTGTCCCCATTCCAGGACCTTGGGGCGCAGGGCAGCTGGAACAAATAAGCAGTTAGTGGGACACGCACTAGGGGTAGCAGCATTGGTCTGGGCATTCTTAACCTCTCTCTCTATGTCAAAACATATGGCATTGAAAAACGCTTCCTTAGGGAGGATAGTATCCTTGTTAAGTTCCTCCTCCTGGATCTCAAAACATCGGGATAGGGCATCAGGCTTCACATTCTTACTTCCAGGCCGGTAGGCAATGTGGAAGTTAAAGCGGGAGAAGAATAACGCCCACCTGGCTTGCCGCGGATTGAGTCTTTTGGCTGTCTGCAGGTACTCCAAATTCTTGTGGTCAGTCCAGACAATAAAGGGAACCTTGGATCCTTCCAGCCATTGCCTCCATTCTTCCAAGGCCAACTTCACCGCCAACAGCTCCCGGTTGCCGATGTCGTAATTTCTCTCCGCTGAGCTGAGGCGGCGAGAGAAGAAGGCACATGGATGGATTTTCCCATCCTCCGTGGACCTCTGAGACAGAATGGCTCCAGCTCCAATATTGGAGGCGTCCACCTCGACGATGAACTGGAGCTCTGGGTTGGGAATAGTGAGGATGGGTGCAGATGTGAATCTGGTCTTTAATTCTTTAAAGGCGTCCTCTGCTTTCTCCGACCAACGAAACTTGAATTTGGAGGAGGTGAGAGCAGTAAGAGGAGCCGCAACAGAACTATAGTTCCTGATGAACCGCCGGTAGAAGTTGGCAAATCCTAGGAAACGTTGGAGTGACTTACGGTCCTCTGGTCGGGGCCACTTGGTAACTGCCTCCACCTTTACTGGGTCCATGCGAATGGTGCCAGGAGAAATAATGTAACCCAAAAAGGTGGTGGTTTCAACAAAAAACTCACACTTCTCGGCCTTTACGAAAAGGCGGTTCTCCAAGAGGCGACGGAGCACTTGACGAACATGCTGAACATGGTCCTCCTGGGATTCAGAAAAAATCAGAATATCGTCAAGATAGACAAAAACAAACTTGTTTAACATGTCTCTTAAGACGTCATTGACGAGGTTTTGAAACACTGCTGGAGCGTTGGTAAGCCCGAAAGGAAGAACCAAATATTCCCAGTGCCCCGTGGGAGTGTTAAAGGCGGTCTTCCATTCGTCCCCCTCTCTGATTCGCACTAAGTGGTATGCATTCCGGAGGTCGAGCTTAGTGAAGATCTTGGCTCCTTGCAGGAGATCAAAAGCGGTGTTCATGAGGGGAAGTGGGTAGCGGTTCTTAATAGTTATCTCGTTGAGGCCCCGGTAATCAATACAGGGTCTTAATGATCCATCCTTCTTGGCTACGAAGAAAAAACCCGCACCAGCAGGGGATGATGACGGGCGTATAAGGCCAGCAGCGAGAGACTCTGAGAGATACTTCTCCATAGCTTGGTTTTCTGGTCTGGAGAGTGAGTAGAGTCGGCCTCTAGGGGGCATAGTACCTGGCTTCAGGTTTATGGTGCAGTCATAGGGTCGGTGAGGTGGTAAGCTGGTGGCCCGAGACTTTGAGAAAACCTCCTTGAGGTCATGGAATTCAAGAGGAACCTTTTCCAGGTCTGGAATCTCCGGAGGAGATGGGTTGTGTAGAGGGTCGAGGGCGTTGCGGAGGCATGTCAGGGAGCAGTTGGGGCTCCATCCCTTAATTTCATTCTTGCGCCAGTCGATCTCTGGTAGGTGTTTGGCCATCCATGGATGGCCCAGGACGATAGGAGCATGGGGAGAGTGTAACAGGAGGAACTGAATGGTTTCGTGGTGGTTTCCTGACACCTTGAGTTTGACGGGGCTGGTCGTATGGGTTATTTGGCCGATCCTCTGGCCGCTGAGCGAATTGGCCACTCGATCAGGGAAGATCTTCTCTGTGGGAACGCCCCATTTCCGGGCCAGCTCCACATCAATTAAGTTTTCCTCCGCTCCGGTGTCCACGAGAGCCTCGGTGGATCTGCTCTCGCCCCCCCATTCCAAAGTTACAGGAACACATGTGCGATTGTTAGTTTCCTGTCCCGGCGTCACCCCTATTACTGTCGCTATGCGGGCACCAGGAGGACCTCTTCTCTTCTTTTTTTTTTCCCTGTTAGGGCACTGAGCGATAAGGTGTCCTCCCTTGCCACAGTAAAAGCAGGCCCCATCACGGCGGCGGCGATCCCTCTCCTCCACAGGAATGCGCGTACGTCCCAATTGCATGGGTTCAGGCTCAGGGGAGCGGCTGCCAGTAGGGGGTGATCGAGGCGGAGTACTCTGGGGAGCTGGATATGGTCGTCTGCGGGAAGCGAGGCGTCGGCGCTCCTCCAATCGCGAATCCACGCGAATAGCCAGGTCGACAAGGTCGTCCAAGTTCTCCGGTAAATCCCGCGACACTAGCTCATCCTTAAGTGCTTCCGATAATCCGTCGAAGAAGGCATCGTACAGAGCTCTCTGTCCCCATCTGCTGTTGGTGGCCAACGTCTGAAAATCAATGGCGTAGTCGGCTACGGGACGCCCACCTTGTCGCATGTGCAGGATCTCTCGTCCTGCCTCGTGACCCAACTTGGTGCGATCAAAGATCCGCCTCATCTCTTCACCCAGTAGACGAAAAGTCTGTACACAGGGGAGATCAGCTTCCCAAGCCGCTGTAGCCCACTGCTTAGCTCTTCCCGTCAGTTGCGTGATAATGAAAGCAACTCGCGCTCTTTCGGTGGGGAAGGACGAAGGCTGCAGGCTGAAGATGAGCTCGCACTGGGTGAGAAACGCCCGACATGCTCCCGGGTTCCCGTCGTACCTCTCCGGCGGTGGTAGACGTGGCTCGCAGCTGGGTAGGGGCGGAGCGGAAGCGGGAGCAGGAGGAGTATAGGCGGTAGGCTGGGGTGACTGTAGTTGCTGCGCCTCCTGTACTGAGCGAGTGAGGTCCGCCATCTGGAGGCTCATGGTTTGCATGTGCTGCATCAGAGCACGGAGCTGACGTTCCTGAAGCTCCAACTGAGTGCCCTGCTGGTGCACTGCCTCCTGCAGAGACTGGTCTGACGCTGGCTCCGTCATGGTCAGATCGTAATGTGAGGTTTTACGAAATGAGCCAAGAGCGAAAACCAGATAAATGCAAAATGGAGGCTTTATTTCTGAAGGGGGAAACCCCCCAACAGAGCTGGCAACAGTACAATGTCCACAATCCACAAACAGAATCCAAAGGGCAAAGTCCAAAACTGTAACCAGGGCACCAATAACAAAACTCAAGGTCAGGCAAAAATGGTTCGGTACACAGGCGTGGGTTTGGTGGAGAGACAAACTCATAAGCCGTAAACAGTCCGAATCCAAATACCAGGGCAGCAAAGACAATAGACGTGGTCGGGCAAAAATAGGTCAAAACTCACGAAGGCAATCAGATCCAAAAGGGCAAACCAAAAAACAAGTGTCGGGCAATCCAGTCAGAAAGAAAATATCACAGTGAGCAAGGCGAGGAACGTAGCACAAGACAAAGGAGTAAAGACGATCTGACAAGGAACTAAAAGTGTAGACACCTTATATACACATCCGGGTAAAGCACATGACTAGGGTAAACAGGTGTAATCAAAGACATGGGAGTGACACATGAGGAAAACTAATTACATGAATTTGGCGAATGCCGAAACGCAGACAGGGATAACGAGACATTCCTATGAACGAATAACAGCTCCGGTTAAGGAGTACTAAAGTGTATAGTCTAAAGAAAAGAGAAAGCCTGAGATATAAATGGAAACTGCAGTAGAGATAATTAGTGATAGGCAAGGAGGGCGGAGATACAGATTGGGCGAATGCTGAGAGATCGTTAGTCTATTAGTATGTGCAGCTATACAATCCCGAGTGCAAGTTAGTCAGTTAGTATGAATATACAATGTTAATCGGGGTTAGTAATTATCGAAAACAATAAACTGTTAGTAGGGTTAGTAGATAGCATAAAGAGAGAGGAAGGAAGAAAACGAGATATGAAGAAAGATTGAAATCCCAGAAACCAGGAAATCACCCGAATGAGTGGCACGTCAGACAAGGGACCGTGGGCAAAGACCTACACCAGACAAGACAGGGGAAAACGAAGTGCAGGACTAGAACCAAAAACAAGACTATGAAACATGGCAAGGCTATGAAACATGGCAAAGACGTAAATAATAACAAAACAAGAAAAATAATAAAACATGAAATCAAACAACCAAAACACAATACATAATCCTAGGGATGGTCAGAGGCAGGCAGTGGTCACTAAAACACAAAAGGCATACATGGCAAGCCAGGCACAGAACTTAAACATGGGGCTAGACAAAAGACATGGCTGAAATGCAGAATCACAACATTTCCGGAATTTTGAATTTTTTGAAAAACACATTTTTGACATTTCCTCCTAGGCCGTAGGTCTGATTCCTTAAAATTTGCAGTGGATCATCAGTGGACCAAGTTTATTAAAGATTACATAAACCCTGTTGAAATCTCATTTCCTTTCCAAGATATTGACCAATGAACTTCAGCAGGGGCATGGCTTAGCACATAAATGGACAAAATTCAATAATCATTGGGTCAATCATCACAGAACTTGCAGAATACATCCATGTAATTACCAGAAATATATATTGACAGTTTCATGCAAGTTGGCCTGTAGGGGGCACTATAACAAAAATCAGAGTATAAATCAGCAACTGTTTGTCCTATAGCCATAAAACTCACAGTATATATTCATATAGGTACTTGAAACATACCCAGAAAATGTAATTTAAATTGACTGATAGGGGGTGTTATAACTGCTAAACAAAGCAGCATGGTATAACACAAATCAGATTAAAAATCAGCAATTGTTTTTCCTACAGCCATAAAAATCGCAGGATATATTCATATGAGTACCTGAAGCATACTCTGAAAATTTCATTCAAATTGATTGATAGGGGGGCGCTATAAATGCAAAACAAAGCAACATGCTATAACACAAATCAGACTATAAATCAGCAATTGTTTGTCCTATAGCCATAAAACTCACAGGATATATTCATATAAATACCTGAAACTTACCCAATAAATTTCATTAAAATTGCCTCATAGGGGGCGCTATAAATGCAAAACCAAGCAGCGTGGTATAACAGAAATCAGATTATAAATCAGCAATTGTTTGTCCTATTGCCATAAAACTCGCAGGATATATTCAGATGAGTACTTGAAACATACTTTGAACATTTCATTCAAACACAAATCAGACTATAAATCATAAATAGTTTTTCCAATCATTACAAAACTCACAGGATACGTCAACATAAGAACCTGAAACATAGCCTGAAAGTTTCAATCAAATCGACCCGTAGGGGGTGCCATAATTGCACAAAATAGCCTAACATAACACAAATCAGACTATACATTATGTTGGTCCAACCATTACACTGGCAAAATAGGTCCACATAAATACCTGCAACACACTCTTAAAGTGGTTTTTGTTGCCTGCCGCCATAATAGCGAGCGGAGCAAGGGACATAGCATTCAGCTCCGTCTGGCCGTCAGTCATGTCCTGTTTGTTCTGAATGAGATATCTCAAGAACGGTTTGACCAATTCCATTCATCTTTGGCGTTAAGGTACAGTATATTGGTATGATACGCTGACCCCAGTAGATTTCCGTGACCTTGGCATTTTTCTCAAGGTCATTACGATCATTTGACCACTTACAAACTCCTTGTCAACATGATGTCTCAAGAACGGTTTGACCGATTCCATTCGTCTTTGGTGTCAAGGTGTATTAGGGGCGGGCGACATAGTATTCAGCTCCATCCGTCCGTCTGTCCGTCGTGTCCTGTTTCTTGTGAACGTGATATCTTAAGAACTGTTTGATCAATTCCATTCATCTTTGCTGTCAAGGTGTGTGAGGGGCGGGGGACATAGTATTCAGCTCCGTCCGACTGTCCGTCTTTCCGTCATGTCCTGTTTGTTGTGAACGCGATATCTCAAGGAGGGTTTGCCCGATTCCATTCATCTTAGCTGTCAAGGTGTATTCGGGGCAGGGGACATAGTATTCAGCTCCGTCCCTCTGTCCGTCTTTCCGTCATGTCCTGTTTGTTTTGAGCGCGATATCTCAAGAAGGGTTCGCCCGATTCCATTCATCTTAGCTGTCAAGGTGTATTAGGGGCAGGAGACATAGTATTCAGCTCCGTCCGTCTGTCCGTCAATGTCCGGTTTGTTGTGGCACTTAAGGAGGAGTGGCAGAGAATTCCTCCAGCTGACATCAGTCATCTCATTAGGAGCTTGCGGCCTCAGTGGGATGCTTGTTTGGACGCTAATGGAGGACCAACTCATTACAGATCACTATATAACTTTTGGGGTACCAACACAATGTAACATTTTGTACCTCCACAAAAAATTCTCAATAAATGAAGTAATGATAAATTGTCAAGAGCTTCATATTGAATTGCTCGCCAATTAAATAACATATTTTCAAAATTTGAAATAAATATACAGTGCTGTGTAAGAATTTGCCCCCTTCCTGATTTCTTAGTTTTATGCATATTTGTCACACTTAAATGTTTCAGGTCATCAAACTAATTTTAATATTAGACAAAGATAACCCAAGTAAAAACAAAATGCAGTTCTTAAATGATGATTTCATTTATTAAGGGAAAAAAGGTATCAAAACCTACCTGGCCCTATGTGAAAAAGTAATTGCCCCCCCTTATTAAATTATGAATTTACTGTTCTCAACCACATTTTTTAGTTCAGTTTCACTAGCCATACCCAGGCCTGATAACTGTCAGACCTGTTGAGTCAAGAATTCACTTAAATAGAACCTGTCTGACAAAGTGCAGTAGGGTAAAAAGTAACACATCATGCCGTGATCTAAAGAAATTCAAGTTCAGATGAGATACAAAGTCATTGACATCTATCGGTCTGGAGATGGTTACAAAGCCGGTTCTAAGGCTTTGGGACTCCAGCGAACCACGGTGAGAGTCATTATCCACAAATGGGAAAACTTGGAACAGTGGTGAACCTTACCAGGAGTGGCTGGCCTACCAAAATTACTCCAAGAGCGCATCGACGACTCATCTAGGAGGTCATAAAAGCACCCAGAACAACATCTAAACAACTGCAGGCCTCACTTGCCGCAGTGAAAGTCAGTGTTCATGATTCAACTATAAGAAAGATATATATTTACTCAGGTTGTCTTCGTCTCATAATAATATTTGTCTGAAACATTTAAGTGTGACAAATAATTATGCAAAAAAAAAAAAAAAATCAGGAAGCACTGTATTTCACAGCACTGTATTTTCCGTTATTTGTCTTTTCTCTTCATTATCCTCTACTTTTTTTGTGAGCAGTTTTAGAGTCGTATTTCTTTTATGACCAGAAGGCAGAGTTCTAATCATTTCTTGTCATTTTCAAAAAGCACTGCAAGTTAATGTTGCTGCACTCTGTAACGTGTTTGTCAACAAAAATGCGGTATGAGGCCCTAAAAAGGGCATCGTAAACAGCACCACATTATGATAAAAACAGTTTAATAGAAGACCTATTATTATTTTATGCCCTACAAAAGCCAATAACTGATTGCAAACCTCTGGAATAGCAAAAGTCATTTTGCAAACAATATTTTGATGACATGCATTTCTTTTAAATTCAAAATTTCAATCTTTTACTTCTTAAAATCTCAAAGGTTTCCACGTGCCTTAACATTCCCTAACAATTCTCTTGTACAAAGAGCTAGCAAATTTCAGTTTATTTGATTTAGTGGCCGCTTATAACTGCACTTGTATGACGGATGAAGTTAAAATAAACTTGTATTCAGTGCAGTTTTCAAGTGGCATCTGAAGTGAAAAAACAGCAGTTCCCAAAAAATGGAATGATTTATGAAAAGGGGACATTTAAATTAGAGTCATACCTTTCTGGCAAGGGGAGATATTTGACCCCAAAATTATCAAATATTTGAATGCCAAAAAAAGGCCATAAATGCAGTCACATACTTACCTCCATTGATTTGTAAACAGCCAATCAAATTGATTGACTCCTGTTCCTTGCGTTCATTAAAGATGTACCAGTATGCGTGCAAACCATCATAACCGTAGATTAAATACAGTTGTGCAGAGAGCTTCAAATTTTTTGTCTATATTCAAGCAATTCTCTTGGCAAAAATCTAGCAAAACCAGAGGGGTAACCATTCCCTCCCCCCCATCCCCCAAAGGATCTGAAACAAAAACCAGTTTGCCTTTTGGGGTGGACCCTTTAAACTAGTCTATATTCAAGAAATTCTCTTGGCAAAAATCTAGCAAAACCAGAGGGGTAACCTTTCTACCCCCCCAATCCCCCAAAGGATCTGAAAGAAAAACCAAATCGAGTTTTGGGTTGGACCCTTTAAACTAGTTAAGTTTCACTGAAATCAGTGAGGTGTCATGTAGCAGACCTGCCTGGTGCACTCATGGACTCACTCTTAAAATGTTGCCTAAGGGTCATTCCATGTCAAATGTCCGAACGTCTGAGAAACTTCCCATTTGACCATCTCAGATTTGGCTGAAAAAATTCCAGCGGGAGCATACACCTCCTGATGGGGATAAATCCAAAATCTTTGCTGTTAACTCCTAATACTAGTTTTGTCATAAAAAAAAATATTTTTGCAGCTAAGTTCCAGCCCTTTTGTACAGCGATCTCTGAGGAGCAACTAGATGGCTATATCTAGTAAAGTATTCAGTTAAGTCCGTCAAATTTTCAGGGGTGAAAATCTGCTTCTAAAACTTCAGGAATATGGACTTATAAAGGTGTCCCCTTAGTTTTTCATATATTTCTGGATGCTTAAAGTTGCTCAATATTTTACTCTCTGTGGTAGCATATTTGAAGGACTGTAAAAAGCCTAATTTCAAAGACAGGGATTTGGTATTGCACATACAGCTTCCCATATATGTTGTGTATATTGTATTCTAATTCTTCCCCAATCTTTAGAATAATCTAGAAATTATTAAGGCTTGAAAATGAAAAAAAAAACAATTTTACTATTTTTAACATTTCATACAAAAAAAAAGACTCCATCCACCAACATAAAATTGACTGCTATAGAAAGATTAGGTCCCTCTTATTAACATATCCAGAATTTGTGATGGTGTTCTGCTTTATTTTCTCAAAATAAATGTTTGAAAATATGGTATTTTTGTGGACACACAACATTTAATGGCACTGAAGACATATTCAAACATTATTTTATAAAATGCACATAGTTAATGATAGATCAAGTTGATTGACACTTGTTCCTTGCGTTCATTACAGATGTACTACCAATATGCCTGCAAACCCTCATAACCGTAGATTAAATACAGTTGTCCAGAGAGCTTTAACTTTTTTGTCTATATTCAAGCAATTCTCTTGGCAAAAATCTAGCAAAACCAGATGGGTAACAATTTACCCCCCCCCCAAAGGATCTGAAACAAAAACCAGTTTGCCTGTTGGGGTGGACCCTTTAAACTAGTCTATATTCAAGAAATTCTCTTGGCAAAAATCTAGCACAACCAGAGGGGTAACATTTCTACCCCCCCCCCCAATCCCCCAAAGGATCTGAAAGAAGTATTTCAGCTAAGTCCTTCAAATTTTCAGGGGTGATAATCTGCTTCTATAGCTTGAGGAATATGGATTTATAATATGTCCCTTTAGTCTATCATATATTTCTGGGTGCTTAAATTTGCTCAAAAATTTTACTCTGCGCTCTGTGGTAGCATATTTGAAGGACTGTAAAAAGCCTAATTTCAAAGACAGGCATTCGGTATTGCACATACAGTTTCCCATATATGTTGTGTATTTTGCATTCTAATTTTTCCCCTCTCTGTAGAATAATCTAGAAATTAAGGCTTGAAAATGAAAAAAAAAAAAAAACAAAGTGCCATTTTTATCACTTTATACAAAAAAATGACACCATCCGCCAACATAAAATTGACTGTTTTAGAATGACTAGACGCCGGTTATTAACATATCCAAAAATTTATGATGGAGTTCTGCTTTATTTTCTCAAATAAGTGTTTGAAAATGTTATTTTTGTGGACACACAACATTTATTGGTCCTTTGGTTAATAAACCTCACCTGTCAATGCTAAATACCTTCGGCCTCTCGCAGTTTACTAGTCTAACAATACACAGCTTTTTACTGCATTAATCTGGCATAGTAATTAAGAAGCAAATGACACCCAGCAAAACCCGATGAACAAAAGGTAAAAAATAACCAGTATTGCGTTAGGTTATTCTCAAAAAACTGAATGTTCTGAATAGATTATTTTTATCAAGCCTAGCTGGAGAACGCTAAAAAGGTTTTGAAAGTTATGTTAATAAATTATAACCTGTTGACACATTGCAGTCGGCTGTTAATCTCAGTAGATTTTTGTGCTTTCTTTTTGCATTATAGAAGAATAATTGTCCCCCGCCGCCGCAGTAGCGAGCAGAGTGGGGGACATAGTATTCAGCTCCGTCCGTTTGGCCGTCACGTCCCGTTTTATTTGAACGCAATATCTCAAGAATGGTAAGACCGATTCCATTCATCTTTGGTGTCAAGATGTATTGGTGTGATACAATCGATCTCTGTGACCTTGGCATTATTCTCAAGGTCATTACGACCATTTGACCACTGACAAATACCTTGTCAACATGATATCTCAAGAACAGATTTGATGCGAGATCAGAGAGACACCAGATGCGAGGTGGAAGGGAAAGGGAATTTATTAAAACAAGAGCAAACAGGCACGAGGGCCAACAAAAAACTCGGCCCAAAGGGTTGCAAAATACAAAACTAAGGTGAGCTTCACAGAGCTAGAAACTAAAGATCAAAAACGACAAAAACAAAAGCCACTGGAAACTCCAGGCAGATAATTAATACACAGAAAAGAACAACAATGCTAAGAATGCAGAAGGCTATATACAAAATGACTATGAAAAAACAGACTAGACCGAGACTTGGGAACATGAGCTTGAGCAAGACTGTGGGAACATGAACTTGGAACAAAACTTGAGACACTGTCTGCCAGCCAACTTCCACCGCATCCAGATAAAGGCGAAGAAATCAAGACATGAGGGGCAACACCTGGAGAGGGAGAAACAAGAGGCAGGGCAAGATCATGACATGGACAAAGATTGGTGGACAAGACTTGCTCATAAAGAGAATGAGCGTGCTCAGCTTAAGTACCAATTAAGTATGCAGTTTGAAAGCAGCATGAATGTTCAGAACAGAAAAGCACAGCAAGACTTGAAATAGTAAAGCAGGAATCATGACAATAAATTCCCTGTCTAAATTAGTAATATTAGTGATGTGCCTATCTAAGAATTACACCACCCAGTGAATGTTAGCAAATGTTAGTAACTTAAAAACAGTTAATTGTCAATTAAGCTTAGACAGCCCCGAATCAGCACAGCACGGAAGGAAGGGGAAATACCAAAGCCAACCAGAGCTCTGAAATGTGCAACAACAAAGGCACGGGGCGGAACGCAGACAAGCGGTGGAGTGGCATGGCAGACCTGGCGAAAACAAAAACATGGATAAGTAAAAACATGGACAATAAACATGAATAATGAAATGCTTGATCCTAATACAAGAAACTATTAAAACTGTGACATGAACTATGACTGTGGACTATGGAATCTTGAACATGAAACTGTTAAAATCATAAATGCTGTCCTGGCCCCAGAACACAACAAGATTGGGCGATTCCATTCATCTTTGGTGTCAAGGTGTATTAGGGGTGGGGGACATAATATTCAGCTCTATCCGTCCGGCCGTCTGTCCATCACGTCCCATTTGTTGTAAACCTGATATCTCAAAAACGGTTTGACCGATTCCATTCATTTTTGGTGTCAAGGTGTATTAGGGGGGTGCTCACAGCCCACTTGATTTACGTGACCTTTGCATTACTCGCATGGTCATTACAACCATTTTACCAATTACAAATACTTTGTCAACATGATGTTTCAAGAGTGGTTTGATTGAATTCATTCATCTTTGGTATCAAAGTGTTTCAGGGGGTACTCAGACACCAGTAGATTATTGTCCCCCGCCGCCGCAATATTGAGCGGAGCGGGGTCATAGTATTCAGCTCCGTCCGGCCATCCAACCATCTCGTCCTGTTTGTTGTAAACGCGATATCTCACAAACGGTTTCACTGATTTTATTCATCTTTGGCTTGAACGTGTATTAGTGTGATACGCCGAACCCAGTCGATTTCAGTGACCTGGTGGGGGACATGGCCACATTTAGTGGCAACGCTTGTTTTAAACAGCAAGGTATAGCTATACTTAGGCAGAGGGGTGCAATACAGCCAAATGATATTATGCTTGAAATGGGGTTTTGATTACAGCTCCGTTTAAATCGCTTGAAAATGCAGCGGTCGTTTCTGACAAGTAAAGTATATGAGACCGATGAGTAAATTGCGCACGCGTAACAAGTTTGAGCTTGATAGAAACGCCTGTTTATGGTAATAAGCCCTGTACTCGCCTGGAAAAAAAATTACGCGGACGGGCCTGCCCATGGTGCCAACAGTGGGTATGGCTGACACATGCCATGTTCAACAGCCTCTCAGTCTTGGGAGGAGGCAACGTCATCTTTTTGATGTCATATCCATCAATCGAGTAACATATATTGGCCTCAGATCACCACTGAATTTACTTTGACCTCAGGAGGCAGCAGCATCTTCTGAACATCTTATTCTGTCATCTATTTGATGACTCAAGATTTTCTTCATGCTGGAGCCGTTTTCTGGTATCTGGAAAATCTCTGAAGGCAAACATTTTTCAGAATTCCTGAAAGCTATGGGTAGGTTTGTGACTTTTCTATGCTCTTTATTCTGGATTATGGCCATTTTTATTTTCATATTTAAATGTTCATTTTAGCTCATCATAATTTTCAGTATTAATTATTTTCACAGTAAAAATATTATGGATGATAAAAATAATCTGTTTTCCAGCTCTGAGCTACCTTCGTCAAAGGTTTCTCACAGTTCCATGCGAGACGCTATCCTTTAGTAAGATGGCAGACGCGAATCTCACAAAAAAATGGTCTCTCATGCACTCTTGTGTTTTCTTTAGCTATGTTGGAGCAAGCATGGCAATCATACAGTGAGGCTAGCTATGTACATAGCATGTTGGCAGACGATGAATGCTGTCTTCATAAGGACACATTGCGCATGAAAGGCATTCTTACGAATATTTAAAAAAAAACATACAAAGAAAGTTGCAAACAGTAAACGTCTTCCAATAGAATTAGACTGAACATTGCGTAAAGGTTATTGAAAATCAGGTCAGATTTGTGCAGTCTCATACAGACATCTATACAGTCGGTTAGTGCACTGAACGCTTCTATAGTCACAAAGTCATGTGCTCACAGCAACTCATGTGATCATACCATTCACAGCAAACCATGTGATTTCACTGTTTATTGACGCATTTTCCAATTATCGTGATATTCCATGGCTATTGAAGACACAGCTTCTCTCGAAATGCGATCTAACAGCGATTAATTAATCGGCTAAATTCAGTACAGAAAAGTAATTTACTAATAAATAGGCCTATGCTTTACGAAAGACAAACTGCTTTGAAACTGCTGCACTACCTTTTCCACACATCAGGTGATTTACCTTGCGCTTCACAATCCTTTAAGTTCATCGTTAAAAAACTAAAAAACTTCCAGAGACTTCAAATCCGCGTGAAGATCTCTTGAACACACATTGATTGAATAATGACTGATCCACGTACCAATGAAATATCGCCTTTCACTCTTGGTACACCGTGGGATGATAAAAAAGTGGGACTCAGCAATTAAATACAAAGAGCGTGCCACTCAAGCTATATGCGCAATAGTTGGCTGGTATGCAATTTTGAATAAAGCTGATTTAAATGCAGCAAATGCACGTCCAGATGAATGATTGTCATCTTACCTAATCTAGGAGAACTAGCAGCACCTAATAGTGTGGAATGCTCTTGGAGTGGATATATTTTTTTAAATATGAAAATGACTTGGAACAGGTCAGGACTAGTAATTGTTTTAAAAAGATGCTATGTGCCCCCCCAATTTCCAGTTCTAGCTCCGCACTATGCTTGATCCCAAGCAAGAGCAGTGACAGATTAGCTGGGTGAATTACTCATCCTCCATTGACCTCATCTAGAAAAGCAAGAAATGGGTCCCAGATAGTCAAACATTTCTCAATAGAGAGGGCTTATCTTGAAGGCAACGTTAGCGAACAGCTGCTGTGAACTTTGCTGGCCTGAATTGAATTTAGGTAAGTTACAACATACAGCGCCCTCCATAATTATTGGCACCCCTGGTTATGATGTGTTCTTTAGCTTCTAATAAATTCAGCTTTTTTCTAAATAATATAGGACCACAGTGACAAAAAGAGGAAAATACAACCTATAATTCAAGTGCATTTTTTCAGTGGGAAAAAATCCCACATTAAGAATTTTTTTTTTTTTTTACATCAAATCATGTGCGCCACAATTATTAGCACCCCTGATGTAAATACTTTGTACAGCCCCCTTTTGCCTACAAAACAGCACCTAATCTTCTCCTATAATGTTCCACAAGATGGGAGAATACAGAAAGAGGGATCTTTGACCATTCCTCTTTGCACAATCTCTCTAAATCATCCAGCGACCTGGGTTCTCTCCTCTGCACTCTTCTCTTCAGCTCACTCCACAGTTTTTCAACAGGGTTGAGGTCTGGGGACTGAGATGGCCATGGGAGGAGCTTGATTCTGTGTCTGGTGAACTATTTCTGTGTAGATTTGGCTACATGTTTAGGGTCATTATCTGGTTGAAAGACCCAGTGACGACCCATCTTCAGCTTTCGGGCAGAGGCCACCAGATTTTGATTTAAAATGTCCTGGTATTTCAAGGCACTCATGATGCCATGCACCCTAACAAGGTTCTCAGGGCCTCTGGAAGAGCAACAGGCCCACAGCATCACCAATCCTCCCCCATACTTCACAGTGGGCATGAGGTGCTTTTCTGCATACTCATCTGTTGTGTTCCGCCAGAGCGTCTTAGAATGTTTGTTGCCAAAAAGCTCTATCTTGGTCTCATCTGAGCAAAGCACACGGTCCCAGTTGAAGTCCCAGTACCGCTTACCGAACTCCAGACATTTGCGTTTATGATTGTGAGTGAGAAAAGGTTTTTTCCGTGCATGCCTCCCAAACAGCTTGTTGGCATGTAGATAGCGCCTGATGGTTGTTTTGGAGACTTTGTGACCCCAAGATTCTACCATTTGTTGCAATTATTTAACAGTGAGCTCTGGAGAACTTTTTATTTCTCTTACCATCCTCCTCACTCTGCGTGGTGGCAAAATAACCTTGCGTCCTTGTCTAGGCTTGTTTACCACTGTTCCACTTGTTTTAAACTTCTTAATGATTCCTCCGACAGTAGATATGGGCAGGTGCAGGTGTGTGGCTATTTTCTTGTAGCCATTGCCTGACTTGTGAAGGTCGACACACATCTACCTTACTCGAATGGTGTGTTCCTTTGTCTTTCCCATGGTGAAGAGTGGATAAGAGAAATGGCCTCTGTGTCACGTCATAGCTATACCCCAGGGAAACAGAAAGTTATTTACTATGAAATGTTCCCAGTTACTCTGATCAACTTTTTGAACGACTATAAAAATGACAGAAATACTTCAATTACATTTAACTCCTAGGAATTGTTTGGGGTACCAATAATTGTGGAACAGGTGATTTTATGAAAATAATTATTTCTTAGTCTGGGATTTTTTTCCCTTAAAATTCACTTCAGTTGAAGGTTACATTTTTCTACAATTTTCAGTGTGGGAGTATGCTTCTGCAATAAAAATTTTATTTATTTTAAGGCTTTTAACAAATCTTAACCAGGGGTGCCAATAATTATGAAGGGCGCTGTAGCTAATAAATGTTAACAAACACTCATTTCGGTAAGCAGTACAGTATGTGAATTGAAGGTTGACTGCAAACAGTGGTATGTTGCATGAACGCCGTCTCTGTTTTTACCATTAAAATTTGAGCTGACTTTTCCTCACATTTAACTCTGATGCCAAAGGCGAAATCAGTGAAACTTTGCCACTTTAAAGGGTCCACCCCAGAACTGAACAAGACAAACTCGTTTAACAGGGGGATAGAGACCAGCTCTCCGGTTTTACTGGATTTTTGTAGTAGAAGAGTCCGTGTGCTGAACTGTCCTGCCTGCTGTCCTGATCGTACGCTGATTGAGAACATTTGGCGCAAAATTAAACAAAAAGTCTGTAAAAGGAAACCCAAAACTCTCCAGCAGCTGGATGCCTGTATTAAACAATAGTGGGATCAAATTCCAATGGCTAAACTCAAGAAACTTGTCTCCTCAATGCCGATGCCTCCACTCTGTGTTAAAAAGAAGAGGGAAATGCTACACCATGCTAAACAGGCCCCTGTCCCAACCTTTTTGAGACCTGTAGCAGCCACCAAATTTGAAATGAGCTCATTGTGTATCTGTCAGTGTCGTTAATTAATAAATCTCTCACAATCAAAACGAAACACAATGTTTTCAAATTAAAGGAGTATCATATCAGTATGTTCAGTCATTACGCAGTGAAGACCAGGCTTTACAGAATTATAAAATACAGACAGCAATGCCCCCTCGATAATTAAAATCTATACGGTTAACATTGACACTGTAATGAGGAAACACTGTCTCCATCATATCTTTTGTGCAGTTGTTCCATGTCCCAAGCAGTCCAAAAATCAAATAATTCAAGCAAAATTCAGTAAAACTGTCATCATCAAGCTTATTCTGAAGACCGCTGACGTTCCAGCATAATATTGGGGATGTTTTTATGTTGTCTATAGCACCGTCAATCAGGCCCAGGTCGCGTACATATTCATGCTCATTGCCGGTGAAATTGACATCAGGCTGAGACTCTGCATGTACATCTCCTGCTCAGATGTCGCCGTGTTTCAGTTTGAAATGGGCCCAGTTTATCATGGACAGTGGCCAAGAGATCACCATGAATATTCTTCTCAAATGATTTCATAATTAAGGATTTGACTATCACGGGCCTGAAGTCGTTGAGAGACTTTAGAAATTTGTTTTTTGACACAAGTACAATAGTAGAATCTTTCCAAAGATGAGGAACAATGTGGAGTTGAAGAGACATTTTGAAGTTAAAACAGAAAATATCTACCTGCTGTTCAGCACAATTTTTTATCAAACGGCCTCAAATGCCGTCGGGCTATGACTTTTCCAGACCTTTACTCCCCTGAAAAGTGACAGGACTTTAGCTAGGTCAATCTGCACGCTGCTTTACCTCGGGGCAACGACTTCAAAGACTGAGAGCTCCTTTCAGTATTAAAACAATTATAAAAGGCATTAAGTTCATTAAAGAGGACAAGGTCAGGCATACCAGCGAAGGAAATTTCTCCCATTTGATTCCCACAGAAAATTTTGCCCAAATATGCTTTCTGGCAAGGGAGATATTTGACCTCAAAATCATCAAATATTTGAACGGCTACAAATGTCCAAAACTGTAGTCATATATTAACATGTATAGATTGACAAGTGCCCAATCAAATAGATTTTTGTTTCTTGCAGTCATTAATGTACCAATATCTGTGCAAGCACTCATAACTGTAGATTAAACACAGTAGTAGTAAGAGCTCAATATATTTTGTCTTTATTCAAGAAATTCTCTTGGCAAAAATGTAGTAAAACCGGAGGGGTGGCCAATCTCACCCCTGAAGCATCCGAAACAGAAACCAGTTCGTCTTTTTGAGTTTTGGGGTGGACCCTTTAAACTGGCTAAGTTTCACTGAAATCGGTGAGATGGCATGTGAAAGATCTGCCTGGTGCACTCATGGACTCACTCTTAAAAAATTGGTGTCATACAGTTAAACGTGAGGAAAAGTCAGCTCGAATTGTAACGTTAAAAACAGTGAGTTACATATCACTGCTGGCAATCCACTTTAAATTAACGTAATGTACCGCTTACCTAAATTAGTGTTTGTAAACATTTATTGGCTTAGGTTGAAACCTAAAGGAAAAGTATACTCTGCAATTTGACTGCATGTTTAGAACCAGCAATAATATCACAGTAATCATGCACATCCGTTGATCTGCACACCCATTCATTTGGAGGGCGGTTTTCAGACGAAACCCTAGCAGTTTGAGCCTGTATTTAATTTAAAGGAGCTATAGGCAATTATATTTCACAGCCCAGCACAAAGAACACAAGAATGCATTGCAGCCATTTTCCCTTGTGCGGGACGGAAGGGGGCGCTGATGTCTTACTCACGCCGGCTCACGTGTGGTAGAGGTGATACCGAGACCGAAGGGTGCGCTTCGTGAATGAGGCCTCGATGAAAATAAATCTTTAATTACTCATAATCGGAATGCATTTGCTGATTTTATTCGCACAATTGCAAAGCCAAAGGGGAAATTAACATAATAAATTAGACTTTGATGCAAGGAATACATTTCCTTAAACGAAATGCAATATAGGCCAGCTAGGTTCACAGCATCTGTTCGCCAAACCGTCAAGATGAGCCTTTCCTGGAAAATTAATTGAGATAACGTTAGAGCAATCACGGGGACGAAAGAATACGATAATACCATCTCAGTGGCAAGCAGAGCTAAGTTACCATTTATATCCTATTCATGTTCTGTCATGTTGCGCAAACTAGCTAGCAAATGAGCAATGTTATTTAACTTACTGATTCTCTTAAAAGGCGAAGAACTGTTTAAGAGTCCTGACATTTTCCCTTAAGTCTATTAACCACGTTTTGAGTTTTTAAAGTGTTTTGCTTTCCAGGCAAATTGAGGAAAAGGATTAAAAAACATTGTAATTAGTTAAATCGAGGGCTAATGCTACTTGCCAATGATAAAGTTCTGAAAGCACGATAACTGAGATGGATGTTGGCTTCCAGAATACTCTACTGATTGAAGCCGACCATAAATTTCGTTTATCTGGCGGAACCCTTGGGATCGGGAATAGTTTGTAGTTCGACTCTTTTCTGATGGCTGTTAATGTAGCCAATAGTAGAACGTATCCCGGGCATACCAAACGAATGTAATTGTACTTAACCCTAATTTTCGTACTTCTTGTCTCGTCTGGGGTGGTAGATTGTAGTTCGGATATTTTCTGATGGCTGTTAATACAGCCAATAGTAGAACGTATCCCGGGCTTACCAAATGAACTTAATTGTACTTAACCCTAATTTTCGTACTTCTTGTCTCGTCTGGGGTGGGGGCGGGGCCGCCCATGGCGCTAGTACTGGCAATTGCTGGCAAATTCCATGTTGAGCAGCTTTTCATTCTTGGGAGGTGGCTAAAGACGTCACCTTTTTGACGTCATCTCCACCTCTCGACCAGCATATATTGGCCTCAGATCACCACTAAATTTACTTTGACCGCAGGAGGCAGCAGCATCTTCTGAACATCTACCTCTTACTCTGCCATCGATTCAAGATTTTCATCATGCTGGACCGTTTTTCTGGAATCTGGAAAAACGCTGAAAACAAAAATTTTTCAGAATTCCTGAAAGCTATCGGTAAGTTTGTTATTTTTATATGCTCTTCATTCTAGATTGTGGCAATTTTGATTTTTATATTTAAATGTTCATCTTGATTCATAATTTCCAGTATCAATTACGTTCACAGTAAAAATAATATGTATGAGAAAAATAATCTCGGTTTTACACCTCTGAACTACCTTCGTCAAAGATTTCTCTTAGTTCCATGTGAGACGCCATCCTTCGGTAAGATGCTGAACGCAAATCTTGGCAAAACTGGTCTTGTGTCCAATCTTGTGTTTTCTTTTGCTCTGTGGGAGCAAGATAAGCAAGCACTCAGTGGGATTAGCTATGTAGTTGCCATGCTGGCAGATGATGTCTGCTGTCTTCATAAGGAAAATTTTGTGTAAAAAAGCATTCTTAGAAATATTTTTAAAAATCATACAAAGAAAGTAGCAAACAATAAATGTCTTCATATAGAATAAAATCGCATAAAGATTATCAGGTCTGATTTGTGCAGTCTCATGCAGATGTCTGTAAAGCCAGTCAGTGCACTTCCATACTCGCAGTCATGTACTCACAGCAACTCATCTGATCATACCATTCACAGCAGATCATGTGATTTCGCTGTTTGTATACCTTCATTATGCATGCAAGCTGAATGACTGTTGACTAAAATTCCTGCAGGTGCAAGATCTGACTTAGTCAACGCTGGAGATGATACCCAACCCACATTGTACATCTCCCAGAGGGATGGAAACAAGATGAAGGTGGATGTAGCAAATGGGCACCCAACATTCTACAACGTTCACATAAAGTTCAACCTGGGAGAGGCGTTTGACGAACCCATATCCGATGGAAGAAGCAACGTGAAAGTATGTTGAATTGAACTCAAAACATTAAAAATGGAAATATAAAAATTTATGCAAAAGCATATGCACAGAATTTTTTCCAGTAAATTTGTCATTGCATCCATGATAGATATTTGGTAAATACACAGTTTTGAGAAATATAGCTCTGAATTCTATGAAAACTAAGCATGTTCATGAAAAAACAACAATACACAATGCAAGCTGTACAACTTGTACTTACAATCATGTTTGCAGAATCTTATTGTAAAATCAATGCACCAGAAGTGATTGCCAGATAGCATTTTAGATCTTGATCTGTTTCCATTCCACTCTGACAGGGCACGTGTCACCTTTTCAGACTGTGTGTTCTGATGGTCCAATGCATTTTTTTGAATTGTAGACCCTTGTGACTTTTGAAGATAACAAACTGATCTACAAACAGAAGTGGGAGGACAAGGAGGCAGAAGTGACCCGAGAAATCGTGGACGGCTTTCTGGTCGCGGTAAGCCAACCATGAGAGGGGATTGTGATTCTAATTTTATTACATCTGTGGAATGATGAGAAGTTTGCAGGTCGATGCGGGGAAAATTTCCAGATGTCATACTCTTTATTCTCTTGCAGCATATTGAATGCATTGCTTTGACTGGGTTAACCTTTTTCACGGATGAATTTCAGAAAATAATGATGTTGGTCTTGAATAGTATATATGTAATGCTGTAATTACTGTTGTTTTCATTAAATTTGTTAGTGAGCCAGAATAAGTAAAAGTGCTGATGTCTAGATGAATAAGCCATCACTGTTGGAATATAAAGGTATAGGCTACTTATGCTGACCTGAACATGTAACCAAGACATTTTCTTCTGGTGTTTCCCTACAGACACTCAAATGCGGAGATGTCGTGGCTCATCGCAAATATTACAAGGATGGTGACATTCCTGAATCGCACTTCGATGCACCAGGTTTTTGCGCTTGATTCACTCAAATATAATTGCAGCACTCAACCTCCATGGATAGATGACGCTGTTTCCTCGCAATAAAGGTGTTTCTCTGCATCATCTCCTGCCCTGGGTCCCTCCTGAGTGCATTTTTTTTTTTTTTTTTTTACATTCAAGTAGGTTTGATTCCACAATGATCTGAAGATGTACATCCAAAGGCCTACCAATGTAATTTACCCTCTCTGGCTAACTGTAGGGAATTTACTGCAATGTTCATGAATCTGTCCTGAAATTATCCACACAGTTATCATTAATAAAACAAGTTTGTACAAATGGCTTATGACATGGAACTCTAATTTGAACAAATGAGCTGGAGAAAATTAGTGAAATTGTGACATCATGACATGATGCGACGTGATGTGTGTGGTGTAATATGTTGACATTAAACTCGGCTGGTAATTCTCGATCGAGAATTATACAGTAGCTGACATTGTATCACTTAGATCATAAACTACAATGGCAATGCATGAACCCAAATCCACAATCAATTTTTGCAAATGTTACATCCCTATTGGTCTAGGGGTAAAGGAAGAAACAAATAACTAGATGGCAATAGGTGGAAATGAAGGCTTTGTTTAATGGATGAGTTTTGTGGAGAAATTGAATAACAAAAGGGTAGCTGATACACGAGAGAAAGGGAGAACAAAGGACCGCAATAGTGCTATTGAAGTAAAATGGAGAACCAAAAACGGACTTAACCAACTGCAGAAAATAGAAAGGGAAACTAATGAACATCAATGAGAAGCACCACTAAACTAATGGGCTGATAAATTGCGACTGTTATCTGATCCTGTCTCCAGAATATTATACACAAAATTAACAAAACCAACCTCTAGAGTTACAGATTCAAGTCGTTATACTTCATACGGTCTCCAACAGTCAATGCTTTATACAACACACAAAACAAGGAGTAACCGCAGAGTTTAACGGACACAAGATGGACTGCTCACATTAAATCACAGCCCATGCCAGATAACTGAAAAGCAGCTGGCTTAATAGTTAAAAGATGATGTGTTGGTGTGGGATTGGAGGAGGACAGGAGTACCGGACCAATCAGGCACGTCGGTGAGCGGGCAGTATGTGCCCATTCTGTAATAACTAGGGCTGTCAGAATAATTAATCGCGATTAATTTAAGTGCAATAAAAGTAACTGCCACTATGAGGCAGACAGACGAGATTTCTTATTACCTTTTCTATGACGCATACCTAATGCGGTCATTTGAAATGCTTCCGGTAAGAAAACTGTGGGTGCATCTCAAAGCGTAGGCTGCATCCTTTGAAGGCTGCATTTTTAGGAGTCGTCACTTACTTCCATCTGCTAAACTGACATTTAGGGTAAGGGAAAAGGTGAAATTTAGGTTTAGGTTTTGGGTTAATGGTCAGAGTTAAGGTTAAGGTTAGGTAAATCAGTGACAACTCACTTAAACGAAGCTGTTTAACGGAGATGAAATGACGTTACGTCAGTTCGGTAGATGGAATTACATGACGACCCCTAAAAATGCAGCCTTGAAAGGATGCAGCCTGTGATTTGAAGTCCACTAATTACCAGCCAGGCTGGACAGCCTCCATCGCCTTTGCATAATTAGCTCACCTTAAGTCATTTCTCGCGTACTTTGCCTGACTTGCAATCAAGCCATTTATTCAGCCAACTGACTAATCAAAATCAAAATGTGGCGTAGAATGATTAAAAAGTGACAATCAGAAGCAGACGGACCAAACCAGCTTGCCGTGTTAGATTGAAAAAATTTAAATAATCTGAATAAATAGCAGACCTCTGAATTCCACCTTTCATCAAGGAATTTTGTATGCATCATTAAAGATATTTCTAAAAAAAATGAAGTTATTCAAAAATGGCCCTGGTTTTAAGAGCTTAAAAATATAGGCTACGTGAAGTGGAAAACATTTTGTGAAGCATACCGAACATGAATGTGAGAGAGAATACGTTTGCATTGCAGGCAATAGTCAAATGCACCGAAGATTTGGCAATTAACGTTCAGGCGAATCTTTGTCACAAATTTGAGGCATGTTTTATTAGGTAATTGAACGAGAGTAATTTAAAATAATGTAACTCATAGCTCTTGATTTTATTTACTTTCGAGCATCTAGATAACCAACAGTGAAGATGGAAAACATTTTGTTTAAGCATATAGAACGTGACATGTAAATTGTTAACGAATTTGACTATCTTTTAATATAATGCTGCAGCCTGGTTAGGTCTGTCTGGTTCTCATTCTCTCCTCTTAGTCATTATAGGCTACATTTTGGTTTTGATTTGTCAGTTGGCTGAATAAATGGCTTGATTGCAAGTCAGGCAAAGTACACGGGAATTGAATTAAGGTGAGCTAATTATGCCAAGGCAATGGAGACTGTCTGGTAATTAGTTGACTTCAAACCAAAGTTTTCTAACCGGAAGCATTTCAAATGACCACATTAGGTATGTGTCATAGAAAAGGTAATAAGCAATCACGTCTGTCTGCCTCATAGTGGCAGTTACTTTTATTGCGCTTAAATTAATCGCGACTAATTATTCCTACAGCCCTAGTAATAACATAAGGCCCATTTTGTAAAAAATGTAGGCATAGACGTTGGAATCCCCGCCCCCTACTGCCCTAAGTCTTATTATTTTTTTTTATATCAGGGTTCTCAAGACACATGCATTTCAACAAGTTCACTCGCTCACACGCTACACATGATATTTCTCACACGGAAAAGTGATAAAACTCGCCGCACATTAGTAACATAAACTGTATACAAAAGAGATTAGTAATCTATGAATGGATGAGGCGAAGGCAGACGGCTCTGCTTGAATCAGCAACCTATCAGCCAATCAGAAAACAGTATTTCTTGTTGCCAAGTGAAATAGCAGCGCTGTAATCACGTCTTCCAGACGCGCGAATGCTATTGTGTGGCACGGCAAAGAAGAGCTGGAGGTGGAGGCCCGAAATCAGGCAATTACTTCATTTTTTTTTTTTTTTTTACAATAACTGCTTATTGAAGTCGAGGAAATGTGTAGGATATTTACTTTATGGATCTTTTTTTTTTCCTCAGTGCTTTGGACGGTTATGGTTAGATGAATTGACTAGTAAGGTACCGCAACATCTCTTGTTTGGGACCGTAAAAACGATACAAATACACAAAAGAATTATTTAATTTAGCCTTTATTATACTGGGGAGTCCCACTGAAATTAAAAAGCAAAGATATTGGGGGGAATGAAGAGTCCCTGCTTCTTATTTGAGTTTACTGGCAGTTGTGATTTTTCAATAACTGATCCTGGTGTGCCATCTAGTGTTACAATCTTGTAACAGCGGGCATAGATTTGCAGCTCCACGTCCGCTGGCGGACACATCTGCACAAAGATACACCGTAGATCTCTCACGCGCCAAATCCAGATAATCCGTATATGATGAATTAAATTCATATTTTAATTTGAAACGAGTAACTAAGTTGCCGGTGTCAAAGTAACGTAGAGAAAGTAGACTTATCTTTTTAATGTAGTGTACATTTAATGTAATGTAATGTAAAAGTAAAAAATCTTAAGTAAAGTGCAAATCCTGAAAAAAAACTTCTTAAATACTGTAACGGAGTACATGCACATCGTTACTATGCACCTTTGAAAACGGGAGCATCATGCAACCCCCCCCCCCAAGACCATCTCACTCTAGCCTTCATTCGAAACTTGAGAGCCCTGTACATATATACACGTAAATATAAGGAATCTGAATTCAAATGTGTCAGACTTACATTTAGGCCTATGTCTTTCATATCATAAAAATATATGCTTTCTTTAACTTGTATGCAGCCTAATGACATGTGCCAGATGTAGCCTGTAGAGACCATTTGGAAAACGTCTCCTTTGTTTTGATCAAATACGTAAGGGGGGCGCATTGTTTATTTCCTGTTATCTAGCAAAGGCGGTAAATTCAAGCAATGGTCCAGACAATGTCACAGAAGCGGATTTCGCATCTCTTTTCCACAGCTCACACAGAGTCTGCTAAAGCGTCTAAGCGAAGCTAAACCGAAAAAGAGACGTTCGAACGAGTGCGTGTCGATGAAAGGGGACGCGATCGCAGCTGTGCAAAGTCCAGAATAAACATTGGGAAAGCATAACAACATTGGAGAGAATTCCGGAAGTTAGTTCTGACGCCCAGCAGGTAGCCTTGTTTCTACTTGAGGTGAGTAGAGCTGGGCCCCGTTTAAGAAAGTGGGTTTTGTGATAACTCTGAGTTTGATAGCTCAGAGTTGCAGGACACTCTGGGTTTTCCGGTTCACAATGCGAGTTCAGTTCATCTCTGAGTCAGTTACCGCGGCAACATGCTCTGTTAAGCTAACCTGCTCGCAGGCAGGTTTTCAAATAACTTTCTTCTCCTCCTGCAGCTGCAGACTGCGGTTGCATGTCCGTTCCTTGAAGAGACAGAGGGCATTGAATAGCAAATACTGAGAAGAATTCTCAGTGAGGAGAAGATTTTCCGATCACGTTTAGATTCGATTCCGGACGAAAATTTGATAGAGTGGTCCATTTCTTTGTGGACTGTAAAATTGACTAATTTTCAACAAAATTTTAAGCCCGCAAATTGTTCTTGTGACACACCGAGGGCATTCTCTCAGTTCAAAACAAATTGCGTAGCTCTTCATTTATTTTATTTTGTGTTGCAAACTCCAGTTTTCACTATCGTTTTGTTTTATTACGGAAAGAAACAACCACAACTTCATTCATTAAAGGCACAGTCAGTTTTCATCTCGAGTGGACTCTTCAAAGTACAAAATAGGCTAATGAATAACTCTCTGGGGAGTTTTTAATTCTTCACAATAGGCCCTACATGGTGGAAAGACTGCTAATTTGCTGTAATGAATGATAAGCATTTCGTATGTTCAATTCATTCCAAGTCAAAAGACCTCAAGATAGAATAACTAATGTTTTAAAATGTGAGAATTAAAGTCTGTGGAATTATCCTGAAATAAGTTATTTGTATATCAGCTTAGAATGATACCGGGCGTTTATCGCAACGAGCTGTACACGGCCATTTACCCTGCTTCGTGAGCCATTCTTAAACTGCTTTCACACCGGACGCGAAACGAACTTTTCGCGCGACAGATTACATTCAAAGTCAATGCAAAGACGCGCCTTGCATTGACTTTGAATGTAATCTGTTGCGCGAAAAATGTATTCGCGTCTGGCGTGAAAGCAGCTTAACTCAGAAGTTTCACTTCAAGAAAAGCGCGTTCTATTTAGTTTCTCCTGACCGCCAGAGACGGTGCTTTCAGCACATGGATATCCATCACACGAACGTGCAGGTCGAGTAATAGTAACAACAAAGTCACGTGTGACCTGGGTGACGTCACCCGTGACCCCGGCATAAAAGGCCGGTGAACCCAGGAAGTGACCTCTTTCATCTTCTCGCGTTTTGCAGGTTGTGAGTTGGAAATCGGATTCTGGACCAAACGCGTGTTGGTTTCGTTACCCTTGGGGTTGGGGCTGTGCATTACGCATCCCCCAAGAAACTGCGTTGAATCCGTCGATTCTTTTTTCTTATTGTTTTGTTAGTATTACACCGTTAGCTGAGTGCTCTCGCTCAGTGGAGTTAGCTGTGTAGCCCTCAGAGGCGGCGTCCTCGCCGCTGGAGGCCGGCTTGTTTCTTTGAAGTAAGTGCTTTTCATTTAATTTGGCTTAAAGCGGTGTTTCTCGCCGCTGATTTGTTAATCGGTTCCGTGGCGCACGGCGCCTATTTTCGTTAGTATTACTCGGTTAGCTGAGTGCTCTCACTCTGTGGAGTTAGCGGTGTAGCCCTCAGAGGCGGCGTCCTCACCGCTGGAGGCCGGCTTGTGTTCCTTCAAGTAAATGGTTTTCATTTTATTTCACTTAACGCGGTGTTTCTCGCCGCTGATTTGTTAATCGGTTCTGGGGCGCACGGGCCCATTTCGTTAGTATTGTCGACCGCCTTGTTTTGGGTAGCCTTGCCTCCGGCCTGTTCACGGGCTGGCTGTCTTGAGTGTTTTGCGGTGTGTATGTCTTCTCAGCTAGTGAGTGACTGTTTATTTGCGGCCCCTCGAGCCGGAGGACGGCCACCGCGAGTGCCCCTCCTGCCTGGTTATTGAGCACCTGCGGCAGGGGCTGACTGACATGGCCTGCGCAGACTGCATGTGCCTGAGCGAGGCTGCGCGGACCGCCAGGCTGGCTAGGATGGATTCCCCATCCGACATCCCCCGGGTCTCGGGGGGACAGGATGTGGTGCCGGCTGCAGCAGCGGGGCCCAGCAAGCGCTGTGGGGCTCCCCCACGTGTCACCGCTCCCAAGGCGATGTAGGCCCCGCTGGCGAATCTCCAGCCTCCGCCAAGGGGCAGCAGTGTTCCTGCAGCCACCCCGCCTCCCTGGCAGCCCGACCGATCGCCATCACCACCCTTTCTGCCGCCGGCCGTTGATGCACGCGGCCTCGTTAAGCTGTCAATCCACGCGTCGGAGAGCTTTGACTGCGGTGAGTCTGACG
The DNA here is from genome assembly GCA_029721435.1 of Gymnothorax reevesii. Taxonomy (NCBI): domain Eukaryota; kingdom Metazoa; phylum Chordata; class Actinopteri; order Anguilliformes; family Muraenidae; genus Gymnothorax; species Gymnothorax reevesii. The sequence goes on along the minus strand of CM056577.1, from coordinate 14,408,669 downwards.
GTCACGACTCCACCTCTCCGGCCGGTTCCCAGGCCACCAACTATGGCACCGTGACAGCGTCGGAAGGCGGACGCTAATCCATCCAGCTAACGCTGAGAGCTGCATTGGCCCATCTGGGTTTGGACATACCCCCGGTGGCCCAGTATCAGAGTAATTTTTTCAGAGGCTCCACACAGCCTTCCTCGCTGTCTGTTCCACCCTCGGCCCCATACATCGAGGAGTTGCAGAGGTGTTGGGCGGACCCCAGGCGCCTTTCCCACCTCCCCAGTGACTGCAGGGCCCTGGCGGCAATGCAGGATGCCCCCACCTACGGCCTCCAGCGGATGCCCAGCACTGAGCCCTCCGTGGCTGTCCTCGTCCGTTCGCCCAACAAGGCTCTGCGGCCTGACGCCCGATGCCCTCGCGCTCAATGCCGTGTGACTGACGACCTCATCGTGCGAGGATACGACACGGTGGCACGAATGGGCCGTATCGATAACTCCTTGTCCCACCTGCTGCTGGCCCTTGCCCAGACGCTGGAGGGGACGAGCGCGGCATCACGGGAGCTGTGCGATGGGCGCTCCAGGCCTTTGCCTACTCGCCACGGGAACTGGGCTGGCTGATGTCATTTCTCACCCTCGCCCGCCGGCAGATATGGCTGGCGCAGTCCCCTCTGGTCGAGCCCGACCGGCGCGTGCTGCGCTCTCTCCCTGTTGTCCCCGGGGAGCTGTTTGGCGAGGCCGCCTAACAAGCCCTGGACCAGAGTGCCCCGATTCCGTCTCGGCCACGCACCCACCAGGAGACCAGATGGGCTGCTGACTTTCGTCCCCCCACCACCTCCTGTACCCGCGGCGCCGCCCCCTACACCCAGTCCACTCCCCGTCGCCCCCCTGGTGACCGACGGGGGCGGTCTGGGCATCGCTGACATCAGCGCGCCGGCGGTTGGCCGCTTTTCCAGCGGACAGCTCCAATGCTGGAGAGCGTTGACCCCAGACCCTTGGGTGTGGATGATCCTCATCGAGGGTTACAGCATCTAGTTCTGCCGCCGACCGCCGCGTTTTCATGGGGTCAAATATACCACCGTAAGCCATCCGGGGAAGTCCCTCGTCCTCCGGCAGGAAATCACCTCCTGGAGAAAGGAGCAATCTCTCCCATCGACAGGCAGAGACAGCAAGGTGGGTTCTACTCCAGGTTCCAAAGAAGGACGGCAGTATCCGCCCGATCCTCGACCTGAGGTCTCTCAATTCCCACTTTAAGACCATGAGATTCCGCATGCTGCGTACGGTGGATGTCTTACACCACATCCAGGCCGGCGACTGGTTTGCCACCATCGACCGGAAAGATGCCTACTTTCATGTTCCCATTGCGCCACACCACAGACAGTTCCTGCGGTTTGCTTTCGAGGGCCAGGCCTTCGAGTTCAATGTTCTGCCCTTTGGGATATCGCTGGCACCCCGTGTGTTCACCAGGTGTGTGGCAGCGACATTGGCACCACTTCAGGCCCGGGGTTTGCGTGTCCTGCCTAACCTAGATGACTGGCTCGTCTGTTCACGATCGGAAGCTCAGGCCCACACCGACATCGCGATTGTGCTCTCACATGTCGCAGAGCTGGGGCTCAGGGTGAATTACCAGAAGAGCTCACTGGTGCCCAGCCAGGAGACGATCTTCTTGGGCATGCACCTGGATTCGAGGTCCTTGATGGCAATCCCCCTCCCTGACCAGGATCCACAACATCTGCCTGCTGACGGGGCAGGTCACTCGCCCTGAAGACCGCCTGCTGGGCATGCTTACGGCGGCCTCCTCTCTGGTCCCGTTGGGGCTCCTGGACTTACGTCCGCTTCAGAGGCGGCTCAACGGTCTCCACCTCCACCCGGTGCTGCACGGGCACAGGTTTGTGCAGGCAAAAGACTCTTCTTGCTGACTCCTCCGTCCATGGAGGAGGAGGGCTTTTTGCAGGGTGTCCCACTGGCCGCTATCCCCTCCCGGAGGGAGGTCATCACCACGGACGCCCCCCTGGGAGGTTGGGGTGCAGTCTGGCAATGCCGGACCGTCAGAGGCTGCTGGAGTCCAGGGCAGCGACAGCAGCACATCAACGTGCTGGAGCTACGGGCTGTTTTCCTCGGCCTACAGCACTTCCTCCCAGGCCTGGTCGGCAGACACGTTCTGGTGCGGACGGACAACGCTACGGTGGTGTATTACATCAACCACCAAGGAGGCACTAAGTCCCTTTAGTGCTTAGAAGTGGCCGGGCAACTTCTGCGGTGGGCCCATTGGCATCTCTTGAGCCTGCGTGCCATGTACTTGCCAGGTCCCCGATTCCGGGGAATGGAGACTCAACCCAGCGGTGGTTCTCGCCATCTGGGAACGTTTTGGCAGGGCAGAGGTGGACATCTTTGCCTGCCAGGAGTCGACACACTGCCCTCTGTGGTTCAGCCTCCACGGCCCCAGCTCCCTGGGCCAGGACGCGCTGGCGTATGCTTGGCCGAGGCAACTGCTGTATGCCTTCCCCCCTCTGCCACTGATCATGCCAACCCTGCACAGGGTTGCGATGGACCACCACGAGCTGCTGCTCGTCGCCCCTCGGTGGCCGGGCCGAGTGTGGTTCCCCAACTGGCTGCAACTTCTGAACGGCGACCCCTGGTGCCTACCAGTGAGGACGGACCTGCTATCACAGCTGGGAGGGCAGATCTGGCACCCGGATCTAGCCCGTCTGCAGCTCTGGGTGTGGCCGCTGAGGGGCCAGACCACCTGTTAAGTCTTTGTGAACCGGCAGTGGTCAACACCATTGCAAGCTCTCGGGCACCCTCCACCAGTGCCCTCTACGCCAACAGATGGAGGCTTTTCTCCAACTGGTGCTTGACTCGGGGGGAGGAGCCTACATGCTGCCCCCTGTCGACCATTCTACTGTTCCTCCAGTCTCTGTTTGACAAGGGTGTTACTCCTTCCACCATCAAGGTCTATGCAGCTGCCATCTCTGCTCAGCATGCCAGAATTGAGGGAAGGACCGTGGGGTCCCACCCCTTGGTGGCACGTTTCTTGAAGGGTGCTCTCCAGGGGATCTTCACTTAGTGCTGCAGGCTCTCTGCGAGGCACCGTTTGAGCCCCTGCTCACAGCAGACATTTCATAGCTCTCCCTGAAGACTGCCTTTCTTCTGGCCATTACATCGACGAGGCGCGTCGGGGAATTACACGCGCTGTCAGTCAGTGGGGAGTGCCTGCAGTGGCAACCCGGCGACAGTGGGGTCACTCTGTGGCCTAACCCCTCTTTCCTCTCGAAGACCCTCTCTGCTACCTTCGTCAACCAGCCCCTTAGCCTTGCGGTATTCGAGGCAGGCCATGGTGAGCGGTTGGAACTTTTGTGCCCAATTCACGCCCTCAGGGTGTACGTGTCCCGTACGGAAGGCTTCCGTAGGAGTGACTCCCTGTTTCTGTGCCACACAGAGCCGAGGAAGGGTCTGGCGCTCTCTAGAGAGAGTCTTTCCAAGTGGATAGTCGAGGCCATATTACATGCCTACAGACATAGTGGCTTCCCGGTTCCTCCGGCTGTTTGGGCGCACTCTGCATGGGGCGTGGCGGCCTCATGGGCATCACTGAAGGGCGTACCCCTTTCAGACATATGCAGCGCAGCCTCCTGGGCGTCCAGCTGCACCTTCACCAGGTTTTACTGTCTTAATGTCGTCGCACATAACCCTGTGGCGACGGCTGTCATTCCAGGCCCGTCGCAGCAACACTGAGTACGGGTAGGCACTCCTCATGACCTGGTTAGTATTAGTCATCCATGTGCTGAAAGCACCGCCTCTGGCGGTCAGGAGAAACGAAATAGAACGAGGGTTATGTAGATAACCACGGTTCTATGAGTTTCGGATGATCGCCAGAGCTTGGCAGTCACTCGGAGTGTACACGAGAAGATTTGCCAAGAGGTCACTTCCTGGGTTCACCGGCCTTTTATGCCGGGGTCACGGGATGACGTCACCCAGGTCACACGTGACTTTGTTGTTACTATTACTCGACCTGCACGTTCGTGTGATGGATATCAATGTGCTGAAAGCACCGCCTCTGGCGGTCATCCGAAACTCATAGAACCGTGGTTATCTACATAACCCTCGTTCGTGTTCCAAGCTTCTAAAGGGGAGGGGCGAACGGCTCTGTTGTGTTTTGAGAATATTTCAACTGTCCACAATAGTGACGTCATATCGCCGATACAGGCTTTAATAACTATGCGGTAATCAAAGTATCCTGCTGAAAATCAAATCCTTGTTCAAAAACACTGTGCGTACATATACTGAGTACAAATGAAAACGCACCACTCACGAAATCTGGAATAGCTCCACGGATTGATATGTGAAGTATATACGTATGATGCATTTGAGATAATGAATGATTTAAGAAGACATGTAAACATCATTCAATTTCATTCACGATAATGTTAATGCGCGAGAGAGGTTTAACTGGTGTAGGGGTCAAACAGGAAAGTCAATAACGGGTGTGACCGCCATTTGCATTGACACATGCGGTGCATCGTCGTCGCATGGAGTTGATCAGTCTCTGGATAGTGTTCTGAGGGCTAGCATTCCACTCCTGAACAAGGGCAACCTCAAGTTCTCGGATGTTGTCCATCTGGCGTCGATGTGAAAGACGTCGTCCAATTTCATCCCATAAGAGCTCGATAGGGGAGAGGTCGGGTGACAGAGCTGGCCACTGAAGCACGGGGATGTTCTGCTGTGCAAGGTACTGCATGGACACCCTTGCAGTGTGTGCCCTAGCGTTGTCCTGTTGGAACGCGTGGACATCGTGGTGTTGGTTGAAGAACGGCACAACATGGTTCTGCAGCACCTGGTCCCGGTAGTAGACGCCGTTCACCCTTCCTCTGCAGATATGGAGAGGGGTTCTGTGACGGTAGCTTATTCTACCCCACACCAGAACGCTGCCACCACCCCAACGGTCCGTTTGAACAACACAATCGGCGTTATAACGTTCACCACGTCTCCGCTAAACGCGTATACGGCCATCTGCGTTCCTTAAGTGAAATCGTCACTCGTCAGAAAAGATGACACCGTGCCATTGTCGTAGTCGCCAATTCTGGTGCCTGTTTGCCCACTGTAGACGCTGGTTTCGGTGACGATCCGTCAATATGGGGCTGAAATAAGTACATCGCCGGCCTGCAGCTAGCTGACAGTTCCGTACAGTGTTGGGGTGAATGAATCCACGTCGTCCTTGGACTTGAGCAGCCGTTCTTGTCGCTGGTAGTGTTCGGTCTCGGACATGATCCCGTACGATCTGACGGTCCTGACGTGCCGTTGTCACACGTTGTTGACCCGGTCGAGGACGGTCCCGAGTGCTCCCCATTTGCAGAAACCTTTGATGGAGTCTTGTGATCGTTGTGTGTGCGCAGTGTAGTCGTCTGGCAATTTCCCTGGTGCTGGCGCCAATTTGAAGCATGCCTATGGCACGTTCCCGTTTAGGGGCTGTAAGTCGCGGCATAGTGACGACATTTCACAAGTGTCAGTGAAGAAGTGAAATTTCATTCGGATTCACATGCTTTTAAAGGAAATGTGTGCACAAATTCAGAGTGAAATTCATTTTTCCCGTGGTGTGCGTGCAAGATGTTCCGTTTTTGCAAAAAATTGCCTAGCGTTACAGTTAACTTGAAATTCTCGCATTTCTTGCACCTGGCATGTCGGGTGACGTCGCTGTAGTGTTGTTGTTGTATAAAAATTATATTGAAGTTCATTTGAACATAAATATTGAGTTTTTTCAAGTGTTGCATTTTCATTTGTACTCAGTATATATGAGCACAAACCCCCATCAAAAATCCCACCCCCCCTCTCAGAATATAGTTCCAACGTTTATGAATGCAGGTTCCCATAGTGTAATAACTGTTGGCCTATTTTGTAATCATGTCAGATGTACCTATTTTGTAATAATAAGAGGACCATTTTGTAATAACTACACATAGGGTCGTCAACATTGGCAGCAAAAACAGAAGTTTTATGACACTCTTTTGGCTATCAAGCCACGTGGAGAAAAAAACATGCAACTCATTACCGGTGTTCTTTCAAATTTTGCTCCCTTGTCAAAAAATAATAAGACCAATAACCTTAACTTGTGGGGTCATGAAGTGCTTTGAGAAGGTAATTTTAGACCTGATGAAACCTTTGATTTCTCCTTGCCTTGACCCCCTTCAGTTTGCATATAGGAAGGGAGGAAGCAGCGAGGACGCTGTAACCAGTGTATTTCATTTAATCAGTAAGCACCTTGAAGACCCCAAAGCTTACGCAAGGGTTTTATTTGCAGATTTTAGCTCTGCTTTTGATACAGTCCGCCCTGGTACTTGATCCTGATCTATTTGAATTGCTTTGCTGAACCCAACAGATGCCCCGTTGTTGTTGCGTATCTCAGGGTCTTCGGGAATTTAAAAGGAACGGAGTGCCTTCGCTGAAAAGGAACGCCATGTTAGTAATTCTATACATGATACATGTATAAAGATGGTGGGAATAAGTCTTAGCAGACCTCAAACTTTATTCAAATTAATTCTAAATCTGCATATAATCTGGAATCACATGCATGTAAATGGAAAGGAATAATTTGATTGAATTTTTAAAATGAAGGGAAACGTTCAAAAGCTCAAACTTTCAACATAATTCTGTCTTCGTAAACAAAAGAGGAACACGAGTCCATTATAGCATAATAAAGCTGTAATGCCTTACATTTATATTTTTGAATTGCTGCCAAGGAAATGGAAAGAGGTCTTCATATACCGTAACTGAAATACTGCTAAGTTGTGTGGTCAGTCAGTCAATCAATGGTCTGATCAGAGAATCAATGAGTTGGTATGTGCCTGGCACCCCATGTGCTTAAGCCCACCTTAAAGTTAAAAGGGACAAGATTTCCTTGCTACTTCAGTATTGTGGATGTCACTGCATTTTGCACATTTTCATACCATTAGTCTGGTCTCTCACTTCTAGAACCCGGGTACACATAAGGTAAATTGACCCTTTGACAAAGCAATGCAATGAGTCATAAGATTTATTTTTATTTTTATTTAACCCTTATTAAAGATGTCTCTCCCATTAAGCTTTTGTTCTATTTGAAAGCCCGAAAGACCATCAAAGTCCTATAGAAAAGGGTTTTCAATTAGGGTGTCTTATAGGAAGGTCTTATGGAACAGCAATATTCTTAAAGGACTTTCTTTTCCATAGAGGTGCTCTATAGGTTTCTAGCAAATTCCTATAGAGCACACAGAAAATCCTATAGAACATGCTGTTCTACTAAAATATTCTATAGAGTTCCATTGATGTTCTATCGAGTTCTATAGAATTCCTATAGAACCTTTTTTTGCAGGGAAATGAGAGCCAGTGTGATGTAGCTGCCACCATAGAGGAAACGGGTGAAGCGAAGTCTTGGAAGCTTCATAAGCAGCCAGTCCAGCCACACGCCGAGACACAGAGAGAGCTGATTGAACTGTCAGGCTACCTACACGGAATAAAACCCGATAGCGACACAGATCCACTCAGATGGTGGAAAGACTGTGAGGCCAACTATCCTTGGCTCAGTAACCTAGCACAAAAGTATCTCTGTGTCCCTACCACAAGCTCTCCATCAGAGAGTGCGTTCAGTGCGAGAGGTAATATTGTCACATGTCACAGGGCCTGCCTAAAGCCAGAGACTGTAGACAGGCTTCTCTTCCTCTCTTATGACCTCTGACGTGTATGTTATTGCCTATCTGTCTATAACCAAATGGTGTCATAGCTGTTAAGATGTTTATTTTGCACTAATTTGTGAAAACTGAAGAATACCCAAGCTCTAATGTTTTTCAAGCCATATTATATTGTGGCATTCTCTGTTCCTAACTTATTTTGCATGTAATTGAAGGCTTTCTCTTTATGTTGTATTTATCCTCATTCATCATTGTGTTTGAGATTGCTCTTTTTTATTTTAGTTAAATGCTGATTATTTCAGTGTATTTACAATTTTGGTTAATATAGAAGAGCATACCTGCAAGAGTTGTTTTTCACAAATTAGCTGTTCGGAATATTGTGAGTTAACATAAGGCCCCTACCCTGCTTGCTACTGTGGCTTCTTTTATTTTGAGATTATTATATTTTTAAATACCTGCAGGGAAAATTTATGCATTTCTTTGTGATGTTTATAATTGTTAAATAAACTTTCTGGTTTATAATGTAAGTCAATTGGTTCGCGAGACAACCGCTCATCAGGATGGTCACATCCGCCTGGTTCATCTCAAATTCCATCCTCACAGAGGCGGTTCCTCACTGTCGGTGGTGCCTCCCCACAATGGTGGCAGCAGTTTGCGACGCTGGTTGAAATCTGTTTCTCAGATGAACCAGGCGGATATGATGATCTTAACCAGCGGTCACGCGTGGCTGACCTGGCCGCGGGCGGTCTGCAACGGTCCCAGTGGCGTTAAACCGCTGCTGAAGACACGCTATCGTGGAATGGCTGACATTCATTCGTCTGGCAACTTCTGTTCGGCTTTGACCAGCCTGAAGCAAACCAATGGCTCGGTTCCTGTGTGGATCGCCCAGTCAAGGCACTGTGCAGACTTGTCCGAACCATTTCATTTTGTGGCATTTTCATAGCCATTGACCACGTCACTTTTGGGAGTGGTCAAAATTAGGCTCAATTCACTTTAGGAAGGGCTACTAATCAACCTAGGAGGATAAAACGAATTGGTTATGTCGCGAATCACTGAAGCGGAACGAGATAAATTATCATCGCATTTGCAATATCATGTGCTCAGCGTACAAGTTTAACTTGTTCTTGGAAGTATGAAATCTGATTTCTTAACTTGTGAGGATAATGGGTGGTGCGTTTTTGAATTCCATGAGTTTACTTGGCATGAAGCCACGCATAACGGGAATCATGTGAGAGTCTGAAAATGGACGACCAGTGGTGGCTTGCGCACTGGCAATAGGGGAAGCACAAACCATCCTTTAAAAATAATGATTGGTCATGACGTGTTTTAAGTCTTTATAAAATTCACTTCACTTGACTCCAAAAAGCCTAAGGACCATGAGATGTCACCAGTTCTCCTTGTGAAGTTTGAATGAGCCGGGATAGCCGAATTCTTGAGTTTTTTTCAATAATTCATTTAAATAACCATTACAGAAACTCTGAAAACTCCTAAAATTTAACGTGTGGCCAGTATTCATAAATAACGCGTACTTGTCAACTCCCACACATTCAGCGCGAGTTTTAGTGGCATATTTACATTCCCGCGCTGTAGTGTGCAATTATTCAATCAACATGCGTGTAAGAGATACTTGCATGGAATTTAAGTCCAGCTGTATGGTGATTTATCACTTTCACTTGCGTTAGGGTGGATTTAACCCTAGTAATTGGAAACCAATGACGACTCCAGACTTCTCACGCATGCAAAACTTTGCTGTTATTATAGGCGCTGTCATGAACGCCACATTAAATCTTGGTCTCGATCGATCACATCACCAGGGGGACCAGCATTCTCATAACCCCGTAACCGATGCATTTCAAGGTCTCATAACAGATTTCAGTTTGATCGATTTGTTTCGCACCGCACGTCCCTTATCTAAACAGTTCAGTTTCTACTCAAATCGACAGTGTTAAGCAAATAGGGTGTCGCGCCAAAGACTCCAGGCCTGGTGGGTGCGTAGGTTCCAAAAGCCTAATCAGTCCATCAATCGAAAGAAACTCGCCCACCAAAATAGCCAATACAAAAAATGAATGGATTTTATTCCATAAAAAAGTGCAAAGTGCTACCAAAGTGTGTGCAGTGCAAAACGTTTTCGGTCACAATCAGACCATCCTCAGTCAAATAGACATAAAACATACACTAGAATAGATTATTTACTAGCTTCTCCGAATGCGATATTACAGGTCCATGATGTAAATATCCTTCCCAACACCCTGTCTGACCATAGTCATTGCAAAACTCGCTCTCAGGGATGCACCTGTCAGGGCCACTAGATGGCGCTTTAACTCTTCTGAAAAATAAAGATTTCTGTGACTAAGTCTGAATTAAATACCTTTCTGGCTGAGAATGCTGGTTCTGTTGAAGACCCTCGCATGCTTTGGTATGCAATCAAGGGTTGTATTAGAGACGTATCTATTTCTTTCTCTTCATATTTGAACAAGTCTAGACTGGGCCGAATATCAGAACTTGAATCTGGATTACCTCTTCTAGAACAAGAACAACAAAACTTGGGCTACTCAGAAGAAAGGAAGAAAGATATAGATTCAGTCAGGGTGGACCTAAATTCCCTTTTGAGGTCTAAAGCAGAATTTCAGATGAGACTGCAGAAAAATGAAAAATGCTCCAATATTACGGCTATCCAATCAGAACAAGCTCTCCCATCTGATCCTACGAATTTAGTTCATTTTATACTTCAATATATTCCTCTGAATACTCCTTAGATAAAGACAAATGTAAAAACTTTTTTATTAATCTAGAGATTCCCTCTCTCACGCATGATGATGCCAATTATCTTAGTACACCGATCATCCTGATTGAATTACACAATGCAATTACAGAAATGAAAAAGGGAAAATCTCTGGGTTGGGATGGAATCCCCCCTGAATTCTATATTACTTTCTGGGAAGAGCTTGGACAATTGTTTTTGAATATGATCATGTTTTCTATTGAAAAGGGCTCATTTGTCAAGGATTCCAACTCAGGCATGATAGCAGTTTTCCCAAACCCAATAAGGACCCCACACTCTGTGGTAATTATAGACCCTTATCTATTTTGAACTCAGAAATTAAAGTATATGCAAGAGTTTTAGCCACCCGAGTGAAACCTAATTTGACCAAGCGAATTCATCACGACCAGACAGGTTTCATAAAAACTCGCTTAGCATCAGATAATATGCGTCGCTTATTACATGCGACACATGCCGCTAAAGACACTGAATCACCCATAGCTGTCTTGTCGCTAGATGCCGAGAGGGCATTTGATTGGCTAGAGTGGGACTACTTATAGATGGTTTCAGAGCGATTTGGCTTTGGTACTGAATTTATTAAACAAACGCAAGTACTTTACTCCAACCCTCCAGCTGTGATTGTCACCAGGAATAATATCTCCACTCACGTTCCCACTTCACGTTCTTGCCGCCAAATGTGCCCTTTTTACCCTTTGTTATTCGCTCTTTTGTAAGAACCATTAGCCCGGAGGATTAGGCAGCACCCTTTCATCTCCTCTATCGTATTTAATAATACTAGGCATTATTTAGCTTTGTACGCAGGGGGAGACATCCCCGCCTCATAATGTCTACCCTACAGGCGGTCTTTCGGTCCCAAATTTTAAATATTACTTTTGGTCATATGTGCTTCGTACCCTCTCAGTGTGGTTCAACCATAAGGCTTCTGTTTCTTGGAGACCAGTGGAGGAGAGCCTTGCCTCTCTTCACATATTGCAGGATTTGGTGCAGCAGTACCTCCCAAACGATTCAAATTATGCTAAGGACCTATAATTTCCTTCCTACTGTGTGGCGAGCAGCAGTAAAAGTGTCTAAAACAGATAAAAAGTGGCATTCGAACACTCCCATCTTTAACAATTATGCACCTCTTATTGGTAATACCCCCGTCTTTTTTTCCGCATGGATCGACAGAGGCATACACTTGCTGAAAGATATATTTGATGATAATGTTCTCCGCTCTTTCAATGATTTACGCACAACATATAACTTGCCTGGATATTCCTTTTTCCTGCATTTACAATTAAAATCCTCAATGAAGGTGTTAAAGGAATTTTGATTTTACATTCCTGGTATTACCTTCACAAAAAGAAACTCAGACGACCCAGAGGAAAAATGTCGGTGACAGAGAAGTTAATATCCAAGCCAAAGTCCGTTTACTTTTTTGCAAAAAAGGATCCCCATACAAAGTCAAGTCAGCAAAATGGAGGAGGATACACAATTAGAAAGTTCTCTGGTATTTGTAGGAATACTCCATGGCGTTCTCCTCCCCCCGTGCTGATTTACACATCACGCAAGCCTTTGCCGTCGCACGCAACTGCGTCAAGTTGGTACGTAACCACGTCAAGTTGTCTAGGGATACACACACATCTTGCCAGGGAGGAGAGCACCTGCCTTCTCTCTCAGCTCTGGCTCCAGCTTATCTTGTTATGGGTTCCGGAGCTTTCCATAAACACATAAACTTAGAGAAAGAGAAAAACATCTTGTCCTTGGTACAGACATTCAAGTTGTCATGACTTTAGATAGGCTACATGTCATGACACACTGGTACAGTTATGCAGGCCCATGCTAAGTCAGTAATATGTAAGCACACACACACTGGGCCTATGAACTGAAACAGAATATGTGCAAGCAAGGATAATCAATTAATAATAATGTATCAATAAGCAATCAAATGGAATCAATTAAATGAATCAAATAAAAAAAATGTTTCCACAAAGGCATATGGCGTCCCATGGAATACACCTCTTAGCCTTCACTCCTTGCAATCCATTTTAGAGAGTCAAACCAAGGGCCTGATATCGACATTATACTCTGTATAATGTCGAAACTCTCTGTTTCGCTCATCCTCCTACAAGCCCCTACAAATACAGCAAGTGTGGCAGAGAGATTTGGGACTTCCTGTTAATGAGGAATCCATACTGCGGGACAGAATTTGGGGCACAGTGGTGGAATCCTCTAAGAACCCAAATCACCAACAGATCTACCTAAATCTTATACATAGGACCTATCACACTCCAAGAAAACGGCACTCCATGAAGATTATATCCTCCCCACTATGTGATCTCTGCCCTGACGGTTTAATTGGCTCTTTCATGCACATGTTTTGGGAGTGTAATGCTGTAGCGCTTTTTTGGCACCAAGTGTCCGTTACTCTGTCAGACATACTGGGTACTGATGTACCATGTTTACCCACAGTCATGCTTTTAAACGATCTCCAGTTACCATATCCTGAAAAACAAATATTTTTAGCTGGCTTGACCGCAGCCAAGAACTGGCAGCCACCCCACACATTGGCACATGCACAATGGTTAAATACGTTTCTTGATGTAATTGTTATTGAAATTTCTGTCGCCAAGACACATGGATCATCCGAGACAACTGTTATACAATGGACAGATGCATATGACAAAATGAAAGAACTGCTGAAATAAGGACAATTCATATGCCCTCTGACTGTGCTCATTGCTTGTCCTTTTGTTAATATTTTTACATTTAGTTTTGTTTAGTTTCAAGTAACATGTCACAGTACTTATGTCACCCAGAGATCTGTGGGATGGGTTGGGGAGGGATGGGGTGGGGGGGTCCCCACTGGTAGAGTTGATCAGGGGAGTCAGGGAACAGCCCTGGCTGAACTGTATTTTATTACTATATACACGTACTAGGTTGTATGTTCTTTGTTCTCCTCTGAAAAAAGAAAATAAAAACATTTGATCACAAAAAAAACAAAGTTACAGATGACCAGCATCATGAGGGAGTCAGGCTGCTGAACTCCACACAAAGTTACACGTGACCAGCATCATGAGGGAGTCAGGCTGCAGAACTCCACACAAAGTTACAGATGACCGGCATCATGAGGGAGTCAGGCTGCTGAACTCCACACAAAGTTACAGATGACCAGCATCATGAGGGAGTCAGGCTGCAGAACTCCACACAAAGTTACAGATGACCGGCATCATGAGGGAGTCAGGCTGCTGAACTCCACACAAAGTTACAGATGACCAGCATCATGAGGGAGTCAGGCTGCAGAACTTCACACAAAGTTACACGTGACCAGCGTCATGAGGGAGTCAGGCTGCTGAACTCCACACAAAGTTACACGTGACCAGCGTCATTTCGGAGTTTGGCTGCAGAATTTGTCGTAGGCTTTGTTTCCCCACTTTAAGTACACAGACCTCGTACTGCTATTTCGATGCTTCACACTAAAAGCCATGAGCTTTGGCTCTCAAAATTTACGGTTTTTGGTCTCAGGTGCCAGGACCACAGGAGGTGGTTGCTGATTAAATCCCAGGCGATGTGTTTTTCATGGGGGCAGGTCTCCACACAAGTCGGCTTTTCTCTTTGGTTATTGAATGTACATTGAGACTGAGGAAAAGCACTGTGGAAATTAGACCATTGCACCAGTCACACTGAGACAATCAAAACAACACCAAACATGACTATACTAAGAACTTGAGTTGTCATGATGCATACCGCGCCATGTACAGCCATACTGTGACCCAAACCTGAAAGAGAGAAGGGAGTTCTGTTGGGTCAGAATTGCAAATGTTCAGAGAGACGGAGAAAGAAGTTATTTAACACATACCAAAACTAAATTACCCAGCAGGGAGGCAAGGAAATGGAATGTGGGCTGTTGTAAGAAGTGGAATGAGCTTAACAACCACCTTAACAAAAACAGTGTCAGGTCACCAGATACCTCAACAGCTCGCTGTTCAAAGGTCAAAGTAATCTTTATTGTCCCCATGGGGCAATAAGAGGTGCAGCCATTATTACAACACTATAAAAATAGATAAATAGAATTGTGTATTCGAACTAAGCAACAGCAACAAAAACTCTTCGAACAGCAACACAAGCAACAATAATGCTCTTTAAAAGTAAGACAGCAATACAAGCAACAATAAATTCACACCAGGCTAATGGCAGCAGAAACACAGGAGATTTTGCGTCTGTTAGTCTTGCAAATTGGCTGACTGTATCTGACACCTGATGGGAGCAGCTTGAGCAACTAGAATGTATTTTCACTCACAAAAACATACGTCTCACCTGTGCCGCCCTTCCTTGCCTAACCCCCTCTCCCCTTTCCAAAAAAAAAAACTGTATTACGTCCGGAGAGACAGGCAGACGGATGGACAGGCAGGCACAAACCAAGACAGGCACCACTTCAGGGCCTGAGTATGCAAAGTTTCGTTAAGATCAGGCGAACAGTTTTAGAGTTTATAGAGCTTCGGAAACAAAGTGGGAATACCGACACCGATGTGAACGGGAACCGAGCCTAAAACGGGGGAGACATGCAAAGCAAAGAGGGTGAGGGCTGTCAGTAAGACTGACTGGGACTTCCTTAAGATCATTTTCCTGTTCAGGCTTTGGAGGTCGTTTAAAGGAATATGGTCAATCTTGCTGCGCACTTTAAAGCCACATACTCACGGATTCACTAATGAAGACTTAATTTTGAGAATTTTTTTTAGAGAACTTTCCTATGTTCGTAGCACGGCTAGATATAACGAATACGAACAATCGCACGATTTTAGAACCCCCAGGTCCAGCGATATAGATAAAACTATTGAAGAGGTTTCCCACGTCGGCCAGTTGCTAAAAATAGACCCGGAAGGAAAAATAAGCATGTCGCGCAACGAGCAAGGAAGCCAAGTCGTCGTCTTTTGGATTCGCACGAGGTAAATAGCCTAACATACATGGCATAAAGAAATGATTGCGATGTTTGGATGACTCTACTGTAATAGGATGGTTGTTGACTTGATGTATGTGTGTCATATTTGCATAAAAATCGCTATTCGCTATAATCGCCATCATGTGTACTACGTCACGAAAATGTGTGTGTTTTTTTGGCGAGAGAAAAGAAGTAGGGTCACACACTTTGGCGGTCAAAAACAAACATTTCCCGATGTAGTTAATTTTTTTCAAAGGCATCACTGCATTGCGGAGAGATTAATCTATAAGGTAAAGTATTTTAAAGTTATTGTGTGATTTAGGCGATCGTCGTCCTATCGAAGATGAGGGTGTGGCTTGAACAACACTTTGCACTCTGTATTTCTTTCTAAGGATAGGAGACCTGTTCCAGCACACAAAGGAGAATGTGAGAAAAGATTTGATAAAATGGCAATAAAACTCTCTCATAAAAGTCCTGTCAATGTGAAAATTCCGCAATTTTCAATAAGAGAACATGCGCTGGTGGGCTTTCTAGCACACAGTGTCGACTTGTGGTTCAAAGGTCAACTTCCTGTCGATTATTGTGCCAACTGCTGCACAACCTCTAAAGCTTGACCATGGATAGAAACGGGAGAGGGCACAGGGTTCTTCTTTTGTAAAATCCATCTGCATCTCTTTAGTCTTACAGACAATGATGGCAAAGAACGATGACTTACACCATTGAGTGAATTCCTTCACTACTGGGTTCCAGATCGTCATCGATAAGGAGTGACACTATAACAAAGTCATCCGTGAACTTGATAATGTGAGGCTCCGGGAAGTGGCTTTGGCACAGCTTTCTGTATAAAATGTACAACCCTACCTCCAAAATAGTTGGGATGAAGTGTAAATTGTGAAAAAAATCAAAATGCAATGACTTTCAGATCACATGATATTTACAATAGAACATAGATAACATTTCAATTGTTGGAACGGAGACATTTTACATTTTAATACACAATATGAGCTTATTTCAAATTTACTAGCTGCAACAAGTCTCAAAAAAGTTGGGACACAGGCAAAAAAAAAAAAAGCGCTGAAAAAGCTATTAATATATAAGAGAATCAGCTGATAGAACATTTAGCAAGTGTTGGGGTCACATGTAGGAAAACTTTCATATGTGAGGATACAAAATGGAGCCCAGGATTTCCCATGACCACTTCCTGCTGCAAGCCCCTCCCGCCAGCAGGCCAGGCACATAAAAGCAGTGGTCAACCATTTTATCTCTCTCTCTGTTCTTGGCTCTTGTCTCTTGGACTCTTGTCTCTGGACTCTCTTGGCTCCCTCTCCCTTGGAGAGGCTCCTGGACCCCTGGGGACTGCTCAGGCTGGGGTACTCCTCCCCCACCTCTTAGGCCCAGCATAGACTGGCCATGCTGAAGAATCTGCCAGGCTACCAGGAATAGAGCAAGCCTTGGAAGGAACAGCTTGCTTTTGAGGAACGGCCACCCTTCCTCCTCTTCCCACAGCGGACACGGACTTTTGCAGCACCAGAAACGCTCTTCCCAGCCGAATCAGCATCGCCCACGATCGAATCCTCCAGCAACCTCCAAACCTCCTTCCTCTACTAAGGACTGGTAACAACCGGGCATCCAAACCTTCTTTTAAGACTGACTGTGTGTATTTGTAAAATGATAGATGCTGTGATTGTTTTTAGGATTGTGTTTTAGTAGGACAGGATGGTATTAATCTGTAGCAGACAAGGTCTTGCATGCAAATAACCTCCTGTAGACTAACACGGCGCCTTTCCTGTGCAAAACACACGCATATCTCTTCATTTTTACGTAATACACACACACACAAACAACATTGAGCGTTTTAAGTCATTTAACTGACTTTAAAACTCTTGAAACTTTCCTTTGCTACAAAGACTTGGTCTCTGTTACAGTAGGGTTGCCTTCCCCCACTCCACATGGTCAGCAAGGCCCCTCCACTCACACCTTAGATCATCCCTTTGTTCTCTCTCACCCACACCCACACACACACACACACACACACACACACACCTCCTTCATTGTGCATATAGTGTTAGTGTTTAGTGTAGTTTAGATTGTGTGTTTTGTTTCATTTAAATAAATATTCTTTAAAGACATATGCTGTGGTTATTAATGTTGTACAAGAGTGAATGAAATTGCCAGCCTCTTCTATGTAGAACTCCCGAATCCTTCAATCTATAAGGTAAGTTGGTTACAATTATTAATTTGATTATGAATTAATTTCCACATTAATAGCTTAGTGGATATTGAGACTGAGGTTTTATTAATTGGCTATCATTTTCCCTTCACTAAGGAAGGGTGGTGCCTCGAGGTATTCATATTAATATTTAATATTACAATATAATTTATTTGATAGCCAAATTAATAATATTAATATTGTTATGGCCCCAATTTGTTATTACATTTATAACACAACAGCAACAGCAAGGGATGACAAACACAGTTTTAACAACTAAAACACATTTAATTTTAAACAAAGACAAAGACTAATCAACTAACAACTAAGACCAAGATTGATTATAACAAAAACAAAAAGAAATATTTACAGTCCCTTT
The DNA here is from genome assembly GCA_029721435.1 of Gymnothorax reevesii. Taxonomy (NCBI): domain Eukaryota; kingdom Metazoa; phylum Chordata; class Actinopteri; order Anguilliformes; family Muraenidae; genus Gymnothorax; species Gymnothorax reevesii. The sequence continues at coordinate 14,390,745 of CM056577.1, read as the reverse complement.
TTGTGGGGCGGCTTGGTGATGTCCTGGGTGAGAAAATGCTCAAACACAGGCAAAGAAATCCACAAAAGAAACGTCACAGGTCTTGAACAGAATGGCAGGTCTGGTCATCTTCTTGCAATTTCTCCTACTACTTTACTGTCTCAATTCTTTTCCTTATATACTCTTTTGCAGACCCCACCCACATTTAGACCTCTTTTTTTTAATTTTCTGAGACTTGCCCCAGACATGTCCACGACATGTCTAAACATGACTCCAGTCTGAGCTTAACAAAAAAAGGTAAATACTGCCATCTAGTGGCCTATATTCACATTACAATATCATTAGGCAAATTGCCTCAACACATGGTGTCCACCTGTGAGGTGTAACCCCAACAGCCGGCGCCCTTGTATGACGTGCCATTGCACACACAACAACGTCGCCACTGCTCAGGAATTATCAACACAAAGGTGCCACCATTCGAGGCATTTCCCCAACATTGGTGTTTTGTGTGAGGCCATTTCCCCAACACAAGGAATTACATTAACTGGCATCAGGTGTTTAACATGGAATGGATTGACATCAGTTATTAGAGGAGGTCACAAAAGAAATGGGTAAAATTAAATGCTGGTTCGATTAAAACAAATTGCCCTTAAACTTGAACAAAACAAAATACATGTTGTTTGGTAAGCGTAAAGTAAATACAGCGGTACAAGTCAGAATTACTAAGGAAATGATAGAAAGAGTTTATGAATATAAGTTTCTGGGTGTTGTATTAGACCATAAGCTCTGTTGGAAATCTCATGTTAAATATCTGTGCTCCAAGATCTGTAAAAGTGTTGGGATATTGTGGAAAACTAGACATACGCTGAACCAAAAAACACTGTACATGCTGTATAACACATTAATTCTACCATATCTCAGCTAATGTGTGGAAGTTTGGGGTAATACTTACAGGAGCAACTTACAAAAAATATGCACACTGCAAACAAGAGCAGTAAGGTTAATGCATCATGCGGGTTACCGAGAACAAACAAATGCACTGTTTTTAAAATCAAACATTCTGAAATTCATGGATCTAATAAAATTTAAAACGCTACATATATTTTAAGCAAGACACAACTACTACTATCTACTACCAAGAAACATTAAAAAAATTATTCAGTGACAGAGGGGCGAGATGTGAGCTGAGAGGGAAATTAAATCTGAAACAAGCTTGTGTTCCGCACAACACAGAAAAGCATGTGCACATCAGTTTGTGGGGTGATCCTGTGGAATAGCCTTGATGATGACATTAAGCAAAGCAATAATATTACACAGTTTAAAAGCAAATATAAGAAATTAATCATGGATAAATACAGAGATGAGGCGGAGCTCAAAAAAGAGAAAAAAAATCATGATTTAATGATGTGGGGAAGGTTGCAATTGCAATGAGAAAGATATCTTGGTGAGTATTACTTTTGGGTCTAAAATAACGATCTTTAAGTATACTGTTACTGTAATGATGGGTTAGGACTTGATAAGCCTTCTTTCTTCTTCCTGCTGCTTCTCGAACACATTAAAAATTTTCAGTCTTCTGATAAATACCATCTGATGTATTATATTATATTTTGTGTTATTTACATTAATTTTTATCTTTTTATGTACTGTAGCTTATATTTTGTTTTTGTTGTTGTTGTTGCTGTTCGAGACAAATAAATTTCAAACAAAAAAGCATGATTGGCTATAAAAGGGATGTCTTAGAGACGCTGAGTCTTTCAGAAATAAAGATGGCCAGAGGATCTCCAACCCGTGAAGGCTTGTGTAAAAAAAATGTGGAATACTTTAAAAACAATGTTCCTCAACATCAAAATTGCAAGGGCGTTGAAGATCTCATCATCGACACTGCATAACATCATCAAAAGATTCAGAGAAACTGGAAAAATGTCGGTGCGTAAGGGACAAGGCCGTAGACCTTTACTGGATGCCCATGATCTTTGGGCCCTCAGACGCCACTGCATCACTCACCATCGTGATTCTGTCATTGATATTACTAAATGGACCCAGGAATACTTCAAGAAACCACTGTCTGTAAACACAATCCGCCGTGCCATCCACAGATGCCAACTTAAACTCTATCATGCAAAAAGGAGGCTATTGTTGAGCATGATCCAGAAGCGCCATTGTGTTCTCTGGGCCAAGGCTCATTTGAAATGGACGTAGCAAAGTGGCGAAGTGTCCTGTGGTCAGACAAGTCCAAATTTGACATTCTTGTTGGAAATCATGGGCGTTGTGTCCTCCGGGCTAAAGAGGAGAAAGACCACCCCTCCTGTTATCAGCATTCAGTTCAAAAGCCAGCATCTCTGATGGTATGGGGATGCATTAGTGCATATGGTGTGGTACACTTGCATGTTTTTAAAAGCATCATGAATGCCAAGAGGTAAATAAAGGTTTTGGAGCAACATATGCTCCCCTCCAGACGACATCTATTCCAGGGAAGGCTTTGTGTATTTTAGCAGGATAATGCAAAGCCACGTATTGCAGCTATTACAACAGCATTGCTTCATATTAGAAGAGTCCGTGTTCTGAACTGACCTGCCTGCAGTCCTGATCTTTCACTGATTGAGAACATATGAAGCATAATTAAGCGAAAAGTCTGTCAAGGAGACTCAAAACTCTCCAACAGCTGGAAGCCTGTGTTAAACAAGAGTGGGATCAAAGTCCAATGGCTAAACTCAAGAAACTTGTCTCCTCAATGCCCAGGCGCCTCCACTCTGTGTGAAAAAGAAGAAGGGATGCTACACCATGGTAAACAGGCCCTAGTCCCTACTTTTTTGAGACCTGTAGCGGCCAGCAAATTTGAAATGAGCTTATTTTGTGGATGAAATTGTAAAAATTCTCAGTTTCAAAATATTTTATGTTATCCCTGTTCTATTGTGAAAAAAATACTAGCTGGAGTGATTTGAAAGTCATTGCATTTTGATTTTATTCACAATTTAAACTTTGTCCCAACTATTTCAGAATTGGGGTTGTATGAAAGAGCGGTGAGGCCGCAGCCCTGAGGGGAACCAGTGGAGGAATGCAGGACAATATATAAAATGCCATTAACTCTCACATGTGACGTGTCAGTTACAAAATTCAACAACCAGCAAATGAGAACAGGGTCAATATTATGTGTTTTTTTTACATACCTGCCAAAAAAAATGCAGCTGGATGCAACTAAAAGCAGAGGGGAAGTCGATAAAGCCGCAAAAAACTCTTTGCACCCTCTAGTTCTGTGTTGATTAGGTTAAAAAGGATGCATTTTGCATCGCCCACGCCCCTCTTTAGTCTGTAAGCAAATTGAAATGGGCCCAGTTTATGATGGACAGTGGCCAAGAGGTCTTCTGGAACAATCTTCTCAAAATTAAGGATATGAGTGCTTGTTATGGCCCTTGTTGGTTCTGTCTGTACTCCCATGTGAATTAACCTCTCTCTGTGTCTCCAAATACCAGTCGCTGTATGCAAATTACTCTGTACAAGCTCACGTTTTTCACTGGTCCTCAGCCCAGCATCGCCAGCCTCCTGTCCCCTCTGCTGCCAGCTCACCAACGTGCTGATTGGTCCGGTGTTCCTGTCCTCCTCCATTCCCGGATCAACACATCATCTTTTAACCATAAATCGAGCTGTCAAACACTCACTCGTTACGGGTTGTGATTTAATGTGAGAACAGGGATTGACACTAAAGGTTGCCTGATTGCCCATGGAAAGTAAAAAATATTTTCTGACAGGTGTAGTTTGTGTTCTACTCGAGTTTTTCAGCGTTTTTCTCTTTTGAAGAGCGCTAATTCTCCCTCTGGGGGGTGGGTGCTGTCAGTAAGATTGACTGGGCTTTCCTTAGGATCGTTGCCTTGTTCAGGCTATGGAGGTCGTTTCAGAGAATATGGTCAATCTTGCTGCGCACTTTAACAGCACTTTGTAGTCTCTATTTCTTTCTAAGGGTACGAGATCTGTTCCAGCACTTAAACGAGAATGTGAGAACAGATTCGATAAAACAGCAATGAAACTCTCTCATAAAAGTCCTGTCAATGTGACAATTCCGCAATTTCCAATAAAAGAACATGCGCTGGTGGGCTTTCTTGCACACGGTATCGACTTGTGGTTCAAAGGTCAACATATTGTGAATTTTGTGCCAACTGCTACCCAAACTCTAAAGATAAAAATGAGAGAGGGCACTGGGTTCTTCTTTTGTAAAATCCATCTGCATCTCTTTAGTCTTACAGACAATGATGGCAAAGAACGATGACTTACACCATTGAGTGAATTCCTTCACTACGGGGCTGGGTTCCGGATCGTCATCGATAAGGAGCATTGGGGTAATGCCTCACACAGAACACCAATGTTGGGGAAATGCCTCGAATGGTGGCACCTTTGTGGTGATAATGCCCAAGCAGTGGCCGTGTTGTTGTGAGTGCAATGGCACGTCATACAAGGGTGCCGGCTGTTGGGGTTACACCTCACAGGTGGACACCATGTGTTGAGGCAATTTGCCAAATGATATTAATATTATTAGTTTGACTATAAAAAAAGATATTGTAATACTAAAATTAAATATTAATATGAATACCTCAGGGCACCACCCTTCCTTAGTGAAGGGAAAATGATAGCCAATTAATAAAACCTCAGTCTCAATATCCAATAAGCTATTAATGTTGAAATTAATTAATAATTAAATTAATAATTGTAACCAACTTACCCAATCAATAATTAGATTGAAGGATTTGGAGTTTTACATAGAAGAGGCTGGCAATTTCATTTACTCTTGTACAACATCAATAACCACAGCATATGTCTTTAAGGAATATTTATTTAAATGAAACAAATAAAACACAAAATTTAAATAACAATAAACACTAGCACTATATGCACAATGAAGGAGGTGTGTGTGTTCGCGCATGTGGGTGAGAAAGAACAAAGGGATGATCTCAGGTGTGAGTGGAGGAGCCTTATTGATCATGTGGAGGTGGGGGAGGGCAACCCCAGTGTAACAAGACCAAGTCTTTGTTACAAAGAATAGTTTAAAGAAAGCGTTTAAAGTCAGTTTAAATTATTTAAACTGCTCAGTGTTGTGTTTGTGTATGTATTACATTAAAATGAAGAGATGTGGGTGTGTCTGTGTTCTGCACAGGGAAGGCGCCGGGTTAGTACACAGGAGGTTACTTGCATGCAAGACCTTGTCTGCTACACATTAATACCATCCTGACCAACTAAAACACAACCCTAAAAACAATCACAACAGCTGTCCTTTTACACATACACACAGTTGGTCTCTCTTAGAGAAGGTTTGAATACCCAGTTGTAACCAGTCCTCAGTGGAGGCAGGAGGTTTGGTACTTGCTGCTTGGTGGAGGACCCGATTGTGGACGATGCTGATAAGGCTGGAAAGAGCATTTCTGGTGCTGGAAAAGGTCTGTGTCTTTCTTGTGGAAGAGGAGGGAGGCTGGCTGCTCCTCAAGGCAAGCTGTTGCTTCCAAGGCTTGCTCTACTCCTGGTAGCCTGGCGGATGCTTCAGCATGGCCACGGGAGAGGGAGGCTAAGAGGTGGGGGAGGAGTACCCCTGCCTGAGCAGTCCCTAGGGGTCCAGGAGCCTCGCCAAGGAGGGAGAGCAGAGCCAAAAGAGAGAGTCCAGAGCCAAGAGTCCAAGAGACAAGAGCCAAGAGCGATAAACTGGTTGACCGCTGCTTTTTTGCGCCTGGCCTGCTGGCGGGAGGGGCTACAGTCAGCAAGTGGTCATGGGAAATCCGGGGCTCCATTTTGTTTTTTCTCACATATGAGAGTTTTCCTCCTTGTGACCCCAACAGGAGTGACACTGTAACAAAGTCGTCCGTGAACTTGATAATTTGAGGCTCCAAGAAGAGGCATTGGCAAAGCTTTATGAATAAAATGTACTTTTGAATAAAGAGCGGTGAGGCCGCAGCCCTGAGGGGAACCAGAGGAGGAATGCAGGACACTACATAAAATGCCATTAACTCTCACATGTGACGTGTCAGTTACAAAATTCAATAACTAGCAAATGAGAACAGGGTCAATATTATAAGTGTTTTTTTTAAATACCTGCCAAAAATGAAAAGCACCCAAGGTGCTGATGCCTCGGTGCTTACAGTAATGATAAGAATGTCCCTTGATGAAGCTATAAAATTCTGTGTGGACATGTCAAAGTGCCCTAGCTATGCATCTATGCTTGACCTAAACTATGTTTCCATCCACTTGTCAATCGAATTCCCTGAAGTTTGCCAAAAATATTCATACAAACATAGGCCGTGAAAATGCATTCCCACCTAACAGCATTGAAGCGAATAAAATCTTGTGTGTAGCCTAATGATGTTAATGCTGCTATGCGATCAAATTGGTGTATCAAATAGATTTGACATTTTAAGCTATTTCCATTCATTTTTGCACTGAATTGCAGAACCTTTGAGTAAACAGAAGTAGTGTGGTAGGCAACAAAATTAACTAGTTAGGAATAAAATGCAGTTGAAACTATCAGAGAATCTAATAAGCGAATATAAACTTTGTACTCAAACGAACACCAATAACTGCAATTAATTTAAGGTAGCCAAATGAACAAATGACGTGGATATGCTAGATTGTTAAGAGCTGCTAACGTCATCGACTTTAACTTTAAGATGAACTTAACTGGGTGTTATCTGACGATCAACATAAACTAAAGCTGGTTACAGAAAATGACGCTAACAACAAAATTCATCAGGGGTCAGCTAATGCGACAAATTTCCCAAAATGCAGTCATTTGATAAACTTACCTGCAAGGGTGTTCCAGTGAAAATGAATTCATTGTTTGGAACAATTGCTTTCCCCATGACAGGCATTACTTCCGCATTTCTCGATTCCTATTGGAGTCTATGGAAGTGTCAAATAGTGCTATAAGTCGAAAACAAAGCTCTATCTCAAAAATCTGGCAAATTGAGATCCAAGATATCATGGAATTTAACCCATCGAGCCATATTCTTGGACTTGATTTTGACCGGCGGAGCAGATATCCCGGTAACAGACAGAATGAATGAATGAGTGACTGACACACAAATGAACTACCGTATACCCCGCTTGCGTGCATGCGCACCGAGGCATAAAAATGCAGCTGGATGCAAATAAAACCAAAGGGGAAGTTAATAAAGCCGCAAAAAGCTCTTTGCACCCTCTTGTTCTGTGTTGATTAGGTTAAAAAGGGTGCATATTGCATCGTCAACGCCCCTCTTTGGCCTGTCAGCAAATTGAAATGGGCCCAGTTTATGATGGGCAGTGGCTAAGAGATCGTCTTTAACAATCTGGAGAATGTGAGAACAGATTCAATAAAACAGCAATAAAACACTCTCATAAAAGTCCTGTCAATGTTAAAATTCCACAATTTCCAATAAAAGAACATGCGCTGGTGGGCTTTCTTGTACACAGTATCAACAAGTGGTTCAAAGGTCAACTTATTGTCGATTATTGTGCCAACTGTTGCACAACCTCTAAAGCTTGACCTTGCATAGAAGCAGGAGAGGACACGGGGTTCTTCTTTTGTTAAATCCATCTGCATCTCTTTAGTCTTACAGACAATGATGGGAAAGAAGGATGACTTACACCATTGAGTGAATTCCTTCACTACAGGGCTGGGTTCCAGATCGTCATCGATAAGGAGTGACACTATAACAAAGTCACTACATAAAATGTCATTAATTCTCACATGTGACGTGTCAGTTACAAAATTCAACAACCAGCAAATGAGAACAGGGTCAATATTAAAAGTGTTTTTTTAATAACTGCCAAAAAAAATGCAGCTGGATGCAATTAAAACCAGAGGGGAAGTCGATAAAGCTGCAAAAAGCTCTTTGCGCCTTCTAGTTCTGTGTTGATTAGGTTAAAAAGGGTGCATTTTGCATCGCCCACGCCCCTCTTTGACCTGTAAGCGGACTGAAATGGGCCCAGTTTATGATGGACTGTGGCCAAGAGATCTTCTGGAACAATCCTCTCAAAATTAAGGATGTGAGTGCTTGTTATGGCCCTAGTGGGTTCTGTCTGTACTCCCATGTGAATAAACCTCTCTCTGTGTCTCCAAATACCAGTCGCTGTATGCAAATTACTCTGTATGAGCTCACGTTTTTCACTGGTCCTCAGCCCAGCATCGCCAGCCTCCTGTCCCCTCTGCTGCCAGCTCACCAACGTGCTGATTGGTCCGGTGTTCCTGTCCTCCTCCATTCCCGGATCAACACATCATCTTTTAACCATAAATCGAGCTGTCAAACACTCACTCGTTACGGGTTGTGATTTAATGTGAGAACAGGGATTGACACTAAAGGTTGCCTGATTGCCCATGGCAAGTAAAAAATATTTTCTGACAGGTGTAATTTGTGTTCTACTTGAGTTTTTCAGCGTTTTTCTCTTTTGAAGAGCGCTAATTCTCCCTCTGGGAGGTGGGTGCTGTCAGTAAGATTGACTGGGCCTTCCTTAGGATCGTTGCCTTGTTCAGGCTATGGAGGTCGTTTCAGAGAATATGGTCAATCTTGCTGCGCACTTTAACAGCACTTTGTAGTCTCTATTTCTTTCTAAGGGTACGAGACCTGTTCCAGCACACAAACGAGAATGTGAGAACAGATTCGATAAAACAGCAATGAAACTCTCTCATAAAAGTCCTGTCAATGTGACAATTCCGCAATTTCCAATAAAAGAACATGCGCTGGTGGGCTTTCTTGCACACAGTATCGACTTGAGGTTCAAAGGTCAACTTACTGTCGATTATTGTGCCAACTGCTGCACAACCTCTAAAGCTTGACCATGGATAGAAACGGGAGAGGGCACAGGGTTCTTCTTTTGTAAAATCCATCTGCATCTCTTTAGTCTTACAGACAATGATGGCAAAGAACGATGACTTACACCATTGAGTGAATTCCTTCACTACGGGGCTGGGTTCCGGATCGTCATCGATAAGGAGCATTGGGGTAATGCCTCACACAGAACACCAATGTTGGGGAAATGCCTCGAATGGTGGCACCTTTGTGGTGATAATGCCCAAGCAGTGGCCGTGTTGTTGTGAGTGCAATGGCACGTCATACAAGGGCGCCGGCTGTTGGGGTTACACCTCACAGGTGGACACCATGTGTTGAGGCAATTTGCCAAATGATATTAATATTATTAGTTTGACTATAAAAAAAGATATTGTAATACTAAAATTAAATATTAATATGAATACCTCAGGGCACCACCCTTCCTTAGTGAAGGGAAAATGATAGCCAATTAATAAAACCTCAGTCTCAATATCCAATAAGCTATTAATGTTGAAATTAATTAATAATTAAATTAATAATTGTAACCAACTTACCCAATCAATAATTAGATTGAAGGATTTGGAGTTTTACATAGAAGAGGCTGGCAATTTCATTTACTCTTGTACAACATCAATAACCACAGCATATGTCTTTAAGGAATATTTATTTAAATGAAACAAATAAAACACAAAATTTAAATAACAATAAACACTAGCACTATATGCACAATGAAGGAGGTGTGTGTGTTCGCGCATGTGGGTGAGAAAGAACAAAGGGATGATCTCAGGTGTGAGTGGAGGAGCCTTATTGATCATGTGGAGGTGGGGGAGGGCAACCCCAGTGTAACAAGACCAAGTCTTTGTTACAAAGAATAGTTTAAAGAAAGCGTTTAAAGTCAGTTTAAATTATTTAAACTGCTCAGTGTTGTGTTTGTGTATGTATTACATTAAAATGAAGAGATGTGGGTGTGTCTGTGTTCTGCACAGGGAAGGCGCCGGGTTAGTACACAGGAGGTTATTTGCATGCAAGACCTTGTCTGCTACACATTAATACCATCCTGACCAACTAAAACACAACCCTAAAAACAATCACAACAGCTGTCCTTTTACACATACACACAGTTGGTCTCTCTTAGAGAAGGTTTGAATACCCAGTTGTAACCAGTCCTCAGTGGAGGCAGGAGGTTTGGTACTTGCTGCTTGGTGGAGGACCCGATTGTGGACGATGCTGATAAGGCTGGAAAGAGCATTTCTGGTGCTGGAAAAGGTCTGTGTCTTTCTTGTGGAGGAGGAGGGAGGCTGGCTGCTCCTCAAGGCAAGCTGTTGCTTCCAAGGCTTGCTCTACTCCTGGTAGCCTGGCGGATGCTTCAGCATGGTCACGGGAGAGGGAGGCTAAGAGGTGGGGGAGGAGTACCCCTGCCTGAGCAGTCCCTAGGGGTCCAGGAGCCTCGCCAAGGAGGGAGAGCAGAGCCAAAAGAGAGAGTCCAGAGCCAAGAGTCCAAGAGACAAGAGCCAAGAGCGATAAACTGGTTGACCGCTGCTTTTTTGCGCCTGGCCTGCTGGCGGGAGGGGCTACAGTCAGCAAGTGGTCATGGGAAATCCGGGGCTCCATTTTGTTTTTTCTCACATATGAGAGTTTTCCTCCTTGTGACCCCAACAGGAGTGACACTGTAACAAAGTCGTCCGTGAACTTGATAATTTGAGGCTCCAAGAAGAGGCATTGGCAAAGCTTTATGAATAAAATGTACTTTTGAATAAAGAGCGGTGAGGCCGCAGCCCTGAGGGGAACCAGAGGAGGAATGCAGGACACTACATAAAATGCCATTAACTCTCACATGTGACGTGTCAGTTACAAAATTCAATAACTAGCAAATGAGAACAGGGTCAATATTATAAGTGTTTTTTTTAAATACCTGCCAAAAATGAAAAGCACCCAAGGTGCTGATGCCTCGGTGCTTACAGTAATGATAAGAATGTCCCTTGATGAAGCTATAAAATTCTGTGTGGACATGTCAAAGTGCCCTAGCTATGCATCTATGCTTGACCTAAACTATGTTTCCATCCACTTGTCAATCGAATTCCCTGAAGTTTGCCAAAAATATTCATACGAACATAGGCCGTGAAAATGCATTCCCACCTAACAGCATTGAAGCGAATAAAATCTTGTGTGTAGCCTAATGATGTTAATGCTGCTATGCGATCAAATTGGTGTATCAAATAGATTTGACATTTTAAGCTATTTCCATTCATTTTTGCACTGAATTGCAGAACCTTTGAGTAAACAGAAGTAGTGTGGTAGGCAACAAAATTAACTAGTTAGGAATAAAATGCAGTTGAAACTATCAGAGAATCTAATAAGCGAATATAAACTTTGTACTCAAACGAACACCAATAACTGCAATTAATTTAAGGTAGCCAAATGAACAAATGACGTGGATATGCTAGATTGTTAAGAGCTGCTAACGTCATCGACTTTAACTTTAAGATGAACTTAACTGGGTGTTATCTGACGATCAACATAAACTAAAGCTGGTTACAGAAAATGACGCTAACAACAAAATTCATCAGGGGTCAGCTAATGCGACAAATTTCCCAAAATGCAGTCATTTGATAAACTTACCTGCAAGGGTGTTCCAGTGAAAATGAATTCATTGTTTGGAACAATTGCTTTCCCCATGACAGGCATTACTTCCGCATTTCTCGATTCCTATTGGAGTCTATGGAAGTGTCAAATAGTGCTATAAGTCGAAAACAAAGCTCTATCTCAAAAATCTGGCAAATTGAGATCCAAGATATCATGGAATTTAACCCATCGAGCCATATTCTTGGACTTGATTTTGACCGGCGGAGCAGATATCCCGGTAACAGACAGAATGAATGAATGAGTGACTGACACACAAATGAACTACCGTATACCCCGCTTGCGTGCATGCGCACCGAGGCATAAAAATGCAGCTGGATGCAAATAAAACCAAAGGGGAAGTTAATAAAGCCGCAAAAAGCTCTTTGCACCCTCTTGTTCTGTGTTGATTAGGTTAAAAAGGGTGCATATTGCATCGTCAACGCCCCTCTTTGGCCTGTCAGCAAATTGAAATGGGCCCAGTTTATGATGGGCAGTGGCTAAGAGATCGTCTTTAACAATCTGGAGAATGTGAGAACAGATTCAATAAAACAGCAATAAAACACTCTCATAAAAGTCCTGTCAATGTTAAAATTCCACAATTTCCAATAAAAGAACATGCGCTGGTGGGCTTTCTTGTACACAGTATCAACAAGTGGTTCAAAGGTCAACTTATTGTCGATTATTGTGCCAACTGTTGCACAACCTCTAAAGCTTGACCTTGCATAGAAGCAGGAGAGGACACGGGGTTCTTCTTTTGTTAAATCCATCTGCATCTCTTTAGTCTTACAGACAATGATGGGAAAGAAGGATGACTTACACCATTGAGTGAATTCCTTCACTACAGGGCTGGGTTCCAGATCGTCATCGATAAGGAGTGACACTATAACAAAGTCACTACATAAAATGTCATTAATTCTCACATGTGACGTGTCAGTTACAAAATTCAACAACCAGCAAATGAGAACAGGGTCAATATTAAAAGTGTTTTTTTAATAACTGCCAAAAAAAATGCAGCTGGATGCAATTAAAACCAGAGGGGAAGTCGATAAAGCTGCAAAAAGCTCTTTGCGCCTTCTAGTTCTGTGTTGATTAGGTTAAAAAGGGTGCATTTTGCATCGCCCACGCCCCTCTTTGACCTGTAAGCGGACTGAAATGGGCCCAGTTTATGATGGACTGTGGCCAAGAGATCTTCTGGAACAATCCTCTCAAAATTAAGGATGTGAGTGCTTGTTATGGCCCTAGTGGGTTCTGTCTGTACTCCCATGTGAATAAACCGCTCTCTGTGTCTCCAAATACCAGTCGCTGTATGCAAATTACTCTGTATGAGCTCACGTTTTTCACTGGTCCTCAGCCCAGCATCGCCAGCCTCCTGTCCCCTCTGCTGCCAGCTCACCAACGTGCTGATTGGTCCGGTGTTCCTGTCCTCCTCCATTCCCGGATCAACACATCATCTTTTAACCATAAATCGAGCTGTCAAACACTCACTCGTTACGGGTTGTGATTTAATGTGAGAACAGGGATTGACACTAAAGGTTGCCTGATTGCCCATGGCAAGTAAAAAATATTTTCTGACAGGTGTAATTTGTGTTCTACTTGAGTTTTTCAGCGTTTTTCTCTTTTGAAGAGCGCTAATTCTCCCTCTGGGAGGTGGGTGCTGTCAGTAAGATTGACTGGGCCTTCCTTAGGATCGTTGCCTTGTTCAGGCTATGGAGGTCGTTTCAGAGAATATGGTCAATCTTGCTGCGCACTTTAACAGCACTTTGTAGTCTCTATTTCTTTCTAAGGGTACGAGACCTGTTCCAGCACACAAACGAGAATGTGAGAACAGATTCGATAAAACAGCAATGAAACTCTCTCATAAAAGTCCTGTCAATGTGACAATTCCGCAATTTCCAATAAAAGAACATGCGCTGGTGGGCTTTCTTGCACACAGTATCGACTTGAGGTTCAAAGGTCAACTTACTGTCGATTATTGTGCCAACTGCTGCACAACCTCTAAAGCTTGACCATGGATAGAAACGGGAGAGGGCACAGGGTTCTTCTTTTGTAAAATCCATCTGCATCTCTTTAGTCTTACAGACAATGATGGCAAAGAACGATGACTTACACCATTGAGTGAATTCCTTCACTACGGGGCTGGGTTCCGGATCGTCATCGATAAGGAGCATTGGGGTAATGCCTCACACAGAACACCAATGTTGGGGAAATGCCTCGAATGGTGGCACCTTTGTGGTGATAATGCCCAAGCAGTGGCCGTGTTGTTGTGAGTGCAATGGCACGTCATACAAGGGCGCCGGCTGTTGGGGTTACACCTCACAGGTGGACACCATGTGTTGAGGCAATTTGCCAAATGATATTAATATTATTAGTTTGACTATAAAAAAAGATATTGTAATACTAAAATTAAATATTAATATGAATACCTCAGGGCACCACCCTTCCTTAGTGAAGGGAAAATGATAGCCAATTAATAAAACCTCAGTCTCAATATCCAATAAGCTATTAATGTTGAAATTAATTAATAATTAAATTAATAATTGTAACCAACTTACCCAATCAATAATTAGATTGAAGGATTTGGAGTTTTACATAGAAGAGGCTGGCAATTTCATTTACTCTTGTACAACATCAATAACCACAGCATATGTCTTTAAGGAATATTTATTTAAATGAAACAAATAAAACACAAAATTTAAATAACAATAAACACTAGCACTATATGCACAATGAAGGAGGTGTGTGTGTTCGCGCATGTGGGTGAGAAAGAACAAAGGGATGATCTCAGGTGTGAGTGGAGGAGCCTTATTGATCATGTGGAGGTGAGGGAGGGCAACCCCAGTGTAACAAGACCAAGTCTTTGTTACAAAGAATAGTTTAAAGAAAGCGTTTAAAGTCAGTTTAAATTATTTAAACTGCTCAGTGTTGTGTTTGTGTATGTATTACATTAAAATGAAGAGATGTGGGTGTGTCTGTGTTCTGCACAGGGAAGGCGCCGGGTTAGTACCCAGGAGGTTATTTGCATGCAAGACCTTGTCTGCTACACATTAATACCATCCTGACCAACTAAAACACAACCCTAAAAACAATCACAACAGCTGTCCTTTTACACAAACACACAGTTGGTCTCTCTTAGAGAAGGTTTGAATACCCAGTTGTAACCAGTCCTCAGTGGAGGCAGGAGGTTTGGTACTTGCTGCTTGGTGGAGGACCCGATTGTGGACGATGCTGATAAGGCTGGAAAGAGCATTTCTGGTGCTGGAAAAGGTCTGTGTCTTTCTTGTGGAGGAGGAGGGAGGCTGGCTGCTCCTCAAGGCAAGCTGTTGCTTCCAAGGCTTGCTCTACTCCTGGTAGCCTGGCGGATGCTTCAGCATGGTCACGGGAGAGGGAGGCTAAGAGGTGGGGGAGGAGTACCCCTGCCTGAGCAGTCCCTAGGGGTCCAGGAGCCTCGCCAAGGAGGGAGAGCAGAGCCAAAAGAGAGAGTCCAGAGCCAAGAGTCCAAGAGACAAGAGCCAAGAGCGATAAACTGGTTGACCGCTGCTTTTTTGCGCCTGGCCTGCTGGCGGGAGGGGCTACAGTCAGCAAGTGGTCATGGGAAATCCGGGGCTCCATTTTGTTTTTTCTCACATATGAGAGTTTTCCTCCTTGTGACCCCAACAGGAGTGACACTGTAACAAAGTCGTCCGTGAACTTGATAATTTGAGGCTCCAAGAAGAGGCATTGGCAAAGCTTTATGAATAAAATGTACTTTTGAATAAAGAGCGGTGAGGCCGCAGCCCTGAGGGGAACCAGAGGAGGAATGCAGGACACTACATAAAATGCCATTAACTCTCACATGTGACGTGTCAGTTACAAAATTCAATAACTAGCAAATGAGAACAGGGTCAATATTATAAGTGTTTTTTTTAAATACCTGCCAAAAATGAAAAGCACCCAAGGTGCTGATGCCTCGGTGCTTACAGTAATGATAAGAATGTCCCTTGATGAAGCTATAAAATTCTGTGTGGACATGTCAAAGTGCCCTAGCTATGCATCTATGCTTGACCTAAACTATGTTTCCATCCACTTGTCAATCGAATTCCCTGAAGTTTGCCAAAAATATTCATACAAACATAGGCCGTGAAAATGCATTCCCACCTAACAGCATTGAAGCGAATAAAATCTTGTGTGTAGCCTAATGATGTTAATGCTGCTATGCGATCAAATTGGTGTATCAAATAGATTTGACATTTTAAGCTATTTCCATTCATTTTTGCACTGAATTGCAGAACCTTTGAGTAAACAGAAGTAGTGTGGTAGGCAACAAAATTAACTAGTTAGGAATAAAATGCAGTTGAAACTATCAGAGAATCTAATAAGCGAATATAAACTTTGTACTCAAACGAACACCAATAACTGCAATTAATTTAAGGTAGCCAAATGAACAAATGACGTGGATATGCTAGATTGTTAAGAGCTGCTAACGTCATCGACTTTAACTTTAAGATGAACTTAACTGGGTGTTATCTGACGATCAACATAAACTAAAGCTGGTTACAGAAAATGACGCTAACAACAAAATTCATCAGGGGTCAGCTAATGCGACAAATTTCCCAAAATGCAGTCATTTGATAAACTTACCTGCAAGGGTGTTCCAGTGAAAATGAATTCATTGTTTGGAACAATTGCTTTCCCCATGACAGGCATTACTTCCGCATTTCTCGATTCCTATTGGAGTCTATGGAAGTGTCAAATAGTGCTATAAGTCGAAAACAAAGCTCTATCTCAAAAATCTGGCAAATTGAGATCCAAGATATCATGGAATTTAACCCATCGAGCCATATTCTTGGACTTGATTTTGACCGGCGGAGCAGATATCCCGGTAACAGACAGAATGAATGAATGAGTGACTGACACACAAATGAACTACCGTATACCCCGCTTGCGTGCATGCGCACCGAGGCATAAAAATGCAGCTGGATGCAAATAAAACCAAAGGGGAAGTTAATAAAGCCGCAAAAAGCTCTTTGCACCCTCTTGTTCTGTGTTGATTAGGTTAAAAAGGGTGCATATTGCATCGTCAACGCCCCTCTTTGGCCTGTCAGCAAATTGAAATGGGCCCAGTTTATGATGGGCAGTGGCTAAGAGATCGTCTTTAACAATCTGGAGAATGTGAGAACAGATTCAATAAAACAGCAATAAAACACTCTCATAAAAGTCCTGTCAATGTTAAAATTCCACAATTTCCAATAAAAGAACATGCGCTGGTGGGCTTTCTTGTACACAGTATCAACAAGTGGTTCAAAGGTCAACTTATTGTCGATTATTGTGCCAACTGTTGCACAACCTCTAAAGCTTGACCTTGCATAGAAGCAGGAGAGGACACGGGGTTCTTCTTTTGTTAAATCCATCTGCATCTCTTTAGTCTTACAGACAATGATGGGAAAGAAGGATGACTTACACCATTGAGTGAATTCCTTCACTACAGGGCTGGGTTCCAGATCGTCATCGATAAGGAGTGACACTATAACAAAGTCACTACATAAAATGTCATTAATTCTCACATGTGACGTGTCAGTTACAAAATTCAACAACCAGCAAATGAGAACAGGGTCAATATTAAAAGTGTTTTTTTAATAACTGCCAAAAAAAATGCAGCTGGATGCAATTAAAACCAGAGGGGAAGTCGATAAAGCTGCAAAAAGCTCTTTGCGCCTTCTAGTTCTGTGTTGATTAGGTTAAAAAGGGTGCATTTTGCATCGCCCACGCCCCTCTTTGACCTGTAAGCGGACTGAAATGGGCCCAGTTTATGATGGACTGTGGCCAAGAGATCTTCTGGAACAATCCTCTCAAAATTAAGGATGTGAGTGCTTGTTATGGCCCTAGTGGGTTCTGTCTGTACTCCCATGTGAATAAACCTCTCTCTGTGTCTCCAAATACCAGTCGCTGTATGCAAATTACTCTGTACGAGCTCACGTTTTTCACTGGTCCTCAGCCCAGCATCGCCAGCCTCCTGTCCCCTCTGCTGCCAGCTCACCAACGTGCTGATTGGTCCGGTGTTCCTGTCCTCCTCCATTCCCGGATCAACACATCATCTTTTAACCATAAATCGAGCTGTCAAACACTCACTCGTTACGGACTGTGATTTTATGTGAGAACAGGGATTGACACTAAAGGTTGCCTGATTGCCCATGGCAAGTAAAAAATATTTTCTGACAGGTGTAGTTTGTGTTCTACTTGAGTTTTTCAGCGTTTTTCTCTTTTGAAGAGCGCTAATTCTCCCTCTGGGAGGTGGGTGCTGTCAGTAAGATTGACTGGGCCTTCCTTAGGATCGTTGCCTTGTTCAGGCTATGGAGGTCGTTTCAGAGAATATGGTCAATCTTGCTGCGCACTTTAACAGCACTTTGTAGTCTCTATTTCTTTCTAAGGGTACGAGACCTGTTCCAGCACACAAACGAGAATGTGAGAACAGATTCGATAAAACAGCAATGAAACTCTCTCATAAAAGTCCTGTCAATGTGACAATTCCGCAATTTCCAATAAAAGAACATGCGCTGGTGGGCTTTCTTGCACACGGTATCGACTTGAGGTTCAAAGGTCAACTTACTGTCGATTATTGTGCCAACTGCTGCACAACCTCTAAAGCTTGACCATGGATAGAAACGGGAGAGGGCACAGGGTTCTTCTTTTGTAAAATCCATCTGCATCTCTTTAGTCTTACAGACAATGATGGCAAAGAACGATGACTTACACCATTGAGTGAATTCCTTCACTACGGGCCTGGGTTCCAGATCGTCATCGATAAGGAGTGACACTATAACAAAGTCGTCTGTGAACTTGATAATGTGAGGCTCCGGGAAGAAGCTTTGGCACAGCTTTCTGCACAAAATGTATGAAAGAGTGGTGAGGCCGCAGCCCTGAGGGGAACCAGTGGAGGAATGCAGGACACTACATAAAATGTCATTAACTCTCACATGTGACGTGTCAGTTACAAAATTCAACAATCAGCAAATGAGAACAGGGTCAATATTGTAATTACCTGTCCCCTCCACTAGGGGGCCAGGTGAAGCAATGATCATGTCTGTGTGTGTGTGTGTCTGTCTGTCAGCCCGTGGCTGGGGTCAGGTCTGCTATCTCTGGTTGCCTTGTTGTTGTTTTTTTTTAAATACCTGCCAAAAAAAATGCAGCCGGATGCAGTTAAAACCAGAGGGGAAGTCGATAAAGCCGCAATAAACTCTTTGCACCCTCTAGTTCTGTGTTGATTAGGTTAAAAACGGTGCATTTTGCATCGCCCACGCCCCTCTTTGGCCCATAAGCGAATTTAAATGGGCCCAGTTTATGATGGACAGTGGCCAAGAGATCTTCTGGAACAATCTTCTCATAATTAACAATGTGCTTTTTTTTGGCCCTAATGGGTTCTGTCTGTACTCCCATGTGAATTAACCTCTCTCTGTGTCTCCAAATACCTGTCACTGCATGCAAGTTACTCTATGCGAGCTCCCATTTTTCACTGTTCCTCCACCCATCGAGCTGTAAAACGTTTATTCAGCACATGCTGTGATTTAATGCGAGAACAGGGATTGATACTAAAGGTTACCGGAGTCTGCTGTCAAACGTTTATTCGGCATGGGCTGTGATTTCATGTGAGAACAGGGAATGGCACTAAAGGTTGCCTGATTGCCCATGGCAAGTAAAAATTATTTTCTGACGGGTGGAGTTTACGTTGTACTTGTGTTTTTCCGTGTTTTTTTCTTTTCGAGAGAGAAAAAAGCTCTGTATGTCTCTCTCCCTGTCTCTGTGTGCGAGTGTGTAATTATTTTCTTCAATTTTAAAACCTGCGCCCCCATTTGGATGCGCATTTCACTTTTTTTCCCCCCTAAAGCTTTATTGCTCGGCTGTAAGTTTACAATAAGAGGAGCAGACAGATAATGTTATGAACAACAGTCATTTCAGTAAAAAATTATACATATGTTAAAAAAATATATATATATATTTTGTTTTTTATGATATTTTAAACAAATAAATATGTAAAATATACAACGTACCAATGCCAAGGGATTTGTATAGGTTATGGTACACAGAGGACAATAATTAATTCAGGATTAAGTCAACGTATACAAATATCTTATACTTAGTGCACGTCACATTTTTTTCACATATTTTTTCACAAGTTTTTCTATAATTTGAGGTAGATATAGTTCTAATGTAGGATTCTATTTCTATTTTAAACATACAGGGAAAAGGCTTGATTTTTAAAACTTTGCATTTATGGATGTAAAATTTGGCCAGTCATATAATAAGGTTACATAGAAAAAACTCACTTTCAAGACTCTTTTTTTTTTTTTTTTTAATTTGGCATCTCCAATCCCACCCGAATCTGGAATGCCCAATTGGGGAACTATGTACAAAGCTTGCTCGTATGCAACCCCTTGCTGCCACCTCAGGATAGTGAGACAGTTCACGGCTCTCCTCCGAAGCACGTGCCTGTCTGCCACTGATTCTTATACACTCATTGGTTGAATCTTCGCAAGTCAGAACTAGGGCGGAGGATACCCGGACATGAACCAACCCGGAGTCTACCTGACGTGCGCCCGTCTGGCCAACAGGAGGCGCTGAAGCAACGAACAAAGCTGATATATATATTATATACCCAAATCCGGCAGTCCCTTCCCAATTTGAAACCCTGTAGCGCGATAGCCAATTGTGCGCTACTCTGAAAAAGCTGCCGACCCCTGCCGGTGGGTACGCCGGGGCTTGCACTCGCGACGTGGTGATCACCTCTGCACTGCAGAGCAGTGCCTTAACCGTGTGAGCCACCCGGCAGCTAAGACTCTTTTCGTAGTTGGTGAAGCCAAACAGCACATCCTTCAGACAGAGAATTAAGGGATCATGGGTATGGTCCAGTACAAACCCAAAAATACCTTGCCATAGAGTCCAAGTGTGTTCACATGTCCAAAACAAATGGAAGATGGTTTCAGGATGCATGTTGCAGAAAGTGGACATGACATCAATGTCCTTCTTAAACCTGATTACGAAATCTCTTTAACTTTGTTGACCAAAAGATATTTGTTAGGAAGAGGCCATATTTTTTTCCCAGCAGAAGTCCTGAACAAGCTTATTCCAGATTGTTTTCACATATGGGACAGAAATACTGTCAGTTAGGAATAGAGAAAAAATTTTTCTGTTTATATTGCAGGAAGCTTGCTGGTAAAGCCCCCGTCACACCAGATTGGAGGTGCCACTGCGGAGCTTGTACGGCATAAGCCGCAGTGGCACCGCTATGATCTCCATGGTTCCTCAGTAGTTCTGCAATTGATTGTCGTAGCACCGCAGGAAACTTTCAAAATCGCAGACCCTCATGGTGGCACGGAGGAAACTTTGAACATGTTCAAAACTTCCGCAGTGCCACCGCAGGTTAGATCAATCGCCGTGGCACCGCCATGACCGCCGTGGAGCCGTACAAGGACCTCAGTAGCACCTCCATCACCATCGTGCCTCCGAAGTACGACCGCCGAGCAATCGCCAAAAAAGTAGACAGGCGACCCTAAAGCTATCCCGTGGTGGTTAAGGCGGTCTTAAAACGGAGCTACCACAGAAGCACTGCGGGTATGGGGGTGCTACCGCAAAGTCATTTTTAACTCTTTTACCACGTTTCGGTAGCATCACCATAGGAATGAATCATCAGCAGAAAAAATATTACAACGAATTTCAAACAAAAACCACCTCTCATTTATAGCTGACACGTAGCCTACCTGCTGCCGCAGCACGACCGCCGTAGCACCTCAGTAATATCGCCTACCCCGCAGTAGCACCTCACTGGCCCCTCAACGCTGCCGCTAACACCGCAATACTGCCGCTAATAATCGCCGTGGCATCACCATCAAATCGTAGTGGCAACTTAATAGCATCGCCATGTTCTCAGTGACCCCACTGTAATTCTGCCCTGGTTTCCCAGTAGCACCGCAAAACAAAACACATGTTTGACGGGTAGGGGAAAAGTATGAAAACACCACTGGCGTTGTCACTGCGGTGATGGCGATTTTGACAAAATTGGCACCTCCAATCCGGTGTGAAGGGGGTATAACATAGTTTCTCTCAAGGATCCAGTGAGGATGTGATATCACAGGATGGAGAGTACAGCCTTTGGGGAGCATGATAACCCCTGATGGCGCAGTATCAAAAACCGCAGCAAATTTGTTAGCGCTCACAGGAATCTTAAAGTGACTCAGAAATTCTTGGTAACCAAAAAGATTACCATCCTTTTAAAAGGCTGACTCACCTGAACAATACCATCTCTGAACCAGTTGTTAAAGAATAAGGACTTCCTTCTTGTAACTCCAAATTAAATATCTCTGTGGAGAAATGTTGTGCTAATATAAAAGCCAGAAGAACCTGTTTATGAAAATTTGAAAGCAAGACAGGAATCTGATCAATGCTATAGTTACATAGTAGTGCAAATGTCGCAAATGTCAGACCACCTAACTGAGAAAAGACATGATGAGAAATTAAATTCCACACTGATGGGGTTTTTTTTAGATGTCATCTGATCCAACTAACTTTGAAGGTATTGTTGAGCGTACTGAAATAAAGAAAACCGATGCCACCATTTTCATAATCATTCACTAAAACAGATTGTTTAATATTATGGATTTTATTCTTCCAAATGAAGTTATAAAGTAACTGGTCAATCTCTTTACTGATTGCCATCTCCTCAGATGTAGACAAAACAATGTTGGTAAGCCTGGAAATACATTCTGGTTTAGACAGCAATGTTCTGCCCTTTAAGCTAAGGTCCCTTTGAAGCCCCTGATTTAATTTTTTCCTAATTCTATCTAAGATTGGGAGAAAATTCAAGTCACATCTGTCTTTTTGGTTTTTTGTAAGGACTACTCCCCAGTAAGTGACTCTCTCTTTGATTTGGATATTACAGATAGAATGCATTTCGCAGTTTTTAAGTACCATTAATTCACTTTTTTGCGCATTTAAATGAAGACCGGAGGCTTTAGAGAAAGCTTGGATTATGTCAAGAGCGAGAGAGACCTGAGAATAGTCATTAAGAACAGGGTGGTGGCAGTCCTGGTGTATGTCACACTTTAGTTCAAATCTGGGTGATGTGTGATTTTTCAGTTTAATTGAACTATTTCCGTTTGTACATCATGTTTGAGTTGTTCTGCAAAAGTAATTGCCAAAGCCAAATTTGTTCAGTGTTATAAAGATAAACTCGTGTTCAACTGAGTCAAATGATTTATATAAGTCCAGGAAGAGGATAAAACTCTCATTATTAGTTAAATGTTGGTCATCTAATATTTCCAGAACAAGCTGAATATTATTGGAGATGTGTCTTTACCTCATAAAGCCAGACTGTGTCTCTTCTATGATTTTATCTAAGACATTTTTTAGGCGCTTTCCAAAAATAATAGCTAAGATTTTGTAATTGTTATTAAGAAGACTAATGGGATGCAAATTATCAATAAGCAGCAGATCTTCTTGAGGTTTGGGAATCAGGGTTATTAGGCTCTGTGTTAGAGTGGGAGGAAGAACTCCTTTCTCAATACTTTCACAAAAAAACTTCCAATAAAAATGGAGCCAGATCTACAGAGAAAGATTTAGAAAACTCAGACGTGAGTTCATCTACTCGAGGAGATTTTTGGTTTTTAGACTAATAATTGAATCCACTATTTCCTTAAAGCTGCAGTAGGTAACTTTGAAGAGAGAGAGGACTTTGCTTGAAAACTTAAAAAAATGCAACATTCAGGTCCCTCCCCCTCCCTCTCCGTTGCACTCCTGCCCCGCCTCCAAAGACCCTCCCCCAGAGGCACACGACCTGTTGTGCACGCGACTGTAGAGAGCCGTGAAAAACATGGAGCACGAACCGGTAAGAAAGCAACCTGGGCCATTTCTCAAAGCGTAGGCTGTATCCTTCGAAGGCTACATTTTTATGCTGCTACGTCATCGCAAGATATTCCGTAAGAAATGCGCGTTCGAATTAAACGGAGAAATACAGCTTTTATTTTTCCTGATAGCACATTCGATTGTCCTAAACAAGCAGACAATTTTATCTGATATCAAGCGAGATGAAAGCGGTTTTTCGTGGTCGAATCTGAAAGCTCCACTCAGCAAGATATAAGACGCATTTGTGTCTCAATTCATTACATGTTTATCTGCCAATAACTCGTCTAAGTTTCCGGTAAAAATTAACGTTACAGTATTTCATTGTAGTAAAGTATAAGAGTAGTGTTTAGCTTAGCACATTATTTCAGTAACATAGATGGCACGCCAGCAAATTAGCAGCTTATGTACATTTGTCGCTTTGCAAAATGTGTGACATTATAATTTGTTGATACGGTTAGAGTTTTGAGACTGAGACACTGGGCTCCGACGAGGAATACACCCCAACAGGTGCATCTACGAGCACACGGACGAAGAGACGAGGGAGCCGGGGCAGAGGTGCTTCAGGCCGGGGCCGTGGACGCCGGGGCAGAGGGCATCGTGTGGGCCAAACACCCGATGACCTCGGTGCTGACGATATTGCTCGGGTTGAAAGGTTGACATTGCAGTGGATTGCATTTCAGCGTGTAACTAGCCTCAGTATTGGCAATGTCCGGAAATTCTTTCACTGTTTATCTAGTTTCGGAAACTCACCTCAGGGCCAGTTTAGGAAAAATTTCCAAGTAATTACTCAGTGGTAATAGTCTGTTTATGAACACGAACAACTATCATTTCATTTAAGGTTGTTAGCTGTTTAGCTTTGAATGTCATGAGCCTCACTAAACGTGATTTTTGCAAGTATTTACTTTATTTTGGAATTATTAGGACCTCATTGGACGCTTGGATGTACATCAGGCACGCCACACATTAGAGCAAGTTTTGGAACGGGACCCCAGCGTGATATTCGATGTCCTCAGCCAGTCAGCACCTGCTTCTCCTCCCGAAGCAGGCCCACCTCCTGTCCAAGTCCAGTGCTCATGGTGCATCTGCCGGAGATGCAGGGAAATGCCAACTGTGGTGGAGAATAAATGCTGCAACCAAGAGCCAAATATGTGCATTTCAACCCTTCTGCACATCGAGGCGTTCATTTTGCAGACGGGGATCTTACGGCATGCAAAAAGGATCTGGAACGAATTGCGTGCCGTAGCTGATCTTCCAGATGCAGGAGAAGACAACCGCCAGTTTCGCCATGCCTCATATAGGCAGTTTGTTGCATGGCAGTACGGGGTCCTGGGAGCTGGTCACAGAGTGGTAATTCCAAGCTGCTGTGTCTGGGCTATTTGTGACCGCTTTCCAGATCCTCACGGACAGTACAGGGGGTTCATTCCCAGGAGATTGTAGCTGGTCTTACCTTTGTAAATAGTTTGAGTGCTGTGCAATAATGAAAATAAAATTTTCTTTATATTTGTGAGGTTTTTTTTTTTTCTACTACATTGTTTGAAATTTAGATTTGAGAATATATTTCTTTTTTCCATTTTAGAGTGCTCAAAATGTACATTTTGAATTATTTGTGATTTCATTATTTATATAGTAAAGTTTCTTAAGTTATGCGTGCAATTCCATTAATGTGAAAACAAACAGCACTTCACCCTATTCATTGACACACCCTTCGGATTAGTTTAAAAATCTCAAACCTTCAATACAAGGAATAGTAATCACTGTGTCTGGGTCTAGGCATGCAATGTCTCAAAAGCAAGTATTATAAAAAACAAGTAAGAAATCTAAAACTATTGTCAAGCTTTACTTTTTAAAATGCATACAAACTACATTGTTGTATCAGAGTAACTGCACAGGTAGTCATCAATCAAGGTCAATGTAAATGTTTATTTTTGCTGGAAAAGTAGTTCCATAAATCTTTGTAGTGCAACAGCTAGCCTCTATGTCTGTGGCAATCTCTGACCTGTGGAAAGAAAAAAAAAGAATTGAATGTAGTACATATACACATTTAGGAAAAGTCAGGTTCCTCTAGTTACATTATCTTTATTTCAACAAAGTCGATACATTTAAATTCTAAAAAAAAATTTTAAATGACACCTTGGTTGTTAAACTGTCAAACTTTGTGTTTGGCCTTGCCAGATGTGGCCTGACTTGTTTTTAAATACATTATTGTGCTTTCTTGTTTTCAGTAACCATCAGGGAGGCAGTATGTAGCTGTGACCGCTTGAACACAAATAACCAAATTATGAATAAGAAATGCTTTCAATCAAGCAAATTTATTTCTGTAGTGATACAGCCAGAAAAAATTATTTCCCTGGCCCCTGCTGACTTGTGCCTGCAATAGCTCCTGGGTGGTTGGAGTTGGTACGCCAGACAAGACTCCATGTTGACGTGGATCATCTGGCCTCATGGTTGTTAGTCGAGGTAGCCCATGTCGTGAGGATACCTGTTTCCTTATTAATGCCCTTTGAAGATCTGGGATGTAACTGTAATCCTTTTCTTTCTTTATGGCATACAAACTCCACTTCCTCGACTTCTTATTGTAGAGTTTTCGGTATCTGAAATTAGAGATTAGAGAATGGTCCAGGAGCCTGACATTCCACTTATGTCAGTGGGTCTTTTACTGCACACAGTGGGATTGGCAGTACCAGATACTCTGCAAGCTATTCCAAACAGACATGGTAAGTGATGGATGCAGGATGACCAATGAGGTCGTCCTCACTTTGGACATGACTTCTTTGTGGCACTGGTTTGACTGGCTCCGTGTCTGCAACGTCATGCACAGTGTCCCCCATGCTGATGGACTGAAGAGCATTCAAGCATATTCTGCTTTTAATGGCACCACCAGTCCTATATGAATAGAGAAAGCAAGGAGAAATGGAAATGCTGTTCATGAAACAGAACTTCTGGTTAAAAACTTAACGTATACATAAAGGTGGAATGTAATCTTCATCACCACTGCCATCATAGTCACTTTCCTCCAGTATGGTTTCCGCTTCCTCTGAAGTTGAGACATCTCCTGTGTCCTCACTCGGAGACCACGTCCTGTCCTCTGCCCAGTCAATACTATGTAGAAGGCAATAAATGTTAGTCAATGGCACTCAAGAAATCAAATCTCCTTAAAATATGTATGGCTGCTACCACTTACACAGAGTTCTGTAGATGATTGAAGTCATTTTCTTCAATGTCATCATGAATATCCAGTGATGACATACTAAAAACAAAAGATAGAGAATTTTACATTTTTAAGACCAGTATTTTGCAACGTATGCAACTTCATTGATTGATGTTACTGACTTACCTTGCTTCCAAAACTTGAACATCAGCTTCCTCAGATTCACTTAAACCAATACCATCCACAGCAAGTGAGAACCCTCTGAGAAGTCATCCTCTCAGCAAAAAAAAAAAAATTTTATCAAACATCGAAGTAGTACACACACACACTCAATGATATACTTCTTATTCAATTTATGTTACCAAGTTGCCTCAGATTTTTACTCGTGATAATTCTTTTAGGAATCAATGATCATGCTCAGACTCAGACCAAACATCTAATAACACACCATGAATCGCACAAAAGCCGTTACATCAAAGAAATTAGGCAATTTACGCAATCATTTTCTCACCTATCAGAGAGTGCATCACCAGCAGTGCTGGAAAGGGTGGGTATTGGATGTGTGCTCATCCGACGTTTGTCTGGTGTTGACGTTGTAGCCAAAGAACTTGCCTGATATCTGTATGAGAACCGTATATGAATTATTCAGTAAGTCAATCAGAAATAATAAAAAATAAATATTCTACCACAGGTAATCTGCTCCAAAGACGTTAACTGGGGTTTAACATTATTATTCCTTCACAAAGAGCAGGCTTAGTGACTGTGTTAGAACAAGCTGCACCAGCATAAGAAAAAGAAAGCCGCAGTGATTTCCATTTTCCATTTCCATTTCAAATTACGAAAACGGCCAAGTTGCCGAGGCAACACATTACTGTTGTGAATAGTCAACATCGCTGGCCAACAAACGAGCAGAAATAAATAACGTCGACATGACAAGTTTACAACAGCAGTATTTATTCAGCAAAAACCCAGCGCGGACTTATTTCACTAATTTACGTGTTTTTTTTTTTAGAACAGAAACTGTCGTGAATCCAGCTGAATGGCCAGTAATCCTTATATGGCAGCATTTAGCTGTGAGAGCACAGAAACGTTTCACCCATTTATGAGGACAACAACACAACCGATAAGACTGCCAGGTCAATTCATAAAGATATTTTCTGCTGCTTTCTAATAAAACAACCCTAGTAACGTTAGCCCTAGCATCAGAAACAAGCAAACGTTAGCCTGACTGCAACATCACATGCACGACAGAGTAGTGTGACAAATACAAGATACAAGACGCTTGCCGTTCGACCAGCGATTGTGCTTGTAAGCCACGTTCACTCGCTTATTTGCAGAGCGGAGATGAATTTATGCCAGTTAGGGCTGGGGATAGTACCAGCTGCGCGACGCCAACTCGCTTATTTACAGAGCACTGCGGAGCAAAAATGTATAACGAAACGCCAGTAACGTTAGCCGTAGCATCGGAAAAAAGCTTACGTTAGCCAGACTGCAATATCACATGCACTACGGAGCAGTGTAACAATAGCCAATAGCTTTTTAGCCCTGCTGAAAATCAAACCTAACATAAATAAAGCAAGGGTTTACCTGTCAAGCAGAAAAGTCGCCAACTCTGCATCGGTTCTGAGACCTTCCAAATCTAGGAGTTCCCTCCACCTCTCAAAAGCTACTCCGATATTCACCCTGGTTTTAGCCCGGGCTTTGTCCAATTCTTTCTTCAGTGCTTTTTTTCTTCTGGCTTCCTCTTCTTGCTGCTCTTAGCCGTGTGTGCTGTTGTTGGTAACGGAGGAATCTGGATTCTTTTCCTCATTGATGGTTGTTGTTGCGCCATTACTTCCTCTCAGCTCCTGAACCCGCTCTCGGAAATTTGAACTTGACTGAGCACTGGCGTGAACTGAGGAGGAAGGGGGAGGGGACTGTCGGCAGCGCGTGCATGTGCAGTCATTGAAGGCAGTCAGAAACACTCCCTTAGACACCATCTTGGCTCTAATTGGATCTCTCAGTTCGGTCCGAACGATTCTGCAAAATTGCTGTAGGAGCAGTAAGTGGGTCTAAAGGAGACTTTTTTTAATTAGACAGTACTAGTTTTATGTAATACTGTCTGTACAAAGTGACACTTTTAGAAAAAACGACAAAAAGTTAATTTTATTAAACTTACCTACTGCAGCTTTAATTGAAATTGGACAATCACAGAATTCTTGGTCATCAAAGTTGATTGGGATAGTTTCACCTAAAGAATCCAGGGAAGAAACAGCATCATCGTCACTGTTTTTAGAGCTACATAAGTTTTTATAAAAGTTGGAGCAGAAGTTTGCAATCTGGTTCGCATCATCAGATGCTACATTCTCCAATTTAAGTGGATGAATAGTATTATTTTTGGATTGAGATTTCTCTAATCTAAAACAATATGCAGAGTTTTGTTCACTTTTTTGATTCATTGTCTCCTGGACTTCACAAAAGCACCTTCAGCTTTG
Organism: Gymnothorax reevesii; assembly: GCA_029721435.1. Lineage (NCBI taxonomy): Eukaryota > Metazoa > Chordata > Actinopteri > Anguilliformes > Muraenidae > Gymnothorax > Gymnothorax reevesii. Next base: position 14,361,877 of record CM056577.1, on the reverse strand, counting down.
GCTTGATAGACTTTATCTAGTTTGTTTTGATATTCAAAAAGTGTTTCCTTTTCTGCAGAGGACATTTGATCAGGGTTTAAAGCGGACAAGGGCAGTTACTGCAGAAATAGTTTTATATTCCTCATATTGTTAATTCTTAGCAAGACTGCTACAATATTTCCTGAAGAATTTCCCAACCTCAAGTTCCCATTTACTCCCATATACTCTTTCAGTCTGGGCCTCACTCCAGAACATTTTGATTAATTGTTTCACTTCTACATTAACTGTCTCATGAAACAAAACTGTTGAGTTTCCAGTATGAGCTCTGTGAGTGATTGGTGGTGGAGGAAACAATTGATTTGCATTTGGTTAGCCTTGTGATCTGTTAATGGGGTGGGAAAAAGTTTTATATCTGCACAATCTTTAATATTATTCAAAATTAACCAAAAGTCTATTCTTGATGGTCTAGACCTGGATTTATTGCACCATGTAAAAACCCTGTCATAAGGATATTTGTCTCTCCATGCATCTGTTCAATCAAATCTTTGCAATATCTTTTTTTAATTTGTATTGGTGTTGGTTGGGGGCTCTGTTGGCCATCTGTTAATTGAGTTATCAAATGTAGTATTAAAATCACCCCCTATAAGGAGATAAGCGCTTGGAAATCTGGACAGCCAATATAGAATTCTCTCTTTTTTTAGATATTATCAAGCAAAGTGCTGTTCTCCGTCGCTGTATTATATCCATAAGTATTAACCACAATTAATTTGGTGTTATGAATTTCATAAACCTGACTGATATAGTGACCATTCACATTACAATCTGTGGGTAATATATTCTCAGTAAAATTATTTCTTAAAGTACAAACCCCAACAGAACGCTGTGAAGCATGTGAGAAAAAGACCTCCTGCCCCCACTGAGACTTCCAGAAAAGCATATTGTTAACAGTGTGTATCTCCTGGAAAAAGTAGAAATCAGTTTTGCATCGTTTCATAAATAAAAATAAAGTTTTTCATTTAAGATTATCCCTTAACCATCTGGCATTGAGAGAAACTATACAAAATAGCAAATTTGCAACAACAGGGCTGGCATTAAGCAAAAATAGCTGCAGAGGTCCGTAGAATTAAGTAGCATTTTCAGAACTATGTAGCAAAAATAAAACTGAACAAAAACGTCTGTATTTGCTATTTAACTTTTTATTTTCATCTCTTTGAACACTTAGCCAACAGTACTAATACAAAACAACATAGCTTAATGAAGACCAAGGCAGTGAAGCTGGTATTCTCAGTAGCATTGCAGAGTTAAAACTACTTGGACTTACCAAGTGGGACTCACTTACAGCTAACATGGAGGAACTCGGTAACTGAATAGGAATTACTGAGTTTTACTTGTTTCTACCCAAGCCACTCACTTGGCTCAGGCTGTGAATGAGTGAATATTCAGGACAGATTTTTTTCATATATAATATTTTTACTGTGAAAGAAATTAACACTGCTCATCATTATGAACCAAGACGAACATTTAAATGTTAAAATAAAAATTGCCATGATCTAGAATAAAGAGCTCTGCAGGAATTCAAGGTACATATACATGTTTTTCAAAATGTGAAAACTGCATTCCTTAGACATAAATATACCACTCTTTCTCGCATATCTGGGATAGAAATTTGATTTTTTTTTCACTAGACATCCGCACTAGTAAGGACCCAGGTTTTCTAGTCCTCCCCATCTTTCCTAGACAGCCTTTTTTTTCCTTTTAATTTACAGCACCAATAAGATATCTGTTTCTCAAATATTTTTATTTTGGTTTTTTACAACTGCTACTCATACATATGCCAATTTAACTCCTATTATTTTCTAATACTAAATAATAACCAGTGGTGCCAATAAACCTAAGGCACAGATGACAGAAGCCCGTCAGTAAAACAGAAAGTAACTTTTCTTCATAATTAATAGCAAATGTGTAAGAAGAGGTCAGAGGAACACCAGGTGCAGGATCCAGAAGTGTTTATTAAAACACAAAACACTAAGGGAGAAATGGCAGACACGCCAGAAACGAAACACCGAGCACAAGCACTGAACAAATGGGAGAACTGTGGTACGCTGCCAAAGGCAGGGGGAAACAGAAATACACCCTCCAAGAGAGGATAAACTAAGAAAACAAAAACTGAACCTAACTAAACTGACGGACACACTGGGAGACTTATACACAGGGCAGACAAGACTGAAGCGCAGCAAACAGAAAGACACGGGAACCATACACGGGAGACACTCAGAAGGCACGAGGAGCTGAGACTTCACCATGTAGACCAATACGGAGGATCCATCTGACAATCGCGTCCAAAGCTCCCACATTTATGATCACGAGAGGAGGCGGGGACTCGGAATGCAATCACAGACTGAAACAGAAACACATGGGATTAATAAACAATTACACGAGGACCGGGTTAACAATAAAGACTCGAGACAAGACGCGGAGACCATCAATCGAACTTAGACAGTTTAGATTAAGGTAATCTAAACATGACAAGTGAAAAGCACCACAAGAGAAGCGAAGGGCAGCACAGGGTTTTAAATGCAGTTAATCAGTAAGCTCAGATTGAAATACAAAAGCCAGAAACACATACGTTCGCTAAATGAGTTAATCAAGGTTAATACTACGTGACGAATTATTTACAATCACCTTTAAATAAGTGCTGGTTAGTACGGGTTAGTAATATCCTATCAGAGAACGCATTCACTCAGTTTCGCGATTTCACAATTAAGCACAGCTGGAAGCAATGAATGAAATACCCAAGCCGAAACCCAAAGAGGAAACGTGATTGGACAGCGAGTCGCAGGCATGCTGAAGGCAGTCACGCAACAGCACTGGAGACAGATTGGGAGCGGATTGTCAGACGGCTGAACAGAGATCTGGAAATAAAGCAACGAAAGTAAATCACAAGCACAAATAAGCTCGGGACAACACACAAAAGGGCAGAATCATAACATAATGATAAAAACTTAAAATTTCAAAGCCCTTCAGTACCTTGCACAAAGAGAAATCCCTAACCAAGTACTAACATGATCTAAAATGCAGGTTTGTCAATTTGTTGGGTTAGAATCAATGTTTTCAGTGCACATGTGCTTGACCACTGCCCAATATTTGCAAAACAGTACACCATTCAGTGATACAAAAATACAAGAAAGTGCCAAAATCCCCTAGTAATAACGGGTTCAAGTCCATAAATCACTGAAGAATTGAGACCATTCTCTAACTTACTTTGAATTACTCACTCTTTTTAGATTCTGAAAGTGTCAGCAGTGTTCTGGTCAGTCAGTCTAGGGTCGGTCGATCCTCTAATTCCAATGCGGGACGGTCCGGATCTCGACCATCACACAATAATTCATCGTTTTTTTTAATGCAATTTGCACATCTCAAAATCATCATTGCCATCACTATTTTTACAACCCCATTTCCAAAATAGTTGGGACAAAGTGGAAATTGTGAATAAAATCTCAACGCATTGACTTTCAAATCACACCAGTCAGTATTTTATTCACAATATAACATAAAAAATGTTGAAACTGAGAAATTTTACAATTTTATCCAAACAAAATTAGCTCATTTCAAATTTGATGGCTGCAACAGGTCTCAAAAAAGTAGGGACTGGGGCCTGTTTACCATGGTGTAGCATCCCCTCTTCTTTTTAACACCGAGTGGAGGCATCTGGGCATTGAGGAGACAAGTTTCTTGAGTTTAGCCATTGGAATTTGATCCCACTCTTGACTGGTAATACCTAGACTGGAATTTAGACGCCCTCCTAACATTAGAGACCAGGTAGTGAGAGCATATATACCCGAGAATAGATACGCTGGTGCCATCAATATTCCTGATGGTAACTACAAATGTGGGAGTTGTGCACAATGTGGCTACACCACTAGATGAAAGACATACACACACCCACATAGTGGCAAACACATCAGGATCCGTGGGGCCATTACTTGTAACACCACTTTTGTTGTTTATTTGATCAAATGCCCCCGTGGACTTGCATATGTTGGAAAAACTTGTAGAGCTTTACGCACACGCATCAGTGAACATCACAGCAACATAAGATGTGGAGATGAAAAAAACCCAGTTGCGGCACATTTTTAAAAAGCTGGACACAACATAAGCTCCCTGTGTTATGTGGGCATTGAAAAAGTAGAGCGGCCACCTAGGGGTGGCAACCATGAACGCCTTCTCTTACAACGTGAAACGTATCACATATATGCCCTCAATACCATATCCCCCTATGGACTTAATGAGGAGTTTGATATCAAGCCATTTTTATAATTGATATTTAATTGTTTCTTTTGTCTTTCTCCAGTTGGTGACTTTGATATAGTCTGTGGTTCACATATACCAACATCGTCTCCGCCTCTGTGATCATTTCTCACCGAAGCCCGTATGGAGACTTTTTCCTTTTTTTCTTTTCTCTTTAATTACTGTTTTTGTGATGTTGATCTGTGTGGCACTTGTACAGACTCTGGGGGGTTGGGATATTTTAATTCTATTATTACTCATCATTATGTCTTGCTACATAATTGCGCATATGCACTGTATATATTTTTATGTCCTGGATATATCGAGAACTGAAGTGAATGTTGATTCTGTATACTTTACTTCTTATTACATTAATAATCATTGGTTGAAGGTCATCACGCCATGGACTGGCTGATAAGCTGCTTGAGAAGAATGCCTTGTTCGGTATTTACATATATCCCTTCCAACCTTTGTGTTCGGTTAACACCTGACGAAGACCATTCTGGTCGAAACGTTGTGGAATAAATCACTGCGGGAGCAACAGTTACAGTGTGCGGGTATCTTCTTTCACACCATATGCACTCATGCATCCCCATACCATCAGAGATGCTGGCTTTTGAGGTTTGGTCTTTTTTCTCTTTAGCCCGGAGGACATGACGCCCATGATTTCCAACAAGAATGTCAAATTTGGAATTTTCTGACCACAGGACACTTTGCCACTTTGCTACAATCCATTTTAAATGAGCTTTGGCCCACAGAACACAGCGGCGCTTCTGAATCATGCTCAACAATGGCTTCCTTTTTGCATGATAGAGTTTTAGATGGCATCTGTGGATGGCACGGTGGACTGTATTTACAGACAGTGGTTTCTTGAAGTATTCCTGGGCCCATTTAGTGATATCAATGATAGAATCATGCCGGTGAGTGATGCAGTGGCATCTGAGGGCCCGAAGATCACAGGCATCCAGTAAAGGTCTTCGGCCTTGTCCCTTACGCGCAGATTTTTCCAGTTTCTCTGAATCTTTTGATGATCCTATGCACTTTTGATGAAACCTTCAAAGCCTTTGTGATTTGATGTTGAGGAACATGGTTTTTAAAGTATTCCACAATTTTTCATGCGAGCCTTCACAGGTTGGAGAGCCTCTGGCCATCTTTACTTCTGAGAGACTCAGCCTCTCTAAGACGGCCCTTTTATAGCCAATCATGTTGCAAACCTGATGCCAGTCAATTTAATTACTTGATAAATGTTCTTTCAGCTGACTCTCTTATATAGTAATTGCTTTTTCAGCCCTTTTTTTGTCTGTGTCCCAACTATTTTGAGACCTGTTGCAGCCAGAAAATTTGAAATAAACTCATTTTATGGATAAAAATGTAAAATGTCTCAGTTTCAACATTTGGAATTATGCCTATGCTCGATTGTAAATAACATATTGGCTCATGTGATCTGAAAGTCATTGCATTTTGATTTTATTCACAATTTACACTTCTTCCCAACTGTTTCGGAATTGGAATAAGAATTTCCTGAGAACAAACACTCATGAACAAAATAACGGGGTTGTATATTTAATACATGGGTTAGAGGACACCTAGCTAGGTGATAGAGTGATAACAAAAGCTAACATCAAAAATTCAAGTATACAGTGTCAAAGTGATTTAAAATTACGCCAAGTATTATATGATGTCTCCAGAAGTTGACCTTTGTCCGCAATGCGAGCACAAACATATTTACATTTACTTTCAATGTATGTTCAAGCTCCACCAGCATGGAATGGAATCTTTTTTGGCTTTCCTTGATGTTTGGGTACCAAGAGAAACATTTGTGTAAAAGCATTATGCATACATCCGGTCAAGAAAATTTAGAGTTTAATTTCTAATACTGCTCTATGTGGTGGCATATAACAGCAACAGTCATATTCTGACGACACACTGGGCTGCTGGGGCATGTGCAGCATATGAATTCACGATATTAAATTATATTACAGGCCAAAAGTTTGGACACACCTTCTCATTCAATGCGTTTCCTTTATTTTCATGACTATTTACATTGTAGATTCTCACTGAAGGCATCAAAACTATGAATGAACACATGTAGAATTATGTACGTATGTATCAAACAGTTGTCCAATAGGGCTGTCGGCGGTGTATCAACCTGACTTCTGCACAACACAACTGGTGGCCCCAACCCCATTGATAAAGCAAGAAATTCCACTAATTAACCTTGATAAGGCACACCTGTGAAGTGAAAACCATTTCAGGTGACGACCTCTTGAAGCTCATCAAGAGAAGCCAAGAGTGTGCAAAGCAGTAATCAGAGCAAAGGGAGGCTACTTTGAAGAAACTAGAATATAAGACATGTTTTCAGTTACAGGTATTTCACACTTTTTTTAAGTACATAATTCCACGTGGTCATTCATAGTTTTGAAACCTTTAGTGAGAATCTACAATGTAAATAGTCATGAAAATAAAGGAAATGCATTGAATGAGAAGGTGTGTCAAAACATTTGGCCTGTACTGTATATTAAATCATAGACCCCCTTCTGACTAATGAAGTCCCACAAAATACATTGGCGCCTCCTTTTAAAATCGTTCTGGCAAATAGAAAGCCAAAAAAAGTGGAGGTTGGATATGAAATTTATGAGTAGCCTAGTTGACAATACTTTACTAGACACTCTGACTAGTTTGAAGACGAGTTTACAAGTCCACAGTAATTTTTACTAGTGCGCAGACAAGCGGGAATTTTGAACCCTGTATATATATATATAGTTAATTTAAATTTAATTTTTTTAATTTTAACTAATGATTAAGAATTTCCTTAGAACAAACACTCATAAACAAAATAATGGTCATGCTTGCAGGCTGTTGTGTTACTAGTCCAGTGTTTTTCATTTCATCTAGTCGCACATACACATGTACAGCGTTTCCAGCAAACATTTCAACGTTATATGAACGTCATTTCAACGTCAAACCACAACGCCGCGTCGTGGTTCAAAAATAGTTCCAAAATAAAAATTGTGCCGAGGTCCGGACGTTACCTGTCCGTCATCTGGCTGTCCTTCCCGGACGTTCTGGCGACGTTGAAATGGGACGGTATCAGGAATTAGTTTTCCAGCTAAATTTAGACATTCTTAGAATGTCCAACCAACATCCAGTCCGACTCAGACGTTTTTATTACGTCTTAACAACGTGTAATTCACAAGATAAATCTGATTTACTCATACAGCACTACTTTTGGCCTGGGAAGGCTCATTGTGTTATTTCCCTCTGCGTGCACATACATATTAAACAATCATGCAACAACTCAGTCCCAAACTAATCCAATTATTGTCCTTGTCCGAACTGGCGTCTATACAATGTCTTATCAATGCATCCTCTGGACCTGGATCTAAATAATGAAATCCGCTTATAACTATAAATATTTAAGTAATAAAGAAAGAAACATGATAAAAAAAACACATTAATTCAGACTTTTTGACCATTTTAATTTTTCATACAAATTTGCCATTGGCAAGGAAACTTTAGCACCATTCCCAAATCATGAAATAAATTCTGAAGATGAACATGTTTCATTTAGTCTTGTTTGTATGGCCACCACCCCCAGCTCTTCCTGGAGCATGTTTTAGGTGTTCCCCGACCGCGGCATCAAGGTCATGTTCTGTGGCACTGGAGCTCCAGTTCTTCACAGCACCTGAAGGACAACAAACACGTTAGTACAGAACAACAACAAACATGTTATTTCTGTGTGTGATAGACCAATTGATATTGACAAAATTGGTTTAGAATTGTACAAAAAGTGTCTTTAATAAAAGGTTATTTTGTAGTTGTACACATATTCCTTCAAATGCAAATAATGCCAATTATCCAAAATACACTGCCCCAACACGTTTTTTCAGGTTCCAGTGTTAATTTAATATCTGATGCAGTATTACTGTTTGTGGATGTGCCAGACAGCTTCTGCCACCAGGGGATATACTACAAAGCTGGCTTTGTGATTAAGCCTGACTTCAGCGCTTCGTAAAACCAGGAAACTCTTCAGATCTGGGACATGGACTAATGTAATAAGTGCTTTTCCAGGTTTTATGTAAGCTCAAAGTCAGGCTTAATCACAAAGCCAGCTTTGTAGTATACCCCGAGGTTCTGCCTTAAAGTAAGTCACGTAAATTTTGAAGCACTTGTCGTGTAACAAGTTCCTCCGATGAGATTGCAGAGGTTGGTGTATAGCTACTTCTTTTCAGCAGCAGAAAAAACAAGCTGGTGGTATAAGCAAAAAAAAACAGCCTTGTGCTTGTACTAAAGAGCAGAAGTAAAGATTTTGCAAGTTATACTCGGGTGGCAACCTCTCCCTTCCAAAAATTAACCTGATGCAAAGTGCTAATAAACCTGCATCTGTCAAGCTGTCAGGGGGAGATTCTGTTGGCTCCCAAGACTCCAATGCTAGAAAACCCAACTTTGTAGTAGAATAACATTTACAGCCTGGTTCAAACAAACGGTTTCAGTCTCTATAGCCAAAAATTTTCCCAACCGTGGTAACTGAACTGGGGCTGAATTGTAATATCATCCGTTTAATAAATATACAAGCATAAATTGAGCCAATCGAGGGCTGAGTAGGGACGGGTGTTTTTGGCCTTTGCTCAACAGATTGGGTAGTGTTCAGTAATACACCACCCTCTTGACCAAACATGGTCACTACCAGCTCCAAAAGACTGAGCTGGCGCTAGCCAAAACACTGAACTCATGATTCAAAACTAATTCAAGACGTGTGTGCAGCTGAGTCTCTGGCTGCAGTGCATGCATTTTCATTTTAATGACTGTGTGCAAATACCAATTCTCAAAAAGTGACGGGCCAGTGAACCTTGAAGTAATATAAGAATAATGAAATCATATTTGGTAAGTCACAGTGATGAAAATACCTTGAATTACAAAATACAGAATGGTGTTTTTGAAGCTCCTCTTGTCAAGAGGTCCTCCTCCCCTCATGTTGAATTTAGCCATGACTGCATTGGACATCATTCTGTGAAATGTGTACAAATTGCTTTAAGAACACATACAGAATTACAGATTACAATATGACTCTTTTGATCGAAAAGAAATAAAGATAAGCAAATCATGAAGATACTGATATAACGACTTTATAAACAATGCATCAACAGACTGGTATTAATACTGAAATTCAAGATCATTCTTCTTCACCTATTCATACTTTTCCGCGGTCTGCTCACATATTACCTCATGTTGTAAAGCTAATGCTTTCAGTATGAACATCCAGAATTGTCACCCTGAACTCAAACAGCTTATTATGTAAAATTTCATGATAGCATGGTGATCAGTTCTCGTGACCAAAGGGTTTATGTCTGATTTTATCCAGGGTTTTAAGTCAAAATGTTTTGTTGGTCTTTTGGGGGGGAATACAGTCTTGAACGTTAAAGTTTTCCCATTATAATGGATTTTTACCGGTTCATAACTTTGTTAACAGTCCCTCACTGAGTGTCCGCCGACTCTAGCCAGCTGCTTAACCTAAAGTGGCACCATAATAATATACCGTCAAATAACTTCCAAATGACTGACTCATATATACTGTCATGATCTTTCCAGGTTCCTTTACTCTTCATTCTTCATTTCTTCCTCAAGGGCTTTTAACTCACTCTCACCAATGACCACTCAGTGAGTTTCACGTCTTTGCAAATGGACGTTTAATGTTGTTTTAGTGGGACAGATTTATCCACGCCCATTGACATTGCATTGGCAGCTGATGGCCGGGCTAACTAAATGAATGCAAATTTCTCCAAACCCAGGTTTTCGTCGAGATTTGCACCTGAACCATTCTATTTCACGGTAAACCAGCGAGAAATGAGGCTTAAAGTGCAAAATTTCCGGAATATTCCTTTAAGCTTATGTTATTTCGCACTACAAAGTGCAGCAGGCCTTCTTCAATTTACACCTCCTGCTAACACCACAAAGGCAAAGGTTATGTGGTTTGGTAGAAAGGGTGCTGTGCCCACTCCAGCCCAACAATTTCACATGCTTGATGGAGCTGTCTTGGAACAGGTCAGTGAGTACAAGTATCTGGGGATGTGGCTCGACAGCAAACTATCATTCACACACCATATCACTCAGTTTCAGGCAAAGATAAAATCTAAAATTGGTTTCCTGTATAGAATGCGCTCCACTTTCACCTCCTCAGCCAGAAAAACTCTTGTGCAAATGACCATACTTCCCTTATTTAATTATGGTGATGTAGTTTATAGGTCAGCATGCAAAGGTGGACTTCACAAACTTGTTATTTTGTATCACTCGGCCATCCGGTTTGCCACAAATACTCCATTCAGAACTCTCCGCTGCACCCTCTACGCCTCCATAAATTGGCCATCTTTACACATTCATCGTACTATTCACTGATTCACACTAATTTACAAGACCCTTCTTGGCTTGTCCCCTCCGTATATTTGCCATCTGTTACACAGCTCCTGCATACAGGACTCGCTCTGCTCACCACATTCTTTTAAAGGTGCCCAAAACAAATATTGCACTGGGTTCTTCCTCTTTTCAAGCTACTCGGCCAGGGACTGGAATAATTTGCGGAAGGACTCAAACTGGAAGCATTTGTTCCCCAGTCTGCCTTTAAAGTCTGTATTATGGGGGCTTTAAAGGAGACATGCTGTTGTCCCTCTGAAACTTAATCTGGGTTAAATGGAACATCTGCACGGTTTTTCTTTCTCTTGATTATTGTACTATTATTAGCCTTTATTATAATTTAGTTTATTCTTTGTTCTGTTTAATATTACACAGTTTTTCTTTTCAGCCCCCTTCCTTTCCCCCTCAAGAGCCACACCACTCCCCCCCCCCCCCCCTCCACCCCTCCCCCCGCCTCTGGTCAGGCCGGCATTGTAAATAAGAACTTGTTCTTAATTGTCTTGCCTGGTTAAATAAAGGTTAAATTAAAAAGAAAATAAATGACACGTGGTCGGACACAGCTAATGTTAGCCAAACATTTGGCTAGTCCCGGTGAGTGCCACACCGGAACACATTGAGGTCCATGTCGGGAAAAATTGACTGAAAGAACAATACATTTAAAATACTTTGTGCATATAATGACACACATCCACTCACTCCATATGCACAGATCTGAGAGTCTTTCGAAACTCACGTGCTGCTTACGAAGCATACGCTACAAGCTAACGTTGGTAAAATTCAAGTCCCTGTTAAGTTGCAATGTGTAAACATTACCGTTAAACTTTATTACTACTCTGGCATGAATATCAAAAACTTACCGACGTACAGTTGTTGTCCGAACACCTTTTGAGCATATCGACGTGCGGCCTTGCAGCTTCTCTCACAGTATTCTCTTAGCTGTGTTCTCCTCTCTCGTCTCGAGCGCAACTGACGACCAACGAGATATATCAGAGGACGACCATCTGGTGACGTAAATTCTTGCAAGATAATCATATTGCGTATGTACCTTATCGCGGGATCAGTTTGAATGAAGAGATTAGGCTTCTGGATAAAGACATGGCTCTAACAAACACCACAGGCTTGAGAAAATGTGACACAAATATATTTTACAAGGGGATATGCATAAATGATGTAACTTTTTTCTTTTCTTTTTTTTCAAATAGGCGTCTTTTCGGTACGTGAAGGGGACGTCCTGTGGCCGACTGACCACAAACATTTCAATATAAATAATCAATAAAATAAAGTTGTATTCAACAACATACAAAGACACATTCATCAGGTTATTTCATAACAATAACATGATCAATAATTACTGGTATATAAGAGAGGGTCTGACTCGACCGTTATTGGATGTGAAAACAAGGTCAAAATCTGGCCGTTTGCCTCATAACCACAATGCAGCTTTTGCCATCCGACAGGGACCTTTTCTGGCCAGGGACACGACGTCGCCGTCCGGTCAGTGTTTGCTGGAACGCGTCACAAGTTTTGCAATTGGTTTAGCCAATAACTTTTCCCATTCCAGTGTTTTCTTTAGTTCTGTAGTCGCGACTGGTGCAGAGGTAGGGAAATGGGGTCATTCCACTCACTACCATGGATCCAGAATCTTGCCGTTAGGTTATCCATACTGTAGCTGCGGAGGCTGATCGAAACATTGAGATATATGATAGAACCAGAGAGAACGAGGAAGTACGTTTGCTTCAGCCAGTTAGCATGTTAGCTTCCTGCTTCCGTGTTTCCCCCCTGGAGGCAATTTTGTGGCCAAAGATGCGACTGCTCAATAGACACCAATTGAAAACTGTGCATTTTTTTTTTCTTGCCAAATAACGTGAAAACAAAAGCAAATGTATGCAGTAATCCTTTATTATTTTCCTGTTTGTCTGACGCAACTGTTCGATGTTTTCAAGAGGGCCTGTAAAATAAGATGTGATACTTAGAGCTTGATGACCGATCCGCACAGACGACACATTTTCTTGGCAATTTGTGCTGTGTAATCAGATTGGCAATCTTATGAAATGGTGCCGGAAATAAGCACCCATGGAATGTCATTTTATAGATGGCAACGGTCAATTCCATACTTCCTAGGCTGAAGTAGCTAGCCTAGCATCTCCCATTGAAAGTAATAGGGGTGGTACCTCCTCACTCTCTCCAGTTCTACACTGACCAAAACTTCCAACGTAACACTCGGGTTTATTGCAACACGTAATTTTCTTACGATAAATTTAACAATACATAGCAAATATTAAGATTCAAATCAAAAACACAGCTTTAGAGTCAGGAATGAAGAACAGGTTTTTTTCCTGGTTTCCAATTCATTGCATCAGTTGAAGGCGCAATTCTGGATCACTGAAGTCAGTATCGTCTATGGCCTCCTCTGGCATCACACATAGCCTGGATTCTGCGATGCATGGAGTCAATCAAATGCCGAATTTCAGCCTGTGTGATGCGGTCCCATTCCTCCTGGACGGCTTGACGCAACTGTTGGACTGTGGCTGGTTCTGGATCACGTCTCCTCACCCGGCGATCCAGAATATCCCATAGATGTTCTATAGGGTGTAAATCTGGGGAATACGCAGGCCAAGCAAGACACTGAACATTATTCTGCCTCGGGTAGTCCTGACAGACTCTGGCGACATGTGGTCTCGCGTTATCCTGTTGCAGTGTTAGGCGATAGCGATGGACGAGTGGAACTACGAAAGGAGTAAGGATGTCGTCACGGTAACGGGCTGCACTGAGGTTTCCATCGATGAAAATGAGGTCTGTCTTGCGTCTACTGATTATTCCAGCCCAAACCATCACACTGGGTCCACCCCAGCGGTCACGCTGCAGGATGGTAGCGTCAGCATAACGGTCCCATCACCTACGCCATACATGCAGTCTTCCGTCAGACACACTCAGCTTGAACCTCGATTCATCGGAGAAGACCCTGTTCCACCTGAGAGCATTCCAGCCCCAATATGCTCTTGACCATCGCAGACGGACGCGGCAACGTGCAGGAGTCAACACCAAACCACGGCGGGGACTTCGGTTGTGCAAGTCGGCTTCACGCAGGCGGTTGCATACGGTTTGGTCGCTAATCCAGTTCTGGTGACGACCTCTGGTCTGAGCAGCAGTGACTATAGCAGCGATTGCGCAGGTGCTGGAGGCGAATATGGCGATCCTGCTGAGGGGTGGTGATACGTGGTCTGGGGGCACGTGTTCGATCACTGGTGCTTCCTGTTTCATTATACTGACTCCAGAGACGTGATATGGTCGACAGGTGGACGCCCAGGTTCCTTGCAACCCGTCTTTGTGACATTCCACCAGTGAGCATACCAACAGCTCGCTCTCGCTGATTTTGACCTAGGCGTGGCATGGTCACACGTTGACCCAGGATAATGCAAAGGAATATTTAAGTTGCCCATTGCTACGGCTATTTATTCACCAAATTCTCGAAGGATTAGTCAATGAGTTCTACTCAACCTGACGGGATAGGCAAAATTCTAAACAATGTGCAATCAAGCGGAACGAGCTGCCCACACGGCAAAATCAAAACAATTTTCTGAGCTTTTAAGTTGTAGTTGATGTATCATGGCTCAAAACCAATATCCCATTTTATGTACACCAAATATTTCAAAATTGTATGTGTTGCGTTGGAAGTTTTGGTCAGTATATTATATTACCTCCATGGATTGCAACAATATTTAAAAGACTGTAGGAGCCTGTTTTTGCTAAAAAACTGAACTAAAACTTTTACTCACATTATCCAAAGACTGTATGGCAAAATATGCGATAAGGATTTCAAGAGCCTGTCGCAGATCGGCGCAATTCATTAAAACTGATCGCATTTTGCGATGTGATACTGCTTATTGCCAGCCCTGAAGAAGCAAATGAACTTAAAAATATCAATCACACAGCTAATTCTCTGAAAACTATATGGTGTGCGGCATGAGAACAGCATCCTATTAAGGCATTAAGTGCAAAAACAGCTCAGATACAGATATAAAAAAAATTTACACAGCCGAAAGAACAAGTGCAATATAGAAGTAACAGGTGCTAAAATAAAAAGTTAGCCGTGTTCATTTACTCAGACTGGGAGAGGAATCTCTTGTCTATCAATGAAAGCACGACCACCAACAAAATATGCAGCTTTTCCAGCACATTGTGCTTAACTCACAAGTGGCCATAATTTTCTCCTGGACGCTGACGGCTTTGCACAGATCCTCCGCGAAGCGCAGGCCCTTGTCTTGGAGATAAGAAGAGCTCTTAGCTGCTGTCCATACAGCAGCTCTCTGTATGTGTGAGAGGAAAACTGCAGGATGATGGCTATAGTGGCTTCTTCATTCCCACATGGTGCTGTTATGGCCCCAATTTGTTATTACATTACAACACAGCAACAGCAAGGGATGACAGACACAGTTTTAAAAACTTAACCACATTTAATGAAAAAAACAAAGACTAAACTACTATCTACAACTAAATGACCAAGATTGATTACTACAAAAAAACAGAAATATTTACTGTCCCTTTGGTGGGTTTCCTGGTGATGTGCTGGGTGAGAAAAATCCACAAAAAAAAAAAACACAGGCAAAGAAATCCACAAAAGAAACGTCACAGGTCTTGAACAGAATGGCAGGTCTGTTATCTTCTTGCAATTTCTCCTACTACTTTACTGTCTCAATTCTTTTCCTTATATACTCTTTTGCAGACCCCACCCACATTTAGACCTCTTTTTTTTAATTTTCTGAGACTTGCCCCAGACATGTCCAGGACATGTCTAAACATGACTCCAGTCTGAGCTTAACAAAAAAAGGTAAATACTGCCATCTAGTGGCCTATATTCACATTACACCTCCATTCCAAAAGGGAAAAAATTTGACTCATAAAGGCAAAATTTTTCTTTTCAATACAAAATGGTTAAGTGAACACTTGTCTATATATACATATCATACAATATTCAAACACATGATATACACATTCAAACACGGGATAAGCAATCAGCAATTACATTGTCTGTACCCTTCACATGCTTAATTTCCAAGTCAAACTCCTGTAAAAGCAAACTCCAATTCAACAATCTCCGATTCTTGTTTTTCATCTTACTCAAAAACATAAACTGATTGTGGTCAGTGTACACAATCATTGGCTTTTGTCCTGTACAAACATAAACCTCAAAGTGTTGAAAAGAAAGTACCAGAGCCAACAGTTCCTTCTCTATTGTGGAATAGTTCCTTTGGTGGCGATTGAACTTCCTGGAGAAGTATGCCACGGGATGCTCAATGTCATCAGAGTCACTTCTCTGTAGGAGCACAGATCCACAAGCTTGGTCGCTAGCATCGACCGCGATGGAGAACGGTTTGTTGAAGTCAGGAGATTTGAGCACGGGGAAGTGACACAGCAGAGACTTCAGGCGATCGAAGGCTCTCTGGCATGCATCATCCCAGGTGAACTTTACGCCTTTCTTCAGTTGGTTAGTTAGACTGAGAGCAATCTCAGCAAAGTTCTTGCAGAACTTGCGGTAGTACCCGATCATTCCAAGGAAGCGGCGCAAAGCTTTTTTGTTGTCAGGAACTGGAAAGTCCATGATGGCTTGGACTTTAGCATTTATGGGTGCCACCTTACCCTGGCCTATGACGTAGCCAAGATAGGTGACAGTAGCACAGCCAAAGTCACTCTTGTTCAGGTTAACAGTCAGGTTAGCCTGGGTCAGGCGCTGGAACAACGTCTCTACATCTTTTAGATATTCTTCCCAGGAGTCACTCCATGTGATCAGGTCATCGATGTATGCACCCGTGTGTGGCAATCCGGCGATTGTAGACTGTATCATCCTTTGGAACGTGGCTGGGGCATTTTTCATGCCAAAGGGTAGGACTTCATACTGGTACAATCCAGATGGTGTGGCAAAAGCAGAGATGCTCTTGGCCCTCTCAGTTAAAGGCACACACCAATAACCCTTCAATAAATCAATCTTGGTCAGAAACTTTGCTTGCCCTACACTATCAATACAATCATCAATCCTAGGTATTGGAAACACATCAGTTCTAGTTACAGCATTGACTTTGCGATAATCTGTACAGAATCTAGTACTTCCATCAGGTTTTGGAACTAGCACACAGGGTGAACTCCAATCGGAGTTGGAGGGTCTGATAATATCATGTTTTAACATGTACTCAACCTCTTTCTCAGCAATCTTTCTCTTTTCAGGATTCATCCGGTATGGATGCTGTTTTATTGGTTTGGCATCACCAACATCTACATCATGAGAGGCTATAGTAACTCTCTTTGGAACATCAGGAAACAAATCCTCATATTTCTTGATCAACCTTTCAAACTGATCTCTCTGTGAGGGTTCTAAGTGCTGGAGTTTTACATCAAGATTTTGCAACACTTCAGTGTTTGACAATTTACATGAAAGAACTTCAGCTTTAATTCTTGGTTCATCATCTTGAAACTCCCCCTCATCTTCACACGTTTCGACCATTGGAGAATCTGAAGTGACAGCTGCAACCCTAGCATTTCTGTCATGATAAGGCTTTAGCATGTTAATATGACACAATTGTTTTGGTTTTCTCCTATCTGGAGTCTTCACAATGTAATTGAGATCATTGAGTTTTGTCAGAATTTCATATGGACCATGAAATCTAGCCTGCAATGGATTGGACTGCAAGGGAAACAACACAAGGACCTTGTCTCCTGGTTTAAACTCACGGCTTCTAGCCTTATGATCATACCAAGTTTTCATTTTTCCCTGACTTGATTTCAAGTTCTCTTTGGCAAGGTCACAAGCTGCACGCAATCTTTCCTTGAACTTGCTAACATAGTCTAACAGACTGATTTGCGGCTCTTCCTCTTGCCATTGTTCACTCAATAATAGCAAAGGTCCTCTCACTTCATGACCAAACACTAGCTCAAATGGACTGAATCCAGTAGACTCCTGCACTGCTTCTCTAGCTGCAAACAACAGCAAATGAACCCCTTCATCCCAGTCTTTCTCATGGTCATAACAATAAGTCCTCATCATTGTCTTGAGAGTGGAATGAAACCGCTCTAAGGCACCCTGACTTTCTGGATGATAGGCACTAGAAAGAATCTGTTTTGCACCTAGTTCATACACAACCTGCTGAAACAATCCTGAAGTGAAATTGCTACCTTGGTCTGACTGAATTTCCCTGGGAAGACCAAACAACGTGAAGAACTTTATCAAAGCCTTCGAGATTGCAGTTGCCTTGATGTTACGTAGAGGTATGGCTTCGGGGAATCTGGTAGATGCACACATGATTGTCAACAAATACTGATTTCCAGATCTAGTCTTGGGTAATGGACCAACGCAATCAACAATGACCCTAGAGAATGGCTCCCCAAATGCTGGGATAGGCTGCAATGGAGCTACAGGTGGGTCTAACTGGTGTTTTCCAACTACCTGACAAGTGTGACAGGTTTTGCAAAAGTTGGAAACGTCTTTCCGAAGCCCAGGCCAAAAGAAGTGTTTCATGATCTTATCAACAGTCTTGTTAACACCAAGATGACCTCCTAAAGGTAAACTATGAGCCATTGTTAAGATCTCATTCCTATAGACCTTCGGAACATCAATTTGCCTGACCACTGCCCAATCTGCATTGGCAGGGATATCAGGAGGGCGCCACTTCCGCATCAACACACCATCCTTGAGATAATACCCAACAGGAACTGCATCTATTTCTTTTTCAGGAAGGGCTCTCCTCTTTAGTACACCAATTTCAGGATCATTAGTTTGCTCCTCAATCAACCGCTTTCTGGACAGAGACAAGTCTCCAGACACATCAGAATCACCAGACCCATCCGGCTGGCTGAATAGAGAACTGATAAAAGTATCTGATAAGTCCTCAAACGGAGAAACCATAGTAGGCCAATCAGAGTCATGAGGCGAACCACCTGAGTCCTGACTATTCAATGTACTGGACGGCACCACAACATCATCTTCTTTAGCCTTCTTGGCCATAGCACGAGTCACTGCGCAAGAAGGATACAGAGATGGGTCCTCATCCCCATTTTCAGTGCTCGGCTGTGAAGTAAGATGTACAGGGGGAACTACTTTGCCCCCAGCCAGGTCATTGCCTAGCAACAGAGAAACACCCTTTATAGGTAGACTTGACATAAGTCCCACCTTTACCTGTCCTGTAACTAAATCTGACTTCAAGAATATAGAGCGCAGGGGTACAGATACAGTCCTCCCTTCAATACCTTGTACAAGTATGAAATCCCCTGAAGCGGTCTCATCACGTAACTCCAAGGAGTCCATCAACAAAAGTGACTGAGAAGCTCCGCTATCCCTTAGGATATATATGGGGACAGGAGTAGTATGCTCATTCAGAGCCACAAATCCCTCTGACACAAATGGAAGAAATTCCTCCCTCACAAAGTCAGCTGTATTAGGCTTTTTAGCCCCACAAGAAGCAGGCAATTTAGCAGATTGGTTATCTACTACAGGGGTTTCTAACCTTGTTTTCACAAAGGCATTTGGTTTGGTATCCTTTTCTTTTTCTTTATTAGCTTACATGACCAGATTTCTTGCAATAACTGCAAACTAGACCACTTTTGTCACTGTCAGCTTTCACACTTTGATCAGACCTGTTACTGGATTTCTGAGCACCATCACCAGATTTGTCTTTGTCTTTGGGTGAGGAATCTTGGGTATCACCGTAACCCTTTTTCTGAAATTGGGACCATTTATTGTTACTGCTAGACTGAAATTTGGACTTATGTGTGAGAACATATTCATCTGCAAATTTGGCAGCTGATTGCAAGTTCAGTGCTTGCTTCTCATTAAGGTAGGTCTTAACATCATCCTTAACACAGTTCTTGAATTCTTCAACTAACACCATCTCTTTTAGTGAGTTGAAATCATCCTTGACCTCCATAGAAGTACACCAGCGCTCAAAGCAAACCTGCTTCTCATTAGCAAATTCAACATAAGTCTGATTTTCAGATTTCTTCAGACCTCTGAATTTCTGTCGGTAAGCCTCTGGAACCAACTCATAAGCTCTCAAAATAACCTTTTTGACAACCTCATAATCAGAGGAATCATCTGCAGACAAAGCCGAATAGGCTTGTTGAGCTTTACCCTTGAGGACAGTTTGCAACATCAGAGGCCAGTGTTCCTTTGGACACTGGCAACTCTTTGCTACCTTTTCAAAACACTGGAAATAGTTGTCAACATCCTTTTCTGAAAATGGAGGCACCAGTTTTACCTCCTGGCTAGCCCGAAATTTATTTTCAGTTGCTATTTTAATTTTTAGTTGCTCCATTTGGAGTCTTTCTTCTCTATCGAATTTCTCTAATTCAAAATCTCTCTGTCTCTGTCTCTCTCTTTCTGCTCTTTCCTCTTTCTCTCTCTCAAATTCTCTTTGTTTTTCTTCTCTTGCTAATTTTTCTAACTCAAACTGCCTTTGTTTTTCTTTTTCTTCCCTCTCAAATTCTCTTTGTTTTTCTTTTTCCTCCCTTTCTTTTTCTCTTTCCTCCCTTTCAATCTCTAGCATTTTTAATTTAAGTTCCATTTCTATATTTGGATTTTCCACTGGAAACTGTTCCAGATCTCCTGGTGCCAACACATTTTCATCAATGTAATATTCAACCATCTCTCTAGCCAGTCTTGCTTTTCGCATGGCTGGTTTTACCTCTGTCAGCTCCAACTGTCTGCAAATTTCTAGCAGTTCTGTCTTTTTAAAAGACTTCAAAACCCCTACGGTTGGTGATGCCAAGAAATCATCCATTGCTGTTGTCAATATATATCTAGGAAAATTCACAAAAACAATTTCACAATTTGGAATGTTAGATTTTCAATAAATTACTCACTTAATGGTCTATCCCGGACCTTGAGCCCCCAATTTGTTATGGCCCCAATTTGTTATTACATTTATAACACAACAGCAACAGCAAGGGATGACAAACACAGTTTTAACAACTAAAACACATTTAATTTTTAACAAAGACAAAGACTAATAACAACCTACAACTAAAGACCAAGATTGATAAATAAGAAAAAACAGAAATAATTACAGTCCCTTTTTGGTGGGGTGGCTTGGTGATGTCCTGGATGAAGAAAATGCTCAAACACAGGCAAAGAAATCCACAAAAGAAACGTCACAGGTCTTGAACAGAATGGCAGGTCTGGTCATCTTCTTGCAATTTCTCCTACTACTTTACTGTCTCAATTCTTTTCCTTATATACTCTTTTGCAGACCCCACCCACATTTAGACCTCTTTTTTTTAATTTTCTGAGACTTGCCCCAGACATGTCCAGGACATGTCTAAACATGACTCCAGTCTGAGCTTAACAAAAAAAGGTAAATACTGCCATCTAGTGGCCTATATTCACATTACACCTCCATTCCAAAAGGGAAAAATTTTGACTCTTAAAGGCAAAATTTTTCTTTTCAATACAAAATGGTTAAGTGAACACTTGTCTATATATACATATCATACAATATTCAAACACATGATATACACATTCAAACACGGGATAAGCAATCAGCAATTACATTGTCTGTACCCTTCACATGCTTAATTTCCAAGTCAAACTCCTGTAAAATCAAACTCCAATTCAACAATCTCCGATTCTTGTTTTTCATCTTACTCAAAAACATTAACGGATTGTGGTCAGTGTACACAATCATTGGCTTTTGTCCTGTACAAACATAAACCTCAAAGTGTTGTAATGAAAGGACGAGAGCCAACAGTTCCTTCTCTATTGTGGAATAGTTCCTTTGGTGGCGATTGAACTTCCTGGAGAAGTATGCCATGGGATGCTCAATGTCATCAGAGTCACTTCTCTGTAGGAGCACAGATCCACAAGCTTGGTCGCTAGCATCGACCGCGATGGAGAACGGTTTGTTGAAGTCAGGAGATTTGAGCACGGGGAAGTGACACAGCAGAGACTTCAGGCGATCGAAGGCTCTCTGGCATGCATCATCCCAGGTGAGCTTTACGCCTTTCTTCAGTTGGTTAGTTAGACTGAGAGCAATCTCAGCAAAGTTCTTGCAGAACTTGCGGTAGTACCCGATCATTCCAAGGAAGCGGCGCAAAGCTTTTTTGTTGTCAGGAATTGGAAAGTTCATGATGGCTTGGACTTTAGCTTTTATGGGTGCCACCTTACCCTGGCCTATGACGTAGCCAAGATAGGTGACAGTAGCACAACCAAAGTCACTCTTGCTCAGGTTAACAGTCAGGTTAGCCTGGGTCAGGCGCTGGAACAACGTCTCTACATCTTTTAGATGTTCTTCCCAGGAGTCACTCCATGTGATCAGGTCATCGATGTACGCACCCGTGTGTGGCAATCCGGCGATTGTAGACTGTATCATCCTTTGGAACGTGGCTGGGGCATTTTTCATGCCAAAGGGTAGGACTTCATACTGGTACAATCCAGATGGTGTGGCAAAAGCAGAGATGCTCTTAGCCCTCTCAGTTAAAGGCACACACCAATAACCTTTCAATAAATCAATCTTAGTCAGAAACTTTGCTTGCCCTACTCTATCAATACAATCATCAATCCTAGGTATTGGAAACACATCAGTTCTAGTTACAGCATTGACTTTGCGATAATCTGTACAGAATCTAGTACTTCCATCAGGTTTTGGAACTAGCACACAGGGTGAACTCCAATCGGAGTTGGAGGGTCTGATAATATCATGTTTTAACATGTACTCAACCTCTTTCTCAGCAATCTTTCTCTTTTCAGGATTCATCCGGTATGGATGCTGTTTTATTGGTTTGGCATCACCAACATCTACATCATGAGAGGCTATAGTAACTCTCTTTGGAACATCAGGAAACAAATCCTCATATTTCTTGATCAACCTTTCAAACTGATCTCTCTGTGAGGGTTCTAAGTGCTGGAGTTTTACATCAAGATTTTGCAACACTTCAGTGTTTGACAATTTACATGAAAGAACTTCAGCTTTAATTCTTGGTTCATCATCTTGAAACTCCCCCTCATCTTCACACGTTTCGACCATTGGAGAATCTGAAGTGACAGCTGCAACCCTAGCATTTCTGTCATGATAAGGCTTTAGCATGTTAATATGACACAATTGTTTTGGTTTTCTCCTATCTGGAGTCTTCACAATGTAATTGAGATCATTGAGTTTTGTCAGAATTTCATATGGACCATGAAATCTAGCCTGCAATGGATTGGACTGCAAGGGAAACAACACAAGGACCTTGTCTCCTGGTTTAAACTCACGGCTTCTAGCCTTATGATCATACCAAGTTTTCATTTTTCCCTGACTTGATTTCAAGTTCTCTTTGGCAAGGTCACAAGCTGCACGCAATCTTTCCTTGAACTTGCTAACATAGTCTAACAGACTGATTTGCGGCTCTTCCTCTTGCCATTGTTCACTCAATAATAGCAAAGGTCCTCTCACTTCATGACCTAACACTAGCTCAAATGGACTGAATCCAGTAGACTCCTGCACTGCTTCTCTAGCTGCAAACAACAGCAAATGAACCCCTTCATCCCAGTCTTTCTCATGGTCATAACAATAAGTCCTCATCATTGTCTTGAGAGTGGAATGAAACCGCTCTAAGGCACCCTGACTTTCTGGATGATAGGCACTAGAAAGAATCTGTTTTGCACCTAGTTCATACACAACCTGCTGAAACAATCCTGAAGTGAAATTGCTACCTTGGTCTGACTGAATTTCCCTGGGAAGACCAAACAACGTGAAGAACTTTATCAAAGCCTTCGAGATTGCAGTTGCCTTGATGTTACGTAGAGGTATGGCTGCGGGGAATCTGGTAGATGCACACATTATTGTCAACAAATACTGATTTCCAGATCTAGTCTTGGGTAATGGACCAACGCAATCAACAATGACCCTAGAGAATGGCTCCCCAAATGCTGGGATAGGCTGCAATGGAGCTACAGGTGGGTCTAACTGGTGTTTTCCAACTACCTGACAAGTGTGACAGGTTTTGCAAAAGTTGGAAACGTCTTTCCGAAGCCCAGGCCAAAAGAAGTGTTTCATGATCTTATCAACAGTCTTGTTAACACCAAGATGACCTCCTAAAGGTAAACTATGAGCCATTGTTAAGATCTCATTCCTATAGACCTTCGGAACATCAATTTGCCTGACCACTGCCCAATCTGCATTGGCAGGGATATCAGGAGGGCGCCACTTCCGCATCAACACACCATCCTTGAGATAATACCCAACAGGAACTGCATCTATTTCTTTTTCAGGAAGGGCTCTCCTCTTTAGTACACCAATTTCAGGATCATTAGTTTGCTCCTCAATCAACCGCTTTCTGGACAGAGACAAGTCTCCAGACACATCAGAATCACCAGACCCATCCGGCTGGCTGAATAGAGAACTGATAAAAGTATCTGATAAGTCCTCAAACGGAGAAACCATAGTAGGCCAATCAGAGTCATGAGGCGAACCACCTGAGTCCTGACTATTCAATGTACTGGACGGCACCACAACATCATCTTCTTTAGCCTTCTTGGCCATAGCACGAGTCACTGCGCAAGAAGGATACAGAGATGGGTCCTCATCCCCATTTTCAGTGCTCGGCTGTGAAGTAAGATGTACAGGGGGAACTACTTTGCCCCCAGCCAGGTCATTGCCTAGCAACAGAGAAACACCCTTTATAGGTAGACTTGACATAAGTCCCACCTTTACCTGTCCTGTAACTAAATCTGACTTCAAGAATATAGAGCGCAGGGGTACAGATACAGTCCTCCCTTCAATACCTTGTACAAGTATGAAATCCCCTGAAGCGGTCTCATCACGTAACTCCAAGGAGTCCATCAACAAAAGTGACTGAGAAGCTCCGGTATCCCTTAGGATATATATGGGGACAGGAGTAGTATGCTCATTCAGAGCCACAAATCCCTCTGACACAAATGGAAGAAATTCCTCCCTCACAAAGTCAGCTGTATTAGGCTTTTTAGCCCCACAAGAAGCAGGCAATTTAGCAGATTGGTTATCTACTACAGGGGTTTCTAACCTTGTTTTCACAAAGGCATTTGGTTTGGTATCCTTTTCTTTTTCTTTCTTAGCTTACATGACCAGATTTCTTGCAATAACTGCAAACTAGACCACTTTTGTCACTGTCAGCTTTCACACTTTGATCAGACCTGTTACTGGATTTCTGAGCACCATCACCAGATTTGTCTTTGTCTTTGGGTGAGGAATCTTGGGTATCACCGTAACCCTTTTTCTGAAATTGGGACCATTTATTGTTACTGCTAGACTGAAATTTGGACTTATGTGTGAGAACATATTCATCTGCAAATTTGGCAGCTGATTGCAAGTTCAGTGCTTGCTTCTCATTAAGGTAGGTCTTAACATCATCCTTAACACAGTTCTTGAATTCTTCAACTAACACCATCTCTTTTAGTGAGTTGAAATCATCCTTGACCTCCATAGAAGTACACCAGCGCTCAAAGCAAACCTGCTTCTCATTAGCAAATTCAACATAAGTCTGATTTTCAGATTTCTTCAGACCTCTGAATTTCTGTCGGTAAGCCTCTGGAACCAACTCATAAGCTCTCAAAATAACCTTTTTGACAACCTCATAATCAGAGGAATCATCTGCAGACAAAGCCGAATAGGCTTGTTGAGCTTTACCCTTGAGGACAGTTTGCAACATCAGAGGCCAGTGTTCCTTTGGACACTGGCAACTCTTTGCTACCTTTTCAAAACACTGGAAATAGTTGTCAACATCCTTTTCTGAAAATGGAGGCACCAGTTTTACCTCCTGGCTAGCCCGAAATTTATTTTCAGTTGCTATTTTAATTTTTAGTTGCTCCATTTGGAGTCTTTCTTCTCTATCGAATTTCTCTAATTCAAAATCTCTCTGTCTCTGTCTCTCTCTTTCTGCTCTTTCCTCTTTCTCTCTCTCAAATTCTCTTTGTTTTTCTTCTCTTGCTAATTTTTCTAACTCAAACTGCCTTTGTTTTTCTTTTTCTTCCCTCTCAAATTCTCTTTGTTTTTCTTTTTCCTCCCTTTCTTTTTCTCTTTCCTCCCTTTCAATCTCTAGCATTTTTAATTTAAGTTCCATTTCTATATTTGGATTTTCCACTGGAAACTGTTCCAGATCTCCTGGTGCCAACACATTTTCATCAATGTAATATTCAACCATCTCTCTAGCCAGTCTTGCTTTTCGCATGGCTGGTTTTACCTCTGTCAGCTCCAACTGTCTGCAAATTTCTAGCAGTTCTGTCTTTTTAAAAGACTTCAAAACCCCTACGGTTGGTGATGCCAAGAAATCATCCATTGCTGTTGTCAATATATATCTAGGAAAATTCACAAAAACAATTTCACAATTTGGAATGTTAGATTTTCAATAAATTACTCACTTAATGGTCTATCCCGGACCTTGAGCCCCCAATTTGTTATGGCCCCAATTTGTTATTACATTTATAACACAACAGCAACAGCAAGGGATGACAAACACAGTTTTAACAACTAAAACACATTTAATTTTTAACAAAGACAAAGACTAATAACAACCTACAACTAAAGACCAAGATTGATAAATAAGAAAAAACAGAAATAATTACAGTCCCTTTTTGGTGGGGTGGCTTGGTGATGTCCTGGATGAAGAAAATGCTCAAACACAGGCAAAGAAATCCACAAAAGAAACGTCACAGGTCTTGAACAGAATGGCAGGTCTGGTCATCTTCTTGCAATTTCTCCTACTACTTTACTGTCTCAATTCTTTTCCTTATATACTCTTTTGCAGACCCCACCCACATTTAGACCTCTTTTTTTTAATTTTCTGAGACTTGCCCCAGACATGTCCAGGACATGTCTAAACATGACTCCAGTCTGAGCTTAACAAAAAAAGGTAAATACTGCCATCTAGTGGCCTATATTCACATTACACCTCCATTCCAAAAGGGAAAAATTTTGACTCTTAAAGGCAAAATTTTTCTTTTCAATACAAAATGGTTAAGTGAACACTTGTCTATATATACATATCATACAATATTCAAACACATGATATACACATTCAAACACGGGATAAGCAATCAGCAATTACATTGTCTGTACCCTTCACATGCTTAATTTCCAAGTCAAACTCCTGTAAAATCAAACTCCAATTCAACAATCTCCGATTCTTGTTTTTCATCTTACTCAAAAACATTAACGGATTGTGGTCAGTGTACACAATCATTGGCTTTTGTCCTGTACAAACATAAACCTCAAAGTGTTGTAATGAAAGGACGAGAGCCAACAGTTCCTTCTCTATTGTGGAATAGTTCCTTTGGTGGCGATTGAACTTCCTGGAGAAGTATGCCATGGGATGCTCAATGTCATCAGAGTCACTTCTCTGTAGGAGCACAGATCCACAAGCTTGGTCGCTAGCATCGACCGCGATGGAGAACGGTTTGTTGAAGTCAGGAGATTTGAGCACGGGGAAGTGACACAGCAGAGACTTCAGGCGATCGAAGGCTCTCTGGCATGCATCATCCCAGGTGAGCTTTACGCCTTTCTTCAGTTGGTTAGTTAGACTGAGAGCAATCTCAGCAAAGTTCTTGCAGAACTTGCGGTAGTACCCGATCATTCCAAGGAAGCGGCGCAAAGCTTTTTTGTTGTCAGGAATTGGAAAGTCCATGATGGCTTGGACTTTAGCTTTTATGGGTGCCACCTTACCCTGGCCTATGACGTAGCCAAGATAGGTGACAGTAGCACAACCAAAGTCACTCTTGCTCAGGTTAACAGTCAGGTTAGCCTGGGTCAGGCGCTGGAACAACGTCTCTACATCTTTTAGATGTTCTTCCCAGGAGTCACTCCATGTGATCAGGTCATCGATGTACGCACCCGTGTGTGGCAATCCGGCGATTGTAGACTGTATCATCCTTTGGAACGTGGCTGGGGCATTTTTCATGCCAAAGGGTAGGACTTCATACTGGTACAATCCAGATGGTGTGGCAAAAGCAGAGATGCTCTTAGCCCTCTCAGTTAAAGGCACACACCAATAACCTTTCAATAAATCAATCTTGGTCAGAAACTTTGCTTGCCCTACTCTATCAATACAATCATCAATCCTAGGTATTGGAAACACATCAGTTCTAGTTACAGCATTGACTTTGCGATAATCTGTACAGAATCTAGTACTTCCATCAGGTTTTGGAACTAGCACACAGGGTGAACTCCAATCGGAGTTGGAGGGTCTGATAATATCATGTTTTAACATGTACTCAACCTCTTTCTCAGCAATCTTTCTCTTTTCAGGATTCATCCGGTATGGATGCTGTTTTATTGGTTTGGCATCACCAACATCTACATCATGAGAGGCTATAGTAACTCTCTTTGGAACATCAGGAAACAAATCCTCATATTTCTTGATCAACCTTTCAAACTGATCTCTCTGTGAGGGTTCTAAGTGCTGGAGTTTTACATCAAGATTTTGCAACACTTCAGTGTTTGACAATTTACATGAAAGAACTTCAGCTTTAATTCTTGGTTCATCATCTTGAAACTCCCCCTCATCTTCACACGTTTCGACCATTGGAGAATCTGAAGTGACAGCTGCAACCCTAGCATTTCTGTCATGATAAGGCTTTAGCATGTTAATATGACACAATTGTTTAGGTTTTCTCCTATCTGGAGTCTTCACAATGTAATTGAGATCATTGAGTTTTGTCAGAATTTCATATGGACCATGAAATCTAGCCTGCAATGGATTGGACTGCAAGGGAAACAACACAAGGACCTTGTCTCCTGGTTTAAACTCACGGCTTCTAGCCTTATGATCATACCAAGTTTTCATTTTTCCCTGACTTGATTTCAAGTTCTCTTTGGCAAGGTCACAAGCTGCACGCAATCTTTCCTTGAACTTGCTAACATAGTCTAACAGACTGATTTGCGGCTCTTCCTCTTGCCATTGTTCACTCAATAATAGCAAAGGTCCTCTCACTTCATGACCTAACACTAGCTCAAATGGACTGAATCCAGAAGACTCCTGCACTGCTTCTCTAGCTGCAAACAACAGCAAATGAACCCCTTCATCCCAGTCTTTCTCATGGTCATAACAATAAGTCCTCATCATTGTCTTGAGAGTGGAATGAAACCGCTCTAAGGCACCCTGACTTTCTGGATGATAGGCACTAGAAAGAATCTGTTTTGCACCTAGTTCATACACAACCTGCTGAAACAATCCTGAAGTGAAATTGCTACCTTGGTCTGACTGAATTTCCCTGGGAAGACCAAACAACGTGAAGAACTTTATCAAAGCCTTCGAGATTGCAGTTGCCTTGATGTTACGTAGAGGTATGGCTTCGGGGAATCTGGTAGATGCACACATGATTGTCAACAAATACTGATTTCCAGATCTAGTCTTGGGTAATGGACCAACGCAATCAACAATGACCCTAGAGAATGGCTCCCCAAATGCTGGGATAGGCTGCAATGGAGCTACAGGTGGGTCTAACTGGTGTTTTCCAACTACCTGACAAGTGTGACAGGTTTTGCAAAAGTTGGAAACGTCTTTCCGAAGCCCAGGCCAAAAGAAGTGTTTCATGATCTTATCAACAGTCTTGTTAACACCAAGATGACCTCCTAAAGGTAAACTATGAGCCATTGTTAAGATCTCATTCCTATAGACCTTCGGAACATCAATTTGCCTGACCACTGCCCAATCTGCATTGGCAGGGATATCAGGAGGGCGCCACTTCCGCATCAACACACCATCCTTGAGATAATACCCAACAGGAACTGCATCTATTTCTTTTTCAGGAAGGGCTCTCCTCTTTAGTACACCAATTTCAGGATCATTAGTTTGCTCCTCAATCAACCGCTTTCTGGACAGAGACAAGTCTCCAGACACATCAGAATCACCAGACCCATCCGGCTGGCTGAATAGAGAACTGATAAAAGTATCTGATAAGTCCTCAAACGGAGAAACCATAGTAGGCCAATCAGAGTCATGAGGCGAACCACCTGAGTCCTGACTATTCAATGTACTGGACGGCACCACAACATCATCTTCTTTAGCCTTCTTGGCCATAGCACGAGTCACTGCGCAAGAAGGATACAGAGATGGGTCCTCATCCCCATTTTCAGTGCTCGGCTGTGAAGTAAGATGTACAGGGGGAACTACTTTGCCCCCAGCCAGGTCATTGCCTAGCAACAGAGAAACACCCTTTATAGGTAGACTTGACATAAGTCCCACCTTTACCTGTCCTGTAACTAAATCTGACTTCAAGAATATAGAGCGCAGGGGTACAGATACAGTCCTCCCTTCAATACCTTGTACAAGTATGAAATCCCCTGAAGCGGTCTCATCACGTAACTCCAAGGAGTCCATCAACAAAAGTGACTGAGAAGCTCCGGTATCCCTTAGGATATATATGGGGACAGGAGTAGTATGCTCATTCAGAGCCACAAATCCCTCTGACACAAATGGAAGAAATTCCTCCCTCACAAAGTCAGCTGTATTAGGCTTTTTAGCCCCACAAGAAGCAGGCAATTTAGCAGATTGGTTATCTACTACAGGGGTTTCTAACCTTGTTTTCACAAAGGCATTTGGTTTGGTATCCTTTTCTTTTTCTTTCTTAGCTTACATGACCAGATTTCTTGCAATAACTGCAAACTAGACCACTTTTGTCACTGTCAGCTTTCACACTTTGATCAGACCTGTTACTGGATTTCTGAGCACCATCACCAGATTTGTCTTTGTCTTTGGGTGAGGAATCTTGGGTATCACCGTAACCCTTTTTCTGAAATTGGGACCATTTATTGTTACTGCTAGACTGAAATTTGGACTTATGTGTGAGAACATATTCATCTGCAAATTTGGCAGCTGATTGCAAGTTCAGTGCTTGCTTCTCATTAAGGTAGGCCTTAACATCATCCTTAACACAGTTCTTGAATTCTTCAACTAACACCATCTCTTTTAGTGAGTTGAAATCATCCTTGACCTCCATAGAAGTACACCAGCGCTCAAAGCAAACCTGCTTCTCATTAGCAAATTCAACATAAGTCTGATTTTCAGATTTCTTCAGACCTCTGAATTTCTGTCGGTAAGCCTCTGGAACCAACTCATAAGCTCTCAAAATAACCTTTTTGACAACCTCATAATCAGAGGAATCATCTTTTTTTTTCTTTTTCTTCCCTCTCAAATTCTCTTTGTTTTTCTTTTTCCTCCCTTTCTTTTTCTCTTTCCTCCCTTTCAATCTCTAGCATTTTTAATTTAAGTTCCATTTCTATATTTGGATTTTCCACTGGAAACTGTTCCAGATCTCCTGGTGCCAACACATTTTCATCAATGTAATATTCAATATATTACTCTTAATATCTCTCTAGCCAGTCTTGCTTTTCGCATGGCTGGTTTTACCTCTGTCAGCTCCAACTGTCTGCAAATTTCTAGCAGTTCTGTCTTTTTAAAAGACTTCAAAACCCCTACGGTTGGTGATGCCAAGAAATCATCCATTGCTGTTGTCAATATATATCTAGGAAAATTCACAAAAACAATTTCACAATTTGGAATGTTAGATTTTCAATAAATTACTCACTTAATGGTCTATCCCGGACCTTGAGCCCCCAATTTGTTATGGCCCCAATTTGTTATTACATTTATAACACAACAGCAACAGCAAGGGATGACAAACACAGTTTTAACAACTAAAACACATTTAATTTTTAACAAAGACAAAGACTAATAACAACCTACAACTAAAGACCAAGATTGATAAATAAGAAAAAACAGAAATAATTACAGTCCCTTTTTGGTGGGGTGGCTTGGTGATGTCCTGGATGAAGAAAATGCTCAAACACAGGCAAAGAAATCCACAAAAGAAATGTCACAGGTCTTGAACAGAATGGCAGGTCTGGTCATCTTCTTGCAATTTCTCCTACTACTTTACTGTCTCAATTCTTTTCCTTATATACTCTTTTGCAGACCCCACCCACATTTAGACCTCTTTTTTTAAATTTTCTGAGACTTGCCCCAGACATGTCCAGGACATGTCTAAACATGACTCCAGTCTGAGCTTAACAAAAAAAGGTAAATACTGCCATCTAGTGGCCCATATTCACATTACACTCCCTTTCAATCTCTAGCATTTTTAATTTAAGTTCCATTTCTATATTTGGATTTTCCACTGGAAACTGTTCCAGATCTCCTGGTGCAAACACATTTTCATCAATGTAATATTCAACTATCTCTCTAGCCAGTCTTGCTTTTCGCATGGCTGGTTTTACCTCTGTCAGCTCCAAATGTCTGCATATTTCCAACAGTTCTGTCTTTTTAAAAGACTTCAAAACCCCTACGGTTGGTGATGCCAAGAAATCATCCATTGCTGTTGTCAATATATGTATTCAATTAAAAAAATCAATTTTACAATTTGAAATGTTAGATTTTCAATTAATGACTCTCACAATGGTCTGTCCCGGACTTGAGCCCCCAATTTGTTATGGCCCCAATTTGTTATTACATTACAACACAGCAACAGCAAGGGATGACAGACACAGTTTTAAAAACTTAACCACATTTAATGAAAAAAACAAAGACTAAACTACTATCTACAACTAAATGACCAAGATTGATTACTACAAAAAAACAGAAATATTTACTGTCCCTTTGGTGGGTTTCCTGGTGATGTGCTGAGTGAGAAAAATCCACAAAAAAAAGAAACACAGGCAAAGAAATCCACAAAAGAAACGTCACAGGTCTTGAACAGAATGGCAGGTCTGGTTATCTTCTTGCAATTTCTCCTACTACTTTACTGTCTCAGTTCTTTTCCTTATATACTCTTTTGCAGACCCCACTCACATTTAGACCTCTTTTTTTTAATTTTCTGAGACTTGCCCCAGACATGTCCAGGACATGTCTAAACATGACTCCAGTCTGAGCTTAACAAAAAAAGGTAAATACTGCCATCTAGTGGCCTATATTCACATTACAGTGCTCGGTGTCGATCACATCTGACAGATGCTCAGCGTCTGGCGGCAGCAGCACT
Organism: Gymnothorax reevesii; assembly: GCA_029721435.1. Lineage (NCBI taxonomy): Eukaryota > Metazoa > Chordata > Actinopteri > Anguilliformes > Muraenidae > Gymnothorax > Gymnothorax reevesii. The sequence continues at coordinate 14,329,239 of CM056577.1, read as the reverse complement.
TGACATATGCGATTTACCTCCTTTCGTACATCCTTGTCCTCCCCTGCTCGGTCACACCATGGAGCTTTAGGTTCCACCGCCTCAAGTATCTCTCTATCTTGGGGTGCACACTTCTAGAAAGTTCTTGTGTTTCTTTTCTTCTTCGTGCAAGACCTTTTCCCTTTTACCTCATTCACTTGCTTGCAGATGACCTCCATTTCTCCCGTCAGACTAGTAATTTGAGCGCTATTTTCCTGGACCAATGTTTTTAGTTCATCGGATCGCACATTGATCAACTCTCATAAATTAGCAACAATATCGGAATTTGCCATTTCAGCTTTACCTTTCTTGAGGGGAGGTTTCTCTGGGGTGACTGGCAAAGTTGGAAAATTTTCTTCGTCATAAGAGAGAAACTCTGGGTATCTTTAACTGGGTATTTTTAACTCTGGTTAAAAAAAAAAGATTTCTACGGTAATCGCAGGCAAAACCGAATAAAAGTTACCCCAAAAAACATAATTCTGCATCCCACTGCTTGGAGGATTTTGAAGGGTTTTTTTTTTTGCCTTGTTCTCTTTAATTCTCCTTCAAAATAACCAAGACATAATTGAGATCAGGGGCATTCAATTATGAGATCTCCTCTGTTTATCCCACTTCTCAAGTATTGCTCAAATGGTTATCTCAACTCAACCTCCTTTGTCTCAGTGATGTCTTGTCTCTTTTTAGCTTATCTCTTGCTCCTAAGGGACCTTTAGGAGAAGTTACTCAGAAACAAATGATCACAGAATGATCACAAATATGAGAAGCTCAAATTCATCTCAAGAGACGAGATTGAGCAACACATTTTTCCTACGAGTCCATCCTTTTATGAAGTCATGAGAAAAAATATATGGGGATTCATGTGTAGGCTACAGAGAAGCAACAATGTTTTAATCAGTTCTACCATGAGTTCCACTGCTGTGCTCTACTCCAGTATATGGAGGTGGTGGCAAAGTATTTTATATGTATGATCCATAACCTGTTATTTTATTTTACTTTTTTTTTGTTTGTTTGTTTCTATCTCCTCTACTTCACTTATTTTATTTATTAATATTATTTCTATTTTTTAGTATCCCATCTCATCTTATCGTCAATTATATGAACTTTTGTTCGAAATAAACGATTGAATTGAATTGAAAATTACTGTTAAAAGAACTGGCAAAAGAGTTGCCAGTTAAATTTGCTGGCGACAAAAGGTGCAAGTTGAAAATAGTGTGCCGTAAGCCGTGTGAACTCCAAATGTGCAGCAAACGTCGATCAAATGTCTTACATGGTCATTGCACACATCACCTCTGCTGGTATGTGGTAAATCAAACGTGTCAGAAATGTAACCCCAGGCTTTTTTTTTTAGAAACCGGCGTCAGGCGGCAATTACCGCTTGCTTAGAATGCTGCGCCGTTTATCTTCATGGAAGAGGCGATTCGCCCTGCGGCAGTTCTGCGCGAAAGATCAAAGAGTGGGGTGAATTATAAAATGAAATCTCTTATTGTACCAACTAGATTCTCTTTCAAAGCGCTCATATCAAAAGTATCACCTGTAAAACTCCGTCAGATCGTTGATTATTCTACTTAAGTATGATAAAATCTTCCATGAATATTTATGTTGCGAGTGCCATGTGGCTGTCACGCACATTCATCCGATCTGGGCGAATGGTCAGTTGCTCTGAGCTTTGATCCATCCTGCACATCTGAAGGATGATATGTTTTTAGATGATGAGACAAATACCTGAAAACAGTATACATTGTGAAATTATTTTCGCATAATAAAACGTGTTTTATTGATTTACCAATTGCGCTGATATCCAATGGATCAATCGCGCAGCGCGTTTGGTAAAATGCTCAGATGGGTCAAACGCGCGTGACATGGCCTTGGGATACTCTGCAAAGTATTGCGTTGTACCAGCTTAAAAAAAAATCTGGCAGATGTTGACTATGGAGTGGATAGTGTTTGGATGCATGTTAACTTTTCAGCCAATCGCATTGTCGAAGATGCATTCATTCGATTCGGTCATCGAAAAGGTTTCAGATTTCCCATTTGATGCAGCAATAACATGAAACCGGTTTCATCACAGTAGCAAGTCAACAGTGATCGATAAACTCGAGTTAAAATGCACAGCTTATTTCAGGTGGCATAGCATGTGCCGATTGCTTTATCAAGTTGAGCAGTATTTGGTCGGGTGAACAAACCTTTTAGTCAATCATATTGCCGTATATTGTTGTTTATTCAAATAGTTCATCAAACCAATTTCATTTATTTATTTGGCAATGCTCAAGATTGATTCTCTGCAATTTCCGACATCGACTATGGCCGCCGGCAGCCATTTTGTCAAAGTAATTTTTTTTTGCAAATTTTGTGTTTTCTGCTCATTTTGAGCCCACACACACACACACACACATATATATATATGTACAGGGATGCATATTAATGTCATAGCAAGAGTAAAAACAGTAACATTGCGGCTGTAAAAATTTGCAAGTGATCTCTCAAGGGGATCGGGGAGATACACGACTCCGTCCCTGTGGTGACCGAGTTATCCAGTTTTTTTTCTTGCCATTCCCTCCAATATGTTATGTTATGACGGTTTATTATACCTGATTGTACTATTTTGCTCAGCCAGTAGTTTCTATATGCTTATGTAGGGGTAATGAATATTCATGAGTGCTTGTAAACATTATGACTAGCCTGGGAACACCATAGATTCTTCCATCTAGAAAGTTATATTGTCTGCAAGATTCTTCAAGAGCCATTTGGAGGGTTCTATTACCTTCAAGACTCTTCTTTGTGATGTCAGTCAGGATTCTACTTTATGACAACATGCAGGATTCTTGCAAGTTCATTTTCCAGTAAATGTTGTGGAATTTAAACCAATATGCTTGCCCAAAATACCCCGCATGGACATGTTTGACTGTACAGAAATAAATATTACTATACATTCAACAATGAAAATAATATTGGATTTTTTAAAATTCGAACACTGGTTGAAATGGTGGACGAAAATTGGCACGTTTTATTACTAAACTTCCATCCTTCGCTGTTATTGGAAATATATCTCCCAACACATCTGACACAGAAATTTATATCCAACGTTGACTTTGTTATCTTCAAGGACTGTATAAAAGATGGACAGCCGAACGTTTCCTGAAAAGTGAAGCAAAAGCGTCTTGATCGCCAACTACTGGTAGGCTGCAGTACAAATTATAAGCCCGCCCCCTCCATGTTGGTGAAGGGGAGAAATGCGAGACAGGAAAAATTGTGTACATGAAAAATAATTTATTTCTGAAGATGGTTTCTTCATTTTAAGGAAGCTCTTACCATGCTGATATATATTCTAGCGTCAATTTTTCTGATAAGTCTTCTGTAAACCATTCATTTGATATTACGCAAAAGGGGCGTGTAGTCAAAATAAACAGCAGTGATTGACAACCGCAGTGCGCGTGGACTGAGTCCCGATAGCCCCTGCCCCCTGCGGACTTCGTTTCGTGAATAGTAATTTCACGTAGAGCTGGAGCGGGAACGTTGACAGGAGACTTTTGACGTTATCTGAAATTCTTCATAGCTAACAGGGATTGTGCTTCAAGCAGGACAGACTGCAACAAAAAACGACGAAATGAGTTGCTCTGCTGTGAATTTCACTAACCGTCCGGACAGATCGAAAGGATCTTTGCAGTTTTTTCAGTAAGTTAATTTTATTTTTTGTTTGTTGAAGTTAAGTCATTACCAAATAAGCTAGCTACCTTGGCTACATAAGACAGCAAGCAGAGTAGCAGACGTTTACGATGAATATGGAGAAAAAGGTGATCGGTAGCCATTCGTAACTGGCAAAGTATACATTTTTCATTTTAGAGAATACCTATTAAGGTACGCTTTTGAATGAAGTTAACGGCACTGTGTCATATAATGTCGTTCTTATGTACTTGAACTTGACATTTTGAGCCAGTGCCGTAGTAGGTTTAGCCTTTAGCTTCCAGTTCTGCCGTCTTAGAATTTTAGAACGGAAGAGACTGCGAGTCACTTGGCCCGGTAGGAAATTTGATTCATGTCGCTTAGGCTAATAAAGGGTAAACGATGTAACAAGCTAATCTACCGTTCAGTAGATGAGCCCCTAGGTTTGAGTGTTTCCGTAAGCATCAGCAAGCTGACCTCTCATTTTTCAGCAGGTAAACACAACAAAATTCCAACCTTATATTGCAATCTTACGGACAGCAGCTTAAACTGCATGGAAAACTAATTGGATCGAGGAGGTACAGATTATTTTCCAACGACAATATGACAAAAATGAGACATGCCGAAAGTGGATTCAAGTAATTATAATTTCAATGTGGATTCGGCAGGTTTTGGATGAAATTACGGCTGGAATCAATGCATCTACATCAGTGGAATTGGCTTGTTAGCGGGATAACGTTAACTCTTAAAAGATTGATCACAATTGATCACATGTTGCACAATGACAAGATAATATTTTCCTCCAGCTTTATAATTTCTTGAAAAATATAGTAAGTTATTTTGAAATGTGATGTCTCTTTATATTCAGACTATATTTGAAACACGTTTCAAATAAGTCGGAATAGGAGCATGTATTTCTCAAATTCATTGGTTGTCAGTACAAGATCTCAGCCATAGTTAATGCAATTCCAATTGAATGTAAATGTTCTGACCTTGCATACAGTTGTCAATAGAATAACACAAAGAATTTGTGCAACAATTCAAGCTACAGTGGTTTCAGCTAAATATTGAGTACAAATGAAAATGCACCACTTGAAAAAAGTCAATATTTAAGTTCAAATGAACTTCAATATAATTTTTATACAACAACAACACTACAGTGACGTCACCCGACATGCCAGGTGCAAGAAATGCGAGAATTTCAAGTTAACTGTAACGCTAGGCAATTTTTGCAGGCACACCACGGGAAAAATGAATTTCACTCTGAATTTGTGCACACATTGCCTTTAAAAGCATGTGAATCCGAATAAAATAACACTTCTTCACTGACACTTGTGAAACGTCGACACTATGCCGCGACTTACAGCCCCTGAACGGGAACGTGCCATAGGCATGCTTCAAATTGGCGCCAGCACCAGGGAAATTGCCAGACGACTACACTGCGCACACACAACGATCGCAAGACTCCATCGAAGGTTTCTGCAAACGGGGAGCACTCGGGACCGTCCTCGACCGGGTCAACAACGTGTGACAACGGCACGTCAGGACCGTCAGATCGTACGGGATCATGTCCGAGACCGAACACAACCAGCGACAAGAACGGCTGCTCAAGTCCCAGGACGACGTAGATTCATTCACCCCAACACCGTACGGAACCGTCTGCGAGCTGCAGGCCTGCGTGCACGACGTCTTTATTTCGGCCCCATATTGACGGATCGTCACTGAAACCAGCGTCTACAGTGAGTGATCTTTTCTGACGAGTCACGATTTCACTTAAGGAACGCAGATGGCCGTATACGCGTTTAGCGGAGACGTGGTGAACGTTATAACGCCGATTGAGTCGTTCAAACGGACCGTTGGGGTGGTGGCAGCGTTATGGTGTAAGGTGGAATAAGCTACAGTCACAGAACCCCTCTCCATATCTGCAGAGGAAGGGTGAACGGCGTCTACTACCGGGACCAGGTGCTGCAGAACCATGTTGTGCCATTCTTCAACCAACACCACGATGTCCACACGTTCCAACAGGACAACGCTAGGGCACACACTGCAAGGGTGTCCATGCAGTACCTTGCACAGCAGAACATCCCCGTGCTTCAGTGGCCAGCTCTGTCACCCGACCTCTCCCCTATCGAGCACTTATAGGATGAAATTGGGCGACGTCTTTCACGTCGACGCCAGATGGACAACATCCGAGAACTTGAGGTTGCCCTTGTTCAGGAGTGGAATGCTATCCCTCAGAACACTATCCAGAGACAGATCAACTCCATGCGAGGACGATGCACCGCATGTGTCAATGCAAATGGCGGTCACACCCGTTATTGACTTTCCTGTTTGACCCCTACACCAGTTAAACCTGTCTTGCGCATTAACATTATTGTGAATGAAATTGAATGATGTTTACATGTCTTCTTAAATCATTCATTATCTCAAATGCATCATACGTATATACTTCACATATCAATCCGTGGAGCTATTCCAGATTTCGTGAGTGGTGCGTTTTCATTTGTACTCAGTATATTTGAGTGTGCAGCTGTTTTTTGACAAGCAGAGTATTTCTGTATCAGGCTTGCTGTACTACGTGACCCTGCATAAAAAAGAATGTAAATTGGTAGCAGGAAAAATTTAGTTTCGAAGTATTTAAAGCTGCATATCACTCCATTCTATTTTTTAATGTATGTCAAACCTGCCATATGAAAAATTGCCAGATATGTGGGTTGGAATTCAGTTTTACTCCTATCATGGTAGGGCAGACTGCACTTCAGGTCTCAGACAAAAGCTTCACAAATAATACAGTGTTTTTTTTTTATTGTGATTACAGAAGCTGCCCTCAAATTCAGATCTCAGCGTTAACCAGTGAAAACTTGGAGCATGCCACAAGCAATTATTTTGTTGTATTGCTGGAGAATACTTCAGACGTAATTTGTAAATGAAAACCTGATAAAATGCTTGTCAAAACTGCTCAACTTTGCAGTGTCACAGAAACCTGCAATGGTTCTGTTTGACCATAATTTACAAGGAGGTAGATAAGTTCATGTTGACTGAGTAATAATGGATTTCTAACTGGCTTCTCTTATGTATGCTTGTGTCGTCTATGTCACCTTGCTTATATGCTGTCGTCTTCAAAGATTGGCATACACTGTCTTTTTTTTTTTTTAAATAATGCATTCAGAAGCTGTTCATCTTCACTACTGAGCCTTCAGTATTCCAACAAAGACTCAAGTCATCTGTCCTTGGACTGGGAGCACATGAGAAATGTTATGTAATTGAATGCACATTTCCTGTGATGGTGGTAAATTAAACCTGTGCAATAAAGGTCTTTACCTTTACACTGAGCAAAGACTTCACTCTGAAATTCTTTCACGAATGATGAAATGATGTCCTCTGCTGCAGTAAATCAGGCATGCAAATGAGTGTTAAATAAAAACAATGTATTTAAACAAAAACCACACTGCATGCAGTTGTCTGTGGCCCATCAACAACCTACTGGCTACGTTTGCCGTGGGGAAACATGAAGGAGGCCCCATCAGGTGGGAAGGCTGGGGGAAAGCAAATGGTTTGGAGAAAAGATTGAAGAGAAAGGAAGGTGGATGGAGAGGAAGAGCTAGGAAAATAATAGGTATGATGGCTAGTATAAAATAAAATAAATGAATAAAAAGTACATCAAACATCACATAAAGCAAACAAACTATGACCTTCTTTTGCGCCCATAACTGATGTTGAAAATCCAAATCCAGCATCACCGTACTGGATTTGGTCTTTCAGACGCAAGGCAATGTTATTTAAAAATATATAATTTCCCATAGGGGTGAAATTAACTCTCATGCAAAAAGCAGCCTGGATCTCTCTGCTATATCTGATGATGATGCAAAATCTCTCCACCAATACACAAAACAAAGGCAGCCATCACACTGTTGACATATCGCCAGGATTCGTCAATCTTCTTTGAATGGGAAGACCTCCACTGGCATCGCTGGGTGATGGCAGAGAAGATGATCATTCATCATTCCCGCCACAGTGGACCAGCAGGACCTCCGGCACAGCTCTTCCTCTCAGGTACTGGCGGATAAAGGGGAGGAGGTTTCCCCAAACCATGCCACCCCAGCCAAACCACTGGACCTGGGCATCCAGACCTAGGTTGGTCCCAATGGTCTCCCTTACACGGTTTTGCCCACAGCAGATGTAGCTGTCCCCTATGATGTAAACCTTTGGCCCTGTTGGCTGTAAAGTGCAAATGTCACCTTTAAATGAAACACTTCTGCTGGCTTTTTACGCAATTTAGCACATTTAATATTAATATTCTGTTTCTCCATATTTTATCTGGAGGTATTGTGCTTTTTATGCATGAAATGGAAGTGATTTAATGTTATAAATCAGTTTTTATGACATTCTCCCGTGAAAAGCCTTATGCTTAAATAACCACAGGCGTCGGTTTTCAGACATTCCCATGAGATTTATACATACTCTTGGCCACTGTGGAGGATGCCGAATTCATTTCGTAGTCTAAAAATGAGGATGACAAAAATTGAACAATTACTATGCATTCAAATACATCGAGTCCACATAAAAGAACGTGGAGGGGTGTTGCATTGCTAAGTTAACTATCCCAGAGAATGAATTGCCGGTCCCCCAAGCCTGGTCATGATGGTTATCTTCAACTGCGAACATTTTTAAGAAATACTACATTAGCTAGCGGTAAGACATGCGACTTCTTAAACACAGCAAGCTAACTTTGGTTAGAAGGACAGAATATTTTAATTCAAAACTCGACCTAGCGTTCTTACGTGTTGAAAAATTAAAGGTAATAAAGAAATTAAAAGTTCGACCCATTACTCAGCTAGTACATGCACATATGAAATGGCACTTTCCCGGTGGAACGTCATGTAGAAAATACAACGAAAGTCGGCATTAATATGCTAGCCAGTCGCAACACTGGGTAAGTGACAATGGAGAACATTGACTGGAGCTGGCTGTGGCCGAGATGTGGCAAAAATCTGTAGTGTTACTTAATATATAACTAGCTAGTTAAACAAGATTCAGTTACAAGATATCATAGATAGCCAGTTAGGTACTTCAACTAATTCCGAAACACATGACTGTGAGGTGGAAAATGTTTTGCCACTGAGTCCATTTACCTTTTGAACGAGCCTACGAATATTTATCCTGCCGGCAGTCGTTGGGTCCTTTCGCTTTCCTGCACCGTCTCCGTGTGAGAGCTGGGCTGGCCATTACGGGCACTTACGTTAATAGCGCAGCTGCCAGACCAGGTGAAAAGTTCAGGGGGCTGTTCGGATGGGTGTGGGCGGGATTCGATAGCGCGGCTCTACCCTTCGATCACTACTGCGCAGACTCAGGCTCCAAACATGGCAGCGCCCAAATCGAGGATATTTTGGCTCCATTTTTGTTGAATGGGAGTGAATGGAGACGCGTCGTCCATGTTTTATTCAGTCCTTGGTTCTCTCATCATTACTTATAGCTAGAAAACCCGGCCTCAATTTACCGTTCCGTGCATAACCAGTTGTGTCCACTGCAATTACGTACGGATCACAGTACATTTTTACCATCAACAGGTAGTTTCGCATTTGCAGCATGCTTTAAAGCAATGAAACGCTGCTCGATGTACATTTATATGACACTTATAAATACCTCTACCTGAAAATAACTTCATTATTATCCGTTACGTAGGGAAATTTATTACTCAAGTTTTTTTTTTTAACTGGGACTTTTACTCTACTACATTTAAAAGATAAAAGGTATACTTTTACTTCGATACTTTGACACTGGCCACTTCACTACTCCTTACAAATTAAAATATGAATGTAATTCATCATTTAAGGATTATCTGGATTTGACGTGTTCGAGAAGAACAACGGTGCTCGGCAGCAGGGCGTGCACAAATAGACACTACGTGGTGCTACAGCACTTGCCCCTTTGCCCTTTTTTATAACCTAGTAAGTATAAAGCACGCTGACTTATAATTCCATAAAGTATCGTAGGACTTTATTCAATAACGTCTGCACTGCACAACAACACAACAAGCCGCCGGCTCTGCTGTCATATGGGGGAATGTCGTACTACTTGAAACCTGGACTGGAAGGAAACAAGCCTGAACAAAGGGTCTCGCCCCACCCACCTAGTTGTAGAACTCACTCTACAACACTTCTCCCCCTTTAGCATTAAACGTATAATAAAGCAAAATTGTAAAACCAGGATCTGTTTGGTTATTTAAATGTCCCACAAATTATAGGTGCAACAACAACATTTTAGTAACAAATAATAAGTCCCTCAGCCTAGCTGACCATATATATATTTTTTTTTTTTTTTTTACACCGTTTACCAGTTCAGTCTATCTGGAGGCTTGTGCTGCCTCTGTGACCTTCTGAGCTCTACCGTGGTGGCCACAGGCTCAGGCTGTGCTCTTTCAGGCCGAGGTGGGACTGTTGCGACCGCCGGTGCTGATGGTCCCTCAGCTTGCACTGACAGCTCCTCTCTACCCTCTGGTACCACCACACAGTCACCAAAACCACTCACATTGTCCTCCTGTACCACTGTCCGCGGCTCCTCCTCCTCTACATCATAACGAACACGCAGATGATCCTGGTGCCTGCGGACCTGTCTTCCCGTCTGCAGATCCACAACGAATGACACCGGACCCGACTGATGGTGAATGACACCTGGCAACCAGGGCAAACCCCTGGCAAAGTTTTTCACATACACACAGTCCATTGGCTGAAACAGCCTCTCTTTTGCATGCCTATCATGTCTCTTTTTCTGTTCCTCCTGTGACTGGGTGACTCTCGCTCTGACGTCTGGGTGGAGTAGATCAAGGCGTGACTTGGGTCTTCTCCCCATTAACATCTCCGCTGGGGGCACTCCCGTAGTCGTGTGAGGAGAATTTCTGCATTGGAACAAGAACCGCTGCAGCTTGACTTCCAGAGAGGTCCTGTCATGTTTCGCAGACCCTCCTTCACGGTGCCCACAGCCCGTTCTGCTAGACCATTTGAGGCTGGATGATATGGGGCTGTGCGGACATGACAGATTCCATTTTTCTCCATGAACTCCTGGAACACCTCACTTGTGAAAGGGGTTCCGTTATCAGTCACCACTGTGTCTGGCAACCCATGAGTGGTCAAGATTAGTCTGAGCTTTTCTATGGTGACTGAGGCCGTTATGCTCGACATGATGTGTGCTTCCAGCCACTTTGAATGCGAGTCCACGAGCACCAAGAACATGGGACTCATGAGAGGGCCAGCAAAATCAAGGTGGAGTCTGGACCAGGGACGGTCCGACCACTCCCACGGATGGAGGGGAGCCGGTGCTGGCATCTTTTGATTTGTTTGACACTGAGTGCATGCTTTTACCTTATCTTCTAAGGCGCCGTCCATCCCAGGCCACCACACAAATGACCTGGCAAGGCCCTTCATCCTTGACGCCCCCGAGTGGGCCTCGTGTAGCTCCTCCATCACTTGCTCGTGCTCGTCCTGGCGTAGGGACAATCACTCTGCTGCCCCATAATAAACAGCCATCATGTACACTCAGCTCCCGCTGCCACTTTACATAGGGCTTGAGCTCCTCCCGCTCAACTGCTGCTGGCCAGCCCTGCATTACCCACCTCCTAACCTGTGACAACACAGGGTCTCTTGCACAACACTGACCCATCAGGGGCTTGTGGTCTGTAAAAATAATAAAAGGGCGTCCATATAGGTACTGGTGGAACCGTTTCACGGCATAGACCACCGCAAGTCCTTCCTTCTCCAGCTGCGAGTACCCCTTTTCTGCTGAGGTGAGGGTACGTGATACGTAGCCAATTGGCCTTTCAGTTCCATCTTCCATCCGATGTGAAAGGACTGCCCCCACCCCATAGGGGGAAGCACCGCAGGACAGGACCACTTCCCTGTCTGGGTCAAAATGCACCAGCAGATGTGAAGAGTGCAACAGCCCTTTCACCTGCTGAAAGGCTGTCTCCTGGGCTTGCTGCCCCTTCCACGAGCAGTCTTTGTGCAGCAGCTGATAGAGGGGAGCGAGCACCGTGGAGAGGTCCGGTAAGAACCGCCCGTAATAGTTTACGAAGCCCAACAACGACCTGAGCTCTGTCACGTTTTTCGGGCTCGGGGCCTCCTTAATCGCCCTCACCTTCTCTTCTTCTGGCGAGAGCCCCTGAGCTGAAATCTGGTGGCCCAGGTAAGTGACACTGGGAACTTGGAACACGCACTAACTGCGTTTCAGCCGCAGCCCGGCATCTGTCATTCTCTTCAACACCTGGTCCAGATTTTTCTGGTGCTCTTCCTCCGTCCTGCCTGTGACGAGGATGTCGTCCAAGTAAACAGCTACGTGGGGAATGTTCTGCAGCAGATTTTCCATGGTGCGCTGAAAAATGGCTGGGATCGATGCAACGCCAAACACCAAGCGGTTGTATTTAAACAGTTCCTTGTGTGTGTTAATTGTCACATACTGTTTGGAGTTCTCCTCAAGCTCCAGCTGTTGATATGCCTAGCTCATATCGAGCTTGGAGAAAGTCTTGCCCCCTGCTAGGGTAGCAAACAGATCCTCAACTCGGGGAAGAGGGTAGGTGTCAAGTTGTGAGGCCCGATTCACGGTTAGCTTATAATCCCCACAAATACGTACACCTCCGTCTTCCCTTAGTGCCGTTACAATTCAATAGGCTCAATGACACCTAGTCGCTGCAGTCTCTCCAATTCTGCCTCCACTTTTGCCTTCATGGCATATGGTACAGAACGAGGCTTGAAAAAGCGTGGTTGCGCTTTCGGATCTATGCACAGTTTCACTGTGGTGCCTCGGAGGGTACCCAACTCCTCTTTAAATACCTCTGGGTATTTTGATAAAATGTCTGGGAGTACCCCAATATGCTTGATTTCCTCCCAATTCAGTCGCATTTTCTATAGGAGGTCTCGTCCCATCAAACTAGTCCCCTGCCCCTCGACCACAAGAAGTCTTAGCGCTGCCTGTTGCCCCTGATACTCTGCATTCACTTCAATGGCTCCCCTAAGTGGAATACACTCTCCCGTGTATGTTTTTAGTTTAATCTTAGTCTCTTTAAGTACAGGTGCTTCTCCAGAGCGCCACAATTTGCTGTAAGTGTCTTGACTTATAACTGAAACTGAGGCCCCCGTGTCCACCTCCATCTCCAACTCTTTCCCATCTATCAACAGAGTTGCATGAATGGGCGCTGCCCTGGGCCCGTTTAGGTTAAACAAGTTATAAGAACACTGCTCCTCAGAGTCCTCCTCCTCACTCTGTAGGTGATGTGTGGTCAACTTGGGCTTTGGCTTCCCTTCCTCTACTTTCTGTCTATCTTTAGCCCCTCTGCACTTCCTAGCTATGTGCCCCCTTTTATGGCAGGAATGGCACATTGCCTCTTTAAACCTACAGTCATTTGCAAAATGTGCACCCCCACACCTGTAACATGACTTGCTTGGTCTCTCCTCTGACACATGTTGAATGGCAGCTGGCTGTCCCTCATTAGCCTTTTGGATGTCTTTTGCATTACTTTCGGCTGTTTCCATAGCCTGAGACAACTCAAGTGCCCTTTTAAAAGTCAGCGTGGGCTCACCTAACAAACGGCGCTGTGTGCGATCATCATTAATTCCGCACACCAACCTGTCCCGCAGCATGTCATCCAGTGCGGCTCCAAACTCGCAGTATTCCGACAACTGCCTCAGCTCCGCCACAAACGTTGCCACTGAGACCCCCGGCGAATGTGAGTGGAACTTAAAACGCTGAACAATAACAGACGGCTTCGGATTAAGGTGCTCCTGCACCAGCTTCACCAACTCCTCGAACCGTATGTTCCTCGGCATTCCAACATGGCTAGGCTCTTTATTAACCTGTACGTCTTCGCGCCACAAACACTGAGGAGAATGGACCTCCGCTTTGCCTCGTTGTCAATGTCATTCGCCAGGAAAAAGTGTTCCAGCCTCTCGACGTACTTAACCCAGTCGCCGCTCCTGTCATCGAACTCTGTGAGTGAACCTACCGTTGCCATGACGCTAAAGGCTAAGTAAATAACGTTACTCGAAAACTTCTTCTTCGACCTAATTTATCCAGTTTAATCCTTGTCGCCAGTTTTATAACCTAGTAAGTATAAAGCACGCTGACTTATAATTCCGTAAAGTAACGTAGGACTTTATTCAATAAGGTCTGCACTGCACAACAACACAAGAAGCCGCCGGCTCTGCTGTCATATGGGGGAATGTCGTACTACTTAAAACCCGGACCGGGAGGAAACAAGCCTGAACAAAGGTTCCCGCCCCACCCACCTAGTTGTAGAACTCACTCTACAACACCCTTTATCAATGAAAGTGCCCTTTTGAAATTTTGTTTTTTTTTTTATTTTATTATTATTATTATGAACACTTTAGTGGGGCCAATTTTGAAATGATCTTTTAGAAAAGCTGTGTGATTAAAAACTACTGAAAAAAATGCCCCGAAATGGGCCACCTCCTCACACACTTCCAACCTCTCATCCTTTGTCAAGTGAACACGCGCGCAGTGCATATACACTCAACAAAAATATAAACGCAACAGTTTTGTTTTTGCTCCCATTTGTCATGAGATGGACTCAAAGATCTAAAATTAATTCCAGATACACAATATTACCATTTCTCTCAAACATTGTTCACAAATCTGTCAAAATGTGTGATAGTGAGCACTTTTGCTTTGCTGAGACAATCCATCCCACCTCACAGGTGTGCCACATCAAGATGCTCATCAAACACCATGATTAGTGCACAGGTGTACCTTATACTGCCCACAATAAAAGGCCACTCAGAAATGTGCAGTTTTGTCTCACAGCAAAATGCCACAGATGGCGCAAGCATTGAGGGAGCGTGCAATTGGCAAGCTGACAGCAGGAATGTCAACCAGATCTGTTGCTCGAGCATTGAATGTTCATTTCTCCACCATAAGCCGTCTCCAAAGGCGTTTCAGAGAATATGGCAGTACATCCAACCGGCCTCACAACTGCAGACCACGTGTAACCACACCAGCCCAGGACCTCCACATCCAGCAGGTTCACCTCCAAGATCGTCTGAGACCAGCTACTCAGCCAGCTGCTGAAACAATTGGTTTGCATAACCAAAGAATTTCTGCACAAACTGTCAGAAACCGTCTCAGGGAAGCTCAACTGCATGCTCGTCGTCCTCATCGGGGTCTTAACCTGACTCCAGATCGTCGCCGTAACACACTTGAGAGGGCAAATGCTCACATTTGATGGCGTCTGGCACGTTGGAGAGGTGTTCTCTTCAAGGATGAATCTCGGTTTACATTGTTCAGGGCAGATGGCAGACAGCGTGTGTGGCGTCGTGTGGGTGAGCGCTTTGCTGATGTCAATGTTGTGGATCGAGTGGCCCATGTTGGTGGTGGGGTTATGGTATGGGCAGGCATCTGTTATGGACGAAGAACACAGGTGCATTTTATTGATGGAATTTTGAATGCACAGAGATACCGTGATGAGATCCTGAGGCCCATTATTGTGCCATACATCCATGAACATCACCTCATGTTTCAGCAAGATAATGCACGGCCCCATGTTGGAAGGATCTGTAGACAATTCTTGGAAGCTGAAAATGTCCCAGTTCTTGCATGGCCAGCATACTCACCGAACATGTCACCAATTGAGCATGTTTGGGATGTGCTTGACCGGCGTATACGACAGCGCGTACCAGTTCCCACTAATATCCAGCAACTTCGCACAGCCATTTAAGAGGAGTGGACCAACATTCCACAGGCCACAATTGACAATCTGATAAACTCTATGCGAAGAAGATGCGTTGCACTGCATGAGGCAAATGGTGGTCACACCAGATACTGACTGGTTCTGAGGCCCCAGACCCCCAATAAAGCAAAAACTGCACATTTCAGGGTGGCCTTTTATTGTGGACAGTATAAGGTACACCTGTGCACTAATCATGGTGTCTGATGAGCATCTTGATGTGGCACACCTGTGAGGTGGGATGGATTGTCTCAGCAAAGCAAAAGTGCTCACTATCACACATTTAGACAGATTTGTGAACAATGTTTGAGAGAAATGGTAATATTGTGTATCTGGAATGAATTTTAGATCTTTGAGTCCATCTCATGACAAATGGGAGCAAAAACAAAAGTGTTGCGTTTATATTTTTGTTGAGTGTAGATGCGCTGCAGGAGCATATAAGCTGAGCGACTGGAAGCCACAGTCTTGTGCCCCACCAGCCAGGTAACACACAGATCAAGTGAAATCGTACAGTTTGCCCTCCAAGCCCAACCTGTAATCATTTTGTTGTGCAGTAGCATGTCCCATACACAGTGACGGTCCGTCGGCAGAAACACAGGGCCAGCAATAACCTCATCTTTCACTTCTTTCTTAATGACAGACACCTCTCGCAGTTTACCTCCCCAATTAGCAACCGTTGCTCAGACTGACTGGAGGAACCGACGAGAATCTAACTTCTTTTTGAAGGCCGTGTTATACATTGCACTACGAAATTATACGGCGTTTAACTTACTTCCGCACATCAGTGGCTACGGAAAAAATATCAATAGCCTAGGTCTTTATAATTTCTGAATTTGCGTAAATTAATTTGCGAAGTTCATTGAGCAATTAGCCATGAGAATCCGTTCTATATACTCTGAATGTGACAGCCAAAGTGCGTAATAGCACAGCTGAATGAAGACGAAAATAATTGCTGTGAAGTCCGCGAAAATTTCTTTTTTTTGCAGATTGTCATCCTTGCAGATTCACATCAATTATATCAACATAGCCAACAGGCAATCGCTTTGTAATTAGCATTTCTGAATCATTACGTGTCACGCATTGGTGGTGGCCATTCTGTTAATTAACTGTTTGATTGTTAAATCAATCAAACCTGATCGCAAACAGTTTAAAAGCAATTATCCGGGAAAGGGTGATGTTACTGAAGGCCTTCCTGGCATCTGACGGTACGCCACTGCTCATACAGCACCAAACAACTGAGCATTTTTTAGCCGACTGGTCACCTGATTAGCTAGTTTAATGCTCTAGCCCAAACAATGATTGATAACGTGAGGACGACCACCACAAACAATGTCGCTCGACTTTGCAATTCTATCTGTTAAGCTGAACGTTTTCTTTTGTGTAGGTTTTGTTAGGTAACATAAATGAACACATAAAGAAGAATCAGGCAGTTCCCCATTGCCTGAGAAAAATATCCCCATAAAGGCTACCCATATGCCTTCTTGTAATGAATGACAGTAGTCATGAATTGCAGTGAACATGTGCGTGTAATGTTTATTTTATTTCTTTAATCTCACACTATAATAACATGTTCCACGTGTGCAAAAAAGTGCCCTCCCCCTCCCCCTCCCCCCTGAGCACTTGCCCCCCATAATGTCTGTGCACGCCACTGCTCGGCAGGGTATCTTAAGCGCATTGTGCAGACGTGTCCGACAGCAGACATGGAGCTGCAAAATTATGCATGCAGAACAATATTGTATCACTAGATGGCACTCCCGGATCAGTTATAGAATATTCACAAGCAAGATGGAAATGCACCAATGAAAGATTGATCTTTGAATTAATAAATCGATATCAAACACTTCAATAAAAAAATCGATCTGAATCGGAAAATCGATTTTTTGAACCCAGCCGAACTAGTGACCCAGAGGGGGGCACAACGCATTTAGCACTAAATTCATTTCCTCTTCTGGCCACCAGGGGGCTTTTTGTGAAAATTGAAAAATGAACATAAGTTCCTTATGCACTGAGCGAGGACGCTCAGATTTTATGGGAGGTGCATAGGGTGACCCTTGTCACATATCAGACGGGTTTTTGATTCCACCTTATTTTGACCGTTTTCGAGGTCAAATGGAGTCAGGTGTGCCAGTCGTTGAAAAGGATGGCTCGTTTTGTTATCACTCAACATAGAAGGCTGCAAATTGGTATGGATATGCATCTTGGAGATAGCAACCAGCGTGCCAGAAATTGCCATCCTGTGTTCCATATTTTGGCCACTAGAAGGCTTTTTGTGAAAAAAGAAAAATGGCCATATCTACCTTATGCATTGAGATGGGACACTCAAATTTTTACAGGAGGTGCAAGGAATAACCCTTATCACATATCAGACGGGTTTTTGATTTGACCTCATTTTGATTGCTTTCGGGGTCAAATGGCATCAGGCGTGCCGATCATTGAAAAGGATGGCACGTTTTGTAATTACTCAACGTAGAAGGCTGCAAATTGGTATAGATATGTATCTTGGTGATTGCAACTTGCATGCGAAAAATTACCGCCCTGTGATTCATATTTTGGCCACTAGAAGGCTTTTTGGGTTAAAAGAAAAATGGCCATATCTACCTTATGGCCTAGATCTGATTTAAATTATTTAAATGTTAAATGTTATTTATTACACTTGCCCTGTCTTGCACATTAATGTCTGTCCTGTCTCTGTCTCCGTGTGAGCAGTGAGAAACGTAATTTCAATTCCTTTGTATGACCGGTTCATGTGAAGAAATTGACAATAAATAAAACTGAATACTGAATGCTGTTGTGTTCCGGGGTGCGGGCCTTTGGCCAGGACAGTATTGTTTATGGTTTTAACAGTTTCATCTTCCAGGTTTCGTAGTTCATGTTCATAGTTCATGTCACAGTTTTAACAGTTTCTTGTATCAGGATCAAGCATTTCATTATTCATGTTTATTGTTCATGTTTTTACTTTTCCATGTTTTTGTTCATGCCAGGTCTGCCATGCCACTCCACCGCTTGTCTGCGTTCCGCCTCATGTCTTCGTTGTTGCACATTTCAGAGCTCTGGTTGGCTTTGGTATTTCCCCCTTCCTTCTGTGCTGTGCTGGATTCGGGGCTGTCTAAGCTTAATTGGCAATTAACTGTTTTTAAGTTACTAACATTCACAGGGAGGTGTAATTCTTAGACAGGCACATCACTAATCCTACTAATTTAGACAGGGAGTTTATTGTCATGATTCCTGCTCTGCTATTTCAAGATCTTGCTGTGCTTTTCTGTCCTAAAAACATTCATGTTTCCTTCAATCTGCATACTTAATTGGTACTTAAGCTGAGCGGCTCATTCCCTTAATGAGCAAGTCATGTCGACCAATCTCTGTCCATGTCATGATCTTGCCCATTGTTTCATCTCCAGGTGTTGCCCCTCATGTGTCCTGATTTCTGTTCCGTTATCTGGAGGCGGTGGAAGTTGGCTGGCAGACAGAGTCTCAAGTCTCATTACAAGTTCGAGTTCGATCTCTCTTGTACATAGTAGTATTTATTCTTTTCTGTTTACAGTTATCTGCCTGGAGTTTCCAGTGGCTTTTGTTTTTTTGTCGTTTTTGATCTTTTAGTTCTAGCTCTGTGAAGCTTTCCTTAGTTTGTTTTTGCAACCCTTTGGGCCAAGTTTTTTGTTGGCCCTCGTGCCTGGTTTTCTTTATTTTAATAAACACCCTTTTCCCTCCATCTTGCGCCTGGTGTCTAACTGGTCTCGTATCAGAATGCATTGAGTTCAGATGCTCAAATTTTTATGGGAGGTGATGAGTTTTTGATTTGATCTAATTTTGACCATTTTCTAGACCAAATGGCGTCAGGTGTGCCAATCGCTGTACCATACGTACTTTCTTTCATAATACTCTCATTTCAAAATGAAGAGTAATTTATGCCCTCAACAGACACTCAAAAAATTACTCTATCCAACTAACCAACAATATCACATTGCTGTAACTCTGAGTATCAGTGCTTTGTCACTGCAACAAGCAGATTATCATTTGTACAGCAGAATGCCAGTTCAGTGAATTTCCCTCTGATACATTACGACTACTCCCATAACATTCGTTGCGGAGCACAGAGCTTTGCAATGGCGTGCCATCGACATAAATCTGGTTACTAATTGTAACGGAGTGGAGATGAAAAAGCATCCTCATCTGAAAAATAAAAAAATGAAAAAAAATGAGAGGATAAATGCAAGGACAGTGCAGCACATGGCACTGTTGTACGTGTGAGATTTACACACACACACAAAAAAAAAAACTTTCTAGTTTCATCTCTGTTCCATGGGGGGGGGGGGGGGTGTCACTGCATGGGTGGCTACAGAGTGGAGTGGATTTCTCCGGACATGGACATGAGGGGATATTTCTCCAAAAATAGTGTTCGGGATAAAATCTGAAGCTATGGATATGGTGATAATGGAAAAAAAAAAATTCCTGACTTGATTAGGTGACTTGATGACTCCTGTACCTGACAACACAGCCACCCTGATATCAGACATTCAGGTTTCGGTGAAAAATCAAGATTCCAGCCTCCTTCACTCAAAAACTAAAAGTAGTAGAGAAATGCCATTTTGTCGCCAAATGAGGCTTGTCCTTCAAACTTCAGTGTGCATATTTCTGAGAATGAAGGACATACATTTCTCCCATTTTGACCAAAACTGCCCAAAAACAGTTGCATTGAGAGCTTCATATTTTTGTCTATATCAGAGACGGCCAGCCAATAGAGGGCGCTGGGGCGCCGCCCCCTTCAAATATCAAGAGATGAAAATTTACTTAAACATGTTAAATATAATTTAGTCGTATACTGCAAGTAATTATTAAATAACCGTGTTTTTCTGTCTGTGTGTGCCTGTCAACAAACCCTAAATATCTGTTCCAAATGGTATTTGGTTGATTTCTCTGTATGCATATACTTCCTGGGTGAGGGTCGCCGGCCAAACGGTACCTAATGTTTGCTCTCAAAGTTTTGGTGAGCGCGTGACCTGAGGCTGCTGATTCATTGGTTTCTTCAGATTTTCCTACGGGGCACAGTTCTGAGCGACCCAGACACTCCCACTTTTATTGGCAGCGACTTGGTATTGTTTTAATGTTTTTTGATCGAATGTGATTGAACAATTCTCGTGGCTGTCAATCATGTTCACACCCACCGCAACGCTTCGTCTCGACTGTCAAATCTTCCACCGCCCTTTCAACCTGGTAGCCGAGCGAAATGGCAAGTTCAAGTGGAAGCGCGGAAACTGAACACAATTCAGTTCTTTCCTGACAAAAACAGCCTTTCTCATGGCGTTCACTGGAGGAACAAAGGAAAGTAAAGGAGATTGGCCCGGACTGACCCGATTTTAAGATTCAGCAGCAGACAAGTGATCGTGGACGAGCTTACACCCGGGGCTTCTCTCGCGCTTGTTAAAACGGAGAGGGCTGGGTGTGGCGTTAGCAGTGCCGTTCATTGCTTTCCCTGTTCATTGTTCCAATTTGGCAGATTCCACAGAAAGTGTGACCAATTGACAACTTTTATTTTTGGAACCAATATAAAATGTTCCATCTCTGTATGCATGCGCTAACGCAGGGGTGGGCAATCACGGTCCTGGAGGGCCGGTGTGTATGCAGGTTTTTATTCCTATCAATTACCCTGACTAATTGAGTTAATTGATTGCATGCACAACAAATATAGATTTTCGCAATGATTCGATCTAAGGAAAATGTTTTATGAAGGGAGACAAGACTAGTCTTTGTAGTTTCATGATAATTTAAAGAAATGCGCGTGAAACGTCAGATTTCATAAATGGTTTGGCTAATTGAGACAATCCACTAATTAAAGGCCAGACGTTGGTGTGAAAACCAGGGACAGATACGGCCCTCGCTGCCCACCTCTGCGCTAACGGATGTTTACTTCCTGGCCTTCTAGAATTTTCACCAAAAAGGTAAAAATTTCCATCCACAGTAAAAACGTTAGCAACAACCTGTAATCTCAGTACAGCACTGCCGTGATTGAGATTTGGCGGCTGCTGGCAGGGTATTTAAACCCTTTTGTGCAATTGCGTCCGCCAGTTGACACTCAGCTGCAGGTTTATGCACGCAGTTACAATATTCTATCACTAGATGACACACCAGGATCAGTTATTGCAGAGTCGTACATAGAGAGAGTCTGGCCAACTCGAATCATGGGCGCCTCGTTTACTACCAGTGGCAGATGATTCTACGGCTTAACCCTACGGACCGGATACCATGATCGCATCAAAATCGCTAGTTTTAAAATACGAAGAAGACTCGACATTACATGACACTCTGCTTGTAGTCCTTACACATGAATTCGAACACTGAGAATATTGTTCGTATACAAAGTTTGCTGAAAAGACGTTTTTGTTAGCACGGGACCTACCTCGCGTTGCCTTCCGAATTGTTGCCTTAGGTGAGTCCAGTGTTAAAAGCAGTATTTAAGAAAACTCCTTGTACACAAACAGTGTTCACAATGCCCGAGTTCACGTGTAACGTTACAGAGCCTGGGGCCGGTTGCATAAAATTAGACTCAGTCTTTGACTTAAAAGTAATTTTAAGTCAGACTTACTGTAGACAATTGCCTGTTGCATAAAACCTGTCTTTGGGTGACTTATTTAAGACTGACTTGGATAGCCGCTCGCGCCGTGTATCATGGGTAAAATAAGACACTTCACAGAGGGGAAAACATGGCGGACACAATAGCCGCACTCGGTGGCAGCGGGAGATCACGGCACTGAAGTGCAACGGAAAGCCTTTTCGTTGCTGGAGGAGTATAATGCCGAAAGAAGTCTTTTATTCAATAGTTTTAATCAAGCGAACGGAAATTTGACACGTCTTCAAGTTGGGGGAGAAAATTACAGGAAAGGCGAACGGTATCAACGGTCGTGTGAACCGTAAAAGATGTTCAAAAACGTTTTAAAAATATAGTGCAAGAATCCAAAGCTGCTTTCACACCGGAAAGCGTTTCGCGTGTATTCGCGTCTTTGTATTGACTTTGAATGTAATCTGTAGTGCGAAAAATTCGTTTCGCGTCCGGTGTGAAAGCAGCTTAAGACGGAAATATGGAAGAAAAAAAAAATCTAGCCACCGGAGGAGGGCCCCCTCCAAAACTACAAAATAAATACAAATTTAAAAAAAAAACAGAGCTGATAATCCTGTTTCCAATGTACAATATTTTTTGTCCTTTTTTGTTAGAAAAACAATAAATATTGCTGTATCTTTGTGTCCTCGAACAGGTTTTCTAAAAATGGGTTGCCATGGCAAAAAAGCTCTCATCTCAGGGTTAGCCAGGGGGAGAGGAGGCTAATTTTAATGCCTCAAATTAAGTCAGTCTTAAGCTTTATGCAACAGACAGTCTTAATTAGACTCCTCTAAATTGACAATTTCAGACCAGTCAACAGTGAAAACCAGTCTTAAACTCAGTTTATGCAACCGGCCCCTGGTGATACTACAAGCTAAGTTTCATGTTGTGTCGAGTCCTGGTGGTTTAAAAATAGAGGTTTTGATGTAATCATAGCAGTGCCCGAGAGCGCAAATTCAAAAGCCAGTTGACGAAAGGTTGCGTGTATTCTCGTCTTCGCATTGACTTTGAATGTAATCTGTTGCGCGAAAAATTCGTTTCGCCTCCAGTGTGAAAGCGGCTCTGTGGTGGCTGATAGTCTGGCAATTTCAGTAATACAGTCGTCACCTTAGCCAATGTTGTACTTGATTAAAAAAAAACCGCTCTGCGTTTTGTCACGCTATTAATATGTAGCTAAACGGAATACCAAGCGTAAAGGAGTTAGTTAATTCGCAGGCATTGTAGCTTTGCACTAACGTTTCCATCAAGGCGCTGACGGAAATCACATTTGTCTTCCATTAAATTATGCTACTTTGTTATGTGATTAACAAAACCTTACACTCTTGGTGTACAAGAAATTTATGAAATGTGTTGAGTAAATTTTACGTTTGTTTCGAGCTTTAACTTTCATATGTCACGTCCACTCAAGGAAGATCTCAATGCCGCTGGCGTTACAGTAAAAGAGCATTTGCAATGTATTCTCTATTGAGTGCGTTAACCTACATGAACTTAAGTATCCCGGGTGTGATCAGGTTTTTGGAGAATCCCGTTTTTGCGTTTGTGTATGTAAACGTCATATCCTCATTTTAGAAACCAGGATAAATAAATTAATGTACAAATTAGTGTATAATTGAGGAACTTATTGAATTTAATTACCTCATATTCGACACTTCCTTATGGGGATCGCTATTGGTAGCAAACATGGAGTCCATAAAACACGTGACCAGCTCAGAACCAATCAGCATAGCGGGATAGCTCAGACGCTCGAACCCCGAGTTGGCCAGACTCTCTCTATATATGGCTCCGAGTTGTTGAATTTCACCAGCAAGCAGAGTTCGAACACAGTTTATTAAATTGGCGAGTTCACTCCAATCCTTGGATGGATCAAGCCAACCTTAGTTTGACTTCAAGTGGTTGGCACATCCACACTACAGGGTGGCCCAAAAAAGTGTCCCTCCTTCTTCTCAGAACTCCAAGGTGGTTGAGGAACATGGAAATGAGTGGGCAGGACTGACTAATTATCCAGTGTATGAAAATTATTGCCACAAAATAATCCCGGGTAAACACGTGCATTTCAGGTCACTGTTCAAAAGTAGATATTCAGGCTTTAAGAAAGCCCTGCTTATTATGGATTAGCGGGTTGGTCACTGGTGTGCCTTCCCTTTTCTCTGCTCATCGTACCATTATTGGCGTTGGCTCAGACAGTCTTGTCACAGTTTGTATTTTTAACTATAATTTCATCCTGTTAAGTACAGTGGGACCTGTTGGTCACACTTTGTGTGGAATCTGTCATTTATATCAATATGTAACTTACCACCGCTGTAAGGTACTAGAAAAGCATGAAAATGCACCTTGAAAAGTGCCACGAATTTTACTTTGGAAAAGGTGTATGAAGCTGGTAGACAGCATTACAGTGCTGTGTTTTAAGATTTGTGTTTTTTTTTTCTGTTTAAATATCTTCCACTTATTATTTGAATCTTTACAAAACATAAAAATCCCAGTTAGTTGGGGGATTATCTTTAACATGACTGCTTTTACAATCAATCTGTAAGTAATGTAAGGACAGATACAGTGATCTGTAAGTAATGTAAGGACAGATACAGTGATCTGTAAGTAATGTAAGGACAGATACAGTGATCTGTAAGTAATGTAAGGACAGGTACAGTGATCTGTAAGTAATGTAAGGACAGGTACAGTGATCTGTGGGCATGGGGGATTCATCCTCATTCATAATAAAAAAAGGGTGCAAACCCTGGTAAAATACAAAACCCAAAACCAGTGAAGTTGGCACATTGTGTAAATCGTAAATAAAAACAGAATACAATGATTTGCAAATCCTTTTCAACCTATATTCAATTGATTACACTGCAAAGACAAGTTACTTAATGTTCGAACAGGTAAACTTTGTAATTTTTTGCAAATATTAGCTCATTGGGAATTTGATGCTCGTAACATATTTAAAAAAACTGGCACAAGTGGCAAAAAAGACTGAGAGAGTTGAGGAATGCTCATCAAACACTTATTTGGAACATCCCACAGGTGAACGGGCTAATTGGGAACAGGTGGGTGCCATGATTGGGTATAAAAGCAGCTTCCCTGAAATGCTCAGTCATTCACAAACAAGGATGGGGCGTGGGTCACCACTTTGTGAACAAATGCGTGAGCTGATTGTCGAACAGTTTAAAAACAACATTCCTCAACGAGCTATTGCAAGAAATTTAGGGATTTCATCATCTACGGTCTGTAATATCGTCAAAAGGTTCCGAGAATCTGGAGAAATCGCTGCACGTAAGCGACAAGGCCGAAAACCAACATGCAAAGTGAAAGCCATTTATCAACAGCACCCAGAAACGCCGCTGGCTTCGCTGGGCCCAAGCTCATCTAAGATGGACTGATTCAAAGTGGAAAAGTGTTCTGTGGTCTGACGAGTCCACATTTCAAATTGTTTTTGGAAACTGTGGACGTCGTGTCCTCCGGACCAAAGAGGAAAAGAACCACCCGGACTGTTATAGGCGCAAAGTTCAAAAGCCAGCATCTGTGATGGTATGGGGGTGTATTAGTGCCCAAGGCATGGGCAACTTACACATATGTCAAGGCACCATTAATGCTGAAAGGTACATACAGGTTTTGGATTAACATATGTTGCCATCCAAGCAATGTCTTTTTCATGGACGCCCCTGCTTATTTCAGCAAGACAATGCCAGGCCACATTCTGCTCGTGTTACAACAGCATGGCTCCGTAGTAAAAGAGTGCAGGTACTAGACTGGCCTGCCTGTAGTCCAGACCTGTCTCCCGTTGAAAATGTGTGGCGCATTATGAAGCGTAAAATACGACAATGGAGACCCCGGACTGTTGAACAACTTAAGCTGTACATCAAGCAAGAATGGGAAAGAGTTCCACCTGAAAAGCTTCAAAAATTGGTCTTCTCAGTTCCCAAATGTTTACTGAGTGTCGTTAAAAGGAAAGGCGATGTAACACAGTGGTAAAAAGGCCCCTGTGCCAACTTTTTTGCAATGTGTTGCTGCCTTTAAATTCTAAGTTAATGATTATTTGCAAAAAATAAAATAAAATAAAATAAAGTTTCTCAGTTTGAACATTAAACATTTGCAGTGTATTCAATTGAATATAAGTTGAAAAGGATTTGCAAATCATTGTATTCTGTTTTTATCTACGTTTTGCATGACGTGCCAACTTCACTGGTTTTGGGTTTTGTATACAGGCTACATTTTCCTTCTTAATAACTGACTTTGTCAACATCAAAGCAGCTGTCAGACGTGCTGTGCCAAAGTAAATTGCACCCCCCCAAAAAAATTTTTTAGCACCAGCCGCCACTGGTCTAAATTCAAGAAATTCTCACGACAAAAATGTAGTAAAACCGGACGGGTGGCCAATCTCACCCCTGAAGCATCCGAAATGAAAAGACGAACTGGCTTCTGAGTTTTTATTATTAACCAGGCTGCTTCTGCAAACCCTCACTGTTTTGACATCACCCACTAATTGCTTTGTTAATTGGCCTATAAAATGTCTATCATTGAATACATGATTTTTTTATGATAAGGTCCCACTAATTTCATTCCGATTACATATACTTCCTCCTCCTCTTTTTTGTGTTTCTTCTTTCCTTTTCATTTTCCCTCCTTCCTCCTCTTCCCACTCCATTTTCTCTCAAGCAGTTTCTTCACGAGCTCTCTTGTCTTGTCTGACAGGGCGGGGGGGGTGGGGGGGGGGGGGCACTTTCACCTGAGTGGGCGGGCCCGACCATGGCGCCAGTACTGGCACTGGCACAGGCACATTCCATGTGGAACAGCCTCTAAATCTACAAAGATGGCTAAAGAGGAGGCAACGTCACCTTTTTGACGTCATCTCAACCTCTCGACCAGCATATATTGGCCTCAGATCACCACTGAATTTACTTTGACTGAGGAGGCAGTAGCATCTTCTGAACGTCTACCTCTTACTCTACCATCTATTTGGCAACTCAAGATTTTCATCATGCTGGAGCAGTTTTCTGGTATCTGGAAAAACGCTGAAAACAAAAAATTTTCAGAATGGCTGAAAGCTATTGGTAAGTTTGTTATTTTTATATGCTCCTTATTCTAGTTTGTGGCAATTTTTATATTGAAATGATCATCTTGATTCATAATTTCCAGTGTTACTTTCACAGTAAAAAATGTGTTTGATAAAAATAATCTGTTTTACACCTCTGAACTACCTTTGTCAAAGGTTTCTCACAGTTCCATGTGAGATGTTATCCTTCAGTATGATGGCGGATGCAAATCTCGCCAACTCTGGTCTCGTGCCCGCCCTTTTTTGTTTTTTGGCTCTGTGTGCTCTGATGTCTGTACAGCCAGTCAGTGCACTGAATGCTTCTATAGTCACAAAGTCATGTGCTCACAGCAACTCATGTCATCATACCGTTCACAGCAGATTTCACTGTTCGTATACCTTCATTATGCATGCAAGCTGAATGACTGCTGACTAAAATTCCTGCAGGTGCAAGATCTGATTTAGTAGAAGCTGGAGATAATACCCAACCCACATTGTACATCTCCCAGAGGGATGGAAACAAGATGAAGGTGGACATAGCAAATGGGCACCCAACATACTACAACGTTCACATAAAGTTCACGCTGGGAGAGGCGTTTGATGATCCCATATCCGATGGAAGAATCAGCGTGAAAGTATGTTGAATTGAACACAAAAAACTTTAATAATTAAAATTTAGAAATTTATGCAAAAACATGCACAGAATTTTACCAGTATTTTGTCATTGCATCTGTGATAGATATTCGGTAAATACACTGTTTTGAGAAATATAGATCTGAATTCGATGAAAACCACGCATGTTCATGAAAAAACAACAATACACAATGCAAGCTGTACAACTTGTACTTACAATCATGTTTGCAGAATCTTATTGTAAAATCAATGCACCAGAAGTGATTGCCTACGACAGATCAGAGACCAGATGCATTTTAGATCTTTGACTGTTTCCATTCCACTCTGACAGGGCACATGTCACCTTTTCAGACTGTGTGTTCTGATGGCCCAATGCATTCTTTTTTAAATTGTAGACCGTTGTGACTTTTGAAGATAACAAACTGATCTACAAACAGAAGTGGGAGGACAAGGAGGCAGTGGTGTTCCGAGAAATCGTGGACGGCTTTCTGATCGCGGTAAGCCAACCATGAGAACGGATTATGATTCTAATTCAGTTGCATCTGTGGAATGATGAGAAGTTTGCAGGTCGATGCGGGGAAATTTTCCAGATGTCATTCTCTTTTATTTCTTGCAACATATCGAATGCATTCCTGTAACTGGCTTTGCCTTTTTCACAGATGAATTTCAGAAAATAATGATGTTTGTCTTGTATAGAATATATTTAATGCTGTAATTACTGTTGTTTTCATTAAATTTGTCAGCGAGCCAGAATATGTAAAAGTGCTGATATCTAGATGAATTAGCCATCACTGTTGGAATATAAAGGTATAGGCTACTTACACTGACCCTCTGAACATGTAACCAAGACATTTTCCTCTGGTGTTTCCCTACAGACACTCACATGCGGAGATGTCGTGGCTCAGCGCAAATATTACAAGGCGGGTGATATTCCTGAATCACACTTCGATACACCTGGTTTTTGTGTTGAAATATAATTGTAGTACTGGAGCACTATGGATGGATGGCGCTGTTGCCCCCAGGAAAGGTGTTTCTCTGCATCAACTACTAGCCTTGGTCCCTCCTGAGTCTATTTTTTACATTCAAGTAGGGTTGATTCCACAATGATCTGAAGATGTACATCACAAAGCCTACCAATGAAATTTACCCTCGCTGGCTAACTGTAGTGCATTTCCTGCAATGTTCATGAATCTGTACTGAAGTTATCCATGCAGTTATCATTAATAAAACAAGTTTGCACAAATGGTTTATTTGACAAGGACCTCTTAATTTGACCAAATGAGCTGAAGAAAATGAGTGAAATTTTGACATCATGACATGATGCGACGTGATGAGTGTTTGCGTGTGGTGTAATATGTTGACATTAAACTCAGCTGATAAAGAGAATTATCAAGAATTTTACAGTTGCTTACATTGTATCACCCAGATCATAAATTGCAATGGCAATGCATGAACCCGAATCCACAACTAATCAATTTTTGCTAATGTAACATCCCTATTGGTCTAGGGGTTAAGGAATTAATAAATAACTAGATGGTTAGAGGTGGAAATGAAGGCACTGTTTAATGGATGAGTTTTGTGGATAAATTGAATAACAAAAGGGTAGCTGATACACGAGAGGAAGGGAGAACAAAGGACCGCAATGGTGCTACTCAAATAAAATAGAGATCCAAACACCGACTTAACCAACTGCAGAAAGTAGAAAGGGAAAATAATTTGATAAGTCCAACTCTAGATTTACAGATTAAAGTCATTATACTTCATATGATTGTCTAATGATCAATACTTTGTACAACTATCAAACAGAGTAACCACCAGAGTGTAAGTCACAGAATCCCCCACCCACAAAACATGCAATATAGGAACACTCCTGTATGGCTGTGTGCGAATGTTTGGTGGTGGTCAGAGGTGCCGTACACGCATACTGGCAGCCACGCTTCCGTCAGCCTATCCCAGGGCAGCTGTGGCTACAAAAACGTAGTTTACCACCATCAGAGCGTGAATGTGTGAGTGAATGAATAATGTATCCATTGTAAAGCATCTTTGAGTGCCCAGAAAAGCGCTATATAAAATTGATGCATTATTACACAACAAGTGAAACGATGAGTTACCACAAAGTTTAACAGCACGAGATGAACTGCTCACATTAAATCACAGCCCGTGCCGAGTGAGCGTTTGACAGCTCGCTTTACAGTTAAAAGACAATGGGCTCTAATTGTCTTGTCGCAGCTCAGGGTGGTGCAGCCCACGCAGTGGCAATTTTCTGCGGTGCCACACCGTGCGCAGCCACTTTGGCAATTTGGTAGACGGAGGTGCGCCGAGATGGGTGTGGCAGCGTAGTAGGGGGAGGTGTCACATTCATTAAGACGCAGTGACAACTTCGGAGAAAAGGTCTCCGCTGAAGTTGCACAGAAAACTCGCCAGCTCCAACCTGGTTTACTTTCTGTGCAGTGGTAATTTTGCTGACCGGCGCACAGTGCGCACACGTCACCGAAACCTCACAAGCAGGTTTTCGGAATATCAGGCACATTTCAATGCAATAATTAATTAAAGCAAGCACTATTTAATGTAACTATCTGAATAAGGACATAAATTATAGCATCTATATTGATTGTCCTGCTGTCAGATTAAAGGCAGTTGGCACGTGGAATGGAAACTCGACCTGACTTGATCAACGCAGCTGAATCTGTGAAGCAAACTAACAATTTCACATCTTTCTCAGCCAACCACATATGTAATGCTTGCGTTCTACTCACAAAGACGCGAATACACGCGTCTGTTTATTCTTCAGTTTTCTTCCGTTGAAGATAGACAATAGTCTTTATTCAGTCTCTCTCTTGAAAATTAGTCAGATGGATCTAACAGATTCACACTTTATTTCCACACCAGAGATAAAATAGTGCTTGTAGTCAGTGACCAAATCAATTCCATGACCATTGACATTGTGAATTAAATATCGCATGCATGCACGATCAAGACTGTCCAACGCAAAACGCTCCATGTCCGGCTGCCAGCAAAAACTAGAAGTAATGATATGAGAACAGAATTATAACGAAATAAAGAATAAAAATATATAACTACCAACAAACAGAACATCCAAAAAAGAAAGCCTGCAACTAAATAAATCTCAGAGTTCATTGGATGTTGTGTTTGTTGTTAATGTTTCTTTTTCTTCTTTATTTCGTTATCAATCTGTTCTAATCGTCCTCATTTTTTTCTTTGTATTTTTTTTGGCTGTCAGACATGGAGTATTTTGCATTTAATGTTCCACAGGCATTGTACATTGTCCTGCACCAATGTCGACTCACTTTATTGAGCAGAGCTTAAACAGAAACATTGATCG
Organism: Gymnothorax reevesii; assembly: GCA_029721435.1. Lineage (NCBI taxonomy): Eukaryota > Metazoa > Chordata > Actinopteri > Anguilliformes > Muraenidae > Gymnothorax > Gymnothorax reevesii. The sequence continues at coordinate 14,298,239 of CM056577.1, read as the reverse complement.
AAATTCTTGGTACTCATCTTGAAAACTGAGCCCTTTTATCAAAACATTCACGTTTAATATCTAAAAGATTCAGTAGATTTGAAGAAATTGAAAACAATAATCGACTGTTGGACACGGAGTTATATTGAAACCATCCGACTGTCTGACACAGAGATATATTAAAAGCTTGACCGACTTTCGGGCATGTAGACACTTGCTTTCAACGCAGCAAAGCAACCTGTCTTGCGAAAAATTTGTTTTGCGTCCAGTGTGCAAGCCGGCTTAATAGTAATATTGTCACTTATGGTGTTTTGGGTGGTTGCTAAGGCGTTCCTAGGCGGTTGCTCTAGTGTTCTGGATGGTTGCTAGGGCATGGCTAGGCGGTTGCTAAGGTGTTCTTGGTATTTGCTAGGGCATTGCTAGGCTGTTGCTATGGTGTTCTGGGTGGTTGCTAGGGCTTTGCTAGGCTGTTGCTATGGTGTTCTGGGTGGTTGCTATGGTATTCTGGGTGAGTCCAAGGGCGTTGCTAGGCTGTTGCTATGGTGTTCCAGGTGGTTGCTTGGTGGTTGCTATGGTGTTTTGGGTGGTTGCTAAGGCATTGCTAGGTGGTTGCTATTGTGTTCTGAGCAGGGGTGGACTGGGGCAAAAAAGGCGTTCCTAGGCGGTTGCTCTAGTGTTCTGGATGGTTGCTAGGGCATGGCTAGGCGGTTGCTAAGGTGTTCTTGGTATTTGCTAGGGCATTGCTAGGCTGTTGCTATGGTGTTCTGGGTGGTTGCTAGGGCTTTGCTAGGCTGTTGCTATGGTGTTCTGGGTGGTTGCTATGGTATTCTGGGTGAGTCCAAGGGCGTTGCTAGGCTGTTGCTATGGTGTTCCAGGTGGTTGCTTGGTGGTTGCTATGGTGTTTTGGGTGGTTGCTAAGGCATTGCTAGGTGGTTGCTATTGTGTTCTGAGCAGGGCTGGACTGGGGCAAAAAAGTGGCCCGGGAATTTGTACCTGACCGGTCCACTCTCCAGACAGCAGGGATGGGGAGGTAGTGGCTGGCCAAAAAAAATGTCACATTATTTGACAAAAAAAATCCATTTTAACATCATATTGGACTATATTTCCCTTAAAACATTGATATTACTAGTTCTTGAGTAAACACCAATTACAGTGCCCTCCATAATTATTGGCACCCCTGGTTAACATGTTCTCTAGCTTCTAATAAATTCAATTTTCTAAATAATGTAGGACCACAATGGAAAAAAATATCCCACCTTAATTCAAGTGCATTTATTCAGTGGTAAAAAAAATCCCACATAAAGAAATAATTCTTTTACATCAAATCATATGTGCCACAATTATTTGCACCCCTGATGTGAATACTTTGTACAACCCCTTTTTGCCAACAAAACATCACCTAATCTTCTCCTATAATGTTTCACAAAATGGGAGAATACAGAAAGAGGGATCTTCGGCCATTCCTCTGCACAATCACTCTAAATCATCAGCGACCTGGGTCCTCTCCTCTGCACTCTCCTCTTCAGCTCACTCCACTGGTTTTCAATGTGGTTGAGGTCTGGCGCCTGAGATGGCCATGGGAGGAGCTTGATTCTGTGTCTGGTGAACAATTTCTGTGTAGATTTGGCCACATGTTGTTAAGCCACAAGTTGATCCTCGCTGAATGAGGATCATCGTGGCAAAACAGCTGGTCGGTTTTTAGTTTGCATTTGAATGCCTGAGGCTCGATATCTGCTTCTTTTATTCTCTTCGCTTTCCTGCCTCTCTGTTGCTTTCTGACATTTTCGTGATCATGTAGCCGTTGAAATGCATTTTTAGACTGTCACTGCAGCAGGGGACAAGCAAGGCCATTGGTCAAACAAATTTCCCAGAAGCCTGCCTTCCAAAACTTTACGGCGAAAACAACTAAATGAAATATATTGGGAATAGCCAAAGCCCGTAAACCATTTTTATTTGCAAGCAAAAAGTTTTTCTGTCACTTCTGTAGCATAAAGCAAACATAAAGGCCTAAGTAAATACAAAAAGGCCATGATTTAAAACAACCGAAATAGTGAAGTACAACTAGTGAAAGTGTTGTATATAACTATGACAAGTGTAAGAGAGACTTTGATCGATCACCATTGTCTGACTGGCTGGCTCGTCTAAGGAGAAACATCAGTGTGTCCTTCTGTTACACGTCCTCTCTGATAGGTGTGAAATATAGAGGGGTTGATCTATGCTACTTCTCGGTAAATTATTGTGGGCCATTAGTCACTATGTTGTGGGCTGGCCAGGTGAGTCTTTGGCGAGCTCTTTCGCTGACCAGCGCTGTTCACTGGGAAAACTCCCAGTATTCCCGTAGCTAGTCTGACTTGAGTGTGAAGAAGTAGATCAGCAGGAGGAAAAAAAAAAAGTGATGACGGCGTGTTCGTCATCGGCCATCCTGGAGTACCAGCCGTTCTGTACGTTCTGGATAATAACAGATGGCCAGTCCGCCCCCGGTTCTGGGTGGTTGCTTGGTGGTTGCTATGGTGTTCTGGATGGTTGCTAGTTAGTTGCGATGGTACTCAGGGTGGTTGCTAGGGCATTGCTAGGCAGTTGCTATGGTGTTCTGGGTGGTTGATTGGTGGTTGCTAGGGTTCCAACTTTAGCCTCAGAGCAAAGCCCTAGGTAACACATACCACACTGAGATAAACTTTTATATGACTTTCTACAAATTCTGGACTGTTTCTCCGCATGCTCCAAAGAACTACCCTTACTACTCATGATGACAACCAAGGATTTCCATACAATCAAAATTACCAAATGTTATTCCCCTAAGGGACCAATGAGGCTCGGACTGAAAGATATTTTTTCAACTATCATACAGTTATATTTTTGGCCCTAAAATTAAAGCGCCAGGCTTTAGCATATGCATCACAAATGTCAACCAGCTTCTGCAGCCCTGTGACGCCAAGACTAAAGCTGGATTTACGGTTCTGTGTCAACTCCATGCAAACAGCATGGCATCGCCTCGACAACGTTGTAGACTTTTCGAAGTTCTGCGTCGAGGTTGTTTGTGTTGTGCTGTGCCGCGAAGCAATTCACCGCCAAACCGCTAAGAACAAAAACTGGTAAAGCGAAGCGCCGGAACTGATAGTAGAGTGGATCAATCCACAGACATACATAAGTAGACTGGACGCCTTACGGTGGAAACCCAGTAGACTGACTTCCGACGGCAGCGGCCATCTTGCCGCAGTCGACCCCGTGATTTGCTGTGCATTATTGTATAACCAATACAAGCTTTCGAAAACAAATATCTATTCCCCTTGAATATTTTGACCTTGTGGTGGTATAGTTGTTATCACACAAGACTTATTAGCTACTTTTAGACCCGGGTTAAAATTCTCGCTAGAAGCATGTTTTTTCCTCTCAGATGCATACTTTACCATTAGAAGTGGCAAATTTTAAGATGCCTGTCAGTCCATTTGTTATCAATTTCAGTTTCTCATGGCCATATATGAAGATTATGAAACTTATTATTATTAAAAGACCAAATTAAACTAAACATGTGTCATACCTATGAAAGGTAATTCCCTGTTGTCTGGATTGGGCAGTTCGCCGGTTTTTACAGCCATAGGCTGCACAATGTTGAGGTATTTTGCAACGACAGTGATTTATTATTGTCACCGAGTCCTACTCTGCGTTTGGGCGGTGGATCGCTTTAAGATGGCCGCCAAGTCTGCCGTGAAGAAAGGGGGAGGGTCCAATCTAGCCTCTCTTAATGTCTATAGATCTATCAGTGCCCTTGCGGTCTGCCTTGCTTTGACGTGCAGTTAGAAAATTTTTGAGGTACACGGCAGGCGACACAGAGGCTGCGCGGTGGGGGTTCACGTTGCTGCAGAGGCCCTGCGTCTTGACGGCATCGGTTTTACGCAGAACCATAAATCAAGCTTTAGGAGGGTAATATTCTCCGCATATGCAAAGAGGGTAAACCTGTGGTTTCCAATTCTAACCCCAGCCAAATCGGATTGTTCCAATTCCATAAGGTCATTTGAAGACCTGGGTGCAAGAAATACTTTAGTCACAAAACACTGTTGTGATATTAAGGGTAAAAGTTTTGAAAACATGCTGCAGATACTTTTTTAAAGAGATAACATTCAGTGGCACCTGCTGCTTGTCCCAGGGGTTATACAAAGTAGACAAACACGTTTTTGTGAAAAAATAATGCTTTATTATAATAAAAACAAGAAGATAAGTTTCGGACTTTGGTACTTCTTACCATAAAATGCATGGACTTTGGTACTTTTACCACAAATGCCGTTTCAATCATTTTCTGATTGCCAAAACATTCATTTTTGCTACGCTTGTCACATGACACACACGAGCAGCTGATTGGACAGTCATGGACTTAGGCACTTGTTCCTAATGATGTCAAGGACTTGAGTACTTCTGCAAAGACTTGAGTATTTCTCGCACAAAAATTCAGTAGATTCAGGGAAGGCCGCATATCAGTATTGAGGACTTGAGTGCTTAAATTTGGAAATTTTTGGCTTTAAATGATGCACATGACACTCTACTTTATGGTCGTAGTGTCAGCTCATTTTTTGGAAAATGTGACTTAAGTACTTCTTGTACCCAGGTCTTAATTTACAAAAATACCGAAAAGGATTGCCAGCAAAAGGCTCCACTGCTGGGTGCCATGCATGACTGAAAAGGCAGGGCTACAGGAGTCATTCCACCTAACAATGGTATCCAGACTCCCATACCAGCGATTCAGAAATAGCCAGTGTTCAACCAGAATTTTACGAATAAGCTTATAAAATAATCCATTGTTCCAAATGCAGTCAAAACACTTCTCCGTGTCCAAACCTCAAACATATAAAGGGTTTTCTCCAGCCTAGGCAAGTGCGACATTGTTGCTGTGCTGATGGTGGAGTGTTATTTTTGAGGTGAGGAAGGTGTGCTGTTATACTGATATGATCACATTCTAAATGTCTTTTTGACCAATCAGATTGCTTGGTTGGAACTACTTGCTGCATAATCCTTAGTTTTTTTCATTTACATTTCAATTGTTGTTTTCTTCCCCTTTTAGATGCTGTGAAAAAAAGCAGCCCAGCCACAGCATCTAAGATTGAGGGTGCCATTAGAACTCGGCTCCGGAATGCGAGGGACAGGGCTGGAGGAAGGAAAAAAAGGCTGAAGAAATTTCCTGCAGTGGCCCCACATGGGCTCTAGGGAGGCATGTTTGTGAAAGTCATGTTTGAAAAATTTTTTGCAGTTTCATAAAGTTTTTACGTTTTTCACTCCCTATGACGATAAAACCATTTTCATGAAAAAAATGCATGTTTCAGTTTATCATCCCCTTTGATATAATCATGTTTGAACTTCAAAAAAAAAAAGAAAATGTCCCCAATGCTTATTCATCCAGAGGAGATTAACTTTAATTGAATTACTGATTTGTCACAATGTGGTTGTAGAGCCAGTGGGGCAGACAGCAGGCCAACGATGGGCCCACACCAGGAAAGCCCCTGCCCAGTCCAAAGTGTGGGTTGAGTGTGGGCCCCACTGGGGCGCACTGCGGGCTCACATCAGGAATGCCCCTACCCAGTCCAAAGTGTGCGTTGAGTGGAAGCCCCACTGGCGCGCAGTGCAGGCCCACAATGGGCCCTCATCAGGAAAGCCCATACCCAGTCCAAAGTGTAGGTTGAGTGTGTGCCCCACGAGGGCGCACTGTGGGCCCACATCAGGAAAGCCTAATACCCAGTTCAAAGTGTGAGCATATTATGGGCATTCAGTGGGCCCACAATGGGGCCCACTGGGGGCCTACTCTGCTTTGTGTGGGCAGCCCACAATTAGCCCAGAGTGGGCATATACTATGGGAATTCTGCGGGCACACAATGGGGCCCACTCTGCTTAGTGTGGGCAGCCCACACCTAGCCCAAAGTGTGGGCTAGCCCACTGGGGTCCCACATGGGCCCCTTAGTGTGGGGCCCGCACGTGCCCCGCATTTCACGACGGTATCGGGGCCCACAGTGGGTTGCCCACAATGGCCCCACACGGGCCCCAAAAGGGCATGTTTGCTGGGCGTTGTGCAAATGTCAACAGACGTTTTGTGGAGTTCTGCCGTTGCGACTGGGTGACCCCATTTGCATCCAGCTCTCCAGTGGTCATAAAGTTGTGCCAGGCGAAAAACAACCTTGTCCATTTAAGACATCTAATGGTGAGAAATTGACATGCAAGTTACAGTTTTTGGGTGGACTATCCCTATAAGCGCGCCATACATTTCATCTCATGATCATCATAACGGTAATCGCCCAGGGCCTAGGGCAAGCATGGAAAACAGAAATGGCTCCTGATTGTTCCATGCGTCATTTAGGAGATAAACCTACAATTTTTTTTCTTTTTTGAACTTGAGGCATTTATCGTAGGATGGATACCTGGCAATTTCATTCAAATGTAAATTGCCAGGTATCTAGCCTACGATAAATAGGCTACCGAGTGCTCGGAAAAATAACGGTAGGCTTATTTCCATTTTACCATGACTCGTCAGCACCTCTACAAAAATATTGGCGTGCTAGCTATGACAGTCCGATGTCACTTTGCCAGGAAGCCAACTATCTCGCTAACGAGCACGACAGTGCACGCATAGAAAGAGAACTGCGCCCTTTTTAGCTCGCAATTCCAGTTGGCTATGTAGCTAAATACATTGGCGCGTTACCTATACTATCGCCAGCTGGGTAGCGAAACTAGCTCGCTAGCGAGTAAGACTGTAGGCAAACTGTAGCCTTATTTTGCGGGCGTGATCATGACGAGGTCTTCTAGACCCAGTGCGAGGTACTTTACCGGGGAATAGATGTTTGGTGTTTACCAATCAGAATGCGTAATTCGCTGGAATGAATGGTAGAATTTCTGATAGCGTCATAGGACCCTTAATTCGGTGTCATTGCATTGAACCTTTATGACGTGTTTATTCAAACGCATTATATATAAGCAGCAGTAGCGCGTCTATCAGTTAGAGCGGGTATAGCTGGTAAGCAAAGCTATACAAAAGAAGCGCAACTGTTTACTGATCTAAAGCTAAAGCTAGTGAGACCGCGAGAGGGCAAAATGACGCAGAAGGCGAAGAAATCCGTGTTCTCCGTTTCCAAACTCGGGGAGCAGGTGAGCAGCCAGGACGCACCTCTGTATTCCGTTTTCATTAGCGAAGTTGCCAACTGCCAAAATGTAATTCAGCCATGATAACATACCGTATCATCAGCGACAAATTGATATTTTCGTTAGAATTAGCAGAAGTGAGTAGTTTTACTATGTTTCGTTTTCATTAATTAATTCAATGCCGCTCAAGGAACAGAAGAACTAACCTACAATATGTATCCATGAATACAAAAACTAATTCGTATTAAAACATTTACCGTCCCTGCTAGATATGACTTCATCGATGTTATCTGTAGTTTTTTTCTTCTTCTCTACAATCTGAAAAACTGTATTGCTTTCAGATGTACCTGAGAACGGGCCCTTTCGACTTGACGACCCCACCCAAGCACATTAAGAGACCAACTTGCACCCCACTGCATGATCGTCATCTCCGAAACTACTACTTCCGCAAGGATAAGAAGGATATTGAGGAGAAGAAAACTCAGGAAATCGCTGCTGACAATGAGGCAAGATTCAGGCTCTTCATCACCTTACAGTACTATGAACCGCAAATGACCTCCCAGCATTATACGCCTGGACAGGCTGCTCATAACCTTGTAGCAGAATCCGCAGAATGAGCAGAACCAGAGGCGTGTTCAGAACCGCAGGCGCCCGCGCGACTGTCTCGCGTTGATTCTGTACGGAGGCGAGCGCTCGGTCTGTAATCAAAATGGCGACGCACAGCGAAAGTTAATGGGTGCATCTCAAAGCCTAGGCTGTATACTGTGAGGGCTCAGGCCGCCTTATAACCATTATTGCATTATTAGCCGAGCCATGCTGCTAATGACGTTACAGCCGGTGTTCTGACAAATTTTGCTACCCATCTAAATATGCTACCTCGCGGTTCTGCGCTTGCGCAAATCTAAAATCTCGGGCTCTTTCCTCACTCTTATTTTATTATTTTTGAAGATACTTAAGATAAGATTCATTTTCAGGGTGCATTTCGACCTGTAAGCGTACATATATTTGCATGTACACGCTGGGGTTTCCTGAAAATGCAGAAATTAGATGATAATGGCGAAAATGGGCATATATCTTCAAACAGACTTAACGTTATTCAACTCGTTACAAAATATGCGTATGTTATAAAAAGCTAACAAAGTAAATACTGTAAACTGATTCATATTGCAATATCAAGGCGAAAACAAAAACTTTACGATAGCTTTGCATGAAGGTAGCATTTTTTGACAAGGTAGCAAAATTTGTCAGAACACCAGTTACAGCTCTAAGACCCTGACTATGCTGCTAATAACATAGTAGCACTATTGGGTGAACCATGCTGCTTATAACCGTACCGCAATGTTACCCTAACCTTGCGACTAATGACCTTAAAGCACTATTAGCCTTGCCATGCTGCTAATAAGCGTACATCTGATGCGAGATCAGGAAGACACCAAATGCGAGGTGGAAAGGAAAGGGAAAATATTGAAACCAAACAAAAAACTCGGCCCAAAGGGTTGCAAAATACAAACTAAGGTGAGCTTCACAGAGCTGAGAACTAAGATCAGAAAACGACAAAAAAAAACAAAAGCCACTGGAAACTCCAGGGAGATAAACAAGAACAGAAATGAATAACAAGACTAAGAATGCAGAAGGTTAAATACAAAATGACTGTGAGCGTGAGCGAGACTTAGGAACAAGAACTTGAAGCATGAACATGAGCGAGACACTGTCTGCCAGCCAACTTCCACCGCATCCAGATAAAGGCTAGGAAATCAAGGACACATGAGGGGCAACACCTGGAGGAGGAGGAACAAGAGGCATGGCAAGATCAAGACATGGACAGAGATTGGATGACAAGACTTTCTCATTAAGAGAATGAGCGTGCTCAGCTTAAGTACCAATTAAGTATGCAGTTTGAAAGCAGCATGAATGTTCAGAACAGAAAAGCACAGCAAGACTTGAAATAGTAAAGCAGGAATCATGACAATAAACACCCTGTCTAAATTAGTAATATTAGTAATGTGCCTATCTAAGAATTACACCACCCAGTGAGTGTTAGTAAATGTTAGTAACTTAAAAACAGTTAATTGCCAATTAAGCTTAGACAGCCCCGAATCAGCACAGCACGGAAGGAAGGGGAAATACCAAAGCCAACCAAAGCTCAGAAATGTGCAACAACGAAGGCACGGGGCGGAACGCAGACAAGCGGTGGAGTGGCTTAGCAGACCTGGCGAAAACAAAAACATGGAAAAGTAAAAACCTGGACTATAAATGTGAAACACGAAATGCAAAAACCTGAATCAAGAAACTGTTAAAACTGTGACTATGAACATGAACTTGAACTATGAACTATGACATCTTGAACATGAAACTGTTAAAACCATAAATGCTGTCCTGGCCAAAGGCCAGAACACAACAACATGACGATGACCCTGACCAGTGGCGCCGCCAGGATTTAATTTCATAGTACGCACAGACCCCATTAGAACATGGCTGAATAATAATTGCAGCCAACGCGTTACAGCACTGGGCCTTCATTCAGGGTGCGAACCTTTCAGCACTATTATCCTAACCACGCTGCTGATGACCTTACAGTTCCATTAGCCCAACCATGCCGCTGATAACCTTAAAGTACTATGACCCTGACCTTGCATTAGCCTAATCATGCTGTTACGGCACTATGAGTCTCACCAGGCTGCGTGTACCTTAACTCTCTCTGTCCAGGCTGTTCATGACTTTACAGCACTATGAGCCTGACCAGGCTACTAGTGGCCTTACAGTACCATGAGAGCAATTTTGTAAGAGCATCATAATTATATTTACTGTCTGTTTCCCCTACAGGTGAAGTGCACCTTGAGGGAGGACAGAAAAGACCAGTGGTATCTGCGGTCGGGGAGGGACATCACCGAGCGACATCACAAAGAGATGGAGGTGAGAGCCGCTGTGCTCAGTGATTCACGATGTTCTGACAACGATGCCTGAAAACTGAATAAAATGAGAAGTATTCTGTTGAAACTTAGTATCAATAAACTAATTAGCAATATTTATTACACAACTCTGTACTTTTTCACATCATACAAAAAAAAAACAAATTAATCAGGCATCGTTGTCAGAACTTGTTCCGTTGTCAGCTGCACGATTTGTGCACATCTATCATGCAGCTAGTAGGGTTTACATTTAAAGCAGTACACATTACACAACCTAAGGCTCAAATAGCCCTGACAATGAAATGGTGAAACTGATCATCATTTTACGTAATCTGGTGCAAAGTGGTTGCTGAATTACTCCAAAAGTGTCATTGTTGTTCAGTTGTGTGGGTGGCACAACCTCCACTCATCTGACATCATTGGATAGAAGACATAGTTATGTAATACCGAATGCAATTTTTAATTAAAGAATGTTAAGCAATTGTTTTAGAATTGCCGATTTACTCTTGGTTTCCTTTTTTTTGGGACACACTGTGTGTCTGCTCCAGAGAATGAAGATGAGGCAGTTTTTGGAGCAGCATCAGGAGGGGCAGGAGATGACCCTGGCCGAACTGAGGGAACAGATGCTGGATCAGTACGTGGAGTATTTGCGGCCGGTCCTGAAAGCAGAAAGAATGCGGTACGCAACTCGCTTGCACTAACCCGCATCATTCTGATGAGACTAACTTTGACCATGCAAACGTGCTATGCTTACCTCAGTTCTGTCTATACTAACATGCTATGGTAACTCTAATCCTGACTTTATATGTTATGCCAACCCCAAATCTGACCATACTTACACGCGATACCAGTCCAATTCCTCTCCATACTGATGCTAAGGTAATTCTAAGATTCACCAACTGTTCTGTTATGCTAATGCTAGTCCTCAACACACAAATACTGTTTGCTGTCACTAAGTCTGGATGAGAGGGACAAAAATGTATGTATTTCAAACTTTTAGATTATAACAATATTTATCACATAACTGTAGTTCTTTTCCCACAGGCCTAGCCGATTACATATTTTTGATATGGGAAATGTCATTTTTACGAAGATTTCATTGGCTGAGCGCGTGGGCACTGCATTATGTCACGCTGTTAATATTTAGCCAAACTGAATACTGAGAGTAACGTCGTCAAATCAGTTTGGCTTAGCGCTGTTAGCGCTGACGGTTAGCAGAGTGATGGAGTTAGCACAGTGCTAACAAACAATGGATGCTTACGGAAATAACAATAGTTTTCTATTTAAATTATGCAATTAATTTATGTGATAAACATAATCTTATACTCTTGGATCTGTCATTTGAAAGTTATTAAACTCATGGAGTAAATTTGGGTTTGTTGCTTGCTAAAGCTCACAAGAAATGCAAAATTCACTCAACTTGTTTCATGACTTTCATATGACATTTGTGTAAGATACTCAATATATCACGGGATGTACTTTTTCTCCTAATTTCAACAGAACTTGCTTCATAAGTACGACCACCATCTACAACCTCAGTTCCAAAAGAACTGGGACAGTGTGTAAACTGCTGACAAAAGCAAAGTTAAATTATTTGTAAATCCTCTTTTACCGATTCAAGAGCAGTGCGTGTCCATGTTGCCGTTGTATAGCGGCACCGTTCTTGTGACTATAAAAGAAAATGAAAAGAATATGACAATGGACACCCAAACTGTTTACCAGCAGTTGCTTTATGAGGCATTTCAAAATAGCTATTGTCCATCCATGATGAAGTTGTCGACTACACACTACTCATTTTGTTTTTTACATCTGTTCAATTGAATGCAGGCTAAAAGGAATTTGAAAAGTACTGGTCACTGTTTTTATTTACATTTAACACATTTTGTCAGATTTGGAATTTAAGGTGTAATAAGAATTTGGGTGCGAGATTGATTAGGCAAGGTTGAAATCAGTCAACCGGCTTGAGCTGATTTCAAAGTAGACTTGGGTCAATCAGCCCTCCTTAATGCCTGGACATGTTTAAAAGGCTAAATGTTTTGCACTCATGCTGCAAAGTCAAGTTAAAATGTTTCCTCTGCCAGTATGGCAAATTCAATTCGTGGCACATACCTCTAACAGTATATTGTTTTTTTTTTTGATAGGTTGCACATTTCTAAGTGCAACCCTTTTGAAGTTGTTTAAAAGTAATCAATAAAAAGTGACTAAATCTGTACTTTTTCTGTTCTTGAAAGGTGGAGAGGGATCGACTTTGACGATGAAGAATTAGAGTTGGTAAGAATTGCCATCAGATCTGGGACAAATAATGCACTTTACTGTGTGTGTGTGTGTGTGTGTGTGTGTGTGCGTGTGTGTGTGTGTGTTTGTGTGTGTGTGTGCGCGTGCACGAGTGTGTGTCTGTGTATGTGCGTACGTTTGTGTGCATGTGAGTGTGTGAGCACTGTGGTGTTTGTGCGTGCGCTGAAGTGAGAGTTTGTGTGTGTGCGTGCGTGTGTGTGTGTGCGCGTGCCTTTGTTGTGTGTGTTTGTGTGTGTTCTGTGGTGTGTGTATGCTTTGTGATGACAGCCTGTGCATGTGTCCCCTCTGTTGTGTGTATCTGTGTGTGTGTGTGTCTGTCTGTCCATGCGCGTGCGCACGTATGTGTGTGTACTGTGGTGTTTGTGTGTGCGCTGTGGTGAGTTTGTCTCCGTATGTGTGTGTATGTTTGTGTTGCGATGACAGCCTGTGCGTGTGTATCCTGTGGTGTGTGTGTGTGTGTGTGTGTGTGTGCTGTAACACACTTTGCTCTGTACGCTTGTTCACTGCCTCCTTCTGTGTGGCTGCAGGAACTGCAGGGCTGTAAAGTAAAGAAGCGCAAACAGCTGCGCTTAATACAGTCAGAGGTTCAGCACGAGTGGAACAGAGAACAACGACTGAAGGAGGAACAGGACAGGAGGGAGAGACAGGTGAGCTCCTCACCTGTCACAATATACAGTCTTCAGCACTTTTACAGTCATTTTGTAAGGCACATATGCTTGCAAAAATGATGGAGCTACATATGTCAGACTCCATACCTACCCCTGTGAAACTCATGACCTAAACCTGTCCCCAGGTCAGTACTGTCAGCTTGAATGGGCTCTCATCTTGGGCTTATTACCTTACATCATTGTGAGGCTGTGCATCACCAGATAGCACTATAAGCGTAAGCTTCAGCAGATTGTTGGTGCACATGAAGTTGTGTTTGGGAGGTTACTGTACGTCACATTGCTTACGATACATACTCTGTTGTTTCAGAGACAGGCTGCAGAGCAGCGTAGGGCTGCTCACCGGAAGGAAAAGCTGCTCGAGCAGGTCCAGCGCGCAGAGAAATCTGCACTTGATGAAATAAACAAGAAGCGTAACCCGCCACGCAGAAACGGCATCACCACAGAGGTAACAAACGTCACTCCGTCCACAGGCATTCAGATTGATTTTAGTTCGATTTTCCGCCGCACATAGGAGTGGCGCTTCTCTTGTTTTCCGGAATTTGGCCGTAGTATTCATGTTATTAGCATAACAATCATCAGATGATCATGCCAACTTGTAAAAGAAGACTTCCGCCGGTGGAAAAATCGGTGAAAAAGGAATGTCGTTCCATCTGAATTTTCCCGGTCGGGACAATAAATCAGCAAAAGTGTTGATCTTGGATGATAACTTGAATGATGAGATTTTAATAACGCAAATAGCGATTGTTTGGCGAGAAGTCTGCCGAAACCAACTGTGGCATGCAATCAAAATTTTGTCGCAAAAAGAGATTTAGTCCCATTTCAAGGTTAATCTGCCCTTGCATCATGCTTCATAGGCCTGTCTGCCAGTTTGGCTCGTCAGGTGACATTTTGGGGCTATATTCTTGTTCGGGTCAGTGATAACCGGCACAAGATGGCATTGTCTGCAGTGATCAGATTAGGTGGATTCGCATCACAGAATGCGAACCTCTCCCATTGTTATGTGGTTTAGGGAGTCGCAAGTTTGCCACTGGCCTCTCCCGAAACACGCACAATGATCTCTGATCATCCAGATGTTGTGATGTGAAATGTGACCAAGTTGGAGAGTGCCTTGTCTGACTGGATTTTAATGGGAATGGATCCTTTCACATCTGTGATCAAGTTCTAACCTCATGCGCTACACACTGTTTTCAACTGGCACCTTCATAGCCAGTTACAATCAATTTTTGACAGAGGTTCCTTGTATGTTAAAGGGATATTTCAACATTTTGGCAAATTGGCCTATTGCCATAATCCCTATGGTCATATGAGTAGGTGGATTACTTTTAGTTATCTGTGCCCGTTGTTTTGAGATTGGGGGGGGGATGCGAGCTGCTCAGCGAACATAACGAAAGTGAACGGTACAGGTCCCTCCCTCCTTCAAAAACCCCCTTCAAAACTCATCCGCCAGGCAGATTAACACAGTTCGCAGTGCGCACCTCAGATGTTGCGAGTAGTTGCAGTGAACATACACTTTTGAAATCATTCCACCCAGCCGGTATGTCTGGAATGTAGTTCCGGTTCAAGCGTTTTGGAGTTGCTGGATTGCGTATTTGATGAGTTTTTAAGGGAGTTAAAGGAGGGAGGGACCTGTACCGTTCATTTTCGTTATGTTCGCTGAGCAGCTCGCATCCCCCCCCACAGATAACTACAGGTAATGTTCCTACTCATGTCACTATGGCAAATATGGCAATAAGCCAATTTGGCAAAATCTTGAAATATCCCTATAACTGTTCAACCACAGTTAAATGACCACAGGACTCTACGTACAGTTAAAATTACAAGTAGAAAAAACATTAATTAAACTGTTGAATTCAGTTACTGTATGACTGTGCAGTAAGGTATAGATGACAGCTGTATTTCAGGTAGACCAGTAGATTACTGAAATTTCACTGGGAAACGAGTGTTCTGTATTTCATTGGGATTGTTTGGGGTAACCTACAGTTCGGGGATTGTTTTCTGTTGTTGTTTGTTTTTGTTTCACCCCCCTTGATTAGGTTCATCCTTTTTTTTTTCTATATAATAAATAAAGCTGACCTCTCATGGGGGGGGGGGGGGATTGTTTGGGGTAAATTTGATGCTTTTTTGGAAATTATTTGTTTAGCTTTCAGAGCGGAGCTGTATTTCTTTTGTTATTGTAATTTGTCAATATGAAAGAATTAAAAGCTTTTTTTAAGTCATTTGAAATCTGCAGAAGGCAGGTAGGGTTACATCCACAGAGCAAGGAAAGTGACAGGTGTTAGGAATGAAGGCGTCTCAAGTTACCTCTACAAATGAACTGCCCTTTCCTGGCTGGCTGTAGCTTGCTTGTTACGACCTGTGGGCTCCCTTTCAGGACAACCCCTCGCTTGACGCCACTGCTGTGCCCTTTTTCATACCCCAACACTGTGCCCTCGGGAAATCCTAGAATTAAGACTGCTGCCTCTCTGGTCTGATCATGTGGCTGATTTCTGTGCTTCATTTTTTCTCTTAGAATCCTGATGCCGGACATGCAGTGCAGCAACGACTCATGAAACCCCAGGACAAAGTGCCTGCGATCCGGAGGCATTGGAGATGAGTCCTGGTCAGGTGCAGCTGTACTCTCAGGGATTTATTTCTTTTTTTCTATCATTTTAGTCAACTTTTTTTTTTTTAGCTCACCTGAACCAGAAGGTCCACGTGAGCTAATGCCGTCACTTGGCGTCTTGTCGTCATCTGTCATCTCTCGTCGTCGTCTGTCGTTAACATTTTACAAAAATCTTCTCCTCTGAAACTACTCAACAGATCCAGACTAAAATTAGCCTCAAGCTTCTTTAGGACGTCTGCTTTAAATTTGCGTCGATTATACCTGCTGTGTGAATAACTGGGCCGCTGTCACTAAAAATAGAACATTGGGGTAAAACCACCTATTTTCAGCTATATCTCTGGAACTAACGCAGCTAAGGAAAAAACCGTTACCTCAAAATGATCAGCAGATGAAACTCTACAATAATCGTCCTATGATTGAAATTATACAATGCGTCTTTGTAGGAGTTACTGGCCTTAAAATGTCAAATTAGACAATTTTGGGTTTTTTTTTGGCCTTTTATAATGAAAAAGTATAAGAGACACCACCAAAACTAGTGAAGGCTGACTCAAAATATGCTGCCTGGGACACCCCCCGCAATACACGTCCCCGCAAAATTTGAAAAGAATCGGTGCACTTATGCGGGCTGTAGAGCGTTCACAAGAAAATCTCTGCGGACGCGGTGGACGCGGACGCGTGACGAGGCTAAATCCATAGTATCCTCCGAACTTGTTCGGGGGATACAATTATACTGGGATTAGGTGTACTTGTCTCACTAATCAAGTGTGAAATTCATTCTTGTGCAATTAATCTATGGTAAATAGTCCCCCCTGGAATCTGCGGACAAAAAGTGTTGATTCCACGGAGAACATTCCTGATTCTGCGGAGAGCAATTCTTGATTCCGCGGCTTGAAAGTTGATTTTCCACAGGCATTAAAAAAACTTAAAATGACCAGTTATAAAGCAAATATATGTAATAATGAAGCAAGAATTCTCTTATGAAATGATTTGCAATACCAAAACACTGTGAAACATTGTGGTTACAAAATAATCAACATCAATATTCACTTTGTCCATCTTGAGCAGATTCATTTGCCTAACTTATAAAGTGCGAAACATTTCACCAAACTATGAGTGAACGAGGCTTGGTAACAGAACAAGTGCCAAAGTAAAGATTCAAACAAAGTGTAAACTATTCACTGTGACCTCTGGATATTGTAAACGTTACTGCGTAGCATAGACCAGAGGTGTCAAACTCATTTTAGTTCAGGGACCACATACAGCCCAATTTGATCTCAAGTGGGCCGGACCAGTAAAATCAAAGCGTAATAACCTATAAATTATGACAACTTCGAATATTTCCCTTTTTTCGCACAAAGAAGTACAAGTACATTCTGAAAATGTTCACATTTAATGAACTATCTTTTTACAAAACATATTATGAACCTAAAATTTCTTAAAAAATATAAGTGCTGTTGTGATTTACGAAATGAACTAATAGCGAAACCAGATGAATGCAAAAAGGAGGCTTTATTTCTGAAGGGGGAAACCCCCCAATAGAGCTGGCAACAGTACAAAGTCAGCAATCCAAAATCAGAGTCCAATGGGCGAAATCCAGAGTCATACACAGGGCACCAATCATAAAAATCATAGTCAGGCAAAAAGAGGTCGATAAACAAGAATGCGGTACAATACAGGGAATAGGCAAAGCTCGTAGTCAGGCGGTCCAGTCAGAAAGATAAATCACTAAGAATCAAGGCGGAAAACAAACGTGGCACAGGAAACTAGGAAGAACGATCTGACAAAGGAAGAGCATAAACAGACATCTCAAATACACATTCGGGGCGAACACATGACCAGGGAGAAACAGGTGCAATCAATGATACAATAATCAGGAGTGACACATGAGGAATAATCTAATTACATGAATATGGCAAAAGCCAAAACGCAGACAGGATTCACAAGAAAAACCTATGTACAGAACAACAGCTCCGGTTAAGGAGTACTAAAGTGTATAGATTAAAGAAAGGAAAGCACAAAGTATTGGTGGAAATCCCCAGAAATTTGTAGCAGAGATAATTAGGGATAGGCAAGGAGGCAGAGACTAGAATTGGGCGACTGCTGAGAGATCGTTAGTCAATTAGTATGTGCAGCTTTACAATCCCGAGTGCATGTTAGTAAGTTAGTAAAGATATACAATGTTAATGTGGGTTAGTAATTAAGCGAAAACAACAAACTGTTTGTATGTGTTAGTAGATAGCAAAAGAGAGAGGAAGGAAGAACACGAGATAATGAAAGAAGGTTGAAACCCAGAAACGAATAAATCACCTGAATGAATGGCACGCAAGACAAGGGACCGTGAGCAAAGACCTACATGAGACAAGACTGGGTAAACGAAGTGCAAAGCAAGGGATGGCAGAAAATAAGCATGGCAAGGGATCTAGGAACATGGCAAAGACAATGAAAAATAATAAACCAGGATTTCTAAAATATCAAAACACAATGCACAATACTAAGAATGGTCAGAAAACAGGCAGTGGTCACTTAACACGAAAATCAATCAACATGGCTAGGCCAGGCACAGAACTTAACCCCTTTCTGCAGATGTAGACGCTCGCGTCTATAGAACTGCTAATTTAAGGACGTAGTTACAGTACTCGACCACGAGATGGCACCCCCAGATGAGTTATTGAATATTCACAGGCAGGTAGAGCTGAAACACGATTGAGAGTATGGAGAAGTTCCCTCCAATCCCTGTTTTCCAGGAGTTGTATGAATTAAACTCCTCAGCTAAGCCTGATGTGCAAATTGGTCAATATCCTTGCCCATAGTATTGATCCAGCAGTCTAAAAAAATGATCTGTTGCGACAGAAAAAATCGTTGTCCTGTGTAGCAACCACTTTAGCTACAGTGAGCCAACGGTATTCCAATTAATGGTTCAGAAAACTTTTTTTGTTTTCTGAATCAAAAAATTCTACATGGTATTGATTCTCTCACATTCTACTGTCAATTACAGTAATCTCTTTCAAAAAAAATGCGTCGTTCTACCGTGGATTTACGTGTAGATTCCTTCATCGACAAATGCAGCACTTCCTTATATCCTCCCGAGTACTGGTGTTGATAGCCAATCACTCGAATATACACTCAAGCTCTTCTTCGTAACTGCACAATTACACTTTATGCTGTCCTGAAATTTCTCCGGTAACAATGAATTGATTGGCTCATTTCTTATCCAATTCCCGTGTGTTTATACATTATACAGTGAGCGAAACACATTGATTGGACAAACACAGAGCATACAAGCCCATGCATATCAGCAGGCTCGGTTGCATCCTGTCTACGTTGCGCCCATTACGTGGCTGAATTAGACACGATTTAGAGCGGAAAAAAAAAAAAACTCGCTAAACTGGCCTTGAAGTGCTCAGTTACATTTACAGGATTTAAATAAGGTAAGGACATGGTCAATGGGAATTATTTTGAATGGAACAGGACTGGATGGTTCCTTCTACTGGATACATCGGTCTCCGGAGGAGGGATTCATGAAAAAGGTTTGGCTCCTTTTGCTTTTTACTTTTGCTTTTCGTTTTGGAATGAATACTGTATTCTACAAAGTCGAATGCCAAGTTTTTTTTCCTGTTTAAAGCGTGAACTGCCCATGCATTTGGATGGACCCCCTGGTACGCTCATCGCACGGTTCTGTTGAATCCAGGGAGGAAATATATAGTTTATCTTCCCTGAAAGTGGAATGTCTACTCTGTTAGAATAAGGTATATTTCAGAATTCAGATATCACTGAGTTAGTGAGTTGTACTTGTTCCTTATAATCGTTGAAATGAGTTGTGAGCTCGGACGTCAGAACTGCCGGTTTCATTGCAGAGTGAATGTCCCCCAAGCACACACGGTCAATAAATAAACTGCTGATTAAAACCACTCTCCGATTACCGCGGAGAGCTTTGAAATCTGCGGTAAATTCCGTGATCGCGGAATCACGGATTCCTGGGCGGTCTAGGTAAACCTAGGAAGGAAATTGTACAACTCGTTCACCATGACAGGGCTCCAACAGTAGTCATAATATGGATCCAAGGTGCAGTGAATCAGGTCAGGCGCACTTGAATAGTCCCCTCACGTCGTATTCTCTTCTCAATCTCATGCCGGAGAGGACACCTGCACAGATCCCACTGCTGAGGACACCTGCACAGACCACATTGCTGAGGACACCTGCATCAGACCACACTGCTGAGGACACCTGCATCAGACCACGCTGCTGTAGGCAGGACAACTAACTTCCTGACCACGATGCAGCCTCCTGTGCCAGAAGATCACTCAACAACGCAACCCACCAAGCCTTGATGCAACCCTTCACCACCACAACAATGCCACGCATCATAATGCTCGCTGTTGTAGAATTCAGAAGTACTTGTGCCATGGACAAGAATGTTTACATACAATATTATGTATGAGTATTTTTTGTACAGCATTATATTTCATTTATATATGAAGATCTGTTACAAGCTGTTTTGCTGCCTTGCTCGTCAGCTATATTTATTTTGTTCATTTGGCCCCCTCTGGTGGTGTGTCCGTAAAACATAATCTCATGTAATATCTCACTTCTATGTAAAGGACTAGTGCTTTCTAGAAGCTTCTGGCACCTTCCTGCCTGGAGGGGGCGGGATTTCCCAGGAATCCAGTAGATCTTTCCAGAATGTTGCTAGACTATATAAATGCTGTGATTTCGGTAAGAAAGGAGAGAGTACAGTAGAGCAGAAGCAGAGATTTTGTTTTGGCAACAGAGTTAATTAGAGGCATTAGTGTTGTTATAGAATAAAATAGTGGATTTTTGTTTGTAGAAGTTTTTTTCTGAAGAAAAAATTCGATTTAGTTGTCATTGCCAGTTTTCTTTGTTGTGATTTTTTAAAGTCATAACAGTAACTAGTAAAAAACAGCCAGCCATACTAACAGAACTGGCTGTTGTTGGTGCACTGTTACGTGTGATGCACCAATGTCTGTCCATTTTTATTTTATTTTATTTTTTTCTCTATTTAGCCAGCCAGCAGCAGATGGGCTTTCCCTTACAAGTCATGTTCTCGGAGTGTTTCTCGTCTGCCCATTAGGGGGAGCGTGGGGGAATTTTTCCTCAAGTTTTACAGGTTGTCACCCCCACCTTGAACAATGACCACACAAATCTTAACTGCCAAATTGGCTTCACCGTGAAGCTCATGTTGTGCCAAAAAGGAGAAACTGTGGGGAAGCAGATCTTCTGCATATAGTGGAGAGACAGACAGATTTGTGTATTAGGCCACCTCACATGTATATGTTAATGACTGCTGGCAGTTGCACCTTTGAGGATTTTCCACTAGTCCACAGGGGAGAAGAGGGGGTGGTCCTCGACCATTTGGGATTTGAATCATCCAATCCATGGAGCCAAACATGGCTCACAACTGCTTGCGACCAATCAGAGGTCAAAACTTATTTTACACTCAAATTTGAATACATGGAAATGTAATGCTATTAACTGTGCTTCAATTTCGATTTTGTTGCCTTGCTGGCTTATGTAATAAATACTTTATTGAACCCCGTGGGGTAATTTGTCCTCTGCATTTGACCCATCCTATAGTTAGGAGCAGTGGGCAGCCACAAAGCAGCGCCCAGGGACCAACTCCAGTTCTGAAGCCAGTTCCTTGGTCAGGGGTACTGGTTGGAGTGTTTCTTACCTACGGGCTTGAACACCCAACAAGGTTCCTTAATTAACACTATAAGTAATACAGAGTCTGGGCTAAAGCTGCAGTTACAATTTATTTCAAACAGGAAACAAAAAAGGAAACCAGGTTTCTCTAAATACAGGCATATACAGCACTATGATTGAAGAGTTTAGAATATATACGGGAAAGCAGTGAGTTCAGCTCCGACAGTCGCGATACCGAACAGGAGGTAATATACGAGATCTCACAATCGGAAATGTGAGGCGTGGACTTAAATACACACTGCTACCACTCAGTGGCAATTAAACACAGATGCAAACAATGATGAAAAATGCAGTCCGTGTGTTTGTAGACCAGTGAGCTGGATGGCTGGAGGTGTGCCCTGAAAGTATTTGACTGTCAGAATCTCTTCCACTCACCACTTACCTTTTTGTCCCTCCATTATTGCACTGTGGGACGCGGGAAATGCTTTGGCCATGAAATAAAAGACAAACCGCCATTTTCTATTGATGAAATTTTATTAAAAAACTTGGGCACCTAAAAGCATAGATTGGGCAAAGAAAAATGAGAAAACTGAAAAGAAAGCAGGCAACCAGGTTCCAAAAAATGTTTCAAACCCTGCAGTATTTCCTATTTTCTAATCCCATACATAAACATGTTTGTTTTGAGCTGAACCAGGTGTTTGGCCTGTTGAAGCAAAGATGCCTTGTCCTAGTGCACTGACCATGAGCATCAGTAATGGTAAAGAACAATTGCCCACTGTATTCCATGGATATACTGGTTCATAATTAAAATACTTTAGCCAAGTTCGTGTTTATATCATTGCTTCTAGGATACAATATTTGCATTTATAATTGTACTTAATACATACTTTACATGTATCTTAAAACATTTACATCATCAGGTATCGCTTATGAAACAATGTCAGTGTGTACAAAAGTTCCAAGCACAAGCCTAAACCCACAGCTTTGCTAACATTTCCAAAGAATTAGCTTGTGTTATCACTGACAGTCTATTTAGGATGTAGGAACAAAGCACATCGTGCCACAGAGTGTTTCTGGGCGGAGGGCTGCACCAGGGTTTACCCTGTAACTCACTGAGCTGATCCAGCTCAATTTTGGGTGTGGCCCATTTGGGGGCCCCTGTCAGGGGTACCCCACCGCAGAAAATTTCTGGCAGTGGCCATTCCTGAAACGGGGGGTTTGCTAAACATTTTACACCAGGTTTCATCCTGTAACTCAATGAGCTGATCTAGCTGGGTTAGGTGTGTCACATTTTACCCCTCATTACTACACCCACCGGCTGGAGCCCTGCAGGAGTCCAAATCCTTCTATTGGGACCCATGTCCAACACTGATCGGGATTAGAATTGGTAACTTTCCAGCGATGCTGACCCCCCTGGGCTCCCTGTCTACGGGTGTCTTCGAGCGCGTCTGCAAGCAAGCCGGCTTCGCGAGATTCCCGAAGAATTACGCGAGAATCTTGCCGAAGTTGCGCGATAAGCCCTTCAAACCCCGCGATGGCTGCAGGATCTTGCAGAAAATCTTTCGAGCACCCCGGCTGCGTGACCTTCGACAGGAAATATGTCACGAAGGTGCAACCAAAAATCTGCGCATCTCGGCAGACCCTGGAGAGGTGCTGCGCTCGGCTGCAGAGGTTATAAGCGAACAAAGAGAACGGCACAGGGCAAGAGAGGATTTGTGTTTGTGACAGGTGATAAGTGCTGCTGATAGCGCCACCTAATGGAAGAACAAATGTAGTGCAGTACTTAATTCATAGATTTTTGTTAGTTCTTATACCTGTTTACCCGCCGTATATTTTCCATTGTGTAGGAAAATACGTTGAGAATGAAGGAAGAGATTTACGCTTGATATTAGTAAATTAAACCTATTAAAGAATTGACTGAAGTATGCATGAGTGAACATCCACGTCCTTCTTTTTATGGTTTATTTTCTTCAGTTGTGTGCATTATTATTCAATTCATATCTACCCCTGGCAAATATTCCCATGTGTTACATACAGCTTTGCTCTACATCACTTTGTACATCTTCCAAGTTTATTCTAGAATAACCTCAATGGTGACGTATAATAACGACTCTCATAATCAGGCAGGATGCTTCTCCTGTCAGTGCTTCTTTATGTTGACAGTTTCATTCTCTTTGAAACTCAGTGTCATTATGGTGATGTGTCCACTGGAATAAAACTCATGAAGCTGGACAGCATGTCATTTTCAGCGTCGTCTCACAATGTTGTTGGCGTATGATTTCCCGCTCGCATCCTGTCTTCAAATATTCAGTTGTCAATTAATAATTCTCTGCCTTCCTTAACCACCCAGTGTAACTGTCAAGTCTTTTAAAGACGTAAAACACTTTCTGGTTGATTCATCCATGCTGACATTATGTTGCTTGGCTGAGACAGTGATGCATCAGTCTGCATCTTATTCAAATTCCATTTTTGTTTTTCTTTTGCCTTCTCACTGCACTTACTATGTTTGGCCCTTTATTCTTTAAAGCTTGATTTTAGAAAGAGGCAGATCCTGATGTGAAGTCATTGACTTGAGATGTTCTACTCTCATAAATGTCTGTCCATTTAACTGAGAGGGGCCATAGTGCAGGGTAGATGGGGCACAAATGTTTATTGGAGGGATATTGAGTAAGCGGATAACCAAAAATCTTGGCAGTATCATCGAGATGAACAAATAATTGGCACGGGCAGGCAAATGTCATATCATTCTTGAGTTATACATGCAATCCCATAATATTCAGCATCCGACAAAAACAGATGTAAGAGGATAAAAGGTGGTCATTGATTATTTCTGCTAGTTGAAATACACAAGGCATGCAGTCATGTTCCCCTCCCATCTGCAGTATGCGTTAGTTCTATTGTCTCCATAGGAGGGCCATTTAAATTCTGTAATTTGGATGCAAAATGCACAATATCTTTCTTGAATAAATGATCATCTTCAGATTGCCCCATGCCAAGCAGTTACAGATCTTGGAGGTTTTCGTTGCTCACATGAACTTCATGGTTAAAGTAGTAACTTAGGTTACAGGAGGCCCTGGTAATGAAAAACTCCCTTGTAAACCAAGGAAAGAGACGAGTGACACAAAACTGGAGTTCGGTTTAGTTTATTAGGGTCCCCATAAGCCATTACCCAGGGCAGCAACTACTCTGCCTGGGGTCCACCCTTAACAGAAGATACATAATGCCCAAGAAATCAAGATAAAAACAATTTTCCACAGCACAGAAAAAAAAAAAAACCCCCCAACAACAAAACTTTGTAAAAATCATGAAGACATAAAGCAAAGTAGTGTCTCTAATTAGATCATAAAGAGGCCACCTTCTGTCATACCACAGCCACCTTCCTTCAGGTGATTGACTACATTTTGCATATAATAGCCAACACCAAACCATTTACAACACTAATGTTTATTTACATTTAATTCATTTAACAATTGAAAACTATGCAGATGTCCTCTCCTCTGGTTTATAAAAGCAGGGATCCCAGTGCGTTTTATTGCAAAGGTACAGAGTTTACTCAATTTATCATGTGGGGCTGAGGAATACAAATGGATTGAGTGTAGAACAGGAATACAGAGCAGCAAAGAGTCTTTGGAGACTGAAGGACACTGAAGTGCTGGTTTTTCATCAGACCCTGGCACATTTTCTACCTTAAGTGTCTGCAGTGGTGGAAAGCAGGCAGGCGGGCTCTTTCTACTGGGTAAGAGGTACATGTCATGAAGAATTAGGCCAAGTTTCAGGTCTCTGCTAGTAACTCACTAAACACTCTGCTCAAAAAAAATAAAGGGAACACTAAACACATCCTAGATCTGAATGAAATATTCTTATTACTTTTTTCTTTACATAGTTGAATGTGCTGACATGATTTTTGTGTGACTTATCAATGGAAATCATTTAACCCATGGAGGTTTGGATTTGGTGACACTCAAAATTAAAGTGGGAAAAAAAAAAAAACCTCTACAGGCTGATCCAACTTCGATGTAATGTCCTTAAAACAAGTCAAAATGAGGCTCAGTAGTGTGTGTGGCCTCTACATGCCTGTATGACCTCCCTACAACACCTAGGCATGCTCCTGATGAGTTGGCGGATGGTCTCCTGAGGGATCTCCTCCCAGACCTGGACTAAAGCATCCACCACCTCCTGGACAGTCTGTGGTGCAATGCGGCGTTGGTGGATGGAGCAAGACATGATGTCCCAGATGTGCTCAATTGGATTCAGGTCTGGGGAACGGGCGGGCCAGTCCATGGCATCAATGCTTTCGTCTTGCAGGAACTGCTGACACAATCCAGGCACATGAGGTCTAGCATTGTCTTGCATTAGGAGGAACCCATGGCCAAACGCATCAGCATATGGTCTCACAAGGGGTCTGAGGATCTCATCTCGGTACCTAATGGCAGTCAGGCAACCTCTGGCGAGCGCATGGAGGGCTGTGTGGCCCTCCAAAGAAATGCCACCCCACACCATTACTGACCCACTGCCAAAGCGGTCATGCTGGAGGATGTTGCAGGCAGCAGAAAGTTCTCCACGGCGTCTCCAGACTCTGTCACCTCTGTCACATGTGCTCAGTGTGAACCTGCTTTCATCTGTGAAGAGCACAGGGCGCCAGTGGCAAATTTGCCAATCTTGGTGTTCTCTGGCAAATGCCAAACATCCTGCATGATGTTGGGCTGTAAGCATAACCCCCACCTGTGGACGTCGGGCCCTCATACCATCGGTTTCTGACCGTTTGAGCAGACACATGCACATTTGTGGCCTGCTGGAGGTCATTTTGCAGGGCTCTGGCAGTGCTCCTCCTGTTCCTCCTTGCACAAAGGCGGAGGTAGCGGTCCTGCTGCTGGGTTGTTGCCCTCCTACAGCCTCCTCCACGTCTCCTGATGTACTGGCCTGTCTCCTGGTAGCGCCTCCATGCTCTGGACACTACGCTGACAGACACAGCAAACCTTCTTGCCACAGCTTGCATTGATGTGCCATCCTGGATGAGCTGCACTACCTGAACCACTTGTGTGGGTTGTAGAGTCTGTCTCATGCTACCACTAGTGTGAAAGCACCGCCAGCATTCAAAAGTGACCAAAACATCAGCCAGAAAGCACAGGAACTGAGAGGTGGTCTGTGGTCACCACCTGCAGAACCACTCCTTTATTGGAGGTGTCTTGCTAATTGCCTATAATTTCCATCTGTTGTCTATTCCATTGGCACAACAGCATGTGAAATTGATTGTCAATCAGTGTTGCTTCCTAAGTGGACAGTTTGATTTCACAGAAGTGTGATTGACTTGGAGTTATATTGTGTTGTTTAAGTGTTCCCCTTATTTTTTTGAGCAGTTATAACAGCTCACATTAAAATGGGAAGCAAGGGTAAAGCTTAATTGCTAAGATGGTCTCCCTCCATTGCAGTTAACTTCAAAGGCCATATTCTAATAAACCTTTCATCAGTCCTCCAGTATGTTGTTGGGAATCAGCAGATGGCACCTGAAAAACAGCACAGGGTAATACCTCACTTAAGGGTACTGAGTGGGGCTTTGGTAGCACCTGGAGAGCAGGAGAAAGGTACATAAACATAAAAAAAATGATTATATTGTCAAAATGGCAGCACAAAGAAAAATCAATTAGAGCGATAGTATCAATTCTGTTGAAATGCTTGTGTCAGAGGACATATTTCAAAAAATCCAATCAGGTGCTGATTTTTATTTTGTCCAAGAGCCTCAGAAACGGTTGTGTCATTTTGGAGGTGTCAGTGGGGAAATAATGTTTGGTTTTCCTTTGGTAGTAACAGTCTGCAGGGGTCGCTATTTTACAGGGAAAATTTAAAGGTCATATTTGTCACACAGCAAATGGTAGATCAGATGGATAATTCTTCTTGTAGATATTGGCCACTTTCAGTTTATCATTATAAATATCTATGCCTCCAATAATAAACAAAATAATACAATAATTTTTTCTACAATTGTCAACAAAATTTATCAGTTTCTACTAAAATTTCCCTCAGCAAAGGTTCTATGGGGAGGAGATATTAATCCTGTTATGGATGAAACTATTGATAGATGGCCCCGCAAAGAGAGTTATAAATGAATTAAGTAACGTATATGGTAGAATGGATCTTATTGATGTCTGGAGACATTGAAATCCAAATCGAAGAGAATATACCTGGAGTAATAAGAACAGATCACAAAAATCTTGAATAGATTTTTGGTTGATTTCATCAGACATTGAGGAGAAGATGGATTAAGCACTAATAGAGCCAAGAGAATATACCTGGAGTAATAAGAACAGATCACAAAAATCTTGAATAGATTTTTGATTGATTTCATCAGACATTGAGGAGAAGATAAATTCAGCACTAATAGAGCCATCAGTCTTTACAGATCATTGGGCTGTTACAATTAGGGTTAATATAGTTTCAATTAGGTATAACACCAGTAGAGATGATTGGAAATTAAATCAAACATTATTGCAAAATACACAATTTAAAAATGAAACCCTAAACATTATTGAAAAATACTGGAGGCAAGCAAATTTACTGAATAACTTTGGTAAATGCTGGGAATTGTTGAAATATGACATTAGAAATGTTGCTATATCCTTAGGAAAAAGAATTGCTGAAGCAAATTGAGAAAAATAATCTCAAATAATAACAAAAATAATAAGATTATCTCACAGACTAATGTTACCAGGAGAAGAATGGAAGAACTCTCATCTTTACAACAAGTATTGGATGAAATATATGAAGAAAAAGCCAAAGGTGCCTTTGTTCAGTCTAGAAGGAAGTAGTTAGAACAAGGGGAAACATTCACCAAATACTTTTTTAATTTGGAAAAAAGGAATTTTGTGTTATCCTCCCTTTCAAAACTTAAGATTAATGATCAAATCTGTGAAGACATTTCTCGGGATGTGACTAATTTCTACCAAAATGTATACACTACTGATAATGAAAATGTAGATGATATGGATTTGTTTCTCAAAAATAAGGCAAAGGACATTAAAAGTATTGATGATAGTTTTAAATATATGTGTGACCAAAAATTACTTTCACTGAGGTACAACAATGTATTAGCTCCCTTAAAAATAACAAATCTCCTGGGAATAATCGATTGATTGGGAAATTTTATAAAATCTTTACAAAGCCATTAACCCCATTTCTGGTTGCTGTATTTGAAGAAGCCATAGAAAAAGGATAATTTCCACCAACTCTTTGACAAGGCCTTATTAAATTGATCCCAAAGCCAAAAAAGGATAAATTGAGTATTGAGAATTGGAGACCAATTAGCTTGTTATATAATGATGCAAAGTTATTTGCAATGATTTTTGTGAAAAGACTAAAATTAGGACTTGAAGATATTGTTGATGAAGAACAATCTGGTTTTATGTCTGGAAGGATTATATGTTATAACATACGTCTCATTTTGGATATGGTTGATTACAATGAGCTCATATTAGATGACAGTTTTATTTTATTTATTGATTTTTACAAAGCATTGGACACTGTAATTCACCAATTTATGTTCAAGGTATTTAAATGTTTTGGTTATGGGGATCAATTTCTGAGGGCAGTCTAAACTTTATACAATGATTGCAATATTTCTGTTTAAACAGCTCATGGTACCACTCCTAGATTTAATGTCTGCCGCGGAATAAGACAAGGGTGTCCAGCAAGTCCCTTTTTATTTCTCTTAGCAACACAAATTATGGCAATACATATTTAAAAAAAGGTTTGTTTCAAAGCATCATTAGTCTAGGAAAAGAATTCAAGCTATCTCAACTTGCTGATGATTTTTGTCTAATAAGCATGTGGTGATTAAAGCTGTTGGTTGTATTGAAGAATTCTCTAATGTTTCTGGTTTAAAAATGAACCTGAACAAGTCTGTTATGAACATTAAAGGAATGTAATCTATCTGAAATTAATGGCATCCCAGTTAAAAACAGTTACATATTTGGGTATCATTGTTGATAAGAATGAAAAACTCCGCAGTAACTTAAACTTCAATCATATAGGGAAACAAATAAAGAGTAAATTCAATTTGCGGTTGATGATAGATCTCTCACTGATTGATAGAATCTTATTATCAAAGGCTGAAAGGATTTCCTGATCTGTACATGTCTCTTTGTCATTGTTATATATACTGTGGTATGTAAGGAGTTGGATAAGATTCGTTTTTATTTCATTTGGAGGAACAGATGTCAATACTTAAAGAAAGATGTTTCATGTAACACTAAAAGAGATGGTGGTCTTTAGGTCTTCAGCTTTGAAACCTTAAATAATACTTTTAAATTAAAATGGTTAAGTAATTTAATTAAGGAAAAAGACAATATTCAGAATACTTTTCCAAAATATATATTCAATTTAATAGGTGCTATAGAATTTCTGCTTAAATGTAATTATAAAATTGATAAATTACCTGTTAAATTTGCCAGTTTTCATAAGCAGGCCTTGCTGGCTTGGAAACTGAAATACAAACATAATTTCACACCAACTAATTATTACATTTGGAATAACAAATATTTACCATGTAAAAATAATCAGTTTTTTTAAATGGTTTGATAATAGAATTATATTTGTGAAACAACTTGAAAATGCTGAGGGTAATTTACTAAAATATGATTAATTTCTCATTAAGTTTAGCTTGCCAATTACACCAAAAGAGTATGCAGTGGTTTTTGATGCTGTACAAAGGTTCTGTGTTACAGCTTCTTACAGGAGCAGTAATTGATGTTTCATTGATCAATCCAGTTAGCAGTGGTATTTTTCCTAGGGAAAAAGGCATTACTGTATGTTCAAATAAATACATCAGAAATCTTATGCCAACAGTAACAGTGCCTTCAGCAAAATTTTTTTGGATTTCGCTTCATGGAGAAATTGACGGGAAGAAAATTTGGTTAGTCGGTGATAAATTATCTCTTTACAGTAAAGGAGGTTTCTTTGAAAATTATGCATTAAGTATATCCAGCAAAGAAAATATTACATAGATTTAACATTGATGCTGAATATTCTTGTATTTTTTGCGGAGTTGAAGAGGAAACAATTTGTCATTTGTTTCATCAGTGTATGTATACCAGAATATTTTGGGTGGATGTTCAGAATTACATTACAAGGAAAACCAAACAAATAATTCAGCTTGAAGAGAAAGACATTTTAATTTAGTTTAAAAGACAACATGAAAGAAAAAGACTAATTTTTTTTTTTGTGCAACTAATTTTATTTTTAGGAAAATTCCATATACATAAAAAGAGATGGTCAGACTCCAAACCCAACTTTCAACATTTTCTACTAGAACTGGAACAACTGGAACAGGTTTTGGAGCAACATATGTTGCCATCCAAGCAACGTCTTTTTCATGGACGCCCCTGCTTATTTCAGCAAGACAATGTCAAGCCACATTCTGCACGTGTTACAACAGCATGGCTCCGTATAAAAGAGTGCGGGCACTAGACTGGCCTGCCTGTAGTCCAGACCTGTCTCCCATTGAAAATGTGTGGCGCATTATGAAGCGTAAAATACGACAATGGAGACCCCGGACTGTTGAACAACTTAAGCTGTACATCAAGCAAGAATGGGAAAGGGTTCCACCTGAAAAGCTTCAAAAATTGGTCTCCTCAAATCCCATACGTTTACTGAGTGTCGTTAAAAGGAAAGGCGATGCAACACAGTGGTAAAAAGGCCCCTGTGCCAACTTTTTTGCAATGTGTTGCTGCCTTTAAATTCTAAGTTAATGATTATTTGCAAAAAAATAATAAAGTTTCTCAGTTTGAACATTAAACATCTTGTCTTTGCAGTGTATTCAATTGAATACAAGTTGAAAAGGATTTGAAAATCATTGTATTCTGTTTTTTATCTACGATTTACATAACGTGCCAACTTCACTGGTTTTGGGTTTTGTATTTACTCAGGTTATCTTTTTCAAATCTTTGAGATCAAACAATTTTTAATATTAAAGTGTGACAAATGCGCGCAAAAAAAAAAAAAATCAGTAAGGGGGATAAAACTTTTTCACAGCATTAAGTCAAATTCGTTCAATTTTTGTTGACTGCCAAATGTGTAGGAGCATTTTTTGAGGCTGTATGGTTTGAAATTGTACTGTTCTTGCTTACAGTATTTCAAGAGGTGTTTCAAATTTTTGTCCCCCTACACATTCAGAGGAAGTGAAACTGGTGATGGTTGACTTTGTCCAATTTGGTAAATGACTGCTGTCAAAGTTATACCCACCTTGCAAGTCAATGGAGATGTTCAAGGATTTACTGGAGCTGAAATTTTGTTTAATCTGTCTCTGGAGCATTGCTCCAGCACTGGCATGGAAGCCACAGATGATGTGTCCCTCTATATCTTGGAATTTCATTAGATAGCGTAGGTGCAGTTATAGCTGATCGGCGTTTTCCCTCGCGATCGGTGTGTACGACTCGCGCTTGCCGCCAATGGTGGACACCACTGGCGGTAAGCGCGAGTCATTTCAGATAGCCTGCTGAAAGAGTTTATTGAAGACAGAAATCCAGCGTTGGAGCAAACTGACTTTTAAATAACATGTTGAATATATGTTCATTTTATTTTCGTCAACTGGCGTTTTTAGTTGATTTTACGGTAAGTACCAGTAACGTAACCAGCAAATGCCACATTAAGCAGTCCGACATAGTATGAGCTTACCTGGCGTAACAATTAACTGTTAACGTCAATTAAGCTAACGTTAAATTACCAATATTTGCGAGCTGTCCTTAAAATAAGTCTGTAACCGAAATGTGTGGTTTTACTACATGTTGGTCACTAAAATCCAACTGATGTCATTATATGATAAATTATACCTCACGTTGTTAACCAAGTCAAAATATCGTTAGCGTCAATGAGCTAGCAATGGTGAGTCATCAATGTAAAGTTGGTCATTAACAGGCTAGCTGCCGCTCAGCGGCCTTTGCTAACGTTAACGCTAGCTGGTCGACTACAGCTGGGGTGTGTTCAAAGTCGGCAACACGTAGCAAAACGTATATTTAAAAGGCAACAGTAGTGCGCTGAACGCCCCGTTGTGTCACGCAAACGTTGTAACTTTAGCAACTGAGAGGGCCATACTGTGCGTTCTCTTGGAAGAATTATCGGAGCCTGATGAAATAGGTTCAAATTCGTGTTTGATTTTTGAACTTTTTAAACTTCTACTTACCACAAACATGTCGTTTAATGTCATCAACCGTGGGGAATACAAAGCTCTAAGAGATGCATTTACACACTGCCGTCGTTGTGTTCATTGGGGCACTGTCGTTTAAAGATGGCGCGGTTTACATGCATGTTGCAGCTGATTAGATGACACCCCTGGTACACCCACCAAACAGAGGATAACACACCTCAGACGCGGTTGTGTACCGTTGCACACCGGTTGTAGGAAACGGGTTGTTCTACCCGGAGAACAAATAGTTACCCTGGATGTAACTCCAGTTCTATGAGTCCGTGCGTAGCCCTCTAACAGGCTTCGCTATTGGTTTACCCCTCCGAGGCTCCACCTCGGCGCCTGAAAAGAAAATTGAACTCACCTGCTCCGTAGGAGTGGGTAGCGTACTCATCCCCTATAAAGCCCTGCCGCTGTCAGTGCTCGTCTCCCTTTGAAACTCAGCATCTCACATCCGGGGGCCAGCTGGGCAGGCAGTTAGAGGGCTACGCACGTACTCATAGAACTAGATTTACATCCAGGGTAACTATTTGTTCTATTTCGTACGTGCTCCGCCCTCTAACGGGCTTCACTATTGGTTTAAACCTATGGCGAAGGCCGTTAGGGATGAATGTACTCCCAGGTGGCCCCGCACCCTAGAGTTCCATATAGAAACCTACGAAGCTGTGTCCCTCCCTGGGTGGCATCGCCCGACTGCGTACCCCGACCCAGGTCGTGACACACCAAACAACACCAGACCCAGGCCGGTGTCAGACGGGGCCCCTTCCAATAAGGCCCCTTTTAGAACGAAAGAACGAAGGAATGAGGAGGGGGGGGGGGGCTTGTAACCGTCATATCCCGTGTAGCGCCCCTCCCCCCACACCTGCAGGCGAGGCGCCCCCAGAGCGCATCGCCCCAGGGTGTGGTAACATACTAGTTAGTGTTGGACTGAATGCGCGACCGAACTGGCGGTCATGTCCCTCAGATATGACCGCGCAATGGTTGACGCGGAAGACCACGAGGCCGCCTTGCAAATTTCCTCCACAGACACGCCCCTAAACAGTGCTGTGGAGGATGCGATTCCCCGGGTAGAATGTGCGGTCAGCCCCGTCGGGGCGGTGAGGCCCACCGCCGAATAGGCTCTGCCGATAGCCTCACAGATCCAGTGGGCGAGGCGCTGCGATGACAGTGGGGCCCCTTGAGCACGCCCTCCATAGCTCACAAACAGCTGATCCGCCTTCCTAAGGCCTGCTGTGCGTCTCATGTACAGGATGAGCGCTCGCACTGGGCACAGTCTATGCAACCGTTCCTGCTCGCTGGTAGCATGGGGCGGAGGACAGAAAGCCCTTAGCCGAATCACCGAAGAACTGAAGGCTGAAGTGATGACCTTAGGTCGAAAGGACGGATTAGGGCGAAGTTCCACTGATCCACTATCCTCGCTTACGGTCAGGCATGACGGGTGCACGGAGAGGGCCCCCAATTCGCTCACCCTCCTGGCCGATGCCAAGGCTAAAAGGAGGGCCGTCTTGATCGATAGGGGATGCAGATCCGCCTGGTCCAAGGGTTCAAATGGTGGTCCCGCCAGGCCGTCCAGCACCGTCTGCAGATCCCTCTGTGGAACCACGCGGGGTTTCAGCCTGCGGACTCCCTTCAAAAACCGCTTTACCAGGGGGTGATTTCTAGCTGAGAAGCGGTCAAACCCATCATGGCCCACTGCAATGGCCGCCGCGAAGGTGGATGCTGCACGGCCCCTCTCGAAGAGCCCCTGAAGGAACTCTAGCACTCCCTGAAGGGGGCATGAGCGCGGGTTCAGGCCTCTCACCAGACACCAGCCCACGAAAATCCGCCAACGAGTCGCATAAGCCTTGGACGTGGCCGGGGCACGCGCATACTGAATTGTGGACACCACCGCTTCGGGTAGGCCCGATTCAGTTAACCTTACCCTTTCAGCTTCCAGGCCAGGAGGGGGCAGGTGCGGACGGCGTTCGGTATCCGAGTCCCGGTTAGGGGAGGGTCCGGAATTTCCCATGGGCTCCCCAACGCCAGCTGTATAAGGTCCGGAAACCATCTGGCGGTCGGGCACAGTGGTGCCACCACAATTATGGACAAGTGCTGCACCCTCACTCTGCGAAGTAGTGGCATTAATAGCCGCCAGGGCGGGAACGCATATAGCAGGCTGGCCGGCCACACTGAATGGGCCAACGAATCCACCCCCAGGGGAGGATTGTCGGTAGGCCTCAGGGAGAACCACAGCGGGCACAGAGCGTTCTCCCTGCTGGCAAACAGATCCACCCTTGGTCGCCCGAACAGCCTCCAGATTCGCTCGGCTGTCGCTGGTGGAAGGCTCCAATCCTCCTCGGGCAGCGCCCCCCTGGACAATCCATCTGCCCGAGTGTTGAGGATGCCAGGAACATGCTGGGCCTTCAGGGAGCGCAAGTGGCGGTCTGCCCACACCAGGATGGAAGCCGCCACCTTGTGTAGGGCCGCTGACCTGACTCCCCCCTGTCTGTTGAGATAGGCTACCGCCGTCGTGTTGTCTGACCTCACCAGGACGTGCCTCCCCTCCAACTGTGGGGAAAAATGGTGCAGCACCCTCTGAACTGCCAAGAGTTCTAGTAGGTTGATGTGCTGCCGGGGCCCCTGCCATGTACCAGCGACAGAAGCAGGGCCACAAGTTCCTCCCCACCCTGTGAGGGAGGCATCCACAAATACATGGGCATAGTGAGCCATGCACTTCAACCGGACTCCCTCGCGGAGCCGGCTGCCTGAGGCCCAAAACGCTAAGGTTCGCCGTGCTTGCAATGGTATGTGAAGCATGCGCTGCTGGTCTCGCCTCGGATCCAGCCGAAGGCGTATAAACCAGCGCTGTAGATCCCTCATGTGCAGCAGCCCTAAGCGGACTACTAGATGGGCAGCAGCCATCATCCCCAGTAGCGACATGACTGCTATAGCCCGCACTGAGACTGCGTCCCGTAACTGTTGAGCACAAGCCAGGATCGCTCCCGCTCTCTCCACCGATAAGCGTGCGGTCATGGTCCGAGAGTCTAGCTGCATTCCCAAATATCGCGCCGTCTGGCTGGGCTGTAGGGTGCTCTTCTCGTAGTTGATGGCCCAGCCCAGCTGCCTAATATGCCACATCACAAACCTCGTATGAGCGATTGCCATCTGCTTGGAAGGGGCCAGGATCAGCCAATCGTCCAGATAGGTTAGAATCCGCACCCCCTTGCGCCAAAGCGGTGCAAGGGCCGTCTCCACACACTTGGAAAATGTCCGTGGTGCTAGGGAGTATCCGAATGGAAGACGGCAAAACTGAAAGATCCGGTCCTGTAGCGCAAAGCGAAGGAACTTCTGGTGGCGCGGCAGAATTGGGACATGAAAATAGGCATCTGTCAGATCTATTAATGTCATCCAATCTCCCGGCCTGACACATTCCAGCAATGCCTTCACCGTCAGCATTCGGAACGGTCTGCGCACAATGTGCTTGTTCAGCTCCCGGAGATCCAAAATGGGCCTCAGGCCTCCCGATTTTTTGGGGATCAGGAAATACGGGGAATAAAATCCCGCTCGAGCTTCTGACAGAGGAACCGGTCTTACGGCCCTTTTCCGTAGAAGCGAGCTTACCTCTTCCTCTAAAAGCGTTCTTTGCGCGGAATTGGGGAACTTCGTCCGTACGACGCCTTTGAATGGGGGAGGGCGGCAGCGAAACTGCAATGCATATCCCTTCCGCAACGTTCTGTCTAACCAACTCGGAAGGGGGGCGCACAACCTCACCCACGACTGATAGTGGTTCGTCAGTGGTGAAGTAGTTGACTCTATGGTCTCCGATTGCCAAGGCCCTCCCGCAACGCCCCGCCCCTTGTGGGAGGGTTCGTCCGGGGGGCCCTGCCTGAAAGGGCTGAGAGGCTAATGGCAACAATGTATTCGCTGCAACCCGAAGCACGTCACCTGGTGACTCGCTCACCGTGGATGGTGGGGGCGCAGTTGTCTCTGAGTCAAGCGGGAGCTCCCCCTGACGCTTACTCTCAGAAACATTGGTCCTTAAATACGTCACGAGCTGTGGGGCTGAACGAGTGACACCTTCCTCCACGGGTTTGGAAGCCCCAGTACCAGATTTACGCCCACATACACGACCCGTCCTTTGCCACTGGAATGTGTAGGGGGACTTTTGAGAAACTTCTTTAGAAATGGAGCCAGAATTGCGGTCAAGGCTGCCTCCGTGTGACCCGGAAGCGGAAGTCAGCTGACGTGACCCGCTCAAGCAAACCGCGCTGGAAACATGTTGGCTTTTAGTCTGTGCCTGTTTCTTCGCTGGTGGCATGCCTGGGCAAAGTAAGTTGCTTGCACACGGCGACTTGTTAGTCATCCCAGCACTAAAAATTAGGGGATTGCTTTTTAGTTTAGCCAACAAGTGTGGCCGATTACTACCCTGAGTAATTCGACACCAACTGCGCCGGCGGTTAGCTAGCCAGTACTTCGTAAACAGGCTATTAGCCGGTGAAGCCCCAGTTTTAAGAGCAAGATTTGACGGAGGCGGAGAGGAGACACAAGCTTCACGCCCGCAGTCCTTACTAACCATTTTCATGGCAGACAGGGCTACCGCACTGTCTCCGGCAGATTTTTGACCCAGATTGCCCTGGCTGCAAACACCTGAACCAGCCAGCGTGTCAGTGTGTGCAGTGTGGGAACAAACAGACTCAGAGGCCAAACACTGAAAACTCTGTTTATTTTCTAGCTTCACCCAGGCTGGCCGCCGAGGACCCCCACCCCTGGCGCGGTTCTGGCGACTCTGCCGCTGCGGTCGGCGCGGCTCCAGGCTTGGCTGGCTGAGGCCGGGGAGCGATCCATCCGATCTACGGCGGCGGCGGCTGGGCGGCGGCTGAGTGTAGCGTGGACCGGAGGCGGACTGCTGCGGGCGTAGGTGGGAGCCTAGCTGCTCGGCTGCCTTCCGAGCTGCCTCCAGCCGGTCCACCATAGCTTGGACATCCGGACCAAACAGCGATGCGGTGGAAATGGGCGCGTTGATAAGCGCCCGCTTCTCCCGCTCCTTCAAAGATGACAGCCCCAGCCACAGGTGGCGGTGCCCCACCTGGGCTGCGCACATGCTCCTCCCTCCGGTGATGGCAAATGCCTGGGACATCCGGAGCATCGCTGCAGCTGAGGTCTGGACCCCCTCGATTTCCTCCGGCGTTAACTCCGACTTCTGGTGCACGAGTCGATCCACGGACCCAGCCAGAAACGCTAGATTGCTAGCCAACGTGACTCCCTGGGCCGCGTTGGCATAACAGCGGTCGAACAGGCTCGCCGTCATCCTGTCCCTCTCGTACGGATGCAGCGGCTGACCACCTGGCCACATAGAGGCGGTGGGGACCAAGCACCACCTCACCGCGTCTTCAATGGGCGGCACGCCCGTATCCCACTTCCGACCCTCGACGGTGGAATACGGCGCATATGCCACTGCTGGGGATTTAGCGGCGACCGGATTCCCCCAATCACGCCGGGCGTATCCAATTATAGGCGGCATCTGGGGACAGATTACCTTGGGCCGCGGCTTGGCTTTCGGCTGGGCCAATAGGCCTACAGTGAAGTCATCCCCATAGGTGTTTGGTGGCTGCAGGGGCAGGGGCATCTCCATCCGCACCGCCGCCGAATGGAACAATCCAGGCAGGTTGCAATGGATAGCGGTGCTCGGGGGGAGCCCCCTCGTCACAGAAGAGGCCCGCTGGATCCTCCTGATAGATGCGCAGGTCGTCCTCCTCATCATATTCGCTCCACGGTTTGGAGCGGGGGGCCGCCACCGACTCTCGGGCTGGCTCCGAGCCAGCCTGGAGGGTGCGTGCGGCCCTCAGGAACTGCTGGCGGTGCTCGCGCTCCTCCCGGGGGAGCACTGCGCAGGCAGCGCAAGAACCAGACTCCAACTGGTGACGCCAACCCAAACACATGAAACAGTCGTCCTGTTGGTCTTCTGCCACCATGGGGAGGCGCACTGAAAACAAACTTTCGCCATTTTGAATGTTACGTGGTCCAATCTCTTCAGGCTGAGTGAAAAAGGGAGACGAGCACTGACAGCGGCAGGGCTTTATAGGGGGTGAGTACGCTACCCACTCCTACGGAGCAGGTGAGTTCAATTTTCTTTTCAGGCGCCGAGGTGGAGCCTCGGAGGGGTAAACCAATAGCGAAGCCCGTTAGAGGGCGGAGCACGTAAGAAATAGAACGTAACACAACGATGTGCACTAGTGTGACTTTGAACGCACCCCTGCTTTCAAGCCGGACGCGAAACGAATTTTGCGCACGACAGATTACATTCAAAGTCAAGACAAATATAGGCGAAAGACATTGAATGCCATCTGTCGTGGGAAATATTCGTTTAACGTCCGGTGTGAGAGCAGCTTAACCCGTTTACGTTAGCCAGCAAACTCCCGGGTTAGCCCAAATTTCCTGGCCAATAAAGCGGGATGCAGGATAGCCCTTGCTAGCGGCGATTAATCATAGCCGCAGTTATTCACTGGCTTGCTGCAACTAATGGGGATAAGTTAAAAAGCGATTCTGCCCGGACAGTACCTTAATGTTTAACTGCCGGGATCATTTAGGAGCGAGTCCAATAGCCATGACATTTAATTTGGTTACCTAACACACAAAATATAAAACACAAGAGGCAACCAATGACGTAATCTAGTGGTAGGGGTTGTTGGACTCACTAGGAGAGCCATATCGTCATGTTACTATAGCACATCATTAACTTTATCAACAATACAACGTATTTATTGTTTTGACAATTTTTAAGAATTTAGTCATATTCGTACAAGTCCGCCACGTTATTAGCAAACTGACAACGTGGTTTGCCAGCCACCGTAAGGTTATTCCATTTGAAATATGTCGTCTCCGCTACTTACACTGCCTGCAAAATTTGCACATGGGACAAGGTCATGCCTCCCTCCTAAAGTTTTTCTTTTTCTTCTTCTTCATTGGGGTTTTAAAGTTAATTAAAACTTGTGGTGTATTACTGCCAACCACTGGCATTATCATCTTAGGAGCATCATCTTGAGTACCCAATATAGGGACGAGGCAGAATAGTTCACGGTGTGCTGCAAAGAAAACTTGCTCCTTAAGAATCTGGCAGTTCACAATATTGGGCACGTGTCAAACTGGCGCCATGGAGGGCCAAGAGGCTGCAGGTTTTCATTATATCCAAAAACTCCGGCAGATGATTTCATTGATTCCCTCACCTTCATGCAGAAAACAGGGGACTCATGAGGGTATTCCCCAGGTGGAGTTTTTGGATGGAATGAAACCCTGCAGCCTCTTGGCCCTCCATGGCATCAGTTTGACACCCCTGAAGGGCAATACATGACCATCTGGGATTAAATTCAAATTTTTTTGGTGGTACATATATGGCTACAATGGACAAAAAAAATTCACATTTTTTATGCATGGAACCCTTTGTGAAATTTTTGAGGGGCTCTTAAAACGTGTGAGGAAGGGAAGGTGAAATTGAAGAAAATGAAAAATCCAGTTTTCACCTTCAAATATCTCTGTGCGCCCTCATTTCACCTCTGATATTTTGTGACCTAACTGCCACTTAAAGGTGACATACAAAACCCAAAACCAGTGAAGTTGGCAAAGACAAGTTACTTAATGTTCGAACAGGTAAACTTTGTAATTTTTTGCAAATATTAGCTCATTTGGAATTTGATGCCTGCAACACGTTTCAAAAAAGCTGGCCCAAGTGGCAAAAAAGACTGAGAGAGTTGAGGAATGCTCATCAAACCCTTATTTGGAACATCCCACAGGTGAACGGGCTAATTGGGAACAGGTGGGTGCCATAATTGGGTATAAAAGCAGCTTGCCTGAAATGCTCAGTCATCCACAAACAAGGATGGGGCGAGGGTCACCACTTAGTGAACAAATGCGTGAGCTGCTTTGCAGTGTATTCAATTGAATATAGGTTGAAAAGGATTTGCAAATCATTGTATTCTGTTTTTATTTACGATTTACTCAACGTGCCAACTTCACTGGTTTTGGTTTTGTTCATTGATGGTACCGAGGAAAGTTGATTGCTAGATGTGAAAAAAAAAATTATTGTGCGGTTTTTGAGATATCTTTTTTTTTATTATTTCTCTGTCCTATGTTTAACAATGGGGCCAAAATTTCAAGGTCCCATAAAATGGGCAAAAATGATTCAATCAAAAATAAAACGTCTGGAAATATGGTCTCATAGTATGTTATGACAAATTTAAATGAAAATTCATAAGGCTAAAAAAAGAAAAAAAATGACATCCGTCGTTCCAAATGACAGACGACGGACGCCACACCACGACAATAGCTTTTCGGCCAATAGAGCCGGTAAGCTAAAAATTGGAGGTCATTCTGGAATTCAGGAAAAAGAAAATGGACAGCCTGTATTCATCAGCGGTAACCGTGTGGAGAGGGTCTCGGACTTCAGCTTCCTGCGAGTCCACATCATGGAGGACCCGACCTGGGCCGCAAACACTGCAGAGCTGGTAAAGAAGGCCCAGCAAAGACTATACTTCCTGAGAGTTGCCAGGAAGAACATCATCCCCCAGACACTGTTGATGTCCTCCTATCAATGCTCTATAGAAAGCATGTTGATATTCCATCTCTGTGCGTGGTTCTACAGCAGCAGAGTGGCACAGATGGCGACACTCCAGGGCGTTATGTCGCCCAGAAAACTCTCGGCTACACTCTCCTCTTACTTGAACTACACAATTCCAGCTGCCTAAGAAAAACCCTAGACATATCACCCGGGACACAATCTGCTTGAATTGTCAGACAGACAGTACATGACTGCAAGGGAAAAAAACAGACAGACTGAAAAAAGCTTTTACCAAACAGCCTTGAGAGCATTAAATGCTGCCAAGGCATGATTCAGTTCGTACCGTATGCATTGTGCTGGGGGATCTGTGCAATATTGTTGTATGTGGTTCTCTGTATGGGTTTTGTTTTTGTGTTAGTTTTTACTAATTTCAGTATGCATGTGTGTATGCAGGTATATTCTTACATTTTAGTATTCATTTTTGTACTCATACATTTGCACTCAATTTCTTTGCTCATGTTACAATGATAATAAAGATTATTCTGATTCTGAGTTGAAAACTACTCTATCTGGCTGGATGAGGTGCTGGAAGCATAAGAGGGCTCAAATCAGCAAAGACCCCCACCACTCACCAAGATCCATGCAATGTGTCACTATAATTAAGAGAAGGTCCACTTATGAAAAGCTTCTATACAGTGAAATGTTGCAGATCTGAGTGTGCAAAGGTCTTTTCTAACAGTATGAGAATTCAAGAAAGATTTAAGTTGCACTTGTCATTCCACCTGCCATCCCAGAAAGCATTTCAGTTTTAGTTTTTTTTCCAGAACATTTTCTTGGTGTGCTATCTGTTCTTTCATGGGGTGAAGAGTAACTATTTGTGATCATTACTCCACTCAGATTTTAAAAGTGATACTAAACGAATCCTCTTACAATGACAGATAGAAATACCGTAGAAATTCCATGTCAAATCAACCCAATTTTAATCAACTTCCCCACCAAAAAAAAATTATTTTTATTATATTCCCCACAGTGGAAGATTTATATATCTGGTATGAAATGGGAAAATAATTAAGCTCAATTATTGCCAGTTCTTGAGATTTAGCTTCTTTTAGGGAGGGGGGGTCAGTTTTAAGAAAATCGCCATAATTTTGGAGTAAGTTTGAGGGCCTGAGAGATGCATTTGCAGAGCAGACAGACCCATAAGTTTCATTTTGTCATGAGAATAGTTGCAGAACTCTTCGCTTAAGCTCCTTTTCTTTACTCAGTGTGTTTACTTTACCGGTACTGTGGCCTGAAAAAAGCAAAAAAAACATCAATCATGCAAATTTTTTCCAAATTCAATGCATTTATTATTCTGTAACTAATTAAGATGAAGCCCTGAGACTTGGTATGCAAACTGTCGGTCATCTTCCGAAGACCACAAAAAATATCAAAGTCACAATGGTTGTATTTAATGTTTTAATAACCTTGGAAGTTTGCTTCAAATGAAAATAGCGTATTTTGGGTTATTATAGTGGGTATATATCTCAAAAGGGACACAAGTGTTCAATGTCATATTTTTAGTGCTTGAAGGCATGGGTGTTGGGTCTAACTTATTAAAAAACTGGAGATGTAAAACTCCTTCCTTTAGACTGTACAGCATGCCAATCATATTAAGTGATTATCATTGGCTGATGTAGGGTATTGTTGCATTCCACCGCCAGGTGGCTGCAAATCCCAAAAGCACGGCCCATTGGAAAGACTTGAAATCTCTGCAAGCATAGCTGGATTTGAACTTTGGCCTATATCTCAGCTGTACTTTGGCCTAGATATGCTCAAATTTAAGCACTTGTTCCTCTTGTGCTATTCTAACATCCAGCAAAGTTTGGTTAAAATCTATGTGGCCGTTTTTGAGATATCCTGCTAACAGACAGACGGACAGACAGACAAACAACCAAACAAACAAACCAACCAAAGCCGGTGAAAAAATACACTTCCTTGGCAGAGGTGAACAAGTTTGTGTCTCACATTCATCTGTTCAATTACACCATGGCTCAGGTGCCCCGAAAATTAAGTAAGACACGACACATGATTGGCATGCTGTACAGTCTAAAGGAAGAGTTTTACATCTCCAGTTTTTTAATGTTAGACACAGGACCCATGCCTTCAAGCACTAAATATATGACATTCATCAATTGTGTCCCTTTTGAGGGATATACCCAGTACTGCCAATGCATATCTAATGTGCAAAGTTTTATCAAAATTTTGATGTGGGGGGCTCTGGATGAGTTGACACAGAATGACCCCATAGCTGAAACATATAAGCACCTGAAAGCAAGTTTTGATATCTTACTGGAGAGTAATATTTTTCAGGACTGGATTAATCCAATTTAAAACAAGGGGAAAAAACCCTGTTTAAAGAATTAGAAAAGGCGGTGCTTCAGTACTCAGCTAGGTCAAAAATTGGTTAAGATTAGGTTTCTGGAAAAAATTGAGTTTATGGGTTGATAGTTTTTGCTTCAATTTTTGTAGAAAACATGGCAGAATTTGGAGGTGTGAGCTCAGTTACCCAATGGCGGCATTTCCGGCACATTCTTCATGAGCTCCAAACCCCACAAAGAAGCGACCTTGAACCCCATGTGGCTGGTCCCAGCAGGGCAAACAGTGAAGAAACATGTCATGAAGACATGACTTTTGACACCATCACAGTGACTAAAGACAGTGACAATGACATAAACGATGACATCCACGACAATGACGACGACCACCACCACCACCACCACCTTTTTAACGACTGTGTAAGCAGTTCGAGTGAGGAGGACGACATTTTCACAGACATTGATGATAGCTGTACTTTTCAAGATCTGCCCAATGAACTGCGTCAGTGGGCAGTGCAGTCAGGGGTGACACAAAACGCAACCGATAGCCTCCTCAAAATTTTAAGTAAATACATCCCCACTCTCCCGAAATCTGCCAGAACTCTAATGAAAACAACAAAATCCCATGAAGTAAAGACAATCGATGGTGGAGAGTATGTCCATTTTGGAATACTAGAACATTTGCTACTAGACAAACAAGAGCTTCTGTCACATGCTGAAGAAGTCCGGTTGCAGGTTAACATAGACGGGCTGCCATTGTTTAAAAGATCCCCCAAACAACTTTGGCCTATTTTAGGTAAATTCCCTTTTGAGAGGGATCCATTTGTAATTGGTGTCTTTTGTGGAAGCAGCAAGCCATATGATTCAAATCAGTACTTGCATGCCTTTGTTGAGGAGGTCTCCACTCTTGAGCAAGGATTTATTGTAGATGAGAGGGTCTTTCACTTGTCACTTCATTGCTTTGTTTGTGATGCTCCAGCAGGGGCCTACATTAAACAGACAAAAGGGCATGGAGGGTACAGTGGATGCGACCGCTGCGTTCAAGAGGGATCATATGTGGGGCGAAAAATGATCTTCCCCGAAACCCAGGCTACAAAAAGGACAGATCAATCTTTTGCTGGACAGCTTGATGAAAGTCATCACAAGGGCCATTCTGCACTCAGCAAATTAAGCTTGGGCATGGTCACCCAATTTGTGCTCGATAACATGCATGTAATTTGCCTCGGTGTCATGAGGAAAATGCTGAGATTTTGGACAAAAGAAGACCTGAAGTACAGATTGTGCTCCCATAATGTTAATACCATCTCAGACAGACATTCAGGGATGTCTCAACACATACCCTGGGGATTCGCAAGTAAGCTAAGATCACTTTCAGATTTAGACCGTTGGAAAGCCACTGAGTACAAGCAATTCCTTCTTTACACTGGTCCAATGGCACTCAAAGGAATCCTACCATCTCCACTGTATGCCAACTTTATGACATTGTCCATCAGAATCTATCTGATGCTTTTTCCTACGCTGTGTCACCATTATTGCGATTTTGCAGACTCATAAGGTATTTCATCAAAGAGTTCGGGACCTTGTATGGTGTTGAGGAGATTGTTTACAACGTTCACT
Organism: Gymnothorax reevesii; assembly: GCA_029721435.1. Classification (NCBI taxonomy): domain Eukaryota; kingdom Metazoa; phylum Chordata; class Actinopteri; order Anguilliformes; family Muraenidae; genus Gymnothorax; species Gymnothorax reevesii. Next base: position 14,253,332 of record CM056577.1, on the reverse strand, counting down.
GTTTGTGTCATCTGGCAGAAGACGTGAGGAGGTTTGGTCCACTAGACTGTGTGTCCACATTTCCCTTTGAAAACCTTCTGGGCCACCTAAAAAGAAAGGTCCGAAGGCCTCAGCATATTCTGCAGCAAATTGCAAATGTTGTGGAGAGGCAGTCCAAACACATAAAATCAACTTCATACGCAGATAAACCAAAAATTGGAGGAAAGCACTCAAAAGGGCCAACAGGGCCACAACTTGCTACAGCTACGCAGTACACGAAGGCCTCAATTGAAAATGACATGATAAAATGCAAAACTGGAGACAACTGTGTCATGGACAGGGGACAGCTCGGTTTGGTGGAGAATATTTTGCATGACACCACCACAGAGGAAACGTTCATCCTGTTCAGACAGTTTGTAGATCTATCCCCACTATACACTGAACCTATAAACTCACAAGATATAGGCATCCATACAGCTTGTGAGCTTGATGCTGTTGTCAAAGTGTACAAGCTGTCTGATATTAAGGCAAAATATGTTCTGCTCCCACTTGGATTTGGCTGGGCAGCAATGCCATTGCTGCATTTATATTAGAGTCAGTCCTGGACAGGGACAACAAAATTGACCGCAGCAATGTAGCCCCCTCCTCATCCACTTCATTAAACCCTACCCACCAGTACGCCACCTCTGAGGGCCTCTTATTATAGTACTGCATTATACCAGATCTTGCTTCTTTTGTGTTGTGGCACAGGAGATATTTACAGTGATTTGTTATGATAGAGGTTATGAGTAAACCCTGGTAAGGTAGGAGCCGTGTGAACAATCTGAACTGATTTTTGATCTGTTCCTCCATCGGCTCACTACTTTATTATTTTGACTTTGTTACACCAACAGGCTGTAACCAGATGTGGTGCTCTTGAGCTACCATAGTCACTTGTGGCTGCCCTAAGCGGGTTCAGTCAGGGCCAGTGCCCGCGTTTCATTCTCGGATTGACAGCTGAGATTGTTGAGTAGTGACAGTGCAAATGACGCACCTCCTCTCGGCGGCTGAGACCTGCCCATTAAGTGCTAATGGCTCTTTTTCTCTCTCCTGTGCCACAAGCCGTTCCATTTTCTTGATGCAGTAGCATTTTTCTTTTTTTTTTGGTTGGCTTTATGTAGGCTATTGACAACACACAAAATAATAAGTCAAGTGTCACTGTACACATCACAAACAGCTCATTTGTTATTACTGAAGTGCTTGTCGCATTCACGTGGCACGTGTCAGCATTACAATACCACGCGCTTTTCTTTATTTCCTCTCGTGTCTCACTGGAAAAGCAATAAAAATCAATTGATTCTTCAATTAGCCGCAAATACAGTACATACCTCACCCTTGCATTTCTTTTGGAGTTAAGTATATAACCACTAAATGGCCAAACTAGTAATGATTTTCACCTCTTTTACCGTAATACTCCTGTACTCGTTCTAGAAGAAAGCGGCAAAGTGTGCCAGACTGACTGCCATGTTGGTGTTGGTAGGTGCCGAATATTGAGCGAGACGAGAGATGTAGTGGATGTAGCTCATTTAGTGGTCTCAGACCAAGTAAATATAACTTCAAAACTTTGACAACCTACGACTTTCTTGACTTGAAAAATCATCTTTTCAACAGATAAACATCATATGTGAAATTCAGACCCCAAAATGAACAAAAATTCGAAGGACCAAAAATTCACGTTTCTTTCGCCATTGACCACCATCAAAATTTTTTTCTAAGTATAGCCCCATGAATACAGAAGTACTGGTACTAGAAGTACTAAGCATAACCTCGGCTCTCTATTATAAGTTGCGCCTCACCTGACTGCGTGGAATAGATAACATTACATTATCTTTGTTTTAAAAACATGCAGACTTTACTTACCTACGTACTAAGTGACTTCTACTGATTTGACAAAACATTTCCTCATCTCTCACTTGACTCATCTATATCCACTAAAGATGCCAAGCTATGCTGGTTTCAAACTCAAGTTAGTATTTTTCAGTATTTTTAGAGGTTTCTGTACTCTTAATTTTTTTATTTCTTAATGTACCATAATTTTATTAGTATTATAAATTGTATTCGTATTATATACCATATTAATGTACCATAATATTCATTTTAATTAATAATGCATTATCTTTTCTTCATTTCAACAGATGGACTCACCTTTTTTCCATGTCGTGGAATTCTTGGGACGGGGGGAGGTCGAAGTCGTCAGCAGTGCGTGGATGGTTGGGGAGGATGTCTGCACAGTAAAAAATGGAGTGTCAATATTCCAGAGTAAACCCATTTTCCTCTGGATAGAGTAGTTATAGCACTATGCAGAGTGAAATCGTCTAAATGGAAGTGTCAAAAGTGAGAGTCAATTCCCACTTCCACACAAGGACGAAATCTACTCTGCAGGGTGATGATTCCCTATAGTGTCAAATATTTTTACACACCTCATTGTTAATTTTGACACAAAATAGAGTAAAATTAACTATAAAAATCTTACACTGGCTGTAGAGTAAAATTAACACTGATTTTGAGTGGGACCAAATGTTATCTGACAGAGAGTTAAATTCAACTCTTAAAGAGTAAAATTGACACTATGATTTTTACTGTGTGCTATTGGCCTCCATTCAAATTTCCAAATTCCATTAAAAAAGCTCAGCTGCAGCATCACAAACCAGGACCTGACTGGGAACCATATATAGTGCGCTCACTCTACAAAACATGTAAGTCATTTAGGAAATATTGTTGGTTAACTTGTAATGCAATCTCCATAATAATAATAATAATAATATACTTCCGAAATAATGCCCTTGCCATTTCTTGCAGGCTCAATTTGTAACTCTAACATTTGTTAAATTAGGTGTCAATTCATTTGTGCTTATATGGTCAAGCTAAAGTTCAGACAAAAAGTTGACCTTAATGGACAGTCCACTGCTGGTCAAAGCGAAAGGGCACCGTCTTAAAAACACGGCGCTTCACCATCAGTTCTGAGCCTGGGTTTAGAGTATCAGCGACTGTCTGAATGATTTTGAGTTCAGCTCATCACATTTGAAAAATTGAAGTGGTGCATGTTTCTTTTCTTTTTTTTTTTTTTTTTTTCTTTACAGCTGATTACAAAAAGGCAAGGAAAAAAGCAAAAAAGGCTGAGGGAACGTCTCACCTGAGTTCGGAAAGTGACAGCGGGCTGGGGAGGCTCATCAGGATAAGGCAGTGAGTTCTTGCATTGATTATTTAAAACTAACACAGGTAAAAGAAGTACTCAGGTCTTTCACTTGAATAATAATACAACAATGTAAGAACAAGTCAAATTTTAAAATCCAACATAATATTCTTGAATTATTATAAGCACTGCATCAATAAATAACTGTCCTTTTACAGCTGAATTATTGTTGAAAGCATGTTGTCAGAGTACCATGAGTGACACTTACTTCAGAGTTAACAATTCAATAAAAGTACTCAGAAAATAAAAGGATGCATGAAGACATGTAAATTTACGTTGTTTATTGCTCACAATTTCTAGCCAATTTCATTGCATTTTTATTAATATTTCACAAAACTTATTGTGGTAATATGATTGGAAAAAGTATTATTTCCGTCAATAGCTTCCACACAGCGCTAAAGCTATATAAATCTAATAGTCATTCCTCATGAGGCACACCTCGCATTCTTTCAGAATATGCTTTCTTAAAAATGTTTTAAATATTCAATGAAAATAAATGTAAAATAAATAAAATCAATATGAATGGAACAGCCAAAACTTTTTCATTAGCACCCCGTACACTTGAGAAAGGCATGCGAGACAAAGCCTATAAAATTCTAGTCATCATTCTACATAAGGCACACCATTCTGTTTTCCAGAATATTTTTTTAATTGCATTTTATAAATATTATACTAAAATTAATGTATTAAAATTAATTTTTTTCAATAGCTACAAGGCAATTTATGTGAAGACTTGAAACAAAATCCAAATTATTCTAAAATTCACTTTATCTGGCACATCTCCTCTTATGGTCAGAATTTGATCCCTGGCATTTTAATGAATATTAATAGAAAATTAGTATGTTACTATTACTGGAAAAAGCATTACTTTTTTTCAATAGTTTCTGGATAACTTGATGCTGTAATGTGAATATGGGCCACTAGATGGCAGTATTTACCTTTTTTTTATTCAGTTCAGACTGGAGCTAGGTTTAGACATGTCCTGGGCATGTCTGGGGAAAGTCCCAGAAAATAAAAAAAAGAGGTCTAAATGTGGGTGGGGTCTGCAAAAGAGTATATAAGGAAAAGAATTGAGACAGTAAAGTAGAAGGAGAAATTGCAAGAAGAAGGATACACGTGACCAGACCTGTCATTTCTGTTCAAGACCTGTGAAGTTTCTTTTGTGGATGTTTGCCTGTAAAAGAGCCTTTTCCTCACCCAGCACATCACCAGAAAACCCACAAGGACTGTAAATATTTCTGTTTTTTTTTTGTTTTCCAATCAATCTTGGTCTGTAGTTGTAAATAGTAGTTTAGTCTTTGTTTGTTAATTAAATGTGTTGAGGTTTTTTAAACTGTGTCTGTCATCCCTTGCTGTTGCTGTTGCGTTGTAAATCTAATAACAAGTTGGGGCCATAACAATGCAGAAAAGTTGAACAAAAATTATATAATTTTACCATTGATTCCACATGAGGCACACTTCTCATTTTTTCAGAACATGCTTTTCTAGCATTTTTATAATTATTTAATTAATATTCACATATTAATAATAACTGAAAAATCATTACTTGTTTCAATAGCGCCCAGGAAACTTGACAAAGGGATGTATCATTAAGCTTATATAATTCTAATATTCACTCTTCGTGAGCCACACCTTTCTGTTTTTTAGAATAAGCCTTCATTGCATTTTTGTAAATATTTAATGAAAATTAATGTAGGAATATCAATAGAAAAAGAACTATTTCCTTCAATAGCTTCCAGGAAACTGGAAATAGGGACACAGCGCTGAACCTCTCATTTGATTTTTCAGTTATTACTAACATGTTAATATTAATAATATGATATTACTTTCACAAGAATAGGACAGACATCCCGAAAACATGATACCTCCGGCCCCAGGTATCACCAGCAATAGAGGCATTAAAAGATTCACTCTGTCATTTTTTTCTCTTGGTTTTTTTTTCCCCAATACTGACCGGCTTGCTGCACATAGTAGCTGAGTAATGAAGTATTTTTTCAGCAGTATAGTCAGATTAGATGGCATGAAATGAAAATACTCAAGAAAAGTACAAGTTGCCCATGTTAAAATTATATTTGAAGTAAATGTTACATTTCACTGCCTAAAACGACTGACTAACCTGCATAATTACAATATTTTGTTATTCATTGTTTCATCATTGTGGAATTTGTTTTTAACATATGCTTTTCTACACCAGACCAAACTCACGGTACGCAGAGAGTAATTCTGAGTAAGACAACATAAAACCTCAGGAGCACCCATCCAAACCATCCCCACCAGCACCATCAGCCCCACCAGCTCCACTGTCTCCACCGACTCCACCTTCCCCACCATCTCTACTTTCTCATCCATCTTCTTCAACTACACCAGATCCACCTGGCCCTTCCACACTGGCTCGTAAGAATTTGCTTCAATCTTTCATGTTTCACTTTAGTTGAAAAGCCAGCATCTCTGATGGTATGGGGATGCATTAGTGCATATGGTGTGGGACACCTGCATGTTTAAAAAAGCACCATGAACGCTGAAAGGTATATAAAGGTTTTAGAGCAACATTTGCTCCCCTCCAGATGACATCTATTCCAGGGAAGGCCTTGCGTATTTCAGTGGGACAATGCAAAACCACATAGTACAGCTATTACAACAGCATGGCTTCGTAGTGCAAGAGTCAGTGTGCTGAACTGGCCTGCCTGCAGTCCTCATCTTTCACGGATTGAGAACATTTGGCGCATGATTATACGAAAAGACCATCAAAGGAGACCCAAAACTCTCCAGCAGCTGGAAGCCTGTATTAAACAAGAGTGAGATCAAATCCCAATGGCTAAACTAAAAAAACTCAATGCACAGATGTTTCCACTCTGTGTTAGAAAGAAGAGGGGATGATAAACCATGGTAAACATTCAATAGTTCCATTCAACATTTGATATGTTATCTCTGTTTTATTATGAAAAAAATACTGGCTGATGTGACTTGAAAGTCATTGCGTTTTGATTTTATTCACAATTTACACTTTGTCCCAACTATTTCGGAATTGCGGTTGTACTTGTTGTGCTAACTACTGTTATAGTAGACTTTTATTTATCGCAAAATATTACTTACTACTTTATCTACAGCAACAGAACGGCTCATGATCAGTCAGCTGGAACATCTGAAAGAGGAGGTGGCTGTGATCAAGCGTATCTTGTTATCACTGACAAATCGCACCTCTCCAGCTGCCGTCCTGCCAGAAGGCATACATTTGCCAATGAGCAACCTCCAGGACCTCAAAATGGTGGAAAGCAGACTTAAGAAGGAGACCTGCTATGAAGACATGGTACATTTTGTTTCCTTATATTCTATGATCACATTTTCCATTATACAAACCCCAATTCCTATTAATTGGGATGTTGTGTACAATGGGAATTAAAACAGAATACAATGATTTGCAAATCCTTTTCTACTTTTATTCAATTAACTTCAGTACAAAGATATTTAATGCTCAAACTGATAAGTGTTATTGTTTTTTTGGAAATATTCACTCATTTTGAATTTGAATGCCTGGAACATGTTCCAAAAAAGCTAGGACAGGGACATGTTTTCCAGTGTGTTCCATCACCTTCCCTTTGAACAACACTCAATAAGCATTTGGTAACTGAGGACATTAATTGTAGAAGCTTCGCAGGTGGAATTCTTTCCCATTCTTGCTTGATGTACGACTTCAGTTGTTCAACACTCCAAGGTCTCCGTTGTTGTATTTTGCGCTTCATAATGCGCCACACATTTTCAATGCCAGACGGGTCTGGACTGCAAGCAGGCCAGTCTATTACCCCCACTGTTCTACTACGAAGCCACGCTGCTGTAACACATACAGAATGTGGCTTGGCATTGTCTTGCTAAAATTAAACAGGGATGTCCCTGAAAAAGACATCGCTTGGATGGCAGCATATGTTGCTCCAAAACCTGTATCTACCTTTCAGCGTTAATGGTGCCTTCACAGATGTGCAAGTTACTCCTGCCATGGGCACTAACACATCCCCATACCATCACAGATGCTGGCTTTTGAACATTGGGGTGAAAAAAAAAAACCTGGTTGAAAAGAAATTTCCTCTTTCGCCCAGAGGACAAGACGTCCATGATTTCTAAAAACAATTTGAAATGCGAACTCGTCAGACCACAGCACACTTTTCCACTTTGCGACAGTCCATTTCAGATGAGCTTGGGCCCAGAGAAGTAGGCAGCATGTCTGGGTGTAGTTGGTAGAGTTTTAACTTGTACTTATAGATGTAGCGGGAACTATGTTAACTGAAATGGTTTTCTTAAGTGGTCCTGAGCCCATGTGGTATTATCCTTTATAGAATGATATCAATTTTTAATGCAGTGCCACCTGAGGGACCGATGGTCACGAGCATTAAATGTTCTTGCCTCTTACGTGTGGAGATTTCTCTGGATTCTCTGAATCTTTTGATGATATTATGGACTGTAGATGATGAAATCCCTAAATTCCTTGCCATTGCACCTTGAGAAACATTTGAAAATTGTTGGACTATTTGCTCACACAGTTGTTCACAAAGTGGTAAACCTCACCCCATCCTTGCTTGTGAATGTATGAGCCTTTCAGGGATGTTCCACGTATACCTAATCATGACACTCACCTGTTTTCAATTAACCTGTTCACCTGTGAAATGTTCCAAACAGGTGTTTTTTGAGCATTCATCAACTTTCCCTGTAATTTGCTGCCCCTGTCCCAGCTTTAAATAAGTGAATATTTCAAAAAAAAAAAAAAAACAATAGAGTTCATCAGTGTGAACATTAAAATATTGTCTTTGTTGTGTACTCAATAGAATATAGGTCAAAAAGCATTTGCAAATCATTGTATTCTGTTTTTATTCACGTTTTACACAATGTCCCAACCTCATTGGAGCAGGGGGTTTGTAGTTTGTTGCTGTCTTCTGAATACACTAAAATTTTACTTAATAAAGTTTATTGTACTGCACTTTCTCAACATAGGCAAAGTATCTGGCAACGATTGGGGGTCACAGTCCATCAGCAAACACCAGGCGGATCCTTTTTCGGATCATGACCACCCCACTGGCCCAACAATTGTGCTGGCGGGGCTCTGACCAAAAGTCAGCTTTTGGGGACATGCTGGTCTGCAGAGCAGTCATAGGTACAGTATGTTTATGTGTAAGACCTTATAAAGGGAAGAAAATCTAAAGTTTGGATTTAATTGTAAAAGCCAAATTACAAACCTTTTATGAATTATGAATTTTTGTGTTAGTTTATTTATTTATTTATACTTCCGCAAGGGAGAAAATACTCAATATGTTACACAATGGCACACATGCTACATAATATCACACAATGGTACGTTAATATAATCAGACACATTGGTGTGGTGGTCTATTCTCAATTCCCCACCCCTCTTCTAGGCATGCCCAATGCTGCAACACGACAGAGCGCTCGGGTCACGTTGGATAGGCCACCACAAAATACATAAAACGGTCTTATTAACATTAGACAAATTCCATTAAAAGTATAAAACAATAGTACGGTGCATAAAACATTAGCCAAATTCAATTGAAATATAAGATAATAGACTATAGGCAGGTATTACCTCGGAATTAAAATTTGTACAAACTTAAAACTATTTCACAAGGAGTTTGGAAAGCTTGAATTCCTTAAAGCACAGTCTTGTGAAATCTTTACATAACAATAGCCCCCTAAGGGAGTCAGCCACTCCGTATTCAGGTTTGACCGACATGGCAACCAACATGCTCAAAGCCACTGCCACAGAAGAGAGGCCAAAACTCCTCAGCCTGTCTGTACTTGACCCTGTGACACGGTGTCCGAGCATCTCGGCTGCCAGGTCACGTACAGGACAATCGACTTTCATTAGTTCTGTGCCAGAGAGATGCAGTTTTTATGCCCCCGCCCTCGAAAGAGGAAGGGGGCATTATGTCGACACCATGTCCGTCCGTCGTCCGTCCGTCCGTCGTCCGTAAACTTTTCGTTTCTGTGGGATAACTATAGAATCCCTCATCCGATTGATGCCATTTCACGGTGGCGTATTGGTGGTGGCTAGAGGAAGGTTCTTTTCGAAAACCAGCATCGTGCGATATTCAACATGGCCGCCACTGCAGCCATCTTGATTTTTGTTTCTGCCCAACAACTAAAGAACACCTTGTCGGATTGATGCCCTTTTCCTGGTCGTTTATTGGTTGTGGCTGGAGGAAGGTTCCTTTCGAAAACCAGCGTCGAGCGATATCTAATATTGCCGCCACAGCAGCCATCTTGATTTTCGTTTCCGCCCAACAACTAAAGAACACCTTGTCGGATTGATGCCGTTTCCTGGTGGTGTATTGGGGGTGGCTGGAGGAAGGTTCCTTTCGAAAACCAGCGTCGTGCGATATCTAATATGGCCGGCACAGTGGTGATCTTGATACGCCCTAGATTAACAAACAGGCGGGGACATATGCCACCCTTTGCGTTGCTCTTGTTAACTTCATGGTCCCTGACACAGAGCGGACATCGAGGGCCCGGAGTAATGCGGGGTGACAGTCAAATTTGCTGAAGCCATAGGCTCTTTTTTTACCAAAGTGCGCTGCAGGGAATCAAGGTCTTTACGATCTCTTGCAGATAGATGCACACAGCCAAAGGCATAGGACAAAGATGATGCACATACCGCATTCCACATTCCAACTTTAGCCTCAGAGCAAAGCCCTAGGTAACACATACCACACTGAGAGACTTTTATATGACTTTCTACAAATTCTGGACTGTTTCTCCGCATGCTCCAAAGAACTACCCTTACTACTCATGATGACAACCAAGGATTTCCATACAATCAAAATTACCAAATGTTATTCCCCTAAGGGACCAATGAGGCTCGGACTGAAAGATATTTTTTCAACTATCATACAGTTATATTTTTGGCCCTAAAATTAAAGCGCCAGGCTTTAGCATATGCATCACAAATGTCAACCAGCTTCTGCAGCCCTGTGACGCCAAGACTAAAGCTGGATTTACGGTTCTGTGTCAACTCCATGCAAACAGCATGGCATCGCCTCGACAACGTTGTAGACTTTTCGAAGTTCTGCGTCGAGGTTGTTTGTGTTGTGCTGTGCCGCGAAGCAATTCACCGCCAAACCGCTAAGAACAAAAACTGGTAAAGCGAAGCGCCGGAACTGATAGTAGAGTGGATCAATCCACAGACATACATAAGTAGACTGGACGCCTTACGGTGGAAACCCAGTAAACTGACGTCCGACGGCAGCGGCCATCTTGCCGCAGTCGACCCCGTGATTTGCTGTGCATTATTGTATTACCAATACAAGCTTTCGAAAACAAATATCTATTCCCCTTGAATATTTTGACCTTGTGGTGGTATAGTTGTTATCACACAAGACTTATTAGCTACTTTTAGACCCGGGTTAAAATTCTCGCTAGAAGCATGTTTTTTCCTCTCAGATGCATACTTTACCATTAGAAGTGGCAAATTTTAAGATGCCTGTCAGTCCATTTGTTATCAATTTCAGTTTCTCATGGCCATATATGAAGATTATGAAACTTATTATTATTAAAAGACCAAATTAAACTAAACATGTGTCATACCTATGAAAGGTAATTCCCTGTTGTCTGGATTGGGCAGTTCGCCGGTTTTTACAGCCATAGGCTGCACAATGTTGAGGTATTTTGCAACGACAGTGATTTATTATTGTCACCGAGTCCTACTCTGCGTTTGGGCGGTGGATCGCTTTAAGATGGCCGCCAAGTCTGCCGTGAAGAAAGGGGGAGGGTCCAATCTAGCCTCTCTTAATGTCTATAGATCTATCAGTGCCCTTGCGGTCTGCCTTGCTTTGACGTGCAGTTAGAAAATTTTTGAGGTACACGGCAGGCGACACAGAGGCTGCGCGGTGGGGGTTCACGTTGCTGCAGAGGCCCTGCGTCTTGACGGCATCGGTTTTACGCAGAACCATAAATCAAGCTTTAGGAGGGTAATATTCTCCGCATATGCAAAGAGGGTAAACCTGTGGTTTCCAATTCTAACCCCAGCCAAATCGGATTGTTCCAATTCCATAAGGTCATTTGAAGACCTGGGTGCAAGAAATACTTTAGTCACCAAACACTGTTGTGATATTAAGAGTAAAAGTTTTGAAAACATGCTTCAGATACTTTTTTAAAGAGATAACATTCAGTGGCACCTGCTGCTTGTCCCAGGGGTTATACAAAGTAGACAAACACGTTTTTGTGGAAAAATAATGCTTTATTATAATAAAAACAAGAAGATAAGTTTCGGACTTTGGTACTTCTAACCATAAAATGCATGGACTTTGGTACTTTTACCACAAATGCCGTTTCAATCATTTTCTGATTGCCAAAACATTCATTTTTGCTACGCTTGTCACATGACACATACGAGCAGCTGATTGGACAGTCATGGACTTAGGCACTTGTTCCTAATGATGTCAAGGACTTGAGTACTTCTGCAAAGACTTGAGTATTTCTCGCACAAAAATTCAGTAGATTCAGGGAAGGCCGCATATCAGTATTGAGGACTTGAGTGCTTAAATTTGGACATTTTTGGCTTTAAATGATGCACATGACACTCTACTTTATGGTCGTAGTGTCAGCTCATTTTTTGGAAAATGTGACTTAAGTACTTCTTGTACCCAGGTCTTCATTTACAAAAATACCGAAAAGGATTGCCAGCAAAAGGCTCCACTGCTGGGTGCCATGCATGACTGAAAAGGCAGGGCTACAGGAGTCATTCCACCTAACAATGGTATCCAGACTCCCATACCAGCGATTCAGAAATAGCCAGTGTTCAACCAGAATTTTACGAATAAGCTTATAAAATAATCCATTGTTCCAAATGCAGTCAAAACACTTCTCCGTGTCCAAACCTCAAACATATAAAGGGTTTTCTCCAGCCTAGGCAAGTGCGACATTGTTGCTGTGCTGATGGTGGAGTGTTATTTTTGAGGTGAGGAAGGTGTGCTGTTATACTGATATGATCACATTCTAAATGTCTTTTTGACCAATCAGATTGCTTGGTTGGAACTACTTGCTGCATAATCCTTAGTTTTTTTCATTTACATTTCAATTGTTGTTTTCTTCCCCTTTTAGATGCTGTGAAAAAAAGCAGCCCAGCCACAGCATCTAAGATTGAGGGTGCCATTAGAACTCGGCTCCGGAATGCGAGGGACAGGGCTGGAGGAAGGAAAAAAAGGCTGAAGAAATTTCCTGCAGTGGCCCCACATGGGCTCTAGGGAGGCATGTTTGTGAAAGTCATGTTTGAAAAATTTTTTGCAGTTTCATAAAGTTTTTACGTTTTTCACTCCCTATGACGATAAAACCATTTTCATGAAAAAAATGCATGTTTCAGTTTATCATCCCCTTTGATATAATCATGTTTGAACTTCAAAAAAAAAAAGAAAATGTCCCCAATGCTTATTCATCCAGAGGAGATTAACTTTAATTTAATTACTGATTTGTCACAATGTGGTTGTAGAGCCAGTGGGGCAGACAGCAGGCCAACGATGGGCCCACACCAGGAAAGCCCCTGCCCAGTCCAAAGTGTGGGTTGAGTGTGGGCCCCACTGGGGCGCACTGCGGGCTCACATCAGGAATGCCCCTACCCAGTCCAAAGTGTGCGTTGAGTGGAAGCCCCACTGGCGCGCAGTGCAGGCCCACAATGGGCCCTCATCAGGAAAGCCCATACCCAGTCCAAAGTGTAGGTTGAGTGTGTGCCCCACGAGGGCGCACTGTGGGCCCACATCAGGAAAGCCTAATACCCAGTTCAAAGTGTGAGCATATTATGGGCATTCAGTGGGCCCACAATGGGGCCCACTGGGGGCCTACTCTGCTTTGTGTGGGCAGCCCACAATTAGCCCAAAGTGGGCATATACTATGGGAATTCTGCGGGCCCACAATGGGGCCCACTCTGCTTAGTGTGGGCAGCCCACACCTAGCCCAAAGTGTGGGCTAGCCCACTGGGGTCCCACATGGGCCCCTTAGTGTGGGGCCCGCACGTGCCCCGCATTTCACGACGGTATCGGGGCCCACAGTGGGTTGCCCGCAGTGGCCCCACACGGGCCCCAAAAGGGCATGTTTGCTGGGCGTTGTGCAAATGTCAACAGACGTTTTGTGGAGTTCTGCCGTTGCGACTGGGTGACCCCATTTGCATCCAGCTCTCCAGTGGTCATAAAGTTGTGCCAGGCGAAAAACAACCTTGTCCATTTAAGACATCTAATGGTGAGAAATTGATATGCAAGTTACAGTTTTTGGGTGGACTATCCCTATAAGCGCGCCATAAATTTCATCTCATGATCATCATAACGGTAATCGCCCAGGGCCTAGGGCAAGCATGGAAAACAGAAATGGCTCCTGATTGTTCCATGCGTCATTTAGGAGATAAACCTACAATTTTTTTTCTTTTTTGAACTTGAGGCATTTATCGTAGGATGGATACCTGCCAATTTCATTCAAATGTAAATTGCCAGGTATCTAGCCTACGATAAATAGGCTACCGAGTGCTCGGAAAAATAACGGTAGGCTTATTTCCATTTTACCATGACTCGTCAGCACCTCTACAAAAATATTGGCGTGCTAGCTATGACAGTCCGATGTCACTTTGCCAGGAAGCCAACTAGCTCGCTAACGAGCACGACAGTGTACGCAGAGAAAGAGAACTGCGCCCTTTTTAGCTCGCAATACCAGTTGGCTATGTAGCTAAATACATTGGCGCGTTACCTATACTATCGCCAGCTCGGTAGCGAAACTAGCTCGCTAGCGAGTAAGACTGTACGCAAACTGTAGCCTTATTTTGCGGGCGTGATCATGACGAGGTCTTCTAGACCCAGTGCGAGGTACTTTACCGGGGAATAGATATTTGGTGTTTACCAATCAGAATGCATAATTCGCTGGAATGAATGGTAGAATTTCTGATAGCGTCATAGGACCCTTAATTCGGTGTCATTGCATTGAACCTTTATGACGTGTTTATTCAAACGCATTATATATAAGCAGCAGTAGCGCGTCTATCAGTTAGAGCGGGTATAGCTGGTAAGCAAAGCTATACAAAAGAAGCGCAACTGTTTACTGATCTAAAGCTAAAGCTAGTGAGACCGCGAGAGGGCAAAATGACGCAGAAGGCGAAGAAATCCGTGTTCTCCGTTTCCAAACTCGGGGAGCAGGTGAGCAGCCAGGACGCACCTCTGTATTCCGTTTTCATTAGCGAAGTTGCCAACTGCCAAAATGTAATTCAGCCATGATTACATACCGTATCATCAGCGACAAATTGATATTTTCGTTAGAATTAGCAGAAGTGAGTAGTTTTACTATGTTTCGTTTTCATTAATTAATTCAATGCCGCTCAAGGAACAGAAGAACTAACCTACAATATGTATCCATGAATACAAAAACTCATTCGTATTAAAACATTTACCGTCCCTGCTAGATATGACTTCATCGATGTTATCTGTAGTTTTTTTCTTCTTCTCTACAATCTGAAAAACTGTATTGCTTTCAGATGTACCTGAGAACGGGCCCTTTCGACTTGACGACCCCACCCAAGCACATTAAGAGACCAACTTGCACCCCACTGCATGATCGTCATCTCCGAAACTACTACTTCCGCAAGGATAAGAAGGATATTGAGGAGAAGAAAACTCAGGAAATCGCTGCTGACAATGAGGCAAGATTCAGGCTCTTCATCACCTTACAGTACTATGAACCGCAAATGACCTCCCAGCATTATACGCCTGGACAGGCTGCTCATAACCTTGTAGCAGAATCCGCAGAATGAGCAGAACCAGAGGCGAGTTCAGAACCGCAGGCGCCCGCGCGACTGTCTCGCGTTGATTCTGTACGGAGGCGAGCGCTCGGTCTGTAATCAAAATGGCGACGCACAGCGAAAGTTAATGGGTGCATCTCAAAGCCTAGGCTGTATACTGTGAGGGCTCAGGCCGCCTTATAACCATTATTGCATTATTAGCCGAGCCATGCTGCTAATGACGTTACAGCCGGTGTTCTGACAAATTTTGCTACCCATCTAAATATGCTACCTCGCAGTTCCGCGCTTGCGCAAATCTAAAATCTCGGGCTCTTTCCTCACTCTTATTTTATTATTTTTGAAGATACTTAAGATAAGATTCATTTTCAGGGTGCATTTCGACCTGTAAGCGTACATATATTTGCATGTACACGCTGGGGTTTCCTGAAAATGCAGAAATTAGATGATAATGGCGAAAATGGGCATATATCTTCAAACAGACTTAACGTTATTCAACTCGTTACAAAATATGCGTATGTTATAAAAAGCTAACAAAGTAAATACTGTAAACTGATTCATATTGCAATATCAAGGCGAAAACAAAAACTTTACGATAGCTTTGCATGAAGGTAGCATTTTTTGACAAGGTAGCAAAATTTGTCAGAACACCAGTTACAGCTCTAAGACCCTGACTATGCTGCTAATAACATAGTAGCACTATTGGGTGAACCATGCTGCTTATAACCGTACCGCAGTGTTACCCTAACCTTGCGACTAATGACCTTAAAGCACTATTAGCCTTGCCATGCTGCTAATAAGCGTACATCTGATGCAAGATCAGGAAGACACCAAATGCGAGGTGGAAGGGAAAGGGAATATATTGAAACCAAACAAAAAACTCGGCCCAAAGGGTTGCAAAATACAAACTAAGGTGAGCTTCACAGAGCTGAGAACTAAGATCAGAAAACGACAAAAAAAAAAAAACAAAAGCCACTGGAAACTCCAGGGAGATAAACAAGAACAGAAATGAATAACAAGACTAAGAATGCAGAAGGTTAAATACAAAATGACTGTGAGCGAGACTTAGGAACAAGAACTTGAAGCATGAACATGAACGAGACACTGTCTGCCAGCCAACTTCCACCGCATCCAGATAAAGGCTAGGAAATCAAGGACACATGAGGGGCAACACCTGGAGGAGGAGGAACAAGAGGCATGGCAAGATCAAGACATGGACAGAGATTGGATGACAAGACTTTCTCATTAAGAGAATGAGCGTGCTCAGCTTAAGTACCAATTAAGTATGCAGTTTGAAAGCAGCATGAATGTTCAGAACAGAAAAGCACAGCAAGACTTGAAATAGTAAAGCAGGAATCATGACAATAAACACCCTGTCTAAATTAGTAATATTAGTAATGTGCCTATCTAAGAATTACACCACCCAGTGAGTGTTAGTAAATGTTAGTAACTTAAAAACAGTTAATTGCCAATTAAGCTTAGACAGCCCCGAATCAGCACAGCACGGAAGGAAGGGGAAATACCAAAGCCAACCATAGCTCAGAAATGTGCAACAACGAAGGCACGGGGCGGAACGCAGACAAGCGGTGGAGTGGCTTGGCAGACCTGGCGAAAACAAAAACATGGAAAAGTAAAAACCTGGACTATAAATGTGAAACATGAAATGCAAAAGATCTGAATCAAGAAACTGTTAAAACTGTGACTATGAACATGAACTTGAACTATGAACTATGACATCTTGAACATGAAACTGTTAAAACCATAAATGCTGTCCTGGCCAAAGGCCAGAACACAACAACATGACGATGACCCTGACCAGTGGCGCCGTCAGGATTTAATTTCATAGTAAGCACAGACCCCATTAGAACATGGCTGAATAATAATTGCAGCCAACGCGTTACAGCACTGGGCCTTCATTCAGGGTGCGAACTTTTCAGCACTTTTATCCTAACCACGCTGCTGATGACCTTACAGTTCCATTAGCCCAACCATGCTGCTGATAACCTTAAAGTACTATGACCCTGACCTTGCATTAGCCTAATCATGCTGTTACGGCACTATGAGTCTCACCAGGCTGCGTGTACCTTAACTCTGTCTGTCCAGGCTGTTCATGACTTTACAGCACTATGAGCCTGACCAGGCTACTAGTGACCTTACAGTACCATGAGAGCAATTTTGTAAGAGCATCATAATTATATTTACTGTCTGTTTCCCCTACAGGTGAAGTGCACCTTGAGGGAGGACAGAAAAGACCAGTGGTATCTGCGGTCGGGGAGGGACATCACCGAGCGACATCACAAAGAGATGGAGGTGAGAGCCGCTGTGCTCAGTGATTCACGATGTTCTGACAACGATGCCTGAAGACTGAATAAAATGAGAAGTATTCTGTTAAAACTTAGTATCAATAAACTAATTAGCAATATTTATTACACAACTCTGTACTTTTTCACATCATACAAAAAAAACAAATTAATCAGGCATCGTTGTCAGAACTTGTTCCGTTGTCAGCTGCACGATTTGCGCACATCTATCATGCAGCTAGTAGGGTTTACATTTAAAGCAGTACACATTACACAACCTAAGGCTCAAATAGCCCTGACAATGAAATGGTGAAACTGATCATCATTTTACGTAATCTGGTGCAAAGTGGTTGCTGAATTACTCCAAAAGTGTCATTGTTGTTCAGTTGTGTGGGTGGCACAACCTCCACTCATCTGACATCATTGGATAGAAGACATAGTTATGTAATACCGAATGCAATTTTTAATTAAAGAATGTTAAGCAATTGTTTTAGAATTGCCGATTTACTCTTGGTTTCCTTTTTTTTGGGACACACTGTGTGTCTGCTCCAGAGAATGAAGATGAGGCAGTTTTTGGAGCAGCAGCAGGAGGGGCAGGAGATGACCCTGGCCGAACTGAGGGAACAGATGCTGGATCAGTACGTGGAGTATTTGCGGCCGGTCCTGAAAGCAGAAAGAATGCGGTACGCAACTCGCTTGCACTAACCCGCATCATTCTGATGAGACTAACTTTGACCATGCAAACGTGCTATGCTTACCTCAGTTCTGTCTATACTAACATGCTACGGTAACTCTAATCCTGACTTTATATGTTATGCCAACCCCAAATCTGACCATACTTACACGCGATACCAGTCCAATTCCTCTCCATACTGATGCTTAGGTAATTCTAAGATTCACCAACTGTTCTGTTATGCTCATGCTAGTCCTCAACACACAAATACTGTTTGCTGTCACTTAGTCTGGATGAGAGGGACAAAAATGTATGTATTTCAAACTTTTAGATTATAACAATATTTATCACATAACTGCAGTACTTTTCCCACAGCCCTAGTCGATTACATATTTTTGATATGGGAAATGTCATTTTTACGAAGATTTCATTGGCTGAGCGCGTGGGCACTGCATTATGTCACGCTGTTAATATTTAGCCAAGCTGAATACTGAGAGTAACGTCGTCAAATCAGTTTGGCTTAGCGCTGTTAGCGCTGACGGTTAGCAGAGTGATGGAGTTAGCACAGTGCTAACAAACAATGGATGCTTACGGAAATAACAGTAGTTTTCTATTTAAATTATGCAATTAATTTATGTGATAAACATAATCTTATACTCTTGGATCTGTCATTTGAAAGTTATTAAACTCATGGAGTAAATTTGGGTTTGTTGCTTGCTAAAGCTCACAAGAAATGCAAAATTCACTCAACTTGTTTCATGACTTTCATATGACATTTGTGTAAGATACTCAATATATCACGGGATATACTTTTTCTCCTAATTTCAACAGAACTTGCTTCATAAGTACGACCACCATCTACAACCTCAGTTCCAAAAGAATTGGGATAGTGTGTAAACTGCTGACAAAAGCAAAGTTAAATTATTTGTAAATCCTCTTTTACCGATTCAAGAGCAGTGCGTGTCCATGTTGCCGTTGTATAGCGGCACCGTTCTTGTGACTATAAAAGAAAATGAAAAGAATATGACAATGGACACCCAAACTGTTTACCAGCAGTTGCTTTATGAGGCATTTCAAAATAGCTATTGTCCATCCATGATGAAGTTGTCGACTACACACTACTCATTTTGTTTTTTACATCTGTTCAATTGAATGCAGGCTAAAAGGAATTTGAAAAGTACTGGTCACTGTTTTTATTTACATTTAACACATTTTGTCAGATTTGGAATTTAAGGTGTAATAAGAATTTGGGTGCGAGATTGATTAGGCAAGGTTGAAATCAGTCAACCGGCTTGAGCTGATTTCAAAGTAGACTTGGGTCAATCAGCCCTCCTTAATGCCTGGACATGTTTAAAAGGCTAAATGTTTTGCACTCATGCTGCAAAGTCAAGTTAAAATGTTTCCTCTGCCAGTATGGCAAATTCAATTCGTGGCACATACCTCTAACAGTATATTGTTTTTTTTTTTGATAGGTTGCACATTTCTAAGTGCAACCCTTTTGAAGTTGTTTAAAAGTAATCAATAAAAAGTGACTAAATCTGTACTTTTTCTGTTCTTGAAAGGTGGAGAGGGATCGACTTTGACGATGAAGAATTAGAGTTGGTAAGAATTGCCATCAGATCTGGGACAAATAATGCACTTTACTGTGTGTGTGTGTGTGTGTGTGCGTGTGTGTGTGTGCGCGTGCACGAGTGTGTGTCTGTGTATGTGCGTGCGTTTGTGTGCATGTGAGTGTGTGAGCACTGTGGTGTGCCTTTGTTGCGTGTGTTTGTGTGTGTTCTGTGGTGTGTGTGCGCGTGCACGAGTGTGTGTCTGTGTATGTGCGTGCGTTTGTGTGCATGTGAGTGTGTGAGCACTGTGGTGTTTGTGCGTGCGCTGAAGTGAGAGTTTGTGTGTGTGCGTGCGTGTGTGTGTGTGCGCGTGCCTTTGTTGTGTGTGTTTGTGTGTGTTCTGTGGTGTGTGTATGCTTTGTGATGACAGCCTGTGCATGTGTCCCCTCTGTTGTGTGTATCTGTGTGTGTGTGTGTCTGTCTGTCCATGCACGTGCGCACGTGTGTGTGTGTACTGTGGTGTTTGTGTGTGCGCTGTGGTGAGTTTGTCTCCGTATGTGTGTGTATGTTTGTGTTGCGATGACAGCCTGTGCGTGTGTATCCTGTGGTGTGTGTGTGTGTGTGTGTGTGTCTGTCTGTCCATGCGCGTGCGCACGTATGTGTGTGTACTGTGGTGTTTGTGTGTGCGCTGTGGTGAGTTTGTCTCCGTATGTGTGTGTATGTTTGTGTTGCGATGACAGCCTGTGCGTGTGTATCCTGTGGTGTGTGTGTGTGTGTGTGTGTGTGTGTGTGCTGAAACACACTTTGCTCTGTACGCTTGTTCACTGCCTCCTTCTGTGTGGCTGCAGGAACTGCAGGGCTGTAAAGTAAAGAAGCGCAAACAGCTGCGCTTAATACAGTCAGAGGTTCAGCACGAGTGGAACAGAGAACAACGACTGAAGGAGGAACAGGACAGGAGGGAGAGACAGGTGAGCTCCTCACCTGTCACAATATACAGTCTTCAGCACTTTTACAGTCATTTTGTAAGGCACATATGCTTGCAAAAATGATGGAGCTACATATGTCAGACTCCATACCTACCCCTGTGAAACTCATGACCTAAACCTGTCCCCAGGTCAGTACTGTCAGCTTGAATGGGCTCTCATCTTGGGCTTATTACCTTACATCATTGTGAGGCTGTGCATCACCAGATAGCACTATAAGCGTAAGCTTCAGCAGATTGTTGGTGCACATGAAGTTGTGTTTGGGAGGTGTTATGGCCCCAATTTCTTATTACATTTATAACACAACAGCAACAGCAAGGGATGACAAACACAGTTTTAAAAACTTAAACACATTTAATTTTTAACAAAGACAAAGACTAATAACAACCTACAACTAAAGACCAAGATTGATAAATAAGAAAAAAACAGAAATAATTACAGTCCCTTTTTAGTGGGGTGGCTTGGTGATGTCCTGGATGAAGAAAATGCTCAAACACAAGCAAAGAAATCCACAAAAGAAACGTCACAGGTCTTGAACAGAATGGCAGGTCTGGTCATCTTCTTGCAATTTCTCCTACTACTTTACTGTCTCAATTCTTTTCCTTATATACTCTTTTGCAGACCCCACCCACATTTAGACCTCTTTTTTTTAACTTTCTGAGACTTGCCCCAGACATGTCCAGGACATGTCTAAACATGACTCCAGTCTGAGCTTAACAAAAAAAGGTAAATACTGCCATCTAGTGGCCTATATTCACATTACACCTCCATTCCAAAAGGGAAAAATTTTGACTCATAAAGGAAAAATTTTTCTTTTCAATACAAAATGGTAAAGTGAACACTTGTCTATATATACATATCATACAATATTCAAACACATGATATATATATACACATTCAAACACGGGATAAGCAATCAGCAATTACATTGTCTGTACCCTTCACATGCTTAATTTCCAAGTCAAACTCCTGTAAAATCAAACTCCAATTCAACAATCTCCGATTCTTGTTTTTCATCTTACTCAAAAACATTAACGGATTGTGGTCAGTGTACACAATCATTGGCTTTTCCCCTGTACAAACATAAACCTCAAAGTGTTGTAAAGAAAGGACGAGAGCCAACAGTTCCTTCTCTATTGTGGAATAGTTCCTTTGGTGGCGATTGAACTTCCTGGAGAAGTATGCCACGGGATGCTCAATGTCATCAGAGTCACTTCTCTGTAGGAGCACAGATCCACAAGCTTGGTCGCTAGCATCGACCGCGATGGAGAACGGTTTGTTGAAGTCAGGAGATTTGAGCACGGGGAAGTGACACAGCAGAGACTTCAGGTGATCGAAGGCTCTCTGGCATGCATCATCCCAGGTGAACTTTACGCCTTTCTTCAGTTGGTTAGTTAGACTGAGAGCAATCTCAGCAAAGTTCTTGCAGAACTTGCGGTAGTACCCGATCATTCCAAGGAAGCGGCGCAAAGCTTTTTTGTTGTCAGGAACTGGAAAGTCCATGATGGCTTGGACTTTAGCATTTATGGGTGCCACCTTACCCTGGCCAATGACGTAGCCAAGATAGGTGACAGTAGCACAACCAAAGTCACTCTTGCTCAGGTTAACAGTCAGGTTAGCCTGGGTCAGGCGCTGGAACAACGTCTCTACATCTTTTAGATGTTCTTCCCAGGAGTCACTCCATGTGATCAGGTCATCGATGTATGCACCCGTGTGTGGCAATCCGGCGATTGTAGACTGTATCATCCTTTGGAACGTGGCTGGGGGTAGGACTTCATACTGGTACAATCCAAATGGTGTGGCAAAAGCAGAGATGCTCTTGGCCCTCTCAGTTAAAGGCACACACCAATAACCCTTCAATAAATCAATCTTGGTCAGAAACTTTGCTTGCCCTACACTATCAATACAATCATCAATCCTAGGTATTGGAAACACATCAGTTCTAGTTACAGCATTGACTTTGCGATAATCTGTACAGAATCTAGTACTTCCATCAGGTTTTGGAACTAGCACACAGGGTGAACTCAAATCGGAGTTGGAGGGTCTGATAATATCATGTTTTAACATGTACTCAACCTCTTTCTCAGCAATCTTTCTCTTTTCAGGATTCATCCGGTATGGATGCTGTTTTATTGGTTTGGCATCACCAACATCTACATCATGAGAGGCTATAGTAACTCTCTTTGGAACATCAGGAAACAAATCCTCATATTTCTTGATCAACCTTTCAAACTGATCTCTCTGTGAGGGTTCTAAGTGCTGGAGTTTTACATCAAGATTTTGCAACACTTCAGTGTTTGACAATTCACATGAAAGAACTTCAGCTTTAATTCTTGGTTCATCATCTTGAAACTCCCCCTCATCTTCACACTTTTCGGCCATAGGAGAATTTGAAGTGACAGCTGCAACCCTAGCATTTCTGTCGTGATAAGGCTTCAGCATGTTAATGTGACACAATTGTTTTGGTTTTCTCCTATCTGGAGTCTTCACAATGTAATTGAGATCATTGAGTTTTGTCAGAATTTCATAAGGACCATGAAATCTAGCCTGCAATGGATTGGACTGCAAGGGAAACAACACAAGGACCTTGTCTCCTGGTTTAAACTCACGGCTTCTAGCCTTATGATCATACCAAGTTTTCATTTTTCCCTGACTTGATTTCAAGTTCTCTTTGGCTAGGTCACAAGCTGCACGCAATCTTTCCTTGAACTTGCCAACATAGTCTAACAGACTGATATGCGGCTCTTTCTCTTGCCATTGTTCACTCAATAATAGCAAAGGTCCTCTCACTTCATGACCAAACACTAGCTCAAATGGACTGAATCCAGTAGACTCCTGCACTGCTTCTCTAGCTGCAAACAACAGCAAATGAACCCCTTCATCCCAGTCTTTCTCATGGTCATAACAATAAGTCCTCATCATTGTCTTGAGAGTGGAATGAAACCGCTCTAAGGCACCCTGACTTTCTGGATGATAGGCACTAGAAAGAATCTGTTTTGCACCTAGTTCATACACAACCTGCTGAAACAATCCTGAAGTGAAATTGCTACCCTGGTCTGACTGAATTTCCCTGGGAAGGCCAAACAACGTGAAGAACTTTATCAAAGCCTTTGAGATTGCAGTTGCCTTGATGTTACGTAGAGGTATGGCTTCAGGGAATCTGGTAGATGCACACATGATGGTCAACAAGTACTGATTTCCAGATCTTGTCTTGGGTAATGGACCAACGCAATCAACAATGACCCTAGAGAATGGCTCCCCAAATGCTGGGATAGGCTGCAATGGAGCTACAGGTGGGTCTAACTGGTGTTTTCCAACTACCTGACAAGTGTGACAGGTTTTGCAAAAGTTGGAAACGTCTTTCAGAAGCCCAGGCCAAAAGAAGTGTTTCATGATCTTATCAACAGTCTTGTTAACACCAAGATGACCTCCTAAAGGTAAACTATGAGCCATTGTTAAGATCTCATTCCTATAGACCTTCGGAACAACAATTTGCCTGACCACTGCCCAATCTGCATTGGCAGGGATATCAGGAGGGCGCCACTTCCGCATCAACACACCATCCTTGAGATAATACCCAACTGGAACTGCATCTATTTCTTTTTCAGGAAGGGCTCTCCTCTTTAGTACACCAATTTCAGGATCATTAGTTTGCTCCTCAATCAACCGCTTTCTGGACAGAGACAAGTCTCCAGACACATCAGAATCACCAGACCCATCCGGCTGGCTGAATAGAGAACTGATAAAAGTATCTGATAAGTCCTCAAACGGAGAAACCATAGTAGGCCAATCAGAGTCATGAGGCGAACCACCTGAGTCCTGACTATTCAATGTACTGGACGGCACCACATCATCTTCTGCTTTAGCCTTCTTGGCCATAGCACGAGTCACTGCGCAAGAAGGATACAGAGATGGGTCCTCATCCCCATTTTCAGTGCTCGGCTGTGAAGTAAGATGTACAGGGGGAACTACTTTGCCCCCAGCCAGGTCATTGCCTAGCAACAGAGAAACACCCTTTATAGGTAGACTTGACATAAGTCCCACCTTTACCTGTCCTGTAACTAAATCTGACTTCAAGAATATAGAGCGCAGGGGTACAGATACAGTCCTCCCTTCAATACCTTGTACAAGTATGAAATCCCCTGAAGCGGTCTCATCACGTAACTCCAAGGAGTCCATCAACAAAAGTGACTGAGAAGCTCCGGTATCCCTTAGGATATATATGGGGACAGGAGTAGTATGCTCATTCAGAGCCACAAATCCCTCTGACACAAATGGAAGAAATTCCTCCCTCACAAAGTCAGCTGTATCAGGCTTTTTAGCCCCACAAGAAGCAGGCAATTTAGCAGATCGGTCATCTACTATAGGGGTTTCTAACCTTGTTTTCACAAAGGCATTTGGTTTGGTATCCCTTTCTTTTTCTTTCTTAGCTTTAAGGAACCAACAGTTAGTTGTAACATGACCAGATTTCTTGCAATAACTGCAAACTAGACCACTTTTGTCACTGTCAGCTTTCACACTTTGATCAGACCTGTTACTGGATTTCTGAGCACCATCACCAGATTTGTCTTTGTCTTTGGGTGAGGAATCTTGGGTATCACCGTAACCCTTTTTCTGAAATTGGGACCATTTATTGTTACTGCTAGACTGAAATTTGGACTTATGAGTGAGAACATATTCATCTGCAAATTTGGCAGCTGATCGCAAGTTCAGTGCTTGCTTCTCATTAAGGTAGGTCTTAACATCATCCTTAACACAGTTCTTGAATTCTTCAACTAACACCATCTCTTTTAGTGAGTTGAAATCATCCTTGACCTCCATAGAAGTACACCAGCGCTCAAAGCAAACCTTTTTTTCATTAGCAAATTCAACATAAGTCTGATTTTCAGATTTCTTCAGACCTCTGAATTTCTGTCGGTAAGCCTCTGGAACCAACTCATAAGCTCTCATAATAACCTTTTTGACAACCTCATAATCAGAGGAATCATCTGCAGACAAAGCCGAATAGGCTTGTTGAGCTTTACCCTTGAGGACAGTTTGCAACATCAGAGGCCAGTGTTCCTTTGGCCACTGGCAACTCTTTGCTACCTTTTCAAAACACTGGAAATAGTTGTCAACATCCTTTTCCGAAAATGGAGGCACCAGTTTTACCTCCTGGCTAGCCCGAAATTTATTTTCACTTTGAATTTTTATTTTTAGTTGCTCCATTTGGAGTCTTTCTTCTCTATCGAATTTCTCTAATTCAAAATCTCTCTGTCTTGCAAATTTTTCTAACTCAAATTCTCTTTGTTTTTCTTCTCTTGCTAATTTTTCTAACTCAAACTGCCTTTGTTTTTCTTTTTCTTCCCTCTCAAATTCCCTTTCTTTTTCTCTTTCCTCCCTTTCTTTTTCTCTTTCTTCTCTTTCTTTTTCTTTTTCCTCCCTTTCTTTTTCTCTTTCCTCCCTTTCAATCTCTAGCATTTTTAATTTAAGTTCCATTTCTATATTTGGATTTTCCACTGGAAACTGTTCCAGATCTCCTGGTGCAAACACATTTTCATCAATGTAATATTCAACTATCTCTCTAGCCAGTCTTGCTTTTCGCATGGCTGGTTTTACCTCTGTCAACTCCAACTGTCTGCAAATTTCTAGCAGTTCTGTCTTTTTAAAAGACTTCAAAACCCCTACGGTTGGTGATGCCAAGAAATCATCCATTGCTGTTGTCAATATATATCTAGGAAAATTCACAAAAACAATTTCACAATTTGGAATGTTAGATTTTCAATAAATTACTCACACAATGGTCTATCCCGGACGAGCCCCCAATTTGTTATGGCCCCAATTTCTTATTACATTTATAACACAACAGCAACAGCAAGGGATGACAAACACAGTTTTAAAAACTTAAACACATTTAATTTTTAACAAAGACAAAGACTAATAACAACCTACAACTAAAGACCAAAATTGATAAATAAGAAAAAAACAGAAATAATTACAGTCCCTTTTTAGTGGGGTGGCTTGGTGATGTCCTGGATGAAGAAAATGCTCAAACACAAGCAAAGAAATCCACAAAAGAAACGTCACAGGTCTTGAACAGAATGGCAGGTCTGGTCATCTTCTTGCAATTTCTCCTACTACTTTACTGTCTCAATTCTTTTCCTTATATACTCTTTTGCAGACCCCACCCACATTTAGACCTCTTTTTTTTAACTTTCTGAGACTTGCCCCAGACATGTCCAGGACATGTCTAAACATGACTCCAGTCTGAGCTTAACAAAAAAAGGTAAATACTGCCATCTAGTGGCCTATATTCACATTACAGAGGTTACTGTACGTCACATTGCTTACGATACATACTCTGTTGTTTCAGAGACGGGCTGCAGAGCAGCGTAGGGCTGCTCACCGGAAGGAAAAGCTGCTCGAGCAGGTCCAGCGCGCAGAGAAATCTGCACTTGATGAAATAAACAAGAAGCGTAACCCGCCACGCAGAAACGGCATCACCACAGAGGTAACAAACGTCACTCCGTCCACAGGCATTCAGATTGATTTTAGTTCGATTTTCCGCCGCACATAGGAGTGGCGCTTCTCTTGTTTCCCGGAATTCGGCCGTATTATTCATGTTATTAGCATAACAATCATCCGATGATCATGCCAACTCGTAAAAGAAGACTTAAGCAGGTGGAAAAATCGGTGAAAAAGGAATGTCGTTCCATCTGAATTTTACCGGTCGGGACAATAAATCAGCAAAAGTGTTGATCTTGGATGATAACTTGAATGATGAGATTTTAATAACGCAAATAGCGATTGTTTGGCGAGAAGTCTGCCGAAACCAACTGTGGCATGCAATCAAAATTTTGTCGCAAAAAGAGATTTAGTCCCATTTCGAGGTTAATCTGCCCTTGCATCATGCTTCATAGGCCTGTCTGCCAGTTAGGCTCGTCAGGTGACATTTTGGGGCTATATTCTTGTTCGGGTCAGTGATAACCGGCACAAGATGGCATTGTCTGCAGTGATCAGATTAGGTGGATTCGCATCACAGAATGCGAACCTCTCCCATTGTTATGTGGTTTAGGGAGTCGCAAGTTTGCCACTGGCCTCTCCCGAAACACGCACAATGATCTCTGATCATCCAGATGTTGTGATGTGAAATGTGACCAAGTTGGAGAGTGCCTTGTCTGACTGGATTTTAATGGGAATGGATCCTTTGACATCTGTGATCAAGTTCTAACCTCATGCGCTACACACTGTTTTCAACTGGCACCTTCATAGCCAGTTATTTTAACTGTAATTTTACAATCAATTTTTGACAGAGGTTCCTTGTATGTTAAAGGGATATTTCAACATTTTGGCAAATTGGCCTATTGCCATAATCCCTATGGTCATATGAGTCGGTGGATTACTTTTAGTTATCTGTGCCCGTTGTTTTGAGATTGGGGGTGGGGATGCGAGCTGCTCAGCGAACATAACGAAAGTGAACGGTACAGGTCCCTCCCTCCTTCAAAAACCCCCTTCAAAACTCATCCGCCGGGCGGATTAACACAGTTCGCAGTGCGCACCTCAGATGTTGCGAGTAGTTGCAGTGAACATACACTTTTGAAATCATTCCACCCAGCCGGTATGTCTGGAATGTAGTTCCGGTTCAAGAGAGCGTTTTGGAGTTGCTGGATTGCGTATTTGATGAGTTTTTAAGGGAGTTAAAGGAGGGAGGGACCTGTACCGTTCATTTTCGTTATGTTCGCTGAGCAGCTCGCATCCCCCCCCACAGATAACTATAGGTAATGTTCCTACTCATGTAACTATGGCAATTATGGCAATAAGCCAATTTGGCAAAATCTTGAAATATCCCTATAACTGTTCAACCACAGTTAAATGACCACAGGACTCTACGTACAGTTAAAATTACAAGTAGAAAAAACATTAATTAAACTGTTGAATTCAGTTACTGTATGACAGTGCAGTAAGGTATAGATGACAGCTGTATTTCAGGTAGACCAGTAGATTACTGAAATTTCACTGGGAAACGAGTGTTCTGTATTTCATTGGGATTGTTTGGGGTAACCTACAGTTTGGGGATTATTTTCTGTTGTTGTTTGTTTTTGTTTCACCCCCCTTGATTAGGTTCATCCTTTTTTTTTTCTATATAATAAATAAAGCTGACCTCTCATGGGGGGGATTGTTAGGGGTAAATTTGATGCTTTTTGGAAATTATTTGTTTAGCTTTCAGAGCGGAGCTGTATTTCTTTTGTTATTGTAATTTGTCAATATGAAAGAATTAAAAGCTTTTTTTAAGTCATTTGAAATCTGCAGAACGCAGGTAGGGTTACATCCACAGAGCAAGGAAAGTGACAGGTGTTAGGAATGAAGGCGTCTCAAGTTACCTCTACAAATGAACTGCCCTTTCCTGGCTGGCTGTAGCTTGCGTGTTACGACCTGTGGGCTCCCTTTCAGGACAACCCCTCGCTCGACGCCACTGCTGTGCCCTTTTTCATACCCGAACACTGTGCCCTCGGGAAATCCTAGAATTAAGACTGCTGCCTCTCTGGTCTGATCATGTGGCTGATTTCTGTGCTTCATTTTTTCTCTTAGAATCCTGATGCCGGACATGCAGTGCAGCAACGACTCATGAAACCCCAGGACAAAGTGCCTGCGATCCGGAGGCATTGGAGATGAGTCCCGGTCAGGTGCAGCTGTACTCTCAGGGATTTATTTATTTTTTTCTATCATTTTAGTCAACTTTTTTTTTTTTAGCTCACCTGAACCAGAAGGTCCACGTGAGCTAATGCCGTCACTTGGCGTCTTGTCGTCATCTGTCATCTCTCGTCGTCGTCTGTCGTTAACATTTTACAAAAATCTTCTCCTCTGAAACTACTCAACAGATCCAGACTAAAATTAGCCTCAAGCTTCTTTAGGACGTCTGCTTTAAATTTGCGTCGATTATACCTGCTGTCTGAATAACTGGGCCGCTGTCACTAAAAATAGAACATTGGGGTAAAACCACCTATTTTCAGCTATATCTCTGGAACTAATGCAGCTAAGGAAAAAACCGTTACCTCAAAATGATCAGCAGATGAAACTCTACAATAATCGTCCTATGATTGAAATTATACAATGTGTCTTTGTAGGAGTTACTGGCTTTAAAATGTCAAATTAGACAATTTTGGGGGTTTTTTTTGGCCTTTTATAATGAAAAAGTATAAGAGACACCACCAAAACTAGTGAAGGCTGACTCAAAATATGCTGCCTGGGACACCCCCAGCCTTCATTAATCATGTGCATGCATTCTTGATTGGTTACCCAATTATCTGGGTAAAATTGTGGTTGAATGCATCTTTCTAACTAGAGCACTTGGCAACCGAGTACATGTATCCCCCGAAGGCCCCCCAGTTGGGCCCAGATGGTCCCAGAGTACCCAAAATCAATAGGTGTCGTGAACTTACCATAATACACGTCCCCGCAAAATTTGAAAAGAATCGGTGCACTTATGCGGGCTGTAGAGCGTTCACAAGAAAATCTCTGCGGACGCGGTGGAGGCGGACACGTGACGAGGCTAAATCCATAGTATCCTCCGAACTTGTTCGGGGGATACAATTATACTGGGATTAGGTGTACTTGTCTCACTAATCAAGTGTGAAATTCATTCTTGTACAATTAATCTATGGTAAATAGTCCCCCCTGGAATCTGCGGACAAAAAGTGTTGATTCCACGGAGAACATTCCTGATTCTGCGGAGAGCAATTCTTGATTCCGCGGCTTGAAAGTTGATTTTCCACAGGCATTAAAAAAACTTAAAATGACCAGTTATAAAGCAAATATATGTAATAATGAAGCAAGAATTCTCTTATGAAATGATTTGCAATACCAAAACACTGTGAAACATTGTGGTTACAAAATAATCAACATCAATATTCATTTTGTCCATCTTGAGCAGATTTATTTGCCTAACTTATAAAGTGCGAAACATTTCACCAAACTATGAGTGAACGAGGCTTGGTAACAGAACAAGTGCCAAAGTAAAGATTCAAACAAAGTGTAAACTATTCACTGTGACCTCTGGATATTGTAAACGTTACTGCGTACCATAGACCAGAGGTGTCAAACTCATTTTAGTTCAGGGACCACATACAGCCCAATTTGATCTCAAGTGGGCCGGACCAGTAAAATCAAAGCGTAATAACCTATAAATTATGACAACTCCGAATATTTCCCTTTTTTCGCACAAAGAAGTACAAGTACATTCTGAAAATGTTCACATTTAATGAACTATCTTTTTACAAAACATATTATGAACCTAAAATTTCTTAAAAAATATAAGTGCTGTTGTGATTTACGAAATGAACTAATAGCGAAACCAGATGAATGCAAAAAGGAGGCTTTATTTCTGAAGGGGGAAACCCCCCAATAGAGCTGGCAACAGTACAAAGTCAGCAATCCAAAATCAGAGTCCAATGGGCGAAATCCAGAGTCATACACAGGGCACCAATCACAAAAATCATAGTCAGGCAAAAAGAGGTCGATAAACAAGAATGCGGTACAATACAGGGAATAGGCAAAGCTCGTAGTCAGGCGGTCCAGTCAGAAAGATAAATCACTAAGAATCAAGGCGGAAAACAAACGTGGCACAGGAAACTAGGAAGAACGATCTGACAAAGGAAGAGCATAAACAGACATCTCAAATACACATTCGGGGCGAACACATGACCAGGGAGAAACAGGTGAGATCAATGATACAATAATCAGGAGTGACACATGAGGAATAATCTAATTACATGAATATGGCAAAAGCCAAAACGCAGACAGGATTCACAAGAAAAACCTATGTACAGAACAACAGCTCCGGTTAAGGAGTACTAAAGTGTATAGATTAAAGAAAGGAAAGCACAAAGTATTGGTGGAAATCCCCAGAAATTTGTAGCAGAGATAATTAGGGATAGGCAAGGAGGCAGAGATTAGAATTGGGCGACTGCTGAGAGATCGTTAGTCAATTAGTATGTGCAGCTATACAATCCCGAGTGCATGTTAGTAAGTTAGTAAAGATATACAATGTTAATGTGGGTTAGTAATTAAGCGAAAACAACAAACTGTTTGTATGTGTTAGTAGATAGCAAAAGAGAGAGGAAGGAAGAACACGAGATAATGAAAGAAGGTTGAAACCCAGAAACGAATAAATCACCCGTATGAATGGCACGCAAGACAAGGGACCGTGAGCAAAGGCCTACATGAGACAAGACTGGGTAAACGAAGTGCAAAGCAAGGGATGGCAGAAAATAAGCATGGCAAGGGATCTAGGAACATGGCAAAGACAATGAAAAATAATAAACCAGGATTTCTAAAATATCAAAACACAATGCACAATACTAAGAATGGTCAGAAAACAGGCAGTGGTCACTTAACACGAAAATCAATCAACATGGCTAGGCCAGGCACAGAACTTAACCCCTTTCTGCAGATGTAGACGCTCGCGTCTATAGAACTGCTAATTTAAGGACGTAGTTACAGTACTCGACCACCAGATGACACCCCCGGATGAGTTTTTGAATATTCACAGGCAGGTAGAGCTGAAACACGATTGAGAGTATGGAGAAGTTCCCTCCAATCCCTGTTTTCCAGGAGTTGTATGAATTAAACTCCTCAGCTAAGCCTGATGTGCAAATTGGTCAATATCCTTGCCCATAGTATTGATCCAGCAGTCTAAAAAAATGATCTGTTGCGACAGAAAAAATCGTTGTCCTGTGTAGCAACCACTTTAGCTACAGTGAGCCAACGGTATTCCAATTAATGGTTCAGAAAACTCAGTTTTCTGAATCGAAAAGTTCTACATGGTATTGAGTCTCTCATATTCTACTGTCAATTACAGTAATCTCTTTCAAAAAAAATGCGTCGTTCTACCGTGGATTTACGTGTAGATTCCTTCATCGACAAATGCAGCACTTCCTTATATCCTCCTGAGTACTGGTGTTGATAGCCAATCACTCGAATATACACTCAAGCTCTTCTTCGTAACTGCACAATTACACTTAATGCTGTCCTGAAATTTCTCCGGAAACAATGAATTGATTGGCTCATTTCTTATCCAATTCCCGAGTGTTTATACATTATACAGTGAGCGAAACACATTGATTGGACAAACACAGAGCATACAGTTGCAATCAAAATTATTCAACCCCCATTGCAAATTAGGTTTACTGACAAAATTTACAAACTTTCAGCTGTTTACAATTAACAAATCAAACGAGAACAATTAAAATGGCTCAACACAACAAATATTACAAGTGGCTTCTCCAAATTCAACACAAAATGGCACTTTTAATGACTACTGCAGGCTTAAAATTATTCAACCCCTTCATGACAAGCATCTTTAATAGTTAGTGGAGCACCCTTTTGCCGCTATGACCTGCTGGAAATGTGATGTCAGGCAGATGTCAGCTTTAGGCAGCATTCCCAAGGAATCTTAGCCCTGTCCTCATGGACAATGGCCTCCAGTTCACTAATATTCTAGGGTTTGCGTACTGCAACTGTGTTCTTCAAGTCCTACCAGAGATTTTTTATGGGGTTCAAGTGAGGTGAATGTGATGGGCACTCTAGAATCTTCCTAGACTTCTTCTGACACCAAGCCTTGGTGGATGATGAGTTATGCTTCGGATCATTGTCCTTTTGGAAGGTCCAATGTTGCCCAAGTGTCAGCTTCCGTATAGACAGCATGACATTTTCTCCTTGTATATCCCAGTACTTGACTGAATCCATCTTGTCCTCGACACTTTGCTAGTTTCCAGTGCCAGAGGAAGCTAGGCAGCTGCAGAGCATCAAAAAGCCCCCACAATTCTTCACTGCAGGCAGGGTGTACTTTTCAGCATATGTTTCTTTATTCCACCTGCAGACATACCACTGATTCATAAGTCCGAAATATTCTAGTTTCATTTCATCACTCCATAGAACAATATACCCAAACTTCTGTGGCTTATTTATATGGTTTTGAGTATATTGGAGCTTGTACTTTTGGATCTGTTGTGGTGTGTGTCTTGGAGACCTTCAATGTTTAGTACGCGCCCTACTGTGCAAACTGAAACCTCAGTGCCTCCTGCCTCTAAGTCTTGTTGCGGGTCTCCTGTAGTCACTAGAGGGTTTTTGACCACCCGTCTCCTCAGGAATCTGGTGACAGCCGGTGATAGCCTCCTCTTTCTGCCACATCCTGGTACTCTAGCCACTCTCTCTTTAATTCATAACTTGCAAACTATGCTTCTAACTGTATCTCTACAAACATTCAGTGCCTGCGCTACCTTTTTATATCCTTTTCCTCATTTGTGCCAGGCAGTGATCTCCTCTATTAGCTTTTTGGACAATTCTTTTGACAGCCATATGTATAATATGCAATCAAATGTCACTGTCAACAAACCCCTCGCGAGTGCAAGTATTTGGTGTGTTCTATCTCAAGGAAACCTGATGCAACTAATTAAGCTCTTGATTAGCTGCATTAGGTGTGCTTTAGACAACACCTGATTTGCAAATAATGCTCTTATCAGGGATTTTATTCAGGGGGTTGAATAATTTTCAGACTGCAGTAGTCATTAAAAATGGCACTTTGTGTTAAATTTGGAAAAACCACTTGTAATATTAGTTGTGTTGAGCTATTTAAAATGTTCTTTTTTAATTGGTTTATCACAAACAGCTGAAAGTTTGTAAATTTTTCTATTAAACCCGATTTGCGCATGGGGTTGAATAATTTTGATTGCAACTGTACAAGCCCATGCGTATCAGCAGGCTCGGTTGCATCCTGTCTACGTTGCGCCCATTACGTGGCTGAATTAGACACGATTTAGAGCGGAAAAAAAAAAAACTCCCTAAACTGGCCTTGAAGTGCTCAGTTACATTTACAGGATTTAAATAAGGTAAGGACATGGTCAATGGGAATTATTTTGAATGGAACAGGACTGGATGGTTCCTTCTACTGGATGCATCTGTCTCCGGAGGAGGGATTCATGAAAAAGGTTTGGCTCCTTTCGCTTTTTACTTTTGCTTTTCGTTTTGGAATGAATACTGTATTCTACAAAGTCGAATGCCGAGTTTTTTTTCCTGTTTAAAGCGTGAACTGCCCATGCATTTGGATGGACCCCCTGGTATGCTCATTGCACGGTTCTGTTGAATCCAGGGAGGAAATATATAGTTTATCTTCCCTGAAAGTGGAATGTCTACTCTGTTAGAATAAGGTATATTTCAGAATTCAGATATCACTGAGTTAGTGAGTTGTACTTGTTCCTTATAATCGTTGAAATGAGTTGTGAGCTCGGACGTCAGAACTGCCGGTTTCATTGCAGAGTGAATGTCCCCCAAGCACACACGGTCAATAAATAAACTGCTGATTAAAACCACTCTCCGATTACCGCGGAGAGCTTTGAAATCTGCGGTAAATTCCGTGATCGCGGAATCACGGATTCCTGGGCGGTCTAGGTAAACCTAGGAAGGAAATTGTACAACTCGTTCACCATGACAGGGCTCCAACAGTAGTCATAATATGGATCCAAGGTGCAGTGAATCAGGTCAGGCGCACTTGAATAGTCCCCTCACGTCGTATTCTCTTCTCAATCTCATGCCGGAGAGGACACCTGCACAGACCCCACTGCTGAGGACACCTGCACAGACCACATTGCTGAGGACACCTGCATCAGACCACACTGCTGAGGACACCTGCATCAGACCACGCTGCTGTAGGCAGGACAACTAACTTCCTGACCACGATGCAGCCTCCTGTGCCAGAAGATCACTCAACAACGCAACCCACCAAGCCTTGATGCAACCCTTCACCACCACAACAATGCCACGCATCATAATGCTCGCTGTTGTAGAATTCAGAAGTACTTGTGCCATGGACAAGAATGTTTACATACAATATTATGTATGAGTATTTTTTGTACAGCATTATATTTCATTTATATATGAAGATTTGTTACAAGCTGTTTTGCTGCCTTGCTCGTCAGCTATATTTATTTTGTTCATTTGGCCCCCTCTGGTGGTGTGTCCGTAAAACATAATCTGATGTAATATCTCACTTCTATGTAAAGGACTAGTGCTTTCTAGAAGCTTCTGGCACCTTCCTGCCTGGAGGGGGCGGGATTTCCCAGGAATCCAGTAGATCTTTCCAGAATGTTGCTAGACTACTATATAAATGCTGTGATTTCGGTAAGAAAGGAGAGAGTACAGTAGAGCAGAAGCAGAGATTTTGTTTTGGCAACAGAGTTAATTAGAGGCATTAGTGTTGTTATAGAATAAAATAGTGGATTTTTGTTTGTAGAAGTTTTTTTGTGAAGAAAAAATTCGATTTAGTTGTCATTGCCAGTTTTCTTTGTTGTGATTTTTTAAAGTCATAACAGTAACTAGTAAAAAACAGCCAGCCATACTAACAGAACTGGCTGTTGTTGGTGCACTGTTACGTGTGATGCACCAATGTCTGTCCATTTTTATTTTATTTTATTTTTTTCTCTATTTAGCCAGCCAGCAGCAGATGGGCTTTCCCTTACAAGTCATGTTCTCGGAGTGTTTCTCGTCTGCCCATTAGGGGGAGCGTGGGGGAATTTTTCCTCAAGTTTTACAGGTTGTCACCCCCACCTTGAACAATGACCACACAAATCTTAACTGCCAAATTGGCTTCACCGTGAAGCTCATGTTGTGCCAAAGAGGAGAAACTGTGGGGAAGCAGATCTTCTGCATATAGTGGAGAGACAGACAGATTTGTGTATTAGGCCACCTCACATGTATATGTTAATGACTGCTAGCAGTTGCACCTTTGAGGATTTTCCGCTAGTCCACAGGGGAGAAGAGGGGGGGGTCCTCGACCATTTGGGATTTGAATCATCCAATCCATGGAGCCAAACATGGCTCACAACTGCTTGCGACCAATCAGAGGTCAAAACTTATTTTACACTCAAATTTGAATACATGGAAATGTAATGCTATTAACTGTGCTTCAATTTCGATTTTGTTGCCTTGCTGGCTTATGTAATAAATACTTTATTGAACCCCGTGGGGTAATTTGTCCTCTGCATTTGACCCATCCTATAGTTAGGAGCAGTGGGCAGCCACAAAGCAGCGCTTAGGGACCAACTCCAGTTCTAAAGCCAGTTCCTTGGTCAGGGGTACTGGTTGGAGTGTTTCTTACCTACGGGCTTGAACACCCAACAAGGTTCCTTAATTAACACTATAAGTAATACAGAGTCTGGGCTAAAGCTGCAGTTACAATTTATTTCAAACAGGAAACCAAAAAGGAAACCAGATTTCTCTAAATACAGGCATATACAGCACTATGATTGAAGAGTTTAGAATATATACGGGAAAGCAGTGAGTTCAGCTCCGACAGTCGCGATACCAAACAGGAGGTAATATACGAGATCTCGCAATCGGAAATGTGAGGCGTGGACTTAAATACACACTGCTACCACTCAGTGGCAATTAAACACAGATGCAAACAATGATGAAAAATGCAGTCCGTGTGTTTGTAGACCAGTGAGCTGGATGGCTGGAGGTGTGCCCTGAAAGTATTTGACTGTCAGAATCTCTTCCACTCACCACTTACCTTTTTGTCCCTCCATTATTGCACTGTGGGACACGGGAAATGCTTTGGCCATGAAATAAAAGACAAACCGCCATTTTCTATTGATGAAATTTTATTAAAAAACTTGGGCACCTAAAAGCATAGATTGGGCAAAGAAAAATGAGAAAACTGAAAAGAAAGCAGGCAACCTGGTTCCAAAAAATGTTTCAAACCCTGCAGTATTTCCTATTTCTAATCCCATACATAAACATGTTTGTTTTGAGCTGAACCAGGTGTTTGGCCTGTTGAAGCAAAGATGCCTTGTCCTAGTACACTGACCATGAGCATCAGTAATGGTAAAGAACAATTGCCCACTGTATTCCATGGATATACTGGTTCATAATTAAAATACTTTAGCCAAGTTCGTGTTTATATCATTGCTTCTAGGATACAATATTTGCATTTATAATTGTACTTAATACATACTTTACATGTATCTTAAAACATTTACATCATCAGGTATCGCTTATGAAACAATGTCAGTGTGTACAAAAGATCCAAGCACAAGCCTAAATCCACAGCTTTGCTAACATTTCCAAAGAATTAGCTTGTGTTATCACTGACAGTCTATTTAGGATGTAGGAACAAAGCACATCGTGCCACAGAGTGTTTCTGGGCGGAGGGCTGCACCAGAGTTTACCCTGTAACTCACTGAGCTGATCCAGCTCAATTTTGGGTGTGGCCCATTTGGGGGCCCCTGTCAGGGGTACCCCACCGCAGAAAATTTCTGGCAGTGGCCATTCCTGAAACAGGGGGGGTTTGCTAAACATTTTACACCAGGTTTCATCCTGTAACTCAATGAGCTGATCTAGCTGGGTTAGGTGTGTCACATTTTACCCCTCATTACTACACCCACCGGCTGGAGCCCTGCAGAAGTCCAAATCCTTCTATTGGGACCCATGTCCAACACTGATCGGGATTAGAATTGGTAACTTTCCAGCGATGCTGACCCCCCTGGGCTCCCTGTCTACGGGTGTCTTCGAGCGCGTCTGCAAGCAAGCCGGCTGCGCGAGATTCCCGAAGAATTACGCGAGAATCTTGCCGAAGTTGCGCGATAAGCCCTTCAAACCCCGCGATGGCTGCAGGATCTTGCAGAAAATCTTTCGAGCACCCCGGCTGCGTGACCTTCGACAGGAAATATGTCACGAAGGTGCAACCAAAAATCTGCGCATCTCGGCAGACCCTGGAGAGGTGCTGCGCTCGGCTGCAGAGGTTATAAGCGAACAAAGAGAACGGCACAGGGCAAGAGAGGATTTGTGTTTGTGACAGGTGATAAGTGCTGCTGATAGCGCCACCTAATGGAAGAACAAATGTAGTGCAGTACTTAATTCATAGATTTTTGTTAGTTCTTATACCTGTTTACCCGCCGTATATTTTCCATTGTGTAGGAAAATATGTTGAGAATGAAGGAAGAGATTTACGCTTGATATTAGTAAATTAAACCTATTAAAGAATTGACTGAAGTATGCATGAGTGAACATCCACGTCCTTCTTTTTATGGTTTATTTTCTTCAGTTGTGTGCATTATTATTCAATTCATATCTACCCCTGGCAAATATTCCCATGTGTTACATACAGCTTTGCTCTACATCACTTTGTACATCTTCCAAGTTTATTATAGAATAACCTCAATGGTGACGTATAATAACGACTCTCATAATCAGGCGGGATGCTTCTCCTGTCGGTGCTTTTTTATGTTGACAGTTTCATTCTCTTTGAAACTCAGTGTCATTATGGTGATGTGTCCACTGGAATAAAACTCATGAAGCTGGACAGCATGTCATTTTCAGCGTCGTCTCACAATGTTGTCGGCGTATGATTTCCCGCTCGCATCCTGTCTTCAAGTATTCAGTTGTCAATTAATAATTCTCTGCCTTCCTTAACCACCCAGTGTAACTGTCAAGTCTTTTAAAGACGTAAAACACTTTCTGGTTGATTCATCCATGCTGACATTATGTTGCTTGGCTGAGACAGTGATGCATCAGTCTGCATCTTATTCAAATTCCATTTTTGTTTTTCTTTTGCCTTCTCACTGCACTTACTATGTTTGGCCCTTTATTCTTTAAAGCTTGATTTTAGAAAGAGGCAGATCCTGATGTGAAGTCATTGACTTGTGATGTTCTACTCTCATAAATGTCTGTCCATTTAACTGAGAGGGGCCATAGTGCAGGGTAGATGGGGCACAAATGTTTATTGGAGGGATATTGAGTAAGCGGATAACCAAAAATCTTGGCAGTATCATCGAGATGAACAAATAATTGGCACGGGCAGGCAAATGTCATATCATTCTTGAGTTATACATGCAATCCCATAATATTCAGCATCCGACAAAAACAGATGTAAGAGGATAAAAGGTGGTCATTGATTATTTCTGCTAGTTGAAATACACAAGGCATGCAGTCATGTTCCCCTCCCATCTGCAGTATGCGTTAGTTCTACATCATTGTCTCCATAGGAGGGCCATTTAAATTCTGTAATTTGGATGCAAAATGCACAATATCTTTCTTGAGTAAATGATCATCTTCAGATTGCCCCGTGCCAAGCAGTTACAGATCTTGGAGGTTTTCGTTGCTCACATGAACTTCATGGTTAAAGTAGTAACTTAGGTTACAGGAGGCCCTGGTAATGAAAAACTCCCTTGTAAACCAAGGAAAGAGACGAGTGACACAAAACTGGAGTTCGGTTTAGTTTATTAGGGTCCCCATAAGCCATTACCCAGGGCAGCAACTACTCTGCCTGGGGTCCACCCTTAACAGATACATAAATCCCAAGAAATCAAAATAAAAACAATTTTCCACTGCAGAAAGAAGAAAGAAAAAAAAACCCCCAACAACAAAACTTTGTAAAAAATCATGAAGACATAAAGCAAAGTAGTGTCTCTAATTAGATCATAAAGAGGCCACCTTCTGTCATACCACAGCCACCTTCCTTCAGGTGATTGACTACATTTTGCATATAATAGCCAACACCAAACCATTTACAACACTAATGTTTATTTACATTTATAACAATTGAAAACTATGCAGATGTCCTCTCCTCTGGTTTATAAAAGCAGGGATCCCAGTGCGTTTTATTGCAAAGGTACAGAGTTTACTCAATTTATCATGTGGGGCTGAAGAATACAAATGGATTGAGTGTAGAACAGGAATACAGAGCAGCAAAGAGTCTTTGGAGACTGAAGGACACTGAAGTGCTGGTTTTTCATCAGACCCTGGCACATTTTCTACCTTAAGTGTCTGCAGTGGTGGAAAGCAGGCAGGCGGGCTCTTTCTACTGGGTAAGAGGTACATGTCATGAAGAATTAGGCCAAGTTTCAGGTCTCTGCTAGTAACTCACTAAACACTCTGCTCAAAAAAAATAAAGGGAACACTAAACACATCCTAGATTTGAATGAAATATTCTTATTACTTTTTTCTTTACATAGTTGAATGTGCTGACATGATTTTTGTGTGACTTATCAATGGAAATCATTTAACCCATGGAGGTTTGGATTTGGAGCCACTCAAAATTAAAGTGGAAAAAAAAAAAAAAAAAAAAAAAAAAACACACTACAGGCTGATCCAACTTCGATGCAATGTCCTTAAAACAAGTCAAAATGAGGCTCAGTAGTGTGTGTGGCCTCTACAAGCCTGTATGACCTCCCTACAACACCTAGGCATGCTCCTGATGAGTTGGCGGATGGTCTCCTGAGGGATCTCCTCCCAGACCTGGACTAAAGCATCCACCACCTCCTGGACAGTCTGTGGTGCAATGTGGCATTGGTGGATGGAGCAAGACAGGATGTCCCAGATGTGCTCAATTGGATTCAGGTCTGGGGAACAGGCGGGCCATTCCATGGCATCAATGCTTTCGTCTTGCAGGAACTGCTGACACAATCCAGGCACATGAGGTCTAGCATTGTCTTGCATTAGGAGGAACCCATGGCCAAACGCATCAGCATATGGTCTCACAAGGGGTCTGAGGATCTCATCTCGGTACCTAATGGCAGTCAGGCAACCTCTGGCGAGCGCATGGAGGGCTGTGTGGCCCTCCAAAGAAATGCCACCCCACACCATGACTGACCCACTGCCAAAGCGGTCATGCTGGAGGACGATGCAGGCAGCAGAAAGTTCTCCACGGCGTCTCCAGACTCTGTCACCTGTGCTCAGTGTGAACCTGCTTTCATCTGTGAAGAGTACAGGGCGCCAGTGGCAAATTTGCCAATCTTGGTGTTCTCTGGCAAATGCCGAGAGTCCTGCACGATGTTGGGCTGTAAGCATAACCCCCACCTGTGGACGTCGGGCCCTCATACCATCCTCATGGAGTCGGTTTCTGACCGTTTGAGCAGACACATGCACATTTGTGGCCTGCTGGAGGTCATTTTGCAGGGCTCTGGCAGTGCTCCTCCTGTTCCTCCTTGCACAAAGGCGGAGGTAGCGGTCCTGCTGCTGGGTTGTTGCCCTCCTACAGCCTCCTCCACGTCTCCTGATGTACTGGCCTGTCTCCTGGTAGCGCCTCCATGCTCTGGACACTACGCTGACAGACACAGCAAACCTTCTTGCCACAGCTTGCATTGATGTGCCATCCTGGATGAGCTGCACTACCTGAACCACTTGTGTGGGTTGTAGAGTCTGTCTCATGCTACCACTAGTGTGAAAGCACCGCCAGCATTCAAAAGTGACCAAAACATCAGCCAGAAAGCACAGGAACTGAGAGGTGGTCTGTGGTCACCACCTGCAGAACCACTCCTTTATTGGAGGTGTCTTGCTAATTGCCTATAATTTCCATCTGTTGTCTATTCCATTGGCACAACAGCATGTGGAATTGATTGTCAATCAGTGTTGCTTCCTAAGTGGACAGTTTGATTTCACAGAAGTGTGATTGACTTGGAGTTATATTGTGTTGTTTAAGTGTTCCCCTTATTTTTTTGAGCAGTTATAACAGCTCACATTAAAATGGGAAGCAAGGGTAAAGCTTAATTGCTAAGATGGTCTCCCTCCATTGCAGTTAACTTCAAAGGCCATATTCTAATAAACCTTTCATCAGTCCTCCAGTATGTTGTTGGGAATCAGCAGATGGCACCTGAAAAACAGCACAGGGTAATACCTCACTTAAGGGTACTGAGTGGGGCTTTGGTAGCACCTGGAGAGCAGGAGAAAGGTACATAAACATAAAAAAAATGATTATATTGTCAAAATGGCAGCACAAAGAAAAATCAATTAGAGCGATAGTATCAATTCTGTTGAAATGCTTGTGTCAGAGGACATATTTCAAAAAATCCAATCAGGTGCTGATTTTTATTTTGTCCAAGAGCCTCAGAAACGGTCGTGTCATTTTGGAGGTGTCAGTGGGGAAATAATGTTTGGTTTTCCTTTGGTAGTAACAGTCTGCAGGGGTCGCTATTTTACAGGGAAAATTTAAAGGTCATATTTGTCACACAGCAAATGGTAGATCAGATGGATAATTCTTCTTGTAGATATTGGCCACTTTCAGTTTATCATTATAAATATCTACGTCTCCAATAATAAACAAAATAATACAATAATTTTTTCTACAATTGTCAACAAAATTTATCAGTTTCTACTAAAATTTCCCTCAGCAAAGGTTCTATGGGGAGGAGATATTAATCCTGTTATGGATGAAACTATTGATAGATGGCCCCGCAAAGAGAGTTATAAATGAATTAAGTAACGTATATGGTAGAATGGATCTTATTGATGTCTGGAGACATTGAAATCCAAATCGAAGAGAATATACCTGGAGTAATAGAACAGATCACAAAAATCTTGAATAGATTTTTGGTTGATTTCATCAGACATTGAGGAGAAGATGGATTAAGCACTAATAGAGCCAAGAGAATATACCTGGAGTAATAAGAACAGATCACAAAAATCTTGAATAGATTTTTGGTTGATTTCATCAGACATTGAGGAGAAGATAAATTCAGCACTAATAGAGCCATCAGTCTTTACAGATCATTGGGCTGTTACAATTAGGGTTAATATAGTTTCAATTAGGTATAACACCAGTAGAGATGATTGGAAATTAAATCAAACATTATTGCAAAATACACAATTTAAAAATGAAACCCTAAACATTATTGAAAAATACTGGAGGCAAGCAAATTTACTGAATAACTTTGGTAAATGCTGGGAATTGTTGAAATATGACATTAGAAATGTTGCTATATCCTTAGGAAAAAGAATTGCTGAAGCAAATTGAGAAAAATAATCTCAAATAATTACAAAAATAATAAGATTATCTCACAGACTAATGTTACCTGGAGAAGAATGGAAGAACTCTCATCTTTACAACAAGTATTGGATGAAATATATGAAGAAAAAGCCAAAGGTGCCTATGTTTAGTCTAGAAAGAAGTGGTTAGAACAAGGGGAATCATGCACCAAATACTTTTTTAATTTGGAAAAAAGGAATTTTGTGTTAACCTCCCTTTCAAAACTTAAGATTAATGATCACATCTGTGAAGACATTTCTCGGTATGTGACTAATTTCAACCAAAATGTATACACTACTGATAATGAAAATGTAGATGATATGGATTTCTTTCTCAAAAATAAGGCAAAGGACATTAAAAGTATTGATGATAGTTTTAAATCTATGTGTGACCAAAAATTACTTTCACTGAGGTACAACAATGTATTAGCTCCCTTAAAAATAACAAATCTCCTGGGAATAATCGATTGATTGGGGAATTTTATAAAATCTTTACAAAGCCATTAACCCCATTTCTGGTTGCTGTATTTGAAGAAGCCATAGAAAAAGGATAATTTCCACCAACTCTTTGACAAGGCCTTATTAAATTGATCCCAAAGCCAAAAAAGGATAAATTGAGTAT
Organism: Gymnothorax reevesii; assembly: GCA_029721435.1. NCBI lineage: Eukaryota > Metazoa > Chordata > Actinopteri > Anguilliformes > Muraenidae > Gymnothorax > Gymnothorax reevesii. Next base: position 14,209,456 of record CM056577.1, on the reverse strand, counting down.
TGAGAATTGGAGACCAATTAGCTTGTTATATAATGATGCAAAGTTATTTGCAATGATTTTTGTGAAAAGACTAAAATTAGGACTTGAAGATATTGTTGATGAAGAACAATCTGGTTTTATGCCTGGAAGGATTATATGTTATAACATACGTCTCATTTTGGATATGGTTGATTACAATGAGCTCATATTAGATGACAGTTTTATTTTATTTATTGATTTTTACAAAGCATTGGACACTGTAATTCACCAATTTATGTTCAAGGTATTTAAATGTTTTGGTTTTGGGGATCAATTTCTGAGGGCAGTCTAAACTTTATACAATGATTGCAATATTTCTTTTTAAACACATGGTACCACTCCTAGATTTAATGTCTGCCGCGGAATAAGACAAGGGTGTCCAGCAAGTCCCTTTTTATTTCTCTTAGCAACACAAATTATGGCAATACATATTAAAAAGATGGTTTGTTTCAAAGCATCATTAGTCTAGGAAAAGAATTCAAGCTATCTCAACTTGCTGATGATTTTTGTCTAATAAGCATGTGGTGATTAAAGCTGTTGGTTGTATTGAAGAATTCTCTAATGTTTCTGGTTTAAAAATGAACCTGAACAAGTCTGCGTTATGAACATTAAAGGAATGTAATCTATCTGAAATTAATGGCATCCCAGTTAAAAACAGTTACATATTTGGGTATCATTGTTGATAAGAATGAAAAACTCCGCAGTAACTTAAACTTCAATCATATAGGGAAACAAATAAAGAGTAAATTCAATTTGTGGTTGATGATAGATCTCTCACTGATTGATAGAATCTTATTATCAAAGGCTGAAAGGATTTCCTGATCTGTACATGCCTCTTTGTCATTGTTATATATACTGTGGTATGTAAGGAGTAGGATAAGATTCGTTTTTATTTCATTTGGAGGAACAGATATCAATACTTAAAGAAAGATGTTTCATGTAACACTAAAAGAGATGGTGGTCTTTAGGTCTTAAGCTTTGAAACCTTAAATAATACTTTTAAATTAAAATGGTTAAGTAATTTAATTAAGGAAAAAGACAATATTCAGAATACTTTTCCAAAATATATATTCAATTTAATAGGTGCTATAGAATTTCTGCTTAAATGTGATTATAAAATTGATAAATTACCTGTTAAATTTGCCAGTTTTCATAAGCAGGCCTTGCTGGCTTGGAAACTGAAATACAAACATAATTTCACACCAACTAATTATTACATTTGGAATAACAAATATTTACCATGTAAAAATAATCAGTTTTTTAAATGGTTTGATAATAGAATTATATTTGTGAAACTACTTGAAAATGCTGAGGGTAATTTACTAAAATATGATTAATTTCTCACTAAGTTTAGCTTGCCAATTACACCAAAAGAGTATGCAGTTGTTTTTGATGCTGTACAAAGGTTCTGTGTTACAGCTTCTTACAGGAGCAGTAATTGATGTTTCATTGATCAATCCAGTTAGCAGTGGTATTTTTCCTAGGGAAAAAGGCATTACTGTATGTTCAAATAAATACATCAGAAATCTTATGCCAACAGTAACAGTGCCTTCAGCAAAAATTTCTTTGGATTTCGCTTCATGGAGAAATTGACGGGAAGAAAATTTGGTTAGTCGGTGATAAATTATCTCTTTACAGTAAAGGAGGTTTCTTTGAAAATTATGCATTAAGTATATCCAGCAAAGAAAATATTACATAGATTTAATATTGGTACTGAATATTCTTGTATTTTTTGTGGAGTTGAAGAGGAAACAATTTGTCATTTGTTTCATCAGTGTATGGATACCAGAATATTTTGGGTGGATGTTCAGAATTACATTACAAGGAAAACCAAACAAATAATTCAGCTTGAAGAGAAAGACATTTTAATTTAGTTTAAAAGACAACATGAAAGAAAAAGATTAATTTTTTTTTTTTGTGCAACTAATTTTATTTTTAGGAAAATTCCATATACATAAAAAGAGATGGTCAGACTCCAAACCCAACTTTCAACATTTTCTACTAGAACTGGAACAACTGGAACAGGTTTTGGAGCAACATATGTTGCCATCCAAGCAACGTCTTTTTCATGGACGCCCCTGCTTATTTCAGCAAGACAATGTCAAGCCACATTCTGCACGTGTTACAACAGCATGGCTCCGTATAAAAGAGTGCGGGTATTAGACTGGCCTGCCTGTAGTCCAGACCTGTCTCCCATTGAAAATGTGCGGCGCATTATGAAGCGTAAAATACGACAACGGAGACCCCGGACTGTTGAACAACTTAAGCTATACATCAAGCAAGAATGGGAAAGGGTTCCACCTGAAAAGCTTCAAAAATTGGTCTCCTCAGATCCCATACGTTTACTGAGTGTCATTAAAAGGAAAGGCGATGCAACACAGTGGTAAAAAGGCCCCTGTGCCAACTTTTTTGCAATGTGTTGCTGCCTTTAAATTCTAAGTTAATGATTATTCGCAAAAAAATAATAAAGTTTCTCAGTTTGAACATTAAACATCTTGTCTTTGCAGTGTATTCAATTGAATACAAGTTGAAAAGGATTTGAAAATCATTGTATTCTGTTTTTTATCTACGATTTACATAACGTGCCAACTTCACTGGTTTTGGGTTTTGTATTTACTCAGGTTATCTTTTTCAAATGTTTGAGATCAAACAATTTTTAATATTAAAGTGTGACAAATGCGCGCAAAAAAAAAAAAAAAAATCAGTAAGGGGGATAAAACTTTTTCACAGCATTAAGTCTAATTCGTTCAATTTTTGTTGACTGCCAAATGTGCAGGAGCATTTTTTGAGGCTGTATGGTTTGAAATTGTACTGTTCTTGCTTACAGTATTTCAAGAGGTGTTTCAAATTTTTGTCCCCCTACACATTCAGAGGAAGCGAAACTGGTGATGGTTGACTTTGTCCAATTTGGTAAATGACTGCTGTCAAAGTTATACCCACCTTGCAAGCCAATGGAGATGTTCAAGGATTTACTGGAGCTGAAATTATGTTTAATCTGTCTCTGGAGCATTGCTCCAGCAGTGGCATGGAAGCCACAGATGATGTGTCCCTCTATATCTTGGAATTTCATTAGATAGCGTAGGTGCAGTTATAGCTGATCGGCGTTTGCCCTCGCGATCGGTGTGTACGACTCGCGCTTGCCGCCAATGGTGGACACCACTGGCGGTAAGCGCGAGTCATTTCAGATAGCCTGCTGAAAGAGTTTATTGAAGACAGAAATCCAGCGTTGGAGCAAACTGACTTTTAAATAACATGTTGAATATATGTTCGTTTTATTTTCGTCAACTGGCGTTTTTAGTTGATTTTACGGTAAGTACCAGTAACGTAACCAGCAAATGCCACATTAAGCAGTCCGACATAGTATGAGCTTACCTGGCGTAACAATTAACTGTTAACGTCAATTAAGCTAACGTTAAATTACCAATATTTGCGAGCTGTCCTTAAAATAAGTCCTGTAACCGAAATGTGTGGTTTTACTACATGTTGGTCACTAAAATCCAACCGATGTCATTATATGATAAATTATACCTCACGTTGTCAACCAAGTCAAAATAACGTTAGCGTCAATGAGCTAGCAATGGTGAGTCATCAATGTAAAGTTGGTCATTAACAGGCTAGCTGCCGCTCAGCGGCCTTTGCTAACGTTAACGCTTGCTGGTCGACTACTGCTGGGGTGTGTTCAAAGTCGGCAACACGTAGCAAAACGTATATTTAAAAGGCAACAGTAGTGCGCTGAACGCCCCGTTGTGTCACGCAAACGTTGTAACTTTAGCAACTGAGAGGGCCATACTGTGCGTTCTCTTGGAAGAATTATCGGAGCGTGATGAAATAGGTTCAAATTCGTGTTTGATTTTTGAACTTTTTAAACTTCTACTTACCACAAACATGTCGTTTAATGTCATCAACCGTGGGGAATACAAAGCTCTAAGAGATGCATTTACACACTGCCGTCGTTGTGTTCATTGGGGCACTGTCGTTTAAAGATGGCGCGGTTTACATGCATGTTGCAGCTGATTAGTTGACACCCCTGGTACACCCACCAAACAGAGGATAACACACCTCAGACGCGGTTGTGTACCGTTGCACACCAGTTGTAGGAAACGGGTTGTTCTACCCGGAGAACAAATAGTTACCCTGGATGTAACTCCAGTTCTATGAGTACGTGCGTAGCCCTCTAACGGGCTTCGCTATTGGTTTACCCCTCCGTGCCTCCACCTCGGCGCATGAAAAGAAAATTGAACTCACCTGCTCCGTAGGAGTGGGTAGCGTACTCATCCCCTATAAAGCCCTGCCGCTGTCAGTGCTCGTCTCCCTTTGAAACTCAGCATCTCACATCCGGGGGCCAGCTGGGCAGGCAGTTAGAGGGCTACGCACGTACTCATAGAACTGGATTTACGTCCAGGGTAACTATTTGTACTATTTCGTACATGCTCCGCCCTCTAACGGGCTTCACTATTGGTTTAAACCTACGGCGAAGGCCGTTAGGGATGAATGTACTCCCAGGTGACCCCGCACCCTAGAGTTCTATATAGAAACCTACGAAGCTGTGTCCCTCCCTGGGTGGCATCGCCCGACTGCGTACCCCGACCCAGGTCGTGACACACCAAACAACACCAGACCCAGGCCGGTGTCAGACGGGGCCCCTTCCAATAAGGCCCCTTTTAGAACGAAAGTACAAAGGAATGAGGAGGGAGGGGGGGGGGGTTGGAACCGTCATATCCCGTGTAGCGCCCCTCCCCCCACACCTGCAGGCGAGGCGCCCCCAGAGCGCATCGCCCCAGGGTGTGGTAACATACTAGTTAGTGTTGGACTGAATGCGCGACCGAACTGGCGGTCATGTCCCTCAGATATGACCGCGCAAAGGTTGACGCGGAAGACCACGAGGCCGCCTTGCAAATTTCCTCCACAGACACGCCCCTAAACAGTGCTGTGGAGGATGCGATTCCCCGGGTAGAATGTGCGGTCAGCCCCGTCGGGGCGGTGAGGCCCACCGCCGAATAGGCTCTGCCGATAGCCTCACAGATCCAGTGGGCGAGGCGCTGCGATGACAGTGGGGCCCCTTGAGCACGCCCGCCATAGCTCACAAACAGCTGATCCGCCTTCCTAAGTCCTGCTGTGCGTCTCATGTACAGGATGAGCGCTCGCACTGGGCACAGTCTATGCAACCGTTCCTGCTCGCTGGTGGCATGGGGCAGAGGACAGAAAGCCCTTAGCCGAATCACCGAAGAACTGAAGGCTGAAGTGATGACCTTAGGTCGAAAGGACGGATTTGGGCGAAGTTCCACTGTGATCCACTATCCTCGCTTACGGTCAGGCATGACGGGTGCACGGAGAGGGCCCCCAATTCGCTCACCCTCCTGGCCGATGCTAAGGCTAAAAGGAGGGCCGTCTTGATCGATAGGGGATGCAGATCCGCCTGGTCCAAGGGTTCAAATGGTGGTCCCGCCAGGCCGTCCAGCACCGTCTGCAGATCCCTCTGTGGAACCACGCGCTGCATCGGGGGTTTCAGCCTGCGGACTCCCTTCAAAAACCGCTTTACCAGGGGGTGATTTCTTGCTGAGAAGCGGTCAAACCCATCATAGCCCACTGCAATGGCCGCCGCGAACACGCCCAAGGTGGATGCTGCACGGCCCCTCACGAAGAGCCCCTGAAGGAACTCTAGCACTCCCTGAAGGGGGCATGAGCGCGGGTTCAGGCCTCTCACCAGACACCAGCCCACGAAAATCCGCCAACGAGTCGCATAAGCCTTGGACGTGGCCGGGGCACGCGCATACTGAATTGTGGACACCACCGCTTCGGGTAGGCCCGATTCAGTTAACCTTACCCTTTCAGCTTCCAGGCCAGGAGGGGGCAGGTGCGGACGGCGTTCGGTATCCGAGTCTTGGTTAGGGGAGGGTCCGGAATTTCCCATGGGCTCCCCAACGCCAGCTGGATAAGGTCCGAAAACCATCTGGTGCTCGGGCACAGTGGTGCCACCACAATTATGGACAAGTGCTGCTCCCTCACTCTGCGAAGTACTGGCATTAATAGCCGCCAGGGCGGGAACGCATATAGCAGGCCGGCCGGCCACACTGAATGGGCCAACGCATCCACCCCCAGGGGAGGATTGTCGGTAGGCCTCAGGGAGAACCACAGCGGGCACGGAGCGTTCTCTCTGCTCGCAAACAGATCCACCCTTGGTCGCCCGAACAGCCTCCAGATTCGCTCGGCTGTCGCTGGTGGAAGGCTCCAATCCTCCTCGGGCAGCGCCCCCCTGGACAATCCATCTGCCCGAGTGTTGAGGATGCCAGGAACATGCTGGGCCTTCAGGGAGCGCAAGTGGCGGTCTGCCCACACCAGGATGGAAGCCGCCACCTTGTGTAGGGCCGCTGATCTGACTCCCCCCTGTCTGTTGAGATAGGCTACCGCCGTCGTGTTGTCTGACCTCACCAGGATGTGCCTCCCCTCCAACTGTGGGGAAAAATGGTGCAGCACCCTCTGAACTGCCAAGAGTTCTAGTAGGTTGATGTGCTGCCGGGGCCCCTGCCATGTACCAGCGACAGAAGCAGGGCCACAAGTTCCTCCCCACCCTGTGAGGGAGGCATCCACAAATACATGGGCATAGTGAGCCATGCACTCCAACCGGACTCCCTCGCGGAGCCGGCTGCGTGAGGCCCAAAACGCTAAGGTCCGCCGTGCTTGCAATGGTATGTGAAGCATGCGCTGCTGGTCTCGCCTCGGATCCAGCCGAAGGCGTATAAACCAGCGCTGTAGATCCCTCATGTGCAGCAGCCCTAAGCGGACTACTAGATGGGCAGCAGCCATCATCCCCAGTAGCGACATGACTGCTATAGCCCGCACTGAGACTGCGTCCCGTAACTGTTGAGCACAAGCCAGGATCGCTCCCGCTCTCTCCACCGATAAGCGTGCGGTCATGGTCCGAGAGTCTAGCTGCATTCCCAAATATCGCGCCGTCTGGCTGGGCTGCAGGGTGCTCTTCTCGTAGTTGATGGCCCAGCCCAGCTGCGCAATATGCCACATCACCAACCTCGTATGAGCGATTGCCATCTGCTTGGAAGGGGCCAGGATCAGCCAATCGTCCAGATAGGTTAGAATCCGCACCCCCTTGCGCCGAAGCGGTGCAAAGGCCGTCTCCACACACTTGGAAAATGTCCGTGGTGCTAGGGAGTATCCGAATGGAAGACGGCAAAACTGAAAGATCCGGTCCTGTAGCGCAAAGCGAAGGAACTTCTGGTGGCGCGGCAGAATTGGGACATGAAAATAGGCATCTGTCAGATCTATTAATGTCATCCAATCTCCCGGCCTGACACATTCCAGCAATGCCTTCACCGTCAGCATTCGGAACGGTCTGCGCACAATGTGCTTGTTCAGCTCCCGGAGATCCAAAATGGGCCTCAGGCCTCCTGATTTTTTGGGGATCAGGAAATACGGGGAATAAAATCCCGCTCGAGCTTCTGACAGAGGAACCGGTCTTACGGCCCTTTTCCGTAGAAGCGAGCTTACCTCTTCCTCTAAAAGCGTTCTTTGCGCGGAATTGGGGAACTTCGTCCGTGCGACGCCTTTGAATGGGGGAGGGCGGCAGCGAAACTGCAATGCATATCCCTTCCGCAACGTTCTGTCTAACCAACTCGGAAGGGGGGCGCACAACCTCACCCACGACTGATAGTGGTTCGTCAGTGGTGAAGTAGTTGACTCTATGGTCTCCGATTGCCAAGGCCCTCCCGCAACGCCCCGCCCCTTGTGGGAGGGTTCATCCGGGGGGCCCTGCCTGAAAGGGCTGAGAGGCTAATGGCAACAATGTATTCGCTGCAACCCGAAGCACGTCACCTGGTGACTCGCTCACCGTGGATGGTGGGGGCGCAGTTGACTCTGAGTCAAGCGGGAGCTCCCCCTGACGCTTACTCTCAGAAACATTGGTCCTTAAATACGTCACGAGCTGTGGGGCTGAACGAGTGACACCTTCCTCCACGGGTTTGGAAGCCCCAGTACCAGATTTACGCTCACATACACGACCCGTCCTTTGCCACTGGAATGTGTAGGGGGACTTTTGAGAAACTTCTTTAGAAATAGAGCCAGAATGGCGGTCAAGGCTGCCTCCGTGTGACCCGGAAGTGGAAGTCACCATGGGGAGGCGCACTGAAAACAAACTTTCGCCATTTTGAATGTTACGTGGTCCAATCTCTTCAGGCTGAGTGAAAAAGGGAGACGAGCACTGACAGCGGCAGGGCTTTATAGGGGATGAGTACGCTACCCGCTCCTACGGAGCAGGTGAGTTCAATTTTCTTTTCAGGCGCCGAGGTGGAGCCTCGGAGGGGTAAACCAATAGCGAAGCCCGTTAGAGGGCGGAGCACGTACGAAATAGAACGTAACACAACGATGTGCACTAGTGTGACTTTGAACGCACCCCTGTTTTCAAGCCGGACGCGAAACGAATTTTGCACACAACAGATTACATTCAAAGTCAAGACAAATATAGGCGAAAGACATTGAATGCCATCTGTCGTGCAAAATATTCGTTTAACGTCCGGTGTGAGAGCAGCTTAACCCGTTTACGTTAGCCAGCAAACTCCCGGGTTAGCCCAAATTTCCTGGCCAATAAAGCGGGATGCAGGATAGCCCTTGCTAGCGGCGATTAATCATAGCCGCAGTTATTCACTGGCTTGCTGCAACTAATGGGGATAAGTTAAAAAGCGATTCTGCCCGGACAGTACCTTAATGTTTAACTGCCGTGATCATTTAGGAGCGAGTCCAATAGTCATGACATTTAATTTGGTTACCTAACACACAAAATATAAAACACAACAGGCAACCAATGACGTAATCTAGTGGTAGGGGTTGTTGGACTCACTAGGAGAGCCATATCGTCATGTTACTATAGCACATCATTAACTTTATCAACAATACAACGTATTTATTGTTTTGACAATTTTTAAGAGTTTAGTCATATTCGTACAAGTCCGCCACGTTATTAGCAAACTGACAACGTGGTTTGCCAGCCACCGTAAGGTTATTCCATTTGAAATATGTCGTCTCCGCTACTTACACTGCCTGCAAAATTTGCACATGGGACAAGGTCACGCCTCCCTCCTAAAGTTTTTCTTTTTCTTCTTATTCATTGGGGTTTTAAAGTTAATTAAAACTTGTGGTGTATTACCGCCAACCACTGGCACTATCATCTTAGGAGCATCATCTTGAGTACCCAATATAGGGACGAGGCAGAATAGTTCACGGTGTGCTGCAAAGAAAACTTGCTCCTTAAGAATCTGGCAGTTCACAATATTGGGCACGTGTCAAACTGGCGCCATGGAGGGCCAAGAGGCTGCAGGTTTTCATTATATTCAAAAACTCCGCCAGATGATTTCATTGATTCCCTCACCTTCAAGCAGAGAACAGGGGACTCATGAGGGTATTCACCAGGTGGAGTTTTTGAATGGAATGAAACCCTGCAGCCTCTTGGCCCTCCATGGCATCAGTTTGACACCCCTGAAGGGCAATACATGACCATCTGGGATTAAATTCAACATTTTTTTGGTGGTACATATATGGCTACAATGGACAAAAAAAATTCACATTTTTTATGCATGGAACCCTTTGTGAAATTTTTGAGGGGCTCTTAAAACGTGTGAGGAAGGGAAGGTGAAATTGAAGAAAATGAAAAATCCAGTTTTCACCTTCAAATATCTCTGTGCGCCCTCATTTCACCTCTGATATTTTGTGACCTAACTGCCACTTAAAGGTGACATACAAAACCCAAAACCAGTGAAGTTGGCAAAGACAAGTTACTTAATGTTCGAACAGGTAAACTTTGGAATTTTTTGCAAATATTAGCTCATTTGGAATTTGATGCCTGCAACACGTTTCAAAAAAGCTGGCACAAGTGGCAAAAAAGACTGAGAGAGTTGAGGAATGCTCATCAAACCCTTATTTGGAACATCCCACAGGTGAACGGGCTAATTGGGAACAGGTGGGTGCCATAATTGGGTATAAAAGCAGCTTGCCTGAAATGCTCAGTCATTCACAAACAAGGATGGGGCGAGGGTCACCACTTAGTGAACAAATGCGTGAGCTGCTTTGCAGTGTATTCAATTGAATATAGGTTGAAAAGGATTTGCAAATCATTGTATTCTGTTTTTATTTACGATTTACACAACGCGCCAACTTCACTGGTTTTGGTTTTGTTCATTGATGGTACCAAGGAAAGTTGATTGCTAGATGTGAAAAAAAAAATTGTTGTGCGGTTTTTGAGAAATCTTTTTTTTATTATTTCTCTGTCCTATGTTTAACAATGGGGCCAAAATTTCAAGGTCCCATAAAATGGGCAAAAATGATTCAATCAAAAATAAAAAATAAAACGTCTGGAAATATGGTGTTATGGCCCCAATTTCTTATTACAATTTACAACACAACAGCAACAGCAAGGGATGACAGACACAGTTTTAAAAACTTAAACACATTTAATTAAACACAACAAAGACTAAACTACTATTTACAACTACAGACCAAGATTGATTACAAAAAAACAGAAATATTTACAGTCCCTTTTTGGTGGGGTTGGTGATGTCCTGGGTGAGAAAAATCCACAAACGCAGGCAAAAATCCACAAAAGAAACGTCACAGGTCTTGAACAGAATGGCAGGTCTGGTCATCTTCTTGCAATTTCTCCTACTACTTTACTGTCTCAATTCTTTTCCTTATATACTCTTTTGCAGACCCCACCCACATTTAGACCTCTTTTTTTTAACTTTCCGAGACTTGCCCCAGACATGTCCAGGACATGTCTAAACATGACTCCAGTCTGAGCTTAACAAAAAAAAGGTAAATACTGCCATTTAGTGGCCTATATTCACATTACACCTCCATTCCAAAAGGGAAAAATTTTGACTCATAAAGGCAAAATTTTTCTTTTCAATACAAAATGGTTAAGTGAACACTTGTCTATATATACATATCATACAATATTCAAACGCATGATATATATATACACATTCAAACACGGGATAAGCAATCAGCAATTACATTGTCTGTACCCTTCACATGCTTAATTTCCAAGTCAAACTCCTGTAAAATCAAACTCCAATTCAACAATCTCCGATTCTTGTTTTTCATCTTACTCAAAAACATTAACGGATTGTGGTCAGTGTACACAATCATTGGCTTTTGTCCTGTACAAACATAAACCTCAAAGTGTTGTAAAGAAAGGACCAGAGCCAACAGTTCCTTCTCTATTGTGGAATAGTTCCTTTGGTGGCGATTGAACTTCCTGGAGAAGTATGCCACGGGATGCTTAATGTCATCAGAGTCACTTCTCTGTAGGAGCACAGATCCACAAGCTTGGTCGCTAGCATCGACCGCGATGGAGAACGGTTTGTTGAAGTCAGGAGATTTGAGCACGGGGAAGTGACACAGCAGAGACTTCAGGTGATCGAAGGCTCTCTGGCATGCATCATCCCAGGTGAACTTTACGCCTTTCTTCAGTTGGTTAGTTAGACTGAGAGCAATCTCAGCAAAGTTCTTGCAGAACTTGCGGTAGTACCCGATCATTCCAAGGAAGCGGCTTGGACTTTAGCATTTAGGGGTGCCACCTTACCCTGGCCTATGACGTAGCCAAGATAGGTGACAGTAGCACAACCAAAGTCACTCTTGCTCAGGTTAACAGTCAGGTTAGCCTGGGTCAGGCGCTGGAACAACGTCTCTACATCTTTTAGATGTTCTTCCCAGGAGTCACTCCATGTGATCAGGTCATCGATGTACGCACCCGTGTGTGGCAATCCGGCGATTGTAGACTGTATCATCCTTTGGAATGTGGCTGGGGCATTTTTCATGCCAAAGGGTAGGACTTCATACTGGTACAATCCAGATGGTGTGGCAAAAGCAGAGATGCTCCTGGCCCTCTCAGTTAAAGGCACACACCAATAACCCTTCAATAAATCAATCTTGGTCAGAAACTTTGCTTGCCCCACACTATCAATACAATCATCAATCCTAGGTATTGGAAACACATCAGTTCTAGTTACAGCATTGACTTTGCGATAATCTGTACAGAATCTAGTACTTCCATCAGGTTTTGGAACTAGCACACAGGGTGAACTCCAATCGGAGTTGGAGGGTCTGATAATATCATGTTTTAACATGTACTCAACCTCTTTCTCAGCAATCTTTCTCTTTTCAGGATTCATCCGGTATGGCTGCTGTTTTATTGGTTTGGCATCACCAACATCTACATCATGAGAGGCTATAGTAACTCTCTTTGGAACATCAGGAAACAAATCCTCATATTTCTTGATCAACCTTTCAAACTGATCTCTCTGTGAGGGTTCTAAGTGCTGGAGTTTTACATCAAGATTTTGCAACACTTCAGAATTCGACAATTTACATGAAAGAACTTCAGCTTTAATTCTAGGTTCATCATCTTGAAACTCCCCCTCATCTTCACACGTTTCGACCATTGGAGAATCTGAAATGACAGCTGCAACCCTAGCATTTCTGTCAGGATAAGGCTTTAGCATGTTAATATGACACAATTGTTTTGGTTTTCTCCTATCTGGAGTCTTCACAATGTAATTGAGATCATTGAGTTTTGTCAGAATTTCATAAGGACCATTTAATCTAGCCTGCAATGGATTGGACTGCAAGGGAAACAACACAAGGACCTTTTCTCTTGGTTTAAACTCACGGCTTCTAGCCTTATGATCATACCAAGTTTTCATTTTTCCCTGACTTGATTTCAAGTTCTCTTTGGCAAGGTCACATGCTGCACGCAATCTTTCCTTGAACTTGCCAACATAGTCTAACAGACTGATATGCGGCTCTTTCTCTTGCCATTGTTCACTCAATAATAGCAAAGGTCCTCTCACTTCATGACCAAACACCAGCTCAAATGGACTGAATCCAGTAGACTCCTGCACTGCTTCTCTAGCTGCAAACAACAGCAAATGAACCCCTTCATCCCAGTCTTTCTCATGGTCATAACAATAAGTCCTCATCATTGTCTTGAGAGTGGAATGAAACCGCTCTAATGCACCCTGACTTTCTGGATGATAGGCACTAGAAAGAATCTGCTTTGCACCTAGTTCATACACAACCTGCTGAAACAATCCTGAAGTGAAATTGCTACCCTGGTCTGACTGAATTTCCCTGGGAAGGCCAAACAACGTGAAGAACTTTATCAAAGCCTTCGAGATTGCAGTTGCCTTGATGTTACGTAGAGGTATGGCTTCGGGGAATCTGGTAGATGCACACATGATTGTCAACAAGTACTGATTTCCAGATCTAGTCTTGGGTAATGGACCAACGCAATCAACAATGACCCTAGAAAATGGCTCCCCAAATGCTGGGATAGGCTGCAATGGAGCTACAGGTGGGTCTAACTGGTGTTTTCCAACTACCTGACAAGTGTGACAGGTTTTGCAAAAGTTGGAAACGTCTTTCCAAAGCCCAGGCCAAAAGAAGTGTTTCACGATCTTATCAACAGTCTTGTTAACACCAAGATGACCTCCTAAAGGTAAACTATGAGCCATTGTTAAGATCTCATTCCTATAGACCTTCGGAACAACAATTTGCCTGACCACTGCCCAATCTGCATTGGCAGGGATATCAGGAGGGCGCCACTTCCGCATCAACACACCATCCTTGAGATAATACCCAACTGGAACTGCGTCTATTTCTTTATCAGGAAGGCCTCTCCTCTTTAGTACACAAATTTCAGGATCATTAGTTTGCTCCTCAATCAACCGCTTTCTGGACAGAGACAAGTCTCCAGACACATCAAAATCACCAGACCCATCCGGCTGGCTGAATAGAGAACTGATAAAAGTATCTGATAAGTCCTCAAACGGAGAAACCATAGTAGGCCAATCAGAGTCATGAGGCGAATCACCTGAGTCCTGACTATTCAATGTACTGGACGGCACCACATCATCTTCTTCCTTAGCCTTCTTGGCCATAGCACGAGTCACTGCGCAAGAAGGATACAGAGATGGGTCCTCATCCCCATCTTCAGTGCTCGGCTGTGAAGTAAGATGTACAGGGGGAACTACTTTGCCCCCAGCCAGGTCATTGCCTAGCAACAGAGAAACACCCTTTATAGGTAGACTTGACATAAGTCCCACCTTTACCTGTCCTGTAACTAAATCTGACTTCAAGAATATAGAGCGCAGGGGTACAGATACAGTCCTCCCTACAATACCTTGTACAAGTATGAAATCCCCTGAAGCGGTCTCATCACGTAACTCCAAGGAGTCCATCAACAAAAGTGACTGAGAAGCTCCGGTATCCCTTAGGATATATATGGGGACAGGAGTAGTATGCTCATTCAGAGCCACAAATCCCTCTGACACAAATGGAAGAAATTCCTCCCTCACGAAGTCAGCTGTATCAGGCTTTTTAGCCCCACAAGAAGCAGGCAATTTAGCAGATTGGTTATCTACTACAGGGGTTTCTAACCTTGTTTTCACAAAGGCATTTGGTTTGGTATCCTTTTCTTTTTCTTTCTTAGCTTTAAGGAACCAACAGTTAGTTGTAACATGACCAGATTTCTTGCAATAACTGCAAACTAGACCACTTTTGTCACTGTCAGCTTTCACACTTTGATCAGACCTGTTACTGGATTTCTGAGCACCATCACCAGATTTGTCTTTGTCTTTGGGTGAGGAATCTTGGGTATCACCATAACCCTTTTTCTGAAATTGGGACCATCTATTATTACTGCTAGACTGAAATTTGGACTTATGTGTGAGAACATATTCATCTGCATCAGTGCTTGCTTCTCATTAAGGTAGGTCTTAACATCATCTTTAACACAGTTCTTGAATTCTTCAACTAACACCATCTCTTTTAGTGAGTTGAAATCATCCTTGACCTCCATAGAAGTACACCAGCGCTCAAAGCAAACCTGCTTTTCATTAGCAAATTCAACATAAGTCTGATTTTCAGATTTCTTCAGACCTCTGAATTTCTGTCGGTAAGCCTCTGGAACCAACTCATAAGCTATCAAAATAACCTTCTTGACAACCTCATAATCAGAGGAATCATCTGCAGACAAAGCCGAATAGGCTTGTTGAGCTTTACCCTTGAGGACAGTTTGCAACATCAGAGGCCAGTGTCCCTTTGGCCACTGGCAACTCTTTGCTACCTTTTCAAAACACTGGAAATAGTTGTCAACATCCTTTTCCGAAAATGGAGGCACCAGTTTTACCTCCTGGCTAGCCCGAAATTTATTTTCAGTTTGAATTTTTATTTTTAGTTGCTCCATTTGGAGTCTTTCTTCTCTATCGAATTTCTCTAATTCAAAATCTCTCTGTCTTGCAAATTTTTCTAACTCAAATTCTCTTTGTTTTTCTTTTTCTTCCCTCTCAAATTCTCTTTGTTTCTCTTTTTCTTCCCTTTCAATCTCTAGCATTTTTAATTTAAGTTCCATTTCTATATTTGGATTTTCCACTGGAAACTGTTCCAGATCTCCTGCTGCAAACACATTTTCATCAATGTAATATTCAACTATCTCTCTAGCCAGTCTTGCTTTTCGCATGGCTGGTTTTACCTCTGTCAGCTCCAAATGTCTGCAAATTTCTAGCAGTTCTGTCTTTTTAAAAGACTTCAAAACCCCTACGGTTGGTGATGCCAAGAAATCATCCATTGCTGTTGTCAATATATATGTATTCAATTAAAAAAATCAATTTTACAATTTGAATTGTTAGATTTTTAATAAATTACTCTCAAAATGGTCTATCCCGGACCTTGAGCCCCCAATTTGTTATAGCCCCAATTTTTTATTACAATCTACAACACAACAGCAACAGCAAGGGATGACAGACACAGTTTTAAAAACTTAAACACATTTAATTAAACACAACAAAGACTAAACTACTATTTACAACTACAGACCAAGATTGATCACAAAAAAACAGAAATATTTACAGTCCCTTTTTGGTGGGGTTGGTGATAACCTGGGTGAGAAAAATCCACAAACGCAGGCAAAAATCCACAAAAGAAACGTCACAGGTCTTGAACAGAATGGCAGGTCTGGTCATCTTCTTGCAATTTCTCCTACTACTTTACTGTCTCAATTCTTTTCCATATATACTCTTTTGCAGACCCCACCCACATTTAGACCTCTTTTTTTTAACTTTCCGAGACTTGCCCCAGACATGTCCAGGACATGTCTAAACATGACTCCAGTCTGAGCTAAACAAAAAAAAAGGTAAATACTGCCATCTAGTGGCCCATATTCACATTACAATGGTCTCATAGTATGTTATGACAAATTTACATGAAAATTCAAAAGGCTAAAAAAAGAAAAAAAATGTTCCAAATGACAGACGACGGACGCCACACCACGACAATAGCTTTTCGGCCAATAGAGCCGGTAAGCTAAAAATTGGAGGTCATTCTGGAATTCAGGAAAAAGAAAATGGACAGCCTGTATTCATCAGCGGTAACCGTGTGGAGAGGGTCTCGGACTTCAGCTTCCTGCGAGTCCACATCATGGAGGACCCGACCTGGGCCGCAAACACTGCAGAGCTGGTAAAGAAGGCCCAGCAAAGACTATACTTCCTGAGAGTTGCCAGGAAGAACATCATCCCCCAGACACTGTTGATGTCCTCCTATCAATGCTCTATAGAAAGCATGTTGATATTCCATCTCTGTGCGTGGTTCTACAGCAGCAGAGTGGCACAGATGGCGACACTCCAGGGCGTCATGTCGCCCAGAAAACTCTCGGCTACACTCTCCTCTTACTTGAACTACACAATTCCAGCTGCCTAAGAAAAACCCTAGACATATCACCCAGGACACAATCTGCTTGAATTGTCAGACAGACAGTACATGACTGCAAGGGAAAAAAACAGACAGACTGAAAAAAAGCTTTTACCAAACAGCCTTGAGAGCATTAAATGCTGCCAAGGCATGATTCAGTTCGTACCGTATGCATTGTGCTGGGGGATCTGTGCAATATTGTTGTATGTGGTTCTCTGTATGGGTTTTGTTTTTGTGTTAGTTTTTACTAATTTCAGTATGCATGTGTGTATGCAGGTATATTCTTACATTTTAGCATTCATTTTTGTACTGTAATGTGAATATAGGCCACTAGATGGCAGTATTTACCTTTTTTTTGTTAAGCTCAGACTGGAGTCATGTTTAGACATGTCCTGGACATGTCTGGGGCAAGTCTCAGAAAATTAAAAAAAAGAGGTCTAAATGTGGGTGGGGTCTGCAAAAGAGTATATAAGGAAAAGAATTGAGACAGTAAAGTAGTAGGAGAAATTGCAAGAAGATGACCAGACCTGCCATTCTGTTCAAGACCTGTGACGTTTCTTTTGTGGATTTCTTTGCCTATGATTGAGCATTTTCATCATCCAGGACATCACCAAGCCACTCCCACGAAAAGGGATTGTAAATATTTATGTTTTGTACATAATTCAATCTTGGTCTTAGTTGTTAGTTGCTTAGTCGTTATTGTCTTTGTTTTAAAAATTAAATGTGTTTTAGTTGTTAAAACTGTGTCTGTCATCCCTTGCTGTTGCTGTTGTGTTATAATTGTAATAACAAATTGGGGGCTCAAGGTCCGGGATAGACCATTTTGTGAGTAATTTATTGAAAATCTAACATTTCAAATTGTAAAATTGATTTTTTTTAATTGAATACATATATATTGACAACAGCAATGGATGATTTCTAGGCATCACCAACCGGAGGGGTTTTGAAGTCTTTTGAAAAGACAGAACTGCTAGAAATTTGCAGACATTTAGAGCTGACAGAGGTGAAACCAGCCATGCAAAAAGCAAGACTGGCTCGAGAGATAGTTGAATATTACATTGGTGAAAATGTGTTTGCACCCGGAGATCTGGAACAGTTTCCAGTGGAAAATCCAAATATAGAAATGGAACTTAAATTAAAAATGCCAGAGATTGAAAGGGAGGAAAGAGAAAAAGAAAGGGAGGAAAAAGAAAAGCAAAGAGAATTTGAGAGGGAAGAAAAAGAAAAACAAAGGCAGTTTGAGTTAGAAAATTAGCAAGAGAAGAGAAAATAGAAAGGGAGGAAAAAGAAAAACAAAGAGAAATTGAGTTGGAAAAATTTGCAAGACAGAGAGATTTTGAATTAGAGAAATTCGATAGAGAAGAAAGACTACAAATGGAGCTACTAAAAATTAAAATTGAATCTGAAAATAAATTTTGTGCTAGCCAGGAGGTAAAACTGGTGCCTCCATTTTCGGAAAAGGATGTTGACAACTATTTCCAGTGTTTTGAAAAGGTAGCAAAGAGTTGCCAGTGGCCAAAGGAACACTGGCCTCTGATGTTGCAAACTGTCCTCAAGGGTAAAGCTCAACAAGCCTATTCGGCTTTGTCTGCAGATGATTCCTCTGATTATGAGGTTGTCAAAAAGGTTATTTTGAGAGCTTATGAGTTGGTTCCAGAGGCTTACCGACAGAAATTCAGAGGTCTGAAGAAATCTGAAAATCAGACTTATGTTGAATTTGCTAATGAAAAGCAGGTTTGCTTTGAGCGCTGGTGTACTTCTATGGAGGTCAAGGATGATTTCAACTCACTAAAAGAGATGGTGTTAGTTGAAGAATTCAAGAACTGTGTTAAAGATGATGTTAAGACCTTAATGAGAAGCAAGCACTGAATTTGCAATCAGCTGCCAAATTTGCAGATGAATATGTTCTCACACATAAGTCCAAATTTCAGTCTAGCAGTAATAATAGATGGTCCCAATTTCAGAAAAAGGGTTATGGTGATACCCAAGATTCCTCACCCAAAGACAAAGACAAATCTGGTGATGGTGCTCAGAAATCCAGTAACAGGTCTGATCAAAGTGTGAAAGCTGACAGTGACAAAAGTGGTCTAGTTTGCAGTTATTGCAAGAAATCTGGTCATGTTACAACTAACTGTTGGTTCCTTAAAGCTAAGAAAGAAAAAGAAAAGGATACCAAACCAAATGCCTTTGTGAAAACAAGGTTAGAAACCCCTGTAGTAGATAACCAATCTGCTAAATTGCCTGCTTCTTGTGGGGCTAAAAAGCCTGATACAGCTGACTTCGTGAGGGAGGAATTTCTTCCATTTGTGTCAGAGGGATTTGTGGCTCTGAATGAGCATACTACTCCTGTCCCCATATATATCCTAAGGGATACCGGAGCTTCTCAGTCACTTTTGTTGATGGACTCCTTGGAGTTACGTGATGAGACCGCTTCAGGGGATTTCATACTTGTACAAGGTATTGAAGGGAGGACTGTATCTGTACCCCTGCGCTCTATATTCTTGAAGTCAGATTTAGTTACAGGACAGGTAAAGGTGGGACTTATGTCAGGTCTACCTATAAAGGGTGTTTCTCTGTTGCTAGGCAATGACCTGGCTGGGGGCAAAGTAGTTCCCCCTGTACATCTTACTTCACAGCCGAGCACTGAAGATGGGGATGAGGACCCATCTCTGTATCCTTCTCGCGCAGTGACTCGTGCTATGGCCAAGAAGGCTAAAGAAGAAGATGATGTGGTGCCGTCCAGTACATTGAATAGTCAGGACTCAGGTGGTTCGCCTCATGACTCTGATTGGCCTACTATGGTTTCTCCGTTTGAGGACTTATCAGATACTTTTATCAGTTCTCTATTCAGCCAGCCGGATGGGTCTGATGATTCTGATGTGTCTGGAGACTTGTCTCTGTCCAGAAAGCGGTTGATTGAGGAGCAAACTAATGATCCTGAAATTTGTGTACTAAAGAGGAGAGCCCTTCCTGATAAAGAAATAGATGCAGTTCCAGTTGGGCATTATCTCAAGGATGGTGTGTTGATGCGGAAGTGGCGCCCTCCTGATATCCCTGCCAATGCAGATTGGGCAGTGGTCAGGCAAATTGTTGTTCCGAAGGTCTATAGGAATGAGATCTTAACAATGGCTCATAGTTTACCTTTAGGAGGTCATCTTGGTGTTAACAAGACTGTTGATAAGATCATGAAACACTTCTTTTGGCCTGGGCTTCGGAATGACGTTTCCAACTTTTGCAAAACCTGTCACACTTGTCAGGTAGTTGGAAAACACCAGTTAGACCTGCCTGTAGCTCCATTGCAGCCTATCCCAGCATTTGGGGAGCCATTCTCTAGGGTCATTGTTGATTTCGTTGGTCCATTACCCAAGACTAGATCTGAAAATCAGTATTTGTTGACAATCATGTGTGCATCTACCAGATTCCCCGAAGCCATACCTCTACGTAACATCAAGGCAACTGCAATCTCGAAGGCTTTGATAAAGTTCTTCATGTTGTTTGGCCTTCCCAGGGAAATTCAGTCAGACCAGGGTAGCAATTTCACTTCAGGATTGTTTCAGCAGGTTGTGTATGAACTAGGTGCAAAGCAGATTCTTTCTAGTGCCTATCATCCAGAAAGTCAGGGTGCCTTAGAGCGGTTTCATTCCACTCTCAAGATAATGATGAGGACTTATTGTTATGACCATGAGAAAGACTGGGATGAAGGGGTTCATTTGCTGTTGTTTGCAGCTAGAGAAGCAGTGCAGGAGTCTACTGGATTCAGTCCATTTGAGCTAGTGTTTGGTCATGAAGTGAGAGGACCTTTGCTATTATTGAGTGAACAATGGCAAGAGAAAGAGCCGCATATCAGTCTGTTAGACTATGTTAGCAAGTTCAAGGAAAGATTGCGTGCAGCTTGTGACCTAGCCAAAGAGAACTTGAAATCAAGTCAGGGAAAAATGAAAACTTGGTATGATCATAAGGCTAGAAGCTGTGAGTTTAAACCAGGAGAAAAGGTCCTTGTGTTGTTTCCCTTGCAGTCCAATCCATTGCAGGCTAGATTTCATGGTCCTTATGAAATTCTGACAAAACTCAATGATCTCAATTACATTGTGAAGACTCCAGGTAGGAGAAAACCAAAACAATTGTGTCATATTAACATGCTAAAGCCTTATCATGACAGAAATGCTAGGGTTGCAGCTGTCACTTCAGATTCTCCAATGGTCGAAACGTGTGAAGATGAGGGGGAGTTTCAAGATGATGAACCAAGAATTAAAGCTGAAGTTCTTACATGTAAATTGTCAAACACTGTAGTGTTGCAAAATCTTGATGTAAAACTCCAGCACTTAGAACCCTCACAGAGAGATCAGTTTGAAAGGTTGATCAAGAAATATGAGGATTTGTTTCCTGATGTTCCAAAGAGAGTTACTATAGCCTCTCATGATGTAGATGTTGGTGATGCCAAACCAATAAAACAGCATCCATACCGGATGAATCCTGAAAAGAGAAAGATTGCTGAGAAAGAGGTTGAGTACATGTTAAAACATGATATTATCAGACCCTCCAACTCCGATTGGAGTTCACCCTGTGAGCTAGTTCCAAAACCTGATGGAAGTACTAGATTCTGTACAGATTATCGCAAAGTCAATGCTGTAACTAGAACTGATGTGTTTCCAATACCTAGGATTGATGATTGAATTGATAGAGTAGGGCAAGCAAAGTTTCTGACCAAGATTGATTGGTCACTTTAATTAAGAGAAGGTCCACTTATGAAAAGCTTCTATACAGTGAAATGTTGCAGATCTGAGTGTGCAAAGGTCTTTTCTAACAGTATGAGAATTCAAGAAAGATTTAAGTTGCACTTGTCATTCCACCTGCCATCCCAGAAAGCATTTCAGTTTTAGTTTTTTTTTCCAGAACATTTTCTTGGTGTGCTATCTGTTCTTTCAGGGGGTGAAGAGTAACTATTTGTGATCATTACTCCACTCAGATTTTAAAAGTGATACTAAACGAATCCTCTTACAATGACAGATAGAAATACCGTAGACATTCCATGTCAAATCAACCAAATTTTAATCAACTTCCCCACCAAAAAAATATATTTTTTATTATATTCCCCACAGTGGAAGATTTATATATCTGGTATGAAATGGTGAAATAATTAAGCTCAATTATTGCCAGTTCTTGAGATTTAGCTTCTTTTAGGGAGGGGGGTCAGTTTTAAGAAAATCGCCATAATTTTGGAGTAAGTTTGAGGGCCTGAGAGATGCATTTGCAGAGCAGACAGACCCATACGTTTCATTTTGTCATGAGAATAGTTGCAGAACTCTTCGCTTAAGCTCCTTTTCTTTACTCAGTGTGTTTAGTTTACCTGTACTGTGGCCTGAAAAAAGCAAAAAAAACATCAATCATGCAAATTTTTTCCAAATTTAATGCATTTATTATTCTGTAACTAATTAAGATGAAGCCCTGAGACTTGGTATGCAAACTGTCGGTCATCTTCCGAAGACCATAAAAAATATCAAAGTCACAATGGTTGTATTTCATGTTTTAATAACCTTGGAAGTTTGCTTCAAATGAAAATAGCGTATTTTGGGTTATTATAGTGGGTATATATCTCAAAAGGGACACAAGTGATCAATGTCATATTTTTAGTGCTTGAAGGCATGGGTGTTGGGTCTAACTTATTAAAAAACTGGAGATGTAAAACTCCTTCCTTTAGACTGTACAGCATGCCAATCATATTAAGTGATTATCATTGGCTGATGTAGGGTATTGTTGCATTCCACCGCCAGGTGGCTGCAAATCCCAAAAGCACGGCCCATTGGAAAGACTTGAAATCTCTGCCAGCATAGCTGGATTTGAACTTTGGCCTATATCTCAGCTGTACTTTGGCCTAGATATGCTCAAATTTAAGCACTTGTTCCTCTTGTGCTATTCTAACATCCAGCAAAGTTTGGTTAAAATCTATGTGGCCGTTTTTGAGATAGCCTGCTAACAGACAGACGGACAGACAGACAAACAACCAAACAAACAAACCAACCAAAGCCGGTGAAAAAATACACTTCCTTGACAGAGGTGAACAAGTTTGTGTCTCACATTCATCTTTTCAATTACACCACGGCTCAGGTGCCCCGAAAATTAAGTAAGACACGTAATATGATTGGCATGCTGTACAGTCTAAAGGAAGAGTTTTACATCTCCAGTTTTTTAATGTTAGACACAGGACCCATGCCTTCAAGCACTAAATATATGACATTCATCAATTGTGTCCCTTTTGAGGGATATACCCAGTACTGCCAATGCATATCTAATGTGCAAAGTTTTATCAAAATTTTGATGTGGGGGGCTCTGGATGAGTTGACACAGAATGACCCCACAGCTGAAACATTTAAGCACCTGAAAGCAAGTTTTGATATCTTACGTTAATGCTGGAGAGTAATATTTTTCAGGACTGGATTAATCCAATTTAAAACAAGGGGAAAAAACCCCGTTTAAAGTGCCATTCTGCACTCAGCAAATTAAGCTTGGGCATGGTCACCCAATTTGTGCTCGATTACATGCATGTAGTTTGCCTCGGTATCATGAGGAAAATGCTTAGATTTTGGAAAAAAGGAGACCTGAAGTACAGATTGTGCTCCCTTAATGTTAATACCATCTCAGACAGACTTTCAGGGATGTCACAATACATACCCTGTGAATTTGCAAGAAAGCCAAGATCGCTTTCAGAGTTAGACCGCTGGAAAGCCACCGAGTACAGGCAATTCCTTCTTTACACTGGTCCAGTGGCACTCAAAGGAATCCTCCCAACTCCACCGTATGCCAACTTTATGACATTGTCCATCAGCATCTATCTGATGCTTTTTCCTACGCTGTGTCACCATTATTGCGATTTTGCAGACTCATAAGGTATTTCATCAAAGAGTTCGGGACCTTGTATGGTGTTGAGGAGATTGTTTACAACGTTCACTGTTTGTGTCATCTGGCAGAAGAGGTGAGGAGGTTTGGTCCACTAGACTGTGTGTCCGCATTTCCCTTTGAAAACATTCTGGGCCACCTAAAAAGAAAGGTCCGAAAGCCTCAGCATATTCTGCAGCAAATTGCAAATGTTGTGGAGAGGCAGTCCAAACACATAAAATCAACTTCATACGCAGATAAGCCAAAAATTGGAGGAAAGCCCTCAAAAGGGCCAACAGGGCCACAACTTGCTACAGCTACGCAGTACACGAAGGCCTCAATTGAAAATGACATGATAAAATGCAAAACTGGAGACAACTGTGTCATGGACAGGGGACAGCTCGGTTTCGTGGAGAATATTTTGCATGACACCACCACAGAGGAAACGTTCATCCTGTTCAGACAGTTTGTAGATCTATCCCCACTATACACTGAACCTATAAACTCACAAGATATAGGCATCCATACAGCTTGTGAGCTTGATGCTGTTGTCAAAGTGTACAAGCTGTCTGATATTAAGGCAAAATATGTTCTGCTCCCACTTGGATTTGGCTGGGCAGCAATGCCATTGCTGCATTTATATTAGAGTCAGTCCTGGACAGGGACAACAAAATTGACCACAGCAATGTAGCCCCCTCCTCATCCACTTCATTAAACCCTACCCACCAGTACGCCACCTCTGAGGGCCTCTTATTATAGTACTGCATTATACCAGATCTTGCTTCTTTTGTGTTGTGGCACAGGAGATATTTACAGTGATTTGTTATGATAGAGGTTATGAGTAAACCCTGGTAAGGTAGGAGCCGTGTGAACAATCTGAACTGATTTTTGATCTGTTCCTCCATCGGCTCACTACTTTATTATTTTGACTTTGTTACACCAACAGGCTGTAACCAGATGTGGTGCTCTTGAGCTAACATAGTCACTTGTGGCTGCCCTAAGCGGGTTCAGTCAGTGCCAGTGCCCGCGTTTCATTCTCGGATTGACAGCTGAGATTGTTGAGTAGTGACAGTGCAAATGACGCACCTCCTCTCGGCGGCTGAGACCTGCCCATTAAGTGCTAATGGCTCTTTTTCTCTCTCCTGTGCCACAAGCCGTTCCATTTTCTTGATGCAGTAGCATTTTTCTTTTTTTTTTGGTTGGCTTTATGTAGGCTATTGACAACACACAAAAGAATAAGTCAAGTGTCACTGTACACATCACAAACAGCTCATTTGTTATTACTGAAGTGCTTCTCGCATTCACGTGGCACGTGTCAGCATTACAATACCACGCGCTTTTCTTTATTTCCTCTCGTGTCTCACTGGAAAAGCAATAAAAATCAATTGATTCTTCAATTAGCCGCAAATACAGTACATACCTCACCCTTGCATTTCTTTTGGAGTTAAGTATATAACCACTAAATGGCCAAACTAGTAATGATTTTCACCTCTTTTACCGTAATACTCCTGTACTCGTTCTAGAAGGAAGCGGCAAAGTGTGCCAGACTGACTGCCATGTTGGTGTTGGTAGGTGCCGAATATTGAGCGAGACGAGAGATGTAGTGGATGTAGCTCATTTAGTGGTCTCAGACCAAGTAAATATAACTTCAAAACTTGGACAACCTACGACTTTCTTGACTTGAAAAATCATCTTTTCAACAGATAAACATCATATGTGAAATTCAGACCCCAAAATGAACAAAAATTCGAAGGACCAAAAATTCACGTTTCTTTCGCCATTGACCACCATCAAAAATTTTTTCTAAGTATAGCCACATGAATACAGAAGTACTGGTACTAGAAGTACTAAGCATAACCTCGGCTCTCTATTATAAGTTGCGCCTCACCTGACTTCGTGGAATAGATAACATTACATTATCTTTGTTTTAAAAACATGCAGACTTTACTTACCTACGTACTAAGGGACTTCTACTGATTTGACAAAACATTTACTCATCTCTCACTTGACTCATCTATATCCACTAAAGATGCCAAGCTATGCTGGTTTCAAACTCAAGTTAGTATTTTTCAGTATTTTTAGAGGTTTCTGTACTCTTAATTTTTTTATTTCTTAATGTACCATAATTTTATTAGTATTATATATTGTATTTGTATTATATACCATATTAATGTACCATAATATTCATTTTAATTAATAATGCATTATCTTTTCTTCATTTCAACAGATGGACTCACCTTTTTTCCATGTCGTGGAATTCTTGGGACGGGGGGAGGTCGAAGTCGTCAGCAGTGCGTGGATGGTTGGGGAGGATGTCTGCTATTGGCCTCCATTCAAATTTCCAAATTCCATTAAAAAAGCTCAGCTGCAGCATCACATACCAGGAACTGACTGGGAACCATATAAAGTGGGCTCACTCTTCAAAACATGTAAGTCATTTAGGAAATATTGTTGGTTAACTTGTAATGCAATCTCCGTAATAATAATAATAATAATATACTTCCGAAATAATGCCCTTGCCATTTCTTGCAGGCTCAATTTGTAACTCTAACATTTGTTAAATTAGGTGTCAATTCATTTGTGCTTATATGGTCAAGCTAAAGTTCAGACAAAAAGTTGACCTTAATGGACAGTCCACTGCTGGTCAAAGCGAAAGGGCACCGTCTTAAAAACACGGCGCTTCACCATCAGTTCTGAGCCTGGGTTTAGAGTATCAGCGACTGTCTGAATGATTTTGAGTTCAGCTCATCACATTTGAAAAATTGAAGTGGTGCATGTTTCTTTTCTTTTTTTTCTTTTTTACAGCTGATTACGAAAAGGCAAGGAAAAAAGCAAAAAAGGCTGAGGGAACGTCTCACCTGAATTCGGAAAGTGACAGCGGGCTGGGGAGGCTCATCAGGATAAGGCAGTGAGTTCTTGCATTGATTATTTAAAACTAACACAGGTAAAAGAAGTACTCAGGTCTTTCACTTGAATAATAATACAACAATGTAAGAACCAGTCAAATGTTAAAATCCAACATAATATTCTTGAATTATTATTAGCACTGCATCAATAAATAACTGGCCTTTTACAGCTGAATTATTGTTGGAAGCATGTTGTCAGAGTACCATGAGTGACACTTACTTCAGAGTTAACAATTCAATAAAAGTACCCAGAAAATAAAAGGATGCATGAAGACATGTAAATTTACGTTGTTTATTGCTCACAATTTCTAGCCAATTTCATTGCATTTTTATTAATATTTCACAAAACTTATTGTTGTAATATGATTGGAAAAAGTATTATCTCCGTCAATAGCTTCCAGGAAAGCTTCCAAGTAACTGGAAATAGGCACACAGCGCTAAAGCTATATAAATTTAATAGTCATTCCTCATGAGGCACACCTCGCATTCTTTCAGAATATGCTTTCTTAACAATGTTTTAAATATTCAATGAAAATAAATGTATCAATATGAATGGAACAGCCAAAACTTTTTCATTAGCACCCCGGACACTTGAGAAAGGCATGCAAGACAAAGCCTATAAAATTCTAGTCATCATTCTACATAAGGCACACCATTCTGTTTTCCAGAATATTTTTTTAATTGCATTTTATAAATATTATATTAAAATTAATGTATTAAAATTAATTTTTTTCAATAGCTACAAGGCAATTTATGTGAAGACTTGAAACAAAATTCAAATTATTCTAAAATTCACTTTATCTGGCACATCTCCTCTTATGGTCAGAATTTGATCCCTGGCATTTTAATGAATATTAATAGAAAATTAGTATGTTACTATTACTGGAAAAAGCATTACTTTTTTTCAATAGTTTCTGGATAACTTGATGCTGTAATGTGAATATGGGCCACTAGATGGCAGTATTTACCTTTTTTTTATTCAGTTCAGACTGGAGCTAGGTTTAGACATGTCCTGGGCATGTCTGGGGAAAGTCCCAGAAAATAAAAAAAAGAGGTCTAAATGTGGGTGGGGTCTGCAAAAGAGTATATAAGGAAAAGAATTGAGACAGTAAAGTAGAAGGAGAAATTGCAAGAAGAAGGATACACGTGACCAGACCTGTCATTTCTGTTCAAGACCTGTGAAGTTTCTTTTGTGGATGTTTGCCTGTAAAAGAGCCTTTTCCTCACCCAGCACATCACCAGGAAACCCACAAGGACTGTAAATATTTCTGTTTTTTTTTGTTTTCCAATCAATCTTGGTCTGTAGTTGTAAATAGTAGTTTAGTCTTTGTTTGTTAATTAAATGTGTTGAGGTTTTTAAAACTGTGTCTGTCATCCCTTGCTGTTGCTGTTGCGTTGTAAATCTAATAACAAGTTGGGGCCATAACAATGCAGAAGTGTTGAACAAAAATTATATAATTTTGCCATTGATTCCACATGAGGCACACTTCTCATTTTTTCAGAACATGCTTTTCTAGCATTTTTATAATTATTTAATTAATATTAACATATTAATAATAACTGAAAAATCATTACTTGTTTCAATAGCGCCCAGGAAACTTGACAAAGGGATGTATCATTAAGCTTATATAATTCTAATATTCACTCTTCGTGAGCCACACCTTTCTGTTTTTTAGAATAAGCCTTCATTGCATTTTTGTAAATATTTAATGAAAATTAATGTAGGAATATCAATAGAAAAAGAACTATTTCCTTCAATAGCTTCCAGGAAACTGGAAATAGGGACACAGCGCTGAACCTCTCATTTGATTTTTCAGTTATTACTAACATGTTTATATTAATAATATGATATTACTTTCACAAGAATAGGACAGACATCCCGAAAACATGATACCTCCGGCCCCAGGTATCACCAGCAATAGAGGCACTAAAAGATTCACTCTGTCATTTTTTTCTCTTGGTTTTTTTTCCCCAATACTGACCGGCTTGCTGCACATAGTAGCTGAGTAATTAAGTATTTTTTCAGCAATATAGTCAGATTAGATGGCATGAAATGAAAATACTCAAGAAAAGTACAAGTTGCCCATGTTAAAATTATATTTGAAGTAAATGTTACATTTCACTGCCTAAAACGACTGACTAACCTGCATAATTACAGTATTTTGTTATTCATTGTTTCATCATTGTGGAATTTGTTTTTAACATATGCTTTTCTACACCAGACCAAACTCACGGTACGCAGAGAGTAATTCTGAGTAAGACAACATAAAACCTCAGGAGCACCCATCCAAACCATCCCCACCAGCACCATCAGCCCCACCAGCTCCACTGTCTCCACCGACTCCACCTTCCCCACCATCTCTACTTTCTCATCCATCTTCTTCAACTACACCAGATCCACCTGGCCCTTCCACACTGGCTCGTAAGAATTTGCTTCAATCTTTCATGTTTCACTTTAGTTGAAAAGCCAGCATCTCTGATGGTATGGGGATGCATTAGTGCATATGGTGTGGGACACCTGCATGTTTAAAAAAGCACCATGAATGCTGAAAGGTATATAAAGGTTTTAGAGCAACATTTGCTCCCCTCCAGATGACATCTATTCCAGGGAAGGCCTTGCGTATTTCAGTGGGACAATTCAAAACCAAATACTACAGCTATTACAACAGCATGGCTTCATAGTGCAAGAGTCAGTGTGCTCAACTGGCCTGCCTGCAGTCCTCATCTTTCACGGATTGAGAACATTTGGCGCATGATTATACGAAAAGTCCATCAAAGGAGACCCAAAACTCTCCAGCAGCTGGAAGCCTGTATTAAACAAGAGTGAGATCAAATCCCAATGGCTAAACTAAAAAAACTCAATGCCCTGATGTTTCCACTCTGTGTTAGAAAGAAGAGGGGATGATAAACCATGGTAAACATTCAATAGTTCCATTCAACATTTGATATGTTATCTCTGTTTTATTATGAAAAAAATACTGGCTGATGTGACTTGAAAGTCATTGCGTTTTGATTTTATTCACAATTTACACTTTGTCCCAACTATTTCGGAATTGCGGTTGTACTTGTTGTGCTAACTACTGTTATAGTAGACTTTTATTTATCGCAAAATATTACTTACTAATTTATCTACAGCAACAGAACGGCTCATGATCAGTCAGCTGGAACATCTGAAAGAGGAGGTGGCTGTGATCAAGCGTATCTTGTTATCACTGACAAATCGCACCTCTCCAGCTGCCGTCCTGCCAGAAGGCATACATTTGCCAATGAGCAACCTCCAGGACCTCAAAATGGTGGAAAGCAGACTTAAGGAGGAGACCTGCTATAAAGACATGGTACATTTTGTTTCCTTATATTCTATGATCACATTTTCCATTATACAAACCCCAATTCCTATTAATTGGGATGTTGTGTACAATGGGAATTAAAACAGAATACAATGATTTGCAAATCCTTTTCTACTTTTATTCAATTAACTTCAGTACAAAGACAAGATATTTAATGCTCAAACTGATAAGTGTTATTGTTTTTTTGGAAATATTCACTCATTTTGAATTTGAATGCCTGGAACATGTTCCAAAAAAGCTAGGACAGGGACATGTTTTCCAGTGTGTTCCATCACCTTCCCTTTGAACAACACTCAATAAGCATTTGGTAACTGAGGACATTAATTGTTGAAGCTTCGCAGGTGGAATTCTTTCCCATTCTTGCTTGATGTACGACTTCAGTTGTTCAACACTCCAAGGTCTCCGTTGTTGTATTTTGCGCTTCATAATGCGCCACACATTTTCAATGCCAGACGGGTCTGGACTGCAAGCAGGCCAGTCTATTACCCCCACTGTTCAACTACGAAGCCCCGCTGCTGTAACACATACAGAATGTGGCTTGGCATTGTCTTGCTAAAATTAAACAGGGATGTCCCTGAAAAAGACATCGCTTGGATGGCAGCATATGTTGCTCCAAAACCTGTATCTACCTTTCAGCGTTAATGGTGACTTCACAGATGTGCAAGTTACTCCTGCCATGGGCACTAACACATCCCCATACCATCACAGATGCTGGCTTTTGAACATTGGGGTGAAAAAAAAAAACCTGGTTGAAAAGAAATTTCCTCTTTAGCCCAGAGGACAAGACGTCCATGATTTCTAAAAACAATTTGAAATGCGAACTCGTCAGACCACAGCACACTTTTCCACTTTGCGACAGTCCATTTCAGATGAGCTTGGGCCCAGAGAAGTAGGCAGCATGTCTGGGTGTAGTTGGTAGAGTTTTAACTTGTACTTATAGATGTAGCGGGAACTATGTTAACTGAAATGGTTTTCTTAAGTGGTCCTGAGCCCATGTGGTATTATCCTTTATAGAATGATATCAATTTTTAATGCAGTGCCACCCGAGGGACCGATGGTCACGAGCATTAAATGTTCTTGCCTCTTACGTATGGAGATTTCTCTGGATTCTCTGAATCTTTTGATGATATTATGGACTGAAGATGATGAAATCCTTAAATTCCTTGCCATTGCACCTTGAGAAACATTTGAAAATTGTTGGACTATTTGCTCACACAGTTGTTCACAAAGTGGTAAACCTCACCCCATCCTTGCTTGTGAATGTATGAGCCTTTCAGGGATGTTCCTCGTATACCTAATCATGACACTCACCTGTTTTCAATTAACCTGTTCACCTGTGAAATGTTCCAAACAGGTGTTTTTTGAGCATTCATCAACTTTCCCTGTAATTTGCTGCCCCTGTCCCAGCTTTAAATAAGTGAATATTTCAAAAAAAAAAAAAAAAAAACAATAGAGTTCATCAGTGTGAACATTAAAATATTGTCTTTGTTGTGTACTCAATAGAATATAGGTCAAAAAGTATTTGCAAATCATTGTATTCTGTTTTTATTCACGTTTTACACAATGTCCCAACCTCATTGGAGCAGGGGGTTTGTAGTTTGTTGCTGTCTTCTGAATACACTAAAATTTTACTAAATAAAGTTTATTGTACTGCACTTTCTCAACATAGGCAAAGTATCTGGCAACGATTGGGGGTCACAGTCCATCAGCAAACACCAGGCGGATCCTTTTTCGAATCATGACCACCCCACTGGCCCAACAATTGTGCTGGCGGGGCTCTGACCAAAAGTCAGCTTTTGGGGACATGCTGGTCTGCAGAGCAGTCATAGGTACAGTATGTTTATGTGTAAGACCTTATAAAGGGAAGAAAATCTAAAGTTTGGATTTAATTGTAAAAGCCAAATTACAAACCTTTTATGAATTATGAATTTTTGTGTTAGTTTATTTATTTATTTATACTTCCGCAAGGGAGAAAATACTCAATATGTTACACAATGGCACACATGCTACATAATATCACACAATGGTACCTTAATATAATCAGACACATTGGTGTGGTGGTCTATTCTCGATTCCCCACCCCTCTTCTAGGCATGCCCAATGCTGCAACACGACAGAGCGCTCGGGTCACGTTGGATAGGCCACCACAAAATACATAAAACGGTCTTACTAACATTAGACAAATTCCATTAAAAGTATAAAACAATAGTACGGTGCATAAAACATTAGCCAAATTCAATTGAAATATAAGATAATAGACTATAGGCAGGTATTACCTCGGAATTAAAATTTGTACAAACTTAAAACTATTTCACAAGGAGTTTGGAAAGCTTGAATTCGTTAAAGCACAGTCTTGTGAAATCTTTACATAACAATAGCCCCCTAAGGGAGTCAGCCACTCCGTATTCAGGTTTGACCGACATGGCAACCAACATGCTCAAAGCCACTGCCACAGAAGAGAGGCCAAAACTCCTCAGCCTGTCTGTACTTGACCCTGTGACATGGTGTCCGAGCATCTCGGCTGCCAGGTCACGTACAGGACAATCGACTTTCATTAGTTCTGTGCCAGAAAGATGCAGTTTTTATGCCCCCGCCCTCGAAAGAGGAAGGGGGCATTATGTCGACACCATGTCCGTCCGTCGTCCGTCCGTCCGTCGTCCGTAAACTTTTCGTTTCTGTGGGATAACTATAGAATCCCTCATCCGATTGATGCCATTTCACGGTGGCGTATTGGTGGTGGCTAGAGGAAGGTTCTTTTCGAAAACCAGCATCGTGCGATATTCAACATGGCCGCCACTGCAGCCATCTTGATTTTTGTTTCTGCCCAACAACTAAAGAACACCTCGGCGGATTTATGCCCTTTTCCTGGTCGTTTATTGGTTGTGGCTGGAGGAAGGTTCCTTTCGAAAACCAGCGTCGTGCGATATCTAATATTGCCGCCACAGCAGCCATCTTGATTTTCGTTTCCGCCCAACAACTAAAGAACACCTTGTCGGATTGATGCCGTTTCCTGGTGGTGTATTGGGGGTGGCTGGAGGAAGGTTCCTTTCGAAAACCAGCGTCGTGCGATATCTAATATGGCCGGCACAGTGGTGATCTTGATACGCCCTAGATTAACAAACAGGCGGGGACATATGCCACCCTTTGCGTTGCTCTTGTTAACTTCATGGTCCCTGACACAGAGCGGACATCGAGGGCCCGGAGTAATGCGGGGTGACAGTCAAATTTGCTGAAGCCATAGGCTCTTTTTTTACCAAAGTGCGCTGCAGGGAATCAAGGTCTTTACGATCTCTTGCAGATAGATGCACACAGCCAAAGGCATAGGACAAAGATGATGCACATACCGCATTCCACATTCCAACTTTAGCCTCAGAGCAAAGCCCTAGGTAACACATACCACACTGAGATAAACTTTTATATGACTTTCTACAAATTCTGGACTGTTTCTCCGCATGCTCCAAAGAACTACCCTTACTACTCATGATGACAACCAAGGATTTCCATAGAATCAAAATTACCAAATGTTATTCCCCTAAGGGACCAATGAGGCTCGGACTGAAAGATATTTTTTCAACTATCATACAGTTATATTTTTGGCCCTAAAATTAAAGCGCCAAGCTTTAGCATATGCATCACAAATGTCAACCAGCTTCTGCAGCCCTGTGACGCCAAGACTAAAGCTGGATTTACGGTTCTGTGTCAACTCCATGCAAACAGCATGGCATCGCCTCGACAACGTTGTAGACTTTTCGAAGTTCTGCGTCGAGGTTGTTTGTGTTGTGCTGTGCCGCGAAGCAATTCACCGCCAAACCGCTACGAACAAAAACTGGTAAAGCGAAGCGCCGGAACTGATAGTAGAGTGGATCAATCCACAGACATACATAAGTAGACTGGACGCCTTACGGTGGAAACCCAGTAGACTGACGTCCGACGGCAGCGGCCATCTTGCCGCAGTCGACCCCGTGATTTGCTGTGCATTATTGTATAACCAATACAAGCTTTCGAAAACAAATATCTATTCCCCTTGAATATTTTGACCTTGTGGTGGTATAGTTGTTATCACACGAGACTTATTAGCTACTTTTAGACCCGGGTTAAAATTCTCGCTAGAAGCATGTTTTTTCCTCTCAGATGCATACTTTACCATTAGAAGTGGCAAATTTTAAGATGCCTGTCAGTCCATTTGTTATCAATTTCAGTTTCTCATGGCCATATATGAAGATTATGAAACTTATTATTATTAAAAGACCAAATTAAACTAAACATGTGTCATACCTATGAAAGGTAATTCCCTGTTGTCTGGATTGGGCAGTTCGCCGGTTTTTACAGCCATAGGCTGCACAATGTTGAGGTATTTTGCAACGACAGTGATTTATTATTGTCACCGAGTCCTACTCTGCGTTTGGGCGGTGGATCGCTTTAAGATGGCCGCCAAGTCTGCCGTGAAAAAAGGGGGAGGGTCCAATCTAGCCTCTCTTAATGTCTATAGATCTATCAGTGCCCTTGCGGTCTGCCTTGCTTTGACGTGCAGTTAGAAAATTTTTGAGGTACACGGCAGGCGACACAGAGGCTGCGCGGTGGGGGTTCACGTTGCTGCAGAGGCCCTGCGTCTTGACGGCATCGGTTTTACGCAGAACCATAAATCAAGCTTTAGGAGGGTAATATTCTCCGCATATGCAAAGAGGGTAAACCTGTGGTTTCCAATTCTAACCCCAGCCAAATCGGATTGTTCCAATTCCATAAGGTCATTTGAAGACCTGGGTGCAAGAAATACTTTAGTCACCAAACACTGTTGTGATATTAAGGGTAAAAGTTTTGAAAACATGCTGCAGATACTTTTTTAAAGAGATAACATTCAGTGGCACCTGCTGCTTGTCCCAGGGGTTATACAAAGTAGACACACACGTTTTTGTGGAAAAATAATGCTTTATTATAATAAAAACAAGAAGATAAGTTTCGGACTTTGGTACTTCTTACCATAAAATGCATGGACTTCGGTACTTTTACCACAAATGCCGTTTCAATCATTTTCTGATTGCCAAAACATTCATTTTTGCTACGCTTGTCACATGACACATACGAGCAGCTGATTGGACAGTCATGGACTTAGGCACTTGTTCCTAATGATGTCAAGGACTTGAGTACTTCTGCAAAGACTTGAGTATTTCTCGCACAAAAATTCAGTAGATTCAGGGAAGGCCGCATATCAGTATTGAGGACTTGAGTGCTTAAATTTGGAAATTTTTGGCTTTAAATGATGCACATGACACTCTACTTTATGGTCGTAGTGTCAGCTCATTTTTTGGAAAATGTGACTTAAGTACTTCTTGTACCCAGGTCTTCATTTACAAAAATACCGAAAAGGATTGCCAGCAAAAGGCTCCACTGCTGGGTGCCATGCATGACTGAAAAGGCAGGGCTACAGGAGTCATTCCACTTTACAATGGTATCCAGACTCCCATACCAGCGATTCAGAAATAGCCAGTGTTCAACCAGAATTTTACGAATAAGCTTATAAAATAATCCATTGTTCCAAATGCAGTCAAAACACTTCTCCGTGTCCAAACCTCAAACATATAAAGGGTTTTCTCCAGCCTAGGCAAGTGCGACATTGTTGCTGTGCTGATGGTGGAGTGTTATTTTTGAGGTGAGGAAGGTGTGCTGTTATACTGATATGATCACATTCTAAATGTCTTGTTGACCAATCAGATTGCTTGGTTGGAACTACTTGCTGCATAATCCTTAGTTTTTTTCATTTACATTTCAATTGTTGTTTTCTTCCCCTTTTAGATGCTGTGAAAAAAAGCAGCCCAGCCACAGCATCTAAGATTGAGGGTGCCATTAGAACTCGGCTCCGGAATGCGAGGGACAGGGCTGGAGGAAGGAAAAAAAGGCTGAAGAAATTTCCTGCAGTGGCCCCACATGGGCCCTAGGGAGGCATGTTTGTGAAAGTCATGTTTGAAAAATTTTTTGCAGTTTCATAAAGTTTTTACGTTTTTCACTCCCTATGACGATAAAACCATTTTCATGAAAAAATTGCATGTTTCAGTTTATCATCCCCTTTGATATAATCATGTCTGAACTTCAAAAAAAAAAAGAAAATGTCCCCAATGCTTATTCACCCAGAGGAGATTAACTTTAATTGAATTACTGATTTGTCACAATGTGGTTGTAGAGCCAGTGGGGCAGACAGCAGGCCAACGATGGGCCCACACCAGGAAAGCCCCTACCCAGTCCAAAGTGTGCGTTGAGTGGAAGCCCCACTGGCGCGCAGTGCAGGCCCACAATGGGCCCTCATCAGGAAAGCCCATACCCAGTCCAAAGTGTAGGTTGAGTGTGTGCCCCAGGAGGGCGCACTGTGGGCCCACATCAGGAAAGCCTAATACCCAGTTCAAAGTGTGAGCATATTATGGGCATTCAGTGGGCCCACAATGGGGCCCACTGGGGGCCTACTCTGCTTTGTGTGGGCAGCCCACAATTAGCCCAAAGTGGGCATATACTATGGGAATTCTGCGGGCACACAATGGGGCCCACTCTGCTTAGTGTGGGCAGCCCACACCTAGCCCAAAGTGTGGGCTAGCCCACTGGGGTCCCACATGGGCCCCTTAGTGTGGGGCCCGCACGTGCCCCGCATTTCACGACGGTATCGGGGCCCACAGTGGGTTGCCCGCCGTGGCCCCACACGGGCCCCAAAAGGGCATGTTTGCTGGGCGTTGTGCAAATGTCAACAGACGTTTTGTGGAGTTTTGCCGTTGCGACTGGGTGACCCCATTTGCATCCAGCTCTCCAGTGGTCATAAAGTTGTGCCAGGCGAAAAACAACCTTGTCCATTTAAGACATCTAATGGTGAGAAATTGATATGCAAGTTACAGTTTTTGGGTGGACTATCCCTATAAGCGCGCCATAAATTTCATCTCATGATCATCATAACGGTAATCGCCCAGGGCCTAGGGCAAGCATGGAAAACAGAAATGGCTCCTGATTGTTCCATGCGTCATTTAGGAGATAAACCTACAATTTTTTTTCTTTTTTGAACTTGAGGCATTTATCGTAGGATGGATACCTGGCAATTTCATTCAAATGTAAATTGCCAGGTATCTAGCCTACGATAAATAGGCTACCGAGTGCTCGGAAAAAAAACGGTAGGCTTATTTCCATTTTACCATGACTCGTCAGCACCTCTACAAAAATATTGGCGTGCTAGCTATGACACAGTCCGATGTCACTTTGCCAGGAAGCCAACTATCTCGCTAACGAGCACGACAGTGTACGCATAGAAAGAGAACTGCGCCCTTTTTAGCTCGCAATTCCAGTTGGCTATGCAGCTAAATACATTGGCGCGTTACCTATACTATCGCCAGCTGGGTAGCGAAACTAGCTCGCTAGCGAGTAAGACTGTACGCAAACTGTAGCCTTATTTTGCGGGCGTGATCATGACGAGGTCTTCTAGACCCAGTGCGAGGTACTTTACCGGGGAATAGATATTTGGTGTTTACCAATCAGAATGCATAATTCGCTGGAATGAATGGTAGAATTTCTGATAGCGTCATAGGACCCTTAATTCGGTGTCATAGCATTGAACCTTTATGACGTGTTTATTCAAACGCATTATATATAAGAAGCAGTAGCGCGTCTATCAGTTAGAGCGGGTATAGCTGGTAAGCAAAGCTATACAAAAGAAGCGCAACTGTTTACTGATCTAAAGCTAAAGCTAGTGAGACCGCGAGAGGGCAAAATGACGCAGAAGGCGAAGAAATCCGTGTTCTCCGTTTCCAAACTCGGGGAGCAGGTGAGCAGCCAGGACGCACCTCTGTATTCCGTTTTCATTAGCGAAGTTGCCAACTGCCAGAATGTAATTCAGCCATGATAACATACCGTATCATCAGCGACAAATTGATATTTTCGTTAGAATTAGCAGAAGTGAGTATTTTTACTATGTTTCGTTTTCATTAATTAATTCAATGCCGCTCAAGGAACAGAAGAACTAACCTACAATATGTATCCATGAATACAAGAACTAATTCGTATTAAAACATTTACCGTCCCTGCTAGATATGACTTCATCGATGTTATCTGTAGTTTTTTTCTTCTTCTCTACAATCTGAAAAACTGTATTGCTTTCAGATGTACCTGAGAACGGGCCCTTTCGACTTGACGACCCCACCCAAGCACATTAAGAGACCAACTTGCACCCCACTGCATGATCGTCATCTCCGAAACTACTACTTCCGCAAGGATAAGAAGGATATTGAGGAGAAGAAAACTCAGGAAATCGCTGCTGACAATAAGGCAAGATTCAGGCTCTTCATCACCTTGCAGTACTATGAACCGCAAATGACCTCCCAGCATTATACGCCTGGACAGGCTGCTCATAACCTTGTAGCAGAATCCGCAGAATGAGCAGAACCAGAGGCGTGTTCAGAACCGCAGGCGCCCGCGCGACTGTCTCGCGTTGATTCTGTACGGAGGCGAGCGCTCGGTCTGTAATCAAAATGGCGACGCACAGCGAAAGTTAATGGGTGCATCTCAAAGCCTAGGCTGTATACTGTGAGGGCTCAGGCCGCCTTATAACCATTATTGCATTATTAGCCGAGCCATGCTGCTAATGACGTTACAGCCGGTGTTCTGACAAATTTTGCTACCCATCTAAATATGCTACCTCGCGGTTCTGCGCTTGCGCAAATCTAAAATCTCGGGCTCTTTCCTCACTCTTATCTTAAGTATCTTCAAAAATAATAAAATAAGATTCATTTTCAGGGTGCATTTCGACCTGTAAGCGTACATATATTTGCATGTACACGCTGGGGTTTCCTGAAAATGCAGAAATTAGATGATAATGGCGAAAATGGGCATATATCTTCAAACAGACAACGTTATTCAACTCGTTACAAAATATGCGTATGTTATAAAAAGCTAACAAAGTAAATACTGTAAACTGATTCATATTGCAATATCAAGGCAAAAACAAAAACTTTACGATAGCTTTGCATGAAGGTAGCGTTTTTTGACAAGGTAGCAAAATTTGTCAGAACACCAGTTACAGCTCTAAGACCCTGACTATGCTGCTAATAACATAGTAGCACTATTGGGTGAACCATGCTGCTTATAACCATACCGCAATGTTACCCTAACCTTGCGACTAATGACCTTAAAGCACTATTAGCCTTGCCATGCTGCTAATAAGCGTACATCTGATGCGAGATCAGGAAGACACCAAATGCGAGGTGGAAGGGAAAGGGAATATATTGAAACCAAACAAAAAACTCGGCCCAAAGGGTTGCAAAATACAAACTAAGGTGAGCTTCACAGAGCTGAGAACTAAGATCAGAAAACGACAAAAAAAAAAAAAAAAGCCACTGGAAACTCCAGGGAGATAAACAAGAACAGAAATGAATAACAAGACTAAGAATGCAGAAGGTTAAATACAAAATGACTGTGAGCAAGACTTAGGAACAAGAACTTGAAGCATGAACATGAGCGAGACACTGTCTGCCAGCCAACTTCCACCGCATCCAGATAAAGGCTAGGAAATCAAGGACACATGAGGGGCAACACCTGGAGGAGGAGGAACAAGAGGCATGGCAAGATCAAGACATGGACAGAGATTGGATGACAAGACTTTCTCATTAAGAGAATGAGCGTGCTCAGCTTAAGTACCAATTAAGTATGCAGTTTGAAAGCAGCATGAATGTTCAGAACAGAAAAGCACAGCAAGACTTGAAATAGTAAAGCAGGAATCATGACAATAAACACCCTGTCTAAATTAGTAATATTAGTAATGTGCCTATCTAAGAATTACACCACCCAGTGAGTGTTAGTAAATGTTAGTAACTTAAAAACAGTTAATTGCCAATTAAGCTTAGACAGCCCCGAATCAGCACAGCACGGAAGGAAGGGGAAATACCAAAGCCAACCATAGCTCAGAAATGTGCAACAACGAAGGCACGGGGCGGAACGCAGACAAGCGGTGGAGTGGCTTGGCAGACCTGGCGAAAACAAAAACATGGAAAAGTAAAAACCTGGACTATAAATGTGAAACATGAAATGCAAAAACCTGAATCAAGAAACTGTTAAAACTGTGACTATGAACATGAACTTGAACTATGAACTATGACATCTTGAACATGAAACTATTAAAACCATAAATGCTGTCCTGGCCAAAGGTCAGAACACAACATGACGATGACCCTGACCAGTGGCGCCGCCAGGATTTAATTTCATAGTACGCACAGACCCCATTAGAACATGGCTGAATAATAATTGCAGCCAACGCGTTACAGCACTGGGCCTTCATTCAGGGTGCGAACCTTTCAGCACTATTATCCTAACCACGCTGCTGATGACCTTACAGTTCCATTAGCCCAACCATGCTGCTGATAACCTTAAAGTACTATGACCCTGACCTTGCATTAGCCTAATCATGCTGTTACGGCACTATGAGTCTCACCAGGCTGCGTGTACCTTAACTCTGTCTGTCCAGGCTGTTCATGACTTTACA
Source organism: Gymnothorax reevesii (assembly GCA_029721435.1). NCBI lineage: Eukaryota > Metazoa > Chordata > Actinopteri > Anguilliformes > Muraenidae > Gymnothorax > Gymnothorax reevesii. Next base: position 14,169,065 of record CM056577.1, on the reverse strand, counting down.
GCACTATGAGCCTGACGAGGCTACTAGTGACCTTACAGTACCATGAGAGCAATTTTGTAAGAGCATCATAATTATATTTACTGTCTGTTTCCCCTACAGGTGAAGTGCACCTTGAGGGAGGACAGAAAAGACCAGTGGTATCTGCGGTCGGGGAGGGACATCACCGAGCGACATCACAAAGAGATGGAGGTGAGAGCCGCTGTGCTCAGTGATTCACGATGTTCTGACAACAATGCCTGAAAACTGAATAAAATGAGAAGTATTCTGTTGAAACTTAGTATCAATAAACTAATTAGCAATATTTATTACACAACTCTGTACTTTTTCACATCATACAAAAAAAAAACAAATTAATCAGGCATCGTTGTCAGAACTTGTTCCGTTGTCAGCTGCACGATTTGCGCACATCTATCATGCAGCTAGTAGGGTTTACATTTAAAGCAGTACACATTACGCAACCTAAGGCTCAAATAGCCCTGACAATGAAATGGTGAAACTGATCATCATTTTACGTAATCTGGTGCAAAGTGGTTGCTGAATTACTCCAAAAGTGTCATTGTTGTTCAGTTGTGTGGGTGGCACAACCTCCACTCATCTGACATCATTGGATAGAAGACATAGTTATGTAATACCGAATGCAATTTTTAATTAAAGAATGTTAAGCAATTGTTTTAGAATTGCCGATTTACTCTTGGTTTCCTTTTTTTTGGGACACACTGTGTGTCTGCTCCAGAGAATGAAGATGAGGCAGTTTTTGGAGCAGCAGCAGGAGGGGCAGGAGATGACCCTGGCCGAACTGAGGGAACAGATGCTGGATCAGTACGTGGAGTATTTGCGGCCGGTCCTGAAAGCAGAAAGAATGCGGTACGCAACCCGCTTGCACTAACCCACATCATTCTGATGAGACTAACTTTGACCATGCAAACGTGCTATGCTTACCTCAGATCTGTCTGTACTAACATGCTATGGTAACTCTAATCCTGACTTTATATGTTATGCCAACCCCAAATCTGACCATACTTACACGCGATACCAGTCCAATTCCTCTCCATACTGATGCTAAGGTAATTCTAAGATTCACCATACTGTTCTGTTATGCTAATGCTAGTCCTCAACACACAAATAATGTGTGCTGTCACTTAGTCTGGATGAGAGGGACAAAAATGTATGTATTTCAAACTTTTAGATTATAACAATATTTATCACATAACTGTAGTTCTTTTCCCACAGCCTTAGCCGATTACATATTTTTGATATGGGAAATGTCATTTTTACGAAGATTTCATTGGCTGAGCGCGTGGGCACTGCATTATGTCACGCTGTTAATATTAGCCAAACTGAATACTGAGAGTAACGTCGTCAAATCAGTTTGGCTTAGCGCTGTTAGCGCTGACGGTTAGCAGAGTGATGGAGTTAACACAGTGCTAACAAACAATGGATGCTTACGGAAATAACAATAGTTTTCTATTTAAATTATGCAATTAATTTATGTGATAAACATAATCTTATACTCTTGGATCTGTCATTTGAAAGTTATTAAACTCATTGAGTAAATTTGGGTTTGTTGCTTGCTAAAGCTCACAACAAATGCAAAATTCACTCAACTTGTTTCATGACTTTCATATGACATTTGTGTAAGATACTCAATATATCACGGGATATACTTTTTCTCCTAATTTCAACAGAACTTGCTTCATAAGTACGACCACCATCTACAACCTCAGTTCCAAAAGAACTGGGATAGTGTGTAAACTGCTGACAAAAGCAAAGTTAAATTATTTGTAAATCCTCTTTTACCGATTCAAGAGCAGTGCGTGTCCATGTTGCCGTTGTATAGCGGCACCGTTCTTGTGACTATAAAAGAAAACGAAAAGAATATGACAATGGACACCCAAACTGTTTACCAGCAGTTGCTTTATGAGGCATTTCAAAATAGCTATTGTCCATCCATGATGAAGTTGTCGACTACACACTACTCATTTTGTTTTTTTCATCTGTTCAATTGAATGCAGGCTAAAAGGAATTTGAAAAGTACTGGTCACTGTTTTTATTTACATTTAACACATTTTGTCAGATTTGGAATTTAAGGTGTAATAAGAATTTGGGTGCGAGATTGATTAGGCAAGGTTGAAATCAGTCAACCGGCTTGAGCTGATTTCATAGTAGACTTGGGTCAATCAGCCCTCCTTAATGCCTGGACATGTTTAAAAGGCTAAATGTTTTGCACTCATGCTGCAAAGTCAAGTTAAAATGTTTCCTCTGCCAGTATGGCAAATTCAATTCGTGGCACATACCTCTAACAGTATATTGTTTTTTTTTTTGATAGGTTGCACATTTCTAAGTGCAACCCTTTTGAAGTTGTTTAAAAGTAATCAATAAAAAGTGACTGTACTTTTTCTGTTCTTGAAAGGTGGAGAGGGATCGACTTTGACGATGAAGAATTAGAGTTGGTAAGAATTGCCATCAGATCTGGGACAAATAATGCACTTTACTGTGTGTGTGTGTGGGTGTGCGTGCGTGTGTGTGTGTTTGTGTGTGTGTGTGCGCGTGCACGTGGGTGTGTCTGTGTATGTGCGTGCGTTTGTGTGCATGTGAGTGTGTGAGCACTGTGGTGTTTGTGCGTGCGCTGAAGTGAGAGTTTGTGTGTGTGTGCGTGTGTGTGTGTGCGCGTGCCTTTGTTGTGTGTGTTTGTGTGTGTTCTGTGGTGTGTGTATGCTTTGTGATGACAGCCTGTGCATGTGTCCCCTCTGTTGTGTGTATCTGTGTGTGTGTGTGTCTGTCTGTCCATGCGCGTGCGCACGTATGTGTGTGTACTGTGGTGTTTGTGTGTGCGCTGTGGTGAGTTTGTCTCCGTATGTGTGTGTATGTTTGTGTTGCGATGACAGCCTGTGCGTGTGTATCCTGTGGTGTGTGTGTGTGTGTGTGTGTGTGTGCTGTAACACACTTTGCTCTGTACGCTTGTTCACTGCCTCCTTCTGTGTGGCTGCAGGAACTGCAGGGCTGTAAAGTAAAGAAGCGCAAACAGCTGCGCTTAATACAGTCAGAGGTTCAGCACGAGTGGAACAGAGAACAACGGCTGAGGGAGGAACAGGACAGGAGGGAGAGACAGGTGAGCTCCTCACCTGTCACAATATACAGTCTTCAGCACTTTTACAGTCATTTTGTAAGGCACATATGCTTGCAAAAATGATGGAGCTACATATGTCAGACTCCATACCTACCTTTGTGAAACTCATGACCTAAACCTGTCCCCAGGTCAGTACTGTCAGCTTGAATGGGCTCTCATCTTGGGCTTATTACCTTACATCATTGTGAGGCTGTGCATCACCAGATAGCACTATAAGTGTAAGCTTCAGCAGATTGTTGGTGCACATGAAGTTGTGTTTGGGAGGTTACTGTACGTCACATTGCTTACGATACATACTCTGTTGTTTCAGAGACGGGCTGCAGAGCAGCGTAGGGCTGCTCACCGGAAGGAAAAGCTGCTCGAGCAGGTCCAGCGCGCAGAGAAATCTGCACTTGATGAAATAAACAAGAAGCGTAACCCGCCACGCAGAAACGGCATCACCACAGAGGTAACAAACGTCACGCCATCCACAGGCATTCAGATTCATTTTAGTTCGATTTTCCGCCGCACATAGGAGTGGCGCTTCTCTTGTTTCCCAGAATTCGGCCGTATTATTCATGTTATTAGCATAACAATCATCAGTTGATCATGCCAACTCGTAAAAGAAGACTTCCGCAGGTGGAAAAATCGGTGAAAAAGGAATGTCGTTCCATCTGAATTTTCCCGGTCGGGACAATAAATCAGCAAAAGTGTTGATCTTGGATGATAACTTGAATGATGAGATTTTAATAACGCAAATAGCGATTGTTTGGCGAGAAGTCTGCCGAAATCAACTGTGGCATGCAATCAAAATTTTGTCGCAAAAAGAGATTTAGTCCCATTTCGAGGTTAATCTGCCCTTGCATCATGCTTCATAGGCCTGTCTGCCAGTTAGGCTCGTCAGGTGACATTTTGGGGCTATATTCTTGTTCGGGTCAGTGATAACCGGCACGAGATGGGATTGTCTGCAGTGATCAGATTAGGTGGATTCGCATCACAGAATGCGAACCTCTCCCATTGTTATGTGGTTTAGGGAGTCGCAAGTTTGCCACTGGCCTCTCCCGAAACACGCACAATGATCTCTGATCATCCAGATGTTGTGATGTGAAATGTGACCAAGTTGGAGAGTGCCTTGTCTGACTGGATTTTAATGGGAATGGATCCTTTCACATCTGTGATCAAGTTCTAACCTCATGCGCTACACACTGTTTTCAACTGGCACCTTCATAGCCAGTTATTTTAACTGTAATTTTACAATCAATTTTTGACAGAGGTTCCTTGTATGTTAAAGGGATATTTCAACATTTTGGCAAATTGGCCTATTGCCATAATCCCTATGGTCATATGAGTCGGTGGATTACTTTTAGTTATCTGTGCCCGTTGTTTTGAGATTGGGGGGGGGGGATGCGAGCTGCTCAGCGAACATAACGAAAGTGAACGGTACAGGTCCCTCCCTCCTTCAAAAACCCCCTTCAAAACTCATCCGCCGGGCGGATTAACACAGTTCGCAGTGCGCACCTCAGATGTTGCGAGTAGTTGCAGTGAACATACACTTTTGAAATCATTCCACCCAGCCGGTATGTCTGGAATGTAGTTCCGGTTCAAGAGAGCGTTTTGGAGTTGCTGGATTGCGTATTTGATGAGTTTTTAAGGGAGTTAAAGGAGGGAGGGACCTGTACCGTTCATTTTCGTTATGTTCGCTGAGCAGCTCGCATCCCCCCCCACAGATAACTATAGGTAATGTTCCTACTCATGTAACTATGGCAATTATGGCAATAAGCCAATTTGGCAAAATCTTGAAATATCCCTATAACTGTTCAACCACAGTTAAATGACCACAGGACTCTACGTACAGTTAAAATTACAAGTAGAAAAAACATTAATTAAACTGTTGAATTCAGTTACTGTATGACAGTGCAGTAAGGTATAGATGACAGCTGTATTTCAGGTAGACCAGTAGATTACTGAAATTTCACTGGGAAACGAGTGTTCTGTATTTCATTGGGATTGTTTGGGGTAACCTACAGTTCGGGGATTGTTTTCTGTTGTTGTTTGTTTTTGTTTCACCCCCCTTGATTAGGTTCATCCTTTTTTTTTTCTATATAATAAATAAAGCTGACCTCTCATGGGGGGGATTGTTAGGGGTAAATTTGATGCTTTTTGGAAATTATTTGTTTAGCTTTCAGAGCGGAGCTGTATTTCTTTTGTTATTGTAATTTGTCAATATGAAAGAATTAAAAGCTTTTTTTAAGTCATTTGAAATCTGCAGAACGCAGGTAGGGTTACATCCACAGAGCAAGGAAAGTGACAGGTGTTAGGAATGAAGGCGTCTCAAGTTACCTCTACAAATGAACTGCCCTTTCCTGGCTGGCTGTAGCTTGCGTGTTACGACCTGTGGGCTCCCTTTCAGGACAACCCCTCGCTCGACGCCACTGCTGTGCCCTTTTTCATACCCGAACACTGTGCCCTCGGGAAATCCTAGAATTAAGACTGCTGCCTCTCTGGTCTGATCATGTGGCTGATTTCTGTGCTTCATTTTTTCTCTTAGAATCCTGATGCCGGACATGCAGTGCAGCAACGACTCATGAAACCCCAGGACAAAGTGCCTGCGATCCGGAGGCCTTGGAGATGAGTCCCGGTCAGGTGCAGCTGTACTCTCAGGGATTTATTTTTTTTTTTCTATCATTTTAGTCAACTTTTTTTTTTTTAGCTCACCTGAACCAGAAGGTCCACGTGAGCTAATGCCGTCACTTGGCGTCTTGTCGTCATCTGTCATCTCTCGTCGTCGTCTGTCGTTAACATTTTACAAAAATCTTCTCCTCTGAAACTACTCAACAGATCCAGACTAAAATTAGCCTCAAGCTTCTTTAGGACGTCTGCTTTAAATTTGCGTCGATTATACCTGCTGTGTGAATAACTGGGCCGCTGTCACTAAAAATAGAACATTGGGGTAAAACCACCTATTTTCAGCTATATCTCTGGAACTAATGCAGCTAAGGAAAAAACCGTTACCTCAAAATGATCAGCAGATGAAACTCTACAATAATCGTCCTATGATTGAAATTATACAATGCGTCTTTGTAGGAGTTACTGGCTTTAAAATGTCAAATTAGACAATTTTGGGGTTTTTTTTTGGCCTTTTATAATGAAAAAGTATAAGAGACACCACCAAAACTAGTGAAGGCTGACTCAAAATATGCTGCCTGGGACACCCCCAGCCTTCATTAATCATGTGCATGCATTCTTGATTGGTTACCCAATTATCTGGGTAAAATTGTGGTTGAATGCATCTTTCTAACTAGAGCACTTGGCAACCGAGTACATGTATCCCCCGAAGGCCCCCCAGTTGGGCCCAGATGGTCCCAGAGTACCCAAAATCAATAGGTGTCGTGAACTTACCATAATACACGTCCCCGCAAAATTTGAAAAGAATCGGTGCACTTATGCGGGCTGTAGAGCGTTCACAAGAAAATCTCTGCGGACGCGGTGGAGGCGGACGCGTGACGAGGCTAAATCCATAGTATCCTCCGAACTTGTTCGGGGGATACAATTATACTGGGATTAGGTGTACTTGTCTCACTAATCAAGTGTGAAATTCATTCTTGTACAATTAATCTATGGTAAATAGTCCCCCCTGGAATCTGCGGACAAAACGTGTTGATTCCACGGAGAACATTCCTGATTCTGCGGAGAGCAATTCTTGATTCCGCGGCTTGAAAGTTGATTTTCCACAGGCATTAAAAAAACTTAAAATGACCAGTTATAAAGCAAATATATGTAATAATGAAGCAAGAATTCTCTTATGAAATGATTTGCAATACCAAAACACTGTGAAACATTGTGGTTACAAAATAATCAACATCAATATTCATTTTGTCCATCTTGAGCAGATTTATTTGCCTAACTTATAAAGTGCGAAACATTTCACCAAACTATGAGTGAACGAGGCTTGGTGACAGAACAAGTGCCAAAGTAAAGATTCAAACAAAGTGTAAACTATTCACTGTGACCTCTGGATATTGTAAACGTTACTGCGTACCATAGACCAGAGGTGTCAAACTCATTTTAGTTCAGGGACCACATACAGCCCAATTTGATCTCAAGTGGGCCGGACCAGTAAAATCAAAGCGTAATAACCTATAAATTATGACAACTCCGAATCTTTCCCTTTTTTCGCACAAAGAAGTACAAGTACATTCTGAAAATGTTCACATTTAATGAACTATCTTTTTACAAAACATATTATGAACCTAAAATTTCTTAAAAAATATAAGTGCTGTTGTGATTTACGAAATGAACTAATAGCGAAACCTGATGAATGCAAAAAGGAGGCTTTATTTCTGAAGGGGGAAACCCCCCAATAGAGCTGGCAACAGTACAAAGTCAGCAATCCAAAATCAGAGTCCAATGGGCGAAATCCAGAGTCATACACAGGGCACCAATCACAAAAATCATAGTCAGGCAAAAAGAGGTCGATAAACAAGAATGCGGTACAATACAGGGAATAGGCAAAGCTCGTAGTCAGGCGGTCCAGTCAGAAAGATAAATCACTAAGAATCAAGGCGGAAAACAAACGTGGCACAGGAAACTAGGAAGAACGATCTGACAAAGGAAGAGCATAAACAGACATCTCAAATTCACATTCGGGGCGAACACATGACCAGGGAGAAACAGGTGAGATCAATGATACAATAATCAGGAGTGACACATGAGGAATAATCTAATTACATGAATATGGCAAAAGCCAAAACGCAGACAGGATTCACAAGAAAAACCTATGTACAGAACAACAGCTCCGGTTAAGGAGTACTAAAGTGTATAGATTAAAGAAAGGAAAGCACAAAGTATTGGTGGAAATCCCCAGAAATTTGTAGCAGAGATAATTAGGGATAGGCAAGGAGGCAGAGACTAGAATTGGGCGACTGCTGAGAGATCGTTAGTCAATTAGTATGTGCAGCTTTACAATCCCGAGTGCATGTTAGTAAGTTAGTAAAGATATACAATGTTAATGTGGGTTAGTAATTAAGCGAAAACAACAAACTGTTTGTATGTGTTAGTAGATAGCAAAAGAGAGAGGAAGGAAGAACACGAGATAATGAAAGAAGGTTGAAACCCAGAAACGAATAAATCACCCGTATGAATGGCACGCAAGACAAGGGACCGTGAGCAAAGACCTACATGAGACAAGACTGGGTAAACGAAGTGCAAAGCAAGGGATGGCAGAAAATAAGCATGGCAAGGGATCTAGGAACATGGCAAAGACAATGAAAAATAATAAACCAGGATTTCTAAAATATCAAAACACAATGCACAATACTAAGAATGGTCAGAAAACAGGCAGTGGTCACTTAACACGAAAATCAATCAACATGGCTAGGCCAGGCACAGAACTTAACCCCTTTCTGCAGATGTAGACGCTCGCGTCTATAGAACTGCTAATTTAAGGACGTAGTTACAGTACTCGACCACCAGATGGCACCCCCGGATGAGTTTTTGAATATTCACAGGCAGGTAGAGCTGAAACACGATTGAGAGTATGGAGAAGTTCCCTCCAATCCCTGTTTTCCAGGAGTTGTATGAATTAAACTCCTCAGCTAAGCCTGATGTGCAAATTGGTCAATATCCTTGCCCATAGTATTGATCCAGCAGTCTAAAAAAATGATCTGTTGCGACAGAAAAAATCGTTGTCCTGTGTAGCAACCACTTTAGCTACAGTGAGCCAACGGTATTCCAATTAATGGTTCAGAAAACTCAGTTTTCTGAATCAAAAAATTCTACATGGTATTGATTCTCTCACATTCTACTGTCAATTACAGTAATCTCTTTCAAAAAAAATGCGTCGTTCTACCGTGGATTTACGTGTAGATTCCTTCATCGACAAATGCAGCACTTCCTTATATCCTCCTGAGTACTGGTGTTGATAGCCAATCACTCGAATATACACTCAAGCTCTTCTTCGTAACTGCACAATTACACTTAATGCTGTCCTGAAATTTCTCCGGTAACAATGAATTGATTGGCTCATTTCTTATATCAATTCCCGAGTGTTTATACATTATACAGTGAGCGAAACACATTGATTGGACAAACACAGAGCATACAGTTGCAATCAAAATTATTCAACCCCCATTGCAAATTAGGTTTACTGACAAAATTTACAAACTTTCAGCTGTTTACAATTAACAAATCAAACGAGAACAATTAAAATGGCTCAACACAACAAATATTACAAGTGGCTTCTCCAAATTCAACACAAAATGGCACTTTTAATGACTACTGCAGGCTTAAAATTATTCAACCCCTTCATGACAAGCATCTTTAATACTTAGTGGAGCACCCTTTTGCCGCTATGACCTGCTGGAAATGTGATGTCAGGCAGATGTCAGCTTTAGGCAGCATTCCCAAGGAATCTTAGCCCTGTCCTCATGGACAATGGCCTCCAGTTCACTAATATTCTAGGGTTTGCGTACTGCAACTGTGTTCTTCAAGTCCTACCAGAGATTTTTATGGGGTTCAAGTGAGGTGAATGTGATGGGCACTCTAGAATCTTCCTAGACTTCTTCTGACACCAAGCCTTGGTGGATGATGAGTTATGCTTCGGATCATTGTGCTTTTGGAAGGTCCAATGTTGCCCAAGTGTCAGCTTCCGTATAGACAGCATGACATTTTCTCCTTGTATATCCCAGTACTTGACTGAATCCATCTTGTCCTCGACACTTTGCTGGTTTCCAGTGCCAGAGGAAGCTAGGCAGCTGCAGAGCATCAAAAAGCCCCCACAATTCTTCACTGCAGGCAGGGTGTACTTTTCAGCATATGTTTCTTTATTCCACCTGCAGACATACCACTGATTCATAAGTCCGAAATATTCTAGTTTCATTTCATCACTCCATAGAACAATATACCCAAACTTCTGTGGCTTATTTATATGGTTTTGAGTATATTGGAGCTTGTACTTTTGGATCTGTTGTGGTGTGTGTCTTGGAGACCTTCAATGTTTAGTACGCGCCCTACTGTGCAAACTGAAACCTCAGTGCCTCCTGCCTCTAAGTCTTGTTGCGGGTCTCCTGTAGTCACTAGAGGGTTTTTGACCACCCGTCTCCTCAGGAATCTGGTGACAGCCGGTGATAGCCTCCTCTTTCTGCCACATCCTGGTACTCTAGCCACTCTCTCTTTAATTCATAACTTGCAAACTATGCTTCTAACTGTATCTCTACAAACATTCAGTGCCTGCGCTACCTTTTTATATCCTTTTCCTCATTTGTGCCAGGCAGTGATCTCCTCTATTAGCTTTTTGGACAATTCTTTTGATAGCCATATGTATAATATGCAATCAAATGTCACTGTCAACAAACCCCTAGCGAGTGCAAGTATTTGGTGTGTTCTATCTCAAGGAAACCTGATGCAACTAATTAAGCTCTTGATTAGCTGCATTAGGTGTGCTTTAGACAACACCTGATTTGCAAATAATGCTCTTATCAGGGATTTTATTCAGGGGGTTGAATAATTTTCAGACTGCAGTAGTCATTAAAAATGGCACTTTGTGTTAAATTTGGAAAAACCACTTGTAATATTAGTTGTGTTGAGCTATTTAAAATGTTCTTTTTTAATTGGTTTATCACAAACAGCTGAAAGTTTGTAAATTTTGCTATTAAACCCAATTTGCGCATGGGGTTGAATAATTTTGATTGCAACTGTACAAGCCCATGCGTATCAGCAGGCTCGGTTGCATCCTGTCTACGTTGCGCCCATTACGTGGCTGAATTAGACACGATTTAGAGCGGGAAAAAAAAAAACTCGCTAAACTGGCCTTGAAGTGCTCAGTTACATTTACAGGATTTAAATAAGGTAAGGACATGGTCAATGGGAATTATTTTGAATGGAACAGGGCTGGATGGTTCCTTCTACTGGATGCATCTGTCTCCGGAGGAGGGATTCATGAAAAAGGTTTGGCTCCTTTCGCTTTTTACTTTTGCTTTTCGTTTTGGAATGAATACTGTATTCTACAAAGTCGAATGGCGAGTTTTTTTTCCTGTTTAAAGCGTGAACTGCCCATGCATTTGGATGGACTCCCTGGTACGCTCATTGCACGGTTCTGTTGAATCCAGGGAGGAAATATATAGTTTATCTTCCCTGAAAGTGGAATGTCTACTCTGTTAGAATAAGGTATATTTCAGAATTCAGATATCACTGAGTTAGTGAGTTGTACTTGTTCCTTATAATCGTTGAAATGAGTTGTGAGCTCGGACGTCAGAACTGCCGGTTTCATTGCAGAGTGAATGTCCCCCAAGCACACACGGTCAATAAATAAACTGCTGATTAAAACCACTCTCCGATTACCGCGGAGAGCTTTGAAATCTGCGGTAAATTCCGTGATCGCGGAATCACGGATTCCTGGGCGGTCTAGGTAAACCTAGGAAGGAAATTGTACAACTCGTTCACCATGACAGGGCTCCAACAGTAGTCATAATATGGATCCAAGGTGCAGTGAATCAGGTCAGGCGCACTTGAATAGTCCCCTCACGTCGTATTCTCTTCTCAATCTCATGCCGGAGAGGACACCTGCACAGACCCCACTGCTGAGGACACCTGCACAGACCACATTGCTGAGGACACCTGCATCAGACCACACTGCTGAGGACACCTGCATCAGACCACGCTGCTGTAGGCAGGACAACTAACTTCCTGACCACGATGCAGCCTCCTGTGCCAGAAGATCACTCAACAACGCAACCCACCAAGCCTTGATGCAACCCTTCACCACCACAACAATGCCACGCATCATAATGCTCGCTGTTGTAGAATTCAGAAGTACTTGTGCCATGGACAAGAATGTTTACATACAATATTATGTATGAGTATTTTTTGTACAGCATTATATTTCATTTATATATGAAGATTTGTTACAAGCTGTTTTGCTGCCTTGCTCGTCAGCTATATTTATTTTGTTCATTTGGCCCCCTCTGGTGGTGTGTCCGTAAAACATAATCTGATGTAATATCTCACTTCTATGTAAAGGACTAGTGCTTTCTAGAAGCTTCTGGCACCTTCCTGCCTGGAGGGGGCGGGATTTCCCAGGAATCCAGTAGATCTTTCCAGAATGTTGCTAGACTATATAAATGCTGTGATTTCGGTAAGAAAGGAGAGAGTACAGTAGAGCAGAAGCAGAGATTTTGTTTTGGCAACAGAGTTAATTAGAGGCATTAGTGTTGTTATAGAATAAAATAGTGGATTTTTGTTTTTAGAAGTTTTTTTGTGAAGAAAAAATTCGATTTAGTTGTCATTGCCAGTTTTCTTTGTTGTGATTTTTTAAAGTCATAACAGTAACTAGTAAAAAACAGCCAGCCATACTAACAGAACTGGCTGTTGTTGGTGCACTGTTACGTGTGATGCACCAATGTCTGTCCATTTTTATTTTATTTTATTTTTTTCTCTATTTAGCCAGCCAGCAGCAGATGGGCTTTCCCTTACAAGTCATGTTCTCGGAGTGTTTCTCGTCTGCCCATTAGGGGGAGCGTGGGGGAATTTTTCCTCAAGTTTTACAGGTTGTCACCCCCACCTTGAACAATGACCACACAAATCTTAACTGCCAAATTGGCTTCACCGTGAAGCTCATGTTGTGCCAAAGAGGAGAAACTGTGGGGAAGCAGATCTTCTGCATATAGTGGAGAGACAGACAGATTTGTGTATTAGGCCACCTCACATGTATATGTTAATGACTGCTAGCAGTTGCACCTTTGAGGATTTTCCGCTAGTCCACAGGGGAGAAGAGGGGGGGGTCCTCGACCATTTGGGATTTGAATCATCCAATCCATGGAGCCAAACATGGCTCACAACTGCTTGCGACCAATCAGAGGTCAAAACTTATTTTACACTCAAATTTGAATACATGGAAATGTAATGCTATTCACTGTGCTTCAATTTCTATTTTGTTGCCTTGCTGGCTTATGTAATAAATACTTTATTGAACCCCGTGGGGTAATTTGTCCTCTGCATTTGACCCATCCTATAGTTAGGAGCAGTGGGCAGCCACAAAGCAGCGCTTAGGGACCAACTCCAGTTCTAAAGCCAGTTCCTTGGTCAGGGGTACTGGTTGGAGTGTTTCTTACCTACGGGCTTGAACACCCAACAAGGTTCCTTAATTAACACTATAAGTAATACAGAGTCTGGGCTAAAGCTGCAGTTACAATTTATTTCAAACAGGAAACCAAAAAGGAAACCAGATTTCTCTAAATACAGGCATATACAGCACTATGATTGAAGAGTTTAGAATATATACGGGAAAGCAGTGAGTTCAGCTCCGACAGTCGCGATACCAAACAGGAGGTAATATACGAGATCTCACAATCGGAAATGTGAGGCGTGGACTTAAATACACACTGCTACCACTCAGTGGCAATTAAACACAGATGCAAACAATGATGAAAAATGCAGTCCGTGTGTTTGTAGACCAGTGAGCTGGATGGCTGGAGGTGTGCCCTGAAAGTATTTGACTGTCAGAATCTCTTCCACTCACCACTTACCTTTTTGTCCTTCCATTATTGCACTGTGGGACACGGGAAATGCTTTGGCCATGAAATAAAAGACAAACCGCCATTTTCTATTGATGAAATTTTATTAAAAAACTTGGGCACCTAAAAGCATAGATTGGGCAAAGAAAAATGAGAAAACTGAAAAGAAAGCAGGCAACCTGGTTCCAAAAAATGTTTCAAACCCTGCAGTATTTCCTATTTCTAATCCCATACATAAACATGTTTGTTTTGAGCTGAACCAGGTGTTTGGCCTGTTGAAGCAAAGATGCCTTGTCCTAGTACACTGACCATGAGCATCAGTAATGGTAAAGAACAATTGCCCACTGTATTCCATGGATATACTGGTTCATAATTAAAATACTTTAGCCAAGTTCGTGTTTATATCATTGCTTCTAGGATACAATATTTGCATTTATAATTGTACTTAATACATACTTTACATGTATCTTAAAACATTTACATCATCAGGTATCGCTTATGAAACAATGTCAGTGTGTACAAAAGATCCAAGCACAAGCCTAAATCCACAGCTTTGCTAACATTTCCAAAGAATTAGCTTGTGTTATCACTGACAGTCTATTTAGGATGTAGGAACAAAGCACATCGTGCCACAGAGTGTTTCTGGGCGGAGGGCTGCACCAGGGTTTACCCTGTAACTCACTGAGCTGATCCAGCTCAATTTTGGGTGTGGCCCATTTGGGGGCCCCTGTCAGGGGTACCCCACCGCAGAAAATTTCTGGCAGTGGCCATTCCTGAAACAGGGGGGGTTTGCTAAACATTTTACACCAGGTTTCATCCTGTAACTCAATGAGCTGATCTAGCTGGGTTAGGTGTGTCACATTTTACCCCTCATTACTACACCCACCGGCTGGAGCCCTGCAGAAGTCCAAATCCTTCTATTGGGACCCATGTCCAACACTGATCGGGATTAGAATTGGTAACTTTCCAGCGATGCTTACCCCCCTGGGCTCCCTGTCTACGGGTGTCTTCGAGCACGTCTGCAAGCAAGCCGGCTGCGCGAGATTCCCGAAGAATTACGCGAGAATCTTGCCGAAGTTGCGCGATAAGCCCTTCAAACCCCGCGATGGCTGCAGGATCTTGCAGAAAATCTTTCGAGCACCCCGGCTGCGTGACCTTCGACAGGAAATATGTCACGAAGGTGCAACCAAAAATCTGCGCATCTCGGCAGACCCTGGAGAGGTGCTGCGCTCGGCTGCAGAGGTTATAAGCGAACAAAGAGAACGGCACAGGGCAAGAGAGGATTTGTGTTTGTGACAGGTGATAAGTGCTGCTGATAGCGCCACCTAATGGAAGAACAAATGTAGTGCAGTACTTAATTCATAGATTTTTGTTAGTTCTTATACCTGTTTACCCGCCGAATATTTTCCATTGTGTAGGAAAATACGTTGAGAATGAAGGAAGAGATTTACGCTTGATATTAGTAAATTAAACCTATTAAAGAATTGACTGAAGTTTGCATGAGTGAACATCCACGTCCTTCTTTTTATGGTTTATTTTCTTCAGTTGTGTGCATTATTATTCAATTCATATCTACCCCTGGCAAATATTCCCATGTGTTACATACAGCTTTGCTCTACATCACTTTGTACATCTTCCAAGTTTATTCTAGAATAACCTCAATGGTGACGTATAATAACGACTCTCATAATCAGGCGGGATGCTTCTCCTGTCGGTGCTTATTTATGTTGACAGTTTCATTCTCTTTGAAACTCAGTGTCATTATGGTGATGTGTCCACTGGAATAAAACTCATGAAGCTGGACAGCATGTCATTTTCAGCGTCGTCTCACAATGTTGTTGGCGTATGATTTCCCACTCGCATCCTGTCTTCAAATATTCAGTTGTCAATTAATAATTCTCTGCCTTCCTTAACCACCCAGTGTAACTGTCAAGTCTTTTAAAGACGTAAAACACTTTCTGGTTGATTCATCCATGCTGACATTATGTTGCTTGGCTTAGACAGTGATGCATCAGTCTGCATCTTATTCAAATTCCATTTTTGTTTTTCTTTTGCCTTCTCACTGCACTTACTATGTTTGGCCCTTTATTCTTTAAAGCTTGATTTTAGAAAGAGGCAGATCCTGATGTGAAGTCATTGACTGTTGTGATGTTCTACTCTCATAAATGTCTGTCCATTTAACTGAGAGGGGCCATCGTGCAGGGTAGATGGGGCACAAATGTTTATTGGAGGGATATTGAGTAAGCGGATAACCAAAAATCTTGGCAGTATCATCGAGATGAACAAATAATTGGCACGGGCAGGCAAATGTCACATCATTCTTGAATTATACATGCAATCCCATAATATTCTGCATCCGACAAAAACAGATGTAAGAGGATAAAAGGTGGTCATTGATTATTTCTGCTAGGTGAAATACACAAGGCATGCAGTCATGTTCCCCTCCCATCTGCAGTATGTGTTAGTTCTACATCATTGTCTCCATAGGAGGGCCATTTAAATTCTGTAATTTGGATGCAAAATGCACAATATCTTTGAGAAAATGATCATCTTCAGATTGCCCCATGCCAAGCAGTTACAGATCTTGGAGGTTTTCGTTGCTCACATGAACTTCATGGTTAAAGTAGTAACTTAGGTTACAGGAGGCCCTGGTAATGAAAAACTCCCTTGTAAACCAAGGAAAGAGACGAGTGACACAAAACTGGAGTTCGATTTAGTTTATTAGGGTCCCCATATGCCATTACCCAGGGCAGCAACTACTCTGCCTGGGGTCCACCCTTAACAGAAGATACATAATGCCCAAGAAATCAAGATAAAAACAATTTTCCACAGCAGAAAGAAAAAACCCCAACAACAAAACTTTGTAAAAATAATGAAGACATAAAGCAAAGTAGCGTCTCTAATTAGATCATAAAGAGGCCACCTTCTGTCATACCACAGCCACCTTCCTTCTGGTGATTGACTACATTTTGCATATAATAGCCAACACCAAACCATTTACAACACTAATGTTTATTTACGTTTAACAATTGAAAACTATGCAGATGTCCTCTCCTCTGGTTTATAAAAGCAGGGATCCCAGTGCGTTTTATTGTAAAGGTACAGAGTTTACTCAATTTATCATGTGGGCCTGAAGAATACAAATGGATTGAGTGTAGAACAGGAATACAGAGCAGCAAAGAGTCTTTGGAGACTGAAGGACACTGAAGTGCTGGTTTTTCATCAGACCCTGGCACATTTTCTACCTTAAGTGTCTGCAGTGGTGGAAAGCAGGCAGGCGGACTCTTTCTACTGGGTAAGAGGTACATGTCATGAAGAATTAGGCCAAGTTTCAGGTCTCTGCAAGCAACTCACTTAACACACTGCTCAAAAATAAATAAAAGGGAACACTAAACAAATCCTAGATCTGAATGAAATATTCTTATTACTTTTTTCTTTACATAGTTGAATGTGCTTACATGATTTGTGTGACTTATCAATGGAAATCATTTAACCCATGGAGGTTTGGATTTGGAGACACTCAAAATTAAAGTGGAAAAAAAAAACACTACAGGCTGATCCAACTCCGATGTAATGTCCTTAAAACAAGTCAAAATGAGGCTCAGTAGTGTGTGTGGCCTCTACATGCCTGTATGACCTCCCTACAACACCTAGGCATGCTCCTGATGAGTTGGCGGATGGTCTCCTGAGGGATCTCCTCCCAGACCTGGACAAAAGAATCCACCACCTCCTGGACAGTCTGTGGTGCAATGCGGCGTTGGTGGATGGAGCAAGACATGATGTCCCAGATGTGCTCAATTGGATTCAGGTCTGGGGAACGGGCGGGCCAGTCCATGGCATCAATGCTTTCGTCTTGCAGGAACTGCTGACACAATCCAGGCACATGAGGTCTAGCATTGTCTTGCATTAGGAGGAACCCAGGGCCAACCGCATCAGCATATGGTCTCACAAGGGGTCTGAGGATCTCATCTCGGTACCTAATGGCAGTCAGGCAACCTCTGGCGAGCGCATGGAGGGCTGTGCGGCCCCCCAAAGAAATGCCACCCCACACCATTACTGACCCACTGCCAAAGCGGTCATGCTGGAGGATGTTGCAGGCAGCAGAAAGTTCTCCACGGTGTCTCCAGACTCTGTCACCTCTGTCACATGTGCTCAGTGTGAACCTGCTTTCATCTGTGAAGAGCACAGGGCCCCAGTGGCAAATTTGCCAATCTTGGTGTTCTCTGGCAAATGCCAAACGTCCTGCACGGTGTTGGGCTGTAAGCACAACCCCCACCTGTGGACGTCGGGCCCTCATACCATCGGTTTCTGACCGTTTGAGCAGACACATGCACATTTGTGGCCTGCTGGAGGTCATTTTGCAGGGCTCTGGCAGTGCTCCTCCTGTTCCTCCTTGCACAAAGGCGGAGGTAGCGGTCCTGCTGCAGGGTTGTTGCCCTCCTACAGCCTCCTCCACGTCTCCTGATGTACTGGCCTGTCTCCTGGTAGTGCCTCCATGCTCTGGACACTACGCTGACAGACACAGCAAACCTTCTTGCCACAGCTTGCATTGATGTGCCATCCTGGATGAGCTGCACTACCTGAACCACTTGTGTGGGTTGTAGAGTCTGTCTCATGCTACCACTAGTGTGTAAGCACCGCCAGCATTCAAAAGTGACCAAAACATCAGCCAGAAAGCACAGGAACTGAGAGGTGGTCTGTGGTCACCACCTGCAGAACCACTCCTTTATTGGAGGTGTCTTGCTAATTGCCTATAATTTCCATCTGTTGTCTATTCCATTAGCACAACAGCATGTGAAATTGATTGTCAATCAGTGATGCTTCCTAAGTGGACAGTTTGATTTCACAGAAGTGTGATTGACTTGGAGTTATATTGTGTTGTTTAAGTGTTCCCTTTATTTTTTTGAGCTGTTATAACAGCTCAAATTAAAATGGGAAGCAAGGGTAAAGCTTAATTGCTAAGATGGTCTCCCTCCATTGCAGTTAACTTCAAAGGCCATATTCTAATAAACCTTTCAGTCAGTCCTCCAGTATGTTGTTGGGAATTAGTAGATGGCACCTGAAAAACAGCACAGGGTAATACCTCACTTAAGAGTACTGAGTGGGGCTTTGGTAGCACCTGGAGAGCAGGAGACAGGTATATAAACGTTAAAAAAATGATTATATTGTCAAAATGGCAGCACAAAGAAAAATCAAGTAGAGCGATAGTATCAATTCTGTTGAAATGCTTGTGTCAGAGGACATATTTCAAAAAATCCAATCAGGTGCTGATTTTTATTTTGTCCAAGAGCCTCAGAAACGTTTGTGTCATTTTGGAGGTGTCAGTGGGGAAATAATGTTTGGTTTTCCTATGGTAGTAACAGTCTGCAGGGGTCGCTATGTTACAGGGAAAATTTAAAGGTCATATTTGTCACACAGCAAATGGTAGATCAGTGGATAATTCTTCTTGTAGATATTGGCCACTTTCAGTTCATCATTATAAATATCTATGCCTCCAATAATAAACAAAATAATACAATAATTTTTTCTACAATTGAAAACAAAATTTATCAGTTTCTACTAAAATTTCCCTCAGCAAAGGTTCTATGGGGAGGAGATATTAATCCTGTTATGGATGAAACTATTGATAGATGGCCCCGCAAAGAGAGTTATAAATGAATTAAGTAACGTATATGGTAGAATGGATCTTATTGATGTCTGGAGACATTGAAATCCAAATCGAAGAGAATATACCTGGAGTAATAAGAACAGATCACAAAAATCTTGAATAGATTTTTGGTTGATTTCATCAGACATTGAGGAGAAGATAGATTCAGCACTAATAGAGCCATCAGTCTTTACAGATCATTGGGCTGTTACAATTCGGGTTAATATATTTTCAATTAGGTATAACACCAGTAGAGATGATTGGAAATTAAATCAAACATTATTGCAAAATACACAATTTAAAAATGAAACCCTAAACATTATTGAAAAATACTGGAGGCAAGCAAATTTACTGAATAACTTTGGTAAATGCTGGGAATTGTTGAAATATGACATTAGAAATGTTGCTATATCCTTAGGAAAAAGAATTGCTGAAGCAAATTGAGAAAAATAATCTCAAATAATTACAAAAATAATAAGATTATCTCACAGACTAATGTTACCTGGAGAAGAATGGAAGAACTCTCATCTTTACAACAAGTATTGGATGAAATATATGAAGAAAAAGCCAAAGGTGCCTTTGTTCAGTCTAGAAGGAAGTGGTTAGAACAAGGGGAATCATGCACCAAATACTTTTTTAATTTGGAAAAAAGGAATTTTGTGTTAACCTCCCTTTCAAAACTTAAGATTAATGATCACATCTGTGAAGACATTTCTCGGTATGTGACTAATTTCAACCAAAATGTATACACTACTGATAATGAAAATGTAGATGATATGGATTTCTTTCTCAAAAATAAGGCAAAGGACATTAAAAGTATTGATGATAGTTTTAAATCTATGTGTGACCAAAAATTACTTTCACTGAGGTACAACAATGTATTAGCTCCCTTAAAAATAACAAATCTCCTGGGAATAATCGATTGATTGGGGAATTTTATAAAATCTTTACAAAGCCATTAACCCCATTTCTGGTTGCTGTATTTGAAGAAGCCATAGAAAAAGGATAATTTCCACCAACTCTTTGACAAGGCCTTATTAAATTGATCCCAAAGCCAAAAAAGGATAAATTGAGTATTGAGAATTGGAGACCAATTAGCTTGTTATATAATGATGCAAAGTTATTTGCAATGATTTTTGTGAAAAGACTAAAATTAGGACTTGAAGATATTGTTGATGAAGAACAATCTGGTTTTATGCCTGGAAGGATTATATGTTATAACATACGTCTCATTTTGGATATGGTTGATTACAATGAGCTCATATTAGATGACAGTTTTATTTTATTTATTGATTTTTACAAAGCATTGGACACTGTAATTCACCAATTTATGTTCAAGGTATTTAAATGTTTTGGTTTTGGGGATCAATTCCTGAGGGCAGTCTAAACTTTATACAATGATTGCAATATTTCTGTTTAAACACATGGTACCACTCCTAGATTTAATGTCTGCCGCGGAATAAGACAAGGGTGTCCAGCAAGTCCCTTTTTATTTCTCTTAGCAACACAAATTATGGCAATACATATTAAAAAGATGGTTTGTTTCAAAGCATCATTAGTCTAGGAAAAGAATTCAAGCTATCTCAACTTGCTGATGATTTTTGTCTAATAAGCATGTGGTGATTAAAGCTGTTGGTTGTATTGAAGAATTCTCTAATGTTTCTGGTTTAAAAATGAACCTGAACAAGTCTGCGTTATGAACATTAAAGGAATGTAATCTATCTGAAATTAATGGCATCCCAGTTAAAAACAGTTACATATTTGGGTATCATTGTTGATAAGAATGAAAAACTCCGCAGTAACTTAAACTTCAATCATATAGGGAAACAAATAAAGAGTAAATTCAATTTGTGGTTGATGATAGATCTCTCACTGATTGATAGAATCTTATTATCAAAGGCTGAAAGGATTTCCTGATCTGTACATGCCTCTTTGTCATTGTTATATATACTGTGGTATGTAAGGAGTTGGATAAGATTCGTCTTTATTTCATTTGGAGGAACAGATATCAATACTTAAAGAAAGATGTTTCATGTAACACTAAAAGAGATGGTGGTCTTTAGGTCTTAAGCTTTGAAACCTTAAATAATACTTTTAAATTAAAATGGTTAAGTAATTTAATTAAGGAAAAAGACAATATTCAGAATACTTTTCCAAAATATATATTCAATTTAATAGGTGCTATAGAATTTCTGCTTAAATGTGATTATAAAATTGATAAATTACCTGTTAAATTTGCCAGTTTTCATAAGCAGGCCTTGCTGGCTTGGAAACTGAAATACAAACATAATTTCACACCAACTAATTATTACATTTGGAATAACAAATATTTACCATGTAAAAATAATCAGTTTTTTAAATGGTTTGATAATAGAATTATATTTGTGAAACTACTTGAAAATGCTGAGGGTAATTTACTAAAATATGATTAATTTCTCACTAAGTTTAGCTTGCCAATTACACCAAAAGAGTATGCAGTTGTTTTTGATGCTGTACAAAGGTTCTGTGTTACAGCTTCTTACAGGAGCAGTAATTGATGTTTCATTGATCAATCCAGTTAGCAGTGGTATTTTTCCTAGGGAAAAAGGCATTACTGTATGTTCAAATAAATACATCAGAAATCTTATGCCAACAGTAACAGTGCCTTCAGCAAAAATTTCTTTGGATTTCGCTTCATGGAGAAATTGACGGGAAGAAAATTTGGTTAGTCGGTGATAAATTATCTCTTTACAGTAAAGGAGGTTTCTTTGAAAATTATGCATTAAGTATATCCAGCAAAGAAAATATTACATAGATTTAATATTGGTACTGAATATTCTTGTATTTTTTGTGGAGTTGAAGAGGA
Organism: Gymnothorax reevesii; assembly: GCA_029721435.1. Classification (NCBI taxonomy): domain Eukaryota; kingdom Metazoa; phylum Chordata; class Actinopteri; order Anguilliformes; family Muraenidae; genus Gymnothorax; species Gymnothorax reevesii. The sequence goes on along the minus strand of CM056577.1, from coordinate 14,146,959 downwards.
AACAATTTGTCATTTGTTTCATCAGTGTATGGATACCAGAATATTTTGGGTGGATGTTCAGAATTACATTACAAGGAAAACCAAACAAATAATTCAGCTTGAAGAGAAAGACATTTTAATTTAGTTTAAAAGACAACATGAAAGAAAAAGATTAATTTTTTTTTTTTGTGCAACTAATTTTATTTTTAGGAAAATTCCATATACATAAAAAGGGATGGTCAGACTCCAAACCCAACTTTCAACATTTTCTACTAGAACTGGAACAACTGGAACAGGTTTTGGAGCAACATATGTTGCCATCCAAGCAACGTCTTTTTCATGGACGCCCCTGCTTATTTCAGCAAGACAATGTCAAGCCACATTCTGCACGTGTTACAACAGCATGGCTCCGTATAAAAGAGTGCGGGTATTAGACTGGCCTGCCTGTAGTCCAGACCTGTCTCTCATTGAAAATGTGTGGCGCATTATGAAGCGTAAAATACGACAACGGAGACCCCGGACTGTTGAACAACTTAAGCTATACATCAAGCAAGAATGGGAAAGGGTTCCACCTGAAAAGCTTCAAAAATTGGTCTCCTCAGATCCCATACGTTTACTGAGTGTCATTAAAAGGAAAGGCGATGCAACACAGTGGTAAAAAGGCCCCTGTGCCAACTTTTTTGCAATGTGTTGCTGCCTTTAAATTCTAAGTTAATGATTATTCGCAAAAAAATAATAAAGTTTCTCAGTTTGAACATTAAACATCTTGTCTTTGCAGTGTATTCAATTGAATACAAGTTGAAAAGGATTTGAAAATCATTGTATTCTGTTTTTTATCTACGATTTACATAACGTGCCAACTTCACTGGTTTTGGGTTTTGTATTTACTCAGGTTATCTTTTTCAAATGTTTGAGATCAAACAATTTTTAATATTAAAGTGTGACAAATGCGCGCAAAAAAAAAAAAAAAAATCAGTAAGGGGGATAAAACTTTTTCACAGCATTAAGTCTAATTCGTTCAATTTTTGTTGACTGCCAAATGTGCAGGAGCATTTTTTGAGGCTGTATGGTTTGAAATTGTACTGTTCTTGCTTACAGTATTTCAAGAGGTGTTTCAAATTTTTGTCCCCCTACACATTCAGAGGAAGCGAAACTGGTGATGGTTGACTTTGTCCAATTTGGTAAATGACTGCTGTCAAAGTTATACCCACCTTGCAAGCCAATGGAGATGTTCAAGGATTTACTGGAGCTGAAATTATGTTTAATCTGTCTCTGGAGCATTGCTCCAGCAGTGGCATGGAAGCCACAGATGATGTGTCCCTCTATATCTTGGAATTTCATTAGATAGCGTAGGTGCAGTTATAGCTGATCGGCGTTTGCCCTCGCGATCGGTGTGTACGACTCGCGCTTGCCGCCAATGGTGGACACCACTGGCGGTAAGCGCGAGTCATTTCAGATAGCCTGCTGAAAGAGTTTATTGAAGACAGAAATCCAGCGTTGGAGCAAACTGACTTTTAAATAACATGTTGAATATATGTTCGTTTTATTTTCGTCAACTGGCGTTTTTAGTTGATTTTACGGTAAGTACCAGTAACGTAACCAGCAAATGCCACATTAAGCAGTCCGACATAGTATGAGCTTACCTGGCGTAACAATTAACTGTTAACGTCAATTAAGCTAACGTTAAATTACCAATATTTGCGAGCTGTCCTTAAAATAAGTCCTGTAACCGAAATGTGTGGTTTTACTACATGTTGGTCACTAAAATCCAACCGATGTCATTATATGATAAATTATACCTCACGTTGTCAACCAAGTCAAAATAACGTTAGCGTCAATGAGCTAGCAATGGTGAGTCATCAATGTAAAGTTGGTCATTAACAGGCTAGCTGCCGCTCAGCGGCCTTTGCTAACGTTAACGCTTGCTGGTCGACTACTGCTGGGGTGTGTTCAAAGTCGGCAACACGTAGCAAAACGTATATTTAAAAGGCAACAGTAGTGCGCTGAACGCCCCGTTGTGTCACGCAAACGTTGTAACTTTAGCAACTGAGAGGGCCATACTGTGCGTTCTCTTGGAAGAATTATCGGAGCGTGATGAAATAGGTTCAAATTCGTGTTTGATTTTTGAACTTTTTAAACTTCTACTTACCACAAACATGTCGTTTAATGTCATCAACCGTGGGGAATACAAAGCTCTAAGAGATGCATTTACACACTGCCGTCGTTGTGTTCATTGGGGCACTGTCGTTTAAAGATGGCGCGGTTTACATGCATGTTGCAGCTGATTAGTTGACACCCCTGGTACACCCACCAAACAGAGGATAACACACCTCAGACGCGGTTGTGTACCGTTGCACACCAGTTGTAGGAAACGGGTTGTTCTACCCGGAGAACAAATAGTTACCCTGGATGTAACTCCAGTTCTATGAGTACGTGCGTAGCCCTCTAACGGGCTTCGCTATTGGTTTACCCCTCCGTGCCTCCACCTCGGCGCATGAAAAGAAAATTGAACTCACCTGCTCCGTAGGAGTGGGTAGCGTACTCATCCCCTATAAAGCCCTGCCGCTGTCAGTGCTCGTCTCCCTTTGAAACTCAGCATCTCACATCCGGGGGCCAGCTGGGCAGGCAGTTAGAGGGCTACGCACGTACTCATAGAACTGGATTTACGTCCAGGGTAACTATTTGTACTATTTCGTACATGCTCCGCCCTCTAACGGGCTTCACTATTGGTTTAAACCTACGGCGAAGGCCGTTAGGGATGAATGTACTCCCAGGTGACCCCGCACCCTAGAGTTCTATATAGAAACCTACGAAGCTGTGTCCCTCCCTGGGTGGCATCGCCCGACTGCGTACCCCGACCCAGGTCGTGACACACCAAACAACACCAGACCCAGGCCGGTGTCAGACGGGGCCCCTTCCAATAAGGCCCCTTTTAGAACGAAAGTACAAAGGAATGAGGAGGGGGGGGGGGGCTTGTAACCGTCATATCCCGTGTAGCGCCCCTCCCCCCACAGCTGCAGGCGAGGCGCCCCCAGAGCGCATCGCCCCAGGGTGTGGTAACATACTAGTTAGTGTTGGACTGAATGCGCGACCGAACTGGCGGTCATGTCCCTCAGATATGACCGCGCAAAGGTTGACGCGGAAGACCACGAGGCCGCCTTGCAAATTTCCTCCTCAGACACGCCCCTAAACAGTGCTGTGGAGGATGCGATTCCCCGGGTAGAATGTGCGGTCAGCCCCGTCGGGGCGGTGAGGCCCACCGCTGAATAGGCTCTGCCGATAGCCTCACAGATCCAGTGGGCGAGGCGCTGTGATGACAGTGGGGCCCCTTGAGCATGCCCGCCATAGCTCACAAACAGCTGATCCGCCTTCCTAAGTCCTGCTGTGCGTCTCATGTACAGGATGAGCGCTCGCACTGGGCACAGTCTATGCAACCGTTCCTGCTCGCTGGTGGCATGGGGCAGAGGACAGAAAGCCCTTAGCCGAATCACCGAAGAACTGAAGGCTGAAGTGATGACCTTAGGTCGAAAGGACGGATTTGGGCGAAGTTCCACTGTGATCCACTATCCTCGCTTACGGTCAGGCATGACGGGTGCACGGAGAGGGCCCCCAATTCGCTCACCCTCCTGGCCGATGCTAAGGCTAAAAGGAGGGCCGTCTTGATCGATAGGGGATGCAGATCCGCCTGGTCCAAGGGTTCAAATGGTGGTCCCGCCAGGCCGTCCAGCACCGTCTGCAGATCCCTCTGTGGAACCACGCGCTGCATCGGGGGTTTCAGCCTGCGGACTCCCTTCAAAAACCGCTTTACCAGGGGGTGATTTCTTGCTGAGAAGCGGTCAAACCCATCATAGCCCACTGCAATGGCTGCCGCGAACACGCCCAAGGTGGATGCTGCACGGCCCCTCACGAAGAGCCCCTGAAGGAACTCTAGCACTCCCTGAAGGGGGCATGAGCGCGGGTTCAGGCCTCTCACCAGACACCAGCCCACGAAAATCCGCCAACGAGTCGCATAAGCCTTGGACGTGGCCGGGGCACGCGCATACTGAATTGTGGACACCACCGCTTCGGGTAGGCCCGATTCAGTTAACCTTACCCTTTCAGCTTCCAGGCCAGGAGGGGGCAGGTGCGGACGGCGTTCGGTATCCGAGTCTTGGTTAGGGGAGGGTCCGGAATTTCCCATGGGCTCCCCAACGCCAGCTGGATAAGGTCCGAAAACCATCTGGTGCTCGGGCACAGTGGTGCCACCACAATTATGGACAAGTGCTGCTCCCTCACTCTGCGAAGTAGTGGCATTAATAGCCGCCAGGGCGGGAACGCATATAGCAGGCTGGCCGGCCACACTGAATGGGCCAACGCATCCACCCCCAGGGGAGGATTGTCGGTAGGCCTCAGGGAGAACCACAGCGGGCACAGAGCGTTCTCCCTGCTCGCAAACAGATCCACCCTTGGTCGCCCGAACAGCCTCCAGATTCGCTCGGCTGTCGCTGGTGGAAGGCTCCAATCCTCCTCGGGCAGCGCCCCCCTGGACAATCCATCTGCCCGAGTGTTGAGGATGCCAGGAACATGCTGGGCCTTCAGGGAGCGCAAGTGGCGGTCTGCCCACACCAGGATGGAAGCCGCCACCTTGTGTAGGGCCGCTGATCTGACTCCCCCCTGTCTGTTGAGATAGGCTACCGCCGTCGTGTTGTCTGACCTCACCAGGATGTGCCTCCCCTCCAACTGTGGGGAAAAATGGTGCAGCACCCTCTGAACTGCCAAGAGTTCTAGTAGGTTGATGTGCTGCCGGGGCCCCTGCCATGTACCAGCGACAGAAGCAGGGCCACAAGTTCCTCCCCACCCTGTGAGGGAGGCATCCACAAATACATGGGCATAGTGAGCCATGCACTCCAACCGGACTCCCTCGCGGAGCCGGCTGCCTGAGGCCCAAAACGCTAAGGTCCGCCGTGCTTGCAATGGTATGTGAAGCATGCGCTGCTGGTCTCGCCTCGGATCCAGCGAAGGCGTATAAACCAGCGCTGTAGATCCCTCATGTGCAGCAGCCCTAAGCGGACTACTAGATGGGCAGCAGCCATCATCCCCAGTAGCGACATGACTGCTATAGCCCGCACTGAGACTGCGTCCCGTAACTGTTGAGCACAAGCCAGGATCGCTCCCGCTCTCTCCACCGATAAGCGTGCGGTCATGGTCCGAGAGTCTAGCTGCATTCCCAAATATCGCGCCGTCTGGCTGGGCTGCAGGGTGCTCTTCTCGTAGTTGATGGCCCAGCCCAGCTGCGCAATATGCCACATCACCAACCTCGTATGAGCGATTGCCATCTGCTTGGAAGGGGCCAGGATCAGCCAATCGTCCAGATAGGTTAGAATCCGCACCCCCTTGCGCCGAAGCGGTGCAAAGGCCGTCTCCACACACTTGGAAAATGTCCGTGGTGCTAGGGAGTATCCGAATGGAAGACGGCAAAACTGAAAGATCCGGTCCTGTAGCGCAAAGCGAAGGAACTTCTGGTGGCGCGGCAGAATTGGGACATGAAAATAGGCATCTGTCAGATCTATTAATGTCATCCAATCTCCCGGCCTGACACATTCCAGCAATGCCTTCACCGTCAGCATTCGGAACGGTCTGCGCACAATGTGCTTGTTCAGCTCCCGGAGATCCAAAATGGGCCTCAGGCCTCCTGATTTTTTGGGGATCAGGAAATACGGGGAATAAAATCCCGCTCGAGCTTCTGACAGAGGAACCGGTCTTACGGCCCTTTTCCGTAGAAGCGAGCTTACCTCTTCCTCTAAAAGCGTTCTTTGCGCGGAATTGGGGAACTTCGTCCGTGCGACGCCTTTGAATGGGGGAGGGCGGCAGCGAAACTGCAATGCATATCCCTTCCGCAACGTTCTGTCTAACCAACTCGGAAGGGGGGCGCACAACCTCACCCACGACTGATAGTGGTTCGTCAGTGGTGAAGTAGTTGACTCTATGGTCTCCGATTGCCAAGGCCCTCCCGCATGCCCCGCCCCTTGTGGGAGGGTTCATCCGGGGGGCCCTGCCTGAAAGGGCTGAGAGGCTAATGGCAACAATGTATTCGCTGCAACCCGAAGCACGTCACCTGGTGACTCGCTCACCGTGGATGGTGGGGGCGCAGTTGACTCTGAGTCAAGCGGGAGCTCCCCCTGACGCTTACTCTCAGAAACATTGGTCCTTAAATACGTCACGAGCTGTGGGGCTGAACGAGTGACACCTTCCTCCACGGGTTTGGAAGCCCCAGTACCAGATTTACGCTCACATACACGACCCGTCCTTTGCCACTGGAATGTGTAGGGGGACTTTTGAGAAACTTCTTTAGAAATAGAGCCAGAATGGCGGTCAAGGCTGCCTCCGTGTGACCCGGAAGTGGAAGTCACCATGGGGAGGCGCACTGAAAACAAACTTTCGCCATTTTGAATGTTACGTGGTCCAATCTCTTCAGGCTGAGTGAAAAAGGGAGACGAGCACTGACAGCGGCAGGGCTTTATAGGGGGTGAGTACGCTACCCGCTCCGACGGAGCAGGTGAGTTCAATTTTCTTTTCAGGCGCCGAGGTGGAGCCTCGGAGGGGTAAACCAATAGCGAAGCCCGTTAGAGGGCGGAGCACGTACGAAATAGAACGTAACATAACGATGTGCACTAGTGTGACTTTGAACGCACCCCTGCTTTCAAGCCGGACGCGAAACTAATTTTGCACACAACAGATTACATTCAAAGTCAAGACAAATATAGGCGAAAGACATTGAATGCCATCTGTCGTGCGAAATATTCGTTTAACGTCCGGTGTGAGAGCAGCTTAACCCGTTTACGTTAGCCAGCAAACTCCCGGGTTAGCCCAAATTTCCTGGCCAATAAAGCGGGATGCAGGATAGCCCTTGCTAGCGGCGATTAATCATAGCCGCAGTTATTCACTGGCTTGCTGCAACTAATGGGGATAAGTTAAAAAGCGATTCTGCCCGGACAGTACCTTAATGTTTAACTGCCGTGATCATTTAGGAGCGAGTCCAATAGTCATGACATTTAATTTGGTTACCTAACACACAAAATATAAAACACAAGAGGCAACCAATGACGTAATCTAGTGGTAGGGGTTGTTGGACTCACTAGGAGAGCCATATCGTCATGTTACTATAGCACATCATTAACTTTATCAACAATACAACGTATTTATTGTTTTGACAATTTTTAAGAGTTTATTCATATTCGTACAAGTCCGCCACGTTATTAGCAAACTGACAACGTGGTTTGCCAGCCACCGTAAGGTTATTCCATTTGAAATATGTCGTCTCCGCTACTTACACTGCCTGCAAAATTTGCACATGGGACAAGGTCACGCCTCCCTCCTAAAGTTTTTCTTTTTCTTCTTCTTCATTGGGGTTTTAAAGTTAATTAAAACTTGTGGTGTATTACCGCCAACCACTGGCACTATCATCTTAGGAGCATCATCTTGAGTACCCAATATAGGGACGAGGCAGAATAGTTCACGGTGTGCTGCAAAGAAAACTTGCTCCTTAAGAATCTGGCAGTTCACAATATTGGGCACGTGTCAAACTGACGCCATGGAGGGCCAAGAGGCTGCAGGTTTTCATTATATTCAAAAACTCCGCCAGATGATTTCATTGATTCCCTCACCTTCAAGCAGAGAACAGGGGACTCATGAGGGTATTCACCAGGTGGAGTTTTTGAATGGAATGAAACCCTGCAGCCTCTTGGCCCTCCATGGCATCAGTTTGACACCCCTGAAGGGCAATACATGACCATCTGGGATTAAATTCAACATTTTTTTGGTGGTACATATATGGCTACAATGGACAAAAAAAATTCACATTTTTTATGCATGGAACCCTTTGTGAAATTTTTGAGGGGCTCTTAAAACGTGTGAGGAAGGGAAGGTGAAATTGAAGAAAATGAAAAATCCAGTTTTCACCTTCAAATATCTCTGTGCGCCCTCATTTCACCTCTGATATTTTGTGACCTAACTGCCACTTAAAGGTGACATACAAAACCCAAAACCAGTGAAGTTGGCAAAGACAAGTTACTTAATGTTCGAACAGGTAAACTTTGGAATTTTTTGCAAATATTATCTCATTTGGAATTTGATGCCTGCAACACGTTTCAAAAAAGCTGGCCCAAGTGGCAAAAATGACTGAGAGAGTTGAGGAATGCTTATCAAACCCTTATTTGGAACATCCCACAGGTGAACGGGCTAATTGGGAACAGGTGGGTGCCATAATTTGGTATAAAACAGCTTACCTGAAATGCTCAGTCATTCACAAACAAGGATGGGGCGAGGGTCACCACTTAGTGAACAAATGCGTGAGCTGCTTTGCAGTGTATTCAATTGAATATAGGTTGAAAAGGATTTGCAAATCATTGTATTCTGTTTTTATTTACGATTTACACAACGTGCCAACTTCACTGGTTTTGGTTTTGTTCATTGATGGTACCAAGGAAAGTTGATTGCTAGATGTGAAAAAAAAAATTGTTGTGCGGTTTTTGAGAAATCTTTTTTTATTATTTCTCTGTCCTATGTTTAACAATGGGGCCAAAATTTCAAGGTCCCATAAAATGGGCAAAAATGATTCAATCAAAAATAAAAAATAAAACGTCTGGAAATATGGTGTTATGGCCCCAATTTCTTATTACAATTTACAACACAACAGCAACAGCAAGGGATGACAGACACAGTTTTAAAAACTTAAACACATTTAATTAAACACAACAAAGACTAAACTACTATTTACAACTACAGACCAAGATTGATTACAAAAAAACAGAAATATTTACAGTCCCTTTTTGGTGGGGTTGGTGATGTCCTGGGTGAGAAAAATCCACAAACGCAGGCAAAAATCCACAAAAGAAACGTCACAGGTCTTGAACAGAATGGCAGGTCTGGTCATCTTCTTGCAATTTCTCCTACTACTTTACTGTCTCAATTCTTTTCCTTATATACTCTTTTGCAGACCCCACCCACATTTAGACCTCTTTTTTTTAACTTTCCGAGACTTGCCCCAGACATGTCCAGGACATGTCTAAACATGACTCCAGTCTGAGCTTAACAAAAAAAAGGTAAATACTGCCATTTAGTGGCCTATATTCACATTACACCTCCATTCCAAAAGGGAAAAATTTTGACTCATAAAGGCAAAATTTTTCTTTTCAATACAAAATGGTTAAGTGAACACTTGTCTATATATACATATCATACAATATTCAAACGCATGATATATATATACACATTCAAACACGGGATAAGCAATCAGCAATTACATTGTCTGTACCCTTCACATGCTTAATTTCCAAGTCAAACTCCTGTAAAATCAAACTCCAATTCAACAATCTCCGATTCTTGTTTTTCATCTTACTCAAAAACATTAACGGATTGTGGTCAGTGTACACAATCATTGGCTTTTGTCCTGTACAAACATAAACCTCAAAGTGTTGTAAAGAAAGGACCAGAGCCAACAGTTCCTTCTCTATTGTGGAATAGTTCCTTTGGTGGCGATTGAACTTCCTGGAGAAGTATGCCACGGGATGCTTAATGTCATCAGAGTCACTTCTCTGTAGGAGCACAGATCCACAAGCTTGGTCGCTAGCATCGACCGCGATGGAGAACGGTTTGTTGAAGTCAGGAGATTTGAGCACGGGGAAGTGACACAGCAGAGACTTCAGGTGATCGAAGGCTCTCTGGCATGCATCATCCCAGGTGAACTTTACGCCTTTCTTCAGTTGGTTAGTTAGACTGAGAGCAATCTCAGCAAAGTTCTTGCAGAACTTGCGGTAGTACCCGATCATTCCAAGGAAGCGGCTTGGACTTTAGCATTTAGGGGTGCCACCTTACCCTGGCCTATGACGTAGCCAAGATAGGTGACAGTAGCACAACCAAAGTCACTCTTGCTCAGGTTAACAGTCAGGTTAGCCTGGGTCAGGCGCTGGAACAACGTCTCTACATCTTTTAGATGTTCTTCCCAGGAGTCACTCCATGTGATCAGGTCATCGATGTACGCACCCGTGTGTGGCAATCCGGCGATTGTAGACTGTATCATCCTTTGGAATGTGGCTGGGGCATTTTTCATGCCAAAGGGTAGGACTTCATACTGGTACAATCCAGATGGTGTGGCAAAAGCAGAGATGCTCCTGGCCCTCTCAGTTAAAGGCACACACCAATAACCCTTCAATAAATCAATCTTGGTCAGAAACTTTGCTTGCCCCACACTATCAATACAATCATCAATCCTAGGTATTGGAAACACATCAGTTCTAGTTACAGCATTGACTTTGCGATAATCTGTACAGAATCTAGTACTTCCATCAGGTTTTGGAACTAGCACACAGGGTGAACTCCAATCGGAGTTGGAGGGTCTGATAATATCATGTTTTAACATGTACTCAACCTCTTTCTCAGCAATCTTTCTCTTTTCAGGATTCATCCGGTATGGATGCTGTTTTATTGGTTTGGCATCACCAACATCTACATCATGAGAGGCTATAGTAACTCTCTTTGGAACATCAGGAAACAAATCCTCATATTTCTTGATCAACCTTTCAAACTGATCTCTCTGTGAGGGTTCTAAGTGCTGGAGTTTTACATCAAGATTTTGCAACACTTCAGAATTCGACAATTTACATGAAAGAACTTCAGCTTTAATTCTAGGTTCATCATCTTGAAACTCCCCCTCATCTTCACACGTTTCGACCATTGGAGAATCTGAAATGACAGCTGCAACCCTAGCATTTCTGTCAGGATAAGGCTTTAGCATGTTAATATGACACAATTGTTTTGGTTTTCTCCTATCTGGAGTCTTCACAATGTAATTGAGATCATTGAGTTTTGTCAGAATTTCATAAGGACCATGAAATCTAGCCTGCAATGGATTGGACTGCAAGGGAAACAACACAAGGACCTTTTCTCTTGGTTTAAACTCACGGCTTCTAGCCTTATGATCATACCAAGTTTTCATTTTTCCCTGACTTGATTTCAAGTTCTCTTTGGCAAGGTCACATGCTGCACGCAATCTTTCCTTGAACTTGCCAACATAGTCTAACAGACTGATATGCGGCTCTTTCTCTTGCCATTGTTCACTCAATAATAGCAAAGGTCCTCTCACTTCATGACCAAACACCAGCTCAAATGGACTGAATCCAGTAGACTCCTGCACTGCTTCTCTAGCTGCAAACAACAGCAAATGAACCCCTTCATCCCAGTCTTTCTCATGGTCATAACAATAAGTCCTCATCATTGTCTTGAGAGTGGAATGAAACCGCTCTAATGCACCCTGACTTTCTGGATGATAGGCACTAGAAAGAATCTGCTTTGCACCTAGTTCATACACAACCTGCTGAAACAATCCTGAAGTGAAATTGCTACCCTGGTCTGACTGAATTTCCCTGGGAAGGCCAAACAACGTGAAGAACTTTATCAAAGCCTTCGAGATTGCAGTTGCCTTGATGTTACGTAGAGGTATGGCTTCGGGGAATCTGGTAGATGCACACATGATTGTCAACAAGTACTGATTTCCAGATCTAGTCTTGGGTAATGGACCAACGCAATCGACAATGACCCTAGAAAATGGCTCCCCAAATGCTGGGATAGGCTGCAATGGAGCTACAGGTGGGTCTAACTGGTGTTTTCCAACTACCTGACAAGTGTGACAGGTTTTGCAAAAGTTGGAAACGTCTTTCCAAAGCCCAGGCCAAAAGAAGTGTTTCATGATCTTATCAACAGTCTTGTTAACACCAAGATGACCTCCTAAAGGTAAACTATGAGCCATTGTTAAGATCTCATTCCTATAGACCTTCGGAACAACAATTTGCCTGACCACTGCCCAATCTGCATTGGCAGGGATATCAGGAGGGCGCCACTTCCGCATCAACACACCATCCTTGAGATAATACCCAACTGGAACTGCGTCTATTTCTTTATCAGGAAGGCCTCTCCTCTTTAGTACACAAATTTCAGGATCATTAGTTTGCTCCTCAATCAACCGCTTCCTGGACAGAGACAAGTCTCCAGACACATCAAAATCACCAGACCCATCCGGCTGGCTGAATAGAGAACTGATAAAAGTATCTGATAAGTCCTCAAACGGAGAAACCATAGTAGGCCAATCAGAGTCATGAGGCGAATCACCTGAGTCCTGACTATTCAATGTACTGGACGGCACCACATCATCTTCTTCCGTAGCCTTCTTGGCCATAGCACGAGTCACTGCGCAAGACGGATACAGAGATGGGTCCTCATCCCCATCTTCAGTGCTCGGCTGTGAAGTAAGATGTACAGGGGGAACTACTTTGCCCCCAGCCAGGTCATTGCCTAGCAACAGAGAAACACCCTTTATAGGTAGACTTGACATAAGTCCCACCTTTACCTGTCCTGTAACTAAATCTGACTTCAAGAATATAGAGCGCAGGGGTACAGATACAGTCCTCCCTACAATACCTTGTACAAGTATGAAATCCCCTGAAGCGGTCTCATCACGTAACTCCAAGGAGTCCATCAACAAAAGTGACTGAGAAGCTCCGGTATCCCTTAGGATATATATGGGGACAGGAGTAGTATGCTCATTCAGAGCCACAAATCCCTCTGACACAAATGGAAGAAATTCCTCCCTCACGAAGTCAGCTGTATCAGGCTTTTTAGCCCCACAAGAAGCAGGCAATTTAGCAGATTGGTTATCTACTACAGGGGTTTCTAACCTTGTTTTCACAAAGGCATTTGGTTTGGTATCCTTTTCTTTTTCTTTCTTAGCTTTAAGGAACCAACAGTTAGTTGTAACATGACCAGATTTCTTGCAATAACTGCAAACTAGACCACTTTTGTCACTGTCAGCTTTCACACTTTGATCAGACCTGTTACTGGATTTCTGAGCACCATCACCAGATTTGTCTTTGTCTTTGGGTGAGGAATCTTGGGTATCACCATAACCCTTTTTCTGAAATTGGGACCATCTATTATTACTGCTAGACTGAAATTTGGACTTATGTGTGAGAACATATTCATCTGCATCAGTGCTTGCTTCTCATTAAGGTAGGTCTTAACATCATCTTTAACACAGTTCTTGAATTCTTCAACTAACATCATCTCTTTTAGTGAGTTGAAATCATCCTTGACCTCCATAGAAGTACACCAGCGCTCAAAGCAAACCTGCTTTTCATTAGCAAATTCAACATAAGTCTGATTTTCAGATTTCTTCAGACCTCTGAATTTCTGTCGGTAAGCCTCTGGAACCAACTCATAAGCTCTCAAAATAACCTTCTTGACAACCTCATAATCAGAGGAATCATCTGCAGACAAAGCCGAATAGGCTTGTTGAGCTTTACCCTTGAGGACAGTTTGCAACATCAGAGGCCAGTGTCCCTTTGGCCACTGGCAACTCTTTGCTACCTTTTCAAAACACTGGAAATAGTTGTCAACATCCTTTTCCGAAAATGGAGGCACCAGTTTTACCTCCTGGCTAGCCCGAAATTTATTTTCAGTTTGAATTTTTATTTTTAGTTGCTCCATTTGGAGTCTTTCTTCTCTATCGAATTTCTCTAATTCAAAATCTCTCTGTCTTGCAAATTTTTCTAACTCAAATTCTCTTTGTTTTTCTTTTTCTTCCCTCTCAAATTCTCTTTGTTTCTCTTTTTCTTCCCTTTCAATCTCTAGCATTTTTAATTTAAGTTTCATTTCTATATTTGGATTTTCCACTGGAAACTGTTCCAGATCTCCTGGTGCAAACACATTTTCATCAATGTAATATTCAACTATCTCTCTAGCCAGTCTTGCTTTTCGCATGGCTGGTTTTACCTCTGTCAGCTCCAAATGTCTGCAAATTTCTAGCAGTTCTGTCTTTTTAAAAGACTTCAAAACCCCTACGGTTGGTGATGCCAAGAAATCATCCATTGCTGTTGTCAATATATATGTATTCAATTAAAAAAATAAATTTTACAATTTGAATTGTTAGATTTTTAATAAATTACTCTCAAAATGGTCTATCCCGGACCTTGAGCCCCCAATTTGTTATTGCCCCAATTTTTTATTACAATCTACAACACAACAGCAACAGCAAGGGATGACAGACACAGTTTTAAAAACTTAAACACATTTAATTAAACACAACAAAGACTAAACTACTATTTACAACTACAGACCAAGATTGATCACAAAAAAAACAGAAATATTTACAGTCCCTTTTTGGTGGGGTTGGTGATGTCCTGGGTGAGAAAAATCCACAAACGCAGGCAAAAATCCACAAAAGAAACGTCACAGGTCTTGAACAGAATGGCAGGTCTGGTCATCTTCTTGCAATTTCTCCTACTACTTTACTGTCTCAATTCTTTTCCTTATATACTCTTTTGCAGACCCCACCCACATTTAGACCTCTTTTTTTTAACTTTCCGAGACTTGCCCCAGACATGTCCAGGACATGTCTAAACATGACTCCAGTCTGAGCTTAACAAAAAAAAAGGTAAATACTGCCATCTAGTGGCCCATATTCACATTACAATGGTCTCATAGTATGTTATGACAAATTTACATGAAAATTCAAAAGGCTAAAAAAAGAAAAAAAATGTTCCAAATGACAGACGACAGACGCCACACCACGACAATAGGTTTTCGGCCAATAGAGCCGGTAAGCTAAAAATTGGAGGTCATTCTGGAATTCAGGAAAAAGAAAATGGACAGCCTGTATTCATCAGCGGTAACCGTGTGGAGAGGGTCTCGGACTTCAGCTTCCTGCGAGTCCACATCATGGAGGACCCGACCTGGGCCGCAAACACTGCAGAGCTGGTAAAGAAGGCCCAGCAAAGACTATACTTCCTGAGAGTTGCCAGGAAGAACATCATCCCCCAGACACTGTTGATGTCCTCCTATCAATGCTCTATAGAAAGCATGTTGATATTCCATCTCTGTGCGTGGTTCTACAGCAGCAGAGTGGCACAGATGGCGACACTCCAGGGCGTCATGTCGCCCAGAAAACTCTCGGCTACACTCTCCTCTTACTTGAACTACACAATTCCAGCTGCCTAAGAAAAACCCTAGACATATCACCCAGGACACAATCTGCTTGAATTGTCAGACAGACAGTACATGACTGCAAGGGAAAAAAACAGACAGACTGAAAAAAAGCTTTTACCAAACAGCCTTGAGAGCATTAAATGCTGCCAAGGCATGATTCAGTTCGTACCGTATGCATTGTGCTGGGGGATCTGTGCAATATTGTTGTATGTGGTTCTCTGTATGGGTTTTGTTTTTGTGTTAGTTTTTACTAATTTCAGTATGCATGTGTGTATGCAGGTATATTCTTACATTTTAGCATTCATTTTTGTACTGTAATGTGAATATAGGCCACTAGATGGCAGTATTTACCTTTTTTTTGTTAAGCTCAGACTGGAGTCATGTTTAGACATGTCCTGGACATGTCTGGGGCAAGTCTCAGAAAATTAAAAAAAAAGAGGTCTAAATGTGGGTGGGGTCTGCAAAAGAGTATATAAGGAAAAGAATTGAGACAGTAAAGTAGTAGGAGAAATTGCAAGAAGATGACCAGACCTGCCATTCTGTTCAAGACCTGTGACGTTTCTTTTGTGGATTTCTTTGCCTATGTTTGAGCATTTTCATCATCCAGGACATCACCAAGCCACTCCCACGAAAAGGGATTGTAAATATTTATGTTTTGTACATAATTCAATCTTGGTCTTAGTTGTTAGTTGCTTAGTCATTATTGTCTTTGTTTTAAAAATTAAATGTGTTTTAGTTGTTAAAACTGTGTCTGTCATCCCTTGCTGTTGCTGTTGTGTTATAATTGTAATAACAAATTGGGGGCTCAAGGTCCGGGATAGACCATTTTGTGAGTAATTTATTGAAAATCTAACATTTCAAATTGTAAAATTGATTTTTTTAAATTGAATACATATATATTGACAACAGCAATGGATGATTTCTAGGCATCACCAACCGGAGGGGTTTTGAAGTCTTTTGAAAAGACAGAACTGCTAGAAATTTGCAGACATTTAGAGCTGACAGAGGTGAAACCAGCCATGCAAAAAGCAAGACTGGCTAGAGAGATAGTTGAATATTACATTGGTGAAAATGTGTTTGCACCCGGAGATCTGGAACAGTTTCCAGTGGAAAATCCAAATATAGAAATGGAACTTAAATTAAAAATGCCAGAGATTGAAAGGGAGGAAAGAGAAAAAGAAAGGGAGGAAAAAGAAAAGCAAAGAGAATTTGAGAGGGAAGAAAAAGAAAAACAAAGGCAGTTTGAGTTAGAAAAATTAGCAAGAGAAGAGAAAATAGAAAGGGAGGAAAAAGAAAAACAAAGAGAATTTGAGTTAGAAAAATTTGCAAGACAGAGAGATTTTGAATTAGAGAAATTCGATAGAGAAGAAAGACTACAAATGGAGCTACTAAAAATTAAAATTGAATCTGAAAATAAATTTTGTGCTAGCCAGGAGGTAAAACTGGTGCCTCCATTTTCGGAAAAGGATGTTGACAACTATTTCCAGTGTTTTGAAAAGGTAGCAAAGAGTTGCCAGTGGCCAAAGGAACACTGGCCTCTGATGTTGCAAACTGTCCTCAAGGGTAAAGCTCAACAAGCCTATTCGGCTTTGTCTGCAGATGATTCCTCTGATTATGAGGTTGTCAAAAAGGTTATTTTGAGAGCTTATGAGTTGGTTCCAGAGGCTTACCGACAGAAATTCAGAGGTCTGAAGAAATCTGAAAATCAGACTTATGTTGAATTTGCTAATGAAAAGCAGGTTTGCTTTGAGCGCTGGTGTACTTCTATGGAGGTCAAGGATGATTTCAACTCACTAAAAGAGATGGTGTTAGTTGAAGAATTCAAGAACTGTGTTAAAGATGATGTTAAGACCTTAATGAGAAGCAAGCACTGAATTTGCAATCAGCTGCCAAATTTGCAGATGAATATGTTCTCACACATAAGTCCAAATTTCAGTCTAGCAGTAATAATAGATGGTCCCAATTTCAGAAAAAGGGTTATGGTGATACCCAAGATTCCTCACCCAAAGACAAAGACAAATCTGGTGATGGTGCTCAGAAATCCAGTAACAGGTCTGATCAAAGTGTGAAAGCTGACAGTGACAAAAGTGGTCTAGTTTGCAGTTATTGCAAGAAATCTGGTCATGTTACAACTAACTGTTGGTTCCTTAAAGCTAAGAAAGAAAAAGAAAAGGATACCAAACCAAATGCCTTTGTGAAAACAAGGTTAGAAACCCCTGTAGTAGATAACCAATCTGCTAAATTGCCTGCTTCTTGTGGGGCTAAAAAGCCTGATACAGCTGACTTCGTGAGGGAGGAATTTCTTCCATTTGTGTCAGAGGGATTTGTGGCTCTGAATGAGCATACTACTCCTGTCCCCATATATATCCTAAGGGATACCGGAGCTTCTCAGTCACTTTTGTTGATGGACTCCTTGGAGTTACGTGATGAGACCGCTTCAGGGGATTTCATACTTGTACAAGGTATTGAAGGGAGGACTGTATCTGTACCCCTGCGCTCTATATTCTTGAAGTCAGATTTAGTTACAGGACAGGTAAAGGTGGGACTTATGTCAGGTCTACCTATAAAGGGTGTTTCTCTGTTGCTAGGCAATGACCTGGCTGGGGGCAAAGTAGTTCCCCCTGTACATCTTACTTCACAGCCGAGCACTGAAGATGGGGATGAGGACCCATCTCTGTATCCTTCTCGCGCAGTGACTCGTGCTATGGCCAAGAAGGCTAAAGAAGAAGATGATGTGGTGCCGTCCAGTACATTGAATAGTCAGGACTCAGGTGGTTCGCCTCATGACTCTGATTGGCCTACTATGGTTTCTCCGTTTGAGGACTTATCAGATACTTTTATCAGTTCTCTATTCAGCCAGCTGGATGGGTCTGATGATTCTGATGTGTCTGGAGACTTGTCTCTGTCCAGAAAGCGGTTGATTGAGGAGCAAACTAATGATCCTGAAATTTGTGTACTAAAGAGGAGAGCCCTTCCTGATAAAGAAATAGATGCAGTTCCAGTTGGGTATTATCTCAAGGATGGTGTGTTGATGCGGAAGTGGCGCCCTCCTGATATCCCTGCCAATGCAGATTGGGCAGTGGTCAGGCAAATTGTTGTTCCGAAGGTCTATAGGAATGAGATCTTAACAATGGCTCATAGTTTACCTTTAGGAGGTCATCTTGGTGTTAACAAGACTGTTGATAAGATCATGAAACACTTCTTTTGGCCTGGGCTTCGGAATGACGTTTCCAACTTTTGCAAAACCTGTCACACTTGTCAGGTAGTTGGAAAACACCAGTTAGACCCGCCTGTCGCTCCATTGCAGCCTATCCCAGCATTTGGGGAGCCATTCTCTAGGGTCATTGTTGATTTCGTTGGTCCATTACCCAAGACTAGATCTGAAAATCAGTATTTGTTGACAATCATGTGTGCATCTACCAGATTCCCCGAAGCCATACCTCTACGTAACATCAAGGCAACTGCAATCTCGAAGGCTTTGATAAAGTTCTTCATGTTGTTTGGCCTTCCCAGGGAAATTCAGTCAGACCAGGGTAGCAATTTCACTTCAGGATTGTTTCAGCAGGTTGTGTATGAACTAGGTGCAAAGCAGATTCTTTCTAGTGCCTATCATCCAGAAAGTCAGGGTGCCTTAGAGCGGTTTCATTCCACTCTCAAGATAATGATGAGGACTTATTGTTATGACCATGAGAAAGCCTGGGATGAAGGGGTTCATTTGCTGTTGTTTGCAGCTAGAGAAGCAGTGCAGGAGTCTACTGGATTCAGTCCATTTGAGCTAGTGTTTGGTCATGAAGTGAGAGGACCTTTGCTATTATTGAGTGAACAATGGCAAGAGAAAGAGCCGCATATCAGTCTGTTAGACTATGTTAGCAAGTTCAAGGAAAGATTGCGTGCAGCTTGTGACCTAGCCAAAGAGAACTTGAAATCAAGTCAGGGAAAAATGAAAACTTGGTATGATCATAAGGCTAGAAGCTGTGAGTTTAAACCAGGAGAAAAGGTCCTTGTGTTGTTTCCCTTGCAGTCCAATCCATTGCAGGCTAGATTTCATGGTCCTTATGAAATTCTGACAAAACTCAATGATCTCAATTACATTGTGAAGACTCCAGGTAGGAGAAAACCAAAACAATTGTGTCATATTAACATGCTAAAGCCTTATCATGACAGAAATGCTAGGGTTGCAGCTGTCACTTCAGATTCTCCAATGGTCGAAACGTGTGAAGATGAGGGGGAGTTTCAAGATGATGAACCAAGAATTAAAGCTGAAGTTCTTTCATGTAAATTGTCAAACACTGAAGTGTTGCAAAATCTTGATGTAAAACTCCAGCACTTAGAACCCTCACAGAGAGATCAGTTTGAAAGGTTGATCAAGAAATATGAGGATTTGTTTCCTGATGTTCCAAAGAGAGTTACTATAGCCTCTCATGATGTAGATGTTGGTGATGCCAAACCAATAAAACAGCATCCATACCGGATGAATCCTGAAAAGAGAAAGATTGCTGAGAAAGAGGTTGAGTACATGTTAAAACATGATATTATCAGACCCTCCAACTCCGATTGGAGTTCACCCTGTGAGCTAGTTCCAAAACCTGATGGAAGTACTAGATTCTGTACAGATTATCGCAAAGTCAATGCTGTAACTAGAACTGATGTGTTTCCAATACCTAGGATTGATGATTGAATTGATAGAGTAGGGCAAGCAAAGTTTCTGACCAAGATTGATTGGTCACTTTAATTAAGAGAAGGTCCACTTATGAAAAGCTTCTATACAGTGAAATGTTGCAGATCTGAGTGTGCAAAGGTCTTTTCTAACAGTATGAGAATTCAAGAAAGATTTAAGTTGCACTTGTCATTCCACCTGCCATCCCAGAAAGCATTTCAGTTTTAGTTTTTTTTTCCAGAACATTTTCTTGGTGTGCTATCTGTTCTTTCAGGGGGTGAAGAGTAACTATTTGTGATCATTACTCCACTCAGATTTTAAAAGTGATACTAAACGAATCCTCTTACAATGACAGATAGAAATACCGTAGACATTCCATGTCAAATCAACCAAATTTTAATCAACTTCCCCACCAAAAAAATATTTTTTTTATTATATTCCCCACAGTGGAAGATTTATATATCTGGTATGAAATGGTGAAATAATTAAGCTCAATTATTGCCAGTTCTTGAGATTTAGCTTCTTTTAGGGAGGGGGGTCAGTTTTAAGAAAATCGCCATAATTTTGGAGTAAGTTTGAGGGCCTGAGAGATGCATTTGCAGAGCAGACAGACCCATAAGTTTCATTTTGTCATGAGAATAGTTGCAGAACTCTTCCCTTAAGCTCCTTTTCTTTACTCAGTGTGTTTAGTTTACCTGTACTGTGGCCTGAAAAAAGCAAAAAAAACATCAATCATGCAAATTTTTTCCAAATTTAATGCATTTATTATTCTGTAACTAATTAAGATGAAGCCCTGAGACTTGGTATGCAAACTGTCGGTCATCTTCCGAAGACCATAAAAAATATCAAAGTCACAATGGTTGTATTTCATGTTTTAATAACCTTGGAAGTTTGCTTCAAATGAAAATAGCGTATTTATTATAGTGGGTATATATCTCAAAAGGGACACAAGTGATCAATGTCATATTTTTAGTGCTTGAAGGCATGGGTGTTGGGTCTAACTTATTAAAAAACTGGGATGTAAAACTCTTCCTTTAGACTGTACAGCATGCCAATCATATTAAGTGATTATCATTGGCTGATGTAGGGTATTGTTGCATTCCACCGCCAGGTGGCTGCAAATCCCAAAAGCACGGCCCATTGGAAAGACTTGAAATCTCTGCCAGCATAGCTGGATTTGAACTTTGGCCTATATCTCAGCTGTACTTTGGCCTAGATATGCTCAAATTTAAGCACTTGTTCCTCTTGTGCTATTCTAACATCCAGCAAAGTTTGGTTAAAATCTATGTGGCCGTTTTTGAGATAGCCTGCTAACAGACAGACGGACAGACAGACAAACAACCAAACAAACAAACCAACCAAAGCCGGTGAAAAAATACACTTCCTTGGCAGAGGTGAACAAGTTTGTGTCTCACATTCATCTTTTCAATTACACCACGGCTCAGGTGCCCCGAAAATTAAGTAAGACACGTAATATGATTGGCATGCTGTACAGTCTAAAGGAAGAGTTTTACATCTCCAGTTTTTTAATGTTAGACACAGGACCCATGCCTTCAAGCACTAAATATATGACATTCATCAATTGTGTCCCTTTTGAGGGATATACCCAGTACTGCCAATGCATATCTAATGTGCAAAGTTTTATCAAAATTTTGATGTGGGGGGCTCTGGATGAGTTGACACAGAATGACCCCACAGCTGAAACATTTAAGCACCTGAAAGCAAGTTTTGATATCTTACGTTAATGCTGGAGAGTAATATTTTTCAGGACTGGATTAATCCAATTTAAAACAAGGGGAAAAAACCCCGTTTAAAGTGCCATTCTGCACTCAGCAAATTAAGCTTGGGCATGGTCACCCAATTTGTGCTCGATTACATGCATGTAGTTTGCCTCGGTATCATGAGGAAAATGCTTAGATTTTGGAAAAAAGGAGACCTGAAGTACAGATTGTGCTCCCTTAATGTTAATACCATCTCAGACAGACTTTCAGGGATGTCACAATACATACCCTGTGAATTTGCAAGAAAGCCAAGATCGCTTTCAGAGTTAGACCGCTGGAAAGCCACCGAGTACAGGCAATTCCTTCTTTACACTGGTCCAGTGGCACTCAAAGGAATCCTCCCAACTCCACCGTATGCCAACTTTATGACATTGTCCATCAGCATCTATCTGATGCTTTTTCCTACGCTGTGTCACCATTATTGCGATTTTGCAGACTCATAAGGTATTTCATCAAAGAGTTCGGGACCTTGTATGGTGTTGAGGAGATTGTTTACAACGTTCACTGTTTGTGTCATCTGGCAGAAGACGTGAGGAGGTTTGGTCCACTAGACTGTGTGTCCGCATTTCCCTTTGAAAACATTCTGGGCCACCTAAAAAGAAAGGTCCGAAAGCCTCAGCATATTCTGCAGCAAATTGCAAATGTTGTGGAGAGGCAGTCCAAACACATAAAATCAACTTCATACGCAGATAAACCAAAAATTGGAGGAAAGCCCTCAAAAGGGCCAACAGGGCCACAACTTGCTACAGCTACGCAGTACACGAAGGCCTCAATTGAAAATGACATGATAAAATGCAAAACTGGAGACAACTGTGTCATGGACAGGGGACAGCTCGGTTTCGTGGAGAATATTTTGCATGACACCACCACAGAGGAAACGTTCATCCTGTTCAGACAGTTTGTAGATCTATCCCCACTATACACTGAACCTATAAACTCACAAGATATAGGCATCCATACAGCTTGTGAGCTTGATGCTGTTGTCAAAGTGTACAAGCTGTCTGATATTAAGGCAAAATATGTTCTGCTCCCACTTGGATTTGGCTGGGCAGCAATGCCATTGCTGCATTTATATTAGAGTCAGTCCTGGACAGGGACAACAAAATTGACCACAGCAATGTAGCCCCCTCCTCATCCACTTCATTAAACCCTACCCACCAGTACGCCACCTCTGAGGGCCTCTTATTATAGTACTGCATTATACCAGATCTTGCTTCTTTTGTGTTGTGGCACAGGAGATATTTACAGTGATTTGTTATGATAGAGGTTATGAGTAAACCCTGGTAAGGTAGGAGCCGTGTGAACAATCTGAACTGATTTTTGATCTGTTCCTCCATCGGCTCACTACTTTATTATTTTGACTTTGTTACACCAACAGGCTGTAACCAGATGTGGTGCTCTTGAGCTACCATAGTCACTTGTGGCTGCCCTAAGCGGGTTCAGTCAGTGCCAGTGCCCGCGTTTCATTCTCGGATTGACAGCTGAGATTGTTGAGTAGTGACAGTGCAAATGACGCACCTCCTCTCGGCGGCTGAGACCTGCCCATTAAGTGCTAATGGCTCTTTTTCTCTCTCCTGTGCCACAAGCCGTTCCATTTTCTTGATGCAGTAGCATTTTTCTTTTTTTTTTGGTTGGCTTTATGTAGGCTATTGACAACACACAAAAGAATAAGTCAAGTGTCACTGTACACATCACAAACAGCTCATTTGTTATTACTGAAGTGCTTCTCGCATTCACGTGGCACGTGTCAGCATTACAATACCACGCGCTTTTCTTTATTTCCTCTCGTGTCTCACTGGAAAAGCAATAAAAATCAATTGATTCTTCAATTAGCCGCAAATACAGTACATACCTCACCCTTGCATTTCTTTTGGAGTTAAGTATATAACCACTAAATGGCCAAACTAGTAATGATTTTCACCTCTTTTACCGTAATACTCCTGTACTCGTTCTAGAAGGAAGCGGCAAAGTGTGCCAGACTGACTGCCATGTTGGTGTTGGTAGGTGCCGAATATTGAGCGAGACGAGAGATGTAGTGGATGTAGCTCATTTAGTGGTCTCAGACCAAGTAAATATAACTTCAAAACTTGGACAACCTACGACTTTCTTGACTTGAAAAATCATCTTTTCAACAGATAAACATCATATGTGAAATTCAGACCCCAAAATGAACAAAAATTCGAAGGACCAAAAATTCACGTTTTTTTCGCCATTGACCACCATCAAAAATTTTTTCTAAGTATAGCCACATGAATACAGAAGTACTGGTACTAGAAGTACTAAGCATAACCTCGGCTCTCTATTATAAGTTGCGCCTCACCTGACTGCGTGGAATAGATAACATTACATTATCTTTGTTTTAAAAACATGCAGACTTTACTTACCTACGTACTAAGGGACTTCTACTGATTTGACAAAACATTTACTCATCTCTCACTTGACTCATCTATATCCACTAAAGATGCCAAGCTATGCTGGTTTCAAACTCAAGTTAGTATTTTTCAGTATTTTTAGAGGTTTCTGTACTCTTAATTTTTTTATTTCTTAATGTACCATAATTTTATTAGTATTATATATTGTATTTGTATTATATACCATATTAATGTACCATAATATTCATTTTAATTAATAATGCATTATCTTTTCTTCATTTCAACAGATGGACTCACCTTTTTTCCATGTCGTGGAATTCTTGGGACGGGGGGAGGTCGAAGTCGTCAGCAGTGCGTGGATGGTTGGGGAGGATGTCTGCTATTGGCCTCCATTCAAATTTCCAAATTCCATTAAAAAAGCTCAGCTGCAGCATCACAAACCAGGAACTGACTGGGAACCATATAAAGTGGGCTCACTCTTCAAAACATGTAAGTCATTTAGGAAATATTGTTGGTTTACTTGTAATGCAATCTCCGTAATAATAATAATAATAATATACTTCCGAAATAATGCCCTTGCCATTTCTTGCAGGCTCAATTTGTAACTCTAACATTTGTTAAATTAGGTGTCAATTCATTTGTGCTTATATGGTCAAGCTAAAGTTCAGACAAAAAGTTGACCTTAATGGACAGTCCACTGCTGGTCAAAGCGAAAGGGCACCGTCTTAAAAACACGGCGCTTCACCATCAGTTCTGAGCCTGGGTTTAGAGTATCAGCGACTGTCTGAATGATTTTGAGTTCAGCTCATCACATTTGAAAAATTGAAGTGGTGCATGTTTCTTTTCTTTTTTTTCTTTTTTACAGCTGATTACGAAAAGGCAAGGAAAAAAGCAAAAAAGGCTGAGGGAACGTCTCACCTGAATTCGGAAAGTGACAGCGGGCTGGGGAGGCTCATCAGGATAAGGCAGTGAGTTCTTGCATTGATTATTTAAAACTAACACAGGTAAAAGAAGTACTCAGGTCTTTCACTTGAATAATAATACAACAATGTAAGAACCAGTCAAATGTTAAAATCCAACATAATATTCTTGAATTATTATTAGCACTGCATCAATAAATAACTGGCCTTTTACAGCTGAATTATTGTTGGAAGCATGTTGTCAGAGTACCATGAGTGACACTTACTTCAGAGTTAACAATTCAATAAAAGTACTCAGAAAATAAAAGGATGCATGAAGACATGTAAATTTACGTTGTTTATTGCTCACAATTTCTAGCCAATTTCATTGCATTTTTATTAATATTTCACAAAACTTATTGTGGTAATATGATTGGAAAAAGTATTATCTCCGTCAATAGCTTCCAGGAAAGCTTCCAAGTAACTGGAAATAGGCACACAGCGCTAAAGCTATATAAATTTAATAGTCATTCCTCATGAGGCACACCTCGCATTCTTTCAGAATATGCTTTCTTAACAATGTTTTAAATATTCAATGAAAATAAATGTATCAATATGAATGGAACAGCCAAAACTTTTTCATTAGCACCCCGGACACTTGAGAAAGGCATGCAAGACAAAGCCTATAAAATTCTAGTCATCATTCTACATAAGGCACACCATTCTGTTTTCCAGAATATTTTTTTAATTGCATTTTATAAATATTATATTAAAATTAATGTATTAAAATTAATTTTTTTCAATAGCTACAAGGCAATTTATGTGAAGACTTGAAACAAAATTCAAATTATTCTAAAATTCACTTTATCTGGCACATCTCCTCTTATGGTCAGAATTTGATCCCTGGCATTTTAATGAATATTAATAGAAAATTAGTATGTTACTATTACTGGAAAAAGCATTACTTTTTTTCAATAGTTTCTGGATAACTTGATGCTGTAATGTGAATATGGGCCACTAGATGGCAGTATTTACCTTTTTTTTATTCAGTTCAGACTGGAGCTAGGTTTAGACATGTCCTGGGCATGTCTGGGGAAAGTCCCAGAAAATAAAAAAAAGAGGTCTAAATGTGGGTGGGGTCTGCAAAAGAGTATATAAGGAAAAGAATTGAGACAGTAAAGTAGAAGGAGAAATTGCAAGAAGAAGGATACACGTGACCAGACCTGTCATTTCTGTTCAAGACCTGTGAAGTTTCTTTTGTGGATGTTTGCCTGTAAAAGAGCCTTTTCCTCACCCAGCACATCACCAGAAAACCCACAAGGACTGTAAATATTTCTGTTTTTTTTTTTTTTCCAATCAATCTTGGTCTGTAGTTGTAAATAGTAGTTTAGTCTTTGTTTGTTAATTAAATGTGTTGAGGTTTTTAAAACTGTGTCTGTCATCCCTTGCTGTTGCTGTTGCGTTGTAAATCTAATAACAAGTTGGGGCCATAACAATGCAGAAATGTTGAACAAAAATTATATAATTTTGCCATTGATTCCACATGAGGCACACTTCTCATTTTTTCAGAACATGCTTTTCTAGCATTTTTATAATTATTTAATTAATATTAACATATTAATAATAACTGAAAAATCATTACTTGTTTCAATAGCGCCCAGGAAACTTGACAAAGGGATGTATCATTAAGCTTATATAATTCTAATATTCACTCTTCGTGAGCCACACCTTTCTGTTTTTTAGAATAAGCCTTCATTGCATTTTTGTAAATATTTAATGAAAATTAATGTAGGAATATCAATAGAAAAAGAACTATTTCCTTCAATAGCTTCCAGGAAACTGGAAATAGGGACACAGCGCTGAACCTCTCATTTGATTTTTCAGTTATTACTAACATGTTAATATTAATAATATGATATTACTTTCACAAGAATAGGACAGACATCCCGAAAACATGATACCTCCGGCCCCAGGTATCACCAGCAATAGAGGCACTAAAAGATTCACTCTGTCATTTTTTTCTCTTGGTTTTTTTTCCCCAATACTGACCGGCTTGCTGCACATAGTAGCTGAGTAATTAAGTATTTTTTCAGCAATATAGTCAGATTAGATGGCATGAAATGAAAATACTCAAGAAAAGTACAAGTTGCCCATGTTAAAATTATATTTGAAGTAAATGTTACATTTCACTGCCTAAAACGACTGACTAACCTGCATAATTACAGTATTTTGTTATTCATTGTTTCATCATTGTGGAATTTGTTTTTAACATATGCTTTTCTACACCAGACCAAACTCACGGTACGCAGAGAGTAATTCTGAGTAAGACAACATAAAACCTCAGGAGCACCCATCCAAACCATCCCCACCAGCACCATCAGCCCCACCAGCTCCACTGTCTCCACCGACTCCACCTTCCCCACCATCTCTACTTTCTCATCCATCTTCTTCAACTACACCAGATCCACCTGGCCCTTCCACACTGGCTCGTAAGAATTTGCTTCAATCTTTCATGTTTCACTTTAGTTGAAAAGCCAGCATCTCTGATGGTATGGGGATGCATTAGTGCATATGGTGTGGGACACCTGCATGTTTAAAAAAGCACCATGAATGCTGAAAGGTATATAAAGGTTTTAGAGCAACATTTGCTCCCCTCCAGATGACATCTATTCCAGGGAAGGCCTTGCGTATTTCAGTGGGACAATGCAAAACCAAATACTACAGCTATTACAACAGCATGGCTTCATAGTGCAAGAGTCAGTGTGCTCAACTGGCCTGCCTGCAGTCCTCATCTTTCACGGATTGAGAACATTTGGCGCATGATTATACGAAAAGTCCATCAAAGGAGACCCAAAACTCTCCAGCAGCTGGAAGCCTGTATTAAACAAGAGTGAGATCAAATCCCAATGGCTAAACTAAAAAAACTCAATGCCCAGATGTTTCCACTCTGTGTTAGAAAGAAGAGGGGATGATAAACCATGGTAAACATTCAATAGTTCCATTCAACATTTGATATGTTATCTCTGTTTTATTATGAAAAAAATACTGGCTGATGTGACTTGAAAGTCATTGCGTTTTGATTTTATTCACAATTTACACTTTGTCCCAACTATTTCGGAATTGCGGTTGTACTTGTTGTGCTAACTACTGTTATAGTAGACTTTTATTTATCGCAAAATATTACTTACTACTTTATCTACAGCAACAGAACGGCTCATGATCAGTCAGCTGGAACATCTGAAAGAGGAGGTGGCTGTGATCAAGCGTATCTTGTTATCACTGACAAATCGCACCTCTCCAGCTGCCGTCCTGCCAGAAGGCATACATTTGCCAATGAGCAACCTCCAGGACCTCAAAATGGTGGAAAGCAGACTTAAGAAGGAGACCTGCTATGAAGACATGGTACATTTTGTTTCCTTATATTCTATGATCACATTTTCCATTATACAAACCCCAATTCCTATTAATTGGGATGTTGTGAACAATGGGAATTAAAACAGAATACAATGATTTGCAAATCCTTTTCTACTTTTATTCAATTAACTTCAGTACAAAGATATTTAATGCTCAAACTGATAAGTGTTATTGTTTTTTTGGAAATATTCACTCATTTTGAATTTGAATGCCTGGAACATGTTCCAAAAAAGCTAGGACAGGGACATGTTTTCCAGTGTGTTCCATCACCTTCCCTTTGAACAACACTCAATAAGCATTTGGTAACTGAGGACATTAATTGTAGAAGCTTCGCAGGTGGAATTCTTTCCCATTCTTGCTTGATGTACGACTTCAGTTGTTCAACACTCCAAGGTCTCCGTTGTTGTATTTTGCGCTTCATAATGCGCCACACATTTTCAATGCCAGACGGGTCTGGACTGCAAGCAGGCCAGTCTATTACCCCCACTGTTCTACTACGAAGCCCCGCTGCTGTAACACATACAGAATGTGGCTTGGCATTGTCTTGCTAAAATTAAACAGGGATGTCCCTGAAAAAGACATCGCTTGGATGGCAGCATATGTTGCTCCAAAACCTGTATCTACCTTTCAGCGTTAATGGTGCCTTCACAGATGTGCAAGTTACTCCTGCCATGGGCACTAACACATCCCCATACCATCACAGATGCTGGCTTTTGAACATTGGGGTGAAAAAAAAAAACCTGGTTGAAAAGAAATTTCCTCTTTAGCCCAGAGGACAAGACGTCCATGATTTCTAAAAACAATTTGAAATGCGAACTCGTCAGACCACAGCACACTTTTCCACTTTGCGACAGTCCATTTCAGATGAGCTTGGGCCCAGAGAAGTAGGCAGCATGTCTGGGTGTAGTTGGTAGAGTTTTAACTTGTACTTATAGATGTAGCGGGAACTATGTTAACTGAAATGGTTTTCTTAAGTGGTCCTGAGCCCATGTGGTATTATCCTTTATAGAATGATATCAATTTTTAATGCAGTGCCACCCGAGGGACCGATGGTCACGAGCATTAAATGTTCTTGCCTCTTACGTATGGAGATTTCTCTGGATTCTCTGAATCTTTTGATGATATTATGGACTGTAGATGATGAAATCCCTAAATTCCTTGCCATTGCACCTTGAGAAACATTTGAAAATTGTTGGACTATTTGCTCACACAGTTGTTCACAAAGTGGTAAACCTCACCCCATCCTTGCTTGTGAATGTATGAGCCTTTCAGGGATGTTCCTCGTATACCTAATCATGACACTCACCTGTTTTCAATTAACCTGTTCACCTGTGAAATGTTCCAAACAGGTGTTTTTTGAGCATTCATCAACTTTCCCTGTAATTTGCTGCCCCTGTCCCAGCTTTAAATAAGTGAATATTTCAAAAAAAAAACAAAAAAAACCAGCGTCGTGCGATATCTAATATGGCCGGCACAGTGGTGATCTTGATACGCCCTAGATTAACATACAGGCGGGGACATATGCCACCCTTTGCGTTGCTCTTGTTAACTTCATGGTCCCTGACACAGAGCGGACATCGAGGGCCCGGAGTAATGCGGGGTGACAGTCAAATTTGCTGAAGCCATAGGCTCTTTTTTTACCAAAGTGCGCTGCAGGGAATCAAGGTCTTTACGATCTCTTGCAGATAGATGCACACAGCCAAAGGCATAGGACAAAGATGATGCACATACCGCATTCCACATTCCAACTTTAGCCTCAGAGCAAAGCCCTAGGTAACACATACCACACTGAGATGAACTTTTATATGACTTTCTACAAATTCTGGACTGTTTCTCCGCATGCTCCAAAGAACTACCCTTACTACTCATGATGACAACCAAGGATTTCCATAGAATCAAAATTACCAAATGTTATTCCCCTAAGGGACTAATGAGGCTCGGACTGAAAGATATTTTTTCAACTATCATACAGTTATATTTTTGGCCCTAAAATTAAAGCGCCAGGCTTTAGCATATGCATCACAAATGTCAACCAGCTTCTGCAGCCCTGTGACGCCAAGACTAAAGCTGGATTTACGGTTCCGTGTCAACTCCATGCAAACAGCATGGCATCGCCTCGACAACGTTGTAGACTTTTCGAAGTTCTGTGTCGAGGTTGTTTGTGTTGTGCTGTGCCGCGAAGCAATTCACCGCCAAACCGCTAAGAACAAAAACTGGTAAAGCGAAGCGCCGGAACTGATAGTAGAGTGGATCAATCCACAGACATACATAAGTAGACTGGACGCCTTACGGTGGAAACCCAGTAGACTGACGTCCGACGGCAGCGGCCATCTTGCCGCAGTCGACCCCGTGATTTGCTGTGCATTATTGTATAACCAATACAAGCTTTCGAAAACAAATATCTATTCCCCTTGAATATTTTGACCTTGTGGTGGTATAGTTGTTATCACACAAGACTTATTAGCTACTTTTAGACCCGGGTTAAAATTCTCGTTAGAAGCATGTTTTTTCCTCTCAGATGCATACTTTACCATTAGAAGTGGCAAATTTTAAGATGCCTGTCAGTCCATTTGTTATCAATTTCAGTTTCTCATGGCCATATATGAAGATTATGAAACTTATTATTATTAAAAGACCAAATTAAACTAAACATGTGTCATACCTATGAAAGGTAATTCCCTGTTGTCTGGATTGGGCAGTTCGCCGGTTTTTACAGCCATAGGCTGCACAATGTTGAGGTATTTTGCAATGACAGTGATTTATTATTGTCACCGAGTCCTACTCTGCGTTTGGGCGGTGGATCGCTTTAAGATGGCCGCCAAGTCTGCCGTGAAGAAAGGGGGAGGGTCCAATCTAGCCTCTCTTAATGTCTATAGATCTATCAGTGCCCTTGCGGTCTGCCTTGCTTTGACGTGCAGTTAGAAAATTTTTGAGGTACACGGCAGGCGACACAGAGGCTGCGCAGTGGGGGTTCACGTTGCTGCAGAGGCCCTGCGTCTTGACGGCATCGGTTTTACGCAGAACCATAAATCAAGCTTTAGGAGGGTAATATTCTCCGCATATGCAAACAGGGTAAACCTGTGGTTTCCAATTCTAACCCCAGCCAAATCGGATTGTTCCAATTCCATAAGGTCATTTGAAGACCTGGGTGCAAGAAATACTTTAGTCACCAAACACTGTTGTGATATTAAGGGTAAAAGTTTTGAAAACATGCTGCAGATACTTTTTTAAAGAGATAACATTCAGTGGCGCCTGCTGCTTGTCCCAGGGGTTATACAAAGTAGACAAACACGTTTTTGTGGAAAAATAATGCTTTATTATAATAAAAACAAGAAGATAAGTTTCGGACTTTGGTACTTCTTACCATAAAATGCATGGACTTTGGTACTTTTACCACAAATGCTGTTTCAATCATTTTCTGATTGCCAAAACATTCATTTTTGCTACGCTTGTCACATGACACATACGAGCAGCTGATTGGACAGTCATGGACTTAGGCACTTGTTCCTAATGATGTCAAGGACTTGAGTACTTCTGCAAAGACTTGAGTATTTCTCGCACAAAAATTCAGTAGATTCAGGGAAGGCCGCATATCAGTATTGAGGACTTGAGTGCTTAAATTTGGAAATTTTTGGCTTTAAATGATGCACATGACACTCTACTTTATGGTCGTAGTGTCAGCTCATTTTTTGGAAAATGTGACTTAAGTACTTCTTGTACCCAGGTCTTCATTTACAAAAATACCGAAAAGGATTGCCAGCAAAAGGCTCCACTGCTGGGTGCCATGCATGACTGAAAAGGCAGGGCTACAGGAGTCATTCCACCTAACAATGGTATCCAGACTCCCATACCAGCGATTCAGAAATAGCCAGTGTTCAACCAGAATTTTACGAATAAGCTTATAAAATAATCCATTGTTCCAAATGCAGTCAAAACACTTCTCCGTGTCCAAACCTCAAACATATAAAGGGTTTTCTCCAGCCTAGGCAAGTGCGACATTGTTGCTGTGCTGATGGTGGAGTGTTATTTTTGAGGTGAGGAAGGTGTGCTGTTATACTGATATGATCACATTCTAAATGTCTTTTTGACCAATCAGA
The DNA here is from genome assembly GCA_029721435.1 of Gymnothorax reevesii. Lineage (NCBI taxonomy): Eukaryota > Metazoa > Chordata > Actinopteri > Anguilliformes > Muraenidae > Gymnothorax > Gymnothorax reevesii. The sequence goes on along the minus strand of CM056577.1, from coordinate 14,114,748 downwards.
TTGCTTGGTTGGAACTACTTGCTGCATAATCCTTAGTTTTTTTCATTTACATTTCAATTGTTGTTTTCTTCCCCTTTTAGATGCTGTGAAAAAAAGCAGCCCAGCCACAGCATCTAAGATTGAGGGTGCCATTAGAACTCGGCTCCGGAATGCGAGGGACAGGGCTGGAGGAAGGAAAAAAAGGCTGAAGAAATTTCCTGCAGTGGCCCCACATGGGCTCTAGGGAGGCATGTTTGTGAAAGTCATGTTTGAAAAATTTTTTGCAGTTTCATAAAGTTTTTACGTTTTTCACTCCCTATGACGATAAAACCATTTTCATGAAAAAAATGCATGTTTCAGTTTATCATCCCCTTTGATATAATCATGTTTGAACTTCAAAAAAAAAAAGAAAATGTCCCCAATGCTTATTCATCCAGAGGAGATTAACTTTAATTGAATTACTGATTTGTCACAATGTGGTTGTAGAGCCAGTGGGGCAGACAGCAGGCCAACGATGGGCCCACACCAGGAAAGCCCCTGCCCAGTCCAAAGTGTGGGTTGAGTGTGGGCCCCACTGGGGCGCACTGCGGGCTCACATCAGGAATGCCCCTACCCAGTCCAAAGTGTGCGTTGAGTGGAAGCCCCACTGGCGCGCAGTGCAGGCCCACAATGGGCCCTCATCAGGAAAGCCCATACCCAGTCCAAAGTGTAGGTTGAGTGTGTGCCCCACGAGGGCGCACTGTGGGCCCACATCAGGAAAGCCTAATACCCAGTTCAAAGTGTGAGCATATTATGGGCATTCAGTGGGCCCACAATGGGGCCCACTGGGGGCCTACTCTGCTTTGTGTGGGCAGCCCACAATTAGCCCAAAGTGGGCATATACTATGGGAATTCTGCGGGCCCACAATGGGGCCCACTCTGCTTAGTGTGGGCAGCCCACACCTAGCCCAAAGTGTGGGCTAGCCCACTGGGGTCCCACATGGGCCCCTTAGTGTGGGGCCCGCACGTGCCCCGCATTTCACGACGGTATCGGGGCCCACAGTGGGTTGCCCGCTGTGGCCCCACACGGGCCCCAAAAGGGCATGTTTGCTGGGCGTTGTGCAAATGTCAACAGACGTTTTGTGGAGTTTTGCCGTTGCGACTGGGTGACCCCATTTGCATCCAGCTCTCCAGTGGTCATAAAGTTGTGCCAGGCGAAAAACAACCTTGTCCATTTAAGACATCAAATGGTGAGAAATTGATATGCAAGTTACAGTTTTTGGGTGGACTATCCCTATAAGCGCGCCATAAATTTCATCTCATCATCATCATAACGGTAATCGCCCAGGGCCTAGGGCAAGCATGGAAAACAGAAATGGCTCCTGATTGTTCCATGCGTCATTTAGGAGATAAACCTACAATTTTTTTTCTTTTTTGAACTTGAGGCATTTATCGTAGGATGGATACCTGGCAATTTCATTCAAATGTAAATTGCCAGGTATCTAGCCTACGATAAATAGGCTACCGAGTGCTCGGAAAAATAACGGTATGCTTATTTCCATTTTACCATGACTCGTCAGCACCTCTACAAAAATATTGGCGTGCTAGCTATGACACAGTCCGATGTCACTTTGCCAGGAAGCCAACTAGCTCGCTCACGAGCACGACAGTGTACGCATAGAAAGAGAACTGCGCCCTTTTTAGCTCGCAATTCCAGTTGGCTATGTAGCTAAACACATTGGCGCGTTACCTATACTATCGCCAGCTGGGTAGCGAAACTAGCTCGCCAGCGAGTAAGACTGTACGCAAACTGTAGCCTTATTTTGCGGGCGTGATCATGACGAGGTCTTCTAGACCCAGTGCGAGGTAGTTTACCGGGGAATAGATATTTGGTGTTTACCAATCAGAATGCATAATTCGCTGGAATGAATGGTAGAATTTCTGATAGCGTCATAGGACCCTTAATTCGGTGTCATTGCATTGAACTTTTATGACGTGTTTATTCAAACGCATTATATATAAGCAGCAGTAGCGCGTCTATCAGTTAGAGCGGGTATAGCTGGTAAGCACAGCTATACACAAGAAGCGCAACTGTTTACTGATCTAAAGCTAAAGCTAGTGAGACCGCGAGAGAGCAAAATGACGCAGAAGGCGAAGAAATCCGTGTTCTCCGTTTCCAAACTCGGGGAGCAGGTGAGCAGCCAGGACGCACCTCTGTATTCCGTTTTCATTAGCGAAGTTGCTAACGGCCAGAATGTAATTCAGCCATGATAACATACCGTATCATCAGCGACAAATTGATATTTTCGTTAGAATTAGCAGAAGTGAGTAGTTTTACTATGTTTCGTTTTCATTAATTAATTCAATGCCGCTCAAGGAACAGAAGAACTAACCTACAATATGTATCCATGAATACAAAAACTCATTCGTATTAAAACATTTACCGTCCCTGCTAGATATGACTTCATCGATGTTATCTGTAGTTTTTTTCTTCTTCTCTACAATCTGAAAAACTGTATTGCTTTCAGATGTACCTGAGAACGGGCCCTTTCGACTTGACGACCCCACCCAAGCACATTAAGAGACCAACTTGCACCCCACTGCATGATCGTCATCTCCGAAACTACTACTTCCGCAAGGATAAGGCGGATATTGAGGAGAAGAAAACTCAGGAAATCGCTGCTGACAATAAGGCAAGATTCAGGCTCTTCATCACCTTACAGTACTATGAACCGCAAATGACCTCCCAGCATTATACGCCTGGACAGGCTGCTCATAACCTTGTAGCAGAATCCGCAGAATGAGCAGAACCAGAGGCGAGTTCAGAACCGCAGGCGCCCGCGCGACTGTCTCGCGTTGATTCTGTACGGAGGCGAGCGCTCGGTCTGTAATCAAAATGGCGACGCACAGCGAAAGTTAATGGGTGCATCTCAAAGCCTAGGCTGTATACTGTGAGGGCTCAGGCCGCCTTATAACCATTATTGCATTATTAGCCGAGCCATGCTGCTAATGACGTTACAGCCGGTGTTCTGACAAATTTTGCTACCCATCTAAATATGCTACCTCGCGGTTCTGCGCTTGCGCAAATCTAAAATCTCGGTCTCTTTCCTCACTCTTATTTTATTATTTTTGAAGATACTTAAGATAAGATTCATTTTCAGGGTGCATTTCGACCTGTAAGCGTACATATATTTGCATGTACACGCTGGGGTTTCCTGAAAATGCAGAAATTAGATGATAATGGCGAAAATGGGCATATATCTTCAAACAGACTTATCCAACTCATTACAAAATATGCGTATGTTATAAAAAGCTAACAAACAAAGTAAATACTGTAAACTGATTCATATTGCAATATCAAGGCGAAAACAAAAACTTTACGATAGCTTTGCATGAAGGTAGCATTTTTTGACAAGGTAGCAAAATTTGTCAGAACACCGGTTACAGCTCTAAGACCCTGACTATGCTGCTAATAACTGGGCCTTCATTCAGGGTGCGAACCTTTCAGCACTATTATCCTAACCACGCTGCTGATGACCTTACAGTTCCATTAGCCCAACCATGCTGCTGATAACCTTAAAGTACTATGACCCTGACCTTGCATTAGCCTAATCATGCTGTTACGGCACTATGAGTCTCACCAGGCTGCGTGTACCTTAACTCTGTCCAGGCTGTTCATGACTTTACAGCACTATGAGCCTGACCAGGCTACTAGTGACCTTACAGTACCATGAGAGCAATTTTGTAAGAGCATCATAATTATATTTACTGTCTGTTTCCCCTACAGGTGAAGTGCACCTTGAGGGAGGACAGAAAAGACCAGTGGTATCTGCGGTCGGGGAGGGACATCACCGAGCGACATCACAAAGAGATGGAGGTGAGAGCCGCTGTGCTCAGTGATTCACAACGATGTTCTGACAACGATGCCTGAAAACTGAATAAAATGAGAAGTATTCTGTTGAAACTTAGTATCAATAAACTAATTAGCAATATTTATTACACAACTGTGTACTTTTTCACATCATACAAAAAAAAAAAAACAAATTAATCAGGCATAGTTGTCAGAACTTGTTCCGTTGTCAGCTGCATGATTTGCGCACATCTATCATGCAGCTAGTAGGGTTTACATTTAAAGCAGTACACATTACACAACCTAAAGCACAAATAGCCCTGACAATGAAATGGTGAAACTGATCATCATTTTACGTAATCTGGTGCAAAGTGGTTGCTGAATTACTCCAAAAGTGTCATTGTTGTTCAGTTGTGTGGGTGGCACAACCTCCACTCATCTGACATCATTGGATAGAAGACATAGTTATGTAATACCGAATGCTATTTTTAATTAAAGAATGTTAAGCAATTGTTTTAGAATTGCCGATTTACTCTTGGTTTCCTTTTTTTTGGGACACACTGTGTGTCTGCTCCAGAGAATGAAGATGAGGCAGTTTTTGGAGCAGCAGCAGGAGGGGCAGGAGATGACCCTGGCCGAACTGAGGGAACAGATGCTGGATCAGTACGTGGAGTATTTGCGGCCGGTCCTGAAAGCAGAAAGAATGCGGTACGCAACCCGCTTGCACTAACCCGCATCATTCTGATGAGACTAACTTTGACCATGCAAACGTGCTATGCTTACCTCAGATCTGTCTGTACTAACATGCTATGGTAACTCTAATCCTGACTTTATATGTTATGCCAACCCCAAATCTGACCATACTTACACGCGATACCAGTCCAATTCCTCTCCATACTGATGCTAAGGTAATTCTAAGATTCACCATACTGTTCTGTTATGCTAATGCTAGTCCTCAACACACAAATACTGTGTGCTGTCACTTAGTCTGGATGAGAGGGACAAAAATGTATGTATTTCAAACTTTTAGATTATAACAATATTTATCACATAACTGGAGTTCTTTTCCCCCAGCCTTAGCCGATTACATATTTTTGATATGGGAAATGTCATTTTTACGAAAATTTCATTGGCTGAGCCCGTGGGCACTGCATTATGTCACGCTGTTAATATTAGCCAAACTGAATACTGAGAGTAACGTCGTCAAATCAGTTTGGCTTAGCGCTGTTAGCGCTGACGGTTAGCAGAGTGATGGAGTTAGCACAGTGCTAACAAACAATGGATGCTTACGGAAATAACAATAGTTTTCTATTTAAATTATGCAATTAATTTATGTGATAAACATAATCTTATACTCTTGGATCTGTCATTTGAAAGTTATTAAACTCATTGAGTAAATTTGGGTTTGTTGCTTGCTAAAGCTCACAACAAATGCAAAATTCACTCAACTTGTTTCATGACTTTCATATGACATTTGTGTAAGATACTCAATATATCACGGGATGTACTTTTTCTCCTAATTTCAACAGAACTTGCTTCATAAGTACGACCACCATCTACAACCTCAGTTCCAAAAGAACTGGGACAGTGTGTAAACTGCTGACAAAAGCAAAGTTAAATTATTTGTAAATCCTCTTTTACCGATTCAAGAGCAGTGCGTGTCCATGTTGCCGTTGTATAGCGGCACAGTTCTTGTGACTATAAAAGAAAATGAAAAGAATATGACAATGGACACCCAAACTGTTTACCAGCAGTTGCTTTATGAGGCATTTCAAAATAGCTATTGTCCATCCATGATGAAGTTGTCGACTACACACTACTCATTTAGTTTTTTACATCTGTTCAATTGAATGCAGGCTAAAAGGAATTTGAAAAGTACTGGTCACTGTTTTTATTTACATTTAACACATTTTGTCAGATTTGGAATTTAAGGTGTAATAAGAATTTGGGTGCGAGATTGATTAGGCAAGGTTGAAATCAGTCAACCGGCTTGAGCTGATTTCATAGTAGACTTAGGTCAATCAGCCCTCCTTAATGCCTGGACATGTTTAAAAGGCTAAATGTTTTGCACTCATGCTGCAAAGTCAAGTTAAAATGTTTCCTCTGCCAGTATGGCAAATTCAATTCGTGGCACATACCTCTAACAGTATATTGTTTTTTTTTTTTGATAGGTTGCACATTTCTAAGTGCAACCCTTTTGAAGTTGTTTAAAAGTAATCAATAAAAAGTGACTAAATCTGTACTTTTTCTGTTCTTGAAAGGTGGAGAGGGATCGACTTTGACGATGAAGAATTAGAGTTGGTAAGAATTGCCATCAGATCTGGGACAAATAATGCACTTTACTGTGTGTGTGTGTGTGTGTGTGCGTGTGTGTGTGTGTGTGTGTGTGTGTGTGCGTGTGTGTGTGTGTTTGTGTGTGTGTGTGCGCGTGCACGAGTGTGTGTCTGTGTATGTGCGTGCGTTTGTGTGCATGTGAGTGTGTGAGCACTGTGGTGTTTGTGCAAGCGCTGAAGTGAGAGTTTGTGTGTGTGCGTGCGTGTGTGTGTGTACGCGTGCCTTTGTTGTGTGTGTTTGTGTGTGTTCTGTGGTGTGTGTATGCTTTGTGATGACAGCCTGTGCATGTGTCCCCTCTGTTGTGTGTATCTGTGTGTGTGTGTGTCTGTCTGTCCATGCGCGTGCGCACGTATGTGTGTGTACTGTGGTGTTTGTGTGTGCGCTGTGGTGAGTTTGTCTCCGTATGTGTGTGTATGTTTGTGTTGCGATGACAGCCTGTGCGTGTGTATCCTGTGGTGTGTGTGTGTGTGTGTGTGTGTGCTGTAACACACTTTGCTCTGTACGCTTGTTCACTGCCTCCTTCTGTGTGGCTGCAGGAACTGCAGGGCTGTAAAGTAAAGAAGCGCAAACAGCTGCGCTTAATACAGTCAGAGGTTCAGCACGAGTGGAACAGAGAACAACGACTGAAGGAGGAACAGGACAGGAGGGAGAGACAGGTGAGCTCCTCACCTGTCACAATATACAGTCTTCAGCACTTTTACAGTCATTTTGTAAGGCACATATGCTTGCAAAAATGATGGAGCTACATATGTCAGACTCCATACCTACCCCTGTGAAACTCATGACCTAAACCTGTCCCCAGGTCAGTACTGTCAGCTTGAATGGGCTCTCATCTTGGGCTTATTACCTTACATCATTGTGAGGCTGTGCATCACCAGATAGCACTATAAGCGTAAGCTTCAGCAGATTGTTGGTGCACATGAAGTTGTGTTTGGGAGGTTACTGTACGTCACATTGCTTACGATACATACTCTGTTGTTTCAGAGACAGGCTGCAGAGCAGCGTAGGGCTGCTCACCGGAAGGAAAAGCTGCTCGAGCAGGTCCAGCGCGCAGAGAAATCTGCACTTGATGAAATAAACAAGAAGCGTAACCCGCCACGCAGAAACGGCATCACCACAGAGGTAACAAACGTCACGCCATCCACAGGCATTCAGATTCATTTTAGTTCGATTTTCCGCCGCACATAGGAGTGGCGCTTCTCTTGTTTCCCAGAATTCGGCCGTATTATTCATGTTATTAGCATAACAATCATCAGTTGATCATGCCAACTCTTAAAAGAAGACTTCCGCAGGTGGAAAAATCGGTGAAAAAGGAATGTCGTTCCATCTGAATTTTCCCGGTCGGGACAATAAATCAGCAAAAGTGTTGATCTTGGATGATAACTTGAATGATGAGATTTTAATAACGCAAATAGCGATTGTTTGGCGAGAAGTCTGCCGAAACCAACTGTGGCATGCAATCAAAATTTTGTCGCAAAAAGAGATTTAGTCCCATTTCGAGGTTAATCTGCCCTTGCATCATGCTTCATAGGCCTGTCTGCCAGTTAGGCTCGTCAGGTGACATTTTGGGGCTATATTCTTGTTCGGGTCAGTGATAACCGGTATGAGATGGGATTGTCTGCAGTGATCAGATTAGGTGGATTCGCATCACAGAATGCGAACCTCTCCCATTGTTATGTGGTTTAGGGAGTCGCAAGTTTGCCACTGGCCTCTCCCGAAACACGCACAATGATCTCTGATCATCCAGATGTTGTGATGTGAAATGTGACCAAGTTGGAGAGTGCCTTGTCTGACTGGATTTTAATGGGAATGGATCCTTTCACATCTGTGATCAAGTTCTAACCTCATGCGCTACACACTGTTTTCAACTGGCACCTTCATAGCCAGTTATTTTAACTGTAATTTTACAATCAATTTTTGACAGAGGTTCCTTGTATGTTAAAGGGATATTTCAACATTTTGGCAAATTGGCCTATTGCCATAATCCCTATGGTCATATGAGTCGGTGGATTACTTTTAGTTATCTGTGCCCGTTGTTTTGAGATTGGGGGGGGGGGATGCGAGCTGCTCAGCGAACATAACGAAAGTGAACGGTACAGGTCCCTCCCTCCTTCAAAAACCCCCTTCAAAACTCATCCGCCGGGCGGATTAACACAGTTCGCAGTGCGCACCTCAGATGTTGCGAGTAGTTGCAGTGAACATACACTTTTGAAATCATTCCACCCAGCCGGTATGTCTGGAATGTAGTTCCGGTTCAAGAGAGCGTTTTGGAGTTGCTGGATTGCGTATTTGATGAGTTTTTAAGGGAGTTAAAGGAGGGAGGGACCTGTACCGTTCATTTTCGTTATGTTCGCTGAGCAGCTCGCATCCCCCCCCACAGATAACTACAGGTAATGTTCCTACTCATGTAACTATGGCAATTATGGCAATAAGCCAATTTGGCAAAATCTTGAAAAATCCCTATAACTGTTCAACCACAGTTAAATGACCACAGGACTCTACGTACAGTTAAAATTACAAGTAGAAAAAACATTAATTAAACTGTTGAATTCAGTTACTGTATGACAGTGCAGTAAGGTATAGATGACAGCTGTATTTCAGGTAGACCAGTAGATTACTGAAATTTCACTGGGAAACGAGTGTTCTGTATTTCATTGGGATTGTTTGGGGTAACCTACAGTTCGGGGATTGTTTTCTGTTGTTGTTTGTTTTTGTTTCACCCCCCTTGATTAGGTTCATCCTTTTTTTTTTTCTATATAATAAATAAAGCTGACCTCTCATGGGGGGGATTGTTAGGGGTAAATTTGATGCTTTTTGGAAATTATTTGTTTAGCTTTCAGAGCGGAGCTGTATTTCTTTTGTTATTGTAATTTGTCAATATGAAAGAATTAAAAGCTTTTTTTAAGTCATTTGAAATCTGCAGAACGCAGGTAGGGTTACATCCACAGAGCAAGGAAAGTGACAGGTGTTAGGAATGAAGGCGTCTCAAGTTACCTCTACAAATGAACTGCCCTTTCCTGGCTGGCTGTAGCTTGCGTGTTACGACCTGTGGGCTCCCTTTCAGGACAACCCCTCGCTCGACGCCACTGCTGTGCCCTTTTTCATACCCGAACACTGTGCCCTCGGGAAATCCTAGAATTAAGACTGCTGCCTCTGTGGTCTGATCATGTGGCTGATTTCTGTGCTTCATTTTTTCTCTTAGAATCCTGATGCCGGACATGCAGTGCAGCAACGACTCATGAAACCCCAGGACAAAGTGCCTGCGATCCGGAGGCATTGGAGATGAGTCCCGGTCAGGTGCAGCTGTACTCTCAGGGATTTATTTATTTTTTTCTATCATTTTAGTCAACTTTTTTTTTTTTAGCTCACCTGAACCAGAAGGTCCACGTGAGCTAATGCCGTCACTTGGCGTCTTGTCGTCATCTGTCATCTCTCGTCGTCGTCTGTCGTTAACATTTTACAAAAATCTTCTCCTCTGAAACTACTCAACAGATCCAGACTAAAATTAGCCTCAAGCTTCTTTAGGACGTCTGCTTTAAATTTGCGTCGATTATACCTGCTGTCTGAATAACTGGGCCGCTGTCACTAAAAATAGAACATTGGGGTAAAACCACCTATTTTCAGCTATATCTCTGGAACTAATGCAGCTAAGGAAAAAACCGTTACCTCAAAATGATCAGCAGATGAAACTCTACAATAATCGTCCTATGATTGAAATTATACAATGCGTCTTTGTAGGAGTTACTGGCTTTAAAATGTCAAATTAGACAATTTTGGGGTTTTTTTTTGGCCTTTTATAATGAAAAAGTATAAGAGACACCACCAAAACTAGTGAAGGCTGACTCAAAATATGCTGCCTGGGACACCCCCAGCCTTCATTAATCATGTGCATGCATTCTTGATTGGTTACCCAATTATCTGGGTAAAATTGTGGTTGAATGCATCTTTCTAACTAGAGCACTTGGCAACCGAGTACATGTATCCCCCGAAGGCCCCCCAGTTGGGCCCAGATGGTCCCAGAGTACCCAAAATCAATAGGTGTCGTGAACTTACCATAATACACGTCCCCGCAAAATTTGAAAAGAATCGGTGCACTTATGCGGGCTGTAGAGCGTTCACAAGAAAATCTCTGCGGACGCGGTGGAGGCGGACGCGTGACGAGGCTAAATCCATAGTATCCTCCGAACTTGTTCGGGGGATACAATTATACTGGGATTAGGTGTACTTGTCTCACTAATCAAGTGTGAAATTCATTCTTGTACAATTAATCTATGGTAAATAGTCCCCCCTGGAATCTGCGGACAAAAAGTGTTGATTCCACGGAGAACATTCCTGATTCTGCGGAGAGCAATTCTTGATTCCGCGGCTTGAAAGTTGATTTTCCACAGGCATTAAAAAAACTTAAAATGACCAGTTATAAAGCAAATATATGTAATAATGAAGCAAGAATTCTCTTATGAAATGATTTGCAATACCAAAACACTGTGAAACATTGTGGTTACAAAATAATCAACATCAATATTCATTTTGTCCATCTTGAGCAGATTTATTTGCCTAACTTATAAAGTGCGAAACATTTCACCAAACTATGAGTGAACGAGGCTTGGTAACAGAACAAGTGCCAAAGTAAAGATTCAAACAAAGTGTAAACTATTCACTGTGACCTCTGGATATTGTAAACGTTACTGCGTACCATAGACCAGAGGTGTCAAACTCATTTTAGTTCAGGGACCACATACAGCCCAATTTGATCTCAAGTGGGCCGGACCAGTAAAATCAAAGCGTAATAACCTATAAATTATGACAACTCCGAATATTTCCCTTTTTTCGCACAAAGAAGTACAAGTACATTCTGAAAATGTTCACATTTAATGAACTATCTTTTTACAAAACATATTATGAACCTAAAATTTCTTAAAAAATATAAGTGCTGTTGTGATTTACGAAATGAACTAATAGCGAAACCAGATGAATGCAAAAAGGAGGCTTTATTTCTGAAGGGGGAAACCCCCCAATAGAGCTGGCAACAGTACAAAGTCAGCAATCCAAAATCAGAGTCCAATGGGCGAAATCCAGAGTCATACACAGGGCACCAATCACAAAAATCATAGTCAGGCAAAAAGAGGTCGATAAACAAGAATGCGGTACAATACAGGGAATAGGCAAAGCTCGTAGTCAGGCGGTCCAGTCAGAAAGATAAATCACTAAGAATCAAGGCGGAAAACAAACGTGGCACAGGAAACTAGGAAGAACGATCTGACAAAGGAAGAGCATAAACAGACATCTCAAATTCACATTCGGGGCGAACACATGACCAGGGAGAAACAGGTGAGATCAATGATACAATAATCAGGAGTGACACATGAGGAATAATCTAATTACATGAATATGGCAAAAGCCAAAACGCAGACAGGATTCACAAGAAAAACCTATGTACAGAACAACAGCTCCGGTTAAGGAGTACTAAAGTGTATAGATTAAAGAAAGGAAAGCACAAAGTATTGGTGGAAATCCCCAGAAATTTGTAGCAGAGATAATTAGGGATAGGCAAGGAGGCAGAGACTAGAATTGGGCGACTGCTGAGAGATCGTTAGTCAATTAGTATGTGCAGCTTTACAATCCCGAGTGCATGTTAGTAAGTTAGTAAAGATATACAATGTTAATGTGGGTTAGTAATTAAGCGAAAACAACAAACTGTTTGTATGTGTTAGTAGATAGCAAAAGAGAGAGGAAGGAAGAACACGAGATAATGAAAGAAGGTTGAAACCCAGAAACGAATAAATCACCCGTATGAATGGCACGCAAGACAAGGGACCGTGAGCAAAGACCTACATGAGACAAGACTGGGTAAACGAAGTGCAAAGCAAGGGATGGCAGAAAATAAGCATGGCAAGGGATCTAGGAACATGGCAAAGACAATGAAAAATAATAAACCAGGATTTCTAAAATATCAAAACACAATGCACAATACTAAGAATGGTCAGAAAACAGGCAGTGGTCACTTAACACGAAAATCAATCAACATGGCTAGGCCAGGCACAGAACTTAACCCCTTTCTGCAGATGTAGACGCTCGCGTCTATAGAACTGCTAATTTAAGGACGTAGTTACAGTACTCGACCACCAGATGGCACCCCCGGATGAGTTTTTGAATATTCACAGGCAGGTAGAGCTGAAACACGATTGAGAGTATGGAGAAGTTCCCTCCAATCCCTGTTTTCCAGGAGTTGTATGAATTAAACTCCTCAGCCAAGCCTGATGTGCAAATTGGTCAATATCCTTGCCCATAGTATTGATCCAGCAGTCTAAAAAAATGATCTGTTGCGACAGAAAAAATCGTTGTCCTGTGTAGCAACCACTTTAGCTACAGTGAGCCAACGGTATTCCAATTAATGGTTCAGAAAACTCAGTTTTCTGAATCAAAAAATTCTACATGGTATTGATTCTCTCACATTCTACTGTCAATTACAGTAATCTCTTTAAAAAAAAATGCGTCGTTCTACCGTGGATTTACGTGTAGATTCCTTCATCGACAAATGCAGCACTTCCTTATATCCTCCTGAGTACTGGTGTTGATAGCCAATCACTCGAATATACACTCAAGCTCTTCTTCGTAACTGCACAATTACACTTAATGCTGTCCTGAAATTTCTCCGGTAACAATGAATTGATTGGCTCATTTCTTATATCCATTCCCGAGTGTTTATACATTATACAGTGAGCGAAACACATTGATTGGACAAACACAGAGCATACAGTTGCAATCAAAATTATTCAACCCCCATTGCAAATTAGGTTTACTGACAAAATTTACAAACTTTCAGCTGTTTACAATTAACAAATCAAACGAGAACAATTAAAATGGCTCAACACAACAAATATTACAAGTGGCTTCTCCAAATTCAACACAAAATGGCACTTTTAATGACTACTGCAGGCTTAAAATTATTCAACCCCTTCATGACAAGCATCTTTAATACTTAGTGGAGCACCCTTTTGCCGCTATGACCTGCTGGAAATGTGATGTCAGGCAGATGTCAGCTTTAGGCAGCATTCCCAAGGAATCTTAGCCCTGTCCTCATGGACAATGGCCTCCAGTTCACTAATATTCTAGGGTTTGCGTACTGCAACTGTGTTCTTCAAGTCCTACCAGAGATTTTTTATGGGGTTCAAGTGAGGTGAATGTGATGGGCACTCTAGAATCTTCCTAGACTTCTTCTGACACCAAGCCTTGGTGGATGATGAGTTATGCTTCGGATCATTGTCCTTTTGGAAGGTCCAATGTTGCCCAAGTGTCAGCTTCCGTATAGTCAGCATGACATTTTCTCCTTGTATATCCCAGTACTTGACTGAATCCATCTTGTCCTCGACACTTTGCTGGTTTCCAGTGCCAGAGGAAGCTAGGCAGCTGCAGAGCATCAAAAAGCCCCCACAATTCTTCACTGCAGGCAGGGTGTACTTTTCAGCATATGTTTCTTTATTCCATCTGCAGACATACCACTGATTCATAAGTCCGAAATATTCTAGTTTCATTTCATCACTCCATAGAACAATATACCCAAACTTCTGTGGCTTATTTATATGGTTTTGAGTATATTGGAGCTTGTACTTTTGGATCTGTTGTGGTGTGTGTCTTGGAGACCTTCAATGTTTAGTACGCGCCCTACTGTGCAAACTGAAACCTCAGTGCCTCCTGCCTCTAAGTCTTGTTGCGGGTCTCCTGTAGTCACTAGAGGGTTTTTGACCACCCGTCTCCTCAGGAATCTGGTGACAGCCGGTGATAGCCTCCTCTTTCTGCCACATCCTGGTACTCTAGCCACTCTCTCTTTAATTCATAACTTGCAAACTATGCTTCTAACTGTATCTCTACAAACATTCAGTGCCTGCGCTACCTTTTTATATCCTTTTCCTCATTTGTGCCAGGCAGTGATCTCCTCTATTAGCTTTTTGGACAATTCTTTTGACAGCCATATGTATAATATGCAATCAAATGTCACTGTCAACAAACCCCTAGCGAGTGCAAGTATTTGGTGTGTTCTATCTCAAGGAAACCTGATGCAACTAATTAAGCTCTTGATTAGCTGCATTAGGTGTGCTTTAGACAACACCTGATTTGCAAATAATGCTCTTATCAGGGATTTTATTCAGGGGGTTGAATAATTTTCAGACTGCAGTAGTCATTAAAAATGGCACTTTGTGTTAAATTTGGAAAAACCACTTGTAATATTAGTTGTGTTGAGCTATTTAAAATGTTCTTTTTTAATTGGTTTATCACAAACAGCTGAAAGTTTGTAAATTTTGCTATTAAACCCAATTTGCGCATGGGGTTGAATAATTTTGATTGCAACTGTACAAGCCCATGCGTATCAGCAGGCTCGGTTGCATCCTGTCTACGTTGCGCCCATTACGTGGCTGAATTAGACACGATTTAGAGCGGAAAAAAAAAAAACTCGCTAAACTGGCCTTGAAGTGCTCAGTTACATTTACAGGATTTAAATAAGGTAAGGACATAGTCAATGGGAATTATTTTGAATGGAACAGGGCTGGATGGTTCCTTCTACTGGATGCATCTGTCTCCGGAGGAGGGATTCATGAAAAAGGTTTGGCTCCTTTCGCTTTTTACTTTTGCTTTTCGTTTTGGAATGAATACTGTATTCTACAAAGTCGAATGCCGAGTTTTTTTTCCTGTTTAAAACGTGAACTGCCCATGCATTTGGATGGACCCCCTGGTATGCTCATTGCACGGTTCTGTTGAATCCAGGGAGGAAATATATAGTTTATCTTCCCTGAAAGTGGAATGTCTACTCTGTTAGAATAAGGTATATTTCAGAATTCAGATATCACTGAGTTAGTGAGTTGTACTTGTTCCTTATAATCGTTGAAATGAGTTGTGAGCTCGGACGTCAGAACTGCCGGTTTCATTGCAGAGTGAATGTCCCCCAAGCACACACGGTCAATAAATAAACTGCTGATTAAAACCACTCTCCGATTACCGCGGAGACCTTTGAAATCTGCGGTAAATTCCGTGATCGCGGAATCACGGATTCCTGGGCGGTCTAGGTAAACCTAGGAAGGAAATTGTACAACTCGTTCACCATGACAGGGCTCCAACAGTAGTCATAATATGGATCCAAGGTGCAGTGAATCAGGTCAGGCGCACTTGAATAGTCCCCTCACGTCGTATTCTCTTCTCAATCTCATGCCGGAGAGGACACCTGCACAGACCCCACTGCTGAGGACACCTGCACAGACCACATTGCTGAGGACACCTGCATCAGACCACACTGCTGAGGACACCTGCATCAGACCACGCTGCTGTAGGCAGGACAACTAACTTCCTGACCACGATGCAGCCTCCTGTGCCAGAAGATCACTCAACAACGCAACCCACCAAGCCTTGATGCAACCCTTCACCACCACAACAATGCCACGCATCATAATGCTCGCTGTTGTAGAATTCAGAAGTACTTGTGCCATGGACAAGAATGTTTACATACAATATTATGTATGAGTATTTTTTGTACAGCATTATATTTCATTTATATATGAAGATTTGTTACAAGCTGTTTTGCTGCCTTGCTCGTCAGCTATATTTATTTTGTTCATTTGGCCCCCTCTGGTGGTGTGTCCGTAAAACATAATCTGATGTAATATCTCACTTCTATGTAAAGGACTAGTGCTTTCTAGAAGCTTCTGGCACCTTCCTGCCTGGAGGGGGCGGGATTTCCCAGGAATCCAGTAGATCTTTCCAGAATGTTGCTAGACTACTATATAAATGCTGTGATTTCGGTAAGAAAGGAGAGAGTACAGTAGAGCAGAAGCAGAGATTTTGTTTTGGCAACAGAGTTAATTAGAGGCATTAGTGTTGTTATAGAATAAAATAGTGGATTTTTGTTTGTAGAAGTTTTTTTGTGAAGAAAAAATTCGATTTAGTTGTCATTGCCAGTTTTCTTTGTTGTGATTTTTTAAAGTCATAACAGTAACTAGTAAAAAACAGCCAGCCATACTAACAGAACTGGCTGTTGTTGGTGCACTGTTACGTGTGATGCACCAATGTCTGTCCATTTTTATTTTATTTTATTTTTTTCTCTATTTAGCCAGCCAGCAGCAGATGGGCTTTCCCTTACAAGTCATGTTCTCGGAGTGTTTCTCGTCTGCCCATTAGGGGGAGCGTGGGGGAATTTTTCCTCAAGTTTTACAGGTTGTCACCCCCACCTTGAACAATGACCACACAAATCTTAACTGCCAAATTGGCTTCACCGTGAAGCTCATGTTGTGCCAAAGAGGAGAAACTGTGGGGAAGCAGATCTTCTGCATATAGTGGAGAGACAGACAGGTTTGTGTATTAGGCCACCTCACATGTATATGTTAATGACTGCTAGCAGTTGCACCTTTGAGGATTTTCCACTAGTCCACAGGGGAGAAGAGGGGGGGGTCCTCGACCATTTGGGATTTGAATCATCCAATCCATGGAGCCAAACATGGCTCACAACTGCTTGCGACCAATCAGAGGTCAAAACTTATTTTACACTCAAATTTGAATACATGGAAATGTAATGCTATTAACTGTGCTTCAATTTCGATTTTGTTGCCTTGCTGGCTTATGTAATAAATACTTTATTGAACCCCGTGGGGTAATTTGTCCTCTGCATTTGACCCATCCTATAGTTAGGAGCAGTGGGCAGCCACAAAGCAGCGCTTAGGGACCAACTCCAGTTCTAAAGCCAGTTCCTTGGTCAGGGGTACTGGTTGGAGTGTTTCTTACCTACGGGCTTGAACACCCAACAAGGTTCCTTAATTAACACTATAAGTAATACAGAGTCTGGGCTAAAGCTGCAGTTACAATTTATTTCAAACAGGAAACCAAAAAGGAAACCAGATTTCTCTAAATACAGGCATATACAGCACTATGATTGAAGAGTTTAGAATATATACGGGAAAGCAGTGAGTTCAGCTCCGACAGTCGCGATACCGAACAGGAGGTAATATACGAGATCTCACAATCGGAAATGTGAGGCGTGGACTTAAATACACACTGCTACCACTCAGTGGCGATTAAACACAGATGCAAACAATGATGAAAAATGCAGTCCGTGTGTTTGTAGACCAGTGAGCTGGATGGCTGGAGGTGTGCCCTGAAAGTATTTGACTGTCAGAATCTCTTCCACTCACCACTTACCTTTTTGTCCCTCCATTATTGCACTGTGGGACACGGGAAATGCTTTGGCCATGAAATAAAAGACAAACCGCCATTTTCTATTGATGAAATTTTATTAAAAAACTTGGGCACCTAAAAGCATAGATTGGGCAAAGAAAAATGAGAAAACTGAAAAGAAAGCAGGCAACCTGGTTCCAAAAAATGTTTCAAACCCTGCAGTATTTCCTATTTCTAATCCCATACATAAACATGTTTGTTTTGAGCTGAACCAGGTGTTTGGCCTGTTGAAGCAAAGATGCCTTGTCCTAGTACACTGACCATGAGCATCAGTAATGGTAAAGAACAATTGCCCACTGTATTCCATGGATATACTGGTTCATAATTAAAATACTTTAGCCAAGTTCGTGTTTATATCATTGCTTCTAGGATACAATATTTGCATTTATAATTGTACTTAATACATACTTTACATGTATCTTAAAACATTTACATCATCAGGTATCGCTTATGAAACAATGTCAGTGTGTACAAAAGATCCAAGCACAAGCCTAAATCCACAGCTTTGCTAACATTTCCAAAGAATTAGCTTGTGTTATCACTGACAGTCTATTTAGGATGTAGGAACAAAGCACATCGTGCCACAGAGTGTTTCTGGGCGGAGGGCTGCACCAGGGTTTACCCTGTAACTCACTGAGCTGATCCAGCTCAATTTTGGGTGTGGCCCATTTGGGGGCCCCTGTCAGGGGTACCCCACCGCAGAAAATTTCTGGCAGTGGCCATTCCTGAAACAGGGGGGGTTTGCTAAACATTTTACACCAGGTTTCATCCTGTAACTCAATGAGCTGATCTAGCTGGGTTAGGTGTGTCACATTTTACCCCTCATTACTACACCCACCAGCTGGAGCCCTGCAGAAGTCCAAATCCTTCTATTGGGACCCATGTCCAACACTGATCGGGATTAGAATTGGTAACTTTCCAGCGATGCTGACCCCCCTGGGCTCCCTGTCTACGGGTGTCTTCGAGCGCGTCTGCAAGCAAGCCGGCTGCGCGAGATTCCCGAAGAATTACGCG
The DNA here is from genome assembly GCA_029721435.1 of Gymnothorax reevesii. Classification (NCBI taxonomy): domain Eukaryota; kingdom Metazoa; phylum Chordata; class Actinopteri; order Anguilliformes; family Muraenidae; genus Gymnothorax; species Gymnothorax reevesii. The sequence goes on along the minus strand of CM056577.1, from coordinate 14,096,378 downwards.
AGAATCTTGCCGAAGTTGCGCGATAAGCCCTTCAAACCCCGCGATGGCTGCAGGATCTTGCAGAAAATCTTTCGAGCACCCCGGCTGCGTGACCTTCGACAGGAAATATGTCACGAAGGTGCAACCAAAAATCTGCGCATCTCGGCAGACCCTGGAGAGGTGCTGCGCTCGGCTGCAGAGGTTATAAGCGAACAAAGAGAACGGCACAGGGCAAGAGAGGATTTGTGTTTGTGACAGGTGATAAGTGCTGCTGATAGTGCCACCTAATGGAAGAACAAATGTAGTGCAGTACTTAATTCATAGATTTTTGTTAGTTCTTATACCTGTTTACCCGCCGTATATTTTCCATTGTGTAGGAAAATATGTTGAGAATGAAGGAAGAGATTTACGCTTGATATTAGTAAATTAAACCTATTAAAGAATTGACTGAAGTATGCATGAGTGAACATCCACGTCCTTCTTTTTATGGTTTATTTTCTTCAGTTGTGTGCATTATTATTCAATTCATATCTACCCCTGGCAAATATTCCCATGTGTTACATACAGCTTTGCTCTACATCACTTTGTACATCTTCCAAGTTTATTCTAGAATAACCTCAATGGTGACGTATAATAACGACTCTCATAATCAGGCGGGATGCTTCTCCTGTCGGTGCTTTTTTATGTTGACAGTTTCATTCTCTTTGAAACTCAGTGTCATTATGGTGATGTGTCCACTGGAATAAAACTCATGAAGCTGGACAGCATGTCATTTTCAGCGTCGTCTCACAATGTTGTCGGCGTATGATTTCCCACTCGCATCCTGTCTTCAAATATTCAGTTGTCAATTAATAATTCTCTGCCTTCCTTAACCACCCAGTGTAACTGTCAAGTCTTTTAAAGACGTAAAACACTTTCTGGTTGATTCATCCATGCTGACATTATGTTGCTTGGCTGAGACAGTGATGCATCAGTCTGCATCTTATTCAAATTCCATTTTTGTTTTTCTTTTGCCTTCTCACTGCACTTACTATGTTTGGCCCTTTATTCTTTAAAGCTTGATTTTAGAAAGAGGCAGATCCTGATGTGAAGTCATTGACTTGTGATGTTCTACTCTCATAAATGTCTGTCCATTTAACTGAGAGGGGCCATAGTGCAGGGTAGATGGGGCACAAATGTTTATTGGAGGGATATTGAGTAAGCGGATAACCAAAAATCTTGGCAGTATCATCGAGATGAACAAATAATTGGCACGGGCAGGCAAATGTCATATCATTCTTGAGTTATACATGCAATCCCATAATATTCAGCATCCGACAAAAACAGATGTAAGAGGATAAAAGGTGGTCATTGATTATTTCTGCTAGTTGAAATACACAAGGCATGCAGTCATGTTCCCCTCCCATCTGCAGTATGCGTTAGTTCTACATCATTGTCTCCATAGGAGGGCCATTTAAATTCTGTAATTTGGATGCAAAATGCACAATATCTTTCTTGAGTAAATGATCATCTTCAGATTGCCCCATGCCAAGCAGTTACAGATCTTGGAGGTTTTCGTTGCTCACATGAACTTCATGGTTAAAGTAGTAACTTAGGTTACAGGAGGCCCTGGTAATGAAAAACTCCCTTATAAACCAAGGAAAGAGACGAGTGACACAAAACTGGAGTTCGGTTTAGTTTATTAGGGTCCCCATAAGCCATTACCCAGGGCAGCAACTACTCTGCCTGGGGTCCACCCTTAACAGATATATAAATCCCAAGAAATCAAAATAAAAACAATTTTCCACTGCAGAAAGAAGAAAGAAAAAAAAACCCCCAACAACAAAACTTTGTAAAAAATCATGAAGACATAAAGCAAAGTAGTGTCTCTAATTAGATCATAAAGAGGCCACCTTCTGTCATACCACAGCCACCTTCCTTCAGGTGATTGACTACATTTTGCATATAATAGCCAACACCAAACCATTTACAACACTAATGTTTATTTACATTTATAACAATTGAAAACTATGCAGATGTCCTCTCCTCTGGTTTATAAAAGCAGGGATCCCAGTGCGTTTTATTGCAAAGGTACAGAGTTTACTCAATTTATCATGTGGGGCTGAAGAATACAAATGGATTGAGTGTAGAACAGGAATACAGAGCAGCAAAGAGTCTTTGGAGACTGAAGGACACTGAAGTGCTGGTTTTTCATCAGACCCTGGCACATTTTCTACCTTAAGTGTCTGCAGTGGTGGAAAGCAGGCAGGCGGGCTCTTTCTACTGGGTAAGAGGTACATGTCATGAAGAATTAGGCCAAGTTTCAGGTCTCTGCTAGTAACTCACTAAACACTCTGCTCAAAAAAAATAAAGGGAACACTAAACACATCCTAGATTTGAATGAAATATTCTTATGACTTTTTTCTTTTCATAGTTGAATGTGCTGACATGATTTTTGTGTGACTTATCAATGGAAATCATTTAACCCATGGAGGTTTGGATTTGGAGACACTCAAAATTAAAGTGGAAAAAAAAAAAAAAACTCTACAGGCTGCTCCAACTTCGATGCAATGTCCTTAAAACAAGTCAAAATGAGGCTCAGTAGTGTGTGTGGCCTCTACAAGCCTGTATGACCTCCCTACAACACCTAGGCATGCTCCTGATGAGTTGGCGGATGGTCTCCTGAGGGATCTCCTCCCAGACCTGGACTAAAGCATCCACCACCTCCTGGACAGTCTGTGGTGCAATGTGGCGTTGGTGGATGGAGCAAGACAGGATGTCCCAGATGTGCTCAATTGGATTCAGGTCTGGGGAACGGGCGGGCCAGTCCATGGCATCAATGCTTTCGTCTTGCAGGAACTGCTGACACAATCCAGGCACATGAGGTCTAGCATTGTCTTGCATTAGGAGGAACCCATGGCCAAACGCATCAGCATATGGTCTCACAAGGGGTCTGAGGATCTCATCTCGGTACCTAATGGCAGTCAGGCAACCTCTGGCGAGCGCATGGAGGGCTGTGTGGCCCTCCAAAGAAATGCCACCCCACACCATGACTGACCCACTGCCAAAGCGGTCATGCTGGAGGACGATGCAGGCAGCAGAAAGTTCTCCACGGCGTCTCCAGACTGTCACCTCTGTCACATGTGCTCAGTGTGAACCTGCTTTCATCTGTGAAGAGCACAGGGCGCCAGTGGCAAATTTGCCAATCTTGGTGTTCTCTGGCAAATGCCGAGAGTCCTGCACGATGTTGGGCTGTAAGCATAACCCCCACCTGTGGACGTCGGGCCCTCATACCATCCTCATGGAGTCGGTTTCTGACCATTTGAGCAGACACATGCACATTTGTGGCCTGCTGGAGGTCATTTTGCAGGGCTCTGGCAGTGCTCCTCCTGTTCCTCCTTGCACAAAGGCGGAGGTAGCGGTCCTGCTGCTGGGTTGTTGCCCTCCTACAGCCTCCTCCACGTCTCCTGATGTACTGGCCTGTCTCCTGGTAGCGCCTCCATGCTCTGGACACTACGCTGACAGACACAGCAAACCTTCTTGCCACAGCTTGCATTGATGTGCCATCCTGGATGAGCTGCACTACCTGAACCACTTGTGTGGGTTGTAGAGTCTGTCTCATGCTACCACTAGTGTGAAAGCACCGCCAGCATTCAAAAGTGACCAAAACATCAGCCAGAAAGCACAGGAACTGAGAGGTGGTCTGTGGTCACCACCTGCAGAACCACTCCTATATTGGAGGTGTCTTGCTAATTGCCTATAATTTCCATCTGTTGTCTATTCCATTGGCACAACAGCATGTGAAATTGATTGTCAATCAGTGTTGCTTCCTAAGTGGACAGTTTGATTTCACAGAAGTGTGATTGACTTGGAGTTATATTGTGTTGTTTAAGTGTTCCCCTTATTTTTTTGAGCAGTTATAACAGCTCACATTAAAATGGGAAGCAAGGGTAAAGCTTAATTGCTAAGATGGTCTCCCTCCATTGCAGTTAACTTCAAAGGCCATTTTCTAATAAACCTTTCATCAGTCCTCCAGTATGTTGTTGGGAATCAGCAGATGGCACCTGAAAAACAGCACAGGGTAATACCTCACTTAAGGGTACTGAGTGGGGCTTTGGTAGCACCTGGAGAGCAGGAGAAGGTACATAAACATAAAAAAAATGATTATATTGTCAAAATGGCAGCACAAAGAAAAATCAATTAGAGCGATAGTATCAATTCTGTTGAAATGCTTGTGTCAGAGGACATATTTCAAAAAATCCAATCAGGTGCTGATTTTTATTTTGTCCAAGAGCCTCAGAAACGGTCGTGTCATTTTGGAGGTGTCAGTGGGGAAATAATGTTTGGTTTTCCTTTGGTAGTAACAGTCTGCAGGGGTCGCTATTTTACAGGGAAAATTTAAAGGTCATATTTGTCACACAGCAAATGGTAGATCAGATGGATAATTCTTCTTGTAGATATTGGCCACTTTCAGTTTATCATTATAAATATCTACGCCTCCAATAATAAACAAAATAATACAATAATTTTTTCTACAATTGTCAACAAAATTTATCAGTTTCTACTAAAATTTCCCTCAGCAAAGGTTCTATGGGGAGGAGATATTAATCCTGTTATGGATGAAACTATTGATAGATGGCCCCGCAAAGAGAGTTATAAATGAATTAAGTAACGTATATGGTAGAATGGATCTTATTGATGTCTGGAGACATTGAAATCCAAATCGAAGAGAATATACCTGGAGTAATAAGAACAGATCACAAAAATCTTGAATAGATTTTTGGTTGATTTCATCAGACATTGAGGAGAAGATAAATTCAGCACTAATAGAGCCATCAGTCTTTACAGATCATTGGGCTGTTACAATTAGGGTTAATATAGTTTCAATTAGGTATAACACCAGTAGAGATGATTGGAAATTAAATCAAACATTATTGCAAAATACACAATTTAAAAATGAAACCCTAAACATTATTGAAAAATACTGGAGGCAAGCAAATTTACTGAATAACTTTGGTAAATGCTGGGAATTGTTGAAATATGACATTAGAAATGTTGCTATATCCTTAGGAAAAAGAATTGCTGAAGCAAATTGAGAAAAATAATCTCAAATAATAACAAAAATAATAAGATTATCTCACAGACTAATGTTACCTGGAGAAGAATGGAAGAACTCTCATCTTTACAACAAGTATTGGATGAAATATATGAAGAAAAAGCCAAAGGTGCCTATGTTCAGTCTAGAAGGAAGTGGTTAGAACAAGGGGAAACATTCACCAAATACTTTTTTAATTTGGAAAAAAGGAATTTTGTGTTAACCTCCCTTTCAAAACTTAAGATTAATGATCACATCTGTGAAGACATTTCTCGGTATGTGACTAATTTCAACCAAAATGTATACACTACTGATAATGAAAATGTAGATGATATGGATTTCTTTCTCAAAAATAAGGCAAAGGACATTAAAAGTATTGATGATAGTTTTAAATCTATGTGTGACCAAAAATTACTTTCACTGAGGTACAACAATGTATTAGCTCCCTTAAAAATAACAAATCTCCTGGGAATAATCGATTGATTGGGGAATTTTATAAAATCTTTACAAAGCCATTAACCCCATTTCTGGTTGCTGTATTTGAAGAAGCCATAGAAAAAGAATAATTTCCACCAACTTTTTGACAAGGCCTTATTAAATTCATCCCAAAGCCAAAAAAGGATAAATTGAGTATTGAGAATTGGAGACCAATTAGCTTGTTATATAATGATGCAAAGTTATTTGCAATGATTTTTGTGAAAAGACTAAAATTAGGACTTGAAGATATTGTTGATGAAGAACAATCTGGTTTTATGCCTGGAAGGATTATATGTTATAACATACGTCTCATTTTGGATATGGTTGATTACAATGAGCTCATATTAGATGACAGTTTTATTTTATTTATTGATTTTTACAAAGCATTGGACACTGTAATTCACCAATTTATGTTCAAGGTATTTAAATGTTTTGGTTTTGGGGATCAATTTCTGAGGGCAGTCTAAACTTTATACAATGATTGCAATATTTCTGTTTAAACACATGGTACCACTCCTAGATTTAATGTCTGCCGCGGAATAAGACAAGGGTGTCCAGCAAGTCCCTTTTTATTTCTCTTAGCAACACAAATTATGGCAATACATATTAAAAAGATGGTTTGTTTCAAAGCATCATTAGTCTAGGAAAAGAATTCAAGCTATCTCAACTTGCTTATGATTTTTGTCTAATAAGCATGTGGTGATTAAAGCTGTTGGTTGTATTGAAGAATTCTCTAATGTTTCTGGTTTAAAAATGAACCTGAACAAGTCTGCGTTATGAACATTAAAGGAATGTAATCTATCTGAAATTAATGGCATCCCAGTTAAAAACAGTTACATATTTGGGTATCATTGTTGATAAGAATGAAAAACTCCGCAGTAACTTAAACTTCAATCATATAGGGAAACAAATAAAGAGTAAATTCAATTTGTGGTTGATGATAGATCTCTCACTGATTGATAGAATCTTATTATCAAAGGCTTAAAGGATTTCCTGATCTGTACATGCCTCTTTGTCATTGTTATATATACTGTGGTATGTAAGGAGTTGGATAAGATTCGTTTTTATTTCATTTGGAGGAACAGATATCAATACTTAAAGAAAGATGTTTCATGTAACACTAAAAGAGATGGTGGTCTTTAGGTCTTAAGCTTTGAAACCTTAAATAATACTTTTAAATTAAAATGGTTAAGTAATTTAATTAAGGAAAAAGACAATATTCAGAATACTTTTCCAAAATATATATTCAATTTAATAGGTGCTATAGAATTTCTGCTTAAATGTGATTATAAAATTGATAAATTACCTGTTAAATTTGCCAGTTTTCATAAGCAGGCCTTGCTGGCTTGGAAACTGAAATACAAACATAATTTCACACCAACTAATTATTACATTTGGAATAACAAATATTTACCATGTAAAAATAATCAGTTTTTTAAATGGTTTGATAATAGAATTATATTTGTGAAACTACTTGAAAATGCTGAGGGTAATTTACTAAAATATGATTAATTTCTCACTAAGTTTAGCTTGCCAATTACACCAAAAGAGTATGCAGTTGTTTTTGATGCTGTACAAAGGTTCTGTGTTACAGCTTCTTACAGGAGCAGTAATTGATGTTTCATTGATCAATCCAGTTAGCAGTGGTATTTTTCCTAGGGAAAAAGGCATTACTGTATGTTCAAATAAATACATCAGAAATCTTATGCCAACAGTAACAGTGCCTTCAGCAAAAATTTCTTTGGATTTCGCTTCATGGAGAAATTGACGGGAAGAAAATTTGGTTAGTCGGTGATAAATTATCTCTTTACAGTAAAGGAGGTTTCTTTGAAAATTATGCATTAAGTATATCCAGCAAAGAAAATATTACATAGATTTAATATTGGTACTGAATATTCTTGTATTTTTTGTGGAGTTGAAGAGGAAACAATTTGTCATTTGTTTCATCAGTGTATGGATACCAGAATATTTTGGGTGGATGTTCAGAATTACATTACAAGGAAAACCAAACAAATAATTCAGCTTGAAGAGAAAGACATTTTAATTTAGTTTAAAAGACAACATGAAAGAAAAAGATTAATTTTTTTTTTTGTGCAACTAATTTTATTTTTAGGAAAATTCCATATACATAAAAAGAGATGGTCAGACTCCAAACCCAACTTTCAACATTTTCTACTAGAACTGGAACAACTGGAACAGGTTTTGGAGCAACATATGTTGCCATCCAAGCAACGTCTTTTTCATGGACGCCCCTGCTTATTTCAGCAAGACAATGTCAAGCCACATTCTGCACGTGTTACAACAGCATGGCTCCGTATAAAAGAGTGCGGGTATTAGACTGGCCTGCCTGTAGTCCAGACCTGTCTCCCATTGAAAATGTGTGGCGCATTATGAAGCGTAAAATACGACAACGGAGACCCCGGACTGTTGAACAACTTAAGCTATACATCAAGCAAGAATGGGAAAGGGTTCCACCTGAAAAGCTTCAAAAATTGGTCTCCTCAGATCCCATACGTTTACTGAGTGTCATTAAAAGGAAAGGCGATGCAACACAGTGGTAAAAAGGCCCCTGTGCCAACTTTTTTGCAATGTGTTGCTGCCTTTAAATTCTAAGTTAATGATTATTCGCAAAAAAATAATAAAGTTTCTCAGTTTGAACATTAAACATCTTGTCTTTGCAGTGTATTCAATTGAATACAAGTTGAAAAGGATTTGAAAATCATTGTATTCTGTTTTTTATCTACGATTTACATAACGTGCCAACTTCACTGGTTTTGGGTTTTGTATTTACTCAGGTTATCTTTTTCAAATGTTTGAGATCAAACAATTTTTAATATTAAAGTGTGACAAATGTGCGCAAAAAAAAAAAAAAAAATCAGTAAGGGGGATAAAACTTTTTCACAGCATTAAGTCTAATTCGTTCAATTTTTGTTGACTGCCAAATGTGTAGGAGCATTTTTTGAGGCTGTATGGTTTGAAATTGTACTGTTCTTGCTTACAGTATTTCAAGAGGTGTTTCAAATTTTTGTCCCCCTACACATTCAGAGGAAGCGAAACTGGTGATGGTTGACTTTGTCCAATTTGGTAAATGACTGCTGTCAAAGTTATACCCACCTTGCAAGCCAATGGAGATGTTCAAGGATTTACTGGAGCTGAAATTATGTTTAATCTGTCTCTGGAGCATTGCTCCAGCAGTGGCATGGAAGCCACAGATGATGTGTCCCTCTATATCTTGGAATTTCATTAGATAGCGTAGGTGCAGTTATAGCTGATCGGCGTTTGCCCTCGCGATCGGTGTGTACGACTCGCGCTTGCCGCCAATGGTGGACACCACTGGCGGTAAGCGCGAGTCATTTCAGATAGCCTGCTGAAAGAGTTTATTGAAGACAGAAATCCAGCGTTGGAGCAAACTGACTTTTAAATAACATGTTGAATATATGTTCGTTTTATTTTCGTCAACTGGCGTTTTTAGTTGATTTTACGGTAAGTGCCAGTAACGTAACCAGCAAATGCCACATTAAGCAGTCCGACATAGTATGAGCTTACCTGGCGTAACAATTAACTGTTAACGTCAATTAAGCTAACGTTAAATTACCAATATTTGCGAGCTGTCCTTAAAATAAGTCCTGTAACCGAAATGTGTGGTTTTACTACATGTTGGTCACTAAAATCCAACCGATGTCATTATATGATAAATTATACCTCACGTTGTCAACCAAGTCAAAATAACGTTAGCGTCAATGAGCTAGCAATGGTGAGTCATCAATGTAAAGTTGGTCATTAACAGGCTAGCTGCCGCTCAGCGGCCTTTGCTAACGTTAACGCTAGCTGGTCGACTACTGCTGGGGTGTGTTCAAAGTCGGCAACACGTAGCAAAACGTATATTTAAAAGGCAACAGTAGTGCGCTGAACGCCCCGTTGTGTCACGCAAACGTTGTAACTTTAGCAACTGAGAGGGCCATACTGTGCGTTCTCTTGGAAGAATTATCGGAGCGTGATGAAATAGGTTCAAATTCGTGTTTGATTTTTGAACTTTTTAAACTTCTACTTACCACAAACATGTCGTTTAATGTCATCAACCGTGGGGAATACAAAGCTCTAAGAGATGCATTTACACACTGCCGTCGTTGTGTTCATTGGGGCACTGTCGTTTAAAGATGGCGCGGTTTACATGCATGTTGCAGCTGATTAGTTGACACCCCTGGTACACCCACCAAACAGAGGATAACACACCTCAGACGCGGTTGTGTACCGTTGCACACCAGTTGTAGGAAACGGGTTGTTCTACCCGGAGAACAAATAGTTACCCTGGATGTAACTCCAGTTCTATGAGTACGTGCGTAGCCCTCTAACGGGCTTCGCTATTGGTTTACCCCTCCGTGCCTCCACCTCGGCGCATGAAAAGAAAATTGAACTCACCTGCTCCGTAGGAGTGGGTAGCGTACTCATCCCCTATAAAGCCCTGCCGCTGTCAGTGCTCGTCTCCCTTTGAAACTCAGCATCTCACATCCGGGGGCCAGCTGGGCAGGCAGTTAGAGGGCTACGCACGTACTCATAGAACTGGATTTACGTCCAGGGTAACTATTTGTACTATTTCGTACATGCTCCGCCCTCTAACGGGCTTCACTATTGGTTTAAACCTACGGCGAAGGCCGTTAGGGATGAATGTACTCCCAGGTGACCCCGCACCCTAGAGTTCTATATAGAAACCTACGAAGCTGTGTCCCTCCCTGGGTGGCATCGCCCGACTGCGTACCCCGACCCAGGTCGTGACACACCAAACAACACCAGACCCAGGCCGGTGTCAGACGGGGCCCCTTCCAATAAGGCCCCTTTTAGAACGAAAGTACAAAGGAATGAGGAGGGGGGCGGGGGCTTGTAACCGTCATATCCCGTGTAGCGCCCCTCCCCCCACACCTGCAGGCGAGGCGCCCCCAGAGCGCATCGCCCCAGGGTGTGGTAACATACTAGTTAGTGTTGGACTGAATGCGCGACCGAACTGGCGGTCATGTCCCTCAGATATGACCGCGCAAAGGTTGACGCGGAAGACCACGAGGCCGCCTTGCAAATTTCCTCCACAGACACGCCCCTAAACAGTGCTGTGGAGGATGCGATTCCCCGGGTAGAATGTGCGGTCAGCCCCGTCGGGGCGGTGAGGCCCACCGCCGAATAGGCTCTGCCGATAGCCTCACAGATCCAGTGGGCGAGGCGCTGCGATGACAGTGGGGCCCCTTGAGCACGCCCAGTGCTCACAAACAGCTGATCCGCCTTCCTAAGTCCTGCTGTGCGTCTCATGTACAGGATGAGCGCTCGCACTGGGCACAGTCTATGCAACCGTTCCTGCTCGCTGGTGGCATGGGGCAGAGGACAGAAAGCCCTTAGCCGAATCACCGAAGAACTGAAGGCTGAAGTGATGACCTTAGGTCGAAAGGACGGATTTGGGCGAAGTTCCACTGTGATCCACTATCCTCGCTTACGGTCAGGCATGACGGGTGCACGGAGAGGGCCCCCAATTCGCTCACCCTCCTGGCCGATGCTAAGGCTAAAAGGAGGGCCGTCTTGATCGATAGGGGATGCAGATCCGCCTGGTCCAAGGGTTCAAATGGTGGTCCCGCCAGGCCGTCCAGCACCGTCTGCAGATCCCTCTGTGGAACCACGCGCTGCATCGGGGGTTTCAGCCTGCGGACTCCCTTCAAAAACCGCTTTACCAGGGGGTGATTTCTTGCTGAGAAGCGGTCAAACCCATCATAGCCCACTGCAATGGCCGCCGCGAACACGCCCAAGGTGGATGCTGCACGGCCCCTCACGAAGAGCCCCTGAAGGAACTCTAGCACTCCCTGAAGGGGGCATGAGCGCGGGTTCAGGCCTCTCACCAGACACCAGCCCACGAAAATCCGCCAACGAGTCGCATAAGCCTTGGACGTGGCCGGGGCACGCGCATACTGAATTGTGGACACCACCGCTTCGGGTAGGCCCGATTCAGTTAACCTTACCCTTTCAGCTTCCAGGCCAGGAGGGGGCAGGTGCGGACGGCGTTCGGTATCCGAGTCTTGGTTAGGGGAGGGTCCGGAATTTCCCATGGGCTCCCCAACGCCAGCTGGATAAGGTCCGAAAACCATCTGGTGCTCGGGCACAGTGGTGCCACCACAATTATGGACAAGTGCTGCTCCCTCACTCTGCGAAGTAGTGGCATTAATAGCCGCCAGGGCGGGAACGCATATAGCAGGCCGGCCGGCCACACTGAATGGGCCAACGCATCCACCCCCAGGGGAGGATTGTCGGTAGGCCTCAGGGAGAACCACAGCGGGCACAGAGCGTTCTCCCTGCTCGCAAACAGATCCACCCTTGGTCGCCCGAACAGCCTCCAGATTCGCTCGGCTGTCGCTGGTGGAAGGCTCCAATCCTCCTCGGGCAGCGCCCCCCTGGACAATCCATCTGCCCGAGTGTTGAGGATGCCAGGAACATGCTGGGCCTTCAGGGAGCGCAAGTGGCGGTCTGCCCACACCAGGATGGAAGCCGCCACCTTGTGTAGGGCCGCTGATCTGACTCCCCCCTGTCTGTTGAGATAGGCTACCGCCGTCGTGTTGTCTGACCTCACCAGGATGTGCCTCCCCTCCAACTGTGGGGAAAAATGGTGCAGCACCCTCTGAACTGCCGAGAGTTCTAGTAGGTTGATGTGCTGCCGGGGCCCCTGCCATGTACCAGCGACAGAAGCAGGGCCACAAGTTCCTCCCCACCCTGTGAGGGAGGCATCCACAAATACATGGGCATAGTGAGCCATGCACTCCAACCGGACTCCCTCGCGGAGCCGGCTGCGTGAGGCCCAAAACGCTAAGGTCCGCCGTGCTTGCAATGGTATGTGAAGCATGCGCTGCTGGTCTCGCCTCGGATCCAGCCGAAGGCGTATAAACCAGCGCTGTAGATCCCTCATGTGCAGCAGCCCTAAGCGTACTACTAGATGGGCAGCAGCCATCATCCCCAGTAGCGACATGACTGCTATAGCCCGCACTGAGACTGCGTCCCGTAACTGTTGAGCACAAGCCAGGATCGCTCCCGCTCTCTCCACCGATAAGCGTGCGGTCATGGTCCGAGAGTCTAGCTGCATTCCCAAATATCGCGCCGTCTGGCTGGGCTGCAGGGTGCTCTTCTCGTAGTTGATGGCCCAGCCCAGCTGCGCAATATGCCACATCACCAACCTCGTATGAGCGATTGCCATCTGCTTGGAAGGGGCCAGGATCAGCCAATCGTCCAGATAGGTTAGAATCCGCACCCCCTTGCGCCGAAGCGGTGCAAAGGCCGTCTCCACACACTTGGAAAATGTCCGTGGTGCTAGGGAGTATCCGAATGGAAGACGGCAAAACTGAAAGATCCGGTCCTGTAGCGCAAAGCGAAGGAACTTCTGGTGGAGCAGCAGAATTGGGACATGAAAATAGGCATCTGTCAGATCTATTAATGTCATCCAATCTCCCGGCCTGACACATTCCAGCAATGCCTTCACCGTCAGCATTCGGAACGGTCTGCGCACAATGTGCTTGTTCAGCTCCCGGAGATCCAAAATGGGCCTCAGGCCTCCTGATTTTTTGGGGATCAGGAAATACGGGGAATAAAATCCCACTCGAGCTTCTGACAGAGGAACCGGTCTTACGGCCCTTTTCCGTAGAAGCGAGCTTACCTCTTCCTCTAAAAGCGTTCTTTGCGCGGAATTGGGGAACTTCGTCCATACGACGCCTTTGAATGGGGGAGGGCGGCAGCGAAACTGCAATGCATATCCCTTCCGCAACGTTCTGTCTAACCAACTCGGAAGGGGGGCGCACAACCTCACCCACGACTGATAGTGGTTCGTCAGTGGTGAAGTAGTTGACTCTATGGTCTCCGATTGCCAAGGCCCTCCCGCAACGCCCCGCCCCTTGTGGGAGGGTTCATCCGGGGGGCCCTGCCTGAAAGGGCTGAGAGGCTAATGGCAACAATGTATTCGCTGCAACCCGAAGCACGTCACCTGGTGACTCGCTCACCGTGGATGGTGGGGGCGCAGTTGACTCTGAGTCAAGCGGGAGCTCCCCCTGACGCTTACTCTCAGAAACATTGGTCCTTAAATACGTCACGAGCTGTGGGGCTGAACGAGTGACACCTTCCTCCACGGGTTTGGAAGCCCCAGTACCAGATTTATGCTCACATACACGACCCGTCCTTTGCCACTGGAATGTGTAGGGGGACTTTTGAGAAACTTCTTTAGAAATGGAGCCAGAATGGCGGTCAAGGCTGCCTCCGTGTGACCCGGAAGTGGAAGTCACCATGGGGAGGCGCACTGAAAACAAACTTTCGCCATTTTGAATGTTACGTGGTCCAATCTCTTCAGGCTGAGTGAAAAAGGGAGACGAGCACTGACAGCGGCAGGGCTTTATAGGGGATGAGTACGCTACCCGCTCCTACGGAGCAGGTGAGTTCAATTTTCTTTTCAGGCGCCGAGGTGGAGCCTCGGAGGGGTAAACCAATAGCGAAGCCCGTTAGAGGGCGGAGCACGTACGAAATAGAACGTAACACAACGATGTGCACTAGTGTGACTTTGAAGGCACCCCTGCTTTCAAGCCGGACGCGAAACGAATTTTGCACACAACAGATTACATTAAAAGTCAAGACAAATATAGGCGAAAGACATTGAATGCCATCTGTCGTGCGAAATATTCGTTTAACGTCCGGTGTGAGAGCAGCTTAACCCGTTTACGTTAGCCAGCAAACTCCCGGGTTAACCCAAATTTCCTGGCCAATAAAGCGGGATGCAGGATAGCCCTTGCTAGCGGCGATTAATCATAGCCGCAGTTATTCACTGGCTTGCTGCAACTAATGGGGATAAGTTAAAAAGCGATTCTGCCCGGACAGTACCTTAATGTTTAACTGCCGTGATCATTTAGGAGCGAGTCCAATAGTCATGACATTTAATTTGGTTACCTAACACACAAAATATAAAACACAACAGGCAACCAATGACGTAATCTAGTGGTAGGGGTTGTTGGACTCACTAGGAGAGCCATATCGTCATGTTACTATAGCACATCATTAACTTTATCAACAATACAACGTATTTATTGTTTTGACAATTTTTAAGAGTTTAGTCATATTCGTACAAGTCCGCCACGTTATTAGCAAACTGACAACGTGGTTTGCCAGCCACCGTAAGGTTATTCCATTTGAAATATGTCGTCTCCGCTACTTACACTGCCTGCAAAATTTGCACATGGGACAAGGTCACGCCTCCCTCCTAAAGTTTTTCTTTTTCTTCTTCTTCATTGGGGTTTTAAAGTTAATTAAAACTTGTGGTGTATTACCGCCAACCACTGGCACTATCATCTTAGGAGCATCATCTTGAGTACCCAATATAGGGACGAGGCAGAATAGTTCACGGTGTGCTGCAAAGAAAACTTGCTCCTTAAGAATCTGGCAGTTCACAATATTGGGCACGTGTCAAACTGACGCCATGGAGGGCCAAGAGGCTGCAGGTTTTCATTATATTCAAAAACTCCGCCAGATGATTTCATTGATTCCCTCACCTTCAAGCAGAGAACAGGGGACTCATGAGGGTATTCACCAGGTGGAGTTTTTGAATGGAATGAAACCCTGCAGCCTCTTGGCCCTCCATGGCATCAGTTTGACACCCCTGAAGGGCAATACATGACCATCTGGGATTAAATTCAACATTTTTTTGGTGGTACATATATGGCTACAATGGACAAAAAAAAT
The DNA here is from genome assembly GCA_029721435.1 of Gymnothorax reevesii. Classification (NCBI taxonomy): domain Eukaryota; kingdom Metazoa; phylum Chordata; class Actinopteri; order Anguilliformes; family Muraenidae; genus Gymnothorax; species Gymnothorax reevesii. Next base: position 14,081,113 of record CM056577.1, on the reverse strand, counting down.
TCACATTTTTTATGCATGGAACCCTTTGTGAAATTTTTGAGGGGCTCTTAAAACGTGTGAGGAAGGGAAGGTGAAATTGAAGAAAATGAAAAATCCAGTTTTCACCTTCAAATATCTCTGTGCGCCCTCATTTCACCTCTGATATTTTGTGACCTAACTGCCACTTAAAGGTGACATACAAAACCCAAAACCAGTGAAGTTGGCAAAGACAAGTTACTTAATGTTCGAACAGGTAAACTTTGGAATTTTTTGCAAATATTATCTCATTTGGAATTTGATGCCTGCAACACGTTTCAAAAAAGCTGGCCCAAGTGGCAAAAAAGACTGAGAGAGTTGAGGAATGCTCATCAAACCCTTATTTGGAACATCCCACAGGTGAACGGGCTAATTGGGAACAGGTGGGTGCCAAAATTGGGTATAAAAGCAGCTTACCTGAAATGCTCAGTCATTCACAAACAAGGATGGGGCGAGGGTCACCACTTAGTGAACAAATGCGTGAGCTGCTTTGCAGTGTATTCAATTGAATATAGGTTGAAAAGGATTTGCAAATCATTGTATTCTGTTTTTATTTACGATTTACACAACGTGCCAACTTCACTGGTTTTGGTTTTGTTCATTGATGGTACCAAGGAAAGTTGATTGCTAGATGTGAAAAAAAAAATTGTTGTGCGGTTTTTGAGAAATCTTTTTTTTATTATTTCTCTGTCCTATGTTTAACAAAATAAAAAATAAAACGTCTGGAAATATGGTGTTATGGCCCCAATTTCTTATTACAATTTACAACACAACAGCAACAGCAAGGGATGACAGACACAGTTTTAAAAACTTAAACACATTTAATTAAACACAACAAAGACTAAACTACTATTTACAACTACAGACCAAGATTGATTACAAAAAAACAGAAATATTTACAGTCCCTTTTTGGTGGGGTTGGTGATGTCCTGGGTGAGAAAAATCCACAAACGCAGGCAAAAATCCACAAAAGAAACGTCACAGGTCTTGAACAGAATGGCAGGTCTGGTCATCTTCTTGCAATTTCTCCTACTACTTTACTGTCTCAATTCTTTTCCTTATATACTCTTTTGCAGACCCCACCCACATTTAGACCTCTTTTTTTTAACTTTCCGAGACTTGCCCCAGACATGTCCAGGACATGTCTAAACATGACTCCAGTCTGAGCTGAACAAAAAAAAGGTAAATACTGCCATTTAGTGGCCTATATTCACATTACACCTCCATTCCAAAAGGGAAAAATTTTGACTCATAAAGGCAAAATTTTTCTTTTCAATACAAAATGGTTAAGTGAACACTTGTCTATATATACATATCATACAATATTCAAACGCATGATATATATATACACATTCAAACACGGGATAAGCAATCAGCAATTACATTGTCTGTACCCTTCACATGCTTAATTTCCAAGTCAAACTCCTGTAAAATCAAACTCCAATTCAACAATCTCCGATTCTTGTTTTTCATCTTACTCAAAAACATTAACGGATTGTGGTCAGTGTACACAATCATTGGCTTTTGTCCTGTACAAACATAAACCTCAAAGTGTTGTAAAGAAAGGACCAGAGCCAACAGTTCCTTCTCTATTGTGGAATAGTTCCTTTGGTGGCGATTGAACTTCCTGGAGAAGTATGCCACGGGATGCTTAATGTCATCAGAGTCACTTCTCTGTAGGAGCACAGATCCACAAGCTTGGTCGCTAGCATCGACCGCGATGGAGAACGGTTTGTTGAAGTCAGGAGATTTGAGCACGGGGAAGTGACACAGCAGAGACTTCAGGTGATCGAAGGCTCTCTGGCATGCATCATCCCAGGTGAACTTTACGCCTTTCTTCAGTTGGTTAGTTAGACTGAGAGCAATCTCAGCAAAGTTCTTGCAGAACTTGCGGTAGTACCCGATCATTCCAAGGAAGCGGCTTGGACTTTAGCATTTAGGGGTGCCACCTTACCCTGGCCTATGACGTAGCCAAGATAGGTGACAGTAGCACAACCAAAGTCACTCTTGCTCAGGTTAACAGTCAGGTTAGCCTGGGTCAGGCGCTGGAACAACGTCTCTACATCTTTTAGATGTTCTTCCCAGGAGTCACTCCATGTGATCAGGTCATCGATGTACGCACCCGTGTGTGGCAATCCGGCGATTGTAGACTGTATCATCCTTTGGAACGTGGCTGGGGCATTTTTCATGCCAAAGGGTAGGACTTCATACTGGTACAATCCAGATGGTGTGGCAAAAGCAGAGATGCTCCTGGCCCTCTCAGTTAAAGGCACACACCAATAACCCTTCAATAAATCAATCTTGGTCAGAAACTTTGCTTGCCCCACACTATCAATACAATCATCAATCCTAGGTATTGGAAACACATCAGTTCTAGTTACAGCATTGACTTTGCGATAATCTGTACAGAATCTAGTACTTCCATCAGGTTTTGGAACTAGCACACAGGGTGAACTCCAATCGGAGTTGGAGGGTCTGATAATATCATGTTTTAACATGTACTCAACCTCTTTCTCAGCAATCTTTCTCTTTTCAGGATTCATCCGGTATGGATGCTGTTTTATTGGTTTGGCATCACCAACATCTACATCATGAGAGGCTATAGTAACTCTCTTTGGAACATCAGGAAACAAATCCTCATATTTCTTGATCAACCTTTCAAACTGATCTCTCTGTGAGGGTTCTAAGTGCTGGAGTTTTACATCAAGATTTTGCAACACTTCAGAATTCGACAATTTACATGAAAGAACTTCAGCTTTAATTCTAGGTTCATCATCTTGAAACTCCCCCTCATCTTCACACGTTTCGACCATTGGAGAATCTGAAATGACAGCTGCAACCCTAGCATTTCTGTCAGGATAAGGCTTTAGCATGTTAATATGACACAATTGTTTTGGTTTTCTCCTATCTGGAGTCTTCACAATGTAATTGAGATCATTGAGTTTTGTCAGAATTTCATAAGGACCATGAAATCTAGCCTGCAATGGATTGGACTGCAAGGGAAACAACACAAGGACCTTTTCTCTTGGTTTAAACTCACGGCTTCTAGCCTTATGATCATACCAAGTTTTCATTTTTCCCTGACTTGATTTCAAGTTCTCTTTGGCAAGGTCACATGCTGCACGCAATCTTTCCTTGAACTTGCCAACATAGTCTAACAGACTGATATGCGGCTCTTTCTCTTGCCATTGTTCACTCAATAATAGCAAAGGTCCTCTCACTTCATGACCAAACACCAGCTCAAATGGACTGAATCCAGTAGACTCCTGCACTGCTTCTCTAGCTGCAAACAACAGCAAATGAACCCCTTCATCCCAGTCTTTCTCATGGTCATAACAATAAGTCCTCATCATTGTCTTGAGAGTGGAATGAAACCGCTCTAATGCACCCTGACTTTCTGGATGATAGGCACTAGAAAGAATCTGCTTTGCACCTAGTTCATACACAACCTGCTGAAACAATCCTGAAGTGAAATTGCTACCCTGGTCTGACTGAATTTCCCTGGGAAGGCCAAACAACGTGAAGAACTTTATCAAAGCCTTCGAGATTGCAGTTGCCTTGATGTTACGTAGAGGTATGGCTTCGGGGAATCTGGTAGATGCACACATGATTGTCAACAAGTACTGATTTCCAGATCTAGTCTTGGGTAATGGACCAACGCAATCAACAATGACCCTAGAAAATGGCTCCCCAAATGCTGGGATAGGCTGCAATGGAGCTACAGGTGGGTCTAACTGGTGTTTTCCAACTACCTGACAAGTGTGACAGGTTTTGCAAAAGTTGGAAACGTCTTTCCAAAGCCCAGGCCAAAAGAAGTGTTTCATGATCTTATCAACAGTCTTGTTAACACCAAGATGACCTCCTAAAGGTAAACTATGAGCCATTGTTAAGATCTCATTCCTATAGACCTTCGGAACAACAATTTGCCTGACCACTGCCCAATCTGCATTGGCAGGGATATCAGGAGGGCGCCACTTCCGCATCAACACACCATCCTTGAGATAATACCCAACTGGAACTGCGTCTATTTCTTTATCAGGAAGGCCTCTCCTCTTTAGTACACAAATTTCAGGATCATTAGTTTGCTCCTCAATCAACCGCTTTCTGGACAGAGACAAGTCTCCAGACACATCAAAATCACCAGACTCATCCGGCTGGCTGAATAGAGAACTGATAAAAGTATCTGATAAGTCCTCAAACGGAGAAACCATAGTAGGCCAATCAGAGTCATGAGGCGAATCACCTGAGTCCTGACTATTCAATGTACTGGACGGCACCACATCATCTTCTTCCTTAGCCTTCTTGGCCATAGCACGAGTCACTGCGCAAGAAGGATACAGAGATGGGTCCTCATCCCCATCTTCAGTGCTCGGCTGTGAAGTAAGATGTACAGGGGGAACTACTTTGCCCCCAGCCAGGTCATTGCCTAGCAACAGAGAAACACCCTTTATAGGTAGACTTGACATAAGTCCCACCTTTACCTGTCCTGTAACTAAATCTGACTTCAAGAATATAGAGCGCAGGGGTACAGATACAGTCCTCCCTACAATACCTTGTACAAGTATGAAATCCCCTGAAGCGGTCTCATCACGTAACTCCAAGGAGTCCATCAACAAAAGTGACTGAGAAGCTCCGGTATCCCTTAGGATATATATGGGGACAGGAGTAGTATGCTCATTCAGAGCCACAAATCCCTCTGACACAAATGGAAGAAATTCCTCCCTCACGAAGTCAGCTGTATCAGGCTTTTTAGCCCCACAAGAAGCAGGCAATTTAGCAGATTGGTTATCTACTACAGGGGTTTCTAACCTTGTTTTCACAAAGGCATTTGGTTTGGTATCCTTTTCTTTTTCTTTCTTAGCTTTAAGGAACCAACAGTTAGTTGTAACATGACCAGATTTCTTGCAATAACTGCAAACTAGACCACTTTTGTCACTGTCAGCTTTCACACTTTGATCAGACCTGTTACTGGATTTCTGAGCACCATCACCAGATTTGTCTTTGTCTTTGGGTGAGGAATCTTGGGTATCACCATAACCCTTTTTCTGAAATTGGGACCATCTATTATTACTGCTAGACTGAAATTTGGACTTATGTGTGAGAACATATTCATCTGCAAATTTGGCAGCTGATTGCAAATTCAGTGCTTGCTTCTCATTAAGGTAGGTCTTAACATCATCTTTAACACAGTTCTTGAATTCTTCAACTAACACCATCTCTTTTAGTGAGTTGAAATCATCCTTGACCTCCATAGAAGTACACCAGCGCTCAAAGCAAACCTGCTTTTCATTAGCAAATTCAACATAAGTCTGATTTTCAGATTTCTTCAGACCTCTGAATTTCTGTCGGTAAGCCTCTGGAACCAACTCATAAGCTCTCAAAATAACCTTCTTGACAACCTCATAATCAGAGGAATCATCTGCAGACAAAGCCGAATAGGCTTGTTGAGCTTTACCCTTGAGGACAGTTTGCAACATCAGAGGCCAGTGTCCCTTTGGCCACTGGCAACTCTTTGCTACCTTTTCAAAACACTGGAAATAGTTGTCAACATCCTTTTCCGAAAATGGAGGCACCAGTTTTACCTCCTGGCTAGCCCGAAATTTATTTTCAGTTTGAATTTTTATTTTTAGTTGCTCCATTTGGAGTCTTTCTTCTCTATCGAATTTCTCTAATTCAAAATCTCTCTGTCTTGCAAATTTTTCTAACTCAAATTCTCTTTGTTTTTCTTTTTCTTCCCTCTCAAATTCTCTTTGTTTCTCTTTTTCTTCCCTTTCAATCTCTAGCATTTTTAATTTAAGTTCCATTTCTATATTTGGATTTTCCACTGGAAACTGTTCCAGATCTCCTGCTGCAAACACATTTTCATCAATGTAATATTCAACTATCTCTCTAGCCAGTCTTGCTTTTCGCATGGCTGGTTTTACCTCTGTCAGCTCCAAATGTCTGCAAATTTCTAGCAGTTCTGTCTTTTTAAAAGACTTCAAAACCCCTACGGTTGGTGATGCCAAGAAATCATCCATTGCTGTTGTCAATATATATGTATTCAATTAAAAAAATCAATTTTACAATTTGAATTGTTAGATTTTTAATAAATTACTCTCAAAATGGTCTATCCCGGACCTTGAGCCCCCAATTTGTTATAGCCCCAATTTTTTATTACAATCTACAACACAACAGCAACAGCAAGGGATGACAGACACAGTTTTAAAAACTTAAACACATTTAATTAAACACAACAAAGACTAAACTACTATTTACAACTACAGACCAAGATTGATCACAAAAAGACAGAAATATTTACAGTCCCTTTTTGGTGGGGTTGGTGATGTCCTGGGTGAGAAAAATCCACAAACGCAGGCAAAAATCCACAAAAGAAACGTCACAGGTCTTGAACAGAATGGCAGGTCTGGTCATCTTCTTGCAATTTCTCCTACTACTTTACTGTCTCAATTCTTTTCCTTATATACTCTTTTGCAGACCCCACCCACATTTAGACCTCTTTTTTTTAACTTTCCGAGACTTGCCCCAGACATGTCCAGGACATGTCTAAACATGACTCCAGTCTGAGCTTAACAAAAAAAAAGGTAAATACTGCCATCTAGTGGCCCATATTCACATTACAATGGTCTCATAGTATGTTATGACAAATTTACATGAAAATTCATAAGGCTAAAAAAAGAAAAAAAATGTTCCAAATGACAGACGACGGACGCCACACCACGACAATAGCTTTTCGGCCAATAGAGCCGGTAAGCTAAAAATTGGAGGTCATTCTGGAATTCAGGAAAAAGAAAATGGACAGCCTGTATTCATCAGCGGTAACCGTGTGGAGAGGGTCTCGGACTTCAGCTTCCTGCGAGTCCACATCATGGAGGACCCGACCTGGGCCGCAAACACTGCAGAGCTGGTAAAGAAGGCCCAGCAAAGACTATACTTCCTGAGAGTTGCCAGGAAGAACATCCCCCAGACACTGTTGATGTCCTCCTATCAATGCTCTATAGAAAGCATGTTGACATTCCATCTCTGTGCGTGGTTCTACAGCAGCAGAGTGGCACAGATGGCGACACTCCAGGGCGTTATGTCGCCCAGAAAACTCTCGGCTACACTCTCCTCTTACTTGAACTACACAATTCCAGCTGCCTAAGAAAAACCCTAGACATATCACCCGGGACACAATCTGCTTGAATTGTCAGACAGACAGTACATGACTGCAAGGGAAAAAAACAGACAGACTGAAAAAAAGCTTTTACCAAACAGCCTTGAGAGCATTAAATGCTGCCAAGGCATGATTCAGTTCGTACCGTATGCATTGTGCTGGGGGATCTGTGCAATATTGTTGTATGTGGTTCTCTGTATGGGTTTTGTTTTTGTGTTAGTTTTTACTAATTTCAGTATGCATGTATGTATGCAGGTATGTTCTTACATTTTAGTATTCATTTTTGTACTCATACATTTGCACTCAATTTCTTTGTACATGTTACAATGATAATAAACATTATTCTGATTCTGAGTTGAAAACTACTCTATCTGGCTGGATGAGGTGCTGGAAGCATAAGAGGGCTCAAATCAGCAAAGACCCCCACCACTCACCAAGATCCATGCAATGTGTCACTTTAGTTAAGAGAAGGTCCACTTATGAAAAGCTTCTATACAGTGAAATGTTGCAGATCTGAGTGTGCAAAGGTCTTTTCTAACAGTATGAGAATTCAAGAAAGATTTAAGTTGCACTTGTCATTCCACCTGCCATCCCAGAAAGCATTTCAGTTTTAGTTTTTTCTCCAGAACATTTTCTTGGTGTGCTATCTGTTCTTTCATGGGGTGAAGAGTAACAATTTGTGATCATTACTCCACTCAGATTTTAAAAGTGATACTAAACGAATCCTCTTACAATGACAGATAGAAATACCGTAGAAATTTCATGTCAAATCAACCAAATTTTAATCAACTTTCCCACCAAAAAAAAATTATTTTTATTATATTCCCCACAGTGGAAGATTTATATATCTGGTATGAAATGGTACAATAATTAAGCTCAATTATTGCCAGTTCTTGAGATTTAGCTTCTTTTAGGGAGGGGGGGTCAGTTTTAAGAAAATCGCCATAATTTTGGAGTAAGTTTGAGGGCCTGAGAGATGCATTTGCAGAGCAGGCAGACCCGTAAGTTTCATTTTGTCATGAGAATAGTTGCAGAACTCTTCGCTTAAGCTCCTTTTCTTTACTCAGTGTGTTTAGTTTACCGGTACTGTGGCCTGAAAAAAGCAAAAAAATCATCAATCATGCAAATTTTTTCCAAATTCAATGCATTTATTATTCTGTAACTAATTAAGATGAAGCCCTGAGACTTGGTATGCAAACTGTCGGTCATCTTCCGTAGACCACAAAAAATATCAAAGTCACAATGGTTGTATTTAATGTTTTAATAACCTTGGAAGTTTGCTTCAAATGAAAATAGCGTATTTTGGGTTATTATAGTGGGTATATATCTCAAAAGGGACACAAGTGTTCAATGTCATATTTTTAGCGCTTGAAGGCATGGGTGTTGGGTCTAACTTATTAAAAAACTGGAGATGTAAAACTCTTCCTTTAGACTGTACAGCATGCCAATCATATTAAGTGATTATCATTGGCTGATGTAGGGTATTGTTGCATTCCACCGCCAGGTGGCTGCAAATCCCAAAAGCACGGCCCATTGGAAAGACTTGAAATCTCTGCCAGCATAGCTGGATTTGAACTTTGGCCTATATCTCAGCTGTACTTTGGCCTAGATATGCTCAAATTTAAGCACTTGTTCCTCTCGTGCTATTCTAACATCCAGCAAAGTTTGGTTAAAATCTATGTGGCCGTTTTTGAGATATCCTGCTAACAGACAGACGGACAGACAGACAAACAACCAAACAAACAAACCAACCAAAGCCGGTGAAAAAATACACTTCCTTGGCAGAGGTGAACAAGTTTGTGTCTCATATTCATCTTTTCAATTACACCATGGCTCAGGTGCCCCGAAAATTAAGTAAGACACGTAATATGATTGGCATGCTGTACAGTCTAAAGGAAGAGTTTTACATCTCCAGTTTTTTAATGTTAGACACAGGACCCATGCCTTCAAGCACTAAATATATGACATTCATCAATTGTGTCCCTTTTGAGGGATATACCCAGTACTGCCAATGCATATCTAATGTGCAAAGTTTTATCAAAATTTTGATGTGGGGGGCTCTGGATGAGTTGACACAGAATGACCCCATAGCTGAAACATTAAAGCACCTGAAAGCAAGTTTTGATATCTTACGTTAATGCTGGAGAGTAATATTTTTCAGGACTGGATTAATCCAATTTAAAACAAGGGGAAAAAACCCCGTTTAAAGTGCCATTCTGCACTCAGCAAATTAAGCTTGGGCATGGTCACCCAATTTGTGCTCGACTACATGCATGTAGTTTGCCTCGGTATCATGAGGAAAATGCTTAGATTTTGGACAAAAGGAGACCTGAAGTACAGATTGTGCTCCCTTAATGTTAATACCATCTCAGACAGACTTTCAGGGATGTCACAATACATACCCTGTGAATTTGCAAGAAAGCCAAGATCGCTTTCAGAGTTAGACCGCTGGAAAGCCACCGAGTACAGGCAATTCCTTCTTTACACTGGTCCAGTGGCACTCAAAGGAATCCTCCCAACTCCACTGTATGCCAACTTTATGACATTGTCCATCAGCATCTATCTGATGCTTTTTCCTACGCTGTGTCACCATTATTGCGATTTTGCAGACTCATAAGGTATTTCATCAAAGAGTTCGGGACCTTGTATGGTGTTGAGGAGATTGTTTACAACGTTCACTGTTTGTGTCATCTGGCAGAAGACGTGAGGAGGTTTGGTCCACTAGACTGTGTGTCCGCATTTCCCTTTGAAAACATTCTGGGCCACCTAAAAAGAAAGGTCCAAAAGCCTCAGCGTATTCTGCAGCAAATTGCAAATGTTGTGGAGAGGCAGTCCAAACACATAAAATCAACTTCATACGCAGATAAACCAAAAATTGGAGGAAAGCACTCAAAAGGGCCAACAGGGCCACAACTTGCTACAGCTACGCAGTACACGAAGGCCTCAATTGAAAATGACATGATAAAATGCAAAACTGGAGACAACTGTGTCATGGACAGGGGACAGCTCGGTTTGGTGGAGAATATTTTGCATGACACCACCACAGAGGAAACGTTCATCCTGTTCAGTCAGTTTGTAGATCTATCCCCACTATACACTGAACCTATAAACTCACAAGATATAGGCATCCATACAGCTTGTGAGCTTGATGCTGTTGTCAAAGTGTACAAGCTGTCTGATATTAAGGCAAAATATGTTCTGCTCCCACTTGGATTTGGCTGGGCAGCAATGCCATTGCTGCATTTATATTAGAGTCAGTCCTGGACAGGGACAACAAAATTGACCACAGCAATGTAGCCCCCTCCTCATCCACTTCATTAAACCCTACCCACCAGTACGCCACCTCTGAGGGCCTCTTATTATAGTACTGCATTATACCAGATCTTGCTTCTTTTGTGTTGCGGCACAGGAGATATTTACAGTGATTTGTTATGATAGAGGTTTTGAGTAAACCCTGGTAAGGTAGGAGCCGTGTGAACAATCTGAACTGATTTTTGATCTGTTCCTCCATCGGCTCACTACTTTATTATTTTGACTTTGTTACACCAACAGGCTGTAACCAGATGTGGTGCTCTTGAGCTACCATAGTCACTTGTGGCTGCCCTAAGCGGGTTCAGTCAGTGCCAGTGCCCGCGTTTCATTCTCGGATTGACAGCTGAGATTGTTGAGTAGTGACAGTGCAAATGACGCACCTCCTCTCGGCGGCTGAGACCTGCCCATTAAGTGCTAATGGCTCTTTTTCTCTCTCCTGTGCCACAAGCCGTTCCATTTTCTTGATGCAGTAGCATTTTTCTTTTTTTTTTGGTGGGCTTTATGTAGGCTATTGACAACACACAAAATAATAAGTCAAGTGTCACTGTACACATCACAAACAGCTCATTTGTTATTACTGAAGTGCTTGTCGCATTCACGTGGCACGTGTCAGCATTACAATACCACGCGCTTTTCTTTATTTCCTCCCGTGTCTCACTGGAAAAGCAATAAAAATCAATTGATTCTTCAATTAGCCGCAAATACAGTACATACCTCACCCTTGCATTTCTTTTGGAGTTAAGTATATAACCACTAAATGGCCAAACTAGTAATGATTTTCACCTCTTTTACCGTAATACTCCTGTACTCGTTCTAGAAGAAAGCGGCAAAGTGTGCCAGACTGACTGCCATGTTGGTGTTGGTAGGTGCCGAATATTGAGCGAGACGAGAGATGTAGGGGATGTAGCTCATTTAGTGGTCTCAGACCAAGTAAATATAACTTCAAAACTTTGACAACCTACGACTTTCTTGACTTGAAAAAACATCTTTTCAACAGATAAACATCATATGTGAAATTCAGACCCCAAAATGAACAAAAATTCACGTTTCTTTCGCCATTGACCACCATCAAAAATTTTTTCTAAGTATAGCCACATGAATACAGAAGTACTGGTACTAGAAGTACTAAGCATAACCTCGGCTCTCTATTATAAGTTGCGCCTCACCTGACTGCGTGGAATAGATAACATTACATTATCTTTGTTTTAAAAACATGCAGACTTTACTTACCTACGTACTAAGGGACTTCTACTGATTTGACAAAACATTTACTCATCTCTCACTTGACTCATCTATATCCACTAAAGATGCCAAGCTATGCTGGTTTCAAACTCAAGTTAGTATTTTTCAGTATTTTAGGAGGTTTCTGTACTCTTAATTTTTTTATTTCTTAATGTACCATAATTTTATTAGTATTATATATTGTATTTGTATTATATACCATATTAATGTACCATAATATTCATTTTAATTAATAATGCATTATCTTTTCTTCATTTCAACAGATGGACTCACCTTTTTTCCATGTCGTGGAATTCTTGGGACGGGGGGAGGTGGAAGTCGTCAGCAGTGCGTGGATGGTTGGGGAGGATGTCTGCTATTGGCCTCCATTCAAATTTCCAAATTCCATTAAAAAAGCTCAGCTGCAGCATCACATACCAGGACCTGACTGGGAACCATATAAAGTGCGCTCACTCTACAAAACATGTAAGTCATTTAGGAAATATTGTTGGTTAACTTGTAATGCAATCTCCGTAATAATAATAATAATAATATACTTCCGAAATAATGCCCTTGCCATTTCTTGCAGGCTCAATTTGTAACTCTAACATTTGTTAAATTAGGTGTCAATTCATTTGTGCTTATATGGTCAAGCTAAAGTTCAGACAAAAAGTTGACCTTAATGGACAGTCCACTGCTGGTCAAAGCGAAAGGGCACCTTCTTAAAAACACGGCGCTTCACCATCAGTTCTGAGCCTGGGTTTAGAGTATCAGCGACTGTCTGAATGATTTTGAGTTCAGCTCATCACATTTGAAAAATTGAAGTGGTGCATGTTTCTTTTCTTTCTTTTTTTCTTTTTTTTTTCTTTACAGCTGATTACGAAAAGGCAAGGAAAAAAGCAAAAAAGGCTGAGGGAACGTCTCACCTGAATTCGGAAAGTGACAGCGGCTGGGGAGGCTCATCAGGATAAGGCAGTGAGTTCTTGCATTGATTATTTAAAACTAACACAGGTAAAAGAAGTACTCAGGTCTTTCACTTGAATAATAATACAACAATGTAAGAACAAGTCAAATGTTAAAATCCAACATAATATTCTTGAATTATTATTAGCACTGCATCAATAAATAACTGGCCTTTTACAGCTGAATTATTGTTGAAAGCATGTTGTCAGAGTACCATGAGTGTGAGGTTTTACGAAATGAGCCAAGAGCGAAAACCAGATAAATGCAAAATGGAGGCTTTATTTCTGAAGGGGGAAACCCCCCAACAGAGCTGGCAACAGTACAATGTCCACAATCCACAAACAGAATCCAAAGGGCAAAGTCCAAAACTGTAACCAGGGCACCAATAACAAAACTCAAGGTCAGGCAAAAATGGTTCGGTACACAGGCGTGGGTTTGGTGGAGAGACAAACTCATAAGCCGTAAACAGTCCGAATCCAAATACCAGGGCAGCAAAGACAATAGACGTGGTCGGGCAAAAATAGGTCAAAACTCACGAAGGCAATCAGATCCAAAAGGGCAAACCAAAAAACAAGTGTCGGGCAATCCAGTCAGAAAGAAAATATCACAGTGAGCAAGGCGAGGAACGTAGCACAAGACAAAGGAGTAAAGACGATCTGACAAGGAACTAAAAGTGCAGACACCTTATATACACATCCGGGGTGAACACATGACTAGGGTAAACAGGTGTAATCAATGACATGGGAGTGACACATGAGGAAAACTAATTACATGAATTTGGCGAATGCCGAAACGCAGACAGGGATAACGAGACATTCCTATGAACGAATAACAGCTCCGGTTAAGGAGTACTAAAGTGTATAGTCTAAAGAAAAGAGAAAGCCTGAGATATAAATGGAAACTGCAGTAGAGATAATTAGTGATAGGCAAGGAGGGCGGAGATACAGATTGGGCGAATGCTGAGAGATCGTTAGTCTATTAGTATGTGCAGCTATACAATCCCGAGTGCAAGTTAGTCAGTTAGTATGAATATACAATGTTAATCGGGGTTAGTAATTATCGAAAACAATAAACTGTTAGTAGGGTTAGTAGATAGCATAAAGAGAGAGGAAGGAAGAAAACGAGATATGAAGAAAGATTGAAATCCCAGAAACCAGGAAATCACCCGAATGAGTGACACGTCAGACAAGGGACCGTGGGCAAAGACCTACACCAGACAAGACAGGGGAAAACGAAGTGCAGGACAAGAACCAAAAACCAAAAACAAGACTATGAAACATGGCAAGGCTATGAAACATGGCAAAGACGTAAATAATAACAAAACAAGAAAAATAATAAAACATGAAATCAAACAACCAAAACACAATACATAATCCTAGGGATGGTCAGAGGCAGGCAGTGGTCACTAAAACACAAAAGGCATACATGGCAAGCCAGGCACAGAACTTAAACATGGGGCTAGACAAAAGACATGGCTGAAATGCAGAATCACAACAGAACCCCCCCCCCCAACGAACGCCTCCTGGCGTTCAATTCGAAGAGCGTGATGCAGCATGATAGTCTCTTATTAAAGTCTTATCCAGAATGTGTCGGGCAGGAACCCAACTGCGGTGTTCTGGTCCGTAACCCTCCCAGTCGACGAGGTACTGTAGACCTCTGCCTCGTCGACGAGAGTCCAGGAGGGCACGGACCGTGTAGGCTTCGCCTCCGTCGATGATCCGGGCGGGTGGAGGGGGATCAGGTCCAGAGGACAGGTGGTGGGTTACAGCAGGTTTTACTTGTGACACATGGAAAGTTGGGTGTATACGTCGCATGGATAGGGGGAGACGGAGGCGAATGGCAGTGGGACTAAGGACCCTCTCGATAGTGAAAGGGCCCAGGTATTTGGGGAAAAGCTTACCCCCGTTACCTCTGAGGGGGATGTCCCTAGAAGACAGCCAGACCCGTTGCCCAGGTCGGTACGCCGGAGCCGCTGTGCGTTTCTTGTCGGCCAGTTCCTTCATCCGGGCAACCGATCTGAGCAGGACCTGGCGGGTGGTGACCCAGGTGCGTCTGCACCTACGGACGAACTCGCTGGCAGATGGAACAGCTACCTCCTCCTCCTGGGACGGGAACAACGGAGGCTGGTAGCCCAGGCAGGCCTTGAAGGGGGAGACGCCGGAGGCAGCAGAGGTGTGGCTGTTCAAGGCGTACTCTACCCATGGCAACTGATAACTCCAGGAGGAGGGGTTCCTAATGCAGAGACAACGCAGAACACTTTCCACACATTGGTTAGCTCGCTCGGTCTGGCCATTGGTCTGGGGATGGAAACCTGAGGATAAACTGACTGACGTGCCTAGGGCTTTAAAAAACGCTTTCCAAAAAAGTGCTGTGAACTGGGGACCACGATCAGAAGTGATGTCGGTGGGTATGCCATGAAGCCTAATGACATGTTGAATGACCAGATTGGTGGTGTCTTGAGCGGAGGGAAGTTTAGTGAGGGGAACTAAGTGAACGGCTTTGGAAAATCTGTCAACAATGGTGAGAATGGTGGTGTGGTGGTTGGATGGGGGAAGACCTGTGATGAAGTCTAGTGCAATGTGGGACCAGGGACGATGTGGTGTCGGAAGGGGCTGGAGTAAACCTTGTGGTGGTTGGTGAGAGGACTTAGCCTGGGCACAGACCGAGCAAGCTGTAACGAAACCCTGGACATCTTGGCTAAGTTCTGGCCACCAAAACCTCTGGAGGATGAAGCTCTTAGTGCGGCGAATCCCAGGGTGGCAGGACAGTCTAGATGCGTGTCCCCATTCCAGGACCTTGGGGCGCAGGGCAGCTGGAACAAATAAGCAGTTAGTGGGACACGCACTAGGGGTAGCAGCATTGGTCTGGGCATTCTTAACCTCTCTCTCTATGTCAAAACATATGGCATTGAAAAACGCTTCCTTAGGGAGGATAGTATCCTTGTTAAGTTCCTCCTCCTGGATCTCAAAACATCGGGATAGGGCATCAGGCTTCACATTCTTACTTCCAGGCCGGTAGGCAATGTGGAAGTTAAAGCGGGAGAAGAATAACGCCCACCTGGCTTGCCGCGGATTGAGTCTTTTGGCTGTCTGCAGGTACTCCAAATTCTTGTGGTCAGTCCAGACAATAAAGGGAACCTTGGATCCTTCCAGCCATTGCCTCCATTCTTCCAAGGCCAACTTCACCGCCAACAGCTCCCGGTTGCCGATGTCGTAATTTCTCTCCGCTGAGCTGAGGCGGCGAGAGAAGAAGGCACATGGATGGATTTTCCCATCCTCCGTGGACCTCTGAGACAGAATGGCTCCAGCTCCAATATTGGAGGCGTCCACCTCGACGATGAACTGGAGCTCTGGGTTGGGAATAGTGAGGATGGGTGCAGATGTGAATCTGGTCTTTAATTCTTTAAAGGCGTCCTCTGCTTTCTCCGACCAACGAAACTTGAATTTGGAGGAGGTGAGAGCAGTAAGAGGAGCCGCAACAGAACTATAGTTCCTGATGAACCGCCGGTAGAAGTTGGCAAATCCTAGGAAACGTTGGAGTGACTTACGGTCCTCTGGTCGGGGCCACTTGGTAACTGCCTCCACCTTTACTGGGTCCATGCGAATGGTGCCAGGAGAAATAATGTAACGCAAAAAGGTGGTGGTTTCAACAAAAAACTCACACTTCTCGGCCTTTACGAAAAGGCGGTTCTCCAAGAGGCGACGGAGCACTTGACGAACATGCTGAACATGGTCCTCCTGGGATTCAGAAAAAATCAGAATATCGTCAAGATAGACAAAAACAAACTTGTTTAACATGTCTCTTAAGACGTCATTGACGAGGTTTTGAAACACTGCTGGAGCGTTGGTAAGCCCGAAAGGAAGAACCAAATATTCCCAGTGCCCCGTGGGAGTGTTAAAGGCGGTCTTCCATTCGTCCCCCTCTCTGATTCGCACTAAGTGGTATGCATTCCGGAGGTCGAGCTTAGTGAAGATCTTGGCTCCTTGCAGGAGATCAAAAGCGGTGTTCATGAGGGGAAGTGGGTAGCGGTTCTTAATAGTTATCTCGTTGAGGCCCCGGTAATCAATACAGGGTCTTAAGGATCCATCCTTCTTGGCTACGAAGAAAAAACCCGCACCAGCAGGGGATGATGACGGGCGTATAAGGCCAGCAGCGAGAGACTCTGAGAGATACTTCTCCATAGCTTGGTTTTCTGGTCTGGAGAGTGAGTAGAGTCGGCCTCTAGGGGGCATAGTACCTGGCTTCAGGTTTATGGTGCAGTCATAGGGTCGGTGAGGTGGTAAGCTGGTGGCCCGAGACTTTGAGAAAACCTCCTTGAGGTCATGGAATTCAAGAGGAACCTTTTCCAGGTCTGGAATCTCCGGAGGAGATGGGTTGTGTAGAGGGTCGAGGGCGTTGCGGAGGCATGTCAGGGAGCAGTTGGGGCTCCATCCCTTAATTTCATTCTTGCGCCAGTCGATCTCTGGTAGGTGTTTGGCCATCCATGGATGGCCCAGGACGATAGGAGCATGGGGAGAGTGTAACAGGAGGAACTGAATGGTTTCGTGGTGGTTTCCTGACACCTTGAGTTTGACGGGGCTGGTCGTATGGGTTATTTGGCCGATCCTCTGGCCGCTGAGCGAATTGGCCACTCGATCAGGGAAGATCTTCTCTGTGGGAACGCCCCATTTCCGGGCCAGCTCCACATCAATTAAGTTTTCCTCCGCTCCGGTGTCCACGAGAGCCTCGGTGGATCTGCTCTCGCCCCCCCATTCCAAAGTTACAGGAACACATGTGCGATTGTTAGTTTCCTGTCCCGGCGTCACCCCTATTACTGTCGCTATGCGGGCACCAGGAGGACCTCTTCTCTTCTTTTTTCTTTCCCTGTTAGGGCACTGAGCGATAAGGTGTCCTCCCTTGCCACAGTAAAAGCAGGCCCCATCACGGCGGCGGCGATCCCTCTCCTCCACAGGAATGCGCGTACGTCCCAATTGCATGGGTTCAGGCTCAGGGGAGCGGCTGCCAGTAGGGGGTGATCGAGGCGGAGTACTCTGGGGAGCTGGATATGGTCGTCTGCGGGAAGCGAGGCGTCGGCGCTCCTCCAATCGCGAATCCACGCGAATAGCCAGGTCGACAAGGTCGTCCAAGTTCTCCGGTAAATCCCGCGACACTAGCTCATCCTTAAGTGCTTCCGATAATCCGTCGAAGAAGGCATCGTACAGAGCTCTCTGTCCCCATCTGCTGTTGGTGGCCAACGTCTGAAAATCAATGGCGTAGTCGGCTACGGGACGCCTGTGCAGGATCTCTCGTCCTGCCTCGTGACCCAACTTGGTGCGATCAAAGATCCGCCTCATCTCTTCACCCAGTAGACGAAAAGTCTGTACACAGGGGAGATCGGCTTCCCAAGCCGCTGTAGCCCACTGCTTAGCTCTTCCCGTCAGTTGCGTGATAATGAAAGCAACTCGCGCTCTTTCGGTGGGGAAGGACGAAGGCTGCAGGCTGAAGATGAGCTCGCACTGGGTGAGAAACGCCCGACATGCTCCCGGGTTCCCGTCGTACCTCTCCGGCGGTGGAAGACGTGGCTCGCAGCTGGGTAGGGGCGGAGCGGAAGCGGGAGCAGGAGGAGTATAGGCGGTAGGCTGGGGTGACTGTAGTTGCTGCGCCTCCTGTACTGAGCGAGTGAGGTCCGCCATCTGGAGGCTCATGGTTTGCATGTGCTGCATCAGAGCACGGAGCTGACGTTCCTGAAGCTCCAACTGAGTGCCCTGCTGGTGCACTGCCTCCTGCAGAGACTGGTCTGACGCTGGCTCCGTCATGGTCAGATCGTAATGTGAGGTTTTACGAAATGAGCCAAGAGCGAAAACCAGATAAATGCAAAATGGAGGCTTTATTTCTGAAGGGGGAAACCCCCCAACAGAGCTGGTAACAGTACAATGTCCACAATCCACAAACAGAATCCAAAGGGCAAAGTCCAAAACTGTAACCAGGGCACCAATAACAAAACTCAAGGTCAGGCAAAAATGGTTCGGTACACAGGCGTGGGTTTGGTGGAGAGACAAACTCATAAGCCGTAAACAGTCCGAATCCAAATACCAGGGCAGCAAAGACAATAGACGTGGTCGGGCAAAAATAGGTCAAAACTCACGAAGGCAATCAGATCCAAAAGGGCAAACCAAAAAACAAGTGTCGGGCAATCCAGTCAGAAAGAAAATATCACAGTGAGCAAGGCGAGGAACGTAGCACAAGACAAAGGAGTAAAGACGATCTGACAAGGAACTAAAAGTGCAGACACCTTATATACACATCCGGGGTGAACACATGACTAGGGTAAACAGGTGTAATCAATGACATGGGAGTGACACATGAGGAAAACTAATTACATGAATTTGGCGAATGCCGAAACGCAGACAGGGATAACGAGACATTCCTATGAACGAATAACAGCTCCGGTTAAGGAGTACTAAAGTGTATAGTCTAAAGAAAAGAGAAAGCCTGAGATATAAATGGAAACTGCAGTAGAGATAATTAGTGATAGGCAAGGAGGGCGGAGATACAGATTGGGCGAATGCTGAGAGATCGTTAGTCTATTAGTATGTGCAGCTATACAATCCCGAGTGCAAGTTAGTCAGTTAGTATGAATATACAATGTTAATCGGGGTTAGTAATTATCGAAAACAATAAACTGTTAGTAGGGTTAGTAGATAGCATAAAGAGAGAGGAAGGAAGAAAACGAGATATGAAGAAAGATTGAAATCCCAGAAACCAGGAAATCACCCGAATGAGTGGCACGTCAGACAAGGGACCGTGGGCAAAGACCTACACCAGACAAGACAGGGGAAAACGAAGTGCAGGACTAGAACCAAAAACCAAAAACAAGACTATGAAACATGGCAAGGCTATGAAACATGGCAAAGACGTAAATAATAACAAAACAAGAAAAATAATAAAACATGAAATCAAACAACCAAAACACAATACATAATCCTAGGGATGGTCAGAGGCAGGCAGTGGTCACTAAAACACAAAAGGCATACATGGCAAGCCAGGCACAGAACTTAAACATGGGGCTAGACAAAAGACATGGCTGAAATGCAGAATCACAACAATGAGTGACACTTACTTCAGAGTTAACAATTCAATAAAAGTACTCAGAAAATAAAAGGATGCATGAAGACATGTAAATTTACGTTGTTTATTGCTCACAATTTCTCGCCAATTTCATTGCATTTTTATTAATATTTCACAAAACTTATTGCGGTAATATGATGGGAAAAAGTATTATCTCCGTCAATAGCTTTCAGGAAAGCTTCCAAGTAACTGGAAATAGGCACACAGCGCTAAAGCTATATAAATCTAATAGTCATTCCTCATGAGGCACACCTCGCATTCTTTCAGAATATGCTTTCTTAACAATGTTTTAAATATTCAATGAAAATAAATGTATCAATATGAATGGAACAGCCAAAACTTTTTCATTAGCACCCAGGAAACTTGAGAAAGGCATGCAAGACAAAGCCTATAAAATTCTAGTCATCATTCTACATGAGGCACTCCATTCTGTTTTCCAGAATATTTTTTTAATTGCATTTTATAAATATTATATTAAAATTAATGTATTAAAATTAATTTTTTTCAATAGCTACAAGGCAATTTATGTGAAGACTTGAAACAAAATCCAAATTATTCTAAAATTCACTTTATCTGGCACATCTCCTCTTATGGTCAGAATTTGATCCCTGGCATTTTAATGAATATTAATAGAAAATTAGTATGTTACTATTACTGGAAAAAGCATTACTTTTTTTCAATAGTTTCTGGATAACTTGATGCTGTAATGTGAATATGGGCCACTAGATGGCAGTATTTACCTTTTTTTTGTTAAGCTCAGACTGGAGCTAGGTTTAGACATGTCCTGGGCATGTCTGGGGAAAGTCCCAGAAAATAAAAAAAAGAGGTCTAAATGTGGGTGGGGTCTGCAAAAGAGTATATAAGGAAAAGAATTGAGACAGTAAAGTAGAAGGAGAAATTGCAAGAAGAAGGATACACGTGACCAGACCTGTCATTTCTGTTCAAGACCTGTGAAGTTTCTTTTGTGGATGTTTGCCTGTAAAAGAGCCTTTTCCTCACCCAGCACATCACCAGAAAACCCACAAGGACTGTAAATATTTCTGTTTTTTTTGTTTTCCAATCAATCTTGGTCTGTAGTTGTAAATAGTAGTTTAGTCTTTGTTTGTTAATTAAATGTGTTGAGGTTTTTAAAACTGTGTCTGTCATCCCTTGCTGTTGCTGTTGCGTTGTAAATCTAATAACAAGTTGGGGCCATAACAATGCAGAAATGTTGAACAAAAATTATATAATTTTACCATTGATTCCACATGAGGCACACTTCTCATTTTTTCAGAACATGCTTTTCTAGCATTTTTATAATTATTTAATTAATATTAACATATTAATAATAACTGAAAAATCATTACTTGTTTCAATAGCGCCCAGGAAACTTGACAAAGGGATGTATCATTAAGCTTATATAATTCTAATATTCACTCTTCGTGAGCCACACCTTTCTGTTTTTTAGAATAAGCCTTCATTGCATTTTTGTAAATATTTAATGAAAATTAATGTAGGAATATCAATAGAAAAAGCACTATTTCCTTCAATAGCTTCCAGGAAACTGGAAATAGGGACACAGCGCTGAACCTCTCATTTGATTTTTCAGTTATTACTAACATGTTAATATTAATAATATGATATTACTTTCACAAGAATAGGACAGACATCCCGAAAACATGATCATTTTTTTCTCTTGGTTTTTTTTTCCCCAATACTGACCGGCTTGCTGCACATAGTAGCTGAGTAATGAAGTATTTTTTCAGCAATATAGTCACATTAGATGGCATGAAATGAAAATACTCAAGAAAAGTACAAGTTGCCCATGTTAAAATTATATTTGAAGTAAATGTTACATTTCACTGCCTAAAACGACTGACTAACCTGCATAATTACAATATTTTGTTATTCATTGTTTCATCATTGTGGAATTTGTTTTTAACATATGCTTTTCTACACCAGACCAAACTCACGGTGCGCAGAGAGTAATTCTGAGTAAGACAACATAAAACCTCAGGAGCACCCATCCAAACCATCCCCACCAGCACCATCAGCCCCACCAGCTCCACTGTCTCCACCGACTCCACCTTCCCCACCATCTCTACTTTCTCATCCATCTTCTTCAACTACACCAGATCCACCTGGCCCTTCCACACTGGCTCGTCAGAATTTGCTTCAATCTTTCATGTTTCACTTTAGTTGAAAAGCCAGCATCTCTGATGGTATGGGGATGCATTAGTGCATATGGTGTGGGACACCTGCATGTTTAAAAAAGCACCATGAATGCTGAAAGGTATATAAAGGTTTTAGAGCAACATTTGCTCCCCTCCAGATGACATCTATTCCAGGGAAGGCCTTGCGTATTTCAGTGGGACAATGCAAAACCACATACTACAGCTATTACAACAGCATGGCTTCGTAGTGCAAGAGTCAGTGTGCTGAACTGGCCTGCCTGCAGTCCTCATCTTTCACGGATTGAGAACATTTGGCGCATGATTATACGAAAAGTCCATCAAAGGAGACCCAAAACTCTCCAGCAGCTGGAAGCCTGTATTAAACAAGAGTGAGATCAAATCCCAATGGCTAAACTAAAAATACTCAATGCCCAGATGTTTCCACTCTGTGTTAGAAAGAAGAGGGGATGATAAACCATGGTAAACATTCAATAGTTCCATTCAACATTTGATATGTTATCTCTGTTTTATTATGAAAAAAATACTGGCTGATGTGACTTGAAAGTCATTGCGTTTTGATTTTATTCACAATTTACACTTTGTCCCAACTATTTCGGAATTGCGGTTGTACTTGTTGTGCTAACTACTGTTATAGTAGACTTTTATTTATCGCAAAATATTACTTACTAATTTATCTACAGCAACAGAACGGCTCATGATCAGTCAGCTGGAACATCTGAAAGAGGAGGTGGCTGTGATCAAGCGTATCTTGTTATCACTGACAAATCGCACCTCTCCAGCTGCCGTCCTGCCAGAAGGCATACATTTGCCAATGAGCAACCTCCAGGACCTCAAAATGGTGGAAAGCAGACTTAAGGAGGAGACCTGCTATGAAGACATGGTACATTTTGTTTCCTTATATTCTATGATCACATTTTCCATTATACAAACCCCAATTCCTATTAATTGGGATGTTGTGTACAATGGGAATTAAAACAGAATACAATGATTTGCAAATCCTTTTCTACTTTTATTCAATTAACTTCAGTACAAAGATATTTAATGCTCAAACTGATAAGTGTTATTGTTTTTTTGGAAATATTCACTCATTTTGAATTTGAATGCCTGGAACATGTTCCAAAAAAGCTAGGACAGGGACATGTTTTCCAGTGTGTTCCATCACCTTCCCTTTGAACAACACTCAATAAGCATTTGGTAACTGAGGACATTAATTGTAGAAGCTTCGCAGGTGGAATTCTTTCCCATTCTTGCTTGATGTACGACTTCAGTTGTTCAACACTCCAAGGTCTCCGTTGTTGTATTTTGCGCTTCATAATGCGCCACACATTTTCAATGCCAGACGGGTCTGGACTGCAAGCAGGCCAGTCTATTACCCCCACTGTTCTACTACGAAGCCCCGCTGCTGTAACACATACAGAATGTGGCTTGGCATTGTCTTGCTAAAATTAAACAGGGATGTCCCTGAAAAAGACATCGCTTGGATGGCAGCATATGTTGCTCCAAAACCTGTATCTACCTTTCAGCGTTAATGGTGCCTTCACAGATGTGCAAGTTACTCCTGCCATGGGCACTAACACATCCCCATACCATCACAGATGCTGGCTTTTGAACATTGGGGTGAAAAAAAAAAACCTGGTTGAAAAGAAATTTCCTCTTTAGCCCAGAGGACAAGACGTCCATGATTTCAAAAAACAATTTGAAATGCGAACTCGTCAGACCACAGCACACTTTTCCACTTTGCGACAGTCCATTTCAGATGAGCTTGGGCCCAGAGAAGTAGGCAGCATGTCTGGGTGTAGTTGGTAGAGTTTTAACTTGTACTTATAGATGTAGCGGGAACTATGTTAACTGAAATGGTTTTCTTAAGTGGTCCTGAGCCCATGTGGTATTATCCTTTATAGAATGATATCAATTTTTAATGCAGTGCCACCCGAGGGACCGATGGTCACGAGCATTAAATGTTCTTGCCTCTTACGTATGGAGATTTCTCTGGATTCTCTGAATCTTTTGATGATATTATGGACTGTAGATGATGAAATCCCTAAATTTCTTGCCATTGCACCTTGAGAAACATTTGAAAATTGTTGGACTATTTGCTCACACAGTTGTTCACAAAGTGGTAAACCTCACCCCATCCTTGCTTGTGAATGTATGAGCCTTTCAGGGATGTTCCTCGTATACCTAATCATGACACTCACCTGTTTTCAATTAACCTGTTCACCTGTGAAATGTTCCAAACAGGTGTTTTTTGAGCATTCATCAACTTTCCCTGTAATTTGCTGCCCCTGTCCCAGCTTTAAATAAGTGAATATTTCAAAAAAAAACAAAAAAAAACAATAGAGTTCATCAGTGTGAACATTAAAATATTGTCTTTGTTGTGTACTCAATAGAATATAGGTCAAAAAGTATTTGCAAATCATTGTATTCTGTTTTTATTCACGTTTTACACAATGTCCCAACCTCATTGGAGCAGGGGGTTTGTAGTTTGTTGCTGTCTTCTGAATACACTAAAATTTTACTAAATAAATTTTATTGTACTGCACTTTCTCAACATAGGCAAAGTATCTGGCAACGATTGGGGGTCACAGTCCATCAGCAAACACCAGGCGGATCCTTTTTCGGATCATGACCACCCCACTGGCCCAACAATTGTGCTGGCGGGGCTCTGACCAAAAGTCAGCTTTTGGGGACATGCTGGTCTGCAGAGCAGTCATAGGTACAGTATGTTTATGTGTAAGACCTTATAAAGGGAAGAAAATCTAAAGTTTGGATTTAATTGTAAAAGCCAAATTACAAACCTTTTATGAATTATGAATTTTTGTGTTAGTTTATTTATTTATTTATACTTCCGCAAGGGAGAAAATACTCAATATGTTTCACAATGGCACACATGCTACATAATATCACACAATGGTACGTTAATATAATCAGACACATTGGTGTGGTGGTCTATTCTCGATTCCCCACCCCTCTTCTAGGCATGCCCAATGCTGCAACACGACAGAGCGCTCGGGTCACGTTGGATAGGCCACCACAAAATACATAAAACGGTCTTATTAACATTAGACAAATTCCATTAAAAGTATAAAACAATAGTACGGTGCATAAAACATTAGCCAAATTCAATTGAAATATAAGATAATAGACTATAGGCAGGTATTACCTCGGAATTAAAATTTGTACAAACTTAAAACTATTTCACAAGGAGTTTGGAAAGCTTGAATTCCTTAAAGCACAGTCTTGTGAAATCTTTACATAACAATAGCCTTTTAAGGGAGTCAGCCACTCCGTATTCAGGTTTGACCGACATGGCAACCAACATGCTCAAAGCCACTGCCACAGAAGAGAGGCCAAAACTCCTCAGCCTGTCTGTACTTGACCCTGTGACACGGTGTCCGAGCATCTCGGCTGCCAGGTCACGTACAGGACAATCGACTTTCATTAGTTCTGTGCCAGAGAGATGCAGTTTTTATGCCCCCGCCCTCGAAAGAGGAAGGGGGCATTATGTCGACGCCATGTCCGTCCGTCGTCCGTCCGTCCGTCGTCCGTAAACTTTTCGTTTCTGTGGGATAACTATAGAATCCCTCATCCGATTGATGCCATTTCACGGTGGCGTATTGGTGGTGGCTAGAGGAAGGTTCTTTTCGAAAACCAGCATCGTGCGATATTCAACATGGCCGCCACTGCAGCCATCTTGATTTTTGTTTCTGCCCAACAACTAAAGAACACCTCGGCGGATTTATGCCCTTTTCCTGGTCGTTTATTGGTTGTGGCTGGAGGAAGGTTCCTTTCGAAAACCAGCGTCGTGCGATATCTAATATTGCCGCCACAGCAGCCATCTTGATTTTAGTTTCCGCCCAACAACTAAAGAACACCTTGTCGGATTGATGCCGTTTCCTGGTGGTGTATTGGGGGTGGCTGGAGGAAGGTTCCTTTCGAAAACCAGCGTCGTGCGATATCTAATATGGCCGGCACAGTGGTGATCTTGATACGCCCTAGATTAACATACAGGCGGGGACATATGCCACCCTTTGCGTTGCTCTTGTTAACTTCATGGTCCCTGACACAGAGCGGACATCGAGGGCCCGGAGTAATGCGGGGTGACAGTCAAATTTGCTGAAGCCATAGGCTCTTTTTTTACCAAAGTGCGCTGCAGGGAATCAAGGTCTTTACGATCTCTTGCAGATAGATGCACACAGCCAAAGGCATAGGACAAAGATGATGCACATACCGCATTCCACATTCCAACTTTAGCCTCAGAGCAAAGCCCTAGGTAACACATACCACACTGAGATAAACTTTTATATGACTTTCTACAAATTCTGGACTGTTTCTCCGCATGCTCCAAAGAACTACCCTTACTACTCATGATGACAACCAAGGATTTCCATAGAATCAAAATTACCAAATGTTATTCCCCTAAGGGACCAATGAGGCTCGGACTGAAAGATATTTTTTCAACTATCATACAGTTATATTTTTGGCCCTAAAATTAAAGCGCCAGGCTTTAGCATATGCATCACAAATGTCAACCAGCTTCTGCAGCCCTGTGACGCCAAGACTAAAGCTGGATTTACGGTTCTGTGTCAACTCCATGCAAACAGCATGGCATCGCCTCGACAACGTTGTGGACTTTTCGAAGTTCTGCGTCGAGGTTGTTTGTGTTGTGCTGTGCCGCGAAGCAATTCACCGCCAAACCGCTACGAACAAAAACTGGTAAAGCGAAGCGCCGGAACTGATAGTAGAGTGGATCAATCCACAGACATACATAAGTAGACTGGACGCCTTACGGTGGAAACCCAGTAGACTGACGTCCGACGGCAGCGGCCATCTTGCCGCAGTCGACCCCGTGATTTGCTGTGCATTATTGTATAACCAATACAAGCTTTCGAAAACAAATATCTATTCCCCTTGAATATTTTGACCTTGTGGTGGTATAGTTGTTATCACACAAGACTTATTAGCTACTTTTAGACCCGGGTTAAAATTCTCGCTAGAAGCATGTTTTTTCCTCTCAGATGCATACTTTACCATTAGAAGTGGCAAATTTTAAGATGCCTGTCAGTCCATTTGTTATCAATTTCAGTTTCTCATGGCCATATATAAAGATTATGAAACTTATTATTATTAAAAGACCAAATTAAACTAAACATGTGTCATACCTATGAAAGGTAATTCCCTGTTGTCTGGATTGGGCAGTTCGCCGGTTTTTACAGCCATAGGCTGCACAATGTTGAGGTATTTTGCAACGACAGTGATTTATTATTGTCACCGAGTCCTACTCTGCGTTTGGGCGGTGGATCGCTTTAAGATGGCCGCCAAGTCTGCCGTGAAGAAAGGGGGAGGGTCCAATCTAGCCTCTCTTAATGTCTATAGATCTATCAGTGCCCTTGCGGTCTGCCTTGCTTTGACGTGCAGTTAGAAAATTTTTGAGGTACACGGCAGGCGACACAGAGGCTGCGCGGTGGGGGTTCATGTTGCTGCAGAGGCCCTGCGTCTTGACGGCATCGGTTTTACGCAGAACCATAAATCAAGCTTTAGGAGGGTAATATTCTCCGCATATGCAAAGAGGGTAAACCTGTGGTTTCCAATTCTAACCCCAGCCAAATCGGATTGTTCCAATTCCATAAGGTCATTTGAAGACCTGGGTGCAAGAAATACTTTAGTCACCAAACACTGTTGTGATATTAAGGGTAAAAGTTTTGAAAACATGCTGCAGATACTTTTTTAAAGAGATAACATTCAGTGGCACCTGCTGCTTGTCCCAGGGGTTATACAAAGTAGACAAACACGTTTTTGTGGAAAAATAATGCTTTATTATAATAAAAACAAGAAGATAAGTTTCGGACTTTGGTACTTCTTACCATAAAATGCATGGACTTTGGTACTTTTACCACAAATGCCGTTTCAATCATTTTCTGATTGCCAAAACATTCATTTTTGCAACGCTTGTCACATGACACATACGAGCAGCTGATTGGACAGTCATGGACTTAGGCACTTGTTCCTAATGATGTCAAGGACTTGAGTACTTCTGCAAAGACTTGAGTATTTCTCGCACAAAAATTCAGTAGATTCAGGGAAGGCCGCATATCAGTATTGAGGACTTGAGTGCTTAAATTTGGAAATTTTTGGCTTTAAATGATGCACATGACACTCTACTTTATGGTCGTAGTGTCAGCTCATTTTTTGGAAAATGTGACTTAAGTACTTCTTGTACCCAGGTCTTCATTTACAAAAATACCGAAAAGGATTGCCAGCAAAAGGCTCCACTGCTGGGTGCCATGCATGACTGAAAAGGCAGGGCTACAGGAGTCATTCCACCTAACAATGGTATCCAGACTCCCATACCAGCGATTCAGAAATAGCCAGTGTTCAACCAGAATTTTACGAATAAGCTTATAAAATAATTCATTGTTCCAAATGCAGTCAAAACACTTCTCCGTGTCCAAACCTCAAACATATAAAGGGTTTTCTCCAGCCTAGGCAAGTGCGACATTGTTGCTGTGCTGATGGTGGAGTGTTATTTTTGAGGTGAGGAAGGTGTGCTGTTATACTGATATGATCACATTCTAAATGTCTTTTTGACCAATCAGATTGCTTGGTTGGAACTACTTGCTGCATAATCCTTAGTTCTTTTTCATTTACATTTCAATTGTTGTTTTCTTCCCCTTTTAGATGCTGTGAAAAAAAGCAGCCCAGCCACAGCATCTAAGATTGAGGGTGCCATTAGAACTCGGCTCCGGAATGCGAGGGACAGGGCTGGAGGAAGGAAAAAAAGGCTGAAGAAATTTCCTGCAGTGGCCCCACATGGGCTCTAGGGAGGCATGTTTGTGAAAGTCATGTTTGAAAAATTTTTTGCAGTTTCATAAAGTTTTTACATTTTTCACTCCCTTTGACGATAAAACCATTTTCATGAAAAAAATGCATGTTTCAGTTTATCATCCCCTTTGATATAATCATGTTTGAACTTCAAAAAAAAAAGAAAATGTCCCCAATGCTTAATCATCCAGAGGAGATTAACTTTAATTGAATTACTGATTTGTCACAATGTGGTTGTAGAGCCAGTGGGGCAGACAGCAGGCCAACGATGGGCCCACACCAGGAAAGGCCCTGCCCAGTCCAAAGTGTGGGTTGAGTGTGGGCCCCACTGGGGCGCACTGCGGGCTCACATCAGGAATGCCCCTACCCAGTCCAAAGTGTGCGTTGAGTGGAAGCCCCACTGGCGCGCAGTGCAGGCCCACAATGGGCCCTCATCAGGAAAGCCCATACCCAGTCCAAAGTGTAGGTTGAGTGTGTGCCCCACGAGGGCGCACTGTGGGCCCACATCAGGAAAGCCTAATACCCAGTTCAAAGTGTGAGCATATTATGGGCATTCAGTGGGCCCACAATGGGGCCCACTGGGGGCCTACTCTGCTTTGTGTGGGCAGCCCACAATTAGCCCAAAGTGGGCATATACTATGGGAATTCTGCGGGCACACAATGGGGCCCACTCTGCTTAGTGTGGGCAGCCCACACCTAGCCCAAAGTGTGGGCTAGCCCACTGGGGTCCCACATGGGCCCCTTAGTGTGGGGCCCGCACGTGCCCCGCATTTCACGACGGTATCGGGGCCCACAGTGGGTTGCCCGCTGTGGCCCCACACGGGCCCCAAAAGGGCATGTTTGCTGGGCGTTGTGCAAATGTCAACAGACGTTTTGTGGAGTTTTGCCGTTGCGACTGGGTGACCCCATTTGCATCCAGCTCTCCAGTGGTCATAAAGTTGTGCCAGGCGAAAAACAACCTTGTCCATTTAAGACATCTAATGGTGAGAAATTGATATGCAAGTTACAGTTTTTGGGTGGACTATCCCTATAAGCGCGCCATAAATTTCATCTCATAATCATCATAACGGTAATCGCCCAGGGCCTAGGGCAAGCATGGAAAACAGAAATGGCTCCTGATTGTTCCATGCGTCATTTAGGAGATAAACCTACAATTTTTTTTCTTTTTTGAACTTGAGGCATTTATCGTAGGATGGATACCTGGCAATTTCATTCAAATGTAAATTGCCAGGTATCTAGCCTACGATAAATAGGCTACCGAGTGCTCGGAAAAATAACGGTAGGCTTATTTCCATTTTACCATGACTCGTCAGCACCTCTACAAAAATATTGGCGTGCTAGCTATGACAGTCCGATGTCACTTTGCCAGGAAGCCAACTAGCTCGCTAACGAGCACGACAGTGTACGCATAGAAAGAGAACTGCGCCCTTTTTAGCTCGCAATTCCAGTTGGCTATGTAGCTAAATACATTGGCGCGTTACCTATACTATCGCCAGCTCGGTAGCGAAACTAGCTCGCTAGCGAGTAAGACTGTACGCAAACTGTAGCCTTATTTTGCGGGCGTGATCATGACGAGGTCTTCTAGACCCAGTGCGAGGTACTTTACCGGGGAATAGATATTTGGTGTTTACCAATCAGAATGCATAATTCGCTGGAATGAATGGTAGAATTTCTGATAGCGTCATAGGACCCTTAATTCGGTGTCATTGCATTGAACCTTTTATGACGTGTTTATTCAAACGCATTATATATAAGCAGCAGTAGCGCGTCTATCAGTTAGAGCGGGTATAGCTGGTAAGCACAGCTATACACAAGAAGCGCAACTGTTTACTGATCTAAAGCTAAAGCTAGTGAGACCGCGAGAGGGCAAAATGACGCAGAAGGCGAAGAAATCCGTGTTCTCCGTTTCCAAACTCGGGGAGCAGGTGAGCAGCCAGGACGCACCTCTGTATTCCGTTTTCATTAGCGAAGTTGCCAACTGCCAGAATGTAATTCAGCCATGATAACATACCGTATCATCAGCGACAAATTGATATTTTCGTTAGAATTAGCAGAAGTGAGTAGTTTTACTATGTTTCGTTTTCATTAATTAATTCAATGCCGCTCAAGGAACTGAAGAACTAACCTACAATATGTATCCATGAATACAAGAACTAATTCGTATTAAAACATTTACCGTCCCTGCTAGATATGACTTCATCTATGTTATCTGTAGTTTTTTTCTTCTTCTCTACAATCTGAAAAACTGTATTGCTTTCAGATGTACCTGAGAACGGGCCCTTTCGACTTGACGACCCCACCCAAGCACATTAAGAGACCAACTTGCACCCCACTGCATGATCGTCATCTCCGAAACTACTACTTCCGCAAGGATAAGAAGGATATTGAGGAGAAGAAAACTCAGGAAATCGCTGCTGACAATAAGGCAAGATTCAGGCTCTTCATCACCTTACAGTACTATGAACCGCAAATGACCTCCCAGCATTATACGCCTGGACAGGCTGCTCATAACCTTGTAGCAGAATCCGCAGAATGAGCAGAACCAGAGGCGAGTTCAGAACCGCAGGCGCCCGCGCGACTGTCTCGCGTTGATTCTGTACGGAGGCGAGCGCTCGGTCTGTAATCAAAATGGCGACGCACAGCGAAAGTTAATGGGTGCATCTCAAAGCCTAGGCTGTATACTGTGAGGGCTCAGGCCGCCTTATAACCATTATTGCATTATTAGCCGAGCCATGCTGCTAATGACGTTACAGCCGGTGTTCTGACAAATTTTGCTACCCATCTAAATATGCTACCTCGCGGTTCTGCGCTTGCGCAAATCTAAAATCTCGGTCTCTTTCCTCACTCTTATTTTATTATTTTTGAAGATACTTAAGATAAGATTCATTTTCAGGGTGCATTTCGACCTGTAAGCGTACATATATTTGCATGTACACGCTGGGGTTTCCTGAAAATGCAGAAATTAGATGATAATGGCGAAAATGGGCATATATCTTCAAACAGACTTATCCAACTCATTACAAAATATGCGTATGTTATAAAAAGCTAACAAACAAAGTAAATACTGTAAACTGATTCATATTGCAATATCAAGGCGAAAACAAAAACTTTACGATAGCTTTGCATGAAGGTAGCATTTTTTGACAAGGTAGCAAAATTTGTCAGAACACCGGTTACAGCTCTAAGACCCTGACTATGCTGCTAATAACTGGGCCTTCATTCAGGGTGCGAACCTTTCAGCACTATTATCCTAACCACGCTGCTGATGACCTTACAGTTCCATTAGCCCAACCATGCTGCTGATAACCTTAAAGTACTATGACCCTGACCTTGCATTAGCCTAATCATGCTGTTACGGCACTATGAGTCTCACCAGGCTGCGTGTACCTTAACTCTGTCCAGGCTGTTCATGACTTTACAGCACTATGAGCCTGACCAGGCTACTAGTGACCTTACAGTACCATGAGAGCAATTTTGTAAGAGCATCATAATTATATTTACTGTCTGTTTCCCCTACAGGTGAAGTGCACCTTGAGGGAGGACAGAAAAGACCAGTGGTATCTGCGGTCGGGGAGGGACATCACCGAGCGACATCACAAAGAGATGGAGGTGAGAGCCGCTGTGCTCAGTGATTCACAACGATGTTCTGACAACGATGCCTGAAAACTGAATAAAATGAGAAGTATTCTGTTGAAACTTAGTATCAATAAACTAATTAGCAATATTTATTACACAACTGTGTACCTTTTCACATCATACAAAAAAAAAAAAACAAATTAATCAGGCATAGTTGTCAGAACTTGTTCCGTTGTCAGCTGCATGATTTGCGCACATCTATCATGCAGCTAGTAGGGTTTACATTTAAAGCAGTACACATTACACAACCTAAAGCACAAATAGCCCTGACAATGAAATGGTGAAACTGATCATCATTTTACGTAATCTGGTGCAAAGTGGTTGCTGAATTACTGCAAAAGTGTCATTGTTGTTCAGTTGTGTGGGTGGCACAACCTCCACTCATCTGACATCATTGGATAGAAGACATAGTTATGTAATACCGAATGCAATTTTTAATTAAAGAATGTTAAGCAATTGTTTTAGAATTGTCGATTTACAATTGGTTTCCTTTTTTTTGGGACACACTGTGTGTCTGCTCCAGAGAATGAAGATGAGGCAGTTTTTGGAGCAGCAGCAGGAGGGGCAGGAGATGACCCTGGCCGAACTGAGGGAACAGATGCTGGATCAGTACGTGGAGTATTTGCGGCCGGTCCTGAAAGCAGAAAGAATGCGGTACGCAACTCACTTGCACTAACCCACATCATTCTGATGAGACTAACTTTGACCATGCAAACGTGCTATGCTTACCTCAGATCTGTCTATACTAACATGCTATGGTAACTCTAATCCTGACTTTATATGTTATGCCAACCCCAAATCTGACCATACTTACACGCGATACCAGTCCAATTCCTCTCCATACTGATGCTAAGGTAATTCTAAGATTCACCAACTGTTCTGTTATGCTAATGCTAGTCCTCAACACACAAATACTGTGTGCTGTCACTTAGTCTGGATGAGAGGGACAAAAATGTATGTATTTCAAACTTTTAGATTATAACAATATTTATCACATAACTGTAGATTCAAGAGCAGTGCGTGTCCATGTTGCCGTTGTATAGCGGCACCGTTCTTGTGACTATAAAAGAAAATGAAAAAATATGACAATGGACACCCAAACTGTTTACCAGCAGTTGCTTTATGAGGCATTTCAAAATAGCTATTGTCCATCCATGATGAAGTTGTCGACTACACACTACTCATTTTGTTTTTTACATCTGTTCAATTGAATGCAGGCTAAAAGGAATTTGAAAAGTGCTGGTCACTGTTTTTATTTACATTTAACACATTTTGTCAGATTTGGAATTTAAGGTGTAATAAGAATTTGGGTGCGAGATTGATTAGGCAAGGTTGAAATCAGTCAACCGGCTTGAGCTGATTTCATAGTAGACTTGGGTCAATCAGCCCTCCTTAATGCCTGGACATGTTTAAAAGGCTAAATGTTTTGCACTCATGCTGCAAAGTCAAGTTAAAATGTTTCCTCTGCCAGTATGGCAAATTCAATTCGTGGCACATACCTCTAACAGTATATTGTTTTTTTTTTTTGATAGGTTGCACATTTCTAAGTGCAACCCTTTTGAAGTTGTTTAAAAGTAATCAATAAAAAGTGACTAAATCTGTACTTTTTCTGTTCTTGAAAGGTGGAGAGGGATCGACTTTGACGATGAAGAATTAGAGTTGGTAAGAATTGCCATCAGATCTGGGACAAATAATGCACTTTACTGTGTGTGTGTGTGTGTGCGTGTGTGTGTGTGTTTGTGTGTGTGTGTGCGCGTGCACGAGTGTGTGTCTGTGTATGTGCGTGCGTTTGTGTGCATGTGAGTGTGTGAGCACTGTGGTGTTTGTGCGTGCGCTGAAGTGAGAGTTTGTGTGTGTGCGTGCGTGTGTGTGTGTGCGCGTGCCTTTGTTGTGTGTGTTTGTGTGTGTTCTGTGGTGTGTGTATGCTTTGTGATGACAGCCTGTGCATGTGTGTTGTGTGTTGTGTGTATCTGTGTGTGTGTGTGTCTGTCTGTCCATGCGCGTGCGCACGTATGTGTGTGTACTGTGGTGTTTGTGTGTGCGCTGTGGTGAGTTTGTCTCCGTATGTGTGTGTATGTTTGTGTTGCGATGACAGCCTGTGCGTGTGTATCCTGTGGTGTGTGTGTGTGTGTGTGTGTGTGCTGTAACACACTTTGCTCTGTACGCTTGTTCACTGCCTCCTTCTGTGTGGCTGCAGGAACTGCAGGGCTGTAAAGTAAAGAAGCGCAAACAGCTGCGCTTAATACAGTCAGAGGTTCAGCACGAGTGGAACAGAGAACAACGACTGAAGGAGGAACAGGACAGGAGGGAGAGACAGGTGAGCTCCTCACCTGTCACAATATACAGTCTTCAGCACTTTTACAGTCATTTTGTAAGGCACATATGCTTGCAAAAATGATGGAGCTACATATGTCAGACTCCATACCTACCCCTGTGAAACTCATGACCTAAACCTGTCCCCAGGTCAGTACTGTCAGCTTGAATGGGCTCTCATCTTGGGCTTATTACCTTACATCATTGTGAGGCTGTGCATCACCAGATAGCACTATAAGCGTAAGCTTCAGCAGATTGTTGGTGCACATGAAGTTGTGTTTGGGAGGTTACTGTACGTCACATTGCTTACGATACATACTCTGTTGTTTCAGAGACAGGCTGCAGAGCAGCGTAGGGCTGCTCACCGGAAGGAAAAGCTGCTCGAGCAGGTCCAGCGCGCAGAGAAATCTGCACTTGATGAAATAAACAAGAAGCGTAACCAGCCACGCAGAAACGGCATCACCACAGAGGTAACAAACGTCACGCCATCCACAGGCATTCAGATTCATTTTAGTTCGATTTTCCGCCGCACATAGGAGTGGCGCTTCTCTTGTTTTCCGGAATTTGGCCGTAGTATTCATGTTATTAGCATAACAATCATCAGATGATCATGCCAACTTGTAAAAGAAGACTTCCGCCGGTGGAAAAATCGGTGAAAAAGGAATGTCGTTCCATCTGAATTTTCCCGGTTGGGACAATAAATCAGCAAAAGTGTTGATCTTGGATGATAACTTGAATGATGAGATTTTAATAACGCAAATAGCGATTGTTTGGCGAGAAGTCTGCCGAAATCAACTGTGGCATGCAATCAAAATTTTGTCGCAAAAAGAGATTTAGTCCCATTTCGAGGTTTATCTGCCCTTGCATCATGCTTCATAGGCCTGTCTGCCAGTTAGGCTCGTCAGGTGACATTTTGGGGCTATATTCTTGTTCAGGTCAGTGATAACCGGCACGAGATGGGATTGTCTGCAGTGATCAGATTAGGTGGATTCGCATCACAGAATGCGAACCTCTCCCATTGTTATGTGGTTTAGGGAGTCGCAAGTTTGCCACTGGCCTCTCCCGAAACACGCACAATGATCTCTGATCATCCAGATGTTGTGATGTGAAATGTGACCAAGTTGGAGAGTGCCTTGTCTGACTGGATTTTAATGGGAATGGATCCTTTCACATCACACATCAGGTCCCTCCCTCCTTCAAAAACCCCCTTCAAAACTCATCCGCCGGGCAGATTAACACAGTTCGCAGTGCGCACCTCAGATGTTGCGAGTAGTTGCAGTGAACATACACTTTTGAAATCATTCCACCCAGCCGGTATGTCTGGAATGTAGTTCCGGTTCAAGAGAGCGTTTTTGGAGTTGCTGGATTGCATATTTGATGAGTTTTTAAGGGAGTTGAAGGAGGAAGGGACCTGTACCGTTCATTTTCGTTATGTTCGCTGAGCAGCTCGCATCCCCCCCCACAGATAACTACAGGTAATGTTCCTACTCATGTAACTATGGCAATTATGGCAATAAGCCAATTTGGCAAAATCTTGAAATATCCCTATAACTGTTCAACCACAGTTAAATGACCACAGGACTCTACGTACAGTTAAAATTACAAGTAGAAAAAACATTAATTAAACTGTTGAATTCAGTTACTGTATGACAGTGCAGTAAGGTATAGATGACAGCTGTATTTCAGGTAGACCAGTAGATTACTGAAATTTCACTGGGAAACGAGTGTTCTGTATTTCATTGGGATTGTTTGGGGTAACCTACAGTTCGGGGATTGTTTTCTGTTGTTGTTTGTTTTTGTTTCACCCCCCTTGATTAGGTTCATCCTTTTTTTTTTCTATATAATTAATAAAGCTGACCTCCCATGGGGGGGGGGGATTGTTTGGGGTAAATTTGATGCTTTTTGGAAATAATTTGTTTGGCTTTCAGAGCGGAGTTGTATTATTCTTGTTATTGTAATTTGTCAATATGAAAGAATTAAAAGGTTTTTTTCAGTCATTTGAAATCTGCAGAAGGCAGGTAGGGTTACATCCACAGAGCAAGGAAAGTGACAGGTGTTAGGAATGAAGGCGCGCAAGTTACCTCTACAAATGAACTGCCCTTTCCTGGCTGGCTGTAGCTTGCTTGTTACGACCTGTGGGCTCCCTTTCAGGACAACCCCTCGCTTGACGCCACTGCTGTGCCCTTTTTCATCCCCGAACACTGTGCCCTTGGGAAATCCTAGAATTAAGACTGCTGCCTCTCTGGTCTGATCATGTGGCTGATTTCTGTGCTTCATTTTTTCTCTTAGAATCCTGATGCCGGACATGCAGTGCAGCAACGACTCATGAAACCCCAGGACAAAGTGCCTGCGATCCGGAGGCATTGGAGATGAGTCCCGGTCAGGTGCAGCTCTACTCTCAGGGATTTATTTATTTTTTTCTATCATTTTAGTCAACTTTTTTTTTTTTAGCTCACCTGAACCAAAAGGTCCACGTGAGCTCATGCCGTCACTTGGCGTCTGTCGTCGTCTGTCGTTAACATTTTACAAAAATCTTCTCCTCTGAAACTACTCAACAGATCCAGACTAAAATTAGCCTCAAGCTTCCTTAGGACGTCTGCTTTAAATTTGCGTCGATTATACCTGCTGTGTGAATAACTGGGTCGCTGTCACTAAAAATTGAACATTGGGGTAAAACCACCTATTTTCAGCTATATCTCTGGAACTAACGCAGCTAAGGAAAAAACCGTTACCTCAAAATGATCAGCAGATGAAACTCTACAATAATCGTCCTATGATTGAAATTATACAATGCGTCTTTGTAGGAGTTAATGGCCTTAAAATGTCAAATTAGACAATTTTGGGGGTTTTTTTTTTGGCCTTTTATAATGAAAAAGTATAAGAGACACCACCAAAACTAGTGAAGGCTGACTCAAAATATGCTGCCTGGGACACCCCCAGCCTTCATTAATCATGTGCATGCATTCTTGATTTTTACCCAGATAATTGGGTAACCATTGTGGTTGAATGCATCTTTCAAACTAGAGCACTTGGCAACCGAGTACATGTATCCCCCGAAGGCCCCCCAGTTGGGCCCAGATGGTCCCAGAGTACCCAAAATCAATAGGTGTCGTGAACTTACCATAATACACGTCCCCGCAAAATTTGAAAAGAATCGGTGCACTTATGCGGGCTGTAGAGCGTTCACAAGAAAATCTCTGCGGACGCGGTGGACGCGGACGCGTGACGAGGCTAAATCCATAGCATCCTCCGAACTTGTTCGGGGGATACAATTATACTGGGATTAGGTGTACTTGTCTTACTAATCAAGTGTGAAATTCATTCTTGTACAATTAATCTATGGTAAATAGTCCCCCCTGGAATCTGCGGACAAAAAGTGTTGATTCCACGGAGAACATTCCTGATTCTGCGGAGAGCAATTCTTGATTCCGCGGCTTGAAAGTTGATTTTCCACAGGCATTAAAAAAACCTAAAATGACCAGTTATAAAGCAAATATATGTAATAATGAAGCAAGAATTCTCTTATGAAATGATTTGCAATACCAAAACACTGTGAAACATTGTGGTTACAAAATAATCAACATCAATATTCATTTTGTCCATCTTGAGCAGATTTATTTGCCTAACTTATAAAGTGCGAAACATTTCACCAAACTATGAGTGAACGAGGCTTGGTAACAGAACAAGTGCCAAAGTAAAGATTCAAACAAAGTGTAAACTATTCACTGTGTCCTCTGGATATTGTAAACGTTACTGCGTACCATAGACCAGAGGTGTCAAACTCATTTTAGTTCAGGGACCACATACAGCCCAATTTGATCTCAAGTGGGCCGGACCAGTAAAATCAAAGCGTAATAACCTATAAATTATGACAACTCCGAATCTTTCCCTTTTTTCGCACAAAGAAGTACAAGTACATTCTGAAAATGTTCACATTTAATGAACTATCTTTTTACAAAACATATTATGAACCTAAAATTTCTTAAAAAATAAGTGCTGTTGTGATTTACGAAATGAACTAATAGCGAAACCAGATGAATGCAAAAAGGAGGCTTTATTTCTGAAGGGGGAAACCCCCCAACAGAGTTGGCAACAGTACAAAGTCAGCAATCCAAAATCAGAGTCCAATGGGCGAAATCCAGAGTCATACACAGGGCACCAATCGCAAAAATCATAGTCAGGCAAAAAGAGGTCGATAAACAAGAATGCGGTACAATACAGGGAATAGGCAAAGCTCGAAGTCAGGCGGTCCAGTCAGAAAGATAAATCACTCAGAATCAAGGCGGAAAACAAACGTGGCACAGGAAACTAGGAAGAACGATCTGACAAAGGAAGAGCATAAACAGACATCTCAAATACACATTCGGGGCGAACACATGACCAGGGAGAAACAGGTGCAATCAATGATACAATAATCAGGAGTGACACATGAGGAATAATCTAATTACATGAATATGGCAAAAGCCAAAACGCAGACAGGATTCACAAGAAAAACCTATGTACAGAACAACAGCTCCGGTTAAGGAGTACTAAAGTGTATAGATTAAAGAAAGGAAAGCACAAAGTATTGGTAGAAATCCCCAGAAATTTGTAGCAGAGATAATTAGGGATAGGCAAGGAGGCAGAGACTAGAATTGGGCGACTGCTGAGAGATCGTTAGTCAATTAGTATGTGCAGCTATACAATCCCGAGTGCATGTTAGTAAGTTAGTAAAGATATACAATGTTAATGTGGGTTAGTAATTAAGCGAAAACAACAAACTGTTTGTATGTGTTAGTAGATAGCAAAAGAGAGAGGAAGGAAGAACACGAGATAATGAAAGAAGGTTGTAACCCAGAAACGAATAAATCACCCGAATGAGTGGCACGCAAGACAAGGGACCGTGAGCAAAGACCTACATGAGACAAGACTGGGTAAACGAAGTGCAAAGCAAGGGATGGCAGAAAATAAGCATGGCAAGGGATCTAGGAACATGGCAAAGACAATGAAAAATAATAAACCAGGATTTCTAAAATATCAAAACACAATACGCAATACTAAGAATGGTCAGAAAACAGGCAGTGGTCACTTAACACGAAAATCAATCAACATGGCTAGGCCAGGCACAGAACTTAACCCCTTTCTGCAGATGTAGACGCTCGCGTCTATAGAACTGCTAATTTAAGGACGTAGTTACAGTACTCGACCACGAGATGGCACCCCCGGATCAGTTATTGAATATTCACAGGCAGGCAGAGCTGAAACACGATTGAGAGTATGGAGAAGTTCCCTCCAATCCCTGTTTTCCAGGAGTTGTATGAATTAAACTCCTCAGCTAAGCCTGATGTGCAAATTGGTCAATATCCTTGCCCATAGTATTGATCCAGCAGTCTAAAAAAATGATCTGTTGCGACAGAAAAAATCGTCCTGTGTAGCAACCACTTTAGCTACAGTGAGCCAACGGTACTCCAATTAATGGTTCAGAAAACTCAGTTTTCTGAATCAAAAAATTCTACATGGTATTGATTCTCTCACATTCTACTGTCAATTACAGTAATCTCTTTCAAAAAAAATGCTTTGTTCCCTACCGTGGATTTACGTGTAGATTCCTTCATCGACAAATGCAGCACTTCCTTATATCCTCCCGAGTACTGGTGTTGATAGCCAATCACTCGAATATACACTCAAGCTCTTCTTCGTAACTGCACAATTACACTTCATGCTGTCCTGAAATTTCTCCGGTAACAATGAATTGATTGGCTCATTTCTTATCCAATTCCCGAGTGTTTATACATTATACAGTGAGCGAAACACATTGATTGGACAAACACAGAGCATACAAGCCCATGCGTATCAGCAGGCAGTCGCGATACCGAACAGGAGGTAATATACGAGATCTCACAATCGGAAATGTGAGGCGTGGACTTAAATACACACTGCTACCACTCAGTGGCAATTAAACACAGATGCAAACAATGATGAAAAATGCAGTCCGTGTGTTTGTAGACCAGTGAGCTGGATGGCTGGAGGTGTGCCCTGAAAGTATTTGACGGTCAGAATCTCTTCCACTCACCACTTACCTTTTTGTCCCTCCATTATTGCACTGTGGGACGCGGGAAATGCTTTGGCCATGAATTAAAAGACAAACCGCCGTTTTTTATTGATGAAATTTTATTTAAAAATTTGGGCACCTTAAAGCATAGGTTGGGCAAAGAAAAATGAGAAAACTGAAAAGGAAGCAGGCAACCAGGTTCCAAAAAATGTTTCAAACCCTGCAGTATTTCCTATTTTCTAATCTCATACATAAACATGTTTGTTTTGAGCTGAACCAGGTGTTTGGCCTGTTGAAGCAAAGATGCCTTGTCCTAGTACACTGACCATGAGCATCAGTAATGGTAAAGAACAATTGTCCACTGTATTCCATGGATATACTGGTTCATAATTAAAATACTTTAGCCACGTTCGTGTTTATATCATTGCTTCCAGGATACAATATTTGCATTTATAATTGTACTTAATACATACTTTACATGTATCTTAAAACATTTACATCAGGTATTGCTTATGAAACAATGTCAGTGTGTACAAAAGATCCAAGCACAAGCCTAAATCCACAGCTTTGCTAACATATCCTAAGAATTAGCTTGTGTTATCACTGACAGTCTATTTAGGATGTAGGAACAAATCACATCGTGCCACAGAGTGTTTCTGGCCGGAGGGCTGCACCAGGGTTTACCCTGTAACTCACTGAGCTGATCCAGCTCAATTTTATGTGTGGCCCATTTGGGGGCCCCTGTCAGGGGTACCCCACCGCAGAAAATTTCTGGCAGTGGCCATTCCTGAAACGGGGGGTTTGCTAAACATTTTACTCCAGGTTTCATCCTGTAACTCAATGAGCTGATCTAGCTGGGTTAGGCGTGTCACATTTTTACCCCTCATTACTACACCCACCGGCTGGAGCCCTGCAGAAGTCCAAATCCTTCTATTGGGACCCATGTCCAACACTGATCGGGATTAGAATTGGTAACTTTCCAGCGATGCTGACCCCCCTGGGCTCCCTGTCTACGGGTGTCTTCGAGCGCGTCTGCAAGCAAGCCAGCTTTGCGAGATTCCCGAAGGATTACGCGAGAATCTTGCCGAAGTTGCGCGATAAGCCCTTCAAACCCCGCGATGGCTGCAGGATCTTGCAGAAAATCTTTCGAGCACCCCGGCTGCGTGGCCTTCGACAGGAAATATGTCACGAAGGTGCAACCAAAAATCTGCGCATCTCGGCAGACCCTGGAGAGGTGCTGCGCTCGGCTGCAGAGGTTATGAGCGAACAAAGAGAACGGCACAGGGCAAGAGAGGATTTGTGTTTGTGACAGGTGATAAGTGCTGCTGATAGCGCCACCTAATGGAAGAACAAATGTAGTGCAGTACTTAATTCATAGATTTTTGTTAGTTCTTATACCTGTTTACCCGCCGTATATTTTCCATTGTGTAGGAAAATACGTTGAGAATGAAGGAAGAGATTTACGATTGATATTGGTAAATTAAACCTATTAAAGAATTGACTGAAGTATGCATGAGTGAACATCCACGTCCTTCTTTTTATGGTTTATTTTCTTCAGTTGTGTGCATTATTATTCAATTCATATCTACCCCTGGCAAATATTCCCATGTGTTACATACAGCTCTACATCACTTTGTACATCTTCCAAGTTTATTCTAGAATAACCTCAATGGTGACGTATAATAACGACTCTCATAATCAGGCGGGATGCTTCTCCTGTCGGTGCTTTTTTATGTTGACAGTTTCATTCTCTTTGAAACTCAGTGTCATTATGGTGATGTGTCCACTGGAATAAAACTCATGAAGCTGG
The DNA here is from genome assembly GCA_029721435.1 of Gymnothorax reevesii. Taxonomy (NCBI): domain Eukaryota; kingdom Metazoa; phylum Chordata; class Actinopteri; order Anguilliformes; family Muraenidae; genus Gymnothorax; species Gymnothorax reevesii. Next base: position 14,038,553 of record CM056577.1, on the reverse strand, counting down.
ACAGCATGTCATTTTCAGCGTCGTCTCACAATGTTGTCGGCGTATGATTTCCCACTCGCATCCTGTCTTCAAATATTCAGTTGTCAATTAATAATTCTCTGCCTTCCTTAACCACCCAGTGTAACTGTCAAGTCTTTTAAAGACGTAAAACACTTTCTGGTTGATTCATCCATGCTGACATTATGTTGCTTGGCTGAGACAGTGATGCATCAGTCTGCATCTTATTCAAATTCCATTTTTGTTTTTCTTTTGCCTTCTCACTGCACTTACTATGTTTGGCCCTTTATTCTTTAAAGCTTGATTTTAGAAAGAGGCAGATCCTGATGTGAAGTCATTGACTGTTGTGATATTCTACTCTCATAAATGTCTGTCCATTTAACTGAGAGGGGCCATCGTGCAGGGTAGATGGGGCACAAATGTTTATTGGAGGGATATTGAGTAAGCGGATAACCAAAAATCTTGGCAGTATCATCGAGATGAACAAATAATTGGCACGGGCAGGCAAATGACATCATTCTTGAATTATACATGCAATCCCATAATATTCTGCATCCGACAAAAACAGATGTAAGAGGATAAAAGGTGGTCATTGATTATTTCTGCTAGTTGAAATACACAAGGCATGCAGTCATGTTCCCCTCCCATCTGCAGTATGCGTTAGTTCTACATCATTGTCTCCATAGGAGGGCCATTTAAATTCTGTAATTTGGATGCAAAATGCACAATATCTTCCTTGAGTAAATGATCATCTTCAGATTGCCCCATGCCAAGCAGTTACAGATCTTGGAGGTTTTCGTTGCTCACATGAACTTCATGGTTAAAGTAGTAACTTAGGTTACAGGAGGCCCTGGTAATGAAAAACTCCCTTGTAAACCAAGGAAAGAGACTTGAGTGACACAAAACTGGAGTTCGGTTTAGTTTATTAGGGTCCCCATAAGCCATTACCCAGGGCAGCAACTACTCTGCCTGGGGTCCACCCTTAACAGAAGATACATAATGCCCAAGAAATCAAAATAAAAACAATTTTCCACAGCATAGGAAAAAAAAAAAAAAAACCCCCAACAACAAAACTTTGTAAAAATCATGAAGACAAAGCAAAGTAGCGTCTCTAATTAGATCATAAAGAGGCCACCTTCTGTCATACCACAGCCACCTTCCTTCTGGTGATTGACTACATTTTGCATATAATAGCCAACACCAAACCATTTACAACACTAATATTTATTTACATTTAATTCATTTAACAATTGAAAACTATGCAGACGTCCTCTCCTCTGGTTTTTAAAAGCAGGGATCCCAGTGCGTTTTATTGCAAAGGTACAGAGTTCACTCAATTTATCATGTGGGGCTGAAGAATACAAATGGATTGAGTGTAGAACAGGAATACAGAGCAGCAAAGAGTCTTTGGAGACTGAAGGACACTGAAGTGCTGGTTTTTCATCAGACCCTGGCACATTTTCTACCTTAAGTGTCTGCAGTGGTGGAAAGCAGGCAGGCGGGCTCTTGCTACTGGGTAAGAGGTACATGTCATGAAGAATTAGGCCAAGTTTCAGGTCTCTGCTAGTAACTCACTAAACACTCTGCTCAAAAAAAATAAAGGGAACACTAAACACATCCTAGATCTGAATGAAATATTCTTATTACTTTTTTCTTTACATAGTTGAATGTGCTGACATGATGTTTGTGTGGAAATCATTTAACCCATGGAGGTTTGGATTTGGAGACACTCAAAATTAAAGTGGAAAAAAAAAAAACCAACACTACAGGCTGATCCAACTCCGATGAAATGTCCTTAAAACAAGTCAAAATGAGGCTCAGTAGTGTGTGTGGCCTCTACATGCCTGTATGACCTCCCTACAACACCTAGGCATGCTCCTGATGAGTTGGCGGATGGTCTCCTGAGGGATCTCCCAGACCTGGACAAAAGAATCCACCACCTCCTGGACAGTCTGTGGTGCAATGCGGCGTTGGTGGATGGAGCGAGACATGATGTCCCAGATGTGCTCAATTGGATTCAGGTCTGGGGAACGGGCAGGCCAGTCCATGGCATCAATGCTTTCGTCTTGCAGGAACTGCTGACACAATCCAAGCACATGAGGTCTAGCATTGTCTTGCATTAGGAGGAACCCAGGGCCAACCGCATCAGCATATGGTCTCACAAGGGGTCTGAGGATCTCATCTCGGTACCTAATGGCAGTCAGGCAACCTCTGGCGAGCGCATGGAGGGCTGTGTGGCCCTCCAAAGAAATGCCACCCCACACACCATTACTGACCCACTGCCAAAGCGGTTATGCTGGAGGATGTTGCAGGCAGCAGAAAGTTCTCCACGGCGTCTCCAGACTGTGTCACCTCTGTCACATGTGCTCAGTGTGAACATGCTTTCATCTGTGAAGAGCACAGGGCCCCAGTGGCAAATTTGCCAATCTTGGTGTTCTCTGGCAAATGCCAAACGGCCTGCATGGTGTTGGGCTGTAAGCACAACCCCCACCTGTGGACGTCGGGCCCTCATACCATCGGTTTCTGACCGTTTGAGCAGACACATGCACATTTGTGGCCTGCTGGAGGTCATTTTGCAGGGCTCTGGCAGTGCTCCTCCTGTTCCTCCTTGCACAAAGGCGGAGGTAGCGGTCCTGCTGTTGGGTTGTTGCCCTCCTACAGCCTCCTCCACGTCTCCTGATGTACTGGCCTGTCTCCTGGTAGCGCCTCCATGCTCTGGACACTACGCTGACAGACACAGCAAACCTTCTTGCCACAGCTCGCATTGATGTGCCATCCTGGATGACCTGCACTACCTGAACCACTTGTGTGGGTTGTAGAGTCTGTCTCATGCTACCACTAGTGTGAAAGCACCGCCAGCATTCAAAAGTGACCAAAACATCAGCCAGAAAGCACAGGAACTGAGAGGTGGTCTGTGGTCACCACCTGCAGAACCACTCCTTTATTGGGGGTGTCTTGCTAATTGCCTATAATTTCCATCTGTTGTCTATTCCATTGGCACAACAGCATGTGAAATTGATTGTCAATCAGTGTCGCTTCCTAAGTGGACAGTTTCATTTCACAGAAGTGTGATTGACTTGGAGTTATATTGTGTTGTTTAAGTGTTCCCTTTATTTTTTTGAGCAGTTATAACAGCTCAAATTAAAATGGGAAGCAAGGGTAAAGCTTAATTGCTAAGATGGTCTCCCTCCATTGCAGTTAACTTCAAAGGCCATATTCTAATAAACCTTTCATCAGTCCTCCAGTATGTTGTTGGGAATCAGCAGATGGCACCTGAAAAACAGCACAGGGTAATACCTCACTTAAGGGTACTGAGTGGGGCTTTGGTAGCACCTTGAGAGCAGGAGAAAGGTATATAAACATCAAAAAAATTATTATATTGTCAAAATGGCAGCACAAAGAAAAATCAAGTAGAGCGATAGTATCAATTCTGTTGAAATGCTTGTGTCAGAGGACATATTTCAAAGAATCCAATCAGGTGCTGATTTTTATTTTGTCCAAGAGCCTCAGAAACGGTCGTGTCATTTTGGAGGTGTCAGTGGGGAAATAATGTTTGGTTTTACTTTGGTAGTAACAGTCTGCAGGGGTCGCTATTTTACAGGGAAAATTTAAAGGTCATATTTGTCACACAGCAGATAAAAATGGTAGGTCAGATGGATAATTCTTCTTGTAGATATTGGCCACTTTCAGTTTATCATTATAAATATCTATGCCTCCAATAATAAACAAAATAATACAATAATTTTTTCTACAATTGAAAACAAAATTTATCAGTTTCTACTAAAATTTCCCTCAGCAAAGGTTCTATGGGGAGGAGATTTTAATCCTGTTATGGATTAAACTATTGATAGATGGCCCCGCAAAGAGAGTTATAAATGAATTAAGTAACGTAAATGGTAGAATGGATCTTATTGATGTCTGGAGACATTGAAATCCAAATCGAAGAGAATATACCTGGAGTAATAAGAACAGATCACAAAAATCTTGAATAGATTTTTGGTTGATTTCATCAGACATTGAGGAGAAGATAGATTCAGCACTAATAGAGCCATCAGTCTTTACAGATCATTGGGCTGTTACAATTAGGGTTAATATACTGTAGTTTCCATTAGGTATAACACCAGTAGAGATGATTGGAAATTAAATCAAACATTATTGCAAAATACATAATTTAAAAATAAAACCCAAAACATTATTGAAAAATACTGGAGGCAAGCAAATTTACTGAATAACTTTGGTAAATGCTGGGAATCGTTGAAATATGACATTAGAAATTTTGCTATATCCTTAGGAAAAAGAATTGCTGAAGCAAATTGAGAAAAATAATCTCAAATAATAACAAAAATAATAAGATTATCTCACAGACTAATGTTAACTGGAGAAGAATGGAGGAACTCTCATCTTTACAACAAGTATTGGATGAAATATATGAAGAAAAAGCCAAAGGTGCCTTTGTTCAGTCTAGAAGGAAGTGGTTAGAACAAGGGGAATCATGCACCAAATACTTTTTTAATTTGGAAAAAAGGAATTTTGTGTTAACCTCCCTTTCAAAACTTAAGATTAATGATCAAATCTGTGAAGACATTTCTCGGTATGTGACTAATTTCTACCAAAATGTATACACTACTGATAATGAAAATGTAGATTGTAATGTGAATATAGGCCACTAGATGGCAGTATTTACCTTTTTTTTGTTAAGCTCAGACTGGAGTCATGTTTAGACATGTCCTGGACATGTCTGGGGCAAGTCTCAGAAAATTAAAAAAAAGAGGTCTAAATGTGGGTGGGGTCTGCAAAAGAGTATATAAGGAAAAGAATTGAGACAGTAAAGTAGTAGGAGAAATTGCAAGAAGAAGGATACATGTGACCAGACCTGTCATTTCTGTTCAGAACCTGAGAAGTTTCTTTTGTGGATTTTTGCCTGGATTTGAGCATTTTTCCTAACCCAGGACATCACCACGCCACCCCACCAAAACAAGGGACTGTGAATATTTTTTTGTTCTTGTTATTAGTCAATCTTGGTCAGTAGTTTAGTTAAAGTCTTTGTTTGTTAATTAAATGTGTTTGAGTTTTAAATTGTGTCTGTCATCCCTTGCTGTTGCTGTTACGTTGTAAATGTAATAACAAATTGGGGCCATAACAAGATGATATGGATTTCTTTCTCAAAAATAAGGCAAAGGACATTAAAAGTATTGATGACAGTTTTAAATCTATGTGTGACCAAAAATTACTTTCACTGAGGTACAACAATGTATTAGCTCCCTTAAAAATAACAAATCTCCTGGGAATGATGGATTGATTGGGGAATTTTATAAAATCTTTACAAAGCCATTAACCCCATCTCTGGTTGCTGTATTTGAAGAAGCCATAGAAAAAGGATAATTTCCTCCAACTCTTTGACAAGGCCTAATTAAATTGATCCCAAAGCCAAAAAAGGATAAATTGATTATTGAGAATTAGAGACCAATTAGCTTGTTAAATAATGATGCGAAGTTATTTGCAATGATTTGTGAAAAGACTAAAATTAGGACTTGAAGATATTGTTGATGAAGAACAATCTGGTTTTATGCCTGGAAGGAATATATGACATACGTCTCATTTTGGATATGGTTGATTACAATGATCTCATATTAGATGACAGTTTTATTTTATTTATTGATTTTTACAAAGCATTGGACACTGTAATTCACCAATTTATGTTCAAGGTATTTAAATGTTTTGGGGATCAATTTCTGAGGGCAGTCTAAACTTTATACAATGATTGCAATATTTCTGTTTAAACAGCTCATGGTACCACTCCTAGATTTAATGTCTGCCACGGAATAAGACAAGGGTGTCCAGCAAGTCCCTTTTTATTTCTCTTAGCAACACAAATTAAGGCAATACATATTAGGAAAAAGGTTTGTTTCAAAGCATCATTAGTCTAGGAAAAGAATTCAAGCCATCTCATCTTGCAGATGATTTTTGTCTAATGAGCATGTGGTGATTAAAGCTGTTGGTTGTATTGAAGAATTCTCTAATGTTTCTGGTTTAAAAATGAACCTGAACAAGTCTGTGTTAAAAACAGTTACATATTTGGGTATCATTGTTGATAAGAATGAAAAACTCTGCAGTAACTTAAACTTCAATCATATAGGGAAACAAATAAAGAGTAAATTCAATTTGTGGTTGATAATAGATCTCTCACTGATTGATAGAATCTTATTATCAAAGGCTGAAAGGATTTCCTGATCTGTACATGCCTCTTTGTCATTGTTATATATACTGTGGTATGTAAGGAGTAGGATAAGATTCGTTTTTATTTCATTTGGAGGAACAGATATCAATACTTAAAGAAAGATGTTTCATGTAACACTAAAAGAGATGGTGGTCTGTAGGTCTTAAGCTTTGAAACCTTAAATAATACTTTTAAATTAAAATGGTTAAGTAATTTAATTAAGGAAAAAGACAATATTCAGAATACTTTTCCAAAATATATATTCAATTTAATAGGTGCTATAGAATTTCTGCTTAAATGTGATTATAAAATTGATAAATTACCTGTTAATTGCCAATTTTCATAAGCAGGCCTTGCTGGCTTGGAAACTGAAATAAACATAATTTCTCACCAACTAATTATTACATTTGGAATAACAAATATTTTCCATGTAAAAATAATCAGTTTTTTAAATGGTTTGATTATAGAATTATATTTGTGAAACAACTTGAAAATGCTGAGGGTAATTTACTAAAATATGATTAATTTCTCATTAAGTTTAGCTTGCCAATTACACCAAAAGAGTATGCAGTTGTTTTTGATGCTGTACAAAGGTTCTGTGTTGCAGCTTAGTGCAGGAGCAGTAATTGAGGTTTCATTGATCAATCCAGTTAGCAGTGGTATTTTTCCTAGGGAAAAAGGCATTACTGTTCAAATAAATACATCAGAAATCTTATGCCAACAGTAACAGTGCCTTCAGCAAAATTTTTTTTGGATTTCGCTTCATGGAGAAATTGACGGGAAGAAAATTTGGTTAGTCGGTGATAAATTCTCTTTACAGTAAAGGAGGTTTCTTTGAAAATTATGCATTAAGTATATCCAGCAAAGAAAATATTACATAGATTTAATATTGATATTGAATATTCTTGTAATTTTTGCGGAGTTGAAGAGGAAACAATTTGTCATTTGTTTCATCAGTGTATGTATACCAGAATATTTTGGGTGGATGTTCAGAATTACATTACAAGGAAAACCAAACAAATAATTCAGCTTGAAGAGAAAGACATTTTAATTTAGTTTGAAAGACAACATGAAAGAAAAAGATTAATTTTTTTTGTGCAACTAATTTTATTTTTAGGAAAATTCCATATACATAAAAAGAGATGGTCAGACTCCAAACCCAACTTTCAACATTTTCTACTAGAACTGGAACAACTGGAACAGGTTTTGGAGCAACATATGTTGCCATCCAAGCAACGTCTTTTTCATGGACGCCCCTGCTTATTTCAGCAAGACAATGCCAAGCCACATTCTGCACGTGTTACAACAGCATGGCTCTGTATAAAAGAGTGCGGGCACTAGACTGGCCTGCCTGTAGTCCAGACCTGTCTCCCATTGAAAATGTGTGGCGCATTATGAAGCGTAAAATACGACAACGGAGACCCCGGACTGTTGAACAACTTAAGCTGTACATCAAGCAAGAATGGGAAAGGGTTCCACCTGAAAAGCTTCAAAAATTGGTCTCCTCCGTTCCCAAAGGTTTACTGAGTGTCGTTAAAAGGAAAGGCAATGTAACACAGTGGTAAAAAGGCCCCTGTGCCAACTTTTTTGCAATGTGTTGCTGCCTTTAAATTCTAAGTTAATGATTATTTGCAAAAAAATAGTCTCTCAGTTTGAACATTAAACATCTTGTCTTTGCAGTGTATTCAATTGAATACAAGTTGAAAAGGATTTGAAAATCATTGTGTTCTGTTTTTATCTACGATTTACAAAACGTGCCAACTTCACTGGTTTTGGGTTTTGTATTTACTCAGGTTATCTTTTTCAAATGTTTGAGATCAAACAATTTTTAATATTAAAGTGTGACAAATGCGCGCAAAAAAAAAAAAAAAAAAAAAATCAGTAAGGGGGATAAAACTTTTTCACAGCATTAAGTCTAAATCGTTCAATTTTTGTTGACTGCCAAATGTGTAGGAGCATTTTTTGAGGCTGTATGGTTTGAAATTGTACTGTTCTGGCTTACAGTATTTCAAGAGGTGTTTCTAATTTTTGTCCCCCAACACATTCAGAGGAAGTGAAACTGGTGATGGTTGACTTTGTCCAATTTGGTAAATGACTGCTGTCAAAGTTACACCCACCTTGCAAGCCAATGGAGATGTTCAAGGATTTACTGGAGCTGAAATTATGTTTAATCTGTCTCTGGAGCATTGCTCCAGCACTGGCATGGAAGCCACAGATGATGTGTCCCTCTACATCTTGGAATTTCATTAGATATCGTAGGTGCAGTTATAGCTGATCGGCGTTTGCCCTCGCGATCAGTGTGTACGACTCGCGCTTGCCGCCAATGGTGGACACCACTGGCGGTAAGCGCGAGTCATTTCAGATAGCCTGCTGAAAGAGTTTATTGAAGACAGAAATCCAGCGTAGGAGCAAACTGACTTTTAAATAACATATATTTTCGTTTTATTCTCGTCAACTGGCGTTTTTAGTTGATTTTACGGTAAGTACCAGTAACGTAACCAGCAAATGCCACATTAAGCAGTCCGACATAGTATGAGCTTACCTGGCGTAACAATTAACTGTTAACGTCAATTAAGCTAACGTTAAATTACCAATATTTGCGAGCTGTCCTTAAAATAAGTCCTGTAACCGAAATGTGTGGTTTTACTACATGTTGGTCACTAAAATCCAACCGATGTCATTATACCTCGCGTTGTAAACCCAAGTCAAAATAACGTTAGCGTCAATTAGCTAGCAACGGTGAGTCATCAATGTAAAGTTGGTCATTAACAGGCTAGCTGCCGCTCAGCGGCCTTGGCTAACGTTAACGCTAGCTGGTTGATTACAGCTGGGGTGTGTTCAAAGTCGGCAACACGTAGCAAAACGTATATTAAAAATGGCAACAGTAGTGCGCTGAGCGCCCCGTTGTCACACAAACGTTGTAACTTTAGCAACTGAGAGGGCCATACTGTGCGTTCTCTTGGAAGAATTATCGGAGCCTGATGAAATAGGTTCAAATTCGTGTTTGATTTTTGACTTTTTAAACTTCTACTTACCACAAACATGTCGTTTGATGTCATCAACCGTGGGGAATACAAAGCTCTAAGAGATGCATTTACACACTGCCGCCGTTGTGTTCATTGTGCCACTGCCGTTTAAAGATGGCGCGGTTTACATGCATGTTGCAGCTGATTAGATGACATCCCTGGTACACCCACCCAACAAAGGATAACACACCTCAGACGCCGTTGTGTACCGTTGCACACCGGTTGTAGGAAACGGGTTGTTCTACCCTGAGAACGTAGCACAACGATGTGCACTAGTGTGACTTTGAACGCACCCCTGCTTTCAAACCGGACGCGAAACGAATTTTGCGCACGACAGATTACATTCAAAGTCAAGACAAAGACGCGAATATAGACGAAAGACATTGAATGCCATCTGTCGTGGGAAATATTCGTTTAACATCCGGTGTGAGAGCAGCTTAACCCGTTTACGTTAGCCAGCAAACTCCCGGGTTAGCCCAAATTTCCTGGCCAATAAAGCGGGATGCAGGATAGCCCTTGCTAGCGGCGATTAATCATAGCCGCAGTTATTCACTGGCTTGCTGCAACTAATGGGGATAAGTTAAAAAGCGATTCTGCCCGGACAGGACCTTAACGTTTAACTGCCGGGATCATTTAGGAGCGAGTCCAATAGCCATGACATTTAATTTGGTTACCTAACACACAAAATATAAGACACAAGGGGCAACCAATGACGTAATCTAGCGGTAGGGGTTGTTGGACTCACTAGAAGAGCCATATCGTCATATTACTGGTAGCACGTCATTAACTTTATCAACAATACAACGTATTTATTGTTTGGACAATTTTTAAGAGTTTAGTCATATTCGTACAAGTCCGCCACGTTGTTAGCAAACTGACAACGTGGTTTGCCAGCCACCGTAAGGTTATTCCATTTGAAATATGTCGTCTCCGCTACTTACACTGCCTGCAAAATTTGCACATGGGACAAGGTCACGCCTCCCTTCTAAAGTTTTTCTTTTTCTTCTTCTTCATTGGGGTTTTACAGTTCATTCAAACTTGTGGTGTATTACTGCCAACCACTGGCATTATCATCTTAGGAGCATCATCTTGAGTACCCAATATAGGGACGAGGCAGAATAGTTCACGGTGTGCTGCAAAGAAAACTTGCTCCTTAAGAATCTGACAGTTCACAATATAGGGCACGTGTCAAACTGGCGCCATGGAGGGCCAAGAGGCTGCAGGATTTCATTATATCCAAAAACTCCGGCAGATGATTTCATTGATTCCCTCACCTTCAAGCAGAGAACAGGGGACTCATGAGGGTATTCCCCAGGTGGAGTTTTTGGATGGAATGAAACCCTGCAGCCTCTTGGCCCTCCATGGCATCAGTTTGACACCCCTGAAGGGCAATACATGACCATCTGGGATTATATTAAAATTTTTTTGGTGGTACATATATGGCTACAATGGACAAAAATAATTCACATTTTTTATGCATGGAACCCTTTGTGAAATTTTTGAGGGGCTCTTAAAACGTGTGAGGAAGGGAAGGTGAAATTGAAGAAAATGAAAAATCCAGTTTTCACCTTCAAATATCTCTGTGCGCCCTCATTTCACCTCTGATATTTTGTGACCTAACTGCCACTTAAAGGTGACATACAAAACCCAAAACCAGTGAAGTTGGCAAAGACAAGTAACTTAATGTTCGAACAGGTAAACTTTGTAATTTTTTGCAAATATTAGCTCATTTGGAATTTGATGCCTGCAACACGTTTCAAAAAAGCTGGCCCAAGTGGCAAAAAAGACTGAGAGAGTTGAGGAATGCTCATCAAACCCTTATTTGGAACATCCCACAGGTGAACGGGCTAATTGGGAACAGGTGGGTGCCATAATTGGGTATAAAAGCAGCTTGCCTGAAATGCTCAGTCATTCACAAACAAGGATGGGGCGAGGGTCACCACTTAGTGAACAAATGCGTGAGCTGCTTTGCAGTGTATTCAATTGAATAAAGGTTGAAAAGGATTTGCAAATCATTGTATTCTGTTTTTATTTACACAACGTGCCAACTTCACTGGTTTTGGTTTTGTTCATTGATGGTACCAAGGAAAGTTGATTGCTAGATGTGAAAAAAAAAATTGTGCGGTTTTTGAGAAATCTTTTTTTTTATTATTTCTCTGTCCTATGTTTAACAATGGGGCCAAAATTTCAAGGTCCCATAAAATGGGCAAAAATGATTCAATCAAAAATAAAACGTCTGGAAATATGGTCTCATAGTATGTTATGACAAATTTACATGAAAATTCATAAGGCTAAAAAAAGAATGTTCCAAATGACAGACGACGGACGCCACACCACGACAATAGCTTTTCGGCCAATAGAGCCGGTAAGCTAAAAATTGGAGGTCATTCTGGAATTCAGGAAAAAGAAAATGGACAGCCTGTATTCATCAGCGGTAACCGTGTGGAGAGGGTCTCGGACTTCAGCTTCCTGCGAGTCCACATCATGGAGGACCCGACCTGGGCCGCAAACACTGCAGAGCTGGTAAAGAAGGCCCAGCAAAGACTATACTTCCTGAGAGTTGCCAGGAAGAACATCATCCCCCAGACACTGTTGATGTCCTCCTATCAATGCTCTATAGAAAGCATGTTGATATTCCATCTCTGTGCGTGGTTCTACAGCAGCAGAGTGGCACAGATGGCGACACTCCAGGGCGTTATGTCGCCCAGAAAACTCTCGGCTACACTCTCCTCTTACTTGAACTACACAATTCCAGCTGCCTAAGAAAAACCCTAGACATATCACCCGGGACACAATCTGCTTGAATTGTCAGACAGAACATGACTGCAAGGGAAAAAAAACAGACAGACTGAAAAAAAGCTTTTACCAAACAGCCTTGAGAGCATTAAATGCTGCCAAGGCATGATTCAGTTCGTACCGTATGCATTGTGCTGGGGGGATCTGTGCAATATTGTTGTATGTGGTTCTCTGTATGGGTTTTGTTTTTGTGTTAGTTTTTACTAATTTCAGTATGCATGTATGTATGCAGGCATGTTCTTACATTTTAGTATTCATTTTTGTACTCATACATTTGCACTCAATTTCTTTGTTCATGTTACAATGATAATAAAGATTATTCTGATTCTGAGTTGAAAACTACTCCATTTGGCTGGATGAGGTGCTGGAAGCATAAGAGGGCTCAAATCAGCAAAGACCCCCACCACTCAAAAGATGGCGTCTGCATGGCTGGTAGTGCGAGTTGCCCTCGGAAAAGCGTCTCAATGTATTATCAAATGAAAGTCGGTTGTAGCTAATTACAACAAAACCAAAACCCTGGATAGTGAACTTCGGCAGCTAGAAGATTTTATAGACAGTTATTATGGTAACATGCCAAACAAGAAAAAAAGCGACCAAGACCTTCCTTGACTTCAAGTGAAACCGAGGAAGGAAAATCGGTCCCTGGTAAAAAGGAGGATATGTCGGAGGAAATGTCTACACTGTCGCAACAAGATAGACTTGAGCAACGCACTATCAGAGAGTAATTTCAAAAAAAAAAAAAAAAACACCCCCCACACACACACACACACACACACACACACACACACACACACACACAGTGGCAGAATTAAAGGCAGCCGTAATTTTAAACAAGCTCATTGAAGAATTAAGAGGAGAATAAAGCTTTAAAACTAGCCGTAAACAAGCTCCAAATTACAACGGACCAACTTCAGACTGAAAACAAAAAAAATTAAAGCGGATCTCCTCGATTTGAAGTGCAGATCTATGCGTAACAATATTGTGATAATGGGTCTAAATGAGAAAGAAAACGAAACTTAGCAGGTGACGGAAAACTTTGTAAAAACTTTCTTTAAACAAAACCTAAAAATGCCCGACGAGCAGGTGCACGGAATTGGAATTGTGAGGGCACACCGCTTTGGTCGTAGGTCTCCACAAAAGCCTCGTCCGATCGTGGCAAAATTGTTCGACTTTAGAATGAAAATGGCAGTACTACAAAAAGGTAGAGAACTGAAAGGCTCAAAACTCTCCCTAAATGAACACTTCCCTCCCGAGATCATGGAGCGAAGACGGATATTGCTACCAATGATGAAAGAACGCCTGGTATTGGATAAGCTATATGTTAACGATCAGCTGTATCGCGATTCAAAGATTACACCCTGGTTGTTCTGAATGGACTAACTATGTTGTGTTTTTGAATGTTTCAATCATCGGATTAAATGTGTAATCGTAATGGTTTAACTCTTTGCAGGTGATGGCGGTGCGCCTCTCAACACCGATGCAAGTTAGTTAATGCAGCCCAGGTGCGTGCGATGCACACCGGCTGTCGGCTGATCTGAATAATGGAAAGCACTTCAAGTTACCACGAGTCGTTTTCGCCTTTTTCATTGTCTGAACTATAGCCTAACAACTATTGCTGGGTGTTTTCTGAGACGCAATATTGCATCCAGCGATGTCTTTCAATGTTTCTGTTTGTATCTTCTTCTTTATATATATATTTTTTTTCTTTTAATATTTTTATTTTTGTGCAACATGGTGGGTGGGTGGGTGTGGGTTTGGGGGGGATGGTGGACACGATCGGAATTTCGGAGCGCACTTATCCTCAATCTAGTTCAAAATGTAATAATTGTATTCAAGCATTCGAATCAGACCCTCCAGGGAAGGTTGATTTCAGCAGTGATGAATTTGACGACTGGTTTGTGCAAAGCCCTTTTAAAAAAAAAGAAGGAAAAAAAATATGTCAATAGAACAGATATCTTTTGCAAGTTATAACTGCAATGGTTTGGTGCATAAAAACAAAAGGAGAGAGGTTTTCACATGGCTAAGTGATAAAAAAATGCAGCATTATCTGCTTGCAAGAAACACATTCTATGGAAAAGGATGAAGTTAAATGGAGAAAGGAATGGGGTGGGCATGTTATTTTTTCTCATGGTACAAGTAATTCCAAAGGTGTGATGATATTATTTAAAAATAGTTTGGATTTCATATTACATTCCTCCCAAATAGACTCAGCAGGAAGATGGATTATATTGGATATTTCATTGGATAAAAACAGAATATGTCTTGTCAACTTATATGCACCAAATAATGATGACCTGCTTTTTTTTGTGGAAATTCATGCCATCATAAAAGATTTACCCATAGGTTGCGATCAAATAATAATGGTAGGAGATTTCAATACGACTTTAGATACAACAATTGACAGAAAAGGTGGACATGCACAAACTACCATCCAAAAGCACTTCAGGCTATTCAGGATATGATCCAGGAATTTGATCTGGTAGATTTATGGAGGCTAAAAAATCCAGACACTCCACGTTTTACATGGAAAAGGGCAAAACAGGCAAGTCGGATAGATTTTTTTAATATCCTTCTCAATAATACACAAAGTCACTGAAACAACCATTGCAGACTTTCTTAGGTCAGATCACTATCTTATAACTTTACATCTGACACTTTGCAAAATTCTTAGAGGTCCAGGATATTGGAAATTCAACCAAAGCCTTTTAAAAGACAATACATTTGTTACTCAAACAAGAATGTTTATAACAGAGTTTTTTAAATACAATGTAGGATCTGCAAATCCACATGTAGGCTGGGACTGTTTTAAATGTGCCTTCAGAGGACACGCAATTAAAATATCTTCCTACAAACATAAGCAGTATCTTTTAAAAGAGAATTCCTTGATACAAGAAATTGTAAATCTAAATGTAAAAATAGACGAATCTACAATAATACCAATGGACTGGATAGATCAACCGGATGAAAAACAAGGTGAACTTGAGGCACTTTATAAACAAAGAGGTGAGAATATTTATTTGAAGAAAATGGCTAAATGGATCGGGAAAGGGGAAAAATGTAACAAGTTCTTTCTGAAACTTCTACATAGAAACTCCTCAAAGAAGAATATAACTAAATTAATAAAAAATGATGGTGAAAGTTGTATGTCAACAGCTGAAATATTGACAGAAGAAACAAAATACTTTAAAGAAATATTCTCCTTTAAAAATAAACCAGAGGCACTATCTGATGAGCAATGTGAGGACTTTTTTCCCATTGACTACACTAACAAGCTCTCTGAGACACAGAGAAGTACATGTGAGGGTTTAATTTCAGAGGAAGAACTACAGGAAGCCATCTTCTCTTTTCAAAGTGATAAAACACCTGGACTTGATGGCATTCCTGTTGAAGTTTATCAAATATTTGATGAGGAGATTAAGGCCCCTTTGCTCTCATGTTTTAATTATTCCTTTAAAGACGGCTCTTTATCAGATACACAAAAAATAGGCCTCATCTCATTATTATTAAAGCAGGACCCACAAGGACAGTATAAAGACCCAGCCTATCTTAAAAACTGGCGGCCATTAACGTTACAATGTTGTGATGCAAAAAATACTGGCAAAATGTATTGCTCAAAGAATTAAAAGACTTTTACCGGACATAATTCATTACGACCAAACAGTCTTCCTCCAGGGAAGATATATTGGAGAAAATATTCGTCAACTATTAGAAATAATGGAATATTATGATAAAACAAAAAAACCTGGCTTAGTTTTTATTGCTGATTTTGAAAAGGCCTTTGATAAGGTAAGATTAGATTTTATTTATAAATGCCTAGATTTTTTCAATTTTGGGAAGTCCCTAATAAAATGGATAAAAGTACTATTTCATGAACCATGCTGTAAAATTATAAATAATGGGCTTTTTTCAGACCGGATACCACTGTTAAGAGGACTTAAACAAGGTTGTCCATTATCGCCATACCTCTTTATCATAGCAATAGAGATGTTGGGGATAAAAGTTAGAGCCAATGACAGTATAAAAGGACTAGAAATTAATGGGGTGGAATTTAAGGTATCAATGTATGCAGATGATACAAATTTTCCCATAAATCCTCAAATGTCTACTCTTCAAAACCTTATTGAAGACCTAAATACTTTCTCAAAATACTCAGGCCTAAAACCAAATTATGAAAAATGTAGCTTATTGAGAATTGGATCATTAAAGGATACACACTTCAGTTTACCATGCCTCTTTCCTATACAATGGACAGATGGACCAGTAAATGTCCTTGGGATTCATATACCAAAAGACATGAAGGGATTAGTGGATACAAACTTTAAATTAAAATGTAGCAAAATGGATAAAAGGCTGCTACCTTGGAAAGGTCAACAGTTAACGTTATATGGAAAAATTGCTCTAGTTAATTCCTTGATTGTATCTCAATTTACATATCTATTTATGTCCTTACCTTCACCATCAGATTCTGCCTTCAAATTATATGAACAGAAGATATTTAAATTCATCTGGAATAATAAACCAGAAAAAATAAAGAGGAAATATTTATACAACAACTATGAACATGGAGGATTAAGATTACTAAATTTAAAAGCATTGGATCTAACTTTAAAAGCATTGGTGATTCAAAAAATCTATCATAAGCCAAACTGGTTTTCTTACAGATTATTATGTACATTTCATCACATATTTGAAAGCCAGCTCTTTCCATTTCTGCAATTAAGATCACTCCATATTCCCCTGTTTATTCAAGAAGTCATGGCCGATTCATCAGTCTTTCTGAAAGAGTCTATAAAAGCTTGGTTGAGTTTCCATCTGGTGTACCATCCACCAGACCACCCAGAAGAAATCTTACAACAAATAATATGGTTTAACTCAAGTATTACAATTAAAGGATATCCATTTATATGGAAACAAATGTCTGCTCGGGGCATTTATTTTCTGAATGATCTCATTGATGAAAATGGGAACCTAATGTCATACAATAGTTTTTGTCATAGGTATGGTGCCCTTTGCTCCATACAGAATTACAATCAATTGGCTGCAGCATTGCCTTCAGAATGGAAAAGAAAGACTAACAAATTAATTAATTAATTTCTCAGGAACTAGTATGTCGGCCCTCCATAAAAAATTTCAGTTGGGTTGCTCATAAAAAAATCAATAGGAAAATGTACGATTTTTTTATGGAGAAAAATAACTTAAAGGAAATTCCCTACAGAATTCATACATATTGGGAGGATTTAGTAGACACGCCAATCCCTTGACTACGAGTTTTTAACTTAAATAATCAAATTTCTATTGGGACAAGGACTAGAATTTTCCAATACAAATTGTTATATAAAATCTTGGCTACAAATAAAATGTTGCAAATATGGGGGATAAAGGAATCTGATACATGTAGACTTTGTGAGGACGAGGAAGAAACCTTGGTCCACTTATTTTGGTTTTGTCCATGTGCTGTTGGCTTCTGGATACAGGTGCAGAAATGGCTACAAACGCTTAATATTCCATTCGAGGTGATCTTGTTTACAGTTATGCTGGGGGACCTGAGAGATACTTGTCTAAAATTAAATAATATAATTATAGTTCTTGGAAAAATCTTTATTTTTATTACACAAAATAAGAATGCACTAAGATTAAGTAACTTCAAAATGTTTGTTAAAAAGAGCTATAATCTGGAAGGTGTAGCTATGAGAAACCTGGGCAGAGCATCTGAATTTTGAAGGGTGTGGCAGAAAATAAGTACAGGTGAGGGATGGGCATTACTCACCATATGAATGAATCTTATCTGCGTGAATAAGTTTGTGTGATCTGTTTTTTTTTCTTTTTTTTTCTTTTTTTCTTCTTCTTATGGAGACATCATTGCATGTAAAAATACATTTCCAATCATGCATTGGAATGATGAGGCTTTAGGAGGTTTGGGGGGTTCACTGAAGAATTGATAGCTTTGAGAGTTGTTGGTGTGTGGTTACGTTCTTTATTTTCTAGGGTTTTTTTTCCTTTCATTGCTATATTATATATATATTTTTTCTTTTCTTTCTGTTTTTTTCTTCGTTTAGTCCCTCCCTCAAGAGGTGATACATCATTGCATTTAAGTCCAGCAAAATAATAAAGTTGTCCACCAAAGAGGGGGGGTGGTGGCGGGCAAAAAAAAAAAAAAAAAGAGGCTGGAGGGTGCACTCCCGTATGATGGTATTGGTGATGTAGTGATACCATTCGATGTTCCCGATTGTTCTGAAAGCCCTGCTGTCAAAGCCATCTATCCTTTTGGCCAGGGTGGTGGTCAAAGGCCAGGATTCAGCTCTGTATAGGAGGACAGAGATGATGTCTGCGTTGAAAATACGTAGTTGTCTCACAGGAGATAGAGCGGTGTCGCCAGAGGGACCTCCAGAGAGACTGCAAGGCTACGCCTACGGTCAATCTCCGGCTTGAGGTCGCCATTGTTGGTGATTGTGGAGCCCAGGTAGGTGAAGTAGCTGACAATCTCCACAGCATCAGGGCCAACATACTGAGGGGGAGGATCTGACCCATCACCAACATGCATCAATTTGGTCCTCTGCCAGTTTTGTTGCCTCAGAATTGTAGATGGTGAGGGCACTGCTGAGGTCTTGTAGGGAGGAGCTGAACAGGGTGGTGTCGTCAGCATACTCCAGGTTGGTCAGATAGTAGTTGCTAAGCCACACGAAACCTCCTTGCAAACCTGCGTCATAAGGTGGTCTACGACACAGTTAAACAGGTCAGGGGTAGCCACACAGCCCTGTGTGACCCCGATGTTAATGGAGAACCAGCCGGAAGTCCTTCCCATTCACCTGGACACAGCTCTCCGAGTTGATATAGAGCCTTTGGAACATGGCTGTGATCTTGGGTGGCACTCCAAGGTACTTGAGAATGTTCCAGAGGGAGGCGTGGTCCACTGTGTCAAAGGCAGCTTTGAGGTCTATGAAGGCGATGAAAAGATGTTGGTTCTTCTGGAATTCTCTGACCTTCTCGATTATGAGCCTGAGAGCAGAGATGTGGTCTGTGGTGGAACGGTTAGACATAAAGCCTGCTTCTTGAGAGCGCCAGAGGCTTCTGATGGCTGGGAGTGCATGGGTGAAGAGGATCCTGGGGAAAAGTTTAGCAGGAATGGAGAGCAGGGTGATGCCCCTGTGATTGTTACGGATGAGCTTGTCGCCTTTCCGCTTCCAGAAAGGTTAGATGATGCCACGAGTCCAGTCGCTGGGAAGCTGTAGATACTGTAGAATATGTAGATACTGCATACTTTTTTTAATAAAACATTTCTGGGGGCTGTATTTTGGGTTTTGACTGGATATTTGGTCACTATCAGTCACAGCTTGTGAACTGCCAAAAGCAGAGGCTCAAACAATCCCTTAAAAAGAATGATTGGTCTTGACCTATTTTTAATCAGTCACTTAAATTACCATTGCAGAAATTCTGAAAACTCTCAACATTATCAGATGTGGCCAGTTTTCATTTATAACGCATACCTCTCACGCTTTTGGTGTTAGTTAAAGGGGCATATTTTTGTTCCTCTGCTGTAGTCAGCAATTATTTAAACAACGAGTAAGTAGATTCTGGCGCAGAACTGAAGTCCTTGTGCACGGAGCAGTTGGAAGCAATGGAATTGTATAAAGACGTTTCAAAATCTTATTTCATTTAAACGGTCGTGAAACACATACATTGTTTCCAACCACTGAGTTAAAAAAAAAGCATGTGAATTCTGGAGTCGTAATCGGTATGCGTTGTAAATGAAAACTGACCACACTTGTTAATGTTAACAGCTGGCCCACGCGGAGTCGCTGATGTTGTGAAAAAGCGTTAAATTTTATTTTCAAAGGCATAATAGAAACCCTAGATGGGCCATATATGCGTATTTATGCCCTTAATTTAACAGTAGAACATGTTTTGTGTATGTAGGAGTGATACGGATACAATCAAATGACGTATAGTGGTGCTGAGGTTGACTTGAGAATATTTTGTCAGAGGTGAAACGCGAGTGACGAACGAGAGGTTTTCAGAGGGTTAATGCAGGCCCAGGGTCGACTGACCTGTTTAAGTATTTTATGGATGGCAAAGGGTGACTGTTTCATATAATGGACTCACTGTAGGCAAAGCATGGTGATTTTGAAGAGTATCTGATGAGTTTTGAGGAAATGAGGGTAAAGTTAAGAATGTGAGTCAATTTTTTCCAACTTTTACCTTTTGCACTATATATTCGATGACTCAGTTCTATAAATTTCCAACCCTGGTTTTTGATTTTTTTGTACACTTAAAGTAACATATTGTAGTAATTTCTAGAGAAAATTTGGTGTAGATATGACAATTATTAATTGCACTTTTGATGTTGCGTTTAATTTCATCACTCATCTTTCACGCGTTTCGGAAGGTTTTACGGGACGTGCGATAAAAACTGACCCGTTAGGAGTTGGTGACTTGAATTCTATATATAAAATAAATAAAGTGTTATGAAGTTATACTAACTTTGTTATTTTCATCCCCCTGAGCATCATTTCTTGGATTGACATATATAAATTTGTCTTACTTATGTTCACTTTAGACTGTATTCTCAATGTATGTGCATTAATGGCGATTGCAAATCATATGAATATCCCATATCTTGATTACTCACATTTTGACCTTGAATTCTTCACAGACATTAGTGATGGCACTCTCTCCCTTCCTGTGTATGGATTAGATTGATCCTCTCCACAGCAAGGTATGTTGAGTTCCACCGTGTTTCATTTGGATGGATGAGCCGGAGCTCCCATTTCTCTTCCACGGTTTCTGCAGCCAAGTATGAGCGTCCTACTTTGTTCCACATTGCTTGGCATTTCCCAAAGGCAGAACGTGATAGCAATTTGTAGGTGTCATTCTGCACCTCCGCCTTGGTAGCATCAATTGTGGCGACTAAGTTTAGTAGGTGGCATGCACACCTTTGATGGGGAGGAAGTTGGTATTCAACACCGTTGTCTTCTTCCAGGATGCTGAATGTGTCCTGATGAATGAACGGCTCGGGCCTCCTCTTCAGAAGAATCTTGGTCTGATGGGTCAGACTCAGCTTCCATGGATGGGTGCTGCTCGCCAAACATATTGAATGCTTTGGTGAAGTTTGACCCACTGCCTGTAGTAGTTCTCACAACTTTTCCCCTTATCCTGTACTGGCAGTGGATGTCATCTATTGCACCTACTAGCACATCAAATGTGTGGGATCCCCTCAATATCTAGCATGCAAGAGCAGCGGATCTTCTCTAAAAAGTCTCCTCATCTATCCAATGACAGGTGACTTCGATGAAACTTCTTTGGTGGGCTGTCCAACAGTCAGTGGTTGTGGCGAGGAACCTGGCTTCGCTTTAGTACGTTATCACATTCTTCTTCATCTGAGTTGCAGCTGTCTTTAATTCTTGTCCGGAGAGTTGGTCTGCAAAGTTGTTTGCATGTGGGATTCAGTGTTCCCACAAATGCCTTGAAAGCAGGTTCTTCCACCAATGAAAAAGGATGAATACCTTGACAGATGAGGTTGATTAGGACCTTATCAACATTGGCTTGAGGAACACGTGTGCTTCCACCTCTGGTCATACAATCAGAGATTTTTGCTTGCTTAGCTTGCTTGTTTTTTTGCCTCTGGTTCCTGCCTCTGGTTCCATTCAGCCAAAAGGTTACTGTAAGCCTTCAACTTTGTTGGATGTTTCCTCCGTGAACAAAAAGTTGACATAATTATATGAATCAGCTTATTGTATTACTTCAACAAACAAATCAAAAATTATATTTATGGACATTATAGATATGTAACTGATTGTCTCTTCCATGTGACTGATTCCTAGTTCAAACTAGATCACCTCATTTGATCCTGTATAGTGCATGCTATGGACTATACATTTTTCTTTACTGAAAAAACCAACAACAAAAAAACCAACAATAATGCCTCAGGACCCATTATTTGTTAATAAACAGATTGAGGGACACTTTTTCTGCCTAAGATTTATTTAATGAGCAAGTACAAATATCTGAAAGCATAGCGAGTTTTGTGCCATGAGACATGGGACAAAAGAGTAAAAACACAGTGATCCAGGCAGACCACATAGTGAATGATTATTATTTGAAAGACTATCAAAATCACTGGTTCCCAATTTTTTCAGGCTTTGGTAATGTTACCCCGTTATCTGATTTCTGAGTCCAAGTACCCCCTTTGCCTGACTACAGAAAATAGCGAGAGAAAACCATAGTTATAATTGTAATCAATTTAAAATGAAAAGTGGTGAATTAGTGCCTCCAATGAATTTATATTCAACATTGTGGCCATAACATTTCATTAAGTCCAGTGACTGGTGATGTATTTATGTTCCCATGTCTTGATAAAACCTAAAACGTTAACGTTAAAATACATCTTTGTGGACTCTGGCAAAGTGTATTTAGTTGTCTCTTGCCTACTGGTATATCTCTCTGTGCGTCAAGCAAAGTGAACGTTAACCAAGTTCACTTTAATTGCTAACGGCAATGTGCCGTTTGCTAGCAAGACTGTTTAAAGCTTACCACCAAGAAACATTAACGTTTATGTCCTCGGTGGTTGGTCGTTCAAACTAATCAATAATGGTGCCTCATGATTATTGGCGTTACTTGTAAAGTAAGCTAGCGTTGTAGCCATTATATGCAAAGTTATTATTTGAGGAGCCTATTTAATGGCAACGTTAACCAAGTTAGCTTCACATGAGAGCAACAGGTTTATCTCATTCTTACCTCTACATGTTTTTGTAGGTTTGATGTGGAGGTTTTGTATGTGGACAACTGCTTGTGTTTTGGCGCACACAGGTTGCACTTTACAAGGACTTGGTCACCGTTCCTCCCTTGTATTGAAAGAAGTCACTTATATAAGGCCAGGGAAATTCATTGCTGGCACTGCTCTCTGAAAGTTCAGCCGCATAGTCGCTGGTTGTGTTAGCCAAATCCGGCAGGGATTTGTCTTCCGAGGTTGACGGGTCCATCTCCATTGTTTCCTCCATCCCCCTGCGCGGCAAACGGAAAAGAGCTGATGTCCGTGTGATGTCTGATGCTGCAATTTGCAAGGGTCAATCAGATATACAATCAGATTCTGGTGCGCAAGCTTTGGAGATTTTTTTAATTGTATTTCATTTGTTTATTTTTACTCTGTAATGACAGTCATTTCGAATGTAGTGAATAAAATATTTAGAAGAAAGTATACTCAAGTATATCTCATTGCCGGGGAGTTTTCATGTGGGCGCGAACTATATGTGTGCGTTTAGCAGATGAGCCTAAGTACATAATTAAGTGATTGGCTGTCAACTTGAGTACTTAGAAGGATGTAAGGGAGCGCTGAATTTGTCAATGGAGGAGTCTACGCATAAATCCATGGTAGGGAACGTTTTTGATATGTGATAACTATAATTGATAGTAGAATGAGATAGTATTAATACCATGTTGAAGATTTGCTTCAAAAAACTGTATTTTCTTAACTACAAATTGGGATACCATTCAGCTCTGTAGCTGAAGTGGTTGCTGCAGAGGACAAAAACTTTTTCTGTAGCAAAATATCATTTTTTTAAACTGCTGAATCGATACTATGGGCAAGTATATTGAGCAATTTGCACATCAGGCTTAGCTGAGGAGTTTAATTCAGGCAACTCCTGAAAAACAGGGATGTGAGTGAACTTGTCCATATTCTAAACTGTGTTCGAGTTTAGCTTGCTGTTGAATATTCAATAACCGATCCGGTGTATCATCTAGTGATAGAATAGTGCAACTGTTTGCATAAGTAGAGCAGCTCCATGTCCGCTGGTGTAGCAGGAATAGTTTTGCCTGCATTGATAAATGAATGAAGTTCGCCAAAATTCAGTTCTGTATCCCTCGAGGGTTTGTTGTTTGCGTTGCCCTGGCAACACCTCTGGGTCAAAGGGCAGTGCCCTCCCGCCTCTAGCTCCTTTTCCTGAAAATTCTGAGCGAAGAAGGTGGGTAGAATTATGACCTCCGCTCATTGTGCATTAAAACAATGAAATCCCCCTAAAAGTCCAATCTGTCTTTGTAAAATGTATTATGAATGTAAGTGGATCACAATGTATGTATTTCGGGACATACTATTGGTTGTCTTGCTTATATTAACCGAATACGTGAGAGCAAACTATGAATGACTGTTACGATATGTACATTCTGCGCGGGGTTGTTAACGATAGTATTTTGAATGTAGGAGCTGGAGGGTCACCATTACTGTCCGAAACCGACCCATGCCTTGTGTTTGTCATTGTCAGGTATGTTGTATTACATTTGAACCGTATTCCTGTTCGAACTATACGATCACCCTGTTGGTTAAAATGCAGGAGGCTACTTTTGTCCTTGTTCCGTAATGTAAGCCGGATGGTAGCTAGCGTTAGCCGGCTATGCGTTTCTGAGTTTTTTTAATCTAAGTTACGCTTTTGCCTGTTCCTTTTCCTGAAAATTCTGAGCGAAGAAGGAGCTGGAGGGTCACCATTACTGTCCGAAACCGACCCATGCCTTGTGTTTGTCATTGTCAGAAAAATAATAAAGCCGTTGAACCATCGTCTGTCGTCTGCCTGCACGTTCCTGTGGGAAGTAGCTCCAGCAGAGAGGAGTCGGGGTTAGCTGGTTACACTGGCATCTACATCTGCACAGAGAGGTTATGAATAATGCTATTATGCAATAATGTAGGCATGAGAGGTATCACATCATAATTTTACACATATAAAAATTCTGCTTATTGTTCCTAATCAAGTTGTGGTACGGCCTCCACTCTGAGCCACACTTCAGCCAATCAGATTGTACCTAACTGGAACTGTAAGATTGTATGTAACTGGAGTTTTTCCCTAGCTTATTTATGACAAATAATTCCGCCTCACCAGTACTAGAATTGATCGATCGCGCATCAGAATGCACTTGATTAACAGCAATCAGTGGAATTTTTTGAAGAATTTTTGTACTGTAAAATGAATATACAAGCGCTTGTGTCTTTATTTCAAACTTTTTTTTTGTTTTATAACCATTCTTTATTTGCCTTTACTTTTTAAATGTCAAATTCTTGCGAAAGTCATGTTTTTTTGCCCATGGCTGTTTGTTGGATGCCTTTCCGTAATTCTCCAGGGAATATATCGAAAGCTGGTTGCGTCTTTGCCGGATAGATACTTGGTACGGTGATTGAGTTCTTGCTTGAAATATAGGTTACTTCACAATATATTTCATGATAATACCATGTTTTAGTTATGTCTATCTGACTGTGCATCATTGAGAGGGTCCCTTGTAATCCAGCGCAGTGCTGAATATAACTAGGATATTTATGGTGTCGAACTGTTCTTCTAACAATTCGTATGAGCAACTTCTGATCAAGAAAAGTAAACTGCGAAAGGTTTAAGTCATTAAGCTTTGAAGGGCGAGGTTTTGGCTTAACTTTGATACGGCCGACGGCCCTCCACTGTTTAAATGAATGATTGAAAACGGGTGATGAACAATCATTAACATTAAGGGATTGTTTGGGCTTCCCCTGTTGCCAATTCACGAGCCGCCACTGCTTATTCTCAAGAAATTCACAAACCCTTTCCTTATCAAGGTTACAACACAACTTGGCCCCTCCCTTATCTGGATGTCTGTTGATGTTGATTTATGTATTTATTTATTTATTTAGCTTCAGTATATAAATATGGGCATCAGGTCTTTTACTTTTAGACTGCCCTGTCACCAGAGCTGACTAAACTTTGAAGATTTAGCAACATAAAAGAGCAAGAAGAGAAGACTGTCAAGATGATCCGCGTAAGTATCGAAGATACTTTTTTTGAAAGTAGACACAACTACAAATGATGCACATAAACTATTAAGTTTAAAACTATTTTAGCAAGGCCAGGTCCATACTACCATTTTTATCATCTTTAGGTGACACAAGGAAAAGAGGATTCTTAGATTATGAGGTATTATTCAGTTCAATTATTTGAAATTTAATCAAACGCAACACTCATAGTACTGCTGGTCACATCGCCTGCTGATGTGTACGATTGCTTGTGCAGGGCGACCTCCCATCTGAAAAAGTTGTCTTATCTTCAAGCTGTCAGATCATCAATGTTTCAACGACCACTTGGTGGCTAATGTCCCTGACAGGGACTTTGGTTGCTAGTGCAGCCACAACCACAGTGTTCGTGCAGCTTTTAGGCCCTTGAGCATTTTGATTCCACATCACTGTAAGAGGGATTGGCCTCCAGTGCTTACTCCGGTGTATTCAATTATAATTTGCTTTCTGCTGAATGACAAATCAAACACATGTGAAAGAATAAATTGAATGTTGACACAGTGTCACATAATCATGAGAAAAAATTTTCATGCCTTGACAATAAATTTGTTTTTCTTCTTCTTTGCTTTAAACAGGCGGAGTTAAACCAGGTGATCATGAAGAATGGGATGAGCTTGATCATCAAAGGTGCCTCGTATCGCAGTCCACAAAAGTGAGCAACAAGTGCCTCTGTCAATAAAATAGCATAATTGGGCTCCTCCTGGTGGTCTGACTGCCTGCACCTATAATCTTTCAATTCCTGTCCCTTGTGTTTTTTTTTTTTTTTTCTCATCCAGTTTCGAGATCAATGTGGGAGAATCAAAGGAAAACATTGCTCTGTACTGCAATGTGTCCTTCATGGACAGTAGGATCTTCTTGAACTCCAAGAAGGATGGGCACTTTGGAAAGCAGATGGAGATACAAGACTTCCCTTTCCAAGCGGAAAAAGACTTTAAGGTAGGAGAGTGCTGATATAACTTTGTCATGATTAGATGATGTTATTTGGTCAACCTCAATGTCCCGTCTATGCCACACACGCAAACTGGCAGATTTAACAGGAATGTTCCCGTTATGTCTGGAGTGCTGAGGGTCGTCCATCTCTCCAGTTAATCAAGCAGCGAAGGGCTCATGCAGACTTTACTGTAAAATACTCCAGAGAATCCACTCAGTTGTGAACTTCACATGGCTGAGCCAGATGGATTACCCAATATTCAAAGACATACTCGTGCCACAATGTAAGAGATGCCGCGGAGGCAATTCCGAAAAGGGGAAATATTGATTAATCAGAAAGACGGCATGTAAGGTATGCCAATATATTGCCGTGTGAGAGCAAAACCCTCGTGACATTTAGGTGCTGCCATCTTTTGTTCATTCTTGGAATTAAAAATTCAACAACCTTGTAAGTCCCAACTGTCTAGATTCAGAAGTGCAAAAACCTTGTGTTTACAACCAAAATGGTGGTCAGACAAAGAAAGCACCTGACAGCTAGTGAAGTTCTCAATGCTATCATGAGTGATGAATCCATTCCTCCCTTTGAAGAAAGCAGTAGGTGCAACTTATATTTAATAAGCATTTGAGAGAGATCACTTTTGACCTTTCATGGCTGAAGGATGATGGTGTAATCCACTTAATTACCCTGTCGACAACCAAATAACTCAAATGTGGGTCAAAATATTAGGCCTCCTTCTGTGACCTTGTGCTTATGGGATGGTGGCTGTAAAATTAATGTGGCTACAGTGGCGTACTAAGAGGGGTGGGGGCGGTCCATCTCAGATGACAGCCGGAGAATTAAAAAACCAGTACGAGTACAAGGCTACAAGCCAAATGACAAATTTGTCACAATACAAAAAGATTATAAATGTTTAAAAAATCTGCTCAGGTTTCCATTGATATTTTCACTGGTTTAAAGCTTTTCTTAAGTCACTTTTTACATGTTTACTTGCAATCCTGTGTGTTTAATTTTTAAAATCATTCATCTCGGGAGGGGGTGCTAAAGGAAGTGTCTGAATTTACAGCGGTTTAAAGCATTTCTGTTGTAATACTTTAAAATTTTCATTTGCAAACATGATATATATCCTGTGCATTTATTTTTTCAAATTATGCATGGGGGGTTCCGAAGGAAGGGTCCACCCCGGGTGTCAAATACGCCGCTGTCAGGTTATGACATATTTCTGTATATAAAAGAGTGACTATTTTATTATAACTCTGATGCTATGGAGAGGCCCTAGGAGGCTATGGAATGAAGCTGTGGCCCATATCTCTGCAGATGCAAAGGTTATTCACAAAGTTTGGACTGCAGAAAGAGATGTTGACATGTCAACCTAACACCTGCCTGAAGCGTACCCAAAGCCAATGAAAACTGATGCGCAGATGAAAGCTGACTTGATAAAACTCTGTAGGTTCATGCCAAATGAGTAGTGAGTTTATTATGAAAGATTAGAGGCATAGAGCAGTTATAAATAAAAAAAAACTTAAACCTGTTCTGTGATGCAGTACTTGAATGAGTAAAATAATTCAAAATGCATAATCACAACAAGCGATTGCATTTACTTGTATCGACCAGCCACTATCAAACATATCAGTGTAAATCTATTGTATTTGAAATTATTTTCATTTTTAGAAAGGTATCATATTTTATTTTTTGCAAATCTTCATTTTTAGATCAAAGGTACATAAACTATGAAGACTTATAAGATTGGTAGTAAAGGTACGATATATGGACTTTGATGAAGTTGTTATCCTCTATTTTCTCAGCTGTAGCTGTTGTGTAGTTACGAGGGCACTGCTCTCATGCAACAATATTTAATGCTCAAATCTTTTTGTCCTAGATCTAATCTTAATTCCATTCAATCATTTATTTATTTGTTTTTTCTGAATTGGGGCCAGCATCCCCGGCAATGCATGAGGGCTTAAGTCCAGTTTGCGCATTTAAGCTCGCTGACTTGCACTCTCATAGACTTCACGTAATGATGCGACATTGCAAAGCAGCTCAGTCTACATCACAGTGCATGACATCAACATTCACTAAGGCCAAGACCGCTGGGTGACTTTAATCCAACGTTAGCAATGCAAATTGCTGATGCATTACTGGTTCAGTACAGCCCCAGTTTGAAGTAAAGCACTGGACTGAGTCAGAGACAGATCCATTTCTCATTGGTACTTACAATGACATACGGTTGGAGCTTCTTGCGCTTGTCTGTAATCAATGCCATTCGTCTTTCATGCTTTAAGGAGGTGCTTAAAGGCAAAGTTTCATGGAGAATATTTCAGCCCTATACCCTCAGTGATAAGTCATTCGTCTCTAGTATATTTTTTCCCATGTAATGTAATGAACAACTATGCAAAACTTGTTGCAAAAATAGGCATAATTATGAATAAGCAACACATTCTCATCCCGACTTGTCATATAGCGATGCTACCTGATCAAGCATCAATATAAGATGAAAAAGGAGCTTTTGGGTCCCATGTTTGACTTTAACCCTTTAACTTCCTGCTCAATCATTTTGTAAAGCAACCAACGCTGCTCCATTGCTTTTTCTCTTGTGAGGAAGTTAAAGGGTTAAGGGGGAAGGGTTTGATTTAAACTGGCATCATAAGGATGCCAAAAGCTTCCTATTTTGTCATATATTGAAGCTTGGTCAGGTAGTGGCTCTAAATGAAGAGTCAGGATGAGACTGGGCTCAAATAAGATAAATGAAGATGAACATCTGACTGTTAAAGATTTCAATTAACAGATTTTGTTTTCAGTCAGAGTTTACGTATACACCTGTCATTTCACTGTTTTACCCTGCAGTCATGATATAGTCTGTGTCACCTGAACAGCATGAGCTTTAGTCTTTAGCAGGTCATCTCTCCTTTTGTCCATAGATCCCACTTAACTTTACCATGATCCCTCTTTCTCTCTCCCAGATGACCTTCACCTTACAAGGTGACACCTTTGAAGTTCAACTGCCAGACGACTTTGTGGTGAAATTCGTCAGCCCCCTGTCTGAAATCCAGTGCAAACGTATTTGGGTTGACGGTGATGTCACCATCAAAGGCATAAGTTTAATGTAAAAATCAGCCAGCATGTGGTGCACTGACCCTTTATAGCTCCTGATTTGTCACGCTGAAGCATCAAACTCAGAGTATGATCATTCTAGCTTCTGAAATAAATCTCTGTCTTGAATAAACCTTGTCTGAATGCTTGCGTGTCACTTTTTATTTGGTTCAGTGGGAGGGCCCTGTTCTTTTGTGCCAACTTGATGAACATTTTTTAGTTTTTCCTTGGACAAAGGTAGGGAACCTTTAAATGGTTGCCTCATTATGAAGTTATCAAGCTTCCATGACAAACTGCACTTATTTGAATCAGATGCATTAGAGCAGAGAGACTTCTAAACAATGCAGGGCTATGGCTCTCCAGAGCAGAGCAGGCTACCCTACCCCTGTGTGGGACTTTCAAGAGGATGATTCTGTAGAACCAAACTGAATGGTTTGTTCTAGTAGGAGTTTACTGGAGCTACACTTGAGCAGTGATTTTTAAAGTTTACCACAGTGTAGCATCCCCTCTTCTTCTTAACACAGAGTGGAGGCCTCTGGGCATTGAGGAGACAAGTTTCTTGAGTTTAGCCATTGGAATTTGATTCCACTCTTGTTTAATACAAGCTTCCAGCTGCTGGTGACTTTTGGGTCTCCTTTGATGGACTTTTTGTTTAATTATGCACCAAATGTTCTCAATCAGTGAAAGATCAGGACTGCAGGCAGGCCAGATCAGCAAGTGGACTCTTCTACTATGATGCTGTTGTAATGCATGCCATGCTGTTGTAATAGCTGCAGTATGTGGTTTTGCATTGTCCTGCTGAAATTCATAAGGCCTTCCCTGGAGTATATGTCATCTGGAGGGGAGCATATGTTGCTCTAAAACCATTATATACCTTTCAGAATTCATGGTGCTTTTTAAAACATGCAAGTGTCCCACACCATATGCACTAATGCATCCCCATACCATCAGAGATGCTGGCGTTTGAACTGAACACCGATAACAGGAGGGGTGGTCTTTCTCCTCTTTTGCCCGGAGGACACGACACCCATGATTTCCAACAAGAATATCAAAGTCTGACCACAAGACACTTTGCCAGGTGAAGATTACCTGAAAAGAAGTTAACGTTAGGATGAATTAAGGTCAGTGTGTGTTAAAATGTTACTACATTTCAGCAATAAAGGCATATTTGTTATCTTTGTCTAATATTAAAATGTGTTTGATGATCTGAAACATTGAAGTGTAAAAAAAAGAGCAGTTGAAATGTGTTGACTGAAAGAAATCAATGGGAACTCATTACCATGGAAACTGCGCTTTTAACGCCGTTTTCCACAACGCCGTCAATAACGCCGTTAGTTTGCATATGACAATGGCGCTTTTAACGCCGTTTCCCAAAACGCCGTAAATAACGCCGCTAATGTTCATTTGAAAACGGCGCTTTTAGCGGCGTTCTCACGAGAAACGACATTAAAAGCACCCGAAAAAAAGCAATAATGGCGTAAAATACGCGCGTTCTCCTCCCAAAACACGTTGTATGCAGACGCATTATGGCACTATCAGCTTGCCATACACTATCGGCTTGCCATACTACGAGCCCACGAGCTCCTGTGAAGTCCCAGTTCGCCGTAAAAAGTCCTGGTACTATGGGGGCTAACATCTAGAAGTGCCAGTACTTCGTACCGGTGCGTACCGGCCCACTTAAAGCACTGGGTATAAAATAAAATGCCCTCGCTTAGTTACCTTTGCAGTCTGAAAAACTACCATTAACATTATTATCGTAATTATGGCATTTCAGCACCCGTTTGTTTAGAGTCAATTGCGTCGTTTTTTTTTTTTTTTCCTGCCAGAGAGGCGCGTGACTCGCAAGTGGGTAGGCAACTGGAAGGGGCGCTGCGACGGATGACAGACAGAAAGGTCGGCAAATCATTTTATTCGAACCGAAGAAAATGATTGGTCAGACTTTTATCAGAAATATGAGAATTGAATATTGAAGAGTTTCAACAAGGTGGATTTCTTTTACATTTTAGTGTGCCATACGCTTATTAGGAGTACTTTAAGATTACAAAAGAGAAGTGTAAAAATGTCAGAAAGGTAAGAATTGCTTTAACACTACTAAGTGTGCCAGATTTAGTTGTTGGGGGTTGGTGTTATCATCTATGAGGATGAGGCATTTCCTGGTCAGATACAGTGTATAGAAAATGGTTGTTGCACGGTTACAGTGATGTACCAATGTGGTTAATATTTTCAGTGGCCTGATAATGAAGATGTGTTTCTCTGTGAGAAGAGTTCAGTAGTTAGAAATCTAAGAGGTCCTCCAGCGCATGTTACAACCTTGGGTCAGATTCTGTCAAAGTTTTCAGGCTATCAGTAGGATATAATCTGTCGGATATAATCTTGATAAATGGTCACTGCCCCCGTGTGTTGTTTAGCACTATAAATTCTGTTGTGAGCCCCCACACTAATCCTCTGTCTGACGCCACTGTTTCTACATGTGAGGACTTTCTGCGCTTTTTTGTGGACAAAGTACAGTCTGTGAGAGCACTATGCAGCAGCAGCAGAATCCCTGACCAGCCTGCTACATCCCCGCTCTCTCCAGTTTTTGACCACTTTGTGCCCACCTCCCTCTCATCCCTCACTGATGTAGTTAAGCACATGAAAACAACAAATTGCCGTTTGGATGTTTTCCCAACTAAATTGCTAAAAGATGTGTTTTCTACTGTTGGGCCTGCCCTCTTGGTGCAAATGAACACTAGTCTTAGCTCAGGATGTGTCCCAGTTTCTTTTAAACATGCTGTTGTGAGACCACTTCTTAAAAAAAGTCATCTTGATGCTAATATTTTATCTAATTTTAGACCTGTTTCTAACTTACCTTTTATCTCTAAAGTTCTTGAGAAAATTGTTTTTATACAGTTACAGGCATTTTTAGAAAACAATTTTATCCTGGAAAAATTTCAGTCTGGCTTCCGATCACGGCATAGCACGGAGTCTGCACTGCTTAAAGTTCATAATGACATAGCAATGTCTGTTGACACCAAACGTCCTGTTGTCCTGGTGTTGCTTGACTTAACGGCGGCTTTTGATACGGTTGACCATCCTATTCTCTTGTCCCGCCTCAATAATTGTGCTGGCATCCGTGGAACTGCACTCAAGTGGTTTGAGTCTTACCTGACCAACAGAACATTTTCTGTAATGATTGGCGACTTGTCCTCCTCTGTTGCCTCTTTGTTTTGTGGAGTTCCCCAGGGCTCCATTTTGGGCCCTTTGCTATTTTCCCTCTATATGCTGCCACTGGGGTCGATTACAGCGAAGCATAATTTAACATTTCACTGCTACGCCGATGATCTCCAGCTGTATTTACCGAGGTTCCCAAACAAAAGTGCTGCTCTTCAGTCTCTCACAAATTGCATCAATGACATCAAGTCATGACTTGGGAAAAATTTCCTCCATTTAAATGAGGACAAGACTGACTATGTTTTATTTGGTGATAATGTTCTTGTGGATTCAGACCCCGTGTCTTCACAGCTAAAACCATTTGTAAAGAACCTTGGGGTCATTTTTGATAGCGGTTTTACATTTGCCAAACAGATTGACAATGTGGTCAGAGCAAGTTTTTATCAATTACGTCTTTTATCTAAAGTGAGGCCTTTTTTAAATCGTGCCAACCTTGAAAGGACTATTCATGCTTTTATAAGCTCACGTATAGATTACTGTAATGCTCTCTATGTCGGTGTTTCCCAGTCTGCCCTTAGCCGCCTTCAGTTGGTGCAAAATGCGGCAGCTCGTTTCCTGACGAACACTCCAAGGCGCCAGCACATCACCCCAGTCCTCTCTTCCCTCCATTGGCTCCCAGTTTCCGCTAGGATAGATTTTAAAATTTTACTTTTTGTTTTCAAAGCCCTTAACGGCCTTGCGCCTATTTATTTGACTGAGCTTCTCTCTGGTCACAATCCCGACAGGGCATTAAGGTCTTCTAATCAGCTGCTTCTTGATGTCCCCAGGGCCAGGTATAAGCACTGGGGTGATCGAGCTTTTTCATTTGCTGGACCCAGACTCTGGAACAAACTCCCCCCCGACATACGTACTATTTCTGACTTTGGCCTTTTCAAAGCCCGGCTCAAAACTTATTTTTTCAAACTGGCTTTTAATGCACAGTAATGTGGTTACATGTTATTTTATTTTGTCTTGTTTTATCTGTTTTTATCTGATTTTATTTTCCTGACTTGTTCTATTGTTGCTTTCTTTTAGCCTGCTTTGATTTCTAATCTTATTACCTATTTTTAACTGGAAAGCACTTTGGTCACCTTGAGTGTTGTAAAGTGCTCTATAAATAAACTTTGATTGATTGATTGATTGATTGATCAGTAGCCTTGCAGAATCAAAATAGTTTGGTGTAACAAGTAGTGAAGAGAATACTGTCCATCATTTATGTTGTGTCTCGAGATTGTGTTAATGTTAGTGTTAATTTAGTGTTAATGTTTCTGAACTTGTTTGAATTCATTTTGATTCACATTTAGGTTAGTTACTAGTTGAGGAGGAAACTTATCCTACACCTAAACTGCAAAAAAAATAAAGCAGAACCTGCCAGTTATTAAATGACTACATATAGAGTAAGGGATGGAACATAAGGGATTAGGAACAAGAGCAAGTGTGTCCTGTTTGCCCCACGTCTGTATCAAGTAAAAATAAGTATTTTATTTTGTCCCACAATAGTGAGAACTGTTTTAAAACAATTTGTATGAATCAAACTACAAACAGCATGCTGCATTACCGAAAATACTGATATACAGTTTTTTGTTGGAGTTTTTTAGAGTGGCCGTATGCCACATTTTCACTGTCCCGTACGCCACACTGGCTTCTAAATTTCAAGATGTTATATAATAAGGATGCATTGTTTGACTAGTACCCATGTGTTGTTAGGTGCTTTAAGGCTCTCTTTGTTTTGTAAGAATGGCGAGGATAGTTTTCCACTGACCAACTCACAAACCTGAAATAATAAGCTGAAATAATCCCTGAAAAAAAATCTTGAATTTTCTGTGTCCCGTACGCCACGCAGGTTTTTTTTCTAATATCCTCTCTGTCCTTGACATTAAATGGAAATGACCCTTGGTGGAGTAACAGTCAAGGGGCCCTACATTACCATGGGGTACAATAATACTAATTGTTACCAAGCATTAAATTAGCTACA
Organism: Gymnothorax reevesii; assembly: GCA_029721435.1. Lineage (NCBI taxonomy): Eukaryota > Metazoa > Chordata > Actinopteri > Anguilliformes > Muraenidae > Gymnothorax > Gymnothorax reevesii. Next base: position 14,003,540 of record CM056577.1, on the reverse strand, counting down.
AGCAGGCAGCGGTTGCACTTAAATTAGCTCCATTTGAAGAGCAAGATTGTAGACTTCGCTGTCAAAGCCAAAGCTTCAGCCGAGTTATACAAAACCCAAAACCAGTGAAGTTGGCACGTTATGTAAATCGTAGATAAAAACAGAATACAATGATTTGCAAATCCTTTTCAACTTATATTCAATTGAATACACTGCAAAGACAAGATGTTTAATGTTCAAACTGAGAAACTTCTTTTTTTTTTGTTGCAAATAATCATTAACTTAGAATTTAAAGGCAGCAACACATTGCAAAAAAGTTGGCACAGGGGCCTTTTTACCACTGTGTTACATCGCCTTTCCTTCTCACAACACTCAGTAAACGTTTGGGAACTGAGGAGACCAATTTTTGAAGCTTTTCAGGTGGAACTCTTTCCCATTCTTGCTTGATGTACAGCTTAAGTTGTTCAACAGTCCGGGGTCTCCGTTGTCGTATTTTACGCTTCATAATGCGCCACACATTTTCAATGGGAGACAGGTCTGGACTACAGGCAGGCCAGTCTAGTACCCGCACTCTTTTCCTACGGAGCCATGCTGTTGTAACACGTGCAGAATGTGGCTTGGCATTGTCTTGCTGAAATAAGCAGGGGCGTCCATGAAAAGACGTTGCTTGGATGGCAACATATGTTGCTCCAAAACCTGTATGTACCTTTCAGCATTAATGGTGCCTTCACATATGTGTAATTTGCCCATGCCTTGGGCACTAATACACCCCCATACCATCACAGATGCTGGCTTTTAAACTTTGCGCCTATAACAGTCCGGATGGTTCTTTTCCTCTTTGGTCCGGAGGACACGACGTCCACAGTTTCCTAAAACAATTTGAAATGTGGACAAGTCAGACCACAGAACACTTTTCCACTTTGCATCAGTCCATCTTAGATGAGCTTGGGCCCAGCGAAGCCGGCAGCGTTTCTGGGTGCTGTTGATAGATGGCTTTTGCTTTGTATTGTAGAGTTGTAACTTGCACTTGCAGATGTAGCGACGAACTGTAGTTACTGATTGTGGTTTTCTGAAGTGTTCCTGAGCCCATGTGGTGATGTCTTTTACACACTGATGTCGGTTTTTGATGCGGTACCGCCTGAGGGATCAAAGGTCACGGGCATTCAATGTTGGTTTTCGGCCTTGTCGCTTACGTGCAGTGATTTCTCCAGATTCTTCGAACCTTTTGACGATATTACGGACCGTAGATGATGAAATCCCTAAATTTCTTGCAATAGCTTGTTGAGGAATGTTGTTTTTAAACTGTTCGACAATCAGCTCACGCATTTGTTCACTAAGTGGTGACCCTCGCCCCATCCTTGCTTGTGAATGAATGAGCATTTCAGGGAAGCTGCTTTTATACCCAATCATGGCACCCACCAGTTCCCAATCAGCCCGTTCACCTGTGGGATGTTCCAAATAAGTGTTTGATGAGCATTCCTCAACTCTCTCATTCTTTTTTGCCACTTGTGCCAGCTTTTTTGAAACATGTTGCAGGCATGAAAATCCAAATGAGCTAATATTTGCAAAAAATTACAAAGTTTACCTGTTCGAACATTAAGTAACTTGTCTTTGCAGTGTATTCAATTGAATATAGATTGAAAAAGATTTGCAAATCATTATATTCTGTTTTTATTTATGATTTACACAACGTGCCAACTTCACTGGTTTTGGGGTTTGTAGAACTCAAAATGCATGATGTAAATACGCCTCTCAAACAATTCAATACAGACATTAATTGAATCTCCGGAGGTTACATGAAGGTACTTAATAACCCCGATTAGGAGATCCTTGCGACGTATCGCAAACTTGAACTCAGCCGAACTGATGTATATACACACACTTCCTGGTCAGAATTTGGAGATTTCTGGTGATGAGACGGAACATTGAAACAGACATTGAGAACAACCAGCTCCTTCAACTTACCCATTTAATAACATGCGTGTGCACGCATACAACCCACCTACACCGATATCTACCAAATTAGCCTCCTCCAATTGCAGCAGAGACTGAAATCCGCATAAGGTCAGATGAATAGCTTATGCCAACCAATTACCCAGGAAAATCGTGGGAAGCCATCCAAAGTATAACAAGCAGATCGTTTTTAAATTGTTGGTCCAAATAAGGTAGCCTAATTTTCCTTCCCTACTTGTGAAGTGCTTCAATGCTAAGTGCTAGAACTAACACAATAAGCCATAACTTCATCCCAAGTGACTTACACACCGCATCCAATTCGTGAGCTGTAGTTAAAACCTTATGAGCGCAAGCGTGCACGCTTAAGCCTCTGTCATATTTATTTGATCAGTTACGAGTTTAATTTACATCAGCAAGCACCAGCCTCGGGGAGGGTAAATTCATGATAGCAAATGGTCGCGCGGATGCTTACGACTGCGTTTAGGTAGTAGGATTTGCCCTGCACCTTAAGCTGGGCACACACTACGAGATTTTTGGCCAGATTTTACCCACGATTTGCAGTTGGGGCTAGTCTACGTCAGTCAGCTCTAGTTGGGGACAGTCGTCATGACAAGTCAGCGCAGAATCTGTGAGTGTGTGATGTGGTACAGACTGGAATCAGCAAGTGTGCGAGGTGAACAGACTCCGCCCGACTTCAGTCGCCGGAATTCAAACGTTTGAATTTTTTGAGCCGACTCTGGACGCAGTTGTGTATTGTGCGCTCCCTCATCTGCTGCAGTCCTCAAATGTGTGATCCCCAGTCTTGACAAGAATCTGCTCAAACCAGTCGTTTAGCGTGTGCTCCAAGTCTTTTCAAAATCTGCAAAGACTGAAAATCTTGTAGTGTGTCCCCAGCTTTACTTCTTTAGGCGTAACAGATCTCACATACCTGTTGCCAATCATTTGATGAGGCTATGCGCAGGCAGCGATTCTTTTTCAAACAGCCATATTTAAAAGGCGAGATTCGCAAGGCGTGGTTCTCCCGCTGAAACTTCAATAAAGTTATAAAACTCAGAACAGGCAGTACAGTGAAGATACGGCCTGCACGCAAGTCCACACACGACTTAGTTGAATGCAGCAGAGGTCACTCGAAGGGCAACATTATCTATGATTAAAAGGATATCCTAGCAACACGTTTCAGACTTCAGCTCCGAATCCACGGTTTGCCAGTGATGAGATGAAGCAACCTAATTATGCAATAAATGAATACCGGCTCCTTCAGGCCGTCAACTGCAGTGTTTAGTAGCCCTGAAAGGAGTGCGCAAGCATAAAATCAATCCATATCTTCATCAGCTACATTAACGTCCGCCAAATTGCAGTAAGTAGGGTAGAGGAGAATCAACCTAGATATGTGAATATTATGATAATTGCTTCCCGCCAGAGTGAAAAACCACAGCCTCAGTGCAGGTGGGCCAGATTAGCTTCAAATATGAGAGGTCGTGGAAAAAAGCCTCTGGCTATCCCATTCTGGCGACAAAGGTTTACCTCGAGAGCGATCAACTTCACAGAACCAAAGAAATTGTCATGCTGTTAAGAGATGAGAAACATAGTTAATCAACTTAGTTAATCAAGTGCGAGCGGTGTAAATAGCACGGCGCCCTTACAATAGAGCTGGCAGAGAATGGCAAAGGAGTAGAAGGCAGCAGGTAGCTTTAAATAAAGCGCTGTACTTGATCTCATCCTATCGGGAAGCTTGGGAAGTTAGCTGACCTGCATAATCAGCTGTGGCAATCAGCTGGGCCAGAGGCGCCTGCCTGAACTTATGAGCAAGCTAGGCAGAACAGCTTGAGCCATCAACTGAGGCAGTCAGCAGGGCCCTGAGCTGGGCACAAGGCGCTTGCCTCAACCAATGGTTAGTTGTGCTGAACAGCTTGGGCCGAGCGATTGGCTGGGCTAGATTGGCCACTGGCAAGGGGATTTAAGTTTAAGGCATGACTCCGTTGCCTGCCTGAACTAACGCAATGCTCAATTTGTCAACTTTTTAATTTTGTTTTGGGGAAAGCCAAGATGGCTGTGTACCTCATCAGAAGAAACAGAATCGAGGGATCAACTGATGACGATGCTGTCCATATTTTTATTAAAATGTAGAGCCCCGGCGTATCCACTGGCAGGGGTCGGCAGGGTTTCAAATTGGGAAGGGACTGCCAGATTTGGGATACTATAATAGCTTTGTTCGTTGCTCCAGCGCCTCCTGTTGGCCAGACGGGCGCTCGTCAGGAAGACTCTGGGTTTGTTCATGTCCGGGTATCCTCCGCCCTCGTTCTGAACTTGCAAGGATTCAACCAATGAGTGTAAAAGAATCAGTGGCTGACAGGCACGTGCTTCGAAGGAGAGCCGTGAATTGTCCTCATTATCCTGAGTTGGAAGCAAGGGGTCGCATAAGAGCAAGCTTTGTACATAGTTCACCAATTGGGCTTTCCAGATTCGGGGGGATTGGAGATGCCAAATTAAAAAAAAAAAAGAAAAAAAAATGTAGACGGCGCATTTAAGAATTGATTTCAATTATTACAGATTAATGAAACACTTAGAAAGTTTAACTAATATATGGTGCTATGAGGAGGTGCTCTGCTGTGTAGTAGAGAAAGATCTCATCTTTGGAAGTGTGTTGTGTTAGGTTGGATCCTGTCAATCTGTTTTTCTGGTGAATTGCTCTGGTGTAACCTGTTAGTGTTTTAATAAAGTGTTGTGAAATTTTTCTTTCTTTCTTTCTTTCTGATACTGTATTGTCTCCCGCCCACACATTTCCAGGCCAGTCCTTAGCCTGTCCTTCCAACTAACTTGCACTCTAACAAAAGAAAGAGTATGAGTAAGTTTTACTCTATAGCAGGAAGTGAACACCCAAAATACTACCACCCACTAATCTCTGACCACTGATCTTTGACTCCAGTCCGCCCTCACGGCGCCCTTTGGTATTTGCTCCGAAAAGCCTCACCTCAAAAGGAGAGGAATGGAAGTTATGTTTTGACTGTGTGTTATTAATATTGCAAATACCAGCTACATCAAAGTCCTGGCTCACCTTCCCCAGCTGTCTTCCATGTTGACCTACACTTGATTACCTGTGACGAGAATCACAGTTCTCCCCTATCTATTTGCTATTTTTTCCTTAACAGACCTCCCAAAACAGAGGGTAAATTGAATAGATATTTTTTTTTTCCGCAGAAATATGCTGCTTGTCCTCAACAATTTGATTTTAGCGAGCAGTAGCAATATTGCAGAATTACAAAAAAAAAAATTCTTGCATGACGTTGGTAGTATCTGAGTACTACACTGAAGAAATGTTGGACAGGAATATTAAAATGGTTGGAGTAATATCAACAGTAAATTTCAACAGTAGCAGCCTCAATATGAACCTCTCAAAAATACAACATTACTGAGGCCAGTTCAGGGATCTGACCAATGTAACCAACAAAGAAATTTGCATTTTATGTTGATACTACTTTTAAATGTAAACTGATCGACAAAACGTCTTCAAAAGTGGATGATGTTATGCAATTTTTTTTTTAAATTGATACAGAAAATAAACAAGATAAATGCTGTCAGTGGACGACAGCTGCACATATCTCTGAAACTATAGCATCTCTCCTACAAGCAAAATTCGTCGCTTGGCCCAGCTGTGGTGCTACAGGAAAATGCATAGGCTCCAGGAAATCAATAGGGGAAACTACACTGAACCGCGGGAATGTTCACAGCAAACTTTACCTAATTCTCATTCGAACTACACTATTGCCCATAAAGTCTGAATAATACTGAATGCCGACAGTTTATCTATCAACATTGTCACAATTATTACATGAAAAGAGGTAAAAAATATTCTATTGTTACTTACTTAGCAACCGTGTTTTTGAACTTAATGCCAAGTAGATGTACACTCTGGCTACCCTCGACCTAGATGGAAACGGGGAGTGAGGAAGTTCAAACACAGTAGTCAGTCACATGATCTCACCTCGTGCACAGCCTCATTTTCATCACACGATACCCAAAAGCTTTGTGGTAATTTCCAATTCCCAACCTGCAAGATGGATGGATGGATGGATTCAGTTATGTACAAAGGTTTGCATACCCTAGCTGAATTTGTGAAGTGTTGGCATTTATTTGGAAAATATGACTCATCATGCAAAAAAAACTTGTGTTTTACTTTTGTATTTAAGCACAGTGATCGTATGAAGTAATTTATTATCACGTAATGGTTTGGCTCCTTTTTAAATCATAATGATAACTGAAATCACCCAAACGGCCCTGATTATGAGTTTACATACCTTTGAATGTTTGACCTTGTTATGTAGACAGAAGATGACACTCTCAGGTTTAAATGGCTATAAAGGATAAGTTTTCCACACTTGTGGCTTTTTAAATTGTCACTTGTGTCTGTGTGTAGTCATTGAGTTTGTTGGCTCCCGAGTGGATGCACTGATCTGGCTCGACACTGAGCCATGGGGAGTGGAAAAAAAAAACTGTCTAAGGACCTTCTTAACAAGGTAGTTTACCTTTTTAAACATGGGAAAGGATATAAAAAGATATCCAAAGACTTAAAAATGCCAGGAACTGTTCAGTTCGTGGTTAAGAGGTGGAAAATTTGGGGATATGTTAATACCAAGCCAAGGTCAGGTAGGCCAAGAAAGATTTCAGCCCAAAGTGCCAGGAGAATTGTTCAGGACACAAAGAAAAATCCACAAGCTACCTCAAGAGAAATACAGAGATACTTATCAACAATGATCAAGTTGCTAGAGGCCAAGTTGCACCAATCCCACAAAAAAGCTTGCCTAAAATATGCCTGACAACACCTTGACACACCTCACAGCTTCTGGAATACAGTCATTTGGAGTCACAAGACCAAAAATAGAACTTTATGGTCACAACCATAGCGATATGTTTGGAGAGGCCCATGGTGAAAAATATATCATTCCCACTGTAGAAAACGAAGAAACGAGGAGGTAGAAAACGATTGATTTCCTCATCATTTTATTGACCGGGTGGTGGAATTTGCGTTTAATTCATTTGATTCATAACGCATTACTATCCAAGGGTGGATGTTATGTTCTGTGGGTCTCTGTGTTTTGGTTAGTCAATTTTAGGTTTTCATTATTTTTGTGATGTCCGTTTTTAGTCTGATGTCTTAGTGTTTCATATTTCGTATCTCTCCCGTGTTATTCCGGTCCACGTCTCACCCATGTACGGTCTTTGCTTTCTCCCCGGTCGCGTCATTAGTTCGTTGCAGTTTTTGTATTTATAGATTGTGACACTTTTTCGGGTGATTTAATGGATTCTGGGTTTCAGCCTTCCTTCCGTTCTCGTTTCATGGAGGGGGGGGGAGACATATTGTTTTTGCCTGAATTCCAATTGGCGTTGGCGTCGGCATTCCCATTTGTTTCCGGAGCATAACTCTGAAACCGTTTGACCGATTCTCACCAAATTTGATGTAGTGTCTCTCCATAACATGTAGATGTGCCTTTTGAGGGTTTGACCTGCTTTTGAATTTTTTTTTTTCTCTGTTTCCATGGCAACAATTTGGACTTAGGCATATTGAAGAATGGGACTCGTTTCCGGACCATAACTCTAAAATGTGAAATGGGGGAAGGGGGAGGCATCTGTTTTTACGTGTAAAAACCATTTCTAGTCTCCCCTTGCTTTTCTATATCACTAACCCGTACTAACAGTTTGTTGTTTTCTAGAATTTACTAACCAAAACTAACATTGTATATTAGACTAATGTATTAACGAGCACCCAGGATTGTACAGCTGCACTTACTAATTGATTAACGACCTCTTTGCATTCGCCCTGTTCTTGTTTCTGCCTCTTGCTTTCGTTTAACTTGCTTTGCTGTGTTTTCTGCAGACTCTCTGCATTTATCTCATCTGTCCTGCTTCTCATTCTATGCACTTAGGAGTCTTTTATTCAGTTCATTTATCCCATCTTTACAGGCCTCAATGTTGCGACTGTTTTGGTCGCATATGCGACTCGTATTTCAGTTTTGCGATCAATAATTTTTTGCCGGTCGCACCCATGCGCCTTGAAAATTTTGACCAAGTAGTCGAATAATGAATAATCTAACATTCATTATTATATCAAAAACTAGGGCTGTCGGGTTAATTAATCGCGATTAATTTAAGCGCAATAAGAGTAACTGCCACTATGAGGCAGACAGACGAGCTTGCTTATTACCTTTTCTATGACACATACCTAATGCGGTCCTCTGAAATGCTCCCGGGAATAAAACTGCGATTTGAAGTCCGCTCATTACCAGCGAGGTTTGACAGCCTCCATCGCATTGGCATAATTAGCTCACCTTAAATCAATTCCCGTGTACTTTGCCTAACTTGCAATCAAGCCATTTATTCAGCCAACTGACAAATCAAAACCAAAATGTGGCCTATAATGATTAAAAAGTTATAATGAGAAGCAGACAGACCTAACCAGGCTGCCGAGTTATATTGAAAGATTTTCAAATTCGTGAACAATTTACATGTCACGTTCTATACGCTTAAACAAAATGTTTTCCACCTTCGCTGTTGGTTATTTAGATGCTCAAAAGTAAATAAAATCAAGTGCTATGAGTTCCATTATTTTAAATTACTCTCGTTCAGTTATGTTATAAAAATGCCTCAAATTTGCGGCAAAGATTCGCCTGAACGTTAATTGCCAAATCTTCGGTGCATTTGACTATTGCCTGCAATGCAAACGTATTCTCTCTCACATTCATGTTCGGTATGCTTCACAAAATGTTTTCCACTTCATGTAGCCTATATTTTTAAGCTCTTAAAACCAGGGCCATCTTTGAATAACTTCATTTTTTTTAGAAATATCTTTAATAATGCATATAAAATTCCTTGATGAAAGGTGGATTTCAGAGGTCTGCTATTTATTCAGATTATTGAAATGTTCGATCTAACGCGACAGCCTGGTTAGGTCCGTCTGCTTCTCATTATCACTACTTAATCATTATAGGCCACATTTTGATTTTGATTAGTCAGCTGGCTGAATAAATGGCTTGATTGCAAGTTAGGCAAAGTATACAGGAAATGATTAAAGGTGAGCTAATTATGCCAAGGCGATGGGGGCTGTACTTTGTTAATTTTGTGCTCCCAAAACTTATTTCATGCTCCTAAAAATGTAATTGTGCTCCTAAAAAAATTTTTTAGGAGCATGCATGCTCCTTGAGAAAAAAGTTTACTTTGAGCCCTGTCTTTGGGAGAGTCTTGTGATCCTCGTCTGTGTGTTGAGGTTTTTCTGTTTCATGTAATTAGGTTTCCCTCGTGTTCCACCCCTTGTTAATTATATTAATTTTCAGCACCTGTGTTTGTCCGTGCCCCTGCTCTATATATGTTCCAGCACAGCAGCACTTCAGATCAGATCTGACTTCACTCCGCTCACGCCCTCACTCCCATTCCACACTCCTCGCCCCCGCTCATGTTCCCCATTTCCCTCTCGTTGTTCATTCCACTCGCCTTCATGCCCCATCTCTTCACGCTCCGCTTCTCTCCTCACTACCCTCCGTTCCAGCTGAGCTGCGTCCGAGTCTGCCCCCTGCCTGCTGTGTTCCCGAGCCAGCCCCGTCCGAGTTTGCCCCCTGCCTGCTGTGCCTCTCGAGTTAGCCACCTGCCAGCTGAGCCCGTCGCCGAGTCCTGTGTCTGCCCCCCGCCTGTAGTCTTCCGAGCCTCCTGGTGTTCCCGAGCTGCCCCCAGTCTGTTCCCGAGTTGCCCCCAGTCTGCCCCCTAGTGTTCCCGAGTTTGATTATTGGATTCCTGAGTTTCTCCCCCGTTCAGTGCTGGAGCACTGTGGTTGTTTTGGCCTGTGCGCCACGTTTTTTCCCCTTTCCAAGATTTTTAGTTTTATTAATAAATTTTTTTTGGTTTCCCTGCATATGGCGTCTCTCCCCCTTGTTTCTGAGTCTTCCGAGTTCCCAGTGTTTTCCCCTCAGATATCATAACAGTGGAGAAATAACATGTAAATCCCACAATACGACAATTGCAGGTTTTTTCATTTGCTTGCGAGTCCGTGGGTTTGCCATTCAAATGCAGGTCGGAACCGCCAGATGCAGGTCACTTGGGAGTTATGATATATAAAGCATTGTTCAGCTTATCAAGTCCTGTGACTCCACAAAAAAGATGATACTAGTATGCTCAAGTCCAGCCAATAATCATGATAAGGCACCATAGACAAGCACAGCAAGCACGAACAAAAATTTTCTAGACAATCAAAGAATCCACATTGTCAGCCAATAGGCATGGTCCAGAATCCATGTGAACCCTTTCAGAATTACTAAGAGTTTGCAGATCCACCTGGTTGCACCAAACGTATTTTAAGTGCTTGACATAAGACACCAAACTTAGTACAGTGCTGAGACATGTCGTAACGTTTCACCAAAAACTCGTATGCGTGTCGTAAAATCCGTATCTTAAGATATGTCTTAGGACATGTCCTAAATGACATACACAGACATCCTTGGCTGTGAAGTCCTGACTGGTGTCTCCAACTTTAGGAAGGTCAAATCTGAGTGGCAAATAGTCAATTTTGGATGGTGTAATGCATGCAGGAGCAGTTTATATGATAATACAATACTATATAAATAAACAGTATCATAGAATGAACGGAACTAAGACAGCTACATATAGCGCATACAAAAGCAAAGAGGTGGTTTTTCTCTGAAGTATAGCCAAAAAAAAAAAAGAACAAAAACAAAACACAGCATCCCGGTGCAGTCTTGAATGAACGACCCAGAAAGTGCCAAACATCAGAGGGTGTGTGAAATTCTGGAAAAACCTTGACTGACATCAGTATTTTTCAGTGACGTACTGAATGGAGCTAAGCAAAGGGCTACAAAATCGTCTCCGTTTAACCAATTAGGCTACTCTAAGCCTGTCCACATGTACTTTGTTCAATCAGTAGTCAAACAGTAGATTTGCTTATTTAATAAGTTGAATGAGTAGATACTCCAATTTATCAAGATAGTGTTGACTTTTAAATTAAGGACCCAAAAACAGTTTAGCAGTTCAACAACTTTACTATAATGATTCAGAAGGTAAAAACGTGAGTACAATAAGGTAAATTCATGTGCACAGATACAGACAAATGAAAAATAGGCTTCAAATCATCAAATAATACTGAAACCATAAACAGTCAATGATCTTTAGCAAAGAGTTGGAAAGAAGAATACTCAGATAAACAAAAGCTTTTGTAAGTAAAGAATCTCTGGTCGTAGAGGACCAGAGGGCTGAGAGCAGCCACGAGTTCTTCTAAGTCCCCATCTTTATAAGTCCTTAACTTCCTTTTTCAGTTGGAGGGGTTCACACGTCACTCATATACAATGCATCATATTAACTTGCCAGTTTCACAGTTTCCATGAGAAGCAACCATTGTGCCCCTTCTCAGATCTAAAGATACTTGACCTACACCTGACATGGTATTGCTCAACATATCACTACTCTTCCTCCCTCCTTACTCATTTTCTAGCTTGCTGCTATAAATTTCAGCTTGCGGTTAGGCCGAGACTTCAACTATGGTTCACCTCTTGACTTTTAGTATAGTACTTCTGTGTTCTTTAGATAAGAGGAACAAAAAGTCTCTGCTGCAAGTAGTGGAAAATCCCAAATGGAGAAGACAAAGAGAGTAACAGCACAAATCACTCAGATATACATTGCTTTAGTTAATTCTTGATTATTAATACATTGTTTCAGTCAATATCAATTAATGCTTGATTATGAATGCATTTGGATATACAAGTATAATGAATTAACAGAACAATTCAGCAATAGATCAACACAGTAATGCTTTTGTTAGTTTTGATCTGGGTTCAAGATATGTTTATGCCGAGAAGCTACTATCACTGATTTGTTTATGCCAAGATGCTACTATCATAGTGATTTCTTCCATCCTCAAGAACTATCACAAACTAAGATCCGGCGATTGCGCTATGACCCGGGGGTGTAAATTGAGTAACAGAGGTTTTCACGGAAGGGTCTGGTGGCGTAGCTGCACCGAGATTCAAGGAACAGGTGTAGGGGCGTGCTAATACTATCAACAACATGAGGGAAAGCACAAGTGGGGAATTACAAACAAGGAAGAGGGTAAACAAAAATTCGGACTGGATTCACGCAAACAGCAAACAAAACAATGACAGCTCCATTCAAGGAGTCACATGTGCACAGTTAAGATTCCAGGACAGAGAGAGAAGCGCACCTGAGGTGCGTGAGCTGTAATCAAAGCAGAGCACAGGGAAAGCAAAAGGGGCGGGGTTACAGAGCAGAGCGGGGCAGAGTGAGTTGTATTAGTAAACAGTGATATCCACACACCTAATCAAAATACGTGATTGATAGTTAGTTACTGTACAGACAAAGGGATTAGTATACAGTAAAATTACAAGTACTAACTAAGCAGCCTAGCAGTTATTTAACATGGTAATTTCAGAAAAGCGGGAAGGAAGGTAAAAACGAGATTTGAAGGAAGTTCGTTAAATACCGGAAAACTTCCGAAATCACCGGAAGCGTGTCTGCACGCAGACGGGGGAGTGCACTGGCATGATAACACAAATCACATCAGACATTACAGGGGAGACAATGTGCAATGCAGTAATGGAGTGGATGAATATACATGAAAAATAATTAATACAAAATAAGACAGATACAGACCATAACAACAGAGAGATGGGAAAAGTAGCTTGAAACCTGCCGGGTAGTGAGCCAGTCCTCCTTCACAAAACGGGCTTTGATTTTCTTATCCAGTGACCCAGGGTTTTCCTTCCGCCCTGTCTCTGCTCCTCTCATAGACCTTGTGGTTCATCAGGCTGCTTTGTGCCCACGGGATAACAATGTAGCTGCATCAATGCATGGGATTGTGAATTGTCATGGCATTCATTAAAAAAAAAAGGTCTATGCCTAGGCCTAGCACCGGTAGTACATCCTCAAGTACCTACTACGTCCAATCGGCAGTAAAACGTTCCAAATATCAAAAATTCCTTTCAACGTCGATAACCGAATTGCGTTTTCTTGACGCGGCCGAGGACTTGAATGGTGGAGGGGCTGCTGGCACTTTTGCGACGGCTACCAGTCAAGGCCAAGCTTGTATTGATGTGCTGGACAGATAGGAATGTCCTTGTCAACAGCATGGAATAGCCCAGCACAGAGTGCAATGAGGTCACATTCCTTCTCCTGTGGCAGTCATGGGCTCTTCTCTCCAAGTTCTCGCCTAAGAGGAACTTTCAGGCCCGTAAGATGGCTTTGAATGGACTTGTCGCATTTTCTCAAAGCATTACAACTATTCTCTTTTGGATATTTCTTCATTACACCACAAGCAATGGCAGGAGAGACATTGAAAAACTTGGTGACCTGGGATTTGTCACTGCCAGCAGCCATGGCTGCCATTTTTAAACTAGCTGTTTTGAATGTGTGACAAGTATCAATAACAGGGGCAGTTCAATACTGCTGCTGTCGTGGAGCCAGTATAGAAGCGGGTTTGAGGTGGTGGTGGGGCTGTTTAGATGGGGGATGACCTCTTAATATGCTAGCAGGCATTTTTAAGTCATCCGTGGTCATATCCAGCCACAAAACATAATGATAATAATAAAAATATTATTATAACATTATTATTTTAAGTCATCCGCGGTCATATCCAGCCACAAAACATGGTATTATGGGTTGTGCACAGGTATAAGGACATAGGGTCTTTCAAAGTGTATCAAAACCGAATGAGGGCCAGGAAGTTTTATTTTTTTGAATGATCAAATGACACTTGGACTTGTTCCTACAGGAAAACCGTAGCCCAACTCCCTGTGGCAGTTGGGACATTGGCATGTAAATATGGCATTATTTTATGATAGGGTTAACCTTTTTTAAGAGGTTAAAATACCCATAATGTCTTGCAGTATGCACATTTAATATTTTTTATAGAAAGACTATAGGATGTCTCCTGCAGTTTACCTGTTTGCAAAGTCTGTCTTTATTGTCAAGTACTGTGCCAAAAATTGGCAAAGTTTGTCAATTTCATCAAAATTTGCTCATTGAAAATGCATTGGAAGGGTTAATTGCCCCTGACTCTTGAACAAAGTGATTATTCACTGAATGGTTTTTCCTGCTTTCATTCTAGCCCAGGATAAGACTATGATCGGAATTTGAAAAGAATCTGTTGACCTCGCAAGTTATCACTTTTTGCAGATTTTGCAAGGTCTATCCATGCAATGACAATTAATTTATTACAGCAGCCCGTAAAAATCAAAAAGGTTCCTCCTCTTTGCACCAGCAATGTTGATAGCAGATATGACAGAATTCCAATTAACGCTGTTCAAGTTACTGCATTTTCAAGACTACAAAGTTTAGCCCATTGGTGGGGCTACAGGGAAAGTGATTGGGTCACCAACATCATTTACAACACCAGGGACAATCACAGGAGGTTTGACATGATCCCCATAAAAACTTCCTGATCTATTGCATTTGGAAATGTTAAATTCGGCCAAAAGGTGGTGCTACAGGAAACATTACAGAGCCACCACAGTTGAAACTTCCCCTCCAATATGCACCAGGAATGTTAAAAGCAGATTTGACATGATTCCGTTTAAACCCTTTTGAGTGATTGCAGTCTGTAAAAATGAAAACAATGGCCTAGCGATGGCACTGCAGAAAAAGTCATGACCGATATCAGTAACACCCTATCTGTGCACCAGAAATAATCACAAGTGTGACATTATTCCAATCAAAAATGCTTACATTTCATTTGGAAAGGTTAAATTTGCCTAAGTGGTAGCTCCACAGGAAACATTTCAGAGCCCCCAGAATCAGTAATTTTGCTTTCTAAGCACCAGGAAAGAGCATCTTAAATTACATACAATTCCTATAAAAACTGTGGCGTTACAGCAATTTTTAAAGGACAAAAGTTTGGTCTGGTGATGGTACTATGACATAGGTCCTAGGGTGACTAACATCCAGTACATGCCTTCCCTTTGCAGCAGAAACAATCACAACAAGTGTGATATTATTCCCATCAAAACTGTTTGAGCCATTGAATTTGGAGATATAAAGTCTTACCTGGTGGTGTCACTGCAGGAAAGGTTGTAGGGGAACACAAAACAACTCTGTTTGTCATCTTTGCTTTAAGAATAATTAAAAATATTTTTGATAGTTTTTATGGAAATCCCACAGAATTGGGGCTCAATAGGCCTCATTTATGAAATGATGGTTTGCCTTTAGACAGGCATACTTCAGGTGTACGGTCATTTCAACGTAAAGCTCGCTATTTATCAATTTGGGCATAAGCATGGACTTCGATGAAATCTCACATCAAGCCTCAACTCATGTATGCAAGTTTCTGAGTGTTTGAGTGGCCTTGCGGGGCATCATGGTAAGTGCGACTGAGTCTTAGAATTGTTGTTAGACCGTAAATGACGTTGTACTAATAAATATTTTGCCATCATTAGTAGCCCTTATGACAGAATTTTTACCATCAACGGGTTTAAACCTTTTATTAGGCCAATCAATTTCTTTGATTTTTATCTGTTCAAGGAAAATGCTGGCTAAATTACAATTACATTACATTAATCAAGTGATCAAAATTAACGAGAAGTTAATTGATTTTCAGGTGTATGTGATAGATTATATTTTTATTCCGTCATATTTTGTGCTTCTGAAATCTGAGCCATGGCAGATCTAGCTGTAATAGAGGACTTCCATTCGGGACCGCAGGGATTTTATCCATGAAGAGTGATGAGTTGCTATGGTGAAGCCAGCATCTGTGAATCATTACGCATTCATCAATCATAAAAAACTATCTATTAACTTCCAAGTTATTTGTGATGCCTAGCTATCTGTCCTTAACGTGGTAGCCAAGCGGTCTGCGGATATGCACAAGTCCTTCATGCGTCAAAAGAGCAGTGTAGGGAGAAGACTACAGGAGGGCACTCTGCAGGGTCAGAGTCGTATCCTTGGTGAGTAACTACTAATGCTTATACTAGTAAAGTATACTAGCTATTCAAATGACCAACATTATGTTGTTTTTAATGTACTAGTTAACAAAGGGTATCGCCTCATGGATTTCCTTACTACCCCACTCCAAAACCCCGCAACAGCACAGGAGCTCAGATTCAACAGTGCACACGCAAGCACACGCCAGCACACGGGCAACGGCGGAGCGCTGTATCGGATCGCTTACAGTAAGGGCGGATAGCTCCGTCTAGGACTAGCGGGGAGACCGCTATTGTACAAACCAAAGAAGGTGTGCGATATCATTTTGGCCTGTGGGGTTCTGCACAATATTACAGTAAAAACGGGGTGGCAGTTGATCCCACTGAAGACGACCCTACTCCCACAGAACCTTTGCCAGCACAGCCCTGACCAAGGGCTCTCGGAAAGAGAGGGGACCTCATTCATCGATTCTAAAATGTAAGTTCCTTTTGGCTTGAAGGGCATTAGAGAGAAGCAGACGCTTCACAGCATTTAGTGAACATTTTATTTATGCAATGCACATTTCAAGCTCTCGTTTATCCCTTTTAACATGCCATTTATCGCTACATGTCAGCTATTTATCTCTGCCATTGACCATCAGATTTTTATTTGTTTTGCCTGGACCTCCAGTGTAAAAATCCAGGGTTGTGATGAGCCAGAACGGGTGGTGGAGACGCACCCTCTCTCCGAGTGCATGGTTGCCGAGCTCTGTGGGGCTGGCTGAAGGCCAACCTGGCCGGCTGAACACAGGTAATTGCTGGCACCAATTCATCTGCAGGACATCTTTTCTTTTTTTTTTGCTTTAAGAAACTGAAACAATGAAGTTTACAAAAAAAAACACTAAAATGAAAATGCGCAACTGCTATTTATAGTGATCGTACACATTTACCATGATCAGGCTCAATAAACTGGTGGTGCGTCTGCATGTCCTCCGCCACCTGTTATGCCAGGAATGGATGCAGGTCCACTGAGCACAGCTAAACGCTACTCTGTTTGCGTCAGTTTAGGGCTGGAGTCCATCTGGCCTCCCCTTGTCTGAGTTGCATTGCGCTTAAGGGCCGCAACATGATTTTTGGTGACCAGTTTAAGATCTGACCATTTCTTCTTGACCTAAATGTAAATAGCAATAAGATTTCTCATATTGATATTACTGATAATAAATAGGTTTACTCACTTCAGCAGGAATCCGATTTTCCAGGGCAACTGCAGCAGTTATTTCCGCGTTATTCTTTTTCAACTTTTTATGCAACTTTTCAGGCTGCCTGATAGCGCTTTGGTTTTGAAAAAAATCATCACATTTTCATTAAACTTGGGACTGCACCTCTTCATGAAGTGTAGAATGCATGATTGCAATTTGAAAACAATCTGATGAGCGGTTTTTGAGAAATTATTTGGACAAACTGGTGCAGAAGGACGGACGGAAGGACAAAATTCTTTGGTATACACTGCCCTCTATAATTATTGGCACCCCTGGTTAAGATGTGTTCTTTAGCTTCTAATAAATTATTTTTTCTTTCTAAATAATATAGGACCACAGTGAAAAAAAAGAGGAAAATCCAACCTTTAATTCAAGTGGATTTATTCAGTGGGGAAAAAAATCCCACATTAAGAAATAATTATTTTACATCAAATCATGTGTGCCACAATTATTAGTACCCCTGATGTTAATACTTTGTACAACCCCTTTTGCGAACAAAACAGCACCCAATCTTCTCCTGTAATGTTTCACAAGATGGGAGGATACAGAAAGAGGGATCTTCAACCATTCCTCTTTACTCAATCTCACTAAATCCTCAAGCGACCTGGGTCCTCTCCTCTGCACTCTCCTCTTCAGCTCACTCCACAGGGTTTCAATGAGGTTGAGGTCTGGGGACGCAGTGGGCATGAGGTGCTTTTCTGCATACTCATCTTTGGTGTTCCGCCAGACCCACTTAGAGCGTTTGTTGCCAAAAAGCTCTATCTTGGTCTTATCTGACCAAAGCACACGGTGCCAGTTGAAGTCCCAGTACCGCTTAGCGAACTCCAGACGTTTGCGTTTATGATTGTGAGCGAGAAAAGGTTTTTTCCATGCATGCCACCCAAACAGCTTGTTGGCATGTAGATAGCACTTGATGGTTGTTTTGGAGACTTTGTGACCCCAAGGTGCTACCATTTGTTGCAATTCTTTAACAGTGAGCTTTGGAGAACTTTTTATTTCACTTACCATCTTCCTCATTGTGCGTGGTGGCAAAATAACCTTGTGTCCTCGTCCAGGCTTGTTTACCACTGTTCCAGTTGTTTTAAACTTCTTAATGTTTCCTCTGACTGTAGATAGGGGCAGGTGCAGGCAAGTGGCTATTTTCTTGTAGTCATTGCCTGACTTGTGAAGGTTGACACAGGAAGCATCCAATCTAATCCATCATGATAGAAGATAAGAGATTGATGTTGATACAAGGTATGGATGAATGCGACCAGTGGCAAATGGTTTTATTAGGACAGCTCCTATCAATATTAGCTGCACAGCATGTAAGAAGTCAGTGACTTTTTGGTCCGGGTGCAAGGTGATTTTTTTACATTAGCCTACGATAAAGATGAGAAAAGCTGCCTTTCTTAGATTTATAGTCTATTTTCTTTAGGGTTCAGATAATTAGCGGTCAGTTATAAAGTATTTTGTCGATTGCAGCAGATATTAAACTACTAGTTCAGAAACGGACTGGTAACGCTTCCACAATGTACTCCAGGGAAGACCATATGCTTATCAGCTCAAAGACTGAAATGGGAGCCTGTGTCTTTAACAGTCTACGGTCACAAAGTCTGTGTTTTTGAGCTAATAACGTTGGATATCGTCCTCACTTTCGGATATCACGAAAGCTCTCCGATCTACAGTATTAGTCACCGAAGCCAAGCCTAATGAATAGAATATTGGACTTCTGCAGCAGACGGTTTACTTGCTATTTAGCATATTGTGGAGCACTTTAATCGTGATTTACTCATTCGTCAAAGTTTTGGCCATCTGTAATCTTGATACTTGAAATGGTATGATAAACAGTGCATTCTTGTAAATAATATAAAATACAATGTGCTCAACAAAAACATTTTGTCAGCTAATATTTATGATTTAGTAACTCATAGCCTGATTGGAGGTGATGCATTCAAAATGTTATTTGATGGGTTTCTGAACTGATCTCATGTGAATATCATAATCTGACATTCATATGATAAGCCAAAACTGTACTCAGTTTATTATGAAATAAAATTGTGTCTTTGCATTGATTTGTGTACCGGGAAAATCCTTATGTATCCTAGTTAGTGGGCCACGCCCATAATGTTCTCTGGCCCCCCCACAAAATATTTTCTGCAGGCACCACTGGCCGTGGTAGTCACTACTGCTTCGAAAAAGCGGCGCCTTAACCGAGTGAGCTAACCTGGCAACTTACAAGAAGTTGAACAGTATAATTTGTTGGGGATTTCAACATCCACCCATCCATGCATTTTACGCCTATTATCCAGGGCTGGGTCATGGAGATATGGGACTAAGCCAAGAGGCCCAGGAGTTGCTCTCCCCAGCTACTTTCTCCATCTCTTCCAGGGGGACCCCAGGGCATTCCTGGGCCAGCTGGGAGTTATAGTCCCTCCAGCATGTCCTGAGTCTGCCTAGAGGCTTTCTCCTAGTTGAACATGCCCGGAAAGCCTCTTAAGGGAGGCATCCAGGGGGCATCCAGACCAGATGCCCGGACCACCTCTACTGAGTCTTCTCAATGGAGCAGCAGTTTTACGCTGAGCCTCCCCCTGATGTGTGACCTCCTCACCCTCTCCCAAAGGGTCAGCCCACCCATCCTATGGAGAAAGCTCATTTCGACCACTTGTGTTCGTGTTCTTGTTCTTCCGGTCACTATTGAAAGCTCTTAACCATAGGTGAGTGTTGAAATGTAGATCAAGCAGTAAACGAAAAGCTTCACTTTTTAAGCTCAGCTTCTCCTCCACCATGACAGACCAGTACAATGCTCACTTCACTGCAAACACTGCACCGACCCGCCTATCTTATGCTCTATCCTACCCTCATTCATGAGCAAAACCCCCAAGATACTTAAAATCCTCCACTTGGGGTAACAATTCACCCCCCATTCGGAGGGGACAATCCTCTTGTTTCTGGAAGTGAACTATGGCCTCGGATTTGGAGACGCTGATCCTCATTCCAACCACCTCCAACACAGCTGAAAACTGCTCCAGTGTGTGTGGAGATCACAGCATAATGAAGCCTACAAGACCACATCATCTGCAAACAGCAGAGATGCAATCATAAGGCCACCAAACTGGACACCCTCAAAGCCTCAGCTGTGCCTTAAAGGAGCAATATATAAGTTTGTGGCCAAAACTGGTAGTGCAGTCACATTCAAAATAGTGCAAAGCACAGTATCCCCTCCTCCTCTCCACCAGACGAGAGGTTGCCAGCTAGGTTGCCAGACCCAGCAAGAACGCCTACTACACGGAGCTACCATGGGTTCGTTTCAATATCACCAATGATTTGCTCTCACAGGGTTGTGTTCAGTTCAGTTCAGAAAAGATCTTGACTAATGACTAACTAACTTTAGCAATGGTCATACTGGTTAACTTACTCGTCACTCTTCTGTGTGGATAGCCCACAAGAGTCCATACTGTAATATGCGTAAAGAATGAATGTGGACTCATTTGACAGATGTACTGTCTCCATTACATTTCATATTGCCGTAATGGCAGTGCTAATGTTGGAACGGTTTCCACAGCGCCTCAGCATAAAGCCAGAGAAACGGACTAATAATGCATTGCTAATGTTAGCAATGAATCGCCACGGTTTTTATTTCTCAAACAATTTGTTACCCAATCAATTCGATGACCCCCCTGCATTCGCACTAACGTACCATGAACGAACATACATAACGTTATTAGACTGAAGAGAATATTTGAAATATCCGCGCCTACATTAAATAGAATTATGTTTACCAAATCTAGCTGAATCTTACCCTCCCAGGAGAAAATGAGCAACTTCGGCGTCGGTCTTCAAATTCTTCTTTGCTTTCAGCCGTCTCCATCTTTCAAAGGCATGTCCTACACAGATCTTTGTTTTGTTTCTGACTTTGTCGCAATGCATTTCGGAATCACAATGAAGCTTTTAGGTTTATTAACATCAGACATTTGTGCTCCAAAAACGCTGGTGGCTGCAGCTCAGTGGTAACTGGCAACCTGTATCCTGAAATGCTACTGACTTTGTGATTGGGAGATAGGTGGAGGGCGGCGCAACAGGCCAAAACACAAAATGACAACATCAACATGAGTTGTGGGCTGCAACTTCACTTTTGTAATCAGAATATTCTAGCTGGAGTACTGTTGTCAGTGATATAAGTATTTGAAATTAACATCATTCCTCAATGTCTGGTGATATATCAGGGCCATTTAATGAAATGGACATACATTTCTTACATATTGCTCCTTTAATATCCTGACCATGGAAATCTTGAACAAAATAAGTGACAAGGCACACCTTTGGCAAAGTCCAAAACCAACTGGAAACAAGTCTGACTTAAGGCTAAAAATGTGACCACAACTCTAGCTTTGTTGAGGGATCAGATGGCTCAAACTAACAGCACAGAGCCCCATGCTCCCGCAGTAACCCCCACAAGATACCTCACGGGACATAGTCATAAGCCTTCTGTAAGTCTAGAAAACACATTTAGACTGGATGGGCAAACTCCCACAACCCCTACAGTATTTTTGCAAGGGTAAAAAGTTGGTCCACAGATCCACAGCCAGAATGGAACCTGCACTGCTCCTCCTGGATCCAAGGTTCGACAATCCAGCACCCTGGCATAAGCCTTCTTTGGTAGGCTGAGCAGTGTGATCCCTCTGTAGTAGGAGCACACCCTCCAGTCTCCCTTTTTGAAAATGGGAACTACCACACCAGTCATCCAGTCTAGGCGTACTGTGCCCAACATCCACGCAATGTAAAACAGGCGTGTCAACCATGACAGCCTAACAACAGCCAGAGTCTTTAGCATCTCAGAACAAATCTTGTGACTTGCTACTGTGGAGCTTTTTGACCACCTTGGTGACTTTTACCAAGGAAATGGGTGAAGGCTCACTTGAGTCCTCCATTCCTGCCTACTCAATGAAGGGCATGCCTGCCAGATTCAGAAGTTCCTCAAAGTGCTCCTTTCCACACAACACAATACTCTCAGTTGAGGTCAGCAGTTCCCCAACCAGGCTGAAAACAGTAAAGCTCTGCCTCCCCTTCCTGAATTGTCTCAAAAATTACCAGAACCTCTTAGAAGCCACCCAAAAGTCCTTCGACAAAGCCTCTCCAAAATCCTCCAAAACCCATTTTTGTTTCTCCAGCCGCTGCGGCTGCAGTCCTTTTCACCTTCAGATACCGGTCTGCTAAGTCAGGAGTCCCGTGGGCCAACAAAGCCAGTAAGTGATGTCTAGCCTACTGTATGCCCGCTGGGTGGGAGGGGGGGTTTCTTTTACAGACTTCCCATTTCTGTTTGTACCAAACCATGGGTGCTGGTGCATCTATTGTGCCATATTGGCTGCAGCCTGCCATTTAATTCAGAGACGGACAAGCTCACTATCAATGGCCTGTAAGCAGCCCTGTAGAGACCCAGGATGCAGTGTAGTAGGGCTTGCCTCGGGCTCGACTGGCTCCGTGGGTAACATTGACTCAAATCCAATGAAGAAGGCTATGGATGGCTGCTCAAGGCCAAGGAGCACCTCAGGTGCACACCACCAGCTGCTGCCAACCCACAATCCAATTCCAAAAACAGACTGACGGATAGAGCTAGTCACATGCTAGGTAGACATAATTTTGCTTTGGATAACATGAAAAATAAAAAACAGTTTTAACTTTTGTACTATACATTCTGTCTTCATGTACATGGTTGTGTGAAAAAGGTTTTTGGTACACCTTTTACATTATTTCTTTTTTGCCATTTATAAACTTTGGACTGATCATGTTTTATAACGTGCTGTACGCTTCTGACTGCGCTGTACCCGTACTTGGTAATAACCCATGTATCTTGCATTTGTAATGCTCACAGTCACCAAACAAGTTTTATACGAAAATTTTTGATGTTTAAAATAATCTACAGTGAAAATTTTACCTTTGAGATTTTTCTAATTCTGTAATGTACCCTAAAAGGCTATGTATGCAGAGAATTTCAGATCTCCATCTTGCTGGGTAAAGAAAAAAATTCCACTGAAACATTGGCGCAATCTGCTATGAAATGGTCCGTTTTTAGTTTTCCTCCAACTTTGGATCGGTCTCGCTTGAAAGTGCCTTTTTGGCCGGAACTTTGAGGACAGTGTGTTAAATTTCAACTCCTTGTCAATATTTCATCAAAATGATTGTCTACACATGGAGTAGATTAATTGTTTGTCAACTGTGTTATCAACGTTTTCTTTTGTACTTACTTTAGATGTTTTAATGACAAGAATTTAAAATTAAAGAAAGCATGCAGAAATATGAGTTGATCCTGGTCATGTGGTAACATCTTCAACGTCTGTAGCTAGTGCAAAGGCCTAAAATGGAGGAAATGTCAACTGTGTTACATGTCAATTGTGTTGCCCATCAAGCGTAACACAGTTGACAGGGAATGACACAGTTGACAATTTTGGCAGGGTTTATTTTCATAGTTCATGCTCATTGAGCAAAGTTGGTTTAAAGCCATTAACTTGATTAAATTTTTATTACACATAAATTGCATGATGAAATAGAAGTACAATAAGGTAGTGATTACATAAATGCATGATTTGAATGATACTTATCAGGGAATAACTAAACTGATCTGAGACTATTAATTAAATATTGCTACAGAGTACAAATGAAAACGCACCACTTGAAAAAAGTCAATATTTAAGTTCAAATGAACTTCAATATAATTTTTATACAACAACAACACTACAGTGACGTCACCCGACATGCCAGGTGCAAGAAATGCGAGAATTTCAAGTTAACTGTAACGCTAGGCAATTTTTTGCAAAAACGCAACATCTTGCACGCACACCATGGGAATAATGAATTTCACTCTGAATTTGTGCACACATTGCCTTTAAAACCATGTGAATCCGAATAAAATTTCACTTCTTCACTGACAATTGTGAAACGTCGACACTATGCCGAGACTTACAGCCCCTGAACGGGAACGTTCCATAGACATGCTTCAAATTGGCGCCAGCACCAGGGAAATTGCCAGACGACTACACTGCGCACACACAACGATCGCAAGACTCCATCAAAGGTTTCTGCAAACGGGGAGCACTCGGGACCGTCCTCGACCGGGTCAACAACGTGTGACAACGGCACGTCAGGACCGTCAGATCGTACGGGATCATGTCCGAGACCGAACACTACCAGCGACAAGAACGGCTGCTCAAGTCCAAGGACGATGTGGATTCATTCACCCCAACACCATATGGAACCGTCTGCAAGCTGCAGGCTTGCGTGCACAACGTCCTTATTTCGGCCCCATATTGACGTATCGTCACCGAAACCAGCGTCTACAGTGCGCAAACGGGCACCAGAATTGGCGACTACGACAATGGCACGGTGTCATCTTTTCTGACGAGTCACGATTTCACTTAAGGAATGCAGATGGCCGTATACGTGTTTGGCGGAGACGTGGTGAACGTTATAACGCCGATTGTGTCGTTCAAACGGACCGTTGGGGTGGTGGCAGCGTTATGGTGTGGGGTGGAATAAGCTACCGTCACAGAACCCCTCTCCATATCTGCAGAGGAAGGGTGAACGGCTTCAGCTACCGGGACCAGGTGCTGCAGAACCATGCTGTGCAGTTCTTCAACCAACACCACGATGTCCACACGTTCCAACAGGACAACGCTAGGGCACACACTGCAAGGGTGTCCATGCAGTACCTTGCACAGCAGAACATCCCCATGCTTGGCCAGCTCTGTCACCCGACCTCTCCCCTATCGAGCACTTATGGGATGAAATTGGACGAGGTCTTTCACGTCGACGCCAGATGGACAACATCCGAGAACTTGAGATTGCCCTTGTTCAGGAGTAGAATGCTGTCCCTCAGAACACTATCCAGAGACTGATCAACTCCATGCGACGATGATGCACCGCATGTGTCAATGCAAATGGCGGTCACACCCGTTATTGACTTTCCTGTTTGACCCCTGCACCAGTTAAACCTCTCTCGCGCATTAACATTATCGTGAATGAAATTGAATGATGTTTACATGTCTTCTTAAATCATTCATTATCTCAAATGCATCATAAGTATACGGTGCGTTTTCATACGGACTGAGTATATTATATAGAAATGACATGATGAATACACCTTTGCAGGTCTAAATTACTTAGTAATTAGACCACATTAACCATACAGGGATATCATCATTTGGCCAATTTGTCTTGTTCCTGGGAATTTTGGCTGAAACTGTAACAGAGTTCAGAAAATGGATATGGAGATGTTATAAGGTATTGGAGTTGAAAAAATAAAGCAATTCAAGCTAAAAAATGAAGACATTGCGAGAAAAAAAATACAACTTTATTCAAATCTACTCTAAAACACTGTAAATGAACACTTAAAGTTACACTTAACACTTAAAAAAAAAACCTCTAAAAAAGAATGGATCTCTGCAGTCTGTTAACAAATATTAGTAACCGAGTTGAGGTTATGAAGTTTAGTGTTTTTCAGAAAAGTGGAATTTTCCATGCACCACTGCAGTAACAGTTTTGATGCTTCCTCCCATCCCAATGAGGGCTTTGCACAAGTATTATCAAAAGCATGTTGAAAATTTTGAAGGTAACAGACTACTCACCATAGGATGCCGAAATTTTGAAAAATATTTAAATAATCACAGAGGGCGATTCCATGAAAATGTGGGCAAGATCAATAAAAATTCAAAATACACCAAATGAAGTTGCGTTGATAATTTTCATATATTATATAACCCCCAATGATTTTTGATCAGAAAATCGTGTGTTGTTGTTTTTTAACCCTTAATCTGCAAGTACCTAATTTCGGACAACACATGGTTGATCTTGCATAACTTTTTTACACAGGCTGTCTCCCATTGGTTTAGATAGTGCAACTGTCTTCTCCCGTGAATATGTAGTGGATAGTACGGTTTCATTGCCACTACCCATAGATTGAACTTGAGCCTTTTCCACATTTCATTAATCTCTCTTGAAATTTACCAAGCCTCGTTGTCCCGTACAACACCAAATCTATGAATTTATCTTTATGCCACTTCTTTAGAATGTTTTACAACAGTGGTAATTATTATATCCCCGAATGCCGTACGGCGTTTCAGGGATATTATGTTTTTGGTCCGACCGCCGCCGCCACGCCGCCCTACGTGTTTACGCGATAACTTCAGTAATATTTTTATAAGAAATTTCATGTTTCGCATAAAATGTAAGTATCATAAAGAGGAAGAACTGATTCGATTTTGGACAATTTACAATTTCTAGATTGGCCACCAGGGGCCAAAAACTGAAAAATCACAGTTTTTATCATATCTCTGGAAATATTTGTTCGATTGACCTCAAATCAAGTGCAAATGAGAGGTCATGACCTGAGGATGTGTCCAACGATGACATTATACCTGTTTTGTTCAAAATTTTGATACAAGGTGGAGCTTTGTCACATAAAATTCACCATTTTTGCCACATCTTTGGAACCGTTTGTCCAATTGATTTGAAACTATGTGCAACTGCAAGGTCATGACCTCACAACGTGTCACATGATGACGTCATACCTGTATGGTTCAATATTTTGCCACCAGGTGGAGCTTTGTGATGGAAAATTACCATCTTCAGAACCATTTGTCCGATTGACCTGAAATTAAGTTCACATGAAAGGTCATGACCTGAGGGGCTTAATAATTTATTGGGTCTATTCGAGGATTGGGGGCGTTCGGGGATACACCCCAAGCCGTCGCCTCTAACGGCATAAACCTAGTTAATTTCTGAGAGTTCATACTACACAACAATATCATAATTTTTTTTTTTTTTTTTTTTTTTTAATTGCTTTTATTTATTATTCTATTGTAAAGCACTTTGGTTCAACGAACGGTTGTTGTAAAGTGCTGTATAAATAAAGTACAATTACAAAAATTACAATAATCATCATAATAATAAAATAATAATATAAGAATATGATAATCATTAAATTCGCCCTATTGGTTAGGACTAGACACCAGATATTTACTTGTCCTGTAAGACAATTTGTCCCGTACAGCGACAATACAGTATTCAGTTTTTTGAGAGACCCCAAGGTATGTGCAAGGCAGAAAATCAGTAAGAATTAATACATCATTTTGTTTTAGTTATCTCAGCTGGCAAAATGAGGTATAAAACAAGAGAAGGCAGCACGTGAAGGAATTTTCCAACGGGCATGCTAGAAATGATTGAATTCCACACAGATCATGAAGACGCACACTTGTGACAAGTTTTAAAGTGGCGCACTGTCTCAGATAGCAGACAGTACCAAATTTCAGGTAAAGTGAAGCAGAATGCATATGGTATGGCAAATTAACTACAGGTAATATTAATCAAGGCCAAAATCCGTTGACAGTTGCATGTTTGGTGTCATTGTCAGCCATGTGTCAGCCCGGTCTTTATCCAGACATAGTACTGTTAGATACTTGTCATCGTGGCCAATGACGGTCATTTTCAACGTCAACCTTATGATGATCGGACAAAACTGCCACACCCAAGTGATGTCGCTTCACTAGCTGTATGGCTGACCATGGTGATTTGCAAGGTATAGGCATTAGAATTAGAAAATGTTGGTTTAAGGAGAGCTGCTCAGTCCTGGCTTGTTTGGCAGAAAAAAAAATTGCTTGTTCATATTGTTCAAATTTTTATATGTTGTCAATTTTGTGATAGAACCGGGGACTTTGTGTAATAGAAGACTTCAGATAGCCATGTTATGAATGTTACCATATGTGTCCTGTCAACTGTGTTATTGAGTTGTCAACTGTGTTGCATATGAATTTTGTGCCATAATTACTTTAACCCTTAGTACCCGAGCGTCCCCCAATTGGGGGACTTTGAGGGGTATTAACAAACACAGCATGAAATAATGCACTAATCTTGAAAGAATATAGCGAATTTGCACATCAAATTAAACAGCAGAACCGGGGCTACACGACTGTATGAACGTTTTTACATGTTCTAAACACAGCTCAAATAACAACTAAATTAATTACGACATATCAAACTCTGTTCAGCTCCGCTACATCAACCCACTCGACATATTGCAAGCTCTACCGCAACCAAAGTTCATGCAGCATGCACAAGCGAGGCGTCAAATGAAAGCTAAGACTCCACAGATTCCAATGCTGTAATGCAAATTGATCTACTCCAAAGTTTCGGAGAGATAGAGGCCAAGGAATCATAAAAACTGACATCGCTTTTTCAAACTATCGTAGTAAAATTTATTTTTCCTTCGCTGTTCGGGCGAGAAAATCTTATTTTTCCGTAAAATTCACACTTGATTCAGTTAGTCCTATTACCTGTGTTGCGTTCCAAAACTTTCCGGCTTTAGCCGACAGCGTTAGTGACCCAGGGGAAGCCTT
The DNA here is from genome assembly GCA_029721435.1 of Gymnothorax reevesii. Classification (NCBI taxonomy): domain Eukaryota; kingdom Metazoa; phylum Chordata; class Actinopteri; order Anguilliformes; family Muraenidae; genus Gymnothorax; species Gymnothorax reevesii. The sequence goes on along the minus strand of CM056577.1, from coordinate 13,975,082 downwards.
ACAATGTCCGTATGCATCAGGGTCTTCTTCGCGAAGACGTGTGTTCTTCTAATTCTGATTGGCAGACAGTACTGTCAATCTCATTTTGGTGAATATAGCTTCATTCTATTGGTTCTAACGATTTCAACGAGTTGTCAATCGCCCAAATCGACGAATCCGTGGCGGAGATAGAGCCAAGCGTATTCACTATGTGTACAAACCAGCAAACTCGATTTACGCAGGATACCCGTATTACGCATAGGATAGCTGAACGTAGAGCGCACGGCATCGACTTAGTTGTTGCTTGTTTCTAGACAGGTTGATTCTTTTTATCGATATTTTATTACACTTTGTGAGAAATATGGCCAAGCAGGGGCCTAGCAGACGTTTCACAGCCGAAGAGGTTTTGAAATTACTGGAGGAGAACGCTGACAGTACGCTATGTATCGAGGATTCTTCGTCAGAGGACGAAGATCTTATGCAACCGGAGTAACGTTATGCAGAAGATAGTGGTGACTCCGATTACCGTCCTCCATCTTCTGAAAGGTATGGAATGTCATATAAATGTTGTATCGAAAGCTTTATTGCTGTAAAAATTTCAATATGTTTGGAGCTAGCTGCTTTTTTTCGGGCCAAAATGCAGGCTTAGTGATGTGGTCTGATGTTATGAAATGTGACGTTCGGTGTCTGTTGGTGTTTGTATGTGTATATGTTTATGTATATGTTTGACTGTATACGTATGTGTATGTATAAGATAAAGGAGAGTCGGTATAAAGCAGGCACTGGCTGGTCCCAGTCGCTGAAAATAAACACTACTTACGAAAGTGGGCAATTTACGCAATATGGTTCCCATATTCCTATAGTCTTAGGACAAAGCTGATTGACAGACGTTTTGGGCTTAGCTCATTCTCAATGTCTCCAAGTGAAACTTTCTGAAAACAGAAGACTGAAACATCAGTCTTTGAGTGTGCCTTCTTTTCCCTTTTATGTATGAGTATATGCATATATGTATATGCTTTGTGTGTGTTTTTACAAGTTTAAATTTTTATGGAAATATTTGTTTTGCAATTTCAAAGTTTCAAAATAGCATATTGTAGAATAGTGTAAATATTTTAGAAGTTTTACAATTTTTTTTACTGTTGGTATTGTTGCTGAAATATTTACTGTTTTATCAAAATAAATCTGCTCCATTTGGAATCAACATTCAGTTGCTTTGTGAGGTTCAATTTTTCAAATGGGAAATATACAGAGGTCTGGTTGAATTTTCAAACAATTGCCAAAAACAGTTGTATTTGGATGTATTGATCACCATTAGAAATATAAAAATGAAATGTATAGTGTTGTACATGAGAAAACTCAAATGGCACAGATGGTGCCAAATTGTGCCAAATTGTGCCAAAATGGCCACTTTGGAGACCTCGGTTGAACTCTCTGTGCTAAAAACTCTCTAGTTTTGTTCTACTTCACTTTATCTGAGTCAGCCTTTGCAGAGATAATGTTCTTATGTTGTATTATGGTCTGATAAAGGTTTAGAGCTGACACTGCATCATTTTCAATGGGATATTCATCCTGAAAATGATTTTTTTTTTTAGGCGGATCTACATTTTTTAAATTTTTGCATGTGCCATCTTCATTTACTCTTCACCAGTATCAAATATACTCATATTAACTCATCTCAACAAATCTCACAAGTGTCCCATTTACTATGAAACCAAAATTATTCAAATAGACCTTGTGGTTGCAGAGATATACCCATTTTCTTATGGGTTTGCAATATTCAAGCAGAAACCTTAAAAATAGGCTCATGGCTTAAAGGGTTAAATGTTGGCTACATTGTACTATAAATGATGAGGGACATTTCTAGAGAGTGACGACTAACATAATACAGTTGAATAACTTTTAAATTCAGTGTAATATGGATTTGTGTTGAAAAGTAGTCATCTTTGATGATAATATCTCACAGAATATCCATTTTCAGATCAAAATTCTTATTTTCAAAGCAGTAAGACAAACAACAACAAAACCCTGGATGAATAGACCCAAGAAGTTGCAAACAGTTGTTTTATCAAATGCATAGTACTTCATTCATGCCTTCTACAACACAACTTTTGTCCGTAACACAGTTGACAAAATATTGAACCAGTTGTTTATTTTGATTTGAATATTTAAGAAATAATTAGAGCTTAAGCTTGCTAATTAATGGATTTAGCACAATCTAGGGGTATACTATGGAAACAAATAGAATACTGAGCCAAAAAGCACGCTGATTTTTTTTACTTTTTGGTTGATCTGAGATGTACCCCTAATGATAGAATCACTCACATACTACCAAAGTAATTCTTAATATTCCTGAAAACAGAGCTCCGAAAGCACAACAAATAGCATTTTTCATCATGGAACATATCTGGGTTACTGAGAAAATATACCGCAAACATGCACCAAAATCAATTTCGACCATCTTTCCAGCCATCCATTGCACAAACCCAGCAAGATACCAAGGGAATATTAACTGAAAATGATAGTTTTGTAGTGAGTAAACACATAATAAAAATTCTAGTTTGGTATATGCCTAGGATATTATTTTATTCCTATTCCCATTTTCAATTTATTTCTCAAATAATTCCGGATCAATAACTTAGTTACCCAGCTTGGCGCTGATGGGGTGTTAATGTCTATCCAGACTTGAAGTGTGACAGGTCATGATAAAAGTATAACACATCTGGTGTACTCTTGAGTCATAATAATTGATGTAAAATGTGGTGTCAAAAGCAAAACTGAGCCACTTTAGTGGCTTTCCGGTGGTGCCACTGGCAGATTTCTTAAGATACGAACCTAAAAATTTGGCTTTTTCTGTGAGACTACCATATCTACCTATCTGCCAAGTTTCATTCAATTCCAGGGGGGCCAACTCCTCAACTTCTTCAATAAGTGCCATTTTCTCATGGAATAGCTCTTAAGAACACCCTGATACTTACAAATGATGTTTGCTATGGATAATCCATGCCTTGCACAAAAATCCAGTAACAAAACACCGCTTGATTTCAGATCATGGAGACCATGCCTCCCAATCATTCCTCTCCAAGTGTTTCTGTCATTGCCCTGATGACCATTGAAGTCCCCCAGCAGAATTATGGAATCCCCAGCTGAAGCCTTTTCAAGGACCCTGCCCAGGGACTCCAAGAGGGCTGGATACTACGCGCTGCTGTTCAGAGTAAAAGCACAAACAACAGTCAGGGCATTCCCCTCTGCGACCTGCAAGCGCATTATGGAGACTCTCTTCTTGAGTGGGCTGAACTCCAACACAGTGGCACTCAGCCAAGAAGGTGTAAGTATCCCTGTGCTTTCTAAATGCCTCTCATCTTGGACAACTCCAGAAAAGGAGAGAGTCCAACCCCTATCAAGGAGCTTAGTTCCAGAGCCAAAGCTGCGTTTCGAGGTGAGTCTGACTATATCTAACAAGTACTGCTCATCCTCCCACACAAGTTCTGGTTCCTTCCCCACCAGCGTAGTAACATTCTATATCCCAAGAGCCAGTTTCCCTAACTGGGGCCAAAAATGTCAGGGTCTCCCCCCCTTTCTACCTCCCATTGCATCTGACCCTCTTCTCATGGGTGGTGTGTCCAAGCGGAGGTGGCTCCCTGCAGCCTTTTTCGGGCTGTGCCTGGCGAGGTCCCAGGAAAAAACTGGACACCAGGCCTACGAGCTCCCCTCCCAGGCCTGGCTCCAGGGGTCCCAGTGTCCCTATTCTGGGCAAGGTTTTCGTGTTTTCGAAGGAGCGCATCATAGGAGTCTTGTGAGTCGGATTTTGTCTGGCCCCTCTCCTGGGTCCAATTTGCCATGAGTTACCCAAGCAGGAGCTGATGCTCCAGGGCCACATAGCCCCCAAGATCTCAGAGACATGCTCCACCACAACAAAACAGCAATTCTTAGAGGAGATTCCAATACTGAATTATTAAATGCATATAAAAGTAAACAGCCAGCTACATCAATGTGCAGCAGGAGTCAACATTGCAGAACTAATACTTCGCAAATTGATGACAAATTTACAAATATTATAGACAGGAAAATGGAAAGTGGAGCAACATTTACCGTTTTCGAGTCTACAGCTGAGAATAATGACACTTGTGGTCAGACACATCATAAATGAATGAAACAGTAACCAAGAAAGAAGACTTGCATTATGAATGGTGGTGGAGAAAGCATGTTCACTTGCCACCCGAGAATCGACGGAAGTTGAGGACAGAAGTTGGTATGGTGAAATCTTTGTTTCCTTAGACTGCAGAATTGTAATGATCTCTGTAAATAAACCTGTCAGTCTCGATTCCCTTGGGGCCTTCCAGAAAAACGGAAGTTGAGTCCCTGCTTCCTGACTTACTAGTGAGGACCTTTTAGGTGACAAACCAAACATACACACATAGCATAAGTCAGTGAGTATCAGCTCTAGGTTAAAACCTAAGATGTGGGGCAGATTCCCTGACAATCAGAAGATTGAGTTTTGCTTTCTCGGAGCATGAGGTTGCAGGCTAATATTTTGGAAATTAAACACAATACATCTTCCTGGCCAATACCAAAACAACAATTCCATTTTTTTTTTTTTTGGCAATCTTTGGTATTTGAGTACTGTTCACTCTGTAGAGGCATTTAGGCCTCAAACGAAATTTGCCAGCAGCCATACCACTATTCAATCTGCTCCAGCAGATTGTGGCTGAAGCTAAGCAGGTGTGGGCTTGGTCAGTACTTGGATGGGGGACCACTGAGGAAAACCAAGTTATTGCTGGAAGAGGTGTTTGTGGCCAGTAGGTGGCAATCTTCCCTCTGGTGGAATTATCCCCAATGCCCCAGTGCAGTGATGGGGACACTGCACTGAAGGAGACGCCGTCTTTCGGATGAGATGTTAAACTGAGGTGTTGACTCACTGTGGTCATTAAAGATCCTATAACACTCTTCGATAAGAGTTGGGGGCTCCCCGGTGTCATGGCTAAAGTCCCAGCCTGGCTTTTTTGACCTGCCACCTAATCATCCCCTGATCCAATTGGCTGTGCAATTCCTCTGTCCCTCCCCACCTCAACCTCCAGGGCTCCCTTGAAAAAGAGATTTCGATCTCAGCGGGACTTCACTGCTTGAATAAATAAATGATGTGCTATGTATTTTCGTCACCTGAGTAGTCTGTTAGCATATTATTTGTCATGAGCAATTCAAACTGATTGAAACTGTCACAAAAAAAGATTCGCTTTCGGTATATAAATTTCTGGTTGTCGCACACAAATGTAGACTAACCTGACATACAGCATTCTGTTCTCTCACTGATGTCTATGGCAGCATCCAAATTCTCTTATGCAGGCGACCTTTTTGCTTTCCTCTCCATTTTTCCATGAAGTCACTAAGAAATGAAGCTCCTGGCCAGAAATGACAAGCTCCTGGCCAGAGCGGGGAGGGATCCAGTTGTCATAGTCCATGTTGGGACAAATGACATGGGTAAGGGCAGGTTTGAGGTTCTGCAAGACAAATTTGTGGAATTAGCAGAAAAGCTTTGGGGCAGATCCTCCAAGGCGGTGTTCTCCGGGATTCTACCGGTACCACGTGCAAGCAGAGGGAAGCAGATTTTAATCTGGAGGTTTAACATGTGGCTACAAACCTGGGCCCGTATTCACAAAGCATCTTACCTTACCGCTAGGAGTACTCCTAAGTCACGCTAAAACATTTTATGTCGGAGTAAAATCTTAAAAGTTATTCACAAAGCTGCTGAGAGCAACTTTTAGTTAAGAAAACTGGTAACTCCTAGAAGAGGAGTAGCTCTGAGATAAGTGGGAGTAAATCTCTGTTGCTACGGATGACGTCAATTCTCATGCACGAGTCTTGGGACAATGAGCACGGTGATTGGTTGTTTGGTGGCAGGGCAGCCCATTGAAAAAAAATATCCCACATACAATCCATGGAAGAAAAAATGAGGAAATAGTCCAAGTGGCTGGTTTGTCCCATAAAATAATAACATGTTGAGCACTCCTGAAAATGCACTATGCGCAGTACCCACACATCACGCTCTAGGCAAATAAACATACATAGGAAAGAGATAGTTGTAAAAACGTCAATATAATAATACGAGTCTATAATAAAATGCGTCATTTGCCCCAGTAATTAGCAACTTATTACCCAATGAGAATATGTTGCAATTATGTAAATATCGGGCTGTTCAAGTTTGTTTGCCCTAAACTGTCATGGATGAGAGTTCAAAAAGGACGCGAAAGCCCAACTGGAGCCACGACCAGTTACTGCTGCTGCCCCAGTTAGTGCTTTAGTGAACGCATGTTATCAAAGGGAAATTTGGCTCGGGGTTGAACAGCAAATCCAAGCGGGATGCCTGGGATAGTATCAGCCAACAGATCAATGCAGCGTTCTCCTCGTGTCGTGGATTGCAGAGGACTGCGAGAAGCAGTGGTGTGAGCTGCAATCGCAGGGGAGGTCTGAGATTGCAGCCTATAAACGGGCTCTCAATCAAACAGGAAAACACACTAAGCTTGGTTTGTAATTTATAGCCTACAATTTAAATATACATATAAAATATGACACAGGCTGGCATTATTATGATGATCTATGAAATGTAATCCTTGCTCAATAGCCAAATAAAATAATTCATGAATAGCAGGAGGAGGTACAGCACCAAACCCACTGTCCCCAAGCAAGTGGCATCCCACAGGCACATAACGCCTGTCAAATAATTGATATAAGCTGCTTTTCATTGAAATGCAAGTCGTGCGTGGATCCTGGCCATTTCACAACAATGTCCAAAATATTGTATTTGGTATCAAATACTATCTGGGTGTTGATGGAATGAACTTTTTTTCTATTTACAAATACCTCTTCATCTCGGGTCGGAGAAATAATTCAAATATGGGTCTGGTCAACAGCACCGATGATACCGGGCATATCTGAGATGTGCATGAATTCAAGTTTGATTCTGTGTTCCTGGCGAATGTCCATTGGAAACCGGATTGACTGTTGGATGATATGAGGGTCACAGAACGCATTGATTGTTTGTTGAATTGAGTGACTGACAGATGCTTGTGATATCCCAAAATAGTCGGTGTTGCAAAGTTGCATTTTTCCGGGGGCCAAGTAACGAAGTGCTGTCAAACATTTTATTTCGGGGCTTATGGGATTGTTTCTCATGGTTGGAGACATAATACTCTCCCTCATCAAGTCAACAACAAATAAAATCCCTTCACGGTCGATTCGATATCTTTTCAACAACTGCGCATCATTCTGAATTTCTAAGTCATTCTGTCTATCAACAGCAGCAGCCATTTTCCGATTCTTTGTGAATAGGTTTTAGCAAGTTAGGAGTCCTCTGGGCAACTTTTAAGCTCTCCCAGACTTGGGAGCTACTTTTAGGTCTAAAATGCTTTGTGAATAACAAATTATAAAAATAATTAGGAGTCCTAAATTTACGATTGACACGGCCATTTTTTTTAGGAGTTTCTCCTAAATCCAGCAGGGCCCTGGTGTAGGAAAGAGGGGCACTGGTTTATGGGGCACTAGAACTTCCCACTTCCCAGAAATTTACACACTGTTGTTTCAAGAAGAGGGGATGCTGCACAATGGTAAACATGGCCTTGTCCCAACTTTTTTGAGAGGTGTTGCTGCCATCAAATTAAAAATGAGCCAATATTTTTCATGAAATGGTAAAATGTCTCACTTTCAACATCAGATATGTTGTCTATGTTCTATTGAGAATAAAATGTGGGTTTATGAGATTTGCGAATCATTGCATATTGCTTTTATTTTTGTTTTAAACAACATCCCAACTTCATTGGAATTGGGGTTTGTAAATAGGGAAATGTAGACTGGCCTGATGGAGGCTGACAGTGCTACATGCACTATTGTTGATATCTTTTCAACCCTTAAATACCCCTTGTGACAAATTTGTCACACAATTTTGGCGGTTGTCAAAACCACTGACCCCGCATGAATTTTGCAACTTAATGCCCAGAGTGACATATTTAGACCAACAGAGCTGCCATCTGATGCATAAAAGTGGAACTGAAACTACACTGGCTGAACCATAGACTGCATAAAAAGATGGACGAAGCTAGCGTAACGTCACCCATTGGTTTCAGCATACCATGAAGAAAGACTCTATTTTGGAAATTTGAATTGTGCCATATTGTCATTTTGAGAGAGGATGTGATTTCTATTGGGTGACAGCATGAATTGAGGATCCGGGGAAGAACGTGGCTCTGGATCTGACTGTATCGGACGAGGACCAGAGGATAACCACGCCCCAAAAGCATATTCTGGCTTTATCATTTATTCTAATCAATATGGGACCATAATTTACGAAAATGAACATCATGATATATCGAAGGAGACTTGAAACTTGCTTTTGCTATCATAAAATAATGTGGAAAATCATGATTTAAATGAAAAATCGGGTGGGAAAGTAGGGTCATTTTCTCCAAGACTTCTATAGCATTGAACTTCTTTTTGCAACTACTGCCATCTGGTGGCCATTAAATAGTATGCCATTCTACGGTACTTCTGCATGGGCTTCTTTTTTCAGACCAAGGTGCTGCATCCACCTTTTTAGCCAGTCTACGGGCTGCACCAGCTAACCTTTCCAATATGGCCGCCCCCTTGGTGGAATCCACACGATAGATCAGCACTTATTCATCACTGGATGAAGTAGAAAAACAGGTAAGCTAATGAAAATAAGCTATGCCTTATACTTCAGCTATACATCAACTGTTTTATCATTCAAGTCATTTTAGCAATAAGGTCCCTGAAATGCCCATTGTGACATATATGCCACAAAACTAAAATGAGGTCAAAGGTCAGCAAAAATTAAAAATTGCTATTGTGTTGTTATTAGCCCCTCCACAGGACATATTAACAGAATACATAGATTTTTCTTTCAACAATTACTATAGTTGCACATTTAAGGGTTAAAACCCTTTAAGCCCTGAGCCTCTTTTTTGAAAATGGCAAGCCCAAAATGAAATGAGTATATCTATTTATTTATTTCATTTCAGGACAATGCACATTAATGAACATATACATATATGTAAATGTGCCAGATTATAGCACAAAGATTAATTTCCATCTGGAGTCCAACATAGGCAGGTCAGATCAAGACAAACATACACACTTATACATTTAGTAAAATAGAGAGAGAGAAAGAGAGAGTGAGCTAATCAGAGGTGCATACATGTTTGTTGAGCTCTGAGCCACATTTTGATCTGGCTCTTGAAAGTGGATAAAGAGGGACATTCCCTTATATGTACAGGTATTGTATTCCATAAAGCACTACCTTTTATAGATTGCGCATTATGGCTGAAAGCAGTTTTTCTGAGTGGAACCTCCACATCTTTGTTGACCACTGCTCGAGTAACCCGTGTCTGACGATATTTTAAAAAATCCTGTAAACAAGGTGGTGCCAGGCCATGTAGAGTTTTATACAATAGGCAGCTGTAGGAGAATTTACAGAAATTATCAAAACTCAACAACTTGTATTTATCTAAGATGTCACAATGATGGTACGAAAGAGGTTTTTTATATCGAATTTTGAGTGCTTTTTTATATAAACTCTCCACTGGCTTGATTGTGGTAGACCCCACCATGGCCCAGCTTGTAATACAATAACTTAAGTAGGAAAAAATCATAGCATGTAAAAACGTTAGAGCAGCAGTGTTTGACATGGCACCTCTAATGTGCTTAAAATTATAAAGATTACATTTAATTTTTTTAGTTATCATTTTTATATGTTTTTTAAAAGAAAAGTTTGAATCTAAGACAACACCTAAATACTTAGTCTGTAACCACTTCTATCTTTTCAGTGCCTATAATGACCCCAGGCAGAGAGAGTGTAGGGGACGGTTTCTTAGAAAAGTACAGGCAAACTGTTTTTTTTGTATTTAGTACAAGACATGATCTGTTGAGCCATGTTTGTATGTGTATGAGAGCTGTAGAGAGTACACATGCTGCTTCCTCAGGATCTTTAGCTTTGGTGAAAATGACTGTGTCATCTGCATAAAGCTGGACATCAACATGTGGACAGTGTTCAGGCAAATCATTAATATAAAGAGAAAATAAAATAGGCCCCAGTGTGGACCCTTGGGGGACCCCTGCTGGACAGCTCATAAAAGTGGACCTGGTGCCATCCACCACAGCGCATTGTTGTCTGTAAGCCAAATATGACCAGAACCAATTTATGGATTGAGCCGAAAAATTGAAATGGTTGAGTTTTGATAACAGTATATTATGATTTACAGTATCAAAGGCTCTTTTTAAGTCTAGGAAAACGGCACCAACACAGCCATTTCTATCTAGATAGCATTTATTCTTTTCCATGAACATGGCCAGTGCAGCCTCAGTAGAATGATGTGGACGAAACCCAAACTGCATAGGGTGTAGAGGTGTTTGACTACTACTGAGATATTCAATCATTTGCTTGGAGACCCATTTTTCAATTATTTTTGAGATGACAGGTAAAATACTAATCGGTCTATAGTTATTCATGTCAGCTTTATCACCAGCTTTAAATATAGGGGTGACTGTGGCCAATTTCCATGCCTTAGGGACAGTGGAGTTTTTAATAGATAAATTACTCAGATGCACAAGTGGGAGAGCTAGAGCTTCCTTATGTAATTTCAAAAAGTTAGTGTCAAGTCCGTAAATATCCTTAGCTTTAGATTTATTCTAGGCGGTTATAATCTTGATAGTCTCTTATTCTGTAATTTCTTGAATTTGAAATTTATTTTCATTAATGTTGGTGTCATCAGACAACTGCTCAGGGTCCCCAGAGAGAGGGAATTGCTTTACCAGATCTTCTATTGATTTAATAAAAAAGAAGTTTAGTTCTCGACACAGGATTTCAGGATCTCTCACTGGCTGATTACCGATTTCTAATTCCAGGCCTTTAGTTTCCTGTTTAGGATATTTCCCTGTCAATTAATTAATATTCTGCCATATTTGTTTCCCGTTTCCTCTGGCATTGTCAATGACCTGAATAAAAAAATTTGCCTTAGCTTTGCGTAGTTCGGATGTTCCTTTATTCCTGGCTCTTGTGAAGTTAAGTCTGTCTATGTTGAGTCTAGATTTAATAGACTTTTTAAGCAGCTGATCCCTTTGTTTTATTAATTTGAAGCATTCAGGGTTGAGCCAAGGAAGAAAGTTGGAATACCTCCTTCTAGGGCGCCCCCTCCTGGAGAAGAAAAGAACAACCTCATTCAATTTTAAGAGAAACAAGTCACTGCTTGTGTCTGTGTCTTCACAGTCCATGAGGTCCATCTCTGCGACTGCTTGGTCCATTTGAATTATCTTGGTATCATAATAAAGGTAAAACCATTTGGGATTTCAGCCCTGATGTAAAAATCAATATATGTGTCACTGAGTCAGAGTAAATGGAGATGGAAAACAGTGTAAATGAAAGATATCATTTTGCATCCAACATAGTTTTACTTCGATCCCTTGTAAATTTGTTGAGTTGCGGTTTGAAACCTCTAAAAAATTACAGCACAGAATCTCATTATTATCTGTGCCAAAGTTTATTCTGATCAGGAAAATCAGAGCAAAATTAGAGAGGAATGTCCAGGTAGCTTCTCCAATTTGGCAATTTAGATACCTTGTGTTCCATTTCAGATTTTACAGAACTGTAAAACTCATTTAATTTCACTGATAAATCAATACAGGTATCCATTCCATCCAAATACAACATTTTTTAATTAAAAAAAAAAAGTTGTTATTATTTCTGCCAGTTTTGTTGCCTATATTTAGTTGCTTTGCATACTATTTGCAAATAAAATATAGCTAATATTCACATTAGATGTATATATTTCAGTAATATAAGATGTTCTTTGAATAGCAATACCAATTTGAGCTTTGGCATTGGGTCAAATTCATTTTTAACCAAGCATACCAAATTTGAGGCAAATGAAAATTGCATGTCCCCAGGCTGATGTGTGGAGGTTTAATGTCAGATTTAAAGTTTTAAAATATATTTTCCCCACATTTTGAATGCAATAATTTTTACACTTATATCACATTTATGAAATAGATAGCATAATTTAATTAAATTCCAACTCATTGTTAGAAATAATTGAATGGAATTGGCTGTCCCCAGGTGTCATATCACTGGTGTTACCACTTCACTATAACCCCTATTCTGAAAAAAATAAAAACATTTATAATATCATTTCCTACTGAGCGAACAACTTGTTCAGAGACTGTCATGGAAAGAACATGATAAGTCTGCTGCCTCTTTTCAAATTTTCTAAAATTGACCCTTAATCTCACAATTTCATGTGGGGATTTTAGAAGGTATCACTGGTGTTACCCATTTTATGAGAAGGGAAATGCAAAGAAATGTAATACAATTGGATTGTATTATGCATTTTCATGAGGCCAACATGAATAGCAACATTTGGTTTGAATTGCTATTACTGCCATTTTGTAAAATGGCTTTGAGATGAAAATTGTCGCTGGTGTTACCGTCACTGGTGTTACCATCATTTATGGTTACTATGATTACCTTTGTTCTAAGCCTTTGAATAGGCATCATACAAATATTTTTTGTTTGTCTATGTGTACAGAATATGTTAAGCAATATTACAAACGGTATTTCTTAAAACTATTGAAAACTTGTGAATTTATGAGGTAATACCAATAAAAAATACAGCAGAATCATGTTTAAGTGAGTGTAGAAAAATAATGGTAATCGATTAAGCTCTAATTTTTGTGGATTCATAAAGCTAAATGATTAACTAAAAGTGTTAATGAAGTTAAATCTCTGAAAATATATACATATTTTTGACATAATGCTATCCCAAAAGTGGCCGTTTCTGTAGAATGACCCTCATATCGTTGGATTCTGTAGACTTTCCTCATTTGAGGTATTGTTTTTATGCATAGCACAAATTTCAGGAGAAATCCTGGCAATTCAGTGCTGTTATGATTTTGCTGCATGCTTATTTACTTGCTTGGCGCTTGAATTGTGTTTGGTTGAGGTAAAAATGGTTTACATGAGTTTTTGGCCGAGTTTCTTTGTGAAATGCGGATATGCCGCATGACAATGTTGCGATTTGGAAACATGCTGTATTTATAATGCGTATCAACCTGCCCCTGGTATCGAGGTGTAGGTCTTAAGGGGTTAAAGTAAAAAAGCGTAGTGAGGGGCTTGGAGCAGCAGGCAGCTAGAAAACCAAAGGATAAGTGCAGTAGTAATAGCCTGAAATGTTTTTATTTAAATGTCAGAAGCATGAAAAATAAATTTATCATAAGTGAGGGCTATGACATAGTTGGGATTACAGAGACATGGCTTAGTGAAGAGGATGGAGATGAATATCAAAGGTTATAAGCTCTTAAGGAAGGATAGATCTAATTGGAGAGAAGGGAGTGTAGCACTCTATGTGAAGGAAAACATTAATGCGCAGGAAATTCCTGTAATCAAACATTTCTCGCCCTGTGAAGATATCTGGGTCAGGCTTATTGGCAAACAGGAGACAGGTTTAAACAGGAGTATGCTATCGACCATCAGCTTTGGACAGTATTGTAAATTAAATGCTCTTTAAGATGATTTGGCAAGCTTGGAGAGGAGGAGGGACTATTATTATGGGAGACTTCAATTATCCTGGTATCAATTGGGAAATGGCAAAGCACAGGGTAAAGGGGAGGAAGAATTTCTAGATGTTTTGACAATTATTTTTGGTGCAGTATGTAAATAAACCGACAAGAGAGAAGTAAATTTTAGATTTAGTGCTCTGTGATGACCCTGATAGAATTTGCAATGTAGAGGTACTGGAGCCACTTGGGACTAGCTGTCATTCTGCTGTTAGTTTTGATGTTTCATAGCAAGTTAAAAGGCTATCTCCGAAAACCAAAATGTTCAATTTTAGGAAAGCAAACTTTGACAGGATGCGCTCATATTTAAGCAAAATAAAATGGGAGACACTGGTTTTTCAGTCCGTAAATGAGGGAATGTAAATGTGGGATTGATTCAAGGGGGTTTTACTTGATTCTTGGTGCAAATTTATTCCAAAGGTGTCAAAAAGTAATTTGAAAAAGCAGAATCCAGAGCTGCTGGATAGCTCACTCGGTTAAAGCCCCGCATTGCGGAGCAGAAGTGACTATCACGGCGCGGATTTGAGCCCTGGTCGTACCAACTGATAGTGGTCGGCACCTTTTTCAGAGTAGCGCACAATTTGCCATTGCACTACAGGGATGCAAATTGGGAAGGGACTGCCGGGAAGGGAAATATAAAAAAACGGTTGCTTTGTTCGTTGCTCAAGCGCCTCCTGTTGGCCTGCCGGGCGCTCGTCAGGAAGATTCTAAGCTTGTTCTTGTTCGGATATCCTCCACCCTCGTTCTGAACTTGCGAGGATTCAACCAATGAGTGTAAAGAAGCAGTAGTTGACGGGCACTTGCTTTGGAGGAGAGCCATGAACCATCCCTCTCTCCTGAACTGGCAACAAAGGGTCACATACTAGCAAGCCTTGTAAATAATTCCGCAACTGGACATTTTAGATTTGGGTGGGATTGGAGATGCCAATTTCTTTTTTAAAAAGAAAAAAAAAAAGAAAAAGCAGAATTCTCAGTGAATCACCACGGCTATTTGTAGGAGTTTGAGGGAAAAGAGGAATCTTTTTAAGATGAACTTAAAGGACAGCAATGAGACTACTCAGGCCGAATACTGTAAAATGCAGGCTGTGGTCAAAAAAGAGTTGGGGAATGCTAGAAGACTGTATGAAAGGGAAATTGCGGTAGGGGCAAAACTAATCCAAAGTGCTTTTTTCAGCACTGTAGTAGAAAAAGGAAAGTCAAAGAGGAGGTTAAGTGCAGAAAGAATAAAGATGGATCGCTGCTGTACAAGAATACAAAAATCGCTGAAACCTTGAATAGTTGCTCTGTTCAGAATTTTGCTTCAGAAAGGATTTTTATTAGGCCAGAGAGAATGTCCAATGCCCAAGATAATTTAGCAGAAATTGATGTTAGGGATAATGAAATATTAGACAAGTTGCATAAACTAAAGACAGATAAGGCAGCGGGTCCTGATGGCTTGTAGGCTAGAGTGCCCAGGAAAGTTAGTGAGATCATCTTTAAACTGCACTCAACTATCTTCAGACAGTCTTTTGATACTGGAGAAATACCAAATGATTGGAAGCAGGGCAATATAATACCAATATACACTCCTGAACAAAATCTTAAGACCAGGGAAAAAATTACAAGAATTCCCATTTTACACTGGTGAATCATGACCAGGTTGTAAGTTGTGCATCAAAGTGCAAAAAGAATAAACTGGAGCAGGAGACAAAGAATAAAAAGTAGGAAATTTATTGAAAACTGTATTTAAACTGAAACAAGCTTTTCATCAGCTGATCTAAAGTTTAAGACCATGGCCTTAAAAAGTCAAAATCTATGCAAAAATCTGGCCTCCATGTCATTTTCTTTCATGCATTTGCACTGTCATGACCTCCTGATGGCAAAGGCAAAAAAGCTTTCTGACCTTGAACATGGCAGGATTGTTGAGCTGCACGAGCAAGGCCTCTCGCAACGTGCCATCGCTGCCAAGGTTGAGCGCAGTAAAATAGTGATTTTAAATTTCTTAAAAGATTCTGAGGGTTATGGGACAAAAAAATCAAGCAGTAGACCCAAAAAAAATTCACCTGCGCTAAGCCGGAGGATCCTATGGACTGTCCGTGAAGACGCATGCCAATCTTCGACCCAGATTAAAGCCCTTACTGATGCTGACTGCAGCCCAATAACCATAAGACGGCATCTGCAAGAGAAGGGCTTTAAGAACAAAAAACGGCTCCACAGGCCACACCTCCTCCCGCGCCACAAACTTTCGCCTTTGGACTTTGCAAGGGAGCACCAAACATGGGACATTGAGAGGTGGAAGAAGGTTTTATTCTCTGATGAGAAAAAATTTAACCTGGATAATCCCACCGCAGATGTTCTCTACACGGCACAGTGGAGGAAGTTCCATCATGATCTGGGATGCTTTTTCCTTGAGTGGAACAATGGAGCTTTAGGTTGTGCAGGGGCGTCAAACAGCGGCTGGCTAAGTGGAAATGTTGCAGCGGGCATCCCTCTTGACTGAGGGCCCACATCTGTGTGGTAATGATTGGGTCTTTCAACAAGACAACGCAACAGTTCACAACGCCCGCCTGATGAAGAACCTCCCCCAGGAGAGTAACATCTCTCTTTTGGACCATCCTGCTTGTTCCCCTGATCTAAATCCCATTGAGAATGTTTGGGGATGGATAGCAAGGGAAGTTTACAAAAACAGTCGTCAGTTCCAGACCATGGATGCACTCGTGAAGCCATCTTCACCACATGGAACAATGTTCCCACCAGCCTCCTGGAAACCCTTGCATCAAGCATGCCCAAACAAATTTTTGAAGTGATCAACAAGAATGGTGGGGCTACTCACTACTGAATCCTTTTTTTTTTTTTGCTCTTTTAGTTCTGTTTTTTGTTTTTTGGGGCTATGGTCTTAAACTTTTGATCAGCTGATGAACAGCCTGTTTCATTTTAAATACAGTTTTCAATAAATTGCCTACTTTCTGTTCTTTGTCTCTTGCTCCAGTTTCTTCTTTTTGCACTTTGAAGCACCACTTACAACCTGGTTATGATTCACCATTGCAAAATGTGAATTCTTGTAATTTTTTCCCTGGTCTTAAGATTTTGTTCAGGAGTGTATAAGAAAGGGGAGCGCACTGAGCCAGGAAATTACAGGCCAGTCAGTTTAAGTTGCATTGCATGCAAAATAATGGAATCTATCATGAAAGACGAGCTGGAATTATTTCTTGAATGAAATAATATGTTGAGGGCTAGCAACCATGATTTCCGTAAGGGAAGTCATGTCTAACAAAAATTCTGGAATCCTCAGAAGAGGCCACCAGAACTTATGATCAGAGCGGGGCTTATGACATCATAGACTTGGATTTTCAGAAAGCATTTGATACAGTACCGCCTGAGAGACTAGTTTTTAAAATGAGCTCCGTTGAAGTTACAGGAGGTATTCCGGAGTGGATTCGAAGCTGGTTACAGGACAGAACACAAAAAGTGGTGGTCAGCGCAATCTCATTTGAGCTAGGTATAGTGGGGAGTGGGGTCCCTCAGGGATCGGTGTTGGGACCCTTGCTCTTGCTCATCTTCATTAACACGTTGACTGCCAACTACGAGATAACTCGTAATGGCGGGTCAGGGCTGGTGCTAGACCTGAAAATTTGGGGGCAAATATCCATCCCTTTATTGAAAACAATTAGTCTGGCTAATTCTAGGTAGTTTTCCATTATTAACACGTTTTCAAATTCAAGAATAATCAAGTGGTAAATGAGTACATGACTTCTCTCCTCCATGCGATCTAACAGTGACAAAATAATGGGCAACATTCAGTACAGAAAAATAATTTAATTATAAATAGGAACATGCACTGGCACTCAGCAATGGTCATTTTTTTTTCCAGCGAGAGCGGTATTTCATAACTCTTTTGCGAATGAAGGTAATTTCGGTGACAAGTACGTATACCTGTTTTTGCAGCACCGTCACGGCACTTACTGTAAGAAATAGACAGCTGTCCGATTGGAAAATGTAAACGGACGAAACCACGTACTAGTCACCAAAATAACCTTAATTCGTGAAGAGTTCTGAAATGCCGCTCTCATTCTATATTAGGTACTTTGTTTGTATCGGTTCCCGAGATTCTTCTCGTTTTTTCTTTCTCGCTTTGCTTCTGTGTTGTTAGATGGTTGGACGTCCTTTTGGAACTTTTCCTGTCATGTGGTCTGCATCATTCTGAGAATCTGTCTCAACTCCGTGCCGCTCAGTTGCCGCTGCATTTGGCCTCCCAGTTCTACCGGCTATTACAAGTATAAATCCAAGGAGGTCATACTTCTCTTGTACGACACACTCGTCAGACCACATCTAGAGTATTGTGAACAGTTCTGGAGACCATACTTTAAGAAAGATGTAGAGGCTCTAGAAAAAGTTCAGAGAAGAGCCACTGAGATAATTCCAGGTATAAAAGATAAAAGCTATGAGAAGAGGATAAAGATCCTTAATCTTTAGTTTTAGGAAAAGGAGACTTGGGGGTGATCTGATTGAGGTCTTTAAATATGTTAAAGGGATAACAAAGTGAATTATGCAGGATTACTTAGGCTAGGTTTTGTCAGTAGAACTCGGGGACACAAATAGAAGTTGGCCAAGGGTAAATTTAGCAGTGATTTTTATGAAATTTTTTTCACCCAGAGAGTCATCTCAATGTACAATAGCTTGCCCGATCATATTGTTGAGGCAGAAACCTTGGGAATTTTCAGGAGCAGGCTCGACTTAACGCTAGATACCACTGAATCATTGAGTATCTGAAGTGACAGATTCACTTTCGTAAAAAGAAACTGGTGTTGGGCTGAAAGGCCTGTTCTTGCCACTCATGCTATGTTATGTTATGTTTTCTTAAATGTCGCAGGGAAAGTTACAGGGTGATTTTAAAGGTACATTTGGACATGTTTAAGAGAAATCGGATTTCCTTTCCTTCAATACGTCATGACTGCAAAGATGCCCTCCGCAATTTCTTGAAAAACACTGGGGCTGCATCTGAATTCTCTAAAAACCAAGGAACCTTCCTGGCAAACAAACATAGACCAGTTGGATGGGGAGCCATGACCAGAAGCATTTTAATTACCTATTTCTGTAATGGATTGTAGTATACAGAGGTAGTATACAGAAGTGAATCGACCAGAGAGAAAGAGAGTAACTCGGACACAGTACAAACACAGAGAATAATACAGACCAAACAAAAGTACTCGCACTTCCAAAGGATGTACAATAGTCCCAACCACAGAAGCAAAGCGAGATAGAAAAAGGGAGAAGAAACTCCAACAATCAGAAGATGGCAAGTCATACAAAATCTGACTACAGATATTTGCGGCTATAGTGCGAAGCCAAACACAGACACTCTATCAAAGGTGGCGTGCCGGACTTCCTGCTTATATAGATTCTGGGAAAGCGCCGCACCAGCTCAATCAACCAGCTGGGCAAAGAATTCGATGGCCCAGGAATTCGATATCGTCCCGGGACGAGAGCCGCAAAGAAAAGTCCAAACAACACGCACACACCTCACAAAACCATGACAATTTCATGAAGGAAAGGAGGAACTGATCTCCTCATTTGCTTCCTTTCAGCAAGGAAACACTGGACCAACCTTGGAAGAAGGGAAAGATATAATATGGATTGCAATCCTTGGCAGCTGTCACGATTGGAAATGTCATTTGGTACCAAAGTTTTCCAGTAAATTGTAATGTATATCTTTGCTGTGGAGCACATGATGTATTGAGCGAAAGGACTTTCGATTTTTCCCAAACATGCACAAAGTTCCCTTGAAATCTCCCTGCTACTTTCCCTTCACCTATGTAACAAATGCAAGGTCAAGAAAAAGTATAGAGAAAAGGAAAAGGTGCCTTTTGTAAGAGAATTCAGTTGCAGCCAAGGACCAAATCGTGGGCTGAGGATTAACTGGGCCTATCTCCACTTTTCATCAAAAATTATGTTCCACCATAGAAATAATCTCAGTATTAACGGGTGCTATATCCTGTTGTAATTTTTTCAATGATAGTTGACTGCTGGGAGAAACATCCAGAAAATGCATGGTACGTTGTATGAATTATCAGTCCACTTCAGTTTAAAAAGTTCTATGTCCACCTTGTCCAATCAGGGAGCTGGATATAGGGTCACCTGATCAGGATGACAAGATCGCTGAGCAAAGGTTCTACGCACTCTACCATTTCGAAGCAAAATCCCTGTAATAATAATAATAATCTAATATTTCAGATAGGTAGGTACTACAGTACTTGAATGAAGCGTCTATGTCTTAAAACCCTTCATTTGTCTTAATCCAGGGGGCCATATAAGATAATACTACTTGATTTTCAATCTTATATTTTATGCAGTGCAAGATGCACATGTGTGCACATGAACAAGTATAATACGATGGACATCGTACTAGTTTTAACCAAGCCCAAGGCCAGAGTTTGTTTACTATGTAGTGTGCATTATGTCTGCATTAAATGTACTCAGATGAACTTGTACTGGCTATAGAGACTGGAGCCGTTGACACTGAACACCCTCGAGACTCCAGAGCTCATTTCAGTGTTACAAGGTTTGTTTCCTATTTATTTTCACACAGGATGCGGCTGCCCATTTAATTATTATTGTGATTATTATTGTCAGATACTCTGTTTTTCTTTCAAATTCTGTATTACCTCTTACCATGAAAGTGTCATTTGCAGATTGGGTGGAGTCACATTGTTGTGTTCTTTAAAAAAAAAAAAAAACACACAAGGCAAGATAGAACTTAGTGGCTAAACATTTCCTGAAAATCTAGGAGCTATCTAGGAGATAGAACCATATACCTGCATAATTTATGACATTTTGAAAATTCCAAAGATCTATCACCATTTACATTTTCCTAGATCCCCTATCTAAAATCATTCTACTAAAGGTATAACTGCATGATATTATACCTTTCAGTCCCAATAACTCTCTTGAAAATAAATATCTGAAAAGTATACATGGATTGAGAAATTATGATGCAGCAAAATTTTACATCCCATTTTCTTCATTTACTAAAAAGCGGAGATAGGTCCAGTTAATTCTCAGCCCACGAAATAACATTTTCAATCGCTACAGCCACAAAGGATTGTGGTCCTTATTCAATCTTTCCTGTCTTCCACGGTCAATCCTGTGGATCCTTGCTGGAAGCAGGCAACGAAGGAGCTAATTGCCTCCTTTCCTTTATTAAATTGACAATTCAGCACTCCTTGTCATGGCTGCGTTCTAAACTATTTCCGGTTCATGTTTGTTAACGAAGAAGGTTCCTTGCCCTTTAGAGAGTTCGGATGCAGCGTGTCAGTAGCTCATTACACGTCTTTGCGGCAAACTTATGACGCTGAAAGTCAGGGAACGCTATTCTCTCACATCCATGGACTGCTGTACACCTACAGGGGCACACTATAACTTCAGCATAGCTTTACCACACCTGGATTCATTTCTGCCCAAGGGCCATGTTGACTCAGGATGTGCTCAGAGGAAGTGAATGTTTATCTTCCATTCATTTTTTCACAACTTATTCCTTGCATGGAGCTGCCGTACTTCCTGTGTTAAATAAGTGTGTGTGCGCGCGCACGCGCGTGTGTGTGTGTGTGTGAGTGCATTTGCATGAACATGTATTGTCTGTATTTGTGCATGAGAGAGAGAGAGAGAGAGAGAGAGAGAGAGAGAGAGAAAGTGTGGCAACTCCCAGAAATGTTTTTCCACCGCCTTGCAATGTCGTATCGCAGCGCGAATCGGCTTAATGAATCTTTCTGTCAAAAGCAGGGAGAGCCACGACAGCAAGTACTCAGTGACTGTGTATTTATGGCGGGCCAATGAAAGCATGTATGGAATGCATTTCTTTTTTCTGTGTTTGTTTTTGGGTTTTTTCATTTTCATTATTTGTCGTCAGTGTGCTGGAATGCCATTACATTCTGTCCAGAGCCAGTAGAGATGGTTGAATCAGCATTTGAATGTCCTGTTGAGATTCTGATCATGCTTGTGACCTCACATGATGACGGATCAATTTTGGGCCTGGGGTAGTGTGATGCTCCTCTGACACACTGAGGTTGTGAATTTGGAGGATGAAGTTGAGCGTGTGGTCGGGGGCATGTGGGTGGAAGGGGTGGAACGGCTGCAATTGCTATTGCAAAACAACTCCTTTCTTTCAAAGTTTGCAAAACCCAGAGCCACAGCTGTTGAAAATGCAGGAGCGTGTAATCATAGTTTTTTCTTTTTTAAATTAAATTTAATTTAATTTAAAAAAAAAAAAAAAGAGGTTATACCAATGTTGGGTCAAAAAAACAAGGACAAAAGTTTGGTCTGAAAGGGACAGTTCACATAAGAGTTTCCCAAGGAGATGAGAAGAATGTTGATTTAATAAGAGAAGTGTGATTGGGAAGCCTGTGAGTGTTTAAAGCTCTGTTGGGACACACACAGCCCAGTGAGGTCATCGCGCCGCTCCTGCTCTGTTTGTTATCATATCTGGAGGAAACGCCCGCAGTTTGCGTTATCCTGGAAATTTCTGAGCCGGGTGTGTGTGTGTGTTCGAGGGTGTGTATTCGCGTGTGTGCGCATACATTTGTGGGGCAGCATGTACATGTTTATGCATGTGCCTACGTGTGTGTTTCACATGTGCTTGCCTTGACCTGTGAACCCCTCCATGTTCATACAAGCATGCTCTGTGTTCATGAGTCTGTATGTGTGTGGTGTGTGTGTGTGTTTGTACATGTGGGTGTGCGCGCACACACGTGTGTGTGTGTGTGTTTGTGTACACATTGCAATGTTTGCAAAGTCACAAACATGAATGCATGCATCTTCATGTTGTAACCCAGAGAGTGACGAGTCTTCCAACTTCCATTCATTTGAAAATGGCAGGATTCGCAGCGAATAATGGATTTCCTAACCGAGTGAATGTATTCTTTTGTTTCTTCTAAATGGTAAGAATCTTAATTGGGTGCATAAAAGACGTAGCTTGGATCTGTGGGTGACCAAACATGCAGTGGCTTCCTATAGTTATGGATATTAAATTTCCTTTACCACCAAATATGTGTCTGCCGCAAATGTGTTATATATAGGTAATATGTGAGATGTGGAAGGTATGTGCAATGTGTAAATTATATCACCAAACTGAGACGGAGGGAAAGGTCTTAGAGAAGGTCATGTTCTGCTTTCAAAACTATGCTATGTGAACAGTGTTTATTAAGCTGAATTTATTGTTTTTGATTGGCCATTTGGTTTTTTTTTTTTTTTTTTTTTTGGTTTTCATTTGTAAAAATACGAAGTTAATTTTCATTGGCTTATGCGAGACCAGCAATAAAGAACCCAGATCCAGAATGTGTACTCTCCGGTAGGTCTTCACTCCAGCCCTAACTTGGCTCTCTTGCCTCTATAAATTCCCAGCTTGACAAGTTCTCTAGCTGTTGGATGAGGTGCGCTTTGTTAGAGTTGGAATGAAAACCTGCTGGACGGTAGATATCCTGGAACAGGGTTGATTACAAAAAGAGCACCTGATGACAGAGTCTGTTGCAGCACAAATCATTCCTGTGTGAGTCTCAAATGACAAGTGTCCTGTGAAGTCTATTTTTACTGCAGCTGTAACTCATGCCTCCTTGAAGAGCATTAATGACAATACTGTGCTTTTTTTAGAGTAACAAAGGCTGGGTAACACTTTACAATACAATCATATGAACTCATGTGAATCACTAATGTAATTAACAAGAGGAACAAGTAAAGCTTTAGGCATGAAAATAACTTATTGCTTATGAGTTTGCGAGTGCTTTCACTCACATTCACAAATAATAGTGTAATCCATCCTAATGATCTTGGGTTTACAGCACTTTAAAATGTGGGAAAAATACCTGTTCAAAATGTTTACCTTATTTTCTTTAAGTAACAGCTACATGATGCAATTATTTTGGCTGACACATTTTATTTTATTTTTTTTTTTTTTGGAGGTAATAGGTCTCCACAAAACATTTGAGTATGTCACACTCTGGGTTTACAGCGAGTAATACCTATGGAAGTTAGCCTATACATGACTAATTCAATGTAAGAAATTACTCAATGCCAGTGAATGTAGGAATTAAATAAGCAGCAAATGTGCTTGTATCGCTTAAGCAAGTACATATATCCTTTACAAATCTAATGTATTAATGATTATTTGAGGTAACTGGTTCCCACAAAACGATGGAGTACACAACATAATCTGGATAAACAGCGATGATCGACTGTTAGTTGGCGCCAGTTCATGCGTTCTACTTGCTGTAAGTCAAAGCAGGTAGGAACCCAGCGCAGACTGAAATTAAACAGATCTTGCCAAATGAATCTATCCATCCAATCATCCATCCATTCTCTATCTAACTCATCTACCCCTTGTCAGGATCGTGGGGCTGTCGGCTATGCCAGCATGCAACGGACAAGGCAGAGCTACACCCAAGAGTGCTTACCACTCCACCACAGTGCACACACACCAAGCCCTCATGCACTCCGCAAAGCAAATTAGAGTCTCCACATAGCCTGGCATGGGTGGTTATGGGAGGACGCCCAACCAAACACAGGGAGAACATGCAAGCACTGCGCAAAAATGTGCAACCTTCTTCCCGCCATGCTGCCCTGGATCACGATCAGGTGTCATATCGAGCATGTGATATTTCAGACCAGACAGCGTGAGACGGTGGTGAAAGTGTTTCCTGTGTGGAATCGGAGAGGCCGGAGGTCCTAATGAAAGAAGTGAAAGTCTACAAGGGAATTTAGAATAACAGCACAGGAAGTGACTTTGCTGATGGAAATCTCTGACCTTCTCTTTCCAGGGGAGTAGTGCAGTGGGTGTTTCCTCAGTCGGGAAAATATCATCATGTTGCTGATTAGAACCATTTAAAACTATTCCTGTGCGTGCAGTAAGCGTGTGAGTGTGAGGGTGTGTGCGAATATATTTGACTGTGTGTGTGTATGCGTATGTGCACGGGAGTGTGTGAATAAGCGTGTGTTCTGGTTCGTACTTGCGCGATTGGGGAAATGCCTTTGTTTCCTTGTATATTTGTGCGCAGTGTGTTCCTGCGCGCAAATGTTTTTGAGGTGCTGTGCTATGAAAAAGCACTCTCCCCCTTCCCAATATCTGGTATTTTTGCCTAGAATATTTAAATGTCTCAGATCATCCAACTATTCTTAATATAAGACAAAGACGACATGAGTAAACACAAAACGCTGCTTTTACATGATTGTTGATTTAAAGAGTTATTCAAAAACTACAGTTGTGTGCAGGGATGATAATACACTTAAGAAAATTAAACTAAATCAGAAGCCAAGTACTACTGAACTATTTGTTTCATGTTATATTGTATTGTATAAAAGACAATATTTTAACAGATAAAAATGTGTAGTAA
The DNA here is from genome assembly GCA_029721435.1 of Gymnothorax reevesii. Classification (NCBI taxonomy): domain Eukaryota; kingdom Metazoa; phylum Chordata; class Actinopteri; order Anguilliformes; family Muraenidae; genus Gymnothorax; species Gymnothorax reevesii. The sequence goes on along the minus strand of CM056577.1, from coordinate 13,950,138 downwards.
AAGCAAAAACAGTCGTGTTTTTGATAGAAAAAGTCAATATCTAGTATGGCCACCCTTTGCTTTTATTACAGCATTTACTCTTGCAGGCATGGTTTCCACATATTTCCTGTCCCGCTAAACCATTCCATATGGTTTGATGTTCATTCAAAAGAGATTCTTTCAATGTTACGAAAGATTTGCTCAATTGGATTAAGGTCTGAATTTTGAGCAGGCCAAGTCATAACTTTAATGTCACCAGATGTTTCATTCCAACTGAGATAATTCTTGCACAAATTAGAAATGTGTTTTAGGGCCATTATCTTCTGGAAAATAAAATCCCTGTCCAATCTTCTCAAAGTTGTACTGTCAACCAATGATTTTATTTCCTTGTCATACACAGGTAACAAACATCAGAGAGACTTAAAGGTGACCAAGAATTGAAAACTATTTTTACTTTGTCTATGTTGAATAATGGTAGTCTACCTGCATTCAAGAACATTCGAAAAGTGCTAGACATTCTGAACATCTTTGTTTCATAGAAATTCCTCTTTTAAAAATGACAACCAGAAAACGGGTACCGCAATGTAAACCCCTTTGCAGAAGCCAAATTTGGCTATTTTTGGGTTACCCAATTTAGTGCTGCATAATTCAATATTTAAGCTTCATAAAGAGGAAAAATGTGGCTTTTCTCAGAAAAGACAATTACAGCACTTAGAATTACATTGTATTTCAGTTTATTTTCATAATTTTGGTAGAGAAAATGGATTGCAAACATAAAAAATCTTCATCAGAATTCACCATCAAAATTGCAAAAAAAAAAATAATAATAATACTGAGAATTGAAAAACTGCTGGGGCTTAAATCTATACATTTCTCGGATCATAAACTCCTTGATCACAAGTAGAATTCATCTTCAACATTATATTCTAGATCACCTACATGCTATCAAACAAATTACACAGCTATCCAAGTGGCTCCACAAAGTCTGAGATCCCTAAAAATTTTGCACCGTAAAATCATAAAATAATTATGTATTTAACGCAAATAAAGTTTTGAGCCATGAAACTTAATATGAATTAACAATTTTCTGCTTGAGTTTAGCATGAATTTATCAATATAAGTGCAGCTGAACATCAGTGGTCACCAGTAAACTCTCGAAACACAAAAAATTCTTTTTCTCCATAATAAAGTTTAGAGTTTTGTCAATTTTTCTTCAAAGTCCCCCAAGCCAGCACACACAGTCATTAAAAAAACTGCTAATTAAACTCACTAACTCAATAATATCTGAATTCTGAAATACACCTAATTTTTAACAGAATAGACAATCCACTTTCAGGGAAGATCACACAATATATGCCTCCCTAGATTCAACAGAACGGTGCAATGAACACACCTGGGGGTCCACCCAAATGCATGAGCAGTTCACATTTTAAACAGGAGAAAAACCTTGGCATTCGACTTTGTTGAATATGTTATTCATTCCAAAACAAAAAGCAAAAGTAACAGCCTAACCTTTTTCATGAATCTCTCCTCCAGAGACCGATGTATCCAGGAGAAGGAAACCTCCGGTCCTGTTTCATTCAAAATAATTCCCATTGACTATGTCCTTATCTCATTTAAATACTGCAAATGTAACTGAACACTTCAAGGCCAGTTTTGCGAGTCTTTTTTCTATAAATCGCGTCTATTTCAGCCGCGTAATGTGCACAACGTAGACAGGATACAACTGAGCCTGCTGATACGCATAGGCTTGTATGCTCTGTGTTTGTCCAATTAATATTTTTCACTTACAGTGGAATGTTTAAACGACATTGGATAAGAAACGAGCAAATCAATATATTGTTACCGGGGAAGTTTCACAAGGGCGTGAAGTATAACTGTGCAGTTACGCAGAAGAGCCTGAGTGTATGGTTGAGTGATTGGCTATCAACTCCCGTACTCGAGTGGATATGAGGAAGTGCTGAATATGTCGATGAAGGAATCTACATGTAAATCCACGGTGGGGAACTACGCATTTTTTGAAAGAATTGACTGTAATTGACAGTAGAATTGAGAGAATCAATACCATGTTGAATTTTGTGCTTCAGAAAACTGATTTTTCTGAACCACTAATTGGAATACCGTTGGCTCACTGTAGCTTAAGTGGTTGCTACACAGGAGAACGATTTTTTTGGGGGAAAAAAATTATTTTCAAAATTAATAAAAATTTCCCAAATTCAATAGGCATCTATTGTGGGTCAGTGTCAATCTGTAAACCGAGTTTTGGGTGAATCTGGTGATTAGTTTTGCTGCTAGACTGTTAACAATCAAACAAAGAAATTAAAGGTCATTAATAGAATGATGACTTGCCAGAATCATGCACAGATCTCTGAAGCAAAATGTACGGAATGGAGCTAGTTTGAAGTCTCTAGCTTAGGTCAGGTAATGCAGGCCTTGAGTTTATCAACAAATTATCACTTGGTTTGAAGTCTGAACACTGATTAGAACCAAAGCTATGGCCACTTGTGTGCTTCTGACATTTTGTGTGACCTTGACGTTTGACCTAGATTCACCAAAATAGCGCAGTACGTAGGTGAAGTAAGATAGACGTTTCGTTTATTAACAATATGCACTAGGTTTGAAGTGTCTACAACGATTAGAACCGAAGATATGGCTTCTTGTGTGTTTTTGAAATTTTGTGTGACCTTGACCTTTGACTAGATTCACCAAAGTAGAGCAGTGCCTGCCCAGTGCCAGTCCTATTTTGAGTATGCACTTGGTTTGAAGTCTCTATGACGATTAAAACCGAAGATATGGCTTCTTATGTGTTTTTGACCTTTTGTGTGACCTTGACCTTTGAAGTACATTCACCAAAATAGTACAGGGCCTGCCCAATGCCTGTCCTATGTTGATTATGCACTTGGTTTGAAGTGTGTGTATGACAATTAGAACCGAAAAAATGGCTTCTTATGTGTTTTTGACCTTTTGTGTGACCTTGACCTTGACCTTTGACCTAGATTCACCAAAATTGTGCAGTGCCTGTCCAGTGCCTGTTCTATGTTGATCATGTAATATGAGGTAAATTGAGCTAAAACACCAGAGTGCAAACAAACAAACACACACACTAACAAACACACAAACAAACGAACAGAGTAAAATATACTGAACAAAAATATAAGCGCCCCTGTCAAATATTGACGCCACATGGAGTTAACAACTCTAAGTGAGCATATGCTGACTTTTACTTGTACAATAGACGTATTTCTCTGGATTTGTGTACCATTTTCTAATCCATCTCTCCGTCACTGAGCATTTGCTAAGTGATGTACTCAGTACATGGGTGTGGCATTTCCAGACGGTGATCAGACAGAATGAGCAATAACCAGACACTCCTTATACTGGAGACAATAAAAGGCCACTCCAAAATGTCAAATTTTGTCAAAAGTCATCATGCCTCAGATGTCTCAGGTCATGCGGGAACATGCCACAGGGCTGGATCCAGACCAAAATCTGGCTGGTTTAGTCCCTTACAAATCTCCGGGAGATTTCAAGCGTGCGCGCGCGCACACACAATTAGATTTCAGCAAATATTACCACGCGAACGCACGCGCGCACAGACACGTATATGTGGAAATCTGCACCACACCACACTATACTTGATATATCACCACATAACACTGTTGCACAAATGACCATTCAAAGTTTCATGTTTCATATAGTATTTATTTACTACTACACATTCAGGTGACTATATGTGAACTGATCATACATCAGGGTATATTTTCAATAATAATGCCAGAAAAATTTGAATTGATTCCATTGCAACAAATCTCCATTCATCACATTACAACAAATCTCCATTCATCGCATTACAACAAATCTCCATTCACCGTCCACTCACTGTTTTTTTGTGAAAAAAAAAAAAAGATTAGAGATTCCCTTGTTTTAGTGATTTCCTGGGCGCAGCCATTGTTGCTGTTTCATCCTCGCTTGATCGTATTCTGAGATAAACACCCCCGCGCTGCTTCATGGAGATTAGTTGAAAATCTTGCGCACTGGTATATTGGCGGCAATGTATTCCACCGACGGGATTCAGATAACGAACGCCCCGGCAGCAAAAAAGTTTCCCGCGAAAAATCTGACCGATGACGAGCAGTTTGGAAAATAATCTGACCGATTCGGGTGAAACGGTTGAAATGGCCAATGGCATGCTGGATCCTGGGATGTCCACCAGAGCGATCTCTGCGCAGCTGAATGTCAACCATTGAGAGTTCGTTTCTGACAGACGGGCAGTACTGAAAATCGATCTCATCCACGTTGGCCACGTGTGACCACACCAGCACAAGATCGCTACGTCCGGCTTGTCTACCTGCGGGATCGGCTCAGATCAGCGACACACACAGCGGATGAGACCGTTGGTCTGCACAACAGATGCATCACACCACAGACAGTCCGTAACCGACTGCGAGAAGCCAACTTGCAAGCTCAGCTTCCTCACCGTGGTCAGGATCTTACCGCTGTCCGGCGTCGGAAACGACTCGCATGGGCAAACACACACATTCGATGGCCCTTGGCACGCTGGAGAAGAACGCTATTCACAAACTAATCCCGGTTCCAGTTTTTTGTTAATAAAAACTCAAAAATTTGATAGGGGGGGTTTATATTTTTGTTCAGTGTACTTGCCAATCTGAGATTCCTCGGATTCCGGCAAGTAACAAACATACAAACAAACAAACTGAACCAAAAACAATACCCCGGCCCTCCCCCTTCCGGCGGGGCAGGGTACCAAATTTTTTAGCATCATGGAATGAGCCTTCAAACTTTCATTCAGCCTAAAAATAAATTTAACAAGAGGAGCATCGCCAACGGTGCATAATACGCCCGTCATGAACATGGATCAGGAAGTGGACAGACAACATGATACCAATATCCAAGAGACAACAGGCCCATGTGAGCTTTGCCCTTGGTCCGTGACCTTGACCTTGGAGGGAGGGGCGTAAATATGGTACGTGACACTCCGCTCAGTGATGGTACACGTGTGTGTGAAATATCATGGATGTATCTGAAGCGGTTGAGAAGTTATGCTCCGGACAGGCCCCATCTGGGCCCCATGTGACCTTTGACCTATGCCAGTGACCTTGACCTTGACCGGGTGAACGAAATCATGGTGTGCGACACAGCACCTAGTGATGGTGCACGTGTATGTGAAGTATCACGAATGGAGCTCAAGCGGCTCAGGAGTTATGCCCCGGACAAGAAATTGCTAACAGACAACAGACAGATGAACGGACGGACGGACGGGGGTGATGACATAATACGTCCCGTCTTAAGACGGGCGTATAATAAAAAGTGGTGCCAGGCACAATAAGCCCCGCCCCTCACACATACTTTCACCTACTTGTACAAAATTCAATAAGGATCTATTCTGGGTCAGTGGCAATCCCTATACCGAATTTGGGGTGAATGTGCCCATTAGTTTTGCCGCTGGAGTGTTAACAAACAAACAACTTCACTCAAACGTTTGCAATAATTAGAAATTAGTCTTTTGGATCACAGTGAAGGAATTTTGGCCCACTCTTCTTTGCAGAATTATTTTAAGTCAGCCACACGAGAGGGTTTTTGATTGTGAAAAGCCTGTTTAAGGCCATGCAACAGCATCTCAATCTGATTCAAGTCAAGACTTTAATAAGCCATCGAAAGCTTCATGTTGTTTTTTTAAAGCCATGTAGACTTGCATGCGTGCTTTGCATCACTGTCCTGCTGCATAACTCAACTGCTCTTAAGGCCTCTGTCACAAATTGAAGCTGTCTCTTGGAGTTTCCGGAGCAAGACCACACCTAAACCATGACACATTCGTGACACAATACGCACCTAACCCTGTCCTCCCCTCCCACTTGCATAACATTCACCCCTCCCTCCATGCCATTCCTTTTGTCCCTTTCTCCCTGTTCTTTCTGTAGAGTCCCAGAGCGGGTTCAACTTGCCTGGGTGTTGCGACAAATCCCCTTCCCCAAACTCGCAGTCAGTAGAGCCGAGGAGCTCCGTGAGACTTCTCCCCTCGCTTGCCGACCATATTTTCTTCAATAAACTTGTAAACGCAGCTCGTTGACGGTGTGGTCCTTGCTAATGGACTGAAGGCCAAACGTTCTCCCTCTGGATTTTCTGGTAGAGGATTGAATTCACGATTCCATCAATTAAGGCAAGTCGCCCAGGTCCTGAAGCAGCAAAGCAGCCCAAGACCATTACACTACCTCTTTGCTTTAAGGTTATTATTGTAGGGTGTTTACAGAAGTGCCCCGGTCAGTCACCACATGAGGAAACAGGACTGTTGACAAAGCTGATATGCAGGGATCATAAGGGACTCTTGTTTAGTCATGATGTCATGTTACTCTGTTATTATGCTACTCCTGCAAGTTTCTGTTCTTTACCTCAGGATGGTCAGCATTGTATAAGCCGTTGGACCGTCTTGTATAATCCTGTGGGAGGGTCATCTTTGTTTGTATGACTTGTGTCAGCCATACTACAACTGGTGTGTAAGCAAGCAGCACGTGATTATTGATGTTCATGTTTCCTGCTCATTGGGCATCTATATTGATGACTTGGTTTTCCTTTGATGTTTGGGTATTTAGGCGAAAGAGTGGAATGGTTCTGGGAGACTCTAACTTGGGCTCCTGCGCGATATTCGCGTATAGTCATTTATCTCACCGCATTCTGTTGCTGAATTTGTGATTCATACATCTGTAAATAAACTATGTTAATCTTAACCAAGCATTCCTCTCTGACAAATATCCACTGCCCAGATATGGATTTTCAGTCCTAACACATGCTCAGGCCTTTCAGTATCTGCAGCCTGTCGTCACTTGCCTGCACCTAGTGCCGTCGCAGATACATTTACTTATATTATTGCCAGCTGTATCAGCCAGAGGCACGTCCTCATGCACATAGGTAGATCGCCATCCTTACAGAGCCACACTACGGTTGCATGCAGCCTTCTGCGTGTCAGCATAAGTGCAGAGGAAGGTTAAGTATAAATGAATTTAGAGTCACAATTTTAATCTTTAAATTACTCTCGATCCGGCAACCAAGTTAGACGACACACATTCCTGCACCTCTCAGATATTTCCAACTTTTGGTATACCTGAGCGGGAATTCCTCAATTAGTGATGCCAAAGTGATAAGTTTTCATTCACAGCTGGTGAGGGTTATCACTGTTGGTCACACCATTTGCGGCGATTCACCCCTCCTGACAATCGGCAGAGAAATCTGGTCTGGGACCGTAGTCGGTACCGATGTTCGGGCCAGATTATTTGTTAGTGTGAGGGGGCTACAGATCCAATTTTTACCCTCCCCAACTGCTCGCAGACTCATCGGGCCGCCCTGATAATTTCAAACACGTTTGAAATTTTGGAGTGAAAATCTGGATGATTATGCCATTACTTTCTGAATTGGACCACAGCAGCCAATGAGAGAGGCAAGCTGACAGAGGTGAATGAGGGTAGTTTGAAATGGTGACAACACACTTCTCCATTTCAACAGTGGACAATGTTGCTTTTGAACTAGCTGGCTAAACGTGAGGGTTAAAAGCTAATGTTAGTCCCGGATCAGCCAGTCGTGTTACCATGCAAAGGTAAACATTATAGCCCTTGAGGCTAGCTTTATCTAGTATATTATTGTTGACAAATAATAAAACTGACAGATAAAAACTCAGCTCCAGTTCGCGCTGAAGAACAGACAACCCTTGTTGACGGCATCTCCCCAACCATTTTCTCACCCAGACTCTTTTAACTGTCTATTTTTTCTTCTCACTGCTAATCATTACTATACCGAGTTTCTGTACTATGTCCATCTCCATTTTGCTTACATCTGTGGGCTTCCCCATGAGATCACGTCAGGTGGTGTATTGATTCCTCAGGCATGGTAATCTTAATAATACCCTGTAGTGTGTGATGCACTATTGCTTTCAAAACATGTTTAAGATTCGACATGATAATCTGTGAAGTTTCTCCTTATGTGCATGATGCAACCCGATTTCAAAATCGGTTAGGATTTTAAAACTCCTGTAGTCTCAGCCTGGCCTTATTGTGAAATGCTGTGTTAGCTTTATACCAGATCGAATGGCACCCATCTCTTCCAAAAGTTCTTTTGACTCGCTTATGACTCATCAGTCCACAGACTGTTTTGTAGGCCTGGTAGATGGTGACTCTTGCCTTAAATGGAAGAAGGTCTTTTGAGTGGCATATGACGTAGAGCCTCTTTGCAACCTTTTCGGCAATACCATGATGTAGGGAGCCCACGTCAAAGTGCTGGTGATATTCATACCAAGAAGTAAGAAGGTTTTAGATGGTTGAAGGGCTCAGTTCATGAAATACAGAGTGGGATGGTTCTGATTCCCTTCCTGCTGATGATCATCTCCTCAGTCTCGCTTGCACTGGAGGTGATGCACCACTCTGTTGCCCATTTTTCAATTGTCAGCAAATCAAGCTGAAGGCTCTCAGCACAGATGTCTCTATCGCAAGAATTGCTAGATTTAGGAACTAATGTGGGCATTTACTTTTTCTCACTGGGCCAGGTATGGTTTGATAGCTTTTTCATTCAATAGATGAAATCATAATTTAAACACTGCATTTGTGCTTACTCCGGTTATATTTGTCTTATATTACGTAAAATGAACTTCATGATTTGAAACATTTATAAGTGAAAAATATGCAAAGATAGAATAAATTGGGAAGGGGGCAAATACTTTCCCCCCATGTAGTAAATGTCTAGTCTCTCCCTCTCTTTAACTCTCTCTAAATCTCTCTCTCTCTCTCTCTCTCTCTCTCTCTCATTCTTTACACTGTAAAAGATAAAATAAGTTGATTAAACTTCAGTAAGTAAGTCAACCTGCTGCAAAGCATTTTTAATTTGCTTGACTTGTCTGGGTTGTTGGACGAGCTGATTTTTGAATGAACTTAGAACCTGAATTTGAGCAAAGTCAGAAGGCTGGTTGCCTTACTTTTTAAGTTTATTCAATTTCTGACAATGTACTTCTTTCACTCACTTGAGGAATAAATTGGCTGGAGCAGGTTGGATCGCCATGGCGACAGAGCATATTGCCCTGGTGACAGCCTACATTGCCCCAATGACAATGCTCATTGCCATAGAGACAGTGCATTGGCCAGTGCTGTATGAACGAGGCACCCTGAGGGTCTGATGGCATGCAGGGAGGTTCAGTTGGATCCGTGGCTGCTGTCACATTAATAAAATGTGTGTGTGTGTGTGTGTGTGTGTGTGTGCGCGTGTGTGTGTATTAGTGTGTGTGCATTTTAGAGCATGTACGCATGCCTGTGTTGTGTGTAGGCACCTGTGTACTGGCATAAATAGAATACTTATACATGAATACATGCATGCACACCCGCACAGGCACACACACACACACACACACACACACGCGCGCGCGCGCGCGCGCGCAGGCACACACACACACACACACACACACATACAAAGCACATGCTCAACCCGACACATTTCTTCTTAAATCTTTTATATACAAACAGCATCCTCCCTCACCTCTTACATGCCATCCACAAAAGAACGGGCTTAGGGCTGCTTCATTTCAGACTTGCCTGCGTCTCTCTCTCTCTCTCTCTCTCTCTCTCTCTCTCTGTCCTTCCCTCCCTCTCTGTCTCTCTCTCTCAAAATTTACAAGAGCCATGTGAGCACTCGTTGAGACCCCACCTTCTCCGTCTCCTCTCACATTCTCTGGCCATTTATACCTTCATTTGACCTTCGGCCTCTTGTTGGAATGTCTAACATTCCAGTGCAATTCTACGAGGCAGCAAAGCATAATCCACTTCCTTAAATTTTTACAGTGAGCCAATACATCTTCCTTTCACCCTTATTGTGAAAAATGCATGTACCTCCTTATTTCTGCTTGCTAATACTAAATAATGCAGTTCATTCAGAGAAGGTGAGTATAGCCCGTCAAAAACCACACAGCCAGCTGACAGATCATGCCAATGCATGTGCTCCGCGGCGTCCCTTATGGAAATATCCAATTGTTATTTCCTGGAAATACTGTATTAATGGCATAACCAAACTATTACAATATTTTGCATGGTATAACTAGAGTAAGACTATAGCCATCACATTATAACCACCACACTCAACAGTATCATGATATTACTATAGTCCACACAACTGTATTGCTGTATCACTATAATAGTTCTACACTGTGATTGCGGCAATAACATCTATTCACAATAGGATAACTGTCGCTTGTAACTATAGTAATTTTTCATCAGGAGAGCGTCCCAGAGCTACACTTTTTTTGTTCTCTCACGCGCGCTGCATGGGACGTCCTGGCCAAGGGAGGGTGGAGAAGGTTTCAGAATATAACGGGAGAGAGGGGTGAGATAAGGGGCGGGGTGGGGAGTGTTGGGGCAGGGGGGTTGTAGGAAGCGGCGAGGGTGTGCCGTATTAATGTCTTGCGCAGCGATTCAGTTACTCAAGAGACTTTCAAAGCTAAATGGCCAATACAGCAAGTTTCAGAGACTACGGTGAGAACTGGTGACCGCGACGCTAAAACCCATATTCATCTGGCGCCCCAAATCGATTTGGAAAACACACCTCTCATTTCTACTGTCGGAGATACTGTGGTTCACTTTTTGCGACTCTTTGCCCTCCAATTGGAATACGCTGACGGACAAAGTAAGCCATTTCATTTATTATTATTATTATTATTATTATTATTATTATTATTATAATTATTATCCGTTGATGGATTGTTGAACTGCCAGTCATAGCCTATTGTTCCTGCTGCTCGCCAAGTGTATGTTTTGGTTGGAGCAGCTCTACCGCGAACCTGATAAAGAATAAACGACTTCGATAATGGATCGATAGATTACTGTTACTACGAAGAGAACTTAAATATCAAGCGGCACTTCAGGTACGACTTTCAACTGTTTAAGTCCGGCGGCCTCGTTATTGCATACCGGTGAAAAAAGTTTTACCGAGACTTCAGAGCTGCATGTTGTGCTTAACAGTGATGCAGTTTGACGTGCCAACCCATTCAGCTCGGTCATCTAAGACAAAAATCAAAGTTGCTCGAGTACACAGATCGTTTTGTTTCCGAAGTCACTGATGCGTTTTATTGCATTACCAGACGAGGCTCGATTTTGATTCAGCTGCTGAAGCAAGCTTGGAATATCAGGCCGTTACCATGGGGACATAGAGACACCTCCATACCACCACTTCAATTGCACGTAGGCAGGGATGGCTGCTTACCCGACGACCAGTGCAAAATTTGGTAGAAGCATTGCTCACGTCCTTGTAATAGTGATGATGATGATGATGAAAAATATAACAATAAAATTATGCACAGCTTGACAGAAACTGATGAAGGTATTACACAAAGAAAAACCACATATTGTGGGCACACTTCCAAAATAATTGTGGATTTTATATGTCCACCATGTATGTGCCATTGACTTAAATTGAAAATGAGGTCTGATCCGGAATGACCTACACTGGAGCCAGCAACAAAGGTGCTAATGAACTTCATCTCACTATAAAACTAGACACAACAAACAGTTTTGCTCAGTTCGGCTGAGTCACTAACACCTTACTTACTCATGCTCTTGTAAACTCAGAGAACTAGAAGAGAAAGTTTTATCGCTGCGCACATACACTGAACCAAACCATGTACCTATTTACATGGTTTTCTCGTCTGACGTTCTGCCCAACACACTACCTTAACATCTATACATTAATTCTCAGTTCGCCCGGCCTTTGCGACACATCTCCTCCCGAACCTCCCAGTGGATCCCAGTGGTTTCTGGCATGTGTGTTCCAGACGAGCCTGCCTCTGTCTTCTGGCATGTGGGATCGAACAAACTTACTGAAATTTGGACCATTTTATCCATTTTTACCTTTTGTTACCATGACGACGGTAGAGGTCACTATTCATTATGATTATTGGTCACAAACAACCTCCTGCGGAGCACTGGTGTGACATAATCTTGATGTTTTGCAATCACTGGAAAAATAATTTGTGAAAAAAGGAGTCAGAGGTTTCTCAATGAAAAATGTAAAAAGGAAAGTCAGGACCATAATGAGGAAGTATTTTTTCCCTAGAATGCATAGCGTAATGCAGTGGTTCTCAAACTCAGTGCTGGCACCCCACCGTGTACGCTTGTTTTTGTTCCGACCACAGTTGCAATCTCAGGACTTAAACAAGCTGTTGATTTGCCTAAGTTAGGTGCATTCATGTTTAGAGCAGTTATTTCTCCTCTTAAGCTACATTTGACAAATCTGCACATGCCATGAAGAATTAAAATTTCATATCCACAATGAGATACTGTTAGAAACCAGTATGAATAACTGCAGAGGGAAACAATTGACCGAACCCTTAATGAACGTAAACAACCAACAGATTCTTCATATGTGAAACTGTCAACACATGGTTGCAAAAACCAACAATATATTTGGCAAACAGTAAAGTCACACCTGTTTCGTTTCATGTTTATTTTATTATGTTGAGGGAAATGATTTTGAAAGAATTCAAAACACCTGTGTTCAGCAACCCAATCTGGAGCTTATTGATTTTCTCAGAGTCTAATTTGATCTGTTTAGAAATGTTTTTTTTTTTACCTGCATTCTCACAGTATGGAAAAATAAGCATAACATGTTTGAGGGTTTTTATTCTTCATGGCACAGTGGATATGTCCATAAAAATGCAGCTAAAGGTTATAAATAACTGTTCTAAACATGGAATGCAGCTAATTAAGAAAAATCAACACCTTGTTAAAAGTCTAAGATTGCAGTTGTGGTTGTAACAAAAACCAGCGTCACAGTGGGGCGCCAGGAATGAGTTTGAGAACCACTGGCATAATGCATAGCCTAAAAATATAAAAAACATAAAAAACCTCCTACCTCCCTCTGCACAAACTTCCATACTTGTGACTGTACATTACCAAGGTCACTTCAAACTGAAGTTTTTCTGAGAGGATGGTTTTCCATTTAGCTAATTTGCGCATCTTCAATTCTGAAAGACTCCTCTCAGTGTTTTTGTGTTTTGTCTCCTGGATGGGTGGAGCTAAGAGCAAGATTTGAAGAAAGATAAGGGAGGGGAAAAAAGAAATTGGCCAGAGAAACGAAGCCTTCAACCAAGCATGTGCTATCAACCAATAAACGAAGAAGCAAGGACCTAAATTTTATTTCAAGCCGTTAAGCATTTCCTACACAGCTGTGTTTTTAGAGCCTCGGTTAGTCATCCCCGGTGACCACCAGTCGTGTGCGAGGGAGTGTGTGTTTCCTTGTGTTTCAGTGTGTGCGTGCAGGTGTTTGCATGTGTGTGTACGTGCTACACGTTCGCACCAGCGTGCATGCATGTCTGTGGCTGTTTGAGCTTGTGTTTACATGAGTGTGCTTGGGTGTTCATGTGTATCGAGGTGAGAGCATTCTTCTCTTGGTATCCCAGCGGTACGAACTCATGAGTTCACCCGAGGTGGATGAAAAACACTCTTGAATACCTTGCTGCAAAACTGAACCAATGCACAAATTCATAAAAATTTAGATAGTAGTCCAGTCTTCTGTAATATCAAGTTCTATGTCAACCAAACAGCATAGGTCTCTGTGGCTCTGATTTGCAAGTAACACTTAAAAACACAAATCCATGGGGCCCGAAACAGGCAGATATAATAATGCCAAAGAGGACCATCTGCTTCAGTAAAAATTTTTAAACGCTGATGTGAACAAACCATTCCATTCTACAGTACATAAAGACGCAGCTCTCTCGCTTCAGAAACCTGACATCTTTGTATCTGCTGCATATATAAAATCAATAATATAATATTAAATATCATATTGAATCTGCCATCTCTTTGAAGCTCAGAACTTGTATCAAAGCAATAGTTCTGACTGACTGTCATAACATTGATGGCTTCTCTCTTCAAGTTGGACTGCGAATTAGTACTGTTGAGTGCTTAAACATCTTGGTGATGAACTTAACTGAAAATGATATATTGAGCAGAGTGGTCAACCTTCCTCATCTACAGTCTCTGACAGCAAACTACACTGCTTGTATCAGTGTTAAGAGCATTAGAATGATGTTGATGAAAACCCCTTCCATCAGATTCCTGTCTGTGACAAGGCAATTACAGTCACACTCAGCCTGGTTCCATTTAACCTCTGGATTCCCCTATGTTTCCTTTAGTTCAGCGATTCTGAGAAGCTTAGAAAATTTCCTGGATGGGTGGCAGGATTTCAATAATGAAAGTGTCAGTTTCCCATGAAGAAAACTGTTGTGTAACATTGTTAAAAATGTATGAAGATTGTCATGTTTGAAAGTGACTATGTCTTGCCAAATTTGTGAAATTCATGAATCAGTAGTCTTTTCTAGGAGGCATGACCTTTTCATTTGAGCAGTTCCTTTCTCTTTAACTTGTGTTTGACTTCTGAAACTGCAGAGACTTCAGTGGTTCACGGTTACATCATGTGGTACTTTTGCTATCCCAGGCCAAGTATTTGGTAATGCATGGAGCGATTTATTTTCCCCTGCAGACAATAGCTGTCCATATGAGTTCAGCATGTGTAAAACTATCAATTGGCATTTAAATTTGTCAACAAAGTGTTGTTATTTTTTAAAACTTTATAGCATGGGGATGCGTTTCTTTGGGACTTTCGTTCACAATATATTGTGTAGCACGAGCCATAACAACCCGACCATATCAAAGTCGTTTTTTAATAAATAATATTTTCCTTTTCAAAACAAATATAAGGTTTTGATACAGATTGTTGAGCTGCATCATAGTCCGGTCTCTGATTTTATATGACCTCTTTCAAACTTGTTCATTCAGAGCTTTAACTAAATCTTGGAAAAAAAATTGGCTAGGGGTAGAAAGGCGTGCCGTTTTTCAAATCACATGTGGCATTTTTTCATTATTCAAGTGTATAGCTTTTACGATGTAATTGCAATCTGCAGGCGCATGCATGTGTAGTTGGCCTGGTAGATGAGAATGCATGCTGCAAATATAAAAATGAACAAAAACGGATACACGTTACGTTATTACTAAGTTTAATTAGGAAGTATTGTGCAATTCTTTGTCAAAGACTGTGGTGATTGAATGTGATAATGGTGATAAAATTTGATATTTACTAATAAGTTGTGTTGAATCTTATTTAATTGAAGACTGGAAGTCAACTGAAGACAGGAATGGAAAAGCAGACGTTTGTTGCTTTAAATTTGTTTAATGAAGTTCATTGTTTGTAATGAATTTTGAGCCAAATGTAATGTGCAATAAGATGTACAAATTCATGCAACTCTACTCTATTTCAAACAATTTGCCTAAATGCAAAGAAAAAGAAAAAAAAAAATGGCCACAGTGAGCCCTAAAATAGCCCCCGTGATAATTTTCACGAAGTCTTTTTTTTTTCTCCAGCTCTTGAAAACAGCCCTTGCGAAAATTATTATTATTTTTTTACCCTGGTACATAATAATAATGATAATAATAATAATAATACAAAAGGTAATAATAATAATACATTCGTTTTATATAGCGCTTTTCTGGGCACTCAAAGACGCTTCAAAATGGATACATTATTCATTCACTCACACATTCACACTCTGATGGTGGTAAACTACGTTTTTGTAGCCACAGCGGCCCTGGCTTTGTTGAATTGTTATAGGTTGACAGAACACACCAAAACCCCACTCCATTTTGTTTGTATGATCAAGTAATTATGTTAGGACCCAGTAGTTGACACTTATTACAGTTCATTGCAGGACAGTGACCTGTTTGGTATAAATGGTTTCGAGGAAAGTTCTAACTGGATTCCACAGCTCATGGCATTCAGAGTCCTTTTGCATGTTGAACATAATCCATATGGCAAACGAATATCATCGATATCGTAATCAAATTGTGTTCATGACTTTTATCAAGCAGATTTTCGGTGATCTTGAAATTTCCTTTTCGGAAACAAACCAGGCAAACTTTCTCTCGGCATTCAATGTGGTGCAACATCTTTCAAGTAAATGGGCAATTGAAGTGGTTGACACCAAATTTTGTACACCTTTATTATGTAACATCATTACATCCTGGAGCAATCTATTGATTCCATGTCCTAACCATTACCTAATGCTTATTATGCAATTCAAAATAGGCCTTTTCAGATGAAATAAGTGTGGGTGAAATTTGTGTAATTCAGTTAGAACTTACCTTGAAACCATTTATCCCACACAGGTCACCGTCCTGCAATGAACTGTAATAGGTGTCAACTTTTGGGTTCTAACATAATTATTTGATCATACAAACAAAATGGAGGGAGGTTTTGAATTGATAAATAGGCAATACTTGGGGAAAATTGTTAGTTACATTCCAAAAATAAAAGAAATATATCCCAGAATTCATGATTTTCTAAAAACGCAGATTTTTCAAAAATTTGCTTTGGAAATTTTAAACGGTTTTCATGGTGGATACTAGTGGGCCATACAGAACAACTTCCAAGCATTAGCTTCCATGGGCAATTTTTCTCACCTTTCTTCAAGTTAAAACCTGGTGTGAGAAGTTTTCTGGAGTTACATCCCTATAACCACACAACTGTGCAGCAGTTCCAAGCACCTTTGTATGCTTTGTATCAATTTGCAGTGTTTGAACTCCAAGATACAGTAAATCTAACTGCCACGAAGTGTAGTGAAATTGCAATCGTTGGAGTGGAAGGCTAATAATAGATACAGACAAGATGCTTGAGTTTGTCAGCATAGCTGTTTGTAGATTTGCTGAGTATGATGATAATGCCAACTGGGGGACCAAACAATACTTTGACAACTGTCAAACTGGAACTATCACAATGTGGAAGTCGTCCACAGTTCTTGAATAGCAACAAAGTGACTCAGAAATAGCGACAGCTCTTTTGGACTCAGCAATGGTAGCTTCAGCTGAAACCATGGAGCATAGACTCATAAACTGATGTGTACAACATTAAAACCCCTCACCGATAAAGCAGATAACGTTTGATTGTCAGGTCAGAGTGCTGCATTTCAAGGTCTGCAGACTGACCTTCGACAGTAAGCGAACAGTCAGATTTCGTAGTTTAAGAGATGGATGTTGGAGAAATAAGACTCGAGTGACCCAGGCAAAATTGTGATGGCCAGTCAAGTGGGTCAGAGCATCTCCAAAGCGGCAGGACTTCTGTCAGAAGATGTGATTACGTGGTAGTGACAGTGGTCCAAGGAGGGAAAAACCATGAGCCGGCAACAGGGTGTTGGGTGACCAAGGCTCATCGATGCACAAGGGAGACAAGGGCTACTCTGTCTGGTCAGAATTGACAGAAGCACGAGTTGCAAAGTTTTAATGATGCTTATGTGAGGAATGAGCCACTATGAACAGTGTCATTTGTAGCTGTAGACTAGTTGGAGTGCCCATTCTTAACCAGTCCCCTGCCAAAAGCGCCTACGATGGGCACGTGAGCATCAGAACTGGACCTTGGAGCAACTGAAGAAGGCCTCCTCGTCCCGTTTTGTTTCACATTATGTGGGCAGCCTGGTGTGCATGGTCCATTTACTTGGGGAAGAGATGGCACCAGCATGCTCCCCGAAATGTTGGGAAAACCTGGGTCCGGAAATTCACGGGGACGTCAGTTTGACAGAGTTGTTTTGGTGGCACAAGGCATGTCTACAGGACATTAGTGTTCGTGCCCACACACATACATGCGGACACTCACAAATACATACATACATGCATACATAGAGCTATGAGAGGAGTCCAGTGTAAGATAGAGAGAGAAAGAGGTTGTGTGAGAGAGAGAGAGAGAGAGAGAGAGAGAGAGAGAGAGAGAGAGAGAGAAAGAGAGAGCGATGTGTATCTGCATGTCCTGTCTTGTCTCTGGGTAATCAAAATGCCAGAATTTCAGTGTGTCCTCTCTGTAGCCTGCAGCCCTGCCCTATTTTACTTTAAATAAAACATCAAAAGAAGACGGATCTGGGCTGTGTGTATGTAGGCCTTTACAATTTGTATGTGCGCCGTATGTGTGTACTTGCCATATGAGTGTGCGCAGGGATGTGTGTGCATGTGCTGGGCCGCCCGTGTGTGTAACGTGAGTATGTACTTAAAACGTGTGTAATATGAATACATAGGTTTGTGCTTGCGCAGGCTATGTGTGCGTGTATGTGTGCGTATTGGTAAGTATAGCATGTCTGTGCCGGTATAGGTGTGCGCGTGTGTGCGCGTGTGTGTGTGTGTGCGTGTGTGCACATGTTTCTGCGGATAGTTTATTAGGCTGTTTAATGTACCGTATACACTAATCACTTGTACAAGGTATTTGGAATTCCTGTCAGTATTAAAACATTTTTGGAAATGTTTAGCGTCTGTTGTTCGAGTGCTTGGAAAAAAACACTGCCTGGCAGTGCACCCAGAGTAGAGGAAAAGAGATAGAGGGGAGAAAGAGAGAGAGTTGGAGTCGCAGTTTGAGTATAGAGGGAGCGAGGGGGAGTGAGTGAGAAAGGGGGAGAGAGAGAGAGAGAAAGAGAGAGAGAGAGGGGTAGACTCACTGCTGGAGGAGTCTCTGAGAAGCAGAAGCTGGAGTATTTTTCCCCACCGTGGAGCAGCGCTGGAGGTGTACTGGAGCGTAGCATCAGTCGGACCCAGGAGCCCCAGCCAGGGTCATGGTCAGAGATCTTTTCTCCTTTATCTATTCCCCCCCTTCAACCCCTCCTCTCTTTTCTCTCATCCATCTCACTTCCTGTCATTTATTCTCTTTCTTCTCCCTCCCTCCTTTCATCCTGCACATGCGAGTATAAATCTGCCCTTATCCCTAAAAGTCCCCATGTGTTTCAGAGCCCAGCCCAGCTGTCAGACACATTCCTTCGACTCCTATCTGCAGGGGATGTGTGTGTGTGTTTTTGTGCAAGTGTGCACATGTATTTGTGTGTGTGTGTGTGTGTGTGTGTGTGCGCGCGTTTGCGTGTGTGTGTACGTGCATGTGTGTTTTTGCACAAGTGTTTATGTTCATACATGTGTGTATGTGTGCACATGTGTTTGTGAGTGTCAGTGTGTGGGTGCACATGTCTGCTTATATGTGTGTGTATTCATGTGTGTGTGTGTGTGTGCATGTGTGCGCGAGTGAGTGTGTGTACATGCGCGCGTGTGTGTGTGTTTTTGCATGTGTGCGCGCGTGTGTGTGTACATGCATGTGTGTGTGTGTATGTGTGTGTGTGTGTGTGTGGCAGCAGTTTTGTCTGTGTGCTCCTTGTATGTGTGTCTGGGGTTTTGTTTCTGTACTTGTGTGCATGTGTGTTCGCTCATGTGTCGGCATGTCTGTCGGTATTGCTCTGTTTCTGTATGTGTGTCTGTGTACGTGTGTGTCTGTGACTGATTGTTCATCTGCGTGTTCAGTGAGGGTGTGTGGATCTGAAGTACTTGAGGCGAGGGGGATTGAGAAAACCTGTGTAAGGTGTGTGGAATGCTTCCTCCGACATCAGTCAGAACCATTACAGTCCTGGCACATGCTTAGCACCACAGGTCATTGCTTTAAACATCAAACATTCCAAACAATTACATCCTCTCAGGTATTCTGCATTACCTCAAATTCTGTATTACCTTTTACCATGAACGTGTAATTTGCAGATGTGGGTGGAGTCACATTGTTGTGTTCTTTTTTTAAAAAGCGCAAGGCAAAACAGAACTTAGTGGCTAAACGTTTCTGGAAATAAAAGGAGCTATCTAGGAGATAGAACCATATACCTGCAAATTTTATGACATTTTGAAAATGCCAAAGATCTATCACCATTTACATTTTCCTAGATCCCCTCTCTGAAATCATTCTACTGAAGGTATAACTGCATGATATTATACCTTTCAGTCCCAATAACTCCCCTGAATATAAATATCTGAAAAGTATACTTGAGCGTGAGACATCCCATTTCACATCCCATTTTCTTCATTTGGTAAAAAGTGGAGATGGGTCCAGTTAATTCTCAGCCCATGAGTTCTTCGGCAGATGATGTCATCCAAAGGGTTTATCCAATCAGCTGGTGCCAGTTGTTCCTTGTGTAATGTGGAGGTCCCAGACCTCACCCAACAGCCAAAAGACTGCAGTGATCTTACTGGGGCTACTGACCATCTTCTCCAGTCCCAGTCAAGCTCCTCAGCCCAGGGCTGGGTAACGAGGGCCTTATATGTCCTGGTTTTTCACTTCAGCTTCTGACCTTTAAGCCCAAAACACGAACGTCGGGAGGTTTCCCCCATGCCATGGGCAGCAGGAACTTAAGGTTAGCGTGTTCTCGCTTGAATGACATAATCAGCCAACCATATGTGTAATATCATAATTCAGCAGCATATCTTGACACAAATGAGTATCGACTGCTCTTGTGCCCCTCCATGAAACTTTACTGCGATCTAATCAATAGGTGAACCCATGTTTGTGTGCGCAAGCAATTAGCTCATTCAACCAGCGAATACACTGGCCCTCCAGAGCCGCTCTGTTTTGTTCCCTGGATGATTAAAGAGGAGCCGACATGTACCACAGCTATGCGTTAATTTAATCCTTTTTCCGAAAATGTCAGCCATTGGCTGAATCCAAATGACTGATCTTCTCCATACCTGCAGCTTTTTTTTTTTTTGTTCACAGACTCATGAGATAAGATATAAGATACATTTTATTGAACCTTGTGGGGTAATTTGTCCTCTGCATTTAACACAATGCTGGAATGGTAATCTGGTGTACTAGGCAATGCCCGGTGGGCCGACACACATTTTGGGCTGATGCGATCATAGTTTATAGAATTGTAATGACATTGATATTTCTGAACAACCGCACTGGCCTTTAAAACATGGAAAGCAGCTCATTGGTTAATTTTCTACACTGACACAGGGCTGGCCCAATGAAATCTCTGAGCCCTCCCTCCCTCCTCATAGCCTGGTGAAACCAGACTCTGCTACTTTGCTTTGCTTCGTACACAGAGTCTGGGTAGTCGTCATTGACAAGTGTTTACTTCCTGGCGGATGGGCGCTTGTCAGAAGTTTAAAATCATTGGTATACCCGTAAACTAATCACTAACACCTTATGCGCCGGCTCGGCTGCCGAGTACTTCCGCTGAAAACTACAGTCCTTCATACCAGGAGTGCAGTGAAAACAAACTGTTCAGTACATTAAAGTTAATACTGTACCCATACATATGCCCATCTACCAAATGTTACCCTTCACTCATACACTTCAAAGAACCCAAGGTGCTCTTTCTGTTCTCCTTACAAGAAACAAACTGTTGAGCTGTCCTTTATCCTGCAGATACTGCTGCTGTTAAAAAAAAAGATGAAACAGACCCGACCCCCATGGCAGAATCTGCGAGAATAACGCATTTGCTATGGATATGGTAATTTTTCAATGCATTTAAATGTGGAGAGGTACAGCAGTCCCCATTTCAAGCCCAGCCCTAACCCAGAGGTTATTATTAGTAGGTTATCTCATTTAATTTAATACAATACATTTAAAACATTTTCACTCATCTAGGTTCTAAAGTTAAAAACTACTGTCAAGTTCACATCAGCAATTAAAGGGTTACTATCCTGAAAACGTTATCCAATCAGAATCGCCCATCTCTATCAAGACCCGGTCGGCTGGCTCATTAATCGGGTAGGACTTCATGAATCTGGGGGAAGGCCAAGCTATGCATAAAGCCATGTGTCTTGGTTTGGAGAGTGAGGGGAACATTGACAGTTTCGTTTTAAGTGGGCGGGACAAGAACAAAAGATCTTTGGCCTTCGTGAAGTCCGAACATTGTAATCTCGGCAGAGTGGTGAGAGCGGGTGAGAGACAGAGCTAAATGGCGGAAGACTAAAGCGACGTTGTGGCTGGAGTCTGGCTATCTTGATACCATCACCTTTTTCAAGGCGGCCTTTCACAGAAAAACTTCAAATAATAAAAGAACCGAAGACCAACTGCAGAACTGGAATTAAAAGAAAAAGTTAAGAAAGTGGAAAGGCATTTCAAGACGGAAAATTATCAGTTTAAGTATCATCACTGAAAGTTACTTTGGTAAAAGTTGAAGTCACCCATTGAGTAAAAGTCTTAAAGTAGCTCACGTTAAATGTACTTAAGTACCAAAAGCATCTTGCAAAAAAGTCTACCTAAGTATCAAAAGTGGAAGTACAAGTACAAAGCATTTTTCATAGTATGCATAGAAAGAAACAAAACAACCACACATTGTCCTCCCCTTGTTCTCTTTAATAAACTTTCAGGTGAATGAAAGTATTCAAAAAACAAACAGGCAGTCTCTGCGTTATATACTTCTTCCTTTTCCTCCTCTTTGAGTTTACTGGCAGATTAAAAAAACCACTATAATTGACTATAATTAATAGCAGAATGACATAGGATCAATACCATGTTGAATTTTTGCTTCAGAAAACTGATTTTTCTTCATTACAAATTCGGATACCATTGACTCACTGTAGTTGAAGTGGTTGCTACAGAGGACAATGATTGTTTCTCCAGCAAGAGATAATTGCTAGATGGATAATATGGGCAAGTATATTGAGCAGTTTGCACATCCGGCATAGCTGAGGAGTTAAATTGAGGCAATTCCCAAAATACAGGGATTGGACTGAACTCTTCCATATTCTAAATCGCTTTCAATAACTGATTCAGGCGTGCCATCTTGTGGTATACCATGGTCTCGATGAATACTTTTTTCTGATTGGCTGCCAGGTATGCATTAAAACCGTGGAACTGCACAAGTAGTTCGGCTACGGTCGTTTCACCATTCGAAATTCATCCACTAGCCAACTTGTAACCATAGCAACGGTAGATCTGGTATTTGACTGGGTACAAAAGAAACCTAGCTACTCATTTATCTCCAGTAAATTTAGCGGCATCATATAAGTTGCGTCCTGCGGGGCAGTTAACAATAGGTACTCAAGCGATAATGACCGTAAATATTATAGCAGTGAAGTAATCAGGCTTTATCCATTAAACGATTGTAATTGCGTAAATTATTCAAAATTTACTCGACCAAATTCAAGCTCTTAATTTTTTATGTGCCACAATGAGGGCAAACACTGGCACCCCACAGACCACATGTTTTGAGAATTTGTCTTCAGATCCAGAAACTTTCATTCAGCCACACATTAAAACCCTGAGAGCCAATGGTGGGATGCAAATCAAGGTATTGAGATATTTTGACCTAAACAGACTTAGCTAACCCCACTGCAGCTCAGGATTTACCTGGCAATGAGCTACTGACATAGCTGCTAACTTATTGGCTAACCTACTTTCACTTTTTTAGGATTGGGTTGGGCAGAATGTGGTTACGGTGAAAAATTGTACAGAATGAATGTAAGTTAATACAATTTCTTCACTAGTGTACCAATGCAAACATATGTGTGTGCATGTGTGTTTGTTTGGACGTGTGTGTGCGTGTCGGTGTGTGTGTATGTGCATGCGAGTCTCTGTATTGTTTTTCTGAAGCCGAAATTTATGATCTTGAAAACACACACGTATGCACCGAGTCCAGCAGAAACATGAGGGGTGTGTGCAGCATATGCAGTGAATGTATGTGACAGTGCTGATCTGTTCCAATTAACCATGTCCATCAGCAGTCCTCAAGCAGCCACAATGTTTGGGAGGAATAAACACCTGGGGGGGGGGTGTTTGTGCACAGGGGCCTGTTCCTCAGGGGTGGGGGTGTGAAGGAGGGAGCCTCGGTACACATTAAGGATTTGGGTTTGGCTTCTTTCCCAGGGTCTAAGAAGCAGGGAGAGGTGGGAGGACTGAACAGTGAGTGAAACCAGAACAGTGTTTGGAGTGCTTGGGTCAGGAGGGCAACCGTGTGACCGTGACTCAACCCTATCAGCTGAGATGCGTTGTGTGTGTGCGTGTGTGCATGAGTACATATGTTTGTGTGTGTGCGTCCGTGCGTGCGTGCGTGCGTGTGTGTGTGCTCGCGCGTGTGTGCGCATTTGAGCGTATTTTTGTGTATGTGTGTGTCTATATCTGGGTATGAGCTGTGTGTGAGCGTCTGTGAGCGTACTTGCGTGTCTTCGTGCATGTTTATGTGTAGTTTGGGTTTGTTTGTTTGTGTGATTGCGTCTCCATGTTTGTGTACTGTATATGTGTGCTTTTGTGCATCTTTACGTGTGTCTGTTTGTGTATATGTTTATGCGTCTATGTGCTTATGTGCATTTGTATATTTATTTGTTTGTCTGTGCTTGTGTGTGTGTGTGCGTGTGTATGTGTGTGTGCGTGTGTGTGTGTGTGTGTGTCTGTGTGTTTGTCAGGGGGGAATTCCAGGAAAAAAACAGGACTACAATCTGTTTGTAGTCCAGAGTGAGGTTTCCAGGATGGAGGAATGCGGTCAGTGTGGGAAAAACTGAAATAAAAACATACCAGCCGGAAAAGGATAAGAATGATACAGAATGGGTTAGTGGGATCGTGTCTGTGTGTGTGTGTTTGTTTGTGTGAGAGAGTGAGAGAGAGAGAGAGAGAGAGAGAGAGAGAGAGAGAGAGCAATGTTTTTGGGAGATGTGCAATGCTTTTGAGTTTAAATAGTTTGTTATTTGGTGCCCTTCACGCAGAATAGTAAAAAGGAATAAATTCTTATGCAGAACAGGCTCTTGCTCATGTGGGCAGCCATTGATGTAGGATAAAAGACGATTTACGGATTGTATTAGCAGTTGACAGGATGACTGTGATAATGAGGCATTGAGTGGATGTTATTACTTGCTGAGCATAGCACTAGCCTCTCTGGCGGTATCTGCGGGCTTCTGCTCGAAGGCTGCCCTGGAAAGTACAGGAGTGCACTCAGTATTGAGACAGGAAGGTCAACCTGAAGAATAGTTTACTCCAGGTTGAGGGAAAGTCAACCGTAATCTCTTCTCCTTAAATTCTTTGCAATTTTGTCATATTTTAAGAGGTTACAGTTATTCACAAGACTGGTCGACATTCTGAGTCTGATGAAAAGGAACTGCATGGGTCGTTCTGGGGCATTTCACCATAAGAGGAAGCCAGGATCTCAGCAGGACAAGGGTGGAACCTCCATTCTTTCTTGGGTGGCCATCGCCTTCTCCAATGGAAACCGACATGTGTAATGTTAAATATAAAGGGAAACACCAAGCTACCTTTGTGAAAAGTAATCAGAGGTCGATGGACCAAAGCTAAAAATGCTGATTCACCCGTTAATGTTTAATCATTGTCACCACAAGGTTAGCGTGTGGTATGGTGTGTCTCTTTAATTGAAATAAATAACCCCAACAGGTTCCATAGAATGTATACACTGTAAAAATATGATAAGTTGGTTCAATGTAAAAAAGTACGGCAACCAGTTGCAAAGCATTTTTGAGTTTGCTTAACTTCAAGTTCCTAGTTCGTTCAAAAACGTTTTGCACACACTAGGACTCGAAGTTGAGCAAATTCAAAGCTGCTTAGCAGCAGGTTGCCTTACTTTTTAGTGTTGAGTCAGCAATTTATTTCTATTGCCTGACTTTTTCAAGTTCAGTCCACTTTTTATTTTTGTTGCCTTGCTTTTACAAGTTCGGTCAAATTGTTATTTTTTACTGTGTCGAGTATGTTGCAATGGACAGCCTTCCCTCACACAGTGAAAACTGGGGATACTTGATGGATTATAAGTGAAATTTTACCAGCCATTTATCTTGCATTCAAAGGCTGTGATGTCAGTGGACTGTTACATCTGGAGCTGTTCAGAGCAGCAGCTGGGACGTTATGTGCAGCAGCAGTGTCTTTCTGTTTCTGATTTACAGTGCCTCGCCTCCACTAATATTTGAAGCCGCTGTAAATATGAACAAATGTGGTTATGAATAAATGCCTTTGTTTATCCTGTCGATATTTCAGTCCACTTTAAAGGTTCCCTATTATGGCAACAAGTGTCATGGTTTGTGAGGTGTGCTTGTTGTTCGGACTTTTCTTTGCGGCTCTCGTGCCGGGACGATATAGAATTCCTGGGCCATCGATTTCTTTACCCAGCTGGTTGATTGAGCTGGGGCGGTGCTTTCACCAGAATCTATATAAGTGGGAGGTTCGGCACGCCTCCTTCGCTAGACTGTCTGTGTTTAGCTTCGCACTATAGCAGAAAATATCTGTAGTCAGGTTTTGTATGAGTTTCTATCTTCTAATTGTTGTAGATTCTTCTCCCTTTTTCTATCTCACTTTGCTTCTGTGGTTCGTACTATTGTACGTCCTTTGGAAGCGCGAGTACTTGCGTTTGGTCTATATTATTCTCTGTGTTTGTACTGTGTTCGTGCTACTCCTTTCTCTCTATCGTTGCGCTTGGCCTTTGTATACTAGCGGCCATTACACCAGGTGCGCAGCTAATTAGTTGTTACAAGCCATTTCAAAATCTTTTCCCTCTTGACATCACATGGGGAAGTAACCAACCGGAAGCAAGAGGAACTGACCGAGCCAAAACAGAAGGGAAACAAGGTTCCATAAACTGAGAAACTTAATCGTAGTCAAACAAAGAAGCGAAAGTTGGCAGTTATAATCGCACTGACCAGCAGTGGGGGAGGAGGTGCAGGACACCTAAGACTGGCACAAGTCAGCCTTAAGTGCCCTTACCTGCGGCTCATCAGTGATGAGTCATAGGTGATGGTGCCTAATTAGTGTGCAGGAAGAATGTGATGCGGAGGGCTGGAGGCCCAGACCTCACACCGGGGCTGGACTCAATCCATGATTTCAAACAAATTGTACGGCTTTTGGACAAAAAGTAGTCCCTCATTATTAAAGATCCACAAGATCACCACCATATTCCAGAATAATGGCAAGTTTTGTTTTTACACCAAGCTCACCTCTGGTGTTTTCTTACAAAGTATTTTTTGCCTAAGAAACCTATTTTGGTCTCATCTGGAAGTTCCAGTACGTTTCTGGCAAACTGCAGGCACCACATCAGTCTGTTTTTTTTTGTCCCGTGACCCTCCCAAACATCTCGCTATTGTGCACTTGGCTCTGGTCCTAGTTTTGGAGACTTCCTGACCACAGGATAAAATAAGTTCTGCAATTCATCAACTGTGATCCTTTAAGTTTCTTTTCCTGTTCGGAACATCTTCTTTACAGTGCCTTCAAAATAGGCACAAGTCCACTTCCAGGCAGATTTTAAAATAGGCATTTCCCTTAATTTTCTAAATTAATTCCATGATAGTCAAAATTGGTATTTGCAACTTTCTGATTGCCATTTCCACATTTGTCCAGGTCAACAACTGTCTGTCCCACATCATTACTGTGTTCTACTGTCCTAACCATAGTGATAGATGAAAAAGGAAAATTTATCTGAGTGTCACATCATATTTTTTTCCCAGGGAAATTTGACATTATGGGTGACCATCATGGTCATGGGTTTTCCTGTCATTATGGAGAATTTAACCCCTTGTGTGTGGGTTAAGCATATACGCGGGCTGGCTCGCTGACCCGCACACTGGGAACTGAAAATGCGCTCTGTTGACCACCGTGGCCTGATTTGAGTGTGACGGCACGCTGCCGTTGCCACAGTTGTTGGCTGGCTCTTGTGACGATGGCTGAGGAAGTATTTAATGCTAATTCTTCACCTGTTTCTTCGCCTGTTTGCTCTGATGATTGCCAGGATAAATTCTTTGCAGTTGCACGCTGAGAAACATTGTTCTTAAACTTAGACTGTTTGCCCACGCAGTTGTTCTCAAAGTGGTGAACCTCGCCCCATACTTGCAACCTCGCCCCAGCCTTTTTTTTTCTTTTTTTGAGAAATTAATGGTCCGAATATGAAGACCACAAAGGAAAAATGATCAGTCCAAATTTAGCATTTTTGTATATTTCATGTATTATATATTATTATAATATTTATCATTCTTAAAATATTATATATTTATATATGAAATATATATTTTGCATGTTTTTGCAGTGCTTTGTTTCAAAGATTATTTTGAACTTTTAATTCATCATTTCTCCACAAGGTGAAAATGTGGCTGATCATTTTTCCACTGTCTTCATATTATGTGCAAGATTCCTAAAATCTGTGAAGACCTCAGCGTTAAATGTGCTTAAGTCACTAAATGTCCTTTTTTTTAAAAATTGAGAAAATGGACTTAGTTAACTATAAAAGATGTTTTCCCCAACCTTACCTCACAGCATACGCAGATGTGACTTAAGTACTTTTAGCACTGAGCTCTTTGATTTATACTTGTGAATATGAGACTTTATTTGTACGTGGAGATTGCATTTCTGAATTTCGGTTTGGTGACAGAATTTCCTGAGTGACGATGCGATTTGTCTTGAGGTCTGTGCTGAAGGGCGGGCAGTCCTTCCTCCTCTGAGGAGTATCGCTTTCCAATCCGCCCCTTGCTTCGATTGGTTTATTTTATTTCTTTTCATTTTATTTTTCTGCAACATCCTCCACCAATGGGGAAGTTTAGCTTGTTGTTACCTTTTTAGTGGCGTGTTTTTGTGCGAGGAGTCCAACAATAATGAGACCACAGTTTTGTAATGTGATGGTAGAAAAAGTGATGCATAAAAAATGTTGTTAATATTCTAATTTCCTCCTTCTCTATTCTCTCTCTCTCTCTCTCTCTCTCTCCCTCTCTCTTCCCTCAGGATGCCAGTGGAGCTTGTGGGGAGGTTCCCATCGGTGGGTTTGGGGGCAGGGCCAAATGAGGGGGAGGGGCCAGAGGAGAAGGCAGAGGAGGCAGCAGAGATCAGTAAACCAGAGGGGAAGTTTCGCCGCTGGTTACGGAGGGCATGTCCTTGCTGTTGTCGTGAGGATAGCATGTCGGACGAGGTGGCAAACGGGACCCTGCCGAACGCTGCCATCAGAGACATGACAGACGCAGACGCTGGCGCGGGACGAGGGGAGGAGAACGGTGTGAAGCCCCCCCAGCCGCAAACTGGGGACGAAGAGATGCAGGGTAAATTGAACAGGAGAACCTCACTGAGCGTGTGCAGAACTGCCTCTACAACTTCTACTTTTATAAGTCTCTGTCATAGCCAGATCACCTTAAGTGGTCTGAAGAATATTCACGTGTGTCTGAGTGTTTACATGCCTGAGTGTGTGTTTATGCCTGTAAATGCGTGGGTGTGTGTGTGCGTAATGTGTGTGACCCTGCATGTTTCTGTTTATGTGCCTGTCTGTATTTAGTATTGCATACACATGAATGAGTGTTAATGTGTGTGTCCATGTTCGTGTCTGGGTGTTTTTGTATGTCTGTGTTTGCAGCTGTGTGCGTGATTGAAACCGAGTGAATGTGTGTTTGTGTTCAGGTGGGTACAAATGCACGTTTGTGTCTAAATGTACGTGTGTGTGTGTGTGTGTGTGTAAATGCATGTGTGTGCATATGTGTGGATGAGTGTGTGTGAGCGTGTTTGTCTGTGAGTGTGTGTGAGTATGTATGTGTATGAGTGTGTTTGTTTGTGTGTGTGTGTGTGTGTGTGTGTGTAAATGCATGTGTGTGCATATGTGTGGATGAGTGTGTGTGAGTATGTATGTGTATGAGTGTATGTGTTTGTGTGTGTGTGTGTGTGAGACCAGTGGCATTACTCTTCCTCTCCTCTCATCCTTTAAGAGGTGGCACTGGAGGTTCGGTCGGTGGACCTCCTTAAATCCCACACAGGCCAGAACCGCACGCAGCATCACACAGACCAGTACAACGGCGATGACCTCATTACCCGCCGCGGACAGACCTTCCAGGTGGAAGTCGACCTCTCGCGACCTTTCAACTCTGACACTGATAAGCTTCACCTGGAGCTGAAGACAGGTATGTGTGTGTGTGTGTGTGTGTTTGTGAGTGTCTATGATTTGACAATTGATCGTTTGAACGGCTTGTGTGTGCATGTGTGAGTGTGTGTTCATGCGTTTGGGGGTTTGCAACAACGAATACACGTAAGGTAAGAGAAGGAAATATTAGTATTCTAAATGTTGTTTTGAAGACTACAAATATGCGGTCATGTAAGAGACTTTGAGTTTGCGTTTGCAGTTCTAGATATTTATGTTTTGCGTGGGGTATTTGGGATATGTAGACCATTTTTGTATTGTGTCACTGTCCAGGTACTTACGGACTGAATCTGCATGTGTTGTGTCTCAGGACCCCGCCCCTTTCTGTCAAAGGGTACACACATCATCATTCCATTGGTTGAAGAGCTGAAAGATGACCAATGGCAGGCGAAGATCGTGGAGAACAATGGCAATAGGGTCAGGTTGTCTGTGAACTCCCCACCAACTGCCCTGATTGGCCGATACCGTCTTGCTGTGGTGACCTGCGGCCCGAAGGGTGTGGCCACCACAGCTGAAGACTCAAGGAATGACATCATCATGCTGTTCAATCCCTGGTGCAAAGGTAAGAGAGAGAGAGGGATAGAAGGAGAGCGAGAGAGAGAGAGGGAGAGAGAGGGAGAGAGAGAGAGAGAGATGCATTGTCGAAAATTCCATCTTAACCTGACATACTGTATACCTGGGGTCTAATTCAACCTTTTTTGATATTTGAAAGGCAAGAAACACTCAAAGACTTTCTTCAGAATTTATGTCATGACTTTGCCCAGATGACTTAAAATATAAAGGAAATATTTCATGGTTATTATATTTTGGTTTTCCAAAACCAGTCTGAACTGCATTTTTAAGCATTCATCTGGCCGGCCTGCAATGAGCTAGTCCACTAGTTGAGTGCAAAATAGTTATTCCACCACATTATCTGGCTTTAGCCAGGGTTCAGCCGAACCTGTCCTGCAACATAATATGCCCGCAAAGGTCGTTTGTCAAGCAGCTTATTACGACCTAAAGTTACGTTTAGGAGTTAAGCGACCTCATTTAAATAACTACAATCTGGTTTCCATCGTCAGTGTAACAGTCAGTGAATCCCTAACCTAAACCTAATCCTAACCCTAATCCTAATTCTAACCCTTACCCTTACCCTAACCCTAATCCTTACTCACACCATTATTTTAAGTGTAAATATGGCTGAAACATGGCTGAAATATGGCTGTATGTGGAACTGAAACTGTAACTGTCTGTAACAGTATCTTCCTTCTGCCAGTAGGGGCGCGATTTCAGGAAACCCTCCTATGGGTCGTAAATCAGAGTAAATGAGAATAATTGACCTATTTGAGGGCATGGTTGGAAGGCAGGTTAGTTCAGCCAGAAGTGTTGAGAGCACTGCGCTGTCTTAGAATCCCAGCCGGCCTGTGCAGGGATAATTTTTAGCTTGCTGAATACCATTGCAGTCATTACCTCCACCAACCAAAGAAGTTGGGTGGAGGTTAGGTCTGTTTGTTTGATCAGGTGATATCTCTCAAATTTCTCAATCAATTTCAACGATATTTCTTGGAGGTGTGGGCCGTGGCCCAAGGAACAATCAGTTAAATTTTGGTGGTGATGTGGACCACCATCCGAATAAAACATATTTTTAAGGATTCTACACCACTGCGGGATTGTATGGTTGGAATGAATGCCACACATCTTAAAACCCACCAGATGGTAGTAAGGTTCCAAATGCATTGGCTGATGTATGTGCACTCTGAGAGCTTTCTAGTTTAAATAATGTAGCTGTAACTTCAAATGTTTGGTAAAGAGGTTTAGGCCAAAATAACTCACTTATCGATTCCATCTTTCATTGGGGGTTGAGCTGGGATTGGCCAGCTCTGACTGGGAGGTGATAATGCCCTGTAGTATAGGGGGGGTATTGCTATTTTTGCACGCTCTGCTTCCATTCCCCGTGTAAAGCTGAAAAGTCCTGCTACTGACACCCATACGATTGGGAGGTGTGACTGGTAGGGTGTAAAAACTCTAGTTCAATTCAGTTTAAGTCAATTTTATTTGTACAGACCTGAATACAGAAGGACTCTGACAAAAACACTTTAAAGAGCAGTTGTAGGCCGAAGTCTTAGCCTTCAGCCCCCAAAAAAGCAAGGGAGGTAACCAAATAATCCCAGTGCAAAGAAACCCCTTCAAATCCTGCTAAGAAAAACATTCCACAGTGAAGAAATCTGGAGATGAATTATTAAAGTGGGACAGCCTCTTCTTCGCCTGCCAGCTAAGTATCATGAGCCTTGATTGGAACTGAAGTGTGATAATGATTCAAACACTGGTAGCCCTCTCCAAGCTGTAAGGTGTAGATCCTGATAGT
Organism: Gymnothorax reevesii; assembly: GCA_029721435.1. NCBI lineage: Eukaryota > Metazoa > Chordata > Actinopteri > Anguilliformes > Muraenidae > Gymnothorax > Gymnothorax reevesii. The sequence continues at coordinate 13,918,123 of CM056577.1, read as the reverse complement.
TCCTGGAAATGCTTCCGACTCGTGAAGGATGCAGATGCCAGGGTTCGTACCAGAACTGAGACATATGAACTAATCAGTTTGGTTTTCAAAAATTTTTGTTAGTTTCTGGTCAAATTCACAATCAACTTCAAGCCTTAATCATTGACTAATAAAAGTTTTGAAATGTCTTCCTCCTGAACACTCATGTGTTGCCTCTCTCTAGTGGTACTCCATTCTCATTCATGGGGTGCTGGCAATTTTAAAATTCTAAATATTTTGTAGTGGTTTTGCAAATTAACAAAGAATCAATCAAATCCGAAGCCTTGAGAGAATTCATGGCAGTAGCCTTTTATAAAGCAACAAAGAAAAGTCTTGGTTTCAGTAGAATCTGGGCCAATGTCCCAGTGCCTCATTATACCCACATAAAAAGTCTCTGTTTCTTGGAAATCACATGACTTCTTTGAAACGGATACTTCTCAATAATTTGAATTAAGCTTCATGCTACCTTAAGCTGTGTTTGTGATGGCTGCTGAGTTAAGAGGCCAAACGCAGCGGCCAGAACAAAAGGAGGACAGGCAGATGAGAGAGAGACAAACAAATAAAATAAGAGAGCGAGTCTCGCGCTTCCAACGGACCGAGATTTCGTCCGAGGCAAGGAAACAAGACGAGCTCGACAGGACGAAAAGAAAGGGAAAAAACAGAAAGAATCCCTTGCTATCTAGAACTTTTCCTCAAATATGCAGCTCAACCTCAACAACTCTCTTACTAGAGACCTTACCGGCTACAGTGCAAACATAACACTGGCACTCTAGCAAGGCGGAACTAGAGCTTAAATAGAATCCGGGCGACGCCCCCAATTAATACCAGCTGGCCCAGGAATCCGATTGAGAGCAAAACGATATCGTCCCGGACAAGAGCAACAAAGAAAGCTCTCAAAGCCTCCACACCATGACAGTGTGTGGTCATTCATTTCTGGGAACTAAACCGTGTGAAACAACAGTTGTTTTCAGCTTGCTTTGGAGCAGAAAAATTTAAAACAGATCCTCCTTTTCACCGCAACCCAGCAACGCACGTCAATGCCTGACCAACTTCTTCAAATATCTAAGACCACATAACTTTGTGTTGGTGCAATGGATTGTATTTAACCATGCAAACAATTGAGATTTTCCCATAATTTGGTCACAGATACTATGTAATACATTATAACAAGGATAAACCATATAATGCTTCTCCCTTTAACCTGTATAGTTTTAATAGACAAAATACCGTATAAGCTACTGACTTATTAAGTTTTATGAATCCATTATTGTTACATAAGATGAACAAAAAACTTTTTCACAGAGTTCAGAAAGCATGGGGAAGGCATGTGAGAAATATCTCTGACACAACATCTTGGCAGAAGTTTAAGGTCCAATAAAAATTGACCCCTTTGCGCATATATAGACCCCAGCCTCTGTAAATTCTGAAATTTAATTCCAAAATTAAGTCTTGCTTCACTGGAATAATTTTCCACAGTGTTTGTGAGGCAAATACTGAGTTATAAAGCTTTTAACAGGCTCATGCATAACAGGAAAAATGAAAAATATTTGTATTCTTTGCAAAGGGGTTAATTCCAGCAGCTGTCTCTGCCACCTGCTCAGCTTTAAAGCTTTAATACATAGAATCATTGTACCTCCATACGTACACAGTATCTATGCTTTCTTTTGAAAGAACAAGAATGAATTGAAATATTTTGTCCTTTGCTTTTAAATAACAAGAATGAACTGTAAAATGTCGACCTTGGCTTCTCTCATGAGTTTACCTGCTGCTGCATTCTTCCTGTTGGTCCAACAGTTTTTGAACCCTTTACACACGGTCACAGTTTATTTAATATTGAAAATAAGCGCAGTAAAAGCTGGTGTCTTTAAACAAGTATTAACCAGGTTAAATCTCTGTGTGATACATAAAGTCTTGTGCATTTTCAGTATATGTCCATATATAGAAGTGCATTTACTGTACAAAATTGCAATGAGCAGGACAGATGTGTGGCATATCAAGGGATGTGGATCCAAAAGCATTTCTAACAATGCCACTGACAAGAGACAACTTCAGGGAACTAGCAATTCTTAAATTCATAAATTATTGGGCAGGTTAGAATTTTATAATTGACGGCAATTTAGAAGGGGAAGAAATATTCCCATATTAACCAGATTAAGACAATATTTAGAACACAAAATGTCCATGTAAGCAGTCTTTATTGGTACTTTAATCCAAATAAGCTCATCGTAGGAGTACTCAGTACTCAAATGAAAACATAAGGGGCATTCCTACTTGAGTTGAGCTGGTAAATGGCGTTGTACTCATGTATACACTTTAGTGGAACAGTGATATCCTATTTAAGTTTTTGCGGCAGAATGCAGCGGAATTCAGAACCATTCTACTGCCTCACGACTCACAGTGTAACGGCTGGATAAATTAGGCTGTGGCTGCGTAGCATGTAAATGGGTGCAGTATACGAAGAGAACAGTTGCATTAGCGACCCACGTAAACAAAATGATTGAAATATTGTCTCATTTAAAATAGCCTCAATAATCAGATTGTGTAGTCCCTGATGGCTGATCTCGGTTAATATGCGGGACATGCCAGGAAAAAGGGTCAAGGGAGGGAAGAAGGTGTGGAAAATAAGCGATCGGAATGAGGCCAATGTCATGTTTTAATTCTATGTCTTTCTCTCTTTCCCCCCCTCTCTTCCCCTCTCTCTCTCTCTTTCAGAGGACACGGTGTACATGGATGATGAGGTGGAGAGGCAGGAGTATGTACTGAGCGACACCGGAAGGATTTACTACGGCACGGAGAAACAGATCGGAGCTCGAACCTGGAACTTTGGACAGGTAGGGAAGTGAGACAGCGGGGCCTTAAGAGAGAGTGTGAGAGAAAGGGGGAGCGGTATGGACAATTTGGAGGGGAGGAAGAGAGGGATGAGTGAGTGTGAAGGAGGGAGAGAGCCCATGGAGAGATGAGAAAGAAAGATAAAGAGACAAGAGAGAGGCAAAGGGCATTTTCCAGTCACCTCTCTCACACCCTTCCCTCCTTACCTTAGTACCTTCCCTTGCACTCGGCTCCTCCAGTCAGGGACTGAGTACAACAGAGGAAGACAAGGTTGCTGGCTCAGGGGAGGTAAATTTGAGAAATGAACCTCACTCCTTCAAACGCAGTTGCGAAGGGACGTCAGTAACAGATGGCTTCAGGCATGGCAGACGTGTGGCAGATGCGAGGACATATATTCACTGGCCAGTCATTTATAAGTCTTGCATTCTGAAAGAAAAATGTCTCTGCAACGGATGGTGTCGGCAGTTTTTATTTTTATTTTTTTTTGGAAGTTTCCTTTGAAGTTTCCCCAAACTCATTAAGCAGGTTGTAAGCAGGTCTCTGGGAAGGCTGCAGACCTTGTTCAGTTTTTGGGGCAGGAGAGAGGGAGGAGAGGAAGGGCTCAGGGACAGGCGTTTGGAATTGGATCAGAGAGGGAGAGAGAGAAGGAAGAGAGATAGAAAGAGGAATGAGCAATGGAGGAGAGAGGTGAGAGAGAGAGAGAGTGTGAGGGAGGAGATTAGATTTTATATTTTTAATTGCACTACACAGTGCATCCAATTATCAAATAATCTAAAAAATTCAAAAACTGCACTTTATGTCCTTGTGCCATGGTGGTCTCATATTATATTTTTTTCTGTGACACTGAAACCAATTATTGACATAAATATGCAAAATTAGAGGAAATCAGGAACTGAGTAAATACTTATACGCTGCACTGTATCCTTTTGTTTTACCATAATATCGTGAAACACTTGTCATTCCTCTCAGGTGTATGGAATGTGATGTTTGAATAAAGGATGATTACTTAACCCCTTCACACAGAAGCCAAATATGGCCCTTTATGTGTGTGTTTTTTTAACCCTATTTAAGGCTTTTTAATTCAAAATTGCAGCTTCACAGAGACAGGGAAAATAGTTTAACTGAAACAAGACACTTGTGGAATTTAGATTTCCGTCGTATTTCAGTTTATTTTCATGATTTTGGTGGCGAAAAGGGGCTGCAAATACAATAAAATCTCCATTAAAATTCAGTATTGAAAATGAAAAAATACTGATAATTGATAAATGGCTGTGTTAAAACAATACATTTCTGGGATCATAAACTCCTTGACCACATGTATAAATCATCTGAATGTGAAATTCAAAATCATCTATTCTTTTTGATCCAAATAAGACATCTCTCTAAGTGGCTCCCCATGCTGTCAGAGCCTTCAAATAGTGCACTGTCAAATCATAAAATAGTCATAGATTTAAAACAAATCAACCTTTGACTCATGAATTTCAATATGAATTAATGATTTTCTAGTGGGATAGCATGAGTATATCAATATAGGCGCAATGGACATCAATGGTCACCAGTACCCAGTCCAAACCAAAAACATGCTTCCTCTCCAGTTTCAAATATTGCCCATTGTTCTTCAGAGCCGCAACAGCCAGTACACATATACATAAAAGGAACTGCTTATTTTATGGTTGTAAAGTTCATCCTGCAATGAACAGGTTGCTTTTTTCAAATTTTCAGCATCCAGGTGAAACTCGAACGTGTATAAACAGTTCTCACACTCTATAAGGAACAAGAGCAATTCAGTAACGCAGTAATGCTTGAAATATATCTTATTTTAACAAATCAGACATCCCACTATCAGGAAAAGCAAGCAATATGCTGAATTGAACAGAATCGGTGCAATGAAAATCCTTGGCATTCTATTTTGTTGAACGCTGTATAAATTCTAAAACAGACCATTGAACTGAGTGCCACCACATGGTGTATTATTAGCAAAGCCAAACGGTAAGTCTTGTTAACCAATGTGGCAAACTAGCTCTGTGATCACAGTGGTAAATGGAAAATGTGAATTAGCTGGCTATTTAGCTGGCTGGCTCTAAGTAAGATAGAGCTACTCCATGCAAAGGCAGTTTAACTCAAACTGCAAGAGAAAAACTCTCCATCATTGAATTTCTCCTTCAGAGAACCAATGCTATCAGCCCTCCAGTCTGTTGTATTCAGAATAACTGCCATTGGCAATCTCTGAATCACATGCCCATTTCGTAAAAGTAACTTGAGCAATTCAGGGTTGGTTCTGGAAGTCTTTTTTTATATGCAATCACATCATTTTCAGCTGCATAAAGTTTAGAGAATAAAACCTAACTTGTTGTTGCACAAGGGTTGAAATACTTTTCTTAGGGTCCAATCAATGTCTTTCAATTAGTGTGGAAAGTTTATACTGTCTGGAATTGGATTAAACATCTCAATCAATTGATAATTACCAGGAAAGTTTCACGCGGGCGTGAACTGTAACTGTGCTTTATGCAGATAAGCCTGAGCAAGCATTAAAGTGTCTAGATTTCAGTGAGAGATTGTATGAGGATTTGAATGATAACTGAATTCTTTGAGTGACGAATCTACATGTAAATCAATTATAGGGAATCACGTGTTTTCAATATCTGATGACTATAATTGATAGCAGAATGACAGAGCATCAGTTCCATGTTGAATTTTTGTTTCAGAAACCCGGTTTTTATTTTTCGCTACTTAGTTAGAATACCATTGGCCTGTTATATCTAGAGTGGTTGCAACTAAGGACAAAGATTTTTTTCTGGCACTAGAGATCGTTTTTTTGAACTGCTGGATAGATACTATGGGCAAGTATATATGGCAGTTTGCACATCAGGCTTGGCTTAGAAGTTTAATTCATACAATTCCTGGGAAACAGGAAAAGGACTTAAATCATCCACATTCTAAATTTGGCATCGCTACCTCGTGGATATTCTATAACCATTTAGGGTGTGCCACCTATTGATAGAATAGTGTAACTACCTGCATAAATAGAGCAGCTCCATGTCCGCAGTCATCTACATCCGCACGAGCGTGTTAATTAAATCATTTTGTACTTTGAAGGCATTGTTTGAGAGATGTCTTAAGAAAAGTGTCAGACAATTCAGTTTTTTATGCTTAGACGAAGATTTGGACATCTGCAGTGCTGTCATATTCATGGTAATCATATATATGTTTCATGACCAAGCACTCCTCAAGCAAGTGCGAACTTTAACGAATTTCTGTATCCGAGGCAGCCACCACACTCTAGGCCCATCCAGCCGATGGAAATATTAGATAACCAACGGCAATGTCAATGGCTTTACAAATATCTGTGAGGTCCAAGATACTGTTGGACGTCACTTTCTTTGTCTCACTAACATCATTTTGGTCATCAAATTCTGTGGCCATGTGCATGTCTTACAAGTATGAATTGACAGTGACAACACCAGTAATGTAATTAACAGTGATGATTGTAATGCAGCCTCTCCTGTTCTTCCTCAGTTCAGTGAAGGTGTTCTCCCTGCTTGCCTGTACATACTGGAGAAGAGTGATGTTCTGCCACCAGGTTGGGGAGATCCAGTGATTGTAGTGAGAGCCATCTCTGCCATGGTGAGAATAGCGTTCATATGCAGCGTAGAAATTCGCAGAAACCTGCATATGCAGGCAGGTACCCAAGTGAGGAATGCACTGAGTACAGCCGAGAAGTACAGTTTTACACTCCACAATAACATGTGTTTACTCAATGGAGCATCCCTTTACAAAAATTATTACTCCTGACTTGTTCTCAATCATTTTCCTCTATTAACACGTTTTCCAGTTATAAGAATAATCCACTGGCAATTAAAGACAGCATATTTCTTGATGCGATTGAAGGGTGACTCAATAATAAGCCAAATTTTGTTCAGAAAAATAATTTACTCATAAGTAGGCATTTGCTTTACAAAAGGTAAACTGCTCTGGAACCTCTGAACTACATTTTTGGCACATCAGGCGATCTAACCTGCACTTTATGATTGTTTATATTGTTTAAATAAAACCAGTCACAAAGACTTGAAACACCGTAACACAATTTTGGAAAAGGATGATTGAAACGCACCAATTGCACGTCCAAATGGATGATTGTCGCCTCGGCCAATGAGGAGCATTACCAACACCTAACAGTGCGGAGTGTTTTTGTAGTGAATGTTTCGCTAAGAAAAACGATTGAGAACAAGTTTGGACTGATATTTGATGGAAATGGATGTTCTGTGCATACATCCTTTTAGGTTCTGGTCATCCCACTGAATTTATTCACTTGAGAAACTGCCAACCTGAGGGGAAAAACCTCGCTATTGGGCACTTGAGCAAGGCCCTGAACCCCAAAAACTGCACCGGAGGCCTTACCCCTGTTCTCTCTATTCCTCCTCACTTGCGACTGGTCTATTAAGCATTTCTTTGAGAATGCCTTAAAAAAGAGAAACTCTCTCAGTGGAACTTTCTTTGGTTAAATATAGACTAACGTAAAAGCATCTGGTGTTTGTAGACAGTTTCTTTCTTTTATTCGGAAGCATATACTCAATACAGATTAAACCTCTTCATTCAAATATCCATAGACACCATGACAATTCTTGCCCACTCTTATCATAATCACTCCTTCAGTAGCACTAACTCATGCTTAATGCCTGTGAGTCTGCTTGTGTCAGTTATGGCTTCTGCATTGGCTTCTTTTTATATTGTCAAACACCTACAGAAGTGATTTATTACAGGCGAATATAGCTCATCCTGCGGGTATTAGTGCAAACCTTCAGCTGCATTAGAATTATCAGAATGATAACTCAATGTCGGCAGCTGCGCCCCCACCTTCTCTGCAGGTGCAGTGATAGAACTGCAGGCCACAGTAAAATAGCAACAGGGTTCATGTGGAGTAGAAAGTGTGACCTACTCCTGCACCTCATCTTCAACCATTATAGAAGGGCAATTCTCACTGAGTTTCTATATTTCTTTCCCTCTCCCCCTTCTCCTGTTTTCTTTCTGTGTCCCTCTTTTTCCCTCTAACTCCCTCTCTCCCTCTCCTCTCTCTCTCATTACCTTCCTCTCTCCCTCTCTTTCTCTCCCCCACCCACTCTATTTCCCCAATCTTCTCTCTCAAATTCAAAATGGGCTTTATTGGCATGACAAAACTGTACATTTCATGTTGCCAAAGCAGGAGCATTTTTAACAAAACTCTCTCTCTCAGATTAACTCCCCGGATGACCGCGGGGTGTTGGAGGGTAATTGGTCAGGGGACTATGCAGATGGGACTGCCCCCACAGCGTGGAGTGGGAGTGTGGATATCCTGAAGAACTACCACAAAGGAGAGGGCATGCCTGTGAAATACGGCCAGTGCTGGGTCTTCTCTGGGGTGACCACCACAGGTGTGTGTGTGTGTGCGTGTGTGTGTGTGCGTGTGCGTGCGTGTGTGTGTGTATGTACTCGCAGACAGGTGTGCATGTGTGACTGGTAAATCTGGTGCATGAGCTTAGAATTATGTTGAGTGAATTTCACAGGGCAGACTACCCCGAAAAATCCTGGAGCAAAAAGTATTGTCCGCGTAGTACGTAGTAATTGACTCTGAATGCATAGAAAGCTTCAGTAAGTATTCCCTGCAATGCTGACCAATCATGGTGCGCACAATAAAAAATCTCATGAACAGAGAGCCATATAGAGTGGTCTGATAGACATGCAAATTTCACTGAAGACACACTACTGTATCTCTTTTAGTCACGTTGAATAAACTCATTTATTTGTCTTTGAGTGTTAGATGCCTAATACTCAAAATGAGATGCATGCAAAGAAACATGTATCAGAGGGGCAAAAAGAGGGGGTAAAAAGAAAGTATCTCCGGTGCAGGAATGATAAGACCAACAGGTTTAGCATAGAGAGGAGAGAACCGAGAACTGAACCCTGGGGTACTCCGAATTGAGGTTCCTGTCATAGAAGTGTGCAGGAATGCAACCTGTTTGTCTGTTCCATCTCTTTCAGTGCTCCGATGTCTGGGTATCCCTGCTCGAAGTGTAACAAATTTCCAGTCTGCCCATGACACGGATGTCTCTTTGACGACGGACATATATTTCGATGAGAACATGGAGGCTCTCAAATATTTGAACTCTGATTCTGTCTGGTAAGGCTGGCATCACGAGGATTTAGTTCTCCCTAATGACTCATCTGTCATACCGCTGGAAACTTGGCACATGTCTTGTGTAATCAAAACCACTGTTCACAGTTCATGGTTAGCAACGTAACAGTTTGATTTATGGCATCCATTTGACAAGGGGGGGGGGGGATTGGTGTGCATGGCAGTGTCTACCATAGAAACCAAAATCTTTATTCCTTTATTAATACATTCAGTATCTTTAATCCTGCCTGAATCTGGAATGTCTAATCAGCAAACCATGAACAAGCATACGCGTATGCAACTATGCTGTCATCTGGAGAGAGTGCCGACAGCTCCCGGTTCACCTACCAAACATGGAACTGTCAGTTGCTATTTCTTTATACTTATATTTTCAAGCCTATATTTACCTCCGCCAAGGAGGTTATGTTTTTGCCTGGGTTTGTTTGTTTGTTTGTTTGTCTGTTGGTTTCCAAAATAACTCAAAAAGTAATGAACCGATTTTGATGAAATTTTCACAGAAGGTGGGTATTCAGTCAAGGAACAGCTGATTAAATTTTGGCATATCTAGGCCAAAGTACTGCTGAGATATACGCCAAAGTTCAAGATTTCAAGTCTTTCCAATGGGCCGGAGTTCCAATCGCCGTGCTCTTGGGTTTTGCTGCCCCCTGGCGGAGGTCTGCGCTCTCTGAGTGCTTTTCAAGTTATAGTTATATTTTCAAGACACAGAGCAATGGTGGAGGAAGCCTTAAGTTTCTCAGTATGCAATTGACAAGTGCCTGAATGGCCAGTAAGAGGCGCTTGAGAAATGAACTATTCAATCCAAACTGATTGTATCCCTCCCATATCATTGAGCAGCACAAAGCTAATTATGCGCTGCTCTCGTGAGGCTGCCAGGCATAGTCAGCACTTGTCTTCAGAGGGCTAGTTACTTAGGTAGCTGGGTACCTAAAGTGACCCAGAAACGATGGTTAGAGGTTGAATGAGCCACTCCAAATTTTTTGGGGGGCAGTTATTCTGCAAATGCAGTGACCCTGCTCAGTGTTCAAATCCCACATGCTTAGCAAGAGCATTTACGTCAGATGCCATGTTCTGAACCTATTTTTTCTTTCTTTCTCTCTTCTCCCCAACTTTTTAACTTCCTTGACTCCAACATCAAACTCAAATTCTAAACATTGCTATATACTGCTAAAGCAAAGAGCACCAGCTCCCAGCATGGAGGAGGAATCAGTAACAATGACAAGAACTCTCTCTCCCTCTCTCTCTCCCTCTATCCCTGTCACAAAAGGAGCCTCAATGTATGGAACAACTGTTTTTTCCTTTCTCTCCATCTATCTCCCCCTCTAAAGGCACTTCAGCGTGTGGAATAACTGCTCTCTTCATCTCTCTCCCTTTATTTCCCTCTCTAAAGGAACTTCCACGTGTGGAATGACTGTTGGATGGCCAGGCCGGACCTACCCCCAGGAATGGGGGGTTGGCAGGCTGTGGACTCCACACCGCAGGAAACCAGTCAGGGAACCTTCCGTTGTGGCCCCGCCTCTGTCACAGCCATCCGAAACGGACAGGTCTTTCATAAATACGACACACCCTTCGTCTTTGCCGAGGTATGCTTTATACCTCTCATTCTATCTCTCTGTCTTAATTCAGTGCATGCCATGAGACGGGCGGCAAAGCGCCCGCGCCCCAGAGGCGGAGCTAGAACTGGGAACTGGGGGGGCACAGACAGGTCCCTTTATGACAACAGTTAGTCCTGGCAAGTTCTCAATCATTTTCCTTTATTGACGCGTTTTCCAATTATCGTAATTGGCAACGGTTTCTCTCCATATGCGATCTAACAGCGATGAAATCATTAGCTAAATCCAGTACAAAAAATAATTTACTTATTAATTAATTAACCAATGCTTTGCGTTGATTCAACTGGTCTGTGTTCCAATGAAATATTGTCTTTTACTCTCGGAATTGTGTGGGTTGATTAAAAAAAGTGGCACTCGGCAGTTGTATAGGCTATAAAAAACGTGCGGCTCAAGTTTTTAGTGTGAGGGTAAAGTTATGCAATTTTGAATAACGTTGATTTAAATACAGCAAGTACGCGTCCAGATAAATGATTGTCGTCTTTCCTAATCGGGGAGAACACGCAGCACCTGCTAAGTGTGGCGTGCTCTTGGAGTGAATCGTTTGTAGATTATGAAAATGACTGAGAATAGATCAGGACTAATAATTTTAAACGGAAGTTTTGTGCACCCCCAATTCTCAGTTCTGACTCGGCCACTGTACTGAAATTAACACCCATGATTTTGTAGCTGTTAGATCGCATATGGAGAGAAACCGTGTCTTCAGTTGCCATTTACAATAATTGGAAAACGCGACAATAAAGGGAAATGATTGAGAACTAGCCAGGACTAACTGTTGTCATAAATGGACATGTCTGTGCCACCCCAATTCTAGCTCCGCCACTGGGGCGCCAGTGCAATGGCACCCGTCTCGTGGCATGCACTATTAATTCTTCTTATTCCTCACATCGTTCAAACTATTTCCTGCCCTCAGCTCCCCATTGCTGAAGATATGATGTGTGGAATGAACAAGTGGTGGAATGGTAGCTAGTTGAATTTTCAAAATAGAGCATCCTGGCTCCTTCATATGTCAGTCACAGGGGGAAGATGTGTGGCAGACGGGAAAGGAAGAGTAAAAACTCTACACTCCCGTTAATCTCTCCTAGGTGTGTAAATAACCACTAGCAAAATACTTCTCGAAAATAAAATGTAAGCTATTCTCTATTTACCGCAGGAGAAAAGAAATCAGCAGACGGTATGGAAAAAGTGTTCTTTAGTTCATATGAGTTAAAATTCCTGTGGTGTGTAAAAGGATGTGAAGCAACACACGTCCTTACTACTGGAACAATCAATGACATCACAGGCAATGAGTGCAACACACTTCGCAAGTCCTACAATCAGGGCAATTTCAAGACTCTTCAGTTAATATGATCGCCCATAGTTGTCGAATGATGTCAACCACAAAATCAAGAGGAAACAAATGAACAGAAGAAAGCCATTCTTTATTTAAAAAGTTTTTAGACTTCTTATTTTTTAATTTATTTAATTGTCACCCCTCGCCGCGGCAGCAAGCAGAGCGGGGGACTTAGTTGTCAGCCTCGTCCGTCCGTCCGTCTGTCAAGTCCCGTTTGTTGTGAACGCGATATCTCAAGAATGGTTTGACCAATTTCAATCATCTTTAGCTTTAACGTGTACCAGTGTGATACGCCGACCCCAGTCGATTTCCGTGACCTGGTGGGGGACATAGCCACGTTTTGTGGCAACACTTGTTTTATTTATTGATTTTTTTGACCTGATGAGGAAGGGTATAGTAAATCCATGGGTTCGACTGGTTCTTTTGATCGTTTTATAAGTCATGTATTCCAGAAAAAATTACTCTAGTGATGGGGTTTTGGCCCTGCGATGGATTGGCAAGCTGTTCAGGGTGGGTCCCTGCCTTTGCCCGTAGTCAGCTGGGATAGGCTCCAGCTCGCCCCGTGACCCTAGTGAGGAATAAGCGGGTATAGAAAATGGATGGATGGATGGATGGGGTTTTGACTTTTGGTGTTCAAGATATTTGTGGAAATCTTCTAAAAGGAAGTGAAAAATAAGCCATTGGAATGAGCTCTCCTTTTCTCCTTCATCATCCATTTCTATTCTCTTGGAGACATTGTGGCTCACTTCTCTCAGGTGAAGGATGTTCCATAATAGTCTGGCTTCTGTCTGTCCCAGGTGAACAGTGACAAGATCTACTGGCAGAGGAACTTGGATGGCACCTTCAGCCAAATCTACAGTGAGAAGAAAGCAGTAGGGCACTGTATCAGTACCAAGGCTGTGGGGTCCAACGAGCGCCATGACATCACCCACCTATACAAGCACGCAGAGGGTAAGGAGACAACACCTTTTTCTCACAAATAACCTGAGTGCAAAGGGAAGGGGACAACATTCCTCCAAAACCAAAGCCAAAGGGGGACAACATCCACTTTCACCAACACCCAGAGTGTAATGGGCACGAAACACCATCCACTTTCACCAACACCTAGAGTGTAAGGGGCATGACACACCATCCACTTTCACCAACACCCAGAGTGTAAGGGGCATGACACACCATCCACTTTCACCAACACCCAGAGTGTAAGGGGCATGACACACCATCCACTTTCACCAACACCCAGAGTGTTAGGGACATGAAACACCATCCACTTTCACCAACACCTAGAGTGTTAGGGGCACTAAACATCATCCACTTCTACCAACACCTAAAGTGCAAAAGGAAAGGGACAACATCCACCTCAATTAACCCCCTGAGTGAAAGGATGAGGGGACAACATCCACCTCCACCAACTCCCATCTCAGCACACACACAGAGGCCAAGGGGACATTAGCTTCTACAAATAGGAGAGAGCTGATTAGCTAGAGGGGTGTGGATCGTGAGTGAGCCCCTTGGGGTGGAAACAGATGGCGTTGAAAAGAGGAAGATGGAGAGGATGTGGGAGGATGTTCTCTCAGTAATGACTAAACGATGGCTGTGTGCGAGAATGAACTGAAATACAGCGAGACCATCTGAGTCTCTAATTTCAGCAGTCATTATTCCTCAAAGGAAACTCAAATCCCAAACCTCCCTTTCTGGGGGACATGCTCACCTGTCTCAGTGTCCTTTACCCTCCACCTCACTTTTCTCTCTCTCATGCCCTCCTTTGCTCTTCTTCTTTCCTGGTCTCTTCTCCTCCCTCTCTTACTGTCCCCTCATCAGGGTCAGAGGAAGAGCGTATTGCCGTGGAGACCGCGAGTCGCTATGGAACCAAGCCAAACATCTATTCCACCCCCAAGGCTGAGGATATCAGCCTGAAGGTCACCATGGAAGGGGAGGGGCCTTCCATCGGGGGCGACGCCCAGCTGACCTTCGTCCTGCAGAACCAAAGCGCCCACCCCCGCAGCGCCAATCTGCACTGCCAAGTGGAGGTCATGTACTACACCGGTGTACTCAAGGGCACCATCAAGAAGGAACAGATCCCAGTAGAACTTATGCCCAACGAAGGTGAGAAACTTGGGGAACCTGCAGGGGCCATTTTGAGTCTTGACAGGTGCTAATGAAGCTGAAAAGGAATGAAGGCATCGCACCCCTCCAGCAGCCACTTTGGCTCCCAATAAAGACTAATGAAGCTGAAAAAGAATGAAGGTACTGCACGCTTATACTATAGCTCCCAAGTTTATTGCAGTGTTTCCTCAGTGCCTGACAAAGACCTGAGAGGTCAAAACATTGTAATAAATTTGGGAGCAATAATATTAGTGTGCCCTACCTTCATTGCTTCTCAGTTTCATTAGTCTTTATCGCATTTTATTTGAATGGTGCCCTTCTGAACACTCAAGGTCACCGTACATAGCAAAAACTGAACACGATTACAAACAAAAGAAAATGAATAAAACATGACAGAAAACATATATGGTTAAAATCGTTGACACATGATACAACAGACAGTTAGTGTGTGTGGGTGGCTGGGCAGTCAAGGTAGGCAAGAGTACACAGATGGGGTTTGGGTGGTTTTTTTGAAAGATGTCACAGTGAATCTGCATGGTGAATGTGTGCTGGTAGAGAATTCCAGAGCCTGAGTGCTGTAGAGCTGAAAGCTTGATCACGCATTGGAGATAATCGTGTGGTGGGATGAACAGAGGACCAGCTGAGGAGGAATGGAGGGCTAGTTGGGGTGTATTCATGAAGAAGGTCAGGAGTGTAAAGGGCTGCAAGAGTGTGTATAATCTTGTATGTGAGGAGGAGGGTTTGATATTCAATGTGCTGTTTGACCAGTAGCCAATGTAGCTGAGCAAGAGCAGGAGTGATGTGGTCATAAGGTGTTCAGTGGTAAGGATTCGGGCTTCAGAATTTTAGATGATTTGGAGTTTGTTAGTCAGTGTAGAGGTAAGTCCAGTGAGAACTGAGTTGCAATTATCAAGCTGGGAGGTGAAGGCATGGATTTATATTTCAGCACTAGGAGGAGTGTAGGAGAGTGAGGCACAGAGTCGAGAGATGTTGCGCAGGTGGAAAAATGCAGTCCTTGAGATGTTTTTGATGTGGGGTTCAAAGGATAGCATACCGTCAAGAATGATGCTGAGGCTTTTAACTTGCGTTGACAGAGGAACAGAAAAACCTCTAATGGTTATGAGGAGGCTGGGTGTTCTGGTGAGTGTTTCTTTTGAACAAATGAGCATAATTTCAGTTTTATTACTATTAAGTTCTTGGAGTTTAGTGGTCATCCAAGTTTAATGTCATTAAGACAGCTGAGGAGTGGCTGGGGAGGTCAAGGGACTGAGGGCCTGGTTGAGATGTAAAGTTGTGTGTTGTTTACATAGCAGTGAAAGTTGATGTGTTGGTGGATAATATGGCCTAGCGGGAGGAGGTAAATGATGAAAAGTAACGTACTAAGCACTGACCCTTGAGGCACAACATGGTAAACTGGAGCTAACCTGGACCTGGGATGTTTTAGCTTGACAAACTGTTGTTTCCCTGTCAGATAAGATGTCAACCAGAATAGCACTGTATAGGTGACCCCCAGGGAGGCTAAGCGAATAAGATCGAGAAGGAGTGTGTGAGAAATAGTGTCAAAAGCAGCACTGAGATCGAGAAGCATGAACATAGTCAGAATTCCAGAGTCTGCTGTAGGAAGGCGGTCATTAGTAATCTTGATAAGAATAGTCTCTGTACTATGTTTTGGTCGAAAGCCAGACTAAAAAGTTTCAGATTGTTTTACCCTAAATGAGTTTGGAGTTGGGCTGCCACAACACGCTTTAGACAAGAAAGGGATGTTTGAAATGGGATGAAAGTTTTTAAAATTGTTGTGGTGAAATGGCTGGTTTTTCAGGCACAGGTGTAATGGCAAACAGTTTTAATGAGGAGACCAGGAATGAGTTTATAATCTGGGTGAGCAATGGAGAGAGGGCAGGGAGTGCAGCTTTAACCAGGGTGGTAGGTAGAGGGTCCAGCTGACAGGTGGAGGATTTGGCTATAGTGATCATTTTGATCATGGTCTCCTCAGTAACCGGGATGAAAGTGGAGAGAGATCTTTGGTAATGGGAATCCATGGTGGTGGAGATCCAGGTGCAGTGGGTCAGGGTGACAGAAGCAGCTGTCTATGAGTATCATCGATTTTGGTTTGACAGAAATCCAGTAATGTATTGCATAGGTCAGGGGAGGTGTTGTCAGCTGAGATATCATGAGGTTGAAGAAGCTATTTCACTGTCGAGAAGAGGGTTGTGGAATTAGCCATCTCAATATTAATGCTACCAGAATAGTAAGGGGTTTTGGCCACTGTGAGGGCATTTCAGAAAACGGTAAGGTGATCAGAATTGGCTCGCAAGTGAGCTGTTAAACCAGTTCTTCTGTATCATCTCTCCCAACGACACCCTGCTGTTCTTAATAGGCAGAGTGAACCTGGAGGCTGAGTGGTTGAAAGAGACGACACGTGTCCAAAGAGGGGCTAAAGTGTTCAGTGATGAGGAGAAACAGGCATTTTAATGGGCGACCAGTTCTTCCGTAGATGAGAGTGAGTAAGGGGTGAGATGGGAGGAGATCAGACTGATGAGGACAGCATAGCTTATGCTTTTCGAAATGTTATAGCGCATTGCGGTTTCTTTGTATATGATTGCCCAGGGACCTGGAACGTTCTGACTTTATGATCTGAGATAGGAAGTGGTAGATCAATGCGATTCATGGGTGTTAGGCTGGTGGAGCAGACTGGGTCAAGTTTGTGGCCTTAGTCATGAGTGGGAAAGGTTACATGTTGTTTAATGTCGAGGCAGTGCAGTAGCGACAGGAAATCAGTGACAATGGCGGACTGGGCAGAGTAAATATGAATATCAAAATCACCAAAGATGAGGACATTAGGAAACATGGTGCAGACTGTTATCAAAAATTCAGAAAGCTCAGAGCAAAATACAGGAAATTAATGTACAACATTAACACAATGATTAATGGACAAGAACCAGCCAGCCTAACTACAACATGCTCAAGGGAAGTACACTGAGGGAGAGTGACTGTGGTGAGCTTCAGAGCGGAGCGGTACAAAACTGCAACCCCACCCCCACGGCCCCTCGGGCAAGGCTAATCCATGAAGGAGAATCCAGCTGGAGTGGCAGGATTGAGGTGGAAAGAATCCTGGGGCTGCTGCTGCCAGGTCATATTCAGGCAGACAATCTCAATATTACCATTATCTGCAATGAGATCCAATATTAGCGGGCCTTTGTTACTGAGAGACCGGACGTTAAACAAAGAGCACTTCAGAGTATGACTTGGGTGAACCTTTGTTAGAGTTACTGGCTGCAAAACAGGATTATTGCTCAATGTCCTCAGTTTTTGCAACAACTAACGAAGGGGGGCAATATGAGGAGCAGATAGAGGGAATAATACCAGGGTTGCCGTAAGAAAAGTTCCACTTAGATCCTCGGTGAATGTATCTGAGTCGATCATGGAGAATGTCTTTGTGGGCGAGCTTACGTGAATGGGAGAAATGAGTATCTGAGTAAGCAAAGACGTAGTAATTCCAAGGCAGAATAGAACCTGAGCGCAAGGTTTACACTGATGTGGCCAAAGATTACCACCCAGAAAAACAGATGACACCACCAGTTGAAAAATAGCAACAGTAGTAAAGAATACAGTAGACTGGAACACTTTTACAGCCGCCTCACATTAGCCAGCTCCAATAAGTCAGTTAAAACTGATCAATGGATCGAACCTGGTGCAGCACGGTAACAGAATGTCCTGCCCCCGGAGTCATATGTGCGCGCCATGACTCGCCTGTTGAACTCCTGATAAAGGCCACCCTATAAGATTGAATAAATGAGGGGAATGACAGCACAACCATTACATTTATTTCTTATTCATGGACAAATGCACAATCATTTGAGTCAGAGGCCAGTTGCATTTTGTGGGTAAATTGAGTGCAACACCATTCTTTCTCACAACTCCCCCGAGAAGATCCCTGCACTGCAAAAACAAATTCTTACCAAGCATTTTAATTGTGTATTTCGACATAAAACACTCATTTCAATTTCCTTTTTTCTTATAAAAATATTCTGCCCCCAATGCAAGATATTTTGACTAATTTCAACATTTGCCCATGGGGTAAGATAATTTCATTTATCCCTTGGACAAATTTAGAAGTGAGTCAAAATTATCTCAGATCAGTGGCAGAATATTTTTATTCAAGAAAAGGAGAGGCTGCGTGATTGGTTCAGACTCTGAATCAAACAGACAAAAAAGTCTTAGCAAAAGGAGCAACTTTAATTTCGTACGAGCACGAGCAGACGTTTCAGCGCAATTCTCAATGCTCATGAGTCTGTAGCTGTAGTTTATGCATCGTGTCTGTGAGGGCGTATTGATCTGACTGGGACAAAAACTGTTGAGGAGTGTAAGCATAAACACACAGACAACATACTACGAGATCAACAAATAAGCACTGGTCTCATAGACTTTTTTCTGAGGTTAGTAATGCCTTCACTTACTCTTTTTTTGAACACCCCTAGAAAAGAGCATTACCTGGGTCCTGCCCTACCAAAACTATCAGGACAAGCTGGTGGACCAGGGTGCACTGATGCTGACGCTGTCGGGTCGGGTTCGGGAGACCCAGCAAGTTCTGGCTTCACAAACCTGTTTCCGGCTGCGTACTCCCGACATCAGCATCACGGTGAGCATCGCCATACTCGAGCAGAATCAGTTATCGCTAACCCCTTACCGTAATACGGCTGCATCTACCTCAGAAAACTCACCAGATCTGTCACCTGTACTCAAGTTGTACTTTACTTAACTGCAGAAAACTCTCAGCAAATCATGTATCATTAACCCTCAGCCATACAATATTTATTACCATAAACTCACGCCAAATGAGTTCTAACACTGCTCCATAACCCAGTCCTACCTATAATAGAAATCATCTTTCAAGTCCGTTATCACTAATCCTAGTCCATACTCCTGCTATATGTACTACAGAAAACTCACACCAACCACGACCCTAACGTACTGTATACTTCAGCTGTATTTGACAAAGATGTCCTGTTGAAATCAGTTATCCCAAACACTATCCTACACCCCAGCCCTGCTTATCACATAAATCACCTTTAAAGCCACTTAGCTCATACCCATTTAAATCTCACACATGAGCCCTGTTTACTCCAGATATCCTAAATGAAATCAGTTATCACTCACCGTAATCCATGGTCCAGCTGTAATTGTCACAATAAAACAATGGCAAAGTCAGATACCCTAATACTAGACCGTACTCTATTCCAGGCCTTAGTACAGAATCGTTAAAACAAACCTCTTTTACCCTTAGGTGTAGTCATAAGTATAGACTCTGGTGAAACCAGAAACAATCAGTTGTCACAAACACTTCATCACTTCCAGTGCCCTGCCACAAACATCAGGGCTTTTATTTTTCACTAACCCTTGATCTGGTCGATCAGGGTGTTATAAACTTGTAACAAGACCGTCCGTAACCTTGTGCATTTTATCCCTCCAGCCCCTAGGGGTTGCTGTTGTGGGCAAAGAAGCTTCGGCAGAACTCACCTTCACGAACCCGCTGCCACGGACACTGAAGGGTGTGGTCTTCCGCGTGGAGGGGCTGGGCCTGCAGACCATCAAAGAAATTCTTGTGGGGTGAGTCAGCACTCCCTGCCAGTCTGCCAAAAGGGCTCTTCACACAGGGCTCATTCCAATTATTTATTTCATCACATCCCTTTCTTCCCTCTCTCCCCTACTTCCTCTCTCCCTCTCCCCATCTCTTCCCTTTCCCATCCACCCTTCCTCCCTTTTACCTCCTCACCCTCACTCTCCCCCTCCATCCCTTCCCTCTCTCTCTCTCTCTCATTTCAATCCTCAATTTCAATTTTCAACTCTATTGGCATGAAGCCTCTTCCACTCTGGATTTGGGATTATTGCCCCGCTCATACCTCTTCTTAAAGCAAATTAGTTAGTTAGTTAGTTTAGTTTATTGACCTCCATTTTGGAGACTGTCACAGCATTACTTCTCCGAACCTGTTCTCATTTGCACTTCCTAATTAGCAACTAAGCATAAATTTTTTCAGTTGCGATGATCAATCAGGAGAATAACTGTCTATTTTCCCTCAGCTTATATTATTGTTCATTGGAATAGTAATCAAGCATTTTCCTGTCCACATTAATGGTGACATAAAACGTCAATGTCTTTCGAAACTACTGAATTCCTGTAGCTCACAAAACAATATTTTTTCCTGTGGCAGTGTCTGATCGGCTTACGAGGCCTAAGACCCAACTCAGGTCCGCGTGTGAAGTTTGCTTATATGTAAAAATAAAACATTGTCTACATCCAGTGACATTACCATAACTCAGGTTTGCCCTCAGCCTTTTTCCATTTAAGAATCAGATGATTAATTAAAATAATGTACTGAGTGAATAGGCTACCAATACATTGAACCCTTGCGATGTACTAATGACTAATTTACTGAATTATTATTATTCAAATAACAATTTGAATTATTGATTATTATAGCATCACAGCAAGGAGTGTGCTCTTCTCTGCAAATATAGCCTATTCTTTAGAAGGCTGAAAACAATTTGATTAAGTGCAATGCTAAAATAAATTGGGTTGCACTGCAAAAGAAAAAATGGCTAAAATGGGAGATGGAATTGAGAGAAAGTAGTGGATTAATCAACTGTTTTTATTGTTATTATTTTTCCATCCCTGCAATATCACTTAAGTACAGTATATCTGCGATCTGTGTTTTCTTTATAATAATAATAACAGGCTAATACTGTATATTGGTCTTGATTATTCAGTAAATAAACTGTGTGACTTTTAATCAAGGGATCTTAAATAGGAACCGCTTGAAGGCAATTCTGAGTTTAAGTGTCAGAGGCTCACTGCACCCTGTTGAAAATTCTGTAACGCTGGCCTTACCGCCTGAGGGATGCTGGGCTTTAGGGACTTAAAATACATTCTGCCAATGTGTAATCACAATAATAATGACAGTCGGAAAATATCTATAACAATATGAACATGAAAATGAAAATCACTTCTCTCCCTCTCTTTCTCTCTCCCTCCCTAGTGATGTGGGCAGTCACTGCACCGTGACAGTGACGGACTATTTTGTCCCATCCCTGCCGGGCGTACGGAAGCTTCTGGCGTCCCTGCACTGTCCCCAGCTCACGCAGGTGCATGGTGTGGTCGACATCATCGTCCAGGAGAACTGACCTCGAGTCCGTCAATACGTCTTCGCAGCTGTGCTGTCTGTCGACTTGAGGCTGCTTCGTGATGACCAGGCAACCATTTCAGCTGGGTTCACTCAGGATCACGGCAGACAACAAACCACGAGTCATTCTAGTGGATGAGTGCGCAATGGTAAATTCTGACAAGGACTGCAAAATCTGCCTTTGATGGTGATAGAAGACCGTATTCATATCATTCATTGCTGTCATGCTGTCCTGTATCCCGCCCACCCCCACCCCCCGGTGGCAACCTGGAGTCGCCTTTCTGCTCTCTGCCATGATCCCTGTGAACACAGCACTGCCAATGAGCCTGTAAAAATGCAACATGAATGTTAAATGCTGCGGTGGAAACTCCAGGTTCAGAAAGTAAAAGTCCAAACCAGTATTTTGTTCCAGTCGCCTGGATTCGGTGTAATTACCACAGTTCTTCAGCCGGGAGCTATTAATGAATTAATCCAAGAAATTGGCTGGCTGAGTTCACACAACAGCATTTTCACTTTCAAACCTCTAGACTTAACTCTTCTGGTGAAATACTGCAGTGTTATGAAGATGATTATGATGATAATGACATTGATGACGGGGTTTTATCATCATTATTTAGGGCAGTTTCAGAGTGTTTAGCCAATGGGCGAACAGTCCCACCACACGTCTGTTTATGATTGGCTGCAATGGGACTTAGCACTCCACTCCGGTATAAGATGAAGTATAAAATGAAGGTGTAGCACTTTTGTCCTGAGACAGCTGCTTTGATGAGACACACTGTATTGAAAACACACACTGGTTTATAACTAATTCAACGGACAGCCATCTCCTCCATGGCAGAGCTCGCTCAATTTCTGGGCTAGAAAAGAATGGAGGGATAAAAAAAATTAGCTAACGGAATGAGCCAATTACGCCAATAAAGCGCATGATTTTAAAATGTACAGATTACTCGCTCAGGAACACTTTCTATGCAATCAAAAACTATCAATAATAAACTAAAAAACAATCAGTTCCAATCAAACTGAAGTGCATAATGCTAAAAGAACTTCAGTCAGATTTTGCACTCAATGAGGTAAAGATTGGAAACTGTCTTTTGTAATTTCCCAAGTCCAGTGTGTTATTTTGTGACTTGAAACTGCTGTTGGTAATTTTGGAAAAATGAGGGAGAGAGAGAAATTGATCATAAAACCCCGCACCCCGCCTTTACGCCTTCTTCTTTCTCTCCGATAGCCCCTCCTTCTAAGCTCGGTCTTGAGTTCAGTTCACCTAGTGGAACGCAGAAATACATGAGAAACTCCAGTATGTGTTGTGGCCGAGGACAGAACACTAGTAATAACAAAAGTAAACATTACACAGTTACTGGTTCCTCGCAGACATACGATGCCATCTCAAAATTACTTTACTTGTGCATAGGAAATGAAATATAATAAGGAAAGAAGGCTGTATGTCATCCAAGCCAGTGAGTGAACTAATGTCTTTTACACAACATGAGCATTAGCTACGAGCCTAGCAACTAGCCGCACATATTATATAAGCTAACTAGCGATGAATAACATCATTTTTACACCAGCTATTACAGTGTACAAGATGAGAGCCTTGGCTCCAGTGATTGCCACAATCTAGGTCCAGAAACTGAACGAGGGCAGCGGAAATGCAGGCCAGTTTGCATCCCTGTACACTAGAGTCAAGTCTGCTTTCCAGCTCTTAGCTGGCTTTATGTAGACAAGTATTCTCTCTGCCTCATTCGGCTAGGCTACACAAAGTTGAAACACTACACTAGGCTATCAAACACATGTAGGCAGCGGATATTAGAACTCCAGCTCTGAAGTATTACATGCCTTAGACTTTTCTGTCACAGATGGAATGCTTTTACATGATCACAGCTGGAGCCAAGTCACTGTAAATAAATTTGCTGACCAGTGCTCACGTAGAGGCACGCTAACAAGCTACCTACCAATGAAATTCAAGCAGATCTTCCAAATTCTTTTGCCTGCTTTATATGGGTTGGAATTATTGCAGTCAAACTCCAGTCAAACCTACTTCTTGGCTGACTGGTTTTCTGCCAAAGTCTTTGGTCTTTTTTTTTCTGTTCGTACAACAGTTATGCAGTTGTTGACAACCGAACTGGAGGTGCCGATGGAGGGATTTCGATGTGTCTGGATTTTCACTACCGAGATCTGCCACACAGAGATCCAAATTTACTCCCAGACCACTTAAATTACCGATAGCTGAGAAGGTATTATGACATTTTCATCGCATAAAACACGACAAAAGTTACCATCTGCAGTCGTAAGCTCTTCCGGGAACCAAATGCAGGCAATGTTGATCTTTCACTAGGAGAGCGTGCTCGGAGGAGGGGAGCTGAACAGTGTGTGCAAGGGAAGTGATTGACACTGGTACAAAAGTACAAAATGGCCCCCATATATCACCAGGTTTGTCGTTGGGGTTTCAGATGTTCAGCAATCCATTGTAAAATGAATAATGACTATTATCCAGACCATTTCTCCGCAAACACCAAATAATTCCATCCCAACAAGCCTTTGGTCAGTCAGTTATTTTTATTATTTTTTTTATTGAAAAGAGGCAACAGTGTTGCCAATGGGATGAGTTAGTTTAGATAATTTCAAGATTTGCCACCGTTGGAGAAAATTTCACATGAAACAAACAGAAACTTCAAACACAGTATTTTTTTTTCCACTGAAATAAAAAATGAACAAAATAATGATAAAACATCAGATGAACAGTAACATAAAATTGAAATCATATTTAAACACATTTGTCAAGCCAAGCAGCTTTTGTGATGTGTATTGGGGGGGTGGGGGGGCATGTTAGACCTGGTGTTGGGAGAAGACTCTACAGATAAGGTTGCCGATAAACGATATTGTAAAACACAGAGAGACACTGACATGCATAAACAGCACCTTTGTGGAGTTCACAACATTCTTTGTCTGTTGACACTGGCTCAGATATGGACTGACTTTTTTCCGGTGACAACTTTAACTGCTGTAATGCTCCGTCTACAAACAATTATCCTACCAAATGCGTGTCCGTCCCTGGAGCAGAGCTCTGTGGCCACAACTCTGCTCTCCTGCAGCTGTCTTTCTTAGCAGTTTTAGTAATTCACCCGCAAATTGGGCGCCAGCTTTTTTGGCCCCTCTCCACCTTAGTGTCCTCATTCCACTTCAGAGACTTTTCCAGAACGGCGCAGACGCTTATTTCTCTTTTAAGCTGGCAGTTGCTGCTGATTATCATTCAGATTAATCGGAATGATGTACAAATCTTTTGTAATTGTGGTCAAGAGACTTCAAAGTTAAAGCCAGTTTACAGATACACCCCATAACGCATCCACCCCCCGAGTATATGAACCCGCATTAAGTCAACTTCATAATATATATAAACTGTAAGTCAAACTACTAGGTAAAATATTGTATATGACAGCAGTTTACTTAGCAATGATTAGCCTGTGGTGTAGGGCCAGGAAACCCTCTGTTAGGTACAGTAACATGTTAGTTTTTTTAACCACTCTTTTATACAGTCTTTTATACTGTTTTACAATGTCTTTCAAAATTTTAAGTGTCTTGAGCTCTTCCAGTATTTCTTTCAATATCCTGTCACGATTGCTGCTGAATATCCGCATTAGAATGTTAAGCTGGACACACTGTCTTCATATCTGTGATCGAAAGCGTATTGTGTTCTGTTGTTTGCGCATCGCCCAGCGTTTGCCATTTAAACACAGGAAAATGTGAAAAATACAGAAAAACCACTGTAAGGATGGACTGAATTAACCTTTAAATGTAGCCGGTTTTACATCCTCATGATGTGAACACATTATAATGTGCAGAATACTACGAGAGTGTACCACTTACCGAGCAACTGTTGTGAGTTTAGACAGTTTAGTATTGTTTTATTTCCCGGCTGTCTCATCATAACTTCCTAAGTCTGAGGGAAGGATATCTATTTACATTTTCTGTTTAATACCTGCATCAATAATGTTCCTACAGTTTTATTATTGCACTTTGTTTCATGAAGTATTCTATTACAACAAATAAAACAAACTAACACATTTTACTGTGCGTGCAGTGTGACCTGTTGCACACAAAAAGGCTTGGGTGTTTTGTAAAGTGAACCATTCACATTGCGTTGATCATTAAGTGCAGGTGGAATCAAATACATATTAACACGTAGTCGAATACACATATAACTTGCAACCAACTATAAAATATGTACATCAGGATAGACCACCATGCTATTAATTGTTTTTATCTCTCCATTTTTCTGTCAAGAGTTGTCATTCTGTTCCCCTTTTTAATAACGTTAATGATTAACGCCCTTGTGTCCGCTAGATGGCTTTGATGATCGCTCCCATCAGGGCGTTAAAGGAAAGCTACCTCGCGGCGCTTCGCCTGAAATTTTTTGGCTGGACCAATCAGCAGGCAGCTTTGGTGTTGACGTCATTTCCTTCTTCAAAAGCTGTCTTCCGCTAGTGCAAAAGCCGCTGAATGCTCCTTTTGAACCCTTGGGAATGAATGATTTACTGACACTTAACAACTTGTTTTTTGCAGTTCCATATTGTTGCAGCAGTCTGAAACATTCTTTGCACAAGAAGGCTTCCTGCTCGTTAGCTACTGATTTGAGTAACACCTCGCGATCAGTTCCAAACACACTTGCTAATTCATCGAGAATATCTAAACCATCGCGACATATCAATGCATTGCGTCTACATTCGGCTCGTAGATTACATGAATCGAAAGTGTAATCACACTGAACACATGCAGAGTGCAAACGCATTGTTAGAGACAGTGCCCCATTTCACTTTGGCGAGGCTTTGGTGGGAATTCGATTTAAGAGGAATAGGGAAATTTATGTTGAATGAATCCAGTAGTTGGCGGTAATACACCAACAGGTCTGTCAAACGCCATAAAACCAAAAAGAAGAAGAAGAAGAAGCCTCCCACTCAGAACAAGGCCGTGCAAAGCACTTTGAGAGCTTTCGCGTACAGGCGTTAGTATAGCGACAGTCAGTCAGTGAGGAGCGCAACATAACGACTGTATCATAGAGGTTACCTTTTAAAATGTGTTATCTCTCTGGTGGAAAAAACGAAGCTTTGCAGTTCTCATGAATTTGAACACTTGAGGGGCCATACCAGTATTTTGGACATTGAAGCCGATTCAATGAACATATTTTGTGTGATTAAAATTGATGTAAATAAAACGCAAAGTACAGAGCAGCTTTTTTCGATGCCTGATTTGCCTTTTCTGTCCTCCAGGCAACCGTTGGTTTCCATGAATTGTCGTTCAGCATGAAAATCAACTTGTTGAGCGTTAAAAGTTGCTTTATTTGTCAAGTTTACTCAGTAATTTTAATCACAAGAATCATTATATTTTAATCATATGGTTTCCGAATCTGGAATTGTGCTTTGTTAACTTTCAGTTGCACATTTCCTGAAGACAGCACGCAGAATATCTCTCTGCCAGACACAAGGATGTGGCAGACAGGCTTGTGTTAAAAAAAAATTAAACCGACATAACATTTTCATCAAAGCATGATTGTTTGGAGGAAGTATGCTGGTATTGATGTCCAAAACACTAGTATCTTCCTGTAATATTTATAGTATTTATGTTGAATATTTAATTCGGCTCCTGAAGGTACGACACAAGGTCTCATGAAGTTCTACATCTATCTACCCATACCCTTGTGAGTCATGGCTCACATGTTTGGCGGTTGTTTCTGCAACCAAAACAAATAAGACATGCATAGGCCCTTCCTTGTTGGCTTATTTTTCGTAGAATAAATAATGACAGAGTAAGATCCATTATATGTTACTTGTATATGTGGTTACACTCATTGACAGTGAGGACTTGTGAAGGACTAAATGCAGTAGTTATCTCTGTATATAAAAAACCATCACATTATGAAAGAGGATGGGCTGTTCCTCTAAAACCGTGTTGCTTATATCTTTTTGTAATGCTCTCCTAGACTTACCCATCTCTCTCCCTCTCTCTCACACACACACACTCACACACACAAACTCTTAGTCGACAGTGTTGCAGATGTCGTTCACCAGTCTGTTGAACACGTCAGGCTGGTCGGCATATAGATTGTGGGAGGCGTCATCTATGACCTGGTCCACCAGAGGGAGACAGAGAGACAGAGAGAAGGGGGCGGAGGGACTGTGTTATTTGAGCAGACGGGTGGTGATCTCAGCATGGTAGAGTAATGCTCTGCCACCCCTCGGGTTTTCGGCAGCACCAATCCTCTCTAACTGTCTCTCCTCCGCTTCCACACTCACTCCGTTCCTCTCCCACTCTCCCTCCCCCTTCCCCCACTCCCTGGGTTTATCTAAATACTCTAGAAAGTCTTCATTTATTTTCTTTCAGTGACAGTTGGTCACTGTGAGTGTCCAGATTTTGTCCTGAGAAGGTAGGGTCACAAAGCGAGCCCACACGTCATTCTTTACAACGGAGAGTGAAAGAGAGACACAGAAAGAAAGAGAAAGTGAGAGAGAAAGAGAGGGGGGATGCTCATTCATCAGGGCAGCACGAGGCAGGTCATGCATTGCGATACGGGGCTGGGACCTGTGATATATGACCACTAGTACAGGATATCGTGATATGTGACAGCTGAGCAGTTTAGTCGGATGACTCGCAGACATGCCAATATTTGTGATGTCAGACGCGTGATGCTAATCCTGCACAGAAAAATCCCATAGACTGTATAAAAAGATGGACGAAGCAACCGCGACGTCGCCCATCGGTCTCAGCATACCACTTAAGAAGCCTCAATTTTGGCAATTTGAAAAGCGCCATTTTCTCACTTTGAAACTGGATGTGATTTCTATTGGACGAGAGCGTGAAGTGAAGATTCAGGGAGGAGTGAGGGGTAGATCTACGGGCGGATTTGACCTGTCAGACGAGGACCAGAGGATAGCCACGCCCCGAAAGCATATTCTGGCTTTATCCTTTATTCTAGTCTATTTGGTACCATAATTTATAAAAATGAACATCATGATATATCGAAGGAGACTTGAAACCTGCTATAGATACTATAAAATAATGTGGAAAATCATTATTGACATGATAAATCAGGTGGGATAGTACGATAGTTTTCTTATAGCATCTAAAGTCTATTGAAAAGTATTGAACTTCTTTCAGCAACCATTTAGAAGCAAGGGAGAAGGAGACAAGGAGATGAGCAGAGGAGAGGAGGTGACATTTTCCAGTTGCTGGACACCACTCTCCCTCCCTCCTGCCCCTCTATCTCTCTCTTCCCCTCTCTCCCTCCCTCCTGCCCCTCTCCCTTCCTCCCTCCTGCCCCTCTCTCTCTCCCTCTGTCCCTCCTCCCTCTCTCTCACCATTATAGCGGTGTGTGCGTTGGGGCGCAGCTGCTGTACTCTCAGGCCGGTGGAGCAGTCGATCCAGGAGCGCGCTCCGTACAGCAGGGTGAGGGGCAGGGCGGGGGGCAGCCCCCCCACCCTGTGCAGCATTGGCCTCCGCGCCCAGCCCAGGTACTCCGACACAGCTCTGAAACCCACCTCCCCGCTGCAGGGAAGGGGAGGGAGAGAGACCATCACTCACTGGGCTGAATGAGAGTGATATTAACAGTATAAGGGACATTCCATGCTACGACCTAACCTCGCAATGTCAATAAATAGAAGTCAATGGACCAAGGCTAAAAAAGCTCATTAGCACCTTGAACATTGGCTTCTAGTCATTGTCACCACAAGACTAGCATGTAGCGTCGAGTGTTCCTTTAATAATAACACCGCACTGAATGAGAGTGATACTATCTGTGAATATCTTTAACACTGCACTGAGAGAGAGAGACATTAATACCCCCGTTCCACAGAGCTTTCTGGCTCATCGGTCACTCGTCAGCAGCAAAGTTTATTTCTTTGATCCGATGCGGCGAAATCGTTTGATGTGGGAACTATGCTCAGAGCTCAGTTACTGCATCGGGCGATTTCGCCTCATCGGATCATGCCCGACACGTCGGACACTGACCTGATAATGGACAAACACGAATCGGATTCATCGGCCTGTGATACGATAGTCTTCCGTGGGTAACTGGAAGAAATAAACTTTGGAAGCTGTGTGGAACGGGGATATAACACGACACTGAGAGGGACAGAGACCCGGAGAGAGCGAGCCCGATTCATAGCTGGGTTAAATCAGAATATATGCATCCAGTCTCGATCACTCACTGAATTTAAACATCACTAAAATATAATCTTTCCAGGAAAGGGAAGTTGGCTAAAAGGTCTCAACAAGTAGCGAGGAAAAGAAATTTTGCAAATACATCAGTCAGGAAAATTTGTTCCGGTTCATCAGCGTAGGCTTTGGATATCTCTCTTACTTTACGAAACGCAATGATCTTTTGGTAACTGCACTGCGAGTTTAATCAAGTTCTCCTGGTGTTGTGAAGTATGTAATAAGAAACAGAGGAACTCAGGAGTGAGCACACATAGTTATGAGGTCGTGCACCTGGGGGTCTGAGCGTTGCAGTGGTAGACGTATCGAGTCATGGTGTCGTCCTTAAACAGGTCCTCAAATTTCCTGCGGAAGTCCGGATGGAACATATTTAGCAGGCTGGGCCCTAATGGAAATTAGAGCGAGTATTGGGAATGACTCCTTGAGGATTTCACAGGAAAAAGAGAATGAGAATCGATTCTTAAAGATGTTGTCAAGGAGAGAGAGAGAAAGCGGTGTGTGTGCATATGCACCTGTGTGCATGTGTGTGCGCGTGGGTGCACATGTGTATGAATGTGTGTGTGTGTGTTAGCGCGTGCATGTATGCCTGCATGTTTGAGCTCTTGTGCACGGGGCAGTACACACCCAAAGGCCCGGCAATGCGGATCAGAGCCATTGGGTTGAACATGCTTAGCACAGACGTCATGGCCTTAACCCAGGCTGGAGCGGGCGGCCTCTTCACCAGGGCCCAACCCTCTCCACCGCCCTGCGCTCGAGCGGGGAAACCCCACGGATCCACCAGGATCAGATGCTTTACCCTGAGAGACATAGAGAGAGAGTGAGCGAGAGAGAACTTATACTCTCTCAAAGCGGCTTCCAACAGAGTTGATGACATCATAATTGATATGCGCAGCAAGGCTAAAATCACAAGATTTATGCGACAGTCAGCAAGTACAGGGCGCAAATGCCAATCATAGCTACACACAATGCACGCAGGAGTGATGATGGTAATTATGTCACGCATAATATGCAATTCTAGAAAAGTTGGCACTACTATATTGAAACAATACACATTATTTGTTGTTCAAACATGTAGTTAATTTCTCATTGAAAATATACAATGTGACAACTGCAAAAAAGTTGGCACAGTAGACTTTTTACCACTGAGAAACAACATCATATCTTTTGATCACACTCATTATACTTTTGAACAATGAAGACGGCACTTGGTCAAGTCCAGCATTTTCCCCCGATTCCTTCATTATGCAGGTCTTCAACTGTGCAACTGTACGGAGGCTGTTGTTGCCGTATATTTTGTTTCATAATGGACCGTGCATTCTCAGTCAGAGAGAGATCAGGACTGCAGACAGACCAATCTAGCTCCCGCACTCTCCGCTTACCCTGCCATCCACTTCAATCAGTGCTAAATATGGAAAGACTAAAAACTGGGTAGATCCAGGCACTCGAAGGAGGGTATGGATTAAAAAGCCTTTATTTAATACTGGCTTGTAGTTGTCAACATGTTTTAGCCTTCCGGCCTTCTTATACGAATACGTATATGAATCCTCAGAATTTTAAGCATCAAATAATGTGTTGTTGTATTTTCAATATAGTCACTCCTCTTCTATTCTATTTGCATTTTCCATAATGAGCTGACTTCTTCGGTACTGGGGTTGTACATGGCAGTAATGACATCACACCTAATGTGTGCAGCAGTTACATCACAAAACTGCTAATAGTAGCATCATTCCTCACCTCTCGGGATACTGCATGGCGTAGGACGTCGCCAGGAAGCCACCGAGGCTGTGGCCCAATAGTATCATGTGCTCCACCCCCACGGCCTGCCGCCACTGCTCGATGGAACGCACCCATTGATCCCCGGCGAGGGCACAGTCTGAGGGGAAACAGGGCCGGGAGCTACGGCCGAACCCCAGCAGGTCGAAGGTCAGGACGGGTCGGGACAGGCACAGGGCGTCCAGGTTTCGCACCCACATGCCGACCCCTCCCCCGAATCCGTGCACCATAACCAAAGGGATTAAACCATCTGGGGAAACGGTGAAGGTCCATACTGTTACCACACATTCACACCCTTCTCCACATTACCACCATTTCTCAGCCCTCATGCAGCCTGTACAATGTTTTGCTGGCTTTTACCTTTCAATTTAGTGTTTCCAGAGGTTTTATGGGCTGTGTTTAAGGTCTGAAACAAAGGTGGACAACAGGGCTGTAACTTTTTCAGAGTGTCTTAGAACCACAGTGAGGCTGGAAGTAGAGTTAATTTACTGTTAGCTTCCAAACCATTGCTTGTCTGCTTGGTTACACCTAAAATTAGGCTCAAACAGAATTGGAGACAGTTGGGTTTGCATCATTTAAATTCAAAAACCTGCTCCACCGCACCAGGTCACACCGAGAGCAGCCCATACCGGTTTGTTCCAGTTTGTGGTGGTGCCTGTTAGTCACTGTGAGTGTCCAGATTTTGTCCTGAGAAGGTAGGGTCACAAAGCGAGCCCACACGTCATTCTTTACAACTGAGAGTGAAAGAGAGATACAGAAAGAAAGAGAAAGCGAGAGAGAAAGAGAGAGGGGGGATGCTCATTCATCAGGGTAGCAGAAGACAGGTCATGCATTGCGATACGGGGCTGGGACCTGTGATTGGTATATAGCCACTAGTACAGGATATCGTGATATACGACAGCTGAGCAGTTTAGTTGGATGACTCGCAGACATGCCAACATTTGTGACATCAGATGCGTGATGCATATTCTGCACAATAAAATCCCATAGACTGTATAAAAAGATGGACAAAGCAACTGCGACGTCACCCATCGGTCTCAGCATACCATTTAGGAAGCCTCGATTTTGGCAATTTGAACAGTGCCATTTTGTCATTTTCACGCTGGATGTGATTCCTATTGGATGAGAGAGTGAATTGTAGGTCCAGGGAGGAGCGAGGGGTGGATCTACGGGTGGTTCTGACCGTATCTGACGACTACCAAAGGGTAGCCATGCTCCTAAAGCATATTCTGGCTTGATCCTTTATTCTGGTCTATTTGGGACCATAATTTACGAAAATGAACATCATGATATTTCGAAGGAGACTTGAAACTTGCAATAGATACTATAAAATAATGTGGAAAATCATTTTTGAAATGATAAATCAGGTGGGAAAGTAGGATAATTTTCTCATAGACATCTATAGTATTGAACTTCTTTCAGCAACCACGGAAGTCGCCATCCGCTGGCCATTAAATAGAATGCAAATTTTGGAGATTTCCGCACTGGCCTCAGTTTTCAAACCTGAGTGCTGCGTCCATCTTTTTATACAGTCTGTAAAATCCCAGTGTTAATTCAACTCCTGTGGAGAGTTTATCTGAGCCAATCCCAACCATCTTGGACTCAAGTAACCTCTATTCAGGTCAAATTAACACCGGTGTGGCGTACATTCATGTCCCACATGAACCCCAACTCCTCAGATAAAACATCTTATTCTTTTGCTGCTTAAGGAGACTACTGTTTTAGCGCAAAGAGAAAATGCAGGAGAGAAAGACATTTCAAAACAGTAGATTGCCACATCATCCTGCAACAGACTCATTCTTTGCCTTTTAGTTGCTCCCATTGATTTACAAATTAAACATACCAGTGTACGGAGAGGATTGAAAGTATTTGGGCAAGTATTTGGCATTGGCACAATTTCAAAAGGCCTTAATTCTGCCAGATATGCATCAATGTACCCGCAGATTAAAGCCGACATTCTGCTCTACGTGTCCCTAAGTTCCTTAAGTTGCCTCGATAGAAACCTCAGTTCTTTAAACAATGCTTGCTGTTTACCCCATAAAACCTATGGATCTATATATGGGTTCATTAAATGCAGCTGTTGTATTCAATCATGAATGTATTCAATCAGGTCTATTTTATATTCTGGTGGAGACTCAAAGGTTTCCAACGATACCAAGTGTTTCTCGTGCAGGTTCCACAGATCGGTATCGTGATCAGTGACCTAGTTCACGCGCGCAAATAAACACCACCGCACCAGACCAGGTTCACCCATCATGGTGTCCGCTAACGTATTTTTTTTGAAAAAGTAACTGATACAATGAAACATCTGGATTTTGCTGACTGAACAATCTCAATGAACCAAGCACATGCAGCAGTGCAGGTACACAACACTGTGACCAGTGCACTGCAAGGCGCTCACATGACTCAGTTACCCTTTAAAGTGCGCAGCTGTTTCACAGTTATTAAATAAAAAGAATATAACAAAAAGATGTATGCACCAGCAAGGATAATTTGAGGTGTCTGACCCTTGCGTTATCATTCGCATGTTGGATCCTGGACTAAACCACCTCATATGCAGGGCTAGCGAGGTCCTGATCAGTCAACCGATTAAAACAAACAGCCAGGTCAGCGATTGTGGTCAAGTTCATGGAGCCCACATGTGAAACACGCCCAAAATATGTACAACTGAATTACAGGGACATGTGAATAAATTATGCACAAGATCTGGACATCTTCCATTTGATGCAGTGGCCATAAAAACATGGCATCCAAGATATTAATACTGTATTTCTCTCAATATCAGGGTGATTTACTTGAGTAAAGTGCTGCAACCAAAAGATACCGAATATGCATGTGGCATAGTCAAACAGTATTAAATAAAGGTTTTTTTTTTTCTCTAAACCTACTTAAGGGGACATTTAAGTGAAACGTTTGAGTTTAAGGGGTTGTAATCCCCTTAATAACATCAGACCTCTGTGAATTTCCTGGGTCCGGTGCAAGGTCAAGGGGGGGAATTAAAGAGTGAGCGTTGGAATGAGCTCTACATGTCTGAGAGAGGGGAAAGGCTTTCTAAATGTGAGAACTCAGTGGCTGATCGCTGGCTAGGTGCAATGGCGCCCAGTGAGCCATCTAACTCACGAGCTAAGATCTTGGCCTCGGTTCTCCTAAGGAGTGATGACGACGTTGGCTTCCAAGATGGCCACCACCACCACCAACCTGACCTGGCCAGATAGAGAGAGAAAGAGGGAGGACAAGAAGCTGCCATCATTATATTATCCTTATTTATCTTTGTAAGTCAATAATTCAAGTAGATTTGGCTTCAGTTTATTATTGTTATTCTTCAGCCATCCATTCTCTACACCACTTCTTCCTCACTAGGGTTTCAGGGGAGCTGGAGCCAATCCCAGCTGACTGTGGGCGAAAGGCATCCACCCTGGGCAGCTTGCCAATCCATCGCAGGGCACACACACCATTCCTGCTCGATTCACTCATACACTCAGCCTGATGTGCATGTCTTTGGACTATGGAAGGAAACCGGAGTACCCGAAGGAAACTCACACAAACACGGGGAGAACATGCAAACTGCACGCAGAAAGGCCCCAGGACAGATTTGAACCCGAAGACCCTCTGGCTGTGAGGTGGCAGGTCTAATCAATGCGCCACCGTGCCGCCACTATTATTATTATTATTATTATTATTGTTATAATTATTATTATTATTAGTAGTAGTAGTAGTAGTAGTAGTAGTAGTAGTACTTGTAGTTGTAGTCTTAGATAACAAGTGGTGCCAGGCACAACATTCCCCACCCCTCGCACATACTTTGACCTACTTTTCCTAAATTCGATAGGCATCTGTTCTGGGTCCCTAAACCCTAGACCCAATTTGGGGTGAATCTGGCCATTAGTTTTGCTGCTAAAGTGTTAACAAACCAAGAAACAAACACACAAACAAACCGAACCAAAAACAATACCCCTTTCCTTCCCCCTTCGGATGGGGCGGGGTAATAATAATAATAATAGTTATTATTATTATTATTATTATTATTATCATACAATTTCCGTGTAGGCCTAGCTTATAATTCACCATCATGAAAATGCTAAACATATCTAACATGCAGTCAACCTAAACAAAATACTAAATGAAGAGCAAAAATTGCAGTCTTGCAAGATTACTTACTCAGCTTCATCGAGGTCTTGCAGGTCATTCTTCGAAAACATTGCCTGTATGTTACAACGGCATTGTTCCCTCAGAGTATTGCCGATATGTCCTTTTTGTAATACAGGAAAACGTTATCTCGAGCAACAGGCGAAAATAAAGTCAGTAGTCCACATTTTCTGCAAGGTGCGATCTGGATTCAGGCCAGTCATGATGCAAAAGTGAACTGGAAGTTTTAGGATATGGCTCATGAATCTATTTGTTTTTTAAATAAATCCACCCACGGGCCATTTCGTGAATAGTAAGTTGGAAGTTGATCTGACAAGACTCCTACAACGATCGGTTAAATAGCCTGCGGTGGTTCTTAAATTCGATCCTGGGGGACCCTGTGAATGCTGGTTTGTATTCCCACGAGCGCAATTGCGATCACAGAATTTTAACGTGCCGTTAATTTTTTTGTCATCTGTGTTGGCCTCTCTGTTCGCTCATTGTGAATCTTCGCGGCACTTTAGGGCTTTGTCGCGCATATTTTGCATGAAGAAATAATCCCTTTAAACTTCAAAAGCACGTTATTTATTAAAAAAATATAGATATATTTTGCTGACTGTGGAAATTGCAGCTGTGGTTGGAACAATCAGCAGCACGCAGGGTTCCCTCAGGACCGAATTTAGGATTCACTGGCCCATAGGTAATTTTTTTTTTTTTTTTTTTACAGTTATGAATGAAAATGTGCACTCTTTCTTGGACCAAGCGGCCGCTAAAAGAGGGCAATTAACTTACTGATCGTCAATGGGCTACAAGTTCGTCGGGATGGATGGAATAATATCAATCAATCAATCAAAGTTTATTTATATAGCACATTTTGAAACAACCTCAGCTGACCAAAGTGCTGTACATAAATTAAGATACAAGATAATCACCATAGTCATATAAAATAAATAAATAAAAACCGTAAAAAGGAACAATAAGATTGTGGTAAAAGAATAAAATGAAGTAAAAAGTAAAAGAAAACAAAGAAAATAAAAAGCTAAGGTTACTTATCTAGCTGGGACTAAATGCCAATGAGAAGAGATGAGTTTTCAGCAGTGTTTTAAAGTGCTCAAGTGACTGTGCAGCTCTAACCTCATAGGGTGGGCTGTTCCACAGCTTTGGGGCCACCACTGAAAGGGCTCTATCTCCTCGAGTACGCAGCTAACCTGGGCGGAGCAGAGAGCTTTTATAATTTCAGTTAGGGGTGGGACAAATGACAGAGTTTTTTTTTTTTTTCATTGGTTTAGCTTATTACGTAATAATTTTGACATAATTTCGAATATTTTAATATGTTTACTATTATGCACATAGAACCCCAAATAATGTACTTCAGAGGTTTTTGTGAAATTGGGTTTTCAGACACTTTAAGGTTAATATTTCCATCTCGAAATCAGTGTGGCGCCAAAGAGCTTCTGAACAGGTCTGATGGCGTCAAACACACCCTGGCCTGAACACACCTAAATCCCCAACAAAATTGGGTAAGATAATCTGCAGAGCCATTAAAAAGTCCAGTTTTCCTGATTGTTCGACGGGGCGTGCACACAACGGTTCAATTATCTATTGAATCTATTATAGATTTGCTCCCGGCTTTGCTTAGTGAATTGCTTAGCCACTTTCCTGCAGAGGCTTTCATGCTTTTTTGGCTACATTCTTAGAATTTAGCACAAATTCTCATCCATACCCGCAGGTTGAATGTTTAAGATTAAATATCACAATGTTACATTATTGGCATTTAGCAGGCACTCTTATCCACTGCGAAGCGGTGAATGATGAGACATGAGGTTTTCAGTGACTGGAAAAAAGTCGGGAAATTCTACTGTTATGGCCCCAATTTGCTACGACATATAAGACAGCAAGGGATGACAGACAAAATTTTAAAACTAAAACTGATTTAATTCAACAAAGACCAACACTAACCTACAATTTATACTACTGACCAAGATTAACCCCTTTCTGCAGATGTAGATGCCCGCGTCTATAGACCTGCAAATTGGACTACTTTGTTACTGTACTCGATCACTAGATGGCACCCCCGGATCAGTTATTGAATGTTCACAAGCAAGCAGACCTCGAACGCGGTTCTGAATACGGTGAAGTTCACTCCACTCCCTGTTTTTCGAGAGCTGCATGAATTAAACTCCTCAGCTAAGCCTGATGTGCAAACTGGTCAGTATCCTTGCCCATAGTGTCGATTCAGCAGTTTAAAAAAACAATATCTTGACACAGAAAAAATCGTTATCCTTTGTAGCAACCAGTTTAGCCACAGTGAGCTAACATTATTCCAATTAGTAGTTCAGAAAAATCCGTTTTCTGAGGCAAAAAAATCGACATGGTATTGATTCTCTCACATTCTATTACCTATTACAGT
This sequence comes from Gymnothorax reevesii, assembly GCA_029721435.1. NCBI lineage: Eukaryota > Metazoa > Chordata > Actinopteri > Anguilliformes > Muraenidae > Gymnothorax > Gymnothorax reevesii. Next base: position 13,880,373 of record CM056577.1, on the reverse strand, counting down.
TGTCCCATACAAAAAAATTTGTAGTTCCCTACCGTGGATTTACGCATAGATTCCTTCATTGACAAATCCAGCGCTTCCTTATATCCACCCGAGTACTGGCGTTGATAGCCAATCACTCAACCATACACTCAAGCTCTTCTGCGTAATTGTAGAGTTACACTTCATGGCCCCCTGAAGTTTCCCTGATAACAATGTATTGAATGGCTCGTTTCTTATCCAATTCCCGAGTGTTTAAACATTTTAGAGTAAGTGAAACACATTGATTGGACAAACACAGAGCATACAAACCAATGCGTATCAGCAGGCTCGGTTGTATCCTGTCTACGTTATGCACATTACGCGGCTAAAATAGACGGGATTTATAGAAAATCAGTTCGCAAAACTGGCCTTGAAGTGTTCAGTTACATTACAGGATTTAAATGAGAACGATATGCTCTATTGGAATTATTTCGAATGAAACAGGACCGGAGGGTTCCTGCTACTGGATACATCGGTCTCTATTTTATACAGTCAATGTCTCTGGAGGAGGGATTCACGAAAAAGGTCAGGCTGCTATTTTTGTTTGTTTTTTTTTTTCTGTTTCGGAATGTATATGTACTCAACAAAGTCGAATGTCGAGGTTTTTTTCCTGTTTAAAACGCGAACTGCCCGTGCATTTTGGTGTGGACCCCCGGTACGTTCATTGCACGTTTCTTTTGAATCGGGAGAGGCAATGGATTTGATATTCCCTGAAAGTGGAGTGTCTGTTCAGTTAAAATAAGGTATATTTCAGAATTCAGATATTACTGAGTTAGTGAGGTGTACTTGCTCCTTATAAGTGTTGAAATGGGTTTGTGAGCTTTGAAGAGGGGACTGGTAGCTTTCATTACAGGGTGAATGTTCTGACCGTTTAATTAGCAGTTTATTTAATGCGTGTTTGTGTTGTGTTCTGGCCTTTGGCCAGGACAGCATTTATGGTTTTAACAGTTTCATGTTCGTAGTTTCATAGTTCATAGTTCAAGTCATAGTTCTTGTCACAGTTTTAACAGTTTCTTGTATCAGGTTTTTGAATGTCATGTTTCACATTTATTGTCCATGTTTTTACTTTTCCATGTTTTTGTTTTTGCCAGGTCTGCCAAGCCACTCCACCGCTTGTCTGCTTTCCGCCCCGTGCCTTCGTTGTTGCACATTTCTGAGCTCTGGTTGGCTTTGGTATTTCCCCTTCCTTCTGTGCTGTGCTGATTTGGGGCTGTCTAAGCTCAATTGGCAATTAACTGTTTTTAAGTTACTAACATTTACTAACACTCACTGGGTGGTGTAATTCTTAGATAGGCACATTACTAATATTACTAATTTAGACAGGGAGTTTGTTGTCATGATTCCTGCTTTGCTATTTCAAGTCTTGCTGTGCTTTTCTGTTCTGAACATTCATGCTGCTTTCAAACTGCATACTTAATTGGTACTTAAGCTGAGCACGCTCATTCTCTTAATGAGAAAGTCTTGTCATCCAATCTCTGTCCATGTCTTGATCTTGCCATGCCTCTTGTTTCTCCTCCTCCAGGTGTTGCCCCTCATGTGTCCTTGATTTCCTAGCCTTTATCTGGATGCGGTGGAAGTTGGCTGGCAGACAGTGTCTCGCTCAGTGTTCAAGTTCTAGTTCTTGTTTGCAAGTTTGGTCGCTCATGTTCACGCCTTCTAGTCATTGTTTCCAAGTCTTGTGCATAGCCCTTGTATATATATATATAGCCATAGTTTTGTTATTTATTTTTCTTGGATTTCTGCCTGGAGTTTCCAGTGGTTTTTTGTTTTTGCCTTTTTAGCTCTTTAGTTCTTTGCTCTGTGAAGCTCACCTTAGTTTGTTTTTTGCAACCCTTTGGGCCAAGTTTTTCGTTGGCCCTCGTGCCTGTTTTGTTTTGTTTGAATAAAATCCTCATTCCCATCTCCCCGCATCTGGTGTCTTACTGATCCCATATCAGTTTGTGCTGGCTTTGAAGAAAAATGGCCAAAACTCTTAACTTTATTATGGAGAAAAGGCTTGTTTCGTATTTAGAGAGGTTACCGGTGACCACTGATATTCAACTGCACTGATATTGATAAATTCATACTAAACTCAACCAGAAAATCATTCGTTCATATTAAATTTCATGCCTTAAAGCTTTAATTGTGTTAAATACATGATTTTTTTTAATGATTTGACAGCAAATCATTTTGAGACTTTGGGGAGACACTTGGGTAGCTGTATAATTTGGCTAATAGCATGTAGGTAATCTAGAATGTAATGTTGAAGATGAATTCTACTTGTGCTCAAGGAGTTTATGATACCAGAAATGTATAGTTTTAAGCCCCAGCAGTTTTTCAATCGTCAGAATAATTTTTTTTGCAATTTCAATGGTGAATTCTCATGAAGATTTTTTATGTTTGCTGATCATTTTCTCTACCAAAATCATCCAGACTGGGCTTAACAAAAAAAGTCAATACTGCCATCTGGTTGCTTTTTTCCACATTACAATACTGAAACCTGCAAACATGCCTCCTGATTCCCTATGCTACACTGCTACCCATAGGACTCAAGAGGTATTGCATATGCGGACAGATCTTACAACACAGACGCACAGCTAGTGATGTTACGTCTGACACTATATTTATCAAAGGGGCAGTGTCCAAATGAAGCCTGTTTCGAGGCCTGTATTGTTTTTCAGAATATCACGTGACCAAGACAAATGAGGCCCCGGTTCTCTGAAATCACGTGATTGCCTCGTTGTGTGATTCGATTCACTAAAAAAGTCGCGAGAAATTCAAGACGTGTTCTGCGTTATCTGGTGAGGTACATGCAGAACACTGGAGATACTGCAGCCAACAAAAAGGAGGACATCATCCATTTGGGGACATTTTGATATGATATCTCCCAATAGGATAAAACATAATATACATCTGCTGATATCAATCACGTGGAGGATGAGTGGTGTGTGTGTCTGAATAGATACAAACGCACAGAGAGAGAAAGAGAGAGAGAGAGATGTTTGTTTGCAGATGTAGCCCACATGTGAACATCACACTAGCACTGCTGTACATCAAATGACCAGCAGATGTCAGTACTCCCAAATGAACTGTTATACGGGGCTTCATGATCAGCTTTTATGAAGCAATTTGCTGGAAAGATTTAATACATTCACGGGGCCTCATCACACCATCACTAGGCACAGCATTGATGCCACGTAGTTCATCATTTTAGCAATATGCACAAGCTTCGTCGAAGTAAAGAGAAATAATATATAACGGCAATGCAAAAAAAAAAGGGGGGGGGGTCACTATCTGCAAATCATTGTATTCTGTTTTTATTCACGTTTTACATAACGTCCCAACTTCATTTGCATTGGGGTTTGTACACCTACCTGTGCCTGAACAACCTTAAGGGGCCAACAGAGAGCGTTAAGCCTAACAAATAGTCAATAACAATGTGGCTGGGATTCGTACACACAACCACTGGGCTCCCAGAAGAACATCTCCACTAAGGGACACTTGGAGGCCCTTTGTAGTACAACTTTTGTCAGGAACTGTACACCCCCACACCAGGGGATGTGCAATGCAATGTACTGTCATGTATGGTTATGTTGTTCAATATCACGTAAAGTATTGAAATGTGATGTATTGTCCCATAATTCCCTGTGATGTAATGTAACGAGGTTGTGCCGTAGGGCTCTTCACTGCACCCATCAGATGCTCCATTACTTCAGCCTCATCATTCACTCAGCAGGACCACATGGCAGTGCGGTCAGCCTTTACTGGAACACAGAACATGCGGCTACCTCACTTGACTGCAGGGCTGTGGGTGAGGATCTGAAAATGTCAGAGCACTGTGGCTCGAAGCAGAAGACAACAGGGGCCGGTTGCATAAACTTAGTTTAACACTGGTTTTCACTGTAGACTGGTCTTAAATTGTCAAGTTAGACTAGTCTAATTAAGACTGTGTGTTGCATAAAGCTTAAGACTGACTTAATTTGAGGCAGAAAAATTAGCCACCTCTCCCCCTGGCTAAGACTGAGATGAGAGCTTTGTTGCCATGGCAGCACATTGTTAGAACACCTGTTAGAGGACACAAAGATACGGCAATATTTATTGTTTTTCTCAAAAAAAGGAAAAAAAAAATTTTACATTGGAAACAGGATTATCAGCTCTGTTATTTATTTATTTATTTTTGTAAGGGGTTCTCCTCCGGTTTTTTTTTTTTTTTCTCGTTCACATTTCCGTTTTAAGCTGCTTTCACACCAGACGCGAAACGAATTTTCCGCACGACAGATTACATTCTAAGTAAATGCAAAGACCCGAATATACACATGTATTCGCGTCTTTGCGTTGACGTTGAATGCAACTTGTCGTGCGAAAAATTCGTTTCGCGTCCGGTGTGAAAGCGGCTTTTGATTCTTGCACCAAAGTTTTTGAACATCTTTTACGGTTCTCACGACCGTTGATACTGTTCGTCTCTCCGGAATTTTCTCCCCTAACTTGATGACGTGTCAAATTTTTTGTTTGCTTGATTAAAACGATTGAATAAAATACTTTTTTCGGCATTATATTCCACCAGCAATCAAAGCTTTTCTGTTCCGTTTAAGTGCGGTGATCTCCCGCTGCCACCGAGTGTCACTGTTGTGTCCGCCATTTTTTTCTGCTCTGTGAAGTGTCTTATTTTACCCATGGTACATAGCGCGACAGGCCATCTAAGTCAGTCTTAAATAAGTCACTCATAGACAGGTTTTATGCAACAGGCTTATATATGTGTCCATAGTAAGTCTGACTTGAAATTACATTTAAGTCTAAGACTGGGTCTAATTTTATGCAACCGGCCCCTGGTCTCACTGCTTCTCGCTGCATGAGACAGTGGCTTGACAAGCACGTCTTTGGACTGTGGGTGAGTACTGGTGTACCTGGGTAAATATGCAGGCAAACACAGGTAGGAGATTCAAAATGATTAGATCTCTCTGTGGTTTTGCTATGTATAAGCTGTGTGTCAAAGGATGCACTAAGGAACCGAGTGCAGATCAGCACAAAATATCTCTGAGGCCTTTAACGACAACCTTAGGCCTCTCCCACACGGAGACGGAGATTTTCGAAAAAAAACGGTTTCCACGAACATAGACCAAAAATGGAGAAGAAAGTGCATGCTTCTTCCTCCTTCTCGATTCTTGGTTTATTTTCGTATAAACACTACAGCGCCATAGAATGCCACACACGGGCCTGGGGGTTGTGATGGGGGGCTATCAGGTCATCATTTTCAAAAAAATCCCGTTTTGGTTGTCCGCACGAAAACGTTGGGGTGGGTTTTTCAGATTCTCACTCTGGAACCCATTTTCAAAAAATACTATTTTCGAGCTGCATTTCTGCCGTCTCCGTGTGGAAGCAAGGCCGAAACGATGAAATATTTATGCGTTTCAAAAAAAAATTGTTCTCATGTGGACGGGCCTTTAGATGACATGACAACTTAATACAAGGGAAAAGACTGGTGCAGAAGTGATGGGGTCCGATTCAGTCGATCAATATACAGCATCAGTGTGGAGTGTTTCAAAGCCGTGGTCATAAACGGTCTAGGGACAGAAGCCAGGTGGTCAAGACAAATTGCTGAACCTGCTGGACAAAATGTCCACTTTGGCACCAGGGCTGTGTCAGTGAGGGGCCCGTATCTACTCCAGAGAATGCAAGGGAGCAGGGGTAAAGTGCACAAGGTACATAGAAGCATTTTCTTGATAATATCGAAGATGGGAAGTGCTACACTCAAGATAAAGATCGGGCTAGTATACTTCAGACAGGCAGAGACCAGGCAGGCATACAACATGTCAGATAAACCGACAATCCAGGAAAGACAGCACACAAACAAGCAACTTATATAGACATACAGTGCCGTGAAAAAGTATTTTCCCCTTTCCCGAGTTCTTACTTTTTTGTATATTTGTCAAGCTTAAATCTTTCAGAGCATCAAACAAGTTTTAATATTAGACAAAGACAACCCGAGTAAATACAAAATGCATTTTTAAATGAAAAGTTCATTTATTAAGGCAAAAAGCAATCCAAACCATCCTGGCCCTATGTGAAAAAGTAATTGCCCCCTAAATCCTAATAACTGGTTGTGCCATCCTTGGAAACATCAACTGCAATCAAATGTTTGCAATAACTGGCAAGGAGTCACTCACATCACTGCGGAAAAATTTTAGCCCGCTCTTCTTTTCAGAATTATTTTAATTCAGCCACATTGGAGGGGTTTTGAGCACGAGTGGCCTGTTTAAGGTCATGCCACTGCATCTCAATAGGATTTGAGCCCGGACTTTGACAAGGCTACTCTAAAATCTTCATTTTGTTTTTTTTAAGCCATTTAGAGGTCGACCTGCTGGTGTGTTTCAGATCATTGTCCTGCTGCAAAACACAAGTGCGCTTGAGCTCGAGATCACAATCTGAGGGTTGAACATTCTCTTTCAGGATTTTCCAGTAGAGAGCAGAATTCATAGTTCCATCAATTATGACAAGTCATCCAGGTCCTGAAGCAGAAAAGCAGCCCCCAACCATCTCACTACCACCACCATGTTTGACTGTTGGTATGATTGATGCGAGATCAGAAAGACACCAGGTGCAAGATGCTGGGGAATTGGGAATTTATTAAAACAAAAGAAAACAGGCACTCCCAACCTAAATTAGTAGTATTAGTAATGTGCCTGTCTAAGAATCACACCTCCCGTGACTGTTAGTAAATGTTAGTAACTTAAAAACAGTTAATTGCCAATTAAGCTTAGGCAGCCCTGAATCCAGCACAGCACAGAAGGAAGGGGGAAATACCAAAAGCCAACCAGAGCTCTGAAATGTGCAACAACGAAGACACGGGGCGGAACGCAGACAAGCGGTGGAGTGTCTGGGCAGACCTTGCAAAACAAAAGACATGGAAAAGTAAAAACATGAACAATATACATGAACTATGAAATGTGATATTCTAATACCAAGACTGCTAAAGCCATGACATGAGTAATGACTATGAACTATGGAACCTGGCAAAAGAAACTGTGAAAACCCCAAAAATACTGTCCTGGCCAAAGGCCCAGGACCCTGGAAAACAACAATGATGTTGTTTTTATGAAATGCTGTGTTAGTGTTACGCCTTATGTAATGGGAGGCACACCTTCCAAAAAGTTCAACGTATGTCTCGTCAGTCCACAGAATATTTTCCCAAAAGTCTCGGGGATCATCAAGATGTATTTTGGCAAATGTGAGACGAGCCTTCGTGTTCTTTTTCAGAAGTGGTTTTCACCTTGGAACTCCCCCATGGATGCCATTTTTTGCCCAGTTTCTATCTTATTGTTGAATCAAGAACACTGACTTTAACTGAGGCAAGTGAGGCCTGCAGTTCTTCAGATGATGTTCTGGGTTTTTTTGTGACCTCCTGGATGAGTAGTTGATGCGCTCTTGGAGTAATTTTGGTAGGCTGGCCCCTCCTAGGAAGGTTCACCACTGTTCCAAGTTTTCTCCATTTGTGGATAATGGCTCTCACCGTGATTCGCCGGAGTCCCAAAGCCTTAGAAATGGCTTTGCAACCCTTTCCAGACTGATAGATGACAATTTCTTTGTTTCTCATTTGTTCTTGAATTTCTTTAGTTCACAGCATGACTTGTTGCTTTTTGATATCTTTTAGCCTACAACCCCAAATCCGAAATAGCTGGGACGAAGTGTAAATTCTGAATAATTGAAAATGCAATGACTTATAGATCACATAACCCAATATGTTATTTACAATAGAAAATATATAATATTTTACATTTTGAAACTGAGACATTTAAAATTTTTATCCACAAAATGAGCGTATTTCAGAAATTCTGGCTGCAACAGGTTTCAAAATAGATGGGACACATGCAAAATAGGGCTGAAAAAAGCAATTAATATATAAGAGAATCTGGTGAAAGAACATTTAGCAAGTAATTGAGTTAACTGGCATCAGATGTGTAACATGATTGGCTATAAAAGGGATTTCTTAGAGATGCTGAGTATCTCAGAAGTAAAGATGGCCAGAGGCTCTCCAACCTGTGAAGGCTTGTGTAAAAAAAATTGTGAAATACTTTAAAAACAATGTTTCTCAACGTAAAATTGCAAAGGCTTTGACGGTCTCATCATCAAAATTGCAAAACATTATCAAAAGGTACACAGAAACTAGAAAAATCTCTGTGTGTAAGGGATAAGGCCGAAGACCTTTACTGGATGCCAGTGATCTTCAGGCCCTCAGACGCCACTGCATCACTCACCGGCATGATTCTGTCATTGACATTACTAAATGGGCCCAGGAATACTTCAATAAACCACTGCCTGTAAATATAGACCGCTGTGCCGTCCACAGATGCCACCTAAATCTCTAACATGCAAAAAGGAAGCCATTGTTGAGCATGATCCATTACATTACATTACATTACATTACAGGTACTTAGCAGACGCTCTTATCCAGAGCGACGTACAAAAGTGCATAAGAACAGTACAAAAAGTGCAGACCTCCTAGGAGACAAGTAAAAGTGCTAACAGTAAGTGACAGAACACGTTCCATTGTTACAGATCTAGTCTAATAACAAAAAGGCAAGGTCAAGGGCAAGTGAACAAAATGGCAACAAGGTTAAGTGCAGAGGCAAGTGCAACAAAGAGCAATAAAATAAGTGCAATAGAAGGGCAACAGGTCAAGTGTCACAAAGGGGCAGGAAAATCAAGTAAACTGACAAAATAGAGTGCAACAAACTGAAGGGAAACCAAATCAAGTGGCACAGTCAGGAAGTAGGGAAAACAGAATTAAGTGCAACAAATCAAAAGGATGTAGGGACAGGAATCAAGGCAGTGGAGTAGGGGAAAGATGGAGCCTGAAGAGGTGGGTTTTTAGGCGGCGCTTGAAGATGCTCAAGGATTCTGCCGTTCTGACCTCGATAGGTAGATCATTCCACCAACGAGGTGCCAGGACAGACAGCAGCCTTGAGCGGGAAGGGGAGGAGCGGAGAGGGGGAGGAGCCAGGCGACCGGAAGTGGCAGAGCGGAGTGCTCTGGCAGGGGTGTAGGACCTGAACAGTCTCTGGATGTAGGCTGGAGCAGTCTTGTTGACTCCCTGATAGGCTAGCACCAAAGTCTTGAATTTGATGCGAGCAGCAACAGGGAGCCAGTGGAGCTTTGTGAGCAGGGGGGTGACGTGGGAGTGTCTTGGGAGGTTGTGGACCAGACGAGCTGCAGCGATCTGGATGAGCTGCAGGGGTCTTATGGCAGATGCTGGGAGGCCGGCGAGGAGGGCGTTGCAGTAGTCCAGGCGGGAGAGGATCAGCGCTTGGACTAGGAGCTGCGTTGAGTAGCTGGTGAGGAAGGGCCGGATTCTACGGATCCAGAAGCGCTCCCATGTTCTGTGGGCCAAGGCTCATTTAAAATGGACTTAAGAAAAGTGGCAAAGTGTCCTGTGGTCAGACGAGTCCAAATTTGACATTCTTGTTGGAAATCATGGCCGACATTTTAAAAAGTACCATGAATGCTGAAAGGTACAGTATATCAAGGTTTTAGAGTAACATATGCTCCCCTCCAGATGACATCTATTCCAGGGAAGGCCTTGTGTATTTCAGCAGGACAATGCAAAACCACATACTGCCGCTAGTACAGCAGCATGGCTTTGTAGTGGAAGAGGCCGTGCGCTGAACTGGCCTGCCTGCCATCCTGATCTTTCACTGATTGAGAACATTTGGCGCATAACTAAACGAAAAGTCCGTCAAAGGAGACCCAAAACTCTCCAGCAGCTGGAACCCTGTATTAAACAAGAGTGGGATCAAATTCCAATGGCTAAACTCCAGAAACATGTCTCCTCAATGCCCTGACGCCTCCATTTTGTGTTAAAAAGAAGAGGGGATGCTACAACATGGTAAACAGGCCCTTGTCCCAACTTTTTTGAGACCTGTTGCAGCCATAAAATTTAAAATGAGCTCATTTTGTGGATAAAATAGTAAAATTTCTCAGTTTCAGCATTTCCTATGTTTTCTCTGTTCTACTGTGAGAAAAATAATGGCTGTTGTGATTAGAAAGTAATTGCGTTTTGATTTTTTCTGACAATTTACACTTCCTCCCAACTATTTCGGAATTGGGGTTGTACTTCACCTTGTCAGATAGGTTCTTTTGAAGTGATTTCTTGATTAAACAGGTCTGGCAGTAATCTGGCATGGGTATGGCTAGTGAAACTGGACTCAAAAAATGTGGCTAATCACAGTTAATTCATGATTTAACAAGGGAAGGCAATTACTTTTTCACATAGGGCCAGGTAGGCTTGGATAGCTTTTCCCCCTTAATAAATGAAATCATAATTTAAAAACTGCATTTTGTATTTACTCAGATTATCGTTTTCTTATTTTAAAATTTGTTTGATGATCTGAAACATTCAGGTGTGAAAATATGCAAAAAAGTAAGAAATCAGGAAGGGGCCAAATTATTTTTCATGGCACTGTAAGGAAATGAGAAACGTACGGGGAACATACCAGGACACAAGGAGGAAGGGGAATGAAACAGGACGATATTGAAGGGGACCTAACATGCTGATCCTTCTTTTAATACATATTTGTAATGTTATATTATTGGTTGTCCGTGCTCAACCACTGAAAAGTTTCTAAACATAAGACACATGGATTTTGCAGTAATCCAAGAACGTTATTTTGTGAGCATGATTTCCTCTCTGAACAGCTCCTCCCGAGATCTTCACCAGATCTGGGTAAAACCTGACGTCAGGTAGTGCCGTCCAATTAGTGCAGCCCTAGCCAGAGCCAACCACTGCGCACCAGTTTTCCACACCAGAAACTATTCTAGCAGGCACTAACAACAGCAGATCATACTATGCCTTAGTAGCATTGACACTTTTGGAAAAACAAAAAAAGAACCGCAGATCATTTGAGGTGCAATTTTGTCAGTATCTCTCCCAAAGCTACTTGTCCATTTACTTTTGGACGCAAAGAAAAACAAATATTTCTCCTCCAAAAGACGATGCCTCCAGAAATCAGTGGGTAGCTTTTTTGGTTTGCTGGCAGCAAACAGCAACGGCCAAAGGGAATGTTAGGTGTTTGTGCTCAGCATTTCACCAAAGACAGCTTTGTCAATAAAGGATAATTTGACACAGGATAAGTGTTTCAGCTGCTTCTCAAACCTGAAGCAGTTGCATCGATCAAGCAGTCGGAGCCATGAGCTGTAAGTAACCATATAACAGCAAATAATGTAAGTGAAGCAAACGTGTTACGGGTGGCTAGCAGGACCGCTAGAGATAGCACTAACGACTGGCCTCAAATGCAGGCTTTGTAAAATACCTGAAGATAAAGCCTGTATCGGTCACGACTGTCCGTGACTCACAGACACAGAAACTGTAAGTTGCTTTTACTGCATAAGCCAACCTGACATGATAGCCAGCTGATTGTGGCTGTAGCACAGCAGCTAACGAAGCCAAGTTATTGTTGCTAATGTTTGTGTCCTAAATATGCAAGAGTGATATCAGGGGAAATTCTACAGTAGGTGTGTCAACATTAACCTCATTTGAAGCTAACTTTTAATACTTGTTTGTAATTTGGATGCTTAGCACAACTGTTCACAGCAACAGAACTTGCTGTCTGTAAAACCTGTATTGCCAGAGTTTGTCTCTGTGGTTATGACAGCTCAGTTACCAGCTACTGCATATTAGTTTGCGTGTCGTGCTAATTAAAAATGCTCCAGGTTAACTTATATGCAGTAATTCTGATCGGTATGCTTGTGTTACTTCGGTAAGCATCAATGTGGCAGTTTTATCATAACATTGCCCGATTGTAGCCACAACAGTTAGTGATCGCTTCATTTATCCATGATCGGGATCAGACAGATACTTCACAAATGTCTGAGCAAGTTCTCTGGTGCTACCATGAAAGCAATGCGAAATGCAGAAGCTCTACCGGTTTACAAATTATTTCTCTGCACTACCTTGACATAATTTCATCCCCCTTTAAAAATTGTTGTGGCTTATAAAAAGCTGAAATAGGCGGTGGTTAAGTAGGTAATTCTTTCCTGCAGAAGTGATCAATTCGCTTGCTCCACATAAGCAACTTGTCCGTGCTAACGGAACTTACGGTCTGCAAAACCTGTATTATATTCATAACATAACCAAGCTCTCGCAAGCTGTTGCGTACTATCCATGAAGCTGCTTCCACATCAGACAGGGAACAAATTTTTCTCAGGACAGATTAGCCTACATTCAGAGTCAATTGTAATGTTGAAAAAAAAAGCCACCAGATGGCAGTGTTGACATTTTTTTGTTAAGCCCAGTTTGGAGCTAGGGTTTGGGCATGTCTTGGGCATGCCTACGAGGGAAAAGTCTGGAAGGTGGGAGGGGGCTGGAAAAGAGTATATAAGGAGAAAAATTGAGAGAGTAAAATAGTAGGAGAAATTGCAAGGAGAAATAGTGGAAGGATACATTTGTCCAGACCTGTCGCTCTTTTCAAGACCTGTGAAGCATTTTTTGTGGATTTTTCCCCATGTTGGAGCATTTTCCTATCCCAAGACATTGCAACAAAGCAGCCCCATTTCAAGGGACTGTAACTATCTCATTTTCTTTATTATTCCAATCAGGCCCGCCGACAGGGGGGGACAAGCGGGTATCTTGTCCCGGGGCCAGGGAGGAGGGGGGCCCAGAACTGGGCCCTCATGAAATTGTGGAATAATTATTCTATTTTATTTTAAAATATGCCTATTTGTGGAAGAAATGTATATTATTTGCATAAAAGAAATGATTTCTAATTGTTTTTACCTTTATTGTCCTTGAAATAGGGATCAAGAACCCCCTGCCACTCCCAACACAAAAATGGTTTGGCCTGTGATCAAAAATGCCGATGTGTGTCAGTGTGAGTCAGGGGCACAAAAAAGCAAAAGAAAAAAGAAAAAGAGAAGAAGAAACCAGGAGCCTCAGGGACTCACTAAATAAATATTTTTAAAAAGGATTCTTCTGATGATGCAGGTACGAGTAAAGGCAGGGCAGAGCCAGGTAAGGCACAGAGCAGCCGCCGTTTTCCAGCCCCGTTAAGTCACCCGGTCCAGCTTTTCTTGCCCTCCGCCCCCCCCAGGCTAAGCGTCACGTGTTTATTTATTTTACTGTAAATAAGTTTTTATGCACCAAAATAGGGCCCTATGATTCAGTGACGTGCGGTGCAGGTTAGTTTGGTGAGGCAGAAACCTCTCTTTAGCTCGATTAGCAATTAACGATTAACTAGTTTCGTAAGACGTATTCGGCAGAATGACGGGCAGTTTAAGTTTCCGTGGCGTTATTCCGCAAGTACATTGAACCTGAAATGCTCAACAGCAGATTTGCGGGTACTTGCATCCAGGAAGCTGAAGCAATGTTATCAATAAATATGAACACAGTTCCACTTATCCAGAGTTCAGTGTTTAATCAGTAGCCAAAAGTCTGTGTCACCGTCTCACCTCACCGCACGTCTCAGGCCTCCTGTAAGCAAATACTCGCAAATCTGCAGTTTCGTCAGCATTTCAAGTTCGATATACTGAGTAATAACGCCGCGGAAATTTAAATCGCCCGTCACTCTGCCGAATAGTCTTACTAAACTAGTTAAATTTAAGTCAAGAGCGCATCAGCCACACGGGATTTTTGAAATGTTCGGTTCCTTATCGCGCTGATAGGATCGGAGCATATACTGTTGTTATGGCCCCAATTTGTTATTATATTTACAACATCCACAACAGCAAGGGATGACAGACAATTTTAAAACTTAAACACATTTAATTAACAAAGGCAACTAACAACTAACTAATCTACTGACTAATCTAATAACCAAGATTGATTAACAAGAAAAACAGAAATATTTACAGTCCCTTTTAGTTGGGTTCCTTGGTGATGTCCTGGGTGAGGAAAATGCTCTAACACGGGCAAAAATCCACCATAAGCTTCACAGGTCTTAAACAGAATGACAGGTCTGGTCACGTGTATCCTTCTCCTTGCAATTTCTCCTACCACTTTACCATCTCAATTCTCCCTCCTTATATTCTCTTTTGCAAACCCCTCCCACCTTTTAGACTTTTTTTTTCTTTTCTCTGGGACTTGTTTCAGACATGCTCAGTACATGTCCAAATCTAGCTCCAGTCTGGGCGTAACAAAAAAAAGGTAAATACGGCCATCCAGTGGCCTATATTCACATTACACCTCCATTCCAAAAGGGAAAAATTTTGACTCATGAAGGCAAAATTTTTCTTTTCAATACAAAATGGTTAAGTGGACACTTGTCTATATACACATATCATACAATATTCAAATAAACACGTGATATATATATATATATATATATATATATTCAAACACGGGATAAGCAATCAGCAATTACAATGTCAGTACCCTTTACATGCTTAATTTCCAAGTCAAACTCCTGTGAAATCAAACTCCAATTCAACAATCTCCAATTCTTGTTTTTTATCTTACTCAAAAACATTAACGGACTGTGGTAAGTGTACACAATCATTGGCTTTTGCCCTGTACAAACATAAACATCAAAGTGTTGTAAAGATAGAACCAGAGCCAACAGCTCTTTCTTTATTGTGGAATAGTTCCTTTGGTGGCGACTGAACTTCCTGGAGAAGTATGCCACGGGATGCTCAATGTCATCAGAGTCACTTCTCTGTAGGAGCACAGATCCACAAGCTTAGTCGCAAGCATCGACCGCGATGGAGAACGGTTTGTTGAAGTCAGGATATTTGAGCACAGGGAAGTGACACAGCAGAGACTTCAGCGATCGAAGGCTCTCTGGCATGCATCATCCCAAGTGAACTTACGCCTTCCTTCAGCTGGTTAGTGAGACTGAGAGCAATCTCAGCAAAGTTCTTGCAGAACTTGCGGTAGTACCCGATCATTCCAAGGAAGCGGCGCAAAGCTTTTTTGTTGTCAGGAACTGGAAAGTCCTTGATGGCTTGGACTTTAGCATTTATGGGTGCCACCTTACCCTGGCCTATGACGTAGCAAAGATAGGTGACAGTAGCACAACCAAAGTCACTCTTGTTCAGGTTAACAGTTAGGTTAGCCTGGGTCAGGCGCTGGAACAACGTCTCTACATCTTTTAGATGTTCTTCCCAGGAGTCACTCCATGTGATCAGGTCATCGATGTATGTACCTGTGTGTGGCAATCCGGCGATTGTAGACTGTATCATCCTTTGGAACGTGGCTGGGGCATTTTTCATGCCAAAGGGTAGGACTTCATACTGGTACAACCCAGATGGTGTGGCAAAAGCAGAGATGCTCTTGGCCCTCTCAGTTAAAGGCACACACCAATAACCCTTCAATAAATCAATCTTGGTCAGAAACTTTGCTTGCCCTACTCTATCAATACAATCATCAATCCTTGGTATTGGAAACACATCAGTTCTAGTTACAGCATTGACTTTGCGATAATCTGTACAGAATCTAGTACTTCCATCAGGTTTTGGAACTAGCACACAGGGTGAACTCCAATCTGAGTTGGAGGGTCTGATAATATCATGTTCTAACATGTACTCAACCTCTTTCTCAGCAATCTTTCTCTTTTCAGGATTCATCCGGTACGGATGCTGTTTTATTAGTTGGGCATCACCAACATCTACATCATGAGAGGCTATAGAAACTCTCTTTGGAACATCAGGAAACAGATCCTCACATTTCTTGATCAACCTCTCAAACTGATCTCTCTGTGAGGGTTCTAAGTGCTGGAGTTTTACATTAAGATTTTGCAACACTTCAGAATTTGACAATTTACATGAAAGAACTTCAGCTTTAATCCTAGGTTCATCATCTTGAAACTCCCCCTCATCTTCATAGGAGAATCTGAAGTGACAGCTGCAACCCTAGCATTTCTGTCATGATAAGGCTTCAGCATGTTAATGTGACACAATTGTTTTGGTTTTCTCCTATCTGGAGTCTTCACAATGTAATTGAGATCATTGAGTTTTGTCAGAATTTCATAAGGACCATGAAATCTAGCCTGCAATGGATTGGACTGCAAGGGAAACAACACAAGAACCTTGTCTCCTGGTTTAAACTCACGGCTTCTAGTCTTATGATCATACCAAGTTTTCATTTTTCCCTGACTTGATTTCAAGTTCTCTTTTGGCTAGGTCCCAAGCTGCACGCAGTCTTTCTTTGAACTTGCTAACATAGTCAACCAGACTGATATGCGGTTCTTTCTCTTGCCATTGTTCACTCAACAATAGCAAAGGTCCTCTCACTTCATGGCTAAACACTAGCTCAAACGGACTGAATCCAGTTGACTCCTGCACTGCTTCTCTAGCTGCAAACAACAGCAAATGAACACCTTCATCCCAGTCTTTCTCATGATCATGACAATAAGTCCTCATCATTGTCTTGAGAGTGGAATGAAACCGCTCTAAAGCACCCTGACTTTCTGTATGATAGGCACTATAAAGAATCTGCTTTGCACCTGGGTCATACACAACCTGCTGAAACAATCCGGAAGTGAAATTGCTACCTTAGTCTGACTGAATTTCCCTGGGAAGGCCAAACAACGTGAAGAACTTTATCAAAGCCTTTGAGATTGCAATTACCTTGATGTTGCGTATAGGTATGGCTTCAGGGAATCTGGTAGATGCACACATGATTGTCAACAAGTACTGATTTCCAGATCTAGTCTTGGGTAATGGACCAACACAATCAACAATGACCTTAGAGAAGGGCTCCCCAAATGCTGGGATAGGCTGCAATGGAGCTACAGGTGGGTCTAACTGGTGTTTTCCAACTACTTGACATGTGTGACAGGTTTTGCAAAAGTTGGAAACATCTTTCCGAAGCCTAGGCCAGAAAAAGTGTTTCATGATCTTATCAACAGTCTTGTTAACACCAAGATGACCTCCTAAAGGTAAACTATGAGCCATTGTTAAGATCTCATTCCTGAAGATCTTCGGAACAACAATTTGCTTGACCACTGCCCAATCTGCATTGGCAGGGATATCAGGAGGGCGCCACTTCTGCATCAACACACCATCCTTGAGAAAATACCGAACTGGAACTGCGTCTATTGCTTTATCAGGAAGAGCTCTCCTCTTTAGTACACAAATTTCAGGATCATTAGTTTGCTCCTCAATCAACCGCTTTCTGGACAGAGACAAGTCTCCAGACACATCAGAATCACCAGACCCATCCGGCTGTCTGAGAACTGATAAAAGTATCTGATAAGTCCTCAAACGGAGAAACCATAGTAGGCCGAACAGAGTCATAAGGCGAACCACCTGAGTAATGACTATTCAATGTGCTGGACGGCACCACATCATCTACTTCTTGAGCCTTCTTGGCCATAGCACGAGTCACTGCGCAAGAAGGATACAGAGATGGGTCCTCATCACCATCTTCAGTGCTTGGCTGTGAAGTAAGATGTACAGGGGGAACTACTTTGCCCCCAGCCAGGTCATTGCCTAGCAACCTTTGATAGGTAGACTTGACATAAGTTCCACCTTTACCTGTCCTGTAACTAAATCTGACTTCAAGAATATAGAGCGCAGGGGTACAGATACAGTCCTCCCTTCAATACCTTGTACAAGTATGAAATCCCCAGAAGCGGTCTCATCACGTAACTCCAAGGAGTCCATCAACAAAAGTGACTGAGAAGCTCCGGTATCCCTTAGGATATATATGGGGACAGGAGAAGTATGCTCATTCAGAGCCCCAAATCCCTCTGACACAAATGGAAGAAATTCCTCCCTCACAAAGTCAGCAGTATCAGGCTTTTTAGCCCCACAAGAAGCAGGCAATTTAGCAGATCGGTTATCTACTACAGGGGTTTCTAACCTTGTTTTCACAAAGGCATTTGGTTTGGTATCCTTTTCTTTTTCTTTCTTAGCTTTAAGGAACCAACAGTTAGTTGTGACATGACCAGATTTCTTGCAATAACTGCAAACTAGACCACTTTTGTCACTGTCAGCTTTCACACTTTGATCAGACCTGTTACTGGATTTCTGAGCACCATCACCAGATTTGTCTTTGTCTTTGGGTGAGGAATCTTGGGTATCACCGTTCCCTTTTTTCTGAAATTGGAACCATCTATTGTTACTGCCAGACTGAAATTTGGACTTATATGTGAGAACATATTCATCTGCAAATTTGGCAGCTGACTGCAAATTCAGTGCTTGCTTCTCATTAAGGTAGGTCTTAATATCATCCTTAACTCAGTTCTTGAATTCTTCAACTAACACCATCTCTTTTAGTGAGTTGAAATCATCCTTGACCTCCATAGAAGTATAACAGCGCTCAAAGCAAACCTTCTTCTCATTCGCAAATTCCATATAAGTCTGATTTTCAGATTTCTTCAGACCTCTGAATTTCTGGCGGTAAGCCTCTGGAACCAACTCATAAGCTCTCAAAATAACCTTTTTGACAACCTCATAATCAGAGGAATCATCTGCAGACAAAGCCTAGTAGGCTTGTTGAGCTTTACCCTTGAGGACAGTTTGCAACATCAGAGGCCAGTGTTCCTTTGGCCACTGGCATCTCTTTGCTACCTTTTCAAAACACTGGAAATAGTTGTCAACATCCTTTTCCGAAAATGGAGGCACCAGTTTTACCTCCTGGCTAGCACAAAATTTATTTTTAGATTCAATTTTAATTTTTAGTAGCTCCATTTGGAGTCTTTCTTCTCTATCCAACTTCTCTAATTCAAATCTCTCTGTCTCTGTCTCTCTCTTTCTGCTCTTTCCTCTTTCTCTCTCTCAAATTCTAGCATTTTTAATTTGAGATCCATTTCTATATTTGGATTTTCCACTGGAAACTGTTCCAGATCTCCGGGTGCAAACACATTTTCATCAATGTAATATTCAACAATCTCTCTAGCCAGTCTTGCTTTTCGCATGGCTGGTTTTACCTCTGTCAGCTCTGAATGTCTGCATATTTCTAGTAGTTCTGTCTTTTTAAAAGACTTCAAAACCTCTACGGTTGGTGATGCCAAGAAATCATCCATTGCTGTCTATCTGTCAATATATATATATATATATATATATATATATATATATATATATAGGAAAATTCACAAAAACAATTTTACAATTTGAAATGTTAGATGTTTCAGTAAATGACTCACACAATGGTCTATCCCGGACTTGAGCCCCCAATTTGTTATGGCCCCAATTTGTTATTACATTTATGACATTTATGACAGCAAAGGATGACAGACAAAAATTTTAAAACTAAAACACTTTTAACTAATCTACTATCTACAGACCAAGATTGATTATATACAAAAACCGAAATATTTACAGTCCCTTTGGTGGGTTGCTTGGTGATGTCCTGGGTGAGGAAAATGCTCTAACACAGGCAAAAATCCACTAAAAGCTTCACAGGTCTTGAACAGAATGACAGGTCTGGTCACATGTATCCTTCTCCTTGCAATTTCTCCTACTACTTTACTTTCTCAATTTTACTCCTTATATACTCTTTTGCAGACCCCACCCACATTTTAGACTTTTTTTTTCTTTTCTCTGGGACTTGTTTCAGACATGCCCAGAACATGTCCAAACCTAGCTCCAGTCTGGGCTTAACAAAAAAAGGTAAATACTGCCATCCAGTGGCCTATATTCATATTACAGCTTGCTCTGCTAATTTAAAATGCTCCTGGTTAACTTATAACTTAGGGCGGCATGGTGGCATAGTGGTTAGCACTACTGCCTCACAGCAAGAAGGCCGTGGGCCGTGGGCAAGAAGGCCGTGGGGCCTTTCTGTGTGGAGTTTGCATGTTCTCCCCGTGTTCGCGTGGGTTTCCTCCGGGTACTCCGGTTTCCCCCACCCATCCAAAACATGCAATATAGGAACCCTCCCTCCCTCCTGTATGGCTGTGTGTGAATGTTTGGTGGTGGTCGGAGGGGCCGTAGGCGCATACTGGCAGCCACGCTACCGTCAGTCTGCCCCAGGGCAGATCATAGTTTACCACCATCAGAGTGTGAATGAATAATGCCTCCATTGTGAAGCGTCTTTGAGTGTCCAAAAAAGCGATATATAAAATTGATGCATTATTATTATTATATGCCGCAATACTGATCGGTATGCTGGTGTTACTTCGGTAAGCGTCAATGTGACAGTTTCATCATATCATTGCCTAATTGTAGCCACTACGGTTGAAGCTAACTGAGGTGAAGTTAGACCAGCTGCAGATTTTGCAAAGCTTGGGAGCGTATTTGGGTGCTTGGGAGACGATCGCTTTACTTATCCATGACCGGATAAGTACAGACTATAACGTGTATAAGAAACGATTTATTGCCATTGATTATATATTAAATTCTTTCCTGTAGAGGTGATCGATTCACTAGCTCCGCATTAGCAACACATTAGCAATGCAGACGGAACGTATGGTCTGTAAAACCTGTATTATGTTCATTACATAACCTGAGCTCTATCCAGTTCTCGCGCACTCTCCATAACTCGCCCATTTTCCGCGAGGAAAAGCTGGTCATTCCGAAGCAATAAGTAAACCATTACCATGGGCAATTTTCGAAAAGGCCATTTAGCTTAGAGCTTTCGCCCCTCCATCATATACCAGCGCGGAAGCTGTTTGCTCACAACACATCACAGTTATGCACACGAACCAGCAGGTCCTAATACACACTGGAGCAGTCCATAAGCTGTTGGTCCACTTTTAGCTGCTCCTCACTGTCCATGTTTCCCTCTAAACTCAGACCCACCGGATTTCATTGGTCTCCGGTCTACACTTGGGTATGTCAACCCGTTCAACAAATGCATCTGTATGTTGTGGATTCTAGCTTTCCCTGCATCCAAGCTAGTAGAAGAACCGCTGTACTCACCGGCAGCAAACTAGCGGATAGCAAAGTTGAGCTTGCGCTGCCAGATTTTCGCACTGCTTCCTCCACTTTTGCCGCTGCACTTATTCGAACGAGTTCATTTCATGAGATCTATATTCAAGAAGAACGTTAGATTGCGGAATTTGCCCCCGCTTCGTTATCAAGTGGCAGCCGTGTCTCTCGTTTCATTCTGGGGAAGCAGACTCCATGGCAGACTCGGGAAAACTGCGTTCTACAGCCTCTGCAGCCTCTTCCGGCCCAACTCCCTCTTCCCGCCCTCCACAGAGCTGGCCAGTCTGGAGAAAGTGGGCACACGGGGAGTGGGGGCCATAGCGAAAGAGCCAACCCAATGAGGCATTTCAGGCAGAGACTACAATAAACTACAAATGGGGATTTGAGGATGGCAGTATGAGTGAAATAAGTACCCTTTTTTTACTTTGTGCGATCAGGAGTGCTCTTGGGGAGTCAAAGACCAAAATATAAACTTGGAAAAATAGCAAATTAGGTCCCCTTTAAATTAACTAAAGGAAAAAGCAGAGGTAACTGACATGGACACTGGATCGCGGGGAAAATGATTAACGAGGAGCGCGGCGTGACAGCAGAAGTGTTACTTCCTAAAAGACATTGTTCTGTATCAGGAATACTAAAGACCTGCTATTGTTTTCTTCAAATCAACAGGGATAATGCATGGAGGATCTTACACGAGTGGGCATGTCATATGAAAGTTATGAAATGAGTTTAGTAAGTTTTGCATTTGTTATGAGCTTTAGCAAGCAACAAACTGAAAATTTACTGAAAAAGTTTTGTAACTTTCATATGATACAATCAAGAGTATAAGATTATATTTATCACCGAACTGAATAAATTGCGTAATTTAATAGAAGACAAACTTAATTTTCTTTAGCACCATACTGGTAGCTGTGGTGGAATTGGCTTATTGCTCGAATGTCTTAATTATATCACAAATCAGTTTTAAGATGTATACAGGAAACGAAGAAATGTTTTTTGTTCTACATGGTAGACAGTGGAAAGAGCAACAGTCTGACTGTGGAAAGCCCAAAGTGATAAGTGGAAGTGCAAGGGTTTCTAAGACACAGTGAGAAGTGAGAAAGATGTCCTCTTTCTAACCTGAGGTCATAAGATGTTGTTTGTTCAGAAATAGGTCTCTGACGGGAAAAAAAGTTATGCAGTTGTGCTTACCATGGCATATAAGCTGCTTGGCTGCTTGCCATAGAATATTCGATAAGTCTCCGCCTAAAATGTATAAATGTGCTATAAAGATGATTCCTCTTTGGAGAACTCTTCGTGCATTTCTGGGAGCCATACCTTGTGTTGTTGGTTGAATTGTTTTCCCCTCTTGTCAGAATAAAGGACCATTGCATTTGCAACTTGGAGAAACACCTTGTTTTCATTCTTCACCGTATATGCAACAAATTTGAATTTCCATGACAGTAGCTAATTCACTGAGCTCACACCATCACTCTACTCCGTAAGTCACAGAGTCACAGAAATTCGCGGTTGAACTAGCCATGGTTTATAAATTTGCAGTCAACTGAGTAGCTAGCTAGCAGACAAACTAATGTTACATAATGGCAGGGGCGTTACCAAGGTGGCGGGCAGGGGGTGGGCAGTGCCCACCCAGAGAAAAGCTCTGCCCACCCAATGAAAACTCAAAATAAAAAACTGATTTACTACTATTTGACAGCAAACACGTGGTATCCCGCGTGATTCACAGCCGGAAGTAGACAGCCATGTATGCTTAATCTATTTATCACTATGGGTGATTGGTGGCTTCCTTTGCCAGTCTATTTTGATGTGAAACTAACCAATCGGCACTCTCGATTTGCGAGGGACCCTCCCATTTTCTTCACTCAGTCTGAGGTCACGTCTACGCTGTTCTCTCAGGGAATTATAACTTTGCCCATCTCTCTTTTGTTGCTACTTCTTCCACCCCTTATTTTGTCAGTCTTGTTGTTTGACATTAAGGTAATTCCTGTACTAGTTTGTGGTCTGTGTGTGTGTGTCGACTCGTGTGGTTATAACCTGAGTAGGCCTAACGTGGTTTAATGGACCAAAACAGCGACCAATCAGCACCAAATTCCTCTCAGGCCTTTTTAGTCAGGAGCGCTTTTAAATTAAAACCGAATACTGAGGAATATGGTACTTACATCACATTAGGCATTTCCAACAAGGCGTTGTTGTGAGTGCAATGGCACACAAGGGCGCCGGCTGATGGCGTTGCTCCTCACAAGTGGACACCACGTGTTGAGGCAATTTGCCTAATGATATTAATATTATTAATTTGACTATCAAAAAATGATGTTGTAATATTAATATGAAATATTAATATAAATACCTCGAGGCACCACCCTTCCTCAGTGAAGGGAAAACGATAGCCAATTAATAAAACCTCAGTCTCAATATCCACTAAGCTATTAATGTGGAAATTAATTAATAATTGTAACCATCTCACCTAATCAATAGCTAGATTGAAGGATTTGGGAGTTCTAGATAGAAGAAACTGGCAGTTTCATTCACTCTTGTACAACATTAATAACCACAGCATATGTCTTTAAAGAATATTTATTTAAATGAAACAAATAAAAGACACAATCTAGGCTACACTAAACACTAACACTATATGCACAATGAAGGAGATGTGTGTGTGTGTGTGTGTGTGTGTGTGTGTGTGTGTGTGTGTGTGTGCGCGCGGGTGTGGGTGAGAGAGAGAACAAAGGGAGGATCTAAGGTGTGAGTGGAGGAGCCTTGCTGACCATGTGGAGTGGGGGAAGGCAACCCTACTGTAACAGAGACCAAGTCTTTGTAGCAATGGAAAGTTTAGAGTTTTAAAGCCAGTTAAATGGCTTAAAACACTCAATTTTGTTTGTGTGTGTGTATTACGTTAAAATGAAGAGATATGCGTGTGTTTTGTTAGTCTACAGGAGGTTATTTGCATGCAAGACCTTGTCTGCTACACATTAACACCACCCTGTTCAACTAAAACACAACCCTAAAAACAACCACAGCAACTATCATTTTACAAATGCACACAGTCAGTCTTAAAAGAAGGTTTGGATGCCCAGTCGTTACCAGTCCTTAGTAGAGGGAAGAGGTTTGGTAGTTGCTGGAGGATCCGATCGTGGGCGATGTTGATCCGGCTGGGAAGAGCAGTTCTGGTGCTGCGAAAGTCTGTGTCTTTGCTGTGGGAAGAGGAGGGAGGCTGGCCGCTCCTCAAGAAGAGCCTATGCTGGGCCTAAGAGGTGGGGGGGGGGGGAGTACCCCAGCCTGAGCAGTCCCCAGGGGTCCAGGAGCCTCTCCAAGGGAGAGAGAGCCAAGAGAGAGTCCAGAGACAAGAGTCCAAGAGAAGAGAGAGATAAAATGGTTGACCACTGCTTTTATCTGCCTGGTCTGCTGGCGGGAGGGGCTTGCAGGCAGCAAGTGGTCATGGGAAATCCTGGGCTCCATTTTGTTTCCTCACATATGAAAGTTTTCCTCTGTGTGACCCCAACACTTTAAACTTTCTCCTTATAATGTGAGTCAATAGGAGGAAAAACGCCTAATGTGAGCTAACGTTTGTTTCTTTGGACTTCGGTTTTCATTTTTTTATTGGAGAAAGCACGCCTGACCAGAAATGCCCGAGAGGAATTTGGCGGTGATTATTCGCTGTTTTGGTGCCTTCAGCCACGTTAAGCTTTTTTCACGTTAAGCGTTTTAGAATGTCCCTATCATGAGCACTTTGAACATTTGCCAACAGAAATGCACAGGTGGCTCACTAAAAAACATGCAGCTCCCACTCCCACAAGAGCTGTCTCTCTAGCAGCCCTGCAACCACCGAACAGAGCGTTTCATCCGTGCCGGGCTCCGGGACTGCCTGTGAATCACCGGCAGATGCACCATGCTCCAGCAGCTCTGCGCCCATGCTAGGTGCTCAAAACGCCTGTTCTCCCCATTCCTCATCGGGGTCTTAACCTGACTCCCGATCATCGCCGTAACAGACTTGAGTGGGCAAATGCTCACATTCGATGGCGTCTGGCACGTTGGAGAGGTGTTCTCTTCACGGATGAATTTCGGTTAACATTGTTCAGGGCAGATGGCAGACAGTGTGTGTGGCGTCGTGTGGGTGAGCGCTTTGCTGATGTTAATGTTGTGGATCGAGTGGCCCATGGTGGTGGTGGGGTTATGGTATGGGCAGGCATCTGTTATGGACGAAGAACACAGGTGCATTTTATTGATGGCATTTTGAATGCACAGAGATACCGTGATGAGATCCTGAGGCCCATTGTTGTGCCATACATCCATGAACATCACCTCATGTTTCAGCAAGATAATGCACGGCCCCATGTTGCAAGGATCTGTACACAATTCTTGGAAGCTGAAAATGTCCCAGTTCTTGCATGGCCAGCATACTCACCGGACATGTCACCCATTGAGCATGTTTGGGATGTGCTTGACCGGCGTATACGACAGCGCGTACCAGTTCCCACTAATATCCGCACAGCCATTGAAGAGGAGTGGACCAACATTCCACAGGCCACAATTGACAATCGGATAACCTCTATGCGAAGAAGATGTGTTGCACTGCATGAGGCAAATGGTGGTCACACCAGATACTGACTGGTTCTGAGTCCCCAGACCCCCAATAAAGCAAAAACTGCACATTTCAGGGTGGCCTTTTATTGTGGACAGTCTAAGGTACACCTGTGCACTAATCATGCTGTCTGATGAGCATCTTGATGTGGCACACCTGTGAGGTGGGATGGATTGTCTCAGCAAAGCAAAAGTGCTCACTGTCACGCATTTAGACAGATTTGTGAACAATGTTTGAGAGAAATGGTAATATTGTGTATCTGGAATGAATTTTAGATCTTTGAGTCCATCTCATGACAAATGGGAGCAAAAACAAAAGTGTTGCGTTTATATTTTTGTTGAGTGTATAAGGTGTCTAACTAGAAGCAATATCCTTTTTCTCATTCAGCAGCGATCCATTTTTATTCTTTATGCATCTAACCTACTCTGTGACTTCCCTTTTTCTGCTACAGTACTGAAAGAGGTGCTTAGGATTAGTTTTTTACCCCTCTGCAATTTGCCTTTTCATACAGTCTTCTAGCATTTCTCAGCTCTTTATTGACCACACCCCGCATTTTACAGTATTCAGACTTAGTGTTCTCATTGTTATCCTTTATGTACGTCTTATAAAGATTCCTCTTTTCCCTCAAACTCCTATCAATAGCTGAGGTCATCCACTGATGATACTACTTTGGGGCGGCACGGTAGCACAGTGGTTAGCACTACTGCCTCACAGCAAGAAGGTTGTGGAGTTTGCATGTTCTCCCCGTGTTTGCGTAAGTTTCCTCCAGGTAGTCCGGTTTCCCCCTCCCACAAAACATGCAATATAGGAACACTCATGCATGGCTGTGTGTGAATGTTTGGTGGTGGTTGGAGGGGCCGTAGGCGCGTAGTGGCAGCCACACTTCCATAAGTCTGCCCCAGGGCAGCTGTGGTTACAAAAATGTAGTTTACCACCATCAGAGTGTGAGAGTGAATGAATAATGTATCTATTGTGAAGCGTCTTTGAGTGCCCAGAAAAGCGCTATATAAAATTGATGCATTATTATTATTATTACTTTTTCAGCCTACTTTTGCATCCCCTTGAATCTGACCCACATCTCATTTACAGACTTACAATCAAGCAGTGTCTCCCATTTTATTTTGCGTAGACATGAGCTCATCCTTTCAAAGCTTGCTTGCCTAAAATTGAAAATTTCAGATTTCAAAGAAAATTTTTTTATCTTGCCTTGAAACATCAAAACTAATGGTGGAATGATCACTTGTTAAGCAAAAAGAAGAATGTCAGCACCCAAAAATGTCCTTTGAAATAATTTTATTCGGCTATCAGATGGACACGTTTCGACTCGTGGTCTTCGTCAGTGTTATAAATACTGCGCAGAAGTGCACCTTATAACAGGAAGTAAAACAAACATCATAGATACACTTTTTTTTCTTTTTTTCATTTTTCAACTTCCTGACAAGGGCTATACCACACAGTCATAACTTGTACAAAGACCTATATAAATAGCAATAAATATATCTTTGCTGTGAATCGCACTTTAACTTCCTCAATTCCTTGAAATCTTAAAGTGCAGATATTAAGATTTCAAAAAATTAAGGAAGTTAAAGTTCCCAGAAGAGGAGGGAATAGAGGCAAATTACAAAACCCAAAATCAGTGAAGTTGGCACGTTGTGTAAATCGTAAATAAAAACAGAATACAATGATTTGCAAATCCTTTTCAACCTATATTCAATTGAATACACTGCAAAGACAAGTAAATGAATGTTTGACCAGGTAAACTTAGTAATTTTTTGCAAATATTAGTTCATTTGGAATTTGAAGCCTGCAACATGTTTCAAAAAAGCTGGCACATGTGGCAAAAAAGACTGAGAGAGTTGAGGAATGCTCATCAAACACTTATTTGGAACATCCCACAGGTGAACGGGCTAATTGGGAACAGGTGGGTGCCATGATTGGGTATAAAGGCAACTTCCCTGAAATGCTCAGTCATTCACAAACAAAGATGGGGCGAGGGTCTCCACTTAGTGAACAAATGCGTGAGCTGATTGTCGAACAGTTTAAAAACAACATTCCTCAACGAGCTATTGCAAGAAATTTAGGGATTTCATCATCTACGGTCCGTAATATCGTCAAAAGGTTCAGAGAATCTGGAGAAATCACTGCACATAAGCGACAAGGCCGAAAATCAACATTGAATGCCCGTGACCTTCGATCCCTCAGGCGGTACTGCATCAAAAACCAACATCAGTGTGTAAAGGACATCACCGCATGGGCTCAGGAACACTTCAGAAAACCACTGTCAGTAACTACAGTTCATCGCTACATCTGCAAGTGCAAGTTAAAACTCTAAAATGTAAAGCGAAAGCCATTTATCAACAGCACCCAGAAACGCCGCTGGCTTCGCTGGGCCCAAGCTCATCTAAGATGGACTGATGCAAAGGTGTTCTGTGGTCTGACGAGTCCACATTTCAAATTGTTTTTGGAAACTGTGGACGTCGTGTCCTCCG
Source organism: Gymnothorax reevesii (assembly GCA_029721435.1). Lineage (NCBI taxonomy): Eukaryota > Metazoa > Chordata > Actinopteri > Anguilliformes > Muraenidae > Gymnothorax > Gymnothorax reevesii. Next base: position 13,852,515 of record CM056577.1, on the reverse strand, counting down.
GACCAAAGAGGAAAAGAACCATCTGGACTGTTATAGGCGCAAAGTTCAAAAGCCAGCATCTGTGATGGTATGGGGGTGTATTAGTGCCTAAGGCATGGGCAACTTACACATATGTGAAGGCACCATTAATGCAGAAAGGTACATACAGGTTTTGATGCAACATATGTTGCCATCCAAGCAACATCTTTTTCATGGACGTCCCTGCTTATTTCAGCAAGACAATGCCAAGCCACATTCTGCAGGTGTTACAACAGCATGGCTCCGAAGTAAAAGAGTGCGGGTACTAGACTGGCCTGCCTGTAGTCCAGACCTGTCTCCCATTGAAAATGTGTGGCGCATTATGAAGTGTAAAATACGACAACAGAGACCCCAGACTGTTGAACAACTCAAACTGTACATCAAGCAAGAATGGGAAAGCGCTCCACCTGAAAAGCTTCAAAAATTGGTCTCCTCAGTTCCCAAACGTTTACTGAGTGTCGTTAAAAGGAAAGGTGATGTAACACAGTGGTAAAAAGGCCCCTGTGCCAACTTTTTTGCAATGTGTTGCTGCCTTTTAATTCTAAGGGAATGATTATTTGTAGAAAAAAAATTAAGTTTCTCAGTTTGAACATTAAACATCTTGTTTTTGCAGTGTATTCAATTGAATATAAGTTGAAAAGGATTTGCAAATCATTGTATTCTGTTTTTATCTACGATTTACATAACGTGCTAACTTCACTGGTTTTGGGTTTTGTATTACTAAGTACAAATGAAAACGCGCCACTTGAAAAAAGTCAATATTTAAGTTCAAATGAACTTCGATATAATTTTTATACAACAACAATACTACAGTGACGTCACCCGACATGCCAGGTGCAAGAAATGCGAGAATTTCAAGTTAACTGTAACGCTAGGCAATTTTTTGCAAAAACGCAACATCTTGCACGCACACCACGGGAAAAATGCATTTCACTCTGAATTTGTGCACACATTGCCTTTAAACGCATGTGAATCCGAATAAAATTTCACTTCTTCACTGACACTTGTGAAACGTCGACACTATTCCGCGACTTACAGCCCCTGAACGGGAACGTGCCATAGGCATGCTTCAAATTGGCGCCAGCACCAGGGAAATTGCCAGACACTGCGCACACACAACAATCGCAAGACTCCATCAAAGGTTTCTGCAAATGGGAAGCACTCGGGACCGTCCTCGACCGGATCAACAACGTGTGATAATGGCACGTCAGGACCGTCAGATTGAACGGGATCATGTCCAAGACCGAACACTACCAGCGACAAGAACGGCTGCTCAAGTCCAAGGACGACGTGGATTCATTCACCCCAACACGGTACGGAACCGTCTGCGAGCTGCAGGCCTGCGTACACGACGTCCTTATTTCGGCCCCATATTGACGGATCGTCACCGAAACCAGCGTCTACAGTGGGCAAACAGGCACCAGAATTGGCGACTACGACAATGTTCGGATCCTGGTGACTTTCAGTCGAAAAAAAAAACAATTATGGCTAATCGGTTCATGGAAAAAGGTTCTACTTTTTTTCTAGAAAAGCCTTTGTTGGTAATGACAGCTTCAAGACACCTCTTGTATGGAGAAACTAGTCTCATCCATAGCTCAGAGGTGATTTTGGCCCATTCTTATACACAAATTGTCTTCTTATCTTGAAGGTTCTTGGGGCCTCTTCTACGAACACTGATCTTCAGTTCTTTCCATAGATTTTCAATTGGATTAAAGTCAGGCGATTGACTGGGCTATTCTAGCAGCTTAATTTTCTTTCTCTGAATCCAACTGAGTTTCCTCGGCTGTGTGTTTGGGATCATTGTCTTGCTGAAATATCCACCCTTGTTTCATCTTCAGCATCCTGGTAGATGGCAGCAGATTCTTATCAAGAATGCATTGATGAATTTCTCCAGTCATCCTTCCTTCAATTACGTGAAGTCAACCAGTACCATATTGTTATGTATGAGTGTTTTTTGTAAAGCACTGTGTATCATTTGAAAATTGAGATTTGTTACATACTATTTTTGCAGCTTTACTGGTCAGCTAATTGTTTATTTTTCTCATTATTTAGCACCCTCTGGTGGTGTGTCGGGAACAAAACATGACCTGATGCAATACTACTTGTTTGTGATGAAATAGACGAGCGCATTCTAGAAGTTTCTAGCACCTTCTTACCTGGAGAAGGTCTGATCACCCAGGAATCCTATAGATCTTTCCAGAATGTTCCAAGTCTAAAAAACACAAAACCAGTGAAGTTGGCATGTTATGTAAATCGTAGATAAAAACAGAATACAATGATTTGCAAGTCCTTCTCAACTTATATTCAATTGAATACACTGCAAAGACAAGATGTTTAATGTTCAAACTGAGAAACTTCATTTTTTTTTGCAAATAATCATTATCTTAGAATTTAAAGGCAGCAACACATTGCAAAAAAGTTGGCACAGGGGCCTTTTTACCACTGTGTTACATCGCCTTTCCTTTTAACGACACTCAGTAAACGTTTGGGAACTGAGGAGACCAATTTTTGAAGCTTTTCAGGTGGAACTATTTCCCATTCTTGCTTGATGTACAGCTTAAGTTGTTCAACAGTCCGGGGTCTCCGTTGTCGTATTTTACGCTTCATAATGCGCCACACATTTTCAATGGGAGACAGGTCTGGACTACAGGCAGGCCAGTCTAGTACCCGCACTCTTTTACTACGGAGCCATGCTGTTGTAACACGTGAAGAATGTGGCTTGGCATTGCCTTGCTGAAATAAGCAGTGGCGTCCATGAAAAAGACATTGCTTGGATGGCAACATATGTTGCTCCAAATGTACCTTTGTACCTTTCAGCATTAATGATGCCTTCACATATGTGTAAGTTGCCCTTGCCTTGGGCACTAATACACCCCCATACCATCACAGATGCTGGCTTTTGCACTTTGCGCCTATAACAGTCCGGATGGTTCTTTTCCTCTTTGGTCCGGAGGACACGACGTCCACAGTTTCCAAAAACAATTTAAAATGTGGACTCGTCAGACCACAGAACACTTTTCCACTTTGCATGAGTCCATCTTAGATGAGCTTGAGCCCAGTGAAGCCGGTGGCGTTTCTGGATGCTGTTGATAAATGGCTTTCACTTTGCATTGCAGAGTTTTAACTTGCACTTGCCGATGTAGCGACGAACTGTAGTTACTGACAGTGGTTTTATGAAGTGTTCCTGAGCCCATGTGATGATGTCCTTTACAAACTGATGTCGGTTTTTGATGCAGTACTGCCTGAGGGATCGAAGGTCACGGGCATTCAATGTTGTTTTTCGGCCTTGTCGCTTACGTGCAGTGATTTCTCCAGATTCTCTGAACCTTTTGACGATATTACGGATCGTAGATGATGAAATCCCTAAATTTCTTGCAATAGCTCGTTGAGGAATGTTGTTTTCAAACTGTCCGACAATCAGCTCACGCATTTGTTCACTAACCCTCACCCCATCCTTGTTTGTGAATGACTGAGCATTTCAGGGAAGCTGTTTTTATACCTAATCATGGCACCCACCTGTTCCCAATTAGCCCGTTCACCTTTGGGATGTTTCAAATAAGTGCTTGATGGGCATTCCTCAACTCTCTCAGTCTTTTTTGCCACTTGTGCCAGCTTTTTTGAAACATGTTGCAGGCATCAAATTCCAAATGAGCTAATATTTGCAAAAAATTACAAAGTTTACCTGTTCGAACATTAAGTAACTTGTCTTTGCACTGTATTCAATTGAATATAGGTTGAAAAGGATTTGCAAATCATTGTATTCTGTTTTTATTTACAATTTACACAATGTGCCAACTTCACTGGTGTTGGGTTTTGTACAAATAAAACACATTTCAACATTATGACATCATTGAGCACCACTGATCTGAATAATGCATGCGAATTCATTGTTGAAATTTAAGATGAAAACCATGTTTTTATTTATTGAGCAGAAATGGCCTCTCAATCTCTGTCGAAGGCTTTTCCTGCATCTTTATTTATTTATCCCTTATTTAACCAGGGAAGTCCCGCTGAGATTGATATCTCTTTTTCAAGGGAGCCCTGGGGGAAGAGGTGGGGAGGGACATAGGTATCGCACAGCCAATTAGATCGGCGGATGTTTAGGTGGCAGATCGAAAGAGCCAGGTTAAGACTTTAGCCATGACACCGGGGAACCCCCTACTCTTATCGAAGAGTGTCATAGGATCTTTAATGACCACAGTGAGTCATGATCTTGGTTAAACTTCTCATCCGAAAGACAGCGTCTCCTTCAGTGTCCCCGTCACTGCACTGGGGCATTGGGGATTATCCTGCCAGAGGGAAGATTGCCACCTATTGGCCCACCAACACCTCTTCCAGCAGCAACCTGGTTTTCCTCAGTGGTCTCCCATCCAAGTACTGACCAAGCCCACACCTGGTTAGCTTCAGCCACACAGCTGAAGCAGATCAAAATGTGGTATGACTACTCTAAATCGCAAAAAATTGATAATTTCTCAGCATTGGAGGAAGAATTTCTATTTTTAATGAAGCCAGTCTAGTGTGGATGTAGGTAAAGTAGAAGAGAGGGATCCATTGAAGAATGATTTTTGATGGATTTCAAGGAGAAGGCCATTGGTGTCACTCAGTGCAAAATGTTTGATAAAATATGAAATCAATGCCATCTGGTCCAGGTGATTTGTTTTTAGCAAAAGAAAAGATGTCTTTACATCTTTCTGATAAAGTTATCGCCTTAAGTCCTAAAGAAAAGAGTAAGATGTTCTCAACAGATCTTCTGTGTTTCTGACACTGAGTTAAAATTAACCTTGTGCGTGTTCATAGTTCACACATACGTGTGTACAGTTCTCTCATCAATCCTGCTTGCTGTGCCTACCAAATGATTTTATGAAACTCCTACATTTTCTCTAGAATTTATTGAAACTATCAGAGGGGAAATCTGTTTGTCTTCCAAGTTGCAACCAAAGTCTATCAAAACAATCTGTCATTGTTGCCTAATTTCATACTTCTAATCATTATGCACTATTCTCATCATTATTACCCCCTCCACCACAATATGCTGATTGCCTGACATTGGACCGTCCCAGACAAGACTTGTCCCAGGTGAAAGATGCCTATTGCCTCCTTTAACTAACTTGCAGTGGTGTTCCAGCTCAATAATAAAAAGCCTTTTCAAGCTTTATCAGTGGATCAGTGTGTGTGTGTGTGTGTGTGTGTGTGTGTTTCTGTCAGTCTGTCTGTCAGCCCGTGACTGGTGCCAGGTCTGCTATCTTTGATTGCCTTGTTTACAAAAGCTTAACTGAGTTCCTTAGTGTAATCAAAGAAAATATGATAAGTTAAATTCCAGAGATGCATAACATTTTCTGTAAGTCTGTGGTGGTGATTTATTGTGGAAAGTTGAAAGCTGTTGTTGGGAACTGTAGATCAGGTCTGCCTCCCCCATAAAAATAAACCATTGCAGGCCACACCTTTATCTCCGGAGAGAATATAAGCCCAGGCACACTGAGAGAGGGGCTTTCAGGACACTCTCATCTTCAGCTCCACACCAGTCTGAGAGAGACCTCTGACCACATCAAGCCACGTCCCTGAGCAGGTGAGATCGAAAACTGAGGAGACCATTTTACAATTAAAAAAAAAAAAAAATGGTGAGGTATTTATGAAACAGGAGAGAATCACTATTTGCATGATTTCTGCATAAGTAACATTTTTATTCTACAATTCTGTACGCGTGTTATAATATTCACAGTTACATATCATTCATGGTTTACCTATTTAATACATATGCAAAAATCAATTTAATGCATTTTCTGTTTTACTTTTACTGGGTAGTCTGTTGTGTGTTTGCACAAGGATTCCCCGAAAGAGCACAGGCAGTGTAGGAAACTGAAACAGAAACGATTACAGCAACCCACTCCCACTCCCCAGAGTACAGGAGTGAGAAATGCATTTACTGTTATTTCAGGCTAATTTGGTGCACACACACAAATATAGCTGCATAGGCACTCACGCGCACGCACACATACGCACACAGAGTCACTCTCTGACACATACACATACGCGCACACACATAGGCACTCTCTCACACGCACGAACACATACGCACACAGAGTCACTCTCTGACACATAGACATCCGTGCACACACACCGATACTCAAACACTTGCAAACAAATAGGCACTCCCACACGCACACACTCTGATGCACACACATGCGCGCACACACACACACTTACACTCAAACACACGTACGCACACACATGCATGCACACACGCACACAGGCACAAACACACCAACATGCACCATTTCATTGACATCTGACATTTCAAGGCGAAGCGGTCGCACCCTAAAAAAAAATAGCGGGGCCACACTAGCCGAGATACGGACATGGAGCTGTGTCAATTTTTTATCCCCCGCCGCGTAATTAGCGCGAAGTAGGGGATATAGCATTGGGCTCCGTCCGTTGGTACGTATGTCCATAAAATTGAGGCGGCGGGGGATATTGCCATCTTAGAGGCAAACAATTGTTATTTTTTGAAGCAGCACCCAAGTTAATCTCTGTAGCTCGCCACACTGCACACAGAAGTGGAGCCGTTCCCCGCGGTTTTGCTCGTGCAAAGCTTGTTGTTCAGCTTCAAGTCTAATTTTTCTGCATGTGAGTGCAGTTGCAAGGTCCATCACATGGGCTACTTTGGAACAAATCAGCACCCTCAATAAAATATTCTCAAATTTAAAATGGCTGTTGCTTTAAAAAACATTCTTCTCCTGTATTATATGCCTTTTATTTTCTTTGTATTTATTGCCATATGCTGATATGGTTTGAATCATACCTTTGCTCTCTTCTTTTGCTGTAATTAAAGGTCCACTATTGTGCTGTATTTAGTTGTTTAAAATACACTGACCAAAACTTCCAATGCAACACATATAATTTTGAAATATTTGGTGTACATAAAATGGGATATTGGTTTTGAGCTATGATACATCAACTACAACTTAAAAGCTCAGAAAATTGTTTTGATTTTGTCGTGTGGGCGGCTCGTTCCGCTTGATTGTTTAGAATTTTGCCTATCCCGTCAGGTTGAGTAGAACTCATTGACCAATCCTTCGAGAATTTGGTCAATTAATAGACGTAGCAATGGGCAACTTAAATATTCCTTTGCATTATCCTGGGTCAACGTGTGACCATGCCGCGCCTAGGTCAAAATCAGCAAGAGCGAGCCGTTGGTATGCTCACTGGTGGAATGTTGCAAAGACGGGTTTCAAGGAACCTGGGCGTCCACTTGTCGACCATATCACGTCTCTGGAGCCGGTATAATTAAACAGAAAGCACCGGTGATCGACCATGTGCCCCCAGACCACGTTTCACCACCCTCTGCAGGATCGCCATATTCACCTCCAGCACCTGTGGAATAGCTTCCTGCCAGCTACAGTCACTGCTGCTCAGACCAGAGGTCGTCACCAGAACTGGATTAGCGACCAAACTGTACGCAACCGCCTGCGTGAAGCCGACTTGCACAACCGCCGTCCCCGCCGTGGTTTGGTGTTGACTCCTACACGTTGCCGCGTCCGTCTGCGATGGTCAAGGGCACATTTGGGCTGGAATGCTCTCAGGTGGAACAGGCTGCTCTTCTCCGATGAATCGAGGTTCAAGTTGAGTGTGTCTGACGGAAGACTGCGTGTATGGCGTAGGTGACGGGAAAGTTATACTGACGCTACCATCCTGCAGCGTGACCACTGAGGTGGACCCAGTGTGATGATTTGGGCTGGAATAAGCAGTAGACACAAGACAGACCTCATTTTCATCGATGGAAACCTCAATGTGGCCCGTTACCGTGACGACATCCTTACCCCTGTCGCAGTTCGACTTGTCCATCGCTCTCGCCTAACGCTGCAACAGGATAACGCGAGACCACGTGTCGCTAGAGTCTGTCAGGACTACCTGAGACAGAATAACGTTCAGTGTCTTGATTGGCCTGCGTACTCCCCAGATTTAAACCCTGTAGAACATCTATGGGATATTCTGGATCGCTTGGTGAGAAGATGTGATCCAGAACCAGCCACAGTACAACAGTTGCGTCAAGCACTCCGAGAGGAATGGGACCGCATCACACAGGCTGAAATTCGGCATTTGATTGACTCCATGCATCGCAGAATCCAGGCTGTGTGTGACGCCAGAGGAGGCCATACAAGATACTGACTTTGGTGATCCAGAATTGCGCCTTCAACTGATGCAATGAATTGGAAACCAGGAAAAATCTGTTCTTCATTCCTGACTCTAAAACTGTGTTTTTGATTTGATTCTTTATATTTGTTATGTATTGTTAAATTTATCGTAAGAAAATGGCATGTGTTGCAATAAACCCAAGAGTTGCGTTGGAAGTTTTGGTCAGTATATGTCCGATGGGTCTTTAAAATAATGTTAAGAATTCAGTTCCAAAAAAAAAAAACCACACACTTCCAGCTTAGTGAGACATCTTACCTCACCCTGCCCATGCCGGCCTGAAACATGAGCTGTTTTGAAATGGGTGGGGACCGGGGAGGCTATGCTAATGAGGCGCTGCTCTGATTGGCTGTCTGGCCGCTTTTGATTCCGGGGAAGGGTGCCGGCTCAAAAAACCAGGAATCCAAGATAGCAATAATTTCAGGACAGCTTTCCGCAGCTTCTATTGCTGTAAGGCCATTCATGTTTGATCCCCAATCCGACCGCAAATGGAAGGAGGATGCCATTGAAGTGTTGCAGCAATGTTTAGCAGAATGTCAATGAGTGGTAAGTCGAAATTTTAGTGTTTTGCTCCTAATGTCTCGCCTTGTATATAGGCGGTTGTAGCTGTATTGTTATGTAGTCTTGTGATATACCTACCTATCCGGAAGAAACTTTGCTATAAGCTCCTGATGACCATTTCTACCAAAACAGAACGCAATTCTGACTCACACAAAAAACACACACAAACAGTGTAGGCATTGCTTATGTGGAGCTAGCAAATCGATAACTTATATTCTGTATCCAATCTCCAGATTTTTTGGCTTCTTATCAGCCATAAAATTTTTAAAGGGGATGAAATTCCAGTACGGCAATGCAAAGAAATCGTTTGGAAAACTAGACATGTTATCGCTTGTGCATTTCGCGATTGCCTTCACTGCGGTAGCATCAGAGAGCTAGCCCACATATTGGCAAAGTACCCGGCTGTCCCCAATCATGGATAAGTAAAATGATAATTTCACAAGCAGTAAACAAAACTAAACACGTACCCCAAGCTCAGCAAAACCTACTTCTAGTCAAACTGCAGCCTTATCAGACTAACTTTGCCGACACATACATACCAGTTAGCTTTAACTGTTGCGGCTACGGTCAGGTAACCAGATAAACTACCACCATGATGCTAACCAAAATAACAGATGCATAGCAACCTGAGTTACTGCATAGAAGTTAAATAGGATGATTTTTAAGTAGCAGGGCATGCAAACTAGCTTGGGAGAAACCAAGCGTTCATAACAACGACAAAGACAAACATTACCCTGCAATACAGGTTTTTCAGACAGTAAGTGCCATTACCATGAACAGTTGTGCCAAATTACAAGTATAAGAAGTTAGCTTCAAATTAGGTTTCTTCACACACCTTCTGTTGAATGTCCCTTGATATTACTCTTGCATATTTAGGGCACAAACATTAGCAACAGTAACTTAGCTACGTTAGCCACAGTGCTACAGCTACATTCAACAGGCTATCACCTTAGGTAGGCTTATACAACTTAAGCAACTTATAGCAACTTACTGCTTCCGCATCTGTGAGTGACAGACAATGGCAACCGATCCGGGCTTTATCTTCGGATATTTTATAAATCCTGCGTTTGAGGCCAGTTGTTAGTGCTAACTATCGTTAGTGGTCCTGCTAGACACCCGTAACATGTTAGCTTCACTTACATTATTTGCTGTTATATCGTTACTTACAGCTTGTGGCTCCAAGGACTTGATTGATTCAACTGCTCCAGGTTTGAGAAGCAGCTGAGATGCATATCCACTTATCCTTTATTGACAAAGCTGTCTTTGGTGAAATGCTGAGAACAAACGGCTAACGTACCCTTTGTGTGTGGCTGTTTGCTGCCAGCAAACTAAAAGCTACCCACTGTGGATCACGTGACCAGAGGATCGAGATGGTTGCCCGAAGCTAGAGCTCCGATTGAAGACCCGTAATTTGTTTATTTTTCAAAGCCTTCACAGTCTCGTTGCACAGAAAGTGATATCTCGCAAGCTACTGAGATGGCGGCATGGAGAAGCTTGAGTTCATCCCCCATTACTTCTCCAAACAAGAGAAAATAGAAGGCGTTTGATTCCCCCGACTTTGCTAAAATGGCCGACATGTTGCAGCAAACAATGAGATTGGAGATAGCCAGTGGCGTGCACAGACATTATGGGGGGCAAGTGCTCAGGGGGTAGGGGGAGGGCACTTTTTTGCACACTTGGAACATGCTATTACAGTGTGAGAATAAAAAAATAAAATAAACATTACACGCACATGTTCAATGCAATTCATGACTACTGTCATTCATCACAAGAAGACACATGGGTAGCCTTTATGGGAATATTTTTCTCAGGCAATGGGGAACTGCCTGATTCTTCTTTACGAGTTCATTTATGTTGCCTAACAAAACCTACACAAAAGAAAACGTTCAACTTAAGAGATAGATTTGCAAAGTCGACCGACATTGTTTGTGTTGGTCGTCCTCACGTTATCTATCATTGTTTGGGCTGTAGCATTAAATTCGCTAATCAGGTGACCAGTCGGCTAAAAAATGCTCAGTTTTTTGGTGCTGTATGAGCAGTGGCGTTCCGTCAGATGCCAGGAAGGCCTTCAGTAACATCACCCTTTCCCGGATAATTGCTCTTGCTCTGTTTGCGATAATTGCTCTGTTTGCGATAAGGTTTGATTGATTAACAATCAAACAGTTAATTAACAGAATAGCCACCACCAATGCGTGACACGTAATGATTAAGAAATGCTCATTACAAAGCGATTGCCTGTTGGCTATGTTGATATAATTGATGTAAATCCGCAAGGATGACAATCTGCAAAAAATCCGAAACTTTCGCAAATTTCACAGCAGTTATTTTCGTCTTCACTCAGCTGTGCTACTACGTACTTTGGCTGTCACATTCAGAGTATAAAGAACGGATTCTCATGGCTAATTGCTCAATGAACGTCGCGAATTAATTTACGCAAATTCAGAAATTATAAAGACGTAGGCTATTGATATTTTTTCCGTAGCCATTGGTGTGCGGAAGTAAGTTAAACGCCGTATAATTTAGTAGTGCAATGTATAACACGGCTTTCAAAAACAAGTTAGATTCTTGTCGGTTCCTCTAATCAGTCTGAGCAACGGTTGCTAATCGGGGAGGTAAACTGCGAGAGGTGTCTGTCAAAGTGAAAGGTGAGGTTATTGCTGGCCCTGTGTTTCTGCCGACGGGCCGTCACTGTGTATGAGACATGCTACTGCACAACAAAATGATTACAGGTTGGGCTTGGAGGGCAAACTGTACGATTTCACTTGATCTGTGTGTTACCTGGCTGGCGGGGCACGAGACTGTGGCTTCCAGTCGCTCAGCTGATATGCTCCTGCAGCGCATCTACATGCTTTGTTCACGTGACAAAGGAAGAGAGGTCGGAAGTGCGTGAGGAGGTGGCTCATTTCGGGGCATTTTTTTCAGTAGTTTTTAATCACACAGCTTTTCTAAAAGATCATTTCAACATTGGCCCCACTAAAGTGTTATATGATAATAATAATAATAATCATTAAAAAAAAAACGAAATTTCAAAAGGGCACTTTCATTGATAAAGGGCAAAGGGGCAAGTGCTGTAGCACCACCTAGTGTCTATTTGTGCACGCCACTGGAGATAGCGGTACTAGCGTCCCAGATTGCAATGATTACTGCAAGTCTAAATAGCCAACAGGTGATAATGCAGCGACTGGTTTCGAAATTGGATTACATTTCTGGTGAACAACGGGCTCAAAAACAGACATTAAATTTGCATGCTAGCAGGCTAGAAAATTTAGAGTGCGAAATTAGCAAACTTGAGGACAGGTCCAGACTAAACAATGTTCAAGCTGTGGGCCGACCGGAAGGGTCAGAGAAGGATGACCCGATTGAATCTCTTACTAAGATGAACATATGGTTCCCGATTCTGGCAGGACGCGACCTCCACATCGAGGTTGTACCGCATTTATGGGAGTCATCAGTCAGTAGGCCGTTAGAAGCCTCGGGTTTTGATTTTCAAATTCCTCCGAAATACAGATCGGCAGCTGCTTCTGAAAGAAAGCAGAATCTCCAGCCCAGCTCTCATGGAGAAATTGGCGCTGCGCTTCTATCCGGATTTCAGTCCTGCTACTGCTCAACAAACACATGCTTTTAGCGAAGTGAAGAAGGCATTAAGGGAAGCGGCGATCCAATCTTTTCTACTGTATCCTGCGGTTTTGAAGATAATTCATGATAGCGCCCCTCGACAGTTTAGCACGGTCCGCGAGGCAGGGGAGTTTATCAAAATGTATAACAATGAATTGTAAGATGTAGCTGTTACATACACATTTTCGTAATTTCACTTATTTTAGCATGTCACCACCGAAAATGAACGATGAAATGTCGCTAGATTTGTCGCTCATCGCTTTTGACCAAAAAAAAGTCGCCAAGATGATTTGGAAAGTCGCCAGATTTAGCGAGAAAGTCGCCAAGTTGGCAACACTAAGACTATCGCGAAATCAACAGTGCACATTTCATCGTTCATTTTCGGTGGTGACATGCTAAAATAAGTGAATTTACGAGAATGTGGATGTAACAGCTACGTCTTACAATTCATTGTTATACATTCGCATTAACAATAAGGTCATATTTGGACGTTTTACCTACCAACAGAAAGAGACACGCCTGATTTCGCCATCTCTGAAAGAAGCCTGGGCCTGTACCCGCAAGCGCAGTAAATGGCAAAGACGGATGTGATAGAAAATGTTGCAGTTTCATAGTCTTATGCTTCCGAGTCAACAGTTTATGTTGCTGTTTTTACAGTTTCGGTGGCAGGGTTTAATTTTTCTGTTGCTATTTCCGCGATTAATGTGTGCATTTCAAAGTTTTTGTGTGCTGATGTCACCCTTTTTGTCTAAGAAATAAAAAGAAATTTGAAAATCAGCATAAATCTGGGGTTCAATAGCTTAGATTCGAAAGAGATTGGCTATGGCAACCCCGCTTAGAGAGAAAAGGAACCTCCAACAATAAGATGACACTGACAAAGAGTAAGTAAAGTTATGTGTATTTCAATAATTATAGCTCATCACCGAGAAACTCAGCTCAAAGTTGTCCCAAAAAAAAATGGACATGAAAAGTACAAATTGAACAATGAAAAAGGTATCAGTACTACCAAATTGAATTAGACGTGTTTCTTATTTAGGAGCCTTTTTTTTTTTTGATTATTCCATTCTCAATTCTTTTTTTTTTCCCAGTCTCTTATTTTCCATGTGGTATCAGTACAACAAATTGAATTATCGACACGTTTCTTATTTAGGAGCCTTTTTTTTTTATTATTCCATTCTCAATACTCCCTTTTTCCCAGTCACTCATTTTCCATGTGGTATCAGGCCTGACCCAAAAAAAAAAAAAAAAAAAATCAGTCTGAGATCTCAGGTAGAATATAAAATGGGAAAATGGTCCAAAAATAAAAAAAGGAATTCCTTATCAGTCCTACCACCCTCCTAGGAAGTAGGTGGCCGTGGGATCCGGAATGTTCTTTTCAGCTACCCAAGGCGGCATTCGGTCAGTAGTCAGCACAGCCAGTCACTTTGGTGCTTCCATAACAAAGGAAGGGGGGGAAAAAAAACCAGCCTGCACAAAACATGCAGAGCCATTTCTTAATGTACAAAATACAGTCCATCCTTCAACCAAATGAATCTGCATTGAATCCGTAGAAAAAAAACAAGTGGAACATTTCTAAATCAATTGTGTTGTCTTGTCTTGTATCATAGCTATCAATCAACAACAATACATTCATATCCAACAGAATGTCAATTTGCAAGTGAAGAAAAAAGTAAACGTGTATGTTGGACACAATTCAGGTCCACAGCACCACCCCATCATGAGCGTGCTAGCTTAACTGCACGTGCAATGCACCTGCCACGAGCATGAGTGAGACGCGCTAGCTTATATTTTCCCCACTAGCTGACACAGCCAACACTGAATTAGCAGTATATAGAAATCACATTGTACACTAACATACCATATCCTGACTGGTTTTATAATTGGAAATGTCCCCTGACTCCTCTTCATTCATTCGTCAAAAACAGGACTGTTAAATGCATACATTTGATCACGCACTCACCAGGATATTCTTCAAAATACTCGCTCTCCTTCGATTAATTATCCAGGACTCAACAAACACTTTCCAGCGACCAAAACACTTTTCAGCGATCAAGGAAACACTTTTCAGCGATCAAACCGTTATCTTTACAAAATAGTCTTTTTTTCCCCAACTCGCCAGGAGGATGAAAGAAAAAGCTTCTTGTCTCCCCAATAACCGTCACTTCCTCCTCTAACGGGAGATGACGTAGGCAGCACCGAGGTGCATTCGCGATACATGGAAAACAATAATCAATGGAAATGTCACATTAATTAGAAATGAAAATAAAATAATTATGACAATAAAATAACCCTGGGTTACACTGATTCTACGTTTTCTTTGGTAGGCCTGATTGAATTAGAAGATAAACCTAGTTTTTTTTTCAGCCGCAAGGAATTCGATCGCAGGATTGATACCTGGAAATTACATTTCACGTTTCCTTTGGCCGTGGCTGTTTCCTGCCAGCAAATAAAAAAAAGCCACCCACTGATTTCTGGAGGCATCGTCTTTTGGAAGAGAAGTATTTGTTTTTCTTTCCGTCCAAAAGTAAACGGACAAGTAAGGGAGAGATACTGACTAAATTGCTCCTCAAATGATCTGCGGTTCTTCTTTTGTATTTCCAAAAGTGTAGACTAAGGCATAGTATGATCTGCCGTTGTTATTGCCTGCTAGAATAGTTTCTGATGTGGGCAAGTCCAGCACAGTGGTTGGCTCTGGCTAGGTCTGTGCTAATTGGACGGCACAACCTGACGTCAGGTTTTGCTCAGATCTCGTGAAGATCTCGGGAGGAGCTGTTCAGAGAGGAAATCACGCTCACGAAATCACGTTCTTGGATTATGGCAAAATCCCTGTATCTTATGTTTAGAAACTTTTCAGAGGTTGAGCATGGACAACCAACATCATAACATTACTAATATGTATTAAAAGAAGGATCAGCATATTAGGTCCCCTTTAAGCTTTTAAGCAGCAACTACTGCAGTTCTGAAGCTAGTGAGCTATTCTATGCTTTTTAGAGTCTGTAAGTAATGTTATTAGTCGAGCCCCCGGAGGGGTTTGCGAGTCTACTGTAATCACCTTGTGAGTCTGTCTGTCTGTCTGTCTGTGTGTGTGTTTCTGGGAAGATATCTCTAGAACAGGGGTGTGAAACTGAGCCGTAAACGGGCCAAGAGGCTGCAGGTTTTCACTCCAACAATTCAGAAGCGCACCTGATACAAGAAATCAGTTGTGCAGGCCTAGATCAGTTGATTAAATCAGTGCTTTCAGGTGAGCTTCCGCTTGGTAGGATTGAAGACCTGCAGCCTCTTGGCTCGTTTACGGGTCAGTTTGACACCCCTGCCGTAGAACCACTTGACCAATTTCGCTCATCTTTCACATGCAAAAACCTTCGGCTGACTTCAAGGTATGACAAAAATTTCGGACTGTTGGACTAAACTATGAATTCTCTGAATGCTTGCTTAAAAAGAAAAAGGTTATGAATGAATCAATCCAAATAGTGCAATGGTCTCATTAAAAAATTCTAAATGGTCCCAAAGTCACATTTCTTTTTCACATTCATTCAAATTAATATAATTATATTATTTCCGTAAAAATACATTAGTTTATATGTTGACAATGTTATGTTTTTAATATAGGACTGCGTCATTACTCGGGCCGTTAGGCCACGAGTCTACGTTTTGGCTCCGGATCTTCTTTTTTTTTCTTTTTTTTTTTTTTTCAGGGTCGCGATAGTCCATCATGTGCGCACGCGGTTTCGCGATTGGCCGATGGATGTATGTATACAACGCTACATTGCTGATAAGTGAAGTATCTAATCCAGGAGTGTGCACTCCCATTCATTTTCGCCTACCATAACGTTATGTTTTCTTTTTTTTATTATTATTATTAAAGTACATTAAGGAAAAAAAGAAAACCGAAAGAAAAATCTTTAACATTGGTGAATGAAGTATGTTGGAGAACGTGGGGGGTAAGGGGGTGTATCAATGGCAGATGCGTAGATGTTTATTGTGTGAGGCGCGGGCTATTACATTTACATAAAGGGCACATAAATAAACTGACAGACAGATAAAATGACAGACAGAAGTTGATAACTAGGTGTAAATATTGTGTGTGTGTGTGTGTGTGTGTGTGTGTGCGCGTGTGAGAGATTTATGTGTGTGCACATATGAGTGTGTTTGTTGGGGGACAATAGTCAGTAAATTGTTTTAGAGTGAGATAGAAAGGGAAGTGTTCGAGCCAACATTAGGCGTAGGGGTAAGGATTACGATTGGTACTCGGGAATAAAGCGGCAAAAAATGCTGTTGTATTGAGGGAGATGGCTGAGTCAGGTTTGTAGGAAGTTAATGATTGGTGACCGGATGGAGTGGGGTTCTGTAGGTGGGTGTTGTGTGTGTTGTTCCAAAGAAATGTAATCCAAGAGTAAGTTTTTCCATTGAGAAATATTTGTATTGTTTTTTGATTTCCAGGTCATGAGAATAGTTTTCTTGGCGACAGCTAGGGCAGTGAGGAGTAACCTATTGTTTGTTTTAGTTAAATTTGTGTCAGATGTGCCACCAAGTAAGCAGAGTGATGGGGATAAAGGGATATGGCAGCCAAAGAGCACTGAGAGTAATTTTGTGACATCCCTCCAGAACTGCTGAACCGGTGTACAATGCCAGACAGCGTGAATGTAGGTGTCTGAGATGTTTTGGGTGCCGTTCGTACAAGTGTCAGGAGAGAACTCCATTTTAAACATTTTGTGCCCAGTGTAGTGAGTTCTATGGAGTATCTTGTATTGAATTAGTTTTAGATTTGCATTTTTTGACATGATATAGATATCTTTGCAGATTTGGCACCAGAAGTCGGTATCAGGAGTAATTGACAGGTCATTTTCCCATTTTATCGTAGGAAGTGATTATGAGTTATCAGACTGCAAAATTATTCTGTATATTTTAGAAAGGAGTTTTTTGACTGAACAAATATTGATGAGGTCTAAGCATGCTGCTGGGAGGTCGAGGTTGGTGGTTGTGATAGTTCTTGCGGCATGAATTGAAGATTTAAGCTGTAAATATTCCAAAAATTGATTGCTCCTGACGCCGTACTCCTGGACCAGGAGGGTAAATGGGACAAGAGTATTATTCTGGAAAATGTGTCTCAAGTGAGTGATTCCTTTATCAGCCCACGTGCGAAAGTAGAGTGGTTTCTTGTTGCAGAGAAAGTCAGGGTTGTACCAGATTGGAGTGAGTTTAGATGGACCTAGTGTAGAGTTTGTGATATCGTGGAATTTCCACCTGGCTATCAGGGTCGTAGATATTGTCAGTGTTTTGAAGCAGGGGTGGGTTTTAATGGATTGACTCAGAAATGGTAAATCAGAAGTGAAAATACTGTCACAAAGTGTCTGTTCTAGGTCTAACCACATATTGTCTGATTGCTGGGGATGGATCCATTTTAATATACAAACCCAAAACCAGTGAAGTTGGCACGTTGTGTAAATCGTAAATTAAAACAGAATACAATTATTTGCAAATCCTTTTCAACCTATATTCAATTGACTACACTGCAAAGACAAGTTACTTAATGTTCGAACAGGTAAACTTTGTAATTTTTTACAAATATTAGCTCATTTGGAATTTGATGCCTGCAACATGTTTCAAAAAAGCTGGCACATGTGGCAAAAAAGACTGAAAGAGTTGAGGAATGCTCATCAAACACTTATTTGGAACATCCCACAGGTGAACGTGTTGGGATTCTGGATTCTGCTGTCATGTTAAGTTCTGTGCCTGGCCTAGCCATGTTTTCATTTTCATGCTTTGCACTTTGTCTCCCCTGTCTTGTCAGGTGTGTATCTTTGCTCACGGTCCCTTGTCTTGTGTGACACTCATTCGGGTGATTTATTGGTTTCTGGGTTTCAATCTTCTTTCATTATCTCGTGTTCTTCCTTCCTCTCTCTTTTACTGTCTTACTAACACATACTAACAGTTTATTGTTTTTGCTAAATACTAATCCACACTAACCTTGTATATTTGGACTAACTTACTAACAAGCACTTGGGATTGTATAGCTGCACTTACTAATTGACTAATGATCTCTCAGCTGTCGCCCAATTCTAGTCTCCGCCTCCTTGCCTATCCCTAATTATCTCTGCTGCAGTTTTCCACTTATATCTCATGCTTTCCTTGTCTTTAGACTATGCACTTTTAGTACTCCTTAACCGGAGCTGTTGTTTGTACTTAGGTTTGTCTTGTGATCCCTGTCTGCGTTTTGGCTACAGCCAAATTCATGTAATTAGTTTATCCCTCATGTGTCTCTCCCTAATCATTGTCACCATTGATTGCACCTGTTCTCCCTGGTCATGTGTTTTCCTGGATGTGTATATAAGATGTCTGTTTGCTTCACACTCTTGTCAGATCGTTCTCCCTAGTTTTCTTGTGCTACGTTTCTCGCCTCGATATCTCAGTGTTTATCTTTCTGACTGGATTGCCCGACTATTGTTTTTGGTTTGCCCTTTTTGGATATTGTTGCATCTGTGAATTTTGACCTTTTTTCTGCCCGACCTTGATTTTGTGATTACTGCCCTGGTTTTGGATTCGGACTGTCTTTGGCTTATGCGTTTGTTTCTCCTCCAAACCTACGCCTGTGTACCGAACCCTTTTTGTCTGACCACGAACTTTGTTATTGGTGCCCTGGTTACAATTCTGGATTACGCCCATCGGATACTGTTTTTGGATTGTGGACTTTGTACCGTTGCCAGCTCTGTTGGGGGGTTTCCCCCTTCAGAAATAAAGCCTCCTTTTTGCATTTTACTGGTTGTCGCACTTGGTTCATTTCGTAAATCACAACATTACGATCTGACCATGACGGAGCCAGCGTCAGACCAGTCTCTGCAGGAGGTAGTGCACCAACAGGGCGCTCAGTTAGAATTCCAAGAGCGTCAGCTTCGGGCTCTTATGCAACATATGCAAACCATGAGTCTTCAGATGGCGGATCTCACTCGCTCTGTGCAAGAAGCTCAGCGGCTACAGTCTCCCCAGCCTGCCGTCCATGCCACTCCTGCTCCTGCGTCTGCTCCACTACTGCCAGTCTGCGAGCCACGCCTGCCACCGCCTGAGAGGTACGACGGGAACCCGGGAGCATGTCGGGCTTTTCTCACCCAGTGCAAGCTCATTTTCAGCCTACAGCCCTCGTCATTCCCCACCGAAAGAGCTCGGGTTGCTTTCATCATCACGCAACTGACGGGAAGGGCCAAGCAGTGGGCTACGGCTGCATGGGAAGCAGATCTACCCTGCGTGCAAACGTCTAATTTGCTGGGTGAGGAGATGAGGCGCATCTTTGACCGCACGAAGCTGGGTCACGAGGCGGGACGAGAAATTCTGCGCATTCGACAGGGGAGCCGTTCCGTGGCCGACTACGCCATCGATTTCCAGACACTGGCTACCAACAGCAGGTGGGGACATAGAGCTTTGTTCGATGCCTTTTTTAACGGGCTTTCTGAAGTGTTAAAGGATGAGCTGGTTTCCCGGGAGTTACCGGAGGATTTGGATGACTTGGTCGACTTGGCTATTCGCGTGGATTCCCGATTGGAAGAACGCAGACGCTTCGCCTCCCGTAGACGACCTAACCCACTCCTCCAGAGCACTCCGCCTCTACCACCCCCTACTGGCGACAGTCCTCCTGAGCCAGAACCCATGCAACTGGGCCGTACTCGCATCCCTGTGGAGGAGAAGAACCGCCGTCGCAGAGAAGGGGCCTGCTTCTACTGTGGCAAGGGGGGACACCACATTGCTCAGTGTCCCAACAAGAGAAGTTCCCCTGGTGCCCAGAGAAGAGTAGTGATTGGAGTGACGCCAGTGCAGGAGACTAAGAACCGTACGTGCCTCCCAGTTATCCTGGAGTGGGAAGGAGGGAGTAAGTCCACCCTAGCCCTCATTGATACTGGCGCTGAGGAGAACCTCATCGATGTGGAGCTGGCTCAAGAATGGGGAATCCCTACCGAGAGGATCTTTCCTGACCGGGTCGCCAATTCACTCAGTGGCCAGAAAATAGCCCAGATAACTCACGCTACCAGCCCCATCAAACTCAAAACCTCAGGAAACCACCACGAAACCATTCAGCTCCTCCTCTTACATTCTCCCCATGCTCCCATTGTTTTGGGCCATCCATGGATGGCCAAACACCTCCCAAATATTGATTGGCGGAAGAATGAGGTTAAGGGTTGGAGCCCCAACTGCTCCCTGGCATGCCTCCACAACGCCCGCGAACCTCAACACAGCCCATCCCAAGAAGAAATACCAGACCTTGAGAAGGTCCCCCTAGAGTTCCGTGACCTTAAGGAGGTGTTCTCCAAATCCCGGGCCACCAGTTTGCCTCCTCACCGACCATATGACTGTTGTATTGACCTGAAGCCAGGTACTATGCCCCCTAGAGGTCGACTATATTCCCTCTCCAGACCAGAAACCCAGGCCATGGAAAAATACCTTTCTGAGTCACTTGCTGCTGGCATTATTCGACCATCGTCCTCTCCCGCTGGTGCTGGGTTTTTCTTTGTGGCCAAAAAGGACGGGACGTTGAGGCCCTGTATAGATTACCGTGGACTGAATGAAATAACTACTAAGAACCGCTACCCACTTCCACTCATGAATACTGCTTTCGATCTCCTACAGGGAGCTAAGATTTTTACCAAACTCGATCTTCGCAATGCATATCACTTGGTGCGTATCAGAGAAGGGGATGAGTGGAAGACCGCCTTCAACACTCCCACTGGGCACTGGGAGTACCTGGTTCTTCCTTTTGGCCTTACTAACGCTCCAGCGGTGTTCCAGAGTCTAGTGAACGATGTTCTGAGAGATATGATAAATAAGTTTGTGTTTGTATATCTCGATGATATTTTGATTTTTTCAGAGTCCCAGGAGGCCCATGTCACACATGTACGCCAAGTGCTCCGCCGTCTCCTGGAGAATCGCCTTTTTGTGAAAGCCGAGAAATGTGAGTTTTTTGTTGAGACCACTACCTTTTTGGGCTACATCATCTCTCCGGGCACCATCCGTATGGACCCATTAAAGGTGGAAGCTGTCACCAATTGGCCCAGACCAGAAGACCGTAAGTCGCTCCAACGATTTTTGGGCTTTGCTAATTTCTATCGTCGGTTCATCAGGAACTATAGCACTGTTGCCTCTCCTCTCTCTGCTCTTACCTCCTCTAAGTCCAGATTTTTTTGGTCCAAAAAGGCTGAAGACGCTTTTCGTGATTTAAAGGCTCGATTTACCTCTGCACCAATTCTCACTATTCCTAATCCAGAGCTCCAGTTTATTGTCGAGGTGGACGCCTCCAATATTGGAGCCGGAGCCATCCTGTCCCAGAGGTCCACGAAGGATGGCAAGATCCACCCATGTGCCTTTTTCTCTCGCCGCCTCAGTTCCGCTGAAAGAAACTACGACATCGGCAATCGAGAACTGTTGGCAGTAAAGCTGGCCTTGGAGGAATGGAGGCAATGGTTGGAGGGCTCCAAGGTACCCTTCATTGTCTGGACTGACCATAAGAACTTGGAGTACCTGCAGACTGCTAAAAGACTCAACCCTCGACAAGCCAGGTGGGCATTATTCTTTTCTCGATTTAACTTTCACATTGCCTACAGACCAGGAAGTAAAAATGTCAAGCCTGATGCCCTCTCACGCTGTTTTGAGATTAAGGAGGAGGAACCATGCCAGGACACCATCCTTCCTAAGGAAGCATTTATTAATGCCCTTTATCTAGACATTGAGAGGGAGGTCAAGAACGCCCAAGCCAATGCTGCTACCCCCAGTGCATGTCCCACTAACTGCCTCTATGTTCCAGCTGCCCTGCGCCCCAAGGTCCTGGAATGGGGGCATTCATCCAGGTTAGCCTGCCATCCTGGGGTTCGTAGAACCAGAAGCTTCATTCTTCAAAGATTCTGGTGGCCAGAAATGACCCAAGATGTTCAGGGCTTTGTTGCTGCTTGCTCGGTCTGCGCCCAGGCTAAAGTTTCACACCAGCCCCCTCAAGGTTTGCTTCAGCCCCTTCCTACACCACATCGTCCTTGGTCCCACATAGCACTAGATTTTATCACAGGCCTTCCCCCTTCCAATCACCACACCACCATTCTCACCATAGTTGACAGATTCTCCAAAGCAGTTCACTTGGTCCCCCTCACTAAACTTCCTTCTGCTCAAGACACTGCCAACCTTGTCATTCAACATGTTATTAGACTCCACGGAATACCTACCGACATCACTTCAGATCGCGGCCCCCAGTTCACTGCACTCTTTTGGAAGTCATTTTTTAAAGCACTAGGCACCTCAGTTAGTTTATCATCAGGATTCCATCCCCAAACTAATGGCCAGACCGAGCGAGCTAACCAGTGTGTGGAAAGTGTGCTAAGATGTCTTTGTATTAGGAACCCCTCCTCCTGGAGCTATCAGTTGCCGTGGGTGGAATACGCTTTGAATAGCCACACCTCTGCTGCCTCCGGCGTCTCCCCATTCAAAGCCTGCCTGGGTTACCAGCCCCCTTTGTTCCCGTCTCAGGAGGAGGAAGTAGCTGTCCCCTCAGCCCGCGAATTCGTCCGTAGGTGCAGACGCACCTGGACTACCACCCGCCAGGCCCTGCTCAGGTCAGTCGCCCGGATGAAGGAGCAGGCCGACAAGAGACGCACTGCGGCTCCTACGTACCGACCTGGGCAGCGGGTCTGGCTGTCTTCAAGGGACATCCCCCTCAGAGGTAACGGGGGTAAGCTTTTCCCCAAATACCTGGGCCCTTTTACCATTGAAAGGGTCCTGAGCCCCACTGCCATTCGCCTCCGTCTCCCCCTGTCTATGCGACGTATACACCCCACTTTCCATGTGTCACAAATCAAACCTGCTATAACCCACCACCTGTCATCTGGACCTGATCCCCCACCACCCGCCCGGATCATCGACGGAGGCGAAGCCTATACGGTCCGTTCCCTCCTGGACTCTCGTCGACGAGGCAGAGGATTACAATACCTCGTCGACTGGGAGGGCTACGGACCGGAACATCGCAGTTGGGTGCCAGCAAGGCACATATTGGATAAATACCTCATCAAAGACTTTCATGCTAGTCACCAGAGACTTTCTGGTTGAACGCCAGGAGTCGTTCGTTGGGAGGGGGGTTCTGTTGGGATTCTGGATTCTGCTGTCATGTTAAGTTCTGTGCCTGGCCTAGCCATGTTTTCATTTTCATGCTTTGCACTTTGTCTCCCCTGTCTTGTCAGGTGTGTATCTTTGCTCACGGTCCCTTGTCTTGTGTGACACTCATTCGGGTGATTTATTGGTTTCTGGGTTTCAATCTTCTTTCATTATCTCGTGTTCTTCCTTCCTCTCTCTTTTACTGTCTTACTAACACATACTAACAGTTTATTGTTTTTGCTAAATACTAATCCACACTAACCTTGTATATTTGGACTAACTTACTAACAAGCACTTGGGATTGTATAGCTGCACTTACTAATTGACTAATGATCTCTCAGCTGTCGCCCAATTCTAGTCTCCGCCTCCTTGCCTATCCCTAATTATCTCTGCTGCAGTTTTCCACTTATATCTCATGCTTTCCTTGTCTTTAGACTATGCACTTTTAGTACTCCTTAACCGGAGCTGTTGTTTGTACTTAGGTTTGTCTTGTGATCCCTGTCTGCGTTTTGGCTACAGCCAAATTCATGTAATTAGTTTATCCCTCATGTGTCTCTTTCTAATCATTGTCACCATTGATTGCACCTGTTCTCCCTGGTCATGTGTTTTCCTGGATGTGTATATAAGATGTCTGTTTGCTTCACACTCTTGTCAGATCGTTCTCCCTAGTTTTCTTGTGCTACGTTTCTCGCCTCGATATCTCAGTGTTTATCTTTCTGACTGGATTGCCCGACTATTGTTTTTGGTTTGCCCTTTTTGGATATTGTTGCATCTGTGAATTTTGACCTTTTTTCTGCCCGACCTTGATTTTGTGATTACTGCCCTGGTTTTGGATTCGGACTGTCTTTGGCTTATGCGTTTGTTTCTCCTCCAAACCTACGCCTGTGTACCGAACCCTTTTTGTCTGACCACGAACTTTGTTATTGGTGCCCTGGTTACAATTCTGGATTACGCCCATCGGATACTGTTTTTGGATTGTGGACTTTGTACCGTTGCCAGCTCTGTTGGGGGGTTTCCCCCTTCAGAAATAAAGCCTCCTTTTTGCATTTTACTGGTTGTCGCACTTGGTTCATTTCGTAAATCACAACAGAACGGGCTAATTGGGAACAGGTGGGTGCCATGATTGGGTATAAAAGCAGCTTCCTTGAAATGCTCAGTCATCCACAAACAAGGATGGGGCGAGGGTCACCACAACAACATTCCTCAACAAGCTATTGCAAGAAATTTAGGGATTTCCTCATCTACGGTCCGTAATATCGTCAAAGGGTTCAGAGAATCTGGAGAAATCACTGCACGTAAGCGACAAGGCTGAAAACCAACATTGAATGCCCGTGACCTTCGATCCCTCAGGCGGTACTGCATCAAAAACCAACATCAGTGTGTTAAGGACATCACCGCATGGACTCAGGAACACTTCAGAAAACCACTGTCAGTAACTACAGTTCATCGCTACATCTGCAAGTGCAAGTTAAAACTCTACAATGCAAAGCGAAAGCCATTTATCAACAGCACCCAGAAACGCCGCTGGCTTTGCTGGGCCCAAGCTCATCTAAGATGGACTGATGCAAAGTGGAAAAGTGTTCTGTGGTCTGACGAGTCCACATTTCAAATTGTTTTTGTAAACTGTGGACGTTGTGTCCTCCGGACCAAAGAGGAAAAGAACCATCCGGACGGTTATTGGCGCAAAGTTCAAAAGCCAGCATCTGTGATGGTATGGGGGTGTATTAGTGCCCAAGGCATGGGCAACTTACACATATTTGAAGGCACCATTAATGCTGAAAGGTACATACAGGTTTTGGAGCAACATATGTTGCCATCCAAGCAACGTCTTTTTCATGGACGCCCCTGAGTATTTCAGCAAGACAATGCCAAGCCACATTCTGCACATGTTACAACAGCATGGCTCTGTAGTAAAAGAGCGCGGGTACTAGACTGGCCTGCCTGTAGTCCAGACCTGTCTCCCATTGAACATGTGTGGCGCATTACGAAGCGTAAAATACGACAACGGAAACCACGGACTGTTGAACAACTTAAGCTGTACATCAAGCAAAAATGAGAAAGAGTTCCACCTGAAAACCTTCAAAAATTGGTCTCCTCAGTTCCCAAACGTTTTCTGAGTTTGTCGTTAAAAGGAAAGGCGATGTAACACAGTGGTAAAAAGGCCCATGTGTTGCTGCCGTTAAATTCTAAGTTAATGATTATTTGCAAAAAAACAAAAGGTTCTCAGTTTGGACATCAAACATCTTGTCTTTGCAGTGCATTCAATTGAATATAAGTTGAAAAGGATTTGCAAATCATTGTATTTTGTTTTTATCTACGATTTACATAACGCGCCAACTTCACTGGTTTTGGGTTTTGTATATTGTATTTGATTTGATAGATAGTAATGATGAAAATTTGGTGCTGCAAGGCCTCCTTTGGTTTTTGTAGAGTTGTTAATTTGATTCTTGGTGTTTTAGATTTCCAATGAAATTTTGTTATGATTGAATCAAGAGATTTGAACCATGAGAGTGTAGGTTGGGTTGGAATCATAGCAAGAAGATAATTAATTCTTGGAAGTATCGACATTTTAACTGTTGCAATTCGGCCTGTTAAGGAGAGTGGTAGATTCATCCAACGGAGGAGGTTGTCTGTTATTGTTTTAAGCAATGGAGTATAGTCAAGATTGAACAGTTCTGATAGCCTGGGGGAGATGTTAATACCCAAATACGTGATTTGATTTGTGCATAAAGGAATTGGTGAAGTGCAGGCTGTCATATCCCGGTTATGATTTTGCAATGGGAGGATGGAAGACTAGTTAGCAGAGTAGTTGCAGATGCTAGAGAATGTTTCTATTAGCTTAATTGTTCCTGGAAGGGATGAGTGGGGATTTTGGATAAAAAGTAAAATGTCATCAGCATAAAGACTAATTTTGTGGTGTATGTTTTGTGTCTGGATTCCCTTAATGATGTTGTTTTGGCGGATGGCTGCAGCTAGAGGCTCGATGAAAATGGTGAATAAGAAAGGAGAGAGCGGGCATCCCTGCCCAGTCCCCCTGTGCAGTGTGAAAGGTTGTGAAATTAGTCCAATGGTGATAACTGTGGCTGAAGGTGCAGAGTATAGAATTTTAACCCAGTTAATAAATGACTCTCCAAAGCCAAATTTTTGCAAGGTTGATATAAGAAATGACCAGTTCACCCTGTCAAAAGGTTTTTCAGCATCTAGTGTGACAATTATAGTTTGCATTTTTTGTTGAGAAGAAAAGTCCATTATATCGAAGAGTCTGCGGGTGTTATTTGAAGAGTACCTGCCTTTGATGACGCCGGTTTGGTCGGGATGGATTACGGAAGAGATAACTTTTCCAATTCTATGAGCAAGTGTTTTAGCAATGATTTTTAAGTCCGCATTAAGCAAAGAAATTGGGTGGTAGCTTGATGGTAATGACGGGTCTTTGTTAGGTTTACAGAGAAGGGACATTGTGGCTGTATTCATGTTTATTGGTTATTTGGAGCTCTGTTTTATTTCAGTGACGAGTCTGCAAAAGAGTGGGGCAAGAATAGACCAGAAGTGTTAATAAAATTCAGCAGGGAAGCCATCAGGTCCGGGTGATTTGTTTTTGGGCATACTTTTAAGGGCAGTGGCAGTTCATTCTCTGTTATCGGTGATTCAAGTGAGGATATTTGGTCATGAGAAAGCTGGGGGAGGTCAATATTATTGAAGAAGGAGTTGATATCAACTGGGTTTGGATTAGTTTCTGGTGAGTATAATTTAGTGAAAAAATCTCTGAAAATGTTATTTATCTCTGTTGGCGAATGTGTTGGCTTCCCTGCTGAATTTTTCATAACGGAGATTGTGGATTTTTCTTTATTTTGTTTGATTAAATTTGCTAGGTATTTTCCAGATTTATTGCCATGGTGAAATTGTTCCTGCCGAAGTCTGTGAATTAGGAATTGAGTTTTTTTATTTGTGATTTCATTTAACTGAAATTTGTATTTTCTTAATTCATTCTGTGTTTTCTCAGATGGATTGTTTGCTATCATGGCTTCTAACTGATTTATTTTTTTTCTCCAGTTCAGCTTCTTGATGTTGTTCTTTCTTTTTTTTTGTATCTGGAGAATGAGATGATTATCCCTCGTAGAACTGCCTTACCGGTTTCCCATAAAATAGATTGAGATACCTTGGAGAGTCATTTATTTCTAGGAAGGATGCCCACTCTTTTTTAATAAGACTGTCAAATTCAGGATCAGTTAGGAGAGATGTGTTGAAGCGCCATTTAAAGCTGGTTTTGTGTGGACTGATGCTGTTCCAAGTGAGTGTTACCGTGGCATGGTCACTGATAATGATGGGATGAATCTTACAGTCTGAAATATTAGATATAATTGAATTACTGGTAAGAAAGAAATCAATGCGCGAGAATGACTGGTGAACCGGTGACAAAAAAGAAAGCTGTCTTCCAGATGGCTGTTGCGAAGGCCAGCTATCGCCAAGACCAACATCACCCATGAACTGCTTAATTGTTTCTGTGGAATGCCAGGTATGCTGACTTATAGTTTTGTTTCTATCCATTGATGGGTTAATGTCTGTGTTGAAATCCCTTCCTATTATAATTGGGCCGCTAGAGTTAATGGAGATTGAGGAGAAAAAGTAATTAAAAAAGGATGGATCATCAGTGTTTGGGTCATAAACATTACCAGTTGTGATTAGGCTATTGTTGATTGAAATGTTAATGATGATAAAACGTCCTTCTGGGTCAGTAGTGGTAGAGTTGTGAGTAAATGAGATTTTTTTGTTAATTAAAATAGAAACGCCTCTTTGTTTTGAATTGTTGTTGGAAGAAAATATGTGATTGAATTGTGATTGATGGTCTGAATGGGAGAGATGTGTTTCTCGTAGTAAATATATATCTGCTTGCAATTTGGTTAAATGATTGAATATTTGCATTTTTTTAGCCTGAGAACCAATTCCGCGGATGTTCCATGTTACGAATTTTATTGGTGACATTTGAAAATAAATGCAATGGGTCAATTTTAATGTTAACCTTTGTGTGTGTGCATGTGTGTGTGCATGCATAATGAGAGAGGGCCTGCAGACATTAAGCTTAAAAAAGTGATTTAACCTTTGTGTGTGAGCGCGTGTGTGTGCATGCATAATGAGAGAGGGCCTGCAGACATTAAGCTTAAAAAAGTGAGAAAACAGTACATACAATTTTGAAAACACAAAAAAAAGAATAAAGTTGCCGTAAAAAGCACACGTCCTACAAAACTTACAGAGCTGAACAAACTGATACAGTGACAAACGAGACTTAAGTGCTATGATTGGTGCAAACCTTCATGATTGTGGGGAATTGCTGTATCCTAAGTTATGTTTTCAAAAACACTTGCGTGCAAGTTGGGGTGATTTTGGTATCGCAGTGCAGCGCAACATTTCTCTTCCTAAATATGTGCTTTTTTGGAGGGTGGAAAGTGGCACACTTACTAATGGGTGGATCAAAATGTGACTCGGTGTCAATGTTAAAGTGCAAGCAGAAAAGTTCACGTGACGAGGCTTTTAAATACCCTCTGATAACATGATTGCTTGGATGTTTTTTGCCGTTTCAGAAACGTCGATGATTGTCCATATACATTTTCAAATTACTCTCCAGTTTCCTCACTTTATTGTACTCTGGTTGAGAATACTTGCCATGGACGAAATTGTTCATACTGAATCATATGACTAATGCCAACGTTGTTAAAAGGAAGCGCTAGATAACTCTGGCTACTCCTTCAATAAGTGTCATCGTTTCCCCTGTCCCATTATCACACTGCTTTCAAAAAATAATCATAGCACGGCATGGATCGAAGGAATAGAGAAAAGTTTTCTCTGCTGATTTATAACAGCCAAGCCTTTTTCCCCTCCTTGTCTTTTGGAACTCGGTATAAACAGACAAAGCGACCTGTCCATTATTGTAAATATTATGCAGGTAAGAAATATTGTCCTTGGATGTCAATTACAAGTAGATAGCTAGGTTAGCCACCTTGTTCATTTTATTGACTGATTAGTCAATACAGTCCCCACGACAGAAAGGGTACCAAGGTAGCTCGCTGGAGACTGTTATCGATTGCTAGCGTTTGCTTTAGTCAGCTGTCAGCCAATTACCTAGCTAGCAAGCAAACACAATTTTTTCTATTAAAGTGTCATATTTGTACTTCTACTTTAACTTATGCATGAAACGCTTTATTACTGCCCTTCAGATGACTTGCTGCAAAAGGCAGCCGCACATCTCGGCATTTTAATGCTTATATTGACTTACTTAAAATTGGCCTCATAGGAAACCATTCATTTTTATTAAGAAGCTGCATGTACTAATATGGCGGCCGGGTGCCTCACTTTGGATAATATAAATATGACATCATCACCAATGTACTGTTCTAAAAAAAAAAAAAAAAAAAAAAAAAAAATATATATATATATACATACAGCGCCCTCCATTAGTATTGGCACCCCTGGTTAAGATGTGTTCTTCAGCTTCTGATAAATTCAGTTTCTTTCAAAATAATATAAGACCACAATGAAAAAAGAGGAAAATCCAACCTTTAATTCAAGTGCATACAGTGGGAAAAAAATCCTACATTAAGAAATAATTCTTTTACATAAAATCATGTGTGCCACAATTATTAGCACCCCTGATGTTCATACTTTGTACAACCCCTTTTTGCCAACAAAACAGCACCTAATCTTCTATGATGTTTCACAAGATGGGAGAATACAGAAAGTGGGATCTTCGACCATTCCTCTTTGTACAATATCTCTAAATCATCCAGCGACTTGGGTCCTCTCCTCTGCACTCTCCTCTTCAGCTCACTCCACAGGTTTTCAATGGGGTTGAGGTCTGGGGACTGAGATGGCCATGGGAGGAGCTTGATTTCTGTGTAGATTTGGCCACATGTTTAGTGTCATTGTCTTCCTGAAACACCCAGTGACAACCCATCTTAAGCTTTCGGGCAGAGGCCACCAGATTTTGATTTAAAATATCCTGGTATTTCAAAGCGTTCATGATGCCATGCACCCTAACAAGGTTCCCAGGGCCTCTGGAAGAGAAACAGGCCCACAGCATCACCGATCCTCCCCCATACTTCACAGTGGGCATGAGGTGCTTTTCTGCATACTCATCTTTTGTGTTCTGCCAGACCCACTTAGAGTGTTTGTTGCCAAAAAAGCTCTATCTTGGTCTCATCGGACCAAAGCACACGGTCCCAGTTGAAGTCCCAGTACCGCTTAGCAAACTCCAGATGTTTGCATTTTTGATTGTGAGTGAGAAAAGGTTTTTTCCGTGCATGCCTCTTAAACAGCTTGTTGGCATGTAGATAGCGCCTGATGGTTGTTTTGGAGACTTTGTGACCCTCAGACTACCATTTGTTGCAATTCTTTAACAGTCAGCTTTGGAGAACTTTTTATTTCTTTGACCATCCTCTTCCCTGTGTGTGGTGGCAAAATAACCTTGCGTCCTATAGATATGGGCAGGTGCAGGTGAGTGGCTATTTTCTTGTAGCCATTGCCTGACTTGTGAAGGTCGACACACATCTGCCTTACTTGAATGGTGTGTTCCTTTGTCTTTCCCATGTTGAAGAGTGGATAAGAGAAATGGCCTCTGTGTCACGTCATATTTATACTCCAGGGAATTATAAATTAAATGATCCTAGATACTCTGATCAACTTTCTAAACTACTGTAGAAATGACAGAAATACTTCAATTGCATTTATTTCCGAGGAATTGTTAGGGGTGCCAATAATTGTGGAACAGGTGATTTTATGAAAAATGATTATTTCTAAGTCAGGGGTTTTTTTCCCTTAAAATTCACTTGAGTTGAAGGTTACATTTTTCTACAATTTTCAGTGTGAGAGTACGCTTCTGCAATAAAAATTGAATTTATTAAGGCTCTTCACAGATCTTAACCAGGGTTGCCAATAATTATGGAGGACACTGTATGTTTCAGTGAAACCTACTGATGTCAGCGATGTCTCAGTGTTGCATGCCTGTTTGGCATGTGCGAATTGGATGGCAAATAATTTTTTTGCAGTTAAAATAAAACAGAAGTCATAATATACTGAGTACAAATGAAAACGCACCACTTGAAAAAAGTCAATATTTAAGTTCAAATGAACTTCAATATAATTTTTATACAACAACAACACTACAGTGACGTCACCCGACATGCCAGGTGCAAGAAATGCGAGAATTTCAAGTTAACTGTCACGCTAGGCAATTTTTTGCAAAAACGCAATATCTTGCACGCACACCACGGGAATAATGAATTTCACTCTGAATTTGTGCACACATTGCCTTTAAAAGCATGTGAATCCGAATAAAATTTCACTTCTTCACTGACATTTGTGAAACGTCGACACTATGCTGCGACTTACAGCCACTGAACGGGAACGTGCCATAGGCATGCTTCAAATTGGTGCCAGCACCAGGGAAATTGCCAGACGAACTACACTGCACACATACAACGATCGCGAGACTCCATCAAAGGTTTCTGCAAACGGGAAGCACTCGGGACCGTCCTCGACCGGGTCAACAACGTGTGACAACGGCACGTCAGGACCGTCAGATCGTACGGGATCATGTCCGAGACCGAACACTACTAGCGACAAGAACGGCTCCTCAAGTCCAAGGACAACGTGGATTCATTCACCCCAACACCGTACAGAACCGTCTGCGAGCTGCTGGCCTGCGTGCACCACGTCCTTATTTCGGCCCCATATTGACGGATCGTAACCGAAACCAGCGTCTACAGTGGGCAAACAGGCACCAGAATTGGCGACTACGACAATGGCACAGTGCCATCTTTTCTGACGAGTCGCGATTTCACTTAAGGAACGCAGATGGCCATATACGTGTTTGGCGGAGACGTGGTGAACGTTATAACGCCGATTGTGTCGTTCAAACGGACCGTTGGGGTGGTGGCAGCCTTATGGTGCGGGGTGGAATAAGCTACCTTCACAGAACCCCTCTCCATATCTGCAGAGGAAGGGTGAACGGCGTCTACTACCGGGACCAGGTGCAGGAGAACCATGTTGTGCCGTTCTTCAACCAACACCACGATGTCCACACGTTCCAACAGGACAACGCTAGGGCACACACTGCAAGGGGGTCCATGCAGTACCTTGCACAGCAGAACATCCCCGTGCTTCAGTGGCCAGCTCTGTCACCCGACCTCTCCCCTATCAAGCACTTATGGGATGAAATTGGACGACGCCTTTCACGTCGACGCCAGATGGACAACATCTGAGAACTTGAGTTTGCTCTTGTTCAGGAGTGGAATGCTATCCCTCAGAACACTATCCAGAGACTGATCAACTCCATACGACGACGATGCACCGCATGTGTCAATGCAAATGGCGGTCACACCCGTTATTGACTTTCCTGTTTGACCCCTACACCAGTTAAACCTCTCTCGCGCATTAACATTATCGTGAATGAAATTGAATGATGTTTACATGTCTTCTTAAATCATTCATTATCTCAAATGCATCATACGTATAAACTTCACATATCAATCCGTGGAGCTATTCCAGATTTTGTGAGTGGTGCGTTTTCATTTGTACTCAGTTACTCGGTCCAAAGTTAGTGTCAGATAAAATTCAATCTTTTCTATGACCTCTTACATCAAATATTAGGCCCTTTTCTTTAAATCTTATTGTGATTTTTGATACTGAACTCAAATTTGAGCTCCACGTTAAGAAGCTTGTACAGTCATGCTACTTGCAACTCCATAACATAGCTAAAATTAGATCTGTTTTGTCTTTTGAAGATACTGAAAAATTATTCGTGCTTTTATTTCATCAAGACTGGACCACCGCAATTCTTTATTTACCTGTTTGAATAAGAAATCGTTGGACAAACTGCAAGTTGTTCAAATTCAGCTGCATGTTTGCTCACTAAAACAAATCACAGAACCCACATTACTCCAATTTTAGCAGATTTGCACTGGCTACCAATGCATTTTAGATTTGATTTTAAATTTTTTATTGATTACCTTCAAAGCACTCCATGGTATGATACCAGGATATATAAGTGAGCTTTTAAATTCTTATAAACCTAATAGATTACTCACGTCCTTGAAGCAAGCATTACTGGCTGTTCCAGAGTCTAAGGTAAAAGCAACAGGTGATCGAGCCTCTTCCGTTAAAGCTCCAAGACTCTGGAATGGCCTCTCAAATAATATTTGGAATGCTGACCCTTTAAAAGAGGTTTAAAAGAGGATAAAGACTCACTTTTATGGGCTTACTTTTACTGACTAAATTATTTTATTTTACTGGTGTGATTTTGGGCAAGTCTGCTTTAAATTCTTAAGCCTTCCTATTTTGCTGTTTAATTCCTTAATTCCACAAACGTAATACATTTTCCACACCGCAAATGTAATAACTATTACGTTTGCAGAGATTTATTACGTTTGTGGGGAAGTGAAAATCTTCAACTTTCAATATTGTAATAACGTCCCATAAATGTAATAACGCAATGAATAATGGTCGTTGTTGTTTGTTTGTTTGTCTAAACACCTACTAATACTGACCGTTGGGGCAAAATCCAGCTGCTGCCTCTCCGCTCTACGATCACACAACACAACAAAAAACTGCCGGTTTGGGAGAAATTTAAGAATGCTGATTATGATCTAAAAGAGAACGATTATTTTCGCCTTTTATGGGATTAGTCTGCTGCCTGGATGCATTTATGTCGGCGAAACTGACATTAGGACATTAAGGATAGTGGATTGAATTAATAATTACATCATGTAATGCGATGAATAACTTCATTCAAATGGAGGATTTTGTCCGAGAATTGTTTATTTTCGGGGATGACGACCTCCTGTGGCACATTAAACGCCTATAATAGCTCAGCTTACAAAGTCACGTCCTTCTGCGCTAATGTTTTCTTGGGCGCGACAGGAAGATGTTTCTGTTTTAAATGTAAAAAATGCTGAAACAGGAGATGGAATTCAGAGATGGGGAAATAATTACGTATACCACCTCAACTTTTTGAGGCTTTTTATTTTCCAGAACAATTTTGAAAGGGGCCTCGCCATTATATTTTGGAGGGTTTTATCCCTGAGATGGGCGGTACTTGTCATCCCTATAATTATGTGCGCGTTTTCAATGTAGCCTGTCTGTGGTTTCTTGGTCATTTCCTAATTAATAATTTCTTAATCATTATACGATTATGTTTTGGTCTTGTAAATTCAAATTATAAATGGTTTGACTGTGAATCAGGCAATATCAAACTGGGAGGCGGTGTGAGCCGTCATGTGTGAGACAGGCGAATCCCTTAACGGCAGCATTACCAGGAGTTGGGGTTGAAGAGGTTGCAACGAATAAGGCAACAACCATAATTGCTTTTTAAATGCCACATGCGTACAAAACAAAGGACCTTATTGGGATAAAACATAGAAAAAAATACAGGCCCCAGGACAACAAAACGATTATGAATTATGATTTTTTTGCAATCACTTATGATTTATATGGCGAGTATTATTTTATTCCAGTACTCGTTTGCACCCTAAGTCGCCCTGACCGCTGTTGTAAAGACCAACATTGTCATAACGCCCTCATGCAAAAAAAAAAAGACGTCACTCTTCTGCTTTTGGTTGGCAGCCCCCCTAATTCAAACATCTTCCAGCGCGCATGCAAGTCTATTGCTTTTCCCCCTCCACTCAAAAATGTGTTTTTCATATTGTTTCTACGCTTGAAAGTTAGATTTTTAAACTTTTGAGATGCCATATATTTGCATAGCTATTTTGTTATTTTTAATGAGAGACAGTGTTACGGGTCGCCATGACAACGGGACAAACCAGCAACAGTAGGAGCGACCGTGAAACAAAACAAAATCTGAATCGATTAAAAACTTTACAAACATTATAAAACAACAGTATCATACTAACAAGTTAAGAAGCTACAGTGTCAACATATAACAACGGTCGTCAACTGCCGCTACTTAACTTTGACATCTTCACATTTAACAAGTATAAACATCAACGAACACAACAGAGGAAACAGAAAATATCTAAACATATGGATGCTTGAGTAGACATATGAAACACGCCCGTAATTAATTGAGTGTTGTGTTTACAAATGAGCTATTAATCCAGATGTGATGATTTTGTTTCTGCTCATGTTTTGTCTGTTTAGTTCTTGCCATGTTTTTATTATTGCCATATTTTGTATTTTGCCATTATCCACTTTACTGTTATTATTCCGGTGGATGTTTTTGCTT
Organism: Gymnothorax reevesii; assembly: GCA_029721435.1. NCBI lineage: Eukaryota > Metazoa > Chordata > Actinopteri > Anguilliformes > Muraenidae > Gymnothorax > Gymnothorax reevesii. Next base: position 13,816,787 of record CM056577.1, on the reverse strand, counting down.
TTGCCATGCATTGTACTTTGTCTCCCCTGTCTGGTTTTCTGTTGAGCTACAGCTCGTTCCCCTAGTACTGTGTGTCACATGTTTAGGTGATTTCATGGCTTCTGGGTTTCCAAACATTCCTTCCAATCTCGTTTACTTCCTTTGCCTTGCTTTTCTATTTTACGAACCAGTACTAACAGTTTGTTGTTTTTGTTAAAACCACTAACCTAGACTAACATTGTATATAATGCTAACTTACTAACGAGCACTAGGGATTGTATAGCTGCACCTTACTAATTGATTAACAAGCTCTAAGCACTCGCCCTGTTCTAGTCTCCGCCTCTTGCCTTTACCTAATCTTTGCTGCGTTCCAGCGGATCCTCCGCACCTGCACACGCTGTCCTCTCTCTCATTATCTATGCACATTAGAACTCCCTCACCAGAGCCGTATCTCTGTCTATAGGCTGTCTTGTGATCCCTGTCCGCGTTTTGGCTTTTGCCCATTTCATGTGATTAGGTTCTCCCTCATGTTTGCTCCTTTGTAATTAGTCTGATTTCCTGCACCTGTTTTCTGTTTAGCATGTGACCTCCCATATGTGTTTATTTGCAGTCTTCTCACAGCAGTTCCCAGTCAGAATGTTTCTCTTAGTTTGCTTGTGCCATGCTTGTCTTCGCCTCGTACTCTTTGTGATTCTTTTCTGACTGGACAGTCCCCGATTACGATTTTTGGCTCTGTTTTGGATTTCTGTCTGCATCTGTTTTTTGAACACTTTTCTGTCTGACCACGAGTACTGTGATTGCTGCCCTGGTGTTCGACTCAGATTCTGCCCAACTGGATTGTGATTTTTGGATTGTGGATTTTGTACCTTTGCCTTCCGCCCAGCGGGAGGTTACCCCCTCGCTTAATAAATTCCCATCAACTGCATTGCTTGGTTCTCGCGTCTGGTTCCTGAGCACTCCATCACACCAAATTTCTTCATTGGGATTTTTATTGCAAAACCAAGTGCACAAAGTACAGATGAGGAATACAGATCCAGAAATTTTGGAAAGGGGGGCACAGCTCCCACACGAGCGCCAAAGGCGCAAAGCCTGGAGGGGGTCTCGGGACCCTCCCCCAGAAAAATTTGAAATTTAAAGTGCCAAAATACGCATTTTCCTGACATCTGAGAACATAATTCAAGGTCTTATAGTTAGCTGAAAAGAATTTTTTTCATCAACAATTATTTCCATTTATATAAATTTGCACTTGACTCTGCAAAGACAATCAAAACAAAGAGACTTAGGTCCTATTCCGATAGAAATGGACGAACTGAAAATGATCAAAGCATCCATCAGGATACATCATGGATTAAACATTCGAAACACAACACTAAAGTTGTTTTCTTTCATGGAGAATGGTATTTAATTCACTTTGAAGTGAATTTCCGACTTGTAAATTAGGCATGCAGAGCTACAAAATCATCTTCTGGAAATGTTTAATTCTCACTGAATAGGTTGATGAAGGGCACTCTTCAGGGGTATCTACGGGCGTACATATCAATCACTTTGTCATAATCAAGTTTAACATCCAGTTGCACTGGCGCAAACGTTACTTCAAGATAGAGCGCTGTTATCACTACTTAAACAAACGTTATAGCTCGTCTTATAGTTAATCCATATGGGACTGCATACAACATACGGTGTACAGTTGTCAGAGTTGAATAGTTACTTGCTATTTTACACATTCAGCTATAGAAATCATTAGTATTGAAGAGGCCTAGTTGATCCGTGTTAAAATATAACATTTAAACTGTAGTGCAATAAATACTCAGAGTATTAAGTTAACTGAGAGTGTCAATATCACAATATAAATGCTTTAAAAGTAGAAATCCTGCATTTAAATTAGGAGAGAACTCATCCATAAAACCGTGTTTCAGCTTGGCTTGCTTGTGAATATTCAATAACTGATCCTGGTGTGCCATCCAGTGATAGAATATTGTAACTGCGTGCATAAACTTGCAGCTTCATGTCCGTTGGCAAAACAAAACAAACAACAACAACCACAACCACCATTATTATTACAGCCACCATTATTGCGTTATTACATTTGTGGGAAGTTATTACAATATTGAAAGATGAAGATTTTCACTTCCCCACAAACGTAATAAATCTCTGCAAACGTAATAGTTATGACATTTGCGGGAAATTGCGTGTTACGTTTGTAGTAGGCAGCGGCTATTACGTTTGTGGAAAATGTATTACGTTCGTAGGATTATTACATTAAAAGCTGCAGATTTTTATTACGTTTGCGGTTTATTACGTTTGTGGAAATTATTACATTGGCGGGCGTTACAGTGCTTTATAAATAAATGTATTGTTATTGTTTATTACTCAGTCCATATGAAAACGCACCACTCACGAAATCTGGAATAGCTCCACGGATTGATATGTGAAGTATATACGTATGATGCATTTGAAATAATGAATGATTTAAGAAGACATGTAAACATCATTCAATTTCAGTCACGATAATGTTAATGCGCGAGAGAGGTTTAACTGGTGTAGGGGTCAAACAGGAAAGTCAATAACGGGTGTGACCGCCATTTGCATTGACACATGCGGTGCATCGTCGCCGCATGGAGTTGATCAGTCTCTGGATAGAGTTCTGAGGGATAGCATTCCACTCCTGAACAAGGGCAACCTCAAGTTCTCGGATGTTGTCCATCTGGCGTCGACGTGGAAGACATCGTCCAATTTCATCCTATAAGTACTCGATAGGGGAGAGGTCGGGTGACAGAGCTGGCCACTGAAGCACAGGCATGTTCTGCTGTGCAAGGTACTGCACGGACACCCTTGCAGTGTGTGCCCTAGCGTTGTCCTGTTGGAACGTGTGGACATCGTGGTGTTGGTTGAAGAACGGCACAACATGGTTCTGCAGCACCTGTTCCCGGTAGTAGACGTCGTTCACCCTTCCTCTGCAGATATGGAGAGGGGTTCTGTGACAGTAGCTTATTCCACCCCACACCATAACGCTGCCACCACCCCAACGGTCCGTTTGAACGACACAATCGGCGTTATAACATTCACCACGTCTCCGCCAAACACGTATACGGCCATCTGCGTTCCTTAAGTGAAACCGCGACTCGTCAGAAAAGATGACACCGTGCCATTGTCGTAGTCGCCAATTCTAGTGCCTGTTTGCCCACTGTAGACGCTGGTTTCGGTGATGATCCGTCAATATGGGGCCGAAATAAGGACGTCGTGCACGCAGGCCTGCAACTCGCAGACGGTTCCGTACGGTGTTGGGGTGAATGAATCCACGTCGTCCTTGGACTTGAGCAGCCGTTCTTGTCGCTGGTAGTGTTCGGTCTCGGACATGATCCCGTACGATCTGACGGTCCTGACGTGCCGTTGCCACACGTTGTTGACCCGGTCAAGGACGGCCCCGAGTGCTCCCCGTTTGCAGAAACCTTTGATGGAGTCTTGCGATCGTTGTGTGAGCGCAGTGTAGTCGTCTGGCAATTTCCCTGGTGCTGGCGTCAATTTGAAGCATGCCTATGGCACGTTCCCGTTCAGGGGCTGTAAGTCGCGGCATAGTGTCGACGTTTCCCAAGTGTCAGTGAAGGAGTGAAATTTTATTCTGATTCACGTGCTTTTAAAGGCAATGTGTGCACAAATTCAGAGTGAAATTCATTTTTCCCGTGGTGTGCGTGTAAGATGTTGCGTTTTTGCAAAAAGTTGCCTAGCGTTTCAGTTAACTTAAAATTCTCGCATTTCTTGCACCTGGCATGTCAGGTGACGTCACTGTAGTGTTGTTGTTGGATAAAAATTATATTGAAGTTCATTTGAACTTAAATATTGACTTTTTTCAAGTGGTGCGTTTTCATTTGTACTCAGTATATTATCAATACACACTTGACCGCCATTTAAAAAATAACTTTACTATAATGCAAGCCATTAACCAGCATGGACTTGCAATATTGAAAAAAAGCTCTGTAAAAAAAAACCTAGTTATCCTTCACAAACAAAACCAGGAAACTGGGCGTGCACTGGCTTTTCTGAGCACCAGCCTCTCCAAAAATAGGTTTCTTCTCAGATGTTCATTCACTTTCATGCCCATTGAGCTACATTCCAAGGCTACGTTAATTTATAGATGATAATTATTCTCCCTTTTTATCACATTGAACATGACTCAGTTTTCCGACTTATGCTGTAAATTTAATCTGCTTATGACATAGGATGCATCTTTTGCCCCAGATTTTCATCCACTTTCTCCACTCTGGTTCTTTTTTCCAGGGAGTTCTGTATCACACTGAAGAGGCGCCATGAGTTCAGGACACCTTCTAGTTTTTATAGTGATCCTCGTTGGGTCTCTCTGTAGTCCGCCAGGTGTATGGACACCCGACTCTGACAGAAAATGGATACATGAAGATAACTCGAAATCAGACACACCTGGTGCTCACCTTGTGTTCATAAAAAGGGGGGATCCAATTCTGCAGAAATACTTACAATATTTCAAAAGAAAGAAAACGCCTGAAACTGCATTCTATTTGAAGGATTACAATGGTAAAACAATCCATATGTATATACCCAAAGGTGTAGATTTCAAGAATAACAGGGTAAAGCTTACCATTGTGTCACATGGTTCAAGATGTCTTGTGTGTAACCAGAACAATCAAAATGAGTTTGGAGTGAAGTATTCCATTAACAGAATGTCACCACAAAAACTGGTGGATTCCATACAGGCTTTTACACTGGAAACTGGTATCAAACTGCATGAGAGAGCAAGAATGATAGTGTGTAATGCAGGAACGCAAGCCGCAAGCAATTACATGACAGAGTTCATTACGGATTTAAACAACAGGGGGATCAAAATCACAGAAGTTGTGGCATATCGTACATTTGCAGCTCAATATCGAGATACAATTGGTGGAATATTTTCGACTGTAACACCGTACCCTGAAGAGACATTTTGGTATTTTGAAAAGCAAGGTATTCCTTTTAACGCAGACTTAATAAAGGAATTATCGAGAAAAAACATATTGAAATTTAGAACTGAGAGCAGTCTTAAAGATACAGTACGAGTTCTTTTCAAACTGCAAGATGGGAAAGTGCATCGTTATAAACTGATAAAATCAGACCAAAATAATCATGATCAATTGGGTTCAAACATAAATTTACAAAATGCTGAGGAAAATTTCCATCTTCAGCTGGACGAGCACTTAAGTAGCTTTTGTGAGTTGAGAAGACCGGGCAGTAGGAAGAGAAGGATAAGAAGTCCCTCGGTCTGTAGCCTGACTGAGGAAACGGCAAAAGAAGATTATGTAATAAAGGAAAATTCTCTGGCCATCGAGGACGGAAAAGTGCTCGTGGAGTTGGTGAATAGAAAGAATCCAGAGGACACTCACTTGGTGTCCTTCCCTCTGGAGGAAAACTTTTACACAGAGCAGATCAAAGAGACAGCTAAATTCAGGGCGTCTCAGGTAAAAGGAAGTGGAATGCAGCTTCTGGAGCAGATAAATAAAGGCATGGCTGTCTACGGTATGATAGCTGGCTTCATCGGGGCCGGAAAGTTTTTCGCAGAGAACGACACTGTCCGTGGGGCCTTCACCTTGACCCAGTCATTGCATGGGCTAGGCGAGATGACTAAGCTTAACCAACAGGTTTCCAGAATGTCCCGAAAAATATTTCAAGAAGGCCTTCGAGAAGCCACAGAGGCACTAGGCGCAGAAAAAGCATTTGCGAAGATCAGCAGCTCAGTGGAGAAGTTCGCCGAAAGTGCGGCTGGACAGTTTCTGAAGGACATTCCGATCATTGGCCTCGGTATTCAATCATATTTTATCGCAGAGGATTCTATTGACATTCAAAAACACAACAGGTCTGACCCAGAGCAGAACAAATACCTTGGGTTAAAGGTTACAAACCTTGTTTTAGATGTGTCAACAACCGTGCTTACAATAGCTGAAGTCGCTTATCCCCAGGCAGCCATTGTGCTTGAGCCTATAATCATTGGACTGACGATTGCCAGGATGGCTATCGGTGATTTTTACAGTGACATTGTGAGTGAGCTGGACCAGCTTCCTAAAGGAGTGAGTGATTTTGATAAAATGATTGCTGTAATCTCTGGATTCGAGGAAGGTGCTGTGGATTTTGTGACGGGGGGCATGCTGAGACAACTGAATGCCCTCGACAAAGAGCAGAGGCAGAACCTCAGAACCTTGCGGCACAACCTCAGTACCCCTGAATCCTACTACAAAATAACAGCTAATGTTGGCAATACCAGCACTCTAGACTTAACACAAGGCATCCTGCCCCAGTACGGGGGTTTTGTAACAGTTCGGCTATCAAATGATGGAAACGTTATGATTCAGATAGGGGGTGTACTCGATGGAAAGGGTGGGGTCAAACCCATAGAGAAAGTGTTCCACAACCCCAGTATACAGAGCATTGCCTTAGCGGTCGGGGAATCATCACAACTCCTCTACACTGAAAAGGCAGTTCATCTGCTGTGGGTAATCTCAGTGAATTATGCAAAGGCCAACTGTGGAGAAATCAAACTCCATTCCTCCTTGTTTGGCACATACTATGGGAATGATGAGGCCAACCAGTTTTTTGCCCCACAACTACCAACAAATAAGCAGTCTTTAGCATCGTCAGAACCCTGTGCTTATGGAGGGCTGGACCTGGAGTTTGTCATAAAGAACTATCACTACAACATCTACGGCCTTGGGGGGGACGACACATTCTTTCTGGGACCACAGGCATTTAAGCTGTCTGGGGGGGAAGGGAAGGACCTTTATATTTTTCCTACATCTGGAACTTATACAGAGATAGATAACTTTTCTCATGATATGTTTGAGGACCTGATGCTGATAAAGGCTCCTTTCAGCCACATTGATTGTGTTAGGGAGGGTACTGACCTCCATCTTGTATATGGGCCACAGAGATACCCAGTTACCATCAAAGACTGGTTTGTCCATAGCCATGTTGATCATTACCAGCACATGAAATTTCAGTCAGCAGATGGTGTCCGGTTCAATGTTGTAGACAGGGGTCTTGTAGGCCACAAGTTCCATGCCAACTGTGTTCCAGAATCACTGGACCGTACAAAATCACAGGGTCCAGTCTCCATCAGGTTAGAGGGAGATTTTGAAAGTGTGATCACAGTTCTGGGGAGTAATTATTCAGACACCATTGTGGGCAATGAGAAAAACAATGTTTTCAATGGAGGTCCTGGAGCAGACGAGCTAAAAGGTGGAGAGGGAGCAGACACATATGAAATATTCAAAGGGCAAGGCTGTGATGTGATCAATAACTATGCCAAGGACCTAAAAGTGGACCTTGTGGTATTGCATGTGCCTTTAAAAGAGATACGTGTGGACATGAGAGGTGAGGATCTCCTGGTTTTTGACGAGGAGGATGCAAGCTCCACATGTATCCTGCTAAAAAGGTGGAATGCAAGTAGTCATTATCAGCATGTGGCTTTCCTCTCCTCCGACCATGTGACTTTTCAGATATCCAACAATGACGGAGAGCTGGTAATTACCGCTCTCTTAGTTGACCTCAGCAAGGACAACTATAACAGCACCATTAACCTCACAGAGACTAACCAGCTCTTGAATGTGATATCCGTATTTGATTCTCCGCATGATGATTTCATTTATGGAAATGCTCTTGGAAACTTCATAAGCTGCAGCGGTGGCAGGGACTTCTTACAAGGCGCAAATGGAAGCGACAAGTATGTAGTTAAGTCTGGGTGCACACGTGCAGAAATTGATAACTATGCACAAGACAAAGCGAGTGATGTCCTCTTCCTGGAGCATTCATTTGAGAACCTCACTGTTCGGACTCAATTCTCTGACCTTGTCTTGATTGTCAAAGACTCAAACATCCAAGTGCACTTAAGGAATTGGCACATGGGTTCACTGTTTCAGCATCTGATATTACAAACTATTGATGGTGTAATTTCCTCGTTACCATCAAATACTTCTGAGCCAGAGGTATTAGTTCCATTTGAGATTAATCTCAGCCAAGAAAACTGCAATGGCTTTAAAAAAACCTTTGATTTCAACGAAGACCCTTTTAACAAAGTAGAAAGATTCAAAGCTAAATCCAGCAAGTGTTCTTACAGTGTGATTGGAAACCACATGGATAACTACATTGACCCGGGCATTGGTAATCCAATGAACCACCAGTATCTGAGAGGAGGAAATGGTTCAGACACCTATGTCATAGGTCACCAGTATGGTTATGGAAATGAAATCGATAATGAAGCAAAAGACATGAAAATGGACAATCTTTTTTTTCAAGTCCTCTACAAAGATATCATTGTCTTGTTTGAGCACCCACATGTCATTTTGTCCTCAAAGTCAAGAAACGATTCTGTCCGTGTGCACTTGCTCAAATATTTACTGGGTTCAGAGCAACAACACCTCTTAATTAGGTCTTCAGATGGGGTCTCATTTTGGGTCAATCCTAACATTTACCCATACAAGTCCGTTGTTTCCATAAATAGGGCAACCTCCACGAAGAGTAGTAACATCAGCTGTGCCGAGGGGGAAGAGTACCTCAGGGTTTCCGAAATCTATGGGGCTACCAGCTTCAGTAACTACATCACTGGGAGCAGGAGAAGCACTCTTATAATTGGGGGAAACATGGATGACTACCTTCGAGGCAACGAAGGAAATGAGCGAATTGAAGGCAATGCAGGAAATGACATCATAAATGGCCAGAGTGGGGATGACAACCTCTTAGGTGGAAAGGGGGATGACATTATAATGGGCGGTGCAGGAAATGATATGATATATGGTGGACTGGGGGCAGACAGGATAGACGGTGGCCCTGGTGTTGATGTTGTATTCTTCAGTGGAGATGTGAGAACATCCACTGGCATCAAGGTAGACTTGACCACTGGTAAAGGGGAGTGGGCTGATGCAGAGAATGACACGTACACAGATGTGGAGGATGTGAGTGGGACAAACTTTGATGATGTAATCATTGGAAATGAGGAGGACAATGAGCTGGTTGGCAAATTTGGTAATGACACCCTGGTACCAGGACATGGCTCCGACAAACTTTTTGGTGGGCCAGGGAGCGACCTGTACATCTTGGATGACTGCACTGGAGTGAAGCACATCAATAATTTTGCGTCAGACATGGCCCAGGATTACATTCTACTCCGTGACTTCACCGTCAATGATGCATGCTTCTTCCTTCAGGATGGAACTCTTGTCGTGTCCTTCTCCCACCGAAATCCTCTCCTGAGTCTCATCCAGAGAGATTCTCTGACTGTATTGTTGTACAACTGGAGTAAAAACGAGTCACTTTACCAACATGTGGACTTTGTTTTTGCACAAAATATCCTGGTCAAGTCCACTTTCTTCAGTTCAGCTGAGGAGATCAGACACACCATCTTGCAGCTAAGCTCAACAAGACTCACCCTCTATGCAAGCCAAGCTAGTCAAATGACAGTAGATGTTGAAATCAAAGACTCACACACTGCAGACAGTACTTCGTACTCTTTGAATTCCACTTATCAGTTTCATTTGAAAGTGTCTGATGAAATTTTCTTTAGTGAGAGTCTAATGTGGACAAATCAGACTATTATCAAATACTCTGGCCTTCAATCTGGAGTTATTTATACCTTTCAGTTCTTCGTGTCACTCTGTGAACTTCCTGTTCTTGTGCTAGCTGAGACAACACACTGCACAAACCCGAACCCTCCCCGATCTGTAATCCTGACCCATGTCACCCATAGCAATGCAGAGATGACCTGGGAACCACCTTCAATCATCTCTGACCCAAATAGAGCGCAGTACACTTATGTCGTGGAAGTAGAAAGTCTGGAAGATGGCAATACTGTGCTGATGAAGTCTAATCTCACACACTTAAGAATAATAAATCTCAATCCTGCCACTCATTACAAAGTGTCCGTAGCATCTGAAATCAAAGAGGTAAAAAGCCTGAATTCAACCATCCAATTCATAAAGACTCCAAACCTGTGTCCAGACTTTTCTACACCAATCGGGACAAGAGCTGTTGAAGAAAAAATGACCAAATACGGACCAGTGATGGTGCTGGAGTGTCAGCAAGGCTACCACAATGTATCCAACCTTGAAAATTATTGTTCAAGAAACATGTCCTCGAATCCATGTGTTCCCAATTCATGTGCTCATGAGGGTCAATATTTTGAGCATGGAGAAATTATTGAAATTACTTGCTTTCACTTATCTTCCCAAAGCACTTGTCATTTTGGACAGTTGATTCCTCCAGTGATAACCTGCTGCAGTCTAATTCCACAGATTGCTCATGGCACTCAAACATATTTATTTCACCAATTTCCTTCATCAATTAGAGTTAGATATTCTTGCGATTATGGTTATAATCTTGCAGGTCCTATTCAATTTTTTTGTGATCTGGGAACGGGACAGTGGTCCAGCCCTTTCCCTGACTTGCCATCTTGCAACCCGATCTCATGCCTTGCACCACCCCAAGTTAACCACGGGCAACTCATCCTACTCCGTGGACGTCATGGACAGTACAAAGAAGGGGATGCCATGCAACTTGTTTGTAATGACTATTACCATCCCTCATCTGGAGATAGGATAATGTGCCACAATGGAAACTGGGAAGACATTTCATCTTGCTTGCCAAGTGCTCGACTCGTCCACACCCATAGCACATACTCCAAACTTTCCGGATATTTACAGCAATGGAGGTCAGACTCATGGGAAAGTGTGGCCACCAATACAGAAGCGTTACGCCTGGCAAAATTTTGCTGTAGAGAAAGAGATCTGAAGTTTCTGAAAATAACAAATAATAATCTTGTGGTGTGTTCTAAGTTAGGACTGCAAACTTCCAGAAATGTGTACGTAGGAACAGCGGAAGGAAACATTCATAATTCTGGCTGGGGAAAAATATGCATTTCGGAGGATTCTGCTGCACAATCTTTCTGCCAAACACTGTTCCCAGATTCAGGTGAGTGCAATCTATTCTATTGGGGAATATTGGCGCTAAAATTTTAAATTGTCATCAGTGCTTTAATGTTGCATTTTCTGTCATTCTTCTTGCTGTTTAACAGTTAGCAGTGTATGAAATAATTTTTTTAACAGTTGGAAATTAGATGGTAGATTTGCTTTAAAAAAAATTCAGGTGATATGGATCTTATGGAAAATTAAGTGGCTTCTTCCATTTCTCATACTATGCTTATCCACTTTTCATAAAAATCGGACCAGTAATTTTTTTCCATCCCGCTGACAACATACGAACAAGAAACAAACAATAAAAAAAAAAAAGTCAAATCAATGGAGCTTGGTGAAGTTTCTAGCATAAAATGATTTTTGAACTTTGACTTGTATCTTTGTTGAAGTTTAACCATCTTCCCCATTAAAGTCAGTCGTGATTCTGGACCAAGGCCAACTTGTGTGGAAAGTTCAGTGAGGACTGGTATTTAACAGAAAGCTATGGAGTGAATACAAGCAAGCCGACAAATTCAACTGACCAATAAGCTTTTCGAAATAAAAAATTTTGATAAGCAACAATCTGAACTGAACACATTACCCCCTTAGAAGAGTTAATAATCAGTCCTTATAGTTGGTGACATCAATCACAAAAATTTGAGAAAAAAGCTACAAAAAGTGAATCTCAGTGAATCGTTGGGTCACCATGAGTTGGTTGAAACACTGGTTAAAACATACAAACACACTCACTCCAGAATGCCAAGATACTGAGATCCACACTTGGTCTCCAGTACCACAGTGTTCGATCTTTGCCTACTTACAAAACCCAAAACCAGTGAAGTTGGCACGTTATGTAAATCGTAGATAAAAACAGAATACAATGATTTGCTAATCCTTTTCAACTTATATTTACATGTAATTGAATACACTGCAAAGACAAGATGTTTAATGTTCAAACTGAGAAACTTTATTATTTTTTTTTTTTTTGCTAATAATCATTAACTTAGAACTTAAAGGCAGCAACACATTGCAAAAAAAGTTGGCACTGGGGCCTTTTTACCACTGTGTTACATCGCCTTTCCTTTTAACGGCACTCAGTAAACGTTTGGGAACTGAGGAGACCAATTTTTGAAGCTTTTCAGGTGGAACTGTTTCCCATTCTTGCTTGATGTACAGCTTAAGTTGTTCAACAGTCCGAGGTCTCCATTGTCGTATTTTACGCTTCATAATGCGCCACACATTTTCAATGGGAGGCAGGGTTGGACTACAGGCAGGCCAGTCTAGTACCCGCACTCTTTTACTACGGAGCCATGCTGTTGTAACACGTGCAGAATGTGGCTTGGCATTGTCTTGCTGAAATAAGCAGGGGCGTCCATGAAAAAGACGTTGCTTGGATGGCAACATATGTTGCTCCAAAACCTGTATGTACTTTTCAGGAATTAATGGTGCCTTCACATATGTGTAAGTTGCCCATGCCTTGGACACTAATACACCCTCATACCATCACAGATGCTGGCTTTTGAACTTTGCACCTATAACAGTCCAGGGGTTCTTTTCCTCTTTGGTCCGGAGGACACGACGTCCACAGTTTCCAAAAACTATTTGAAATTTGGACTCGTCAGACCACAGAACACTTTTTCACTTTGCATCAGTCCATCTTAGATGAGCTTGGGCCCAGCGAAGCAGGTGGCGTTTCTGGGTGCTGTTGATAAATGGCTTTCGCTTTGCATTGTAGAGTTCTAACTTGCACTTGCAGATGTAGTGACGAACTGTAGTTACTGACAGTGGTTTTCTGAAGTGTTCCTGAGCCCATGTGGTGATGTCCTTTACACACTGATGTTGGTTTTTGATGCAGTACCGCCTGAGGGATTGAAGGCCACGAGCATTCAATGTTGGTTTTCGGCCTTGTCGCTTACGTGCAGTGATTTCTCCAGATTCTCTGAATCTTTTGACGATATTACGCCCCGTAGATGATGAAATCCCTAAATTTCTTGCAATAGCTTGTTGAGGAATGTTGTTTTTAAACTGTTCAACAATCAGCTCAAGCATTTGTTCACTAAGTGGTGACCCTCGCCCCATCCTTGTTTGTGAATGACTAAGCATTTCAGGCAAGCTGCTTTTATACCCAATCATGGCACTCACCTGTTCCCAATTAGCCCGTTCACCTGTGGGATGTTCCAAATAAGTGTTTGATGGGCATTCCTCAACTCTCTGTCTTTTTTGCCACTTGTGCCAGCTTTTTTGAAACATGCTGCAGGCATGAAATTCCAAATGAGCTAATATTTGCAAAAAATTACTAAGTTTACCTGTTCGAACATTAAAAGTAACTTGTCTTTGCAGTGTATTCAATTGAATATAGGTTGAAAAGGATTTGCAAATCATTGTATTCTGTTTTTCTTTACGATTTACACAATGTGCCACCTTCACTGGTTTTGGGTTTTGCACATCAAGAGCAGAGTTTGAGTTCCCTCGTCTACTGTATACTTCTGGCACCGCACAGACTTTGTTGCCCATAGCCTACATTCAACAGACCTTTCCATATTTGAATCTAAGATTTTCTATGGTATGTGGCCATTAATCATTTTTCCGACAGACTGGACAGCAAGAGTGCTGGACAGCAGTGCCTTCACCGCCAAGTATACCCACCAGTGTTATGGCAGCTGTAGGTTCCAGACACAGTCACAAGTTTGCCGAAAGCAGATCCAGTGCAGAGCACCATGTGACCCACTTTCAGTTCCCAATGGCCTGGTCAGCTGTGGCACGGCCCCCCATGAAGGGGACAGGTGCTCTGTGTCCTGCAATCGGCTCTTCCAACTGCAAGGCGCTTCCAGCGTTCGGTGCCGAAGCGATGGATGGTCAAGTCACCCCTACTGCATCGGTAAGCAAAGATTCACCATCCCATTACTGCCTTGGCCTGCCTGCCACCTCAGTTGCTGTCCCCTCAGGATTCCCAGGTGCAAATTCAAATTTCCTCAAGCTGCGCACTGGCAGATTCAGTATGCTGGACATAGTCTATGTGCTCATATGGCCGGAGGAAGATGGATTCCTTCTGACTGCGGTTCCTGTCCAGGTTTTGTCTGCCAGCAGCAGACCAGTTAAAATTGCACATTTGACAAAGAGGCCCTGGCGCTGTCTTCGTATGTTCTTGCCCCCAGCTAAAGACCAGTGGATATTTGCTGGTGAAGATATTTTAACAGGTTAGCTTAGGACAGAATAGCGGAGAGCAAGGAGCAGAGCCTCCCTACATAATCAGACACTGGGCAAAGCTGAGAGCGAAACAAATTGAGCGTGATTGCATTCTATTTTATTTTGAAGCATGCTGCATAAAATTATTAACCCCTTTGCGCAGAATACTAATATTGCAAATTTTTCTTGTTGTGCATGAGCCTATTTTAGGCTTCATAAGTCAGTATTTCTGTCACAGAGACTGCGGAAAATTATTCCAGTGAAGCAATACATTTGGAAATGAAATTAGAGAATTATTTAGCAATTACATTTTGGAACTTACGGATGCCGGCGTCTAAATCTGCGCAGAGGGGTAAACATAGAATGCTGCTTCACTGTGATGATAATTTTGGCATTTTCATTCCATAAAAGTCACCCAATTGCAGGAAACAAAATCTCAGAAATTGTTTCTGGAGTAGAACACCCAGAAACTTTCATACATCTCATACAGAATAAGTGCACGTGACCAAAAAACCTTGAAGTTGATTACTTGAACCTTAAAGTATGTTGTCCGTATCATTTTCACTTGGAAACAACGCAAAACAGATTTGCAAATCATTTCTGGTTGTGAACATTTTACTGAAGGTCCCAATTTTTTTGGATTAGAGCTTAAAAAAAAAAAATTGGATGATCAAAAAGGCACATGGCAAGAATTCGCAGGAACAACGAATTCCTCCTCTGCTGTTGCACGACACTAACTCCTGACGAATGGAAATGGTACAGTTGAGGAGTTTGTTTTCAAAATGCAATGTATCCATTTTACTCATTTTGAATAAATCAGCTTTTTCTATGTTGGGGCCTATTGCGTTTTATAGAAAAACACAAACTTTGACCATGAAAAAAATACACCTTATAGTATGAACGTCTAGATACGAATTTTGCACCAAGTGTAAGAAGTTTTTTTTTGACTCTTGGACACTTGGCGTCTTTGAGTGTCCAGAAAAGCGCTATACAAATACAATGCATTATTATTATTATTATTATTATTATTATTATTATTATTATTATTATTATTATTATTAAGCACAGGGCTATCGTTTTATGGTATTATCTAAATTTTTGTAATTTTGGCAATTATTGCATTTTTGGAAACAAACTCCACAATTTATGTTCCACAAAGGAAATTTTATTCTGATGACATGTAACCCCAAAGCCACTAGTAAATTGTCGGTGGCGGCCCTCTCTGACCATCCCATCGCAGTGAGAACTCAGTGATTGTGGGGGAGATGCGTAATTTTACTCAAATAATGAAGTGGGACCACAATTAAATAACCAGTGTGCTCATCTGTCATTTAGGCAGAAGATCCAGTCATCTGTACTCAACATCAAAAACC
The DNA here is from genome assembly GCA_029721435.1 of Gymnothorax reevesii. Taxonomy (NCBI): domain Eukaryota; kingdom Metazoa; phylum Chordata; class Actinopteri; order Anguilliformes; family Muraenidae; genus Gymnothorax; species Gymnothorax reevesii. The sequence goes on along the minus strand of CM056577.1, from coordinate 13,801,312 downwards.
CCCCGCACATCTTTCCCTCATTCTCGCAGGAAACTATGATACTCATGTGTGCTTCAGGTACAAAGTGTTACAAAACAAAAAAGTTTTGATCTGATATATGGTTCTGAGATCCATACAGGGAAGTCAATAAATTGTCATCTGATTTGTGCTCAGGGGCCTTGATATTGACATGAATTTCTCAAGTACTGATGGGCCTCAAGTAATCAAGCGGTCATCATCAGGCATCTGTTGGGAATGCATTCTGCAGTTGCTGAAGATATTGCGTCTCTTACAAGATCTGTGTCAAACAGAAAGCCATGATTATCAAGACTGTACAAAATAGTGTCATCACACATTTCCAATGCATCCTGGTTTGGTGAAAATGGGCAGTGCCTCACGTCAGTGCATGCACTATGGCAAGGTGCAGCAGCTTAACAGCTAAAGAGGCATCCTAAGCCCACTTAAATAGTTCAGGAGCTAAGGCTATCAGAATTATATGTCATCATTCAAAGCATTTATTTTCACTCCACCAGTTCAGAGCAGTGGTAAGTGCCGGACAAATAACAGCGGAAGCGCAAGGCCGGACTTTAAACCGACGATTAGCATCCATCGGTTTTCCATCAGTTACCTTTAACTCTGCAAACATTTGACTCTCTCGTGTGTAGCCAATTTTCTTGATGCGAAGTAAATTGTCTCATTTGGACACCAAATTGTGCGCATTGTAAAATTATTTTTCTTTGCTTTCGTTTAAACATTCAAAAAGCATAATAGCCTGCTTTGCAGGATGCAAAGAGCAGTGGGCCTACATGCGGGCCTAAAGCAGTGACCTGCCGCCGAAGGTCAGTTAGGGTAGGCAGAATCCTCACCGTTAAACAAATGATATCTCTACTCCTTTGCTTGATCAGCAATCTGAGGATTGATTAACTAATTTACCAGACTAAACGGCAGAATGACGTGCCAGTTCTATCCACAATATTATTGCTCAGTTTATCGGACATAAAATGCTCACAAGACAGCAAGTTTGTTTATATTTGTTTAGAGGAAACTAACGCAATGCCATTAACAAATATTAAAACCTTTCTTATGCGGCGTTCAATGTGTGCTCAATATGTTTCCCATATTTCCCCCCTTAAACACGAAGGGTAGAGCAGGGTAAGATGCCCTTTGCTTATAATTCAATTTCAGCTGTGCCCAGTAGGTGGCTCTTGACTTATTTAAATGTACTTCCACCTGGAGGGAAATTCTCAGCAACAGATGAGTCAACAGAGCACGTGACATGAGAGAACTCAAAGTGTTTGTTTTGACTGTCTTTCTTATAAAAAATGACCGAATGAATCATTTTGCCACAAGTATTTGAATGCTTCAGGAGTCGGCAGGACATGTCAGTGTAACTCTCTGATGCCCTCTCTATGTAAAAAAGTGGGTCCTGTGTGGTGATAGTAGGAGAAATTGGGGTTAATGAGCCAAAACCAATATGGTAGTGCTGAGGGTAAGATGCCCTTTTTGGTTTGGGGTAAGATGCCCTGAGGCAGGGGTGGGCAATCACGGTCCTGGAGGGCCGGTGTGTATGCAGGTTTTTATTCCTATCAATTACCCTGACTAATTGAGTTAATTGCATGCACAAATATAGATTTTCGCAATGATTCGATCAAAGGAAAATGTTTTATGAAGGGAGACAAGACTAGTCTTTGTAGTTTCATGATAATTTAAAGAAATGCGCATGAAACGTCAGATTTCATAAATGGTTTGGCTAATTGAGACAATCAACTAATTAAAGACCAGACGTTGGTGTGAAAAACAGGGACAGATACGGCCCTCGCTGCCCACCTCTGCCCTGAGGGAAGGAAGGCCTCTTACCCCATTTTGAGTCATATTAATTCTGTTGCATGAATTTTTTCTAAAAATTTATGTTCTATTTATAGGAAATATATATCAGACCTGACGATTTTTATAAAGAACTTGAGAATGGAAAGTTAAGTGTATCCATACATCCATACATCCATACATACAAGTAGGGCCATATGGAGTTACGCAATAATGAATCATATATGCATCAATGAGGGCCTAAAAAGAAATATATTGGGTGAAATGCATTATGGTCACTCTTAGTTTTAATGATTTTTTATGGATACTCATATACACTGAACAAAAATATAAACACCCCATGTCAAATTTTTGAGTTTTTATTAACAAAAAACTGGAACCAGGATTCGTCTGTGAATCTTCTCCAGCGTGCCAAGGCCCATCAAACGTGTGCGTTTGCCCATGCGAGTCGGTTCCGACACCGGACAGCGGTGTGATTCAGACCACAGTGAGGACGCTGAGCATGCAAGTTGGCTTCTCACAGGTGGTTACGGACCGTCTTTAGTGTGATGCGTCTGTTGTGCAGACCAACGGTCGCATCCACTGTGCGTGTCTCTGATCTGAGCCGATGCCGCTGGTGGACAAGCCGGATGTAGCGATCTTGTGCTGGTGTGGTCACACGTGGCTGAGATAGATGAGATCGATTTACAGTACTGCCCGTCTGTTGGAACATACTCTCAAACGGCCTATTGTCCGATAGTTAACATGCAGCTGCTCAGCGACCGCTCTGGTGGACATCCTTGCATCCAGCACGACAACGGCACATTCCCGCATGACCTGAGATATCTGAGGCATGATGACTTTTGACAAAATTTGACATTTTGGGGTGGCCTTTTATTGTCCCCAGTATCAGGAGTGTCTGGGTACTGCTCATTCTGTCTGATCACTGTCCGGAAATGCCACACCCATGTACTGAGTACATCACTGAGCAAATGCTCACTGACAGAGAGATGGATTAAAAATGGTACACAAATCAAGCGAAATATCCTTATTGTACAAGTAAAAGTCAGCATATGCTCACTTAGAGTTGTTAACTCCATGTGGCATCAATATTTGACATGGGCGTTTATATTTCTGTTCAGTGTACATTCTATACCGCAACAGGTTTATGTAATGTGGTGCCCCATATTTCTTATTAGTATTCCGCAAGATATAACCATCTTTTCCTTGATGCATTTAATGCATCAATACCTTGCCATCACTTGTGCATTGGAGTTTAATCAGTTAATAAAAAGTTCAGTACCTCCTTCTTTCATTTCTTTAGCAAGGAAATTTCTAAAAAGATGTTGACCTTTTGTATGATGTGTACCTGCCAATTAAGACAGCTATAATATGATAATTATTCATGTGAAATGCAGTAAAATCAGCATGTATTACGCTTTACAAGTTATTCTATATAAGGGGCATCTTACCCCAGGGGTAGGGCAAGATGACCTCTTTTTTAAAAAAGTAATTAAACATAAAACAAAAAATATATATTTCTATAGTGACTATGTCATAAATCTTTTGAGATGTGGTAGCCAACTTCACATACTATCCATTCAAGCAAAACAATGATTAATTCATGTTGCTGAACTTCAGTTATGAACATTCCTGCTTAAGGGGGGGATCCTGCCCTGCTCTACCCAACTTTTCAATGCCATTTAGGGAGTTTATTTTCAGTCTTCTTTCATAATCCGAATAACAAAAGATCAAAACAATACATGGAATTACCGTAAGAGTTGAGATTTCTTCCTAATTAATTATCAAGAGTTACTTCCTTGTCTCGAATCAGAGCATAAAGGTAAATTAATCTTTTAGTCACCATCACCTCTTATTCATTACAGGCTTAATTGACCAGTAAAAAGGTCAAATTGATTGACTGACAATCAGGCATAGTACATAGAAACAGGTTGACAAAATCTAGCGATAAAAAAGGAGAAGTCACTGCCTCCCCTCACTTCACGTCCCTGGCCTAGATCGCTGTGAAGGCCGTGCCACCTGTTACTTTCCTACATAAAATGCAAAAAAAAAAAAAAAAAAAAAAATCAATATAGTGAACATTTGGCTCAAATTTGTCTCAGGTCTCAAATGTACTCATTTCTGCAATCTAATGCTGAAAATGAAGCAATCAACAACCAAGGGAAAATTTATATGAAAAGATCCAGGCTGCCTGTGATTCTTGCACAATTCTGTGCATTATGAAATGGGACAGTCTGTTGTACCTGCGAACAGAATAAAGATGTGACATGTATGGACATACCTGCTACTCCCAGAAAATGCTGAAGGTTGCAACCTACCTGCTACAACTGATAATATGCTGCTTTTTTGTCTTTCAGAAACTGGAGAGTGTGGCTACCCTGGTGAACGTGGACCTCATTCTGTGGGCTGCTTGACCAAGCTATGGGCAGAAGCTGGCTGTAGCACTGAAGCCAATCTCTCTCCAACTAGGACACCAGGCTACTGGTCTCGATTCAATGACGATACTGTTCATGAAGTCAGTATCTATATGAAATCACTTCCTTTGCCTCGGGATACTCTTCAGTATAACCCAGCCTGTCAAGTGGAAGATGAGTGCTTCCCTGGTCGATCCACAGTCTTAACTATCGAGGGTAACAGGAAGTCTATGTCAGAGCTGCAGCTGGGCGACAGGGTGCTGTCCTTGGGCAGTGACGGTCAACTCACCTTCAGCGAGGTCATCTTGTGGTTGGACCGCCGACCAGCCGCCAGGAAGCACTACATACTGCTCAGCACGGAGGACTCCCTCGAACCCCTCACCCTGTCAGCTGACCACATCACCTTCATCGCCCCGTCCAACAGCAGCACCACCGCCGGCATGGTTCCCGTGTTTGCCAAGGACCTGCGGCGTGGCCATCTGCTCTACCGCCTTCACCCTGCAGGTGGTGGGTCTCTGCAGGCCAGCCGCGTGATAGACGTGCAGGAATCGGAGGAGCTGGGAGCCTACGCCCCGATGACCATGGAGGGCACCCTGATCGTCGACGGGCACCTGGCATCCTGCTATGCCCTGCAGTGCCGCCAGTACCTCGCCCACCTCCCCTTTGCACCCTACAGGCTGCTGCAAGTCCTGCGCACTCATGTTCCCCTTTTCGACCGCCTGTTTCCTCTCGCGGCGGAGCAGAGGGACGAGGGCGTGCACTGGTACGCCGCAGCCTGGCACAAGGTGGGGCAGTGGTTTGGGTACCCTTTCGGGAAGACATGCTACCCCGCAGAGATTCAACGATACTACTATCCCTGACAGTATCACTGTTACCACTGCATCACAATAACCATTATTCCTTGTAATCAAGTCAATGCTGTCCTCTTTAATTGTACTACTGCACCTGGGAAAGCTCACCAGTGCAAGTATTACTGGGAGCAGCTACCAAACTGGGATGGGTGGTCTGTGAGAGGGTAAGCTGTTTGTTTGTGGCTCAGGGGGCTGGTAGTTTGTTGGAGCCACACTGTAGCTCTGCAATTAGATCAGAGCAGCAGTCCGGCCCTTAAACAAGGCCCTTAACCCCACAGTGTTCCATGATGGCCTCGCTGCTGCTTCATCTAATCACCTGTCTCATTAGATAGAAGTATCATCTATAAATGACTGTATTTTGTACCAATCTACCTGCGACTATTCACTGTATAATCATAACTAATTAATGGGCTGATAATAATTTGTACCGCTAAGAAATTTGAATCATTAGGAAGACAGAGATAACATTCACTTTGCAGAGGTGTAAATATTTACATCTGTGAATTTTAGTTTTTCTGAACTCTTGAAGGTCTTGTAAAGAGAACACTGGCCCATAATCTGTAGATCATGCAGATCTACACGCACCTTAAAAGCTTGACACCATAACATCAGTCATAATCAGTTCTAACAGCATCTTACTGCTAGTGAAACTGGCTTAACACTGCTACAGCTACACAAGACTTGTCACATGATGACACTATAAATGAAAAATTATATTCAGTTTATAAAATGTGCCTATGAAAAGTTAGGGAATATAAGGAAGTGTTACTAGCCGAAATAATGCTCTACATTACAAATCAATGTTTAACTTTCCAATAAAGCATTTGATCAAATATGATACTGAACATTCCTTTCTTAAAATAATTTCCCAGCATGTCAGGGAAAGTGGGCAAAGAAAGTTAACCCAAATATGGCTGAAAATTCATAATATTTTGAAAAGTGTCGTTGACCGAGTATGAACTATACATATCAGAAAAGGAAGTGTCAGGTAACAGCAGCGCAAAGTTATCAAAAGAAATCTTTGAAGTGGGAAAAACTGAGGTACTGTAATGTTAATTTGTTTTGGCCACCAACTACTTGAGTAAATACAGAGTTATGGGAACTTCCTGTAAATCACAACATACAAAAATTGTCCCTGTAAGGTCATTGTATGTTTTTTTTTTTTTTTTTTTGGTGGGGCTGAGGGACCCAATCAAAGACAGTTCTGCCAAAGGTTCATTTGCTAACACACAGAGCCTCATTTCCCTTTTGCATCAGAGAAGAAAAACAGAAAACATGCTTGCACAGGTCCACTAAGTAATAGTCACAAAACCACTTGTGTACTACATAGTTGTTCACAACTTATATTGAAGCAATGAGTCACCATTAGAGTACTTCATTTTATTAACTGCAATAAAAGCCAATAAACGTGTTCATTTTTTAGTGCAATGTGACTGATAACTTCTATAGTCCAAGTGCAAGAGATGCAAATGTAATGTGGAAGGAGAGCATATCCGTCTGAGTGGGGTGGAGTGTAAGGGGTTCCTGATCCTTTTAGCAGGGGCATGTGTGTGTGTCTCCGATCACACATCACACACTCAGTGTTTTCTAAAACCACTAACAAATAAAATGTTTTGATGCATTGCATTTCTGGTTTTGTTGACTCTTCACGACTACACCATTTCTGAAAAAAGTTGGACCGTGTGGTACAAGCAAGCAAAAAAGAGCAGTGACTGGATGATCATCTCTGACCTGTATTACATTGAGAATGGTACGAGACAAAATATTTAATGTTTTATGCCATCAACTTCAGTTTTTTTTTTTTTTAAATACATGCAGTTACTGAACCTAATTCCTGAAACCTTTCAAAAAAAATTTAAAAAAAAAAACAGATACAAGATGCCCAGTCATTCACAAGCAAGAAGCAGGCAAGGCTTGCCAATTCAAAAAACTGTGATTTAATTTGTAACCTCAACACCTGAGACCTCAACAAAGCAAAAAAAAAATATATATATACATATATATTTATTTATTTATTTATTTATTTATAAGAATAGAAATACCCAATACACCTCGCCTGAGATATTGACCATTTCCTAACACAAGGTTCCATTACATAGCCTAACTTAAGAAAACAAAGAATATCACAGAAATTAAATGAGATGAATTCTGAAAAAAAAAAAAAAAAACATTTATAACCATAATTGCAAATCATCTATCTTTTTCAGTTTTTTATTTATTTTTCTTTTTCCAACATAAGGAATTTCACTAACTTTTTTCCTCAAAGTTGGCAAAGAAAGAAAGAAAAAAAGAGGCTCAACAATTGAAGCCTCCGGTCATTTTTGAAGGGAAATACACTTATCAGGAAAAAAACATCCAAAAACAGAAACTTTGAAGGGGGTCAACTGTTTGATTTCCGAATATCAGGTGTGTCCACCACAAAAACAGCAAAATTATTTAAACGGGCATGGACTGTCATTTTGATTGTGTCAAAAATGATGACAACAAACGTCAAGCAGGAAAAACAGGGGCCGCAAAAAATAACAGCGGCCATGTCACAGCTCTCCGACTGATGAACACTTGGGAAGATGGTTGCTAATAACCACAGGACTACAGCTGTAAAAATCACCACAGAATTAGATCAATTAATGTCTGACCCGGTCTTGGCCTAAATTCCAACATTACCCAAACCCTTAAAAGTTTGGTGTGGCCAAAAGCCAGGCTCATTTCTGACCCGCAGTGCCAGCTACGGCATTGTAGAATTTTCCGACGAACATGGAGTCCTGCTCTTCCAAAGTCTGCAGGAAAGCATTCCTCTCCTCCTCACTCCACGACTCAAACCACTGTGACCACAGCCGCAGCTGACACTCGAAAATGTTGGGGGGGCGGTCCTGCACCTGTGGGGATGGGGCAAAGGCACAGCTGAAGGACATGACAGAGCCTGCGTCATGAAATGGAGTAGCCAAAAAGGACCTGTGTGGCAAACTAAGGTAGCCTATCAGGACCTTTGTTACAAATAAAAATAGCCTATCAGGGCTTGTGTTATTAACAATACAAAAACATTAGCTGCTGCTTCAGTTTGAATTGATTTATCGGTGCCCGTGAATAAGACAGGAAAAACCAATCGGGACCGGCATTTCCATTTGGAAAGGCCTATCAGGGCAGTGAGTTCTGTTGGTGTTGTCTACCTGCAACGTGTTCAGTTGGTGCTAAGAACCTGCAGTGGGTTGAGTTAGTGTTGAGTACCTGCAGTGTGTTCAGTTGGTGTTGAGTACCTGCAGTGTGTTCAGTTGGTGTGGAGTACCAGCAGTGTGCTCAGTTGGTGTTGAGTACCTGCAGTGTGTTCAGTTGGTGTTGAGTACCTGCAGCGTGTTCATCTGGTGTTGAGTACCTACAGTATGTTTAGTTGGTGTTGAGTACCTGCAGTGTGCTCGGTATGTGTCGGGTACCTGTAGCGTGTTCGATATGTGTTGCGTACCTGCAGTGCGCTCAGTTGGTGTTGAGTACCTACTGTGTGTTTGGCTGGTATTGAGCACCTGCAGTGTGTTCAGCTGGTATTGAGTACCTGCAGTTTGTTCGGTATGTGTCGAGTACCTGCAGTGTGTTTAATATGAGTTGAGTACTTGCAGTGCGTTAAATTGGTGTTGAGTACTTGCAGCACGCTCAGTTGGTGCTGAGCACCTGCGGCTTGTTCAGTTGATGTTGAGTACCTAAAGTATGTTTAGTTGGTGAAGGGTACCTGCAGTGTGTTCGGTTAATGTTGATTACCTGCAGTGTGCTCAGTTGGTGTTGATTACCTGCAGTGTGTTCAGTTGGTGTTGAGTCCCCGCAGTTTGTTGAGGTAGTGTTGAGTACCTATAGTGTGTTCAGTTAGTGCTGAGCACCTGCAGCATGTTCAGTTGGCATTGAGTATCTACAGTATGTTTACTTGGTGAGGGGTAACTGCAGTGTGTTCGGTTAGTGTTGATTACCTGCAGTGTGTTCAGTTGGTGTTGAGTCCCTGCAGCGTGTTTGGTTAGTGCTGAGTATCTGTAGTGTGTTCGGTATGTGTCGAGTACCTGCAGTGTTTAGTTGGTGTTGAGTATCTGCAGTGTGCTCAGTTGGTGTTGAGTACCTACAGTATGCTTAGTTGGTGTGGCGTACCTGCAGTGTGTTCGGTTAGTGTTGATTGCCTGCAGTGTGTTCAGTTCATGTTGAGTACCTGCAATGTGTTCAGCTGGTATTGAGTACCTGCACCGTGTTCGATATGTGTTGCATACCTGCAGTGTGTTCAGTTGGTGTTGAGTACCTGCAGTGTGTTCGATATGTGTCCAGTACCGGCAGTCTGTTCGGCATGTGTCCAGTGCCTGCAGTGTGTTGATTGGTGCTGAGTGCCTGAAGTGCGTTCGGTTAGTGTTGAGTACCTCAAGTGTGTTTATTTGGTGTTGAGTACCTGCAGTGTGCTCAGTTGGTGTGGGGTACCTGCGGTTTGTTCAGTTGGTGTTGAGTACCTGCAGTGTGCTCAGTTGGTGCTGAGCAGTATGTTGGTGTGGGGTACCTGCAGCGTGTTTGGTTAGTGCTGAGTATCTGTAGTGTGTTCGGTATGTGTCGAGTACCTGCAGTGTTTCGTTGGTGTTGAGTATCTGCAGTGTGCTCAGTTGGTGTTGAGTACCTACAGTATGCTTAGTTGGTGTGGGGTACCTGCAGTGTGTTTGGTTAGTGTTGAGTACCTGCAGTGTGTGCAGGTGGTGTTGGGCACCTGCAGTGTGTTCAGTCGGTGCTGGGTATTGGGCTGGGTGATATATGTATCGCAATCATTTTTAAGCACAATAAAAGTAACTGCCTCAAGGGGCAGATAGACGAGCTTGATTATTACCTACCTATTACCTATTATTCTATGCCACATACCTTTCGTGCTGAACTAACATCAGAGGCCACTTGAAATTCTTTCGGGAAAAAAAGTGCGATTTGAAGTCTGCTAATTACCAGCGAGGCTGGACAGCCTCCATCCCCTTGGCATATTTAGCTTACCTTAAATCAATGCCCGTGTACTTTCCATACCTTGCAATCAAGCCATTTATTCAGCCAACTGATCAATCAAAACCAAAATGTGGCCAAGAATGATTAAGAGGAGATAATAAGAAGCAGACCGACTGTAGAGGCAATGTCCCAATACACTTGGCTCTACTGGTTGCTGAATTAAAAAAGAACCAACTTCTGACGTGTGGTGTATGATAACTGATGTCCAAGCAATATGTCCATGTTGAAACAAGTGGTAATTTATTCTTACATCCGTGTTGCCTCTCAAACACAGGAACAAATAAGATAAAGAAAAAAAAGCTATTCCGCAAACATCAGTTGGCACAATCACAGTCAAAAGACTGTTCGTATCACTCAGCAACACCTGCCGCTGATTAACCACCTACCTAAATAACCTGCGCGTGGTTTGAGAGTGACGTCACGGCATGGAAACAAAATAAGAAAATCATAATATAGCTCTTACACACCAGCCCCTAATTGCTACTGGTACATGAAAACAGAGCAATTCATACAATAAAAAATAAAAATAGAGCCACATACACCAAAACAGAACATAAATACAAAAATTACACCTTTAAGTACTCATGACTCAGGCAAAATTTACACTCAAAATTCCTTTAGCCTATACCTTCACATAGAAGACAGATTTTAGTCACGGGTCTTTCAATTACATTCCTTTTTGTTTGAAAACTCACTGACCGTACAAGACCCCTTTTGTCAGGAAAGGTTTTCAGTATTCTCCCAAGTATCCAAGATCCTCTTGGTGCTGAAGAATCCACCACTGCAACGATGTCTCCTGGTATGAAACATCTTCTTTCCTTTGTCCACTTTTGTCGCTTTTGCAGTAACGGTAAGTACTCGCGAACCCATCTTTTCCAGAAGAGATCTGCGATATATTGGCTCTGTCTCCATCTTCTCTTTGTATAGAGATCTTTTTTGTCAAACAGTCCTGGTGGAAGAACTGGTTTTCCTTTCAATAGGAGCAGATGATTTGTAGTCAATGCCTCTAGGTCATTTGGGTCGTCTGAGGGTCTGGTTATGGGACGATCATTCAACATAGCTTCCACCTCGCACAACACAGTTTGAAAACCTTCATCGTCAAGTGTTTGCTGTTGAAGCACAGAGCTCAGGACCCTTCCGATCATTCGGATGATGCGCTCCCAGACACCCCCGTAATGAGATCCAGCCGGTGGGTTGAAACTCCATTTTATTCCCTTTTGTGCCAGAGATCTTTCAATGATGGTTTGGTCAAGAGAAGCGAAGGCCTCCTTTAGCTCTCTTTCTGTGCTCACAAAGTTGGTTCCATTATCCGATCTCATGTGAGCAACTTGTCCTCTCCTACAGATGAATCTCCGGACAGCGTGGATACATGAGCTTGTAACGAGGGAGTAGGCGACTTCCAGATGAACAGCTCTGCTTGTCATGCAAGTGAAGATTACTCCATAACGTTTTACAATGCTACGCCTTTTGACGTTGATGGGCCCAAAGTAATCTACCCCAACATTTGTGAAGGGAGGAAGATCTGGGACAACTCTCTCTGCGGGCAGGTCTGCCATTTTTTGTTCACCAGTCAACCCTCTGTGAAGTCTGCAGAATCTGCATTTAGTAGTGATCTTTCTCACTGCAGAATTGGCGTTTGTGATTCAATATTTTCTCCTGACAGAGGAAAGTATATGATTCCTTCCTCCGTGACCCAGCTGTTCGTGGAAGTGGCGGAGGATAAGACCCGAGATGTGCTGGTCTTTAGAAAAGATGAGGGGATGTTTTAGGTCTTCGGGAATTGCTGCCCTGTTCAGTCGACCCCCAACTCTTAGAAGACCTCCGTCCAGCGTAGGGTCCAGCTTAAAGATGGAGCTGTTCTTCTGTACTGGTTTTCCAGAGATTAATGTGGCAATTTCTTTGCTGAATTTCTGTTGCTGACAGAATGAAATTATAGAATTCTCCGCTTCGGTGAGGTCTTCAAGCGACACCTTCTGGCTTCCCAATGAAGCTCTCACAGCTTGCATCTGGCTATGTACATCTAGCAAAGGTGATCCATTACCACCGTTACTTACAAGCTGTAACTGTCTTCTTTTCTGACTCAGGGTTTGCAGGACTTTCTTCAGTTTAAGAATCCATGCCACTGCCACTTTCAATCTCTGCCAGTCAGAGAAATGCGTTATCAGCTGGTGAGTAGCATCCTCAGCATCGAAAACAGTGGCATTCACCACAAGGTTTCTTTTAACCTCTGGGTCATCAGCAGGGATATTAACATCCACAGGAGCTTCTGGCCACCTTTCCTTAGGCTCCCATAGAAACACTGGGCTCACAATCCATTTCTGATTAAACAGATCTTCTGCCTTCAATCCTCTCGAAGCACTGTCAGCAGGGTTTTGTGATGTGGGGACGTATCGCCATTGTGACACGTCCGAGTGGTCTCTTATAGTGGTGACTCGGTTTGCCACAAAGGTTTGGAACCGCTTATCTTCGTTATTTATGTACTTGAGTACTGACGTGCTATCTGTCCAGAAGACCGATTTCCTCAGCGGAAGCTGTAGCTCAGCCTGAAGCATTTTGTCCACTCTAACGGCAATAACGGCAGCCGTGAGTTCCAGGCGAGGTATGGTAACAGTCTTTAGGGGAGCCACTCTGGCCTTGCCGAAAAGGAAAGCCACATGAACCATCTTCTCAGTGTTCTCAATTCTGAGGTAGGTGACAGTACCATAAGCATACTCACTAGCATCGGAGAAGTGATGCAATTGAGCAGTTTCAATACCACCAAAACCACTGGGCTGAATGCAACGGCAGATCTTTAAATTTGCCATCTTCTCAAGATCGGCAAGCCACTTGTCCCACTTGTGCTGGAAGGCTTGGGGTATTGGGTCATCCCAGTCACACTTCTGTCTGCATAACTCCTGCAACAAGCGCTTGGCAGTGAGCACGAGTGGTGCTAGAAATCCTAACGGGTCGTAGACAGAACTGATTATAGACAGCATGCCACGCTTGGTGTGGGGCTTCTCCTTGATCTTCAGCTTGAACATAAAGGTATCTGTCTCGACGCACCACTGAAGACCTAAGGCCCTTTCCATTGGCAGCTTATCTCTGTCCAGATCGAGTTTGCACAGGGTTTTTGCTTTATGTTGTTCTGGAATGCCTTGTAGCACCTTCCGGCTGCTACTAATCCACTGTGTGAGATTGAACTCTCCTTTCTGGCAGACAGACCTGAGATTCGCAATCATGACAATGGCATCCTCCTTACAGGGCAGGCTTTTCAGGAGATCATCCATGTAGAAGTTTTTATTAAGGGTGTCAATCACTTCCACTGGAAAGCTGTGCTTATTGTCCTCGGCGGTCTTTCGGAGAGCAAAGCATGCGCAGCTTGGCGATGATACTGCCCCGAATAAATGTACAGTCATGCGATGCTCCATCAGATCCTGCTTTAGATTCCCTCCAGGCCACCAAAGGAACCTTAAGAAATCCCTGTGCTCCTCTGCCACTTTGACTTGGTGGAACATAGCTTCAATGTCTGCCATTATTGCCACAGACTCTTGTCGGAACCGTAGGAGGACTCCTACCAAGGAGTTGGTTAGGTTGGGACCTTGCAGAAGTTGACTGTTGAGTGAGGCCCCTTTAAACGCCGCTCCACAGTCAAACACTACCCGTAGTTTGCCCTTCCTGGGGTGATACACGCCATATTGGGGTATGTACCACACCTTTCCCTCCAGTGGCTCCAACTGTTGTTGTGGCACCTGTTCCGCATAACCTTTGTTGATGACATCAGAGAGAAAGTTTGTGTACTCAGCATGAAACTTTTCATTCCTCTGGAGTTTCCTTTCCAGGCCACGAATACGTTGCTTAGCAACACAGATGTTGTTTGGCAAGGCAACGTTCTCTGATTTGAAGGGCAGCTTCAGTTGGTAGTGCCCATCTTGTAGCTGAACAGAGCCCTTCACAAGTTCCATAAACTTCATTTCATCTCTGGACATCTCCTTTTGGTCTTTAGCACTCTTCTCATTAAAATCATGATTGTACTGATTAATAAGCAGTTCCTCCAACCTGTCTACAGCTGTGCGATTAACTGTTACTGTGGGGCAGCCGCTCCTATTATGCTTGTCACTGCCTTGTAAAGGCCCATTGATAACCCACCCCAGTAGGGTTCTGACAGCATAGGGTCCATCTCCGTGGCTGTTAATAACCTCCCACGGTTCCATTAATTTTGAGGCATTGGTGCCAATTAATAGGTCCACATTAGCGGCTGTCCAAGGGATCCGGATGCCTTGCAGGTAAGGCCACCTATCCAGCTCTACTTCACTGATCAAGTTATCTGTAGACACAGGCATTTCTTCTTGGGTGAATACATCAGGAAGTTTGAAAAACTGATTACCAGTAAACTCAGAGATTTCCAAGCCATTAATAACGTAGCTGGGCATCGCCTTGCTATAACCCATGGTGCGCAAATGGATCTTTGTTTTTCGACCTTCTGTTTTTAACCTGTTCGCCAGCTGTTCTGAACAGAAAGTGCATGTGCTTCCTGGATCCAGAAAGGCGTAAGTCTGTATTACCTTGCTTCCCTTTGAGCATTTGACTTGAACAGGCAAGATTGGAAGGATGCCATTACTGTTGCCAGCCCCTGTATGGCCACAAGTAGATGATGGAGTATGGATCTCAGATTTAACCTTTGGTGGTTCGCTATTATCTCCAAGGCTTCCAACTTCCCCTCTATGGATGTGTAGGATACTGGGATGAGTTCCGTTGCAGTGAGAGCAAGAAATGCGCCTCACACAGCTCTTACTCAAGTGCCCTGTGCACAGGCAGCTGAAACATAAACCCTTTTCCTTTAGAAAGTTAAGCTTCTCTCTGTGTATCTTTTTTCCCAGTTGTGGGCATTTTCCCAATAGATGCCCATGTGAACAATAGAGGCAGGGTGTGGGGATGCTCTGTTGGTTGGAGATATTTTTATTCCGAAATGTATTTGTCTGTTGATCCAATTTAGATTCAGTTGCAACTGACACGTGAGTCGCAAAACTGTTTCTTTTAAACTGTGATTTTACCTGAGGTTGAGGCTTGGGTTTGACTGCTGTCTTAACTGGAGGAGTATCCTGGATGTTTCCAAAAACAGGATCAGAAGCAATTCGGACCTGTTGTTCAATAAATTTCACAATGTCTGTGAAATGAGCTCTTTGCTTTTGTTTGTCCATGATGTCACAGGCTTTTACTCTCCACTGATCACGGAGCTTGTATGGGAGCTTCTGTATGAGCGCTTTCATGTTAGCCGGCATGTTTAGCTTTTCTAAGTAGTGCAATCCCTCCATGGCATTTGAGCATTCCCGCAAGTAAAGTGCGTATGCTTGGAGACCTTTTAGATCCTCAGATTTGATGTTGGGCCAGGCAATGATTTTATCCATGTAAGCTGCTGTGACCTTTAAAGGGTTTCCAAAGTGTTCTTCCAACAGCTCTTTGGCAGAAGCATAACCTTTCACAGGTGGCATATGTAGGCAACTACGCACTAGGTCTCTTGGCTGTCCCCTAGTAAACTGCTCAAGATAATATAAACGGTCACCCCAGTCATTTGTTTTTGCCTCCACACAATGCTCAAATGCCCTAATGAATGATTGGAAATGCAAAGGATCACCATCGAAATACGGAATATGTCTTTGTGGTAGGAACTGAGAGGTGTGTGATTGAACAAGAATTGCCATCATCTCATTTTGCCTTTGCAGTATATTGTAGGGATCTGAAGAATGGTTATCGTTTGGAGATGACAAGGTTGCTTGAGGTACATTTTTCCTTGTTGGGCATTCATTGAGGTCCAGAGTTGCTGTTTGAAATGGATGTTTGCTTTGCTGAGGGTTGGAAGGTTCCGTAGGAGCTGCAGCCTTCTAATGATGCTCTGATGACTGATGCGGCTGTGAGGACTCCTCCCTGTTACCAATAGTAGCCACCCTTTTAGGCCTAGCACCTTGTCTAAAATAGGAGTCCGTGCCGTCAGACCTCTTGCCAGCGACACTGCTACTGGCATCTTGTAAAACTGATATTTTTGCAACGCTGGCTGCTATTTGAGCATCCAACTCCATTTGTTCCCTTTTCCTCCTCAAAGCGTCAGCTTGCTCCTCCAAGGCGTGCATCTCTTTTAGCGCCGCAGCACGAGCTATGAGTGCAGCCCTTTCCGCCTCTGCCTTAATGCGTGCTGATGAGGTAGATGATTCTTTGCTTTGCCTTGAAGTGGTGGACCTTTGTGCAGTTTGAACATTGGAAGGAACGTTTGAAATGCTGTCATGGGGTTCAACACAGACCTCATCATCAGAGTCACTATTTTCATTGTTATGAGCAGTAATAGAAACCCCAATTTCAACCACATTACTGTCAATAACACCAGAAAGAACCTTGTTGATTTCATCAGCGAACCCATCATAATTCAGCATTTTTGCGTTATACCAGGTTTGGTGTTTAATTGCTTCTGCCTTAGGCAACAAACTCAACAACATGTCATGTGCATTTTTTGCTTCCTTGCACACACTCATGAATTGGCAAACATGATCTTGTACCACCTGCTTTTCATATTTCTCCTCATTTACCAAAGCAATAATTGTCTCCTTTAAGTTAGACAGTTTATTCAGCTTTGATTTGCGCTGCTCCTGTAAACCCTCTATTTTATGCAAATACGCTTTGGGTGTCATTTTGACGATTGGGTTTTTGCTCAGTCTTACCCTCAGTAACCCCACCATTGTCACCGCAAGTCGGCGCCTCCTCCTCCATGGCAAAATAAAGTCAACTTTCAGCGATGATCGTCAGAACAGCAACAAACAATACGCCCTTACACGTAAAGTCTTTTTAAGGCGCTTGCTACCAATGTATTTGATTTAGTGTTTGTTTAGTGTGCACACTTTAAAACAATGGCGATCGATTTTAATTGGCGCTGCGCCGCTTATCGACCACTAACCACACTTGCTGTAGATCAGTGATTGAGGTGCGTCCTCCCGTGGCTCCGCTTGGTCAGCTGACGCTGATCTCCGCTGCCCGCCGTCCAATGCCGATGTCCTCCGCCGGTGAGCGCCCCAGTTGCTCCCGGTAGGAATCGATCACAGGCTCTTTGCAGACGCTGATCGCGGATCGCCGTCCCCACTCCGCGCTGACCTCCGCTGCCCGACGACGCTGTCCTCGCTGCAACGCTTCCGCTCCGACGCTGATCTCAGCTGGCCGCCGACGCCGTCCGTAGCAAACCGAGGCCCAATACAAACCCAATCGTGGTCCAGAGCGAGTCTTTTGACTAAATTGTAGAGGCAATGTCCCAATACACTTGGCTCTACTGGTTGCTGAATTAAAAAAGAACCAACTTCTGACGTGTGGTGTATGATAACTGATGTCCAAGCAATATGTCCATGTTGAAACAAGTGGTAATTTATTCTTACATCCGTGTTGCCTCTCAAACACAGGAACAAATAAGATAAAGAAAAAAAAGCTATTCCGCAAACATCAGTTGGCACAATCACAGTCAAAAGACTGTTCGTATCACTCAGCAACACCTGCCGCTGATTAACCACCTACCTAAATAACCTGCGCGTGGTTTGAGAGTGACGTCACGGCATGGAAACAAAATAAGAAAATCATAATATGGCTCTTACACCGACCAAACCAGGCTGCCGCGTTAGATTGAAAGAATCAATATCTGAATAAATATCAGACCTCTGAATTCCTCCTCTCATCGTGAAACTAATGTAGAATTCAAAAGGTTACTAAAAAAAAATAAAATCATGTTAAGATGGCCCTGATTTTTAAATGTTTAAAAGTATACGCAAAGTGGAAAACACTGTGTGAAGCATATCAAACGTGAACGTGTGAGAGAAATAATTTTTGCATTGCAAGCAATGGGCAAATGCACCGAAGACTTGGCAAGCTCGTTCAGAAAAATCTGCGCCGCAGCAAGATTAATTTGAAGTAAAGGATTTTATAGCTCTTGATTTTAGCTACTTTTGAGTGTCTAAATAGCCTGCAGTGAAGATGGAAAACATTTTGTTAAAGCATATCGAACGTCACATGTAAATTCTCATCGCATTTGCACACAATGGCCAAATGCAGTAATCTAGCAAACGCATTCGGGCAAATTGCGTGCTAAACCAAGCAACTTTCAGGTCTTCAAAATCATCATTCACTACTCGACAATTGCTTTCACCCCCTTCCCATTTTGCTCAATTTGCAATCAAACAGTTGACAGTTGATTCGCTCAATTAACAATTTAAATTTGGTTGGCAGTCTAGTTTATTTCAATATAATTTTTGTCACATTTCGAAATTTAAATGGCCATGAAATATGACAGAATTGCCTGAATGCATTTGGTAGCTACATTATTTCTCGTTTCACATTTGGCCTCTGTGTGTGAATGCGCTTACAATTTACACGTCACGTTCGATACTATCCCCATTCATGTGCCTCCGAGGGCTTGTTTTAACATTCTGACATTTACTGGCCGAGTGGAGTCGCATGCCGTGCCATTGACAAAACCTGCAAAAATGGAAATCGCCAGACACCACTTGTCTTCTACCGCTGCTAGCGTCTAAACTTTCTTTTGTCTTACCTTGTGTCTGGTATCGGCGTAACAACGACATTTTAGAGTTTCGTTCGGCACCAACCTTTCATCTTAACTCCCTCTCATTCTGAAGAATAAGTCTGGAAAACGCAAAACCTCACCCCAGAAATCTAACTTCTTGCCCGGAACCGTTCACGGCAAAACTCCACACAGCCATGACATTTTGACACACGCTGATTGCCTGGCGCTCGAGAGACCTGTCAGCGCATTGTTACAACTAGAGGTGTCCATAGACTCTATCACTTCCAGATGTACTGCTCCTGTACTCATGCAAGAGAAAATCACTGCCCATTGCTTGCTTTCAGAAGCTCCACCCCTCGTACGTCGAGTAGTTATTGTCCAGGGATCGAATACGTCAAGGCCCACAAATGCAAATGTGGAGGGCATGTCCTGAAGCACTCTGGATGGAGATCTGCCATCTTCTGTTCCTCGATCTTACCCCTGAGTTTGCGACATGTGACACATTAGCTGAAAACAGTGCTGATGAGTTGCCTTCCACTGACAATACAGAAGCCAGCTTCCCTGATGGCTCCCTCGGTAAACTGGCGACCTTGGTTTTTGACTTCCCTGTGGCAATGTTGCGCAAGCAGTTTTGAGACATGGCTCTTTTTCACCAGGACGAGGGGATTCTTCTCAGTTTGACTTAATGGTGCTTGCTTGAGACGGCCACCAACCCTAAGAGGTCCGCCGTCAATTATAGCGTTCAGTTTTTGGAGAGAGCTGGATTTAGGTAACTTTGTGTTCTCCACAAGTGCACTGTACTCATCGGCAAATGTCTCTCTCTGTGCAGATGCAATGATGATATTCTTAGCTCAAAGACAGCTCTTCTGGGAGCTCTTACCTTGCTGTCACAGTAAAACCTGACTGCATCTAGCTTGAAGTCTCACAAAAAGATGCGAAATGAAATACATAGAAATGGCAGAACAGGTACTCATTTGTTCACTACATAAAACTAGAGATATTAGTTTTTGCAAACGAAAACATACGGTATGCATCCCCCGAGAAGCCCATCCCCAGTTGAACTTAGAGACATCCTAGGCTAAGAAAATCAACAATAGAGATGGAAAGTGATAGTACATATGTCACAGCCAATTATGCTGATGCTGTCATAGGGTGACCTTGAAAAAACAGGTCAAGGTCACCATACCCAACAAAATCCCCTGGGCCTGATCAGTATGGGTGGTCAATATGTAATGGAAACTCAAAACCCCCAAAATTTAAATTTAGACAATCTATCAAATGACCTTGAAAAAGTAGGTGAAGGTCACCCATATTCGAACTTGTCCGAGCCCCTCCAGAGATATATCTGTGGTATCAATTTCAAGTGTCTAGTTCAAATCCCTCCAAAGTTAGAGTGCACAACCCCAGAATCCCATAATGCCAGATGACCTTGAAAAATCAGGCCAAGGTCAAGGTCACCATACCCAACTAAATTCCCCAGGCCTGGTCACTATCAGTGGTCAATATCTAATGGCTGCTCAAAATACTCTTGGAGATATTAGCAAAAACATTTGCGGCGGCGGACACGGCGGCGGCTTCACGCTACTGAATACATGCATGCTCCCCCTGTCGGGGGATGCATAATGAGGAAACCCTTTTAAAGTATAGGGAATTCCTCATGCGATTCGCATGTGCCAGAGCTGGAATCGCTCCCTGGTCTGATGCATGCATGCGGCTCCACTCCAGGAGCCGGGTGAAAATCGCATGGATGGAAACACTTCATATAAAGACAATGATGTGCGATTTTTGACGTACCCATGTCTGCACCGGCGCCTGACTTCAGCCGTATTAATGGAAACATAGCTAAACACCGTAGCTTGGTTAGGTCTGCCTGCCTCTCATTATCTCTTCTAAATCATTATAGGCCACATCTTGGTCTTCATTAGTCAGCTGGCTGAATAAATGGCTTGACTGAAAGTTAGGCAAAGTATACGGGATTTGATTTAAGATAAGCTAATTATGCCAAGGTGAAGGAAGCTGTCCAACCTCGCTGGTAATTAGCAGACTTCAAATCGTACTTTTCTTCCCGGAAACATTTCAATTGACCTCTGATGTTTGCTCCACGC
Organism: Gymnothorax reevesii; assembly: GCA_029721435.1. Taxonomy (NCBI): domain Eukaryota; kingdom Metazoa; phylum Chordata; class Actinopteri; order Anguilliformes; family Muraenidae; genus Gymnothorax; species Gymnothorax reevesii. The sequence continues at coordinate 13,780,617 of CM056577.1, read as the reverse complement.
GGCATTTGGCATAGAAAAGGTAATAAGTAGCCTCGTCTGTCTGCCCCATAGTGGCAGTCACTTATATTGCGCTTAAAAATATTGCGATAGATATATCGCCCAGCCCTAGTTGGGTACGTGAAGTGTGTTCAGTAGGTGCTGCGTACCTGCAGTGTGTTCAGTAGGTGTTCAGAATCAGTGCCTGCAGTGTGTCCAGTAGGTGCTGAGTTCCTGCAGTGTGTTCAGTTGATGTTAAGTACCTGCAGTGTGTTCAGCTGCTCAAGCAGAGTGCAGACTTTTCCAGGTACAGCCTTTGACACCAGGTCCTGCAGGAAACGTTCCCTCTGGGAAACGCCCCAGCCCTGGAACCAGGACAACACACACCTCTGCTCCTGCATGGTCACGTAGGACATTGGCTCGGTCCTAGAAACAAACCCACTACCCCCAGAGCTGTAGGATAAGTCCTCCAGGCTAGGGGGCTCGGTTGCTCTTGGCACAGAAGGGAACTGGGACAGGCTCGTTGGCGGGGAATGACAAGCAGCAGCGGGCCGTGCCAGGCACGCGTAGGATAGGTCCTCCATCATGGCAGAGGCTGCCATACCTGGGGAGGGAGGCTGATGGCCAGAGCTCTGCAGGATGTGAGAGAACCAAGACATCCTCTGCAGAGAGGGTGGGGTAGGGCCAAGATTACTTGTAAATTAATAATAATAATAAAAAAAGGCCCACAAGATAATATGGCACAAACACACAAGGAGTGCAATTCAAATACAAATTAGAAGGCTGTGCCTCAAAGTTCAATCACTCCAGCAGCTAATGGGTCAATCCATTTCAAATCATCCAGTTCCAAAGAAACTTCCGCGGTCAACCCCTAAGATTACCCTTAAAAAATCCTGCTCCATGCTCCAATACAAAACTTACGAAAAAATGCCAAATATTAAATCCGTATCTTAAGTGATTTTTTTTATTACAGCCCTTTGAAATTTTAATACATTTTCTGTATTTTGCCAAACAAGCCATTCAGTCTAACTTCACATATGATTAACTCTCAGTGTATGAAATGTACAGCTTTTAAACTTCATAACTTAAAACTGTCAGTTCTTGTGTATCTAGTGTACAATTCCAAAAAATTGGGATGCTGTGTAAAATGATAAAAACAGAATGCACTGATTTGCAAATCTCATAAACCCACATTTTATTCACAAAAGAACATTATCAGATGTTGAAAAAGAAAACTTATCAGATGATGAAAGTGAGACATTTTACCATTATATGAAAAATATTATCTCATTCTGAATTTTATGGCAGCAACACATCCTAAAAAGTTGGGACAGGGGCAAAAAAAGGCTGGAAAAGTAAGGGGTACTAATGAAAAAAAAATAGGACCAAAAGGTCTTGTAGGGGGCCGCCAAGCCAATGTTGACATGGAGATTAAAAAAAATTTTCAAGTATGTATTATGATTGGTCATTATAAGTGGAAAACTCATTGTAATATATTGCTAAACTGTAAAAATGTAAATAATTATGTATATATGTATAATATATTGAAATAAATACATTGGAACTAATTAATACTATTGTTGTCATTCCGTGACAATTTGCCTCTTGTAATTCCGTGACATTGACTTTTTGAAATTTCTTGCCCATAAAGCAGGGTTAAAGTCAATATTTGTTTCTATAACTTACAGTATTAACAAAAAAACACCTTAAATATGAACATATTGAAGTTTCATAACTTAACTATGATAGGAACATCACTTTCTGGATAGTTAAACACAATATTATAAAAACCACGTCAATTTTGTGTAATTCCGTGACGGAGTAGTTTTTGCTCTTTTCTTCAATGAAAATTTCTCAAAAAATATATTTTCACTTAATAATATTAAAGAACAAGTTCATACCTTCAATATAACATATCATACTTGATTTTATCTTATTTAGTTGTAGATTTACAACCCAAAATGTAATGGGACTGTAATTCCGTGACAGCTTGGCGGCCCCCTGTAGCTTACCGGCAAGTAATCTTATAGTGATGATACAAGTTATGGAAATTTCATGTGAAGTTTGACATTTGAATCATTGAAAGTCAATGCAAAGGTCACTAAATAAAAGCTCACATACATTTAAGGCCACCTGTTATATAATCCTAAACTCTGAATCAGTTTTGGTGATACAAGTCATAGAAATTTCGATATTTTTATATATATACATGCATATATATATATATATATATATATATCAATTGTGAACCTTAAAGGTCACAGAAGGTGAAGTCAGTAAATGGACTTCATATACGACTTCCTAAATGTCTCTACACAAACCTTGGCTCAATCTGTGACCATTTTCGTGATAGAAGTCACAAATTTCACTGTCGAGTAATTTCACTGTCGAGTTTGACCCTCAAAGGTCACTGACAGTCAAGTTGAATGTCAGCAAATGAAAGTTCATATGTGACTTCCTAGATGTCAGTAACACTAACCTAGGCTCCATCTGTGACCATTTTAGTGAACAAAGTCACCGAATCTTCCCTAGGTCACGTTTGACCTTCGAAGGTCACCAAATGAAAGCTCATATGGGCTATTCCATGTGTGGCATACAGGGCATTTATAAATGTTTTTGGACCCTGCTTAGTAAGCACTCAACTTGGCAGTATTATTGCACCCCATGGTAATGTAGGGCCCCTTGACTGTTACTTCACCAAGGATAATTTTCATTAAATGTCAACAACAGAGAGGATATTAGGAAAAAACTTGCGTGGCGCTCGGGACGCATAAAATTTAAGATTTCTTCAGGAATTATTTCAGCTCAAAAGAAATTATTCATGTCAATTTGACTTTAAAACCCCATTAAAAGTGAGGAAATGACAGAGTAGCGTACAGGACAAGTTCAAACTACTAATTAACACATCAATTAATAAAAATGAAAGTACCGAAGGTGCTGATGCCTCGGTGCTTACAGCAGTGACAAGTATGTCCCTTGATGAAGCTATAAAAGTCTGTGTGGACATGTCAGAGTGCCCTAGCTGTGCATCTATGCTTGACATAAGCCATGTTTCCATCCACTTTTCAATCGAATTACCTGAAGTTCGCCAAAAATATTCATGCGAATAAAGGCGGTGAAAATGCATTCTCACCTAACAGCATTGAAGCGAATAAAAACTTGTGCGTAGCCTGATGACATTACCTTGCTGCTATGCGATCAAATCGGTGTATCGAATAGATTTGACATTTTAAGTTGTTTCAATTCATTTTCGATCTGAACCTTCGAGTGAACAGAAGTAGTGCGGTAGGCAACAAAATTAACTAGTTAGCAATAAAATGTGGTTGAAACTATCAGCAAATCTAATAAGTGAATATAAACTTTGTACTCAAACGAACACCAATAACTGCAATTAATTTAAGGTAGCCAAAAGAACAAATGACGTGGTTATGCTAGATTGTTAAGAGCTGCTCACGTCATCAACTTTAACTTTAATACGTATTAAACAGGTTGTTATCAGACGATCAAAATAAACTTAAGCTGGTTACAGAAAATGACGCTAACAACAAAATTCATTAGGGGTCAGCTAATGCAACAAATTTCCCAAAAATGCAGTCATTTGATAAATTTACCTGCAAGTGTGTTCCAATGAAAATGAATTCATTGTTTGGAATAATTGCTTTCCCCATGACACGCATTACTTCCGCATTCCTCGATTCCTATTGGAGTCCATGTAAGTGTCAAATAGTGCTATAAGTCAAAAACAAAGCTCCATCTCAAAAATCTGGCAAATTTAAATTCAAGATATCATGGCATTTAACCCGTAGAGCCATATTCTAGGACTTGATTTTGACCGGCGGAGTGACTATCCTGGTAACAGACAGAATGAATGAAAGACTGACTGACACACAAACAAATTACCGTATGCCCCACTTGCACGCATGCGCACCGAAACATAATAATCAGATGGCAAATTCTCCCTGGAAATGAATGCACCACCACTGGTCATAAACAGAATATGGAGTATGAAAATTCTTGTTGATTATATATGGAAATACAAAGAACTTTTGTCATCCTGTGTGGCATACGGGACATGGCGAAAAACGACTTAACGATTATTGCCTGCCCTAACCCTCCGACTTGAGTTACCTGATCGAAATTGTGCATGAGTGAAATATTCATCCTACCCTATTGACTACTTACAACAAAGATTCTGTGAAAGTTAAACAATTAGAACAAATAGAAGAAAAGTTTGCATTTCACACCATTATCAGAATTCACAAAAAAGTCAAGTTTTTTTTTAAATCAACAAAAATCATGTTCTCCTCCAACTTTCAGAAAAACATTGTTTGTTCCTTGAGGCCTGGGTATCATAGTAGATAACAGGCAAACAAAAAGTTACTTTATTCAATTTTCTACAAAAAATCCATTTCTAGCGTGGAATCGCTCACATGTGACTTCCTATACGTCTCTAATACAAACCTAGGCTCCATCTGTGACCGTTTTGGCAAAACAAGTCATTGTAATCGTATTATGTCAAGCTTGACCTTCAAAGGTCACGAACAGTCAAGTTGAAGGTCACCAAATGAAAGTTCAATGTGCGACTTCCTTTAAGTCTGTGACACAAACTTAGGCTCTATCGGTGACCTTTTTAGTGACAGAAGTCATAAAATGTTCACTCAGTCGACCTTCAATGGTCAAGATGAAGGTCACCAAATGAAAGTTCATATTTGACTTTCTATAGGTCTCGAATACAAACCTACACTTTATCTGTAATGATTTTGATGATACAAGTCATTGAAATTTTACTGTGAAGTCTGACCATTGAAGGTCAAGTTCAAGGTCACTCAATGAAACTTCATACATGACTTCTTATATGCCCACAATACAAACCTAACCTCTCTCTCTAATACTTTTGGTGATAGAAGTCATTGAAATTACTATGAGAAGTTTGACCTTGGAAGGTCACTGAAGGTCAAGTTCAAGGCCACCAAATGAAAGTTCATATTTGACGACTTCTACATCTCCAATACAAATCTAAATTTTATCAGTAATGTTTTTGCTGATATTAGCTGTAAAATTTCACTGTGAAGTTTGGCCATTGAGGGTCACTGAAGGTCAAATTCAATGTCACCAAATGAAACTTCACACATGACTTCCTATACGACCACAATATGAAGCTAAGCTCTATCTGTAATAGCTTTGGTGATAGAAGTTATTGAAATTTCACTATGCGAAGTTTGACCTTCGAAGGTCACTGAAGGTCAAGTTCAAGGCCACCAAATGAAAGTTCATATATGACTTCATATAAGTGTTCAATATACATGTTCCCAATATTCAATATTTTCAAGCCAAATTGTAACATTTTGCTTTGACCTCAAGTTTGACCCGACAAGGTCATCTGAGGTGAACTTTAACACAACCAAGATAGAGGACATGTTTGACTACCTATATGTTGATAATAGGAACTTAATCTCTATGGGCAATCATTTTGCTTCCACAGGCCATTTTGCCCATTCTCCATAAGGCCCAGTGTTAAATACAGTGCCCCCACTAGACCCATTTCCATTCAATCAAAATGGCACTCGCACTGTACATAAAGTGTATCAAGATGATTTGATTGCCAGATTCAGAAAAAAGTTATCCAGGTCAGTGAACACTTTTGACGAGTCCTTTTGAAATTGTTCTGGGAAATAAAAAGCAGATAAAGAGGTTGGCCACGGAATTTTTTTCCATGTTGACAATATTTTGTTATTCACTACAAGTCTGTGAGTTCGCCTCAATTTTTACTTTTGTGAGCACTGGCGAACTACAGCGAATTTCGAACCCTGTTATTATCTTTTAAGTGCAACACCGAATCTCACTATAAAATCTGTCAATCGGGCCCTGATTTTTCCATTTGGCCATCTCTCCGCGAGCCTTCTACACGTCAGCTACACTTGTGTCAAAGCATAATACATGTACAATAGGCGGATTGCTATGACGACCACCGCAGACGATTCCCGCAAATTGGCTATGTCAGGGAGCGGGTTGAAAACTAAAGTCCTCTATTCTCACATTAAACATGAGAGAGGGAGGGTACATATTTAGGGTAATTTATGCTTTGTTTATTGCGGTTTTATTGGACACTGGATGCATTTGTTGTTTAAGGTTCCCTGACATGAGGAACACCACCTGAAATTGTTGGTTTATTTTGTTCTTTATAATTATTTATATCTCTCTATGCACTCAAAAGTTCTGAAATGACTGAAAAATCCATCAATTTTAAGGAATAAAAGTGATATTTTTGCACTCTTACGACCCGCCCCCTGAAGAAGTAGGAAGTTTCCGAGACGTAAGTCACATGTTCCTATGACGTCATCAAAGGAAAGCACCTCTGCCTTAGCAATCTCTGCGATTTACACACTTGTTGACTCATTTTTTCTAGTGTGTTTGTTTAGTGTATGAGCCTGCAATCAAGATATCGATCTATCCATCTATCTCTAATTGTTACAATCGACATACCGTGTTACGTAGGCTAACATCGCTAGATGACTGGATACATAGTGGACATGAGGACAACTATCCAACCTGAGGTATAAATCTAATGACGAGGGTACAACTAGGCATCAAGATAACTCGTCGATTCATAAAAAATACTGTATGCATATTGTGGCTGAAGTCACAAGCCTATAAGCCAGCGTTAGTTCCACTGTGATCATGGATCCCCACCTCATACAGCGCAGCTGGCAATCAGGCATCACAATATAGCCGTCTGAGTTCATCTGGCTCATAATGCCGTGGCAGCTGTTACTCTCCAGCAGTGGCAGTTACCCTCGCCTGCTAATTTATCCAAGTTAACCACCTATGGCATTAAACTTCAGGATATTCGCCAGAACAATTGCCAGAATAGGCGGCGTCAAACCACCTTCACACCGGACACGAAAAATTTGTTTCGCGTCCGGTAAGACAGATAAGATTCAAAGTCAAGGCAAAGACGAGAATACACGCGAAACGCTCTGCTCATTAAGCTCGCCAACAGCCTGAACCGAGACTGGGGCGATTGGATAGAGGGAAATACACGCAACTGTCACTAACTAACGTTAGCTTGCTAAATAAGTAAGGTGGTTAGTTAAACTGGCAGGTAGATAGTGTGTAACTTGACAGTTATCTCAACATTGGGACTGAACGCTTGCTGCATAATTTCATAATCAAAATTCATGAAAATCTACCGCTATGTCGAACTTAAATTAGCTGGCTACCCAGATAGCAAGCACCTCCGCTCCGAAGGTATTTGCTATCTGGGCAAGTACTGCAAGAAATTTATGTCTGCTAGCCATTAGCTTGGGTGCGTGTCTAAAGCTCCTTTCACACCAGATGCGAAACAAACCTTTTGCACAACAGATCACACCCTAAGTCAATGCGAAGACGCGAATACACGCGTCTTTGAATGAAATCTGTTGTGCGAAAAACCTGCTTCGCGTCCGGTGCGAAAGCGGCTCAACGCCACCTATGCTGGCAAACGCCCTGGCGGATAATCCTGAAGTTTATAGTATATAATAACTTTTTTTCTGTACTGTTATTTCATTAGCAATGGTAGCCCCACAATATTTCAATAGTAACGCTCAAATCTATATCATACGTTCCAAAAAAAACATACAATCACTTCAGTAATACTACAGTATTTTGGTGATAAATAAGGTACTCTAACAGTGGTTTTTTGTAAGGGTCTGTCAGCTGGCAATGGTAAATAAAGCGTAGTGTGTGTACATTTCATTGTAGAGCAAGCAAAATCTGACCAGCTGGCTGCCTAGCGTGACATCAGTTGCCATATAAGGCAGTTCCAGACATTTCGAAGGGGGGGCGTTCCCAATCAGTTTAATTGATCCAAAATAGTTTAAACACAACTAATTTTCATGGAAAAGCCTTTGAATCTTAGTTTTCGTCGCGAAAAAATACAATAGCAAGTTCTAAATGTCAATTTCGGCCTATTCCGGTCAGGGAACCTTTAACTGATCTTTGAAAAAAAATATATTGCCGTGCGGAAAAAGCACTTTCTGGGCTGAGTGCTGGTCAGAGCATTCCGAGTGCTGGCCAGCGCCGACCACCATCGGCAGAACCCTGCATTGTTAATATTTTCCTTGACCTCAAGTTTGACCTTTCAAAGTCATCTGAGGTCAACTTTTACATAGGCGATGTATAGGTCATATATGACTTCCTATATGTCGTTCATACAAACTTATCTCTACCTGCAACCATTTGGTCTCCACAGGCCATCTTGCATATTCAAACAGCGCCCCCACTAGACCCACTTCCATCAATTCAATCAAAATGACGCTCGCACTGTACATTGACGGTACCAGGGGAAGTTGATTGCCGGATTTAGAAAAAAAAATGATATCACGGTTTTTGAGAAATAATTTTTTTTTTTTATTTCTCAGTCCTATCTTTAACATTGGGGCCAAAATTTCAAGGGCCCATAAAACAGACAAAAATGATTCAACCAAAAATAAAAAAAATAATAAAAAAATAAAATGTCTGGAGATATGGTCTAGTAGTATATTATGGCAAATTTAAACAAAACATCATAAGGCAAAAAAAAAAAGATTAAAAAAAATGTTCCGGGACAGATGCCACAACATGACAATAGCTTATCGGCCCATAATAATAATACATAATAATAATAATAATACATAATAATAATACTGTATGGTAAAAATATAATAATAATAAAAATAATAATACATAATAATAATACATAATACATGGTAAAAATATGAACATGATTCTTAACTGTTCATGCGTCCATTTGGCGACATGAAAATAAGGCAATTTTCAGGAAACGGAAATTGAGCAGATTTCCAAAAAATATTGTTACTCCCAAAACAGTAGATGACTTGACCAACATGATCTAATGTCATAAATGATAGGGGGAAAATCTGGGCGCTTTATCTAGAATTTTTTTTATTATTTCAAAGCACTCAAAAGGGGTTATGCTTTGCTACATTTGGCATTTTCAGCCATGTTCTGAGCTTCGTGTGAGGGGAATGTACACCAGGTACACTAGAACTGACACCAGTTTCAACTTCCACAGAAAATGTTACACGAATGACTCTGTTTGAAAGCTGGACATTTCAAACAATGAGAGTTTCGACATGTGGCATATTGTACCATATCAAATTTAAACTCTCCGCACACGAATGTACTATATAGCCAGCTTTAAGTTCAAAATGTTTTTAGTATCCTGGGCTGCGCATCTCAAAAGCGTAGCTGCTTTACATAGTTCGTCCATTCACAGTTAATAGTTCCAACTATGTAAGTTAGCATCTGGGCTTTCGGGAAACGCACCCCGAGGAGGGTTTCTATCCTGAAATGTATCAATCTTTGAGATATCAAACCGCGTGTTAACTGTAAAACCCAAAAAGCTGATAAAAGATCCGAGATAGCTGCGTATAAACGGCAAGCCACCCACTCGACAGAGAAAAAGAGTAAGAAGTTGCATTTCCATGGGATCAAGCACTCTGAACTATTTTAGCTGGAGCACGGGGCTAGCTTTAGCAAGCGAAGAAAGCCGATATCCGCCAGGAGTCAGTTCACCCAATTTATTCATTCAGACTGCTAGGGTTAGCGGTTTGAGAGCAAGGTTTTAGACAAGTGAAAACTACAATTTCATGCAATGTTGCAAATGGTCTTAGTAATATAGGCTAGATAGGCACACATCTTCGGTGCATTCTAACATATTATCGTAACGTGACGCAACCATCGTCATTTCACTGAATGGTAAGCATTGCTAGCCCGATTCGATACAACCATGTCCCCTAGCATGAGAGCCAGACGCAAACACTCAGCAAGCCTGCTTGCTCTGCGAAACCTCAAGGAAGTGTTCCCAAAGCTCCGTTCACACGGGACGCGAAACGAGTTTTTCGCACAGCGAATTGCATTTAAAGTCGATGCAAAGACGCGAATACACGCGTTTCGACGCGTCTTTGCATTGACTTTGAATGATCTGTCATGCGCAAAATTCGTTTCGCGTCCAGTGTGAAAGCGGCTTAACACAGTAGGCTGAGTTACCAAATCCTCATACTCGGTAATCTCTTTTCGCAGAGCCTACTTTATCTGCCCTCACCTTGCAGTTGGATGTTTGTCATCTTTTCCTCATAATTGCCGCGTTGATGGCGGACGGATAACCGTGCCTGAGATACACCACCGCTTCCGGCGTGACATCCACGTCGGGTTATGATGTGGTTGGCAAAGCGCACTTCCACAAACTGGGCCAAGCCTGCCAGCCAGAGCCGTCATCAGATGGCCTTTGCTCACACAGTTACCGTTCTGTCTCAAGGATTAGAAATATGGGTTATGCAGAACATAGGATATATCAAGTATAACAGTTAATTCGGCAGGGGGCGACTATGTTACATAACACGTTAACAGCCAGTTTGCGTTGACGAAACGGCAAAGCGGTTTTTGCTGGAAATCCTGAAGGAAACCCAACCCTCCTCAATAAGGAAATAAGTTTCTAAACATCCTCAGCCCTCTAGAGAGCAGTGTTGTCCTCGTTTCAATCACCTCAGGCGGCTGATGATGCAGAATAAATCGACCATTTGTTTGACAGTGTAACCTAACCATTGCATAACATGAGTATTTGGCAGGGAAACGTAGTTAAAATCGCATCTCACGGGTAGTGGCCGATAATCAATGAGCTAATGTTAGTTTTAGAGGGCATCTCTTGATATAACCATAAAACAGTTCTTCTAATAAATTGTGCTCGCAGGACTAATATCAAAGTGGAGTCTAGTGCCGTGAAAAACATTCGTAATTTCCTTCTATTAGGCTGCACCAATAGCAATGAAAATAGTTTGCTGTCTTTATCTTCAATCCAACCAAACATAGCCCACTTCTTTTAAAACGGGGGAAAGCGCTTTTCTGTCTAGTCTCCTGTGTATCTTTATGGCGTGGTTGTTGATGCTCTTTTTCGCCTGTTCTTTTGTTGCATGCATCCTCCTTATTTATTCATTTATTTATTCTCTGTGTGACGTTACTTGATTCTGCAAAGAATTGAGTATTGGGGCAGTTCCGTGGTGTCGGACTCAGACTTACATTTCAGACGCTTCATAGGTCAATAAAGAGCATAGTGAAGTGAGGAGCAGTGATGTTAACACTGATACCGAGGCCCCGAAGCACTTCAAACTCTACAGGAGCACTGTGCCGGAGCATGATTCATATCGGGGGAAACCACGTGACTGATGACGTTCAAACCACTTTACTGCTTCATTCAGATTGAATCAGCTGATCGGTTTGGTTCGATAGGCGGAGCATTGAAACATTGACGCAATTCAAATGGATTTAAGACGGATGAAACAGCTCTCCGTCAGGCATTTTTATTCAAAAAACAATAACACAAAGTCGCTCAAGCACACCCAGTATACACCAAGCACAATCAAAAAACATAATAAAATATAACATGTTTTTTGGACAGAGTAAATATTTACAGTATTCACTGAGGCTGTGGGTGTAATTATTAGTTAGCTCTCCTCAACGAAGTTGAGAGAGATCTATTGTACCTATTCAGACTATTATTATTATGCACGATTTTGCGTCTCTTCTACAGGTATCGCGTTTTGACCGATTGTCTTGAAACTTGGTGAGCTGGTGCATACCAATGGGAAGGGGTTCCAATAAGCTTTTGGGCCGGATCGGCCCGGGCCTTTTCGAGCAGGAGGTCCGAAAAGGTCCGAAATTTAGCATGGGAAAATTTTTCAAAATGGTCCTAGAGCGATGCAATTTTTTTGAAAAGATGCCTCATAACATTCTGAACAAAAAAGTAAAAGGCGATGAAGTCGTAGGTCACGTGGTTGAAAAAAGTCTAAACGGCAGAATGCAGTGAAAGAGTGACTGACATGAATATGGACAACCCCAATTCCGAAATTGTTGGGACAAAGTGTAAATTGTGAATAAAATCAAAACGCAATGACTTTCAAATCACACCAGCCAGTATTTTATTCACAATAGAACAGAGATGACATAGCAAATGTTGAAACAGAAATTTTACAAATTTTTTCCACAGAATGAGCTCATTTCAAATTTGATGGCTGCTACAGGTCTCAAAAAAGTTGGGACAGGAGCCTGTTTACCATGGTGTAGCATCCCCTCTTATTTTATTAACCTTTATTTAACCAGGTAATTAACCCGTTGAGATCTAGAACCTCTTTCGCAAGGGAGACCTGACCAAGACAGGCAGCAACACACTTCTGTAACACAAAATTAAAAAGAATACACACAACATTCAGAAGAAAAATGGAGCAAAATACAGAGCAAATATAATAATAAATAGTGATCATATAAAATGCAAATTTTAGGATACAGCAACACTGTCCAATGAATTTACATTCAAGGTCCTTTAAAATCATAGCAAAGGCATCATAAGTAATTAATTTGGCAGTTTTAAATCTTTTTGAAGGGTGTTCCATGTAAAAGGGGCAGCATATTTGAATACTCTTTGTCCGAACTCCGTGTGGACATGCGGAACAGTCAATTGCACAGTATCCTTTGAAAAAAGCCCGTTTTGGCTTCTTATAATATGTACATAAATACAAAGGGACCAGTCCAAGCAGAGTTTTATAAATAAAAACCAACCAATGAATACGTCTGCGTACATACAAAGGTGGCCAATCAGATTCTGCATACAATACAGTGGTGGGTGAGACATTTATATCCAATGACAAATCTAAAAGCGCAATGATACACAGAATCCAGACACAGAGTGGAGGCGTCTGGACATTGAGGAGACAAGTTTCTTGAGTTTAGCCATTGGAAATTGATCCTACTCTTGTTTTAAACAGGCAACCAGTTCAGCACACTTACTCTTCTACTACGAAGCCGTGATGTCATAGCTGCAGTATGTATTTTTGCATTGTCCTGCTGAAATGCACGAGGCCTACCTGTGATGATTTGCTCAGGAACCAGTCGCGAGAACCAAGCAATGCAGTAGATCTGATTTCATTGATCAAGGGGGAAAACCCCCGCAGGGCAGAAGGCAAAGGTACAAAGTCTACTATCCAAAAATCACAATCCAGTTGGGCAAAAACAGAGTTGAAAACCAGGGCAGCAATCACAGTTCTCATGGTTGGACAAAAATAGGTTTGGTACACATGCACAGGTATGTCAGAGAAGCAAAGCCAAAATCCAGTGGGCATAATCCAAACCGTAATCAGAGCAGCAATAATAGAAATCATAGTCGGGCAGAAAATGGTCAAAAACACAGATGCAACAATAATCCAAAAATCACAAAACCAAAAATCAAAAACAGGGACAGTTCAGTCAAAAGAGAATCAAGGCGGAATGAACGTGGCACAAGCAAACTGAGAGAAATGATCTGACGAGGAAGTGCCGTGAAAAGACCCCTAATATACACTCCAGGGGAATCACATGCTACACAGAACACAGGTGCTGGAAATGAGACCAATTACAAAAGAGGGGACAAGAGGGAGAACCTAATCACATAAAATAGGCAAAAGCCAAAACGCTGATAGGGATCATGACACAATCCTATAAACAGACATACGGCTCCGGTCAAGGAGTTCTAATGTGGATAGATAATGAGAGAAAGGACAGCTCGAGCAGGTGTGGAGAATCCACAGAAACGCAGCAGAGAAGATTAGGGAGAAACAAGAGGCGGAGACTAGAACAAGGCGAGTGCTGAGAGCTTGTTAATCAATTAGTAATAGCAACTATACAATCCCTAGTGCTTTTTAGTTAGTTAGTATTTTGTACAATGTTAGTTGGATTAGTAACTCCAGCAAAATAACAAACTGTTAGCAGCGGCAGCTCGAGAACTGGCAATAGGGGAAGCTCAAACAATCCCTTAAAATTAATGACTGGTCATGACCTGTTTTTAATCATTCATTTAAACTACCATAACAGAAACTCTGAAAACTCTCTACATTATCAGATGTGGCCATTTTTCATTTATAACGCATACTGATTGCGACTCCTGACTTCTCACGCTTTTATTTACTCAGGGGTTGGGGTTGGAAGCAATGCATTTGTTTCATGATCGTTTAAATCAAATAAGATAATTTGAAACGTCTTTAAGCAATTCCATTGCTTCAAACTCCTCCATGCAAAAGTACTTAAATTCCACGCGAAAATCTCTTACATACGTGTTGAGACAGAAGTCTAAGTGGAAACCAAGATTTGTCAATGTAGATGGACATTGAGCATATTTGTAATCTGAACAAAGTAGAGCAGGGATGGGCAATGAGGGCCATATCTGTCCCTGGTTTTCACACCAGCTTCTGGGCTTTAATTTAGATTATCAACTAATTAGCCAAAATATTCATGAAATCTGACATTTATGGCACATTTCTATAAATTATCACGAATAACCACCAAAGACTGTTCTTGTCTCTCTACATAAAACATTTTTCTTTGATCAATCTTTTGCACAAATCTATATTTGTGTTTGCACCAATTAACTCAATTAGTCAGGGTAATTGATAGAAATAAAAACCAGCATACACACCGGCCCTCCAGGACTGGAGTTGCCCATCCTTGAAGTAGAGGTTCAAAGTAAAGATAAGTGTACCGGGCAGGGGTTGCAAACCCTGGTCCTGGAGAGCCACAGGGTGTGCAGAGTTTGGTTTTCTCCACCCTATTTAAACCTAAGACACCAGTTTAAAACCAGCAGACACTCCGGCCCTCCAGGATCAGGGTTGACGACCACTGCCATATGCATTAATGCATCCCGATACCATCAGAGATGCTGGCTTTTGAACTGAACTCTGATAAGGAGTTCTCCTCTTTTTTTTCTCCTCTTTTGTCCGGAGGACACGACTCATGATTTCCAGCAAGAATGTCAAATTTAGACTCGTCTGACCACAGGACACTTTGCTACAGTCCATTTTAAATGAGCCTTGGCCCACAGAACACGGTGGCGCTTCTGGATCATACTCAACAATGGCTTCATTTTTGCATGATAGAGTTTTAGGTGGCATCTGTGGACGGCACGGCGGACTGTTTACAGACAGGGGTTTCTTGACGCATTCCTGGGCCCATTTAGTAATGTCAATGACAGAATCATGCCGGTGAGTGATGCAGTGACGTCTGAGGGCCTGAAGATCATGGGCATCCAATAAAGGTCTTCGGCCTTGTCCCTTACGCACAGAGATTTTTTTTCAGTCTCTGTATCTTTTGATGATGTTATGCAATGATGAGACCTTCAAAGCCTTTTGTGAGGTTACGCTCAGGAACCAGACGCGAGGACCAAGTAATCAAAAAAAAAAAAACTGGTGCTTTATTAGGAAAGGGGGCGAACCCCTGCAGAGCAGGAGGCAACAGTACAAAGTCTAATCCAAAAATCAGAATTCCGGGGGCGTAATCCAAATCGTAACCAGGGCAGCAAACAAAATTTGTGGTCAGGCAAAAAAGGTTTAATACACAGATGCAAACAAATCCAAGACAAATCCAAAATCGTAATGAGGGACGGTCCAGTCAGAAGTGAATCACAGAGAGGACAAGGCATAAACAGTCGAAGCACAGGAGAAGCATTCTGACGAGGAAATGGCTGTGAAAAGACTGCTTTGACAAACGGGAAGTCACATGCTACAAAGGGAAACAGGTGAACTGGATCAGACTAATTACAAAGGAATGAACACGAGGAAGTTCCTAATTAAAAGAAATTGGCAAAAGCCAAAACAAGGACAGGGATCACGAAGACCACCTACTGACAAACATACGGCTCCGGTGAGGGAGTTCTACCGTGCACAGAAAAAGAGAGAACAGAGTTTAACAAACACAGAGGTTCCGCTGAAACTGCAGCAAAGTAAATTAAGTAAAGACAAGAGGCGGAGACTAGAATAGAGCGAAAGCTGAGAGGTCGTTAGTCAATTTCTAAAGTGCAGCTATACAATCCCTAGGGCTCGTTAGTAAGTTAGTACTGTAAACAATGTTAGTTTTGGTTAGTAAGTTTAACTAAAACAAACTGTTAGTATTGTTAGTAATATAGAAAAAAGCAAGGTGAAGGAAGTAAACGAGACTGGAAGGAATGATTGAAATCCCAGAGACCATTAAATCACCCGAAAGAGTGGCACACAATACTGGGGCTGAGTGATCACAAGACATGAGACAGCGGAAGACGAAGTGCAGTGCATGGTGAAAAACAAAACAAGGATCGGAGTAAAGCTGCAAAGATGGAGTATGAAAACAAAACAGACGAGACAAAAAACAAAACATGGCCTGGCATCTGAATCCCGATACAAAATACAAAGCATGGTCAGACAAAGCAGAGATCATAATCCAGACATGGCAGAATCAAAAAATAAACATGGCAACAAGGCAGAATCACAACACCTTTGCAATTTGATGTTGAGGAACATCGTTTTTAAAGTATTCCACTTTTTTTAACGCAAGCCTTCACAGGCTGGAGAGTCTCTGGCCATCTTTACTTCTGAGAGACTCAGCCCCTCTTAGACATCCTTTTTATAGCCGTTCATGTTACACACCTGATGCCAGTACACTGAATTACTGCTAAATATTCTTTCAGCTGATTCTCTTATATATTAATAGCTTTTTCAGCCCTTTTTTGCCTGTGTCCCAACTTTTTTGAGACATGTTGCAGCCAGAAAATTTAAAATAAGCTCATTTTGTGGATAGGAAATAGTTAAGAGAATTAAAAATAATGATTGCAATTATGGTTGGGAGAAAAACCAGCATCTACAGGGGTGGGGGTGGGGGTGGGGGTGGATGTGGGGGGGTGCCTGGACCGACATTGAGAATTGTGTTCGTGGCTTGCAGAGATGGTGTTGTCGATTGTGGTTATTGTCTAGTAGGCCAAGCACATCCACTGTGCCACTGCAAATACCTCTGCCCTGCAATCTTGTCGACTGCATCAATAACATTATTTATAACATGAAATTACCAGAGTTGCACTATTAACTGGACTGTCCTGTTCACAAAAAACAACATTGACATGTTGAAAAACAATTCATTAACCCCCTAAAACCTACTGGGGCTCATATATGGGTCTGTCAACTGCAGCTGGTGTATTCAAACCTGTGGAACTTCAGGCCTATTTGAAATTCTAGTGGAAACTCAAGGATACCAATGATCCGATATATGTCCGGCTGAATCATGGGAACATATGTATGAAGTGATGCACAATTTCTAGATATTCTTGATTTGATGAGATGGTGTGGCCATAAAGACATGGCATCCTGGTTTGAATATTTCTGTCAATATAAGTGTGATGTAGCTTCAGTGAAGTGCTGCAATCGGCAGACACGGAGTATGTGTGAGACCTTGTCCTATAATATCAAACACAAGAAAAACTTTCTATGACTTTAAACCTTCTTAAAGGAAAATGTAAGAGAAAATGTAGTGGGTGAAGTGTGTGAAAACAAGTGTTTGCCATTAACATGGCAATATCCCCCGCCGCCTCAATTTAATGTGTTCGTACGGACGTATGGACGTACAGACGGACGGACGGACGGAGCCCAATACTATACCCCCCGCTTCGCGATAAACGCGTGGCGGGGGATAAAAATAAATCCTGCTGGAATGCACCATCATTCGCATGCAGAATATCTATTTTACCAGCAGATGTCACCCAGGAGCGCTAAGACGAATTAAGTGCCGAGTAGTGAACTAATTTCCAACGCAATGATTGAAAAGGGTTCAAAGCGTCATAAGGCCTTGCTTTGCCGTCACTGTCAACTAACAGACCAGCAGAATAAAGAACCAAAAACGCAATCCAAAAATACAGAAAAACCAAAGAGCCAGGCAGAGTAATGTTCAGGAAATAAGGCAGAAAGGGGACAATCCAAAACTCGAAAACCAGGAACACAAAGGAAGCCAAACATGGACCATGAACTTGGAAGAACAAGCGGCCTAGTAGGCCACTAGGCACACACTCCAGCTACCCTGTGCGGAGCCTCATAATCATAATGCGCTGAGCCCTGATAACACGATGCCTAAAGGCTTCTGGGTAATTTCCAATTCACAATGTTGAAGATAGATTGAGAGATAGGCAAAACAGCTGACCTTGACTCGGGCCTTTCACAGGTAGTCCAAGTGAAAAAGCTGATGAGCAACTGAATGTAAGCAACAAAGACATAATCAGGAAGAACAGGGGAAAACAGAGGAATTATTCAGGGTGAGGTGATTAGGGAAATGAGGGACAGATGTAGAGGGGACCCAGGTGAAAAAGTATTACACTTAATTATATTAAAAGTATATTTGTTGCATACAAAAGTTATTACAAATATACTTTTGCAAATTAAGCACAAAAAGTAATATATTTAATATATACTTTTAGAAAGTGTACACTTTAAGTGTACTGAAGTAGTACACAAGTAGTATTCAATGACTACTTGAGCACACTTAATTACACATAAAGGGGGCGAAAAAAACATACACCATACTTAATACAGTCTGTAAAAGTGTAATTCAAGTATAGTATTTTTTTACCTGGGGAGTATGAGAGAGCAGAGAGGGGCCTGGTAACAAACAAGGTGATGAAACAATCAGGGAAACAGAACAGGGAAGGCGAGACACACAGAAAGCGGGTAGGTCCACACAGACATGAGGAGACGTGAACAGGTGGATAATAACTAATTAAGTGAAACAGAAAAGCACAGATAACAGAAAAGTAAAACAAATATAAAAGTATCACAGCACTGGGGACTAATGAAATATCATTTTTACGGCAAGACTCTCATTGGCCGTTACAGGGGCAATATGGTCAACACAGTCCTCTGGGTTGTCATCTGTGTTCGTGACTACGAGCAACGACGTGCAGCAGGTTTTCCAACCTCTTCTCCATTTCTCCTCATCCTCCTCCTTATAAACGCACCCTAGTGGCTCATCTTCAATCCTGCAATTGGCCGCCCTTCTGCCCCGTTTGTAACAACCGAGTGGTATTTTGAACGGCCCAAAGTGAGTAAATCCTGTAAAAATTTGCCGCCAATTCTATAGCGGCGAATATGAGGCTGGGTTTTCATGATTCTTCTCATGCTACGTTCATAGGGCAGGCATGAATCACTTTCTTTAAAGTGTGTACACCCACTTTTGATGATATAATGTGTGTAACTTCTTGCCCGCGCCAAAATAAGCGTTTTGATTTAGTTCTATATTGGCTCAGAAAATGAATGAATGAATAAATAAATAAATATATAAATATTTATATAACATTTTATATGCCTCATTCACCCCCTCCATTACCGAAGGCTCCATTCAAACTAATTGGAGCTGTGAAGGGCGTGGAGCATGCCTAAAAGGGAAATAATTTCCAAATCGTGAGGAAAATTCTATAAAAGTATCCTCAAAATGAAAGTTGAAGGTTTTTTCTACCTTTCGATTCTGACCAATTCATTCCAAAATCCAGTGAAAATGACAAATATTTACAAATTTAATATGTAAGTTTTCAAAGTATGTCAATAAGGTTTCACAGAAGTGTCCACACATTTTTGGCTATGTGGAGTAATAACAAAGGGGGTTTTGCAGGCCCAAAGATGGGTGTACTAAGCTTGTGGCATCATATTCAAAAAGACCTGAGGCTATAATTGCTGCCAAGGGTGCATCAACAAAGTATTGACTAAAGGCTGTGAATACTTATGTATGTTTGATTTCTTATTTATTTTTAAATTTGCAAAAATCTCCAAAAAAAACGTTTTTCAAAATGTGGAAAAAGTGAAGCGCTGTGAATACAGGGATGGTTCCACTTTTCGCAATATGGATCCATGTTACCGGTCTTCCAATTTAACGACACTCGCACATTATTTAGCCAACTATATGAGGCAACTTTTGTGAAAATATCTTAGGTGTGTTTTCATAAGAACCTGGTTGTTTTTTAAGATGACCTTAATGTTTTGCATCAATTTTGGTCAAGACAGATGCATTTTTCGATGGAAAATTGTCTGAAACTTCTTCAGTTTTTCACATATATACTTATGGTATCAAAATGTCCGCCATGTTGTTGTGTAGCCATTAAAAATCATCTGGTTTTTCAGAACAATCATTTTTTGGTTTAAATATGGACTTTTCGAGGACTTGTCCCACAAAAATCTTGATTACTAAATTGGTCACAGTTCACTTCCTGTATGCAAATTTCACATTTCAAATCCATTGTCTGGACAGTCCCACAAGTAGGTACATATAACCAAAAGATGGTTCAAATTGGGCTGTGGGCAAATTTGCCTACACCCTGCAAAACCTCCTTTAATGAGTAAATCAATATATTCAGCCACTATCCAAATGCTAAGGACTGCAGGGTATAAAAGAATGCAAAATGATGTACCACATTAAGCAGAGAGGAACAGATGTTTACTTTCTGTTCTTGGTTTCAGCATATAATATTCTAGCCATGTCTTTTTTCTCAGACATAAAAAATTGCCAAATGCTCAAGGCCTCACATTTTGTGAGCAGAGAAGCACAAGTATGATTAGCTGATTTATAAACCCTAGCCAATATTATTGAGCTGGTCTGCCAAATAAGGCAATCTTTAACCTGGAGGCTGAGCCATCAGTGGAGTATTTGCACAGTTATTACTGAAAGACTAAGCTATGAGTCGTTTCCGAAAACCTCTGCTGAGGAAAAACTAGAATGGCAAACAGAAGAACAAAAATAAAATGTTTTAGTTTCGCAGTTGTTTTGGACCTTGACCTTTGGTCATGATCCACAAATTGTTCAATGGGGGACCAGCCCCTGTATCATCAATCAACTGTAGGTCACCTTTGAATGGAAAAACCCCAACTAAATAACTGTATCGTTATTGTCTGTCACCCAACAGGTCTGGGAATGTTAAGTACTGGGATTGGCAGTATTGTCTGTTCAAACACTGGGAGATATGCTTTGGGTCCGTGGATAACATCATCTATAGCATTAATGTCTTTTGAAATTATTACAAAGCAATTGACATTGCATTTTGTGCAGTCCTGCCCTCCCCCCTATTTTTCTGGAGAATGAAATGGTCACCCAATTAGACACTCACTTCAAAACGTACAACTCCATTGCATAATGCTTTTTCCCTGACTTTGGCTCCATTATAAAAATATTTTAAAATACTGAGCTTGTAACTTGTATGATAGAGAATTTTGTTGAAATAAATGTACACGAGAGGAACAATGCATGCACTCATGAGCAACATATACACATAGGATGAGTTTCATTGTACTCAGATAGATGCCCTTATGTGGTCTTGTAGCGTCAATCCCACAGTATTTGGGCTTTAAAGTTAATATTATCTATCTTGAATTTCGAATTAGTAGGAGTGCGTTTTGACAGTAATAATGCCTTTTCACTTTTTCTGCGGCATGGCTACTATTTTTCCGGGTATCACCTTTTTAAATTCGCACTCCCACTGCTGATTAAAAGTGTATTAACAAAATTATTCTTCATTCTGGTATTTGTATTGGTAATCTGAACAAGTAAACAACTAGGCCTCCTGTCATGCTCATGATCTTGCCGAGGAGAAGCGAGCGTCATTCAGGATTTCTCCTCCCCTTCCGGATATCACCGAACTCTGACGTCATCGATAGAAGGCGTTGCAGCGACCAGAGTTGGAGAGAGAGCGAAGGGAGGCAAGATGGCGGACCTCGAAGACGTTACGCTGGACGGGAGGCCGCTTCATTCGCTCCGTGTGGCGGATTTGAAAGCCGCCTTGGAGCAACGCAACCTCTCCAAAAGCGGGCAAAAGAATGCCCTAATCAAGCGACTCAAAGGGGTAAGTTTAGCTTCGATTTTCGGTCTCGAAAAGAAGTTCGGTTTTAGTCTGCGGCAGCTACACCGATAGGCTAAAGAGGCCGACTGTCGGTGGTTCAGAAGCGGGGGTGCGCACTCGGTCTGCATGGCTTGTGAGCCTGAGTGCGCGGGAAAGGTGGCTTATGATTGTGGTCTTTGCAGTTTAGTTTTGGAAACTGTGAGTTTAGTGCTATTTGTTGCGCAAAGTTGTACTGCTGCGCCAGTCGAGAACATCAGGCCTAGTGAAGTCGAGCTCGCTTGCCTGCCCGCTGTGTGTGTTTATGTGAGTCGCTCTCTTAGTTTTTCGAGTAGTCATCGGGCCCGCGCTTTGTGTGTCCGTGCGTGCACGAAGGGGGTGGGGGGGGGGGGGAGTTGGAAGCGCGCCTGCTCATGGTATGTTGACGGATACGCGCAGGAAGATCTGGCATTGGAGGCGCGTGCTTTTCCCTCTGAAGCGTCCGGGGGCGCGCGAAGCGCGTGTACGAAACCAATCCGTCATTAAATAGTGTAAACACGGACACTGCAATATTTTTAGGCGCGAAATCCGAGCGAATCGATCACTTCTGTATTTAAGCCGTCGATACTCTACAGTGTGACGATATGATGTTAATTTCTGCAGTGTAATTGTAACGCCGCTTTCACACCGGACGCGAAACGAATTTTTCGCAGGACAGATTACATTCTAAGTCGATGTAAAGAATTCGCGTCTTTGCATTGACTTTTAATGCAATCTGTGGTGTGAAAAATTCGTTTCGCGACAAGTGTGAAAGCTGCTTAACATGAGGAAGATGGCTAGTAGCCCACGTACTTGTTGGTATTAATCGGGTACAAAGTGGCTAACGTTCACTAGCTCGCTTTTGCTAGCTAGTTTTATTGCACAGCAGAGCCTTGTCTCACTTAGTCTTTCGGTGAACTGGAATGATAACTGATCGCTGAACATTGCATTGTGAAAAGCCATGACTATTTAACACTCAATTGCATAACTGCTTAACCGTCATTTACATGTTGTCCACCGCTAGAGATGTCGCGGGTAGCTTTGTGTAATGCCACTTCTAGGGAAGCTGCATTTATTTTTAACTCAAATGGTGCCATGTCCGTGAATCCAGCTGCACGCTTTTCCCTCATACAATCGGAACATTTAAACCGTGCTAATTGACAAATTGGAAGCGGGTACTGCTGACGATCAAGATAAAGCAGTTTCGTTGTCCATTGCAACATTCAGAATGTCAGTGTGCACTCTGTGTCCCGGAGCTATTGATTCGCGTATTTTGAGCTGACGTCAGCCGTCTCTGCATGTGCTTCTCGTTTTTTTAATGAAATTGCTCAAATTCGAATTAAATTTTTGCTGTCTTTCATTTGGATGGGCGGCTGTCCAACGTTAGGTCATTCTCATTGTAATGGCCGGTGGTAGACTATCGCACAACCTGTGTTTTGCTATTCATTTCAAATCTGGGGGCTTTTTGATAGATATCTACTTTAATAATCCTTCACAGAAAATAGCAGTTGTTACAACAGCAGTGCATCAATTAATTTCTCACACTCCTGTAACAACAAGAATAATAAACAAATATAAAAGACATAAGATAAAAACAGACTAATGAAAAAAATCAATATAAAGCACAAATTGTTAAAATAAGACTATGTTATCCTCAGATGCAAAAAGTGACGGAACGTTTGAAGTGCAGGAGTACTTGTTATTGCACAATTAAAAGTTTGATGGCGCCACTTTTGCACTTATGTGCTAAGTTTGGTTTCCCACCGTTCCCAGCTCACAGAATCATGTCTCAGAGTTTCTGGAGTGTAAGTTAATGTGTTGAAAAGTGGATGTGTCTCTGATAGAATGACTAAAAACAACCCTAGAAACTCTCATTCTGAGCGTCAAACCTATCAGCATTTTTAAAATCTTACGTCAGTGTGAATTTCACTTTTTGCAGTATGGCATTTAGTTTGCTTGCAGCCATATAAACCTGCACTATTTGATTAAGGGAGCAGTGACATTGTAAAGTAGGTGTGAGGTGTTAATGGCACTCGAATGAAACCGATTCACTCAGGAGCATACCAGACTAATCAAAATCAGAGAAGAAATGCGCATTGCAGGAAAATGAGATGGGTTGAAATTTTGACGGCAGTATAGTGATTGCATTTTAGTTTGCTGGGCTCAGATTTAAAGTGTAAGTGAATACAAGAGCAATTGATAAGTGATCATGTTGGACTATTTTTTTCCCTGTCCATTTTTCCTGCAGTGTAGATTTTTCCCCTTAAGTGTTGCAATGGAGTTAAAATCTAAGCCAAAGTCTTTCAGTCACAGGGTAACCCCTGGCCATCACATCACATCACTCTGCACTGCACTCCCTTTGTGATTCTGTGTGTCGTTCATGAGACTTGGGAGCCCAGCTGTTGGAAATCACCCAATGCCATTTGACAGCTGAGCGAGAGACTGCCGTGTCCGCTTCAAATGACCGGTGGTGTTAAGTGATCAGTGGGAACAGAAAACGGTCTTTATGAGCAGTTTCTTTTTTTTTTTTTTTTTTTTTTTTAACAAATTGTCTCCAGCTTCAGGTGGCAGAGAATGGTAGACCATTTAAGAAACTGCTGTGCACGAAACTGAAATGCACTGAATTTATAACATACAGGCCTAAAGCTGTGCAAGATATGTAAAGTTACAGTTGCACTGTATTTTTATTTCATTTTCGATGAGGCTTGGCGTGTAGAGTGATTGCACTGAACTAAAATGTACTTGAATCGGCAATGAGATGGGTTCAGTGTTTGGGATTGCATCGTCGGGAACGTGTATGCGTGTCTTAGTATTGATATTGTGCATCTTAAATCTAAGCAGATTTAAAGAAGTTGTTCAAAAGCCTCGAGTTATCATTTGGGGATGCCACTTATCTGGCTGTAATTCGGGGTGTGAAATTTTAATTTTCCAAATGCACAATCCTGCCTGCTTCTGCCATAAACTTTGGGCCGGCTCTGAATTAATTTTGGGGGGGGGGGGGGGGGGAGATTTCATTGCAAAACTTCAGCGTTGTCAGAAGCAAGAAGGCAATAAATGGCAATCTCCAGGGACGTGCAGAGATAGTCAGGGGCGGGGCTCTGATAAATAGGGGAGTGGACACTGTCACCCTGTCATGAAAGTGTTGCACATGGGGCATTCTGTGGTATTCATTTTGTCAGGGGCAAGACATCCATTGCAGCTACCAGTGTGTTGGTCCTTTGAATTGTTTGAATGGCTGAATTTGAAGTCCTCTGGGAGTACTTCAGGTGATATAAAAATGAATGTTGTCGACTGTATTTAATGCACTAAATTACATTAAAGAAAAATTGGAACAGCCAGGAACGTTTGCGATGTTTTTTTTTTTTTTTCTTTTTTTTTTTGTAAAGTGATTCAATCAAAAGTCCTCTTTTTGGGTTATATTCTTCAAATTCAGCCATTCACTGATGTACCCTTAATTCCTGCATGATATTCCTTTGATATTTAAAAAAAAAAATATCTGAACAGAGGAATTCAACAGGGGTGTCGATGTGCGTTACAGACAGGACACTTTTGTCACCCTCTATAAATATCAATTAATTGCCACTAAAACTTGTATTGATCAATATTATGGATACATTTGCTTTGTGTGAGAGACATATTGTTTAATTAGAAATATGTCTTACAGCCTCATCTGTAAAGATGTACCAAATCGTTATACAATGTAAATGCATGCATCCAAGTCCAATGCCTGGTATGACTAACTTGGAAAAATGTAAATGTACACAAAATACCAGATGTTGATGCCGGTCAAATTCATGAAATCGACAACAGTACATAATTGCCATGAGTGCAATGATCCATGAAGCGGAGCTCCCCCTGGGTTCTGAAAAATATTCTTCACTTTCTCCCCAAGAAACAACGTCAAAAAAAAATTCTTGACTTTATCTTGGGTTACATTTATTATCAGTCACCCATGGACTTTATAAAACTTTGAAAAGCCTTCAAATCGGACAAAGTGCAAGCAGCATGAAGAAGGTCGAACCTCAATCATTTGCATTATAACAGGTCTCTCCATTATAATACTTTGGATTGTATATATTGAGGGCTGACTGCAGTAAACAGTTATGTCCAATATATAACATCTGGACATAACTGTTTATTGCAGTCAGCCCTTGATATAATATTTGGTCCATTCAAGTTCAACTTCTAATAATTTGGGTCCCTGTGGACCATAAAAGCTAATTTAAAACCTCTTGAGCATTTAGAATGGAATTTATTCAATAGACTGGCAATATAAATCCCTGTAAACCCTCAATTTCTTTATTTTGTTCCTTAATATTTTTATCAATGCTGCCATTTTTGGCATCCCAAAATTAAAAAGGGACACACCCTTTAAGGGCAATAAAGAGGTGTGACACATGCTGAATTGGACTTGGGGTGAGCTCAAAATTTTGTACTGCCAGATTCAGAATTAGTGGGATTGTCAAATGTTCATTTAAAATGTTTAACTTTAAAGATTTTCATTAACTGATTCCAAATTGAACTTTAGGTGAGTTGAATGTTTTGTGCACAATTTATTGGAATCCTTAATGAAAATCAAATGTTTACGGTTTCAAATGTTAAACATCTCAGATAATCGCTAATTATGATGGCAGCAACAAATAAGTCTCAGTACTGGCACTCTCACTCACTTCTCAAGGGACTGCTTTCTGGTTACTGTACTGTCCGAAACCACCATGTGATGCTAAGCTGGTGAACCCAAAGCCCCCCCAGCGGCAGCAAATGCCACAGGAATGACATAATTCAGTCAAACACAAATATGTAATGGGCAAAACATCAATATTATCATTCAGTATCCTTTAGAGACATCCATTTTTGATAACCAACTCACTGTTCCTGTCAAAAAATCAGATTATATGCTTATATAGAGACTTTTCAAGAGTGGTGTTCATTCACTTATATTTGGCTAAAACATGTCATGGTAAATGGTCAAGGATCATAATAATCCACAAGACAAGGTTTTGAAAAATCTTTGAGCAACTGGGCTTCAAGAAAAACCATTCAAACTTTTTTTCTTCACTGTTCATTTATCATTTTCCCAAGGCACCCGGCAAACGCAAGCTAAATTGCACCAAAGATTGCACATTTACTTTCAGCGCTGTATAAATCCACTACACCACAACCTGCAGCTTAATTTAGAAGATATTTGTGAAGAACCATGGCTTACTCACCGTGTTTACCTTATTCCCGCTGGAGCAAAAAAAAAAACCATCGCAGCGTTCAGCTCAGGACCGAGTTTCAGAACTTTTGAGTTCGGCTACAGCAAATTACCTTGGTGGCCAACTATCGCACTGGTCTGATCATATTTTAATGGCAGTGACTATGGGTACGGCAGTTTTTCATTGCATTTCAATGTGGAGTACCGTAGTAGAGAGGTACAGCAGCCCCATTTCAAGCCCCGCCCTAACCCCTAACCCTAACCCCAACCTCTAAGCCTTTTCCTAACCATAATCCAGAATCCTTACCCTAATCCCTTGAAATCGACTGCCGTACCCATAAAAACTGCCGTGTCTCTAGACACTGGGTATTTTAAACAGCTATTTGTTCACAAACAAGCAACCCAGCCGTGTAGGAACGGTTTGGTGTCTCTACCAAATTTTTGCTCATTATTGATGATTAATCAGATAGTGCTATACAATATCTTGAGCCTTTAAAGCTAACTTGGAAGTACCATGTTTTGCATAAGGTTAGCTCAGAAATCGCCAGTCTTACTGCGGTAGAAAACATGGCAACAAATGACATGGTTGTATGCATCAGGTAATTGTTAAGTCAAAGACTAATAAAACTAATGTATGCCATGTAAAGATGCGCTCATATCAATCAATCAATAGCTAGGGACTCATAAAAATGTACACACCTTGTTTTCCTAGTTCATTATGAGGGGATGGTTGTGCTTCAGCTTCCACTGTTTTACAGGTAAAACAAAAATCCGCTCATATTCACTCCCTCATATGACTGACTGCCTCATAACATCATTCGGCTTTTCATCTCCCAGGAGACCTGTCAGCCAATAAGACTGCATTTGGACGTATTTTCCCGTAAAACCCCTCTCTGATCGGTCTTTCTTGGCTCTGTTCATTGAAGATGAAACGATATGAAAGTGCTGTCCTGTTTTACGGACATTCAGTAACGTAGTGAGCTGCCCGAAGTTATCCCCCGCCAACACGAAGTGGGAGGGGGATATAGGTTTGACGTCCGTCCGTGAAAAAGGGGACAGCTTTACTACAGATATAGTAACCAAATTTGGTGTGTAGCTTCAGACCATAAAGGCCTTGATGGAGTTCGAAAATGAGAAGCGCATGATTGGCGTTGGATGTTGTAGACCATGTCGACTTGTTTTTCAGAGCGCAGGACAGATGACAAAATAAAGATAAGAAGCCTTCCAGGCGGCGGCGGGCAGAATGAAAATTAATAATATTTTTTTAATTCCATTTTTGACTTTTTTCTGAGCCGCGGGCCCGAAGGCATTCAAAAAATAAAATTTTATTTTTCTCTGTTTTGGGCAGTTTCCATGGCGGCGGGCCCGAGGACCAAGGAATACAAGAAGTCTGGCCTTAGAAATAGTCGCCATCATTTTTTTTTCTCGCCAAAGTGACGACGGGGCGTCTTTTAGCTTTGTCACATCACTTCAGTTTTCGACAGTGACAAGAATGACAAGCAGTAGCGGAACCCTGAAAATACATTTTTCAGAAATTTTCGGATGTCAACTAACACATCCACCAGATATTTCATGCAAATCCTGAGAAAAAAAAAAAATATATATAATTTGGAGCCATGTCGCAAATATCACGGAATGCCCCATCATTCTCAATGAGGGACAAGAAGACCTTTTCGGTTAATGCAAGAATTGGCAATATTATATCATCTCGCACCCTTTCACACCCAGCTTGTACAAACCAATCATGACTGCCTTACCCAAGTTAATTAAGACCAGATATCAGTTGCTCAAAGTTTATTGAGTTCAGACTATAGTGTTTTATGGAGTGAAATGGTAAAATTAGATTTTCTCATACATTTCAGCAAAAGTTGGATGCATTTATTTACAAATATTCAGAGCAAATATTCAGAGATCTGTAATAATTTTGAATTTGAATCTTTGCTGAAGACCTTGATTGGTAGAATCTGGTGTGTAGCTTCTTAGTTTGAATGAAGGCCTGTACCCACACTGGCCCTTTCTGTATTAGATTGAGGACCTAAAACAATCAAAAATTGCCGAAAAATCTGTATTCGGGGAGAGGAGTCTATTGGCATTACACCAAAATTTCCGTACACTGGCTTGAAATGGTTAAGCACCAACGGATGAGCATGAGCATCAAATATAAGGTAAAAATGGACCTTGTCTGGGTGACAAAGCAGTGTGAAGCCCAATATCTGTTGTCGAACGTTTTGCGAACAAATGTCCAACGGATGACTGTCTTTGTATTTTACACAAGAATCACTGAAACAGCTTTCTGTTTCCTCTTGCTCCGAGCAAGGTGCAGTTGTGGCTTTGATCTCTACATTTTGTTGGATTTCTTTCATCCTTTCCTTCTTTCTCAGATGTAAAAGTAGTTTGCGCCTCTTCCTCTCATTTCCTCTCACTTCCTCTTCATTTTCACATCCCTATTTAGCGGGTTTTACCTGCTCTCTCACCCCGTTTGTATCAGCAGCTGTGCCCGATTCTCCTGTTGCAGCAAATAATCATAAAAATTTAACCGCTAATCCACACCATACAGGAATTGCGTCTCTGTCTTCTTATATTCAGAATCTGAAGGGCAATGAGTATTCCAAACAAAATTTTGACTTATTTATTTTAGATTGTCTGTATCACTGAATTCTTTTCCGTTATTCCGGTCAGTTGCCTAGAAAGCTTGCTCACCCCACCCCAGCTCCTTATTGCGCCTCGTTTTGACCTTCTTAACCAAAGAAGTGCAGGTGCAGTCCCCAAATCTGCCTACTTTTTTAGCATTTGTTAATGTCCTCCTTTTCGCTTTTGTTGCGTTGCTGTCAGTCCCTAAGCAAGATGGAAGTTGATAATTTAAAAAAAAAATTTTTTTTTTTTTTTTGGGACACGTCGTTGTGAGAATCTCGCTAAATGATTAGCACAAGTAGCGTTTCAAGTAATGGAATCATCCTGTCTAGCTACCTTGTTTACAAAACCCGGTTCCTTCTCAGTTTCAGTTCAAAGAAACGATTAATTGCTGAACAGAAATGCAATGAAGTTCTGGTGGACAAAGCAGCATAAAGTCAAATGAGCTCAGACTGCTTTCAGAAGCTGTCTGGCCAACTTGGATGACTTTGTAGATAGTCTAGCTATAGTAAACGATGCCAAGCAACCAGCAAGTTCATCGACTTACATAAGTGACACTAAATAGCCGCATTTTAATTCAAATTTCTGAATGTCTTTTAAGTACCCTCTTCTATTGCTTTCCCAGTTACACAAAATAACGACTTCCTCTCCAGTGAGGTTGTGTATTTACTTGAAAGCAAAATTAACATTTGAAATGGGCTATTCAGTCTTGCTGTGATCTCAGTGATCGAGGTATTGGAGAACGTGTATTTTCCTTACGAGCTAACTATTAAGCCAACTCCACCATATTCCTCTGATTCCAATGTAACTAGCAAAAGGTAACAATGGCTAGTTGGCACATTTTGAGCTGCTAAATTGTCTGAGCTTAGACCCTACTTGCCAAATGGTGTCAGTCAATATTCGGTCAATATATTTGTTTGGCCCGGGCTGGCTTTGCGCAAACAGGATTAAAAAAAAAACACATGGAAAAGGGCTCTTTTTAACAGTAGGCCAAATGGTCTGCCCTCTGTGCTCTATCTATTCATGGGCATGGCAAGTGCAATCATATCATTCTCTCAATTTGGTCTGCTTTTTTGAACAACTGTCTCACGACTGTCATATAAAATATTGCCAAAATTCATTGCACAAATTTATATGTTTGTATGTTTATTTGTGTATTTATTAATTTCCCTCTACCTTGTGATTTCAGCAATATTTTGAAAATTCAGACTCATTTCGCCCTTCTTTCCTCCTGTTGTTTGTACAATAACTTCTCTTTCTTCTGCTCATTTCCTGTAAAGCCAGGTAAATTTTTCAAGAAGCCCTCTTACCACCGTTTTAGCCTCGCTGTAATGCGGAAAGTGGCGGCCTCCGCAAATATTTAACTTGTGTCTGGAAGCTGTATGTATGTGAGTGAGTGAAGCTAGAATTTGTGTTGGGTGCGTATGAGTGTGAGCACATGTGCAACTGAGCGGATGAATGAGATTGTGTGTGTTCCTGGGGTGGACTTGCGCGTACATAGTGGATGAGCTTGTGTGCGGTACATTGAATCTGTGCTTTTGTTGATTAAAGGAGCAGTATGTAAGTTTGTGGCCAAAACTGGTAGTGCTACCACATTCAAAATAGTGCAGAGCGCAGTATCCCCTCCTCCTCTCCACCAGAGGAGAGGTTGCCGGATCCAGCAAGAACGTCTACTACACGGAGCTATCATGGCTACGTTTCAAAATCACAAATGATTTGCTCTCACCGGGTTGTGTTCAGTTCAGAAAAGATCGAGGCTAATGACAAACTAACTTTAGCAATGGTCATAGTGGTCAACTTACTCGTCACTCTTCTGTGTGGATAGCGCACTAAAGTCCATACTGTAATATGCCAAAAGAATGAATGAGGACTCATCTGACCGATGTATTGTCTCAATTACATTCCATATTGCCATAATGGCTGTGCTAATGTTGGAACGGTTTCTACAGCGTCTCAGCATAAAGCCAGAGAAACGGACTAATAATGCTTTGCTAATGTTAGCAATGAAGAGCCACAGTTTTTATTTCTCAAACAATTTGTTAGCTAGTCAATTCGATGACCCACCTGCATTCGCACTAACGTGCCTTGAACGAACGTATAAACGTTATTCGACTGTAGGAAATATTTTAAATTTCCGTGCCTACATCAAATAGAATTAAGTTAGCCAAACTTGGCTGAATCTTGCCTGCCCAGGAGAAAATTAGCAACTTCGGCGTCGATGTTCAAATTCTTCTATGCTTTCATCTGTCTCCATCTTTCAAAAGCATGTCCAATACAGATCCTTGTTTTGTTTCTGACTTTGTCATGACGTATTTCGGAATCATAACGAGGCCATTTAGGTTTAGTAACGTCAGACATTTGTGCTCCAAAACGCTGGTGCCTGCAGCTCAGTGGTAACTGGCAAGCTGGATGCCAAAATGCTACTGACTTCGTGATTGGCAGACAGGTGGAGGGCGGCACAACAGGCCAAAACACAAAATTACAACATCAACATTAGTTGTGGGCTGCAACTTCGCTTTTGTGATGAAAATATTCTGGCTGGACTACTGTTATAAGTTTTTGAAATTAACATCATTCCTTAATGCCTGGTGATATATCAGGGCCATTTCATGATTAATCATCATACATTTCTTTCATATTGCTCCTTTAAATTGAGAATTGTTGTTTATCTTAAGCAAATTTCTCTCTCTCTCTGATACATAGTGTTAAATAAATAAATAAATAAATTTGATTTCCTAAAATAATTACGCACAAACTTATTTTCCAGTCTATTATTTTTGTTTTTAAGTGTATATTTCGGTAATCGTGGCTCCGCTTATTTTACAATAATGTCTCCAGCTGTTCGCTCTTAGAAGTTCAACAGTCGCCAGATTTCATCCCCAGCTGATCCACTTGTGGCACAAGACTCATATTATTTCCTTATTGGCTCTCTTGAAATCCGAGCCCACAGGATATAAAGTACAATTCTAATGCAGACATGTTTCATACCAATGGTAGAATTGGGTGAATATTCCTATTAATAATTAGTTTGAAATGACAATCTTTCGGCGAAATGATGTTCCATCTACTGCAGCTCGTATGAACTTTGTGTACAAGGTAACTGTTCTGTCACGTTGAAACTGCTAGTCTCTTGATCACGTAGATGGCGATTCCCAACAAGTTTTTCTTATCATGTTTATTGTGTTCTAAAATCGTGAGGCGAGCTAGAAAACTTGTGCGATACCGTCCATACATCAAAAAGGCTTCTGAGTGCACGTCTCGTCATTCCAAGTGTTAATGCATGCCAATAGGCTACTGCTTCACGCTGAGTTGGCGACTCACGGACGGACTGACCAAGTTCGGAACCCCAGTTGAGGGAAATCGCTTCGGTCAGTGTTTGGTCAGAATCTCTGTTCTAAACAAGCAAAATAAAGTTGTGGCATCACCGATTTTAATAAATAAAACTACTGTCTTCAGGACGTCTCATTCTGCATGAGACGTCCGTAGGCTGTTCCCTGCATTCTTCGGGATAGTTCAAATCGAGACTGTCCGCATTCGGTGCATGCGTATCGCTGAAGATCACTGAAGGTTTTCCCAGCGACATAGTACAGCATTGTATTCATTTTTAGGTTTGAGGTTTCAATAATGTCATGATTTTCATTTAATCACAGTTCCTTTTAGTGAACCCAATACACTAATGTCCTCATGTTTGGATGCAAGTACTGCTGTATATTTAAGATGAGTTTCTTGTATAATTAAATGTGTTGTTTTGAATTGAAATGACTTTACCTTCTGTGTCAAGGGCGGGAAATACCCGTCAGTTATTGTCTCCCCCTCAGGTATTGTTTTTGTACGGTTTCCCGTCTGCCACCACATGTGCCCCCTTATTCTCCAAAAATCCTGCAGGAAACACTGCATAGGTGGTTTCATCTTGGCCAAGTTGGCCTGGTTGCTGGGGTGAGAATCCATTCTGGCTAACACTATGATATGACATCAGGACAGTCGATATAGATACTATAATTTATGTGCTGATTCAGATAGTTTCATTAAATGGTGGTTGCTGTAATTATTTATTGCATTGAAATGTGCCTGACATTCTGGAAACTGGAAACCTGCCTGTGAGGTTTCGGTGATGGGTGCGCACTGTGCACCGGTCAGCCAAATTACCACTGCACAGAAAGTAAACCAGGTTGGAGCTGGCGAGCTCTCTGGACACTTTAGGCGGAGCCTTTTGTCATTAAATTGTCACTGCGTCATGATGAATATGTGATGCCTCCCTCTACTACGCTGCCACACCCATCTCGGCGCACGTCCGTCTACCAAATTGCCAAAAATTACCACTGCGCGGGCTGCACCGGACGAAATTACCACTGTGTGGGCTGCGCCAAGCTGTACCACCCTGCGCTCCCCCAAGAAATTAGAGCCCTTTGCATTGTGTTGTACCTCGTTTATCTTCCTTTAATCCTGTCTTCTCTGTTCAGCTATATTCATTTTTTCAGAATCAGATCTGAAGCCTTTGAGTTGCCTGACCATCATAGTCAGTGGCTGCCTCAGTAATTTCAGTGTTCTTACAGACTGAGTTTTGGATTTTATGGCCATCAGGGCTCCCCAAATCACAGTCCTTGAGGGCCCAGGAGTACCGGTCTTTCCCCTCCCTTTACTGAAGAGTCAGGTGTGATGACAGTCTGACCAATCAATTCCTCACTGAATTGCCTGGGAGGAGAGAAAACCAGGGCTAGATTTGGATTCGACGGCCAGATTTGGGGAGCCCAGGCTTTGTATTAGAAGGGAAGTATTGCTGTTATTTGATCAGCAAGCCCGTGTCATTTGCTGTGTCTGTGTCTGTATCTGTTTGTCTGTGTGTGGCCTTGTGTGCTTGTGTTTGTATCACACCGGGGAGCCACTGAGTCCTGGAGCTTGGTGATTTAGGACATAATGAAAGAAGTGAGGTTGTTTTATGGGTGAGTTTAGTTCACCTTCTCAGACTGACCGTGTGCATGGAGGAGACTCCGGGTGCATCTCAAAGCATAGGCTGCATCCTTCGAAGGCTGCATTTTTAGGGGTCGTCACTTAATTCCATCCGCCAATCTGACATGTCATTTCATCTCTGTCAAACGGCTTTGGTTTAAGTGAGTCCATTGATTTCCCCAACTGTAACCATAACTCTAACCCCTTACTTTAAATCTAGCCCCAAACCCAACCCTTACCCTAAATTTAACCAAATCCCTGACTCTAAATATTAGTTTGGTAGATGTAAGTGACGACCCCTGAAAATGCAGCCTACGCGTTCACCCCTAGTCACCATACTCCCCTCGCAGTGCTGAGTAAAAGCATTAACAGTCATGTCATTAATAAGGCACAGGTAACCAACCTGTTCCCTGTACATTTTCACTCCTACCCTAATTAGGCCACACCTGATTTTCTAATTCGTACGAGCCCTGTTTACTCTTAAAATTCGACATTTCAGTAATGTAGATCTGTGATACTTCTATTGTGAATGAAACATTCTGTATGTTTTGTTGCCTACATTAGTTCTTTTCTTGGGGTAAACTTTACATTTTCTCATGAACATCTAGTTCTGTAGTGACGTAACCAATACAAGTTGTAATGACGTAATCATATTCTTTTCCCTATTAAATCTAAGAATTTACATATTTTGCTACAATTTTTGCTGAGAACAAGGTTAAATAGGTTTTTTGCAATATTGAATGCAGGTTGACTCCAATTTGTAATGAGAACAGCATGTTTTGCATCTTGGCGTACACCTTGTCAAAATCTGATGTCCTCTTTGGTAGTAGCATAACTGAGCACATGATTGCTAATTTCACATTTACAGTGTGCAGTCAGCATTTCTCTCTTTTCTACTAAATCAGCACTACGCACCTGGAGTACTCATCAGTTCATTTTGTTGACTTGAGCGCAACAATCTTTTCTTTTTTGGATTCTAATTTCACATTTAAAAATTATTCTAACAATCCATTGAGTACAGTGCTGTGAAAAAGTATTTGCCCTCTTCCTGATTTCTTTTTTCAGATTTGTTGTGCTTAAACGTTTCAGATCAATAAACAAATATAATATTAGACAAAGACAAAGTAAATACAAAATGCAGTTTTTAATTGATGAGTTCATTTATTATTTACCTGGCCTTATGTGAAAAAGTAATTGCCCCCTAAATCCTAATAACTGGTTGTGCCACCCTTGGCGACAACTGCAATCAAATGTTTGCAATAACTGGCAATGAGTCTTTCACATTGCTGTGGAAGAATTTTAGCCCTTTAGAATTATTTTAATTCAGCCACATTGGGGGGGTTTTGAACATGAACGGTCTGTTTAAGGTCATGTCACTGCATCTCAGTAGGATTTAACCCCGGACTTGGACAAGGCTACTCAAAAATCTTCATTTTCTTTTTTTTAAGCCATTCAGAGGTGGACTTGCTGGTGTGTTTCAGATCATTGTCCTGCTGCATGTCTTGCCTATCACATTAAGAATGTCTTGTCTGATACTGTTCACAGTGACCAGTCTGGGTTTCTACAAGACAATATTTGGCAGCTACTACAAATTATCTAGAACTATGAAATGTCAAAAAAAAAATTTTTGTTGCAGTCTTCGACAAAGGCTTTGATGAGGTTTGTCTGGATGTTATTTATAAATGCCTTGAATTTTTTAACTTTGGTGAATCTCTCATAAAATGCATTAAAGTTATGTACTACAACCTTACGTAAAATTATAAATCATGGTCATATTTCAGGTAATATTTCACTGTCAAGGCAGGGCTGTATGTTAACTTTTTCTGCTCATAGCACTGGTGCTACAGAGTTTCATAGTCTTGTAGCACAAGACAAAAACTTGTAACAAATTATTTTACTGTGCTACATCTTTAAAACCAACCACAAGTAGTGCAGTTTATCATTTAAAGATGTATAGGGTCGGTCTCACAGACACAACTTGAGCTTAATCCTTGACTGAATTCAATTTTCAATAGAGAATCTCCATACAAAACTCTATTTAGTCCACAACTATGCTTAAGCAATGTCTGTGAAACTGGCCCATAAAATACTGGATAGTGACTTTTTCTCACGGAAAGACAATGTTTCCCGGAACGGTGTCTGGGGTACTATGGATTTGAGGTCGTTGCACGTCCGCGTCCTAGCCCAGAACTACCTCCGTTTGAGGGAATCGATAGAAGATGGATGATAGTGATAGAAGAATAACAGTATGAATATCGTGAAATTTTTGCTTCAGAAAACTGATTTTTCTTGACTACTAATTTGAATACCACTGGTTCTTTATTGATGAAGTGGTTGCTACAGAGTACAACATTTTTTTTTTTTTTCTGTGATGAGAGCATTTTTGGAATTGCTGGATTTATAGTATGGGCAAGTATACTGAGCAGTTTGCACACGAGGCTTAGTTGAGGAGTTCAATTAATGCAACTCTTGGAAAAATAGGGTTGGGTCTGAACTGGCCAGTATTCTAAACTGTGTTTGAACTGTGTGGTGAATATTCGATAAGTGATCCAGGTCTGATCTAGTGATCTAGTGAGAGAATAGTGTAACTGCGTGCATAAATAGAGCAGGTCCATGTCCGCTGGCATTAACATCTGGGTCATTCCATGTCAAGTCACACACCCTCCCCAGTGACATCTCGTCAATTTTCCAGATTTTTATTCTATTAGTGCCTTATGATGTCAAATGAAGAATCCAAAGTTTGAGTTTCCTAAATCAAATGGTCTTTGAATTATGGCCCTTCAAAGTTTGGGTGCCACGCCTATTTTTGGGGTCCGGGAATTGCACACTTAATTTGCTAGCATTTTTGCTAGCTACAGGCCTGTAAATTGCTATATCTATGTATTCTGCCTCTGTCTATCAGAATCTGCACTTAAAACTAGCATAGGTTTAACATTTCTAGAGATATTAACCCCTTAAAAGTGGATTTTCTAATGACGCAATAAATTTTCGGGGCACTTTGGGGGTCTATATCTTGGAAAGTTTTTGTCCTGATGGGGTTTCAACTAATTTATTATCATATTTCGGTACACTACTGTGTATTTAGAGAATTTCAGGGCACTCAGAGCCTTGATGGGGTTACAGGAGGGTCCCAAATATGGCCTCTGGACAAAATTACCCTTTTGTACCCCCTACTTCAGGCCCCGAGTTGGCCATGTAGGCACATGATGACTGGAATAAGCTTTTTACCCCATCAACAGTCACCCTTTATCAAAGTTTTGAGCCAATAAAAACTTTGATTATCAAACTCCTTCACTATCAACTAAGCCTTTGCATATAGCACTATTTTTGGATATTTTAGGAAAAATGTTAAGTCCAGAAAGAAGGTCAACTGTTGTTCTATCTGTCTGTTCATGTTTAAGGCAGTTAAAACACACCAACTTTATAAAATATACATTTAATAACAGATTGTAACAATGAACACATATGTTTGCATACATGAATTGAAAAATTACATTTATTAATCCTTTACACACTGGATGCATACATTTTACAGCTATAATGTATTTACATCATCTGATCAGATCCATATCAAGAAGGCAAGATGTCATTCACTACTTTTACAATATAAGCAGATACAATTCTACAATTCAGGTCAATGATACAGGCTTGGTGATTAACAGGCAATGAACTTGGGGAAAAGCCTCTGAATTCTTTCAACATCAACTGCAACAAGTTTACAATGCCGAGCACCATGACCTTGAATCTCTGGAGCATTTGCGCAACATATGATATCTTTAAATGGTACCCAGCATGGTGGATTTTGGCAGTTTTCAGCAGGCAAAGACAGAGTCATGTTAGATCGCCTCATGAAATGACAGCCTATACTACTAATAACGCCACAGAAACTTAAACTGGCCTGTCATTCTGCCGAAAAGTCTTATTAAACTAGTTAATCATCTGATTGCTAATCAAGCAAAGGGGAGGTTTCTGCCTCACCACACTTACCTCCACTGCACGTCACTGCCTTGTTTTAATCTTTGCCTTTCCTATTTGAAAGATGCATTTATCTCTTAAGCGAAATTATCCAACTCAAGTAGTTGGAGTTGTCAGAGTTTGGTCAGATAGAGGGAAAGGTGTCAATTATTGTAAAAATGGCATTGTGTTAGCAGCTGGGAAAGGGTTAATCCCTTGTTTTGTCAATATAACTAGGGGATATTGGCTGCTAATGGCATATTTTAATCTTCCCACAGATCAATTTAATTCATAGTTCTGTTTTCACAACCATAAACATGAATTGGCAGTTAAAAACAACAGCTGACCTACTTTCTGGGCTTAGTATTTTTCCTACAATATCTAAAAATAGTGCCATATGCAAAGGCTTGGTTGATAGTGAAGGAGTTAGATAATCAAAGTTTTTATTGGCTCAAAACGTTGATAAAGGGTGGCTGTTGATGGGGTAAAAAGCTCATTCCAGTCATCATGTGCCCACATGGCCAACTCGGTGCCTGAAGTAGGGGGTACCAAAGGTTAATTTTGTCCTGAGGCCATTTTTGGGACCCTCCTGTGCCCCCATCAAGGCTCTGAGTGCCCTGAGGTTCTCTAAACCCTCAATAGTGTACCCATACATAATGATAAATTAGTTTAAACCCCATCAGGACAAAATATTTCCATGATATAGACCCCCAAAGTGCCCCAAAAATGTATTGCGTCATTAAAAAATCCACTTTTAAGGGGTTAATATCTCTAAATGTTAAACCTATGCTAGTTTTAAGTGCAGATTCTGATTGACAGGGGCAGAATACATAGATATGGCAATTTGCAAGCCTGCAGCTAGCTTTTAGGGTTTTTGAGCATGAACAGCCTATTTAAGGTCATGCCACTGCACCTCAAGGTCCAGACTTTGACTAGGCCACTCCAAAATCATCTTTTTCTTTTTTTTAAGCCATTCAGAGGTGGACTTGCTAGTGTGTTTCAGTTCATTGTCCTGCTGCATAACCCAAGTGCGCTTGCGCTTGAGGTCACCAACCAGAGAGTAGAATTCATAGTTCCATCAATTTCGACAAGTTGTTCAGGTCCAGAGGCAGCCCCAAACCATCACACTACCACCACCATGTTTCACTTTTGGTATGATGTTCCTCTTATGAAATGCTGTGTTTGTTTTATGCCTGATGTAAAGGGACGCTCACCTTCCAAAAAGTTCAACTTATGTCTCCCCAGTTCACAGAATTTTTTCCAAAACGTCTTGGGGATCATCAAGATGTATTTTGGCAAATGTGAGCCGAGCCTTTGTGTTCTTTTTGGTCAGCAGTGGTTTTTGCCTTGGATCTCTCCCATGGATGCCATTTTTGCCCAGTCTCTTTCTTATTGTTGAATCAAGAACGCTCACTTCAACTGAGGCAAGTGAGGCCTGCAGTTCTTCAGATGTTGTTCTGGGTTTTTTATGACCTCCTGGATGAGTAGTTGATGCGCTCTTGGAGTAATTTTGGTAGGCTGGCCACTCCTGGGAAGATTCACCACTGTTTTAAGTTGTCTCCATTTGTGGATAATCGCTCTCGCCGTTATTTGCCGTAGTCCCAAAGCCTTAGAAATGGCTTTGCAACCCTTTCCAGAAAAAAAAATCAACTGTTCAAATTTTACACTGGCACATGATCAAAATATTCAACAATTGTTTAATTAAATGTTGTAAGTGGTTGAAAGTGGTTATTGTCTTCTTGAAAAATCATTTACAACCATATGGCTTTCCATTTTGTTTCTGTTTTGGAATGGAGTTTAAAATAAATTTTTAATTTGGTCGTTGGAGACTCTGACGTGCGTTGCGGTCTTTTGAGTAGAAGATGGAAGAAAAAAAAAAAAAACAATTATGGATGCTTCAAAATCCCTTTGGACCAACAATAAGCGGCATGTATACAACTGTAAAAAGAATCAGATATATTTTAGCGCCTGGATTGTAGCGATTTTGGTGATATATTTATGAAAGCTACATATAACTCCTAATGAATGAATGAATGAGCACCAGGCGCGCAATCGGGGGTGCGCAGTGAGTGGTTTAAACCAGCACCCTTAAGTCCTCGGACTCATGTTGTGAAGTGAAATGACAACGAAGCATTTTATCTTACAGGTTGTCTTGTTTTGCTAGCTATTTTGACATGGTGCGCGTCCCCTAGAGAACATGAACAACTTCCGTATAATATTTATTAAATAATCAGTCATCGAAATGTTTTCCAATTCCACATTAATTCGGTCTCTGGCTCCAGTGTCTCGTTTTGAAAATCGTGTGTTGCTCTGACATTGGCTTCAAGTGCAACACCACAACATATTCCTGCTTTTGATATAGTGTTGCTGGTTTTAATAGAAAATGCGCCCTTGTATAGCCATAAAATTGCTGGGTAGAGAGTTTAAATGCTCGCACTCATAGCCCCACACCCACTCGAAGTCCGCCGACACGGCCCGGTCACCCCCTCTGTCCATGTGGCCGCCACTACAAAACTACAAAAAAAAAATTGTGGAAAGTTGTGTTGATTATCTCTCTCTTCCCCTCGTGTGTAACAGCAAGCCTGTCGTTTCGGTTCTGAGGCGATTGAAATGAAACTCAATGTGGGAAAGATGCGAGTCTAGAACACGGCTTTAGACGAATAATTAATATTAAATAAATAAATTCACTTTGCTGTGGGCCTTTATAGACAACAACACACAAAAACAACAACAAATGTCAAAAGTTTTGCGTCTCTCACTGAAACATTATGTTATAACCATCTTCTGAGGAAGTGATTTTATGAGTGACCGTGGAATGGCCGTCCGACGTGATTCCCAGTGCCAGCTGCACGCATGTATGCCTTTATTCCCCTGTTTAATGGTTGGGAGACAAGTCCTTGCTTATGTCTGCACCAGCCAAACATGACCGCGGCGGATAGAAATCCTGCTATTTGGCTACCCAGATGGCAAGCAGCTCCGTTCTGGATCTGCCCCGGCTCCAGCTGATCCGGCTCAAAGCCGGGGCAGATCCGGAGCGGAGGTGCTTGCTATCTGGGTATGGGACTTGGCAACCGGTAATTGGAAAGTTGTGACAGTCATGCCTAAAATATTGTGGAAATAGGCCATAGGTTTTCAGCAACAAATCGGATTTTGTTTTAAATGAATTTAGTGGCCACATTGTTGCAGTGAATAAAGCATTAAGATCTGAAATGCATTACTATGTGGCGTGAAATTTTCAGCCAGCCCGTCGGCCAAGCGCCTCTAAATTTCTGCTTGTCCTACAAAATTTTAACTTGTCCCGGGTGCTCACAACAGCGATTTTTGCAAGTCCTTACAAGCCAATACAAAATGGCCCACATCACATTTACTTTCACGCATTGGGCTACGGTTTGTAATGAGGACTAACAGGAACATTTTGTGAACTGCTGCTTCAGCTACATCTTTGTATCTGGGCCAAATGCTGATCTTTTAGCATTATTTGCCTTGTTTGACAGAGTAGTATATTAGTCTGGGGCACATACTGGTTGTGAGCGAGTGACCGCACTGTGGAGTTTTTCTTTGCATTTTAACGTCTCATCTGTCGAGGCTGAATTATCCGACTGGATTGTCATCATTCATGGATGATTTGGGGCTTTTCAAAATGCAGGGCCATTTTTGCACTTTGACCAAGTTTGTTTGTGTTTTAAATGGCCGTTATGTTAGGTAAATATATCTGCTGTGTCACGGTGTGGCTTTCAGCTGGGCGAAGAAATTTAATTTCAGTGTTTTGTAGAAAAAAAAAAAAAAAAAAAGATTTGCTGCAAAAATTTCTGTAAACACTAATTTTCCAGAAATTATTTGTACTTGTTGCAGTTCGTTTTTTCTCCACCGGGGGCTGCAGGAAGTCTAGTGGTGAAGGTGTCAGTCGTCATTGTTGATCTTTTACATTCTGAATTACACTGCCCGGCCAAAAAAAAAAAGTCACCGTTTGGAAATTATTGAACAAATTTTATAATTGGATCATTATTGCGGTTATTAATGTTTTTCAGCTGGCAATAATCATTTTTACCCTGACTGATGAAACGCGTCGCAACTCATTTCTAAAAAAATCATGTTGGAAGACATATCCCCTGATGGTGGAAAAGATGCTTCAGTATTTCAGAACAGGCAGGTTATTGGCCTGTATTTAGCAAAGAAAACCATGAATGACAAAAACAAGTATGAGGAATCATTTTCACAAACAAATTTGCCACCACAAAGTCCTGACCTTAAACACATTAAAAGTTACTGGCATGTGCTCAAGAAAGACCCCCCCCCCCCCCGAGTGCTTCAACCATTATGTCGAGAAGACAAGATCTCGGCCAAAAATTATGGCATTTCTGATTGAAAATAAATGTTCTGGCATTACATATGGTTGTCAAAACAATGACAAGACGAATATGCACTGCAATCAAAGCTACAGGGGTTCCAACTGAATATTTCAGTATGCGACTTTTTTTTTTGGCCGGGCAGTGTAAATGAGATATTGGACACTGAAAATGGAGTAGAAGCTGTTCCTGATTGACCGCTTGGCTGAAATATAGTCGACAGGATCTGGACTGAATCTCAAGTAAATTGGCAGCATTGAAGTGTTTGGTCACAATTGAGGTCCTGGTATAATTGTGATTAATCTGGTATTGGTTTAAAATGGCCTTCTGCTGTTTGGTTATGTGTGAAGTTCTTGGCTGAATCTAGTGTTGGGTGGTGCTCTGACAGTTATGTGTTGGTTGAAGTCCGATGCTTTAAATGTTTGTGGAGTTGGGTTATGTTTTGACAACGAGGTGCTGGGTCATACATGAGCAGAGGCGTTTTCTCTAAAGTCAGGGTTTGACTTTTACTTTTACCCCAAAATCTGTCAGCCCTGATTTTTTTTCAAATGCAAAACCCAAAGAAAAAGACACCTTTTTATGAACAAAACATTT
Source organism: Gymnothorax reevesii (assembly GCA_029721435.1). NCBI lineage: Eukaryota > Metazoa > Chordata > Actinopteri > Anguilliformes > Muraenidae > Gymnothorax > Gymnothorax reevesii. Next base: position 13,737,287 of record CM056577.1, on the reverse strand, counting down.
ATTTCTCAGAATATAGCAACAACGAAGTCTTGTGTATCATATACATAAGACAGGATTTTTGAAAGTTAAGTGCTGAGGCAGCTAGCGGTCTTCTGAACAGACAACAAGACAATCAGAGATTGCAAACCCTCACCCCTTTGACATTTGTTTATGACGTAGCAGCAGTCTGACGTTAGACGAAGGCCGAGCCACGGGTTGGACCTTTCTGCTGCAAAAGTTTTATGTAAATCGTGCCAATAGTTTTTAAGATATCGAGGGTTTGGAGCACAATGGTTGTGTGTCCAAAATTTGTGGTTTTGAGATTTTTGCCCCCTGTCACAGCTTTCTATCAGCTAATCCTTGGAGCACAATAACTCTATCTATCTGCATTCATTTTTAATCAGAATTCACATTTTCATTTTGTGATGTGTCCAACAAAATCTGCTTATTTGAATTTAACATTGTCATTTTGATGAATAAACATGAATTTTATAACAGAATAGTCTGTCTTCCATTGGAAACAAACTTGCCTTCAACCAATCACCATTGTGTTATGTCACATGTGGTAGAATTCTTCGAGTACTGAATTCTTGTCCATTTTTGGCAATTTTGACCATGATGCTGCGGTTGCACTCATATTAAAACTTAGGTGCTCAATATACTTTTGAACCATGCTGCAAAAGAGTGACTGGTTTAAAAAAAAAAATAAAAGAAAAAATTATATATATATATATATATATATATATATATATATATATATATATATATATATATATATATATATATATATAAAAAATAAATAAATAAACAAAATTCCTGATTTAATAGAACACTTGGTTCTTGGTTAAGACGAAGATGGAGCTAGGTAACATTGCAAAAATATCTCTAACTTTCATGCATGAAAAGACAACTCGAACCTTCGGTCAATAAAGTAAAGTGGATTTTCACTGGCCAATATTTAGTGAAATGAATTGAATCCCATTCAGTTGCATAAATTGATGCAAAGTTCGAATACTTGTTAAATCGTGTGAATAGATGGCTGGCAGCATATTTTGTATTTACAGCACAGCGACGAGTTCACACAAAATTGCAACCTTGTGAACCTCCGTGAAGGGTTCTCTCGTGATTATGGCCGGATAAGTGATGGAAAGAAATCAATGGATAACAGTGAATTATTACTTCGCCATTTAGTTCGCTACCCAGCATTTACATGCACCGAATCAAAGTCGACATAAAGCTTTCTAGGTCTCAAATGTTAACTAAATAAACCTACAAACTTGCTTGCAAGGCTAGCAGTCTAGTTTGCCTGCTCAGCTAGTTATTTGCGATGCATATAAATTAATAAAAACAGTGAATTACAATTATTCCACAACTTAATTAGTCTGATTAACGACGAGAATTGTGAATAATTATGTCAGATTAGTAAGTAGTCATGAATTAACTGTGTTGCTAGGTCTGTTGCATGTTGAGGAGACTGATCAGCTCGTTCGCTGGCTGCAGAGATTTTACACGAACGAATGTTTGCCAAAGATAACGTTACTTGGCTATTCATGTAAATTGGTACTTGTTGCAAAACTTGGTATCTAGCAAGGTAAGTCGGGTGAAGTATGTTACACCTTGCAGTAGATAACAAATTATCAAAGTCTCACTTGGCTATCTACTATCAACTTAGTTATGGCAAGGCATAATTTCTAGAATTTAATCTAGGTTTCTTTAGTCAGCGTCCGTCGGCAAAATTTTTTATTTGGTGCATTTTAATGGCATCTAGCCACCTAAATGCTTGCGATTCAACTCTAGCTCAGTTAGTTCGCAAAATAATGGCCATTCACTTTTTTCCTATTGACTTTCATGCATAAAATAGAACTGTTGGCTAGCTAAGCTAGCAAAATTTCTAGCTGAGCAAGCGAACTAACATTAGCGGTTAGCTGGAACTATTGATCGCTATCCATTGCTTCCTATGCCTGCCATGTTAAAGCCTTAATTGCATGGGAACCCTTTGCACATGCTCAGTAGGCTACAATCCTGAGCGAACCCTTCGCTGTGGTTTAAATACAATATTCGCTGCCTGGCTTTACTCAAGGTGGTGAGATTGCTCATAATGACGGACAGACAGAGTGAGCTGGACTCAAATTTTTGTTCCAGTTGAGTGGAGCCAATTTCGCGGCAAAAATGCTGTCGGCCCAACGGACAGAGTTGCCCAGAAAATTGTCAGCCCAAAATTAAAATCGTCGGCTAATGGGCGACTGATGGGCTTTAAGGTCGAACACTGTACGTGTGACGTTGGGCTGTGCTGTAGCGCCGAAGGTTTGGGTTGTATTGAGCAGTGTATTTTGAAAGGATTTGGTGTTGGGTTATGCTGCATCACAGTTGTTGGGTCATAATCATGACATGTTTGGTCATCATTAAAAGTTTGCGTTTCTGTTTCAGGCCCTGATGTTGGAAAACCTACAGAGGACCTCGACCGCTCATGTTGGACTCCAGCCCAACTCTCAGGTGAGAGAGATCGTGTGGACTTGAACTGTCTGGTGCGTGCGTGCGTGTGGTTGTGTGCGCGTGCGGTCGTGTGAGCCTACAGGTCTCCAGTGATGAGTTAGCCATGCTAATACTGATGCACCAGGCTGGACCGTGTGTCTGTCTGGGTGTACTTGAGTTCAGCTGACCTTCTCACACTGACAGTGTGCACTGAGGAGACTATGAACACAAACAATACTTCTTTGCATAACCGACTGGTGTTGGCTATCCAGATAGTGTCCAGAATAATATTTAATTCTGTCCCATATTCAATTTTGTCTCCTTCTCGAAAGGGTGGAAGAAACTAATTGTTTTTTGCTCGGTTCCCATCGGTGTCTGCTCTGGGGTTCTTCAAGTGTTTTGAGACCATGACTGGGAAGAAACCGCTCAATACCTCTTAACCAAATTTTGTAGTTTCATTGATTGGCTGTGAAACTGGTGCCTTTTGTTATGTCTGGCAATTTGGAGGGGACATTTTTTTTATGAGTTAAACTGCATTGGTAGGATCTGGGTATTCTGAGTTAATGTGTGAGCTGTTGAGGGTGATTTTTATGTGGGGGCTGCTCTCTGAAGGGTTCGTTGTGGCTCTTTCAGATCGGGGAGGAGATGAGTCAGAACAGCTTCATAAAGCAGTACCTGGCCAAACAGCAGGAGCTACTGAGGCAGCGACTGGAAAGGGAGGCGCGAGAGGCTGCTGAAGCAGATGGTAAGAATTCAGTTATGTTACACCAGCAGTGTACCATATTTTCCTCCCAACTCCCTGCCCATTATACAACAGCAGTTTACTGTATATTACTCCCATCTCCCTGCCCCTTATACACCTGCAGTGTACTGTATATTAATCCCAACTCCGTGCACCTTATACACCTGCAGTGTACTGTATATTACTCCCAACTCCCTGCACCTTATACACCAGCAGTGTACTGTATATTAATCCCAACTCCCTGCCCATTATACAACAGCAGTGTACTGTATATTACTCCCATCTCCCTGCCCCTTATACACCAGCAGTGTACTGTATATTACTCCCAACTCCCTGCCCCTTATACACCTGCAGTGTACTGTATATTACTCCCAACTCCCTGCCCCTTATACACCTGCAGTGTACTGTATATTACTCCCAACTCCCTGCACCTTATACACCAGCAGTGTACTGTATATTAATCCCAACTCCCTGCCCATTATACAACAGCAGTGTACTGTATATTAATCCCAACTCCCTGCCCCTTATACACCAGCTGTGTACTGTATATTTATATTATTATAAAATAGACTGAAATACGATGTAATTCTAAATGCTGTAAGTGTGTTTTCTGAGTTGAGCCACATTTTTCCTCTTTATGAAGCTTAAATCTTGAATTATAAAGCATCAAATTGGGTAACTCATAAATAGGCAAATTTGGCTTCTGCGCAGAGGGGTTAAGTTTATGGTTGACATCTGTTTAAAGTCTTGAAGCACTTGGCTGACTGATGATCTCTTGCACTTCTAGATGTTAACAGCCCCACAGGACCAGATCAGGATGATCATTCTGAAGCTAATGATGGAACACCTCAAGCAGGCCAGGTGAGAACCTTCCTCGTCCCCCACAGCTGCCTAAGACCGAAAGTTGGTGTATCGTTGAGTGCCATTGTGGGTCAAACCTTTGGAACTGGTAGCTGTGCTGTGGTCTCACAGCAACAATGTTGTGTATTCGATTCTGAGGTGGGGCTTTTCTGTGTGGACTTGGCATGTCCTCCCTGTGTTTGCACAGGTTTTCTCCCACAGTCATGAGACATGCATGTCAGACGAATCGGAAACTCTTAAGATGTCCTTGGGTACGGATATTTGAGTGGGTGGCGTGGGTGTGTGTTTGTGTGTGCACGTGGTGGCATGTCTCCAGTGACGAGTTTGCCATGCTAATACTGATGCACCAGGCTGGACTGTGCGTCTGTCTGGGTGTAAGTGAGTTCAACTGAACCTCTCACACTGACGGTGTGCACTGAGGAGACTCCGGCCGCTCTTGCATGCAGGTGAACACACACCCAGCCTTGTCTGCATACCTGAGCTCTGCTAGAAGGTCAGTCAGCATTATGAATAATGTTTGATGTGGACAAAAAGTAAACTCCAGACGTGATCCACCAACAGTCCCTAGACGTGCATGCCAGCCTGATTGGAGACCACATTTCCCATGGATATGAATGACTGAGTGAATGGTGTGTGATCCCCTGCGTTGCTTTGAGGAGAGTACAAAGATTGGCACAGTACAAACTACAAGGGAATCACAGAAATTTCTGCTTAAACAATGCGTCAGGAGCTTTACGTTAAATGTTGGAAGGTGGCTGCGCAAAAGGAGAAACATGAAGGATGTTTTGAAGGGGCTGTTTTGCAATAAACTGGGGACATCTTGGTCTGAGAGCTAGAGAATGGCCAGCATTTCGTCATTGAGAGTCCGAGAGAAAATAGGACAGAAAAAACCATTAAAAAAGAAAAAAAAAAAGTCGGGACAGAAAAGACCGTAACTGAGCTTTATGGTCTTTGGTTTTTATTGCCGTTCCCTCAAAGCAATGTTTTAATGTTATCAAGTGAAGGTTATTAGCATCAAGTTACAAGAAGGGGTAAAGATGTCTATTTTCGGGTTGTTCCAATAAGGTAATTGTCAAGTAACTGGAAAGAGAAGGTGTAAAGAGCCTGAGGCCAAAGAGAAAGCCACAATACAAGAATGGAAAATGGTCTTGGAAATCATTTTACAACTGATTTGAGAGAATAAGATCGCAGAGAAAAAAGAAAGGAGCATGACAAGTAAGGACTCATGAGGCACTACAGCTTGAGGAGAACCTGTTCAGGTCACCCTCAAAGCTGAAAGCATCAGGGTTACCACAGAAAGTCAATTTCATTTGTGTTGCTAATTATTGCCGACTCCAAGCACTGAACAAATTTCAGTTGAATGCCACTGTGTTTGAATGGGCTTATTTTGAAAATAACTAAATGTCTTATGTTTATTTTTTTCATTGGCCTTGTTTCACCCCTAAGAAATCTCTCATGTTGTGGGTATGCAGAACAAGAGACACCCCTTTGACCAGAGGGAGGAGAAGAATGACGGAGAGAAGGGCTGGGGTAGAATGGACAAGACAGCCGAGGAAGACGGGACAGGAGATCGGGATGAGGCCGCTGCGATGGATCAGACCTCGCCCTTTGCCCAGCCGAACACTCGCAAAGCTGTGTTTTATCCTGGCCAGGCCACTCAAGGGGCGAGTGATGCCTCCACCCGGCAGAGCCCCGATGACCCCACGCCCTCCTCGCCCTCGGCCCCCCCTCGCGCCGTGGCCTCCCTCTCGGTTCGTGTCGTTGGTGACTCTGAGAGACAGGGACCGACCCAGCCACGCGTGGACCCTTCTATCACCGCCCACTCAGCCCAGCAGCCCAGCCTGACCCCGTCCCAACGGGCCTCGCGCTCTCAGCAGGACAGTGACGAGGACAGCGACGATGATGAGGAAGAGGACGAGGAGGAGGAGGAGGATGACTGGGGGGCCGGTCATCGGAGAGGTGGCGCGTGGGAGCCCCCCAGTAGCCTTGCAGCACGAGAGAGGTCTCGACGCGCCCAGCAGGCTTCCCAACACATCCCCATGCAGTTGCCCCCCCACCAACCACACCCCCATTCCCACCCTCAGCTGTCACTTCGTCAGCCTACGCCTCCACCCTCTCCACCTCCAGAACTTTCCTTTCCCTTGCCGGAGACCCCAAAGCAGAGCCCACCCAGCCTTGATGAGCCTGAAGGTGTGGCAGGGGCTGGGGGCGGTGTAGGAGCGGGGGCGCGGAGGCACCCCCCTGAGGGAGGCCCTCCCTCCCTGCAGCGACAGGACAGTAGCTCCAGCTCCGGCAGCTCTAGCAGTAACAGTCGGAGCAGTAGCCCCGAACCACACGGGGCCGCTGGAGAACGCAAGCCCGGCCCACTCACTTTGCTGGCTCGGAAGATGGAGTCTGAGGGAGCCTTTGCCGCAAGTAGGAAAAAAGGTCGTGCGGATTCGGATGAGCCGGAGCCTGCAGTTGCGCCGGCCGCGACAACTGACGCCCTGGCAGGGACCCTGCTCCCTGGCGCCCTGCTCCGAGAGGGAGGGGTTTCGACAATCGCCCACACTGGGGGCCCTATCCCAGCACCGGCCACCTCTGGTACCACACCGATGGGCAACAAGGGCATGGGCTCAGCGGCGGTCCCCACCATCACTTTCAGCACCGCCCTTGCTGCTGGCCACCAGCTGGCCAGAGGAGCCAATTTGCCGACATCTACCCCAGCAAGAGTGGTCATGGCAGCGGAAGGCCCTGAGCGGGACACTGCTGCAGGGGAGCTAGAGCGTGACAACCAGGAGGCCTTGGAGCGCGAGAAGGAAAGGGAGCGAGCGTTGGAGAGGGAGAGAGAGGAAGAAGAGACGGAGAAGGCACTGCAGAGAGAAAAAGAGGAGCGGGAGAAAGCTCTTGAACTAGAGAGGGAGCAAGAACAACAAGAGCGAGAGAGGACTCTACAGAGGGAGAAGGAGGAGAGAGAGCAGGCCCTTGAACAGCAGAGGGAGAAGGAACGAGAGGAGCAAGAAAAGGCTCTTCAGAGGGAAAGAGAGGAGAGAGAGAAGGCCCTCGTACTACAGCGAGAGAAGGAACAGCCAGAACGAGAGAAAAGGGAAAAGGAGGAAAGAGAGAAGGCCCGTGAACTCGAGCGGGAGAAAGAAGGAATCGAGCAGGAGAAGGCTGCACAGAGGGAAAGGGAGGAGAAAGAGAAGGCTCTTGAACTAGAACGAGAGAAAGAACGAGTTGAACGAGAGAAGGCTCTACAAAGAGAAAAGGAGGAGAGAGAGAAGGCCCTCGAACTTGAGCGCGAGAAAGAGCGAGAGAAGAGGGAAAGGGAAGAGAGGGAGAAGGCCCTCGAACTAGAGGGAGAGAGAGAACGAGAAGAGAGAGAGAAGAGAGAAAGGGAGGAGAGGGAGAAGGCTCTCGAACTAGAGCGAGAGAAAGAGCGAGAGAAGAGGGAAAGGGAAGAGAGGGAGAAGGCCCTCGAACTAGAGCGAGAGAAAGAACGAGTAGAGCGAGAGAAGAGAGAAAGGGAGGAGAGGGAGAAGGCCCTTGAACTAGAGCGAGAGAAGAAACGAGTTGAGCAAGAAAGGAGGGAAAGAGAGGAGAGAGAGAAGGCCCTTGAACTAGAGCGAGAGAAAGAACGAGTAGAGCGAGAGAAGGCTCTTCAGAGGGAAAAAGAGGAGAGGGAGAAGGCTCTCGAACAAGAGCGGGAGAAGGAACGGGAAAGGGCCCTGCTGAAGGAGAGGGAAGAAAGTGGGAAGGCTCTGGAGCGGGAGAGGGACAGTCGTTTACCACCATGGAAACGTGGGCGGGAATTTGGGGGTCTGATTTCCTCCTCCATTCCGCCGGTCCCTGGCCTGACTGCATCAGCTGGGGGCACCGCTGAGGCGCAGGGCAAAGCTCAAGAGAAGGAGGAGTCTGTCAGCGGCCAACCTCATACTCAAACTCCCGGTCCGCTGGCAGGCAGCCATTCGCCCTTGTCCCCTCAGCCCCCCTCTAAGAAGTTCCGCTTCCTGAGGGACACCCCATTGCTGTCGTCTCCTTCGTCTGCTTCTGCTACCCCGCTCATTAAGAGGCCCCGCACCTTCTCTGATACCCCGCCGCCCGATGTCGCACCTTTACCCGCCTCCCCGACCGTACCCGGCCATGGCGAGGAAGCGCCCGGTGGCGCTGAGAGTGCCAGCATTCCGGGTGGAGAGCAGATGGAAGGGATTTTTCATGGTCCTCTAGCCGTCGGGGCAAAGGGTGAACATCCGGTTGCAGCGATGCCTCAGCTGATGGGTGACTCCAAGCCGACCCACCCAGGGGGAACGTCCAGGGAGACCAGAGCCCCCATTGGGACGTCCCAGTCTGATGAAGACAAGGAAATGGGCAAGGCCGAGGGGCAGCCCTGCGATGAAGCGGCCCGACTGGCGGGCAAACGGAAGTCCGACGAGGAGGGACCCAGAAAATCTGCGGCAGCCGAGCCAGGCAGGAGTCGTTCGGAGGCCATCACGGGCCCTGTTCTTCCGCCTTCCCCACCTCCTGAGAACGAAGAGGAGAAGGATCCAAGCCAGGGACAGGATCAGGGTGGGCGTTCCTCGCCCTCCAGTGACTCCTCTTCTTCAGATTCTGATTCTGCCTCATCTTCCTCACATTCCTCTGGATCATCCTCTTCCTCCGAGGACAAGTCCCACTCAGCGCTTAGGAGTAGGCGGGTGAGTAAGATCATGTCTGTGTTTCAACCCACTTCCACAAAAAAAGGAAGTGCAGCTAGTACTCGTGTGCCTCACCAGTTTTCCTGGTGATACTGAAGTGAGAATCTGGAGAACCCTAATAGGCATTGTTTAATTGAGCAAAGGTTTTAATTAGGTGAGAAGGGTTGGGAATCTGGTCACCAGATGAAAATTTTAGCGAGTAGTGCCGATATTCTAGGTCGCTTGCTTGGCTTACTCGGTAAAGGCACTGCACTGTGGTGCAGGAGTGACCACCTGGGTGTCAGATCGTGCCAGTATCAGCTGTGGCTTCTGAGGCTTTTTAGAGGAATGCATCATGAGCTTTATGCTGCTCAGGGATATGGGAGGGGTAAAGTTAGTGTGGGTTAGCGTTGTTTGTTACTCAAGCTCTGGCCTCCTACTTGCGGAATTTTTTTCTGCACTGGAGTTCCGGACACGCATTTACTTCATTTACGTACAGTCAATTCGTCAAATTTTGTGTTCGGCCACAAAACATTGGCGGTTGCCATGAACCTACTCAGCAAACACTGTGGTTGGCTAGGTAGCGCTAACGCTTATTATCCAAAGACATAGTAACTTTACGCATTTCATAATTTGAGGGGGATAAGGGAAGGGAATAAACTAAGCTTTGCATCACAGTCCGCTATATAGTAAGCTAACATTAAAATGGAGCTTGCTGACTTTAGTCAATGTATATGGCTTCATAGCTCGCAAGCTATTTTGTCTGTTGAGAATCAGATGCCTGGCAAGTTTTATTAGAAAGCTAGGCGCATTAGCTAGCCAGCTAACGAGCTACCTAAATATACCAAGGCATGATAACTGCACAAGACTGCTAGCTGGCTAATTTAAGTTCCCAGTAAGCGGAGAAACGGCTGAGGGGCCAGGTCACACTAGCCTGGTAAAATCAGACTCTGCTACTTGGCTTTGCTTCGTACACAGATTCTGGACAGTCGTGATTGACAAATGTTTGCTTCCTGGTGGGTGGACACTTGTCAGAATTTAAAATCATTGGTGTACCCGTAAACTAATCACTAAAATTTGTCGATTGCATATGTTATGCGCCGGCTCAGCCGCCTACTACTTCCAATGTAAAAACAGTCCTTCGTACAAGGAATGCAGCGAAAACAAACCGATCAGTACATTGAAGTTAATATTGTACTCATAGATAGGCCCATCTACCTTATTTTAGCCTTCACTCGTTCACACTTAAAAGAACCAAAGGTGATCTTTGTGTTTTCCTTACAAGAAACAAACTGTTGAGCTATCGTTTTTCCTTCCAATACTGCTGCTATTATAAAAAAATGTAAGGGACCTGAAACCAACAGCAGAATCGGCGAGAATAAAGCATTATTTACATTCAGACGAAATCTGCATTGACACGAAAACTGAACCGTTAACCATACTTGCACTAACATCATACCCAGCTCACCATCTAACTTTATAGTGACATAGTTTGGTTCATAGCGAATTGCTGTCTTAGACAGTCATTTCATTCGTGGATAATGACAACATAACACAGAGACAGCGAGTAGGTCTCGTGACACAAACAAGAACACGACTTTTAAAAAGTTCACTGCTAACTTAAATAGTGTGAAATTCGCAGGCAATGTAACACTAGAAGCTACAAGCTAGCCGAGTTAGTTTGGCTGTCTCTCACAGAGATGAACTGGCTATTTAATATGTTCCATGATGGATTTTAAGTAGATATGACTTTTCTCAAAACCTGTAGGGTGCACAGATATGGGGTAGCAGAATGCGTTTGTGTCCCCAGAGTCACATAATTTGCAAATCAGTGCTTTGAAGAGGCACCAAAGGGTCACAGACCACATCATAGTCGCAGATGCTTGGATCACTAGGAAGAGAGGAGTATAGTACTGATAAGAAGGGCAGATGCTACCGCTGCTAGATATGTCAAAATTATGCTCTTCTGCATGTTTCTAGCTGAAAATGGAAAACGAATCTGGGCTACGGAGTTTGATATTTAGAAAGGACTTGAGAATAAAAAAAAATTATCCCATGTATTTATGCTGGTAAAATTATATGTCGTTTTCACCTGAACAATTTTCTTTCTGTACCTTAGACTGCCAGCACTCAGCAGGACACTGAGGAGGACTCTTCTGACGCCCCGCCCCGCAAGAGGACAGGAGTGCGCCTGGACGAGGATGGAAACCGCACAGCCAATGCAAGGGAGAGCCGCAGCAAGGTCCGCCCCCCACTCTCAAAGCCCCCCCCCACCACCCCCCCACCACCCCACCCCCCACACACACACACACACCATCTCTCATTGGCTGGTACCAAAACTGTCTTGTCATCTTATCTGGATTTGCAGGAGGAGGAGACGAGGGAAGGAAAGGTGTTTGAGTTTTGGGAGTGGGATGCTTTCTCTTTCTTTGCTTATTTGTTTATCTCTCTCTGCCTTCTGCCTTCATCCTTTCACTCGGATGTTTCTGGTATGACTCAATCATTTGCTTGCCCTCTAACCCACACCCAACTATGCTCACCAGTTTCTTTATACTATTGTGAATATATCACTTCAGATACTCAGTGACTCAGTGGTATCTAGCTTTAAGTCAAGCCTGCTCGTGAAAACTCCCAAGGTCTCTGCCTCAACAATATGGTCAGGCAAGCTGTTCCACATCGAAATTTTCCTTTAGGTGAAAAAATATTTCCGAATATCAGTGCTAAATATACCTTTGGTCAACTTCCATTTGTGACCCCCGAGTTCTACTCACAACACTTGGTTGAAGGAATCCTACATAATTCACTTTGTTAATCCTTTTAACATATTTAAAGACCTCAATCAGATCACCCCTTTGTCTCCTTTCCCTGAGACTATAGAGATTATGGATCTTCAGCCTCAAAGCTTTCATCTTTTATACCGGAATTAGCTTGGTGGCTCTTCTCTGAACTTTTTCTAGAGCCTCTATAGCTTTCTTAAAGTATGGTCCCCAGAACTGTACACAATACTCCAGATGTGGTCTGACGAATGTTTTGTACAAAGGAAGCATCACCTCCTGGGATTTGTACTCAATACTTTTGACAATGTATCCCAGCATCCGATTGGCTTTTTAAACTGCTATGGCACAATGGCTAGAGCCTGTGAGGGTTTGGTCAACAATCACTCCCAGATCTTTTTCGTGTGGAGCACATTCCAGTTTGAAACCTCCCATAATCCTGTCTAATTTCTAATTACCTACATATACAACTTTACATTTCACAACATTAAATTTCATTTGCCACATTTCTGCCCAATTCTGGATTTTATCCAAATCATTCTGAAAAAATTGCCCCAAAAGCGGTAGAGTTGGCATGTATGGATATATAACATAGAACACTAGATAAAGTTGCTGATGGGGTACACTCAAGTGAAGCATCTGTTGCAGGAGCATATACACCAAGAAGTAAAATTCACAAGTAGACTCCCATTCATTTTCGCCTACTTTAAAATTACATTTTCAAAAACACTTCTGTACAAGACAGTGTTATTTTGGTGTCGCTGTGCAGAGCAACATTTTGTCTTCCTAAATATGTGCTTTTTGGAGGATGGAAAGCGGCACTCTTACTAAAGGGAAGGTCGAAATGTGATTTGTTAAAGTGTGAGCAGAAAAGTGAAGTTAACGTGATGGAGGCTTGCAATTGACCCTCTGATAAGATGCTTGCTTGAAAGTTTTCACCGTTATAAGAAACGTCGATAAATGTCTGTATACGTTATTAAATTACTCTCTGGTTGCCTCACTTCATTGTACCCTGGTTGAGCATATTTGGCGTCAACAAAATTGTTTATATGGAATCATATGGCTTATGCCCACGTTGTTAAAAGGAAGCGCTAGTTAACTCTGGCTGCTCCTTTCCTCAGCTTCCTTTTTGCCCTTGTCCCGTTAAAACACTGCTCTCAAAAATGTTCACTGCACAGCACGGATCGAGGGGGCAGAGAAAAGTTATTTTCTCCTGACTTCTAATAGCCAAGCCTTTCTCCCCTCCTTGTCTTTTGGAACTCTGTATAAACAGACAAAGCCACTTGTCCATAGTTCTAAATATTATGCTGGTCAGAAGTATTGTCGTTGAATGTCAATTACAAGTAGCTAGCGCATTAGCCACCTTGTTAATTTTATTAACTGCTAAGTCAATGCAGTCTCCACGACTGTAAGGGTACCAAGGTAGCTTGCTGGTGACAGTTATCAATCGCTAGCGTTTGCTTTTAGTCAGTGATCTATTCATGTGAAGGGGACCGCTAATTAGCTAGCTAGCATGCAAATGCAATTTTTTTTCTATTAAAGTGACAAATTTGTGTTTATACGTTGTGAAATGTTTTATTACAACCCGAAAAATGAATATTGTTGCAAAAGGCAGTCGCGCCTCTCGGCATTTTAACGCATATATAGACTTATTTCAAATTGGCCTCATCGGAAACCATTCATTTTAATGAAGAAGTTGGGAGTATCAGTATGGTGGCTGGGTGCTTCACTTTGGATAATGTAAACATGACATCAGCAGCAATCTAGTGTTTTAAATCTATATATCTATGATGTGGTGTCGTCAAAGATTCGCCGCTTTCAACCTCTCTGGTATCACCAACAATTCTGAGGTAAGGGTATTTTTTTATTCCGTATGCTATATGATCTAGTCCTGTCATTTGTATGAAACCATATGACTTATAAGTTTTATGCAGTTTATTGTGTGAGATCTTTGAGTTTCTGTTTTAGTAAACCTGTGTCAGGTCTGCCTCACTAGCCAGAATTTTAGTGTGGCTAGCTGTATGAAACTACAATGAAATCGTATCCACTGACAGTTCTTCATGTATCTTGCTAGCTCACTCCGGACTTGGCTATCACTACTTGTCTTCTATACACAGTAGGCTAGTTGGCTACATCCTGGTCTACGTGTCTACCCCTCTTCCAATGTTGACGCTCGGTTTGGTGTTGTGCTAATTTGGGGTTTGCCACTAGCAACCTGTCAGATCGTAGGCTGGTTTCCCAATAACGTTCTGTCTTGGCGCGCTAAGAGGACTGGAAAGACATCTCTTGTCAAAGTCGATTACTTTTCTACGTCTGTTTCCCGAAGTGTTACTGTCTAGCATTCGCAAACACTGTCATAAAATTGTGTGTTTCCAACTTGAGCTCTAGTAGAAGCATGGAATCTCAGCTAGTTTTAATCACATTGTCGTTTGTCAACCAAAAAGTCAATTCCAGAGTAAGCAAGTACCTCATAGCTGGTATCTAAAAGAATTATGGAAAGAAGTAGGATAAACGGCAATATGTTTTGGTTGTTTTGCTTAAACATTCAACTATGTTCATTTGCAGAATGAGGGAAATTGAGGAGAGTGAGGAAAATTGTTGTTCATGTATTCAGGATTTCCTTTTTTTTGTTATACAGTTAAGATGTAAAAAGAAAAAACCTAAACAACACTTAAGGACTCTTCCCCAGGATATTAAAATGTCTTAGTTTGAAACTGACCTTTTGTTATTTGAAGTAGGCCATTCTACTCACTAAAGAGCGTGACGAAATGTATGAAGATTTGGACCTCTATCAAGGTGGCTCAATGAGATTGTCCTATTTTAGGAATGAACAACAAAATCTATTCCTCCACATTAGTGTTGGTGCTTATTTGGAGTTCCATTTTTTTTCTACATTCTACTAATAGATTGACAGCATAGCTTACACTTTATCTATGGTCAAGTCTTGCTATTTATTTGGGTGGGGTGCTTGCATTTAGGTTGTTTGGTTTCTGTGCTGGTCTATTGTAGGCTAGCTCCATTTTAAGATGTGTTTATATAGGATAGATTCAAGGGGCCCTTGAAGACCCTGTTATTTTTATCACCAGTATAACCATTTGCAAAATAAACGGTATTTATTTTATATCTTCATTTGATTAGAATTTGATCCCCAAAACCCACCGGATTGCAGGAAATTACATCAACCAACCCTCCAGACTAACTTTTGGACCTAAGAGCGCATGCGCTCACAACCTGAAAAAGTTCAGCGCGCAGGTCAAAATTTAGGCATGCAAAGTACCATGATACTTTTCTGAATATCAACAAGCCCAAATAAAGATACCTGAACAGACGATCAGTGTTTGCTGCATTTATTTAAGAAACATTAGCAGAAAGCACTTTGTGAACTGAAAATACTGAATACCGATGTGAACAAGAATTTTTGAAAAATGTATAAATGCAGTTATCAATTTGGAGAGTTATCATACAAGTCTAAATGTATGTACAAGTCTCCATTTCCCCAAGGGACAACTTTTCATCAAACCCTCCCCTGTACATAAACTGAATCATTCATAGAAAAATTTTGACCAAATTTTGATGAGCACCCCCCGAAAACCAACATATGGGGATAAATCAATTAATAACTCCCAATTGTGACAGTGCTAGTTCTAAAATTTATAAATGTTATTGTTGTTGCCATCCCAAAGTACAATTTGACACCAAACATTGCTTAATTGATTTGAAAATATGAAAATATTCCCAGGAGGAATTGAAGCCGTAAAAAGCATAATTTGGCTACATTTTTTATCGCAAATTGAAAGTTTAACATTAAAATTAATATAGTTCCCAAAATGATCCACCCTAAATATTTGGTAAAACGTAGGTGCAGTGTGCCAAGTTCGTTTGCACAAAGTTTCAAGAAATTCTTTCACCGGTAACAATATAGTAGGATGGATTAATATAATAATTATTATTATTTACAAGTTTTTTTTTTTATTTAGCTATTTAGGTTTTGCACATTTCAAATGGAAACGCACACAGCGAGTGAGGACGATGTCCAATGTTATTAGCCCCAAAAACTCAGTCTGCTTCGTGACCGTACACTGTTCGTGACATAGACTCATATTTGAGGCATTTCGCTGATAAGCCTATGGTGGTCGCTGGAGTACATTGGGCAGGCGTCACCAATTAGTTTTTGAATTGGTTTTGAACATTTGCTGCAATCGACAAAATACTATTCCTCTGACAGCTGGCCAATTATCGGAACCCCAAAGAAAACGGACTATAAATCTATCAGAACCGCAGCTTTTCTCATCTTTATCGTACTCCAATGAAAATAGATCTTGCTCTCGGACCAACCAGTCACCGATTTCATACATACTGAATGAATAATCATGTACATGTGGAACTTCAGGTCAGAGTGGAAGTGCGCATCCAACTTAATCCATCAGGATATAAGGTTAGCGATTGATATTGAAGCCGTAAATAAAACCATTCGCCACTGGATGCAAGCACCCATAGCTGCTATCAAGACTCAAAACTATCACGAACAGCCTATAGTCACGAAGCAGACTGCGTTTTTGGGCTAATAACGTTGGACATTGTTCTCACTCTCCAGGTGCACTTCCATTACCCTTAGAAATGCGCAATATCGTAATAGCAAAATAAAAAACCGTTCAAATGAAAACACATTATCATGAAATTTGCTCAAATCTGCAGTATTAGTCACCAAAGCCAAGGCCTAATATGTAGCCTATTGGACTTCTGCAGCAGACCAGCTAGAGTACTTGTACAAAACCCAAAACCAGTGAAGTTTGCACGTTGTGTAAATCGTAAATAAAAACAGAATGCAATGATTTGCAAATCCTTTTCAACCTATATTCAATTGAATACACTGCAAAGACAAGTTACTTAATGTTAGAACAGGTAAACTTTGTAATTTTTTGCAAATATTAGCTCATTTGGAATTTGATGCCTGCAACATGTTTTTAAAAACCTGGCACTAGTGGCAAAAAAGACTGAGAGAGTTGAGGAATGCTCATCAAACACTTATTTGGAACATCCCGCAGGTGAACGGGCTAATTGGGAACAGGTTGGTGCCATGATTGGGTATAAAAGCAGCTTCCCTGAAATGCTCAGTCATTCACAAACAAGGATGGGGCGAGGGTCACCACTTAGTGAACAAATGCGTGAGCTGATTGTCGAACTGTTTAAAAACAACATTCCTCAATGAGCTATTGCAAGAAATTTAGGGATTTCATCATTTATGGTCCATAATATCGTCAAAAGGTTCAGAGAATCTGGAGAAATCGTTGCACGTAAGCGACAAGGCCGAAAGCTAACATTGAATGCCTGTGACCTTCGATCCCTCAGGCGGTACTGCATCAAAAACTGCATCAAAACATCACCACATGGGCTCAGGAACACTTCAGAAAACCACTGTCAGTAACTACAGTTCTTTGCTACATCTGCAAGTGCAAGTTAAAACTCTACAATGCAAAGTGAAAGCCATTTATCAACAGCACCCAGAAATGCCGCCGGCTTTGCTGGGCTCAAGCTCATCTCAGTTGGACTGATGCAAAGTGGAAAAGTGTTCTGTGTTCTGATGAGTCCACATTTCAAATTGTTTTTGGAAACTGTGGACGTTGTGTCCTCCAGACCAAAGAGGAAAAGAACCATCCAGACTGTTGTAGGCGCAAAGTTCAGAAGCCAGCATCTGTGATGGTATGGGGGTGTATTAGTGCCCAAGGCATGGGCAACTTACACATATGTGAAGGCACCATTAATGCAGAAAGGTACATACAGGTTTTGGGGCAACATGTGTTGCCATCCAAGCAACGTCTTTTTCATGGACGCCCCTGCTTATTTCAGCAAGACAATGCCAAGCCACATTCTGCACGCGTTACAACAGCATGGCTCCGTAGTAAAAGAGTGCGGGTACTAGACTGGCCTGCCTGTAGTCCAGACCTGTCTCCCATTGAAAATGTGTGGCGCATTATGAAGCGTAAAAGACGACAACAGAGACCCCGGACTGTTGAACAACTTAGGCTGTACATGAAGATAGAATAAGAAAGAGTTCCACCTGAAAAGCTTCAAAAATTGGTCTCCTCAGTTCCCAGACGTTTACTGAGTGTCGTTAAAAGGAAAGGCGATGTAACACGGTGGTAAAAAGGCCCCCGTGTCAACTTTTTGGCAATGTGTTGCTGCCTTTAAATTAATGATTATTTGCAAAAAAATAAATAAAGTTTCTCAGTTTGAACATTAAACATCTTGTCTTTGCAGTGTATTCATTTGAATTTAAGTTGAAAAGGATTTGCAAATCATTGTATTCTGTTTTTATTAACGATTTACATAACGTGCCAACTTCACTGGTTTTGGGTTTTGTAATTTCGTGTATTGTGGAGCATTTACATTGTTATTGTCAGACAAGGTTTTACAAATTAGCCGCGCGCACAACTCGGCGGACAGTGACAAGGTCGAATGCTTTACCATTCTCATTGATGCATGAGTACAGCCGAGCTGTGATTAGCTGATGTATGTAATGGTGCCAACCGACCTGCAGAAAAGAAATTGCGGCCGGCGGCTGATAATTAGGGAGTGTATCGCTGCCCATAATAGGCGCACAAGTGTTGGTCGCACAGTACGCGACCCATGTGAGAATGTAAGTTGCAAAACGTAAATTTTGGTTGCAGACTGGAGCACTGTCAGCAAAATCCGAAATTCTCTGTAAAATCCGAGTACCCGCAGACCCCCCACCGCTGTTTCTGACGCATGCACAATGCCACACTGAAGTCACTTTGATTTTGCAAATGAACAGTACCATGCATACTGTGTGCTGACTGGAAATTTCAGACAGCCTAGGTTTCATGAGGCAGATTAATGAGGCGGCTCACATTGTCAACTTGTCAACTTTTCTTTGGGGGTGGGGGGGGGGGGGGTGCTTTGACAACCTCTTTTTTTCACCATACCTCTGTTTGCATCCGTGGGATTAGAAGTGGCGCACATTGGTGTCATGGCCCTGACCTTGCATTTTTTTTTTTTTTTTTTTAGTTTTATTTGAAACCCAGTATGGCCGCCCTGGACTTTGATTGGCTGATGCATTTTTGACGACTTTTCAAATTGCATCAGCCTTGGTATGTGCATCTTATGGCCCTCGCCATGTGTCGTTTTTCCAGCTCGATTCAAAATCCAATGACTGGTTGACGCATTCAACAACTTCAGCAGTACCAATGGCCAAATTTTGATCAGACTTGGTGCAATTTTCTGTCTCATGACCCTGACTGTGTTCGCCATAGTCTCCTGTCAGTGCACTCAGGTCCTCTGCCTTCAGACCTGCTGTGTCACAAACTCTTCATACCTCTTCAATTTCTGAATTCACATCACAACTAAAAATCCCCGTTCTGACAGTACTGCAAGTCTCTCTTACTGAAATTTTATTTGATATCAATAAGATGAAATTTATTGTTTTTCTTTCCGTCATGAATCTTATTTTTACTCTATTTGTCCTATCGTAATATTTTTTCCATTTTACATAAGTTTTATTATACTCTGTGTGCCTCGTAGAGCGACTTTCGGTCAAAGAAAGGTGGTATAAAAATAAAACCGTTTAGTATTATTATTGCTGCTGTTGTTATCCATGATGCCTTGATTTACCATCACTGCGCGAGTTGAAGGAAGTGGGGAGTCCAGCCGGTGTCACCTTGTCCTTGTGTGTCAGGTGCATGTAAAGGCCTGTGGTAGTGCTGACCTGTTAATGTGCATTTTCTCTCTCTCTCCCATCCTCTCTCTCCATCCCTACAACTCGGCCTTTTCTCCACCTTCGCTTTTCTCTGTCCTCCCTGACTTTTCTCCTCCGTCCACCTGCCCTAACTTGTTTTCTCTCTTTCTATTATCTGCTCCCATCCCTCCCTCTTTTTTTTTGTTCTCTACTCCCTCAGCAGAGGCCTTGTCGAGAGAAGGAAGAGGAAGGAGAGGGGGAAGAGAAGATGGAGGTGGAGGAGGACCTTGAAAGACAACCAGCGAGGTCAGGTTCCACATACTAAACCGGCACACCTTTACCTCTCGCCCCGCGCTCCTTTACCTCTCGCCCGTCACACCTTTACCTCTCGCCCCGCACACCTTTACCTCTCGCCCCGCACACCTTTACCTCTCACACCGCACACCTTTACCTCTCGCCCCGCGCTCCTTTACCTCTCACCCCACACACCTTTACCTCTCACCTCTCACGCTGCACACCTTTACCTCTCACCCCACACACCTTTACCTCTCGCCCCGCACACCTTTACCTCTCGCCCCGCACACCTTTGCCTCTCTCCCCGCACACCTTTACCCCTCGCCCCGCACACCTTTACCCCTCGCCCCGCACACCTTTACCCCTCGCCCCGCACACCTTTACCCCTCGCCCCGCACACCTTTACCCCTCGCCCCGCACACCTTTACCTCTCGCACCGCACACCTTTACCTCTCGCACCTCACTCCTTTACCTCTCGCCCCGCACACCTTTACCTCTCATCCCGCACTCCTTTACCCCGCACACCTTTACCCCTCGCCCTGCACTCCTTTACCTCTCATCCCTCCCACCTTTACCTCTCACATAGCACTCCTTTATCTCTCATCCCGCACTCCTTTACCCCTCGCCCCGCACACCTTTACCTCTCACCCCGCACACAATTACCTCTCACCCCCACACACCTTTACCCCTAGCCCCGCTCTCCTTTACCTCTCATCCCTCACACCTTTACCTCTCACCCCGCACTCCTTTACCCCTCACACCTTTACCCCTCGCCCCACACACCTTTACCTCTCACCCCGCACACCTTTACCTCTCAATCTTCAATTACTTATATCACCTAAATTGTGAAAGATGGAGCTTAGGTTTGTATTGGAGACAAATAGGAAGTCATATAAGCACTTTCACTTGGCGACCTTCATATTGACCTTCAGAGGTCAATGACTTGTATCACTCAAATGATCACAGACTGAGTCTGTTTGTGTTACAGACATCTAGGAAGTCACATATGAACTTTCATTTGGTGACATTCCGCTTGACTGTTGGTGACCTTCAAAGGTCAAACTTGAGAGTGAAATTACAATGACTTGTATCACCAAAATGGTCACAGATGGAGCCAAGGTTTGTGTAGAGACATTTAGAAAGTCATATATGAAGTCCATTTGGTGACCTCAACTTGACCTTTTGTGACCTTTAAATTTCACAGTTGACATAATGAATTTTCAATGTCTCACCAAAACTGCTTCAGAGCTTAGGATGGTATTACAGACATACGAGAGGTCTTGTAAATGTGTGTGAACTTATATTTAGTGACCTTGACATTGACCCTCAATGAAGGTCACCGAACTTCTCATGAAATTTTCATTACCTGTTTCATCACTGTAAGCTCGCTTGCCGGTAAGCGACAGGACCCTTTATTATTATTTCTGCTCAAGTTTTCCAGTGCCCAGCCACATCTCAAAATGCGTACTTTCTCCTAAAACCCCTGTGGTTTTACTCTGCAACATCTGTTTCCTAAGCCAGGGCTGCCCGAATCCGGCCCTCAAATCAAAATCCAGCCCTGTTTTTCTTTCCCTCCAAGTAGCTCTGAGAGCAGTTGCTGCCACTGATTGGTCAGATGGTCGTCACACCCAACTCCCAGGTGAAGGGAGGGTGGGAAAGCAGCAGTTCTCAGCCCTCATGGACTGTGATTTAGGCAGCCCTGCCCTAAGAATTCACAGAAACTTGCAATCAGAAACAGGTTCGCCTCCAAATGCATATATTCACTTTGCAACGCGTATCTGTCTATCAGAGGGCTGAAACATTTCTCCCCAAAAAAGCCCGGCATGCCTTTCGGCATTCCCAACCTCCCTGATTACCAGCCAAAATGCATATGCACACATCAGTACGCGCACGCTTTTGTCTCGGCCTGTACTCAGTTGTGTGTCAAAGGTCTCCTACATTTATTCCCTGACATTTATTTATTTATTTGTTAATTTTTTAATAAACCACAACCCCAATCAAATCGGTTTCGTGCAGAACTGTTACGAGCTGCGCAGCCTGTTCAATGGAATTCTTACTCGCAGTTATCCTGTGTTGTAATAACAGGTGCTTCATGGGGAAAAGAGGGACAGCATGACTCACTTTGTGGGTCCAGTGTGATTCTCAAGAAACAAAAACTTGTTCATTCATTGTTCATAATCTAAAAACAATTAGACGTTTGAACGCTAAATCAACTCCGTTCTACCTCTGGCGGCATCACAACTCCTGCGGACATGATGGTAGATATGGAGGGGAAAACGGGACATGATATCAAAAAATGGGAATCAAAATGGTACTATAGCAAAATGCGGACTAAAATGACATACAAAATGCTTGTGCAAAGCCAGCTCTGGAGCTAAAGCATCAATATGAACTGGGTAACAATTTTAACCAAACATGTTGGAAAACTAGACTATATATCAGTTCCTCATTAAGTTTACTTGGGTACAAATGCCTTGGTGGAAGGTCAATCTAGCTTTACTTGCAGGACGTCTGGGTTAAAATTGCTGCCTCCTTTGCTGGGTTGGCTGGATTTTATGGCCCAGAATTCTGTATCTATGATTGAATGACCAGATGTGAGCAGCAATTGGATTGATCTGGTCCTCAGTTTGGCACAGGGGCATCCTACAATGCTCATGATTTTCTTCTTTGCAAGTGTGGCAGTATTGTGGAGTGAATGCCGCAGTCACACTAGCTGCTTGAGTTCCAATGATTTCTGGCCTAACACACAGGCCACCAAAACTGATGTGTATCTGGTTGCAAAGATGCTTATCGCAATGTAATAAAAGTCAAAACTTAGTGAACTTAGACCTGCGAATACAGATGGTATAGATATACAACCCCAATTACGAAATGATTGGGACAAAGTGTAAATTGTGAGTAAAATCATAACGCAATGACTTTCAAATCACACCAGACTGTATTTTATTCACAATAGAACAGAGATGACCACAAATGTTGAAACTGAAAAATTTTACTATTTTATCCACATAATGAGCTCATTTCCAATTTGATGGTGGCTACAAATCTCAAAAAAGTTGGGACATGGGCCTGTTTACCACGGTGTTGCATCCCCTCCTCTATTTCACACAGAATGGAAGCATCTGGGCATTGAGGAGACAAGTTTCTTGAGTTTAGCCATTGGAATTTGATTCCACTCTTGTTTAACACAGGCTTCCAGCTGCTGGAGAGTTTTGGGTCTCCTTTGACGGACTTTTCATTTGATTATGCACCAAATGTTTTCTCAATCGGTGAAAGATCAGGACTGCCGGCAGGCCAGTTCAGCACATGGACTCTTCTACTACAAAGCCATGCTGTTGTAATTGTTGCAGTATGTGGTTTTGCGTTGTCCTGCTGAAATACACAAGGCCTTCTCTGGAATAGATGTCATCTGGAGGGGAGCATATGTTATTCTAAAACCTTTATATAGCTTTCAGCATTCATGGTGCTTTTAAAAAATGCAAGTGTCCCACACCATATGCAGTAATGCATCCCCATACCATCAGAGATGCTGGTTTTTGAACTGAACACTGATATCAGGGAGGGGTGGTCTTTCTCCTCTTTAGCCCGGAGGACACGATGCCCATGATTTCCAACAAGAATGTCAAATTTGGACTTGTCTGACCACAGAACACTTTGCTACAGTCCATTTCAAATGAGCCTTGGCCCACAGAACACGGCGGCGCTTCTGGATCATGCTGAACAATGGCTTCCTTTTTGCATGATAGAGTTTTAGGTGGCATCTGTGGATGGCACAGCGGATTGTGTTTACAGACAGTGGTTTCTTGAAGTATTCCTGGGCCCATTTAGTAATGTCAATGACAGAATCATGCCGGTGAGTGATGCAGTGGCGTCTGAGGGCCCGAAGATCAAGGGCATCCAGTAAAGGTCTTCGGCCTTGTCCCTTATGCACAGAGATTTTTCCAGGTTCTCCGTATCTTTTGATGATGTTATGCACCGTCAATGATGAGACCTTCAAAGCCTTTGCAATTTGGCGTTGAGGAACATTGTTTTAAAAGTATTTCACAATTTTTTTACACAAGCCTTCACAGGTTGGAGAGCCTCTGGCCTGTGTCCCAACATTTTTGAGATCTGTTGCAGCCAGAAAATTTGAAATGAGCTCATTTTGTGGATAAAAATGTAATGTCTCAGTTTTAACATTTGAAATGTTATCTATGTTCTTCTGTAAATAACATCTTTGCTCAGGTGATCTGAAAGTCATTGCATTTTGATTTTATTCACAATTTACAACTATTTCTGAATTGGGGTTGTAGTCCAGTAGAGGAGCTTACACAAGCTAGTTTGTGGATGATCTCTATGACTGGCCATTCAATCAATTGGTGACCGTTAATGTTTTGTAATGTCATTCTTACAGACTACAAAATGCTGTCTGTTGGAGAGGCAGCATTATTTCCTGCGGTGGGCCAGATTGGCATGGATGGCGTAATATGTATACAGCGGTCACTACATGGGCTGGTGTCATTTAACTGATATAATGTTGTTGCTAGCCAATTAGCTTAATAGCGAACTTCACCCACCTGTGGCATACAGTTGGCCATTTTTTTTTTCTGCTGTCATGCATTGATGCGGAGCGGTTTTGACAAAAACAGATCATTTTAAGGGCCTTTAATCTTGTTGAATATCTGGTTTTACTGCATCTGTACAATTTAAAGAATTATTTTCTGGAGTCTCGTTGATATCGTTTCTGGTTTTGTTGTTTGATGTGTTGATATTTTGTATTCGTTGTTTGCAGTGTGATGGCAGCATAAGGCCAATCCTTGATGCATTTGGATGGAAGAGTGCTAAGCTTGAAATGTGATGCAATATTGTAGCTACAATACCAAGCCATTCTGTCTTGTCAGTTTTGCTTTGAAGCACCGATTTAATTTGTCACGCGGTAGGCAGCAAATATATTTTTGTTTCTTGAGCATACTAATGTCCCTTTGAGCTTTTTTTTTTGATTAAAGATGCAAAATAAGAAGTTATGAGATGGGACTGAAGATTGGTGCTGATTACTGCGCATTTTGGTTCGCATTACTTGTTTTTACCACCAGAATAGGATACATACACCAGGATACATCACCTGCATATTCTGTGTCTGGTGTCCTGAAGAAACAAGGTTCTGACACCCAGTATATGGTTTACGCCAATGAAAGCCCTTTCGACTGCAGATGTTTGTTTTTTTTTTTTTTTTTTTTTTCCTTTAATGCTCAGTAGCAAAGATTATGACTCAAATTTTGAGCAACTCAGGCAGTGAAAGTTATGATACATCTGCATTCATCATGGCGAACTTGAGCCATATAATCAAGTATAATTTATGAAAGGAATAAACATTTTTCGGGGGGAAAAAAGTTCAAAGAATACTACTTTTAATCAGTCTACACCCTATAGAGTTTCCGGAGTATCTGAGATGGTGGATGTCAGGGGTTGGTGATATGCTATGGAATTACCTTCGTAACTTTCAGCAACGTGGCTGAACTAGTCCAGCAAGAAAACTTTGTAATCGGTCACCTTGCTGGCCTGTTTTTCTTGGCAACCAAGCTCTTATCTTGGCCTGTTTCATTGTTAAAGCAAGCATTTCACTTCCTGGTGTATTTAATACCTTTTCAGTTTCATTACATTCATGGTCAAGTCCAAACAGATTTAATGTGAAATGGATGTTTTTTACCTGCTTCCGGAGGTTTCTCAGAACCTGAAGCCTCAAAGTGGCCAGTATCAAAGTGACCATATTGGTTTTCCTGGAGATCATCCACTCTGTAGGATTTCATCTCTGCTGTAGTTTAGCACGCCCGACGATAAGCACCTGAACTAGACATCTTGCGGTAAAATTAGGTGTCCTTTTTTAGGTTGGGATTGAATTTCGAGTATGACTGATCTCTTGGAACAGAGGTGCGTACCGGTGGTGTATGGTTTTATGGGTTAAAGCAAGAGGATACAAGAAGTAATGTCAAAAGTTGATTTTCCATTTTCTGGGTAGCTCTTTCACCTAGATCTGGCTCATTTGAAAAGCTGTTCTGGATTTGTGTATTTCTGCTAGCTCTGATTTTCTTCAGAGTATTGAAAGTAATGAAGGAACCTCGGAAGGGGCCAACGCCACCTTCTGTGTCTCGTGGTCGACACCATCGCACCGGGACCAAGATCAGTCGAGTGCTGAAAAGGGATGTACTGATCTTACTTTTCCAGTCCTGAAACCAATATCTGGGCTTTGGGTGTCAGGCAACATGGAGTGCCCATTCGGTACCAGTGTTTCATTAATAATAAGCTCCAAGCCTCACTGCGGCCGAGACTCAAATCATTCTATAATGTGCAGGACAACATCAGGGTTGACTTTAACATTAATTTCCAAACTTTGTAAATGAGATGTTTCCAGTGTATCTGTTGCCAGATTGGCATGCTGTCGCCAGTACCAGATCAAGCTATTTGAGTCCGTATTGGGCAAATAAATGATGATCGGATCAGTGCATCTCTAGCACTGGAAAGTATTTGAATCCTAAACAATGGCCCACTTTTCCTTGGTCCGTTTCCCTTCCAGAAAAAAAAAAGATCTGTCCTGCATCTGTCTGAATGGATTTGAGTTTTCAGTGAGGAAAAGGGAGTTGTGATATTTCCCAGTGAGAATGTCACTATTTAATCTGTGTAATATTTGATAATCACATTGTCCCTCCTACATGGATAGCAGAATTCGTGGCTCAGCTTGCAAGTTATTCGGGCAAAAAAATTTTCTTATAAGTGCGTTTAGATCGATTTCTTGCCTCTGAATACCTTTTATTCATACAAATGAGCATCTTAAAGCTGTTATCACCACTGACCTGCACTTTTTTTTTAAAGATTTTAGATTTTGCCTCAGTACTGGGTACTTATTAGGGAAATAATGTTGTTGTGCACACTTAACATTGGGTTTTGCGAATGAAAAGGCCAGGTTTTGCCCCTCTATCTGTAAATATGAAATCTTTGGGGAATTACTAAAGGTGCATACCAGTGGCACTCCTTTCTATCAACAAATGCGCATTATTCAAAGCTCTGAACATATACACGTTAAAGACCCCTCCAAATTCTCAATATTCTAACAGTTATCCACACAAATGCCCTCGTATGCAGAAGTGTGTGGGCATTTTCTTGTGTGCGCGTGCGCAGTGGTGTGGCTAAACTTGTTGCCAAGGTAGTGTGTGCTTGCGAATGTGTGAAATGGTGAATGTGCCTTGTGTTTTTGTTGTGATTGCGTGGAATTGTGTGTGTGGTCACTTGTTTGTGCTTGGTAGCTGCATTGCTGGTGAAAGTTGATGGATTCATATAACATGCAACGAAAGAAACTACTGTTTTGTGCAAATTAATTGGATAAAGCAGGCTGGAGTGGCAAAAACCAAACAACAAAGGTTCTCAGGCTTAATATTACTTAAATAGCATCTACATTCAACACTTTGTACAAGATGTGTCCTCCACGGTTCTTGATAATTGTTCCACTGTTTTGGCATGGCGCTGACCAGGTTTTTGCAGGTTGCCTTGATTTCTTCGTCGTGATGCCACACCTGGACTACTGCATCGATGACTTAGGCTCTTGTGCTGCAGACCTTTAACAGCAGCCTTGACTTGATGATGGACCAGAGATTCTCAATGGGATTGAGGTCGGGTGAATTACCAGGCCAGTCCAACACATTTACACTACTGTGTTGATGATGCAGTCACATCAGCTGCATCATACAAGTCAAGGAAATCAATGAAATGTGGCTCAAAGGTTCTGTGCAGTGATCTTTTAGATGGTTAAGCAAAACATTCATCACGTGGCACGGCTATTTGCACTCCATTCAGCTCATTCCATTGACAAGCACCTTTATCCAATTAATTTGCACAAAACCGTATGTGAATATACCAAATTTAGGATAAGTTTGCATTGGAACTTGATGAGGTCCTCAAAACCCAGAGTCGGGAGCTGCACACAATGAAGGCCAACACACTCACTCTCTCCATAAATGAGTTTTGAGATGTGCTTAATGGAATAGGGAATAAAGGTGCTGTGTAAGACTACATCCCAAGTTGGGACTCCTGCTCTGAAATTAAAATCTACAATAACAGTGACTGCTACAACTTTGGGGGTAGGGGAATGGAAGGATTAAAACACGGCATTGATTTTTGTAATTCTATCGTTGGGCTTACATTTAAAGGTGCAGTATGCAAGTTTGTTTACTTTCTGCGCAATTATATTTTTGTCTCAATCATGATCTCCATGATCTGCTTGCAGCCTTCCCACAAATTCACTGTGGGGAATAAAACCCCGGGCTCTGGAGACGGCACAGGCATCACAAACTGCAAATAAACACGGGGCTCAGGCTGTGCCCCTTAACATAACATAAACCGTCTCGGTCAATCACCGACAAGAGTTGACCGTTAGGAAAGCATGGGAGGAAGGGGCGGGCCACCTCTGTTTTGATTGAGTCTGAATGTCAACAGAATTGAAAATAAACTTGCATAGTGCACCTTTAAAATGTCCTTAATATTCACCCTGAATGCTTGTTACTACTGATGGGAAGCATTTCCACGCGAAGGTTTTTTTTTTTTTTGGCACTGGTCCTAAGATTTACCCGTGATTTTGGTGCGTCTTGATTGGATCCAATGAATATGGTCACCAAGGCCTCATATTGCGTCCATTACCAGAAACCCGACGTTTGAGCTTGTGATCTGGCTAGGAATTGGCATGCCTTGTGTGAAAATTCTATTGGCCTACCAAATTTTGGATCACTGAAATTACATTCTGTCTGGATTGAACCTTACGGAGATACGATCAGGTTTGTACCATCGGCACGGTGCCGAATTTTAGCCGGGAAAGTTAGTTGAAAATGCAGAAGGCGCATAAAAATGAATTTTTCCAATGATTTGTCTGGGGAACCTACGAGAAACTGTGCTGAGAGCGCAAACGCGCCTTTTCCATTTACTGCAGTTTGCTGTGTGGAAAGTAATTTGACCTTTTTATAAATTTTATCAGCAATTACACCAATTTAGCCTATTTACTCCTGAATTGCGATCAAACTTATCAGCGCAGTGTGCTCTCTAAATTGCCCGCTGTATGAATCCATTCGGTTGCATAATACGAATTTCAATTCATTACTGACTTCGTCCCGTGTGTCGCCTTTATTAACAGTCGCAGTAACGTAACCGCATACCCAAGCGGCCTACAGCTGCGATTGCAGTCGACCATTTCGGCTGGATATGAGTCGCAATTCTCGTCAGGCGTTCAGTGCGGCAGCCATACAGCCGGTTTGTCTGTGCGGGGTCCTCGCCCTGTATCTCCGCTCTCCCTCCAGCCGTCTTTCGCATAATTCAACATGGCCGCCGTGCGCGCTTCGCCACTGTGATATACCGCCGCAGCGCAGGGACTCACGGCTTTGATTGTTGAATCGATCTGTTGGAATACCGTGGTCGCAGTGTGTGAACTGGGGCTGCTGAAACGGGCGGGACGTTTTGAGTCGGGGTTCAGGCCCGACATTATGCTGTCCGAAAGCAACAAAAGCGGGTAAGCTTAGCGAGGTAGCGGAGAGGGAGCGCTGCGAGGCTTCATGGGCATATCGCAGTATGAATGTCTCCGGTGAGATCTCCCTTTTTACGCTTCTCACTCAGCGGCGCGGCATGAAAGCGGGCCAGGGAGTCTTCGCTTTATTGTCCGACGTATTTTAGGAAACGATGTGTAATTATGTCTGTGCGTGTGCGAGTGTCTTCGCCTGGGGTGGGCGAGTTGTGGGGGAAGGGGAGGAAAGGTTGTGGGCATCTTCACCGGCGTTCATTGTAAAGCACGGCTTCCTTATTTCCCCGGAATGAATGAATAACGAATCTGGTGCGTATGTTTCGCGATGACGTCTGTCAGGTGCCCGTGTCATATACTTCGTTAAATATCCCGGAGGTTTGCGGGTGCTTTTTACGGAATGGTATTTCCATGTTTTTTTTTTTCTGAACGTTAATGGTTCAGACCCTTGAGGGAAGAGGAAAGCGGCGTCTCTGTACTGAGGGTTGCGTTTGATTCGTTTCCGCCGGCCCAAGCGACTCATTTTTAACGCAACGATTCGGAATACGAGAAGCACGTGCTGCGGCACGTAAGAGGTTTGGCTGTTTGAAGTCAAACCCTGACGTCGATATTTTTCCATGTGCGACGAGATGTGGTTCTTCCTCGCGCGATAAACCCTTTGATGTCGTACTTCTCAAGGTTAGGATTGGGTGTTGGTACTGAAACTTCTTGTTTCCTGGTAGAATGCACGTTTTGCCCAGATTAGCTTTACCTTGTAGGCCCTGTGTACGTCCACTGCGCCTGGTTGTTGAATGATGATGATTGCTGAGGCAAGTGCTGGTTAGATTGTACTGGTGTTGGGCTGGTTTTAAACTCTGATTTAGGTCAGAGGAATACCCCAAGTTTAATCCCTCACTCTGGGTGTAATGTAGAGATCTCACCACCCCCTTTACCTGTTGGTCAGGTGTGTACACAATCAGAAGGAATAATTGCCCTGTCACCTGGATACAACAACCTGGGTTGCATTTTGATTAGATGGCATGTTTTACTGATTCCTGCACTAATGCCTAAATTGTCACTGGGCCCGCCTTTCCTGCGGTCTGGTCGTAGAAATGGATGTGATTTTTACTGTCATATGCATTCTGAAAATAGAATAGCATTTTGGATAGTCCATGATTAAAAAAATAAATTTCTGTTTCCATATCTGAATTTAAACTGAACTCGTTGGTTGATTCAGTGATGGCAATGGATCTGAGTTTTCAAAAATTCTTAGTAAACTGAATTATTTTGTCACTGGAGGTTCTTTGGAAAAGGTCTCTGTGGCCATTTGCCATGTGGTTGCCTTGAATGCCACCACTAAAACTAAAGTATTTATTTTAAAGGTCACCTATTTTGTCATCAGGTGCTCAGTTAATTGGTTATTGCAAACTATGTCAGAACGTGTCTTAAGTGACATGAGAAGGGGGAGGGACTTCCCAGAATAATGAAGGTACTGATTAACTGTTTGCTGAATTCAATCACTCTTCTTTGGCTCTGGGCAGACACTGTGTGATGTTACTAAGTTCCAGATTTTGAAATGGCTTGCTGTGACTATTTGGTTGTGCTCCTGGTGACATAGGAGATCCTGAAGGTGTGGAACACCAACTTGAGGAACCTGCATTGCAGTGTTGCATTACTGAGTCTGCTGGATAAATCTTTATCCCTTGTTGGAAACTGGAACTTGGATTTGAGGAGTAGTGCTTCTGAGTTTCATTCACTTGTCACTTCGTAATCTTTCCTTCAGGAAATGGGGTACTATTGAAGGTTTAGTGGAGGCGTCTTTCTGGGTGTCTGACATGTAGATATTTGGGTTCAGAAAGTATTGGTCTAAAACTGGGGTGGTACATGTCAGGCTTTGTGCCTGCAGTCAGTGAAGTCTCCCTCTATCAGCTGCCACTTAATGTGCCGGGAGCCAGATGTGTGGAGTGTGCAGGCTAGGTGGTACGTCACCCTGCTTCTGGAGGTCTGTTTTTACGCCCTTCACTGTGGCCCTATTTTAGCTTACCTGACCAGTAATGAGCAGCTGAGCCTGTGGTCTTCAACCTTGTTCCTGGAGAGCCAGCGCCTGAAGGTTGTGAAGTCAGCCAGGGCCAAGCACGCCTTATTTCCCAGTCAGAAGCCGGGTACAAAACCGCGCTCTACGGTCTTCATACACCATTCTCACTATATGCTAGTCACACTACACGCCCCTCACTACAAACAAACTCATCCTGTTGCTTCTTATTATTCCTCAGCGAGTTTTTCTGTCTGTGTACGTCGCGTTGCATCTTGAGCTTACGACGCTCCCACAAAATATCTGCCCCGTGTAGTATTCATCCGGGAACTTCTTGCGGACACAAATTCACTCCCCGCGCATAAGTGAACACCCTACCCCCTAAATTTGACGTCGTCGGTAGTGCGAGTAGTACTTTAGTGCGCAGTTTCGGGCATGGCCAGAGATTCTGATGAGCTGCTGATTAGCCGAATAAGGTGTGCCTAAGGGGGTGGAGCGAAAACCGACTGGACGTTGGCTCTCCATGAGGAGGGTTGGAGACCGCTATGCTAAACTCTCTGTTTAACGAAGTGTGTGTTGTTGCAGTTGCAGTGAAAACTGACTGGGTGAGCAGTGTTCGAGATGGCTGTGGACCATCAGTGACTTGAATGAATCTTATGAACCAAAACTAGCATGAACTCTGTTACCCTTAGCCATAAAGGCTACAGTGACATTACCAGGCTGAAGTGCCTTAAATTTGTTTTTTTTTTTTTTTTCTTTTTTTAAATACGACAAATCTGATCTGTCATTTCTAGCTTCCAATCAGTTTTATTACTTGCCAATACGGTCCAAGATCAGATGGATATCTGATATGACCACTTGAGTGAGAATGATCAGAGTAAAAAAAAAAAAAAATTTTTTTTTTTTTTTTTTTTTTGGGTATGTATGCGTTTAATATTGTCGCACCGGCCTGCCCCAGCTGCATGGCATGACCAAACTGGGTACTTGGATTCAGGTCAATGATAATGATGGGCAATTCGTTCTGAGCGAAAAATCGGAATTGAACAATGAGCCTTGTTGTGTGATCTCAGCAAGTGCTGGACCACTTCATTTCCTCACATTTTGCCTTCCTTCCCTCCTTTTGTTGGGCCCCATATAGGGGAACCACCGGGGATTTCTTTCCCCAGGAACAGACGTCACTTAGGCCCCCACCTCCAACAAAAATCTTGTATTCCAGAATAGTTGCGGGTGCCTCTCAGCCAATTTGCCAGAGCTGTCCTAACCCCTGTCATCCCACCGCTGGTCCCGCTAACAGCTTATGATGCTAATGCTGTCCTTAGTCTGTGCTGGTGGTGCCAGGGTTCGGTTTCTGTCCTGGTGAAAATGGGATGATATCCTGCTATTGGACTCCTGCTCTGTATCAGTGGTGCTAACGTCCCACCTCCTTCCTGTGCGATGTTGATGCTGGTGTTAATGAACCATCCTTGTTTCTGAGCTGTGGTATAACCTTGCTTATGTGCTGCCATCTGCTCTCCTTTTCGGTGTGCTGGTGATGCTGCGAATCTTCTTGGTCTCTGGCACTAGCAACGTAGTGATGCTAATTCATTTTCTCCCTTTTGATGTGTGGAAATGTTAGGATGCTGATGTGCAGACTATAATGTAAGATGATGCTAACACACTTTCTTTCCTCTGTGTGATGATGCAGTGATACTAACTGCTTCCTCTGTTCTGTGTACTGATGCTATGATGCTGCTCTCGCTCAGTGGTGATGCTCACGCGCAGGCTCTCCTCAGTGTTTAGTTGTGCTAATGCACTGACTCTCATCTGTGATGATGCTAGCTTTCTGGCCGTCTCTGCTTTCTGTGCAGTCATGCTGACAGCTCTCTGCTCTGTCCAATGATGTGCTGATGCCAACACTCAACTCTGCTCTGTGTATTGATGCACTGATGCCAACACACTGTGCTCTCTGCTCTGTGTAGAGATGTTCTGATGCAAACACACCAGCTCTCTTTGCTCTGTGCAGTGATGCGCTGATAATACGCTGTGCTCTCTGCTCTGTGCAGTGATGCGCTGATGCTAACACTCAGCTCTATGCTCTGTGTAGCGATGCTCTGATGCGAACACACCAGCTCTCTGCTCCTGCACCAGGCCTTTAGATCACCTGAATTTGGGCACATCAATGGAGCGCAGTGACTTAGCGGGGGGGGGGGATTTTGGGACGGGGAAATTTTGCATGCCAAATGCCAATATTATTACTTTGCAGACAGAGCATTTCAGATTCCGCCAGCGCCCTGATATCAGCTGGCAGTTTATTCTGAAGGCTTGCTAGAATGTTAACATATATATTTGGAGTACTACATGTAATTAACAGACGCTTATGAGATGTGAATAAATAAAGCTTCACACCTTTGCTTTGTTGTTTATGGTTTGAGATCATTTAGTACTTTTTAGAATATTTATCTTCAGCATTTAAGGCATAATGGCCAGGTTTGTAAACTAAATAAACATTTCTCCGATAATGAAACAAACACTTTACGAAGTATCTACTTTGTCATGCACTATTTGTAAAAAGTGTTTTTAGCTGCGACCAAGCAGCTCTATAAACGCTTCTGTCTGTTCGTCTGTCTGTCCCTCCGTCTGTGACACCTTTTTCACCATGTTCCTGTCGTCGTATCATCATGAAATTTTCAGGAGTTATTGACCTTCACCAAAGTGATGTCCATGCACAAGGTCGAGGTCAAAGGTCAAGTTCACAGAGGTCACAACCTTGTTTGTGGGTTTTCGAGCTGTTACTCCAGTTAGAATTCATGGATCGCTATGAAATTTTGGAAATAGCTTCTAGGCATAGAGGAGGTGTTCCCAATTGTTTTTCAAGGTCATCCGTCAAATCCCAAGGTCACACAGGTAAAAAAGTGTCAATTTTGCCCGATTTGACGGTTTTCGCACCGTGACTCAAGTTTAATTCAATGAATGGCTATGAAATCTTAAAACAAGCTTCTTGGTATAGAGGAGAGGGGTTACTATTGATTTTCAAGGTCATCTGTCGAATCTCAAGGTCACACCGGTCAAAAAAGTGTCGATTTTGCCCCGATTTCAGTTTTCGCACCGTAACTAGAGCTCTCTGCTCTGCGCGGTGAGGCTCTGATGCTAACACACCAGCTCTCTGCTCTGTGCGGTGAGGCTCTGATGCTAACACACCAGCTCTCTGCTCTGTGCAGTGATGCTCTGATGCTAACACACCAGCTCTCTGCTCTGTGCGGTGATGCTCTGATGCTAACACACCAGCTCTGTGCGGTGATGCTCTGATGCTAACACACCAGCTCTGTGCGGTGATGCTCTGATGCTAACACACCAGCTCTCTGCTCTGTGCGGTGATGCTCTGATGCTAACACACCAGCTCTCTGCTCTGCGCGGTGAGGCTCTGATGCTAACACACCAGCTCTCTGCTCTGTGCAGTGATGCTCTGATGCTAACACACCAGCTCTCTGCTCTGTGCGGTGATACTCTGATGCTAACACACCAGCTCTGTGCGGTGATGCTCTGATGCTAACACACCAGCTCTGTGCGGTGATGCTCTGATGCTAACACACCAGCTCTCTGCTCTGCGCGGTGAGGCTCTGATGCTAACACACCAGCTCTCTGCTCTGCGCGGTGATGCTCTAATGCTAACACACCAGCTCTCTGCTCTGTGCGGCGAGGCTCTGATGCTAACACACCAGCTCTCTGCTCTGTGCGGCGAGGCTCTGATGCTAACACACCAGCTCTCTGCTCTGTGCGGCGAGGCTCTGATGCTAACACACCAGCTCTCTGCTCTGTGCGGTGATGCTCTGATGCTAACACACCAGCTCTCTGCTCTGTGCAGTGATGCTCTGATGCTAACCCACTGCCTCTGTCCCCCCACAGGGAGGTGAAGGAGGCAGCTATGTCTGAGTCGCCAGGCCCTGAGTGCGATCAGGCTGCAGAGAGCAGTGAGGGCCGAACGGAGGAGGTAAGGGGCCTCCGGGCACTTTGGAGCCTCAGGGGCTGACTGCTCGCAGAGGTGTGCGTCTGTGTGCACGTGTGAGAGAGAGACTGCTCGCAGAGGTGTGCGTCTGTGTGCACGTGTGAGAGAGAGACTGCTCGCAGAGGTGTGCGTCTGTGTGTGCACGTGTGAGAGAGAGACTGCTCGCAGAGGTGTGCGTCTGTGTGTGCACGTGTGAGAGAGAGACTGCTCGCAGAGGTGTGCGTCTGTGTGCACGTGTGAGAGAGAGATTGCATGCTGTGTCTGC
Source organism: Gymnothorax reevesii (assembly GCA_029721435.1). Lineage (NCBI taxonomy): Eukaryota > Metazoa > Chordata > Actinopteri > Anguilliformes > Muraenidae > Gymnothorax > Gymnothorax reevesii. Next base: position 13,702,033 of record CM056577.1, on the reverse strand, counting down.
ATGAGGGTTAATATTGTGGATCACTCGGTGAGAGTGTGAGTGTGTTTGTGAGAATGTATGTAAGACAGGGATTGCATGCCATAAGACAGTATACGAGAAGGGACTGCGTGTGTGTGCGAGGTGGAGAGAGTCTGATTCGAAGTGTGTGTGAGTGTGTGAGTGTGTGAGTGTGTGTGTGTGTGTGCGTGCGTGCGTGCGTGCGTGCGTGCGTGACTGCATGTATTTATAATAGGATCAAAGTTGAGAGTTTCAGTTTGAGAGGCTAATGTGACCTTGATACGTCTGTATGCGTGAGTATTTTTTCGCCCCATGGGTGTGTGTTTGTGAGTGAGAGTGCGCATTGAATGTGGACTCCTGATGATTGGAAATGCATTGCCCTCTAGGAAACATGGTTAATGCTTGATTTTTATGATCATCGTACTCCATCATAGAAATTAATCTGTTCAGATATTATTTATGTACTTATGTAGTCTGGAATAGTGGTTCCCAAACTCAGTCCTGGGGCCTCCCTGTATATGCTGGTTTTTGTTCCAACCAAAATGGCAATTGCAGGATTTTAAACAAGCTATTATGTTGTCTTAAATAACTGCTCTGAAATGAATGCTCCTCATTATCCTCATAAGGCATGGATATGCACACAGGCTTCAAAGAGTGAATTCTATATCCACATTGTGATATGAGTATTGACTGTATAAAAAGAGCGGGAGAAAATTCGCCCCAATGTCAGTAATCAACAGGCTCCTAAATGCTCAAACTACAATACATGGTGGAGGGAAAAAACCAGCAATATATTAGACTAGCAAATTACAGCCAAACCTGTTTTGTGTTTTTTTTTTTTTTTTTTTTTTTTTTTTTTTGTAAATGTATGAAAATTATTTTGAAAGAACTTTGGACTGTGCTCAGCAAGCTGATTTTTGGAGCTTACTGATTTTTCTCAGTTTCTGATTTGATCTGTCTAAAAATTGTTGCTTGAAATTACTTGTTACCAAGAAAAAAAACATTCTATCTGTTCAAGGGTCTTTGAGATTTTGTGGCACGCATGGATATTTATATAAAAATTTGGCTTAAGATGGCAAATGGCTTCTTTAGACACAATACACCTAATTAGGGTAAATTAAAAGTTAATTGAAATCCTAAGATGGCAATGATGCTTGGAACGAAAACCGGCAAATCCAGGGAGGCCCCAGGACAGAGTTTGGGAACCACTGGTCTGTTTCTTTCCTTAAATATTAAAGTTTAGACAGCTTTCCCAAAAGGCTATTAATATGTACTTGCAGATATCAGAGCAGGGTTCACTGACGTTATGGCTAGCTTTGCGCCATCTAAGCCTTGAGTGTCAGCCCCTCGCTATCCCCTCACCTGGGAGTGTCAGCCCCTCGCTATCCCCTCACCGAGGAGTGTTAGCCCCTCGCTATCCCCTCACCTGGGAGTGTTAGCCCCACGCTATCCCCTCACCTGGGAGTGTTAGCCCCACGCCATCCCCTCACCTGGGAGTGTTAGCCCCACGCCATCCCCTCACCTGGGAGTGTTAGCCCCACGCCATCCCCTCACCTGGGAGTGTTAGCCCCACGCCATCCCCTCACCTGGGAGTGTTAGCCCCACGCCATCCCCTCACCTGGGAGTGTTAGCCCCACGCCATCCCCTCACCTGGGAGTGTTAGCCCCACGCCATCCCCTCACCTGGGAGTGTTAGCCCCACGCCATCCCCTCACCTGGGAGTGTTAGCCCCACGCCATCCCCTCACCTGGGAGTGTTAGCCCCTCGCCATCCCCTCACCTGGGAGTGTTAGCCCCTCGCTATCCCCTCACCTGGGAGTGTCAGCCCCCCGCTATCCCCTCACCTGGGAGTGGCAGCCCCTCGCTATCCCCTCCCCTGGGAGTGTTAGCCCCTCGCTATCCCCTCACCTGGGAGTGTCAGCCCCTCGCTATCCCCTCACCTGGGAGTGTCAGCCCCTCGCTATCCCCTCACCTGGGAGTGTTAGCCCCACGCTATCCCCTCACCTGGGAGTGTTAGCCCCACGCTATCCCCTCACCTGGGAGTGTTAGCCCCACGCCATCCCCTCACCTGGGAGTGTTAGCCCCACGCCATCCCCTCACCTGGGAGTGTTAGCCCCTCGCTATCCCCTCACCTGGGAGTGTCAGCCCCTCGCTATCCCCTCACCTGGGAGTGTCAGCCCCTCGCTATCCCCTCACCGGGGAGTGTTAGCCCCTCGCTATCCCCTCACCTGGGAGTGTTAGCCCCACGCTATCCCCTCACCTGGGAGTGTTAGCCCCACGCTATCCCCTCACCTGGGAGTGTTAGCCCCACGCCATCCCCTCACCTGGGAGTGTTAGCCCCACGCCATCCCCTCACCTGGGAGTGTTAGCCCCACGCCATCCCCTCACCTGGGAGTGTTAGCCCCACGCCATCCCCCCACCTGGGAGTGTTAGCCCCACGCCATCCCCTCACCTGGGAGTGTTAGCCCCACGCCATCCCCTCACCTGGGAGTGTTAGCCCCTCGCCATCCCCTCACCTGGGAGTGTTAGCCCCTCGCCATCCCCTCACCTGGGAGTGTTAGCCCCTCGCTATCCCCTCACCTGGGAGTGTCAGCCCCTCGCTATCCCCTCACCTGGGAGTGTCAGCCCCTCGCTATCCCCTCACCTGGGAGTGTTAGCCCCTCGCTATCCCCTCACCTGGGAGTGTTAGCCCCACGCCATCCCCTCACCTGGGAGTGTTAGCCCCACGCCATCCCCTCACCTGGGAGTGTTAGCCCCGTGTGGGTGCGCACACTTGCGTGGTCTTGCTTGGGTGTGTGTACATGCGTCTGCTTGTGCAAGAGAGTGCGTGTGCGCTTGTGCAGAAGGGCGTTGAATGCATATGTGATGTGGCCTTTTGCTGGGGCTGTTCCCGGACAGAAACAGCAGGGGGCGCTCTCTCACTGTGGGCTGATTGTTTAAAACACCGCTGATTGCTCTGTTGTAAAGGTGCTCATGCCTCTTCCATTGCCCCTATTGGTACCTGGGTTACTACCTGCCTCAACACCCACCCAGCTATGCCCCACTGCGCTGGCTTTACCCGAAACAGGCCCTCCCCTGTCTGCCCTGCCACACAGACGGCTGAGAGGAGCTGCTGATTGGACTGTGAGGAGGAAGGGGTGTGGCCTATGTCTGCTGAAGGCCAGCCCCTATGCTTTGAGCCAACTGGGAGGGGGCTTAACCTGTCGCTCAAAAGGCCTGGCCCCGAGTTTTGAGCCATTCAAGGTGGCGTGGCCCGTCATTGCATAAGGTCATGCGGGCCACTCGTCGGGAGACTCTGACCGTCGGCGGCGAAAGCCTGACCAGCTACGCTCTCTGAGGCAAACAGAATGCTCTAAGAGATCATGGGCAGATGGGAGTGAAGCTGCTGTAAGAGCATCCAGGATTCTTTTTTGAAAAAACAAAAAGGAAAAAAGAAAGGAAAATTAAAGAATGAACAGAACTGTTATAAGAGGCCCCCCCCCCCCCCCTGTTTTTTTTGTGCATGACTGTCGGCGCAGCGTGCGAGTCTGCTTGGTGGCATCGCTCTTCCGGCCTTCTCCTCCTGGGGATGTACAAACTTGCTTCTGGGACAGATGGTTGATGCCTGAATTCAAATTGGTCAGGACCTTAAGAAAAATATCTTGTAGTCACCAGAGCTCCTGCCCAACGCCCCTGAAGGGACTCAAGCTTGTTTACACACAAACATGCCTCTCTTTTTGTCTGCCATTTTGTACGTATTTCACCTTAACCTGTGGACAGAACTGCAAATTTCTATCTCCTCAGTACTCTGAACTCAGCCTGGACTTCAGTTTGTATGTTTGAAAACTATGGACTTTAATTGAAGTGTCAACCCCCTCCCATGTTGCCCTTCTAAGAGAGAAGAATGCATTTCCAGCAGACGACAAACAGCTGTGACCTTGGGGTGGGCCAGGAGCCTGCAGTGGACTGGTCTGTCTCTGATTTGATGCATCCAATTGGCTGGGCTCCTCCTAGGGGTTGTGATGTGATGTGATGTGATTGGGCTGGAGACTCCCTAAGTAGAGTTTTGTTGGGAGAATATCTGGGAGAGCTTGGGGTTACACGAGCCATTCTTTCCATGGCCAGGACTTGTTTTCACCAAAGTCGCTTTTTGCATTGCTAGGCGGCGGTTCGTCTTTGCCCGTGGAGGGTCTGATGCTGGACTTTTAAAGTGAAAGATTAAAGAACTGAAAGAATTTTAAGAGGGGTATTCTCGGAATCGTTACACCAAACCCCTCTCTTCGTGCTTCATCTCCAGCTCAACAGTGTTCATCTTGGCCCCGCCCACTACCCGAGCACTTCACAGATCTTTGTTTCATTGGCCTGGGAAGGAACAGCTGGTTTCCTGGGCCGACCCTGCCCCACCTACTTCGCTGCTTGTGTGATGCAGGCAAAGGGGGCGGAGTCAAAGCAAGTGCAGCGCCTCGGTATCCAAGGGCTGGCCAGTGCTGTGTCATCCCTGCCCCCTGACAGATCCCTGTAAAGACCCATCATCTCCCTGGATTCCTCTCCTTGGCCCCAAATACCCACTTCCCCGCCCCCGAGAGACTGTTGCCTTACCTGGGGGAACTAAAGACATTTTCCAAAGCCAAATCCAAGAAAACAACTTCCCTGCAAAAACAAAAACCTCTTCCTGTTCATCCGACCAGTCAAGCGCACACTCGAAACCTTTTGAGTCCTGCCCGCACTCCTCAGCCAACCTCTGATTGGACACCCTTGTTGCCTAGATACAGTTCTCTCAGCTGTGCGATTGGGCCATAGCCGTGCCAGTGAGGATCAGGTGTCGAATGGTACCAGGATAAAACTTGTCACTTTCTCAGTTTAAGTATTTCAAAACTTTATTTTCTCTCCTCCTCAAGTTACATTTGTAAATGCATTTTTTTTCTCTAAAGCTCCTTGATGAATTTTGTAATTTTTATTAGTCTGGGAGAGCAGCCATTTTAAATTTTACAGTAACAGTGTGGCAGTGGCTCTGTGCTTAAAATCTCACAGGGCCCTGTAATTCCATGGTGGCGTCTCTGGTTTCCTCTCCACTGTAACCTGAGCTGATGGGGGGGCCTGTGGGCGTAGATGTGTAGTTGGGGGCCCGAGGTGTTGGGTGGGGGACCGGGAGCGACTCCGGCCCTGGGCTTCACACACGTGAACCGGTTCATGGTCTCCTGCACAGGGACACAGCGCGTTAAGTTCTCATGCGTGCAGTCTTTTAAATGTCTCTCTTGCCCAACTGTTACATACTCCTAGAACTCTGAACACAGAGGTACAGCATTCAGAATGACAAACACTCACCCAGTCCAAGACTTTTATTACAACTCATTACTCCCCCCCCCCCTTATATCTGGCATTAAATCTGGTTTATGTTTTGCCCCAGAAAATGTGGTTCAGCAAACAGAATGTTGTTTTCTATGTTTGGTGCTACTAGTTTATTGCTCTCCAGCTGATAGTCCATGTGCTATCGATGAAGGTGGGGCATCCGCTGTGGTCTTCGTCATTGTTTTACGTCAGCAAATTTATCTTGGAAAACTTCTGCCCAGCTTCATTTCAAATTTGGTATGGTGCGCTCTTGGGTCGCTGTTGACCAGGATTGTTCATAGCTCTGAAAAATTATCACATTTTCTTCTTTTATCTGGAAACTTCAAAATGGGTAGTGAGCTTCCTGTCTTTGTTGGTGAACGTTTGGGCAATTGGTCCTATTGTAATTTGTTTTAAATTAACGTGTTCAAATTTGCCCATCTGAATGGTGTGTTTTGAAGTCGTTATCAGTATATATCAGATTTTAATGATTATTACGCCTTCTAGGTGTCTTTCAGCTCGTCAGCTCAGCAGTCCAAACGTGGTTGGGAAAGGACTTTGTGCGCCGCAGTGAGCTACTTTGTATTCACTGGTGTACACACACATGCAGTCGCATGCGCACAAAAAAACACACACACACACACACACACACACAGGTCCTGGTCCATGGGCATGGATTCGCTATCTGTCCTCCATCTCCTTCAGGCGCACTCTGGGGTTTTTATTTTCTTTTATTTTTAAACCATTTATGGCTTTTGGTCTCTCTATCTCTCTCTCTCCCTTCTCTCACCCCTCTGTCAGTTTATCAGTTCCTTTTTCTCACCTGGCCCTCCATTTTGGGGGTTTTTTTTATCTCCTGTCTTTCTTTCAGGGCCCCACGCCTAAGGCGTTCACCGCACGGAAAATCTCCCTGGCCAGTAAGTGTCCCGTCGCCGCACACGAGCCGCGATGCCGCCGTCTTCCCCACTTCCCTTTCATGTGACTCATTTCCTGTCTGAAATGTAACATTCTTGTGAGGCTCTACTTCCTGTCTGATCATCTTTGTCGCAGTCAGTGTGTCACGTCCACTTTGTAGCTTCACTCTCCCACCACGTCTCACTGCCTCCCTTGCCCTTCCTTCCTCCCTGCATCTCTCACTTCTTCCCCCTCATCTCACTACTTCCCTGCATCTCTCTCTTTCTCTCATCTCACTTCCTCCCTGAGTTTCTCACTTCCTGTCCTCATCCCACTACTTCCCTATGTCTCTCACTTCCTCTCCTCATCTCGCTTCCTCCCCGCCTTTCTCACTTCCTTTCCTCATCTCACTTCCTCTGGTTTCTCTCTTGCCTTGTTTCTCTCTTCCCCTCCTTGTCCTCAATCCCTCCTTGCTTCTCTCACTCCTATGCGTGTCTCCCATCACCTCCTCTCCGCACCTCTCTCACTTGTTGTGCTGTGTGTGGGGCTCATTGCTGTCTCTCTCAGCAGTCACTAAGCCCTCCCCAGGAGCCCCCACCCCCTCACTGCCTCCCCAGGGGGAGGCAGAGGCTGGGGGCCCTGCGGGCAGGAAGAGGAGGTGGGGATCCAGCACAGCGGTAACCGCCAAGAAGCCCTCCATTAGCATCACTACAGACTCCCTGAAGGTACTGTTGAGAAAGTTACACTGGATGACCTTCCTGAAGTTTCTTACTTTAAGTTCCACATTACTTAGCATTGCCGCCTTTATGTTAGTGTGTAGAAACATTACTTTGCTTGACCTCCCTTTTGGTGCAGTAAAGGTACACGTCTGCATTACCTTCCTGGAGGTAGAACATTTATACTGTCGGAAACATTGCATTGCTTGACATCCCTGATAGTACTAAAGGGAGCAGTGCATTGCATAGCCTCTTTGAAGAAACTGCATTTGTGCAGCAGAGATGTTATCTCACGTGACCCAAATTGCAGTGCAGTGGAGAACACTGCATTGTATTTACTTCCTTGAGGATACAGCATTTCTGCAGCACAGGATCAATTTCTTGCATTGCCTCCCTGAAGGTACAGCACTCATACAGTTGGGAAACAATACTTCGCGTATGAGTGCAAGACCTGTCTACAGACGGATTTCCAGCAATAATGAATTCTTGGTCGGGTCAAAGTCGGTTATTCAGTGCTGTGCAGGTGCGCAGTGGTGGTGGAAGAAAAATAATGACCCGCTCGTGCTCACTAAGTAACGTCTTACCATGGAACCTCCCAGATTTCCATTGGAGCACCTTAATTTATGTTGCCGCCACTAGGGGCAGTATTTCGAGGCTAGAAGTAGTACTTGATTGTGGGCACTAATGAGGAAAAGAGATTGATTTAGATCAGTAAAATATAAAATAATCACATATCGCTAGAATGTTCATATGTATGGGGATTTTTGATAACGTTGTGAAATTGTTGTTTTGCATTGGTGTGTAACAGTAGTGTAGATCACAGTACATCGAAAATCTTCCCAACCTTTTATTTTCAGAAAAATCCGCATTTATGAAAAGTGCTCCTGTACGTGAATATTAGTGTGATGTTTATTTCGGATCGAATTTTGAATGCGGTAGAGGGTTAACGTGTAAAGATGTTGGTAATTTTATTTAGCAGACTGTAGCAACTTGTTTGTGCAAAATAAAAAAAAAATGTACAAAAAGTCTTGAATCTTCAAGGGGCAAGTTTCTTAAAGGGGCAACGCCACTTTTCCATATTAGTTTTGTGTTCTCCATATTAAGCATGGCGGGTCTTCCTAGACCTTTGGGTAAATGACCGAAAATAATTTATTAGGCCAAGTTAAATATCAGGGAGATAAAACATTGGGCTAATATCTTTGACAGCCTTCCATACCAAAGTACACAGAAACTCTCATGAAAACAGCCAACTCAGATCAAAAAAGGTTGGGCACCCTTGCTCTACATCAATGTCAATACACAGCAATATCATTGAATTTAATGAACTGATACTAAAAATGATACTTCCATCACCATAATCTGATGGCATATCATTAACATTGTGGAAGATTATTTGTTGCTTGATCTAAACAGAGAGGGCCATTTACCTAAGAACTTGTCAGAGCTTCTCTAGAGTGTCATTTAATCACCCTTGCACATACAGTACAAGTTTTGCACATGAATCAACTCAAGTGGCTGGAATATCTTCAATAATAATCTTTCTGATATAATGAAAAAAATCAAAATTAGAGAGAAATTTGAAGCAAATTTACATATACTGGTTGCTTGTACTTTGTTTACTGTTGTAACTCTGTATTGTAATAGCATTTTTGAAATGTACATTCTATCTTTTTATTCATGTAACCTGATAAGAGGTCATTGTGTCTTCCCACAAGACACTATTTGCCTCAATACCCTTACATTTTTTTAAAAGGTAAGCTTTAAATATTGGCACAATTTAGTGCTTTTTTAAATCTCAAATCTCTTGGCCAAACTGCCCTGAAATTGCACAAAATTTGACCATTTTTCAAAAATTTTCCGGAGGGGATTTTGCCCCTAGGGACTTCGGCACTTCGCCCATGCCAAAATATGTTCAGTTAAAAAAATATTTTTCCACTTGCACCCATGTTCGCATGACATCCCTGACGGTACAGTGGAGTTCACTGCTTTGCATTACCTCCCTGAAGCTACGACATCCACGCAGTAGTGAAATATGACCGCCTGCTCCTCCCCCGACAGTCTCTGATCCCGGATGTGAAGTTGGCGTCAGCGCCCGGAGGACAGGAAGCAGTGGTGGAGCTGCACCCAGAGGAGGGGCGGCTGTCTGAGGAGGAGGAGGGAGGCGCGGAGCGAGGTGAGGCCGGGGACCAGGGCCTGGACAAGGACCTGAAGATCCGCCGCACCGTCACTCAGGTGAGATTCTCACGCTCACGCGCATTTACTGTCATTTCATCTGCGCTCTTACCATCTAAAGGCACATGTACAGTGTGGAGCAGGCCAATCAGAATCCGTCATCCGCCAACCATTGAAAGCTGTAAGCTTGATGCTCCTAAAAAAACAGTTAATTTTGGTGCATAGTTGGACACACTGTGTGCAGCACACTTTCATGAAAAATAAACCCAAATGGTACATTGATTGCTTCGGGTGCAAATGAGAGCAATTAGCTGTATGACACGTGAAGATTTAAATTGAAACATGGCTTACCTTGCAGTAAAACAAAATGGAAGCCCCCTCCTCAACCATTGATAAACTGGATTGTTTAGAGTCCATTTCAGCAGAGAAAGCAGTGCAAATAAGCCTTGGCTTCTCATGAAAATCACCTGTCGTGTCAGCAACCATTTCAGTGTTTGTCAGTGATGTTCTAGGATGAGAGAAAGTTGGTTTACAAAACATGGAAACTTGATGCACAAACCAGAGTGCAATAGGGAGAGGCAGTGACCTGAAATGTATACGAGTGAACACTACTGATGAAATCTTTCACGTAAACTTGAGATTTTGACAGGAACAGCGACTTGGTCATCAAGAATGGATGTGTCGGAACAGTTTTGCATGAGAATGCTGTTTTTTTTCAACTATATGAGTAAATTAATACATTTATGCAATGTAAATCTTGCTATGCCCACAGTACCAATAGGGAGCACTGTGTTTGAAAATTTAGGATTTTCTAATTGGGGGGAAAAAACTTTGAAGCAAGAGATTAATTCTATCAAATGGCAGGATAACCATATGGGCCTCCCTGCTTTGCCAGGTCGTCCATGCAGAGACCCAGGAGAATGGACAGAACGAGGCAAAGAGGACGGAGGAGGAAGAGGAGGATGAAGGGGAGGAGGGGAGGGATGCAGAAATGGAGAGGGGGACCAAGGAGGAAAACAGTAGTGGCGCCAGCAGCTCTGAGGTCGCCTTGGAGACACAGACCCCTGCCGCAACCCGGGAGGTGGAGCTCAAGAAAGGTGATTGGTTGAAGGCGGTCCCCTCTCCTGTACCATCAGTGCTGCAGCTCTGCTTTGACTGGATGGTAGCCTTAGTGAGCAGGGGCTCTATTGTCCTGGGGTTCATCATTTTGAGACTTAATTTGACCAGCACTCCAGTCTAAGACCAGCATGGTCGCAATTGCGACCAAGATTTACGTTATGTGACTTACGTTCTCGCGCAACACTTCATGCACTGTGCGCCTATTCTGGGCTGCGATTCACTCCCTAATTATCAGCTGCCGGCCGCAAATTTTTTTTTCTGCAGGTCGGTTGGTACCATTACATACATCAGCCAATCACAGATCGGCTGTACTCATGCATCAATGAGAATGGCAAAGCATTTGACCTTGTCACTGTCAAATTTGTAAAACCTTGTCTGACAATAATGATGTAAATGCTCCACGCTACGCGAAATTACAAATACACTAACTGGTCTGATGCGGAAGTCCAATTGTCTACGTATTAGGCCTTGGCTTCAGTGACTAACACTGCAGATCGGCGAGCAATTTTCATGATATCAGAAAGTGTTCTCATTACCGGTTTTTTATTTCGCTATTTAGATTTTGCGCATTTCTAAGGGTAAAGGAAACGCACCTGGAGAGTGAGAACGATGTCCAACGTTATTAGCCCAAAAACAGTCTGCTTCGTGACCGTAGACTGTTCGTGACACAGTCTTGAGTCTTGTTGATACCAGCTATGGGTGCTTGTATCCAGTGGCGAATGGTTTTATTTAGCCTTTTATTTAACCTAACCTTCTATCCTGATGGATTAGGTTGGATGCGCACTTCCACTCTGATCTGAAGTTCCGCATGTTCATGATTACTCATGCAGTATGTATGAAATTGGTGACTGGTTGGTCCGAGTGCAAGATTATTTATGAGTCCCTTACTGAAAATGGAGGGCTCTTGAATGCAAGAAAATGAAATTTTGCACGAACATCCACTCGGACTCAAGGATAAAGGGATTAGATTTTGGTGGTCAAAGGCAGAGGTCACTGTGACCTGAATTTTTACACTTTTGTTTCTATTGGCGAACTTGTGCATTAAAAGACACAGCTGATAAACTTCAAAGAAAGTGACCTTTAGAAGGACAATAGACAACGTGCTAAACGATAACTTAAGCAATACTTAGGCAAAGACACTTGACTGTGGAAGATTGCTTCCCACTGTAGCTGACAGAGCGCAGAAGTATGCAGCCCCGTTGTGGTATTACTCGTTAATGCTGTGCGTGATCGGTTTCATCTGCCAGTGATGTTATTCCACATAGACAATGAAAGGGGGTGAGGATATGCCATTTCCCTGCTTTCTCTTCAGTGGCATCCTTTTATCGATTCCTGTCCTTGTCTCCTCCAATCAGTGGAGCTAGGAGCAAGGGAAGGAAGGTTGTTTGGGGGATAAGCGATTGGGTGGAATCCTGCTCCCCTTCCCTGACCTATTTGCTAAACTCTCCCTCTCCTACCTCCCTAGTGACCCCTAGCGACACGCTGGTGCGCCGCTCAATCAGCCAGCAGAAGTCAGGCGTGTCCATCACTATTGATGATCCTGTGTGCTCCGCCCGCCAGCCCTCGCCTCCCCGGGGCAAAGTCACCAGCATTGTGCACATCTGCAACCTGGTGAGACCCTGAAATACCTCTACCCCTGCTACACCGAACATCCAACACCTCCCCCGTATCCCCTCTACGCCAAACATCCAACACCTCCCCCGTATCCCCTCTACACCAAACATCCAACACCTCCCCCGTATCCCCTCTACGCCGAGCATCCAACACCTCCCCCGTATCCCCTCTACACCAAACATCCAACACCTCCCCCGTATCCCCTCTACGCCGAGCATCCAACACCTCCCCCGTATCCCCTCTACGCCGAGCATCCAACACCTCCCCCGTATCCCCTCTACGCCGAACATCCAACACCTCCCCCGTATCCCCTCTACACCGAACATCCAACACCTCCCCCGTATCCCCTCTACACCAAACATCCAACACCTCCCCCGTATCCCCTCTACGCCGAGCATCCAACACCTCCCCCGTATCCCCTCTACGCCGAGCATCCCACACCTCCCCCGTATCCCCTCTACACCGAACATCCAACACCTCCCCCGTATCCCCTCTACGCCGAACATCCAACACCTCCCCCGTATCCCCTCTGCGCCGAACATCCAACACCTCCCCCGTATCCCCTCTACACCGAACATCCAACACCTCCCCCGTATCCCCTCTACGCCGAGCATCCAACACCTCCCCCGTATCCCCTCTACGCCGAGCATCCAACACCTCCCCCGTATCCCCTCTACGCCGAGCATCCAACACCTCCCCCGTATCCCCTCTACACCAAACATCCAACACCTCCCCCGTATCCCCTCTACACCAAACATCCAACACCTCCCCCGTATCCCCTCTGCGCCGAACATCCAACACCTTCCCCGTATCCCCTCTACACCAAACATCCAACACCTCCCCCGTATCCCCTCTACACCGAACATCCAACACCTCCCCCGTATCCCCTCTGCGCCGAACATCCAACACCTCCCCCGTATCCCCTCTACGCCGAACATCCAACACCTCCCCCGTATCCCCTCTACGCCGAGCATCCAACACCTCCCCCGTATCCCCTCTACGCCGAGCATCCAACACCTCCCCCGTATCCCCTCTACGCCGAGCATCCAACACCTCCCCCGTATCCCCTCTACACCAAACATCCAACACCTCCCCCGTATCCCCTCTGCGCCGAACATCCAACACCTTCCCCGTATCCCCTCTACACCAAACATCCAACTCCTCCCTCGTATCCCCTCTACGCCGAACATCCAACACCTCCCCCGTATCCCCTCTACACCAAACATCCAACACCTCCCCCGTATCCCCTCTACACCAAACATCCAACACCTCCCCCGTATCCCCTCTACACCAAACATCCAACACCTCCCCCGTATCCCCTCTGCGCCGAACATCCAGCACCTCCCCCGTATCCCCTCTACACCAAACATCCAACACCTCCCCCGTATCCCCTCTACACCAAACATCCAACACCTCCCCCGTATCCCCTCTACACCAAACATCCAACACCTCCCCCGTATCCCCTCTACACCAAACATCCAACACCTCCCCCGTATCCCCTCTACGCCGAGCATCCAACACCTCCCCCGTATCCCCTCTACACCAAACATCCAACACCTCCCCCGTATCCCCTCTACACCAAACATCCAACACCTCCCTCGTATCCCCTCTACGCCGAACATCCAACACCTCCCCCGTATCCCCTCTGCTCCGAACATCCAACACCTCCCCCGTATCCCCTCTACGCCAAACATCCAACGCCTCCCCTGGATTTGTAATCTGGGTCCAAATTTAGGGATACCTGCATTAGGCTATAGGCTGACCCCTGTATTGCCCTTTGACCTCCAAACAGGTGCGCCCCTTTACTCTGGGACAGCTGAAGGAGCTGCTGAATCGCACTGGGACGGTGGTGGAGGAGGGCTTTTGGATCGACAAGATCAAGTCACACTGCTACGTCACAGTGAGTCATTCTGCTGCCTAGTCGCTGGCGCCTGTACCCGTGGCTCTCTGGGTCAACACAGTATATGGCTTTTAGCCTGTGTGGCCACATTATTACGAGTCTCATAAATTCATCAATGCTGACACCTCCTGCTGCCTTACAGCGTCAGTTGCTCCCTCAGTTGTAATTTTAGCTTTGCTCTTTCAGTACTCCAGTACAGAGCAGGCTGTGGCCACCCGGGCCGCTCTCCACGGGGTGAAGTGGCCCCAGAGTAACCCCAAATTCCTCAGCGTGGACTTCTGCGAGCAGGACGAGGTGAGTGCACGTCGGCTTTTGGGGCTGGATACTCTGCTTTTAAACCTGCTTGTTCTCACAACTGCCAGCCCTCTGCCTTCTGCCGTTTCACTCCCTTTCCTCCTTTATTCTTCTCCTCTCCCACGTTTTCTCCTTCCCTATTCCTGTTCTCTCTCCATCTTTCCTTCCCTGCCCTTTCTCCCTCTCTCCCCATCTCTCACTACTTCTGTGAGGCTTCTCCGTGCCGCCTTGTCCTTGTTAAAGAGCTGACCTCCTGCTGTTGGCTTTCTCTCCAACCCCCATATTGCCACCTTCGGTTCCTGTTCATGCCCTGAGAATGGGATGTGCCGTATCGTGATTTGTGCAAAAGTCTCCATGACTGTGGATCTTGAGTTAAATGTCCCTGCAGCCCTGCTCCAGCTGCACAGTGAGGTTCGCCTCAGAAGGGCAGATCCCCAGGAACAGGGTTGTAGCAGCTCTCCTGTGCAGCGGAGAGTTTCACACTCCAGCCTCGGACGCTCACTACATCTGCTGCTTTCTGGGGTTTCCGTTTGATCGGCCACTATTTCAGGCCTGGCGAATGAGGGGTGTGGACTGTGCAGCCGGGGCAGGAGGAGGTATGGTGCACAGGTCCCAACAGGTGCGGGGGGCTGAGATTGCTGCTGTTCAGGATGGTATACCCCTTACCAGCGCTATTCAACCTTATCCAGGAAGAGCCGGTGTGGGCACAGGCTTTCATTCCTATCAAGTCCTTACACGCCTGATACTAATCAGCCGCAAGAGACTGCTAAAGAGCTTGATTAGTAGTATCAGGTTCGTTAGTGCTTGGTTAGAATGAAAGCCTGCACCCACTCCAGCCCTTCTGAAAAATGCTGAATAGCCCTGCGCCATCTTCAACAGCTCCCCTTGTAAAACCTGCATCACAGACGCCCTCCTGCCAGCTGCAAGTGCCCCTGACTGAGGCTGGGGCTTTAGAGCTGGAGTTAGATCCCCAGTAATGCGCTGAGTCTGCCCACCGCTCCGAAGTAACTAGGATCGCTCCAGTTGGGGCTATTCCACAAGGTGCAATAAAAATTTGTGGGGTTTTTTTGTAATTTAATCAAAAAACATTTGACCGACAGCATGTTTTTCTGATGAGGATGCGCTCAGAGATGATGCCCAATGGAGCCGCCTGGAGAGAAATGGGGTAATGCCCCTCAGCCAGTGAGAAGGGAGTTTTATCTGCAGTCTACATTTTCAGTATTGCACTTAATTTCACCGTTGTGATTTATTTCAAAAAGGGGTCTGTTAATTTCTATTTCTTGCCCAATCCCCTTGGGAAGTGAAGTCAAACCATGAGGGACACTGGGAGTGAAAGGGTTAAGGGCCCAATGGTGCAGTTTTTCCCAGCTTCACCTCTCCAGATGCAGGTCAGAATCCTGGGCCTCACCAGGAGCTCGGACCGGCGGCTACGTCTGCCAGTTGAGCAGTCGGGTCCCCTGCCATCCGCACGTTTGCGTGACACGTGTGACCTGTTCCTCGCCTCCACAGCTGGACTTCCACCGGGGCCTGCTGACGGTGGAGCGTCCTGGGGAGGAGGATCGCGGAGGGGCGGTTGGCGGTGGGGGAGGGGCTCCCCCGCCCCTGCTGCCGGAGAGGGAGCGCGGGCCGAGCGGCAGCGTGCGGGACCAGTGGGCGCAGCGCGAGAGAGAGATGGAGCGCCGAGAGCGGACGCGAGCCGAGCGCGAGTGGGACAGAGACAAAGTGCGGGACTTCGGGAAGCCCGGGGACGACCGGGAAGGAGGGTCCAGGCGCTCACGGTCACGGGACAGAGAGAGGAGGCGCAAGGAGAGGGGAAAGAGCAAGGAGAGGAAGACCGATAAGAAGGGTGAGGCCCTGCTGAATTCTGCTGCAGTTGCATGTTTACACCACCAGGGGGCAGAGTGGTATGATGGTTAAGGTATTGCAGTTACAATGAGCAGTTTAAGGATGCAAGAATGCCGTAGAGTAAGGTGTTCCATCTGTATTCCTGTTGTACGGTGATACAGCTGTGTGCAAGTTTGCACGTCAGGGAATGTGCAGTATGAACATGTCTGTCAGCCCCTTGAACAGTGAACCATTTGAGGATCATCTTTTTGCTTCTAGCCTAAATGCTTGTTGGATCCTGGGCTCTGACAATAAAAGCAGTCTGATGGGTTTCCCCAACATTACAATACGGCAAAAGCTTTAAGTTTTAATGCTGTTTCAGGGGTTGGGAAGGACAGCAAGCCCATGGGCCAGTGGCCCGTGTCATGGAAAATCAATGATTAACGGACATATTCAGTTATGTTCAAAATGTGTCTGAAATTAAATAAAATTCCAAATCTGAAAGATATTGCAAAACAACTGTCACAGTGGCATGACATACAACATTCAAAAAAAATAGCATTTTTGTAGCAACATAAATGGCACCAAAATAAATTACTAAAATTCAAATGAAAACAAAATGGTGTCTGTAGTACCAAAATAAATTATCAATAAAAGTGCTGATTTTAACACAGAAAACCTTCTCATCACCTTGACAGAGTCAACAAATTAAGTTATCACCAAAATAACATAAATAAAGTAATAAAATCTTGTCTGAACATTAGCTAAATCAAATGAACTGAGTCAATCACTGTGAAATTTTTAGCGCAAAAATGAAACACTAACACAGTGGAAAGTCTGTTGCGAAAAATAAAATGGTGCAGATATGATTGGTGAAGAGTAAAAATGCAGATCGAACTTGACTCACAGTAGCCTTTTTGGAAAATGTAAACGAAAGAAGGCCTTGCAAAACCCCTGTAAGTGAAAAAGAAACCGTAAAAAGCAATGAATTTATGCTTTAATTTGTTTACTTTATGCATTTCTGTTCCAGAAAAGGCGCAAGTCTTGCTCAAAATCAACCAGGCTGCCAGATGAAGTCAGGTCGGCGTCTCTTATTTAGGTGCAAATCAATCTGTGGTCGTAGTTTTCGCCAGTTAACTTAAATGCTCGTGAGGGTATGTTTTTCTTTTGATATTTGACCGCAGGGGTTTAAAATATTAAGACGCACGCAGGCAGTCACTCCTCGTGAAACGGTAATGACAATGAAATTCATGCTCAACGCGCGATTAAGAAAGTTTCCGCGTGTAAACCTTAAAAAGCTTTTGTGAAATCGGCCCAATGTATCGTTTTTTCATGGGAAAAATGAGGCGCGTCCCTGGGACGCAGGAACAGTGAGTTTACTGCGTCCTTTCAGATTTTTTTTAATGCGTCATGGACGCAGGACGCGTACCTAGCAACATCACTTCATACATTTTGTTTTTAATCTTTAGCAATAAAATATTGCTGAAAAGAATCGTTACTTGATGCATAAGATTATGCACTCAAATACACAAAAGGGAAGTCGACCGTATCGGTTTCAGACTTTCAGTTAAACTACTGGCTGTGGCATTAGTCTGCTGAAACACTAGTGAGTAATTCTTAGTTTTTGAATTTACCCTCACAGTTCTCTACCATCTTTTAGCGTCACTGGCTGCAGCTCCTCTACATTGACAAGTGTGAAAATTATTTGACACAGAAGTAATCATGGCTAGAGGATGTGCCTATCCCACATGGTGATACAACCCCGATAAGAGTTCCTAACACACATTTTTTTTCCAAGTTTTCTTTGGTGAATTACAAGAAAACACGACGCATCCATGGTGCCAGTACTGATTTGCATATCATAGTTATTAAATTGGTGCAGTGTGGCTGTTAAAACTTCCATACTTCCCATGATATTGAAGCTTTAAGTTAGTTTCAGTACAAATCTTGAAATTACACATTTTGGCTTAAGATTGTGACCCCTAACATTGGCATACAATTGATTTAATTGCAGTTTTTATCAGTGTCCTGTATGCCTTTCGGCTTTAAAAATTTCATTCAGCCATCTTTAATACACATGAAGTAATGAGGGCTCAAAAATACGAGAAAAAATGATGCAGAATTTCGACCAACTCCCATGTACTTTCAGTGCCTGTAGCTCAAAAAATGTTCACAAAATCAAGGTAATATTTGTTGCGGATTCATTAAATATACTTGTTTTTGTAATAGAACAATCAGCTCATTCCGAGGGGGTCAGGTGGGAGGCATTTGAAGATTTTATATGGAATGACGCCATATATACTGAGCAACAAAAGAAACGCAAGTTAGCCAGTTAGTCAATGTACTCTTATGGTTACACAGTCAAAGTGACCGCAAAATTAGAAAAGCTTTATATAACGAGTGTAAATGTGCATGCGCTGGTAATAAATTTGCTTTTCTAAAATAATTATGCGCAAACTTATTTTCCAGTCTGCGTTTAACTTGCGTTTCTTTTGTTGTTAAGTATATTATGAATAATTAAGAAATTACCGAACGAATAAGTAGGAGAAAGTAAAATCTCGCATAATACCTCAAATTGCAAATTAATGTTAATCCTGAGTGAACGTAAATGATTCCCCATCGCAAAAGTGTACCCTCCGCGGCCACCTAACCTTTAAAAGCATCACTACATTAATAAACAATTCAATTGTGCTAAAAACGCCATAGCTACCTCCTGACTGGTGAATATTCCACTACGTGAAGTTTTAAACGGTGTCCTCGCATTATACAAATAAATGATGGCTTCCATGCGAAAGATGCAAGTTTTATTTGGTTATTTGGCTCTAAATGTATGTAATGGATTTGGCACCACTAGTCAGACTGCAGTGACCAGCATCTGTAACCGTGCTTCGAAGGCTGAATTTGGCGTAACCGGCGGGCTTCAGCTCCAAATTCTCGTCAAGCTAGTTGCAGTTTTTACGATGTTTGTTAACTTTTAAGTTGAATTTGTACTGCACCGATATAATGGAGATGCGCCTATAAATAACGTGTTTCGCATTACTGTAGCTAATGTATAACAACTCAGTCTTAATGTTCACCGATCCGATCAAAGACACGAAACTCATGAATGCGCGGAAAGAATCTTAAATGTTGCTTAGAACCAACCACAAGCTACAATTAAAACGCACATTTGTGAGCATATTTAAGAAGGGCTTAATGTGGCTATGAGAGATGTTACACGTTAGTTTCACATATGTATAAAAAAACAATTAGGCCGAATATGAAATGTTCAAATGAATTGTACGCATCAATATTACCTTAACTCTGAATTAATAATAATTTATTATAAGAGTAATTTAATTAATTTAAAGTTAATTTATTCAGAGTAAACACAGGCCAGGATTGAGAATGAAGGACTGTCACGGCAATACCTGCTGCGCCCCGAATGGTTTATTCTATTGTGTTGTTTGCAATTGCTCGGCCAAAGCAAAAGTGCATCAACGAAACAATCGACCACACTCCTACATGTGGACAGCCCTCTTGCTTTTTCTAAAAAAAAAACGCTACTGTTCATTTGTTCGATCCAGAATGAATCTGACCTACTTTCTTTTGTCGGAAAATCGTACATGATGATTGAAAGTGAACCCTGAACCTTTTCCATCAACAACTGTCAATTTGCACAAGTACACAGTCTCTGACTTGGAAAACAATTAAGAAATAGTTTTTAAATACGTACGCAATTAGTATTACAATGCTCGGTTCCGAGACTGTCATTTGATACTGCATATTTATATGAATGCAACGTGATAAAGAACTTTGTCACGAACTCATTCTGCTGAGAGAATAAACTCCCAACTCAATCTTTCATGCGATGGAGATTTTAACAGCCTCGCAACGGTGATGGACTGTACGTGGGCCTGGAACTAGAATTGATCGATCATCAGAACGTAGGCTACTCGATCAACTGCAATCAGTAGAGTTTGTTCAAAGAATTTTGGTATTGTATAATAGGAAAAAAATATAAACTTACTTGGGACACGGGCGCATTCTTGGCCCGCTGAGTGGCTTTATAATGCACCGTATTTTTTAATTTATGCACCATTTGTGCCTGGCGCGTCCTTCCCAACCCCTGTGTTTGTTCTTGTCTGTTCGTCACATCCTCGTGTTCTAAATTAAAACCAATTTGCAGACCCTTGCTAGTGTTGTTTCGCCCAGCATTGTGCCAACATTGATTTTTGTGTGTGTGTGTGTGTGTGTGTGTGTGTGTGTGCGTGTGTGTGCGTGTGTGTGATGCGATACAGAGAAAGCCCCAGAGGAACCCCCTGCCAAACTGCTGGATGACCTCTTCTGTAAAACCAAAGCAGCTCCCTGCATCTACTGGCTGCCTCTGACCGAACAGCAGGTAAAAAACATGGCGCCTACACACCTGTTCATGTTCACTCCTGCCTATTTAAAACGCTCCCACCCCCGTATGCGACTGAACACTCATCCATGCTGCTCATTGGCTGTTGGGAAATTTATGATTGGTGCTATGGTCCTCCAACAACTATCTTTGTTCAGGGCTTCTTCCAATATACGGTCTGCTACCCTGCAGTAAAGTACTAGCGCTCAGCCTTCTGGCTCATTCTTTTCATTCGTTGTACGTAGCGACTGCTGATGAGGGCTGGACTGGTGGAGAGTTTTCAAACGGTCGATTTAGTACTGGCTTTTTCCGGCTTATCAGAAAACCTGCTAGTGTCGTCTCCTGGACGAGGTGGAGTACTGCAGTACTGGTGCCAGCTGTCGCTACAGATAGTTGATCATGTGAACAATGTAACTTATAGCCTAGGGTGCAAAATTCACAACTTTGTCCACCTGCCAAATGGGTGGTGAATGTCAATTTTACTCACCACTCAATAGATAACCATAGTGTTTTTGATGGTGAGCCATTTGTGGATTTTTCCATGCTTTGGCTGGAGGCTGGGACTAATTTCGGTTTCTGATCATTACATGCGAAAGACATGTACATCTCAAAACTCACTCTAAACCTCATATGGGTGACCATCTTGCGCAGAGTAAATATAAAGATTTTTTTCATCACGTTGAGGCAAAACTGAGTAATTATTTATCCTGAACACCTGACCCCACACCTGATGATGATGAGTTTTGACCCGATGCTGAAGCCCTCCACCACAGTTTCAAAAAATCCTGGGGGAAACCCTGCCTTCCCTGTATTTACACGATTTCCGTCAGATCGTTGATACGTCCATGATGATCTTCAATGTACTAGGCCTATATAGAAAAATGAGTTTAAGTTAAAAAAAGACAGATAAATGTTTCTCCGTTATAATGTATCCATCTCAAGGAAAGTACGACTCAATTTTAACCTTAAACAAAATATAAAGCTTGGAGAGAGACATTTCAATTGACATGTAACAGAGCAGAGCTTGCAAAACCCGTTCGTGACGTCACCCAAAACAGGCCTCTTTCCTTGCACCACATTCTATTAAAGTACTGTCGTTTCATGCGTTCTCATATCGATACTGTGACGGAATGACATTAACATTGCATTCTTTGCTTTCTAGGCTTTCCCTCGATGTCGAAATTGGCATATTTCAGTTTATCCTTTGAATCCCTACTTTAATTGAAGTGCTCTTTTGCACCCCCTGCTGGTTTTGTATGAAAGCCTCGGGACTGAGATGACCCCACCAGACCCTGGGCCCTGACAGCGATGGCTGTAGTGGGAATTTTCTGGGTTGAGAAGGGTTAACAGTATGTGGTACTGACGACTGCTCCTCTGCGCCCCCCCCAGGCACTACAGAAAGAGACGGACCGCGCCGAGCGGATGAAGGAGAGGGAGAAGAGAAGGAAGGAGATGCAGGAGGAGGAGGAGCGCAAGAGGGAGGAGGAGCGGCGCGAGCGAGCGAAGGGGCGGGCCGAGAAGGAGGCGGGGCCGGCCGGAGGAGGAGGGGGCGGAGCAGGGGGAGGGACGGGGACCAGCGGCGCGGCGTCGGCAGGAGGGGGCGGGGAGCGCGACAGGGAGAGGGAGCGAGACAGAGAGAGAGATAGAGATCGGGACAGAGAGAGGGAGAGGGACAGAGAGAGGGAGAGGGGGAGAGACAGGGAAGGAGATAAGAGGAGGGAGGGGTATCGCAGCCGACCCGCGGGGGGGCAGGGCGGCACCAGACGATCCCGCAGCCGCAGTGACCCCCCGCCTCGGGACAGACGGCGCTGAGCGGCGAGGGGGAGGGGCTGAGGGAGAGGACCGCGGCGAGATCACGCGCACCTCACCCCTGGTACAGAGCACTGTGTCACTGCGCCCATTGGCTCCCATATAAACTCTCGAACACACGCACACACCCCAGTACTGAGCCGTTAGACTGTGTCCACAGACTCTGACATAGTCTCGCAAAAACACACACACATACTCCACCTAGTACTGAGCTTTACGTCATGGTGTCCATTGACTCCCATTAAAACTCTAAAGAACACACACACTGGCTGGCATGACCTTTACATAAACTTTAAAATCATACACGCACCTGTAATTCTTAGCTGTGTTACTGCGTCCAAGAACATACACCCAGTACCTAGCAGTGTGTTACTGCGTCCCATGACTTCCATATAAACTTGAAATCATACACACACCCCCATTACTGAGCTGTGTTTATCCGTGGCAATCCATACTGCCATCCACACTGTCCACTGGCTCTGACATGAAGGGCACAAAATATGCACTCGGGCAGAGACGCGCTCGCTCACGCACGCTCAATCGCACACGTCCACACGTTATTCTGCGCGGTGCGTTCGCTGCCACACGCTCCCAATCAGTGTAGCACACTCACATCAGGTGCTGCACAGGCCTGCATGCAGAATTTCTGGGTCGGTCCGTTGCCAGGGCGATGCTCCCTCGGTCGCTCTCTCTCTACCAGGCGGTGGCTTCCAAGTAAAAATCAGCCCCCTGCCCACCGCTCACCCAATCAGCCCGTCCTTCCGGTCCCTCATTGGCTGGGTCCCTCTGTCACTCATGCAGCTTGGCACTGCCCCCCTCTCCAGAGTCCCTGCTGATCAACCCTTTTGTGGCTGGTCTTTCTTGAGAAGTTTGGGTTATTTTATCGGTTTTGTTTTCGTGTCTCCTGCCCCAGTGTTTCCAGATTCGCATTCTCGCTTTCTCTGTGTTTCCAGCTTGTAAATTCAGGCTCCCACCCAACCCAACCCCCTCATGAGTGGCTGGAAGAGCAGGCCGAGTTCCCAATCCCCCCCCCCCCCCCCCCCCCTTCTGGCCTGCTGTCTCTGGATCGTCGTCCTCCCCGCTCCCTCCTGAACATCTCCTCTGCTCTTCATGTTGTTCAGGAGTGGCCCAAACCCCCCCCCGGCGTGTTTGGTCTCTGCATTAATCAGACCCACCGTATCTGAGTGGATGGTGGAGAGGCGAGCAGTGGGCCAGGGGTGAAATGAGTCTAATATTCATAGAAAGACTGTTTTAATATTGTTTTTTTTTTATCTTATAATTTTAGTACAAAAACTAATTTTGCTTTTCTCTTGCTTTGTTTGTTTTTTTTTCCTGTAAGTGCTCAATGTACAAAGAATAAAAAAAGGTAAAGTTTAACGGCTGACCGACTGTTCCTGCTGTTTTTGTGCTGCTCATACATCGATGTAATAAGGGCAAAGCTCTCTGCTCCCATTGGCCTTCTAGGACCAGGACGTTTGAGACTGAATGTAATCCACCGGAAATGGTTGAGGCACGTTTGTCACAGCACTCAGGAATTGAGTCCCTTGAAGTCTTCCCAAGGGGAAAAAAAAAAAAAAACAATCAACAATTCCCATTGTGTGAAACGGCTTGGTTTTGTGCCTTGGAAACAAAATGGCCCCTATTCTTGAGCTGCCGCTACTCTATCCTGGGACTTTACATGGTGATTCATGGTAGCAACCATTAACGAACATTCCATTCATTTCCAAATGATTGCGCTGCCTTTTTCACCATCTTTGGTCGTGTGATTTTACGCTCAATTTACAAATACTTGCATATTTAATGGTGAAAAATTTTGTGACAGCTTTGCAGGTTGTATATTTAAGATCCTGTCTCTTCAAGGCTGTTTTTAGGATATCTTTAACCCCACTCGATTATGATTGGCCAAGGTTAGTTCAGAAAGTCGTCCTCCATGAATTGAAGGGAGCACAATAGAAAGTTGGGGTTTTACTGCTGAGGAATATTTGTTAGAATTAATTTTAAGCACACATTGTTGGTATGACCGGTGTGTGCCAGATGTTATTGCAGGCCTTTTGGCAAGAATAAACTACCGCAACTGTTTCGGATACGTCTTATTTACAAGTCAGTCGATGTTTTTGTTTAGTTTTATAATATATGATTCTATTGGAGGCAGTTAGAAGTCATAAAGTAGAAACGCTTTTCTTAAGGATGACAACTTGCGCATTTATTGTCACAAAATATTTATTAATACATCTGCTGTAATTTCTCGTTGGATGCCCAAAATTTAAATCTTGCTCGTGCGACTAAATGTCGATAATTTGCCGTGGCGTAATATTGGTCTTAATAATGTAAGACATTGGCTTGTACACATTTGCAAATTGATAACTATACCATTAAATCAGAATATACATTTTTTAACTGTATACCTAAGGTGGATAAGTGATAATTTTTCCCAAATGTGAAAACATAATCAGTCCCGCTGAGAACAGTTTTTAATCTGGGCTACCCCATGACACTTGCAACTGAGAAGGGCTTTATCGCGTTAATTTGTCAGTAACAGCCAATGTTCATTCTTGGGATTAGCTCTAAAATGATGAGTAAAAGGTCAGTACACTTAACGTTCAACCGTTTGATTTGACTAAACAAGTCACCACTTTCTTGACTGATAAGTACATCACCAACTGCGCAAAAGAAAATTTGTAGCAAAAATTACTTCAGGCGTTTACACTATACTACAAAAATAATGGACGTCATGTTGTCCAACAAAAAAATTTAAACGCTTATTTGAACTTTTTTTGCGATGGGGATTGTAGTATCTTCTTAATGGCAGGTTAACTCTATGTTGGCGTAAACGGCTCTTCTCTCCCGAGTGCAACCTTTTTACGTCATCACTCCCAGAGGGCACTGGGCACGTAAAACATTGAGGATTTTTAAAGCAATGACAATATTTTACGTGCTTGTAACAACATATTTTAGTATAATAGATAAATTGTGGCTTATTAAGGCCTACAAGTCATAATAGTTGGGGTTCCCTTTAAGAGGTTATCAATATGGAACTGAAGAGATTTACATCAATTAAGATTCCCAGATATTCATGAGACCACAAACTCAATAGGAGCACCTTTTGTGGATGTAATTGATGGAAGAACTGCTGGCGCCATCTTTTTGTGTGAAAATGGCGTACTCTAGGTTTTATCGGTATTTAGTACTAGTTTAAGACGGGATAAGTCTGACAATGTCATGCAGACTGTGTTGAAAGACCTGGGAAACATTGCACAACAATAAACTTGTATCATCAGCATAAAGATATGAGGACGCATTAGTAAATATTTTGACCGACATTGTTGATGTAAATTGCAAAAAGAGTGGGTCATGAAACTGAGCCTTGTGGCGCACCATTGGTGACCTTTAAATACACTCAACAAAAATATAAACGCAACACTTTTGTTTTTGCTCCCATTTGTCATGAGATGGAATGAAAGATCTAAAATTCATTCCAGATGCACAATATTACCATTTCTCTCAAACATTGTTCACAAATCTGTCTAAATGTGTGATTGTGAGCACTTTTGCTTTGCTGAGACAATCCATCTCACCTCACAGGTGTGCCACATCAAGATGCTCATCAGACACCATGATTAGTGCACAGGTGTACCTTAGACTGTCCACAATAAAAGGCCACCCTGAAATGTGCAGTTTTTGCTTTATTTGGGGTCTGGGGACTCAGAACCAGTCAGTATCTGGTGTGACCACCATTTGCCTCATGCAGTGCAACACATCTTCGCATAGAGTTTATCAGATTGTCAATTGTGGCCTGTGGAATGTTGGTCCACTCCTCTTCAATGGCTGTGCGAAGTTGCTGGATTTTAGTGGGAACTGGTACGCGCTGTCGTATACGCCGGTCAAGCACATCCCAAACATGCTCAATGGGTGACATGTCCGGTGAGTATGCTGGCCATGCAAGAACTGGGACATTTTCAGCTTCCAAGAATTGTTTACAGATCCTTGCAATATGGGGCTGTGCATTATCTTGCTGAAACATGAGAGACGTTCATGGATGTATGGCACAACAATGGGCCTCAGGATCTCATCACGGTATCTCTGTGCATTCAAAATGCCATCAATAAAATGCACCTGTGTTCTTCGTCCATAACAGATGCCTGCCCATACCATAACCCCTCCACCACCATGGGCCACTCGATCCACAACATTCACATCAGCAAAGCGCTCACCCACACGACACCACACGCGCTGTCTGCCATCTGCCCTGAACAATGTAAACCGAGATTCATCCGTAAAGAGAACACCTCTCCAACGTGCCAGACGCCATCGAATGTGAGCATTTGCCCACTCAAGTCTGTTACGGCGACGATCTGGAGTCAGGTTAAGACCCCGATGAGGACGACGAGCATGCGGTTGAGCTTCCCTGAGACGGTTTCTGACAGTCTGTGCAGAAATTCTTTGGTAATGCAAACCAATTGTTTCAGCAGCTGTCTTGAGTAGCTGGTCTCAGACGATCTTGGAGGTGAACCTGCTGGATGTGGAGGTCCTGGCCTGGTGTGGTTACACGTGGTCTGCGGTTGTGAGGCCGGTTGGATGTACTGCCATATTCTCTGAAACGCCTTTGGAGACGGCTTATGGTGGAGAAATGAACATTCAATGCCCGAGCAACAGATCTGGTTGACATTCCTGCTGTCAGCATGCCAATTGCACGCTCCCTCAATGCTTGCGCCATCTGTGGCATTTTGTTGAGAGACAAAACTGCACATTTCAGCGTGGCCTTTTATTGTGGGCAGTATAAGGTACACCTGTGCACTAATCATGGTGTCTGATGAGCATCTTGATGTGGCACACCTGTGAGGTGGGATGGATTGTCTCAGCAAAGCAAAAGTGCTCACTATCACACATTTAGACAGATTTGTGAACAATGTTTGAGAGAAATGGTAATATTGTGTATCTGGAATGAATTTTCGATCTTTGAGTCCATCTCATGACAAATGGGAGCAAAAACAAAAGTGTTGCGTTTATATTTTTGTTGAGTGTAGCTTGTTGAAAGACTGCTGTACTGTACATGCTGTCTGCGACCGGAGAGGTTGTTGGAGAACCTGCCAAAGGTGTGGTCTGAGAAGCCAATGTCTGTGACATCATATACCATGATCTACTGTATCAAATGTTTAAGGCAGGTCTAAGTAACGCTCAGCACTGTAATCCTTCGCGTCCAATGCTTCAACAACATTAAAAACCTTAACCGAGGCGATCATAGTACTGTGCCGTTTCCTGAAGTCAGACTGATGGGAAGATAAAATATTAAAAGTAACACAATTGGTCATTCATCAGCTTTTCTAAAACCTTAGCTAAAATGCAGAGTTTTGAAATTGGTTGATAATTATTTAGTACAGTTGGATCACCACCTTTCAATTAATGGAGTACAAAAGCTATTTTCCATACATCAGGAATAATATTTTGATGGAAAGATTAAAGATATGTGACACTGGTTCAGCTAACATTTGTGCTGCCAGGCGTAAGAAGTTAGGGGGGTGGTCATCAGGGCCTGCAGATTTTTTAGGGTCTAAACCCTTCATGGCT
This sequence comes from Gymnothorax reevesii, assembly GCA_029721435.1. Classification (NCBI taxonomy): domain Eukaryota; kingdom Metazoa; phylum Chordata; class Actinopteri; order Anguilliformes; family Muraenidae; genus Gymnothorax; species Gymnothorax reevesii. The sequence continues at coordinate 13,674,443 of CM056577.1, read as the reverse complement.
TTAGAAAGCTTGCTGTCAGAAATTAGAGAAAGTGAGAAAGTCTGAGTATTTGAGGCATGACTAGTGGGAGAAGTAGTAGGTGATTTACCATCCAAAACGATCAATCAAGGAACCGGTGGCAATAAAATGTCTAAGACAGATAAGCATCTCAGATTTATTTGACAGAGGGATGGTAGGTGACAATTGTGGTGGCAGTTCTGATGAGTGGCTGTTGCCAGAAAGAGATTTAATGATTTGCCAAAATCTATGCGGATTCTTTAGACACTTAGTGGTCTGAGATAAATAATAATCATGTTTAGCAGCTTTAATTGAAGCTGCACGGCGATTTCATAGCTGCCGAATCTGCGGCCAATCGGCCCCTGAACCAGACTTCCTTGCAGCTGCCCATAGCTGATTCCTTCTGTGTAAGAGGTCAGTTAGTTCAGAAGTGAACCAGGGCCTATCCCAGCCCTTTATTCTGAACTGGCAAAAAGGAGCATGATTATTCACAGAATAAATTAAACCCCTGAAAATAATTCCAAGCGAAGTTAACTTTGTCAATCAATAAAATATGATGCCACTTAAAATGGAATAAATCTCAAAGAAAGGCCTGTTCACTAGAATGCTTCAGGCTTCATTTTTTGACAACGTGGTAGTGATGTAGTGAAGACCGCCTTAGCTGAGACTAAGACAGACCATTTCGAGACCAAGACCAAACAATTGTTTCACTGCACTGTAAATATGGGCAGTGTTTGGGTGAAAGTAATTGTGTGTAGCAACTGCATAACAGCTATTATTGCCCTTCCAGAGGATTGAGATTCCATAGGCATTTAAATTTTTTCCTGTTAGAGACTGGTATGATTACACAGTCCAAAATCCATTGTCAGCGTGCTGTTTGCCGAAGACATTAAACATTTAGAATTTCCATCCAAAATGAAAAGCAGTGGCAGGTGATGAATTCTTATTTTGCCTGCACAAACGAAGCGGAAACAAATGTCATGGGATTCATTCAGATTTTTGTCATATGGATTGCCAACTTCACAAAGCTGGAAATCAGATGGCCTATGAGGAAAGTTCCCTTGCATAAATTTTGGGATCTTCTGAAACCAGTGAATAACCTGCCTTATTTAGCTAATTTTACTTGGCAAGACTGATATTGGGAGTAATGATGACAAACTGAGCAAATGGCGGTCAGCCACCAACAGTTGACCACCTGCCGTTTTTAGCCATTTTCATCTAGCTGATGGCTTTGGATAAAGCCATTGAAGACACGAAAGTTCAGAACACTCAACATGACACCAGGACATTTATAAGCCCCTCAGTAGTTACCCTGCATACATAGCTATCCTTAACACTTCAAAGTCATTAATTTGTAAAACAGCACAAGCTCCCCAATACTATGACTGAGTAGCAATATGCTTCATCCAGTGAATTCGCTAGGAAATTTACTTAATAAAATGTTAGTGATAACTGACCTTACCTATGACCGTTAACTCAGCTAGAGCTAGCAAGATGAACTGCACTTAACCAGGGTTAGTCAGCAGATGCTTGCAAGCAACTTAAATTTCGAGTCCTGAATAGATTTTACCGTGCATGCATGTACAACATTTTTACAATAATATACAAAGTATGTAGTACAAGTTGTGTTTAGTCTTCAAACGTTTGGGAGTTTTTTTTCCTCACGGAGTTTAAGAGCAGAGCCAGTCTCAGCTTACTTCTCGGCATGTTTGCTCTTCAAGTGCCTGGTGAAAGTTGACGTTGAACTGGCCAGGGTTGGGTTCAATTACTTTTTTCATTTACAATTGAATGTAATTGTACAGTAATTACAATTACAAGTACTTTCTGGACAGAATGTTCAATTATAATTAAAATTACTTTTCGATAAAAAAATTCAATGAAAATTTAATTACAATTACAAAAGTAATTGATCACCATTACTGAAAAAAGTAATTTAACCCAAGCTCAGTACTGGCAGTCTGTCAGGGCGATTTGACAAAATCTGCACAGAGCAGAAAGCATTTTTTCTTTGTTATTTTGCGTATAGATTCTTTCCAATCTGTATAGGAGAACCTTATAATAGATGAATTAGCTGACATTTTTACTGGATCACTAGACTAATTCGTTTTGCCTATGTTGTGAGACGAGACAGAGCCGGGACGGGAGACTGCGCAGGCAGGGAAAAATATACATTGTAACATGTTTTTAAAATAGTGCCTCTTATTGGCTGCATTTAAAGAAGGCTGCGTAGTAATAATGAGGCTGTATCAGGACCAACTGCTTGCCTGGATTTTGAAATCCCCTCAAGACCATTATGTCCGAGACCAAGACAAGACTAAGACCAGAGAGTGTGAAGACAGAGACTAGACCAATACGATGTAAAAGTGGTCTCGAGACTAAGACCGTCTTGAGTACTACAACATGGGCCTTGTAACTAGGCATTTTAATATCCCTAAAATCGCCAACCACACTGTGATCACTTGGGTCATTCACAAAGAATATTGTGAATATTTATGTGGCATATTTGTGATAAAAAGATCAACAAAAGATGATTTGTTTTGGCATTTTGGACTAGGACGAGTGGGACTATCAATAATCTGACTGAGATTAAAGAACAGCCAGTGTGCTTGCACCGGCTCATGCGGCAAAGTCGACCAAAGATTGGTTAGCCGAAAAACAGCTTGAAGTTTTGGCATGGCCGGCCTGCTAGCCTGACCTCAATGTCATTGAAAACCTTTGGGCCATCGTCAAGCGGAAAATTTGCGACAGAAGGCCAACTATGGACTAACTGAAGCAGAACATCGCCACTGCCTGGGAAGCAGTGAGTGCAGAAACTTGCGACAAGCTGGTCAAATCGATGCCGTGGAGACTTCAGGCAGTCATACAAGCCAAGGGGGCAGCCACAAAATACTGAGAAAGTGATGATTCTAATTATAATAAAAATTATTCTAATTCAGTGATGCGGTTTCTCCATTATTCTAATTCAATGAAACAAGTGTGTCACAGTTAAATGGCCTAAATGGGCCTTTTGGAAAGCTCAGCTGAGCAAATTTTTTACAGGTAGCGAGTTCTGTGATTACTCTAACAAGTAGGACAGGCGCGGTGAACACCTGATTTGCTTTCTGCACAAAAAATGCATTAAAAATTTTACGATTACACTATTTCAAATTATTCTAATTCGTTGACCAGCACCTGTATTGCCACATCACCGCCCTTCCTTGGACGGTCTGAGCGGTAAATATTAAAACCATCAATTGTTACATCTTTATCCAGAATAGAATTAGACATCCAAGTCTCAGAGATGATGATGATAATATGAGCACCAGTTGAACTAACCCATAACCGCAACATATCCATATTCGTAAGTAAGCTACGGGCATTAATGTGCAAGATATTTTACCCTGACATATTCTTAAAATCTGCTGGAGTACTGCATGTGGTGAGAGGACTAGAATTGGGCTGGAAGCCAGACAACAGTTATTGCAATCAAACATTTCCAAGTGGCAGAAACATACGTACTGTGGGAGTTGAAGTTGTTGCATTTGGCCCCCATGGAAATTGTCTGATTAGACATATTTGGAGAACAGCAGATATTTGGAACACAAAGGCAATAAAGTCGACTTGGAGTGACATTTAAACGCGTCTCCATGTCGTAACCGTCCAAAATGTCTTAAACAGTCACTTTCCAGATAGGAAGTGGCACGACTTGTGGTTACTAGCCATGGATGAACAATGTCCAAATTGCCAACAATATAGCCTCTAAGACTCCATGATGTAATGAGGCAGAGTGTCACAACAGAAGCACAGTGAAGTGGTATCTTAGCTGACATGTTTACCCACTCACTGCTGCTTTACCCTCTGGCTGGAACTGCGGATGATGCTAGCAGTGGTTTTAGCAAGCTGCACGTGCCTCAGAATGCTTCAGTGAACAGCACAGGCCTCAAAGTGCAGTGGAAAACTTCAACAAACAGCTAGGGTCTCAGAATGCTGGAGAGGTGGAAGGCCAGGCTGAAGCTAGTTAACTAACTCTGCTAACCGGTTAACTACCAGAGAGCAGAGGTCTGATTTCTACAGCAGAAATTCGGCCAATCAGCGAGCCGCACCTGCGCAAACAAACCAAAATAGAAGGTTTATCCACGCAGGTTCATAGTACATTCGTTTATATGAATGAAATTGCTCATGTGACAATGCAAGATGTCAACAAAAGCGAGTGATTTGTTCGTAAACACTGGACGTTCAATGTCCTGTCTGAGAATCGACTTTAGATGCCCTTTGAAGCCAATAGCATAATAAAGCCAACAAAATACTATGATTTCAAGGAAATTGCAAGGCTTATTACACTTCTGGTCCACAGTCTCCTGTGTTCGAGAACGGGTGACAGGCATTGCTGCTGACTGACCCTGTCCACCCGCGGCGGCCTCGAGAAAGATGCCTTGCATGTTTTTAATGGCGCAAAGTATATATTACACACTGAAGAAAGAGGAAGAACCAAAAACACTAATGTGACCTCCTTAAATCACGATTCTCTGATCATAAATACTAGATCATTGATCCATGACAACTAGTCTGCCTTTTGGGTATAATGACTTTCAACAGAGTCCTTCAAAAGTATGATCTAACGCGATTAAAACATTTACCTAAAAAAACTGAAAAATATAAAAATCCGCTTGATTAATGGAGGAACAGAGCTTGAGTTGATCTCACTCAACTTGAAGACAGCGACTCATAAGGGAGTCTCAAATGGATTTAAATTTTTGCGATTCCGCAGGCAACCAATAAATTTTTTCTAGTGTACTGGTGGTGTAACTACCTGTTGGACATTTCTGCCTGATGTGCCTCCTGCAGCACTGTTCGGGTCATCAGTTGAGGCTCTTTTATGTTTTGCTCTATGAACGCTTGGAAGATCATCTGGAGTTGGAGCAGTGGCAGGCAGATTTCCCAGCCGCACTGAGCAGCTGCCCTCTCTCACTGGCAAGACCCCCAATCCTTATCCCTCCTGCTCAGCCATAGCCAGGATCTTCCCTTTTCCACTTCCTCACGCAGGCGTTGGATGCTCTTTGGAGCTTCACGCTGGTTACCCCTTAGTCCCAGAGCAGCGGTGTTGTTCATCTGCTGATGAAACCTTCACGGAGTGGACGTTAGTGGATCATCTGGCCTCTCTGCTCTCAGCCGCCCGGTTAGAGTATTTTGCCCTCTTACACTCCTGAGCAGTCTGAATTCCCTCCTCTGAAGTCATGGTGAGCTTTATGAGCAGGATGGTCTTTGCTGTTGCAGACCAATTTAAGCGCTGTGTCCAGCTGAAGTGATTTAGGGGTGATATTGGGCGGGAAAAAACAGCTGCTTGTCGATGCTAACCCTCACATTTCAATCTCCTCCCAGAGAAAAAAGGGCTTTGCTAGTTTATAGCACTCGCGCCCTCCCTGCGGCATGATGAACTTGATAAGGTGCAGTGTGGCCGCTGACTGGTTGTAATTTGCAGGCTGGCTACAGGTTTCTGAATCTTCAAGCTGCTTCCTCAGGTCTAACTTGGTCGTGCTGCCATCTGTAGCATCCCTGCATCAGTGCTTTGCACCCTGACAACAAATACTGTTCACTGGGCTTGATGGTGTTTTTACATACGGCAGCTCTCCTTGCTAAACCTCTGATGGAGTTTTCTTTTGCATGGCAGGGTGTTGTAGTCCTTAAGCAGGAAACTAAGTATCTTCCAACCATCAGCCCTGCTGATTGAGTTGTGCGCCCTCGCATACAGTCCTTTTTTCCCCCATCAACCTTGTGACACCTCCTTGATTTTATATTGCTCTTGCTCTGCTTCTATGACCACGGTTCTCTCTTCCTCTGTCGTAGTCTTGGACAAGAGGTGAGGAGTTCCTCCCCAGCTAAGCCCTGCTTATCCAGCAAACGCCCTGCTGACAAATTCCTAGTGTTGTAGCCTGCCGATGGCCTTGTCGATCTCCGTATTTGTCTGCGACTTGGATAGAAACATGCACATCCCTCACGATTAGGTCTGTTGATTTTTTTCTAACTCCAGGAATAGTCTGGACTTCTGTTTGTACCCTGGGATGATGGATTGGATTTGCAGCAGGAGTTTGTTTGCCCTGAATAAACCTGTGACAGTGAAGCAACGTGGTAGTCCTCGCCATTTCAAATGTTCAAGTTGGCCAGACTGTCCTGCTGAATTTTGCATTGGCCTTATTTCCCTTTAGTACAGTAGGAAATTGTTGCACTACACTCAGTTCTTTCCAGGGAGCTGACTTTTCCCTAGGTCTTCTTAGAGTTGTTTTTGGGCTGTCTTGCCCATCTGAGTATCTGAGAACTCTGCAATGTATTGCCTTCCTAGGCCTGGGATTGCCTGACTGGCCTGTAGGGGGATTTCCTCACCACCTGCAGCAAAGATGGCTTTGTCATTTCTGGTGACTTTTTGTAGCAGGAGGGTTTGTGACTTGTAGGGTTTGATCTTCATTTGTGCCCAGGTCCCTAGTTTGTCCAGAATCTTTTGAAGTCCTGTCCAGCCTCTTATGAATGGTCACATCATCCATAGAGTTTCTAAGTGGTAACTGTCTGTGCCTTGTTCACACACAGCTTTATCCTCCTACGATCTCTTGCGCCCCACTGAGGATGATGCCAAAGACTGCTGCAAATGGGATGGGGTAGGTAGAGCAATCGATGGCCATCAATTCTTGCGGTAACTGCCGTCCTCCTTGAAAAGTGGCGAGAACAGGCCGTTCTGCCCACCTAGGCTTGCCAATATTACTACAGTGAATCGATCACTTCACATATTTGATGACTAAATGGTATCTAGCGCTAAATCAACCTTGATCTTGAAAATTCACAAGGTTTCAGCCTCTACGATATGGTCAGGCAAGCTATTCCACGCTGAGATTACTCTGCCTGAAAAAATATTTCCTAATATCAGTGCTAAATTTACTCTTCGCCAACTTTCATTTGTTACCCGGAGTTCTAACAAAACTAAATCCAAGTAATCCCGCTTAATTCACATTGTTAATCCCTTTAACATATTTGAAGTCCTCAATCAGATCGCCCCTAAGTCTCTTTTTCTGAAGACCGAAGTGACGAAGGATCTTCAGCCTCTTCTCATAGTCAATCTTTTATACCAGGTATTAACTTTGTTGCTCTTCTCAGAATTTTTTCTAAAGCCTCTATAGCTTTCTTAAAGTATGGGCCCCAGAACTGTACACAATACTCTAGATGTGGTCTGATGAATGTGTTTTACAAGAGAAGTATCATCTCCTTGGATTTATACTCAATACTTATGGCTAATATCCCAGCATCCTGTTCACATTTTAACTGCGATTGCACTGGCTGCAACCTGTAAGGGTTTGATCAATAATCACTCCCAGAGCTTTTTCCATGTGGAGCACATTCCACTTTTAAGCCTCCCATGAAGTAATCCTGTCCAATGTTCTCACTTCTAATGTTTAGACTAAATGAACAAAATACATGTAACTTACAGCTGGTGAGACCAGGAGACTGAATGAGATTAAATACAATGACTGATGCAAGGAAAGGTTTTCAACAAAAAAAAAAAAAATTTATATTGAACTGTTGACAACAGGATGGCTCAGAAATTGAGGTTGATAAGCAAATTAAACAAGCAGGGGTGAGTGAGTGAACCATGAGTGGACCTTGAACAAAGAACAAAAGAAATTCAACATTGTACATAGTAATGTGGCAGGGCGTTGGTGGGTTCGAATGTGGGAGAGAGGATGATCAGTGTCAAATTAATCAGCCTTCTCGATATGTGGAACTACTAAGTGTGTGTGTGTGTGTGTGTGTGTGTGTGTGTGTATGCGTGCTTTCAGAACAGGGCAGGGTTCTGAATAGAACTATAACAACAAAATGGATTTAACAGGAATGTACTGAATAGAACAGACAAGTAAACTCTTGGAACAAGAACGATACTGTGAAGCATGAACATTTGTGGAATTAAAAATAAAATAAAGGAGTTGGGGACATTACAAATACAAGGGCCAGGAATGTTGGAAGAGGTTTGCAAATTTTAGATGTCTCACAACTTCCCATGAATCCTGTAGCCTCCATCGCCAACGGCAGCCTCTGCCTGCCTCCGCCAGCGCCTGCCGCCACCACTGCCAGCAGCACAGGGTACCTGCAGGTTTTCAGTCAGTTAAATTGAAGACCTTTTCAAAGTCTCCCATAATTGACATGTAAGACACTCATGCAATTACAAAAGTTACCAAAATCATTGCATTATTTTTAAAAGGAGTTTTACATGTCATTTGGGATTAAAATAAATGTGTGATTTGCAAAGTTTATACATCTCAGAACCTCTCACGAACCCTATAGTCTCCATAGCCAACAGCAGCCTCCACCCTTATAAACGGTAAATTAACGGTAAGCCTACACAGCACAATAAAATGAGCTCAGAAAAGTAATAAAGACTCACCACAGCCACCACATCTCTGTAAGAGCAAATCATTTAAAAAGACCATCTTTTTGCGTAATACAACATGGCATATACAAATATATACAAATATATACATATACAAATACAACATAGCTGCAGCTAGCTGACTACAGCAAGACTCAAGCAAATGACAGTCAAGCATGTTTTATGTGGTGTTTTTTTGATTGAGTGCAAGCAAATTATTTTGAAAGAACTCTAATCACCTGTCTTCAGCAACCTAATTTGGAGGTTAATGATTTTCTCAATACCTGATTTTTATCTGTTTAAAAATGTTATTACCTGAAATTGCAGCCCACACAGGAGAGAGAGAGAGAGAAAAAAAACTTTATATCCAAGGGTCCTTTATTCTTCATGGCACAAATGGATATTTCTACTAAAATTTGGCTTAAAAAAGCAAATAACATTTAAACACAAAATGTACCAAATTTGGACAATTTAGGTGCTTGTTGAAGTCCTATAATGGCAATTATAGTTGGGAAAAAGCCAGCATACACAGGGAGGCCCCAGGAACAAGTTTGGGAATGCCTGCTCTAAACTGTTCGCCAAACCTCCCAATTTAGTACCATCCACAAATTTCGTTAAATTGCTTTCAATATTCCTCCACTTCCCACAATTCCTCGCTCAGATGAGATCCCTCTGACCACGACACTGTGCTCTGTCCTGTTCCCAGTTCCAAGGCTACTCCAGAATACCTCCTATAATTCCAGCAGTCCTCATTTTAAAAATTAGTCCTTCATGTGGAATTGTATAAAATTCATTCTGAAAATCTACTCTAATCATAGGTCTTGGTGGCCTCTTCAAAGAATTTCGGAAGGTTTGTCTGGCATGACCTTCCCTTTCAGAAACCATGTTGGCTATGCTTCAAAATTACGTTCAAGAAATACTTCTAGCTTGACTTATTTGATAGATTCCAATATTTTGCATGCAATGCAAGTTAACCCCTTTGCGCAGGATACACATATTGCCATTATTTTCTGTTATGCATGAGCCCATTTAGGCTTTATAACTCAGTATTTGTGTCTCAGAAAATTATTCCAGTGAAGCGAGACATCTGAAAATTCAATTACAGAGTTATTTTGGAATTAAATTTCTGAATTTACGGATGCCGGCATCTACATCCGCACAAATTAAACTGACTGGTCTGTGATTCCCTGGCTCAGTACGGTCCCCTTTCTTATATATTGATCCCCTTATTTATATCTATTATATTGCCCTGCTTCCAATCATTTGGTATTTCTCCAGTTTCGAAAGACCGCCTGAAAATATCTGAGAGTGGTTCAGAGATGATCTCACTAACTTCCCTGAGCACTCCATGGTATAAGCCATCCAGGCCTGCCGCCTTTTCTGTCCGCAGTTTGTGCAACTTGTCATCCTTAACCTCAATTTCTGCTAAATAATTTTGAGAATTGGAAATGCCCGTCGGCATAATAAAAATCCGCTCCGAAGTAAAATTCTCAACAAAACAAAACTATTTAAGGGATCAGCAATATTCTTATTATCAGACAGCAGCAATCCATCTTTATTCTTTCTTTAACCACCTCTTTGACTTTCTTTTTTCTACTACGGTACTGAAAAAAGCACTTTATGATTAGTTTTTGCCCCTTCTGCAATTCGCCTTTAATACATTCGTCTTGCATTCCTCAGCTCTTTTTTTTTTTTTTTACCTTAGCCTGCATTTTATAATATTCAGCCTTAGTGTTCTCATTATTGTCCTTTATATGTCTTATAAAGATTCCTCTTTTCCCTCAAAATCTTACGAATATCTGTGGTCATCTACTGAGGATTCTACCTTTTAAACTTGCGTTTGAACACTTCTGGACTGAATTAGCATTATGCATGAAGAAAACCCCCCTTGAATCTACCCACCATCTCATTTACAGACTTACAAATAAGGAGTGTCTTCTAATTTATTTCGCAGAGATATGAGCGCCTCCTGTCTAGAGAAAGTTGTTCCTTTAGCCATGATTGAGGAGATGATTTTTCCCCCAACATTTAGCAGTGCGATGCTCCTGAATTGACTGATGCCGTGGGAGTTCAGTTCTTTTGGAATGAAAACTGTTACGGCTCTTTGCCGCTGAGGTTATGAGATGGTTCCGCCATGTAGCATTCCGCTTTGTAGCTCCCACAGTCTTTTCAACACTTGAGGGCAGTACTTGGACAGTTAGTATGGCATGCAACTTGGCAGTGGAGCTGATGCAGACCTTGCTCGCTTGACAACTGCTCCGACCTCGCTCAGCTGAGGGGAGCAGTACTTGGAGGAGGTTGATAGGGGACGTACCCTGGAGGTCCTCAGTGGGTCATCCTTGCTGGATTGCTGGACTGGTCCCTGATATGCGCCTTGATCTCTTCCTTGGTGTCTCCTTGGTTTCCTCCAGAATCAGCCAGCTGTATCTGAGGGAGATTCTGAGGAAGCTGGATGATTCTTTCTCGATTTTTTTCCTTTTCTGCAGCTGCGGGTAGGTTCCGCCCCTTGCATCTATGCCAGTTTTTGTTTTATCTCATTGCACAGCACTGTTGGGCCTTCTCTCTCTTCCTCGACAATTTTCTCCTCCCTCTGGACTGCTGACTCCAACTTTGGAGTTGTCCTGTTTGTTGGTTAGTACTTATAATCCGGCTTTACCCTCCTCATACAGGATGTCCCCAAAGAGGTTGAGCTTGTCCACTCGGCAGCATTTGAAGTCTCACTTCTGCCAAGTCGCTACCCTTGGGCAATTTTATGTTGCATTTCATTGCTGGTCCCTTAACCTAATAACTGGTTGAGCCACCCTCAGTAACGACAACTGCAATCAAGCATTTGTGGTAACTGGCAATGAGTTGTTCACATCGCTGTGGAAGAATTTTAACCCACTCTTCTTTGCAGAATTGTTTTAATTCAGTCACATTGGAGGGTTTTTGAGCATGAACGGCCTGTTTCAGGTCATGCTACAGTATCTCCATTGGATTTAAGTCCAGTCTTTGACTAGGCCACTCCAAAACCTTTATTTTGTTTTTTTAAGCCATTCAGAGGTGGACTTGCTGGTGTGTTTCGGATCATTGTCCTGCTGCATAACCGAAGTGTGCTTGAGCTTGAGGTCACAAACTGATGGTCGGACATTCTTCTTCAGGGTTTTTCTGGCACAGAGCAAAATTCATGGTTCCATAAATTATTGAAAGTTGTCCAGGTCCTGAAGCAGCAAAGCAGCCCGAGACCATCACTCTACCACAGTGTTTCTCAAACCTCTCCTGGAGGACCACCTGCCCTGCCTGTTTTAGGTCTTTCCCTGCCCCAGCACAGGTGATTCAAATAATCAGGATGTTATCAATCAGCTTTAGAGGGTCAGTAATGAGCTGATCATTTGAATCACCTGTGCTAAAACAGGGAAAGATCTAAAACCTGCAGGACAGGTGGTCCTCCAGGAGAGGTTTGAGAAGCACTGCTCTACCATCACCATGTCTGACTGTTGGTATGATGTTCTTTTCATGAAATACTGTTAGTTTTACACCAGATGGAATGGGGGACACACCTTCCAAAAAGTTCAACGTTTGTCTTGTCAGTCCACAAAATATTTTCCCAAAAGTCTTTGGGATCATTAAGATGTTTTTTGGCAAATGTGAGATGAGCCTTTGTGTTCTTTTTGGTCAGCAGTGGTTTTCGCCTTGGAACTCTCCCATGGATGCCATTTTTGCCCAGTCTCATTCCTATTGTTGAATCATGAACACTGACTTTAATGGGGAGAAGTGAGGCCTGCAGTTCTGTAGATGTTGTTCTGGGTTCTTTTGTGGCCTCCTGGATGAGTCATTGATGCGCTCTTGGAGTGATTTTGGTAGGCTGGCCCCTCCTGGGAAGGTTCACCACTGTTCCAAGTTTTCTCCATTTGTGGATACTGGCTCTCAACGTGGTTCACTGGAGTACCAAAGCCTTAGAAATGGCTTTGTAACCCTTTCCAGACTGATAGATGTCAATGACTTTGTTTCTCATCTGTTCTTGAATTTTTTAGATTGCGGCATGATGTGCTGCTTTTTGAGATCTTTTAGCCTACTTCACTTTGTCAGACAGGTTGTTTTTAAGTGATTTCTTGATGGAGCTGGTCTGGCAGTAATCAGGCCTGGGTGTGGCTTGTGAAATTGAACTTTAAAAATGTGGTTAATTATGATTAATTCATTGTTAATTCATCATTGGATGACCAGAATTATCTCCTGAACTTAAGAATCTGATGGTATTTCAGTAGTGGGAAAAAATGCTGAAAGTTCTCGATGAAACTCGCCAAACTACCCCTGGGAAGGAACACATGGGGATCACAACCATGAAAATAGTTTCTGTCAGTTTGCAATCTAGTGATCCCAGTTTTGCATCAATCCTCTTCCTTCACACAGGAAAAAATGAAAAAATCTACCTGTCATTTTTATGATCCATTTTAACCATATTCTTTTCAAATTTTAATTACTATGCTCAAGTGAGTATAGGAGAGCAGAGAAGATTTTCATCATGGTGCCAAATAGTAACCGTAATTTATACTGTAATTTCACACACCGTCAAATGTTGACCCATCTTATTCACATGTTATGTAATTGGTTTGGTAAAATTGAAAGGGTGACGAGCATTTAAAAATAATTTTTCCATCTCCCACCCACCCCTTCAACCGGCAATTGAACAACTCATGGCTTGCTTTCAGGAAGGGGAACAACACCCATTAGACATCGTGGGGCAATGCATGTCCAGAGGTGGGTGATGCTGAATTTGGTGTACAAGATTTGGTTGAAAAAGTAGGGTGTTTTTGGTTAAAGGTGCGAGTAAGGAAGCACTGAGCTTCACCGAGGCCTATATAAACAACGAAAGGTGATCTACCAGTGGAGCAAGGCATTTTTCCAAACCAGCCAGATCTCCAGGCTCATACGAAAATTTGAAGAGAATGAAGACTTAATATATTTTGTTGTAGTGATACAAAATTACCACAAGAGGCCGCTATTGCCCAATTAATTTCTATCTGCTCGTCGACCATTTTGTAAAATGAGTCTTGGGACGACGAAGCCATTCGCGGGGACTGCAGATGAAACGTTTGAATGACTGAAGAACATTGTAGATTGTGTATTATTGTGCTTCGTTTTGCATTATGTACAGTGTGAGTGGTTCAGTACATGGTCAGTGTGATGCTAGTTAGACTGGTCAGGCAGTCCAGAATGAACTCCTATTGCATGGTGATAATGTACTACCCCAAGTCTTTAAAAAGATGGCTTGTAATGGAAATTAACAAAGGAATGATCTGAGAAGTCCACTCACCGTCTGCTAGTACAACAACACTTCATTTGATGCTTTAACTTTTGAATTTATTTATTGATAATGTATGCTTATGTTATTTAAAATCTGGTGACTGAAACAGTCCCTGAAAAAGTTAACACCGGGGCAATTTAGGACTAATAGCGATGTGACAAGTTGCAGTAAAAAGATGATGAGTAACTGTTGAGCTTATTGTATTACAGTGTGAAATGAGCCTCGCCCTTCGAGAATAAAGATGGGTTCAGGTTCAACAATTTCAGTGCAAGTGTGTAAGTCTATAATCCTTCACTTTGAGAACAATGTTCACCAAAAACTAATGTGTAGGATTTTTGGCTGTTCGCACCCTGTATTGCATTCCATAATTCAGATTAATCCAGTTGTGTAAAGGACATTGCCGAAACCCACTGATCAGGGTGCATGATCTCCGATCCGTCAGATTTTACTGTCTTCAGAAGAGTCATGGGACTGTAATGGATATTTGCACAAAAATGCTTTTGTGAACCTTTGCCAGTCAACAACGTTCGCCCCCACATCAATGCAACTTGAGGCGTCACTCTGTAAAGCCATTCATACCTTAACGCTGTCCAAAAGTGCCACCAATTTCTTTGAGTTTGGTGTCATCTGCGAGATACAGCAGTGCTTTGTGGTCCGATAAGTCAACATTTCGAGTGGTTTTTGGATTTAAAAAAAAAAAGGCAGTCGAGGTGCCATGTTACTGTAATAGATTTCACAACATGGGCTCCGAAATTCTTGGACAAAGCCTTTCTACTTCCCTGCTGCGCTCGCGGTGCAGAATATGTATAATTGTGCATATTTATTGCAGTGTTGATGTGCTATAGTGTATTTTTATTTTTTTTTTTTTTGCAGTGCATGTGCATATATTATATTAATTGTTGTGGTGGAGAGTATTGATGTACTGTGACTGTACTATAATAGTGTACCATATAGCAAAATACTCTGCATACAGTGTTAATCTGTAGACCAACTGTTTTTTGTTTCCTTTGGTTCACTTATGGTTTTATTCTTCTTTCCCACATTTACCCTCTTCCTCTCTTCCTTGCTGCCGACCTCAGCATAAGCAGCTCTGTAATTTTACGCCTCCTCTGTCGCTGATCTGCACTTTTTCTCTTTCTTTTTTTCCTGGGGTAAGGCTGAACTGGCACGACCTGCCCGCGCCCTGCCTCGTATGAAGACGGCGGCTTCACACGTCCAGCTGTCATAGCGAAGGGGGGAAAAATGAATTTCACATGCGGCCAAACCCAGACGAAAGCTTGTTTTTTCTTTACATTCCCACCCTTGCTATACTTCTTTCTTTGCTGTTACTGCTACTTTTATCTTCCCCTTTTGACTGACAGCAAAGTTATTATGAGCGAACTGCTAGTTTTTTTTTTTGGTGGGGGGGGGGGTTGGTTTGTTTGCTTTCTATTTTCTCCTTGTCAGCTGGCAAATTTTTTTCTGTTTTTGGTGTGGAGGTTTATGTTTATTGGCTTGCTGTGACCTCACAGAGGGAGAAGTCGTGTGAGGGGGTTGCCTCGGAGACAGGCTCTTTGATGTTGTTGCGCGTGCCTGTGATGTCGCCACCACTGGCCTGAATAGTTAGTTAGTCAGTGTGTGTCGGTGAATGAGTTTATGAGTTGTTAGTTAGGTGAATGAGTGAGAGAGTCAGTTAGTTAATAAGTAGCTTAGTTGTTGAGTTAGTTTGAGAATTAGTGAGTGAGTGAGAACAGGGTCCATTCTCAGGGCTGTTTGGCCAAGCTCTCGAAAGATCTGCATCGTTCCGCCGGAGAGTCACGCGCTTGGAAGCCGGCTGCAGGACAGCGGCCAGTCCTCAGTGATGTAATGACTTTCAGACGACCCTGTTTGTGCAGTATGCTTTATAGTTGTTGTGATCGGAGAACGCTGGACGTAGCGCTTGCGGCCAGGGTTTTTATGCCGTTTTTTGTGGTCGATGTCCCCCATCTTTTCTATTCTGCTTGGTCTGTTTGGGTGATGCACGGTGGGTGTTGGGCGGTCAGGGCTGTAGTGGGGAGCACAGTCTGATGACGGGGCAGTTTAACCCACAGTTTGGGTTTCAGCTGTGATTAAATGCCCCCAGGCTCTCAAAACTTGCCGACGCAAACACTCGACCTGGCTCCTCTTACAAAAAGTGCTCAAATGTGGTTTGTGTCTCTCTCAACCACCCTGCTCTCCCTCTATCAGTCTGGGCCTCAAGCTTACTTTATCTCCAACTCTTTCTCCTCCCTCTATCTTTTGCTCTCTCATTCTCTCATCCTCTCATCCCTTTCTCTCTCTCATCCCTCATTCTCTCCCTTCTCTTTCCCTCTTTCTTTGTTTCTCTTCTACCTGCCTGTCCTTTTCTCTCTGTTCCCCTTTCTCATTCTCTCCCTTTCTCCCCTTTCTCTCCCTCTCATCCCTCTCTCTCTCTTTCTCTCTCTCTCTCTCTCTCACGCCTCCTCTGTCTCTCTCCCCCTGGCCGTCTCTTCTGTCGCTCCTCTTGTTTTGTATCTTGATATGAGGACCAGATGTTGCTTGCAGCGCTGCAGTCGGACCCGGGGAGGGGGGTGGGCAATGGAGACCGCAGAAAGAGAGGCGAGGGGGATTGAAAATGAGAGGGCAAGGAATGAGGACGACAAGAAAATATATGGGTGGGGGGTGGCGTGTAAATTGTTTGCACCTCCCACCCTCTTTGGTGGTTTGCAGAGTTTTTTTTTTTTTTTAACAATTGCTGACTTTCTTCAACAGGCCCTGATTGAGGCCTGGGGGTTTCCTGGCAGGTGTGCCTGGGTCGGGGTTTGGGAGGCTGGGCAGGGCCTGTGCTGAGGGGGCCCTGATTCAGCAGGATGCCGCTCCCTGTCTGGTCTGGAGACCCACACCAAGTGCTGTGAGGAGGATTTTGTCCATTTCTCTCCATCTGCATAAAATACAGACCAGTTTCTCTCTCTCTCTCTCTCTCTCTCTCTCTCTCACACACACACACACACACACACACACACACACGCTCACTCGCACACACTTATGTGTGACCGCATGTGACGACACGCTTGGTTTTGGGCATTGACATGCTAATATTTTTGCTGTCTTATTTTTGTCTTAATAACTATTATGCTTTGAATGGTGAGTGTCTTTCTTCCGCAGAAGTGGATTGTATGTCTGTGTGTGTCTGTGTGTGTGTGTGTGTGTGTGTGTGTGAGAGAGAGAGAGAGAGCATGACAATGAGAGACGGCCAACATTCCAAATATCAGACCGAAACCAAACGGCTGCATGTCTGTGCGTACACACACACACACACACACACACACACACACACACACACACACACACACACACACACACGCACGCTGCTAAGACGAGACGATTTTTCCATCTGTGTTTTTCCATAAATTGTTGATGAGATGTTAATGGCAAAGCGATTGAGGGAGCAGGGAAAGGGCTTCAGTTCTTCTCTTTCGCTTCGTCTCTCTCCATCTCCATATCCCCCTACTTCTCCTCCCCTCGCTTCCTCTCTTCCATCTCCATCTAAACCAGTTTCTCTCCTTCTCTTGATCTCCCCCTTTTCCTCTCCTCCGATTCCTTTTCAATCAGTCTGTCCCCTCCCTGCCTCCATCTCATCCCTTCCTTCTCTCTCGCCCTCTCTCTCCCTGTCCTCATCCCTCCAATCTCGCCATGAAAACGTCCAGATGTATGCAGCATATTCTGTGTGTGCGTGTGTGTGTGTGTGTGTGCGTGTGTGTGTGTGTGTATTGATGCATGTTTCTGTCTGTGTGAGCTAGTGTGTGCATGGTTGAGTCCAGTAGGACACACACACTTTTCTGTGCGTGGTTGTGATGTTCTGTAGTTTTGTATAGGTGGGGTATTTGCATATTTGGCAGGAAACATCTTTGCCAGCTGCTGATTGACTCCATGTGTAACCTACATAATGTGAAATGTGCTGCACCCCCTCCTCACCTCCTCAGTTCTTTCCTGCCGTGTTTAAACACTGAACCGCTGACGCTGCCTTTCCGCTGCCCCTCTGGACATTTCAGATAATCTGCCACCTGCGTCTCACCCAATTTACCATTTTCAGCGTGTCGGTGATAGTGGCATTTCGGTGTGTCGGCGATTAATTTTGTTGCACAAGTGATTGCTGAATTTGTTTCAGTCGACCTATTTTAGTGTCAGTGAGTGGGCCAACTCAATGCGTCTGTGATCTCATTAAATATTTGATTGTCTCAGTTAAGTGTCAGTGATGATCACACTTTACAGTGTCAGTAAATGTCCTATTTCAGTGTGTCTGTAGTTATATTCTTTCTTGGGGATCAGTTTTGCCAGCATAAGAGAATGTTGTAGGCAGAAGTCCACAGGCTGGCTGTTTTTAATTTTAAAGCCCTCACATGACTTTTAAAAAGCACGCGCCATGAAGACCCTCAGAGTCACGGAGAATAAGAGTGCTGTTTATTGTTTATATGCACGTCTGTGTGTGTGTGTGTGTGTGTGTTGGGATGGGGGTTGGATAGCAGTTGAATGATGGTATAAAGTTCAAGGGCTCCTCTATTCATGACCTTATGGTATTTTTACCTCGTGATACTACTACTTTTACCTCACAGTAATAATAATTTGGCAGTTTGTGCAAAGCAGCCAAATTTATTGTCACAGATTAAGTTGTACAATGTAACTGTCTGCACAACGCTGAGAAATCTTCCTGTGGTTAAGTGGAAGGATGTTTACTATTGTAAATAAAAGTGAGATACAATTAAGCGTATGGACAGAGCTCAGTTTATTCCTGTATAGCGAGAAAGAGAGTTTGTGGGTTAGTCAGTTAGTTAGTTAGAATGTTGAGAAACAGCCAGAGGAACCTTGAATGGTGAAGCGCTGCATGGCAAAAATGCAATGTGGACTGGAATATACCATCAGAAACTGGGTTAAGTGGGGGGGGGGCTTGTGGTGAACTTTGGAGTGTTTTCGGTTAAGTGTTTTTTTTTTTTTTTCAAATGACTCATTTTGCCGTAAGGAAACAAGAGCTGTCCTTCCAAAAGGCAAAAAGGCAGCCAGGGGGTGGGAGAGCCAGAGTTGGGTCAGAAAAGAATGCTGAGGTGGATTTTTCGGGAGGGAAAATCAGCTGAGAAGTGCATGTGAGGTTTTCGGTAATAGCACGGCACGGCCGAAAACAATGCAGTCTTTCACATTTAATCGGGGAAGACACTGACTCCCATAAACAACTCCCGCACTCTCCCGAAGCTTGCTTAACTCTGTGTGTGAGTTTGCATACAGGCCTAAATACACTCATTCACCAAAACACAGGCATAAACACTTGAGAAATGCACATAAGCATATAGGTACTTACACATGCAAGCATGTGCACGCAGTCTCAACTGCTGGCTGTGCCGATACTTATTTCAGAATTCCAGATGTTTTTCATGGAATTCGGCTGGATTTCTGGCCCCCAAATGCAAGCCGATCTCCCCTCCTCCGCCATGCGTCTCGTGATTCCATTTCTTTATCCAAAACAACCTCCCATCTCTCTCGCTCTTTTTCTTTTTGTTTTTTTGGTTCACTCACATCCACTCTCTCCTCAGTCCCTGCTCCGGTATGCTGTTATACAAGGCAGGATTGCTGAGTCAGCTGGAAAACTGCATTCATCAAAACCCAGTATCGGAAACAGCAGTTTTTCAGATAACTTGGTAATCCGGGGGCCCTGTTCCACAGTGCAGGATCACTGGGTTAGATGGATAATTGCGCTAACTAGATACCAGAGTAAAACCAGAGCCCTACCCAAATCTGGAACTAAAAAAGGTAAGTTCTAGGTTTTATAATTATCCTTATCCAGTTAACTCTGAGATCTTTTTTTTTTTTTGAGAACCAGTCCCCAGGATGAATGAATTAGCTGAGTAACTCCACTGATTAAAACCCAGAACTGCGCTGATATATGGAATGTGGATGGAAGTAAAAAGACTTATCTGGGTTTCACTTTGGGCTAACTACGTAAAATCCTTCTTTGTGAAACTGTTATCTATAAACTCTTATGTATAATTAAGTCCTTTATTCATATTAGCTTCTTTGCTATGTTAAAACTTAGACGACAAACACGAATGACCAAAAACAAGTTCCAAGGGACTAAATTGGACATTCCTGAACTGATTCCTTCACAGCGTATGGCAAGAAATGCATGCCTTCATCCCACAGTTTTTCAGTTTCAAAACAATAGATTTTGATCATGTTCTTCAAAGTTTGGTGAAATTTTTCCTCAAGGTCCTTGAAACTCAGGATGGTAAGCACTGGATTTCATTTGCTGAATGCTTATCTCATACATAGCCTATTGAAATAAGCCTGACGTAACATTGGACCCTTGGGTCGACCAAACCACTTTTGGCAAACCCACCAGAGTGAAATATTTCATTTGCACTTCCACAATAACTGGAGCTGTAGTCTTTTGAATAGAGAGAGCTTCAGGAAACCTTGTAGATTTACACATAATGGTCAGAAGATACTGATTACCAGACATTGTATTCGTTAATGGTCCAACACAATCAATGATGACTCTGCTGAAAGGCTCGTTAAAAGCAGGAATGGGTTTTAATGGAGCGGGAGTGATCTCCTGATTTGGTGTCCCAACAACTTGACATACATGATACAGCTGCATCTTGTCTCCGATTCGACCGGAAGAAATGTGTTAAAACCTTCTCCACAGTCTTATTTACTCCTAAGTGACCTGCCAACAATGTTTCGTAAGCCAAAGAGAGAATGTGTGATACGTTTGACACCACAATCTGATGATAAACACTCAATTCATCATTAGCTGACATGTCAGGTGGTCTCCATTTTCTCATCCGAAGGTTCTGAGATTAAGAAGTTCAGAGTCTTCATTCAGTGCTGTAATGACTTCCTTTCTTGAAAGAACCATATCATCTTCAACAGGAGAATTAATAGACTCTCTGTCCATCTTGAGATTGTTTCCCTTGACTGGATCAACATCATCAAAAGCGTGACTCAAAAAGGTGTCTGATAACTCATCGATGGAATCATTTGTATTGGATGTCTCTTCTTTAGACATCCTATTTTTGTCAAAAGCCTCTTTGGAGATCTTTTTAGCCATGGCACGAATCACGGCACAGAAAGGATACTAATTGGGAGAGTTGATCCCTAACTTCCCTGTGCTCTGAGAAGCGCTCGGCTCATGACTAACATGAGGATCAGCTGATACCTTGGCCCCAACTAAATCATTTCCGCTGAGTAAATCCACACCCGGAACTGGGAGCGAGTCAAGAACAACAACTGTTTCTCATTCTGTCATCAAACCGGACTTTAAATTCACAGAATGGAGAGGGGGCCTAGAAAAACCACCTAGGCCCTTTTAACAGAACATTCGAGTTCACTGAAGATTCCCTTGACAAAGGCTAAACATCCTTTCATAATAAAGATCGAATAGCTCCAGTATCCCTCAAGATAGTAATTATCTATAGATTAGCTTCATCGCTCATATGTGGTACAAATCCTTTAGAAATAAAAGGTACATATTTCTGTCGAACAGCAGACTTTGGTGGCTGGTAATCATAAGAAAATCTCTCCTCAGATCCCAAAGGCACCAAGGCTTTGGTGTGACGGACACAAAAAGCATTTGGGGAGGATCCGGACTATTTTTAATGTTTAAAAGTTGGAAGCACTGAGAAATCAAATGTCCTGATTTCTTACAATAGTTTCAAACAGGTCCTGAATTAGAATCACCTGATAAGTGATCCGATACTAGATCCGATGATGAAGAATCTGACTTTTTGTTAGATGGGGAGCCTGTATTAGCACTACCTCTGTGAGTAGTACTAGAAAATCCTGCGTTGGAACTACCTTGATAAGTAGTATTAAATGTACCCCAGCTTGACTTAATTTGACTTCCTTTAACCTGACCGGGAGACTTGAAAGAGCTCTTGTGAGTCAGTGAACGATCATCAGCCAAAACAGTCGCATCATGTGACTCTTCTACCTTCTATTCATCCAAACAAGTCTTGAAATCGGTATGAACACACAGCTTGAAACAATATCAGCTGCCTCAGTCTTTTATATTCACTGTCAACTCCCTTAGATGCACACCATCATATAAAGTTTCCTTCTCTATGGCAAATTCCACAAAAATCTCACCATCTTTCTTCTGGGCTTTTTAAAATTTTGGTATGCTTCAGGGACCAGTTCACAAGATTATGGGATATAATTCTTAACTGTCTCATTATTAGCTGCTGCCACCAAGCGGGCGCGGGAGCTATGGTATCGGGCTCCGTCCGTGCATGCATGTGTGCATGCGTGCGTTCGTCAACACATTTTGCTCTATCCCATTGGCTGTTTCAGTTACAGGCTCCTAATTTTTACTCGACATGCATCTTATAAAGTCCTACAAATGACGTGCCTAAAGGTGACCCTGGCCTATTTTTTCAAGGTCACTGCCGTAGAGATATCACCAAAAACTTTGGCAATTTGCTTTATCTTATCAACATTTTCAGTTACAGGCTCCTATTTTGCTTGCGCCACCCGAATGACATGGGAGCTATTGTGTCGGGCTGTATCCATGCGTGCGTCCGTCCATGCCTGAGTCCGTCAACAAAAACTTCGATATTTTGTTTATCTTAATGGCAGGAGCTTCTGGGGCCTCCAGTGCCCTATATTTTAAGCTGGCATCAACAGACATGGCTGAAAAAAGTTCTGGAGCTTGACCTTTAAAGGTTGTATCAGCGATTTTGCGCCAAAACATAATTTGTCACATACAGGCGATCTTTTCTCATGAACTGTTCGCAGCTCGACTCATGAATGAGCGGTGAAAAAATCCGGTCTCTGTAGTCTACCTACAGCCAGGTAGACACTGAGAAAGATACACAAACTTGAGGTGACCTACCCGCCTCCCAAAGCATCAACAAAATTGTTCCTACAAATCAGAGGGCAGGGGTGGGTCTTCTGCGCCAGCTCCGTGCTCATGCACGACAAGTGCAGTGGCACTACCATGCACAGAGTGAAGCATGGCGGAAGCTGAACCTAAAAAGATACGCTCGAACGAGAGCACGTCGAGGAAAAAGGAACGCGATCTCAGCTATGCACAGTCCTGAATAAACACAGGGACCGCATACCAACGTTGGAGAAAATTCCGGGAGTTGAATGGTTTTAATTCTGACCCCCAGGTCGCCTTGTTTCTGCTGGGCCGGTGAGTAGAGCTGGTGCTAACTCGATTGGAATTGTAAATTGTCATCCCGAGAAAATTGAGGAAAGCTTGTGTAGTGTTTTTGTAAGGCTATCTTGCATTGATCATTCTGATCAGAATGAATCAAACAGTAGAGAGATCAATATTTCTTCTTTGGACCGAGTTAGCAACCTTGGCTAACTCTCAGTTGGCAAGCTAGTGAGTTTGCGAATTCTGTCTGATCAAACCAGAGTTTGTGTTTGTGTAATAACATTTTTTCTCTGGTTAGAACTCAGAGTTGAAATTCGTCGATGAATGTATAACTGTGTGATAAGTTTAGCTAAAAGTGGTGATCTATGTGATGTTAGTAATGCTCGTTTTGTAATGCGGAGCTAAGCAACTTGTCAGATACCTTTTTGTAGCCAGCACTAGTGCGAATGTATCGTCTGGCAATGGTGGTCATTGTTGCTACCTGGCGCTCATCACAATGAGCTGTTCGCGGCCATTTACCCAGCTGAGTGAGCCATACTTACTCAGAAGTTTCACTTTAAGAAAAGCGCGTTCATGTTCCAAGTTCCTGAAGGGGAGGGGCGAGCGGCTCTGTTGTGTTTTGAGAGTGTTTCAACTGTCAACAATGGTGACGTCATAACGCTGATACAGCCTTGAGAAACAGTCTGAAAAAGCATAGTCCAGGACTCCTTCGGCCATTTTAAATTTTGTGCAACTTTCTCAAAGTGAAGGAAATATTTATCCACTTCTTTTTCATTAAATGGTGAAACTAATCTTGCATGCCTTGTCTTACCAAAATACTATGAATCAGATGAAGGGTGTAATGTAGGGCTCAATTCCATTTTCTTAAGTTCAATTTCCTTTTGAATTTGTAATTCTCGTAACCTAAATTTCCACTCCTCTCTTTCTTTTTGAATTTGATATTCTGTCTATTCTTTTTCTTTGCATCTGAAGTTCAAATTCCAATTTTCCAAGTTGAAATGTGTCTGAAGGTTCTTCTTTTACAATTGGAAAAAGTGAAGCTATCAAACACACCCTCATAGATAAAATGATTCACAACAATTTTCAAAATTTGAAATTTTCCCAAAGCGGCCCTAGCACCAAGTCCGCAATGAGTCAACACAGTCAAAAGATCAGACCTCTTCAAAGTGCTTGTTGCTTTCATTGTAATTTTCTTAATGAAACCCTTGACTATAAATTGTCGCGTAGATGTTGTTTACTTCACAGCTTAAAAACAGCAATTTAATAATTTTGAGATTCCAGCCAATTAAATTCCCGGGCGAGCCCCCAATGTTTATGTATAGGAATTAATAATAATGATGCATCAGTTTTACATAGCGCTTTTATGGACACTCAAAGAAGCTTCACAATGGATACATTATTCATTCACTCACACATTCACGCTCTGATGGTGGTAAACTACAGTTTTGTAGCCACAGCTGCCCTGGGGCAGACTTACAGAAGCGTGGCTGCCAGTATGCGCCTACGGCCCCTCCAACCACCACCAAACATTCACACACAGCCATGCAGGAGTGTTCCTATATTGCATGTTTTGTGGGTGGGGGAAACCAGAGTACCCGGAGGAAACCCACGCAAACATGGGGAGAACATGCAAACTCCACACAGAAAGGCCCCAGGCTGGATTCGAACCCATGACCTTCTTGCTGTGAGGCAGTAGTGCTAACCACTGTGATCATCCACAAACAAACAAACCAGAGTGCTGATTTAAGTCTGTGTTTACTAAAAAAAATTAATTCAAATTAGCTTCTTTGCTATGTTAAAACTTTGATGACGAACTAATGAATAATATTAAAGTAAATGGTTAGTTTACACCCAGTTGGGGGGTTCAGTGTCCAAGATAACATCCTAATGAATGTCCCAGTCTGATGATGAAATGGTCCCTGAGGAGATATCCAAAAAATTTCTAGGAATTCCAAGAAGTCCAAGAATTTTTTTGTCCCTTGATGTAGTGGTGAAGGAAAACTGCGCAGCTGATGATGTAGAATAAGAATCACAGGCTGGAATGAATCCAAGGTTTGCTGAATAAATGTTGTAATGTGTCCAAGAACTGGTGAACTACCTCACAAGTCCACACGTAATTATACACCCAAAAGAACTTTCCAGATGTTTCCACAGTCTTCCTGATATCTGTGTCTTGCTTGAGAATCTTCCATACATATGTAATCATTTCTAGTCTTGTGCTAGAAAAATCCAGCCATAACTACAACCTTTAGGAATGCTTGAGAAATATATAGAATTTTTCTGACTGTTCCACAAAACACTGGACTATTCTACCTCCATGTTCAAAACAGGTGCGGATTACCACATATAGAACAACGATGCTGTCTTGTGAAGTGTCAGTGCCTGGGTAGGATGTCGGGTAGACCCACATTACGGCAGTTTTTGGTTGCTCCATTCCAGGGGCAGTTATTACTTAGTATTGTATGCGCGTCTCGCTGACAGTTCCAGTACACCTGTGCCATAATATTCGCTCTACGGGGCTGAAATGGTCGGAACTACTTTCAAGTTGGACGTTTCTGTGGCACCGTCCTCAGGCGGTAGAAACAAATGCTATATTCAAAATAATTCGGGTGAATAGTTTTCCCATTTAGAGTTCTTTCCAGATCGGTTGCTTTTTTGAAGGCACTATAACGGATTATCAGTCAACATCTCTATCAGATATGGCCTCCGTTGTGTTGGAGATGACTTGGATTCTCGCTGTTCAACTAGGACAATTGAGTTCTCGACAATTTCGGAAGATCAAAGTATCATTTCAGCGCAAGAGCTAATATAACTTCATTTTAAAGCGAGTGCTTGATGCAGTATGAGTGCGGTCGCGCTGATAGCGAGCAATGGAGAGTCAGTGGCTATGCATACGACCATTGCCAAATGTGACAGATTATTAAAAGCTGATATTATGGATTTTGTGTCCCACATCTGTTTTGCATTGTTCTTGCTTGCTATGTAGACAATTCTTGTATTGCAAATCTAGCCATTTTTCATCATACATGCAAATGTAAAATGACTGTTGTGATCGCTGTAATCCTCAGTATTATATGCGCGTGTCTCGCTGACAGTACCAGTACACTCATTCTACATCAAATAGTTCCCTTTTTGTTTTTTTTGTATTTTTAACGAACCAAATAAATTTATATGAAATGTTAAAATAGAACGTATTTCGTCACACAAATGAATACAAAAAATGGCGCATATAATACATAGTTTACTGAACTCGTGTTTGTAGTGTCTGGGGAATTTTGGAACTCGTTAGGCCACGGAGGGATGTTTACCGCACGCGACCGTGAAAATCCCTCCATGGCCCAACTCGTTCCGAAATTCCAATCCGCTACAAACACTTGCACCGTAACCTATATTTATTGCTCCATTCAAGTTTATGCTAATATCACATTTTACAGACGGAATTTAGACACTTAACAGGGCTAAATGAGGGCAGACCATAGTGAGAAAAAGCCATCCAGTAGGAAGAAATCTCAGGAGGAGCCTGGCTATGGTGGGGAGCCCATTCTGCCCTGGTTTATAAGTTATAAGTGGGTTGAAATCCACATTAGAGGAAAGTTGTTCAAAAGTAAAACACTTAAATAAAAGAAATCAATTAAAAAATGTTTCTGGAGGCAGGGTCAGGCTTCGTAGTTTAATTGCTTACTTAGCATATTTGTCACACTGTTTTTGATAATAAGATTAACTTTAATATTGGATAAAGATAGCCTGAGTAGACATGAAATGCATTTTTTAAAATTATAATTTCATTTATTGAATGAAAAATTCATCCAATCCTACCTGACCCTGTGTGAAAAAGTAATTGCTCTTTACTTGCTAAATCAAAATTGAATTGATAATTGGATGCAATTTCACTGGACACACCCAGGCATGATTACTGCCAGTCCAGTTGAATTTTTACATCACTTAAATAGAACCTGTCTAGCAATGTCAAGCAGACAAAAATCAGCACATGATGCCACAATTCAAAGAAATTCAAGAACAGATGAGAAAAAAAGTTATTGACATTGTTTCGTCTGTCATAGGTTACAAAGGCATTTTAAAGGATCTGTGACTGCAGAAAACCACAGTGAGAGCCATTATCTACAAATGGAGAAAATTTAGAGCTGTGGTGAGGCCTCCCAGGTGTGGCCGGACCATCAAAATTCCTCCATAAGCATGTCAACAACTCATCCAGGAGGTCCAGACTGATGTCTAAAGGACTGCTGGCGGCACTTCCCTCAGGTATGTTCAGTGTTCATACTGCTTAGATGTTTTTAAAAGACTTTGAGGACTTTCGTCCAACTTCATTAATGAACTTTGCAGCAGAGGATGGGCTCCCCCACTATAGCCGCGTCCGTCCTGAGCTTCATTTTTTTTTTTTTCCTATTTTTGGAATAAGGCCAGGCAATAATGAAACTGAAAAATTGAAATTGATTCCACAATAAGAAAGAGAATGGGCAAAAATGGCATTCATGAGGGAGCTGCGAGGAAAAAACCCACTGCTGGTTAAAAGAAGAACTCAAAGGCTCATCTCACATTTGTCAAAAATATGTCTTGATGAAACTTGAGACTTATGGGATAATTTTCTGTGGACTGATATGTCAAACGTTGACCTTTTTGGAAGACATGGGTGCCATTACATCTAGGGTAAAGCTAACACAGCATTCCTCAATAAGGATATCATACCAACAGTCAAACAGAGTAGCTGTATTGTGAAATAAATCCTGCAGGAGAATGTTCGGCCATCAGTCCGTGACCTAAAGCTTCAGCGCTATTGTGTTTGGCAGGAAGACTGTGACCCGAAACAAAAAAGCAAATCCACCTCTGGTGGCTCTAAAGAAACAGACTGAAGGTTTGTGGTCAAGGCTATGTCCTGACTCGAATCTGATTGCGATCCTGTGGCATGACCTTGAACAAGACCTTCATGCTCGAAAACCCTCATATGTGGCTAAATTAAAACAATTCATCATGGAGGAGGGGGGAAAATTTCCACCACAGTGATGTTAAAGACTCTGTGCCAGTCATCACCAAATGCTTGATTGCAGATGTCCGCCTCAGGTGGCACAACCCAGTTATTGGGATTAGGGGGGGGCAATAATTTTTTCTGATGGATGATATAATTTTTGAATGACTCCTTTTCTCACTCATAGTCTGGCGATATTTCAGGTTCGGCTAGTAGTCTGGCATATCACACTGGGGGATATAGTCGCCTGTGCGGTTATCTATCAATCCGTCTGTGGTCATTTCATTTCTGGAGCAGAACTCGAATATTGTTCAATATTTTTGAACAAAAATTGCCGTGCGAATTAATCAGGTCCAAGATCCATTTTCGGATTTCTCAGATTAAGTTGTGGGGGCCGGGGGGAAAAGTCATCTTCTGATGACTAGCGTTTCAAAAAGATGGGTCGTGTCAGTTGGGGCATATGTGCTACATGCCCTGGTCAGAGCAGCACTGCGCACCGTAGCAATAACACAGACTGATATAATGGGTCCTGGCTTTTCTGAATTGCTTCCGACACCCCAGACCTGTGTGCATCCGCGCGTGAGCTGGTGTTTATGCCCGAGAGTGTGTAGAACAGCAGTGCAGAGCATTGCTAGCTAAAGAGTGACAGCCTGGAACACCTTTAACTGTGCACTGTGTGTATCTGTGTGTGTGTGCATACACTTATGTGTGTGAGAGCAAGACTACTGGAATAGTACAAACTATAATTTAATTGAAGTTAGGACATTGTGTTAAACGTGAATAAGAACAGAATACATTGATTTGCAAATCCTTTTCGACCTATATACAGTTGAGTACACTACAAAGACAAGATATTTAATGTTCCAACTGATAAACTTTATTGTTGTTTTGGAAATATTCGCTCATTTGAATTTAATGCCTGCAACACATTCCAAAAAAGCTGGGACAGGGGCATATTTATCACTGTGTTACATCACCTTTCCTTCTAACAACACTCAGTAAGTGTTTGGGAACTGAGGACAGTAATTATAGAAGCTTTGTTGGTGGAATTCTGTCCCATTCTTGATTTACGTGCGTCTTCAGTTGCTCAACTGTTCAGGGTCTCCGTTGTTGTATTTCGTGCTTCATAATGCGCCACACATTTTTATTAGGAGACGGGTCTGGACTGCAGGCAGGCCAGTCTATTACCTGCGCTCTTTTACTACTGAGCCATGCTGTTGTAACACATGCAGAATGTGGCTTGGCATTGTCTTGTTCAAATAGGCAGGAATGTCCCAGAAAAAGATGTTGTTTGGATTGCAGCATATGTTGCTCCAAAACATGTATGTACCTTTGACCATTAATGGTGCCTTTATAGATGTGCCAGTTACTCATGCCATGAGCACTGAAACATCCCCATACCATTACAGATACTGCCTTTAGAACTTTGCACTGATAACAATCTTGATGGTCCTTTTACTCTTTAGCCCGGATGACACGACGTCCATGATCTCCAAAAACAATTTGAAATTTGGACTCGTCAGACCACAGCACACTTTTCCACTTTGCGTCAGCCCATCTCAAATGAGCTCGGGCCCAGAGAATCCGGCAGCGTTTCTGGGTGTTTTTGATGTATGGCTTTCGCTTTGCATGGTAGAGTTTTAACTTGCACTTGTAGATGTAGCGACACACTGTGTTACCGGAAAATGGTTTTCTGAATTCCTCCTGAGCCCACATGGTAATATCTTTTACAGAATGATGTCGGTTTTTAATGCAGTGCCGCCTGAGGGACTGACAGTCTCGGGCATTCGGTGTTGGTTTTCTGCCTTGAGGTTTACGTGTCGAGATTTGTCCGAATTCTTTGAATCTTTTGATGATATTATGGACTGTAGATGATGAAATCCCTAAATTCCTAGTAATTGCACATTGAGAAATGTTGTTCTTAAACTGTTGGACTATTTGCTCACACAGTTGTTCACAAAGTGGTGAACGTTGCCGCTGGATAGCTCACTCGGTTAAAGCTCCGCATTGCAGAGCAGAAGTGACTATCCCGGCACGGGTTCGAGCCCCAGTCGTACCAACCGGCTGTGGTCGGCAACTTTTTCAGAGTAGCGCAAAATTGGCCATTGCGCTACAGGGATGCGAATTGGGAAGGGTCGGCCGGGTAGGGTAATATAAAGAAAAATTGGTTCCGTTCTTCGTTGCTCAAGTGCCACCTGTTGGCCAGCTGGGTTCTCGTCAGGAGGATTCTTGGCTTGTTCATGTTCAGGTATCCTTCCACCAATGAGTGTAAAGAAGCAGTGGCTGACAGGCGCGTGCTTCGGAGGAGAGCTGCAAACTGTCTTCGCTCTCCCAAGTTGGCAACATGGGGTCGCAGACAAGCAAGCGTTGTACAGTTCCCCAATTGGGCATTCCAGATTGGAGATGCCAAATTAAAAAAAAAGTGGTGAGCCTTGCCCCATCCTTGCTTGTGAACGACTGAGCCTTTCGGGGAGGCTCCTTTTATACCTAATCATGACACTCACCTGTTTCCAATTAACTTGTTCACCAGTGGAATGTTCCAAACCGGTGTTTCTTGAGCATTCTTCAACTTTCCCAGTCTTTTTTTGCCCCTGTCCCAGCTTTTTTGGAACGTGTTGCAAGCATCAAATTCAAAATGAGTGAATATTTCCAAAGAAGTAATAAAGTAAGTAAGTAAGTAAAACTTTATTTGTAGAGCACTCTTCACAGCACGAATGCACTGAGTGCTTCACAGAGGTAAAAAAAAAAATAAAGGTATAAACATGCAAAAATTACACAGGCAGACACAATTAAAATTTAAGGAAAATTTAAATTTAATAAAAACGGTCATCAGTTTGAACATAAAATATCTAGTCTTTGTAAGGTACTCAGTTGAACATAGGTTGAAAGGGATTTGCAAATCATTGTATTGTTTTTATTCCTGTTGTACACAACATCCCAACTTCATTGGAATTGGGATTTGTATTTACAGATCAGAATGGGCATGAGAGAGAGAGAGAGAGAGAGAGAGAGAGAGAGGTGGAATACTAATAAAAGTGCAGAAGGTGCCTGCCTATGTGTGTATGTAAGAGAAAGCAAGACTACTAGAATAGCTTTTACAGTGCCAGGTGTGTGAATGTGGTGTGGTGTGTGTGTGTGTGTGTGTGTGTAGAGCACAGTGTGCTTGAGAGAGAGAGAGAGAGAGAGAGAGAGGGACAGCACCAGCCCATTAAAACCATTATAACACTCCTGAAAGTTGTTACTGTAAATTCTCTCCATTTTTATCTTTATTTAGATCATTCAAAATACTGTAAATAGTATATGTATATAGTTATTTGTTGCTATAGTACAATTGTAACTGCTGTTTCTAAAGTTACCATGTTTTATCTATGTGTGTACTGTGTCTTTAATGCTTTGGCAATACATGCCTATATGTCATGCCAATAAAGCATCTGAAATTGAATTGAGAGAGAGAGAGAGAGAGACTGGAGTTGGTTGGGTGAGCAAAAAAAGTGTTTGTCTCTTTTTAGCCAGCCATCTTTGCTATAGACCATAGAAGAAGACATTGTTAGAATTTTAAAATATATTTTATTTGTACTTTTTTGATAAGTAAAAAAGTGTAAAAAAGCAGGCAAGATCTCATTCCTTTATTGGACAATCAATATCATCATTATCAATACAATAATCTTTATTATTCTCACTGTAATTGAAGCACCTATTACTAAAACCCCATAACTCACACTTGACTTGACTTGTGGGGTTTTAGTAATCAGTGCTTCAATTACTAACTATTCCCAAAATTATCAAAATGACTACAGTAAACAATGGCACAGCAACAATAGCAAACTCGAACAACAACCAACATCATTAATATTATTTCATCTATCAGGAGCTAGAAAATACAAGGTTTCAAGTAGCCTATTGAGTCCTGCCCTCTTCCATAACCCCGCCCACTCCCCGCCCACTGTGGGTGTAGCCATGCCCCTACTGCCCCTACTCCCCCCTCCCACTCTATCTTTAATTATTGTCATGTTGCTTCCTGTCCAGCAGGTCACATGATGACAGCATACAGAAAATAACGTTAATCAGAGAACAACAACAGCAACCGCAATAACAATAACAAAAATCGTAACAACAATGACAATTAAAACACAGTTTTGGAAGATGGAAAACATAATATAGCGAAGTGGAATGATTATTTTCAATGACTAAAAAATTGATCAAAACCTCCAAACAAGAGCAGAAGGGACGGGAGTAAGGGGCGGAGTTACGGACATGTGGGTAGGGGGGAAAGAGGAGACATTGGTCGCTGTCCGTCACTATTTTTCTCTCTCTTTCCCTCTCTCAGCCCCCTCTCCTTTCCCTTTCTCCATCTCTATATCTCTGTTTTTCTCTCAGAGAGAGATAAGATGCAGCTGTTGAGCACTGTGGCAAAAAATTGGTTTGCTTTTGTTGTCGACTGTGTGCATGAGTGCAACTGTGTGACCTACAGTCCCGAAATTCCAATCCCGGAGGGCCGCAGTGTCTGCACGTTTAACTCCAGTCCTGGAGGGCCGCAGTGTCTGCAGGTTTAACTCTAGTTTTGGAGGGGCACAGTGTCTGCAGGTTTAACTCTAGATCTGGAGGGCCAGTGTCTGCAGGTTTAACTCTAGTTCAAAAGGGCCGCAGTGTCTGCAGGTTTAACTCTAGTTCTGGAGGGCCAGTGTCTGCAGGTTTAACTCTAGTTCAAGAGGGCCGCAGTGTCTGCAGGTTTAACTCTAGTTCTGGAGGGCCATAATGTCTGCAGGTTTAACTCTAGTTCTGGAGGGTCCCAATGTCTGCAGGTTTAACTCTATTTCTAGAGGGCCGCAATGTCTGCAGGTTTAACTCTAATTCTAGAGGGCTGCAGGTTTAACTCTAATTCAAGAGGGTCCCAGTGTCTGCAGATTTAACTCTAGTTCTAGAGGGCCGCATAGTCTGCAGGTTTAACTCTAATTCTAGAGGGCTGCAGGTTTAACTCTAGTTCTAGAGGGCCGCAGTGTCTGCAGGTTTAACTCTAGTTCTAGAGGGCCGCAGTGTCTGCAGGTTTAACTCTAGTTCTGGAGGGCCACAGTGTCCGCCGGTTTTAGTCTAGTTCAAGAGGGCCGCAGCGTCTGCAGGCTTAACTCTAGTCCTAGAGGGCCGCAGTGTCTGCAGGTTTAACTCTAGTCCTAGAGGGCCGCAGTGTCTGCAGGTTTAACTCTAGTTCTAGAGGGCCGCAGCATCTGCAGGTTTAACTCTAGTTCAAGAGGGCCGCAGTGTCTGCAGGTTTAACTCTATTTCTAGAGGGCTGCAGCGTCTGCAGGTTTAACTCTATTTCTAGAGGGCTGCAGCGTCTGCAGGTTTAACTCAAGTTCTAGAGGGCCGCAGCATCTGCAGGTTTAACTCTAGTTCTGGAGGGCCACAGTGTCTGCAGGTTTAACTCTAGTTCTGGAGGGCCACAGTGTCTGCAGGTTTAACTGTAGTTCTAGAGGGCCGCAGCCTCTGCAGGTTTAACTCTAGTTCCAGAGGGCTGCAGTGTCTGCAGGTTTAACTCTAGTTCTAGAGGGCCGCAGTGTCTGCAGGTTTAACTCTAGTTCTGGAGGGCTGCAGTGTCTGCAGGTTTAACTCTAGTTCCAGAGGGCCGCAGCGTCTGCCAAGAATTTGCTCTTGCCTGCTGATTTCACTTGATAGTTCTAGCCACTGCCATACAAGTTGCGCTAATTAGGAAATTACTAATTAGGAAGTTGCTCAAAACAAAATACTGAGAGGGATTTTAATTTTTGATCTTGGATCCACTTCTTAGTGATTTTGCATCCTGTAAACCCTACTCCTGCCAGGATCCACAAGTAGCAGCTATTGCAACGCACAACTCCAGCACCCTAGAGGAAGATGGGGCCTCGAAAACTGACCTGAGATTTGTTTTTGCTCATTTGCCCCCCTTGGCTGAAGGAAGGATCAGAATTTGAAGGACTGTCCTCAGATCAGCTGAAATGGCTGGGCGGATGCATCGAGCTGTGCTCTTGTGTTGGGGGAAAGTGGGGAAACGTAAGGCGTATAAAATCTGTGCTTAGAATGTTCTCATCTTGACATTCTGAGTTTACTGAGGGCCACGGAGTCCTAGAACACGGACTGAGAATTCCAAAAAAACCTACTCTCAAATAAAAGGGTTAAAAAAACCAGGAAACATTTAAAAATGCTAAAGAATCAGCAATTCAGCTGGCATCGTCATGCGTGGGGGTGGGGTGGGGTGGGGGGTAGAGAGGGAGAAATGCAGAGATGGGAGGATGAGAGAGGGAGGGGGAGAGGAGGGGAGTAAAACAGAGAGACAGGCTGAGTCTCACTTTCTGCCTTTCAAAAAAGCAACATGCGCAAAAAACATTTTGGTAGCAGAGGAGAGTGTTTTTACAGTGAGTGTAAAAATATACCACATGTACGTTTTCAAAAACTATAAATCAATGCCAATTACAGATCAGTGATTTTATGCATTTATTGTAGAGTACAGGGCAGAAGGTACAGAAAGTCTGCAGTTTTAAGATTACTTTAGTGCGTAATTCACACTTATATTGTAGCGTACCATGCATGAGGGTTTGCACTGGCCTGAAGAACGTTATGGAGAAAGACCAACACACAGTCCTGTCCTTTTAGTTTTTCTTTCTCCAACTCCCTCCATCCTCTCTCCCTTCTCTCCATCACTCCATCATCTTTTTTTGTTGTTTACCCTGTTCCCATTGTCCTCACTCGCTTTCTTTCCCCTCCTCTCTCCTCCGCTCTCCTACTCTCTCTCCCTCTCTTACTCCCTGTCTCCCTCTCTCAATCCCCGCTCTCCCCTTCTCTCTCTTTCTCTCTCTCTAAACCTTGTCCAGCAGGGATCTCTGGCAGTACAGTAAGCGTCGTGGGGTGCCGTACCTGCGGAAGAACAGTACCGCCGCCAGTGCGCAGATCACACACACCAGCAGCATGAGTGGGACCGCCACGGCCGCCACGCCCACCCCACCCGATGCTCCGCCCTCCTCCTCCACCTCGATTATGATCACCTCAGTCTCCTCCTCCCTGCCCCTGTCGTTCTTATCATCGTTCCCGTCTCCGCCCCTTCCGCCGTCTCCACCCCTTCCTCCATCTCCGCCCCTTCCGCCGTCTCCGCCCCTTCCCCCGTCTCCGTCCCTGCCCCCGTCTCCAGCTCCACCCCCGGTCCCGCCTCCACCTCGGCCTCCGTCCCCTCCCCCGGTCCTGGGGTCCTCCTCCGGGCAGCTCAACCAATCACGAAGCGCGGATTTCGGGTAGCCGGGCTCCACTCGCAAATGCTGGTTGTTGAATTTCCAGTACTTATTGGCCTTGTAGAAGTAGGTGTGTCCTGCAAGTTGGCAAGTAATTAGGATACTGTAATTAAATGTAATTACAGCAAGTAATTAAGAAATCATTTACACAGTGCTGATCAAAATCAGCATTATTTACAGGGCTTAGTGCTCAGTGCTTTACTATGAAACAGCAGCAATCAAAAGGAGATCAGAAGACCGGAGGAGTGAAAAGTCACATGACCAAACCACAGAGGAAGAGACCTTGCATAGGCAGACATACAGGGGCCGTTTCTCAATACCAAGAATGCTAAGAACGAACTCGCATTCTTGGGCGGAACGTTCCCGCTAGTCGTTCTAGGAAGAGTGCACTTCCAAGGCTACGAGCACTCAGAACGCTGTCGACAGTTTGAGACGATGCGTTCTTGTTGGTATAACGCAATACGCCAGCCAGTGAGCCGCGACTTCGTCTGCGTTCATCCTTTTTTTTTTTCCCCCAGTAATATTATCTGTGGTGGAAGAGGGGTCTGTGAGTGTGAGCTAGTAAAGGTGCTTAGCTTAGCTACGTTCTGCCGGCTGTTGTGGAGTTTCTCTACTACAAAAACATTGATGCATATTCGATATAAAACATCGTAAAGCAGCCAATATTCCAAATGTACTCAGATAATAGTTCCTTGCCTGAAAATTAGAAGAATAGTATTTAGCTAAGAAATGGCGAACGAATACCGACAGAATTCGCAAATTCGAGTCTTGCATTGACTTTGACTGTAAATCTGTCGTGCGAAAAATTCATTTTGCATCCAGTGTGAAAGCAGCTTTACCAATCCTGAGGTGCATTACCCGAAATCACAGATGCTAACTTACATAGTTAGACCAATTGACATTGAATGGATCAATTATGTACGTTGCTAGTTTAGTTAGCAACTACGCTTTTGGGAAACGTAACCCTGCCCTTTCCTCTCAGGAAGGTCCCACTCCCGCTTAGATGCCGAAAAGAATTCTGGGATATGGGTGCTGTCAAGTTCACACAAGTTACCATTCGATGCATCCTCGGAAAAATGGGCATATCAAGAACACTTCCGGGACTGGTAACTGTTCTCGTCGAGATGCGAACTTAGAATTGAGACAGTACTTGGTCTCAGAGGGATGACGTTTCTCAAGTTCACAAGAACAGAAGTACAGAGAAGAACGCATATTGAGAAACGGCCTGGGTGCTTGGATTATCAGTCTCCTCATGTACCATAAAGGTCTCTATTACAGGAAGCAGGATTACAGAGTTAGCCAGATAACTGCACTGAGTGACACATGGAAGGCTGCGCCCAAATCTAAAACATGGAATGAAGTGAAAAGAGCAGATCAGGGCTTTACTCAGCACAGTTATCCAGCTATGTGAGTAATCCTGCTTTGTGGAAGCGGCCGCTGCTACCCGTGCTGCCAGGAGCTATCAGACCACATTATATGTCATTTATTTATGTACATTTATTATTTAGGTAAATATTTAGAGTCCATAATCTCAGTTTAAGTCAAAGGTGTCATCCAACGCAAAAGTGAGTAATTGCGATGGTTTAGGGGTTTCTTTTCTTGAAGGGAATAAAACAATTATCTGCCAACCTGATACAGTATATTTGTATTGTGTATTGTATTGTGTAAGTATATATGCCTGCTAAAAAATGACTGCTTACCGAGCGGCTAACTGTACAATTGATATGCATTTAAAGCGTGTCTTTCATGTGAGTGAGGATTCAAGAGTCAGCGTGGGATAGATTGAAGAATGAACGAATGATAAAAACTCAAATCCCAACTGAAATTAAATCATCCTGCACTTTCAATGAATAGGTAAAATGCGAAATATAACCAGGAATTTACTACTTCAAGATAGCCTTTAATGCGTTAGTTAGTTGTAGTAGTTAAATGTCTGCGTTAGTTAAATGTATGGTGATTTTATGACGTGTACTGAGTTGCTGACTGCCCATCAGTAAGGTCTTCAGCTTCCATTGGAAATAAGTCATATATAGATTACCTTATAGATCCCTTAAACATGCACAGTGTATTGAATTCTAATCCACCAATTGAACTAAATCAATCGATTAATGAAAGAGATGTCTGTGGCCGCTGAGGGGGCTCACAGTACCTCCATCCTTGCTCATGATGGCCGCTCGTAGATTGTCGGGGACCCCCTGCCACACGCTGATTGGTTTGGGGTACTCCGGGTCCACTGAGCGAGTCTTCTCATTATAACGGTAGTACCTGATGGTGGGTAGAGAAGGCCATGATCAGCACCTACACACACTTCACTTACACTGACTGTGAGAGAGTCACAGACCATCTCATGTAGAAAGACTCACAGACAGTCATGTTCAGGATGAGTCATCATGGTCAGTCACTTATTAAAAGACCCATAAAAAACTAGTCACAGACTGGTATAAAAGGACAGTCCCATATAAAATGGGTGCCAGTGAAAGACACAAACAAATAACTGTCACCTACGGCATGAGAGTCACATGCAGTCACATAGAGTGGGAGTCACAGACAGTAACGTATAGAATGGGGGTCACAGACAGTTGTGTATAGAATGGCAGTCACATGTAGAATGACTGTCATACATACAGAGACAGTCACAGTCAAATATAGGAGTCATAGACAGCCACACATTGAATCACAGTCAGATAAAGAATGAGAGTCACTAGCTAGATGTGTTTCCATCTACCTATTTTAATGCGCATTTTGATTTTGCGCTTAATAAAACCTGAGTGGAAACGGCCAAAATGTGTATCAACTCGAAAGATCGCATCAATTTTTTTGGGAAAGGAGGGGGTAGAAAATTTCAGAATCGATAAAAATAAATGCACTTTAGTGCAGTGGAAATGAGTTAGCGTACAAGTTATGCAAATAAATGATGACGTTTAGTATCTACGTCATTTTTGTTTGCCTACGTTGGCAGGCTAGCTAGCTAGTTTGCTACCTCGCAGCATTGGTGTGCTAGCAAGAACGTTAAAGTTCGTTATCTCTTAAGCTAGCTAGCTAGTGGTTAATACAGTAGAAGCGAACTGTAACCTTACACTACCATGCTAGCTGTAAGACTTCGTAACCACCAGCTTAAGTGATTACTTTCATTCATTTTCGCCACCAGCTTTGCTGTTTGTTTTCCTTTTCATTTGTTGCACTTATTGAAGTCATAGCATGCAGTGTCTTCTGCAGAAGCAATGGCAATTGAATAGAGAATTAGCGCCACCTCACGGCACCTACAGCTTATCCCGAGAAACAAAAGCGCAAAACTGAAGTGGATGGAAACGAGCACAAATGCGCAGTCACATACAGAAAGACAGTTACTGACAGTCACATACAGAATGACAGTCAGACAGTCCCATACAGAATGACAGTCACAGACAGACACATACAGAATGAGTCACAGACAGTCATGTACAGAAAGACAGTCACAGACAGTTACATACAGAATGACAGTCACAGACAGACATACAGAATGACGGTCACAGACAGTCATATACAGAAAGACAGTCACTGACAGTCATGTACAGAATGACAGTCAGACAGTCCCGTTCAGAATGAAAGTCACTGACAGACACATTCCGAATGACAGTCTCAGACAGTCACGTACAAAAAGACAGTCACAGACAGTCACGAACAGAATGAAAGTCACAGACAGACACATACAGACTGACAGTAAGACATTCCCGTACAGAATGACAGTCACTGACAGTCATGTACAGAATGACCATCACAGACAGACATGTACAGAATGATAGTCACAAACAGTCACATATATAATGACAGTCGCAGACAGTTGTGAAGAGAATGACTGTCACATACTGTGTAGTATGAGAGTCACAAGAAGTCACCTATAGGAGTCACAAACAGTAAAAATTTATATCACATGTACAATGACAATAACGTACAGATAGACAGTCGCAGACCGTCAAGTATATAATGACAGTCACATACAGAATGACAGTCACAGACAGTCATGTACAGAATGACGGTCACAGACAGTCACGTGTAGAATGACAGTCACATACAGAACGGCAAAGCCTGACAGTTAAAGCACTGACTTGTTTCCCCTGAAGAAGTAGGTCATGCCGGTGGGGGTGTAATAGAGAGCAGCGTCCAGCCGGTCTTTGGGGAGCCCACTGCCCAGCTCACGCAGAGTTTTGGGGTACCCGTGATCCAGGATGGCCTCGCTGAACACCCAGTACCTGTCTCCTGCAGAGAGGGGACCTGCCTTTATTTCTGCACCTGTAAATGCACTGGGGTTGTGGAGGAGCTGGAGCCAATCCCAGCTGACTATGAGCAAAAGGCAGGGGCACATCCTGGACAGCTGGCTAATCCATCCCAGGGCTCATACACCACTCCCTCACACACTCATACACACACACACCATTCACACACACACTCATACACACACACACACACACACCATACACACACACACTCATACACACACACACCATTCACACACACACTCATACACACGCAAACAATTTAGAGTGTCCAGTTAGCCTGATGTGCACATCTTTGGACTGTGGGAGGAAGCTGCAGTGCCTGGAGAAGACCCACACAGACACACAAATTCCACACAGAAAGGCCCCAGGCCACCCCAATACACACATGCACACACAAAATACACATATATGCATGCACAACACACTCACACAGAAATATATACAAACATATACACACACACAAAGGAACATGCCCAACACGCGCAGAGGTGCGTGGCAAAACCCAACGTTAACTTACAAAATCTCTGACAACGGAAAATTAGGCCGTGAAACGAATTGACGTGAGGTAGGTTTGTTATAAATTGCTAAGGCGAAGATTAATGCAACAATCAAGCACCACCCAGCTTCCTACCAGCACTGCTGACCAACGAATCAGAGTAAATCACTTTGTGAAGCCGACCAGAATTTAGTCAGGAATATTAAGATGATGAAACCAAAACACAGAACAAACCAGAGTTCTGTAGCTCAGAGAAAAAAACAGCTCATTTTCAGGATACCGGATCCTCTGCGAGAGAAAGGGTGGAGAGAAACAGGTTAGAGGTGAGAGGTCAGGTGAGAGGTGAGAGGTGATCAGGTGACGGGGGGGCAGGAACGTACCCTTGAAGAAGACAAATTTCCCATCATCCCTCTCATAGGCTGCGTTAATGGAAGCAGGAAGTCCCCTCCAGAAGTGACCAATGGGCATGGGGTACCCATCCAAAACCCGCCTGTTACGCACTCGCCAAAACCACTTATCCTGCAGGAGAGACCAAACACACATTACAAACACACACACACGCACACACACTCGCCAAAACCACTTATCCTGCAGGAGAGACCAAACACACATTACACACACACACTCGCCAAAACCACTTATCCTGCAGGAGAGACCAAACACACATTACAAACACATACACACGCACACACACACTCGCCAAAACCACTTATCCTGCAGGAGAGACCAAACACACATTACACACACACACACACACGCACACACACACACACTCGCCAAAACCACTTATCCTGCAGGAGAGACCAAACACACATTATAAACACACATTACAAACACATACACACGCACACACACTCGCCAAAACCACTTATCCTGCAGGAGAGACCAAACACACATTACACACACACACACACACACACACACACACACACTCGCCAAAACCACTTATCCTGCAGGAGAGACCAAACACACATTACACACACACACACACACACACACACACACACACTCGCCAAAACCACTTATCCTGCAGGAGAGACCAAACACACACGCGCACACACACACACGCGCACACACTCGCCAAAACCACTTATCCTGCAGGAGAGACCAAACACACATTACAAACACATACACACACGCGCACACACACTCGCCAAAACCACTTATCCTGCAGGAGAGACCAAACACACATTACAAACACATACACACACACACTCGCCAAAACCACTTATCCTGCAGGAGAGACCAAACACACACACACTCGCCAAAATCATTTATCCTGCAGGAGAGACCAAACACACATTTTGCAAACACACACACACTCACTCACACACGCACGCACGCACTCGCCAAAACCACTTATCCTGCAGGAGAGACTAAACACACATTACACACACACTCACAATTACACTCACTCACAGGCTCATACACACACATACAAGGTGTACCTTAAAGATGAACATCTCTCCCCGGAGGACAGCGATGGTGTCGAAGTGGCCCTCGCAGACGTCCGGCCCATAGGGCGGGGCTTCAGGTTTGTAGGGTGGGTGGGTGGGGTGAGGGTCGTCTCGGGGGGTGTCTGGGGTCACACGGGGTGGCGG
Source organism: Gymnothorax reevesii (assembly GCA_029721435.1). NCBI lineage: Eukaryota > Metazoa > Chordata > Actinopteri > Anguilliformes > Muraenidae > Gymnothorax > Gymnothorax reevesii. The sequence goes on along the minus strand of CM056577.1, from coordinate 13,633,062 downwards.
CTGAGGGCGACCGGACCCCGACCCTGGTGAGGTGGAGGTAAAGAATAAGAATGACGTTGTCATGGTTTTGGGGGGTTGCTGCCTGCTGTGCATTTTCTTCGCCACCTGGGGGCTGTCCTGCTGTGTGATCAGGTGGGTGATGGCTTATTGTTTGCAGCTGTGGAGAGACTATTGAAGAGGCTCTTCCAGCTCTGTCTGGTGCTTTTGTGTCACTCTTGCGAGGTCTATGAAGCCTTTAGCGCGTAGTTGGATCCTTGAAAGAGTTTAGGATTTGGTGTTTGTCCGTCTGATTTATTGTTCTGTTCGTCTTGTTTAAGTTCTGTCCTGCAGAAGGTTTTGTTTGTTAGGGCATTATCTTTGTTCGCAGACCTGTGTCAGTTCCCTCCTGTTCCAGCAGGAGGGGGTGGTGACCCTGTCTGTCCCTTGTGAGGGAGCTGTTATTTTCTGGGAGGAACTTCGCCCATTTTTTCTGGGTTGTTTTTTGTTGGCGGTATTGCCGGGGAGTTACGCTCCCTTTTTCTGTTGGGTCACTCGGGTTTCGTGGGGGGCTTTCAGATACGCCATCTTGTGTTGCGTCTGGACCTCCTCCCATTCACCCTCACAGACGTAAGAACCTGAGAGTCATTTCCGGTTTCGACCTCCCCCAACCTCCTTACCTTGTGTCCTTTCCTCAACCCTCACTACTGATTGAGAGAGGCAAGGAAAGGAAGCAAGCAATAAAAGTAAAGATGACAAAATCAAGGGGATACTGATTTTCAAATTGTAATTCCCCAGGTCTTTTAAATGTCAGCTGAAGGCACATTTGACTAAAAATCAGATGGGGAGATCATTCATGTCACCTTTTCAAGAAAAGACCTGGCCTCAAAGAATCCGCTCACGTATCCTCGCTCAAGGATCCTTCGGGAGCCTCCAGACTCCACACTCATAGTTCCTTCAAGGAGCAGTTTACAGGTCGTAATTCCCATAAGGACAACAAATGTCTGGAGCTGCCGAGGATTAAAATAAGCTAAGGCATGGAGCCTTATGGCGTGCTCCACAGGGTCAGGAAAGTAAAACTTTGATGTGTGAGATCAGTGCACATGTGTGTGTCTCCCATTTATAATTCCCCGAAGACAATATCACTCCGGGCACAGAGCCCAAGCGACACAGATGATATTATCGGCCAGACAAGCATGTCTCAGACTGTGATGCCGGAGAGTTTGCCTTGCCACAACGTTGCACGAGGGCTGCCCAAACGTTACTCACCGTACAGCTGCTGGATGCCCATGCGGTCGTCGTCAGGCAGAACGAAGTTCTCTGTGTCCATCCACTGGTAGAATGGCGCCATGATTGCGGAGGGGTCATTGGAATGTTCCAGACCCAGGGCGTGGCCCAGCTCGTGCACTGCCACCAGGAACACGTCATTACCTACGGCAACAAGAACCGCACTGCCAGTCAGTGATACACAATGCAAAATTACACAATCGTCTTAAGAGAACTACTCTGCTATGCACTGAAGTACGACACTAATTAAACTGCCGTATCTAAACAGGAGCATTGCTATGCAGTGATTTCCAACACAAAATTACATAGGCATATCAAAACTGAAGCCATCTGTTATACAGTGATATAACTGAAATTAAATCAGTGATGTCCATCCATTATCCAACCGGCTTATTCCTGGTCAGGGTCACAGGAGGACTGGAGCGTATCCCAGAATGCAATGGACGAGAAGCAGAAACACACCCCTGATATTCTCCAATCTATCACTGAAATCACACATTTGCTGTACTGTGGGCAGAGTAGATTCCCTGACTAACCCACTATAGATGCCTTTGGTTTATGGAAAGAAGCCCATGTGCGCACAGGGAGAACATGCAAACATCACACAGAAAGGCTTCAGGATTTGAACCCATGGCCCTCTTGCTCCGAGGCATTAGAGTTACCCACAGTCCCACTGTGTTGTTCCTATACAGCGCAATGCAACATAAAATTACCCTGCAATAACGTGTATGATATTTCTTGATATACGCATGAAAGATGGCACACAATGTTTCTTTGCCCGCATATAAATACCATCCCCGTGATTAAGTCTAGCGGTGACCTTTGACCTTTTCCATGCATTCGTTGGCCTGACTTTACTCAGCTCGACCCGGCACATCAGCCCAGCTCAGCTGGGATTTCTGTTTCCATTAAAATGGGGCCACGTGCTCTAAGGTATGTCTTTAAGTGATGACGCCCTCGTCTTGGCTCAATGACGTTTAAAATCTTTGCCTATGCAAGTGCATTCTACGGTTTCCCCTGTGAAAAAAACAGACGAAACAGACGATCACAAAGCTTTCTGATGTCACTGCAGCCTGATTTAGGATGGATCCAGCACACTTTGGCCCTACTGCAGAGGCACTCCATCACGGGCGCTGCTCGGCACAGCTCGGCGTGCTTAATGTGGTAACAGAATGCGAATCCGCGTGGCAGTAAGAGCCAATGGGAAAGCCTAAGTAGTGCTTTAGTAAACAGGATCATTCAGTCAATTTAACAATGGAAATAAAGCTTACACTTTTATTTAGCTGAAACTCCTAAACAATGCTTCTTGAAGACACAGCTGGGGGGTAGTTATCAATGGCTGAAGGTGGGTGTTAGGCCTTTGCTAAAGGGCCTGAGCTGTTCTCATTTAACAGTGGCGACAGTGGCACTTAATCCATTAATAGTGAGAGTCCCGGTCGGACTACTAGGCTATCACTTCCCTCATCTTGTGATCTATGTCACTGTTCTACTACCTACACACTACAGGGGGGATATGGGTTTACCAAGGCAGAGCAGACATGCAATCAAAGTCCGGCCTCATTCCCGTCCATTCAGAGACACAAAACACTCACACACACTCAAATGTACACACAGCCACTGTGTCAATGACACACCCTGAAATTCTGTTTCCAGATGAATGCTGCTGTACGGCACAAACACAGCCCTGAGGGGATGTAAGTGCAGTTAGCATGCTTCTGTGTCTCTCGCACGCAAAACACACACACACACGTAGAAAGGACACACCCTGAATCAGGTTAAACACTCCCTTTAGCGCACAAACGCCCACATATCCTGGGGGGATATAATTGCAGTAAAACACTTTTCAGTCGCTCACGAGTTGAAACCTGCCCCTTCAGTTCCCCTTCAGCTCAATCTCTCCGTCTCTCTTTACAAATCTGTCCCACTCTTACTTCTCTCTTCGGTCTCTTCGACCGAACCATTTCACTGTTTCCGGAACATTCATTCCCCTGAATACTGCCTGAATCCCACATAGTAAGGGGCAATGTTTACAGTGTCTATCCCCCCAACAACTCAACCCTTTCTCAATCCTGCCATCTTCTCATCCCCCTCTCTACTTCTTCCCCACTCCGAGGCCTCTTCCCTCTCTCCTCCCTCTCCTACTTACTGCTGTCACCTGCTCAAAATATGCAGTGACTCATCATCCCTCCATCCCCCCTTTCTCTCTCCTTCGCTCACACCCTTCATCTCTCTCCTCCTTCCTTCCATCTTGCCCCCTCTTCCTCCCTCTCCCATCCCTCTCTCTCTTCCTCCCTCTCTCATCCATCTCTCTCCCATTCCTCTCTCTCTCCCTCTCCCATCCATCTCTCTCTCCCTCTCCAATCCCTCCCCCTCTCTCCCTCCAACTCCCCCTCTCACCGCTCAGGTCTGCGTTTCCGATGGTCCAGGGCTCCGCAGAGTCGAAGTGAGTGTCGCCCCCTATGCCCTGCCCGGGGAAGTACGCGTGAGCCAGGAAGCCCCCTTCCCCGTCAAAGGGACTGCTGTCGCCGTGGAAACCTTCGGCAAAGAACAGCATGATGTCGGCGAAGCTCTCCACCTTGTCCCGGATCAGGTGGTAGGGAATCTCACGGAAATGCAGAGGGGTCACACTCTCCCACACTCTAAACGCACGGCGGATGGCCTGGTGCGTCTCGTACTCCCCCACCTTCGGGGTGTAGTTCTGTATACTGGAGAGAGCGAGAGGGAAAGAATTATTATATTGGTGGTCTAGTTCTGTGTGCCGAATAGAGGGAGACATTAGCTGAGTAAACATATTCGCTTCCCTAAATCTAATAACTGACTGCGCAACCCTTAGTGGCAACATCTGCAATCGACCGCTTCTTCGCAGAATTGTTTTAATTCAGTGACATGGGAGGATTCAAGTCAGGACAGTCACCAGCCACTCCAAAACTTGCATTTGTTTCTACTGAGTCATTCAGAGGTGTGTGCTACAGACTATTGCACAGCTACGTGAACCAACTGCCCTTGAGTTTTGGGCATAAACAGATGGTCGGACTTATTCTTCATGGATTTTCTGGTAGAGAGCAGAATTCATGGCACCATCAATTCTGGCAAGTCGCCCAGGACTGACTGTATGAAAGCAGCTCCAGACCATCACACTACCCACACTGGGACTAAAGCACCTCCAGACCATCACACTACCCACACTGGGACTAAAGCACCTCCAGACCATCGCAGTACCAACACTGGGACTAAAGCAGCTCTAGACCATCATACTACCCACACTGGGACTAAAGCAGCTCCAGACCATCACAGTACCCACACTGGGACTAAAGCAGCTCCAGACCATCACACTACCCACACTGGGACTAAAGCAGCTCCAGACCATCACACTACCCACACTGGGACTAAAGCAGCTCCTGACCATCACACTACCCACACTGGGACTAAAGCACCTCCAGACCATCGCAGTACCAACACAGGGACTAAAGCAGCTCCAGACCATCACACTACCCACACTGGGACTAAAGCAGCTCCAGACCATCACACTACCCACACTGGGACTAAAGCAGCTCCAGACCATCACACAACCCAGACTGGGACTAAAGCAGCTCCAGACCATCACACTACCCACACTGGGACTAAAGCAGCTCCTGACCATCACACTACCCACACTGGGACTAAATCAGCTCCAGACCATCACACTACCCACACTGGGACTAAAGCAGCTCCAGACCATCACACTACCCACACTAGGACTAAAGCAGCTCCAGACCATCACACTACCCAGACTGGGACTAAAGCAGCTCCAGACCATCACACTACCCACACTGGGACTAAAGCAGCTCCAGACCATCACACTACCCAGACTGGGACTAAAGCAGCTCCAGACCATCACACTACCCAGACTGGGACTAAAGCAGCTCCAGACCATCACACTACCCACACTGGGACTAAAGCAGCTCCAGACCATCACACTACCCACACTGGGACTAAAGCAGCTCCTGACCATCACAGTACCCACACTGGGACTAAAGCAGCTCCTGACCATCATACTACCCACACTGGGACTAAAGCAGCTCCTGACCATCATACTACCCACACTGGGACTAAAGCAGCTCCTGACCATCACACTACCCACACTGGGACTAAAGCAGCTCTAGACCATCATTCTACCCACACTGGGACTAAAGCAGCTCCAGACCATCACACTACCCACACTGGGACTAAAGCAGCTCTAGACCATCATACTACCCACACTGGGACTAAAGCAGCTCCTGACCATCACACTACCCACACTGGGACTAAAGCAGCTCCAGACCATCACACTACCCACACTGGGCTAAAGCAGCTCCTGACCATCACACTACCCACACTGGGACTAAAGCAGCTCCTGACCATCACACTACCCACACTGGGACTAAAGCAGCTCCTGACCATCACACTACCCACACTGGGTTTGACTGTTGATATGATGATCATATTGTTGAATGTTCTGTCTTATGCCAGATGTGCCAGGACCCAAGTCTTCCAAATCAGTTCCACTTTTGACTCATCTGTCCACAGAATATTACCCCAAAAATCTTGGGGGGCATCAAGGGTTTTTTTTGGCCAATGTAAGACGAGATTTTGAATTCTTTTTTGTCAGCAGCCAGCCTTGCAGCTCTCCCTTAGAGGTCACTTTTGCCCAGTCTCTTTCTTGTTGTAGAATCATGAACACTGAGGCAATTGAGTCCGGCAGCTCTTAAGATGTCAGCCTGGGTTTTTTGAGACCTCCTGGATGAGTCGTTGATCCGCTAGGCCAGCCACTTCAGGGAAGGTGCACCACTGTTCGAAGATGTCATTTGTGTGTTACGCTCCCCTAATCTGGTAAAACTTAGTAACTCACTTTTTCATGAAACTGAGAAAACTGAAAACAACTTAAAGGTTCCCTGACATTAAATAGGCCGATATTGACATTTAGAACTTCCCATGGTATTTTTTCGCAATGAAGACGAAGATGCAAACGCTTTTCCGTGAAAATTTGTTCAACTATTTCGGATTAATGAAACTGATAGGGAATGCCCCCTTCGAAATGTCCGGAAATGGCCTTATATGGCAACTGATGTCATGCAAGGCAGCCAGCTGGTCAGATCTCCAGTCTTGACAACGAAATGTACATACACTACGCTTTACTTACCATAGCCAGCTGACAGATCCTAATAAAAAAACCACTGTTGGAATACCATAAAATTTACCACCAAAAAACTATAGTATTACTGTAGTAATTGTATGTTTTTTGTTTTTTTTTGGAACGCACGATATAGATTTTAGTCTTACTATTGAAATATTGTAGGGCTACCATAGCTAATGAAATAACCCTACAGAAAAAAAAACTAGCCTATAGGCGAGGACGAGATTACCGGAAGTGACACTACATACGGACACTGGAGGCCCTAACAACTAGCCAGCCGTTGAAAACAATTCAGGCTGACAGGTTAATTGCTTTGCTGCACTGCACTTTTAAACACAGTTTTAACGCTATTGCGTAGCTCTAAAATGCTATTAAGTTGTGCAAACTTCAGGATTGTTCACCAGAATATTTGCCAAAGTAGGAGGCATCAAGCCGTTTTCACGCCAAACGCGAAACAAATTTTTTGCACGACAGATTACATTCAAAGTCAATGCAAAGACGTGTGTATTCGCGTCTTCGCATTGACTTTGAATGTAATCTGTCGTGTTTGTTTTGCATCCGGTGTGAAAGCAGCTTTAGACGCGCACACAAGCTAGATGGCTAGCTGACGTTAATTTCCTGCAGTAGTTAGCCAGCTAACTTCAGTTCGACATACCGTTAGATTTTCATGAATTTCGATTATGAAATTACACAGCAAGCGTTCAGTCCAGTGTTGAGAGAACAGCCAACTATCAACCCGCCAGTTTAAATAACCACCTTACCCATTTAACAAGCTAAGGTTAGTTAGTGACATTTGTTTATATTTACTTCTATCCAATAGCCCCGGTCTTGGTTCAGGCATTTAGCGAGCTTTATGAGCAGAGTGTTTTGCGTGTATTCTTGTCTTTGCATTGACTTTGAATGTAATCTGTCATGCAAAAAATTTGTTTCGTGTCTGGTGTGAAAGCGGTTTAACACCACCAATTCTGGCAAATATTCTGGCGAATAATCCTGACTTTTACTGCCATAGATGGTTAACTTTGATAAATTGGCAGGCGAGGGTAACTGCCACAGCTGAAGAGTAAGTGGATAACTGACAAGATCCAGATGAACTCGGGAGGCTGTATTGTGATGCCTGATCACTGGCTGTGCTGTAGGAGGTGGGCATCCATCCAGCCATCTAGCTACATTAGCCTCCGTAACACGGTTTGTCAAGAGGAAGCAATTAGATGGATCGATAGATATCTTGATTGCAGGCTCATACACTGCAGGGGTCTCCAACCCCGTTCCTGGAGAGCTACCATCCTGTTGGATTCTACTCCAACCCTAGTTCAACACACCTGATTCAGCTCATTAGCAGCTCGTCAAGATCTGTAACTGGGAAAGCAGGTGTGGTTTGCTTTGGTTGGAGTGATACCTTCAGGATGGTAGCTCTCCAGAAACAGGGTTGGAGACTCCTGCACTAAACAAACACACTAGAAAACGTGTGAAAACCAGCATGTATATGGATCGCGGAGATTGCTATGGCAGAGGTGCGTTCCTTTGATGACGTCATAGGATCATGTGACTGATGTCTCGGAAACTTCCTCCTTCTTCAGGGGGCAAAAGTGCAAAAAAATCACTTTTATTCCTTGAAATTGATGGATTTTTCTGCTATTTCAGAACTTTTGAGTGCATAGAGAGATATAACTAATCATATAGAACAAAATAAACCAACAATTTCAGGTGGTGTGCCTCTAGTCAGGGAACGTCTAAGTCCTTCAGGATAAACTCACTGTAAAAAAAAAGAGAGAAAGGGTATTCTCAATGACGACTGTAGGTACTTTATTTGGTGCTTAGTAACCTAGTAACTGCAAAAATGGGTCTAACTCCATTTCCACCAAAAAGTGAGTTACTGGGTTTTACCAGATTCGGGGAGAACGGCTGTCACTGTGGTTCGCTGGAATCCCAGAGCCACAGAAATATCCTTGTAACACTTTTGAGCGTGTTTGATGTCAACGACTTTCTAATCGTTTCTTAATTTCTTTAGATTTCAGCAGCATCTGCAGCTGTTTGCCAGCTTCACATTGCCAGATGGTTTCTATTTCAGCAAAGTTTAGATTCAACAGGGCCAGCAGTAATCATGCCTGAGTGTGTCTACTGAAATTCAACCCAGTTATCAATTCAATTTGTTTGGTTGGTTGAATTAGTAACGGAGGGGGGCAATTGCTTTTTCACATTGGGTCCGGTAGGGATGGACAGCTTTTCTCTTTAAATGAATAATTTAAAAACTGCATATTTCGTTTACTCTGGTTATCGTTGTCCAATATTAAAATTAAATTGATGATCTGAAACATTTATGAGAGACAAATATGCAAACATAGACGATGTTGGGAAGGAAGCAAATGCTTTTTTACAGCCCTCGAATTCCGTACACTAGAGAAAGAGACACGAGGGGAGTAGTTCTGTATACAGGAGAGAGATATATTCAGAGTGTCGTCCTTTAAAGTGGGATGAAGGGAGAGACTCACAGACAGCGATTCAGAGTTTAGTTCTCTACACTAAAGAGATAAACAGATCGCGGGAGATGTAGATATTTCAGTGTTTCGCAAAAACAAACAGGCTATTTACATCTGTAATGCTTACTTTCCCTGCGGATTGTGTATTTATTTATTTGTTTCCAAAGCTTACTGTTCTTACTAACATTTCCACCCTGAAACAGTCGAAATAAAAAACACTAAATCCATTCCACGTTCCCAGTTTGCACTTCAAACGCGGTTTGATACTGACCACACAGGAGACGAGTCAATTACATAATTGCACTGGATTCAAATAGTTTTTCGTGTTCATTTGATCTTGACTGGAGCGATAGACCAGACGGCTGTGTTTGTTCTCCCTGAGAGAATTGCAAAGGTTCCATTTCAGCAGACGGGGTCAGTACTTGAACTGAACTGATGTTAGTCCTCGAGTGTTTAGACCAGCGTTTCGGCGGCATTTGCTCACCAGAAAGTGATCTCTGTTTTGTCCCACTTCAGTCCCTGGATAGCGTAGCGCTTCCTCCTGAGGTTACTCTTAAGCTCCGCCCCAAACTTGTCTGGAACTCCACATCGCGGCTTCTTCATCGCCCTGACAACCAGACAGTCCACGCAAAGTGTAAAAAGCCAAAAGCAGACAGACAAACAGATGGACATATGAGAAAATTTATGCTCAACCCTTTAAAAAATATTTTTTCCCCCCAAAATTCTAGAGCACCCTTACTTTCAATTAACAGGGGCAAGTATGAGACTAGCGGTGGAATATCAGTTCAGTAAGTAATAATCACGTGTTTGTGATACTGCACCCTTTATAAGGTCAACTGTGTAGGTCAAGCATGAGACGTGTATAAACATCTGTCCTAAACAATCACTAAAGCAGGAAACACAACCCACTGTGGCATGGATGCAGGACTGGCCTCAAACTATTAAATGGTGCCATTGTAGTACTGCAGAACTATTCAGATGCTTAACAGAACTGAATTGTTGTTAGACCTGTGCTGTATTAACCCCATAAACCAACAGACCCATATGTTGGTCTGTAAAATGCAGCTGATGTATTCAAACCCATGAAACTTTAGGGCTTTTTAAAATTCTAGTTCTAGATCCCAAGGTTTCCCAAAACATGTCACAAGCACTCTTTTGTGCACCAGTCAATCCTAAAATTAAATATGGTGCTTAATCCCAGATCAAATGCATGTGAATGGGTCTTAAGTGGTGTCTTTGTATTTTTATGATAAATGAATGAATTTTGTGATTGTATGGGTATTATTGTCTTCTTGTTTATAATCTTATGTTGTATTGGAGCAACTGTGATGTAAGGAAAATTTCTGACTTTGACAATAAAGTATTATCATATCATATCATATCATATCATATCATATTGTATGTCCTGCTGAATTACAGGGAAATGTGTATAAAATGAAGAACAATATTTTAATTTTTTCTATTTTCTATTTGAATATTTCTCTCAGTTTAAGTGTGATGTGGCTTTAGTGAAGAGCTGCATCCAACAGATACAGAATATGTGTGTGACATTGTCCTACAATGTGAATTTAAAGGAATTAAAGATCTAATTAAAGGAAAACTAAAATGAAAAGTTTGAGTTTAAGCGACTGTACGGCTGAAATGTGGTTCTGCTTAGCAAATCCAGGAGGTTGGAACAAAAACCAGGAAAGCATTCCACTCTCCGAACCTGGATTGTCCACCCCAACTCCATTGCAGTATTATCAAAGTTTTTAAGTGTCTTTCAGTTGATTAGATTCAACAGGGGCCAATCTCCATGGAGCCTTGCTCAAGGGCCCCAGCGCTCCGCTGGCCTTACTCTGGCCATACTCAACAATCTGCATCCCAGTCCAAAACCTTGGCCACCAGGATATAACTTGTTTGTTTGTGTTTGTACAGTAGCTTTGTCAGATTGCGGGGTTACAGCACTGTGTTATTGTGGTACTGTTCACAATGCTGAAGCCAGTCCACACCAAGAGCCGTAACCATAGAAATGATCGTAACAATAACAACGTGAACACCCGCAGGGATGAACGGTAAAGTTCCATAAACAGCCTCTTGGTTACATCATCTGCCAATTTCAGTATGACGCTTTGAAAATTTGGGTGGACCTTCACTGGCCGTCAGAGAGTTTTTATCGTACACACCGCTGAGACAAATCGCCTAGGAAAGAGATTCCAACAATGCCCTTTAGTGACTGTCTCTATAAGTGCTGTGTAGATTTTGCCGTCCTCTTCACAAAGGCTTAAGCTGGATTTATGGTTCTGTGTTGACTCCACGCAAAGGTCGTGGACCTTTTGAAGTTCTGCGTTGAGGTTGTTTGTGTTGTGCAGTACTGCAAAGTAATTCTTCGCCAAACCGCTAGGTGGCATCAGGTTTCCAAAGGACCTGCTCATGGAATCACGTGAGACTCGTTGGTAGAGTGTTTACATTACGGTATGGGCTGTATTTCATTCCGTAGGGTAGTAATCCCTACATCCTACACCCTGCAAAATCACTTCCCTTCGTAGTGAAAACTCTGAAGGTCAGCAGGGAGTAGGGTTTTTAATTAACGGTCGTTTGGAATGTCCTTCGACATATTTTGCGGCTGCTGCTTTCTGCTTAAGCAAGTGTAAACAAATTCAGCCAGTTCATGGGAGAACTGCTTTCACTGGCCATTTATTGGTTTCACGGTAGCTTTATAAGCAACCACATCACTTTCATAAGGCGACAAATAGCCACGAATAAAAATAAAAAAACGACATAACTAGCGATAGCCAGTCCACTGTAGTAAACCATCAAGCTAGGTTCATCATCTTTCTATGCGCTAGGTAGCCACTGGCCACCGTTTGTCATTTTCTTGAATGACGTTGAATCACTCACGTCACTAGGCTTGTGTCGGACCAATCAGTGCCCTCGCCGTCTGTGTCACTTTGACGTGCAGTTAGGAAAGTTTCAAGGTGCGCAGCAGGCGACGCAGAAGCTCTGCAGTGGGGGGTTCACGTCGCCGCAGAGGCTCTGCATAGCGATGGCGTCGGTTCGACGCAGAACCATAAATCCAGCTTTATTAAAACGGTGCATTAACGGCTCTCGGTGTGGATAGGGCTTTTCACGGATGCTGCTGTGCAGGGGGTGCAGCTTACGCGATGGTCTGTGCGTTGATGGAGCCTGTAATGGTCAGACCGTAGAAACGCTGCATGGCAGCGATCGCCGAGGAGATGGAGTTCGGAGCCCGAAGGGACTGGGCTCGGAGGTCACCTGGCGGCAGGTATCCATACTGCTGTAGCCACACCTACAGAGAGAGAGAAAAACAAAATGTTTTATAGGTTGCCATACTGCTATCACCACAGAGAGACAAAGAAACCATTTTTATTCTTTCAATTGAAAGCATCAATTCTGTAGTGGGGCTTCCATCCAACTCTTTTTACATGAATTTTGAATTTATGCAAAAAAGTAAATCTGGGCAAAAATTCCCCCCCAAAAATGCTGAAACATCAAAAAAAAAGTTTTCACAGTTGGCCAAAGTGGAAATATTAGTGATGAAGAGAAGATGTGATTGGCTTGTGGTGGAGAGGCCAAAGGAAATAGGTTATTTCCATAAAATATGAGGTTTCTGGGACTTACAGTCATGTCTATAAGTATTTCAACACAGACGCGACTTCTGACCCTGTACCCCATCACCACGGGTTTGAAATGAATCAAACAAGATGTGCATGAGCTTCTGTTTTTGCCAGAAATATTGCATAGACCGAGCAGGAATTATTCCCATCAATGACCATATTTATTTTCCATTAGTACACGTAGTCCCCCAATGTAGGGAATCAACAATATTTGAATAAAACTAAAAATCATGAATTAAACTTTTATTTTTGTGTCTCCTGCGCATGGGCAAGTGGGCACTATGCCATCGAGTTGTAAGTCCGTAAGTCTGTAAGTAAAACTTCTAAGCCTGCAGTGAACTACGAATCCGCAGTAGATACTCAGTTCAGAATCCTATGCAGTCCATGTCTGTCTGAAGTCCGGAACTCACAGACATCACCAGATGCTGGGTGATGCTCTGCCAGACCTTGTTTACAGCCGTCTTTCGTTCCTGTTTGTTCCTGGGGCGTATTGCCTTCAGAAATGTACGCTCAGTCAGATGCACATAAGATTATTGACTTGGCAGTCGTCTATTCCACTTCTTTGTCTTAAAAAAAGTTTTAGGTTGCTGTTTCACCAGGATTCCAGTCATTTTTCATTTACACCGTGACACATAATCCACTGAGTTTTAAAGCGATTGGTTGAATCTGAACTGTACATGAGGCCAAATAGAACTGAAATTTCAGTTAACTGCTTTTGTCAGTCAGCACATCATCAACAAATGAAAGGACACCAGTGCTATTGGCAGCCATACATGCCCATACATGACCGCACTTCACAAATGTGGCAGTGTGCTTTAAATCATGAGCAGTCCCCTCCCTTCTCCACTAGCTTCGCTTCCCATTGTTCCTGTAAAAGTTGATATTTGTCTCATTTCCCCAGAGGAAGATGTTCCAGAACTTTAAAGGCACTTTTAATTTTTTTGTCAAACGTCCTAATTTTATTTTGAAGATTTTTTTTCCTTTATTTGACAGTCACACAGTGATGAGAGACAGGGAAGTTGGGGAGAAGACTGGGGGAAGACATGCGGCAAATGGCCCGCGCCGGAATTGAGCCAGGTCACCACAGGAGCCAGGACTTTATGGTGTGCGCTTTGAACTGATGTGCCACATGGGTGCCCCCCAATAGTTTATATCTTAAGGTAAGCCCTCTATATTTACTCTGCTAAAGTCTTCTCTGGATGTTTGCCATTGACCCAGAAATGCCTACCTCCTGGGGCATTATCTTGATCTAGTCTACAGTTCTGAGGAAGTTTTACTTCACTGGGGAACACAGTTGTTGTCCATGGTCTTCCAGACATTTTGATGCTCCTGAGCTCACTTGTGTGGCCCTTCCTTTTAAAAAAACCACTTAGTTCATTTGCCTACATCTAATGTTCCTCCTAATTCTATTTGTCTTGGTTTCATCCTAATGATGGCTTCCTCCACAGGCAATGACGGCTGTTTGGACTCCATACTGAAAGGTAACAGCAATAGCTTCTAAATGCAATGGCCACACTTCAAGTCAACTGCCCGAATTTTATTTACACTCGGCAAAAAGTGATTTTCAAGAAAGGGAAATTTACTTATTTTAAGACTCAAAACACTTATTTCTATCACAATTTTCTTAGTAAGACAAAAAAAAAGTATCCTTGATCTGAGGTAATTTTTATTATCTTGCCAATGGGGTAAGTAAATTTTCACTGGTCAAGCAAATATTGCTTGGCAAGCTCTTTGTGTGGAAGAATGAGTTTGGTAAGGTCACTTCCTCTCATTCTCCAACACTCCGAGCCGTACCAAAGGGTGGAGACGACACCAGTTTCGTCTTGATGCTGCACTGCTGAGATGTCCATATATTGTTGAGCATTCTGAATGCATTCCTGGCCTTGTTTAGACGGTTATCTGCTTACATGTACTGAACATTAATTAAATAATGCTGGAATGACACACACCTGGCCATGGAACGATTGAGTCGGTGTATTCAATTATGTGTATTCACATAATTTTCAATGTGGAGTTGGGCCCTTATTGAATTCACCAATTCAACTGTCCAATGACTTCTAGTCCCTTAAAAAAAGGGGAGGGACACTTATGGTGTAAATCCTATACCACACTCCCATACTTTAGCCAGCACTTTGGCCACGTATTATTTATTATGTCTAATCTCCAATGTGGTGACGTAGACTGCAAAAAAAGGGTAATAACTATTAATATCCAGATATTTAGGGATCTGACAGCATGTCACGAGCGTTTGCAGGGGAAAATAGGGTAGCTGGTACTCTCCAGCTCTCTTGCAAAATCATGTCACTTCCTCTTCGGAGAATTCACATGACAATATTTCTTGGAAACGTAGAGGGATGAGCATTTTATTTTTCAAATTTCTTATTGCTTCACAGCTACAAAACATTTGGAAGGATACTTGACTGGAGTGACAGGGGGAGAGAGACATTAACACTGTACAGAGGGAGAGAGAGAGGGAGAGACATTAATGCTGTACTGAGAGAGAGAAAGGGAGAGAGGGAGAAATGGAGAGAGATAGTAACTATACCAAGGGAGAGGGAGAGAGAGTAGAAAGGAGTAATATAGGGAGAGGGCTTATGTACCTAAAAGGCCGTAATCCAGGACAGTCAAAACAATATATATATTTTTTTTTTATCATTGCACAGTGAGAGACGGCTTTCCATGTATACTTCTACTGACTTTACCACACATTAACTTTGAACTGAAATAAAGAGGCTTTGAATACTGTTTACACGCTGGCAATCTGCTCTAAACTACAATACATAAGCACACATTACGATTTGGAGGTAAAAATAAACATGTATCAGTGAGTAGGCAGCTGGAATATGTGGATATGAGGGATGTATAAGTGCGTGTGCAAGGGGCAGGACACGGAACAGGACTGTGAGTAATGCGTGTGCGCAGGTTTGAGCCCACGTGTGTGTGTCACAAACAGGCAGTGTTTCTTTTAGCCGCAAACTTCGTCATTTTACAGGGGATTTCTCTGCAATTTCATCCAAACTAAACTCAGGACCTCTTGCTCACCCCCCCCCCCCTCTCTCTCTCTCTCTCCCAGTTAAACACCCTCCCACAGCCACCCAGTCTAAACTTCACCACAGATTATTTTCTGGTTTGGACAGGGTTGAGTCTCATGTGTGATTCAGCAATGGAAATACACAGGGCACACACATACAGGACTGCGCAGAAATCTCTGGCACACTTCAAACAATTCTGTAAACAGATGTCTCTTTAAAATGAAACATAAAGTTCCTAAATATTTAAACATATTCTGGATTTGGCCGTAAACTGTTAAAAAAAACAAAAGCAAACTTGTGAAAAACCGTCTTGCAATGGGATCACATCAGCTACTCGTCCTACCCCTCTACTCCCAGCGTCCTCGCTCAAACCTCTCCGACCTTCCAACTCTGCCTTCATTTTTATATCAACTACACACCTATTAGGTTTTATGACTGCATTTTGAAAGGTAATACTAACATTGTGTCAAAATCCACTGACAGACATATAAAACATCTGGTAAAGTACTCAAAACCACTTCCGTGATAGTTCCTGCTTCAATCTGAGTCTCCAGGACAAAATTTTGCCATGATCACACACACACACACACAGACTCACACACACACAGAGACTCACAAGTCGAGAACAACACCAGCCCAGACTGTCAAAGCAGGTAATCAATGTTTCGTATTACCACTATTTTCCCAGAAAATAAGTACGGTCACATAATTTTAGTCCCCTCCTTCCATGGACTGGCAGTCTCACTTAATTTGCCTGCTCTGGGTAAGCCCACACAGCTTTCATGTTGCAGCAATCACAGCTGTACGCAGGTAATGTTATCAGCTACGTACTTCAACCAAATACTACGAAGATATTCATAACAACATTGTAATAGTAACATTTTTTTATTTGCAAGTCTCAATCATGCTCTTTTTACAAACACCCAATTGCACCCAACCCACTGACATCCAAATGTTATAAGAAAGAAAAATCCTAGTTGCCCTTGACTATTGCTCTGTCCTGTACTGTGTGTACTGAGCGTGTTAGTACAGTTCTCAGTGTGTCTGGGAGTTAATTCAGATGAGTGCTGCTTAAATGAAACTTTGTACTGTTTAGTGTGTGTTTGTGTGTGTGTGTGTGTGTGTGCACGCACGCGCAAGGCTAATTATTCTTTTTTTCGTTGAAAACTTTTTTGTTTATTAATATGCATAATAAACAACAAACACACACACACTGAGGGTTTGGAGCGAAATGGTTGTATTTCCATTTTACAGGTTTTGAGAAAAATAGATTTTTAGGTTTGCAAAGGTTCTATTAAATCATGTACATCATTTACATCATTTTTATGTCAGTCACTCTTTTACTGCTTGGTTCAGAAGTATACTGAACATGTAAGTTTTAATAAGTGCGGTACTGCGACATCATGGCCAAAATTGCCAAAATGAACATGTCACCTCCGTGCTCCAACAATTCTAGCACTTGATGTGACATAACACAAAGGTGATAGATTGAAGTTAGTTTGCGATGGATGACAGACTATTCTGTATTAAAATTCATGTTTATTCATCAAAATGTCAATATTTAATTCATTGAAGCAGGTTTTGTTGGACATATCACAAAATGAAAATGTGAATTCTGATTAAAAATGAATGCAGATGGACATATAGTTATTGTGCTCCAAGGATTAGATGATAGAAAACTGTGACAGGGGGTAAAAAATCTCAAAACCACAAATTTTGGACACTGTGCTCCAAACCCTCGATATCCACAACAATAAACAAAATGACCTCCCCCAACACCCACCCCTGGTGGCTAAGTAAACCCTTAGCCTACAATCCGGCCAAAGCAACATTGTAAAGAAGTAAATTAATCATAGGGAAAGGAGAGAGAACATATTTCATTTAAATTAAAATAACATAATAAGTAGTTTAACAATGTCAGGAGAAAAAAAAAAGGATAATTTAAATATGGTCGAGGAATCCAAAAGTTCTTTCACCTTGTCAATAAAAGGCCAAGCACTGATGGTCAGTGGTTTGGCATGATGCATTCTTGCAACAGACAGCTCCATATAAGCCAAGGCTAGTTATTCTTGATTTGGGATTAGCCATGCAGCTTTATGTTCGTAAGGAGTCTTTTACCCGTCCTCACACACATACCGCCACAGTTTATGAAGGACCTGTCTGGGGGAAACCCCTGCGAACACAGGACATGCTTCGGTTGCGAGTACTGCTTACCAAACCATGAAACATTAGTCAACTAGAGGCACTTCTAGAGCGCAAACCTCCGCCAAGGCAGCACAGTCCAAATCTTACTGAGTAGGAGCAAAGTTCAGTTATCTCCTGTCATACGATTTTGTTTGACTGATCAAAATCAATAAGGTCCATCCCTGATGTTATGGTGACCCAGCCAAAAGACTATCATTACTTTTTGCGTTATCTTGTCCAAAAGCAAACGGCACCAATCACATAACCTCCTGCTAACTTCGTTTGGCGGAGGTAGGAGCACTGAGAACTAGAGGTGCAAGTGTTCACGAAATGAGTGTATTCCATCCATCAATTATCTTAACTGCTGCGTCCTCACTATGGTCCTCCTCGCTGGGGTTGCAGGGAAGCCTATTCCTACTAATCATGGGCGAAAGGCAGGGACACCCCCCTGAAAGCTCAAGAAAATCCACCGTAGGGCACAAAAACCATGAACACACCATTCACTCACACACTCATATCTGCAGTCACTTAACGAGTTTCCATTAACCCGATATGCATGTCCTTGGACTGTGGGAGGAAACCGGACAACTTCCTCACAATAGCATGCAAACTCATGAAGGAAAGGCCCCTGTTGTTTTGGTTTCAACACCTGCGGAATAATCGAAGAAGATAAAAAACGGGACATCGGCCTGCTAATTCGCAAATCTATCATCTGCCAGCAGCCAGACAAATTCTCGTCGCTAACTGAAGCTAAAAAAACTGCGACATTGGTCACTACCTGCGTGGAGCTGCTGGAAAAGCCCATTTCCTGCTGGCATCCTGCTAATTTCCTCTTGGAAACATCTGGTTAAATTCCCACCGAACTGGATTCAGAAACCTCCTCACCCATTCTAACTGGCGAAACAAACCCCCGATCGCATTCTCGGTTCGCATGCATAACGATGCTTTTTGCTTCTCCTTGCTCTATGTCAGTCTGTCATTATATCGTTATCTCTTGCATTACTACTGTTTTTTTCGATTCTATTTTTGCTGTGGCTTTATCCTTTCCTTGGGACATTCTGAGCTCCATTTTTCTCCATCACTTTTTACCCGTTTTTAATGATTTTTTTCTTTTTGAAAAATCACGCTTTACTGGTAGTTAGTGAATTTGCTATCAGCGATCTTGCAAACTGCGAATTGCGCGAGAGCCGTCGGTTTGAATACTTTTCACGTGTTTTAGCGAGCGGAAGCCGGGTGGCGTGGGGGGAATACAGCTTCTGAGTCATTACGACGGCATCCTCACGGAACGACAGACAGATTGAGCCTTTGAAAGACGGATAGGGTCTGGAGGGAGGAGGAGGGGACAAAGAACAGAGACTCTTAGTTGAGGATCAACGGGCAGTTATGGGCTGCCGAATGAGATCACTGCTTTCTCTCTCTTCCTTATTCATTTTTTTATCCCTTTCCTTCTCGACCTTCTAGCTCTCCTTCTATGCCTCCGTCCGTCCCTCTGGCTTCGCTTAAAAATCAGTTTTCAACGTCCCCCACTGTGACCGAGTCACATTCAAATGACAGATTCACTGAAAACACATCATACCGACAGTGTATTTTTGTCAGAAAAGCATATAAATAAGGATGAAGAACAGTATATCCTATGGAAAACAGAAATTGCGATATAAAAATATTGCATTAATAAATATAAGTACATATTCAAAAGGCATTTAATTTTTTCTCCCTTCACAATTCACAGTGTGGTTCATCTATGAAAATAAAATACTGGTCTCATAGGTATTTTTTTTTGCAGAAATGGCGTAATGCAAGAGTCCATTACACAGTATTATGGACAGTTCAACACATCTCTGCTTTACTGACAGAGGGAAAACTCAAAGTTTGGTTGAAATAAAGGATAAAAATTGAAGATACTGTAAACAATGGCAGTACAATTAACCCTGTGATAGCCATTTACACTGTGCGGAGCTGGTGACATCTGCAATCTATTTTAAGCCAGTCTTCGTCTGTCCTTCTGGTCATAATCCATTGCTGATGGAGTGCCTCTGCTCATTTTGTAAAATCTACTGTTTGTTCTTTGTGTACAGAGTTCTTTCCTTATCTGTCAGCCTTATAATGGCTACCTTGAAATGAAAGCGTTGGCATAGCTGCTTTTCACGATGACAAAGGCCGTCTTCCAGGCTTTTGATCTCTAAAGTCTGCATCAAAAGCCTCAGATCAAAAATAGTCCATGACTGCCATTTTAGGGAGCGAGTGATAACAACTAATCAGAAACACGTGCAGAAGCCGGAACATTTTCATCTGAAGCATACGGCCTCCTGACATGGGGGGAGTCCGCATGAAGATTGCTGCAAGATGATCTCAAAATGTTTATACATACGATTTAGTAAAAGGTTCCCTCAGCTGTCATCAGATACAGTTTGTCAGTCTATATCAGCTGTGTCATGATTTTTAAGATTCAAATTATATTTTTCTTGCTATAACTTTATGCTGAAGCTGCTGGTGTGTGTGTGTGCGTGTGTGTGTGTGTGTATCTGCCACGCAGAAGTATTATATGCAAAAATGAATAAAGAAATAATAAAATGGATTGATCTAATCCTTTTTCCACAAGGCCCACACAGTGTATCTGACTACAGCGATGTGGAAAGATAACCGTTATATTTCCACTGTCTCTTCCATGCTTTCATTTCTTCTTACTGTCCTATTTATGTGAACACAGATGAACCGGCCAAGATCCTAGGCCAGCTGCAATTCATTTTTTGCTGAATTTCTGATTCCGTTCCCTCCCGCCGTTGAAATGGAAAGCTGGCAATTGAAGAACATGTTTTCCAAGAGTGCACCGCCTCAACTACGCATTCTCTACAGATACAAAATGGGACAGTGACGTATGTAATATGATCTGAGATTTTAATATGTTTTGTGAATCTCTGTGTTGCTGGGAGAGGCAGTTCCTGGCTGCAGCCCTCGACCACCCAGTGCTCTGAAATAATGAAAGGTGCAGTGATCTCTGGGTTCTGGAATAATCCGCCGCTTTTCGGCTGATTCCCTGTGGGTACACCTCTAAGAGCAGCCATTTTGCAATGTTTACTCAGAAGTATCAGTCAGTGTTCCAGAGCTCCCATGCTTACAGCTACCAGCGGTGATTGTGACATCAGCGTTAGAATGCTCAGTTGACTGCATTCTAATCTCACTTTTGACGACGTCTCACAGGAAGTGGCCAACTGACCTTGACTCAGGGTTGGGTTTCATCTTCCAAATGTCACTGGCTGCAAAGGACGCCAGAGTTTTGTCGGTGTCTTAAATAGCTGCAATAGTATAGGTACAATTCGTCTGTCCTTTAATGTTACATCACCGCAGACAAAGTTGAGTTTTGGGCTGTTTGTACCTGACTATAGACTACAGAGTAATCATTTCCTTAATTAAAAGGGTTGGACATACAAGCAAGCTAGAGGTCAAAGTGAACCTGAAACTCTACTGGTCTGCCCCCCTGCCATGCCCATTTAGGAGCGGGGTACACAGCTGAAATGTAATACCAAACTAGTCTCTGTCTGATAGATGTTGTATATGCAAAGTTTCATCATATCAATTAAATATAGTGGTTAGGGGAAGTTCATATAGGTGTTTATGGGCGAAAGAGTCAAAGGTCACAAGAAAGCCATTATACAGAAAGGCCAAATCCTGTCGTTGACATGTTGTACTCTTCCACATCAGTTTCAACTCTTTATGCATATTAGGAAAGTCTAAAATGGCTAACTTCAGTCTTTCAATATGTGCACCCTGCTGAGCCCACTTTTGGGTGCGCGGAGCTGAAATGCAATCCCAAAGTAGTTCAAGCACTAAAGATGTTGCATATTAGGTTTGTCAAATTTGATCAATATTTGTTATTAGGTTTGTCAAATTTGATCAATATTTGTTAACGCAGAGGTTCTGGGTCGAATAGTTTCTGGACGACAGATAACTCTGACAGACGACAGAGTTTACACCATTTTAATGGCTCAGCTGGTCAAAAACCAGTCCAGTTAAAATGTTACTGCAGGGCCCACTGGAGAGCAGCTGCCATGGTCTTATTTCAATGCTCAGCAGTTTATGCTGAGATAACACATTCAGATAAAACAGCCTCCATTTTTATACTGTCATAAATTTGGCAGAATTCATGGTTGTCTCTCTTAACACTGTTACATATGGGACAGAATTCCCTGTTACACTGTCACTCTGTCACAGATGAGGCAGCATTCAATGTAACATGGTTGAAGATGAACAAAGCTTTCTCTTTTACACTGCTAAACACATAAAAGTCTTTGCTGTTACACTGCAGCATCATAGCCGATAAAACTGCTTTCACCATTAAAATGACACACGGCAGCCGTTGTCTCTCGTCTCGTGGAAGCCTGCCCTCCGGATGGCTGCAGATTTGCATTTTTTCCCCTCGCTGAAAGCTGCCAGGAATCTGCGGCCGGCCCAACGGAATGCTGAGTTCAGCCCGACACAGTTAACGCTGGCGTCGGCCTAAAGACAGTGAGAGACACAGGCCCTGACCGAAGGTTGCCAGCGACTACATCACCCAGAATTCCTCTCTTATCAACCAAAGCACGGCCTTCAGTTTGAAAGTATTTCAATCTGACTACACTGAGGATCTGAGTCACCAATTTTTGGTGCCAAACTATACACTTTCAGGCTAAAAAAACGGGTGTCTCCTGCCCATGACTCCGGCATGGTGACGACCAATCCATACACGGAATGCAAGTTACAGGATTGCCCTGAATTTAAACTACAGCCTCTCACCCATCAAGCCACTGCACTCAAAAAAATGAAACAGGTCCACACAACAGCTTTTAGCAACTTCAAAAAAATTCTTACATTTTTGACTAGTTTTATCAATCAAATTAATTCAAACTGAAATCGAAATTTATCGAACTGTTTCACATTTTAGAGTGTAACCAACCCTGTCCTTTACATCTCCAGTACATTTTCAGTTCAGTGCTAATTTGGAATGCCCAATTCTACTAATGAACTGCTAGCTAAGAAGCCCTCCTGCTGTAGAGGGAGGTGTGCTTCGTTTCACACAAGTGAAAACAGTACTTCTTGTTTCACGTAAAGAGGATCTGTCAGTACCAGATCCGTGCCAGGAGCCCGATCCGTTCTGCACAAGCGCTAACTTATTCCTTTCCAATTTGGACCCAGCATGTGTGAATCTTTTACTTGATGGCAGCCGGTGAGTTTTATTGTTTTATTTCTTCTTTATTAACAACCCATAATTATACAAATACACAGTGACAGCCCTGTCATTATTTTGCATGCGGCTTTTTTAGCATTTTTCCACGTCCGGTTCCATGACTCCTGAGTCGATGTGAAGAATGAAAGGGATTTTTTTACAATCCGCGAATACGTCCAGGAGTAAAATTTTGGCGAGATGATGTATGCGATTGTTTAGCGTGAATACCGATAACAACCGAACTGATAATCACCAAAAACTCTCTCAGCGCGATTGTTTAATCCTGTGTCTCAGACTGCCTACTTGGACCGACAATACCAACCGAACTGACAGCAACCAACCAATACAATCCTGCATCAGGCAGTGTTGTAAAAGAAGTTAAATTATGCACATGCGCCTCCTTTTGCACATGTGCAGAGGGGATCGGGTAGCTGGCAGGGTTCTCCACCTCTTGAACAGGAAGTCGATACCAAGTGGTCTCCAATATTTTGGAGTGCACCTTGGGAGATGTAGTGCTGTTTGCAGTGCCATGAGAATGGGGAAAAACCAGTGAAATTAACGCTGGCAGTTAGCACTTTAACCTCATGCTCACCGATTTTTTTTTTTCCCCAGTTCACTGGAGCACAATGATGGCCAAAATAAAAATGGACTGGATCACGGTCATAGAAGCTAAAAACGGTTTTGTCAGTTTAATTCAAACCCCATTTTGATTTACACACAGCTACGGTTTCGCCATACTCAAAAAAATTATTTCTGCTCCAAAATCCTATTTCCCCACCCCAAAGCCCTAAAATCAAATCTAATCCCAAAACTTCATCAACTCTAATCTTAAGCACAAACAACAACCTCCCTAACCCAAAAATAACCAACCTTTATTTAACACCTAACTTCAACATACAGCCTAATTCTAAAACCAAAGCATAGATGTGAGGCCAGTCTCCACCATCTCCCCTACAGTCACCCAAGACCTATGGATATTCATACACCCCCCGCCGCCCCACACACACACACACAAATTCACATGCACATAGACAAACATAGTTGCACACACACACACACACACACACACAAATAGGCATTTACAAACAAACAAGGACCCGCTAACTGAAACTCACGCAAACACACATATAAAACATACACACAAACATACACAGGCTGACACAAATATACAGACATACACTCACACAAACATACACACACACATAGAGAGGCATAGGGTTGAGAGATGTAAGGGCGGCTGCCCGTCCCTGCTCCAGGATATCTACAGTCCTGACGGTTTTCACTCGGACCCTAACAAAGCACAACTCATTCAACAGATACAGATCACTTTAAGTTGCTGAAGTGTAGGATAAAACAGTGCAAAGTTGAAGTTGAAATGTAAAACCTACAGGACCATGGATCTCCAGGATCAAAGTTGGGCTAAAATAAAGACACAGAGGAAGAGAGAGGAAAAGATATCAAATTCGCCTCAAAAGCGAGAGAGACAGACTCAGTTGCTCCACTCGCTCTGTGCCAACGGAATAAAACTGAGAATTCTGGGCAACAGCGAGTCCAAACTCACAGGAATACTGTACTTTCGTACACCCGTCAGACTGCCTGCAGGCTACATTACCGCTGTTTATCCAGCAGTACAGTTATTTAGGTCACTCTTTTATCCAAAGCAGTTTGGAGTTGATTAGACAGAGCAGGGATCTTCTAATCTAGTCCCCCAGGAGCAATTTGGGGTTAAGGGCCTTGCTCAAGGGCCGAAGAGCCATACTGCTCTTACTGTTGCTTCAACAATCGACCTTGTGTGTCTTTACAAAAAACACTGAGGAGGGAAAAACAAGGAGAGAGAGAGAGAGAGAGAGAGAGCTGGAGCACTTCTCAGACTTTTCTCCATAAAAAGGCCCTTATTATTTAGTAATTAACTGTCTCCTCTGTCATAGATGCGATTGTATCATTCACATGGGGAAAAAAACCTGTTGCTCTAGAAGGGATTCCCCTGTGTCAGGGGTCTACACAATCTGGCTCAATTATCCTACTCCAGCTCTGGTTTACTTTTCTCCCAGGAAATGAATTAAACAACAGAGCAATTATAGCTTCTGAGAGGCCAGCCAGGCATCAGACTCTCAGGTAAAGGCAGGGGTGGAAACCCAGCATATGTCGGCCCTCGAGAACCTTGAGTTGATGATCGCTCCACTGTGTGACCAGAGGGAGGCTTTAGGAACTGTTTTTCTTTCTGAGAGAGCACACTGCACCAGACACGCTTTACCTTATATGGGTCATTCAACACTGTCCGTAATGCAAAGCAGGCTTTACAGGATGCGTGGGCACATTTAGGAACTTTATCCAAATCCGCAAAGGACTGGGACACAACCGCTGGTCCCACTAACAATCTGTAGTGTGGTGGAGAGCAAGATGTGCTTGTCACTAAGAGGTTGCAGGTTCAAATCATTGGTGCAGACTTTGCACTTGATGCCCGACCAAAATTACATTAGTTTCTGAGGCACTGGCGCACTGTTTGATAAAAAGTAGGGGAATGTACAAAATGCCTGAAATGTTTACCCTGTCCTTGAATTGTTCAAGGTAAGGCTGAGGTCTCATTATCAGAGACATGTTAACACAGGCATAGCAAGATGGCATAAGATGAGAGGTCCATTGATGTCAAATTTGGGTGGACAGAGTTGGACAATGGCGATTTGGGCAGATTTCATCAAATGATTTCGGTGGAACTTGATGACGGCCATGTGTTAACAACCCAAACACCTTCGCAAGTTCCATCGCCTGTTTCCTCTGTGCAGCCCACCTGCCAAGCTGTCCCTCTCTCAACTTCATGGTGGTTCTCTTACATCACTTCCTGTTCTAATTTCATCCTCCATAATTACCATCCTCTTCCTCTTACCCAGACAGGATCTAGCAAAATAACGTCAAACTTCCGGTCTCTGTCCTCACTGGCTTCATTATACGGTGAAAAAAAATGCAACCTTAAAAAAAATAAGTTAAAATTAAGATTGGGCTGTTTTCAAATGTTTAGAAGTAGTGCATAAAAGTACCCAAGATCTTTTTACTCTAACAAAATACAAAAGAGCATCTGTGACATTCAAGTTTTAGGAAAATGAGCGTTTCATAACCTCAAACTGTCCTTTTCTGCTTATACAGTAATGGAGGAAACATAACGCAGCAAGAGGAAAAACCTACATAATCTTGAGACTAAATTGCCAGATGAGTAGCCTCACTTTTACTCAGTACTTACTGTTAGGTAAAGTGAATTTGCTAATGCTTAGTTCCCACTGTCGTGCGCTCCGTTACAAGCGCCATGATTCGCCATTCATAGCTGATCGTGGAACTTCTCTGAAGCTGCTTTCACACCGGACGCGAAACGAATTTTTCGCATGGCAGATTACATTCGAAGTCAACGCAACGATGCCATTCGCGTCTTTGTGTTGACTTTGAATGTAATCTGTAGTGCGAAAAATTTGTTTCCCGTCCAGTGTGAAAGCGGCTTCACATTTCAGGTTTGAATATGAGGTGATGCAATGATCACGATTGAAAATTAATCGTGTTGATCGTTGGAAACTTTTGAACCATCCAAAACTTTTCTACGATCAACACGATTGCCACGACTGACCTCAAGATCTGATGAGATCTGATAGGATCACCATGATTACTCCAAAATTAAGACCACAATTTCAATCGTGCTACGAATCGTGATGGTGGGAACTTGGCATATGACCAGTCACCCTTAAGGTTAGGGTAAACAAGCAGTCTTTTCAAGTTCACTTATCTTAAAATTTTGAGCATAGAAATTGATGTGTTTCTACGGCATACAGTGAGCACCATAATAAACTGAACAGCGACACATTTTTATAGTGGGTCGGTATGCTGGCACTTAGAGTTTCAAAGGATACAATCAAGCTGAAGTGTAGCCTCCCAACTTTTATTCCAGGGTATTTTCACCAATACTGGATGGACCCTTTAAAAATGACACCATTGTTCCACAGCTACTCAGTCCCCCCTATTCTTGGTGGCATAAAAAAGTATTGGACAGCTTAAAGGAGGAGACCGCACCTCGGTAAAGTATATTTCAGTGGAAAGTAGCGTTCTTGAAGTGTCTAAAACGCATAGTTTTACTAATTTTAATTCTGTTATGATCCAGTGTGAAGCATTTTTAAACCAGAAAGTCTTCAAATCGGCATCAATACCAGGGGGGCAGACATATTTACTTGGGGAATCTAAGGCTGCATTCAGAATGCACACTTGTCTACTCGCTCACTCAGTCTCCATATATTGTTTTCAATGTAGAACATTCACTGCATAGTGCCCTATATAATGGGTGAGTGTACATTTCAAAGCTTTGTCCAATCAAACGCCAGTGCCGCAGTGCTTGTGGTATCACTTATTCTCTTTTGTGATGTCAGTTGTTCTCTTTCCTTTCATCCGGGCCGTGTAGTAGTTCAGAGGGCCTTCAGTATGTTCACGCTTTACGACTTGGCTGCCCACAAGCTGTGTTTATTTAAGCTGGCCTGATTAACAATCAAAGAATTTTTCGACAAAGCGACCAAGACCAATACATGACCAAAATTAGAAATGGTAATGAAAAAGTGAATGCCTATTGCCTACATTTATATGATTGATATGGCATTGTAAGGATGGCAGTATAAATACAAAAATCCAAAACGTTCGCTGACTTTGCAGCATTTATTTTCATCATTCTTACGATTGTCACTCAGCTGTGTAACGTACCTTCAACGCTCTTTAGCTGCAAGTACATTCAGAATATAGAACGAATTCTTGTGTCGTATTGCTTAATGAGCCATGCAAACTAATTTACACAAATCAGTGCTGCTACAAGTGCAGAAATTATAAAGACATATTAATATTTTACGTTGTCATTTATGCGCAGAAGAACACCCCTCACAATGCAAAACAATGCCTTCGAATATAAATTAGACAGTGGTCAGTTTTTACCAATTTGTCTGAGCAACTGACACGATAGGGCAGTGGTCAAGTAGGCTTGACTTGGGATTGTAAGGTTCAAGCCCTGAGTTCAAGCCCTGGCCAGAGTCTTCGCAGTGTGTTCTTGGGCAAAACACTTCACTCCCACACTCCACGCCACACTCCGCCCAGGTGTATAAATGGGCAACAGCAAGAGCCGGGGGAGTACCTGCGATGGACTGGCATCCCATCCAGGGGGAGCAGTGATGGGCCACTAGGCTCGTAACAAGCTTACTCTCTCTGAGCAAGTGTGGCGAATCAGGAGATGTAAACTGCGAGAGGTTTGGGTTATTAAGCAAAACAAGCCGAGGTTTCTGAAGATCAAATTCAAAATCAGAGGATTACCCAAGTGGAAGTGTCTGGCCCCTGATATTGAAGCCAATTTGAAGACTCACTGGTCTAAAATGCGTCACAGTGGATTATTATCAAATTAAAATATGTGTTTTAGACACTTTAAGAATTCCACTTTCCGCTGGAATATACTTTTCCGAAGTGCGGTCTCCTCCTTTACCGTAATGTAGAATCATCATGTCGCAATGTTTTATTGCATACCCTTTGTATCCAATGACTGCTTGAGGTCTGTGACTCATAGACATCACCAGACACCGGGTATCTTCCCTGGTGATGCTCTGCCAGGCCTGTACTGCAGCATCTTCACTTCCTGCTCGTTTTAGGGACTTCCTGCCTTCAGTCTTCAGCATGTAAAAGTCACGTTCAGCAGGATTCAGATCCAGTGATTGACTCAGCCAGCAGAACCAAAATAACAACAGTGTGTCACTGTCCACAGAATTATGATGCACACTGTGTGTTTTTTCAAACTCCATTCATCCCTCTTTATTTATAAGGGGTCTCCTGTACAGTTGGACAGACCAAAGGGTCTGTAGGCTTCACTCACTTCCTCCAAAGCCTCAGGCCGCAAACCTCCAGGATGTGACACACTGACCCTCAGAGGATATGATACGCGCT
This sequence comes from Gymnothorax reevesii, assembly GCA_029721435.1. Lineage (NCBI taxonomy): Eukaryota > Metazoa > Chordata > Actinopteri > Anguilliformes > Muraenidae > Gymnothorax > Gymnothorax reevesii. Next base: position 13,604,194 of record CM056577.1, on the reverse strand, counting down.
GACCCTCAGGATATGACACGCCGACCACTATACAGACTCCGTCCGCACGCTCTGGCGCGACAAAGTGGCCTTGTGAAATCTTTTCATGAAGAGGGCTGTGTGTTACGTGCTGCCAGCTGTGCAAATGGAAGAGTGGTCCAGATCACACGCACACACTCACACCTGGCGAACATGAAAAGTGCACACACGGGACACAGGCCGAGTGTATTTTCTGATTACGCTCTGCATGTGTGTGACTCGCTGTACACGCGTGTCACGTCCAGCACTTGTCAGCACTACAGATGTCGACTGGAGGCATAGGCGTTTGATTAAGAGGTTGCGGAGAATGTGTAGGCAAGCGATTAGTAATGTCTATTTACGGTTCATAATTGCAGATGGTGCCTCCCATCTCTTCACTGCTCAAAGCAATTTCCTCCCCTACAGCCTCTATAAGTCGCAGGACAATTCAGTTACCTCATATCCTAACACCCCCCCCCCACCCCACCCCCTCTCCGTTACAGCTGTAGGAACAAAGCCAATGACTTCAGCTCTTTTTCCCGACTCAAAAACCCCCTCCAATCTCCCCCACCCCCTCCTCCGCACGCACACCACAAGAACCCAGAGTAAAGCCTCTCTTGAACCACAACACTGCAGCCATCGCATTTTTCTCTTAAGTTGCACTTTTTGCTACTTTGTCCTTTCTTTTTTTGCTCGCTCAGCATCATTGTTTTTCTTCTCTCCCGCTCTCTTTGTTATCCAGTTTAAAATCGTCTTTCCTCGTCTTCCCACACATCCTGTTACTCACAGCTGATACCAAAGGCAAGGTGCGCCAGGGTCACCGATACCTGAATGCCGCTACCACCCACACGAAAGGTAAACAAGACCGCAGCTTACTCTCAAAAGCCAGAGCGGCAACGTTTACGTCCCCCCTATTACCTACCGTTTTTGAAGACTTTTTACATTTCAAATGTGCAAACCTAGATGGCCATTTACTGTTAAGCCGCTTTCACAGCATGAATATACGCGTCTCTCAATTGCCTTTGAATGTAATCTGTCGGGCGAAAAATTCATTTCGCGTCCGGTGTGAAAGCAGCTTTATTATTATTCTTTTAATGCACAAACCATAATAGCGAGTGACCCCGGGCAGAACCAACACCGACTAAACTCGGTAGGAATTGATATATCCAGCCGCAGGTCGAGTGCCATCTGTGACAAGATCTTCCTGTCCTAACTGGGCATAAAGTAGCACGGGCACGCTTAGAAATGATTAATGATTTTCACTCATCAATGCATCATTTTCTATAATTCCCAAAGTACCTACCCCTCTAACACTCCTTATGCGTTAATACTTGCCAAATAATATTAAGGACAACGACACTCACCTCGGGTTTGACCTCTTGTTGCGTGGCTCCGCGCCCGCAAAGAACGCATGCCAGCGCGAGCAAAATCAGCTGGGTCAGCGACTTGATTTTTGCTCCCATTCCTCGACCACTGTTCCCGCAAAGGTTCAACCTGTAAACGTCCTCCTATCTCAGAAGTCCGCCGTACCTTACAGTGCTGCTGCTGTTGTTGTTGTTGTGGCTGTCAAAACATGACAACCAATAAACACCAACTAGCCCCAAAAAAAAAAAAAATCACCGACTGAGGAGCACCGCACAGAGAGATGCTTTATCTGCCACGATGTGAAAAAAAAGTTTCCGAAATACTGTTATGAGACGAGTGGAATCAATAATGTTGCAAAAGTACAGATTCAACTGGGTCAAAGTTTCAAAGATATTCACGACAACATATTTTGCGATGTTCCTTTTTGCATAGTTTGACGTAAAGAAAAACTGAGGCAGGTTTGCATTAGGAAAAAAATAACGACACCAGTTTGAACCTCATTGCCAAAGAACTAGCGCACTTTTGGCCTTCCAGTTTTGTTCCTCCTTTGTTTCTACGCAGTCCTCTCTCTCTCTCTCTCTCTCTCTCTCTCTCTCTCTCTCTCTCTCATCTGCGGACGTGGTGGCTCGACACTCCCTCGCGACTACCCCGTTCGAAGAAAAGCAGGAAAAGAAGAAGGAAAAACACCCAAACTCCTCCCCGTGCCAGATGTGTCTTTCTCCTTGGCTCCGCTACAGCAGGGCTCGCGCGCTCTCGAGCGACCTCGTTGGAACTGAGAGCCGGGCCGAAGTTGGCAGGAGAAATGAGTGACTTTCATTCATTACAATGTGCTGAGGCATGACGCAAAACCTGAAGATGGAAAAATCAACACTCAGCAGAACGACTACCATCCTAGTCTGTTGTGTAAATCTTGCACTTTCACAGTGTCTAAATAGGACCGAAATGGGAGGATAATCAAAATAAAACTATAATTAAGAAGAAGTCCAAAGACTTCGAATCATTTGAAGCATAAATATGAACGGAAAATTATTTTTTCAGGAAACACTTAATTTGGCCAAATTTAGGAATCACAAGAAATATTTTTATATTTGTGTATCCTGTTCATATTCCCTGTTAAATCAGCAATATATAGGTGGCTACGTTTTCTCATGTAGGCCTATGTCTGCGGCCAAACAGCCGAAGTTTGATTCCGAGCCTCTGAGTCTGTCTCGCATGGTATGATCACTTATTGCCGCCTTGGTAACACTGACACCTGCTGGAAGTTGCTGTATATAGGCTGTTTGGTCAAGATAGCGGGCAAAATTATCCATGCACGTCGTCAATGAGCTAACACGACCTGAAGTTCGGCCAATCGACCCCACGGATTTATTCAGACTAACAAACCTGGTCATGATCCGTCGAGCTGAATCAAGGCTCGCGTAAAGATGGACTGACATAATGAGCCTGGATACAGCTACCCAGACTTTTTTAATCAATGTTTTATTAATTTATTGACTACATGCAGGGGATACTTAAACACTGTTAAAGGGAGCACTGGCACTTTCCAAAAAAAAAAGAAAGAAAGAAAATGACAGAAAGATAAAAAAAATGTCTTTAGCTCCTGGTAGCTCTTTGCCCAAATCCAATCCCCACCCACCCTCTGAACCTGACAAGGTTTAACAAAGAAGTATACATTACGTGTAAACACATTCACACAAATTCTCCGCCCAAAAAAAAAAACAAAAAAACACATCAATCATTCCTTCCCACCCTAAATCCCTGCTGCCCAGGAAGCCCTAACCAATATAAACAAAGTAGATATAAACCAAAGTTATTCAGACACAAAGAATTCAATTAATTAAATAAATGATAACGCTGATTTTCTCCATCATGTAGAATGATATCCACAGAAATAGCTGCAATAAATAACGTGTATATACCAGGCCCAGCGCTAGAACAGGGAATTGGGGGGGCACAGACACGTCCCTTTATGACAAGAATTAGTCCTGGCAAGTTCTCAATCATTTTCCTTTATTGACGCGTTTTCCAGTTTTTGTAATTGGCATCTGAAGACACAGTTTCTCTCCATATGCGGTCTAAGGCGGGGTACACACATAAGGATTTTTTAAATCTGAAAAGATTTTTTATCTGCCACAGACCCCATACATGAAGATAAAAAATCAGGCACTGAACAGTTTTGATCGTACTGTGTGTGATGAGCTCCAATATTCTCAATACAGCACATCACACACATAACGATTCTGTTCCACAACCGATCTGGAAACTAGTCCTCCAAGACAGAAACCTTGCCTGTTCGGATGTGATCTGACAAAAAGAAAGAAGAAGAAAAATAGCAACAACAAACACAAGAGGCAGCATGGAAGATTACATACGAGAGGAGGGAATGATGGTGGTCAGCTCACTTCTTGATTGGCCACATTCTGTTTCACGTCACAATTCACAGAGTTATGACTCGGTAGTCGTCGGCTTAGCCCACACACATGAAGATTTTTGGTCGTAAATATTGAACAAGTTTAATATTTATGATCCTCGGGCCCGACCCGTTTCGGACCCGATTATCGGGACAAATTCACTCTTAACACACCTCAGACCACAGGATAATCTTATGAGACATAAGATAATCTTCTGATTGTCGTCGTTGGTCGGGAGGGGGAAAATTGGGGCAAAATCAGCCAGATTATCTTTATGTGTGTAACCCCGTTTAACAGCGATGAAATCATGGGCTAAATTCAGTACAGCGGCGGAACCAGAACTGATAATTGGGGTGCAAAAATCGTCCATTTAAAACAATTATTAGTCCTGACCTGTTCTCAGTCATTTTCCTGATTAACAAAAGGTTCACTCCGAGAGCACTCCACACTTAACAGGTGCTGCTTGTTCTCCCCGATTAGGTAAGACGACAATCATTCATCTGGACACATATTTGCTGTATATAATTCAATATTATTCAAAATCGCATACCTGCGTAAATAGCTTGAGCCACATGCTTTTTATAGCCTATTTAACTGCCGAGTACCACTTTTTTTTAAATCAACCCATGCAATACCGAGAGTGAAAGGCTATATTTCATTGGAATGCGGACCAGTACAATCAACGCAAAGTATTAGCCTATTAATAAGTAAATTATTATTTTTGTGGGCCCACTGAATTTAGCCCATGATTTCATCACTGTTAGATCACATTCGATGAGAAACCGTGTCTTCAATTGCCAATTACGATAATTGGAAAATGCGTCGATATAGGAAAATGATTGAGAACTTCCCAGGACTAATTCTTGTTATAAAGGGACGTGTCTGTGCCCCCCCAGCTGTGCCCAGCCACCCCCCAAATTCTCTGTTCTAGCACCGGGCCTGGTATATACATGGAATAGCCAAAGAAAATACAAACAGTATGCATACATATGTGATTGGAACAGAATATATGATAGAATATTGTCAACAAATAATCACTCTTTTACTTACAATAAAGCTTAATTTTCTCTAGCAGCTTTGACCAACAGGTGATATTTTGTTTTTTTGGCATGACGTAGTCATGCTGTAGCCAATTCCAGCTGTATAATATCTCCGTAAGCAGAGCCATTCCTTCACCAAAAATGCATATTGTGGTTTCCAGCGGTAAGCTATCATTCTTTTAGCTGCAGTGAGAGCAGCTAACAGGAGACACTTATCACTGATAGTTAACTCCACTGAAGAAGTATCGTGAAGTACGAAGGGGTGTGTTTCCAGATTAGAACCCCACGGTACCTCCACAGTCCACGTTGCTGCACGCAGCTGTAAATAAAAAAAGAAGGGAGTCCCCAGGAGGATATAAGGCCTTTGTAAATCCTTGAATTCATGGAGGCCTTGTTGGCCTATGATGTCACTGAGAGTGTGAATGCCTTTGTCACCCCATGGTGTGAATATGATTGGTTTCCGTTGCAGAAGAGTATAGTCATAAAAAATTGGAGAATGAGCAAAGAAATTACTGGAAATTTTAGAAAATCGCTGGACATAATGCCACGCAGTAATAAGGTGTGATATAATTGGCCTAAAGTCCGAATTTGCTATCTTGTGGTAAACTTTAGAACAGGGCTATTAAACATTATGCTGCGGGGGCCGGTGTGGGTGCGGGCTTTCATTCCAGCCAATCATTTACTCTCCTGACACCACTAATCAACCCTAAGAGTCTTTGCAAAAGAGCTTGATTAGTAGTATCAGGTGTGTAGGTGCTTGGTTGGAATGATGAAAGCCCACACCGGCCCCCTTAGGATAAAGTTGAATGGCCCTGCGTTAGAATATATCAAGTTTGATAAATTATGTGGGTGCGTTATTCGTTCCTCAGTAGGGTGCCATGACACACACGCCTCTGGGTTCAACCAAGTTGTGAGTGGATGTAAAACCAAAGACCATGAATACCATTCGAAATTTGGCAAGTTAACACCTCCTGCTGACCTGTATCTGTAAAATGGAAGCCTTGAGTCTAGGTTTTTTCCATTCCACAGAAAAATACTGATGGCAACTACTTCCAATAGCCATGGAACTGGTAAAATTAATAAGGGGTAATACATTCATCTTAATGGTTAAGAGTATAGACTGAAAAGAAAGAGGGAGTGTATGCCATCTCTTTAGGTCATCATCAATATTATTTAAAACTTCACAATTAATTTTGCGACTGACAATTCCATCGTGCAGGTCTATTCAGGTTTGTACTTAAACTAAGGAAACTACCTCCTACCCTCACATCTGCTTATTCTGTCAGCCCGACAGTCTCGTGACTCCTTTGGCAGCAACTGATATTTACTGATGGAGGACGATACCCAGATTAAGCGATTTTCTCTATCTAGTGGTAGAACACATGTACTGCAGTTTTTTGAGACGCGTACGGAGCATGGAGGTATTATAATAGAACTTGAGAGAGCGAGGAAGTACCGCCCCAATTACTTTCAAAGGGAAATGCTAGGCTAGCTACTTCAGCCCAGGAAGTACGGAATTGACCGACGCCATCTATGAAAATGGCGTTCCATGGGTGCTTATTTCCGGCACCATTTCATAAGATTGCCAATCTGATTACACAGCACAAATGGCCAAGAAAATATGTCGTCTGTGCGGATTGGCGAGTGAGTTTGAGGGGAAAATGATGAGCAATGCTGTTAATCCGGAACAAGCACGCACTGTAAACTCATTGTCTGAACTGCTGCAGTCAGAGCAACAGCTGGACAACCAAACTTGTGCATGAGCTGTCATCAGGCTCCAAGAATCAGTTCTTACTTTACAGGCCCTCTTGAAAACAGCGAACAGTTGCGTCAGACAAAGAGCAAATTATGAAGGATTACCGAATAAATTTGCTTTTGTTTTCGCTTTATTTGGCAAGAAAAAAAAATGTGCACTTTTCAATTGGTGTCTATGGAGCTGCCGTGTCTTTGGCCACGAAATTGCATCCTTGGGAAACGCGGAAGCAGGAAGCTAACATGCTAACTGGCTGAAGCAAAGGTACCTCCTCGTTCTCTCTGGTTCTATTATATATCTCTTTGGTTCTAACCCACCTCTGCTGCTTTCAGGTGACATCTGATTGTGGATTCGGACACTTGGATAACATCACCTTGGCGAGCTGTTTGAGTTATTGGTGGCATGTGATCATACACTTGTGTCACCCGCTTGGACTCATTTGGACTGACCTTGATTGTTTGATTTACCTCATAGCTTATAAACTGTGGACAATCAGACATGGCACAGATACCCCCAAAACATTTGGGGAATATTCCCAGTGACGGAATAATTACAGAGCTGCCACCTAGCAACAGTTGGGACGCGATTGCACAAATGCAACTTTCTAAGGGTATGTTCCCACTCTTTTTCATCAAATTCATGCCTCGTTAACCATCTAATGATAATGTTTAACGACTGACTTAGAGTGCTTTTTCACTTGCCACATTTTAAAAGACCAGATTGTGTGAAGAGATCCAAAATTATGTCATTGGATTTTGCCCTGGTGACAAAAATTAAAGATTTTTCAACCTGCAATGGTGTAAACGCCTGGAAAAGACCTATCTTTGTGTTAGGCCCTATTGTCAGGAGGCATGAGACACTTTTATAACACTGACACATCATAAACATATGTACATAATTTGTATCTTGGCCATGAAATTAAAGTGGTGCCTTTTTAATGCTGGTTAGTATATATTGAGTTCATTGATGCTACATTAGCGCGAAAGACAAACATTTTACAGGAAAGATTCATTGTTGACGTCTACAAATACCAGGACCTAACATACGCAGCCAGAAAGAAAAGCGGAGGGTTGCATGAATAGCGTGATAATAGTAAGAAAGCGAGAACTTAGAGTCTGTAGCCATGATTATCGCTTCGTACGACTTGGATAATGCACGTTGAAGTTAAGCCAAGCACCCACTCATTGTCTCAGGGAATAAAATTATGTAGTAATCCAACTGACGCCGCTTAAAGCCCTTCTCTTGCCACCGTTTCCTGGCTTTGAAAAGTATTCAACCCATCACCGCTTACTATGTGCAGGCTCCGTCCTTTGCCTGGGGCATGTTCAAGGTTGCAGAGTCAAGCGAGAGCCCGCGAGTTCTTGCATCTTGAATGATTAAACTATGTTTAGTCTTGCGAAGACAAGCAAGAACAACTGTGAATAGTCTCGCCTTGCTTTTCAAGATGCTGTCCAGTATTGTCTCAGGTTAGTCAATGGAATTTTCTGCAAACCGTAGTTGGCAGCCATGTTGGAAAACGTCAAAGATCACAGATCATTCAAAACATGGAAGTCTTCCCTCGCGAGATCTAGGCATGCAATCCTTTGGTCTTGAACATGCCGTGGCTTAAGGACTTCCACGCTCCACCTTCTTGCCCTTTTTTTACCTCCTCGGCAAATCTAGCCGATGAGGTATTTTTATCCTCTCCGCTGTCCTCCTGTCTGTCCATAATTTTGTCCTCCCATTGTTTGTTACCACTCTAGCTGCTGAACCATTGAAGGGACAGCCCACAAATTTATACAGATTCTGCATATTGGGCATCTCTAGAAGCCCATTTCATGTCAAGGTCATAGGTCAAATTTTGACCTCATTTTTTATAGATAAGAGTTTGGCCACAGCCACCTGTCCGGCACACTGAGGGGGTACATAGAGTGGCGAAGTCACACCCCTTCCGGTGGACCCCATGGGACCTTAAATCTGAAAAAATTGGCATGGTAGTCAATAGCGAGAGGCAAACAATTTTTTGATCCGGTTTGTATTACTCCGTGAATTACACATATGATGTTTGTTGATTTAAAAGACAATTTTACAAGCCAATAAATTAGCAGTTTGTTGTAAAGATTGTGAGATATATTTAGTTTTGTGTGAGACCGCTCAGTGAACTACATCTCTCGTCTAATACTATGTACGTCACCAACGCGAGTATGGCCGTCTGCTTGGCACTCTTCTAACTAATAGCCAACAAGCTAAATATTTAGCTCGTTGCTAGTAGCTATGTGGAAAGCTACAGCTACTCTGAAGGAGAGATGGTGAGTAGACTCTGTAAGAGCTAGTTTACGGGACCGGCTCTGCAAGTCTTCGGAGAGCGTGAAAACACTGGAATGCCAGCTGGCTAAAGTTATAATTTAGCTAAGCATCAATAAACTATGGATCATTTTAGCGTTTGTCAGTTAACCAACTTGCGAGTTCAACTGGTAATTTTATCAGTAAAAATGTATACTTTAATGCTAAAACAAATCTTAGAACAGTGTGCAAATCAGTTTTAGTTATTGCTGATGATTTGTTGGGAAATAAAGTAAATTTCCAAAAATATAGCGGTTAGTTTACAAAGATTATGAATGCACGAAGAAGCTGTAAATTTAGAGCTGTCGGATAACTTGACTAGCTAGTGTGTTCACAAGAGATGTTGACTTGCACTAATATAAAATAAGTGCACCCAGGGTTAGCTAGTAATACCCAATTTAGATGATGCTTGCTAAAGTTGGATTATTTTTTAATACTTTTGAATTACTTGAGTGAGGCCCAATTTCAATATTTTGTAAGATACCACAAGCCTCATGCATACTAAGCTTGGTGACAAAAACCAATGTAAGCTGGTCGAGCAGCTAACCAGTCTGTTGTCAGCTGGTCCATCAGCTTGCACGACCAGGTTCACCTGCTTTATCCAGAAAGAATAGGTTTTACCAACAGGCTGGATTGAACCATCAGAAACCAGCTTGGGACCTTATGTCTATCCATTCCACTGTAGTTTGTTTGAGATGGGCAGTTTTAGCTGCCATTTGAGCTCCCATATCCAGTGTTCAGTAATTTGCCTGTTGCGAGCATGTGTACTATTCAGGCACAGCATACTTTAAACCTTATTAATACAAACTGGCACAAATGTCCTGCCCATCTTTATATTATTGCTCACTCAATCAGTTATGTAATATTAACAAATGGTAATTTTCTTTTCCTGTGAACGTGAATGGGAGATGACCCAAAATCGTTCAGCACTTCCTGAGATTGTGTACTCGGGCAGTTCAAGCATAGCCATGCTGCCTTGTGGGAGTTCAGCTTCACGAAAGGAAGAGTTCCAATGGAGGAAGGTGGCAATTCCAAGGTCATCCAACTGATGTCTGGACTGTACCCACAGCACGAGAAGACACGGAGCCTCCTGGTCACAGACACCGCCACAGACACTTGGACTCCAATTTATTACTACTAAACTATTGGTCATTTACATGATGCAATGAAACACGCAACTCCATGTCATCCAATAAATTTTATTTGAAATGATGAAAGAATTAAGAGCATTGATTAGCAGCTGGACATGCAGGAACAGGACTGATGCTGATGGAGCTGGGAAAAGAGAATAAAGAAAACATGAAATTTCAAATCAAAGCACATTGCAATTCTTACAGTTGCTGAACTGAGGAAAGATGAGTTCACGACTTCTGCAAAATGTCACAATCAATACATCTACTGGTTGGAGCACAAAAAGGTTAAGAGCATTTTTCTTAAGTTTTGAGAAAAAGCAATGTGAAACTTTGAAACATTATGGAAAAAATACGATTTGCATCCAGCCTCCTAGTCACAGCAAAGAATGTACTGAGCATTTTTTTGAACCAAGCAGTCGACAGGTGGCTGTATATGTAGGCTGTGGTTTTGGGGTGCATTGGAGCCTGAAAGGTTAGTTAAATGCATGCGCATGAAATATGTACAGTGGTAATCAGGTTTCCAGAGCCGTTTGGTTTAGGGTACGAGTTCCTCAATGTCTCAGATACTGGTGAGGTAAAAAAGAAGACAGATGCTAGGGGTACGGCAGTTTTTCAATGCCTTTCAATGTGAAGAGGTACAAGCACTGCCCTAACCTAACCCTTCCCCAAACCATAATCCTGAATCCTTATCCTAATCCCTTAAATCGACTGCCGTACCAATAAAAATTGCCTTGTCTCTAGACACTTCCAAAAAAGAAAATTCAAAAAAGGTCAGCAAGTGTACTTAAGACACTTGCCTGAGTCCTCCCCAGCAGACTCATTCATTCACTCTTTATAATTATCAATCCACAATCTTGGGGGGGAAAAAAAAAAGCTGACGCATCCATTTCCAAAATAAAAAACATTAAAAGACTCGTGCAGGGCTGTCTTATGCTGCATTCACGTGCGATGGAAAAGATGATATTTTCCACTTGAAGTGGTATTTACCAGTGTGTTGTGTTCACGTGCTTTTGTTGTTGTACTGGGAAATTAAAGATGGCGGACTCACAGATTCAGGCCTGTTTCTTGGGTTAAACCATGTTGAAAAGGTCAAAGGTTATCTCATCTCGGCAACTCGTGTATCAAAATTTTCTACGAGTTGCCCAGTGGAAAATACCACATGGGAGGGCCTTCATGTGAACTTTTCATGGTAAATACCAAAAGCTGACGTGAAAAGTTCACATGAACACCCCCCCATGTGGTATTTTCCACTGGGCAACTTGTAGAAAATTTTGATACACGAGTTGCCGAGATGAGATAACCTTCGACCTTTTCAACATGGCAGAGAGCAGCGCAAGATTTGTGAATGGTAAGCATTGTACACTATTTACATAGATAGACCCAGCTAAAAAAGAAATATTAGCTCTATTAACTCCCCTCTCCTTAAGAAAATCTTGACTATTCATGATCTAGAAAAAATACAGCATATTATTTACCGTTTGAGTTTTGATAAATCTTCTTCTTGCTGCAGAAGATGAATAATGCAATCTAAAATGGTTTTACCCAAGAAACAGGCCTGAATCTGTGAGTCCGCCATCTTTAATTTCCCAGTACAACAACAAAAGCACGTGAACACAACACACTGGTAAATACCACTTCACAAGTGGAAAATATCATCTTTTCCATCGCACATGAATGCAGCATTACTCCCCTCGCCAGAACTGTTTTTTTTTTTTGCATATTAACATTAAAAATTACAATCTCTACGTTAAATGAACCGTTACCTTCACTCACTCATGAATGATAACGGTGTGATAACCATTGTTGTATAACACTTGTGTGTTTCACGGTTCATCCATTTAAATTACTCTGAATTTGATAGGTAAATGGCAGGCATCACGCTATTAGCGAGCATGAGCTGGCTAGCTACGTGACAATTTGCTAGTTGAGTTTGGCAAGTAAGCGATTTTCCAAGCACATATTTAACATCATCTTACCTGGTACGTTTTATCCAGCCATCCTGGTCCTGTAATTCATCGGGGAGCGAAAACAAGTAATACCTTCCGTGAGGGTTCATTCCGCTATGAAGCGCGAAGGCATTGTAGCAACAGCGGCTGAGGGTAGTTTGAGAACCAGAGAAATGTTATTTTGTGTTATTTTGGCTAGCATCATGGTGGTAGTTAACCATAATGTTACATGACTATAGCCGCAACAGTTAAAGCCAACCGGTATGCATGTGTCTGTAAAGTTGGGCTGAAAAGGCTGCAGTTAGACCAGAAGTATGTTTTGCAGAGCTTGGGGTAAGTGTTTGGTTTTGTTTACTGCTGCTTTTGAAACAATCGTTTTACTTATCCATGACCGGGGTCAGCCGAATACTTCACCAACATCTGGTCTAGCTGCAGCCGAAAAATATGATGATAGGAATTCTTTCCGGTACAAGTTATCCATTTGCTAACTCCACATAAGCAACGCTTACACTGTTTGTGTGTGTTTTGCCACAAGCTCATTCAGTAGCTTGATGTCGGAATTGTGTTCTGTTTTGCTAGAAATGTTCATCAGGAGCTTTCCGCAAAGTTTCTTATGGATAAGTGCGCTAACACTAAAATCTCGACTTGCCACTCATTGACATCCTGCTAAACGCCTCAGTAGAGTCCTCCTTCCGTTCGGAGTCGGATTCCAGGTCAAACATGTACGGTCTTACAGCGATAGATGCCGCGGAAAGCTGTCCGGAAATACTTGCCATCTTGGCTTCCTGGTTTTTTGGACCTGCACCTTCCCCTGGAATCGAAGCGGCCTGGCAGCCAATCAGAGCAGCGTCTCATTAGCATAGTATCCCGCCCATTTCAGAACGGCTCGTGTTTCAGGGCGGGACAGACACAGAGGCCGGCACAGAGGGAGGATGTCTCACTAAGCCTGGATGTGTGTCTTTTTTTTTTGTAACTTAATTCTTAAAATTATTTTAAAGACCCATTGGACATATTTTGAACGACTAAATATCGCATTATAGGGGACCTTTAATAGAACATAGTCAGCTTGGGTATGATGTTATTCCCAGCCCCAACTTCCAACTTCCGAGCCAAATAGAATGCAGCATAAGACTATCTAACATGATAGCCTGATGAATGTGACTGTAGCACTGCGGCTAACGTAGCTAAGCTACTGTTGCTAATGTTTGTGTGATAAATATGCAAGAATAATATCAGGGGACATTCAACAGAAGGTGTGAGAACAGAAACCTCATTTAAAGCTTCAAATGAGGTTTGATTGAGTCGATGGAAGTGGGTCTAGTGGGGGTGCTGTACTTTAACCCAATCCTATAGAGAATATGCAAGATGGCCTGTGGAGGCCAAATTGCAGATAGAGATTAAGTTTGTATTATCGACAAATAGGAAGTCGTATATGACTTGTATTTTGGCCATGTTAAAGTTCACCTCAGATGACCTGGAAAGGTCAAACTTGAGGTCAAGCAAACTGTTACAATTTTACAAGGTCTATAGGCCTGAAAATATTGAAGATTGGGTAGATATGTGTTTTGAACACCTCTAGGAAGTCATATATGACGTATATTTGGTGGCCTTGTATTTTCACCGTCGGTGACCTTCGAAGGTCAAACTTCACGTGGGGGTATATTCTCCCATTAGCGCGTAAGTCCTTTTTTACCCGATTGGAGTTAAGCGGTTTTGAGTTACGCGTATTTTCCCCTACACGCTTCAATCACGCCCACAGCGCTTAACTTCAGAATGTAGGCGGCCTTTTGAAAGAGGTGTGACTAACGCAAAAGAGAGGTAGACTCTGTACCAAGCTCATTGATTATGGCTATCAGGAAAACATGGAAAAAGGATTTTCTGATTAACCGTGAAAATGCAGTTGTGGTCCATGGAAAACGCAAACCAGACTTTAAATTTGAATATCATGGGCCTGCTGATAAAACCTCGTATCTCCAAACTGATAAGAAACAAAAACTCATATGTCCACTATTCTTACATGCAAAATTAAACATTATTTAAAACTATATTTATCCATTTATATCATTTTATTATTATTATTCAATCTTATATTTCTTTTTTATTTTCCTGTGAAGTTTGTCATTTTGAAGACACAAGGTTTTATCAGCAGGCCGACGATATGCCGCTGTAATAGTAGGCCCATGTATGTCTGTGCCAAAAACTCATGCAGACATCTTTTTTATTTCTTACTCTAGCCACCATGACATTAAAGCTATGCAAACAAAGAAATTGCAGCGATAATGAAATAAAAAATAAAGAATTTAGCGCTTCTTCTTCTTCAACCAGCGCAATCAGATCATTGAAAATGTGCCCTTCCTACACCAGCCTGTTTGTTCCGTGGAAGACAGGGAAGAAGACAAATAAAGAGAACATTCTAGTCACACAAAAATGACAAAGACAGTTTATATGATCTAACTTAGAAATTGCGCGCTTGAAATCTCCAACTACTCCGATGTCAGGTTTGCAACTGAAGGACATTGAAAAGCTTTAACAAAGGACTCTTACCCCACACGCGGTCATCCCCCCACCCCGAAACCGCCTCAGCAATGACGCAATTCCATAGCCATAGCCTATCATGTCCCATTTGATTTGAGCGGCGCATTCACTTAAACTTGTGCCTAATGCTTTATTATAATCAATTATCCCACATGATTCATCCCAAGTCGACTATTCTTTATTGGCTAAAATTGATAAACAAATGGGTAGTGCTTTGGTATTGGCCAGGGTAGGACTATAGAGTAGCCTATTTAATAATATCTTTATTCACACATTGAAATACACAGTATTATCAATGGTAAAAAAAATTACAAAGACACGAGTTAGTTAACACGGATATCTTCAATTAGAAAATCAATCTCCTCACTTGTGAGAATATCACAACTTTTTAGATCACAAACATATAGGGCAGTCGCATTTGTAAATAGAACATGAAGACAATGATGGTGACGTCGAGCCAAAGCCGAAAACCAAATTTCACAGATGTGGTTATTGTATGGCAAGGGGGCACTGAAGGCTGATCCGAGGAATTAAGCTGCGAATCGTTCTGGATGTGGCTTCCGTGGGGAGCTGTAAGCGCAGTATCCCCGATTTAAAGCATAAATAGAGAGATCTGCGGGGAGCTGTAAAAGCCAGGCTCTCTGCACACTGGGGAAGTGTACACGCAACAGGTGGTGGGTAACCATCATCATCCCCTATGCATTTCGCTGCACTGGAGGAGGAGATGGCATCCACTCTTTCTGCAGTGGAAGTGCATGGAGAAGAACTTGGAGCGTCAACGAACTGTGTCAGACACCTTGACACAGACGCCTGTGATATGTGTATGACATTACCAGCCACTCTCTGGAACGACCCAGATGCCAGGAGCGACAGCGCAGTTCTGACGTTGATGACCACGGGTATGTTTTGTGGATAATTGCTGCGGCTGGATAGCTGTTCATCCAGAAGTCGGCAAAGATAGATGATTGCCTCATGCACAGTCCAGACGAAAGCGCTGGATGCTCTCTATGTTTGTAAGTCCCAGGATGTTCAAACTAAGCCGATATATGCGTGTTCGTCTTCGAGCTTGACGCGCTCCTCTTACTCTTTCCCAATCACGCAAGAGTGCAAGCAAATACAGGACTGGCATTTTGGTTTTAGATTTTGAGGGCATGATAGAATGATGGTCTTATGTATACTCGAATTAATTAATTGCTATGCGTTTGTAATTGAACTAATTGGAGAAGAGGCTGATGCATAATATCATGTGATGATTTCGTTTGATAAATTATTATGGCCATGAGAAATGTAGTTTAGAAATAAGGAAGAACAATCAAATATTAAATGTCTCAACCTTTACCATGTTAAATAAAATAAAATTAATGTTAAAATTCGGCCTATAACCGACATCAAACACAATATTCTATTTTGCCTTATGTTGGCGCTTGACCTTAATACAGCCCTCAAAAGCACTTCACAGAAAAAGCGCGTAAGCCAGGGGGAGAATACGTGCAAGTGTTTTTTGCCTGAGAAACGCCCGGAAACGCCCCGATTTTGACCTTGCTCTGCCCCAAGTGCGTAATTGCGTTTGGGGCGCGTAATGCACAGACTTAAGTCGAGGGAGAATACACTTAGGCTGAAAAGCGCGTAGCTACGCGCTTTTTGCGACTTACGTGCACGGGAGAATAGACCCCATAGTGAATTTTCAATGAGTTATATCACCAAAACAATTACAGACAGAGCTTAGGTTTGTATTGTGGGCATATCAGAAGTCATGTATGACGTTTCATTTGGTGACCTTGAACTTGACCTTCAGTGACTTTCAATGGCCAAACTTTACTGTGAAATTTCAATTACTTATATCAGCATTATCGTTGCAGATAGAGTGTAGGTTTGTATTGGAGACGTATAGGAAGTCATATATGAACTTTAATTTGGTGACCTTCATATTCACCTTCAAAGGTCACACTTGACCTACCGAAAATTGAATGACTTCTATAACTGAAAAGGTCACAGATGGAGCCTAAGTTTGTATCACGGTCTTCAAGGAAGTCACACATGAACTTTCATTTGGTGACATTCAACTTCACTGTTGGTGACCTTTGAAGGTAAAACCTGACATAATACAATGACTTGTATTGCCAAAACGGTCACAGATGGAGCCTAGGTTTGTATCAGACTTATAGACAGTCATGAAGTCGATTTGCTGACCTCCACCTGACAAATAGAATTTTCAATGACATGTATCACCAAAACTGATTCAGAGCTTAGGATTATACAAAGTATTACTGGAGGTCTTATAAATGTATGTGAACTTTTATTTAGTAACCTTGACATTGACCTTCAATGATTCAAAGGCCAAATATCACAATACATTTTCATAACTTGTATCATCACTATAACATTGCATGCCGGTAAGCTACAGGATCCTTAGTCCTATGTTTTTTTGTAACTGAATTTGTTAGGGAATGGGTCAGGTGGACAGCAGGTGCGGGATCAGGAGGTTTATTTAGGGCACCCAGACACGGGAAAACGCGGCACACAGGCCGAAAGGAAACACCGTGCACATGCACTGAACCAGGAGAACTTAGGTACTCTGCCAAGGGCAGGGAAAAAACTGAAATACACACTCAACGAGTGGCTTGAAATAATAAAAACAAGCTGACGAAAATGACAGACCAAGACAAGGAGAACACAGAGTTTGAAAAACAACAGAAATACTTGGGGTGCTCGGGAACAGGGATTCTTAATGTCGCTCAGGTTCAGGTAACGCGTGCGTCTCTGAAGCGCAGTGAAGCACTGCGAATTCTTGCGATTTCTTGCAAATTCAGGTCTGACATCTCTACCCTCTTCCCAGAATGAATACACTAGGGAGGAGGCGGGGAAAGGCAGTCTTCCTCAACTGGAAACAGAAACACATGGGATTAATGAACAAATTCACGAGGGCCGGGTAACAATAATGACTCGAGACAAGACGCCAAGACGATCAATCAAACTAGACAGTTTAGATTAAGGTAATCTAAACGTGACAAGTCCAAAGAACCACGAGAACAGCAAAGAAAAGCATAGCTTTAAATAGAGTTAATCAGGGAAAGCTTCAGGCAGAATTTACTTAAAGCCAGAAACGCACACACTCGCAAATGGGTTAATTAGGTTAGTAACTACGTGATGAAATATTTACACACCCTTAAGTGCTGGTTAGTACGGTTAGTAATGGCCCTATCAGAGAACACATTCACTCAGAGTTTTGCGAGACCCAGAATTAAGCACAGGTGGAAGCAATGAATGAAATAACAAAGCCGAAACTGAAATGGGAAACAAGACTGGACAACAAGACATGCAGGTTGTCACATGACATCACAGGAGCCAGGCGAGGGGGAATAGGTGGTCAGGCCGCGGGAATGGAGCTGAAACACAAACCAAGAGAGACACGGGGAAAAACACACAACAAGCACACAGGACAGAATCATAACAGAATTCTTAACATTATTTTAAAGACCCATTGGACATATTTTAAACAACTATTTACATCATCATAGGGAACATTGATTACTTTGAAAATCGCACAATCGCTCAAGGGACGCTCTGGATTGTCCACCCCCACACAGGCGTAATACGACATGCACCGAGGAGTCGTTCTTGAGTCCATAAAAGGAAAAAGTCTTCTCATCTTCTAAATGGGTGGCGCATGGAGAATTCAGAAGCAAGCGAATATAATCAACACCTAAAAGATGATTGAAAAGGTGTTACAGGTCAGGTTAGGTCACAAGCGGCAAGAATTTGGGTTCATACTGTATTACTGAAATGAGTGTAACTAGTTCAGGCAGGAAACTCGAGAAGAGCTACATCAGCTAACAGCAGCCTGGTAAGCTACTAGCACGTCAGCATCAGCAGGCACACAATTGGAGGAGGCACATCACAAGGTCATACAGCGGTCTATTTGAAAGACGTCAAGCTCACTTCCGCTGCTGTTTGCAATGACTTTTCATGCTATGCAACATGCTGTTTGGTTTTTTGCTTGCCTCCTTCACCCCAGCCTCCACCTGTTTGGTTCTGCTCACATCACGGGGATTTTGATTTCTGTTCATGACTATGTTTGTATGTTTGCTGTGCCTAGGTAGGACATTCCTCCAGAGCAGAACCGCCGAGAAAATACAATGTAATGCTTATACCCATGAATAAATTGTTCTATTTTATTCAAACGTGAGTTTTCCTGACTGAACTTGTGATTCAAGAGTGGGTGCATAATTAGCAATTAAATTTTGACAGAGGTAGGTCTTGTTAGATTTTACAAAATGACTATGCAAACTATGTCACAATATACAGCGCCCTCCATAATTATTGCCACCCCTGGTTAAGATGTGTTAAAAGCCTTAAAATAAATTCAATTTTTATTGCAGAAGCATACTCTCACACTGAAAATTGTAGTAAAAATGTAACCTTCAACTCAAGTGAATTTTAAGGGAAAAAAAATCCCTGACTAAGAAATAATTATTTTTCATAAAATCACCTGTTCCACAATTATTGACACCCCTAACAATTCCTAGGAATTAAATGTAATTGAAGTATTTCTGCCATTTCTACAGTAGTTTACAAAGTTGATCAGAGTATCTAGGAACATTTATTTAGTAAATCATCACTTCCTGTTTCCCTCGGGTATAAATATGACGTGACACCGAGGCCATTTCTCTTATCCACTCTTCAACATGGGAAAGACAAAGGAACACACCATTCAAGTAAGGCAGATGTGTGTCGACCTTCACAAGTCAGGCCTGCACCTGCCCATATCCACTGTCAGAGGAATGATTAAGTTTAAAACAACTGGAATAGTGGCGATCAAGACCCAGGTCGCTGGATGATTTAGAGAGATTGTGCAAAGAGGAATGGTTGAAGATCCCTCTTTCTGAATTCTTCCATCTTGTGAAACATTATAGGAGAAAATTCAGCGCTGTTTTGTTGGCAAAAGGGGGTTGTACAAAGTATTAACAGCAGGGGTGCTAATAATTGTGGCACGCATGTTTGATGTAAAAGAATTATTTCTTAATGTGGGATTTTTTTCCCACTGAATAAATGCACTCGAATTAAAGGATGGATTTTCCTCTTTTTTTCATTGTGGTCCTATATTATTTAGAAGAAAACTTAATTTATTAGAAGCTAAAGAACACATCTTAACCAGGGGTGCCAATAATTAGGGAGGGCACTGTATAGCAATTGGCTGTGAGAAGTGAAATTTCAAAATAAATAAATGCTGTGATGTTAAAGCAAAATACTCTGACCCATCAGGAGTTAAACGCAGCAATCTCATTGCCCTAAACACCTGGGTAATGCAAAGTACAGAGAGATTCGATGTGACGGTCAAATCAGTCAACTCACAATAGTTGTCACAATTTATGGCAATAGGTAAAAGGTAAAATATTTCATTAACACATTAACTTGACCTTTTGATTTCTCTCTGAACCAGTCACTGCCAATTTTCCACCGAGATTCAAGGAGTCTCTTCATGCTTCACCGTGATTAACATGGACATAAATGTTGTATCACTCTCATTTATCATTTGTAGGTTTACTGTTTAACACTTTCAACTTGCATCTTTCTCTTAAACTCATAGCTCTCTATTATGCCTCATTTCTAGTTGTGGTAATACTACAAGAACTTTACTGGCTAAACCAATGTTATAAGGGTAAACTAGACATGATGTTCATTGCTGTGGGTAACTGGTACTTCATGGAAATTGCGCATTAATTGAATATATTTTTCAGATTATCTTACAGGTAGAAGAAAGCTATCAGCCAATCTGCTTTATTTGGAAGATTGTATCACTATACATTGAATTAAGCCAACAATGATGAACTGAGGTGTTGTCCAGCAGTAAGGCATTCCTCTATCCGTATGCAACAGTCATGCTGATGTTAAACCTGCTGAGATACGGCGCTACATTTCGTCGTTTACAGGGCAAAGCTCTCATTCCTCTCAAATAATGCTCCACAATTAAGTTAATCCTAAGAGAGACAGGAATGCATAATAAAATGGTGGATTACCTGGAGAATCTGTTAAATCAGAAAATCTTCTCTTTAACTCAAGAATTCTAGTGCTGTTGAACCTTTCCGGTGTGCAGTGAAACTGCACCGTGGAAGTCTTCTTCGGACCTTTCACAAAGATTCGGAAACACTTCCTCTGCTCGTCAGTTGGCTCCTGCACCTCTCTCCGCCGGTTGGTCGGCTCCTGGGACTGATCCGCATTTCGTGATCCTGTTGCCTCCATGTCTGTTGCTACCTAAGGGTCCCCAAGGCCCAGGTCACCAGTTCTCCCTGTTTATCTTCTTGAGAGTTTCCCAATCCTCTGCTGTAGGCAGGCTGCCCACCTGAAATGCCTGGTGTTCAGGAGAAAATAGCAATTCATTTGACCTACAAAAAACCCATGAACTCTGTAAATATTTTAAGTGTGAAACATCTTAGCTAAATACATTGAGCACCATGATTTTTGGAAACAGTGACACATTCCTTTTTATTTCAGTATGATTGGCGGAGTCGATCACCAGGGCAGAGCATAACTAGGGAGGATCACATGCATCACAGATGTCCAGCAGTGATTGCATAAAATGGGTACATGACCAATTTTTCAGACTAACTACTCTACTCTACATCATGCTAAACTGTCCAATGTTTTCTAATGCACCTGACGATGGAGGGACTAGTATGTACAAAAGGTGCAGTCATTTCTAAACGATTCAACCAATATGGTTGAAAACATTTTCAAATTATAACTGTCAGTCTGCACTTCACCCTCATTACCTCCGCCAAGGAGGTTGTGTTTTTGCTGGTGTTGGTCTGTTTGTGTTCAAGATAACTCAAAAAGCAATGAATGGATATCTCTGAAATTTTGTGGGAGGGTTTCTATCGCATCAAGGATGGACCCTATTGATTTTGACCGCGATCGGTCAAACAACATGGCCACCAAAGCAACCATCACGAAATTCTGTATTGCAGATACCTTAAATTTCTTAAGAGCCACGATCACTCAGCAAGATTTCAATTGTGCTGCCTTGGAGGGGGTTTGCAGTCTCGGAGTGCCTCTAGCTGTATGTACTCACTGAAAGTGCTATCCTTTCGATGTGCAACAGAATTAAAGTACAAAAATGTGTCATTGTCAAAGAAAATTATGGTACTAACTGCATATGACAAAATCGTGGACTTTAGTAAATGATCTTCAACTTTGGACTCTAGAGCATAACTCTGAGGGTACGGCTGGAAATGAATACATTTGTGGGCTCCCACTCATCGGTGGTGCAGTCTAATAGCACTAACATACACTAACTACAACATCATACATTAGGCACAACATAAAGTTGGGGGGGGGACCGGTATCAAGGATGGGTATTGGGTGCCAATCCTGCCGTACATCACAGATCGGATATCGAACTGATGTTACCTATACACGAGCAAATCCACAACTCATAGTTTATGAATTGTAGAAATGAATAGGTGCATTCAGTAAGGCCCAACTCCAGTCATTTTCAACATGGAGTTGGGCCATTATTGAGATCACTGATTCATATGTCATAATGTATGAGGGTATTATTGGTGAAAAAGGATTGAGCACCTGTAACAGTGGATTTTGTAGTTGTGTACATCGATTTGTATGTGTATCAGTAAATTTGAGGTCACATACTCAATGATTTGAGTACTTCTAGATTTTTATACTCCGCACAAATACAACAAAACACTTACACATTCAAAAATTCTTAATTACAGGTGCACAAATCCTATTTTACAAGTCACAGATTAAAAAACTAACATGCTCATATTTTTACTCCTATTGTTGCAGTATATTTGGTGCAAAACATATCTGTGCACCTGTATCAAACTATGTGAAGTTGTGGACAAAATTTGAATATGTGCAAATCTGAATGTGAATTTGTGCAATGAAAGTTCAATGTATGTGAAATAATTTCTCACGAAAATATGTGTTCTTTTAAAACACAAATACAAATCGATAACTACAACTGCTCGAATCTTCCCCACGAGTCACAGAATCTGTTTCCTACAAGTCGCAGATTCTGTTTTCTACAAGTCACAGATTCCGTCTCCTACATGTCACAAATCGCGCCCCGTCCACTGAGAAATTTGGTGCAAAACTATCTGTGCATTCAGTCTATGGAGAAAAAGGCGGGTGCTGATCTGAGATCGACTGATTCCACAGCCAATCAGAGGAGATCGGCTTTCGTCCCACAGCCAATCAAAGGAGAGAGGCTTTACATTGCGGAGTGAAAGGAGAATTCCCGTTGGTGGAGTCGATTCAGAACATATACTGTATTATTAAACTAACAGCAGCAGAGACGGCGTTTTGGGAAACATTCAAGCTAAGTTGCATTTTGAACCACATTAATAAATTCACTCCGACGCGAAGCTGAAAATACCGTCACTTTTCCTCTGTTTTGCTCACGCCAACCCTCCTCCCTGCCGCGTGCAATTGTTTTCAGGGGAGTCGCTGAGAAATCAATCCGTAGTGCGGTGGATTATCATATACAATTTGTTGTTAATCGCTGATTTCCATATTGCCTTGTTATTGGCCGAGGGCTAATACCGCGACCTAAAGGCCAATAACAAGGCAATGCGAAAATAAGAAATTTATAATAATTCTATCAATTGGTTATGTATGTAGTGCTATCATGACAATATTATGACTATGACTCCTGAATTAGTCATCTGAAGTACGCGCTAAATGCTCGGTCCGCGACTGTTGTCTGCTTCTTCGAAGAGAGCGAGTGCCGCGGTTACCGCGACAGAAAGGCCAATAACAAGGCAATATTAAAATAAGCAATTCGGGACTTGTAGTGGAAGACAACCCGCCGCGACACGGTTAAATTCTCAGAAATTTCATTAAAAACAAATGCAAGCGGCAGGAAGGAGTATTAGCATCTGCGAAACAGAGGAAAAGTGACGGCATTTCAGCTTCGCGTTGGAGTAAATTTATTATTGTGGAAAAGAATTCTACCTACCTTAAATGTTGCCTGAATCGCTGTCTCTGTTGCTGTTAGTTTAATAATACAGTGTATGTGCTGAACAGAGGTGTACAAAGTACTCGAAAAAAATAACTAAGTGAAAAAAGAAGGCCATAACTGAAAGTTACTTTGGTAAAAGTTGAAGTCACCCATAAGAAACTTACTTGAGTACAAGTCTTAAAGTAGCTCACATTAAATGTACTCAAGTACAAAAAGTATCTTGAGAGAAATATATATGTAATTAAGTATCCAAAGTGCAAGTACACCTAAGTACGCACTTAGTTCGCATAGAAAGAAGCAAAACAATCACACATTGTTCTCTTCGTGTTCTCTTTAATCAACTTGCAGGTGAATGAAAGATGCAGTATTCAAAAAACAAACAGGCATCCTGTGCTTTATAATGCATCTTCTTTGAGTTTACCGACAGTTTACAAAACCAATAGAATTGACAATAATTAACAGTTGAATGACATAGTATCAATACCATGTCGAATTTTTGCTTCAGAAAACTGATTTTTCATAACTACTAATTGGTATACCATTGGCTCACTGTAGCTGAGGTGGTTGCTTGAGAGGGCAACAATTTTTTTCTGTTGCAAGAGAGATTTTTTTTTTAACTGCTGGATAGATACTGTGGGCAAGAGTATTGAGCAGTTTGCACATCAGGCTTAGCTGAGGAGTTTAATTCAGGCAACTCCTGAAAAACAGGGATCGGATATTCTAAACGTGTTTGAGCTGCTTGCTTGTCAATATTCAATAACTTATCCTGGTGTGCCATCTTGTGACAGAATATTGTAACTGCGTGCATAAATTTGCAGCTCCATGTCTGCTGGCAGGCACATCTGCTCAAAGCGCAGTTATGATACCGTGCCGAGCACCGTTCTTCTCGAGCACGCAAAATCCAGATAATCCTTAAATGATATATTACATTAACATTTTAATTCGTGACGAGTAACGAACTGGCCACTGTCAAAGTAACGAAGTAAAATAATACTTTTTTCTCTTTTAAATATAGTCGCTAAAATTTAAAGTCCCAGTTAAAAAAAAAACTAGTAAAGAACAAATCCTCAAAAAAACTACTTTTGTACTGTAACGAACCACATGTACTTCGTCACTATACACCTCTGGTGCTGAATCGACTCCACCAGCGGGAATTCTCCTTTCGCTCCGCAATGTAAAGCCCCTCTCCTTTGATTGGCTGTGTGGGACGAAAGCCGGTCCTGATGGGCTGTGGAATCAGTCGATCTCAGATCAGCACCTGCCCTTTTCTCCATAGACTGAGTGCGCAGATAGTTTCGCACCAAATGTCACAGTGGAGAGGGGCGCGATTTGTGACTTGTAGGAAACAGATTCTGTGGCTTGTAGGAAACAGAATCTGTGACTCGTGGGGAAGATTCGAGCAGTTGTAGTTATAGATTTGTAATTGTGTTTTAAGAGAACACAAATATTTTCGTGAGAAATTATTTCACATACTTTGAACTTTAATTGCACAAATTCACATTCAGATTTGCATATATTCAAATTTTGTCCACAACTTCACATTGTTTAATGCAGGTGCACTGTTACGTGTTCTATTCTTGTCCTGTATAATCACTGTAAATGTAGGCCTACATTTTGTGAACCTGTATGATACAGTCGTGTTGCGCCCCTAACTGACTGACTGTCGCCATACTAACGCCTGTACGCGAAAGCTCTCAAAGTGCTGCGCGCGGCCTCGTTCTGAGTGGGAGGCTTCTTCTTCTTCTTGTTGGTTTTATGGTGATTGACAGACCTGTTGGTGTATTACCGCCAGCTACCGGATTCATTCAACATGAATTTCCCTATTCCTCTTATATTGAATTCCCACCAAAGCCTCGCCAAAGTGAAAGGTGCACTGTCTCTAACAATGCGTTTGCACTCTGCATGTGTTCAGTGTGACTACACTTTCGATTCGTCTAATCTACGAGCCGAATGTAGACGCAATGCATTGAAATGTCGCGATGGTTTAGATATTCTCGGTGAATTAGCAAGTGTGTTTGGAACTGATCGCGTGGTGTTACTCAAATCAGTAGCTAACGAGCAGGAAGCCTTCTTGTGCAAAGAATGTTTCAGACTGCTGCAACAATATAGAACTGCAAAAAACAAGTTGTTAAGTGCCAGTAAATCATTCACTCTCAAGGGTTCAAAAGGAGCATTCAGCGGCTTTTGCACTAGCGGAAGACGGCTTTTGAAGAAGGAAATGGCGTCAACACCAAAGCTGCCTGCTGATTGGTCCAGCCAAAAAATTTCAGGCGAAGCGCCGCGAGGTAGCTTTCCTTTAACGCCCTGATGGGAGCCATCATCAAAGCCATCTAGCGGAAACAAGGGCGTTAATCATTAACGTTAACATTTTGTTTGTCTTGATTGTCTAGTCAAATATTTCTTTGTCTCCCCCTCTCTGTCAGACTCCAAACTACTTCCAGAATCAAGATCACCTTCCAATCATCACACCTGCAGAAGATCAGCTAATTAGTCAGTTCCCTCAGTCAAATAGTCCTCTGGTTCCTCAGTTCTCTCTCTTCCCTTGAGCTGCGCAGTGCTTGGGGTTTGAGTGCTTGTTTTTGTTTACTTTAGTTGCATTTTTGTCTTCAGTGGTTTGCTTTAGTTTAGTTTGTTGATGCTATTTTGATTTAGCCATTCTTTCTCCTTCCCTTCTGGTTAGTGGCAGTAACCAGGAGGCTTGGATGATATAGTTTTGTTTGTTAACTATTATCATTAGTTTGTTGTCTAAGTTCCCTCCATTGTTCATTTCTTGCTACAACTGCTACGTGTCGCACAATTGGTACCAGCCTACCAAAGTTTTTCCACCTAGTCTTTGCACACAGCGCAAATGTCCAGTTTAGTTACTCATGGGTTTACATTTACACCACATAGTTTGTTTTTTCTTTCAGTACTTCTGTTTAGTCCATTAGTTTAGAGTGTACACCACCCACTGTAGTTTGGGGTGCTCTGCACCTGTAAAGGGGATTTGGGGTTTGTTTGTCTGTTACCGGTTTTCATTTGATTTGGTGTCACTGTAGGGACCTCTTTGTGTCTGTGTGCCTACTTGTAATCCTGGTAACCAATAAATTCATTTGTGATATGCATTCCCTCTCTGTGTTTTGTGTGCCTACTCTTCCTGTTTATTCACTGGTTGCTATATGTTGTGCCCAACTGTTAGAACGAGGTAGGGGGTGTAACATGCACAAATATGTTTTGCACCAAATATACTGCAACAATAGGAGTAAAAATGTGAGCATGTCAGTTTTTTTTAATCTGTGACTTGTAAAATAGGATTTGTGCACCTGTAATTAAGAATTTGTGAATGTCTAAGAGTTGTGTTGTATCTGTGCAGAGAAAAATAATCTACAAGTACACAAATCATAGAGTATGTGACCTCAAATTTACTGATACACATACAAATCGATGTACACAACTACAACTTCCACTGTCACAGGTGCACAAACCTTTTTCACCAATAATACCCTCATAATAATGCTGTTGGTTTGCGCACATAATCCCTATAGTTATTTCCCAGAATTCTACGAGTTAAGCCAAAAAAACACTGAAAGCATTTTAGAAGTGTGTTTGAAGTCCATCCCTTCCCGTCTCTCACACAAATCTTCTGTATTTATTTATGCTTTGAGTCTGTTTTGCCTCATTTAGTGCGGAGGCAGCAGTTTCAATCACGAAAATATCAAACACAACGGTGAGAGACATTAGCCATGTAGGCTGAATTCTTTGAAGGCTGCATTTTTAGGCTGCTAAATCATCACAGCCTGTTCCATTGAGGAGGTGCTTTCATATACAGCTGAGAAATGCAGGCTTCACCACGCCTGATACCAATCGAAACTTTCAACACATAAATGGAGTGCAAATAGGCAGGCAGTTCTATTCAGTTCCTCACTCGCTTCCCTCTCCCGCACTCACCTTCCCCACTCTCTTTCTTAATTGACAAGTTCATTCTGATGTTTTATGTCACACCAGCAGTCACATTCCTAGCTCCCTGCACACCTAATTTCACTTCCCATTTCCCTTTAGTTTCTCTGTATCAAGGGTGCCCAACCCTGGTCCTGGAGTGCCCAACCCTTCCTCTGGTGTAGTTCGGCGAATTCGCGGCACCCGTAGCGTCAGTCGAGTGCGGTGACTAGCGCCTGTAGGCCGCTCTGCTCGTCAGCGTCTAGGTCCAGCAGAATCTTCCGCGCTGACCCCTCTGAGGCTGTCACCAGGCGCATCGCTGTCTCTGCCTCTGTCCACCCGCTGTGCTGCACGATTAGCTTCACCTGCACGTGATATGGCTCCCTTGTGAGGAGCCATAGAAGCGCGGCAGCTTCGCCTCCGGCTGCATGCCCACTGAGGCTGGTATGTCCGCCGCTAGCGACCACACTCTTTCCCCCATCGGCAGGCCCAAAGCTGGTGTCTGGCTTCTCTCCGTCAGGATCCCAGCTGCACTGCTCCGCTGCCCTTTGCTCGCCAACTCCGCCTCCAGTCACCGGATCTCCCGCTGTAGCTCATCGCATCCCACTTCTGACACCAGTGTGGCGACTTTTGAAGTAAGCGGACACGGAGTCAGGGATCTGCGTTTTCAAATCACTCCTTCTGAGCTTTGTTTTATTGTATCAGCATTCAACATCTTCAACAGCAGGCAAAGTACAGCCTATCCCTTCTTGAGGGTTCACATTCTGACTAACTCTAAGCTCTATAGCCCTATACTTATATACCCGATTGGGGTTTTCTGATTAGATGATTCTCCGGGGCCCATGAGCCAATCACACCAGCTCAGGCCAACTCATGCAAATTAGCAAGGAGCAGTTCACACCAACAGTCAACTCATCCACCAAAGCGGCAGGGACGCCACAATATTTTATTTAAAATATGACATCATCATCACCAACGTGATCCTGGACAACTTTTGCACGAGTCAACCATCACACACGTAACCTCCATACAAAAAGATCTTTGAGATGAAATTGCGCAAAAACTATCGCCAAAAAGAATGACAAAGTACTGAGATGGGTTTCCGATCACAGAGTACAAGACACTTATTACCAGTTTTCCATGATATACTTGGCGTGACGTGACGATTGAACACCACTTCTTGATGTCCACATCACATAAAGGCACCGAATTGGCACACAGTCAAAACAAATTTTGAATCACGTGCGAAGAATCGGCATGCATTCCAACGTCCCCCACGTTAAAAAGATGGGTTGGAAATTGAAGATACATAATCCAGAATACTCCTTGAGTATTCCACAAAATAACTGAGTGAAGAACCGAACTATAATTGTACGTGATGATGGTTATGTACGTGATTTTGTTGACGGAAAACCTACCTCCTTGTATGACAGCGGGAAGACGCCATTGATGTCAACAACAAAATTGGTGACGTCATCATTTCGCAGGGTATCATCTAGTGGTCATGAATTTGTTCTATTTCTGGTGGGCGTTTGAAATAGAGGAGCATCCAAAAACGCCGGTCACGTACTGTGATGATTGACATAATTCCAGGTGGCTGAGATAAGACGTGTTTTTCTTTGTAACTACGCAAGAAACAAACCATCACACCACTTATGTTGCGAGGAGATGAACAGTTTTGAAGCTCAAAACAGAAAAATTTCTTTCAAGGTGTTAATTTTATGATATTTGTTAAGAATGTACATGGGGTAGCTGATGGATGGAACAGCATCACAACCCTCCAAAAAAAAAAAAAAAACAATATCCATTTTTTTCTGCTTACACCTAAATCCTAAATTTGAATCTTTGTATGGAATAAAATCTTCAAAAACTTATTTTCAAATAGAAAATAAAGTTAATATGAAAGGAATGTCCTTATGGTGTTAATAAGGCTTCTCTTTCAGCGTACTGAAGAATGTCACAAAAATAAAGTGAAAAATTGCCCTTAAATAGACATTAAATGAGACGACTTTTCAGTGGTTTATGTGAGGGGCATAAAGTTATCTCTGTTAACTCTCTAGGATGTTTACTAAATTAGCCTGACTCCGCCAGCCTTCGCATTTCCACTTAATTTCATTTTGCTTCAGTACTCAATCTGATCAGTCGGAGCTCTGCCCCGTTTACCTTGGCAGAAAGTAGGCCAGACCAACCAACGAACAAAAGAGAGCCGAGTTTGAAATTTTAGTCCCCGAAATCAACAATGGCTACGGACATAGATCATGGACCTATAATAAAACATCCTTGACATAGATACGTTGGAGGCTATTCGCTCAGTCGTGGAGAAAATCTCGGGTATCAGCGACTTATAGCCACAACAAGATGAATGTTTGGTTAGTTTTTTGAATGGAAATGATGTTGTAGCGCTACTCCCTACAGATTGTCATATCTACTTAATAGCCATCATGAAATAGGCAACCTGTTAATCTCTGTGAGAGACAGCTGAACCACCTCAGCTAGCTTGTAGCTTCTAGCGTTACTGTGCCCGCGAATTTTACACTATTTAAGTGAGCAGTGAACTTTTTAAAAGCCGTGTTTTTGTTCATGTCACAAGATCTATTCGCTGTCTCAATGTTATGTTGTCATTATCCATGAATGAAATGGGTGTCTGAGACAGCCAAACGCTTAGAGCCAAACTGTGTTGCCCTTTAATTTCGTAATGAGACCGAACTGCTTGTTTTACGAACCACATTTTTTTCAGTCGAAGCATGCGGCTGTTGAAACACCATAATTCTATGATTATGAGAAATCCATCTCACATAGGCCAAGTCTGTCTTAATGTTATTATACTTCACATCATGCAGCCTATAACAATTCGAAATCATGCTGCCCGGTAGGGGGAAGGGGAAAAATACATTTTACACTACCTGTGCATCAATGTTGAGTTTCTCCAAGTGATTGAAGAGCAAGTGACCAGGCGTCAACCCTCAGTGCACAGGGTGCAAGCTGTCGGTCTTTCCAATTTTGCAAGCAAATCAACGGAGACAACTATCACACTAATAACAGTAAGAGGGCGGAAGGATATAACAAGCTTTCACTTTCGTTCGTTGGTGAACTATTAAAGGGACATATTGTGAAGCACTCACTTTTTACCCCTCCGCCCTTAAGGCTGACGGGGTATTGCTATCCTTCGTGCGGTTGGGCGTCTCCAAAAACTTCGACATCGGGCTGAGGGGTATTCCGTACATTGCACGCCTATTTTTCGTATCTTTTGAACACAAATGTCGGTATCTGGAGCGCTTTCCAAACCACTGGCTGTGAAATAAAACATACAGTTTTTTTTCCTTTGACTGTCGGCTGTGGTTTTCATAAAACTTGGCATTCAGATTTAGCTCCCCTTCCTATTTCACATGCAGGCTGTGAGAATTGTCCACCCTAACCTGAGTATCTCCACTCGCGGCTTTTTTAAGGCAACATCCCAGGTTCAATCGGTAAAAAGCCCAGACATAAGTTGCTACATGTGTGCTATTCACTTTACGTTTGACTGCTTTAGGGGAGACTGGGTCTAGTTGTTATACGTCCATGTTGTTACATTCTAAATATTTCCGATGATAAAACACAGACGGCGCTCTAATTTTTCCTGCTGCCCCGCGAAGGTGACCCGCGTCTTTACGTGGCAGAAGGACGTACGTCGAAAGTCGCGGGTTAGCGTTTCAGAAAAAAATGCTCGCAAAAGTTACTTTCTTGGTGTTTGGGAGATTTCGATCCACATCAAGTGTAATTGCTACATACCCGAGATTTTATGGATTTTCAGAGAGGAAGACATTAGCCACTGTCATGACACACCCATGTAAAGATTGCAGTAGAACATTGGCGAAGGGTTGCAGATGGACTAGTTGATACACCCAAGTTGTTACAGTAAGAACTTGCCCCAAAACCTGTAAGAACTTGAGCAAGATCAAATTACCTCATTGAATGACTTTCTACCTTTCTGTATTCCAGAAAGATGCCTTGAAATTACAAATGAAAAACGAAACGTGACAATGCCTTTAGAGAATGACTCAAGGGGTTCCTTACTGTGGCTTCATGGGATAATAGTAGTAAGGCATCCCCCTTGACATGCCCACTTAAGTGGGAAACACATCTCACTTAAGCAAATTCTTCGTGTAACAAACTACCCCTCCGGTAACAAACAACCCTATATATGGGGTAGTTTGTTACAAGTGACAGGGGTCTATTTTTTCCTCACCAGCATTACGCATGCACAGAATATAGGGGTTGCTGCAGATCAGTCATGTAGTCTAATAAACTCTCTCTTTACAGTGCATATTCATAACAAAACCCCGATAATGTCAATTCTACAGCTGTTAAAAGAAAAAGTGTAACAACTAGACCCGGTCTCCCGTATACTGCAAATCTGGATCACAACAAAAATGGGCTATCAATGAAATGTACAGCGCTGTGCGAAAGTCTTAAGCACATTTATAGCAAATTCATACAGCAAATGATGTGGGACCAGTTAGACACCAGGCACGAGATGGAAGGAATAGGGTGTTTATTAAAATAAAAGATAATCAGGCAGGAGGGCCAACAAAAACCTTGGCCCAAAGGGTTGCAAAAACAAACTAAGGAAAGCTTCACAGAGCTAATAACGAAAGAATCCAAACACGACCAAAAACAAAAGCCACTGGAAACTCCAGGCAGAATAATCCTGAACAAAAAAAAAATAATGATGCTAGGGTTCAAAATAGGACAAGATACGAAAAGGCTATTATATACAACAAAAATAACAAGACTGTGAAACGCACTTACAAGCCTAGATCTGAAAAGCTCACAAAGAGACACAAAACTAGGGCAGAACTTGAGACTCTGTCTGCCAGCCAACTTCCACCGCCTCCAGATAAAGGTAGAGAAATCAGGACACATGAGGAGCAACACCTGGAGATGAAACAATGGGCAAAGCAAGATCAGGAGACATGGACAGAGATTGGTGGACATGACCTGCTCATTAAGGGAATGAGCGGCTCAGCTTAAGTACCAATGAGGCATGCAGATTGGACGGAAGCATGAATGTTAGAACAGAAAAGCACAGCAAGACTTGAGATAGCAAAGCAGGAATCATGACAATAAACTCCCTGTCTAAATTAGTAGGATTAGTAATGTGCCTATCTAAGAATTACACCACCCAGTGAATGTTAGTAAATTAAAAACAGATAATTGCCAATTAAGCTTAGACAGCCCCGAATCCAGCACAGCACAGAAGGAAGGGGAAATACCAAAGCCAACCAGAGCTCTGAAATGTGCAACAACGAAGGCACGGGGCGGTACGCAGACAAGCGGTGGAGTGGCTGGGCAGACCTGGCAAAAACAAAACACGGAAAAGTAAAAACATGAACAATAAACATGAATATGAAATGCAAAATCCTAATACAAGAAACTGTTAAAACTGTGATATGAATAATGAACATGAACTATGAAATCCTGATACATGAAACTGTTAAAACCATAAAAACACCCTGGAACACAGCAGCAAATGTGCTTGCAAAAATGAATGATGAAATTAAAAGTTTCTAACAACTGAAAAATGTACTAAACAGAGCTGTAAACTGCCAAAAAAAAAGAGAAAAACTAAGCCAAATCAATGCTTGGTGTGACTACACTTCGCCTAAAAATTTGGGACTCTGTCCTGTTGTGCTGTAGTTTTATAAAATGATAGACTTTTTGCTTGCTCCAAGCAGAGGGGAAAACTTGCCTCTGCTCTTCAACTGACTGACTGTCTCACTTGCGTCCGCCCCACCAAGAAATTACAATCAGCCATGATGATGCTGACGTCAAGGCTGTATCAAGACTATAATATCCGTATTGACTTTTTTTTTAATGGAATACAAACATTTATTTATGAAACTTCTTTCAATTAGCATTTGGGATTTCAAATTTTCTTTTTATCTCCAGCAACTTTAATGTGGAAAACAAAAAGTAAACACCTAAGGAAAATTTAAATTTTAAAAAGTGTAGGGTGCCTAAGACTTTTGCACAGTACTGTATATGTGGACAAGTACAGTACTGGAGAGACCTTGGTCTGCCCTAATTAATTACACTATTTTGATCAAGTTATTTAAGCTATCTCGACTTTCAAAGATTAAGAGCCATATTCTGAGAGAATGGCACTTTTGAGATACCTGTACTTAGTGGAGTTGACATCTCAGAATTACAAGAAATTTGGCAGAATGGTGCCCATATACAGCGCCCTCCATAATTATTGGCACCCCTGGTTAAGATGTGTTCTTTAGCTTCTAATAAATTCTTTTTTTTTCTAAATAATATAGGACCACAATGAAAAAAAGAGGAAAATCCAACCTTTAATTCAAGTGCATTTATTCAGTGGGAAAAAAAATCCCAACTCAAGAAATAATTCTTGTACATCCAATCATGTGTGCCACAATTATTAGCACCCCTGATGTTAATACTTTGTACAAACCCCTTTTGCCTACAAAGCAGCACCTGATCTTCTCGTATAATGTTTCACATGATGGGAGAATACAGAAAGAGGGATCTTTGACCATTCCTCTTTGCACAATCTCTCTAAATCATCCAGCGAACTGGGTTCTCTCCTCTGCACTCTTCTCTTCAGCTCACTCCACAGGTTTTCAATGGGTTGAGGTCTGGGGACTGAGATGGCCATGGGAGGAGCTTGATTCTGTGTCTGGTGAACCATTTCTGTGTAGATTTGGCCACATGTTTAGGGTCTATGGCCCGTATTCAGAAACGACACTCACACTCACCTTCCACTCACCATATAGTGAGTACGATTGAAATGTAACTGGAGTGTAAGACAGAGATCAACCTACCACTTCCCGAGGGAGCGGTCCCACTCCTCGCCAGTTGCTATTCACAAATGCCACTCGAGCATAACTGACAGTAGTGGGCACTGGGTACCACAGGCGGTGCGTCGGCTGCTGCAAAGGGACGCTCAATCCTCACCCTTCAGTGCTGAATGACCTAAGCCTATCGCAGTTTACTTTTCTTGATTAGAAAGTTTCTCAGACTAATTGGTAAAATCATATTTATTTTTGATAGCGCTGTTATACATTGCTTCACAAAATTGAGGCGTTTCTTTCGCACATAAATGATGACGTAAATATCAGCATGTCTTCATAAATTCTGTGGTCGAGTGGCTCACGAAAGGCGCAGGACAGTCCGCGAGGCTCACTAAGCAACAAGCTATGAAACATGCCGGACATTTCCCTCTACATTCAGCAATTAAGAATGTAGAAAAGAATGGATTCTCGTGACTTACAGCTACATGAGCCTCGCAGATCAATCCACATGGCGCCACACAAGCCAGCTGAGCGTAGAATTTTCCAACCCATCAGTAAAGCACGAGAAATCCGAATGCGTGACAGCTGACGGATATGTGTCATTAATGAAAACTGGCCACACCTAATAATGTTGAGAGTTTTCGGAGTTTTTGCAATGGTAATTTAAATGAATTGGAAACAGGGCAATGATTATAAATGCTCATTCTAACTTAACAAGTAGAACCGGCGACGCATGATAATCTGTTGGATTTTTGGAGTTCAAGTAAATAAAATTTTATCAAACGATTGGATATGACCTTTTTTCAATCATTATTTGTAAGGGATGGTTTTGAGCTTCCCCTATTGCCAGTTCACCAGTAGCTACTGGTGGGTACACAAATGCTAGCCTCGAGTTCACCACAGTGCAGTTCGTAAACACTGAAACCAGGTGGTCAGTTAGTAAGTTACCGGCATCGTTATGATCATTAGAGTTAAAATTTGCATAGTTGCGATTGCGTTGAGCACGTGGCTGTAAATGATCCAGAGTTTCTAATGTTCGTAACCACCTGAAAGCCAAGACAACGAAATACCGGCGCAAGTTAGTGCGGCTCAAGGGAGGTGTTAGCTGCACTCAACCTTCACTCAGAAAGAGATGCTATTTTCACTGAGTGTGAGCTCTCTGAAAGCAAATGAGGGTTAGGACAACCTCTGACTCATTTAGTATAAATTGACACTAAGTATTAGTACTCACTTGCACTCAATTAGTGTGAGCGTCGTTTCTGAATATGGGCCATTATCTTGCTGAAAGACCCAGTTACGACCCATCGCCAGACCCACTTAGAGTGTTTGTTGCCAAAAAGCTCTATCTTGGTCTCATCCTGCCAAAGCACACGGTCCCAGTTGAAGTCCTAGTACCGCTTAGCGAACTCCAGATGTTTGCGTTTATGATTGTGTGAGAAAAGGTTTTTTCCGTGCATGCCTCCCAAATAGCTTGTTGGCATGTAGATAGCGGCTGATGGTTGTTTTGGAGACTTTGTGACCCCAAGATGCTACCATTTGTTGCAATTCTTTAACAGTGAGCTTTGGAGAACTTTTTATTTCTCTTACCATCCTCCTCACTGTGCGTGGTGGCAAAAAAACCTTGTGTCCTCGTCCAAGCTTGTTTACCACTGTTCCACTTGTTTTAAACTCCTTAATGATTCCCCTGACGGTAGATATGGGCAGGTGCAGGCGAGTGGCTATTTTCTTGTAGCCATTGCCTGACTTGTGAAGGTCGACACACATCTGCCTTACTTGAGTGGTGTGTTCCTTCATCTTTCCCATGTTGAAGAGTGGATAAGAGAAATGGCCTCTGTGTCACGTCATATCTATACCCCAGGGAAACAGGAAGTGATGAATTACTAATTAAATGTTCCTAGATACTCTGATCAACTTTGTAAACTACTGTAGAAATGACAGAAATACTTCAATTACATTTAATTCCTAGGAATTGTTAGGGGTGTCAATAATTGTGGAACAGGTGATTTTATGAAAAATGATTATTTCTTAGTCAGGGATTTTTTTTACCCCCCTTGAAATTCACTTGAGTTGAAGATGACATTTTTCTACATTTTTCAGTGGGAGAGTATGCTTCTGCAATAAAAATTGAATTTATTTTAAGGCTTTTAACACATCTTAACCAGGGGTGCCAATAATTATGGAGGGCGCTGTATGTGTAACAGAAAATCCCAGTTTGAACTCACAATTTTTATCCATATGGCTACAGTGCTACCTAGAACTGGACAAGTCATAACAAATTGAGCATTTTTGAGGAAAAATACTCGTTTTTGAAGGAATATTCTGGATAACTGCTTCAATGTGCCAAATAAATTATGATTGTATTTGATACTGGGAATCCCACATTTTTAAAATGTGAAAGTGCCACTTGGTGATCATGTTGGTTATACGTGCTGTGACAAGAAATCTGTGTACAACGGGAAAAAATATTTTTTCAAATTCAGGCTTATTTAAATTTTTAAACCAGACCAGTGCCAAATTCATCGTACCTGTTTCCTTTTCAGACATTAAAGTTGGGGAAAATTCTGAGGTATTTAGTCTGGAACTTTTTTGCCTTTTCGAGATATTTGCTCCCAAAGTTAGGTGTGGGCTAATTTTTTCCTGTGTGTACAGTGGTTTAACATTAATAACCAGACTTCTGAGGGGATGGGTAGACCATTAATTTGTACCTTCCTTTGGGCTAAACAAAGGACACCAGAAACATCTTTGGCACTATGCTCCATCTTGGAGGAGGAGCTATTGACATTTTGACAGGATCTCCAATTCCCCTAATTGCATTGATGTTCAGGGGCCCATAAAAATGTTAACCAAGAAGATAGAGCCTCAAAATGAGCTAAGTCTCCAGCCCTTTCAGGATATTTTAACACGCCAAAGGAAGTTTTATGGCACTTTTAACCAATGTCTGGATATAAGGGGACGAATGTTTAAAATATATCAGTACGGGGGCACTGTAACTAATATGTCAGATCTGATAAAACCAGACATGTGCCATGGATAAGTTTCTAAGTACATTGTGAAAACACTGATTTTGGCACTATGTTGGTTTAACTAGTAATGCCAATATATGGCGCCCCATCATACCTCCTTATTCAGATCTCACGAAACCAGATGTGCAACAGAGAAATCTCATGAAATTAAATATGAGCAATATATGCATAGCGAAAACACTGATTTTGCTTTGGCAGTTGGTTGGTTTAACTAGATACAGAGATAGGTGGTGCCCAAAAACGTACTAATGCAAGGTAAATTTTAAGGTTTCAAACAGAGGTAAGCAACATATTTTGGTATATTTGGATAGTATATGTATCAGTGGAAAGGCATAAATGAGCTGAGAGGAGATTGGGTAAAACTTTCAGCTACAAACATCTTATGTAGTTTTTATGTAGTTCTTCATTGTGGGGATCTAATTGACCTTAAACAAAAATTGTTTATTAATCTTAACATAATACTAGAGACGTATCAACCATTGTCTTTATTTGAGAAACACTAGATGTAACATGCAATCCTGTATAACATAAGTCCCAAAGAAAGTCTTGTGTTGCCTTTAAGATTTTTTTCAGTCCTACCTATCAATGAATAGCTGGCAATAAGCCAGAGTGATAATCGTAGTAAGCAAATGGATTCAATAAAGATAATGTTTCATCTGCTTAGCTTAGCATAATAAAGTAGTCATTCACGTGAACTGAGAAGTGAACGGTGATAGTGATCATTAAGTGCCACTTCAGCAGTTATACATTTCCACTGGTAACCTTTCAAAATTAAACCAGCCAGATTATTGGGCAATACGATAATGTTAGCTTCATTTGTGCTGGTTAAAATTAGCCTTGATGATTTGACCAGTGATTGCCAAACGTTAGCCTAGTGTCCGAGCATCTGTCAGCCTATGGACCGGTTACGCTTTCTAAACATCTATATATTCACGATTATATGCCAAACAGGCAAAGTACTGCTATTAACCTGCAGCTAGCTATGTGGAATAAATGCAATTTTTTCAGCATTTTTTTTCTCCCTTCTGCTTAAAAATAGGACCAAGGGACCTGTAGCTTACCGGCAAGCAACCTTATAGTGACATAACATAACATAACATGAATGGCAAGAACAGGCCGTTCAGCCCAACTACGCTCGCCAGTTTCTTTATACTATTGTGAATATATCCCTTCAGATACTCAATGACTCAATGGTATCTAGCTTTAAGTCAAGCCTGCTCTTGAAAACTTCCAAGGTCTCTGCCTCAACAATATGGTCAGGCAAGCTATTCCACATTGAAATTACTCTTTGGGTGAAGATATATTTCCGAATATCAGTGCTAAATTTACCTTTGGTGAACTTCCATTTGTGTCCCCGAGTTCTACTCACAACACTTGGTCGAAGGAATCCTACATAATTCACTTTGTTAATCCCTTTAACATATTTAAAGACCTCAATCAGATCATCCCTGAGTCTCCTTTTCCTAAGACTAAAGAGATTAAGGATCTTCAGCCTCTTCTCGTAGCTTTCATCTTTTATACCTGGAATTAGCTAAGTGACTCTTCTCTGAACTTTCTCTTGAGCCTCTATATCCTTCTTAAAGTATGGTCCCCAGAACTGTACACAATACTCCAGATGTGGTCTGACGAATGTGTTGTACAAAAGAAGCATCACCTCCTTAGATTTGTACTCAATACTTTTGGCAATGAATCCCAGCATCCGATTGGCTTTTTTAACTGCTACGGCACAATGGCTAGAGCCTGTTAGGGTTTGGTCAACAATCACTCCCAGATCTTTCTCGTGCGGAGCACATTCCAGTTTTAAACCTCCCATGAAGTAATCCCGTCTAATGTTTTTATTACCCACATGTGGGCGATTCCACAGTAAACTTTTTGTTGCGGACAGGACATTATGAGAATTTAATTAGCTATAACTAATTAACTATTTGATGTAGAACTATAACACTTAATTCAAAATATAATGGACCATAATACTTTGCTTGGGTGGAAATTTGAACTTTCTACTGTTGTGATAATTGATTCAATTAGCCCTAATTAGTTGCGTTGCGGACAGGACACTTTGCGACATGGGTTTTAACAACCATTAGAAAAAATGAAATTTCTCTTCATTTAGCCAAGTCATCTTACTTCTTTTCATTATATTTATAGATAATAAATTACTTTATGTTATCAAAGTAATATTTTGTGAAAATATTTTTTAGAAAGAATTTATTGATGAATATATTGCGTTGCGGACAGGACAAGGATTTTGTTGCGGACAGGACACATTTGTCCAGGCTGGCTCTGGCACAAACAGAATATGCCAAATTTAAAATTATGCTCAGACTGTTCATATCTTTTCAATTTAAGTAGAATATCAATGTATAGAAACATTAAACTTGTGCTTT
Source organism: Gymnothorax reevesii (assembly GCA_029721435.1). Classification (NCBI taxonomy): domain Eukaryota; kingdom Metazoa; phylum Chordata; class Actinopteri; order Anguilliformes; family Muraenidae; genus Gymnothorax; species Gymnothorax reevesii. The sequence continues at coordinate 13,564,593 of CM056577.1, read as the reverse complement.
TATAAAGAAAAAATTGGCAATTTGGGCAAAATTATTTTTAAGCGAGAGCCAGCCCTAAATTGTCCGCAGTAAATTCCACTTCATTACCATAACCAAACCACAACCAAAACCATAACCAACCATAACCAAAATGATTAACATTTTATTATGTTATATTATATTAATTTACAGGCGGCGTTACAATGCATACCGCCACCCAATGCGCCAGAATTGTAACGACACGCGACATTCACAAAGCAAACAGTCCGAAGGCGAGGTCGAGTCAAAAGCCGAAAAATGTATTCGTGGCGGCCCGCCACGAATAAATGAACATGTGGGAAACACTGTGCTTGTAGCATATCTTTCTCAAAACTGAATTTGTTTACTCTTAGTGTGTATTTATATAGGATGCCTATTCTGATTAATATTTGGCATTTGAGACTTGAAGTCTAAGCTAATCAGGAAAAGGCAGGTACATCAATTGGATCTAATCACATTTCAGTTGGGTGATTTCCTCCCTATTGTTTATTTAGCAGCAATTAACCTGTCTCTATAATCTACCCAATTGCAGAATTGATTAATTAGACTAGCTGACCAGCCAACTTCCTGAACAATTGCTCCAGTTGAGAAACTAAAAGTGATTTACAGGTGTTTCTGTTGGCAGTTAATACAGTGACATGTCCGGTCCGCAACGTTTTGTCCTGTCCACAACATAATTTAACCTACTGTTTATATACTTAAGGCTAATGTGATTTTTCTCAAAGAAGATTAGTTATGTCACCACATGGCCATAGTAAGAGGAAAATTAATTTTAGTGATATAGATTTTACCATTAGGATATATTTAAAACTTTTCCTTCTCAAACGTTGCGGACAGGACAACTGACATGTGTGACATGCATTTTCTCAAGAGTGACATGCATTTAAAACATTTCTACATGGTAATATGAAGTAATCTAGTACTACAATAATGTCCAGCTAGTTTCATTATTCAGTGGTAGAAAAAAAGGATTTAATTAAGGAAACGTGTTGTCCTGTCTGCAACGCAGAACAGTGGCTTGGCTAATTAAAAGTGCAATTAACATGGCTAATTAGTCAATTGTCAACAATACAATTGTTGTAGTATGAAACTTAGGGTATTTGGCTATGGCATGCCATATTTATTTGAAGGATATTAAGAAGTTGATTTTTTTAAAAGCCATGTCGCCAACACTGTGGAATCGTCCATGTACAACTTTACATTTTGCTAGATTAAATTTCATTTCCCACATTTCTGCCCAATTCTGGATTCTGTCCAAATCATCCTGAATCACTTTAGCAGACCCTAAACTATTTGCCAAACCCCCCAATTAGTATCATCTGCAAATTTAACCAATCTGCTCTCAATATTCCTATCAAGGTCATTCATGTAGATGAGGAACAGCAGGGGTCCCAACACCGATCCCTTGGGGGCACCACTCCCCACCATACCTAGCTCAGATGAGATACCACTGACCACCACTCTTTGTGTTCTGTCCTGTAACCAGTTTTGAATCCACTCCAGAATACCTCCTGTAACTCCAGCTCATTTTAAAAATTAGTCTTTTATGCGGTACTGTATCAAATGCTTTCGGAAAATCCAAGTATATGATGTCATAAGCCCAGCTCTGGTCATAAGTCTTGGTGGCCTCTTCAAAAATTTCCAGAAGGTTTGTCTGGCATGACCTTCCAGGTCATCTTTTATGATAGATTCCAATATTTTGCACACAATGCAAGTTAAACTGACTGGCCTGTAATTTCCTGGCTCGGTACGGTCCCCTTTCTTATATATTGGTATTATATTGCCCTGTTTTCAATCATGTGGTATTTCTCCAGTTTCTAAAGACCGTCTGAAGATGGCAGATAGCGAGTTAAAGATGATCTCACCAACTTCCCCGAGCACTCTAGGATATAAGCCAACAGGACCCGCCGCCTTATCTGCCTTTAGTTTATGCAACTTGTCTAATACTTTGTTATCCCGAACCTCAATTTCCTCTAAATAGTCTTGAGCATTTAACATGCCCTCTGGCCAAATAAACACCCCTCTGAGGTAAAATTCTCAACAAAGTAACTGTTTAACGCATCCGCAATATCCTTGTTATCATATAGCAGCGATCCATTTTTATTCTTTATGCACTTAGCCTGCTCTTTAACTTTCCTTTTTCTGCTACAGTACTGAAAGAAGCGCTTAGGATTAGTTGTTGCCCCCTCTGCAATTTCATACTGTCTTCTAGCATTCCTCAGCTCTTTTTTGACCACAGCCCGCATTTTACAGTATTCAGCCTTAGTTTTCTCATTGTTATCCTTTATGTACATCTTATAAAGACTCCTCTTTTCCCTCAAAATCCTACGAATACTTTTGGTCATCCACTGAAGATTCTGCTTTTTCAGCTTACTTTTGGACACCTTTGGAATGAATCTGCATTGTGATTCAAGTAAAACCCCCTTAAATCGTCCCCACATCTGATGATGCAAGTTTTGAAAATTTCATGTGAAATTTGACCTTCGAATCATTGAAAGTCAATGTTAAGGTTGCTAAATAAAAGTTTGCATACATGTATAAGACCTCCTGTAATACTTTGTACAATCCTACTCTCTGAAGTAGTTTTGGTGATACATGTCATTGAAAATTCAATATGTCAATTGTGAACTTTGAAGGTCACAGAAGGTCAAGTTGAGGTCAGCGAATGGACTCGATTAATGACTTCCTAGAAGTCTTTAATACAAACCTAGGCTCCATCTGTGACTGTTCTGGCGATACAAGTCATTGTATTATGTCAAGTTTGACCTTCAAAGATCACCCACAGTCAAGTTGAAAGTCACCAAATGAAAGTTCTTGTGTGACTTCCTTTAAGTCTGTGATACAAACTTGGGCTCTATCTGTGACCTTTTCAGTGAATTGAATTTTCTCTAGGTCAAGTTTGACATCAAATGAAAGATCATACATGACTTCCTATACGGCTGCAGTACACACCTACACTCTGATATAAGTAATTGAAATTTCTTTGTAACCTTTGTCCATTGAAGGTCACTGAAGGTCAAGTTCAAGGTCGCTAAATGAAACAGTACCATTGTACCCAAGCTTACCCATAGGACTAAATTACTTTATTCCCTCCTGATGCATTCACCTGAACTGGAAGAACTGTTGGCATTCCAGTGCTACCCGTCCCTGTTTGGCTTCCAAAGGCTTCAGCTGATGCAAGCATGTTGTTTCCAGTTGGCTCATGTTCACTGTCATTATCGCCAATTGTGTTCACTGACGTCCACCCTTTTCTTAACCTCAACATGTACAGCTGTTGGAAGGCTCTGTTGGCATTTTCCACAGGTTATGCACTTATCACAATTTTCTGCTCACAGCCTGCTCAGCCTAAGCAGGCTTTTTGTCTCTCACGGTAGCGTTGTTACCTCTCTGCTGCAATCAAGGGCACCCTGGAGTAACTCAAGAGGTGGTGAACTCAGGAGCAACTCAGAATGAATGATGCTGTTGATTGAAATCACTGCCTTATATAGTGGCCCTAATTTGTCACACCGCTCTTCAAAGGGGAAGTGTCAGTCTATGATGAGTCATTCACACCTTCCGAAGTGAGCTCATCACTCAGGGGTGTCAAGCAGATCACTCAGCTGACTGGCATATCTGCTGAATTAGGATTAACACTTACCACATCAAGAAATAACAGTGTCTTTGATATGAATGTATGATTAACACCTATAATCATATTTAGGGATAATATTAATAACAAGAGACTGTGTAGTCAGTTGATCAAAGCAGCTTTCGGTTCTTTGAAATGAACTCACTATCTATTGTTATCACACCCCTAAAAACCTAAACATAAAAATCTATTAAAATACAAACAATATAAATAGAAATATTTTTAAATATTATTTAAAATGAAAAATTAATGCAATTTTTATAGAAATGTATCTGATTTAATTTTTAATCATAAAGCGAACCCTTATCTCAGGAGGTGTTGATGGGAACGGATGGACAATATTTGATGATCAAAATTTGCAAGAAAAATAATGAATTAGCAAAAAATGATAATAGGATGTTAAAATAGGTACAAATAAGCTTACTTTCACGAATTATTATGGTTATAGAAATAATACAGTGCTCTCCATGATTATTGGCGCCCCTGGTTAAGATGTGTTAAATGTGCCTTAAAATAAATTCCCTTTTTATTGCAGAAGCAAACTGTCACACTGAAATTTGTAGAAAAATGTAACCTTCAACTCAAGTGAATTTTAAGGGGAAAAAAATCCCTGACTAAGAAATAATTATTTTTCATAACATCACCTGTTCCACAATTATTGGCACCCCCTAACAATTCCTAGGAATTAAATGTAATTGAAGTATTTCTGTCATTTTTACAGTAGTTTACAAAGTAGATCAGAGTATCTAGGAACATTTAATTACTAATTCATCACTTCCTGTTTCCCTAGGGTATAAATATGACGTGACACAGAGGCCATTTCTCTTATCCACTCTTCAACATGGGAAAGACAAAGGAACACACCATTCAAGTAAGGCAGATGTGTGTCAAACTTCACAAGTCAGGCAATGGCTACAAGAAAATAGCCACACACCTGCACCTGCCTATATCTACTGTCAGAGGAATCATTAAGAAGTTTAAAACAAGTGGAACAGTGGTAAACCAGCCTGGACAAGAATGCAAGGTTATTTTGCCACCACACACAGTGAGGATGATAGTAAGAGAAATAAAAAATTCTCCAAAGCTCACTGTGAAAAAATTGCAACCAATGGTAGCATCTTGGGGTCACAAAGTCTCTAAAACAACCATCAGGCACTATCTACATGCCAACAAGCTGTTTGGGAGGCATGCACGGAAAAAACCTTTTCTCATTCACAATCGTAAATGCAAACATCTGGAGTTCGCTAAGCGGTACTGGGACTTCAACTGGGACCGTGTGCTTTGGTCAGATGAGACCAAGATAGAGCTTTTTGGCAACAAACACTCTAAGTGGGTCTGGCGATGGGTCGTCACTGGGTCTTTCAGCAAGATAATGGCCCATATTCAGAAATGACGCTCACACTAATTGAGTGCAAGTGAGTACTAATACTTAGTGTCAATTTATACTAAATGAGTCAGAGGTTGTCCTAACCCTCATTTGCTTTCAGAGAGCTCACACTCACTGAAAATAGCGTCTCTTTCTGAGTGAAGGTTGAGTGCAGCTAACACCTCCCTTGAGCCGCACTAACTTGCGCCGGTATTTTGTTGTCTTGATGAGTATGCAAAAAAGCACCTCATGCCTTCTGTGAAGTATGGGGGAGGATCGGTGATGCTGTGGGCCTGTTTCTCTTCCAGAGGCCCTGGGAACCTTGTTAGGGTGCATGGCATCTTGAACGCTTTAAAATACCAGGACGTTTTAAATCAAAATCTGGTGGCCTCTGCCCGAAAGCTGAAGATGGGTTGTCACTGGGTTTTTCAGCAAGTTAATGACCCTAAACATGTGGCCAAATCTACACAGAAATGGTTCATCAGACACAGAATCAAGCTCCTCCCATGGCCATCTCACTCCCCAGACCTCAACTCCATTGAAAACCTGTGGAGTGAGCTGAAGAGGAGAGTGCAGAGGAGAGGACCCAGGTCACTGGATGATTTAGAGAGATTGTGCAAAGAGGAATGGTCGAAGATCCCTCTTTCTGTATTCTCCTATCCTGTGAAACATTATAGGAGAAGATTAGCTGCTGTTTTGTTGGCAAAAGGGGGTTGTACAAGGTATTTACATCAGGGGTGCTAATTATTGTGGCACACATGATTTGATGTAAAAGAATTATTTCTTAACGTAGGATTTTTTCCCCACTGAATAAATGCACTTAAATTAAAGGTTGTATTTTCCTCTTTTTTTCATTGTGGTCCTATATTATTTAGAACAAAACTGAATTTATTAGAAGCTAAAGAACACATCCTAACCAGAGGTGCCAATAATTATGGAGGGCGCTGTATAAGTATACCCTAGGTTAAAAAAAACACTTTTTTCATTGTAACGAACGGACAACCAAAAAGTACAATTCAACCCCATAATATTTATTGTTTACTAATGTTTAGTTTGATATACTCAGCAACAAAAGTTTCTGTGACACCATTTATGTGTATGTTATAAATGACACGCAAAGATCTCAATGCAATCAATATGTTTATTTAACAGGAGAAACACTGACTTTTCAGTGCCAACGTCACTCAAAACGAAAAATGTCATTTTCATGCGTCATGAAGCACTTGTCTGACGTCTAACCAATTGTGACCTTCACACTTCAATACCGGGTGTGACTTCCTCGTGCCATGATGCAAGCAACGCATCTCCGGCGCATGGACCGAATCAGATGTGCCAGAAATTGCTGTGGGATGTCATTCCAAATCTGACGTAGACGTTGTCGCAATTCCTGGAGTGTAGCTGGCGGGTTATCCAACCGCCGCAAACGTCGATCCATCTCGTCCCAAAGATGCTCGATTGGGGACATGTCTGGGGATCTGGCTGGCCATGGCAGGACATTGACATGTTGTTGCATCAGATACCTCTGTACAATCCTTGCAACGTGTGGTCTGGCGTTATCATGTTGCAGCGTTATTCCGGGACCATGTTGCATCAAAAACGGTACCACCAATGGCCGTAGCACTTCATCGCGATATCTTTGACCTGTCAGATTTCCATCAATAACAAGCAAATCTGTTCTGTTTCTAGCCGTGATCCCTCCCCAAATCATGACACTACCACCTCCAAAACGATCAAATTCCTGAACACAGTTGTTGGCATAACGTTCTCCACGTCGACGGTATACACGTAAACGACCATCACATAGGTTAAGCATGAATCTTGATTCATCAGTGAAGAGTACAAGATCCCACTGACGTTGGATCCACCGTCGATGTTGTTGTGCCCACTGTAGACGCAGTCGTCGGTGTTGTACTGTGAGTATTGGACGTCTTGCTGGCCGACGTGGGACAATGCCAAAATGACGGAGACGGCGACGGATTGTCTGTGCAGACAGTCGCCTCAAACCAGGTATCGTTCTTGCAGTTATGGTTGCAGGTTGGAATCGATTTTGGAGATGGGTTGTTCGAATCCAGTTGTCCTGTCCGGGAGTGGTTACTCGTGGACGGCCGCTGCGAGGACGGTCTCTGACATGTCTTGTCTGCTGATGACGCTGCCATAAGTTCCAAATGGTGTTTCGGTGGACATTCAGGCGATGAGCAACTTCCCTCTGCGAGGTTCCGGATTCAATCATCCCAATGGCCCTCCACCGATCATTTTCAGACAGTCTTGGCATTTAGAGGGTAGAGTTCCTGATCCGAAATGGCTGTGTTTTCGATAAGTGATGCTTCCGTCGTTCATCAGGCACAATGTGAACATTCCAAAAATTCTCCTCTTTTATTGCCATCCACAAGCATGATTTACGCACATTTTCACGTGCAAAGTCATTTTCTCGCATTTTCATGATTTCCATTTCAATGTTGTGTTTACGTGTACTGTTTCAGTCTGATATCACCATGTATGACAATTTCATAATTGCGTTATGAAAAATAATTAACAATATTGGTGTCACAGAAACTTTTGTTGCTGAGTATATTAACATAATAAAAAAAATCAAAGATAACCATGATTCCCTCAATTCTTTTGACATAGGAAAGAAAATGCATCAAGTCAAAATTTTCTCACTAAAATTTAAGTGTCACTTCCAATTAAGCCTTAATAATTTTTTTTTTTTTTTTTGGGTACAGATGTGGTTCTGGAAACTAGAGGTAATAACCTTTCTAAAAATATAAGGTACACTGCCCGGCCAAACAAAAAGTCACTGCTTGGAAATTAATGAACAAATTCTATAATTGGATCATTATTGCGGTTATTAATATGTTTCAGCTGGCAATAATCATTTTTACCCTGACTGATGAAGCACGTCGCTACTCATTTCTTAAAAAATCATGTCGGAAGACACATCCCCTGATGGTGAAAAAAAGATGTTACAGTATTTCAGAACGGGCAAGTTATTGGCCTGAATTTAGCAAAGACAACCATGAATGACAAAAACAAGTATGAGGAATCATTTTCACAAACAAATTTGCCACCACAAAGTCCTGTCCTTAAACACATTAAATGTTATTGGGATGTGCTCAAGAAAGACCACCGAGTGGTTCAACCATTATGTTGAGAAGTCAAGATCTCGAGAAGTCAAGATCTTGGCCAAAAATTACTGTATTTCTGATCGAAAATAAATGCTCTGGCATTGTATATAGTTGTCAAAACAATGACAAGACGAATATGCACTGTAATCAAAGCTACAGGGGTTTCAACTAAATATTTGAGTGTGCGACTTTTTTATAAAGTGTATAAAGAGTTCATAAGAAATTTATTTTTCATGACAGATGATAACTGGCCCTTGACCAGACCCAACCTTGAACAAGGTCTCGTGGGCGCCCTCTAGTGTACCTTTCTGAATAATACATGCAGTCTCCCTTTGATGCACTGCTGTCTTCCACAGTGTCTAAATGCTTGCACAAAACGTTTGAAATTTAAAGGATCGCCTTCAAAAACAGATATCTGTATAGTGGAAATTGACTCTATGCTTGCTCTATGTTTTTGTCAAAGCAATTGAGAGATTTCATTCGCCTTATCATGAACTGCATGTACAACAGTTTCAGTCATTTGACTCTTTGTGACAGGCAAGGTTTCATTTTATAATGGTGCGCTGGCCTCATGTTGTCCTGCATTAGGAACTTCTCTCCATGTGGCAGGTGAGTTTTGATTTACCAGAGGTGTGATGGATGCCTGCTTTACATCAGGAAGCTTGCTCATATCCTTTGACTTTGTTTTTTTCAAAATAAGATTTCATTCCATCTTGTTGTGAAAATGTTTGTAGAACTGCTAGTTCAGTTTCTGAAGCTTCAAGATCCGTTTCAATCTCCATTTGCACTATCTGTTTGCGCAGTGATCCCGCCTCCCTCTCCAGTGTACGTTTCTTTCTCAGTGCTGCTGTGCGCCGGGAGGACAGCTTTCTTGATTTCAGCTTTGGCCTGTGCAATCTCAATGGATGATTTGCTTGATCTTGTACTGCTGCCACGTTTATTTGAGATATTTGATCCCACATAACGTTTGACACTATATGACAGGTTTGCTTCTTTATCACCAGTGTCAGCATTCTCGGCTTTGTCTTTGTCAACAATAGCTATGTTTACATGCGCAAAATTTCTCCAATCCGATCCTAACCTCCGTTGATTGGAAATTCCAAATGCAAATTCACATGGACACTAAATGCAATGATATGCATGACTTGCATATACCACTCCCGTTTACACGTGGCTGGCTATGTTCATAAATGAACATTTCACCGTCTCTATTTTCAAAAATAATATCATGCACACTTATCAGTTTTCAGAAAAGTTTTGTTTACACATACCCGCATATATATGCCGTCAAGAGCATATCAAACCTTTAGGTGGGCTCAAGCCCACGTTAGCCAATCAGAATCCCGAAAATAGCTACAACAGAAACGAATCACGATCATCCATGATTACCACCTGACATCGGCTGCCGAAAACTCAGTTTTTTACCCCTCGGCCGACTCCGGCCCGGAGGGGTATTGTCGTCACCTCCATGCCTGTCTGTCGACCGTCGTCTGTCCATGACTTTGTCCGAGCCAGTGCTTAGCAACTAATGATCGCAGCTTCAGCAAATTTGGTATGGTAACTCACTATGACCCATAGATGTGCAAAGTCAGGTTTTTTGCTGGATTTAACCTTTGACCTTAGCGCTGTGACCTTGAGCCTGGAAATCTTGTCTGAGTCAGTACTGGGCAATTAATTATCACAGCTTCACCAAATTTGGTATGGTAGCTCACCATGACCTATAGATGTGCCACTATCACATTTTTTGTTGGATTTGACCTTTGACCTTAGCGCTGTGACCTTGATCCTGGAAATCTTGCCCGTGTTAGTACTCAACAACTAATCATCGCAGCTTCACCAATTTGGTATGGTAGCTCACTATGACCCATAGATATGCAATTGTCACATTTTTTTGTTGGATTTGACCTTTGACCTTACCGCTGTGACCTTGAGCCTGGAAATCTTGTCCGGGTCAGTACTGGGCAACTAATTATCGCAGCTTCACCAAATTTGGTATGGTAACTCACTATGACTCATAGATGTGCAACCATCACATATTTTGTTGGATTTGACCTTTGACCTTAGCGCTGTGACCTTGACCCTGGAAATTTCGCCCGGGTCAGTACTCGACAACTAATCATCGCAGCTTCACCACATTTGGTACGGTAACTCATTATGACCCATAGATGTGCACTGTCAGGTTTTTTGCTGGATTTGACCTTTGACCTTAGCTCTGTGACCATGATCCTGGAAATATTTTCTGAGTCAGTACTCGGCAACTGATTATTGGAACTTCACCAAATTTGGTATGGTAACTCACTGTCACACACATATGTATAATGCCATGTTTTTTGCTGGATTTCATCTTTGACCTTTGCGCTGTGACCTTAAGGCAGGAAATCTTATATAGGTCAGTACTTAGCAACTACTGATTGCAGCTTCACCAAATTTGGTATGGTAACTCACCGTGACACATAGATGTGCAACGTCACCTTTGTTGCTGGATTTTACCTTTGCCCTTAATGCTGTGACGTTGAGGCAGGAAATCGTGTCCGGGCTGAGGGGTATTTCAGCAATGCATTATGTTCTCAGTGTACATCAGTGCTTCTCAAATTTGGTCCTGGCACCCCCCTGTGTACGCTGGTTTTTGTTCCAGCCACAACTGCAATTCTAGGATTTTAAAAAGCTGTTACTTTGTCTTAATTAGCAGCATTCCATGTTTAGAGTTGTTATTTACCATCTTAAGTCACATTTGGATGGACAAATCCATTCTGCTATGAAGATTAAAAACCCTTGAACACATTGTTCTTAATTTTCAATATTGCTTGGATTTTCAGGTGAAAACATTTTTAAACAGATAAAATTAGACTCTGAGAAAATCAATAAGCTCCAAATTAGGTTTCTGAATACAGGTGTTTTGAGTTTTTCCCAAATAACCTGCCTCAACCAAATAAAATCAACATAAAACACAACTGGTGTTACTCCATTGTTTGCCAAGTAAATTGTCGGTTTTTGCCACTATGTGTCAAGAGTTTCACCAATGAGGAACCTCTAGATTATTTATGTTGATTAAATGTTTGGTTAAATTGTTTCCCTCTGCCAATATTTACAATATATCTCAATGTGGATATTTGCATAAATGCACCTAATTAAAACAAATCAACAGTTTGTTAAAATCCTAAGATTGCAATTGTGGTTGGAACAAAAACCAGCATGCACAGGGGGGCGCAAGGACCGAATTTGAGAACCACTGGTGTACATGCAAAAGAGTATATAAGGAGAGAAATTGAGAGAGTAAAATAGTTGGAGAAATTGCAAGGAGAAGCATACATTTGACCAGACCAGTCACTCTTTTCAAGACGTGTGAAGCTTTTTGCGGATTTTTGCCTGTGTTGGAGCATTTCCCTGTCCCAGGACATCACCAAGCAACCCCATCTCAAGGGACTGTAAACATTTTTTTTCTTGATATGTCAATCTTGGTCAGTAGTATAAATTGTAGGTTAGTTGTCAGTCTTTGTTTAATTAAATCTGTTTAAGTTTTAAAATTTTGTCTGTCATCCCTTGCTGTCTGATACAAATTGTGGCCATAGCAAATTGGGGGCTCGTTCGGGATAGACCATTGTGTGAGTCATTTATTGAAAATCTAACATTTCAAATTGTGAAATTGTTTTTTTTTTTATTTTCTTAGATATATATTGACAGATCATCAGCAATGGATGATTTCTTGGCGTCACCAACTGTAAAGTTTCTGAAGTCTTTTAAAAAGACAGAACTGCCAGAAATATGCAGACAGTTAGAGCTGTCAGAGGTTAAACCAGCCAAGTGAAAAGCAAGACTGGCTAGAGAGATTGTTTAATATTACATTGATAAAAATGTGTTTGCACCAGGAGATCTGGAACAGTTTCCAGTGGAAAATCCAAATGTAGAAATGGAACTAAAATAAAAAATGCTAGAGATTGAAAGAGAGGAAAGAGCATTTGAGAGGGCAGAAAGAGAGAAAGAAAGAGAGGAAAAAGAAATACAGCGAGTTTGAGAGGGAGAAAGAGAGAAAAGAAAGGGAGGAAAAAGAAAAATAAAGGCAGTTTGAGTTAGAAAAATTAGCAAGAGAGAGAGAGAGAAAGAGGAGAGAGCAGAAAGAGAGAGACAGAGACAGAGAGATTTTGATTTACAGAAGTTAGATAGGGAAGAAAGGCTCCAAATTGAGCAACTAAAAATTAAAATGGAAGAGGAGAACAAATTTTGTGCTAGCCAGGAGGTAAAGCTGGTGCCTCCATTTTCAGAGAAGGAAGTTGATAAGTATTTCCAGTGCTTTGAGAAGGTAGCTAAGAGTTGTCAGTGGCCAAAGGAACACTGGCCTCTGATGTTGCAAACTGTCCTCAAGGGTAAAGCTCAACAAGCCTATTCGGCTTTGTCTGCAGATGATTCCTCTGATTATGAGGTTGTCAAAAAGGTTATTTTGACAGCTTATGAGTTGGTTCCAGAGGCCTACCGACAGAAATTCAGAGGTCTGAAGAAATCTGACAATCAGACTTACGTGGAATATGCTAACGAGAAGAAGGTTTGCTTTGAGCGCTGGTTTACTTCTATGGAGGTCAAGGATGATTTCAAATCACTAAAAGAGATGGAGTTAGTTGAAGAATTCAAGAACTGTGTTAAGGATGATACACTGCCCGGCCAAAAAAAAAGTCGCAGACTCAAATATTTAGTTGGAACCCCTGTAGCTTTGATTACAGTGCATATTCGTCTTGCCATTGTTTTGACAACTATATGCAATGCCAGAACATTTATTTTCGATCAGAAATGCCATAATTTTTGGCTGAAATCTTGTCTTCTCGACATAGTGGTTGAACCACTCGGTAGTCTTTCTTGTGCACATCCCAGTAAATTTTAATACGTTTAAGGTCAGGAATTTGTGGTGGCAAATTTGTTTGTGAAAATGATTCCTCATACTTATTTTTCATGGTTTTCTTTGCTGAATACAGGCCAATAACTTGCCCGTTCTGAAATTATGTAACATCTTTTCCACCATCAAAGGATGTGTCTTCCGACATGATTTTTTAAGAAATAACTAGCGACGTTATAACCGCAATAATTATCCAAGTATAGAATTTTTTCAATAATTTCCAAACGGTGAATTTTTTTTGGCCGGGCAGTGTATTAAGACCTACCTTAATGAGAAGCAAGCACTGAATTTGCAATCAGCTGCCAAATTTGCAGATGAATATGTTCTCACACATAAGTCCAAATTTCAGTCTAGCAGTAACAATAGATGGTTCCAATTTCAGAAGAAAGGTAATGGTGATACCCAAGATTCCTCACCCAAAGACAAAGACAAATCTGGTGATGGTGCTCAGAAATTCAGTCAGAGGTCTGATCAAAGTGTGAAAGCTGACAGTGACAAAAGTGGTCTAGTTTGCAATTATTGCAAGAAATCTGGTCATGTTACAACTAACTGTTGGTTCCTAAAAGCTAAGAAAGAAAAAGAAAAGGATACCAAACCTAATGCCTTTGTGAAGACAAGGTTAGAAATCCCTGTAGTAGATGACCGATCTGCTAATTGCCTGCTCCTTTTGGGGCTAAGAAGCCATACTGCTGACTTTGTGAGGGGGGAATTTCTTCCATTTGTGTCAGAGGGATTTGTGGCTCTGAATGAGCATACTACTCCTGTACCCATATATATCCTAAGGGATACCGGAGCTTCTCAGCCACTTTTTTTGATGGACTCCTTGGAGTTACGTGATGAGACCACTCCTGGGGATTTCATATTTGTACAAGGTATTGACTGTATCTGTACCTCTGCGCTCTGTATTCTTGAAGTCAGATTTAGTTACAGGACAGGTAAAGGTGGGACTTATGTCAAGTATACCTATCAAGGGTGTTTCTCTGTTGCTAGGCAATGACCTGGCTGGGGGAAATGTAGTTCCCCCTGTTCATCTTACTTCACAGCCGAGCACTGAAGATGGCAATGAAGCCCCATCTCTGTATCCTTCCTGTGCAGTGACCCGTGCTATGGCCAAGAAGGCTCAAGAAGAAAATGATGTGGTGCCGTCCAGCACATTGAATAGTCATGACTCAGGTGGTTCGCCTCTTGACTCTGTTCAGCCTACTATGGTTTCTCCATTTGAGGACTTATCAGGAGCAAATGAATGATCCTGAAATTTGTGTACTAAAGAGGAGAGCCCATCCTGATAAAGAAATAGATGCAGTTCCAGTTGGGTATTATCTTAAGGATGGTGTGTTGATGCGGAAGTGGCGCCCTCCTGATATCCCTGCCAATGCAGATTGGGCAGTGTTTAGGCAAATTATTGTTCCGAAGGTCTACAGGAATGAAATCTTAACAATGGCTCATAGTTTACCTTTAGGAGGTCATCTTGGTGTTAACAAGACTGTTGATAAGATCATGAAACACTTCTTCTGGCCTGGACTTCGGAAAGATGTTTCCAACTTTTGCTAAACCTGTCACACTTGTCAGGTAGTTGAAAAACACCAGTTAGACCCACCTGTAGCTTCATTGCAGCCTATCCCAGCATTTGGGGAGCCCTTCTCTAAGGTCATTGTTGATTGTATTGGTCCATTACCCAAGACTAGATCTGGAAATCAGTACTGGTTGACAATCAAGTGTGCATCTACGAGATTCCCTGAAGCCATACATCTACACAACATCAAGGCAACTGCAATCTCGAAGGCTTTGATAAAGTTCTTCACGTTGTTTGGCCTTCCCAGGGAAATTCAGTCAGACCACGGTAGCAATTTCACTTCCGGATTCTTTCAGCAGGTTGTGTATGAACTAGGTGCGAAGCAGATTCTTTCTAGTGCCTATCATCCAGAGAGTCAGGGTGCCTTAGACCGGTTTCATTCCACTCTTAAAGACAATGATGAGAACTTATTGTTATGACCATGAGAAAGAGTGAGATGAAGGTGTTCATTTGCTGTTGTTTGCAGCAAGAGTAGCAGTGCAGGAGTCTACTGGATTCAGTCCGTTTGAGCTAGTGTTTGGCCCAGAAGTGAGAGGACCTTTGCTATTGTTGAGTGAACAATGGCAAGAGAATGAGCCGGATATCAGTCTGTTAGACTATGTTAGCAAGTTAAAAGAAAGACTGCGTGCAGCTTGTGACCTAGCTAAAGAGAACTGAAATCAAACCAGGGAAAAATGAAAATTTGGTATGATCATAAGGCTAGAAGCTGTGAGTTTAAACCAGGAGACAAGGTTCTTGTGTTGTTTCCCTTGCAGTCCAATCCATTGCAGGCTAGATTTTATGGTCCTTATGAAATTCTGACAAAACTCAATTATCTCAATTACATTGTGAAGATAGGAGAAAGCCAAAACAGTTGTGTCACATTAACATGCTGAAGCCCTGTCACGATAGGAATGCTAGGGTTGCAGCTGTCACTTCAGCTCCTCCAATGGCCGAGACTTGTGAAGATGAGGGGGAGTTTCAAGATGATGAACCTGGAATTAAAGCTGTTCTTTCATGTAAGTTGCCAAATTCCGAAGTGTTGCAAAATCTTGATGTAAAACTCCAGCACTTAGAACCCTCACAGATAGATCAGTTTGAGAGGTTGATCAAGAAATATAAAGATCTATTTCCAGATGTTCCAAAGAGAGTTTCTATTGCCTCTCATGATGTCGATGTTAGTGATGCCAAACCAATAAAACATTATTTGTACCGGATAAATCTTGAAAAGAGAAAGATTGCGAGAGAGAAAGAGGTTGAGTACATGTTAGAACATTATATTATCAGATCCTCTTACTCAGATTGGAGTTCACCCTGTGTGCTAGTTCCAAAACCTGATGGAAGTACTAGATAAAGTCAATGCTATAACTAGAACTGATGTGTTTCCAATACCTAGGATTGATGATTGTATTGATAGAGTAGGGCAAGCAAAGTTTCTGACCAAGATTGATTTATTGAAGGGTTATTGGTGTGTGCCTTTAACTGAGAGGGACAAGAGCATCTCTGCTTTTGCCACACCATCTGGGTTGTACCAGTATGAAGTCCTACCCTTTGGCATGAAAAATACTCCAGCCACGTTCCAAAGGATGATACAGTCTACAATCGCTGGATTGCCACACATGGGTGCGTACATCGACGACCTGATCACATGGAGTGACTCCTGGGAAGAACATCTGAAAGATGTTCCAGCGCCTGAGAGAGAGACATTGTTCCAGCGCCTGACCCAAGCCAACCTGACTGTTAACCTGAACAAGGGTGACTTTAGTTGTGCTGCTGTCACGTATCTTGGCTACGTCATAGGCCAGGGTAAGGTGGCACCCATAAATGCTAAAGTCCAAGCCGTCATGGACTTTCCAGTTCCTGACAACAAAAAAGCTTTGCACCACTTCCTTGGAATGATCGGGTACTACCGCAAGTTCTGCAAGAACTTTGCTGAGATTGCTCTCAGTCTCAGCAACCAACTGAGGAAAGGTGTAAAGTTCACTTGGGATGAAACATCCCAAAGAGCCTTCGATCGCCTGAAGTCTCTGCTGTGTCACTTCCCCGTGCTCAAATCTCCTGACTTCAACAAATCATTCTCCACTGCGGTCGATGCTAGCGACCAAGCTTGTGGATCTGTGCTCCTACACAGAAGTGACTCTGATGACATTGAGCATCCCGTGACATACTTCTCCAGGAAGTTCAATCACCACCAAAAGAACTATTCCACAATAGAGAAGGAGCTGTTGGCTCTGGTTCTATCCTTACAACACTTTGAGGTTTATGTTTGTACAGGGCAAAAGCCAATGATTGTGTACACTGACCACAATCCGTTAGTGTTTTTGAGCAAGATGAAAAACAAGAATCGGAGATTGTAGAATTGGAGTTTGATTTTACAGGAGTTTGACTTGGAAATTAAGCATGTAAAGGGTACTGACAATGTAATTGCTGATTGCTTATCCCGTGTTTGAGTATGTATATATATCATGTGTTTATTCACATATTGTATTCAGGGTTCCCACAGCTTGGGGCAAGTTAAATTCAAGACTTTTTAAGACTTTTTTAATGCCATTTGATATTAAATTTAAGACCAACTTCATAATAAACACAAATGGAAAAATAACACCTCATCAGAGGATTCGGGACAATTTTGCCCAAATGTTTATTTGAACATGAAATATGACCTTTTGATCAAATGAAAACGTTTTTTTGTAAAACATTAATACTAGGGATAGACGATATTAGATTTTTGGCCGATATCCAATATGCCAATATTTTACAACTCATTTGGCCGATATCCGATACTGATACCGATATTTTTTCCCCCACATCTAATTGCAGTGATCATCTAGTTTCTGCAGGGGAATTAACAGACAGAATTATTCTGCAGACTCTTCATCATGTCGGCCTGCTGGCAAATGCAGACATAAGACAAAGCTGAAAATGATGTAACATCAGTAATCACTCCTTGTGCAAAATAAGAAAAATACCTCAATTTACGTTATTGAAAACATGTCATATTTATTCATTATAATTGTTTTTAAACAAAAGAAATAAGATACTTGCAGCCTGTCCTACTTAAAACAGACTTATGACAACACCCACAACCAATTTTACCTCTATTCACAAGGAACATGTATGAAGTGCATTGTACAACTGTACAGCAATGCCCGTGACCTTTGACCCCTCAGGCGGTACTGCATCAAAAACCAATATCAGTTTGTAAAGTACATCGCCACACGGGCTCAGGAACACTTCAGAAAACCACTGTCAGTAACTACAGTTCGTTGCTACATCTGCAAGTGCAAGTTAAAACTCTACAATGCAAAGTGAAAGCCATTTATCAACAGCACCCAGAAACGCCACCGGCTTTGCTGGGCCCGAGCTCATCTAAGATGGACTGATGCAAAGTGGAAAAGTGTTCGGTGGTCTGACGAGTCCACATTTCAAATCGTTTTTGGAAACTGTGGACGTCGTGTCCTCCGGAGCGAAGAGGGAAAGAACCATCCGAACTGTTGTAGGTGCAAAGTTCAAAAGCCAGCATCTGTGATGGTATGGGGGTATATTAGTGCCCAAGGCATGGGCAACTTACATATATGTGAAGGCTCCATTAACGCTGAAAGGTGCATACAGGTTTTGGAGCAACATATGTTGCCATCCTAGCAACATCTTTTTCATGGACGCCCCTGCTTATTCCAGCAAGACAATGCCAAGCCACATTCTGCACGTGTTATAACAGCATGGCTCCGTAGTAAAAGAGTCTGGGTACTAGACTGGCCTGCCTGTAGTCCAGACCTGTCTCCTATTGAAAATGTGTGGTGCATTATGAAGCATAAAATACAACAACAGAGACCCCGGACTGTTGAACAACTTAAGCTGTACATCAAGCAAGAATGGGAAAGAGTTTCACCTGAAAAACTTCAAAATTGGTCTCCTCAGTTCCCAAACATTTACTGAGTGTCGTTAAAAGGAAAGGCGATGTAACACAGTGATAAAAAGGCCCCTGTGCCAACTTTTTTGCAATGTGTTGCTGCCTTTAAATTCTAAGTTAATGATTATTTTCAACAACAAAAAAGTTTCTCAGTTTGAACATTAAACATCTTGTCTTTGCAGTGTATTCAATTGAATAGAAGTTGAAAAGGATTTGCAAATCATTGTATATTGTTTTTATCTACAATTTACACAATGTGCCAACTTCACTGGTTTTGGGTATGTATATCGGCAGATATCAGCAGAATGGCCGATGTCCGATATTTAATTTTAAAGCCGATATCGTTTACTGATATGGCACTGCTTTTTTCAGTTCCTCCTCCACCTCTGCCAATTCTGCCATTTTTTCTTTGTGGCGCTTTCTCAGTGTGTTCACTAATTCATCACGAGTTCACATTTTTAAGACTTTTGAAAGATTTATTTAAGACATTTTAATGCCAATTAAGGCCTTGTTTTTAGATTCGTGAATTTAATGCCTTTTAAGACTTTTTAAGGATCCGTGAGAACCCTGGTATTATATGTATATAAATACAAGTGTCTACTTAACCATTTTTGTATTGAAAGGAAAAATTTTGCCTTTATGAGTCAAAATTTTTCCCTTTTGGAATGGAGGTGTAATGTGGAAAACAGCCACTAGATGGCAGTATTGACTTTTTTTTGTTAAGCCAGTCTGGAGCTAGATTTGGGCAGGTCCTAGGCATGTCTGAGAGGGGAAGTCCCAGAGAATTGAAAAAAAGTCTAAAAGGTGGGAGGGGGCTGCAAAAGAGTATATAAAGAGAAACATTGAGAGAGTAAAATAGTTGGAGAAATTGCAAGGAGAAGGATACATTTGACAAGACCTGTCACTCTTTTCAAGACCTGTGAAGTTTTTTGTGTCCCAGGACATCACCAAGCAACCCCATCTCAAGGGACAGTAAATATTTTTTTCTTGTATATGTCAATCTTGGTCAGTAGTATAAATTGTAGGTTAGTTGTCAGTCCTTGTTTAATTAAATGTGTTTAAGTTTTAAAATTTGTCTGTCATCCCTTGCTGTCTTATATGTTATAACAAATTGTGACCATAACAAAAGTTTCACCTCATCACCTGTGCTGATTTTTTGGAAATATTTGCAAATCCTGAATTTGAGTCTTGCTGCACATTCCAAAACAACTGCGACAGGGAAATGGAAAGACTTTAAAATGTGTGGAATCTTCAGAAAAACATCCATAGTGCCACAAGTAAATGGATGAATTTGGTGAGAGGTGATACAATTATGATTCAGTATAAAATTAGCAGTCATCAAAGGCACTATCATTTACCAGCAAGTCAGATTGAGGATCACTGTTTTGCCAAAAGCTGCAGGAACAAATAATCAAACAATTTGAAGACAACTTCATCATCGGCAGCGCAGCAGTGCGTCAGTGAACACTGTTTGTCATGGCATTTAAAATACTTAAGCCTCAACTATGCAAAGAGAAAGCCATACATCACCACCATCCAGAAACCCAGGAACCTTCTCAGGGCTTGACTGATACGAAGAGGAAAAGTGCTTTGTGGTCTGACCATTCCATCTTTCAAGTTGTTTTTGGAAATAAGAATGCTGTGTTGTCAGCACTGCCAGCCTGGCATCGGTTGTTTCATGTGAATTGCTTCTCCTGTGAACCAAAGCACACAGTGCTGGCCTACCCAACCCAGTTATTTTTTTAGGCGCCGTCTGAATTTAAACACTCAAATAAAATCCGTCATCTTCTGAGGGGCGAAATTGTCTACCCCTCCCAAAAGAGCTGAAGTATCTGAAATACAACCCCAATTCCGAAATAGTTGGGACGAAGTGTAAATTGTGAATAAAATCAAAATGCAATGACTTTCAGATCACAAGAGCCAATATGTTATTTACAATAGAACATAGATCACATTTCAGATGTTGAAACTGAGACATTTTACATTTTTATCTACAAAATGAGCTTCTTTCAAATTTTCTGGCTGCAACAGATTTCAAAACAGTTGGGACACAGGCAAAAAAGGGTTGAAAAAAGAAATTAATATATAAGAGAATTAGCTGAAAGAACATTGAGCAAGTAATTAAGTTAACTGGCATCAGGTGTGTAACATGATTGGCGAGAAAAAGGGATGTCTTAGAGAGACTGAGTCTCTCAGAAGTAAAGATAGCCAGAGGCTCTCCAACCTGTGAAGCCTTGCTTTAAAAAATTGTGGAATACTTTAAAAACAATGTTCCTCAACGTCAATTTGCAAATGCTTTGAAGATCTCATCATCGACTGTGTATAACGTCATCAAAGGCCGAAGACCTTTACTGGATGCCCTTGATCTTCGACCCTCAGACACCACTGCATCACCCACCGGCATGATTCTGTCATTGACATTACTAAATGGGCCAAGGAATACTTCAAGAACCCACTGTCTGTAAACACAGTCCGTCGTGCCATCCACAGATGCCACCTAAAACGCTATCATGCAAAAAGGAAGCCATTGTTGAGTATGATCCAGAAGCGCTGCCGTATTCTGTGGGCCAAGGCTCATTTAAAATGGACTGTAGCAAAGTGGCAAAGTGTCCTGTGGTCAGACGAGTCCAAATTTGACATTCTTGTTGGAAATCATGGGTGTTGTGTCCTATAGGCTAAAGAGGAGAAAGACCACTCCTCCTTTTATCAGCGATCAGTTCAAAAGCCAGCAACTCTGATGGTATGGGGATGCATTAGTGCATATGATGTGGGACACATGGATGGATGGATATTACTTGAAAAAATGTGTCAGTGCTTGTTCTTCACATGCTTTCAGACTCCAGAATGTGTTCTGCGGCCTAACACTAAAGGTCTGTACAAAGAGGACTGTCCTTTTCAGTACCGTGGCCCTCCAAAGCACACACATGTTCTCTCACACACACACACACACACACAGAAAAAGTGAAAAGGCTACAACACTAGCTGGCTGTTCTTTGGATGTGTTGGTTGCCATGGCAGTGGAGATTAGGGGCGATGCCATGGACAGTTAAAACCCAAACCCCCCCCCCCTCCAGCACCCCCTCCGCGGTCTCGCTCCGAGTCACCCATACAGAGAGGATCCATTGTGCTGAGATACAGTGGGGATTAGAGACACCCCACTGTGAGATTATACTGAGGGAGAGGGGGAGAGAGGGGGTAAGGGAGAGAGAGAGAGGCAAAGGAGATGGTGGGAGAGGGAAAGAGAGTGAAATACTAACAGGAAGACAGAAAGAAGTCAAGGCAGTTGCAAGCATGGATGCACACAAATGCACGGACACACACAAACATGCACACATCAAACCTATGCACACAAACATGCACATACGTACACACAAACACGCACACACGTTTGCGCAAAAATATGCAAACACACGTGCGCACATGTAGATACACGTGAAATCACGTACACGCACTAACATTCACTCAGGTACACACAAACACGCACAAGCGTACACACACATACACACGTACACACAAACAAGCACACTCATACTCACACAAACAGGCACACACGTTCACACACACACAAACATGCAGGTGTACACACAAAAACATGCAAACAAATATGCACACATCTGCGCGAATACAAGTACACAGATGCATACAAACATGTACACAAATGAACATACAAACTTATACTTGAGCATGATACACATGAATTAATGTACACCCACACACGCACACACACACACACACACACGTACAGCTCAGGCAGACATAATCAAACCCGCACAGACTGTGAATACAGTTGGCACGCTATGGTCCAATAACACTCCTACCCGATACCATACATCAGTCTCGTAATCTGCACCAGAGGAACTCAATATGATAGATAAAGTGCCCAGGTGGGTGCAGGCTATCTTTCCAGCCAAGCAGCTGCACTATTGATACTGTTAATCAACGTCCTGAGCAGAAACTCCAGGCCCTGGAAATCCACAGTGTCTGCAGTTTTTATCGTAAGAGTCCAGGGTCGTAACCGTCACACAGCACTTATTTGCTCAATTAATGCCGTCACTCACCTAAGCAGGCTACCTGAATCAAAACTCATTGATGATTTTGACTTGAAAATAAAAACCAGCAAATCCTGCGGCTCTCGAGGATCAAGAATGCAGACCGCTCTCCAGAGGTGCATGAGTAAAATCAGGTGTTTCGCTGCATGGCTGCCCTGTCTCATTAATGTACACTAAAATAAATCCTCCTCTGCCCCCAGACACACACACACACACACACACACAAAACACTAAAGAGCTTGAGTGAGTATAAAACTCCCATTCATGTGTTTGCAATGGGTCCAGCCGTGGAATAATTTTAGGCAAATTCAGCTTTTTGTCGGCCGTCTCTGGTTCTGCAAAGCTTAGGCTGCAGTGAACATGTCTAAAGCAGCAGGCTGGTGACATCAAGTGGATCGGAGGAGAACTGCGCCTGTTTAAAGTTCAGAGAATAGGCTGCAGGAGTGTTTGCTCCAGCAAGGCAATAAAATACCAGTTTAGGTAGAGAATTGGGCACATCAGGTTTTGAAAACCAATAATAACTCGTCTGCACCCCTTTTTTGTCGTCTCATTACAATCGCTTTAATTTTCTTCTCGAATTGAAAGCTGAGTACATACATAAGATACCACAGTCACGACACGGCTGGAAAACAAACATCCAGCTGAACTTAAAATAATAAGAACATAGAGAATAAAAATGAAGTTGGGAAGACCCGTCTAATTATACAGAAAACTACGTCGGTACTCCGGGAAACACTGCACAGTCACGAGACATGGGGGTGTCTAACCCTAACCCTCAGGGAACAGCAAGGGAACACTGAAAATATGTTCAAGAATATAACCAGAAAAAAACAGAAATGTTCAGGGCGCATCCAAGATACAGCCCCATTAACTCTTTCAGAAAAACTTACCGGGGAAATGCACAGGGGAAACAGGAACTCTCAGAAGCACTCAAGGGAATGCCCTGAAATTGTTCCAGAAACATCCGGACGAAACGTTCAGGGACCATCTTCAAAAAAATGTCTGGAAGACATCCAAGGAAATGCTTAGGAAAAGGCAAGAGATTGTTGATGGAACATTTCAGGGATCCCAGGAAAAGTTGAGTGTAATTCCATGGAAACGCTCCGGGAATGTTCAGGAAGATTCGGGGAACTGAAACCTGCAGAGGTCCCGATGCAGAACGATGGTTTGCAGGGGTCCAAACAGAACCATCAGGAAAACCAATATTCAATAGGGGGCCATTCCGTCAAGCAGCTCTAGAACCTCACAGAGTGGGTCTCAACGAGACCAGCCTGAACTGGAATGAACCAGAATGAAACAGCCCAGACTGGACCCAATCAAGTTCATCCAAATAACTACAGCCATTATTGGGCAATGCCCCTACACAAAAGTACAGTCTGAGATGCCCTCAACCCCCTCCCACAAATAAATCAAACTGCCAAGCACCGTCATATAAAGGTAATGCATTTCAATGCACTATCAAAATGGAATCATATACATTCAAAACTTATCGAGCCATACAGCAGATATGAAGCTAAGCCAATTAAAATGTTTTTATTTTTTTGCAAGAAAATTCCCTTTATATACAGATCCTTTCTCATGGTTTAATTTTGCACAAGATGCCAGTATGGAAGCGACAGACACACAAGCGCAATACGCTTCAGTTTCTGAAGCATGACCAGTTACATACAGTGTTTTATTTTACCAACACTCAGGTGCTTCAGTACTGAGTTACCAATGTGCCTTTTGAATCAGTGCCTTAAAAAGAAATTAAATCCCTTTGTACCCAAACAAAATTTCCCTTTTTTCATTTGAGATGGAAATGTAATGGAGACATGAAGATGGAAAGTTCCAGAGCCAGTGAACTCCTCTCTGTCTCTCTTACCACTTACCTCATGTCCTTATCTGTCCATCTTATTTACCTTTTCACTCTTTTATTAGACTTTAATGGCCATTCTGCCTCACTAAGTCATACACTAACTAACCCAATTATTCAAGAGCTATCCAGCTATTCCGTGAAAAGAAACAATAAACTTAAAAAAAAGTCTTTCTCCCAAACACATTCCTCGGTGCCAACACACTCCCCAAATTCGGGCCAATCACATGGCCTCAGGGTCAACATCCCCCTTTGACTCCGCCCCCAATTCCTCTACGCCAATCCCCTCAGGCTGGTCATCTGACAGGTGGGGCTTCTCAGGAGAGGTGGCCAATCGTGGCATTTCGAGCTCTTCCGCTTGGCTGCGACTGGCTGAGCTAGGAAGTTGGTCCTCAGAATGATCATTGCTATTGGTCAGGAAGGCTTGATACTGGTTCCAGAAGCTTGCTGGCCCGCTGTCGGTGGCAGGGGTCGGGGCTGGGTTTGGGGTGGGGCAGGTGGCAGGGGGTGCAGAGGGAGCCAATCGGGTCCCTCGAGGGGTGGGGCGGGTGCCCTTGACTACAACCCCATGGTGCTTCATGTGTCCCTGGAGAAAACGGAGATGGAAAAAAAAATATTTAGTAATGCATCATAAAACTTGGAAATAGGTCGCAGCACTGCACCAAGAGGTTAATGTTAAGTTCCCTTTGCAGATCCAGGAGTCATAAATCAAAGTGAGCAAAAGGTAAATTTTGATATTAAAAGGTGCAATTGCATTGAGGAAGTAGTCACAGTGAAGATCATCTTGATAGAGTTTGAATTAAAGGAGGCAAAAATCTGCCATAATTCACTGGACAGTGGCACATTTTCTGCTATTATGGTTCTGTTGACCGAGTAAATGACCACATCAGAATCCAACTAAACATGCAGTTTACTTGTAGAGTAGGAGACTGGAGGCTAAAAGTCTCCACAACAAGCTGGAACGGAAGATGGCCGTGACACAGGGCAGACAGAGCATCACCAGGGAAGATGGACAGTGTTTGTCTCACAGATCTCAAGCAATGACAACATGCAAAGAACATGTAACCAAAAGTTAAAGGGATAGTTTGGATTTCTGGAAGTGGGGTTGTATGAGGTACTTATCCATAGTCAATGTATTGCCTACAGCAGATGGTGGCCGGCAAGCCTCCAGTTAGGAGAACCCGGTGGGGTAAAAAACATGGACACTCGCTGTGGACGGGGCAAATAGCGGAGTGCATTTTAACCATCTAAATGTAGGCTAGCAAAAAAAATATCAATATCAGTTCAAGTGTACGCTTTGTCTAGTTTTTCTTTTTTTTTCACAGCTTTACTTCGCCGTCAGACAGCCTCCTTTTTTGCACTGTCTTTCCCTAACTGTCGAATGCCAGTATCACTCACCGGAATACGACGAAATATATATGGTGACCAGGCGACTGCTTTGTTAGAAAAGCCTAGAAAAGCACAAGCACGTACCATTTCTATACTCCAAAGTGAAAATACGGTCTAATCTTGCAATCGTAACATCTCTGACCCAAACAGCTGATTTGCGGTGTAAACACGCGGCAGTGCCGCGCAGCATGCGTAGGAATACCAGAAGTGCCGCGATTAGGGAAATATAGTGCAAAGTAAAGCAGTAGGGGAAAAAACTATTTTTAGGTGGTTAAAATACTCTGTTTTTTACCCCGCCGGATTCTCCTAACTGATGGCCCGCCGACCGCCATCTATTGTAGGCAGTGGGGAACCCTCAGGGCCTTCTACGCCTTCAGAGAAAGCCTAAAAAAATCTGGACCAAATAAATAGGAGTATTAAATAAAAAATTATTATAGTTATTAAAATGTATAGCTCATTTAATTTAATACAATACATTTAATAGATTTTCTGTCATCTACGTTTTAAGTTAAGCTTACTATCAGGTTCACCTCAGCAATGAAAGGGTTACTGTCCTGAAAACATGTTATCCAGTCAGAATCGCCCGTCTCTATCAAGACCCGGTCAGCTGGCACATTAATTGGTTAGGACTTCATGAATACGAGGGAAGGCCAAGGTATGCATAAAGCCATGGGTGCGTTCGAGCGCATCTGCAAGTAAGCTGGCTGAGGAGATTCCCAAAAAAATTACGCGAGAATCTTGCCGACGTTGCGCGACTTCGGCAAGATTCTCACGTAATTTTTCGGGAATCTCGCGCAGCCGGCTTACTTGGAGATGCGCTCGAACGCACCCTTTGTGTCTTGGTTTGGACAGTGAGGGGCAAATTGACCAATCACAGTTTGATTTTAAGTTGGCAGGACAAAAACAAAAGATCTTAGGGTGCGTTCGAGCGCGTCTGCAAGTAAGCCTGCTGCGCGAGATTCCCGAAAAACTATACGAGAATCTTGCCGAAGTTGCGCAATATGCCCTCAAAACCCCGCGATGGCTGCAGCTATGCAACTAGCTAGCAAGCTAGCTAAGTATGTTTATCAAAACTAACTGGCGAAGTCATCATGCATGGATAAACTTTCTAGAGTAATTGTGTGATTTATTAGCTAGATAGCCAGTCACTAAATTGACGGAATATACAACCCATTTCCGAAAAAGTTGGGACGCTGTGCAAAATATAAATAAAAACAGAATGCAACAATTTTCGAATTATTTGAACTTTATATTTAATTGAAAATAGCACAAAGACAATATATCAAATGTCAAAACTAATACATTTTATAATTCTGCTCATTTTGAATTTGATGACAACATGTTTTAAAAAAGTTGGGATGGGACAATAAAAGACCAGAGAGTTGTATGATACTAAAAACAGACAACAGGCAGAACATCTTCCAGCTATTTAGATGATCTATTTAGCAAAAGGTCAGTAAGATGACTGGGTATAACAAGTCTTTCATAGTAAATATAGTGAGGATTTAACCACTTCATGAAAGACAGCATGGCGAAACAGTTGAACAATTTAAAAATAACATTTTCAACATAAAATTACATAGAATTTCGAGATTTTATCTTCTGTGGTACATAATATCATTAATAGTTTCTGAAAATCCACAAAAATCCCTGTACGCAAGAGACAAAGCCAAAATCCAATTTTGAATGGCTGTGATTTTTCAGGTCCTCAGGCAGTAAGTACTCCATTTAAAACAGACAGGATTCTGAAGTGAAAATCACTGTATGAACTCAGGAACACTTTTATAAACCACTGTCTGTGTAAGCACAGTTTGTCACGCCATCCACAAATTCAAGTTAAAACTTTTAAAAAAAAAAGATAAAACCATTTATAAACAAGATCCAGAAATGCTGCCTGCTTCTCTGGCCCTGAGCTCATTTAAAATGTACTGAGGCAAAGTAGAAAACTGTCCTGTGGATTGACAAATCAAAATTAGGAATTCTTTTTGGAAATCATGGACACCATGTCCTGTGGACTAAAGAGGAGGGGGCCATCCGGCTAGTTATCAACAAACAATTAAAAAGCCAGCATCCATGATGATATGGGGGTGCGTTAGTACACATGGCATAGGAAACTTGCGCATCTGTGAAGACACCATTAATGGTGAACCATATATACAGGTTTTGGTGCAACATTTACTGTCATCCAGATGCCTTTTTAAGGGAAGGTCTTGCTTATTTCAGCAACACCATGCCAAAAACCATATTCTGCACGTACTACAACAACATTTCCCAGCAGTAAAAGAGTCTGGGTGCTAAACTGGTCTGCCTGCATTCCAGACCGGTTACCTACTGATAATACACTGCCCGGCCGAAAAAAAAGTCACCGTTTGGAAGTTAATGAACAAATTCTAAAATTGGATCATTATTGCGGTTATTAATTTGTTTCAGATGGCAATAATCATTTTAACCCTGACTGATGAAGTGCGTCGCTATTCATTTCTTACAAAATCATGTCGGAAAACACATTCCCTGATGGTGAAAACGATGTTACAGTATTTCAGAACGGGCAAGTTATTGGCCTGTATTTAGCAAAGAAAACCATGAATGACAAAACCAAGCAGGAGGAATCATTTTCACAAACAAATTTTCCACCACAAAGTCCAGACCTTTAACATAATAAAAGTTATTGGGATGTACTCAAGACCACCAAGTGGTTCAACCATTATGTCTAGAAGACAAGATCTTGGACAAAAATCATGGCATTTCTGATCGAAAAGAAATGTTCTGGCATTGCATATAGTTGTCAAAACAATGACAAGACGAATATGCATTGTAATCAAAGCTACAGGGGTTCCTACTAAATATTTGAGTGTGCTACTTTTTGTGGCCAGGTAGTGTATTTGGCGTATTATGAAATGAGAAGTATGACAAAGGAGGCTGCAAAGTATTGAGCAGCTGAAATCCAACAAAATGCGAGAATTTGAAAACATTATGTTTTCAAAACTACAGCAGTTAGTCTCCTTCAGCCTAATTTATAGTCGTCCAACTCCGTCAATGCACAGATACGCAGAGCCCCTCTCCGACATCGCAAATCCTCTCCAACATGCTCTCAGATGCATGACGGACACCTCCCAAATTTTCTAGCTATCCGTCCGAACGACAGAGAGCCCACAAATAGCACAAGCCTGTGACTGGTTAGCTAACTACATCATTCCCGGAATGCCGCTCAGACGTCATGAAATTGTAGACGGGTCTCTGAAAAAAAACCCCATGCCCCCTATTGTCCTAGCGGTGAACTGCTATGCAACACCCATTAAGTAACGGGGAAGCCTGAAAGGTTCACATCTCTGTCGATACAACTGCATGTCTGCGCATTGACGGAGTTGGACGAATATAAATTCGGCTCAAGTCCCCAAATGCTAACAGAGTGTTGATTGTAGAAGACGAGACATAACACAGTGGTAAACATGACCCCAAGCCAACTTGTTTGATATGTGTTGCTGGTATCAAATTCAAAATGAGCACATAATTTCCAAAATCCAACAAAATATTTGTTTCAACATCTGATATATTGTCCTTGCACTATTTTAAAATAAATATAAAGTTCAAATGATTTGAAAATCATTGCGTTCTGTAATTATCTACATTTTACACAGTGTCCCAACTTTTTTGTAATGGGGGTTATACATGCCACTACTTTAGCCAGAAGCGATGAGCCAGACACGTGGCTGGGAACAAATAGAATGGGTGACCGTTAATCAAATTCTAATCAAATTCAGTCCATTTTTCATGGAGTAGCTAACACAGTAAATTGAATGTTAGCAAACGGTTGCTACAATACAGATACTAGAGACTGAGTGACAAGTATAGTAAACTATAGTGACTGCATCTCATAGTTCTGTGAATGAGACGAGCATGTTTGCTTTGCCAGCTGTTACCTAGCCATACTCATTATGTTCTTAAATGGCTAGCTGGCTAGCTTCATCATACATCATTGCTCTCCGTTGACACGGTGACTCCGTTCGCTAGCCAATGAGAACACTGGTCATTTCATAGAGGGGACCCCCCCTCAGAACACTACGTGTTGCAGAGGATTAGGAATGACAGGAATCAAATTGCTAATAAATCATGAAATTGTTCGGTTTTTCTCTAAAAAGTTAATAAACTTCCCTTTTGGTCACCCACCCATATTATTAAACTCCGCCGAGGAGGTTTATGTTTTCGGTGCCGTTTGTTTGTTGGTTTGTTTGTGTACAAGATAACTCAAAAACTAATGGCCGGATTTTGATGAAATTTTCAGGGTAGGTGGGTATTAAGTCAAGGAAGAGGTGATTAAATTTTGGCAAATCTAGGCCAAAGTACTGCTGAGATATACTCCAAAGTTCAAGATTTCAAGTCTTTCCAATGGGCCAGAGTTCCAATTGCCGTGCTTTTGGCTTTGCTGCCCCCTGGCGGCGGAGGTTCTGCGCTCTCTGAGTGCTCTTCTAGTTACTTAAAAATAACATAATATGCCCCCAATAAATTCAGCATCGCATCATGTCTGGACCATTTAGATACAGGTAATTCTACTTCTCATGGTACTAGGCCCACATCCAGAGAACTATGAAACAGGTTATTTTCACAGGAATGCTCTGTGTTCTAAATAGTATGTGTATTGCCGACCAAAGCAATGTGAAACGGCAGTAATTCAGCAGCTCATGCACACTTTCGTAAAAATAACCAGTTTTAAAGCTAACAGACAAAAAAATGTAAATTGTTCATTTATCTGGCTAGCCACCCGTTTCTTCTTTCTAACTGTCTCTAATACCAGGATCAGACTACATGATTTCAGCCCGATCTGGAAGTCTTAGGGCGTCAGTGGAATCGGAACCGATGAATGGTCATCATGGGCAAAGATTGATCGTTTTAAGCCATGTCGTGTGCCATAGTTGACGACAACCGTCGTAGCATCTGCAATGCCTCACAAAGCCCTGAGAGAAAGTCTAGCATGTTTAATTTATGTCTTTGTTTTCCACGGCGGGTTGCGTCGCTGACCAATAGGAGCATAGCTGACGACACTCTGCAGGAAGAGATGAAGCCGCAACGCGCACATTTGTAAACATAGCATAGAGAAAGAAGAGTGATACTGTTATTGCAAGGTGGAGCAGTGAAACGGAGGAAAGGTTTGTCGTCCTATGGCAACAACTTCCATGCTTTCTTGATATTTCCTCAAGGGACTGTATAATGACGGAGGGAATAAAGCTGATATCTGGCGAGTAGTAGCCGAGACACTTTAGCAAACCGGCGAATACTGCCATTAGCATCAAGCCGACAACGCAGTGATAATGTTTAAGTTCATGTCCTCAATATTTCGGGTTCTGATGGGGGTATTGAAGTACTCTGGTAATGTAGTAACTCATGTAAGCAACATTAACCAATTAACCATAACTTTTTTCCAGTTATGATAAACCCTAATAAGATAGCTGTGTTACGCCAATAATAACATGAATATTTCGGCATGTTTATACCTTACCCCGGTTACTACTGTCTATGCATGCTCTGAAAATTCATAGTTTTCAAGGTATTATGGGAAAGGTAACACGCCATTCCATGAAAAACACGGCGCATGTTGTGACAGACTGCAAAATGACAGTTGGTCGTGTAGGATCATGTAGTATGCCACTTCTCTCGGCCCTGTCACGGAAAAAATTTATACCTCTATAATGGCTTAATCTGACATAACGATCTTTAACACAGACAAAAACATTGTGCAGTCTGATCCCGGCATAACCCGCTCTCTCCCTCCCTCTCTCGCACCTTTAGGCCGCTGCGGCTGGCATACTCCTTTCCACACTCCGAGCAGCTGTATATCTTCTTCTCTGGAGGTCGCAGAACTGGGGGTGGCAGGGCAGTGGCGGCAGCCAGCCAATCCGGTTCCGGGCCTGTTGCCTTGAGGCTGCCACTGCTTCCATCATCCTTCACAGGCGAGTTAAGCGGAATCTTCCTGCCATCCCTGGGGGGTGTCTTAGCCTCATCAGGGATGTCCTCTTTGAGTGCAGCTCCTGCAGAGGAGTGCGGTAACAGCACTGCCCCGGTGGTGGGTTCAGGCGCTGCTTCTTGATCAATCTTTGGCGCCGAGGAAACACTTGAGGTGGTGGGGATGGGGGATATGATAGGTTCTGCGATGGAGGGAGAGGGGGAGGGTTCGGGAGACCCACCCAAGTGTGGGAGAGGCATGGGCGGGGACGGTGAGAGTGGGGCGGGGTGCTCCATGCTTGAATCTGCTTGTGGGATGAGGGCAGTGGAGGAGGTTAGGTCTGGGGTGGGGCTTTTGGGGGAAGCTGCAGGGGCATCATTAAGCACTGGCTGGTTGAGGGAACTCTCAAGCGTGCTCGGGAAGACACCGACTCCTTCAGGATTGGGAGTCAGACTGGCAGGGGGGTCAGGCGGGCAGAGGACAGGGCACGGGGTGCCACACTGTATTTCAGCGAGGGCAGATTCATCCCCTTTTACCTTGGCTTCGGACAAGGCATTAGCAGCAGGTGTTGCAGACCTCTCAGGTATGGGCACAGTCACATTGGCACTCAGAACAGGTGGCTCGACACTGCTGGGTGGAGTTGTGGTGTCTGGGGCGGAGTTTAGGGCAGGGTCGGGGCTCAGGTCAGCAGGGGGAATGAGGTCAGGGCTGTCAGGGGGAGGGTCATCCTCCAATGCTGGGGCTGGGGGCTGAGTGGCCAAGTCGGGGGCTGAGCTTGAGGCGGGGTTAAAATTGGAGGCATGGTCCATGGCCAAGTTGGCATTGGCACTGACGGCGATTGGTCCGAGCTCAGGTTCAGGACTGCCCGGGGGTAGCTGGCCCCCCAAGTGCATGCGGATATGGTGCTGCAGTACCAGTGCATTGGTGAACTTGCGCTGGCACAGTGGGCAGGAGTTCTGGGCGCGGGCCAGCGGGCGGGCGCGATGTGTAGCCTGGTGGGCGCGCAGGTTGCCTTTAGTAGAGAAGGAGCGGCCGCACAGCTTGCAGGGGAAGGGCCGCTCACCAAGGTGCGTTGCCTGGTGCAGCCGCAGGGCTCGCGGGCAGCTCAGCACCCGCAGACATACCCCACACTGATTAGCCACCCCGCTTGGCTCGGCCCCGCCTACCACTGCCCCTGGCCCCGCCCCTCCTCCAACACTGCCACTGCTGCCATTGGTGCTCATCCCAAGAGTCGCCAGCATTTCACGGGTGAGGCTGGGTGAGGAGCTTGTGCTGCCAGACGCTAGATTTTCACCGGCACCTCCCAGAGCGTGGGGCTCCTTCTCCAGCTTCTCCACCAGTCGCTGCAGCTTGGAGGTGTCAGAGGAGGACTGGGGGTGCTGAGGAGTTTTTGGGAAGGCGGTAGAGAAGGGGAAGGTGGGGAGCTGGGGGTGGGGTGGAGCCAAGGGGGACCGGGGGGTGGGGGGAGGGGGAGGGGGGCGGAGAAGGGCCAGGCCTGGGGGGTGGTGGGGGTGGTGGGAAGTCGGGGCTGCCGTGGGGAAGAGGATTTTGGGGAGATGGGCTAAGTGGGAGTAGGCGGCGGAGTGGTGGGGATGCAGGGCCTGGTGCGGGGGGGTATTCTCGTCGAAACGCTTGGAGGAACCCCCGCTGACTTTGTACAGGCCTGCCATAGAAGAGGCTAAGGCCCCCGCGGGGGAGGAAGAGGAGGCAGAGGAAGAAGAGGACGAGGGAGCAGTAGAGGAGGAGGAGGTGGTGGAAGCTGCGGAGGGGGCGGGTGGAGCGGAGCCGGAGGAGGCGGCGGAAGCGGCCGCGGCTGCTGCAGCGGCTCGGTTCAGCTGCAGCAGGGAGTGTGCGGTGGAGAGGAGGGCCAAATCAACACTGGGGGGCAGCGGGAGGGATGACGGCGGAGCTCTGGGGGACAAAAACCCTGCTGATCCCCCCCGCCCGTCTCCGGCCGCATCCCCGGCCCCAAACAGCTCCTCCTCGGCCCTGCGTTTCCGGCGCTTCTGAGCCCCTCCCATCCCTGCAGAGACTGGCTCAGCCCCTTGCCCTGCCCCAAACAGGAGTGAGGGGGGCAGTAAGGAGAGGGAGAGCTCAGGGTTCTGCTCACGATGCCGCAGGAAGTGCACCTTCAGGTTGCCGCGGGTGGTGAAGCGGCTCAGGCAGACGGGGCACTGGTACGGCCGCTCGCCGGTGTGGGAGCGCAAGTGGATTTGCAGTGAGGAATCGCTGCTGAACAGCTTCCCACAGAAGCGGCACGCATGCGACAGGCGGGAGGGCAGCGCGCTGCCTGAGGAGGCGGCTGGGGACACACTCCCTTCCTGGGAGGGTCCAGGCAAGGAGGCGGAGCTAAACAGGGGAGGGGCGAAGAACCCCAGCCCCCCAGCGGCAGAAGAAGTGGTGTTAGGTGATTTTTCGTGGAGGTAACGGGGCGGTAACCCCAGAGCCAGGGAGGGAGGGTACTGGGGCGTGACTGCCGCTGCTGGAGCGGAGGAGGAAGACGGTGAAGCAGAAGAAGATGTGATCGAGGATGAAGAAGAAGGGGCGGCGCCACCACCTCGGCCAGTCCCACCCACAACAAAGCCCCGTCCTCCAGCTGCTGTCCCGCCCTCAAACTGTGGCTGGGACTTGGTTATTGGGCGCAAGACTTGGGATAGAGGATGCTGTGATGTCGTTTTTGGCGTTTTGGGGAGGGACTGAGCCAGCAGGGCGGAAGGGAAGCAAGCCAGGAGCGGAGGGGTGGACCCGGAACCAGGTGGGATGGGTGGAGCGGAGCTGGGCGCGGCTCTCTCTCCTGCCACCCCACCTTCCAGGCACAGCTGAGGGAGTGGGAGGGGAGGCAGAGGCAGGGGCGGGGAGTCCAGACCCAGGCCGCAGGCAGCAGCACCCCCTAGCTGCAGCACCTGCCTGCAAATCTCCTCTGTCATCTGCATCTGGTAGATCTGCCTTTGCTGGAGCACCTGGAGCTCCTCCAGGATCACTGCGATGCTGACAGCTGGTGGTCGCGGCACCCCAGGAAGGGTCGGAGGCACCAGGGGGGCCGTGCTGGGGGATGGTGAAGGCGTGACAGGACTTGGGGGACCCTCAGGCACAGGGCTGGGGCTCCCCGGGTGGGGCGGGAGGCATGACAAGGAAGAGGAGTTGGGGGGCGGAGAGGTGGTGGTGGTGGCGGACACGCCAAGGTTTGGAGAGGCCATGAGGGGGCGGGGCTGAGGCTGCTGGGGCAGGGATGAAGGGGAGGGGCTCTGCGAGGAAAAGGCGATGCTCTGGGATGAAGGGGTGGAGGTCGGGGGGCTCGTCCGGGAGGAGAGGGAGGGCTGGGGGAAGTCAGGGGACAAGGAGCAGTGGGGCTGGGGAAGAGAGGTGGAGGGGTAAGGGGGGGTGGGTTGGTTGGGGGAGTGAGATGGCGGGGAGGTCTCAGTGGGCAGAGAGGGGGTGTGGACACCCCCTGAGAAAGGAGCGGGGCGGGGCGCCAGGGGGGGTTGGCACTCTACCAGGGAGGAGGACGAGGAGGGCGATGAGGAAGAGTCTGAAATCAGGGAGGACAAGGACTTCACTGCCAGCTGCTCACCTGAGAGAGAAAGAAAGAGAGAAGGAGAAAAAGATAGAGGGAAAAAGTGATTTTTAATTTTCATAATACAGTAAATTGTTACAAAACCCAAAACCAGTAAAGTTGGCACGTTGTGTAAATCGTAAATAAAAACAGAATACAACGATTTGCAAATCCTTTTCAACCTATATTCAATTCAATACACTGCAAATACAAGTTACTTAATGTTCGAACAGGTAAACTCTGTAATTTTTTGCAAATATTAGCTCATTTGGAATTTGATGCCTGCAACATGTTTCAAAAAAGCTGGCACAAGTGGCGAAAAAGACTGAGAGAGTTGAGGAATGCTCATCAAACACTTATTTGGAACATCCCACAGGTGAACGGGCTAATTGGGAACAGGTGGGTGCCATGATTGGGTATAAAAGCAGCTTCCCTGAAATGCTCAGTCATTCACAAACAAGGATGGGCCGAGGGTCACCACTTAGTGAACAAATGCGTGAGCTGATTGTCGAAGACTTTAAAAACAACACTCCTCAATGAGCTATAGCAAGAAATTTAGGGACTTCATCATCTACGGTCCATAATATCGTCAAAAGTTTCAGAGAATCTGGAGAAACCACTGCACGTAAGCGACAAGGCCGAAAACCAACATTGAATGCCCGTGACCTTCGATCCCTCAGGCAGTACTGCATCAAAAACCAACATCAGTGTGTAAAGGACATCACCACATGGGCTCAGGAACACTTCAGAAAACCACTGTCAGTAACAACAGTTCGTCGCTACATCTGCAAGTGCAAGTTAAAACTCTACAATGCAAAGCGAAAGCCATTTATCAACAGCACCCAGAAACGCCGCCGGCTTCGCTGGGCCCAAGCTCATCTAAGATGGACTGATGCAAAGTGGAATAATGTTCTATGGTCTGACGAGTCCACATTTCAAATTGTTTTTGGAAACTGTGGACGTCATGTCCTCCGGACAAAAGAGGAAAAGAACCATCCGGACAGTTATAGGCGAAAAGTTCAAAAGCCAGCATCTGTGATGGTATGGGGGTGTATTAGTGCCCAAGGCATGGGCAACTTACACATATGTGAAGGCACCATTAATGCTGAAAGGTACATACAGGTTTTGGAGCAACATATGTTGCCATCCAAGCAACGTCTTTTTCATGGACGTCCCTGCTTATTTCAGTAAGACAATGCCAAGCCACATTCTGCACGTGTTAAAACAGCATGGCTCCGTAGTAAAAGAGTGCGGGTACTAGACTGGCCTGCCTGTAGTCCAGACCTGTCTCCCATTGAAAATGTATGGCGCATTATGAAGTGTAAAATACGACAACGGAGACCCCGGACTGTTGAACAACTTAAGCTGTACACTGATGGTTTTGAACAATTTTGCTGTTGGTGGTCCAGGGGATCTTAATAAAATTGATGCCACAACGAATTCCACTGAGAGGCAGAATATTTTAGCTGATCCGCCAGGCTGAACAAGCTGCAACTCGGCAGTTGCTGGAGCTCAGCAGAACAATGTCCCCAAAAATACATGAATATCAATAGATAAAAAAACGTAGTTTCAGGTACACAAAATCAGTTTTGTATGTCTATCTTAGTCGGGACACTCGGTGGCCTGAGAAGTCTGTGGTCGGAACTGAAAAGAGCAGTCATGACCTCAAACCTAAGAACCTCAACGATCTTGAAAAGTTCTTCGTTGAGGAGCAGACGCAGATATTGCCGAGAGCGTTTCCTAATGAAGTAAGATATCACAGAAAAAGACTCAAATGCTGTTATCCTTTCTTGGTGAGGTTCCGACAAACATGAATTCAAGGGTGACAATAATTCGGAACTTTGAAGTTCAAGTTTTGGAGACAAATACAACTCCATCCATTTTTGTTTATTCATTATGGCGTTAAAATAAATGTGCGTCTTCCCTACATACCTCAGCACAAACTCATGTTGATTATTCTCATGAAGGGTGCCAGTTATCATTCATTTTACCATAGATAACTGTCAAAATTCAAAAATCTGCAGGAGAGAGTAAAATTGGTTTGTATGGGTTTACTCCTCTGATTTATGTGAATAGATAGAATGTCCAGATGCAGTTGTGCTCAAAACATTGCATACCCTGGCTGAATTTGTAAAATGGGAAACATTTTTTTGGAAAGTGTGAATGGCCAGAAAAACTTTTTTTTTTCCATTTAATTTTTTTTTTTTTTACTTATTGGATATATATCCAACTGTCGGTCGTGTAGAATGGCACAATCATCAAATAAAGCATGGCAATTAGGTAAAAAAAAAAAGAGAGAAATAAACCCTTTGCAATAGTGTGCATACCCTTAGGTCTTAATACTGTGCATTTCCCCCTTTAGCATCAATTACAGCGTGCCGTCTTTTGTGGTAGTTGTCAATGAGGCCCCTAATTCTCTCAGGTGGTATAGCTGCCCATCTTCCTTGCAAAATGCCTCCAGCTCCTATAAATTATTTGGTCGTCTTGAACTGCATGTTTGAGATCTGCCCAAAACGGCTCAATGATACTGAGGTCAGGACACTGTGATGGCCTCTCCAGAACCTTCACCTTTCTCTTCTGTAACCGCTGGAGGGTCAACTTGGCCTTGTGCTTTGGATCATTGTCATGGTGGAAGGTCCAAGTGCGCTCCACACGCAGCTTTTGTGATGAAGAATGTACATTGTCTGCCAGTATTTTCTGATAGCATGCTGCATTCATCTTGCCGTCAACTTTCACAAGATTCCCTGAGCCTTTAGCGCTCACACACCCCCAAAACATCAGAGAGCCATCACCGTGCTTTACAGTGGGAATGGTATGTTTTTCACCATGGGCCTTGTTGACTGCAAAGCGCGTATGGTTGTGACCATTATGTTCTATTTTGGTTGTGAGGTGTGTCAAGTTGTTGTTTGGCACATTTTAGGTGGGCTTTTTTGTGGGATTGGCACAATAATGGCTTCCTTCTGGCAACCTGACCATGCAGCTCATTGATGTTTAAGTACCTCCTTATTGTGCTCCTTGAAACGACCAAACCATCTTCTTCCAGAGCATCCTGTATTTCTCTTGCGGTAGCTTGTCCATTTTTCTTCTGGCAGTTTGAGCTGAAATCTTCCTTGGCCGACCTGACCTTGGCTCTGTGTCAACATATCCCCGAATTTGCTACCTCTTAAATCACAGACTGCACAGTACTGACTGGCATTTTCAAGTCTTTGGATATCTTTTCATATCCTGTTCCATCTTTAAAAAGTTGAACTACCTTGTTACAAAGGTCTTTAGACAGTTCTTTTCCGCTCACCGTGGCTCAGTGTCTCGCCAGATCAGCGCGACTACTCGGGAGCGAACAAACTCAATGACTACACACAGACACTAGTGACAATTTAAAAAACCGCAGGTGTGCAGCCCTTTATAGCCATTTAAACCAGTGTGTCACCTTGTGTCTATATAACCAGGTCAAACATTCAAGGGTTTGCAAACTTATGATCAGGGCCGTTTGGGTGATTTCAGTTATTATGATTTAAAAAGGAGTCACACACCTACGTGATGATAAATTACTTCACATGGTCACTATCCTTAAATAAAAGACAAGTTTTTAGCATGTTAAGTCATATTTTCAAAATAAATGGCAACATTTCACAAATTCAGCAAGGGTATGCCAACTTTTGAGCACAACAGTACATACTTCGGAATTTACAGTTTTAGGTTTAACTTTACATAAACTTCACTGTTTTGAGCTGGTTGCATTTTGGCTGTCTGTTACATTGTGATGTATGAGTTTAGTCTTATGGCAGCAGAAATTCACTATTTAGTTTTGTAAAAGACTGAGATCACACTGAAAAGTTATATGGGTCGGGGGTATATAGGACATACCAAAGAATTCCGTCCGTCCTTCCGTATGCTTGCAACCATGACAAAGGTGTCATTTTTGATTCATCCTTATTATGAGGCAAGCGTACTGATACAGTCACTAATGGTGCTAATCAAGCACGGGGAGCCATAAGAATAGTTTGTGGTGGACGGGTAACCCCGGATGTGTCTGCTACCCTTTATAAAGCATTGGGATGGAGCAAATTAGAGAATTGCTCGACAGTGTGGCACACATACTAAAAGAGATCTAAAGCACTGGAAAAAGTGCAGAGACGTCTCAAGCGCCATATCCTTGGCTCAGGTCAAACTTATGTTGAAAGGTTAAATAAGCTAAATTTACTTCCTCTTTCATTTAGGAGAGAAATGGCCAATTTGTCATTTTTTCATAAATTGTTTCTACAAGAAATTTGATTTAGACCTGAATGCCTCCTTAAGTCCAGTACTCCGAGGTGATGATCCAGTAAAATTTAAAGGTCCGTTTTTTTTGTACAGAGCAGTATGGTGATAGTTATTTTAATCGGGCTTGCAGGCTATGGAATGGTATACCATTGCCTGTTAGGGCCACCTTCTCCTTGCAGTTTCCTAAAAATCAGGAATTTGAAATGTATAAATTGAGAGTTGATTCTGTTGATCTGTCCCATTCTTGTAACTTGGTTACTTATTGTTACTTCTCAAGATGTAGGCCTGCCTAAATGTGACTTTTATAGGATTTTATGCATTATGATTTCATGATTTTGGGAGCCACTGTTACAGGTTTTATTCTTTGTGGTTATCCCTTGGATACAACTTTCTGTACAGAACCTGAACGTTATAGTGTGTTGATTTTTGTTTCCGTGTTTTTAATTCTGTACTTTATGTTATGTTTAAATTCATTGTTGTATCCATAAAGCTTAATAAATAAATGTAATAAATGAAGCCCCAGAAGCCATTTAGGGCCCAACAGTCTTGCTCAAGGGCCCAACAGCAGAGATCTTCCCAACTTCAGCTCTCCAGGTGCAAGTCAGAATTCCACCTCCCACAAGAGCTGGGTTGTAGCTGGGTTTGGCTTGTTGGATACGTGTCCAGTTCTCTGCGGGTGTTTATGTTTTCACACGGTTTGTGACAGTCTATTTTGTTAACCTTCATGCCGTGTAAACAGTACAGGTGGATTAAAACAAAACAAAAAAAAAAAAAAAAAAAACACCCTCTCAACCCGCCTTCCTTCCTCTCATATTCTCCGCCTCTCCCCTCTCCTTTCCCGTCTTCTATCACTTTGTCCATCATCCCTTTATCTTTTCATCCCTCTCCACTGCTGCCATCCATCTCTGCTCCCAGCAGCGCCAGCTGACAACCTTACCTTGCTACCACGGCAACGCATTGCAGAGAACAATGGACATCACCACGGCAACTCCAACCCCTCTTAACCTGCCCCCACTCCACCCCATCTGTCTTTCAGCTCCCCCGCACGCCGACCTCTGACTCAACAGAGGGGTGGAAGGTCAGATCACACTTAGGGATTTTTTGACCACTGGCCAAGGGCTGAGACACAGTGATTGGCCCACAGATGTGACCTCTCGTTCGCTGGGGTCACATTCTTTCACAGTCTTGAGCAAAGACACAGAGAGAGAAAGATAAAGGGGCAGAGGGAGAGGTGCAAACGCTCAAAGATGCAACCCGATCATGACGCGAACAGCCACGCAGATGCACAGAGACACGCGCACTCACACGCATGTGTGCACCCACTCAAACACAAGTGCACATGTGTGCCGACGCAAATCACATAAAGTGTCTCTCACGCACATGCCCAAGCATACTAATTCACACGCACATACGCACGCTCTACCCTTCTCTTTCCCTTCCATGCCCTCGCACACACACACACACACACACACACACACATACAAGCACACACACGGGAGATCCGTCGGCTTCTTCATGCTTCACTGCACCGTCACAAAATGCCGGAAGGACAATGAAGTCTCACGCTGATGCAGTTACACAGTATACCTCTCTCTCTCTCTCTCTCTCTTCCCTCACCATTTCCCTCCCTCTCTTCTCTCTCACTCATTCTCTCCTGTATTCCCCCCTCTCTCTCTTCCTCCTCACCTCTCTCCCTCTTCCATAGCTAACTGGGTGGTCCATAACTTTATGGGTTGGGGAAAGGGGACAAGGAGAGGAGGGAGGGAGCACGAAGGATGAATCTGTGGATCCACCTAAAATGAAGCAGGAGAACATGAAGCAGGGGGGATAGAGAGTGAGAATTAACCCGATCCCCCCCGCCCCCAAACCCGCACCGCCAACAAAAAAAAGCTGCTGAAAAAGGGGATCAGAAGTCAGGCAAGGCCGTAAATCTCCTATTAGCGGGACAAGAAACCAGCCACTTAGCTTACGAAGCTCTAAAGCTGTTGATGTGCACCGGTTTCAATTAATCACATTCAGTCCGCGCATCAACTGGATCAAATTTAAGGCGGAGCGGGCCTTGGCAAATACACAGCAAAGAGCAGAGCTTTCTTGAAAAGTAAAACAACCATAAAAGCAGTTAACTAGCTAGTGCCTTAAGGCGCGTCCGCAACCTCGTTTCATTGAATAGTTTTTGTTTTGTTTTTTTTTTTTCTCGCGCATTGCACTCCTCCATACATTCCCTGTCTGCCCGAATGGCTGCAGTTCAGCACCTCCGATTTATCCGTGACAGGCTCTGACACCAGAAAGCCTCTCGACTTCTGTAAAGCCAATAGAAGACACCACTCATAAATACCTCGGAACTGATACTCCAGCGAGCAAATTCCAATTTTAACTTAACGAGTTCCGCTGCCTCGGGGCGACACAACGTGCGTGGAGCGCCGAAGTAAGTCCTAGTCTGGTTATTTTTTCATCATTGGCACCACTGTAACCGGCACAATTACCGGATCATATATACATCCAATTGAAACGGACAGTGATTTTGTGGTTTCAGAACATACCAGCAGACTGGATACAAGAAAGATGCCCCAGACTTATAGGCACAAATTTTAGCCGTTATGCAATCTGTCAACTGTTCATTGCTGCTTAATATATTGCAGCTCCTTATTTTTACCATTTTTAACGCTCGCACCTGTAATTTCAGTAGATATTACGCGCTTGTTGTTTCAACGGCAAGAATATCATTTGAGTTCCGACGGTCGGTCGTCAATAAACACGAAAAACTACCTGATAACGAGTGACTTCTCACCTTGCGTCAGTATCCGTGTGCTCCCGACGGCCGGGTTCACGAGCTGCTGGGGCCGTTTCTGTTTCCGGCGAGACATGATTCACGAGGATGCCGAACGGGAGAGGGGGCATCAGCCAAATGCAGCGTGTTTTTTCTCGCGAAAAGTGAAGAAGACGCCGAGACACTCCTTTAGTTGCAAACCAAAACTTTCACTTTCCTCAAACGTTGCTTAGAACTTTTAGAGAATCACCGAGGAAACCAGGGCGGAAAACTGATTCACTCTGATAACTCATCACTCGCAGAAATGGCCAAGCGACTGCTGGCCCGCGACATCTGTAGCTGCCGCGTGGTTTTTGAGAGTGCGCTTGTGTGTATGTATGTGTGGCTGTTTTTCCTCAACAAACCCTCTTTTCTCAAACTTGCCCACCGTGCCTAACACCCCCCTCCAAAAAAAAAAAAAACATGCCTCCACTCTGGGTCTCTCTCTCTCTCTCTCCCACACACACACATACACACACACACACACACACACACACACACACACACACACACACACACACACACACACACACACACACACAACACAGTCTTCTTGTTCTCACTTTACATTTGCATTTCAATAGCGAGGAACACCATCTCTTTCTGTCTTTTTTTAATGGGGGGTGTAATTAATTCCCTTCTTCCCCCTCCCCATTTTGCCTTCCTCTTTTATGGAAGGAACACAACACTCATAAACCTATCTTTAACAAGTCGGACATCACAGTTACTCGCACGTAAATGCCTCCAGCAGTGTTTGCTTTCCTCTTGTGGTCGTCATATACCATCGCCGTTGCATTTCTTTCCCTTTTTTCTGTGCTTTTTGCATGTACTACAACTGCGCCCCACCGCTGAACCTGTTGCATCTTCTGGAATGACTAC
The DNA here is from genome assembly GCA_029721435.1 of Gymnothorax reevesii. Lineage (NCBI taxonomy): Eukaryota > Metazoa > Chordata > Actinopteri > Anguilliformes > Muraenidae > Gymnothorax > Gymnothorax reevesii. The sequence goes on along the minus strand of CM056577.1, from coordinate 13,521,383 downwards.
AATTTACCAGTTCAAGACGGAAATACAATAGCGACTCGAGAGAGGGCAAATAGAACCGAAACATTAGAAATTCAATATTATATCATTAAAGCAATTCGGGGGGAAATTTTTCCTATTTCGTTGAAAAGAAATGACGAATTCCGAGTCGGAATTTTATTACTCATGACAACTTCAAACTGCTGCAGCCTGTTTATTTAATGGTTAATATTATACTTTTGGATTTTCTAACGCGATTTGTCCCTCACTGAGCCCAGTTGCGAGTACAAGACACATAATACATAACTACTTCAGCAACCAACGTTCAGCCGTTCAATAGTTCTGGTCCTAATTGTTATTAATGCAAAAATCACGTACCGTTGTAAGGTAATGTACTTCGTGGGGCGTGTTTTCAGAGCTTTATTATGTGCAGATAACACAGCAGACAGAAGGCAGTTAGTTCTTACAGCTGATTGGTGATTTTCGGAACTTTGGACACACCCCCTTTCGCAATTCTCCATCCCCCGTCGCCCTTCGTCCGTGCTCTGATACGCGACGGCTAGCTCTATTTAAAACGACGTGAATAGGTAGGAATTCGTAACAATGGCGTTCAGCGCACAGTCGAGTGAGCATATCTCTGCCCTAGTCTCTAGGGACACACTGGGCTACTGACACGCCACACAATGCCTTCTTTTCACGCCCGAGTCCACTGCCATACCACGTGGAAGAGGAATGAAAGCGAGAAAGAGAGAGAGGATAATCTGAAGTTTTAAGTAGGCCTCTCATGCGCGCGTATTCGCACAGGTCTGCACCAAGAACTTAGTTGTAAAACCGCTCTTCGCGCTGGCGGTACTATGTATATTTTCAATATGGAATATGCCCGTAATTCCATTAAACAGAATTAGCCGCCTTCTTTGAAAGCATTTCCATTACCTGAAGCATACACCTAGTTGGGCCTATTTCAGAAACATAAATCATAGCTGCAGGCATTTTAATGAATTGTATAGCACAACAGCATATGACAAATCTAGTGCAACTTAGATTAGCCTCAGCATTTAAAGTACTTCTGTTAACTTTACAAAATATCAGTACAGAATTCTTTCCTGATGTATGCTAATTTATGCCGTTTTCTTTAAGGATAATACGGTAATTTTCTTCCCCCGTCACCACTTGGGGAAAAGGCCCAATCCCGATTTCCATCTTCTCACAGTATATAATATTTCATCTTTTCTGATAAAGCTCACGCAGAAAGGTCAGTGTCCTTACTGGAGTGATAGCAACAGAACATTAAAGACACACAAAAAAATCGCATGAATGCCTACACAAAACTACGGTACTTTCTTCCATTAAAAGCGTATCCATACATTTAATGTAGAAAGACCCAGAGCACCTGTTCTACGTCCCAATGGTAACTGACTATACTCAACCACAATTCAACTGTTTGCTGACCCCACAGTAAAGTAACACAGTCTGGAAATTTAGGAACGTTCTATAAAAGCTAGGACTACAGAAACTCTGGTGTGACTGAGAAAAAAAAAATGGCTGAGCACTCATCTTCAGCCTGTATAGTCCCCTCCAGGCAATGCACAATTTAGGGAATCAAATATCCTTAGAGCCCAGTGGCTAAGGAGTCTGACTGAAAGTCAGAAGTTTTGTGTTCAAGCCCAGGCGCAAATATTTGTGCAGTAGTTGTTCTCCATGAATAAGACCCTTAACTCCACCATTGCTCCTGGGAGAATTGGCCTCTGCATTGTTTCATCAGATTAAAGTAGTTTTTGGATAAACGTGACAGCTGCAAACACTAATTAGCCTTTGCTGTGTCAAATTTCGAATAATGTCAACCACTGACATGACTGAAATGGACATCCTAAGGTGGGAAAATTTCCTTCACATTCTCCACAAAAAAAAAAAAGCTGGCTAGTTTGTATCCTGACTGACATGCGCTCTGATGGATGGTATTTATGGTATTGTCTTTGGTTCCGTTTGTCTGATTGTTTGTTACCATCTTGGTGCCTGTAATACTGCAGCAAGAATTTCCAAACTTGGTGTGCTGGTTGGCCATAGTCCAAAATACTGCACCCTCCAAAAGTTTTGTTACCCTTAGTGAATACGAGCAAAAAAAGACATGAAAAAAATGTCCTTGTTGTTTATTTTGCTCAAAATATTCACAAAAATTGTACCTTTTCATTGAAGAAGAATTATGGAAATTATGGATTGAATATAAAAATATTGATATTAAATAAATATTTGATATGGAGTGAAAAAATAAATTGAAACTTATTTGAAATTTAATAAATAATTTTTTCTGCAAAATATGTGAAACAATTATCTTCACTCCCATGAAAATCGAACTGAAGTAGTTTTCCTATCATATTATAAAATTTGAAGTTAATCGGTTTGATTAAGAGCTCTTTAGTGTTTGAACAATGGCCTCATGTATGAATGGGGTGGAAATATGAGGTGACACGGGCTAAATTTCCGGAGTCATTCATCATAATGGGAAAGACTCTAGAACACGGTGATGATGTGCAACAAAAAGCTTTTGAGCTGCGCAAATCAGGAAATGGATATAAGAAAATCTCGAAACAGTAACACAGTTCTACTATCAGGGCAATAACGAAGTTTGCTGTGCCAGGAGATAGTAAGTATAGAAGAGGAGGAGTATATATACTGACTCTTTGCGCTGTAAGGAGAATTGTTCCACAAGGAAAGGAGTTTCCAGGGATCACAGCTGGTGAATTGTAGAGGTTAGTAGAGTCTTGGGATGAGAAAGTCTCCAAAACTACCATCAGATGCCACACACATCACCACAAGTTGTTTGGGAAGGTTGCGAGAGAAAAAAACTGCGTTCAAACAACAATAAACTAAAGCACCTACAGTTGTGACCAAAAATGAAGTTATCTAGCAGCTATATCAAAGGTGGGTTTGGCGTAGACTGAAAAACAACCATACAGAGAACTGCCTCATTCCCACTGTGTAGTATGGTGGAGGAGTTATGATGTTGTAATGCTGTTTTTCTTTCCAGTGGCCCAGGGCATTGTGTTAGGATATATTTCATCATGGACTCCATCAAATAACAGGAGATATTAAATAAAAACCAAACAGGCTCTGCCCAGAATGCTCTGTGGTTGGACCTTCCAGTGGGACAATGATCTAAACCACACCAAGATTGTTCACGATTGCAGAATTAAGTTTTTGCCATGGCCATCACACAACCCAATCTAAACCCAGTAAAAAAATTGTGGGATGGGGGGGGGGGGGGGTTCCACACTTCAACATCTGAAAGATCTGGGGAGAGTCTGTATGGAGTAATGGTCTCAGAATGGGCCATGTGTTTACCGACCTCATCGCACAGACTCAGCTGCCATCTTGGAAAAGGGAAGCTGCACAAAATATTAAATGAAGAAAATGGCAATAATTGTGCCACACATATTTATAGAGAAAATTGTCACTTTCATGATAATAACCTAATGTTTCTTTGAGTTACAGTACTTCAGTTTAAGGTTGTCTATATTTTGAATGAAAGATCGCAAGGACAAACAATAAAGACATCTTTATAGGGGATGTTATGTTTTTGGTCCGACCGCTGCCGCTGCCGCCACCGCGCCGCCCTACGTGTTAACGCGATAACTTCAGTAATATTTCAATTAGAAATTTCAAGTTTTGCATATAAGTAAGTATCATAAAGAGGAAGAAATGATTCGATTTTGGACAATTTACGATTTCTAGATTGGCCACCAGGGGCCAAAAACTGATTTACGTGTTAACGCGATAACTTCAGGAATATTTCAATTAGAAATTCCAAATTTTGCATATAAGTAAGTATCATTAAGAGGAAGAACCGATTTAATTTTGGACAGTTTACAATTTCTAGATTGGCCACCAGGTGCCAAAAACAGAAAGAATCACTGTTTTGATCATATCTCTGGAAATATTTGTCCGATTGACCTCAAATCAAGTGCAAATGAAAGGTCATGACCGGAGGATGTGTCCCACGATGACATTATACCTGTTTGGTTCAAAATTTTGACACAAGGTGGAGCTTTGTCACATAAAATTCACCATTTTTGCCATATCTTTGGAACTATTTCTCCAATTGACATGAAACTATATGCATCTGCAAGGTCATGACCTCACAATGTGTCACATGATGACACCATACCTGTAAGGTTCAATATTTTGCCATCAGGTGGAACTTTCTGATGGAAAATTACCATTTTGGCCATATCTTCAGAACCATTTGTCAGATTGACCTGAAATAAAGTTCAAATGAAAGGTCATGACCTGAGGGGCTTTATATTGTATTGGGTCTATTCAAGGATTGGGGAATTGGAGGATTGGGGGCGTTCGGGGATATACCCCAAGCCGTCGCCTCCGACGGCATAAGCCTAGTTTCATATTGAGTTCTGCTTATTTTTACGAAAGGATGCCAATAATTCTCAAATTCTGGATGGCATTGTAAAAAGCCAGTTACTTTTGGAGAAATAGGGCGAAAGTTTAGTAAAAATATAGAACAAAGCTCAGATTTTTTATTTTTTGCCATAACTTGTTGCAATGGTCAGACCGCGTTCAAAGTTCAAACCAAGTCAGAAGGATACAGATTTAAATTCTACATCCACTGTGTTAAGGCCCCAATTTGTTATTACATTTACAACACAAACAGCAACAGCAACAGCAAGGGATGACAGAAACTGTTTTAAAAACTTAAACACATTTAATCAACAGACAAAGACAATAACAACTAACTAACAACTAATGACCAAGATTGAATAAAAAAAAAAACAGAAATATTTACTGTCCCTTTTTGTGGGGTGGCTTGGTGATGTCCTGGATAGTGAAAATGCTCAAACACAGGCAAAGAAATCCACAAAAGAAACGTCACAGGTCTTGAACAGAATGGCAGGTCTGGTCATCTTCTTGCAATTTCTCCTACTACTTTACTGTCTCAATTCTTTTCCTTATATACTCTTTTGCAGACCCCACCCACATTTAGACCTCTTTTTTTTAATTTTCTGAGACTTGCCCCAGACATGTCCAGGACATGTCTAAACATGACTCCAGTCTGAGCTTAACAAAAAAAAAGGTAAATACTGCCATCTAGTGGCCTATATTCACATTACACCTCCATTCCAAAAGGGAAAAATTTTGACTCATAAAGGCAAAATTTTTCTTTTCAATACAAAATGGTAAAGTGAACACTTGTCTATATATACATATCATACACATTCAAACACGGGATAAGCAATCAGCAATTACATTGTCTGTACCCTTCACATGCTTAATTTCCAAGTCAAACTCCTGTAAAATCAAACTCCAATTCAACAATCTCCGATTCTTGTTTTTCATCTTACTCAAAAACATTAACGGATTGTGGTCAGTGTACACAATCATTGGCTTTTGTCCTGTACAAACATAAACCTCAAAGTGTTGTAAAGAAAGGACCAGAGCCAACAGTTCCTTCTCTATTGTGGAATAGTTCCTTTGGTGGCGATTGAACTTCCTGGAGAAGTATGCCACGGGATGCTTAATGTCATCAGAGTCACTTCTCTGTAGGAGCACAGATCCACAAGCTTGGTCGCTAGCATCGACCGCGATGGAGAACGGTTTGTTGAAGTCAGGAGATTTGAGCACGGGGAAGTGACACAGCAGAGACTTCAGGCGATCGAAGGCTCTCTGGCATGCATCATCCCAGGTGAACTTTACGCCTTTCTTCAGTTGGTTAGTTAGACTGAGAGCAATCTCAGCAAAGTTCTTGCAGAACTTGCGGTAGTACCCGATCATTCCAAGGAAGCGGCGCAAAGCTTTTTTGTTGTCAGGAACTGGAAAGTCCATGATGGCTTGGACTTTAGCATTTATGGGTGCCACCTTACCCTGGCCTATGACGTAGCCAAGATAGGTGACAGTAGCACAACCAAAGTCACTCTTGTTCAGGTTAACAGTCAGGTTAGCCTGGGTCAGGCGCTGGAACAACGTCTCTACATCTTTTAGATGTTCTTCCCAGGAGTCACTCCATGTGATCAGGTCATCGATGTATGCACCCGTGTGTGGCAATCCGGCGATTGTAGACTGTATCATCCTTTGGAACGTGGCTGGGGCATTTTTCATGCCAAAGGGTAGGACTTCATACTGGTACAATCCAGATGGTGTGGCAAAAGCAGAGATGCTCTTGGCCCTCTCAGTTAAAGGCACACACCAATAACCCTTCAATAAATCAATCTTGGTCAGAAACTTTGCTTGCCCTACACTATCAATACAATCATCAATCCTAGGTATTGGAAACACATCAGTTCTAGTTACAGCATTGACTTTGCGATAATCTGTACAGAATCTAGTACTTCCATCAGGTTTTGGAACTAGCACACAGGGTGAACTCCAACCGGAGTTGGAGGGTCTGATAATATCATGTTTTAACATGTACTCAACCTCTTTCTCAGCAATATTTCTCTTTTCAGGATTCATCCGGTATGGATGCTGTTTTATTGGTTTGGCATCACCAACATCTACATCATGAGAGGCTATAGAAACTCTCTTTGGAACATCAGGAAACAGATCCTCATATTTCTTGATCAACCTTTCAAACTCATCTCTCTGTGAGGGTTCTAAGTGCTGGAGTTTTACATCAAGATTTTGCAACACTTCAGTGTTTGACAATTTACATGAAAGAACTTCAGCTTTAATTCTAGGTTCATCATCTTGAAACTCCCCCTCATCTTCACACATCTCGGCCATTGGAGGATCTGAAGTGACAGCTGCAACCCTAGCATTTCTGTCATGATAAGGCTTCAGCATGTTAATGTGACACAACTGTTTTGGCTTTCTCCTATCTGGAGTCTTCACAATGTAATTGAGATCATTGAGTTTTGTCAGAATTTCATAAGGACCATGAAATCTAGCCTGCAATGGATTGGACTGTAAGGGAAACAACACAAGAACCTTGTCTCCTGGTTTAAACTCACGGCATCTAGCCTTATGATCATACCAAGTTTTCATTTTTCCCTGACTTGATTTCAAGTTCTCTTTGGCAAGGTCACAAGCTGCACGCAATCTTTCCTTGAACTTGCCAACATAGTCTAACAGACTGATATGCGGCTCTTTCTCTTGCCATTGTTCACTCAATAATAGCAAAGGTCCTCTCACTTCATGACCAAACACTAGCTCAAATGGACTGAATCCAGTAGACTCCTGCACTGCTTCTCTAGCTGCAAACAACAGCAAATGAACCCCTTCATCCCAGTCTTTCTCATGGTCATAACAATAAGTCCTCATCATTGTCTTGAGAGTGGAATGAAACCGCTCTAAGGCACCCTGACTTTCTGTATGATAGGCACTAGAAAGAATCTGCTTTGCACCTAGTTCATACACAACCTGCTGAAACAAACCTGAAGTGAAATTGCTACCCTGGTCTGACTGAATTTCCCTGGGAAGGCCAAACAACGTGAAGAACTTTATCAAAGCCTTCGAGATTGCAGTTGCCTTGATGTTATGTAGAGGTATGGCTTCGGGGAATCTGGTAGATGCACACATGATTGTCAACAAGTACTGATTTCCAGATCTAGTCTTGGGTAATGGACCAACGCAATCAATAATGACCCTAGAGAATGGCTCCCCAAATGCTGGGATAGGCTGCAATGGAGCTACAGGTGGGTCTAACTGGTGTTTTCCAACTACCTGACAAGTGTGACAGGTTTTGCAAAAGTTGGAAACGTCTTTCATAAGCCCAGGCCAAAAGAAGTGTTTCATGATCTTATCAACAGTCTTGTTAACACCAAGATGACCTCCTAAAGGTAAACTATGAGCCATTGTTAAGATCTCATTCCTATAGACCTTCGGAACAACAATTTGCCTGACCACTGCCCAATCGGCATTGGCAGAGATATCAGGAGGGCGCCACTTCCGCATCAACACACCATCCTTGAGATAATACCCAACTGGAACTGCGTCTATTTCTTTATCAGGAAGGGCTCTCCTCTTTAGTACACAAATTTCAGGATCATTAGTTTGCTCCTCAATCAACCGCTTTTTGGACAGAGACAAGTCTCCAGACACATCAGAATCACCAGACCCATCCGGCTGGCTGAATAGAGAACTGATAAAAGTATCTGATAAGTCCTCAAACGGAGAAACCATAGTAGGCCAATCAGAGTCATGAGGCGAACCACCTGAGTCCTGACTATTCAATGTACTGGACGGCACCACATCATCTTCTTCTTTAGCCTTCTTGGCCATAGCACGAATCACTGCGCAAGAAGGATACAGAGATGGGTCCTCATCCCCATCTTCAGTGCTCGGCTGTGAAGTAAGATGAACAGGGGGAATTACTTTGCCCCCAGCCAGGTCATTGCCCAGCAACAGAGAAACACCCTTTATAGGTAGACTTGACATAAGTCCCACCTTTACCTGTCCTGTAACTAAATCTGACTTCAAGAATATAGAGCGCAGGGGTACAGATACAGTCCTCCCTTCAATACCTTGTACAAGTATGAAATCCCCTGAAGCGGTCTCATCATGTAACTCCAAGGAGTCCATCAACAAAAGTGACTGAGAAGCTCCGGTATCCCTTAGGATATATATGGGGACAGGAGTAGTATGCTCATTCAGAGCCACAAATCCCTCTGACACAAATGGAAGAAATTCCTCCCTCACGAAGTCAGCTGTATCAGGCTTTTTAGCCCCACAAGAAGCAGGCAATTTAGCAGATCGGCCATCTACTACAGGGGTTTCTAACCTTGTTTTCACAAAGGCATTTGGTTTGGTATCCTTTTCTTTTTCTTTCTTAGCTTTAAGGAACCAACAGTTAGTTGTAACATGACCAGATTTCTTGCAATAACTGCAAACTAGACCACTTTTGTCACTATCAGCTTTCACACTTTGATCAGACCTGTTACTGGATTTCTGAGCACCATCACCAGATTCGTCTTTGTCTTTGGGTGAGGAATCTTGGGTATCACCATAACCCTTTTTCTGAAATTGGGACCATCTATTATTACTGCTAGACTGAAATTTGGACTTATGTGTGAGAACATATTCATCTGCAAATTTGGCAGCTGATTGCAAATTCAGTGCTTGCTTCTCATTAAGGTAGGTCTTAACATCATCTTTAACACAGTTCTTGAATTCTTCAACTAACACCATCTCTTTTAGTGAGTTGAAATCATCCTTGACCTCCATAGAAGTACACCAGCGCTCAAAGCAAACCTGCTTTTCATTAGCAAATTCAACATAAGTCTGATTTTCAGATTTCTTCAGACCTCTGAATTTCTGTCGGTAAGCCTCTGGAACCAACTCATAAGCTCTCAAAATAACCTTTTTGACAACCTCATAATCAGAGGAATCATCTGCAGACAAAGCCGAATAGGCTTGTTGAGCTTTACCCTTGAGGACAGTTTGCAACATCAGAGGCCAGTGTTCCTTTGGCCACTGGCAACTCTTTGCTACCTTTTCAAAACACTGGAAATAGTTGTCAACATCCTTTTCCGAAAATGGAGGCACCAGTTTTACCTCCTGGCTAGCCCGAAATTTATTTTCAGTTTGAATTTTTATTTTTAGTTGCTCCATTTGGAGTCTTTCTTCTCTATCGAATTTCTCTAATTCAAAATCTCTCTGTCTCTGTCTCTCTCTTTCTGCTCTTTCCTCTTTCTCTCTCTCAAATTCTCTTTGTTTCTCTTTTTCTTCCCTCTCAAATTCTCTTTGTTTCTCTTTTTCCCCCCTTTCTTTTTCTCTTTCCTCCCTTTCTTTTTTCTCTTCTCTTGCTAATTTTTCCAACTCAAACTGCCTTTGTTTTTCTTTTTCTTCCCTTTCAATCTCTATCATTTTTAATTTAAGTTCCATTTCTATATTTGGATTTTCCACTGGAAACTGTTCCAGATCTCCGGGTGCAAACACATTTTCATCAATGTAATATTCAACTATCTCTCTAGCCAGTCTTGCTTTTCGCATGGCTGGTTTCACCTCTGTCAGCTCTAAATGTCTGCAAATTTCTAGCAGTTCTGTCTTTTTAAAAGACTTCAAAACCCCTACGGTTGGTGATGCCAAGAAATCATCCATTGCTGTTGTCAATATATATGTATTCAATTTAAAAAAATTAATTTTACAATTTGAAATGTTAGATTTTTAATAAATGACTCACAAAATGGTCTATCCCGGACCTTGAGCCCCCAATTTGTTATGGCCCCAATTTGTTATTACACACAAACAGCAACAGCAACAGCAAGGGATGACAGAAACTGTTTTAAAAACTTAAACAAATTTAATCAACAGACAAAGACAATAACAACTAACTAACAACTAATGACCAAGATTGAATAAAAAAAAAAACAGAAATATTTACTGTCCCTTTTTGTGGGGTGGCTGGGTGATGTCCTGGATAATGAAAATGCTCAAACACAGGCAAAGAAATCCACAAAAGAAACGTCACAGGTCTTGAACAGAATGGCAGGTCTGGTCATCTTCTTGCAATTTCTCCACTACTTTACTGTCTCAATTCTTTTCCTTATATACTCTTTTGCAGACCCCACCCACATTTAGACCTCTTTTTTTTAATTTTCTGAGACTTGCCCCAGACATGTCCAGGACATGTCTAAACATGACTCCAGTCTGAGCTTAACAAAAAAAAAGGTAAATACTGCCATCTAGTGGCCTATATTCACATTACAACTGATACATGCAAAAGCCATGTCATGGTGGGCACAGGGGATATACTGTATAACAGGAGGGTCAGGTAAAAAAAAAAAATCATGAAGTATACATAATCATCTTTTTTAGTCCAATTATGCTGAAATTTGATGTGTGGCATATCATTACAAATACCTGATATTTCTTGAAATATGGAGAGAACAAATCAGTCATTCTGTTCAAACTGCATTAACCCAAAAGCACTGAAAAGGTCGGTGTGGCGAGGCATGTCGTGCCTGGCGTCACTTGTTTCATGGAGCGTTTAACAGATTGCAGTGTCACCAGAGATGGCAGACTAATCGATTACTGGGTAGGCGAGGACTGGGGAGATGATGACGAATAAAATAAGCAATTGGAATTAGAAGGTAATTCAGGACCTTGGGCTTCACATCCAAATCGAAAGAATGTGTCTCGGCCAACGGCGTCCCCATTAATGTACCTGGCTTTTTACTAGGCCCAAAGGAAGACAAGTCCACCAACACTTCTTCCAAAAAGAGCCTGTTTTTGCTTTTGATGGCTCCCACAGAAAGAATAACCAAGGCTCAGTCTGTTCAGCATCAAAACAAACTAAAACCATCTCTTCTTAGCTTCAGCACTGACCAAGTCCAGCCTTACTAAGATGTGAGGCCTCTACGTGAGCATTATGTCCTAGAAATGTATTGTGGCTTCTTAGTTAATAAATTTAAGAGCAAACTATCACATCTGTGTGAGTAGATGTGCTCCCCAGTTTGTTCGTTTAGGTGCTAACCAGGTACATCCCTGCATAGCTTCCCGACAAATTAAGTACATTTCTGCTTTACATTTGTACTGAATGCATATCTTCTTAGCTTCAATGCTCAGCAAGCTTGTTCCTACCAAGCTTTAGTGGTAGCCAAGTGCTCCCTTCTAAACATCAGTGCTAACCAGCTTCCGTTCAGTGCTCAGTGAGCGCACTCCTCCGTAGCATCAATGCGAAGCAATTGCATCTCTACTTAGATTCAGCGCTGCCCAAGTGCGTAGTGTAACTCACAGAGTCTTGCGCCGTAGCGCAGATACGCATGTCCATCCATGCATCTTCACATTTGCGCTAGGGCACACAAATACCTCGTTTAAACCAGGCAACTGGCAACCCTAGTTAGTGGGAGTGATGAAATGCCTGATCAGCTGATTTGGACCAGAACAGGTGATGTTAAATGGATGAGCTAATTGTGTCACAGTATGCAAGGAGCCTCCAATAAAAGCAGAGGTGAGGTTTAAAAGTTTGGAAACACGTGCTTGAGCTTATAATGCATTGCTTAGAGAATGTTTCCTTAACCTCTTCCAAAATGAGCCTCTGGCTCAGAAGATGCTCGAAAATGACATTCCCAAAATAAAAAGAGTTGGTCATTTTGAATAATCTTGGTAGCATAGTAGGTAACACCTTCAGGATTTTTGTTGCAGTGTAAAAATCAATATATACGACACTAAGTCAGAGTAAATAAAGATGGAACACAGCATAAATGAAAGATTCCATATCCTCCTAACAAAATAGGCAGACTATCCCTTTTGAAATTATGTAGCTGCAGTATGAAACCTCTAAAAATTGCAGCATAAAATCTCACCATTATCTGTGCCAAAGTGTATTCTAATCAAGTAAATCAGAGCAAAATTAGAGAGGTTTTAGTTCAGCAATGACTAGGGAGCCTACAAATTGGCAATTGGGGCATCTTTCTGGGCATTGTGTGCCATTTAAGGTTTCTCGGCTACCAAACTGTAACACTCAGTTAATTTCACTTAATTGTCACAACAGGCATACATTCCACTTAAATACAGCCAGTGTTGTTTATTATTATCATTATTACTATTATTGCAACCAGTCCAGGGGGTATTCCATCAACGTAGCTAAGAACATGCAGACTAAGGCATAATCTTGAGGCTTGAATTAGCTCCAACTCCCAATAAAGCACTCATCCCGTTCCATCAAGTGAAATAAACTAGCTCCTACTGACGCAAATTCGAGCCTCATCTGCTAAGCCGCACTTCGTGCCATGCATAGACTATAAAAATTTGGACGCAGCACCCTGGTCTGAAAGATGAAGCCCGTGCGGAAGTACTGTAAAATGGCATTCTATTTAATGGCCAGCAGATGGCGACAACGTCGGTGGTCGCAGAAAGAAGTTCAATGCTATAGAAGTCCATGAGAAAATTAAAGCTGCTTTGCAGTGATATTGGGGCCAGGCAAATTTAGGCAATTCTGAGCAACAAGAGGCAAAAAATGGAGGACAACAAGAGAGGTGGGATTACATCGTACATTTTGCATTGGTTGACATTTGAACTAATAATCTTTGACACCAAATACCCTTGTATCCTTCGTCTCACTGAGCTAATTAGCAAGCAACTTTTAAGAGTTACATGCATTTCAAACAACTTCCAGCACATTTTAGGACTAAAATAAAAAATTAAGCAGCGACGATTTGTCAATAAATCAGTTATTTAAATACATGATAGTTAACACACAGCTATTTTCATAATGGATTGATTATTTCAGGCATGAATATTCTCAGTTGAGGATATCCCTCTGTTTGACGTCAACATGACAGGAAGATGCTTGCTGCAGACGTGCTGCAACAACAAAAGGGCTCTCTACATACATGCCAACTCTCTACTGCTTTTGGGGCATTTTTTTTTCAGAATGAAACACCAAAAAAACGCCCCGAAAGCGGTAGTCTACCGCCAGAAGTTGGCATGTATTGGCTTCATTTTGGTGAAAGTTGCAAAACTGTAGCGCGTACGGTTGAGTTGGTAGGAATTTTCAAAGTTTTAAAATTTAAACGCTTATTGAGGAAAACAATAAGTTCCTAAATAGGCATATAACAAAAACATTGACATTACAATATCCATTCTGCCATAGCTGGGACTTGATCTCACAATCTCTGACCCTAAGAACCAACTTCTAACTCATTGAGCTAATTGGCTCGAAGTGAGAACACGTGTGGCTTTATTAATCGGCTCAGGGAGTCACCAGCTAGGCAGCAGTTGTCAAGGAAGATTAAATAAATTGCAGCTTGACAGCATAGAAATGATGGTGATTTGTTTTTAGCAATAAGTGTTTTGCTTCATAAGAGAAAATCTAATGTTTAAAAATTCCATTCTTACATTGACTCCAATTGTTCCATGGGAGCAGAATTCAAAATGATTTCAAAAATTCAGTTTTTGAGAAAAAATTCTGATATTTGGCAAACTTCATCAATCATGACTCTAAAATATGATCAATTTTTTTCAGGAAGATTGAAAATGTATTTATCAAGAATTGGCTGGTATATGTTTACAGTACTGTTTACAGTCAAAGGTTTTCATGCACTGATGGCTCAATTTTTCAAATATCGAAGCGCTGGGTGGTATTTTTGTGGAGGACGATCTGAAGATTCAATACAGCAAATTTGGTGACAATTGAGCAAAAATTGTGGGGCAAGAAAAGTTTTATAAATTTTACTGTTTTTGAAAAAAAAACAGAGCGATAGACTTCATAATTTGTACTAAGTTTAAGTGGACAAACGTTTCTTAAGTATTGTAGCTACATTTTGGTGAAAGTTGCAAATCTGTAGCGCATATAATTGATTTGTTGTGAATTTTCAAAATTTTGAATTTTAGAGGCTTGCTGTAGCGCCACCATCAGGACTATTGGCCTGTTTTTGCAGCTGAGGCAATCTGGCATGGGACTGCACCTTTGTGGAAAGTTTGGTGATTTTTCATGTCTTCGAAGTAGAATTTCCTAGGAAGAAGAAGAAGAAGAAGAATACTTTCGCTGCCTGGCCCCAAATGACCCTCCTTTCCCTCTTGATTTTTCATTTAAATAATGATTTTTCACATTATTTTATGGTAGCTATAGCAGGTTTCAAGTCTCTTTCGATATAACACGATGTTCATTTTTGTAAATTATGGTCCCATATAGACTAGAATAGAGGATAAAGCCAGAATATGCTTTAGGGGTGTGGCTGTCCTCTGGTCCTCGTCTGATATGGTCAGATCCAGAGCCACGGTCCTCCATGGATCTTCAATACAAGCTCTCGTCCAACAGAAATCACATCCGGTTTCAAAATGACAACCTGGCGCAATACAAATTGCCAGAATCGAGGCTTCCACTATGGTGTGCTGAAACCAATGAATGACGTCACGGTAGCTTCGTCCATCTTTTTATACAGTTTATGGGGGGAGCCGGTACGAAAGTAAAGTGGTACAAAAGTAACACAGCAATTTACTCCAGGCCATCTGCACTTCGATGCGCCATATTATGTCAGCACGTACAGCACGCAACACTCTCCAGAACCGGGGAAAATCTTGAGGTTTCGTCACTTTCCTGCGAAACTAGACCGGGAAGACTGTTTTCCACAGTGGTGAGTAAATTCAGACAAACTGTAAACTTTTTTGATTTGAAGATTGTCTTGATCGCTCCATGTGTCATATTTATGATTAAACGATAGGTCATTTAGTTTTGTAACATATCCTGAAGTTTTAAATGTCTGATTTTTTCAATTTATAAGCAATCCTGGTTCAAATGTTAGGAGTCACTGTCGGGAAGAAAGTAAAAACTGTTACGTTTGTCCCCTTCTGCTAATGCGGCTGCATTTTGCCAGGTTGACCAGCAGGTTTACAAAAGTTTTAATGTCATTTTTTCATCAAAATAAATTAATTCATTCAAAATGAAATGTTTGTTTTTTTTTTTTAGTTAAAGTGCATTGTATATTTACAATTGCATGTTAGCAAAGACATTGTTTGATATTTTTTTTCATGAAAAACAAAAAGATAATTTGTTCACGTTATTTTTGTCCCGCCAGTGTGTTATTTTCATCCCGACTGGCAGGGTATAAAGTAACAACGCACAACTTCTGTTCAACATCAAACTATGCTGAAGTCAATATATATTGGGATGATTTAGCACCTGATATTGACAGAGCACACTGTAAAGTAGTTAATCACTCCAAAAAAATTTTTTCGGTCCAAAACGTTATCTTTTAAAATGACGTTTATGTGAGAAGTGTTACTTTCATACCAGCTCTCCCCTGCTTTGTGCATGTGCCCAGGGAAAATAAAAAGCCCACACTAGCTGAGTGCCGAAAATTTTGCGAAGTAACTCTTCTACTCTTTGGTTGTTTCAGGGTGGATAATCAACGTTAAGGTGCATTACCGCCACGCACTATTGGCCCGTTTCCACCTCAGGAACTTCGGGGTAATTTTATGGGGCCAGGGCTGTTGTTACGTGTCTCCACCGCCAGAACCACCTCTGAAGAACAGAGTTCCGGAACTTTTACAGGGGCTAAAAAGTCCCTGCCTCGGAGAAGGTGCTCCAAACCCGAAAAAGTCCTGGGGGCTTGGGGGTTTACTTGGCGCTGATTGGATTTACTCAGGGCGGGATGTAACGTCAACAGAAAGCGAAAAAATTGCTGGCATTTTTAAAGCTCAGCAGACGACGAGGAGTTGCATTTTTAAAAGGACGTCACAAAACTTTACAAGAACCTTCCTCCTACTTTGCCCTCTCGGTGGGGACATGGCATTTGAGAGGGCCAGTGAGAGGATGTTCCTGTAGTAATTCCTGCCCCCAAAATACTACCAGGAACTTCCTCGGTGGAAACGGGCCTGATGGTGACATAAGGTCTAGAGTGACTATCTTCAATATACAAAAAAAAAAAAAAAAACGAATCCACAATTCTCCTTTTCAACAATTTTTGGGCTGGGCACCCTATAAACGCGAATGTCACTGAGTGAGTGAATGAGTGAGTGAGTGCCTGAGTGATCAAGTTCAACGATTGGCTGGCAGGCAGGGAAGAAGTTCAGCGATTAGTCAGCCGGCGGGGAAGAACTTCAATGATTGATTAGCAGGCGATTGGTGGGCCGGCTGTCAAGCGATTGGTCGGCCCACAGGGAAGAACTTCAACGATTGGCTGGCTGGCTGGCCGTGGAATTGAACGCGCCACACACATTTATGCTTGTGATTATCCCGTCCTGCGTCAAACATCCTTCAGTCCAACATGGGAATTAACTTACACGATGTTAAAAAAAATTGATATATATTGTTACTGTGACTTTAGCTGGACTATTTACATAGTTATTTATGATGCCCCGACTGGTTTCCAAATTACCTTTTACCCTTGCACATTCATGAGTTGGTTCGCTTCAACGGAAGTGGTTGCGGTAGCCACTTTAATTGTAGCCTATATAACAGCAAATTCTTCACTACGTTGTTGTACTACGCCAATATAATATGACCAGTAGCCTACTTGAATCCAGTCTAGCAACAGGCTGCAATAATCAGACAAGTGCACAGTTAAAACACTTTTATGTAGGCCTACAAATAGAATGTTCACAATGAGCAATTTTTGACGCCAGTGAATGTTTCTTGGTGGTATTGGTTGCCATTTTGCAAAAATTACTGTGTATTTTTTTCTAATAGACAGCAAAAGGTGGATTAAATAGTAATATAGTGGATGCATATGCTGCCCTTGCCCTAGCTAGCATCCAAGTCGTTTAAAAAGTTCCATTCGATTTTGTTGCATTACAAGCACAATCCGACCATTATTAGGCTATTCTTCTTTCACGCTAGATTGGTTCGGTTTGTTTCAGTCCTCCAAGCTTGTTTTCTCTGGTACTGGTTGCGATTTCCAGAGAGATAGAGGAATGTAACACATCGTACCTATCTAGCGTGAGAGAATAACAATGATCGGAATGTGTTTTTCAATTTCTCTATTCAATCTCGCAACCGATACGACAGTTAACAAGCATGGAGGACAGTATTGGTTGCGAGGCTGAATAGGGAAATTAAAAACAAGTTCCGACCATTGTTAAGAATCTTTCACGATAGATTGGTAAGATGTGTTACATTCCTCTATCTCCCTTTTGAATTTTGCAGCCGGTACCTGGATTATTTCTGAGAGAAATTGGGTACAATTAAGGGACTTGGGATACATTATTGTACAGAGGTGTACACATACTTCGTTACATCACTTAAGTAGGTTTTTTTTTTTGAGGATGTGTACTTTACTTCAGTTTTTTTTTTCTTACCGGGACTTTTACTTTTACTGTCCTACATTTAAAAGATAAAAAGTCCACTTTCACACTGACCACTTCCTTACAAATTAAAACATGAATGTAATTCATCATTTAAGGATTATCTGGATTTGGTGGTTTCGAGAAGAACAATGATTTTTGACAGGGTATCTTTGTGCAGATGTGTCCGTCAGCGGACATGGAGCTGCAAATTTATGCCCGCAGTTACAATATTCTATCACTAGATGGTGTACCCGGATCAGTTATTGAATATTAACAATCAAGCCAAGCTTGCGGTTTAGAATATGTACGAATTTACTCCAATACCTGTTTTTTTCAGGAATTACCTGAATAAATCTTCTCTGCCAAGCCTAATGTGCTAACTGCTCAATATACTTGACTATAGTGTCTATCCAGCAGCTAAACAAAATTATCTCTTGCAACAGAAATTCTCGTTGTCCTCTGCAGCAACCACTGCAGCTAAAGTGAGCCAATGGTATCTCAATTAGTTGGCTGGTTAAGAAAAATCAGTTTTCTGCAGCAAAAATTCGACATGGTATTGATACAATGTAATTCTACTGTTAATTATAGTCAATTGTAGCGGTTTTTAAACTGCCAGTAAACTATTCAAATGTATAGCATGCTTTTCATATGCTTTCCTTACTCAAGACCCCCTCACCCCCCCCCTCCCACTCCCTTACACACTCACTCCCTGACTCACATACGCTCACTCACACTCTTGCACACTCCCACACTGTCACTCTCCCACTCTCCCACTCTCCCCACCCACTTTGTAAATAATTTTTCAGCTCCGTTCATTACTAAACTTGCACTTCATATAATTGCGTGAGATTTGCCTCACTTACCACCCTTTTCTTGGGCCTAAATTCTCATACAGCACTTGGCGGCCCAGCCATATACTAGGTTGCATCTAGTCTTGTTTTTTCTATTTCCCTAGCGCCTAACTTCCTCGAAACATGCCTGTAGCCTACACAGCTAGTTAACATGCATTTGGCTCTCGCCAAAACCTTTTTCTAAAATTTCTTGGATTTCTCCCTTCACTTCCATAATTCCAAGAAATTCCCTCCCTGCAGGGACCACCATTCTTTCCGTCTTTGATTCAATTTCTTTTGCGCAATTAATGATCATTGCATTGAAAGCCAAAAATGTACCTAAATGTCTTCGTCCAACAAACTGCGGCAAAATTCTTGGCACCAGAAGCAATGTAGTGGTACCCAAAAGCCCTCACCATATAACTCGAAAAATATTCTGTCCGGTAACTTTTTTGAATTGAAGCAAAACCACCATGCTGTCTTACTCCTTTCTGTCTCGCTATGCGCCGAGCAGCGCAAACTCCCTCTATTGCCAAGAAATAATGAACATTAACAGAATAAGACACACCTCCAATTACATCCTTTTTAACTGCTGATATATTTTAAGACATATAATTTGAGAAAGATCAAATTATTTTATTTTGAAGTGATTTTCCCTTGTTTCGTCGTCCTATATTCAATTATCACAATTCCACCTCTACATACCCTGCCATCCTTTACGTCCTCAGTTCAATTTTTGACAAACTTCCTGACGAAATGATTATCACAGAATACACGATTGTTTTCCCATCTATTTCCGACCACCTTGATCACTACAACAAACAGCCCTTCATCAGTTTCATTGCCACTTCTTACCTCCTTCCACCTCATCACTCTTCACTTGCTCAAATTCAAAATTTCGAGCAAAAGACTCCTGTCTAATAATCAAACAAAACATTATACTTTCGAAATTCGTGCCTTCCACTCTACCCGCTCACCCCATCTCTGCGCTCTCCTCAGCGGAGCAAACCCTCTATATGGGTCATTCCATGCCAAATCACCTAATGGTCCCCAGGTGACCCTCTTAGATTTTGCTGAAACTCCATGAAAATGTTCATTTATGCAAATAACGAACACAGAAAATTTCAGGGCAAAAGTCCAAGCCGTTTTGAAATTACGGCCGTCCGAAAATCTGGCCTGACCCCCCCTCTTTCGCCGTTGCGCGCTGCGTCGCGGATTTTTTTCATTTTCAAATGATCATATTTTTGGATTTGAAAAAGCTACAAAGCTGAAAATTGCTAACTGAGGTAATTTGCACACAAGCTTTCAGAATCGGTAATCAAAAACATCTCATATCTTGCTTCCTTTTGAAGATATGGGCACCTGAAAATGAAAGTTTTTTCTAGCGGAAATTATTTTTGCGATTTTTAGGCTTACCTGGTGCCCGAACTATTGATCTGAGGATACCCAAATTGCTGATACATAATCTCTACATACAGCTAAATAACTCCCTGCAAGCATAGACTTATAAAACAATCAGTAAAGGTATGGCTAGGGTCCAAAGCCGGACTTTCACAAAAATCACCCCTATTCAGGGGGTCGGTTGACCTTGTGAACAGTTACTCTGGGTAATGAAATTTGCACCACAGAATTATATGTATCTGACCTTTATATGTACCAAATTTCATTGATGCGACTTAACTCCTTCATAGTTCGGCAGTGTTTCAAAGAAACCCACTAATTTGATCAAATTACACCATTTAGCTGTACATTACAATGTCTTCGGTAGGTGTGAAAGGGCAAAGGGCCTGAAATTTTCTGTGTGTTCGTTATTTGCATATATGAACATTTTCATGGAGTTTCAGAAAAATCTAAGAGGGTCACCTGGGGACTTTCCTGAAAATTAGGTGATTTGGCATGGAATGACCCATATGGGGGTTTATGAGGATTATCAGGAAATTATCACAAGGAAAGGGAACACTGCTGCCATCAACAGGGCGAGGGAGGTGGCCTGGCAGAATATCGCCTACAAGCTACATGCATAAGTGACACAAAAATCATTCAATAGGTTGTACTATATACTGTAATAAAAATATTCAGCATGAAATGAACAAAATGAATGTAGATAGGCTTACTGAATTTCACCATATTAATTTATTTTCGAAAGTGATACCACATTTGTCAACTGATTGCTGCGAAAATTTTAGATAATTTGCTAGCCAATTGGAATTTTATTATTTTTTTTAAAAGTTCAATTTTGTCTTTATTGGAATGATCATATTTATTTTTGAATAGATAATTTTTTTTATGAATTGAAGCACTGATTACTAAAACCCCACAAGTCAAGTCAAGTGTGACTTATGGGGTTTTAGTAATAGGTGCTTCAATTATATTTATGTTTTACATATTATTATCATTACATGACAGTTGTGAGTGTGTAAATCCACTGGCAGAACTGTCTTTTGGGTGTCTGTTCCAGTCTATTGGACATTCTTTGAACATAGATGAAGCTAATCCTCACCTCAAACCTGCTACGGGGCAGGATTGCCCTGCAGCTTAAATCACCATGGTTACTAGGCTGGGATTCACATTAACCAGCTTGATGGAATGGAGATGTGGCTTAGGTTGATGGAACAGAAATCTGAGCTTAGCTGGATGTACCAGGCTAAGCCAGAACCATAGTTTCCATGGTTACCGATGCGGGGCTAATCTCAGCCACTTTGATGGAACTGAACTCTCGCTATCATAAGCCATTTAAGTCTGGATTTTCCTTTAGCCTGCTTGATGGAATATCCCACGTATACATTTTCAAGTCCCCCCAGGAATCCGCGATTCCGCGATCTCAGAATTTACCGCAGATTTCAAAGCAGTCCGCGGAAATCAAAGTAGTCCGCGGAATATAGGGCGAGGTGCAGAATTTTATATTTTACATGTATTTTTCATCCCGGCCGCTAGATTTCGCGGTCAGATAAACGGGATCTAAGACTAATATAAACTAGAATAAAGTATAAAGCCAGAATATGCTTCTGGGGCGTCGCTATCCTCTGGTCCTCGTCCGATACGGTCAGATCCAGAGCCACGTTCCTCCTCACTTCTTCATCTTCGAACCAGTGGGTGACATCACGGTAGCTTCATCCATCTTTTTATACAGTCTATGGTATGCAGTAACGTCTACAATATCCTGAGGATACAGTGAATAGTGTACACTTGGTTTAAATCTTTACTTCGATCTTTGGCACTTGTTCAGTTACTAAGCCTCGTTCACCCATAGTTTGGTGAAATGTTTTGCACTTTATAAGTTATGCGAATAAATCAGCTCAAGAGGGACAAAAAAATATTGATGCTACTTATTTTATAACCACAATGTTTCGCAGTGTTTTGGTATTGCAAATAATTTTATAAGAGAATTTTTGCTTCATTATTACATAAATGTGCTTTATAACTGGTCATTTTAGGTTTTTTTTTTAATGCCCGCGGAAAATCAACTTTCAAGCCGCGGAATCAAGAATTGCTCTCCGCAGAATCAGGAATGTTCTCCGCGGAATCAACACTTTTTCTCCGCAGATTCCAGGGGGGACTAATTTTCCCATTCAAAGAAAATGCATACAAAGGAAATTAAGTTTGACTCCACTGGAACAGATTTGGGTCCGATAAAAAAAGCAAATAAACATGATTATAAATGCAAAGATAAAGTAAAAAAAATGGTAAAGTATAAACAACAAACACCCCAACAATTATTTATATAAGAACTATGCTTCCACTGCTCGCAAAATTCTCATGCATCGACAAGTTTTGAACCCAAATCTCCCCCTACATAGCACAGCAATTAGTCCACTGAGCTATTTAACTAGACAATATTGGTCAAGCTTCACTGTGGATTTGATGAGTGAATAAGCAAAGCACGTCATACAGATTAGCCGCTGCATTGTACTGCTGCGCTCTTGCAGTACTTGCGCATAATGGTGCATGGATTTTTTTCAAATGACCACTTAGAAAAAGACTGTTGAATATTTAGTGAACAATTATTGGGATAATATCCAAAATAAACTGCCTTAGCGACTGTATTGCCATGCTCATTGCGGCGCTCTTTGAGTCTTAGTGCATAATGTCGCTTGGTAGCCAGAACGCAGATAAAGTACCAACCACAATTCCAATGAAGTTGGGACGTTGTGTAAAAGGTGAATATAAACAGAATACAATGATGTCTAAATCTCATAAACCCACATTTTATTCACAATGGAGCGTAGACAACATATTAGATGTCGAAAGTGAGACAATTTACCATTTCATGAAAAATATTGGCTCATTTTGAATATAATGGCAGCAACACATCTCGAAAAGGATGGGACAGGGCTGTGTTTACCATTGTGTAACATCCCTTTTTCTTTTAACAACAGTCTGTAAACGTCTAGGAAATGAGGAGATCATTTGCTGGAGTTTTGGGAGAGGAATGTTGTCCCTCTCTTGTAAGTTGTAGGATTCTAGCTGCTCAACAGGCCTGGGTCTTCTTTGCCAGATTTTCCATTTTATGATGCGCCAAAAATTTTTACTGGTGAAAAGTCTGGACTGCAGACAGGCCATTTCAGCACCCGGACTCCTCTACTGAGAAGCCATGCTGTTCTGATGGATGCAGTGAGTGGTTTAGCATTGTCTTGCTGAAATATGCGAGACCTTCCCTAGAAGAGACGGTGTCTGTATGGTGATATATGTGGTAAAACCTCTGTATATTGATAGTCCCTCTGTAGCATTGATAGTACCTTCTAGATCTGTTAGCTGCCCACACCATAGGCACTAATGCAACCCCATACCATCAGAGATGCAGGCTTTTGGACTGCGCACTGATAACAAGCCAGATGGTCCCTCTTCTCTTTAGTCAGCATGACACAGCGTCCATGGTTTCTAAAAAGAATTTCAAACATTTGATTCATCTGACCACAGAGCAGTTTTCTATTTTGCCTTAATCCATTTTAAATGAGCTTTGGCCCAGAGAAGACAGCAGCGTTTCTGGATCGTGTTCACATATGGCTTCTTCTTTGCATGATGCAGCAAAAATTAGCATTTGTAGATTGCACAGCGAACTGTGTCCACAGACAATGATTTCTGGAGATGTTTCTGTGCACATGCAGTGAATTCCAGTGCAGAATCTTGACTGTTTTTAATGCAGTGCCACCTGAGGGCCCGAAGATCACGAGCATCCGATACTGACCTTCGGCCTTGTCCCTTGTGCAAAGAGATTTTCCACTATTTTTAGATGCAGTTTTTTACAGATTGGTGCACATCTGCCCATCTTTACTTCAAAACTCTGCCTCTCTAAAATGCTGTTTTTATACCTAGTCATGTTATTGACCTGTTGCCAATGAACCTAATTAGTAGCTAAATACTTTTCCAGCTGTTTTTTAATAGTAAAACTTACAACCCCAATTCTGAAATAGTTGGGACAAAGTGTAAATTGTGAATAAAATCAAAACGCAATGACTTTCAAATCACACCTGCCAGTATTTTATCTACAATAGAACAGATAGCATAGTGTTGAAGCAGAAATTTTACAATTTTATCCACAAAATGAGCTCATTTCAAATTTGATGGCTTCTACAGGCCTCAAAAAAGTTGGGACAGGGGCCTGTTTAGCATGGTGTAGCATTCCCTATCCTTAACACAGAGTGGAGGCCTCTGGGCATTGAGGAGACAAGTTTCTTGAGTTTAGTCATTGGAATTTGATTACTCTTGTTTAATACAGGCTGGAGAGTTTTGGGTCTCCTTTGACGGACTTTTCGTTTCATTACGCTCCAAATGTTCTCAATTGGTGAAAAAGATCAGGACTGCAGGCAGGCCAGTTCAGCACAAAGACTCTTCTACTACGAAGCCATGCTGTTGTAATAGCTGCAGTGTGTGGTTTTGCATTGTCCTACAGAAATATATAAGGCCTTCCCTGGAATAGATGTCTTTTGGAGGGGAGCACATGTTGCTCTAAAACCTTTATATACCTTTTAGCATTCATGGTGCTTTTTTAAACATGCAAGTATCCCACACCATATGAACTAATGCATCACTATATCATTAGAGATGCTGGTTTTGAACTGAATGCTGATTTCAGGAGGGTGGTCTTTCTACTCTTTAGCCTGGAGTATACAACGCCCATGATTTCTAGCAAAAATGCCAAATTTGGACTCGTTTGACACCAGGACACTTTGCTACAGTCCATTTTAAATCAGCCTTAGCCCACAGAAGACGGCAGCGCTTTTGGATCATGCTCAACAATGGCTTCCTTTTTGTATGATAGCATTTAAGGTGGCATCTGTGGATGGCACGGCAGACTGTATTTACAGACAGTATTCCTGGGCCCATTTAGTAATGTCAATGACAGAATCATGCCGGTGAGTGATGCAGTGGCATCTGAGGGCCTGAAGATCGTGGGCATCCAGTAAAGGTCTTCGGCCTTGTCCCTTACACTCAGAGATTTTTCCAGTTTCTCTGAATCTTTTGATTATGTTACATGGTTTCATCCATTTACATTTTCCAATCGGACAGCTGTCTATCTTTTTACAGCGAGTTGAGTGACCGTGCTGCAAAAACAGGAATACGTACTTGTTGCCAAAATTACCTTCATTCGCTGAAGAGTTCTGAAATGCCGTCGCCGAGTGCCGGTGTATACACCTAATTATAATCAAATTATTTTTCTGTACTGAATGTAGCCCATTATTCTGTCACTTTTAGATTTCATGGGGGAGAGAAGCTGTGTCTTCAATTGCCACTTGATTGTTCTTGAATTGGAAAAAATTGTTAATAAAGGAAAACCATCTAGAATTAGCCAGGACTAATTACTTTCAATAAAAGGAGGGATATTAGCCCCGGAATTTTCAGGTCTACCGACGCGCCTGGCTACGTCAGCTCAACTGCCTGTACCTCTGGATGAAAGTGATAGCTAAACATTGGCTATTGAAATGAACAACATTTTCCCCAGACCAGAAGGGCATTTTTCAAAGCAGGATCAGTGAGTTAGCTACACAACTGAGGAGAGAAATTTTTACATCACTCCATGCTCCACATCTGTGATGGTTCTGGAACTTGTGCGATAATTATCCAGCTAGCAAAGTAATTCTGATTTTGTGAAACAGGACCCCGGTGCAGTATGCACAAATGTGGGCTGACTAAATTACCTGGAAAACTGTACTGAGAGTGAAAACCTGGAGAGGACTTCAGATTTGGACTTCAGACTTGGGATGGTTCTCCAGGTTTTACCTCCCAAATCTCTTTGAGGGAGGTCATAATGAGGGGGCGGGTGGGGGGGGGGGAGGGGGGTTCAATGGGTTTTTAAAAAATGTGATTCTGCCCCCCTCCTCCCTCACATTTAACAAGCCAATTATTGAGAAAATATTTTGGAAATACATACATTCATTCACTATCCCACACCCCCACAACCCCTCTCAATAGGCCTTTCTGACCTGTCAATCAAGCGCAGAATGACGACCAATCGGATTTACTCATCTTACTATGGTCCTGCCAACCCCAAAAACATCGCCATTTTATCCCATATTCAATGCAGTCATGAGCTGCGTTTAACTAAGAGGCAAGGTGTTTCACTTTATCAAAAATCATTCTTAGATGCACTCTGGGAACGTATCATACCGAGGGAAAATACCCTGCCCGGCAACAGGGAGCTCAATTAATCCTTTTTCCAAGGCCAAAAATGCAGTTGGAAAAGTGTTTGCGATGGATTAAGGCATGTGGAAGGCCTCCCACTCAACTCAATCTGAACAAGATAAACAAACATACGGCTGTTTGCTCAAAGGAAATCAAATACATTTTTTTTTTTTTTGCCATTTTGCTTTCACTAGTTAGTTACCAACAATCAATGCATATGTTTTGCTGAGGAGACAGAATTACAACAATGACATCATCGATGCATATGGTAACATTGTTTTACATAACATTGCTTTACCCCAGTGGAGTTCTGCATGCAATTCAGTTCAATTCAATTTATTTGTATAACGCTTGTCACAGACAGACTGTCACAAAGACGCTTTACAGTGAGAGATGAAGTAAATGAAAGGGCAGTGCCCAGCCTATTCCCCACTACAGCTAATGAGGCTACAAACTCCCAGTAGGGAGAAAAATCCTCAAACAGTAGTGAGAAAAAACTCCTCAGTGGGAAAAAATCTCAGGAGGAACCTTTTTTCAGCCTCAGGCCGAGCTGTCAATTTGCTCTTCAGGTGAAAGGAGCTGGTAATCAATGGTGAATGAGGTTTTGTGTGTGCGATGGTGCTGGAAGTGACAAGTCAAGAGCTTCTCCAATAGTCGTCATAGCTACCATAGTTTCACTAGCTAGCAAGCTGTACCAAAGCGATAGCTTTTAAACTCACTAGCAAGCTAGCAAACGTCTCAGAAATCTGCAAGCACACTTGGGTTGCGGTTGCACAACGCCGCAATGCCTCGGATAAGTTCAAGCATATTACAGCTAGCTAAGTCAGTAAAGTTTGGGCAAAAACCAAATCATATCGCTTTAATGTGATGATCATTTACAAAGATTTTCCTTAGTTAAAATTAGCTAGCATACTAACTGCCTGGGTGACTACATCCCAAGAGCAACGTCAGTTCATACGCGATGGCCCCACTAATCTATACAGAATAACAGTGAAAGGCACACAATACATAGCCGTCATAACATTATCAGTAAGGCTCCGTGCATACATGCGCTACCCAGAAGCTGATTGGTTGGTATGCAAATGAGAAACATTGTTTTTGTTTGTGCCCCTAATAAGTGACGTCCTAGCTGAAGATTCGCCTTGATGAGACGCTGACAGATTGCATTTTAATTTTCATTGTGCCCCAAAAAGAGCATGGTGACATGTATTTGAAAATACAATGGACTGGGAGGTACTGTTTCCCTTACTGCGTTTGAATATTGTCCCATGTATTGCAGGATAAGTCTTTGAAAATGAAATGTCAAATGCCGTTATCATTATCATATCAAAGTGATTTGAAAACAGCATTTTCATTGACCCTAAAAGAGCATGATGACATGTAAATACAATAGACTAGGAGCTGCTGTTTGGCTTATGGCATTTGAATATTGTCCACAGTAATGCAGGTTAAGTCTTTGCAAATTAAATGTTGTATGCCATTTTCAATATCATTTTCAAATAGTCAGAAAATAGCATTTACATTTTCATGTTGACCCTAAAAGAGCGTGCTGACATGTAAATCTAAATGCAATAGGCTGGGGGTGCTGTTTTGCTTTTTGCATTTGAATATTCTTCACTGTATTGCGGGGTATGACTTTGAAAATTAAATGTCAAACAGCTTTTCATTATCATTTGAACACAGTCATAGATTTCCCACAGAGTATGTGAAAATGAAAGAGATAATTGGATTAATGCATTTTAAATGTAATATTGTCTCAAATAACTCATTCATAAGTGGAAAATTATAATGCAATAGTGGAATTACATTTTCATTTGAATATTGTCCCCTGTGGGCTTCCATAACTACAGTAACCAAAGTGGGTGGAGGTGGTTGGAGTGAGGTTGGAATTGTCCATTTCAGAACCACCCAAAAGCCCTTGTCCATGTGCACCCTCACAAGGTCCGCAAATGTGGTGTGTTCTACCTCACGTACACCCAGTGCGTTTTATTCTGCCTCAGGTGTGCTGATGGAACCCATTAAACACGTGGATTCAGTCAGGGGTGGCCTTAGGAGAGATTTTAAACCAAGTCAAGAGCATTTATCCAGCTAATTGAATAATCCTGCTTCCTGAAACGGGGGTAAGATCTCTTACCTTTGAAAAGCTGCCTTCCTGATCACATTCTTTGTTATCTCAGGTTGGCTTCTGGTACAATTAGTGCCACTCATGCTGCAGAGACATACTCGTTGTCAGAAGTACTGTCACGTGTTACCATGCAGATGGGTCAAATAAATAATTAAATAAATAAACAAATAAATCAATAAAATAAAATAAAACAGACCGGTGCTAATGGAATACTTAACAGACACCTAAACCAGTACATGGGGTATGGTTAAACTTGACGCTAGGACTGCACCAGCAACTAGAGGGCTCTCGGTAGAGGTAATATCTCCGCCACGCCGTATATCTGTTCTTTAGTTGACAGAAAATGTTCCGATCACTTCTGAAATTTAATCAACCTTTCCTTTGACAACCACCTATTACCCTGCCAAATTTCGAGCCAAACCATCTATAACCTTTTGAGTTATCTAGACAGAAATATCACATAGACCCGCATGAGACAGATAGGCTACATGGAAATTCTTCCGGATCCAGAATCCAGAATATGTTCCGGATCCCTTCCAAAATTGAATCAGCTCATCCTTGGATTACCGCCTATCATCCTGCCAAATTTCGGGCCAAACCATGCATAACGTTTTTGAGTTTTCCTGATAACACACTTACAGACGGACAGACAAACGGGGTGAAAACATAACCTCCTGGGCGGAGGTAGTGAACTAATCATCTTAACACTAAATTCATGCCGACTAGTCGCGAAAAGACCCGTGAACAAGGCATCAACAGTTCTGGCTGATGTGATAGGGTTGATGACACCAGGGATTATACTTTTTATATTATGGCCCACGATTTGGCAACGTCCATAGTATATTTCCAGTTAGTGCAGTCCATTTAACAAGCTGCCTTTAAAAATGTCGAAATATTCGTTGAATTTAATAATAACCAGTTGCGGAGTCGTTTAATTTATTAGAATAGCGGTAATGGGAATTACATCCTCTCAAATTATTTGCTATTTCATTCCATACAAATTGTAACAGCTCGATCAACTTCAAGTTATTCATGTTGTCGTACAGTAGATTATTGCAGCAGTCACCGCTGCTTGGTGAAAAAGCAGTTTTAAAATGCGATTTTCAGTATTTCTCTGCAGGGCAACTGGCAGACAATCCATGAGGCCTAACATCTCTGCGATGAAAATATGTAACACTATGAACAACAATTAAAATGCTTCAGTCATTTTTCCGTACACTATTTGAGATGAGCAAAAAAATAATAATTCTGTTAAGGCGCGATATAATTCCGAAATGGGCCAGCGAACTGTGCCCAGAAACTTGTGGAAAACTGTAAGTGTATAAACCAGCCCACCTGTTGCATCCCGCTCTA
The DNA here is from genome assembly GCA_029721435.1 of Gymnothorax reevesii. NCBI lineage: Eukaryota > Metazoa > Chordata > Actinopteri > Anguilliformes > Muraenidae > Gymnothorax > Gymnothorax reevesii. The sequence continues at coordinate 13,491,806 of CM056577.1, read as the reverse complement.
TGATCATATCAAGTTATGATTCATAAATAATATTGAATACAATAATGCAATAGATATTTTAGTTAGGGTTATCAAAGTGGCCGTTATGAAACATCTATTGCTTAGATTACTCACCTGAAAATGTCCGGATGGATCTTTTGAAGTTATTTTTATTGCAATAAAATATTAACCAGCCGCTCAGCTGTTACAGTGCATCAGCATTGGCGATTCCGGTGCCTGGCTGCTAAGATGCGCAGTCGATTTTGACAGCACAGTCTAAGGCCGTGCGAGAGGCTAATTTTAACGTCGTTCTTTACAAGAAGATTTAAAACATTTCTCGGCGATTTCACGACATAATTACTCGTCCAAAAGCGAGAGAAGGTAGCGGAGAGGGAAGCAAGGTCTATGCGGTAACCAAAGGGAAAGCGGGTGTCTCGTATTCCTATCGCCTCTCTCCGTTGGCTACTCCTCCTATTCTCTTTGTATTTAACGACAGCGTGAGACCGGCCTGCTTGGCGGCCTCTTCCTCTGTTCTATGCGGCAGTGATGTCTGTCCGTCCGTCCCTGTCTCGACAGGGCTTTGCAATAATTAATGACTCTGCGTGCGGCGCATGACAGAAGAGGGCTCTCTTCGTTGTGGCTCGACTGCTATTGCCCGAAGGGTTGTTTGCGGGAAGCTGGGTGGGAGATGTGGAGTCTGAAGTGAACTGACTTCGAAATTGCCTAATATATGTTGATTTGAGCGCTATTCGTCGCTGAGTCGGCGATATTGGCGCGGCAGGCTTCTTTCGCTCGGGCCACACTATGTCTCCCGAATTTTGACGCCGGACTGCGCAGGGTTCACCAGTCATTTCGATACGTTAATGGCCATTTTCAAACGGAAATCCCCTCAAACTGACATGAATGGTACCAAAGTCCATGCGACGATCCGCGCACGTCAGGCAACCGGGCAATGACGACCAATTTTGATGAAGCAACCCAACACACCATAACCTGCAAACGTAGCGCCAAATTCTAAGAAAAAATAAATAAAGAATAAAAACTGATGATGCGAAAGGACAACGGCGTAATGTAAACTGAGAAATGAATCCGTTAATTGCAATGAGAGTAATAGGCTATGCATAGGCTAAATAAAAAAGTAAGACGCAATGCGTTCACTTTATGTGTTTATCTCAAAAGCTGGCCAATGGATCAACAGCACGCAAATAGCCTACCACGATATTAGAGGAGACCGGGGTTACTTTGTCATGATTTTGTATTTGGCTCCATAACTCTTTGTTGTTTAAACTTAGAGAAATGCCTTTACGGTATATGCTTAGTGGAGAATGTCGCCTACAAAACTTGTATCGATACAATCTCAGTATAACATATATTTACGTCACAATATTTAATTTTCGAGATATCAGAAACATGCCGAAGTAACCCCATACCCGGGGTTAGGCTACTTCGTCAGATGGGTGGGGTAAAATTGTCATAGTTGGCAATCAGCTGAAGCTGAAAAAGACGGTCCAATATTCTCATTACAGAAATGGTGAGAACTGTTTAATTTTAAAACGAACCAACACAAGCTATGATTTATGCATAATCACCATCAGAGTTGCAGTTATTATATGTAGGCGAGCCCTCTGACATTTGCACAGTCCTCATGTGCCCACCCTTTGTATGACAAGGAATGGACCCACTCCTCTCCACCTTTGGTGTTATGATTCTGTATCTGTCAGGTTCTGCATTAACTGTATTATTTTTCATGTTTATTCATCCATTCCATTACTGCATTGCACATTGTCTCCCCTGTAATGTCTGATGTGATTTGTGTTATCATGCCAGTGCACTCTCCTGTCTGCGTGCAGACACGCTTCCGGTGATTTCGGAAGTTTTCCGGTATTTCACGAACTTCCTTCTAGTCTCGTTTTACCTTCCTTCCCGCTTTTCTGAAATTAACATGTTAATTAACTTCTAGACTGTTAAGTTAGTACTGGTAATTTTACTGTAGACTAATCCCTTTATCTATACATAAACTAAACTAACCAACTAATATTCATGTATTTTGACTAGGTGTGTAGATATCACTGTTTACTAATATAACTAATCCTGCCCTGCTCTGCTCTGTAAATCCGCCCCTTTTACTTTCCCTGTGCTCTGCTTTGATTACTGCTTACGCATCTCAGATGCACTTTTCTCTCTGTCCTGGAATCTTAACTGTGCGCTTAAACTCCTTGACCGGAGCTGTTTATCTGGTGTACAGGTGTACTGCAGGAGTCCATTTCTGTTCCACAAGGTATTATGTACCCTTTAGGGCAGGGGTCCCCAATCTTTCCCAGAAAGGGCCGGTGTGGGTGCAGGCTTTCATTGCTACCAAGCAATTACACACTAGATACTACTAATCAACCCCTGTACTCTTTGCTAATAAGCTTAATTAGTAGCATCAGGTGTGTAGCTGCTTGGCTACAATGAAAGCCTGTACCCACACCAGCCCTTTCTGGGAAAGATTGGGGACCCCTGCTTTAGGGCTAATTATAGGACCTCATGGTACCTGTGTGAACCTTTTTAGGGTCTAAAAGGTACTTTTATGTTCCAAAACAAATAAAAACCCACTTCTAAGGTACAGCAGTGGTACCTTTGGGGGAACTGCTCAAAAAGTAGCTTTTAGACCCTAAAAAGGTTCACACAGGTACCTTGAGGTCCTATAATTAGCCTTAAAGGGTACATAAGGGCTGAATGTACCTTGGGGAATCGAAATGGACTCCTGCTTTACCCCTATTTCTGAGAGTGTAGGCTGTCTGCCTGGATCCTGTCCGCATTTTGGTCTTTGCCCATTGTTTGTGGTTTAGGACTTCCCCATGTGTGCTTACCTCTGTAATTAGTCTAATCCAATTTACCTGTTCCCTGCATAGACAAAAGGGAAGTCTCATGCTATTCAAAGTCTTCACTGCAGTTCATTCCTCGTCAGAACATTGATCAATTCTCAACTGTGCAGAGCGCCTTGTATGCCTTTTGTTAATTGCTTCTTCATGACCGTTTTTGCCTGACCTCGGGTTTGCCATTGCCTTCCTGTTCATGTTTTGCCTTTTTGGATGCCCTGTGTATGACCCTCTGCTCTGTATTACGACTACGATTTTGGCCTGCAGTCTATGTACCGTCGCACTTCTGATCTACTGGTTTTGACCCTGGCCTGTCTTTCGTTTTTGGCTTGGCAATCCTTGTGTCTTCTGGTCCGGACCCATTTTGTAATAAAGGCTGATGATTTTTGGATTATCCCTCAGTTGCGACGGGTTCCTCTGAGTGTATCATTTCATTTGGATCATGAGTGAGGACCAAGGCACCAAAGAGAAGTCGCAAACATTCCCAGTGACAAAGGAATGAAATGCTGAGGCCCCAGGGCTGGCATCTGCCAACACCTCCGCTTTAATGGGCCCCACCTGTGGCCCATTAAGCTGGAGGTGAAAGAATGAGAAAGGGGAGGGGTTGCAAAGAGCAAACCCTTACACATTCATGCTTGTGTCCTTCAAACAAAGGCCCTAATAGGTCCTCAGTCATAAACATAAAATAAATGCAGATATTAGAATTATTAAGGCACTAAAGGTGTCTGAAAAACAAAATCGGCTCCTATATTTGACTTTAGACCTTTTTGAATATCGGCCAAAAACAGGACCTACAAGCGGGGCAACCTCAGCACCTTGACAAAGTAACCCCATGCTGCTTGGCCAGTGTAGCCCTGTGCTCCCATTTTGGAAATCAGGCCGCATTTCTCATCTCATGATTGCAGCAGGCCTTTATCTTATAATATATAACTCTAGTTACATGCGTTTATGAATCAGTAAAAACACTGGAAATCTTTGTCTTGAAAGAAGCTAGATGCATTTCTTTCAGAAACAAAGTTTAGAATTTGGGTCAAAATTCTGTTATTTAGCCAGAAAACACTAACAGGACACTACATGTATCTCTTCTTTCCAAGAGATGACTTCGCCGGGATGTCACATAATTCATACATTTTCGTTTTCCCGTCAGTGCTTTTGCAATGAAAACTGGGGTGACAAACCTAACCCCGTGGCCGAAGTAACCCCGGTCTCCCCTACAGTAGGCTATGTAGCATCCAGTATCAGGCATGAAAGACTGAAGTACACATGAGATTCACAATTTACATGGAGGTCATTGCAGTAATATTCAAATGGAAATGAGAAAAGCTAACTTGAAAGCATTATTATATTGGGCTCATTGAAAATAAAAGCATGTTTGAGTCCTAACAGTTATGGTCGCGTTTCCCAGTTAGGAGCATTCTTAAGGAGTTAAGAAGGCTCCAAAGAAGAGTTCAGCCAAGAGGGAGCCATCTTAGGCTAAGAAGGAATCTGGGAAACGCGTTTGCTTCTTACTGGAGCCTTAAGAAGTTTCTAAAGAAGCTCTTAGCGCTAAGATCTTCTTAAATGAATCTGGGAAACGTGGCCTAATATAAAATTTAAAAAAACTAAACGTTGCACACTCATAAAAGAAAGACTGATGCATCAACATAAATACATTCATTTTTAATTCTTTATGAGATGTAAATAACTTGTTTGAATTCGAATAATTGTGAGCAGTGGCGGGCGGTGGATGGAAAACAGAGGGGGGCGGAAAACATCCCTTGAAACGAATGAGACCAGTGACCCGATTTCAATCATTGTTTTTGGTCAACAAGCTAATTTCCCTCATATTGAAATGTTTAGGTGAGTGAATAATAAATTCTATAAAATTTTAAATTCACATGCCTTAATAGGCAACGCTTCACGAAAAAACCATAGTGGATTTTCCTAAGCCAGTCATCAAACCCATGCCTAATGATGAATGAATGAATGAAATTTATTTTGAACATAAAAAATAAAATAAAATAAAAACAAAAAAATAGAATACAAATAAAAAAAGAACAGTGTCTGAAAAGGAGCAGGTAAGTAAAACTTATATGACCCTTCCCCTTTCTTACTATCTATTAATAAATTAAACAGCTTCATAGATCAAATTTGAACCTAATATAAACATACAAACAACTATCCCCAATTTATTTACAGCCTAAATTAAATATCTGCACATTCATCAGATTATTTAGAATCCTAATATCTACCCAGTGGATATTAATAATAATTAATAATAATTGAACAATTATTATCAAAAATTATTATAATCCCTAATTATATAATAATCATTACAATAATTAACAATTTAACAAACACACAAAATCATCCCTTGACACAACTCCTCATCCACCATATAACTGCCCAAGATTTCATTTTTGTATCGTTTTTTTTAATTGATTTATATTAGTGCTTTGCTTCAACCCATCACCCAACCCATTCCACAGATCCACTCCAACAACTGAAATACACATACTTTTCCTTTTTTGAGTGAACACAATGTTTTTTTAAATTAAATTTTCCTCGAGTTGTAACCCCCCACCCTGTAACCATACATTTTCTGAGTATTGCCTGGAAGTGAATTATATCTTGCTTTAAACATTATTTGTGCAGTTTTAAATTTGACTAGATCCCAGAATTTCAATGCATGTGACTTTAAAAACAGTGTTCTTGTGCTCCCTGCATCCCACATTGTGTACTATCCCGATGGCTCTTTTTTGCAGTCTGAATAATGGTTGTGAGTTGCTTTTATGCGTGTTACCCCAAACTTCCGCACAATCATACAGATATGGTAATACTAATGATGAATACAGAATGTACAGTGATTTATGTGTGTATCTTGTATCTATCTATTTCCCCAGTATTGCTATGCTCTTTGGCAGTTTTGTTCTTATATGATTTATTCGGGGTTTCCAGCAGATTTTGTGGTCTAGTATCACACCCAGAAATTAATTTTCATTTAGTCTTCAATATGTACATTATCAATCGTTATTTGCACTTCTGTGTCAACAGGGATTGTATGATTTCCAAATAACATGAATTTAGTTTTATTCTAGATTTAAAGATAATTTGTTACTGGCAAACCACTGTTTTAATTTTTTCATTTCTGTCATGACCACCTCCAAAAGCTGCTTCAGATTTTCCCCAGAACAAAAGATATTAGTATCATTCACAAATAAAACAAACTTTAATGTCGCTGATACCCTACATACAGGTGCTGGTCAACGAATTAGAAGAATTTGAAATAGTGCAATCTTTACATTTTTTTAATGCATTTTTTTAGCAGAAAGCAAATCAGGTGTTCACTGCGCCTGTCCTACTTGTTAGAGTAATCACAGAACTCGCTACCTGTAAAAAATTTGCTCAGCTCAGCTTCCCAAAAGGCCCATTTAGGCCATTTGACTGTGACACTGTTGTTTCATTGAGTTAGAATAATTCATAAGTCATTTCATTGAATTAGAATAAGTGCTTGAATTTTTGTTTTCTGCGAAGAGTGTTCACTGTGCAGTATAAAGTCAGGGTTGAGTAGAATTTCTAAGTTGTAAAATCAATCATGGGTCAGCAGCGCAACCTCTCAACCGGAATACTGGCTCAAATTCAACCCTTCGCCAAGAAGGCTTGACCCAAACTAAAATTGCTGAGCAGCTCGGCATCAGCCAGTCTTCCGTCTGCAAAGCTCTCAAGAAAGACTGCAGCAAGCGCACCAATTGTTCTGGCGTCCGAAAAACTTCTGCTTGCGACAACAAGCAGCTGAGAAAGATCGCAGTCAGCAACTGGTTCAAGTCCACTTCCGAACTCAGTGACTAGTGGAACGAGCAGACCAGCACTAACGTCTCGAGATCAACCACTTACCATCGTCTGCGCAAACTCGGCTTCAAATCTCGCGTTCCAGCAGTAAAACCAATGCTGAACAAGAAACAAATGGAGAAACGGCTGAAGTGGGCCAAAGAACACGGCGAGTGGACTGCTGAAGACTGACAGAAAGTGGTCTTCAGTGACGAATTACGCGTTTGCATCTTCTTCGGTGACCAAGGTCCTCGTGTCTGGCGTTGTGGTGGCGAAACCTACAACCACGAGGCTGTGAAAAGATCCGTCAAGTTTCCCCAGTGCATTATGGTCGGGTATGCATGTCCGCTCGGGGTGTAGGGAAACTCTGCTTCCTCAAGAAGACTGTCAATGCTGCCATATACCAACATGTTCTGGAAACGTTCCTGGTTCCGATTGTTGAGGAACAGTTCGGCGAAGAAGACCTCATATTTCAACAGGATCTTGCACCGGCTCATGCACCAAAGTCGACCAAAGATTAGTTCGCTGAAAAACAGCTTGAAGTTTTGGCATGGCCGGCCAACTAGCCTGACCTCAATGTCATTGAAAACCTTTGGGCCATCGTCAAGCGGAAAATTCGCGACAGAGGGCCGACTACGCTGGACCAACTGAAGCAGAACATCGCCACAGCCTGGGAAGCAGTGAGTGCAGAAACTTCCGACTAGCTGGTCAAATCGATGCCGCGGAGACTTCAGGAAGTCATTCAAGCTAAGGGGGCAGCCACAAAATACTGAGAAAGTGATGATTCTAATTATAATAAAAATTATTCTAATTCAGTGAAACGGTTTCTCCATTATTCTAATTCAATAAAACAACAGTGTCACAGTTAAATGGCCTAAATGGGCCTTTTGGAAAGCTGAGCTGAGCAAATTTTTTACAGGTAGCGAGTTCTGTGATTACTCTAACAAGTAGGACAGGCGCAGTGAACACCTGATTTGCTTTCTGCACAAAAAATGCATTTAAAAATTTTACGATTGCGCTATTTCAAATTATTCTAATTCGTTGACCAGCACCTGTATATCATTAATGTATAAAATAACAAGTTTTGGCCCTAACACTGACCCCCGTGGGACCCCACAGGTAATGTTTAACATTGTTGAGTTGTGATAACCCATCTGCAAAACTGCTGTCTGTTCTCAATATAGCTTTTCATCCATTTCAGCACCACCCCCTTATCCATAGTCCTATATTTTATGAATTGTCAATATAGATTATTTTTTCTTTACAGGCATTTTGCAGTCCTTTTGTGATCCATGGCTTGTCCGTGTGATTTTTTTCTGCGGTTGTACTGAATAATTCTTCTGTTATTTTTCTTCTATGTTTAATTTTGTGGTCCTCTGTCTCCTTTCCACAGTCACAGTCATGGATCACAAAAACAGGCCAATGGTCACTGATGTCATTCATCAGCAGCCCAATCACTGAGCTGCTTTCCATATAATTTGTAAATTGTTAATCAAGGTGGCACAGTGCCCCGTTATTCTACTTGGTTTGGTGATCAGTGCATATAAACTCATAATATACATTATATTGGTAAATTCTTCTGTCATTTTATGTGTGTTAGGATTGAGTAAGTCTATATTAAAATCTCCACAGATGAACATAGTTTTCTGATATGTTTTGGCAGATATTCCTTCCATAGTCTTTAAAGGTTTCAGTGTTGGATGCTGGGACTCTGTATACACACCTGACAATCACATTTTACGATTTCCCATGCAAATCTCTACAGTAATGCATTCCATCACATCACCAATAGCAGGTGACATATTCTCCACAACCTTATACAAAAGTAGTTGAGACAATTGCTTATATACAGAGCAACACCTCCTCCTTTTTCGGTCACCCTATTCATGTAATTGAATTGATATCCTTTCAACTCAAAATCCGCTCCCCTTGCAGAGTTGAGCCAGGTTTCAGATATTGCTATGTCATTGAATGGTTTTTTGAATTGACTTAAATATTCTTTTTTTTTTGTGATCAAATCTTTATTCATTTTCAATGAACACTTGCAGGCATATATACAGCCAACTATGGCAGCATAACATGGTCACATGTTGTACATAAGAGACATGCTTAGACATAAGAATATAGGATGATATGCATACAAAAAAAAATAAACAATTATACAATTCAAACACAGTATGAACTAAAATATATGGCAATAGTCCATCCGTGCAGATGTGTAAAGTACGAAATTATGAATGTGCAAATGTCTCCATGACCCATATTTATACATGAACCTGTAAACACAGGGAATCGTATGCCGACATGTAGTGAATTTCAGAGTTTCAAAATAGTAATTTGCTGTCAACATCATATCAATTCAGCTGTGGCAACGCGCTGACACGTCTGCATTAAAAACAAAAGAACTGATGAGATGAGAAACAACAACAAAACAAACAAAAGGGGGAAAAAGTATTAAAAAAAAATAAATATATATATATATACAGTATATATATATATATATATATATACATAAACACATATACATACACATATCCCACCCACCCTTCCCAAGGACCAACAGAAAAGTAAAAATGAAAAAATAAAAAAATAAATAAATAAAAGAGTGCATTTAATTAAGAAGACTCTTAAGGTCGTCCATTGCTTGGGTCCACAATATAATGGTTCGCCCCCTTGCTCCATGGATGCGTGCTGTGGACCGCTCAAGATATACTACATCCAAAAATGTTAGTACCCACTGTCTCAGAGTTAATGAATGTGGCGGTTTCCATCTGGTAGCCACCCTTTTCTTAGCGGCAGTAAGGCCAGATAAAAATATACGTTCTTGAGGTTTTTGCAAGTTAAGTTGAGACAGCTCATTGAAAATCAGCACCGACGGGGTCACGGGCACAGTTACCTGAAACATGGCGGACAGCTTATTCGCCACCAGCTCCCAGAACCGCGCCACTTGTGGGCATTCCCAAATCATGTGGTAAAAGGTACCGATTGCGCCCAAAGGGCATAGTGTGCATTGTGGATTAGACTTGACCTTCATAATATGAAGCTTTCGTGGAGTCATATAAGTCCTATGGATGAAATTGAAATGTATTTGTTCATGATCAGGACACCTGGATGATTGTCTTACATTGGCCCAAACCTCATTCCGATCAAAATCTGGTTCCAGATCAGGAATATCAGCTCGCCAGCTAGAATCAAGTAACAAGGGCGAATACGCATTCTCTAGAATGTGAGAATAAACTCTTGTTACTACTCCCCTAGTCCCCCCGGCACTACAGAAAATTTTGAGTAATGGGCGTTCCTTTAAAGGAGCACTCCATGGAACCATATAAGTTTTCATTGCAGTCCTCAACTGAAGATAAAAATAAAAAGTGGATCGCTGCAAATTAAAACTGAAGCACAAATCTTCAAAAGAATGCAGGCCGTTGTCTCCAAATATATGTTTGAATTTGTAAATCCCTCTGTCGCACCACTGACGGCATTGACCAAATTTAATGGGTTGCTTCCCAATCAGCAACCCGTCATGATTGAAAACAGGAGAATGTGGGTTCCAATTAGATGTAACACCGCAGACCTTCGTTGCCACCCTCCAAACCAAAATTAACTGCGATATGATTGGACCAAAGCGAAGTTTACATTGGGTTGCGGTTGTGTTAGAGAACAAAACTTCATCTAATCTTAATGGATGCACCAAGTTATCCTCGAGGGCACGCCATGACACCTCGACTGTGTTATTCTACCAGTTGACCAAGGGGCGGAGTGTGAAGGCCCAGTAATACCACTTGAAATTTGGTAGAGAAAGCCCTCCTGCCAGTATACTTCGATGTGACTCAAATATTCTTTTATGTCTTGGTAATGATGATTGTTCAATTGAAAAAGCTTGAAATGCGCACTTTTTTGCATTTAACTGATGTGTTTGATTTCTCGTCTTAACGAAGACAATTAGCTATGCCTGAGAGGTGAGAGTTAAAGTGTCTTTTACCAGGGAAATTGACTGAAAACAGATCAAGACTAATAAGCAGTTTAAAGACATGTTTATCGCTCTCCTTGTTCTCTGTCTACTGATTAATAATAATAATAATAATAAAATTTATTTCTAATGCACTTTTCATTAAAAAAGATCTCAGAGTGCTACAAAGTAAAAAGCAAAAAAAAACAGTAAAAATTTGTGTCACGTATCTTAGCATCAGCAGTCATAGGCCTTCCTAAATGAGGTTTTTAGGCCAGCTTTAAAGATTATGAGTATGTGTGTATGAATGTATGTAATCATGGTCAGAGCACATTAGATTTAATTTACCGCTTTGCTAAACTTCCCATTCAGGAGGGTTTGGTTGTGAGTTTTAGTTTCCACTAATTTCCTCAGCGTTAGCATTCAGAAAAGTCTATAAATTATGCTGGTTTACCACTGCATTTGTGCGCAGTAAAGTCTCTAAGACACATTTACTATCTACCTCTGAAGCTTGGGCTTATGCCAATGTAACAACAATACATTATTGTGGTAATCAAATATTTAAAAGTGGATGCTGGTACAAAAAGCTGAAATTGTTATGATTCTGCCATGTCTGCCTTGACCATGTTCATGCCTTGCCTATTCTGACTGCCTTTTGTGTTTTTTGACCATTTGTCATGCCTGACTATTCTTTGTATTATGTATTGTGATTTTGTTACTTTGATTTGTCATGTTTAGTCTTAACTTTTCCATGTTTTACATTTTGCCATATCTCATTCCGGTTAATGTTTTCCATTTTGCTTTGCACTTTGTCTCCCCCGTCTGGTCTCTCGTCTCGCCTGCTATTTTAGCCCCAGTCTTGTGTTTCACTCTTCGGGTGATTTATTGTATTCTGGTTTTCAAATTTCTTTCCAATCTCGTTTGCTGGCTTCAGTCTTCTTTTCTATCTACTAACAATACTACTGCTAATAATAATAATAATACATTTAATTTCAAGGCGCCTTTCAAGGCACTCAAGGTCGCCGTACAAAAAAAGGAACATACAAAAGTTAAAAGATTAAAAATGGGGGGGGGGTTTAACAGAGGATCAGAGTGAGTATGCTTGTTTGAACAGGTGGGTTTTAAGGTGAGTAGTGAAGGCTGGCAATGAGTCAATGGTTCTGATGTCCGGAGGGAGGGAATTCCAGAGGCGGGGGGCCGAGCGACTGAATGCTCTAGAGCCCATGGTGGCCATATGAGCGGGGGGAATGGTGAGGTTGATGGTCGAGGATGATCTGAGAGTCGGGGATGGTGTATTTATGAAAAGGAGTTCTGTCAGATATGGGGGGGCGAGGTTATGGAGGGCTTTGAAGGTGAGGAGCAGGATCTTGTATTTGATGCGATGCGTGATAGGAAGCCAGTGGAGCTGCTGGAGAACAGGGGTGATGTGGTGGGAGGAAAGAGTTCTGGTGATGATCCGGGCTGCAGCGTTCTGGACCAGTTGGAGTTTGTGGAGTAACTTGAGGGGGAGGCCAGAGAGGAGGGAGTTGCAGTAATCCAGACGAGACGTGACAAGGGAGTAAACCACAGTGGCGGTGTTAGCAGGGGTGAGGGATGGACGGAGGCGATGGATGTTACGTCGGTGAAAGTATGCTGACCGGGAAACATTATTAATGTGGGTTTTGTAGGAGAGAGTTCCGTCGAGGACGACACCCAGATTCTTAACTTGGGGGGAGGGGCAAACGGTGGAATTGTTAATGGTGAGTGAGAAACTGTTGGCTTTGGTGAGGGTGGATTTGGAACCAGTGAGGAGAACCTCTGTTTTGTTATTGTTGAGTTTGAGGAAGTTGGAGGAGAACCAGGAGTTAATTTCATGGAGGCAGTCACAGAGGGAGGTGGGAGGGAGGGTGGAGGTGGGTCTGGAGGAGAGGTATAACTGGGTGTCGTCCACATAGCAGTGATACTGGATGTTGTATTTCCGGAATATATGGCCAAGGGGAAGGAGATAGATGATGAAGAGGATAGGACCGAGAACAGAACCTTGGGGGACACCAGAAGAGATGGGAGATGGCTGGGATGTGAATGTTTTTAATTGGATGAATTGAGTACGGCCAGAGAGAAAGGATTTAAACCAGTCCAGGGGTGTGCCAGATAATCCAATGGAAGCCAGTCTATGGAGGAGGATGGAGTGGGAGATGGTGTCAAAGGCTGCAGTTAGGTCCAGAAGGATGAGGATGGAGAGGAGTCCGGAGTCAGCTGACACGAGGAGATCGTTGGTTATTTTCAGGAGGGCTGTTTCTGTGCTGTGGTGGGGGCGGAAACCTGACTGGAACTGTTCATTGTGGTTATTGTTGGAGAGGTGAGAGTGGAGTTGAGATGCAACAGATTTTTCCATGATTTTGGAGAGAAATGGCAGATTGGAGATAGGACGAAGGTTATTGAAATCGTTGGGGCCTGAACCGTGTTTCATCAGGATAGGTGTGACTGCAGCAGTTTTGAGGGCTGAAGGGACTGAACCAGAGGTGAGGGAGGAGTGGATGATGGTGGTAATAAGAGACGACAGGGAGGGGAGACAAGCTTTGATGAGAGGTGTCGGGAGGGGGTCAAGTTGACAGGTGGATAGTTTTGATTTCTTGATGAGTTCAGTGATGGCAGCAGTAGTAGGTAGGATGAAGCTAGAAAAAGACTGCAAGGCAGATAGTAGGACAACGGCAGGTGAGGAGTTGTAGGAGGTGTGAGAAGCCAGTTGACGGTGGATATCGTCAATTTTTGCGTTAAAGAACTTCATAAGGGTGTTGCAGTGGTCGACAGAGTAGAAGTGTGTGGGAAAGGAGTCGGGTGGACAGAAGGAGTTATTGATTAATGAGAACAGAGTCCAGGAGTTGCCATCATCGGCACTGATGAGGGTTGCATAATGATCCGATTTGGCTGTGTTGATGGAGTCCTTGTAGTGAAGTATGTGATGGTAATACAAGCACTTATGAATAGTTAGTCCTGTTTTCTTGTGGAGCCTTTCAAGTTGTCAGCCTTTGACTTTGAGAGTGCGGAGTTGGGGTGTAAACTAAGGTGCAGAGTGGGTGAATGACACAGTCCGGGTTTTTAGAGGAGCAAGGGAGTTCAGCAGAGTATGGAGGCTATTGTTATAGTGGGACACCAATTCATCTGTAGTAGACGGGGAAGCAATGGGAGGAAATGACTCAATAGCAGAGGTGAGGGAAGTAGGGTCAATGTCCTTAATATTGCGGAATGAAATCACACGTGATGGTTTAGTTTTGGAGACAGTCAGGTGTAGGGTGAATGATATGAGCATATGATCTGAGATGGGGAGGTTTGTTGGGGAGCAGTTGAATGGGGAGACTCCCGAGCAGCACACCAGGTCGAGGATATGACCTTTAGAATGTGTAGGAAATTGTATATATTGCTTGAGTCCAAATCTGTCCAAACACTGTATAAAATCTCTTGTGATTAGATGATTTGGATTGTCCATATGAATATTAAAATCACCAAGCAGAATAACATTAGGAGAGAGAGTGCACAGATGGGTGAGAAGAGAGGAAAATTCATCAATAAAATCCTTGTTTGGTTTGGGTGGACGATAAATGGCGGCTAAAATCATTGGAATTGGTCCATTCACTTGGAGAATCAGCGATTCAAAGCCAAGGATGTTTTATATTTCACTGGATATACAATTGGAAAATGGCCGCCCATCCATTTCAATGGAAATTGCTCAGTGGCGCAGCGTGCCGACATGGGGGCCAAGCTTCCGGAGCCACGCGGACATGCGCTGTGTGATTTTTGCTCACGCATGCGTAGTGTGGGGCTCATGAACGCGCTGGTATCCGAGGTGTCCATGACAACGGCTCGGGCTCGTGGAACTCCGACCTAGGGTGCGTGTTCATGATCACTTTTCACCGGAAATGGAAGTCTGACCACTGCAGACTGCACCCTGATGTACGGAACACAAAGCATAGCCGCCGGTAAAGGTTTAATTATGGTTTGAGATTCTATTTTAAAACACAAATGCAATAACAAATGTTAAAAACGACTTTGACAGGGAAGTAATACTATTGATTTCAACTCAAAAATCTCGGCAAAATAGTTGACTTGCTGTTCCGTAACTTTAATATGACATTGCTCAGGGGTGCGCTTCCCGAAGTCACAGATGCTAACTTCCATAGTTAGAACCACTGACTGAATGGACGTATACATTTCTGCAACTATGCTATTGGGAAAAGCGCCACAGGCTCGTGTTCTCTTTAGCTCAACGTCGAATAACCACATTATCGGAGTCAGATCATTCTTACTTGTCTGCGTGCGAATTATCTTTTTCCGGATTAAAGACAATAAACCGAACACACAACACAACGCACTTCACCTACCTTATAAACTGATATGTTTTAAAGTCAGGAGCTTTAAACTTTTGTCAATTCTGGTAAGCTAATTTACTTTTAGCTTACGTAACTTATAACCATTCCGAGGAGTATAATAAAATGGGTCTACCGTGAAATGTTACGAACGTTGTACTGCGTTATTTTCCCTTAAAGCTCCTTTTTTTCTGTCCTTCCCCAGATATCTGAGCCTCTTGGAGTGCACTGAACATTTCATCCATGAATTTCTGCATGTCAGCGAACCAGAGGCCGTGCCTTTCTATCCATCCCCAAAGCCCTTTCCAATAAAGTCTTTCTCGGTTATAATTTTAATACCGTCTCTTCGTTTCATTTCTAAGTGCGAGTTAACATCGATTGTATTTGTGGTAGATTTTATGATAATGGCCGGCTCTGCGAAAGTTAAGCATTAAACCCCTTTTGATTTTGAGGACTTGAGTTCATCTTCAAATGTTACGCAGAGCTGGCAAAAAAAATCAAAAACTGACAAAACACAAATAAATCTATTTGAAAACATTTTTAATATATATGTGTAAATAATGCCTTGGTGGTGACAAATATGACAGGTGGTGGGGGTGAGCAGATGGATGGTGACAGCTACATCCGACGTGGGGTACAGAATGTGCATATTTACGCTACCAACTGTTGCATTCTTTTAGGTCTCGTATTTATTTCGTTCAGATGAAAATCAGCCACACCTTCGAATCTACCTGCATCACTCCGGTTGATCTCAGATGCTGCTCACAAACATTAGATGTTCGGATTCAGTATACTCTGACGTTTCCACCAACCCAAAACTTCGATCTAATAAAGGCTGTACCGCAAAAAATGTGTAACTTATGCATGTTCAGTGCTTTCATGGATATTCGGATCATGCACAAAAAATAAACATTTTGGATGTCATCTGTCAAGTTGCTGAAAAGTTTCGTCGTCGAGTATGAAAGTCTGTAATTAATTTTAGACTGAAGAATGGTTAATAAATGGTTTGCTAGGCAGTGTTCGAACTGAATTTATGTATTGCAATAAATGCACTCATATGGACATTACGTTAGATGCTACACAGCTGACAGTTGATGACTGCGGTCAAGATATCACCAGTTCGCATATCAAAATACAGAAATGTGAATTGGTGTTATTCAAAGTAATGGAAATATACAACTCATTACAATGATAACCATGAACAATGAAAAGGTGAGGTGAGTGTTAGCTGCGTATACATGCTTCTAGGATATCACAACAGCGGCCTTAGCTTACTGAACATTTTGTGGCACTACATAATGGAGTGTGGCGAACGAGTATATTACGGCCATTCATCAATTAAAATAAAATGGATAAAATATTTGCACCGTAACGCCGGCTCGCTTGATTGACTTGGCCACATAAAGAATGTTCATCAAAGACGGACGGCAAGGAATGCGCGTTCCACCCACTTGGTTCGGATCATGAACAAAAAATAGTTCATTTTGGATCTTTCGTCATCATGTATGAAGGTCGGTAAGTAATTTAACAACGAAGAATGGTTAGGCTGATAAATGGATCGCTAAGCAGTGTTCGAAATGAATTTATATACTGCTATAAACGCACATAACGTTGCGGTAGATGCTACTCAGCTGAACCGTTAAGCATAACGCATCAGAATAGAGTGATGCGAATTGGTGCTATTCAAAGTACTGGCAATACACAATGCAATTCATGGATTTAACCATTTCATTTTAATTTGAATAAGTAAGGTGAGTGTTGCCTGCGTACATGGTTCTAGGATGTCACAACAGTGGCCTTAGCTTACTGTACATTTTCTCGCGCTGCATGAAGTGCAGCAATCGAGGTGCTAAGTTACATGTTATTACGTATTACGGCCATTCAGCAATTAAAATGGCAAAAATTTACTGAGCAACAAAAGAAACGCAAGTTAGATAACTTAGTTAGTTAATGTGCTCTTATGGTTACCCAGATAGCAAGCTCCTCCGCTCCGGATTTGCCCCGGCTCTGGAGATAAGAGATAAGAGATCTGGAGATAACTACTCATAGTTATCGCAAAACAAAGAAAAGTTTGATAAAACGAGTGTAAATGCGCCCACGCTAGTAATAAATTTGATTTTAAATAATTACGCGCAAACTTATTTTCCTGTTTGCCTTTATTTAACTTGCGTTTCTTTTGTCGCTCAATACATATGCCACGTAGCTGGCCAGCTCACTTCACCGATTTGGCTACGTCTGTAATGTTGAACAGACAGACGGCAAGGAAAGCCCATTGCTCCACCCACTCACATCCGCTGCAGTGCTAAATTCGGAGGAGCGGGAACGCGCTTACTTATGAGGACCCGTTGGTGTTCGCATAGCCTGAATATAAATAAAAGATTTTGTCTTTGCCGAGAAACGAGGGATTAATGATTTAAAAGAGAAAAATAAACCGTTCCGGTATCGATAATTTGTGGCTGTCAAAAAAAATTATTCACGGATTTATCAGCGTGTCTTTTTCAATTATTCCCTATGGAGAAATTTCTTTTTGGCCCCCATGGCATCACGTGACCTGCAATATCACATTCGCCGCTAGGACCATGGAGGCGTATGTGGTCGACCCGAGTTGTGCGTCCAGATCTCCTTATAGGTCCATGTTCAAAGCTTGCGGATGGTTGGAGGGAGATCCGGGATGTCCGCCAATTCTCGCGGTATATTATCGCGAGACCTCCTTCACGGCCGGTGAGGCGGGGCTGGCAGAGGTAAACAAACCCAGGTGGTATGGACTCATTCAGCTGGGAAAAGTCATTGGGTTGCTGCCAGGACTCTGTCAGGCACAGAAAATCCAAATTACGGTCGAGGAGGAGGTCCCGAAGAAGAAGTCCTTTGCCCGTGAGCGAGCGGATGTTGAATAATCCAAAACTGACGTCGCCGCGACCAGAGTGGTGGCATGGCTAGCTGACCTAGCTAGGTTAGCTAATGCAGCACAGTTCGCCTTCCTGCTGGATTTTCTCCGCGGACGTCGAGAGGTGGTCCAGAATGGAATTGATGGTTGTGGAGTCATTGACGTGGAAACTCCGGCGGGACCCGCGGTGGAGATATTTTCTGTAGGGGGGACGAGCGATGTCCGGGAAAAGGTGCAGCACCGGCGGTGGGTCATACAGGTAACACCGCAGCTGGAGGAGCTCAGAAGCAGTGAATAGAATGAGGGCTGTTGATGGTCTCAGTAATTTGGACAGGATGGTCCAAACAAGGACAAACCATACAGCCAGTCCGTCGATCTGTTTTTTATGCAGGGATAGAGGCTGAAATCTCATGATTAAAGCTAAGCTAAACCGGCGAGCAGCGGCAGCAAGTCGCGCCAGCGTTCACTCAACCGGAAGTCCTAGTCCACCTGTCTGCAGGATAAAATACTAACATTTTATTATTTTCTCCTAAGATTTCTAACAACAACTAACCTTCTATATAATACTACCTTACAAACGAGCACCAAGGATTTGTATGGTTGCACTTACTAATTGATTAACAAGCTCTCAGCACTCGCCCTGTTCTAGTCTCCGCCTCTTTGCTCTCCCTGATTACCTTTGCTGCATTTTCTGTGAAAGCTCACATCTGATCATGCTGTCCTGCTTCTCATTATCTATGCACGTTAGAAACTCCGTGACTGGAGCCGTATGTTTGTTTATAGGAATGTCTTGTGTTCCTGTTCACGTTTTGGCTTTGGCCAATTTCATGTGATTAGGTTCTCCCTCATGTGCCTTCCCCTTGTAATCAGTCTGACTTCCTACACCTGTGATTCTCCCCATGTGATCTTCCCAGAAGTGTATATTAGGTGTCTTCTCACAATCAGTCTCTGTCAGATTGTTTTCCTAGTCTTCTTGTGCCGTGTATTTTTAAGACGCGTATTTGCTGAGTTTAAATCAACATCAAATAGCTTGAGCCGCATGGTTTTTATAGCCTATTTTACTGCCAAGTGCCACTTTTTTCACTCAATACCGAGTGTAATTTTGAATACCGTTGATTTAAATTAAGCAAACGCGTCCAGATGAATGATTGTCGTCTTACCTAATCGGGGAGAACAAGCAGCACCAGTTAAGTGTGGTGTGCTCTCGAAGTGAACATTTTGTTAATCATGAAAATGACTGAGAACAGATCAGGACTAATAATTGTTTAAAACGGATGTTTTGTCCAGCCCAATTCTCAGTTCTACGGAATTTCGCTCATGATTTCATCGCTGTTAGATCGCGTATGGAGAGAAACCGTGTCTTCAGTTGCCAATTATAATAATTGGAAAACGCGTCAATAAAGAAAAATAATTGAGAACTAGCCTGGACTATCCTAATTGTCATAAAGGGATTGCCTATGCAATCCCAATTCCCATTTCTAGTTCCGCCACTGGTTTCATTTGGTCTTGTTTAATTAAAACAATTTAAACGATCATGAAACAAATGCATTGCTTCCAATCCCTGAGTAAAGAGAAGCAGGAGAAGTCCGGAGTCATAATCGCTTTCCATGTTGCTTGTGGTGAGTCCACCTTTACACAAGTGAAACTGAAACTTCAATGCTCAAGGATTTTAATTCCGTGTGAGAATCTCATTAATAAGCTTTCATTGAATAATTGCGGACTATGGTGAATAAGCCAAAAAAAATGCGTAGGACCTACTTCGAATGCGTGAGACTTGGCATCTCTGAGATCCGCTCTCGTGCTTTCTCTCCACTAGATCAGCTGCTACCCCACCGGGCCCGGCGCTGGTAGCCCACGGTCCAGCCCAGCTGTACGGCTTCGGTGTTAACGGCAATGTAAGAGCTGAATGTTGTGGTTTTCATTCAACAAAGCAATTGGAGAGAGACAGATTCTTCAGAGAGTTAGGCTTTATTGAGGCATGTTGATTAATATAAAGCCGAGTTCCTTTTACGCAAGAAGAACTGATTTCCCAACTTTCACACCCAGGTCTTATACCCTTTTCACTGGAAATATCTTTCAAATATGGTCTTTCCGCTTCTCATTCTCGCACTGCAATTGGACAGGCAACCCGAAACTCTGTTAGCCACTCCTTCAGGAATTCAAAGCAAAGACGCATGCGCATCACTTCAAAGGACAGTGGAAACTTCCAAGTAAGACATGTCCAGACATGTACACAGGCAGGAGATGAATATGATATACAAAGGAATAATTACAAGTGGGTGAATTCGATACATATCAAATGATTACAAATGATTCAATTGATTATGTTTTCAGAAGCAACTAATGATTTTACTGAACAAATATTGATCAAAGCTACGGAAATCAAATACATCGTCTGATTGTTTTTTTTTTGAGTCAACTAAACAGAAGCCTGCTTACTAAACAAAACTACAGAAGCGCGCTGCCTGTGTGTGTGAGCTGCTTATGCATGTGTGAATAGAATTGCTTGTATATGTGTCTCTGTGTTTGCACTGTTCATCCCCTCCCTATGCGCATGTGAACAACTTGTATGTGTGTGTGTGTTATGTTACGTGTGTGTTTCTGCTGCCTACATAATATGGTTATTGATTATGATTATTGATGGCTAAATATCATCTAAATCTAATTGTTAGTTTATTGATTATTAGTATGAGTAATGAATGAATAATGATAAAAAAAATATATATAATCAGTATTAGTGAATGTCATGAATCAATATTAGCAAATGTAATGAATAATGCTGAAATATAATCCTCAACAACAAGCGGACAAGTGAGCTTGTGTTTACGTTGCTTTGTTAGTTACTAGTATCGTTGATCATTGTTGTTGTTGATGACATTCAAATTTTGCATTTGAGTTCATTTCTGAAACACTGGCCATTTCGTGATCCGAGTCACCGGGGACTTCTAGGACTTTAGTACGGCACATATCCGAAAGCGAAACCCAAACATAAACACAAGCGACCGGTCAATGCGAGTGTGAAGTTGCCGTGTTTCTCAGTCACTTACTGTGTTCGAAGTCCAAAATTAGCATTCATTTTGTGAAGTATACAAAGCAAGAACGCGTAAAACGATTGTACACGTGTTTACGACCAATGCAAACTTCTCCTTTTGCAATCCCAGATGAGATCAGTGCTTTGTTCGCGGAAAAGTTAAATTCCCACAAAATCTGGACAGTTTGTGTCAAATCATTTCATTGGGTATGTAGAAAATGTATCGATAAGAATATTCGTTCAAAATATGATAACTATAACTTGTCTTTCTTTCACAAATTGGCTGTTGAAATAAGGAGTGAAACAAGTCATTTTCTGCACTACCTCTGGTGCAACTCACTTCTCATACGTGGCAGCCGATTAGCCAATCGCTCGCGAGTTTTAAGGAGAGGTCTCAAAGTGTCTAGTTTCTTCATTTTTTTGCCAATATGACATACAATTACGAAAGTTAAATGCTGGATTCGTGAATTACAGGCAATAATACATGTCTACACCGTTTATTTTTTTCGAACGTAGACCTTTAAGTACTTTTAGCACTTGGCTCTTCAGTTGGATCAAAGAAGAGACTACCAACTTTAAGTTGCTGGTATTTATATCCAAATATAGTGCACCACATAGAAACCAAGCTCCCTTTTTGGCCCCTTATGCTGTGGTTAGATGCCTCCGTGGTGATCTGTCGTATGTCTCTGCGTCCGTAAACGTTTTTCCTCGTCAACACTCTAGTGCCTTCAGTTTTTCATGGATCCTTTCCATATTTTATATATCTGTATATGGTATGAAATTCTAGGCCAATTTCGATTTTGGCCATGTTTGGCCAAGCAGGCCAGGGGCTTTGCCACTATTTTTTAATATGGTGTTACTGTCCAAATACTTATGCACTGCTTGGTACTTCATCTCGTGACATCGAAATTACAGTCTAGTTTTCACATTTTGTAGTGGGGGATCTAAAAAAAAAATAAAAACCTAACTGGGTATATGTCCTCTGTCAAATTAGATAACAGGGGCCCTCTGAGAGGGTATACCTACACCAAGGCATTTGGAAATTTACTACCATCTAGTGGATTTTAAGATGTATGGCATTCATTATTCCTATCATCCAATCCCACAATGCTCAATAATCCTTTGAAAAAACAGCTGAATCAAGAATTTGATTGCTGCTCTCAAAATTGGTCAGAAGATAATAATTTTTTTTTACAATTAAATTCAAATAAAACTGGAGTCATTCTTGGTCTAAAGTTAGTCAGGGATAACAGTGTTTGAAGCATGAGGTTCTAAAGATGATTGAATGTTATCATAACACTCAATCATCTCTAGAACCTCTTGCTTCAAATATTAGGTCCTTTTCTCAAAATTCTGGCGTGATATTTGATACCATCCTCAAATCTGAGCCACTCATTAAGAAGCTTGAACTGTCATGCCATTTGCAACTCCCAAACATTGCTAAAATTGGGTCAGTTTTGTCTTTTGAAGATACCAAAAAAAAAAAATTTATTCATTTATTTCTGACTTCTGAAGGTTAGACTACAGTTAGACTCTTTATTTACCCACCTGAATCAGGAATCTCTAGCAAAACAATAAGTAGTTCAAAATTCACTAGCAACATTGCTCCCTAAAAAAATCGAAAAGCCTGTATTACTCCAATTTTAGCATCTTTAGCACTAGCTGCCAATTCATTTTAAAATCAATTAAAAAACTTTATTGATTACCTTCAAAGTACTTCATGGCAACAGAATATATAAGTGAGCTCTTCATTCCTTATAAATCTAATAGATTGCTCAGGTCATCAAAGCAAGAATTACTGGCTGTTCCAGAGTCTAAGTTCAGTCTAAGTTAAACACAAAGGGTGATCTGGCTTTTTCAGTTAAAGCGCCAAGACTCTGAAATGGCTGCCCCAATTAATATAATGAATGCTGAATCTTTACCGTCTTTTGAATCTCTATTGAAGACTCACTTTGCAGGCTTGCTTTTGGTGATTCAATTCTTTTACAATACGACTGTTTTCTTCCTTTCTGTTGCAATTTTGTGTAAGTCTGTTTTGAAAATACTTATTCTTCTATTTTGACGTATATTCCTTAACTTTTTATATATTTACTTTTTATATATTTACCTGTTTGTGATGCACTTTGTGCTGTTTTCTTTGAAAAATGTGATATAAATTTGTTATTGTTGTTGTTATTGTTGTTGTTGCTACATACACATGGTGTTACTTGAATGTTCTTGCTGTTATTCTGATGTTTACTGGTTTAAACATCCTAACCCCAGTTCAAGCCCTTGAGGAACAGTCTCAATATGGGATTTTCCCAATAATCTGAATGAAAACAAATGAAAACATCATCAAATCATTCAAAGGAATACATTGATAGATTAATAATATTTTTGTTATGCATAATCCAAAGATGAACTATTCACAGAAGTTAATATAGAGAAATGCATCTGAAAATTATTTCTTGTATAATATGCATTTTGCCAAGGCAATGTGAAGATATGTGTGCTTATATTTGGCCCGAACAGTAAAAACAAGAGAAAAAATTGGATGCTCAAATCAAGAACCTTCCTTCATACAAAACTTTTCTTTGCTCCAATACATATCCCTAAATCTGCCCACAACCTACAGCTAATCATTTATCCAATCATAACCTTAACTTTAGGCCTCTAATGCATTTCCATTATCAGATTTTGTGTGGAAAATCAATTTGAAACCTATTTATAAATCATCAGCGCAACAATGAAAATTCAATCGATGACATTTCATGTTATTTATTTTTGAGACACATTTCACGAGCAATAAGCTCCAGTGTGTCCCCAACTCTGATAAGGAAGAAGTGATTTTGATATTGGATGGACAAATTTTGAGGAAGTATTTCTGTAGTCCAAAACAAGACCTCTCCCTTATGCTATAACTGTCTCTCTTTTTTTTCCAAATTTGGCCTAACTGTATTATTTATCATGTCTCTTACGCTATCCATAGCCTTAGTCTTAACTTTAATTGTGACTCTCACACGAACATAACTGCCACTAATTTATATCAATCTGAAACATTAAGGAAAGTCATACCCCTAATCATTATCCTGAGCTCTAAACACAACTTTTTCAAACAAAAGCCTGCCACTGCCTTCACATAAGTCATATTTACTGTATTCCTTAAAATGTTGCCAATGGGGAAACTGCTTGGAGGGACTATCACTGTAATTTACATATTTTTCCAACAGATGGCGCCATAATGCCAATGTAGGTCAGAGCCCAGGTATTTATGAACAACTATCATTGAGAGTGTCTGAGCATCCCTCTGATGGAAGGAGCTGCTAAATAATCCATGTACAATATATTTTAAAAAATACTTATTGAATAGGGCCTGTTGAAGTGCAAATTATGGTAGACCAGTGGCGTGTTATGCTAAAGTGCTACAAACACTAAGGGGTCTATTCATGCACCTAAGTTAAAAAAAGCACGCTTTTCAGCCTACGCGTATTCTCCCCCGACTTAAGTCTGTGCATTACGTGCCCCGAAGGCAGTTATGCACTTGGGGCGGAGCAAGGCCAAAATCGGGGTGTTTCCGGGCGTTTCTCAGGCAAATAACACTTACGCGTATTCTCCCCCTGGCTTAAGCGCTTTTACTGTTAATCGCTTTTGAGGGCTGTATTAAGGTCAAGCGCCGACATAAGGCGAAATGTAATGTTGCATTTGATGTTGGTTATAGGCCGAATTTTAACATTAATTTTATTTTATTTAACATGGTAAAGGTTGAGACATTCAATATTCTATTGTTCATCCTTATTTCTAAAATACATTTCTGATAACCATAATAAATTATCAAATGAAATCATCATGATATTACGCAACAGCCTGTTCTCCAATTACTTCAATTACAAATGCATTACAAACAATTACAAACATACCGGTGGTCATCAAGGTCTCAACTGCGCTGTCGGTCCTGGCATCTGGGTCGTTCCAGAGAGTGGCTGGTGAGGTCATGCACATATCACAGGCATCTATGTCAAGGTGTCTGACACAGTTGGTTGGCGCTATGCTGCACCACATCAGCCACATTAAAGTTCCCCGAAACACCAGCTGAAAGACGGAGAGTTAACGGGGTGTTCTACTGGGTCGCCAGGTTCCTCAGTGCTGTGGGTACTCACATTGCAATCAGAACCCCTTCCACTATTAAGAATATGTACAGAGACCGAAGATGTCAGCACAGCATTAATGTTCAGGGAGTGTGCGATCATGATACGCGCATATTAAGCATCTGCACCAAATTCCCTGGCTCGCCCATGACACCTATGTACTGCGCAACTGCTTGAAATGCCAAAAAATACAATAATTATTTAAAACCATAAGTTTCCAGTATCTATCACAGTGATACTTAGAGTATAGGCAAATAAATATGACCATTTTACGTAACCCTCCTTCATCCATAGCCTCTCCAAGTTATTCTCCATGCACTTCCACTGCAGAAAGAGTGGAAGCCACCTCCTCCTGAGTGCAGTGAAATGCACAGGGGATGATGGTTGCTCACCACCTGCTGCGTGCACACTTCTCTGGTGTGCAGAGAGCCTGGCTTTTACAGTGCCCCGCAAATTTTTCAGTGTGCAGGGTAAGAATCCTTTGTTTGTTAAAGCGTTGCCATGTCCTTTAGTTGCAAACCGGACATCGGAGTAGTTTGAAATTTCAAGCGCGCAATTTCTAAATGAGATCATATAAACTGTCATTGATTGTTATTTTTGTGTGACTAGAATGTTCTCTGTCTTCTTCCCTGTCTTCCACGGAACAAACAGGCTGGTGTAGGAGGGGCACATTTTTAATGCTCTGATTACGCTGGTTGAGAAGCGCTAAATTCTGTATTATTTCATTATCGCGGCAATTAGTTTTTTTGCATAGCTTTAATGCCATGGTGGCTAGAGTAAGAAATAAAAAAGAGATGTCTGCATTACTTCATGTAATTGGCACAGACATACATAGGCCTACTATTACAGCTGCATATCGTGGGCCTGCTGATAAAACCTCGTATCTTCAAAATGATAAACTTCACAGGAAAATAAATTAATAAAAAGAATATAGATTAATTGACAAATATAATTCAAAATATAAATAAAATTTTAATTTTAAAGTTTAATTCTGCATGTACAAAACCCAAAACCAGTGAAGTTGGCACGTTATGTAAATCAGAGATAAAAACAGAATACAATGATTTGCAAATCCTTTTCAACTTATATTCAATTGAATACACTGCAAAGACAAGATGTTTAATGTTCAAACTGAGAAACTTTTTTTTTTTTCAAATAATCATTTACTTTAATTAAAGGCAGCAACACATTGCAAAAAAGTTGGCACAGGGGCCTTTTTACCACTGTGTTCCATTGCCTTTCCTTTTAACGACACTCAGTAAACGTTTGGGAACTTAGGAGACTAATTTTTGAAGCTTTTCAGGTGGAACTCTTTCCCATTCTTGCTTGATGTACAGCTTAAGTTGTTCAACAGTCCGCGGTCTCCGTTGTCGTATTTAAAGCTTCATAATGCGCCACACATTTTCAATGGGAGACGGGTCTGGACTACAGGCAGGCCAGTCTAGTACCCGCACTTTTTTACTACAAAGCCATGCTGTTGTAACACATGCAGAAAGTGGCTTGGCATTGAATTGCTGAAATAAGCAGGGGCGTCCATGAAAAATACGTTGCTTGGATGGCAACATATGTTGCTCCAAAACCTGTATGTACCTTTCAGCATTAATGGTGCCTTCACATATGTGTCAGTTGCCCATGCCTTGGGCACTAATACACCCCCATACCATCACAGATGCTGGCTTTTGAACTTATATATAAGTTCTATAACAGTCCGGATGGTTCTTTTCCTCTTTGGTCCGGAGGACACGACGTCCACAGTTTCCAAAAACAATTTGAAATGTGGACTCGTCAGACCACAAAACACTTTTCCACTTTGCATCAGTCCATCTTAGATGAGCTTGGGCCCAGCGAAGCCGGCGGCGTTTCTGGGTGCTGTTGATAAATGGCTTTCGCTTTGCATTGTAGAGTTTTAACTTGCACTTGCAGATGTAGCGACGAACTGTAGTTACTGACAGTGGTTTTCTGAAGTGTTCCTGAGCCCATGTGGTGATGTCCTTTACACACTGATATCAGTTTTTGATGCAGTACCGCCTGAGGGATCGAAGGTCACGGGCATTCAATGTTGGTTTTCGGCCTTGTCGCTTACGTGCAGTGATTTCTGAAGATTCTCTGAACCTTTTCACGATATTACGGACCGTAGATGATGAAATCCCTAAATTTCTTGCAATAGCTCATTGAGGAATGTTGTTTTTAAACTGTTCGACAATCAGCTCACGCATTTGTTCACTAAGTGGTGACCCTCGCCCCATCCTTGTTTCTGAATGACTGAGCATTTCAGGGAAGCTGCTTTTATACCCAATCATGGCACCCACCTGTTCCCAATTAGCCCATTCACCTGTGGAATGTTCCAAATAAGTGTTTGATGAGCATTCCTCAACTCTCTCAGTCTTTTTTGCCACTTGTGCCAGCTTTTTTGAAACATGTTGCAGGCATCAAATTCCAAATGAGCTAATATTTGCAAAAAATTACAAAGTTTACCTGTTCGAACATTAAGTAACTTGTCTTTGCAGTGTGTTCAATCGAATATAGGTTGAAAAGGATTTGCAAATCATTGTATTCTGTTTTTATTTATGATTTACACAACGTGCCAACTTCACTGGTTTTGGGTTTGTAAGAATATTGGAAATACGAGTTTTTGTTTCTTATCAGTTTGGAGATACAAATTTCCATCTGCCGGCCCACGATATTCAAATTTAAAGTCTGGTTTGCGTTTTCCATGGACTACAACTGCATTTTCATGGTTAATCAGAAAATCCTTGTTCCATGTTTTCCTGATAGCCATAATCAATGAGCTTTGTACAGAATCTGCCTCTCTTTTCGATCAGTTACACCTCTTTCATAAGGCCGCCTACATTCTGAAGTTAAGCGCTGTGGGCGTGATCGAAGCGAGCAGGGGAGAATACGCATAACTCAAAAGCCCTTAACTCGAATTGCGTAAAAAAGGACTTTCGTGCTAATGGGAGAATAGACCCCAAAGTGAATATAGGTCTCTAAAGGTTGCGTGTTGCCACGGCATTTCAGATATACAGGGTGCATATGTGGTAGGTGTGTGTCAGGTGTGTGTTTTTTTTTTTTTAATATGGACCTAAGTAGTGTAAACACCAGTAGGTGTGTATCAAGGGTTGGTTCTTGGGCCCTTAGCCTATGCTCTCTTGCTGCAGATGAAGTTGAGCCTCTCTCTCTTGGGCAGTTTGTACCACTTCTGCCCACCACAGGACTCTATAGCCCCCACATGCCCACAGTTGTCCTGCAGGTCCTGCGAGGCCCAGTTCTGGTAGCAGACTCCATCTGCGTTGACCCAGTGCCAGAAGCTCAAAGCACAGGAGAAGCGGAGGCCCAGCCACACATGGGGCGTAGAGGCCTGCTGGGCCCTTCTCTTCACCCAGTGCTGAAGAGACTCAGTGTAAACGGACACCAGGTCACTGTGGTGCCTCCTGCAGTAATTCAGGGCTTCGTCCCAGGTACGGTTCTCTCTCACCAGGATAAGATCATCTAGAGAGACAAATGGGGAGGGGAGGAGGGGTGGTCAATGCAAAATTCTAATCCCACACACATTTTTCCCTCCTTCTGAAGTGGTCCTATCACAAGTAGAGCAGTTGCTATGAATCCTGGGCGCCAAGTAAGAACAGGACCCCCAGAATTCCCCCTTTATTTAGTCAAACTCACAAGCAGTGGGTCCTCACCAACCTCAGAACCCAAAGACCTGTCACCTCTTTCACTCCACAAGAGAAGGTCCTGAAGACATCGGAGGACATCAATATGTTCTCATTAACAATCATAAATCATCATACAAACCTATCAATCATGGAGTTCCCCAGGGTTCCATCTTAGGGCCGCTCCTCTTCATCTTATACATAAATGACTTTGTTAATTCCTCGTCCATACTACATGAAGTATTATATGCCGATGATACAAACTTGTTTTTTCCCCACAATCCAAATACACTTGAACAAATCATAAATAGTGAGTTAGTGAAAATAGCCACATGGTTTAAATGCAACAAACTCTCTCTGAATATCAATAAAACAAACCACATTGTGTTCCGCTCTCAAAAAAAAGACATCAAACAAATTTGACCAAAAATAAATGGACAAAACATTGAAAGAGTCGGCTCTACAAAATTCCTGGGGATCCACATTGATGAGTTCCTTAATTTTAAAAGACATATTGATGATCTCACAACTAAACTGTCTAAATATGCTGCTCTGTTCTTTAAGTTGAGACATTATCTTCCACTCTCTGCACTTCTCATTCTTTACAAATCTTTGTTTGAACCTCACTTACAATACTCTAATATCCTGTGGTGTAACACATTTCCAACTCATTTAAAAAAGCTTGAAATACTCAAAAAAAAGGTCATACGTGCCTTAACATGGTCTGAGTTTAACGCTCCCACCGCTATAATCTTCTGAGGCTTAGTGAGTACAACTGCTTTCAGAATGCTTGTGTAATGTACCAGACTGTCCACAAACTAAACCATAAACTATGTGACCTCATCCCAGTCTGTGCTCCGAGGCACACCAATACCACCAGGAATAAAAATGTAATCAATGGAAAAAACCAAAGACTAAAATGTACTAGCTTTAGCATTGTATGCAGAGGACCACAGATTTGGAATGAGCTTGATGAAACACTAAAAATGTCACATTCCATCTCCATCTTCAAGGCAAAACTAAAAATTCAACACCTAGAATGTACTTTTAATGTGCTGATTAATAATTGTATGAATACCTGTATCTTATTGCAACTATTAATTTCTCTTGGATAAAATTGCTACTGTACTTTGTATGAAATCCAATGTCACTATAATACTGAGACTGTCTATTGTTCATTGTGTGTCAATTATCTATCTGCATGTTGTACATATTATAAGGATATCTGGCCAGTATTGGGCCCCCTATTAAAAGCTTTAAATAGCTTCCTTGGGGTGACCCTTTTCACACATCCGATTGTGTAAAAAAAAAATACTTGTTGTATACACCATGTATTGTGTTGTATTGTATTTCCAGGATGATAAGACCAGTGTTCAATTAAAAAGCCAGATGCTTCACAATGTGGAAGACTGGAATCATTTTCTAATCTGTGAGTCAACATCAGGTTTGACTTTAATTTGGCTTTCAAAACATCAACATCAACATAGAAATATATGTACTGAATTGTTAGTTGTTATTATAATGACGTCACACTCTTAGTATATGGTTAGTGATGCGATTGCCGTCCATTTTGGCTCTGAATGCCCACAAATTTAAAGGCAGCAAAATATAAAAATTAACATGAGGTTAAAGTGCACATGGTCAGCTTTAATCTGAGGGGACATGGTAAAAAAATAAAATTTTAAAAATAAGGCAATCAGCTGCACAGCATTTTTGAGTTTTCTCAGCATGATTTTTCGAGTTTGCTCAAACCAATTTGAGTCAGCTTCTCATTTTTTTTACAGTGATTTGCTTCCGTATTGGGTGATACCCTTAGAAATTAGTCGTTTTTGAAGATGGCCACTGTCCAATGTTTAATGGCCTGCACTGTAATAACTGCCAAAGAAAAGCAATACAGTGTTATCAGGCAATATTTTTAAGACAAAAGATATTTTAGAACACAGCAGCGACACTGGGAGAGTGTTTTGGGTGACTTTATTTTCGGTTTGTTTGTGTTGTGATTGACTCACTCCCTTGTCATCCAACACTCCCCTCAGGATCAGTGCGGACGGAGCACCTGAGGTAAACTCTCCAACTGAACTCACCATCGTAGCAGTAGAAAGGTTTTTTCTCGCTGCAGTTCTGCTTCTTCCATTTTCTTCCATTTTCTTGTTGTCCTGAGGACCTCACCATAGTGCAGATTGGATATGTTTTGGCTTCAGTGGTGTCGTCCCAGTTGTGATATGTTAATTGGCTCTGGTCGGACCACATCCAAATTTTAGACAGACCTATCCACCAGTTTTCGCTTAGTGACCCATTCAGTGGCACCAATTTGTCTTGTATTCTCCAGCGGTCTCCCATGTTCTTCATCACTGCCAGACCTGTGTAATTCTGGTCTTTGCAGTACCTCTGAGCCTCTGTCCAATTCAGGGTCTGATGTGATATGGGGAAATACTCTGGAGTCTGGCCCTCTGTAACGATACAGCAGGTTGTGTTTAATCTCCAGCAGGGCCGGCTCAAGGCATTTTGCTGCCTGAGGCAACATTAGGATTTGGTCCCCCCCACCCCGAATGCCCATCTCCGCAATACCTTCTCAATTGCCATTAGACACACCAAAACAGTTCAATTATTTCTCAAACAAACACACTACATTTAAAACATACCAACTTCACTGGTTTTGGGTTTTGTATACTATGCACAGTGGCGAACTATGCATAGTACAAAATACACTGTACACACAGGGTACACACATGCGTTAATACACTACTTATCTCGGTACGAAAAATACTTTCTCCAGTGGTACAAAATAAAGTTCCAAAAAGGGCATTTTTCGCGCTGGAGTTTTTTAACTGATGCATCCTAAGTGATCAATGTACCTTTAAAACCATTCTTAACAAAAGTTTGAAGGAGAAAACCTACTGAAAAGGTGGTATTTTCCCACTCCCACTCCTCCGAGAGCAATTTTTTTTTTTGCAACAGAGTCAACATTGCAAAATTTACAAACATGCCAGGCCATTTTTTTCTGCCCAGCGAGGCGAAGTTCGTTCGATTGGTTATGCTAATGAGGGGGCGAACTGTCTGTCCAGAACCTGGTTGCAAAAAAAATTTTGCGCAGGCTGCACCGGACAAAATTACCAATGCGCGGGCTGCGCCACGCTACGCCACCCTGCCCTGCGCTAAGAAATTAGAGCCCCATGTATCAAATTCAAATCAAGTTCACCTTAAAGAGCAGGTTTTTGTTAATGATATATCAAAAATTCTGATGGTTTTCTTTCTCTTTTTCCCAATATGAATTTTTAAAATTATGTTATATATTGGAATGCTAATTCTCAATTATAGCTTTGTAGTCTTGTGGACAGCTCTGCAATTATGTCAGTGTGGAATCATTTTTGATTGATTCAGCTAATTATTATTAATTCTTTATCATTGCTTTTTCTTACTTTGCTTTGGTTCATAGTCTTCTAGGCCTTAGGGTGCACTCTGGCAAGTTTCTGATTAGCCTAGGCTTGCATAGCTCTAAGTTTCCATAAATCTGACCAGTGCGTCATGGCATATAGCTTATCTGGAGCCATGCTGACCTGATGGGCCCATAACAGGGGCGAGATGTTTTGTCTCTTTCTCTCTCTCAGAATCTGTGTTTACAGAAAGCTCCAGAATGTCTGGAGCCATGGGAGCTGAACACCTATCTACCCTAACAAGCAACCAAGGGCAGCTAGACATGGGCTGCGTGAGATGGAGAGAGCTCACCAGATTACCTCATGATGTGTAAATCAGCACAGGGGGAGGAGAACGCCATGAAGTATCCCTACATAAACCAGAGAGAGACTAACTGTAACCATCCTTGATCTTGCCGACTTGTCCTGTATGCGGGGATCCTTTTTCTGCAGAAAAAGTAAACTGACTTTGGCTTGGATATTAACTTCTCTGCCTCCGACTGATTCTTTCTCTGAGTCGTCTGAGTTTCTTTTTGTGAAGGTAATACCTGGAATAATATCAAAATTCCTACAACATTGGGGGCTCGTCCGGAATTCCAACATCTCACCTGCACTCCTTGGAGAATCGGTGCAGACTGAAAACCGTGCGTACGGTCGTCCAGGGGACGTTTTTGAAAGACCTCAGCCCAGGGCGCTTGAGAAGGCCCTTTTGGGGTGTGTAGGAGGTCAGAAACGGGAGGTTCTTCAAACAATGAGTGGAGGTGCGGGTGAGTGATGGAATTTTTACTGAATTCGGCTCAGTTGTTGTGAGGCGGAGAAAGTAATATTGCCAATTATGGGACTGACGAACAGTAAAGGGGTTGTTGCTATTTTTGTAAGGACTGCTCTTCAGGGACAGATGTTGACGTGACTGACAGAGCAATTTGTTGGAAGTTGACATAATGGTTCAGGGAATCATTGTGGGTCTGAGACTGAAGCGTGTGTAGAACGCTGACATAATGATTCTGGGAATCATTGTTGGTAAAGGAATTTGGTTTTTGTTAAAATAGAGCGTTGTCTGCGAAGCAACAAGTGTCAGATCATAAGAAAATTAGAGCCTTGCATCTTTTCCAATGTGAATGAATGTGAGAGGGGAAAGTGCACTGAGGTGTGTGTGTGTGTGTGTGTGTGTGTGTGTGTGTGTATGCTCTGAGCTCAGATTGGGTGTCTGTGTGGAAATATATATAACCTTTATTTTACCAGATAGTACCATTGAAATCATCAATCTCTTTTTCAAGGTAGACCTGGCCAATAATGGCAACAAAAGAGTTGCAGACATGACACATAACAAAAAAGATAAAAATTAAAAATAAATAAATAAATAAATAAAATAAGGCATTTCAAGTCAAGGCATCATAACACTTACAGACAATGACAAGTACCAATAGAATCATTCATTATAGCAAATATGTTAACTTTAAAAGTAGACAGTGGGACCAGTTTGCTTAGTTTTAAGTCCTTTTGCAGACTGTTCCACATAGAGGGAGCAGAACACATGAAGGCTTTCTTACCAAGGTCAGTCCTTGCCCTTGGTACCTCCAACAGAACCACATCCTGGGACCTCAAACTATAGCTGCCTATAGCTTTCTGTACGATCAGAGAGCAGATGTAAGGTGGGAGTTTGCCTAATATGGCTTTATAAATAAAAATGTACCAATGGCCAAGTCTCCTTAAGGTCAGTGAAGGCCAACCTACTCTTGTGTGCAGGATACAGCGATGGGTTAGTGCTTTGCAATTTGTAATAAATCTTAATGCACTGTGATAGGCGGCATCAAGCTTCTGTAGATAATGACCAGGTGCATTTCGATACAGAAGGTCACCATAGTCCAGCACTGGCAAAAAAGTTGCTGAGACTAGTCTTTTTTTGGCCTCAATAGAGAGGCAGGACTTGTTCCGAAAGAAGAACCCTAACTTCAATCTCAGCTTTTTAAGAAGATTATCTACTTGAGGTTTAAACGAGAGGCTATCATCAAGCCAGATACCAAGGTATTTATAACTGGAGACCACTTCTAAAGTCTCTCCCTGTGCAGTGACAATATTCATGGTGGTTTCTGGTCTCTTTTTGGCATTTGAAAATAGCATCACTTTGGTTTTGCCAGCATTTAGAAGAAGCTTTAGGTCTGAGAGCTGGTTCTGAATAATATCAAAGACAGTCTGTAGCTGATCTACAGCTTCCTTAATGGAGGGACCTGCACAATACATCACGGTATCATCCACATAAAAATGAAAATTAGCTCCACTTACATTATGTCCAATACTATTAATGTAGATGGAAAATAATAGCGGGCCTAAGACGGAACCCTGAGGAATACCATTTGTGACATTTAAACACTCAGAGGTAATTCCATTTAATTGCACACATTGAGACCTTTCTGAAAGATAATTCTCAAACCACCCTACTGCCTCGTCAGATATTCCGATACTAGTCAGTCTACGCTTCAGAATGTGATGGTCTACAGTATCAAAGGCCTTGGATAAATCGATGAACAGCGCTGCACAACTCTGCTTTTTGTCTAGGAACCCCATAATGTCATTCACCACTTTCATTGTCGCAGGAATGGTGCCATGTTTTTTCCTGAAGCCAGACTGAAACTTTGATAGGATGTCATATTCATCCAGAAACTCCCGTATCTGTTCACTCACTAGGCCCTCAAGAATCTTAGCTAAGACTGACAGTTTAGAGATGGGCCTATAATTGTTTAATAAAGTGGGCTCAGCTCCTTTTAACAGGGGCAGAACAAGTGCTGACTTCCAAACCTTAGGAATGGTGTTTGTGCCAGTAACGAACCGTGAGGTTTGGGTCGAGGTAGGCAGTGGCAGACCGAAACGTAAAAACGAATTAATATTTTATGTATAAAGTCAGCGGTAAAAACACCGGCAAAAGAAAACATAATTACTCCAAAAACTGTTGAATGCTGTACATCAGAGGTGGGCAGCGAGGGCCGTATCTGTTCCTGGTTTTCACACCAACGTCTGGTCTTTAATTAGTTGATTGTCTCAATTAGCCAAACCATTTATGAAATCTGACGTTTCATGCGCATTTCTTTAAATTATCATGAAACTACCAAGACTAGTCTTGTCTCCCTTCATAAAACATTTTCCTTTGATCGAATCATTGCGAAAAATCTATATTTGTGCATGCAATCAATTAACTCAATTAGTCAGGGTAATTGATAGGAATAAAAACCTGCATACACACCGGCCCTCCAGGACCGTGATTGCCCACCCCTGCTGTACATAGTAACACTGCGAATCTGGATTGATGACATCATGCATTTGCGGGGATTAACGAATTTATTGGGACTTAAAGGACACTTGAAAGATACCGGACATGCACAAAGTCGCGTTTTTCGTTAGATTTTGACTTTTAGTTTATTTTGAAACTGTTAAGAGAGAAATCAAATCCGTGTTTGAGTTATCAGTGTATTATTTAACTTGTCACACTATGTGCGCATAGGAGGGAGGTTTAAAACCAATTTAATGTGAATTGTTTGAAGTTTTTGACGTTTTCTAGCGAATTTGATTTATTGTATGCATTCAGATTGAATGTGTACTTTGTTTTCAAATAATCTTGAAGGTTCAATTTTTTTTTTAATTTCGCTTTTATGTCTGAATAAAAGTTCATGCTCTAGGCTCTAGCGAGAGAAAGTTGATGAAAGCGCGCAAAACAACGTAACGGCTTGCCTGCACCGATGCATGCTTAAGTGGATCTCCTCCCTATACTTAATGCAATTAATCTTCCTATTGCTAAACCATGTTAACCAGACAAGCGAAGTACACTACAAACACATTCCATCTTTGACCACATCTCTCTTCACCGCAAAATGATGTCAACACACACAAACTTCAAAACCTAAAAACCCACAGAATTCTATCAAACAAACAACAATTAAAAAAAAACTTTAGCCACAAGGTTGTTATTAGATGCATAACGACAGACATGACAGTCCGGAAAGTTCTTGTGTGCGTAAAAGAGAGCGGAGGGGGAGAGAAGTGGTTCAAGCGCACTTAAGGCTATTTGAATATGAAGTCCATGCGTCTGTCCTTTTTGACAAAGATGTTGATGACAGCGTTGTAAAACTTCTGTTTTGGCCTTCAGCTTAACAAGTCCCTCTTTCTCAATTGACATGATAGCGAAACATGAAAGTCTCCCCTGTTCCGTACTGTTGCGGTTGCAGGTCTTGACGCGTTTTAAGGCAGAAAAAAGACAGCTCCACTGACTCTGTGGTAGCTGGAATTGTCGGCACCAATTTCGGCAGTTTTGTGGCCTCGAACAGTTTGTTCAAGGTCATTCTCCACCAATAAAGCCAGCAGTTGAAGCTAGGGAGATTTTTCCTTGACCATAGCAGGGCTGTATAAGCCGATGAGGTTGGCCTTTAGCCTGACAGAATCAAAATATTTGCTGCGTTAGCAATGTCATCTTGTTTGTTTTGCCAAAACAAACAAGATTACATAACACTAGTTAGGTGGTTTAATCAAATTTAAGCCTTAAATTTGATTGACGTATGTGTGAATCAATGAGTGTATATAGCCCCAGCTAGGATTGCATTATCGTAATTAAAATAAATAAATACAAAAAATCAAAGCTTGCTCACTAAATAGTTCCCAGATAGGCAGATGCCTGATAAGGATGCGTTTATTTGTACAATTCATCCGGAATGAACACCACTAACGTTACACGAAGTTTACGAGGTCATTCGCTATGGCTAATGCTATATGTAGATATGCAACATGGCTAAAATTACATGGGCATAGGAGCTAAGTGACCATCACCATTTGTAAGCAACATGAGTTTATGGTGCCGACTAAGTTTATCTAGCTAGCTAAATTACAGATAACGTTTGCCATCACAGCCGTTGACAGCGACTCGATTACCTAACACGCCAGGTACACAAGTGGCTAGTTAGTGCTGTGCTTCCCATTCTGACATGTTTTGATATTTTCGACGTCTCGAACAGTGTCATGTAAAACTGCGCATTAAAGTTTATCCTTGTTTTCCGATCACAAATATGTTGAAATCTTTTCGGAAGACCCCTTAGTTCGACGGATAATAGCTGGAATTTCTACATTACAGTCAATGGGGAATTGAGGAGTGCGGTGCACTTGACGCCATATTGGTTTCTTCAACTGCGCTCGTAGAAAGAAGCAGCGGCCTCTCCAGTATACTCATTGGTGCGAATTCACAAAGACACCGAACGTCCAGATTGAATGACTAGCCTGTGACACTCACGCATAAAGGCAGCGTAGCGTCCTGCCTTTTTGCGTACATAATAAAGCATATGAAAAAACACTGCGCATGCGCGAACACAACGTATCTGATAACGTGTCATTTAAAGGCATGTCAGAGCTGTGCCTACCCTGCAAAGATGAGCCTGATCTGAAAGCCCCTGCCTGGCCAGAGGCAGGCGCTGTAGTGTCATTATAACTCAATGACTTAAAGCAACAGCATAAAGACAAACTAAATATCAAATATCAAATAATCAAAATTTGATTAGATATTAAAATGATCAATAATTGTTAACAACTTTATTTTTGATGATAGCCTGGGTAGGCAGTGCCTACCCTGCCTACCCTGACGGCTCATCCCTGGTTTGTGCTGAGGGTAAGATTAAAAAGTGAGGCAAGGGGAGCCGCAATAAAATCAGCTGCCAATTTTAAGAAGAAAGGCTCCAAATTGTCCGAACCAGCTGATTTCTTAGGATCTAACTTATATAAAGCATCATGAACAGCATGCACGGTGAATGGAGAAAAAGTAAAAAGATTTTCTACAGGGCAATAATAATGTACAGAGTCACAAGCTACAGAGTTAACACAAGTAGGGTTATGAGCAGAATCAAACAATGAGCCACAGGATACAAAGTGCTCGTTAAAACAATTTAACATTGTAGCCTTGTTGGATATAGTAGTGCCAGAAGTTGTAGTGAGGCAAGGGGGCAACTCATTCGAGATTTCACTGGCAGATAGCGATTTAATGGCTTTCCAAAATTTTCTCAGATTACTCAAGTTTTCAGTGGTAATTGACAGATAATACTTAGACTTGGCACTTTTGACTTGAGAAACAAATTTATTTCTTAACTGCCTAAAGCGAAGCCAATCTGAAATCAATGTGAATGAACCTAACTCTGTGAGTGTCTGTAAACAACAGCATTACTGGCATATTTGTTAGTTCTGTCTTTGTTAGATTGAATACAGTTGTCATTCTATTCCATGAAGTGCTCATATAGATGTATGAATTTGAATTTGCATTTATTCAAGAACAATTTAAGATGCCCATTGATTTGCCAATATTTACAGTGTGGCACTCCCACAGTACTAATATGTGTGCAGTAATAGTAAAGGAAATTTTCTAATGAACTACCTGTGATATAAAAACGAAACTGGTGCATGTTCTATAAAATGGGTCTGAAACGAGAAATATAATGAAACATCACGATTAGGAAATGTCTGATTGTTTCTGTATAATGTCATGTTCTAATTCCATTGGCATGTGAAGGGTTGTTACTGGGGAGAGACGCAGTGTTTTAGATAAAAAGGGGAGGAGTATGAAGTGAAAGAAAAAAGGAGACGGAAAGACTGGGAAGTTGATGATGGTTTGAAGTGGCGCGCCAGTTTAAACACTGCAGCAAACGAAACTGCATTGGACGTATGCGATACATTGTAGCAAGTCGAATCTAAGCCGTGAAAAATAACAATGTATCAAGTGCGACGCGTGCAGGATCGAGTAGCGATGAAGACTTCGGTCGTCCTGTTTCATGGTTTTATCGCATAAAGAGCAACCAACACCAATCATCAACAGCAGCCGGTCTATGCTGTCCTGCTCCTGAAAGCCGGTGAGAGCGACCCAACTCTTTCACTTCACAATTGTATTTTTGTTTCGTTAGACTGATCAGTCTTGCGCGGTGGACACTTATTATGGAAGATCGTTTTGCGGAGCGTTTGGGATCTGAACTGTGAAAGGACTAATTGCCTGTTCTTGGTTCGGATTGGACTATTTATCTTGGACTTTTTTTTTAAATTCTGTTCGTGTTGCGAACTAGAGCGGGACTCATTTGGGGAATTATTATTTCGGTGTTTATTTTGGAGGTGAATGTTTATTGAGATTATCGTTTGGGGAAAATACAATTATTGAAAGATTTGAAGCTATTTTTTCTCTCGTCATCACGGTCTCATCAGATCACTAAGTGCTTATGGGGAAAACAATTTATCCATAAAAGAGCTCATTTAATTGCGATAACTCATACACATTAATTAAAGGTGTGATTGTTATAACAGTATTTTATGGAATCCTTACTGTAATTACAGGATTGGTAAAAAGTGAAAATTCTAAGAAATAAGTGTATATTAGCAGTGCAAATTTGTAGGAGTTATGCCATTTTTAATGACTGTGTATATTCACAAAAGGACAAAGTTGCAGAAGTAAACAGAATAACTTTTCATTATGAATCTGAGCAAAAGTCCCCATTTCTTGATAAATGCTAACCCCTCTTAAACGATCGGTAACTATAAACAGAGGGAAGTTTAGATGAAGTAACAATTGAATATAAATTATACAAACATAGACAAGTGTTTCTAATGTTGTGGCCAACTGAATTTCTTTAAGATGCAGGACAAAGTGAATATTTAAATGCTCCAATATTTGGTGGTAGTAATACATTGCAGAGAAAACTATCAGTGATATCCTCTATAAGCATGAAGTGATTACACTATATGAATTTGGTAAATATTTTAAAGAGCTAGAAAATCTAAGCACTTTTTTTGTAAATAATTAGACTGTGTGAGATTGGTGTGCTAGAAGCACATCTCTGAAAAGAAAATGAAGGAAAAGTGGAAACAAGAATAACACAGCATGTTCAAAATTTGCCAAAGTTCTGTTTAACACTGTATACAATAAGAGACTGTGTGCCAAATTCACTTGATGCAGAGGTTTTTTGATCAAGCATTGAAAAGTTTCAACTGCTATCTGAAGGAAAAAAAATAAGGTAAAATGATCAGAAAGTGCCAGTAAATATAAAAATATAATATGAATGTAACCCACTCAAATCCTCCATCGTGTGTGTTTCTATTCTGTTATTTTGTATTGTATCTGCCTATGATGTAATTACTTGAAATTCCATTCCTGTCCATTTGGGGGCAGTAGTAACGCCGTTAGGCTTGCCATTCGTCTACACCCCGTGTCTTCATCCGAGGCTCCAGATAAGGAGATTCATTGCACGCACACGCACGAGTGACACATAAAAGAAAAAAAAAGAAAACATACTACCCGGGTAGATGGACAGAGAGTTTATGGACATTTTATTTTGTTGCAAATTTTTTACAGAGCTCTGAGGTTTTTTTAATTTTTTTTTCTACTTTTTCCAATTTTTTGAACTTGAACACTTAACAAAGACTGTGCAATACAAAGAAAAGGTTTAATGCGTTTAAGAAAATAAATGCCGGCTGTGTTTTTTTCAGTTTATTTGTTACAATTGTTTTATCCTCCTCCTTGAAAAGAACCTGACCAAGGGCACTCAGTTAATATTATACTTCTAAAGAGCCACCCTTACCTTACATGAAATTTAACGGTATATATTAAATTGATATTAAAAAATCAGATGAAGTATTGTGAGATTAGAGAATCGATGGATCTTTAGATGGGGAAGCGCAATGCAGCGAATGGAGCCCTATTGAACGAAGCTGCACAGAGAGGTGAAAGGTCGACATCCAGAAGTCAGAGAACAGAAGCGCTAAGCGGAGGAATAAATGTGACTGGAAGTTTCCCTGACCAAAGAAATGCAATTAAAGATCTTTTCTCCATTTTGAGCAGGAATTGTCAACGGGTGTCTTTATGGCAAAGGAATTGAGTGGCTGATAACCACTCAAGAAGCTATAGATGCAATCATAGTGATTTCAAAAAAAAGGATTTGAAAAGAAGACACCGGGAAGCAGAAGGCAGAGTTCTGAACCTGGCAGTTTAGCCTAGGCAAAGATCTCTGTGGAAAGGGATCAAGCAGGGGACTGCGCCCTGAATGGGAGTTTTCAAAGGATCTAAGAGGTCAAAAATATGTGTCCAAGTTGGAATTGCAGGATGCTACTCCTGCTTATTATATCTGTTGACAGCAGCACAGGGGGGATCTGTCAGCTTATCGGGCCCACACTGTACCTATGTACCAGCTAATGAAGCGGCAAGTGAGGTGACTGATCAAGCCTTGCAACGTTTGAAAGACATATCTGATGCACAGCAGCGAGACCTCGCACCAGCATTGGCAGACTCCAGGTGGGACTGGCTTATGTCCGGAGGTTGGAAGGCGGGAATTACATCTGTAGTAAGTCTTGTGGTTGGGGGATTTGCAGTACTGCTCATCTGCTGTTGCTGTGGTATTCCCAAAATTAAATGAATGATATCAAGAGTATTGAGTCCTAATCTGCAGTATCAGATGTTTCTATTACAGGACAACAATGAGATGTATATTCTGCCCAAGGAGCTGAAGGAATCATACAATGATGTAATTGAGTTGGGGCTTTGTTTGAACAAAAGAATGGAGAGTAATGATGATATGATGACACATCTTCCCCGTGAATGAAGCACATGCTGGAAATTTAGAGAAGTGGCATGCTGGCGGATAATCAATTATAAACAGGGGAGAAATGTGGAATCATTTTTTATTGATTCAGCTAATTATTATTAATTGTTTATCCATGCTTGCTCTTACTTTGCTTTGAATCATAGTCTTTTAGGCCTTAGGGTGCACTCTGACATGTTTCTGATTAGCCTAGGCTTGCATAGCTCTAAGTTTCCATAAATCTGACCAGAGCATCATGGCATATAGTTTATCTGGAGCCATGCCGACCTGATGGGCCCATAACAGAGGCAAAATGTTTTTTCTCTTTCTCTCTCAGTTTACGTGTTTACAGGAAGCTCTGGAATGTCTGGAGCCATGGGAGCTGAACACCTATCTACCCTAACAAGCAACCAAGGGCAGCTTGACATGGGCTGCGTGAAATGGCGAGAGCTCACCAGATTACCTCATGATGTGTAAATCAGCACAGGGGGAGGAGAACGCCATGAAGTATCCCTACATAAACCAGAGAGAGACTAACTGTAACCATCCTTGATCTTGCTGACTTGTCTTGTATGCGGGGATCCTTTTTCTGCAGAAAAAGTAAACTGAATTTGGCTTGGATATTAACTTCTCTGCCTCCGACTGATTCTTTCTCTGAGTCGTCTGAGTTTCTTTTTGTGAAGATAATACCAGGAATATAAAATCAAAATTCCTACAACAGTCAGAGATCTCGAATTTTGTAAAGTCTCTCTTATAAACCATTTGACATTAACTTTAAATGCATATTAGTCACATTCACACTAGTATATGGAAAGATATT
Source organism: Gymnothorax reevesii (assembly GCA_029721435.1). Classification (NCBI taxonomy): domain Eukaryota; kingdom Metazoa; phylum Chordata; class Actinopteri; order Anguilliformes; family Muraenidae; genus Gymnothorax; species Gymnothorax reevesii. Next base: position 13,449,370 of record CM056577.1, on the reverse strand, counting down.
GAAGCTTGAAAATGGAAATCAAAATAAGCTTTATTGAAGTTCATAATCGAGTATTTTAAGCATGTGACAGTGCCTGTTCAAATTAAAATTCTAATTGAAATTGAAGCTAAAGCTGGTCAAAGTTCCTCAGTTATAACATTATTTGAAATTGGCTGATACTTATTTTGCCAATGCTTTTAGTTTATTTTATTTTTTGTTTGTTCTAAGATAAATATGTTGAGCTAAATCATTACATGTGAGGAAGAGCAAGATGTGCTGATAGTGTTTATGCACCCCCATGGACCAGCCAGGAGCTTTTATTAGCCCAGAAGGGAAGGCGTATGCTGGGTGCCAAAACAGCACATAATTCGAAAGGTGGAAGCTCCTTTTAGCACTGCAGGCAGTAGATATGTGCTAAAAGAGGAAGATATTAGAGCTGCAGATGTTTTCATGAAGGATTTCAAGTGACTCTTTAAATTGGCAGAACATGTCCTATCATATTCATCCTGTGCTGTTCATTCGAACTGATAGGTTTTGTCTGTACTTTTGTAGGCTGCAGAGCATTTATCATCATCACAATATTGTTGAATAGTATAGTGTTTGAGTAGGTTAGCTGCAAAGGTATGGTTATCTGCAACATTTATTTTCTTAGAACTAATTACAGACTAGATGCTGCCTTACTTTGAAATAATTTTGACAATACTTTTTGTACAACTATGCACTGTCACATGCTTAAAATGCTCAATTTTGAACTGCAATAGAGCTTATTTTGATTTCCATTTTCAAGCTTCAATATCTTTCCATATACTAGTCTGAATGGCACTAATATACTAGTATTAGAAGTTAATGTCAAATGGTTTATAAGAGGCACTGTACAAATTTGAGATCTTTGACATAATTACAGAGCTGTCCACAAGACCATGAGGCTATAATCAAGAATTAGCATTCCAATATAAAACATAATTTTAAAAATTCATATTGGGAAAAAGAGATCACAATTTTTGGATATATCATGAACAAAAACCTGCTCTTTAAGTTGAACTTGATTTAGATTTGATACATGGTGTCATTCAACGGGAATATAGCTTCAAATTTGCAGGAAAATGTGTTTATTCTCATTTTTGATCGGCAATATCTCAGATGCTTTTTACTTCACATTGGTAATTTTTCAAAAAACCATGTACCAAGTCCAAAAGACACCCCATACAAAATATCAGCCCCCTGTCATAAAAAATGATGAGTTTACAGGCCCTTAAAAGTAATGCCACAGTTCGCAAATAGAAATAGAAATTTTCAACAGAATCTAGAGGCCTATTACTGTATGTTACATATGAGCCAGACTGCTGAAAGTTAAATTATCTACAGAAGTAGCACCAGATATTTGACATACAAACTTTGGAGGTCTGAGCTCAAGTACTTTTAAAGATATTCCAGCTCAAAATTAGAACTTCAGAAGGCAATGCTAAAAAAAGGATAAAAATTGTCTAAACCTTTGTCCTTTTAATCATTTTTTGTGGCCAAACTATTGGCAGTAGAGACCTACAATTTTGGGATTATTCTATTAGGAAGTGAATCCACTAAGATGATTTTTTTCAAGAAAATTTGTGGGTGTCATGCGGGAGCCATTCGGTGAATTGTCATGGAATGACCTATATATATATATAAATACATACATACACACACACACACACACACACTCATACTGTATATGTAGCTTTTTTGGGATTAGTTACCACCAGCTGGTATTCACAGCCAAGCCAAGAACAAATTAGGCCACTGTCCAAGTACTTGTGGACTGTACAGCTCTTTATCTTGGAAATGACACACCTGGGCCCGTATTTCCAAAGCCTCTTTCTTACCACTAAGAGTACTCCTAAATCACGCTAAAACATTTTACGCAGGAATAAAATCTTAAAAGTTATTCACAAAGCAGCTGAGGGCAACTTTTAGTTAAGAAAACTGGCAACTCCTAGACTAGGAGTAGCTCCGGGATAGGTGGGAATAAATCTCCGTTGCTATGGATGACATCATTTTCATGCATGAGTCTTGGGACAATGAACACGGTGATTGGTTATTTGGTGACAGGGCGGCCCACTGAAAAAAATATCCTACATACAACCCATGGAGGAAAAAATGAGAAAATAGTCCAAGCGGCTGGTTTGTCCCATAAAATAATAACATGTTGAGCACTCCTGAAAATGCACTATGCGCAGTACCCACACATCACGCTCTAGGCAAATAAACATACAAAGGAAAGAGCTAGTTGTAAAAACGCCAATAGAATAAAACGAGTCAGTTATAAAACGCGTCATTTGTCAGTTGCGATCGTTTAAAGTTGGGCCGTTCAAGTTTGTTTGCTCTAAACTGACATGGATGAAAGTTCAAAAAGGACGCGAAAGCCAAAATGGAGCCACGACCAGTTACTGCTGCTGGCCTAGTTGGTGGTGGAGCGAAAGCATGTAATCAAAAGGAAATTTGGCTCGGGGGTTAACTGCAAATCTAAGCGGGATGCATGGGATAATATCAGCCTCCAGATCAATGCTGCATTACCCGCGGAGTCTCGGAGGGCAGACGACTGCAAGAAGCGGTGGTATAGGCTGCAATCGCAGGGGAGGTCCAAGATTGCAGCCTATAAACAGGCAATCGTTCAAACAGGAAGGCATACTAAGCTTGTTTGTAATTTATAGCCTACAATCTACTTTTGTAAATATGCATACAAAATATGACATAGGCTGGTATTATTGTGATGATCTATTAAATGTAACCCTCGCTTTATAGCCTAATGAAATAATTCATGAATAGCAGGAGGAGGTACAGCACCAAACCCACTGTCCCCAAGCAAGTGGCATCCCACAGGCACATAACGCCTGTCAAATAATTGATATAAGCTGCTTTTCATTAAAATGCAAGTCGTGCGTGGATCCTGGCCATTTCACAACAATGTCCAAAATATTGTATTTGGTATCAAATACTATCTGGGCGTTGATGGAATGAACTTTTTTTTCTGTTTACGAATATCACTTCATCTTGGGTCGGAGAAATAATTAGAATATGGGTCCCGTCAACTGCACCGATGATACCGGACTGCGATCAAGCGATCAAGAACTTCAGAAGGCAATGCTAAAAAAAGGATAAAAATTGTCTAAACCTTTGTCCTTTTAATCATTTTTTGTGGCCAAACTATTGGCAGTAGAGACCTACAATTTTGGGATTATTCTATTAGGAAGTGAATCCACTAAGATGATTTTTTTCAAGAAAATTTGTGGGTGTCATGCGGGAGCCATTCGGTGAATTGTCATGGAATGACCTATATATATATATAAATACATACATACACACACACACACACACACACTCATACTGTATATGTAGCTTTTTTGGGATTAGTTACCACCAGCTGGTATTCACAGCCAAGCCAAGAACAAATTAGGCCACTGTCCAAGTACTTGTGGACTGTACAGCTCTTTATCTTGGAAATGACACACCTGGGCCCGTATTTCCAAAGCCTCTTTCTTACCACTAAGAGTACTCCTAAATCACGCTAAAACATTTTACGCAGGAATAAAATCTTAAAAGTTATTCACAAAGCAGCTGAGGGCAACTTTTAGTTAAGAAAACTGGCAACTCCTAGACTAGGAGTAGCTCCGGGATAGGTGGGAATAAATCTCCGTTGCTATGGATGACATCATTTTCATGCATGAGTCTTGGGACAATGAACACGGTGATTGGTTATTTGGTGACAGGGCGGCCCACTGAAAAAAATATCCTACATACAACCCATGGAGGAAAAAATGAGAAAATAGTCCAAGCGGCTGGTTTGTCCCATAAAATAATAACATGTTGAGCACTCCTGAAAATGCACTATGCGCAGTACCCACACATCACGCTCTAGGCAAATAAACATACAAAGGAAAGAGCTAGTTGTAAAAACGCCAATAGAATAAAACGAGTCAGTTATAAAACGCGTCATTTGTCAGTTGCGATCGTTTAAAGTTGGGCCGTTCAAGTTTGTTTGCTCTAAACTGACATGGATGAAAGTTCAAAAAGGACGCGAAAGCCAAAATGGAGCCACGACCAGTTACTGCTGCTGGCCTAGTTGGTGGTGGAGCGAAAGCATGTAATCAAAAGGAAATTTGGCTCGGGGGTTAACTGCAAATCTAAGCGGGATGCATGGGATAATATCAGCCTCCAGATCAATGCTGCATTACCCGCGGAGTCTCGGAGGGCAGACGACTGCAAGAAGCGGTGGTATAGGCTGCAATCGCAGGGGAGGTCCAAGATTGCAGCCTATAAACAGGCAATCATTCAAACAGGAAGGCATACTAAGCTTGTTTGTAATTTATAGCCTACAATCTACTTTTGTAAATATGCATACAAAATATGACATAGGCTGGTATTATTGTGATGATCTATTAAATGTAACCCTCGCTTTATAGCCTAATGAAATAATTCATGAATAGCAGGAGGAGGTACAGCACCAAACCCACTGTCCCCAAGCAAGTGGCATCCCACAGGCACATAACGCCTGTCAAATAATTGATATAAGCTGCTTTTCATTAAAATGCAAGTCGTGCGTGGATCCTGGCCATTTCACAACAATGTCCAAAATATTGTATTTGGTATCAAATACTATCTGGGCGTTGATGGAATGAACTTTTTTTTCTGTTTACGAATATCACTTCATCTTGGGTCGGAGAAATAATTAGAATATGGGTCCCGTCAACTGCACCGATGATACCGGACTGCGATCAAGCGATCAAGAACTTCAGAAGGCAATGCTAAAAAAAGGATAAAAATTGTCTAAACCTTTGTCCTTTTAATCATTTTTTGTGGCCAAACTATTGGCAGTAGAGACCTACAATTTTGGGATTATTCTATTAGGAAGTGAATCCACTAAGATGATTTTTTTCAAGAAAATTTGTGGGTGTCATGCGGGAGCCATTCGGTGAATTGTCATGGAATGACCTATATATATATATAAATACATACATACACACACACACACACACACACACTCATACTGTATATGTAGCTTTTTTGGGATTAGTTACCACCAGCTGGTATTCACAGCCAAGCCAAGAACAAATTAGGCCACTGTCCAAGTACTTGTGGACTGTACAGCTCTTTATCTTGGAAATGACACACCTGGGCCCGTATTTCCAAAGCCTCTTTCTTACCACTAAGAGTACTCCTAAATCACGCTAAAACATTTTACGCAGGAATAAAATCTTAAAAGTTATTCACAAAGCAGCTGAGGGCAACTTTTAGTTAAGAAAACTGGCAACTCCTAGACTAGGAGTAGCTCCGGGATAGGTGGGAATAAATCTCCGTTGCTATGGATGACATCATTTTCATGCATGAGTCTTGGGACAATGAACACGGTGATTGGTTATTTGGTGACAGGGCGGCCCACTGAAAAAAATATCCTACATACAACCCATGGAGGAAAAAATGAGAAAATAGTCCAAGCGGCTGGTTTGTCCCATAAAATAATAACATGTTGAGCACTCCTGAAAATGCACTATGCGCAGTACCCACACATCACGCTCTAGGCAAATAAACATACAAAGGAAAGAGCTAGTTGTAAAAACGCCAATAGAATAAAACGAGTCAGTTATAAAACGCGTCATTTGTCAGTTGCGATCGTTTAAAGTTGGGCCGTTCAAGTTTGTTTGCTCTAAACTGACATGGATGAAAGTTCAAAAAGGACGCGAAAGCCAAAATGGAGCCACGACCAGTTACTGCTGCTGGCCTAGTTGGTGGTGGAGCGAAAGCATGTAATCAAAAGGAAATTTGGCTCGGGGGTTAACTGCAAATCTAAGCGGGATGCATGGGATAATATCAGCCTCCAGATCAATGCTGCATTACCCGCGGAGTCTCGGAGGGCAGACGACTGCAAGAAGCGGTGGTATAGGCTGCAATCGCAGGGGAGGTCCAAGATTGCAGCCTATAAACAGGCAATCGTTCAAACAGGAAGGCATACTAAGCTTGTTTGTAATTTATAGCCTACAATCTACTTTTGTAAATATGCATACAAAATATGACATAGGCTGGTATTATTGTGATGATCTATTAAATGTAACCCTCGCTTTATAGCCTAATGAAATAATTCATGAATAGCAGGAGGAGGTACAGCACCAAACCCACTGTCCCCAAGCAAGTGGCATCCCACAGGCACATAACGCCTGTCAAATAATTGATATAAGCTGCTTTTCATTAAAATGCAAGTCGTGCGTGGATCCTGGCCATTTCACAACAATGTCCAAAATATTGTATTTGGTATCAAATACTATCTGGGCGTTGATGGAATGAACTTTTTTTTCTGTTTACGAATATCACTTCATCTTGGGTCGGAGAAATAATTAGAATATGGGTCCCGTCAACTGCACCGATGATACCGGACTGCGATCAAGCGATCAAGAACTTCAGAAGGCAATGCTAAAAAAAGGATAAAAATTGTCTAAACCTTTGTCCTTTTAATCATTTTTTGTGGCCAAACTATTGGCAGTAGAGACCTACAATTTTGGGATTATTCTATTAGGAAGTGAATCCACTAAGATGATTTTTTTCAAGAAAATTTGTGGGTGTCATGCGGGAGCCATTCGGTGAATTGTCATGGAATGACCTATATATATATATAAATACATACATACACACACACACACACACACACTCATACTGTATATGTAGCTTTTTTGGGATTAGTTACCACCAGCTGGTATTCACAGCCAAGCCAAGAACAAATTAGGCCACTGTCCAAGTACTTGTGGACTGTACAGCTCTTTATCTTGGAAATGACACACCTGGGCCCGTATTTCCAAAGCCTCTTTCTTACCACTAAGAGTACTCCTAAATCACGCTAAAACATTTTACGCAGGAATAAAATCTTAAAAGTTATTCACAAAGCAGCTGAGGGCAACTTTTAGTTAAGAAAACTGGCAACTCCTAGACTAGGAGTAGCTCCGGGATAGGTGGGAATAAATCTCCGTTGCTATGGATGACATCATTTTCATGCATGAGTCTTGGGACAATGAACACGGTGATTGGTTATTTGGTGACAGGGCGGCCCACTGAAAAAAATATCCTACATACAACCCATGGAGGAAAAAATGAGAAAATAGTCCAAGCGGCTGGTTTGTCCCATAAAATAATAACATGTTGAGCACTCCTGAAAATGCACTATGCGCAGTACCCACACATCACGCTCTAGGCAAATAAACATACAAAGGAAAGAGCTAGTTGTAAAAACGCCAATAGAATAAAACGAGTCAGTTATAAAACGCGTCATTTGTCAGTTGCGATCGTTTAAAGTTGGGCCGTTCAAGTTTGTTTGCTCTAAACTGACATGGATGAAAGTTCAAAAAGGACGCGAAAGCCAAAATGGAGCCACGACCAGTTACTGCTGCTGGCCTAGTTGGTGGTGGAGCGAAAGCATGTAATCAAAAGGAAATTTGGCTCGGGGGTTAACTGCAAATCTAAGCGGGATGCATGGGATAATATCAGCCTCCAGATCAATGCTGCATTACCCGCGGAGTCTCGGAGGGCAGACGACTGCAAGAACTGGTGGTATAGGCTGCAATCGCAGGGGAGGTCCAAGATTGCAGCCTATAAACAGGCAATCATTCAAACAGGAAGGCATACTAAGCTTGTTTGTAATTTATAGCCTACAATCTACTTTTGTAAATATGCATACAAAATATGACATAGGCTGGTATTATTGTGATGATCTATTAAATGTAACCCTCGCTTTATAGCCTAATGAAATAATTCATGAATAGCAGGAGGAGGTACAGCACCAAACCCACTGTCCCCAAGCAAGTGGCATCCCACAGGCACATAACGCCTGTCAAATAATTGATATAAGCTGCTTTTCATTAAAATGCAAGTCGTGCGTGGATCCTGGCCATTTCACAACAATGTCCAAAATATTGTATTTGGTATCAAATACTATCTGGGCGTTGATGGAATGAACTTTTTTTTCTGTTTACGAATATCACTTCATCTTGGGTCGGAGAAATAATTAGAATATGGGTCCCGTCAACTGCACCGATGATACCGGACTGCGATCAAGCGATCAAGAACTTCAGAAGGCAATGCTAAAAAAAGGATAAAAATTGTCTAAACCTTTGTCCTTTTAATCATTTTTTGTGGCCAAACTATTGGCAGTAGAGACCTACAATTTTGGGATTATTCTATTAGGAAGTGAATCCACTAAGATGATTTTTTTCAAGAAAATTTGTGGGTGTCATGCGGGAGCCATTCGGTGAATTGTCATGGAATGACCTATATATATATATATAAATACATACATACGCACACACACACACACACACACTCATACTGTATATGTAGCTTTTTTGGGATTAGTTACCACCAGCTGGTATTCACAGCCAAGCCAAGAACAAATTAGGCCACTGTCCAAGTACTTGTGGACTGTACAGCTCTTTATCTTGGAAATGACACACCTGGGCCCGTATTTCCAAAGCCTCTTTCTTACCACTAAGAGTACTCCTAAATCACGCTAAAACATTTTACGCAGGAATAAAATCTTAAAAGTTATTCACAAAGCAGCTGAGGGCAACTTTTAGTTAAGAAAACTGGCAACTCCTAGACTAGGAGTAGCTCCGGGATAGGTGGGAATAAATCTCCGTTGCTATGGATGACATCATTTTCATGCATGAGTCTTGGGACAATGAACACGGTGATTGGTTATTTGGTGACAGGGCGGCCCACTGAAAAAAATATCCTACATACAACCCATGGAGGAAAAAATGAGAAAATAGTCCAAGCGGCTGGTTTGTCCCATAAAATAATAACATGTTGAGCACTCCTGAAAATGCACTATGCGCAGTACCCACACATCACGCTCTAGGCAAATAAACATACAAAGGAAAGAGCTAGTTGTAAAAACGCCAATAGAATAAAACGAGTCAGTTATAAAACGCGTCATTTGTCAGTTGCGATCGTTTAAAGTTGGGCCGTTCAAGTTTGTTTGCTCTAAACTGACATGGATGAAAGTTCAAAAAGGACGCGAAAGCCAAAATGGAGCCACGACCAGTTACTGCTGCTGGCCTAGTTGGTGGTGGAGCGAAAGCATGTAATCAAAAGGAAATTTGGCTCGGGGGTTAACTGCAAATCTAAGCGGGATGCATGGGATAATATCAGCCTCCAGATCAATGCTGCATTACCCGCGGAGTCTCGGAGGGCAGACGACTGCAAGAAGCGGTGGTATAGGCTGCAATCGCAGGGGAGGTCCAAGATTGCAGCCTATAAACAGGCAATCGTTCAAACAGGAAGGCATACTAAGCTTGTTTGTAATTTATAGCCTACAATCTACTTTTGTAAATATGCATACAAAATATGACATAGGCTGGTATTATTGTGATGATCTATTAAATGTAACCCTCGCTTTATAGCCTAATGAAATAATTCATGAATAGCAGGAGGAGGTACAGCACCAAACCCACTGTCCCCAAGCAAGTGGCATCCCACAGGCACATAACGCCTGTCAAATAATTGATATAAGCTGCTTTTCATTAAAATGCAAGTCGTGCGTGGATCCTGGCCATTTCACAACAATGTCCAAAATATTGTATTTGGTATCAAATACTATCTGGGCGTTGATGGAATGAACTTTTTTTTCTGTTTACGAATATCACTTCATCTTGGGTCGGAGAAATAATTAGAATATGGGTCCCGTCAACTGCACCGATGATACCGGACTGCGATCAAGCGATCAAGAACTTCAGAAGGCAATGCTAAAAAAAGGATAAAAATTGTCTAAACCTTTGTCCTTTTAATCATTTTTTGTGGCCAAACTATTGGCAGTAGAGACCTACAATTTTGGGATTATTCTATTAGGAAGTGAATCCACTAAGATGATTTTTTTCAAGAAAATTTGTGGGTGTCATGCGGGAGCCATTCGGTGAATTGTCATGGAATGACCTATATATATATATAAATACATACATACACACACACACACACACACACTCATACTGTATATGTAGCTTTTTTGGGATTAGTTACCACCAGCTGGTATTCACAGCCAAGCCAAGAACAAATTAGGCCACTGTCCAAGTACTTGTGGACTGTACAGCTCTTTATCTTGGAAATGACACACCTGGGCCCGTATTTCCAAAGCCTCTTTCTTACCACTAAGAGTACTCCTAAATCACGCTAAAACATTTTACGCAGGAATAAAATCTTAAAAGTTATTCACAAAGCAGCTGAGGGCAACTTTTAGTTAAGAAAACTGGCAACTCCTAGACTAGGAGTAGCTCCGGGATAGGTGGGAATAAATCTCCGTTGCTATGGATGACATCATTTTCATGCATGAGTCTTGGGACAATGAACACGGTGATTGGTTATTTGGTGACAGGGCGGCCCACTGAAAAAAATATCCTACATACAACCCATGGAGGAAAAAATGAGAAAATAGTCCAAGCGGCTGGTTTGTCCCATAAAATAATAACATGTTGAGCACTCCTGAAAATGCACTATGCGCAGTACCCACACATCACGCTCTAGGCAAATAAACATACAAAGGAAAGAGCTAGTTGTAAAAACGCCAATAGAATAAAACGAGTCAGTTATAAAACGCGTCATTTGTCAGTTGCGATCGTTTAAAGTTGGGCCGTTCAAGTTTGTTTGCTCTAAACTGACATGGATGAAAGTTCAAAAAGGACGCGAAAGCCAAAATGGAGCCACGACCAGTTACTGCTGCTGGCCTAGTTGGTGGTGGAGCGAAAGCATGTAATCAAAAGGAAATTTGGCTCGGGGGTTAACTGCAAATCTAAGCGGGATGCATGGGATAATATCAGCCTCCAGATCAATGCTGCATTACCCGCGGAGTCTCGGAGGGCAGACGACTGCAAGAAGCGGTGGTATAGGCTGCAATCGCAGGGGAGGTCCAAGATTGCAGCCTATAAACAGGCAATCGTTCAAACAGGAAGGCATACTAAGCTTGTTTGTAATTTATAGCCTACAATCTACTTTTGTAAATATGCATACAAAATATGACATAGGCTGGTATTATTGTGATGATCTATTAAATGTAACCCTCGCTTTATAGCCTAATGAAATAATTCATGAATAGCAGGAGGAGGTACAGCACCAAACCCACTGTCCCCAAGCAAGTGGCATCCCACAGGCACATAACGCCTGTCAAATAATTGATATAAGCTGCTTTTCATTAAAATGCAAGTCGTGCGTGGATCCTGGCCATTTCACAACAATGTCCAAAATATTGTATTTGGTATCAAATACTATCTGGGCGTTGATGGAATGAACTTTTTTTTCTGTTTACGAATATCACTTCATCTTGGGTCGGAGAAATAATTAGAATATGGGTCCCGTCAACTGCACCGATGATACCGGACTGCGATCAAGCCAGCCTCCCCTCCGGAAAACATGGTCAAGCCAGCCCTCACACATTTAAGCGGTGTGCGAATATACAAGGCATTACGGTGACGGCATGTCTAGACAGATTTCAAATTTTCAAAATAAAAGCTGGCTTACAGAATGTGATATGTCAATCTGGAATTAGTTAGTTTAGAAAGAAATAGAAACTGCATTAATGACTACAATAAAAAGAATAAATAAGTTTAAATAATATAAAAAACAAGATTAAGAGGATCAGGTAATTAGGAAGTATTTCAGAACTACAACCCCGATCCTGAAATTGCTGGGGCAAAGTATAAATTGTGAATGAAATCAAAATACAATGACTTTCAGATCACATGAGCCAATATGATATTTACAATAGAACATAGATAACATTTCAAATGATGAAACTGAGACATTTTACATTTTTATCCAGAAAATGAGCTCATTTCAAATTTTCTGGCTGGAACAGGTCGAAAAAAAGTTGAGACACAGGCAGAAAAAGCAATTAATATACTGTATAAGAGAATCAGCTGAAAGAACATTTAGCCAGTAATTAAATTAACTGGCATTAGGTGTGTAACATGTTTGGCTATAAAAGGGATGTCTTAGAAAGGCTGAGTCTCTCAGAAGTAAAGATGGCCAGAGGCTCTCCAACCTGTGAAGGCTTGCGTAAAAAAATTGTGGAATACTTTAAAATCAATGTTCTTCAACGTTAAATTGCAAAGGTTTTGAAGGTCTCATCATTTGCAGTGCATAACATCATCAAACGATTCAGAGAAACTGGAAAAATCTCTGTGCGTAAGGGACAAGGCCGAAGACCTTTACTGGATGCCTGTGATCTTCGGACTCTCAGATGCCATTGCATCACCCACCGGCATGATTCTGTCATTGACATTACTGGCCCAGGAATACTTCAAGAAACCACTGTCTGTAAATATAGTCCGCCATGCCATCCACAAATGCCACCTAAAACTCTATCATGCAAAAAGGAAGCCATTGTTGAGCATGATCCAGAAGCGCTGCCGTGTTCTGTGGGCCAAGGCTCATTTAAAATGGACTGTAGCAAAGTGGCAAAGTGTCCTGTGGTCAGACGAGTCGAAATTTGACATTCTTGTTGGAAATCATGGGTGTCGTGTCCTCCAGGCTAAAGAGGAGAAAGACCACCCCTCCTGTTATCAGCATTGAGTTCAAAAGCCAGCATCTCTGATGGTATGGGTTGCATTAGTGCATATGGTGTGGGACACTTGCATGTTTTTAAAAGCACCAAGAATGCTGAAAGGTATATAAAGGTTTTAGAGCAACATAAGCTCCCCGCTAGACGACATCTATTCCAGGGAAGGCCTTGTGTATTTCAGCAGAGCAATGCAAAACCATATACTGCAGCTATTACAACAGCATGACTTTGTAGCAGAAGAGTCTGTGTGCTGAACTGGCCTGCCTGCAGTCCTGATCTTTCACCGATTGAGAACATTTGGCACATAATTATACGAAAAGTCTGTCAAAGGAGACCCAAAACTCTCCAGCAGCTGGAAGCCTGTATTAAACAAGAGTGGGATCAAATTCCAATGGCTAAACTGAAGAAACGTGTCTCCTCAATGCCCAGACGCCTCCAAAGAAGAGGGGATGCTACACCATGGTACACTAGCCCCTGTCTCAACTTTTTTGAGACCTATAGCAGCTATCAAATTTAAAATTTTGTGGATAAAATTGTAAAATTTCTCAGTTTCAACATTTGCTATGTTATCTCTGTTCTACTGTGAATAAAATACTGGCTGGTGTGATTTGAAAGTCAATGCGTTTTGATTTTATTACCAATTTACACTTTGTCCCAACTATTTCAGAACTGGGGTTGTAAAACGTACTGTTCTATCACGCTGTTGTGAAATCATTCTGTGGCAACATGGACTTTTCTTTTCACTCTAATCCAAATTTGGAGGGGAACCAACATATTTATGATGTTTTTTTGGGGCTTTAATTTTGAAATATCACATCAGAATGTACTGACCTCTGTGGTGTTTTATCATGCATTTGTGAAATCAGTCCGTGGCAGTGGGGAGTATCCCTTTAATTCTAATCTGAAATTAGAGGGACCACAACAAAAATGTATGACATTTTAGAGGAATATAATTTTGAAATGTCACATCAGAATGTCGTGATATTCTCTACGTGACTCTGTGAAGTGGTTTACTCTCATGCTGCAGAGAAAGTATTCTGTGGCAACACAAGATTTTTAGTTCTAGTCTGAAATTCAAGCAAATACTGGAAAAAATACATGATATTTCAGAAGGCGCTTTAATTCTGAAATACTTCCTCAAAATATTACCTGACCATCTTAATCTTGTTTTTTAAATTAGTATTAATTTTCAATTCGTTATTCAGTTTCCTATCTATTCTTTTTATTGCAGTCATTAATGCAGTTTCTATTTCTTTCTAAATTAACTAATTCCTGACTGACATGACACATTTTATAAGCCAGCTTTTATTTTAAAAATTTGAAATCAGTCTAGACACGCTGTTACCATAATGCCACGTATATTCGCACACTGCTTAAATGTGTGAGGCCTGGCTTAACCATGTCTTCCGGAGTGGAGGCTGGCTTGACCACAGTGATACACGGCATACCTGAGATGGGCATGGATTTGATTTTTTGTTGTTGGCGAATGTCCATTGGAAACCGGATAAACTGTCGGATGATATGAGGCTCACAGAGCGAATTGATTGTTTGTTGAGCGACTGACAGATGATTGTGAAATCCCTAAACTGTCAGCGTAGCAAAGTTGCATTTTTCCAGTGGCCAAGTAATTAAGTGTTGCCAAACATTTTATCTCGGGGCTTATTGGGTTGTTTCTGATGGTTGGAGACATAATTCTCTCCACCACCAAGTCAACAACAAATAAAATCCTTTCACGGTCGTTCCGATAGCTTTTCAACAACTGCGCATCATTCAGAATTTCCAAGTCATTCCGCCTTTAACAGCAGCAGTCATTTTCCGATTCTTTGTGAATAGGTTTTTGCGAGTTAGGAGTCCTCTTGACTACTTTTGAGCTCTCCCAGACTTAGGAGCTACTTTTAGGGCTAAAATGCTTTGTGAATAACTCTTAATAAAAATAATTAGGAGTCCTAAATTTACGAATGACACTCCCATTTTTTTAGGAGTTCCTCCTAAATCTGGCAGTTAGGACCTACTTTTAGCGCTATGATGTTTTGTCAATACGGGCCCTGGTCTCTAAGACATTATCCTCTCGAAACTGGCCTTCTTTGAGAGTGATGTCACAGTACCCTCAGCCAATTAAGGAGCTGATCAGATCTCTGGCCAAGTTGTAAGAAGTAACGTGGTAGATAAAAATAATTCAATATCATAAATAATAAAATATAGGGAGGTTCATAAGTATTTGGATTGTGGGTTTTTTCCTTGGGATGCGATTCTTACTCGGATTCCGCCATAAAGAACATAACATAACATAACATAACATGAATGGTGAGAACAGGCTGTTCAGTCCAACTACGCTAGCCAGTTTCTTTATACTATAGTGAATATATCCCTTCAGATACTCAATGACTCAATGGTATCTAGAGGCACAAACGTTTGTAAATACATAAATTAAGAGCTGTCCTTCAGACTGACGGTGTTTACATCGCTGTCAGGTGAAGAGAAACTGCATAGAAAGTACAGCCTTTAAGATGCAGGGTAAACCTAGAATTAATCAAATGCAGCAACTAGTTAAACCTCATGCATTGAAGTCCAGAAGTATTTGAACACTGACACAATTTAAGGGGCTGCAGTTCCTGGGCTGTTGTTCCATTTCCAGGCGTAACATGACTTTTAAACGACCTTTACGGACCTCTATGTAACCTTGACTAAAGCAAAATGATCATCACATGAAATCTGCAGTCGTAACAGTACCTCCACGCAGCCTTTACAGACGCAACATGACCTCTGCATGAAAGGAACGAGAGACTTCAAAATGGAGTCAAATAGCGTTAGTTCTTACAAAACTGTACGTGCAAGCATGGGAGGGCAATATGGCTGAGGACTATTCTCCAAGAATGGTTTCCAGTTTGGTATAAAGTAAGGCTGGATCTATATAGTTCTCACAGGTGTTTGTGTGATGAGATTTGAAAAAGACAGGCATTCTGACCTTTGTAGCAGATGAAATGGGAGGGCTGAGAACAATTAAAATCATGAAATTCCCCATCTTTCCTCATTACTGCACAGTTCTCCAGTCCTTTAATGTTGTTTGGTTCCCCTTTTGCCCAGTTCAAAGATGAATCCTCAGCCTCCTGATAGAGCTGTGGGTGTGGAAGAGACCACTGCCATGTTTTTCTGAGCCCGATCCAGGCGTCTCCTGATGACTGCGGTGAAAGGTCTTCTTGTCCTCTGTACAGTGTGACTAAATCAGTGTAATTCTGCCGACAGAAACTCTGAGCATCAGACCAACTCTTGTCATCTTTAATAAGGTGATACTGAAGAGCAGAGCAGGGCCACTGAGTGCAGAATCCTGAGAAATACACACACACACACACGCACACACACGCGCACACACACACACACACACGTCCACAGTGAAACAACGTTACAAGGCCAAAATTTTGAAGACAACAGCATTTGCATCTTTTTCTGAAATGATAGTGATTAACATGAAGCCAGGCCTCTGCCCTTTAAGGCTTTGGAAGAAAATTATGGCAGGGTTGTGCCTCGATTACAATCAGAAAAGTGTCAGTCAATAAGACCATTATTGGAGGTCAGGGTTCTGTCCAGGCTAGATTACTTATTCCGCACCAATTTAACAAACCACATACAGTCCTGGCCATAATTATTGGCACCACTGGCAAAGATGAGCATACATGATGATAAACTTTTCACCTTTTGAAGAATTAGCTTCATCTCATGTGGAAAAAGTGATGGGGGGAAAACAAGGTTTACAGGGTTTAATTGAAATAAATTCATTCTGAGAAAATTATTTTTTGATGAGGGATTGTGACGGCTGCTGGAAGTGGACGCCAAGAGCAGCGGCCAGAAATAAAAGGCAAAACCCACAGCGTGCTGAGAGACTGAAAGCAGACAGAAATAACGAGACTTGCGCTACCAACGGACCTGACACCGTCCGTGGTAGAAAACAGGCGAGCTCGAGGAAAACAAAGAAAAGGGAAATAAACGAAAGATTCCCTTGCTCACTAACACTATTCCTGGAAAGCAACTAAGTCCCTGACAATATCTCTCTAGAGAACCTTACCGGCTAAAGCGCCAAAAAAACACTGACACTCTAGCAACGGGAGCGAGGCGAAATAGGAGCTTAAATAGAGTCCGAGCCACTCCCCCAATCAATGCCAGCTGGCCCAGGAATCCGATTGGGAGCAAACGATATCGTCCCAGACGATAGCAACAAAGAAAGCTCTCAATACCTCTAAACCATGACAGGACCCCCCCGCCCTAATGGACAGCTCCAGAAGTCCCCAAGGAACCTCGTGCATGGAACTCAGAAATTAGCGAGGGGTCCAGAATATCCCGCGAAGGGACCCAACAGCGCTCCTCAGGACCATATCCCTCCCAGTACACGAGGAACTGGACCCTACGACCTCCTCGCCTCTCAGCCAGAGTGCGGCACACGGTGTAAACAGGCCCCCCCCACAACCATTTGCGGTGGCGGCGGGGGTGTGTCGGCAGGTGCCAGGACGCTAGTGCTAACCGGCTTAATCCAAGAGATGTGGAATGACGGATGTATGCGTAAAGATCTCGGGAGCTTCAACTGGACCGTAACCGGATTGATCTTCCGCACTATTTTGAACGGATCAATATAGAGGGGCGCCAGTTTCCGGGATTCTAATTTCAAGGGGAGGTCCCAGGTAGACAGCCAAACTCTCTGCCCAACCCAATAAGACTGGGCCAAACGACGCCTTCTATCAGCGATATTTTTGTTTGCGCCCCGATCGCAACAGAGAAGAACGGACCCAATTCCAAACCTATCGACAGCGATGAATAAAATGGTTGACTGTGGGAACCTCAGAATCATTCTCAGTCTCAGGAAATAGTGGGGGTTGGTAACCCACCTGAGCCTCAAACGGGGAAAGGCCCGTGGAGGAATTACTCAGCGAGTTATGGGAATATTCGACCCAGGCTCAAAATCGACTCCATGAGGAAGGGTTATCCGCCGCCAAACATTGAAGAGTGTTTTCAAGAGACTGATTAAACCGTTCCGTCTGCCCATTGGTTTCCGGGTGAAACCCAGAGGAGAGACTCACAGAGGCCCCCAACTGCCTACAAAATGCCCGCCAGAATCTGGGCGTAAAAAATGACGCCTCCTGGAGACATTCAAAAGCAGAGTTCATTAACGGAAGGGGGTATCAGTTTTTAATAGTGATTTTATTCAAACCCCTATAATCAATACAGGGTCTCAGACCGCCACCCATTTTTCCCACAAAAAAAAATCCCGCACCGGCAGGGGACGTGGACGGCCGAATAAAACCATTGGCGAGAGCCTCCGGAATATATTCTTGCATGGCCCTACGCTCAGGTCCTGACAGCGAATATAGCGAACCCCTAGGCGGAGTTGTCCCAGGATAGAGATTGATCTCGAAGTCGTACGGACGGTGAGGAGGTAATGTCGATGCTCATTGCTTACTAAACACCTCGGCGAGATCAGCGTAATCCCTGGGAACATTAGAAGGCAAGTCAAAGTTCAGGGTGGCCCCAATTTCTTCACCCTGCTCCGAATCTAATGTCTCCGTGATTGATTCAGAATCGCTAAACTCCTTTAAAAGGTAATCGTCTTCGGGCTGTCGCCAGTCAAATTGAGGATCCCATTCCAACCCCTCCTCTGCCCCTTTTTCTAGTCTAGGAAGGTACGGTGAGATAACCTCCTCACACTCGCAATGGGAGCGAGGCGAAATAGGAGCTTAAATAGAATCCGGGCGATGCCCCCAATCAATGCCAGCTGGCCCAGGAATCCGATTGGGAGCAAACGATATTGTCCCGGACGATAGCAACAAAGAAAGCTCTCAATACCTCCAAACCATGACAGGGATTTTTTATTTTAAATAAAACCAGAAGTGCCACTATTATTGGAAGCCCCTTATTTAATACTTTGGAGAATACTATGAGAAAAGGAATTTGAGACTTTTCTTCTTTGCAGAATCTCTCTGGATCGGCGGTTCTAAAATTGGGTCCTGGGGGATCCCTGTGTTTGCTGGCTTTTGTTTCAACCGTGATGGTCGACAGAATTTCAACAAGCTGTTACTTTTTCTGAACTAAAAGCTTATAGATAAAGATTACTCAACGCTCTGGGGTCGACAATGTTGTATGCAACGTCTAAGAACATATTATATTTAATTTTAAATATTTCCACAAATAAAACTCTGAGATTCAATTTCCATTTTGTGTTTTCTTTTATATTTCTGGGGATATAAATATTTATACTTTGTAAATTAATGTGAGTTTACTGCATCATGCATGTTCTGATAGTTCAGGTTGTCCTGACAAAAATGATGCGCATAACTTGATTGTAAATTACAGGGTTTAGATAATATCAGCATGACTACATGAGGCCAGGCAAACCAGAGGTAGAAGAAAGTGGCTCAGTCCCTGAAGGGTTAAACTATTAAAACACATTCTGTCAGAAAAGGCTGTGGGTGCCAAGAGAAATACATCCTCTGTGGGAATTGGGTGCCTATACTGGATTAAATTTCAAACACTAAATTTCAGTATGCATAAAATTGCAGGAAAACCGGCAAAATACCTCTAACCAATGAAATTAAAAACTGAGGTTAATCAGCAAGATATGTATCTGGCTACCAATTCCTAACCATCGGTGTAACTGATCCCAGTCACCCTCCTAACTGTGTGTGGGAGCAAAACAAACCTGGGTTCTACTCCAGACGAGTCTGTAACACGTCCAGGTGAGTTTTAATTACTGCGCAGAATCAAACGAGTGAGAACCAGAGTCTACTATCTAGCATTAAGTGGGAAATGACTTAGGTGCGAGTTGCACCCTCTGACTACACTAAAATAATAAATATTGAATGTCAGTGACAAGGTCTTTTGAACAAAAGCATCAATGATCAGGCAAATATCTGTATTTACAGAAAGCAGAAACTTTGAATCTGTTTTTCTCAGAACGTTAAGTTAGTTTGTTAGTCTGGCTCTCATCCACTCATCACAAATGTCTTTGTTTGCTCGAGCATCAGGATTTTCCTTCGTTGGCTCAACATGCCAGGGGCCCGACTGAATCCATTAAAATTAACTAAAGACAAACAAGAGTCCACATACTTTCAGCTATGCAGTGTATTTCTGTTCATTTTATCAGAATGACCTCAAAAACAAATCTGGTAATTCATGGGTAGGGCTGAATACATGTGCTCATTCCTGCAGGAAACAGCTCAAGCCTACAGAACATGACTGAAGGGTGTTAAATTATATTCATATTGAAATATATTGTTCATATTGTTGGGACAGGCACATATTAGCGAACAATTTTGTGCCAAGACCTTGAAGTTTTTATATTCTATAGCTTACAGTAAAAATGATTTTTTTTTTTCAGTAAGATGGCTATGCGTAATTCAGATTCTCCAATGGGTGCCAACATAGCTCACCTTCGTTTCATGTATGGTGTGAATTTTAATCGCCCGCGACTTTGTAATTAACGTTGTATTTATGCATCAGCTAAACCAACAGAAGAGAAAGATAGTGTAATTTGTATCTCAAAAGAACTTATCGATGTAATGGATGGCAATGCTTGCATTGACGGCTTTAATCTTGAAATTGTGAGGCAAATGTTGTATAATGTGTTATGTGAGTGCGAGAAATTACATTTTTTATACCAGCCTGTACCATGAGTAAGAATAAAGATAACAATAATAACACTCATTTTATGCTTTAAGAATGTGAGAGTGGACTTTTTTTGGATGCTGCCCTCCCCAGAAATTGCAACCCAGGGCTTAATTTGCCATGAGCAGCGGCACCACAAAGGGGCGTAAACCATGGACGATTCTAATGGCCCAGCATTCACAGGGGCCCCACAGAGGATACTGTTATTATCATAAACATTTGTAAATACAATATGCAGACACTTTAATTTTATATTTTACTTTTTGTAATAACTTGATCAATTTCAAATTAATTTGTTGTTTGTTTCTCCATTTTCAACTTTTTAAGAATAATCAGGGGTGGCATGATGGCACAGTGGTTAGCATTGCTGCCTCACAGCAAGAAGGTGGTGGGTTCTAATCCTGTGTGGAGTTTGCATGTTCTCCCTGTGTTCGCGTGGGTTTTCTCCGGGTACTTCGGTTTCCTCCCACAGTCCAAAGACATGCATATCAGGCTAATTGGAGACACTAAATTGCCCGTAGGTATGAGTGTGAGAGTGAATGGTGTGTGCGCCCTGTGATGGATTAGCAAGCTGTTCAGGGTGGGTCCCTGCCTTTGCCCGTAGCCAGCTGGGATAGGCTCCAGCTCGCCCTGCGACCCTAGTGAGGAATAAGTGGGTATAGAAGATGGATGGATGGAAGAATAATCAGAGCACATGGGCCTCCCCTCTTAGTATTCGTCCTTTCGTACGGGTAAGTTTTGTGAAAACAAATTTGATTTGACCAAACAGATTTCTCCAAAAACTACATCTCCCACCGCTAGGTGATATTTTTTGTCCATTCTTTTAGGATAGCACCTAGTGGCAGGAGAGGTAGTTTTTGGAGAAATCTATCGGTATCGGCTACATGTGTGAGAGTTGACAGGTATGTGTTATAAATGAAAACTGGCCACACCTGATAATGTTGAGAGTTTTCACAGTTTCTGAAATGGTAATTTAAATGAATCATTGAAAAAAGATTGTGACCAATCATTAATTTTAAGGGATTGTTTTGAGCCTCCCCAGTTGCCAGCTCACTTGCCACCACTGATATACTCAGCGCCATTAAAAACACACAGGTGAGGTATGTACTGTATTTGCTGCAAATAGAAGAATCGATTGATTTTTATTGCTTTTCCAGTGAGGCATGAGAGGAAGTAAAGAAAAGCGGGTGGTATTGTAATCCTGACGCACCACCTGCACACGCCAAGCACTTCAGTAATAACAAACATTGAGCTGTTTGTGATGTGTACAGTGACATTTGACTTGTTCTTTTTGGTTTGATCAATAGCTTACATAAAGCCAACAAAAAAAAAACGAAAAATGTCATTGCATCAAGACAATGGAACGGCTTGTGACACAGGAGAGAGAAAAATTTCTTTTGGCCTGTTACGGGCAGGTCTCAGCTGCCGAGAGGTGGTGTGTCATTTGCACTGTCACTGTACAACAATCAGTCGGCTGTCCATCTGATAATGGAACACAGGCACTGTCACTGACCGACCCCGCTTAGAGCAGCCGCAAGCGACGATGGCAGCTGAAGAGCGCCACATCTGGTTACAGCCTGTACATGAAAAATTCCGGACAGCAACCAAAACTGATCATGAGATGAGGGGTCCGAGACGATTGAGGGTGAGTGCAAGTACCGTTTGACGCCGTCTACGAGAGCAAAACATGTGTGCACACGGCCCCTACAGAACTCGTGGCTGCCCTAAGCTGGGTTGATCAGTGACAGTGCCTGTGTTCCATTCACGGATAGACAGTCGACTGATTGTTGAACAGTGACAGTGCAAATGACACACCACCTCTCGGCGGCTGAGACCTGCCCGTAACAGGCCAAAGGCAATTTTTCTCTCTCCTGTGTCACAAGCCGTTCCATTTTCTTGATGCAGTGACATTTTTCGTTTTTTTTTTGGCTTTATGTAGGCTATTGACCAAACCAAAAAGAACAAGTCAAGTGTCACTGTACACATCACAAACAGCTCAATGTTTGTTATTACTGAAGTGCTTGGCGTGTGCACGTAGTGCGCGTCAGGATTACAATACCACACGCTTTTCTTTACTTCCTCTCGTGCCTCACTGGAAAAGCAATAAAAATCAATCGATTCTTCAATTTGCCGCAAATACAGTACATACCTCACCTGTGCGTTTTTACTGGTGCTGAGTGTGTATGTGTGTGTGTGTGTGTGTGTGTGTATATATGTATATACACTCAACAAAAATATAAACGCTTTTGTTTTTGCTCCCATTTGTCATGAGATGCACTCAAAGATCTAAAATTCATTCCAGATACACAATATTACCATTTCTCTCAAACATTGTTCACAAATCTGTGTAAATGTGTGATAGTGAGCACTTTTGCTTTGCTGAGACAATCCACCCCACCTCACAGGTGTGCCACATCAAGATGCTCATCAGACACCATGATTAGTGCACAGGTGTACCTTATACTGCCCACAATAAAAGGCCACTCTGAAATGTGCAGTTTTGTCTCACAGCAAAATGCCACAGATGGCGCAAGCATTGAGGGAGCGTGTAATTGGCATGCTGACAGCAGGAATGTCAACCAGATCTGTTGCTCGGGCATTGAATGTTCATTTCTCCACCATAAGTCGTCTCCAAAGGCGTTTCAGACAATATGGCAGTACATCCAACCGGCCTCACAACCGCAGACCACGTGTAACCACACCAGCCCAGGACCTCCACACCCAGCAGGTTCACCTCCAAGATCGTCTGAGACCAGCTACTCAGACAGCTGCTGAAACAATTGGTTTGCATAACCAAAGAATTTCTGCACAAACTGTCAGAAACCGTCTCAGGGAAGCTCAACCGCATGCTCGTCGTCCTCATCGGGGTCTTAACCTGACTCCAGATCGTCGCCGTAACAGACTTGAGTGGGCAAATGCTCACATTCGATCGTCTGGCACGTTGGAGAGGTGTTCTCTTCACGGATGAATCTCGGTTAACATTGTTCAAGGCAGATGGCAGACAGCGTGTGTGGTGTTGTGTGGGTGAGTGGCCCATGGTGGTGGTGGGGTTATGGTATGGGCAGGCATCTGTTATGGACGAAGAACACAGGTGCATTTTATTGATGGCATTTTGAATGCACAGAGATACCGTGATGAGATCCTGAGGCCCATTGTTGTGCCATACATCCATGAACATCACCTCATGTTTCAGCAAGATAATGCACGGCCCCATGTTGCAAGGATCTGTACACAATTCTTGAAAGCTGAAAATGTCCCAGTTCTTGCATGGCCAGCATACTCACCGGACATGTCACCCATTGAGCATGTTTAGGATGTGCTTGACCGGCGTATACGACAGCGCGCACTAGTTCCCACTAATATCCAGTAACTTCGCACAGCAATTGAAGAGGAGTGGACCAACATTCCACAGGCCACAATTGACAATCTGATAAACTCTATGCGAAGAAGATGTGTTGCACTGCATGAGGCAAATGGTGGTCACACCAGATACTGACTGGTTCTGAGTCCCCAGACCCCCAATAAAGCAAAAACTGCACATTTCAGGGTGGCCTTTTATTGTGGACAGTCTAAGGTACACCGGTGCACTAATCATGGTGTCTGATGAGCATCTTGATGTGGCACACCTGTGAGGTGGGATGGATTGTCTCAGCAAAGCAAAAGTGCTCACTATCACACATTTAGACAGATTTGTGAACAATGTTTGAGAGAAATGGTAATATTGTGTATCTGGAATGAATTTTAGATCTTTGAGTCCATCTCATGAAAAATGGGAGCAAAAAACAAAAGTGTTGCGTTTATATTTTTGTTGAGTGTATATTCAGTGGTGCTTGAAAGTTTGTGAACCCTTCAGAATTTTCTATATTTCTGCATAAATATGACCTAAACCATCATCAGATTTTCACACAAGGCCTAAAAGTAGAAAAAGAGAACCCAGTTAAACAAATGAGACAAAAATATTATACTTGGTCATTTATTTATTGAGAAAAATGATCCAATATTATATATCTGTGAGTAGCAAAAGTATGTGAACCTCAAGGATTAGCAGTTAATTTGAAGGTGAAAATAGAGTCCGGCGTTGACAATCAGGTGTGAGTGGGCACCCTGTTTTATTTAAAGAACAGGGATCTATCAAAGTCTGATCTTCGCAACTCATGTTTGTGGAAGTGTATCATGGCACGAACAAAAGAAATTTCTGAGAAAAGGGTCGTTGATTCTCTTCAGGCTGGAAAAGGTTACAAAACCTTCTCTAAAGAGTTTGGACTCCATCAATCCACAGTCAGACAGATTGTGTACAAATGGAGGAAATTCAAGATCATTGTTACCCTCCCCAGGAGTGGTTGACCAACAAAGATCACTCCAAGAGCAAGGCGTGTAATAGCCAGCGAGGTCACGAAGGACCCCAGGGTAACTTCTAAACAACTGAAGGCCTCTCTCACACTGGCTAATGTTAATGTTCATGAGTCCACCATCAGGAGAACACTGAACAACAATCATGTACTTATTAGGAGACACTTCCAATGACAGGACCCTTCAACTGTCACACTGCCATTACGGTCAACTCTTGTCGGTGATTGGCCGGTAGAGTTTCTTGTGTTTATCTGCAGTTTATGACGCCTGTGTGGTCTCCAGAGCCCGGGCTTTTTTTTACATTGAATTTAGGGGCAGGCAGTTAGCGGTTCTTGGAGAGATGTCGGCGAATTGAGACAAAAATATAATAGTGCAGAAAGTAAACAAACTTGCATCATGCACCTTTCAGCAAAAACAAATAAGATGATAAGATTGGTCACGTCACTGGTTTTGCATGCGCTGAAATGTTTTGCACGCGAAAGTTCCAAAGTAAATCAGTAAATAAGTTCTGGAGCTCATTTGCTTTCACAGCTACCAGTAGTGATGAGAACTGCAGAACATTAAGAACATCCATCCATCGATTATCTACACGCCTCTTCCTCATCAGTCACAGGGGAGCTGGGGCCTCTTCCTGCTGAATATGGGCGAAAGGCAGGAACACCCTCTAGAGAGCCCCCCAATCCATCACTGGACAGTAAAGTACATATTTGTACCAAACACATTTGTGACCTCACACTGTAACGATGACCGTGATGCAGTGACATGTATGTGTGAGACGGATAAAGCACTGACCTGAAATCAGGAAGAACATTAAAGCATATTGCTTCATGACTGCTGATTGGCTACCTGCAGAAACACACACATGCATGACATTGCTGTTATTTAGTTGACACTTTTATCCAGTGAGACTTACAGTTGACCAGACAAAGCAGGGGAAATTGCCCCTGGAGCAGTGTGGGGTGAAGGGTGTTGATCAAGACCCAAACAGCTTCACAGACCTTACTGTACCTAAACTATCGTTTAACCAGCATCCCGTTGAATCCCAGTCAAATATTCCAACAACTGGGCTATAGGCCACCCCATTAATAGAAGGGTTTTGCAACCAACGAAAAAAATTGCTCTTAAACACAAATAAATACTAAACTAAAATAAAAACTACAGAATGATCATTGGCAATAAATTACAGTAGCATATAGGTTTTGTCAAAGATTGGTGCTCTATTAGCTGATACTGCCTTTATTATCCATCCATCCATCCATCCATCCATCCATCCCTCCATTAGCTACACAGCTTCTTCCTCATTGGGGTTGTGGAGGAGCTGGAGCCAATCCCAGCTGACTATGAGCAAAAGGGAGGGACACATCCTGGGCGGCTGACCAATCCATCCCAGCGCTCACACACTACTCCCTCACACACTCATACACACACACACACCATTCGCTCACACACTCATACCGACGCGCAATTTAGTGTCTCCTATTAGCCTGACACACATACCTTTGGACTGCGAGAGAAAACCAGAGAACCTGGAAAACCCCTGCAAACAGAGGGAGAACATACAGACTCCACACAGAAAGGCCCCAGGTCGGATTGAAACCCACAACCTTCTTGCTGTGAGACGGCAGTGCCACCCATTTGTTTAATTTGTAGTATTTTTTTTTTGTTGTTTTAATTTTGGGCTGCAGAATAACACAGTGGTTAGCACTGCTGCCTCATGAATGTGATGGGCTTGAATCCAGCCTGGGGCCTTTCTGTGTGGAGTTTGCATGTTCTCCCCGTGTTCACCTGGGTTTCCTCAGGGTTCTCCAGTTTCCTCCGACAGTCCAAAGACCTGCACATCAGGCTAACTGGAAACACTAAATCGCCCATTGGTATGAATGTGTGTGTGTGTGTGTGTGAGAGTGCTCAGAACAGATGCAATGCTAGGTCATGTGCACAACTCTGTGTTGTTTCACAGTGAAGATAAATGTCGAACTTTCAGTCCAACATTTTTATTCATACTCAGAAGAGCCGTCACTATTGAGGCATAAAGCTTGGGCGTTGATTGAATATGTTTTTCTAGCTGTCAAGCTGTCTAATCATGGTTTATGGTCATTTCTGATTAAAGAAACGGAGCAAGGTAAATTTGCTTGATCGCGGAGAGTCAAAAGCGTAATTATGCGCGAATGACACGCAACTAGCTTGCCCAGTTCACATAGTCCAAAATTGCCCTTTCTAAACTTAAAGCGAAGAATTTCATTCCTTTTGTTAGACTTAAATGCCTTGACTTGATGTGCAGGGTAACCAATCAGGTGTTAGGATCCGCCCACCGACTTTGATTGGCGAGGTTGACAGATATAATAAATTCATGAAGCACTGCAACACAAAACCATGAAATAAATAGTGAAATAATGACATATATTTTTTACATAAAATGACTTGGTATTTTTATTAATTAATGACACATTTAATTATTTATTTAATGATGAATTTCTTTTTTTTATTAATTAATGACACATTTAATTAATTATTTAATGGTGAATTTATTTAATTTAGGCACATTAAGTCCTCCATATCTGTGAAGCTGCAATATTGAATTATAAAGCCTTAAATAAGGCAACACCTAAATAGCCAGATTTGGCTTCTGCGCAAAGGGGTTAAGTGCATATATATTCCCTTCTTACTTGAGTCTCTGCTCATGCAAAATGAAAAAAAATTAATACAGATGAAAATACAATTAAATCACGATGAAATATCATTCATTGTTAATCGAAATTAATCCACAGCAAACCTGAGATTAATCTGATAAAAAATTTTAATCGCTTGACAGCACTAATATATATTTAGTACTTAATATTGAAGTAAGATTTTGATGGTGTAAATACCCTTGATCATCCTGCCTTTAAGGACTCTTTCTCCATCTTATCATTGTTACTTTTTTATTCTGACCCAATGTTCATTTGTTAAAGAAACAAATTTTAGAGGAGAACAAAAAATATTTCAAATGGAAAAGCATAACTGACCTTCAAATGTTGACGTCTTTGAATGTGCTGTCAGGATTTCACACTGATTGATTCTCTCTCTCTCTTATACTCTCCTCAACATTCTTTATGAAAGACCTCTGCCATTGCGCATTGTTATTTATGTCATAAGTCTGTGGCAAAATGTAAATTTATGTTTACACACAGCTTATTTCCTTAACATGAAGCAGAAGGCTTGTCCAACCTGCTGTTTCACACACAATACTGTTACAGTTCCCTACAGCTTTGACCACTGTTATGTACTGTTCCAGTCTAAAATATGCAAAAAATAAAGATACTCCTGGAAATTTGCAGCAAAAGGTCAAAGAAAGACTCTGTCAGTGCTTTGTTCTCTACTCAGTATACAGATATACAGAGATGCAAAGAAAAGCATGAGTCATCAGCAAGATTGAAACGCATCGTGTTCAGTTTGACACTCAGACACCCTACAACAGGCTTGTATTGGGTCGGTGGTTTCTGGTTAGAACTGTTGCCTCAATAATGTTTGGGGCTCAAATCCTGGCTGGTCAGGACCCCTCTGCATGGAGTCTGCATGTATTCCCTGCGCATACATGGGTTTTCTGCAGGTAAACTGGTTTATCCTTTACCCCAAAATACATGGTCTACAGCAGGGGTCCTCAGTCTTACTCAGAAAGAGCTGGTGTGGGTGCAGGCCGTCTCCTCCCAGGTAAATGGTGCATTTGTACCCAGCCAAAGCGCATGATGGAAAGGAAAATGTGACTCACCAGACAAACCGACCTCATTTAACTGCTCCATGGTCCAGTTCTGAAGCTCCGATGCCCATTAGGGGGCACTATTAGAGGTGAATTGGGGTTAGAGTGGGCACTTTGACTCGTCTGCGAGCTAAAAAGTGCAATAAACACAG
Source organism: Gymnothorax reevesii (assembly GCA_029721435.1). NCBI lineage: Eukaryota > Metazoa > Chordata > Actinopteri > Anguilliformes > Muraenidae > Gymnothorax > Gymnothorax reevesii. The sequence continues at coordinate 13,420,947 of CM056577.1, read as the reverse complement.
CAGGATTTGATGCACTGGGTGTTGCGACGGTCCTCATTTAATTCTCAGCAGCTTGAGTCACAGCAGCCCTTCTAAAGGAGAAGGAAGAGAGGGCCGAGGAGTGGAGGGTGTGTGCTAAAACATGGGACACCCGCAGTCCTTCACACATCCTCTCTAAGGCACATCTCTAACAGGGATTACATGAGGGAGAACTCAGGCTACATCAAGGCGCTGTGAGATTTTACAAATCGATTCGGTTACATCAGTCCAAATCTGGCTCTCGAATCTAAATACAGCCCTGTTTTTTTTCCTTCCTGGTAATTAAGAGAACAATTGAAGGGTTGATTTCCAGAAGTGCTCAAGTCTATTTTCATATTTTTAGAGAAACGAGATTTTAAGAATTTGACAACTTGTGGGGATCATGTTACATGTGTTCAGCTGATGTAAACGTCATGAAATATCAGAAAAGATGTCTTAAAACATATTAGGAGATGCTACTTCGGACTTTGGGTCTCCCTCTATTCCAACCCGTAACACCTTCTAGCCTCTATCTTCATTCTTGACCCAGATATTTCAAACACCAGTCTGCTGACTTTTAGAAGAAAATGCCTCGAAATAAAACATTTTTAAATTTTATTATTTCAGAGTACTAAAACAGCCCATCTTTTTGAAAACAAAACACACCATTTTCTAATGAAAAAAAAAACAGCTAATATAGTCATACCAGTATACTAAAGGCATGGATGTAAAAATGCTTCTTGCACAAAACGAATGAAATAAATGAGGAAGGTAAATTGCTCATGAATGAAAGAATGATTTTTAGAGTTATCTGATTTCTTATGAAAATGGACTTGAGCACTTATGGAAATAACCCCTTCAATTATTGCTCAAGATTGGCCTGACTGTATTTACACCTTATTCTCAAGTATAGAGAGGGTGGAAAACCTGCAGTTCCCTGATCACAGGCACTTCAAGTTCAGAACAGGGAATTTGATAATATGTGCCTTGCGGTTTCCATGTCTACATGCTTTCTGATCCTTTTCTCTTCATGCCTTCATTGCATCTCATCTACTCTGGGATATTAATTCTGTATTTGGTGAGTTTCAGAAGAAATCTAGTTTTCATAACTTCGGTTTGAACAAGACGGCAAGTTGGCATTCATAGACCTAATTGCAGGGGTTGGTATGCTCATTGTTCATTTAAGGGATCTTATTGGTGTGTTTGCAATATTATGAGGGGTGTGATCATCCAAACCCACCATAGGGTTCACCCTTGCAGCTGTGCAATGCTAATTAAAGATGTTTATTGCTTGTTCAGTGCTTTCCTTGGGTAGTTTACCCCCATACATGAGCAGCAGCACTATTTTTTTAAAAAAATTAATTTTTAAATTAATTTTTTTGCCAATTGTCACTGTACAGCACTTTGGTTCAACTTCTGTTGTTTTAAATGTGCTTTATAAATAAACTTGACTTGACTTGACTTGACTTGTCTATTAAACTATTTTGAAAAATTATTTCATGAAATGATTCTCTTTCAGTGTGAAATTACATTTTGTCAAAATACATGAATCTGTACACTCTGAAAAACATGCAATGAGCAGAAAACTAGGAAGAGCACAAATACTCATTCCTCAACACTATTCAGCTGATCAAGGAGTTCAGTAAATGTGAGTTAAGGGACTTCAGTGAAGCTTGGTGCTCATGTTTTCCATATGGCGAGTGAGAATAATGGGCCTTTGTAAAACAGAGGAAGACTGAGGAAGTTGATAAGCATCTATTCAAAACAGTGCTACGTAAAAACATAATATAATCAAATAGCCCAGTAGTAAGCAGCAATGCTTGATAATACATACAGTCACAACAACCAGTTCAATCCTGAAAACTCCCAAACCCACATTATCACACACAGGCACAAACGCACAGGTATACATGCGTAAACTAAGACACAGGTATAGATGTACTAATTATACCTGTAAACACACACACACACACACACACAATGCACATGTGTAAAAACGAAAACACGCACTCAGGGGGCACCCCGGTGGCTCATCAGCCTAATCGCGTGCACCATGATGGCTGTCCTTCTCGCGGCGACCTGGGTTTGATTCCAGCTTGGGTCATTTGCCGCATGCCTTCCCCATTCTTCACCCCAACCTTCCTGTCACTCTCCACTGTGTAACTATCAAATTAAGAAAAAATCCCAAAAAAATCATCTTTAAAAAAAAATAAATAAATAAAACACACTCAAACACGCACATCTTTCAGAATGGGATAAAGGAAATTGCGTGTGTACAACAGAGCAGGAGAGATTCCACCACAGAAACTCTTCTTATTTTGTGGCGTGTGTTATGTATCATAATTTTCTGTACAGCTTTATATTCCATTTGTAAATGAAGATTTGTTACATGCTGTTTTGCTGCCCTGCTGGTCAGCTATATTTATTTTGTTCATTGGCACCATCTGGTGGCGTACTTGTAAAATCATTAAGAAAAGTCTAGTAATTTCTCGAAGCTTCTGGCACTTTCCTGCTTGGAGGGGGCGGGATTTCCCTAGAATCCTGTGGATCTATCTGGAAGGTTGCTAGACAATAAAAAGGCTGTGATTTTAAGCACAGCAGGGACTGACAACAAAGAGAGCAGACAGCAGAAGAGAGCAGACCAGAGTTTTGTTTTGGCAACAGTTAAATAGTGGCAGTGTTATTAGAGAATTTAAATAGTGGATAATTTTTGTACAACTTTTTTTGTAAAGAATAAATTTGTTTTAGTTGTACTTGCCAGTTTTTTTGTTGTGATTTTTCCAAGTCATAACAAATTGGAGGTTCCACCGAGATTGGATTCACCGAAGAGTATTATTTTAAATCTTTTGACTAGTTTAAAAACCAGCAATCATGACTTTTGATGTGGACAGTTTTTTGAAAACTCCAACCCAGGAATTAATTTTGTTGGCAAAGAAGAAGGACTTGCTACAAATACCCTCAACCCTTGGATTATCTGATGTGAAGTCATCAATGAAGAAACAAGAAATATTCAACATTTTGGTGCAACATTTCATCGATGAAGATATCTTTGGGGAAGAAGCAGCAGAATTAATTAAAGCTGTGGAAGTGCCTGCAACGGAGCTGCAAAGACTTGAATTTCAGCTACGCCTGAAAGAACTGGAAGAGAGAAGGTTGGAGAAGGAAAGAGAACTGGAGGAGAGAAGGAGGGAGAACGAAAGAGAACTGGAGGAAAGAAGGTTGGAGAAGGAAGAAAGAAGGTTGGAGAAAGAAATGGAAGAAAGAAGGTTGGAGAGGGAGAAGGAGAGAGAACTGCAGGAAAGAAGGATGGAGAAAGAGAAAGAACTAGAAGAAAAAAGAATGCAGTACGAATTGGAAATGAAGAAAATAGAAGCAGGTATCATTTCTAAATCTTTTGGACTTTCTGATCATTTTGATGTGGTTAAACACATCAAACTTGTTCCTCCTTTCTTAGAAGATGATGTTGACCAATACTTTGCCCATTTTGAAAAAATTGCTGAAAATTTGAAATGGCCAAAAGAGCATTGGACAATCATGTTACCAAGTGTTCTTACTGGTAAAGCTAGAAAAATCTATAACCAGTTATCTGTCCAACAGTGTGCTGATTATGATTTTGTCAAATCTGCCATTCTGAAGGGTTATGAATTAGTCCCTGAGGCTTACAGGCAAAAATTTAGGAATTCTTGCAAGGAAGCCAGTCAAACTCATGTTGAATTTGGCAGGTTAAAGGAACAGTTGTTTGATCAGTGGTGTAATTCCATGAAAGTTGAAAAAGATTTTGATAGAATGAGGCAACTTATTCTGGTTGAGGAATTCAAAAGGTGTGTCCAGCCTGATATTAAGACTTTCCTTGAAGAAAAACAAGCCATTACTTTGCAAGATGTTTCTACCCTAGCTGATAGTTATGCATTGACTCACAAGTCTTCTTTTGTGCAAAAATCCACTTTTTCTAAATTTCAAAGCAAGTTTCAGTCCAAGACTTCTTCTAATAACACTTCTAATGATTCTAAGGCCACTTCTGAAAGGAAACCTTCCAGTGAGAAGCAATCCTCTGATTTTTTACCTTCTGTGTCTTGCCATTACTGCAAAAAGCAAGGTCACCTTATTTCTGAGTGTTATGCTCTCAAGAAAAAACAACAACGAGAAGAAACCAAGCCAACTGCTTTGACAAAGAGAGAATCTCTTGTATCAATGGTCAGTTCACCTGATCTTCTACCTTCTGTGTCTGATCCGGTTATGGAGGGTTTTGAGCCATTCATCACTGATGGTTCTGTCTCACTTTCACATGATTTTTCCTCATCTGCTCCTGTTCGAATTCTAAGGGATACTGGGTCTTCCCAATCTCTTATTCTTGCAGATATTCTGCCTTTCTCGGACAAATCGTCTACTCAGGCTAATGTCCTTATTCAAGGAGTAGAATGTGGTTTTACAAGTGTACCTCTCCATAATGTTCATCTCAAATCAGACTTGGTCTCTGGACCTGTTACTGTTGGTGTTAGGTCTTCTCTTCCTTTCAAAGGCATTCATTTGCTTCTTGGTAATGATCTTGCTGGGGATAAGGTTGTACCCTACCCTATTGTAACTGACACTCCTTTGATTCATCAAGAATCTGACTCTATAGAGGAGGAAATTCCAGACCTCTATCCTTCATGTGCAGTTACTCGTTCTATGGCCAAAAAGGCTATTCAAGATGATGCTGATCTGGACTTTAACCTGGCTGACACCTTCATTGGGCAGTCTTTTCATCAGGAACCTTCCAGTCCTGAGATGTCTGGGAAATCTTCAGACTTGTCCTTGTCAGGTCATTCTAATGACATTTTGTCTCGTAAACAACTTATTCATGAGCAACAACAAGCTCGTGATCTAGCGCATCTTCTACCACAGGCTGCAAGTGAACAAGAGGCTACTCAAGTTCCTGTCTGTTTTTACGACAAAAATGGTGTGCTTATGAGAAAGTGGCGTCCACCCGATGTTCCTGCAGATGAAGAGTGGATGATCACCCATCAAATTGTTCTTCCAAAGCCGTACCGTCAAGAAACTCTTAGTCTGGCCCATGACAATCCTATGTCAGGTCATTTGGGTATCAAGAAGACCCTTCAACGTGTCAGAAACCACTTCTTCTGGCCTTCCATGAGGTCTGATGTACAGGAGTACTGCAAATCCTGTCATACTTGTCAAATGGTAGGGAAGCCGAACCAAAATATTCCAAAGGCTCGACTTAAGCCCATTCCCGCTTTTGAAGAACCTTTCAGTCGGATCATCATTGACTGTGTTGGACCATTGCCGAAGACTAGGTCTGGTTGTGAGTACTTACTGACTATCATGTGTGCTTCCACTCGGTTTCCTGAGGCAATTCCACTTCGTAATATCAAGGCGAAGACTATCATCAAGGCTCTTACCAAGTTTTTCTGCTTTGTTGGTCTTCCTAAGTCTATTCAGTCTGATCAAGGATCAAATTTCATGTCGGGCATATTTCAACAAGTTATGCATGAGCTTGGTATTAAACAATACAGGTCATCAGCTTACCATCCTGAGAGTCAAGGTGCTTTGGAGAGGTTCCATCAAACCCTGAAGAACATGATAAGGACCTACTGCCTTGACACAGAGAAAGATTGGGATGAAGGTGTTCATCTTCTTCTGTTTGCTGCCCGTGAAGCTGTTCAGGAGTCTCTTGGGTTCAGTCCTTTTGAGCTCGTTTTTGGGCATACAGTCCGTGGACCTCTGAAGCTACTGAAGGAAAAGTTGCTCGCTGAAGATGATGTCCCAATGAACTTGCTTCGGTATGTCTCTGACTTCCGTAATCGTCTCTCTAAAGCCTGTGACTTTGCTAAGTCTAATCTCAAAGAAGCTCAGGGCAAAATGAAAGCCAGATATGACCTTCATTCAAAAGATAGAAGTTTTAAAACTGGTGACAAAGTTCTTGCACTTTTGCCAGTTCCTGGAAACCCTCTAAGAGCCCGATATTTCGGCCCTTACACTGTCCTCAAAAAGGTCAGTGATCTAAATTACATAATTTCAACTCCTGGAAGGAGGAAACAAAAACAAATGTGTCACATCAACATGTTGAAAGAATACATTGATAGAGACACTCAGCAAAAGCCAGTCAATGTGGTAAATACAGTTGAACTGGAAAATTCCGAAGATTGTGACTGCCCCTTAGAAAATGAACCTGGTCCAGTCAAACTTGAAAATTCAGACATTCTTCAAAATATTGACAGCAAGTTGTCCCACCTGGACCCTTTTCAACAACAGCAGCTAAAGCAGCTCATATTTGAATATAGTCACATTTTCCCTGACGTTCCATCAAGGACTGATTTGGTTTACCATGATGTCATCCTACAAGATGATGCAAAAGTCAAAGTTATGACTGAATTTCCTGAGCCAACAACTAAAAGACAGCTCATGAGATTTCTAAGGATGGCTGGCTACTACAGAAAATTCTGTAAAAATTTCTCGATCATCTCTGAACCTTTGACAAATTTACTGAAGAAAAATGCAAAATTTGTTTGGGATGAAAAATGTCAAAATTCATTTGACAAGCTGAAAGCGATTCTCAAAAATGCACCAGTTCTCTTATCTCCCAATTTCAAAAAGGAGTTCAAGTTGGCAGTTGATGCCAGTGACATTGGTGCAGGTGCAGTTTTACTGCAAGAAGACACTGATGGAGTAGATCATCCTGTTTGTTACTTTTCCAAAAAGTTTGATAAACATCAGAAAAACTACTCAACAATTGAAAAAGAATGTTTGGCACTTGTTTTGGCTTTACAACATTTTGAAGTCTATTTGACTTGTTCAGCTACTTCCATCAAGGTCTTCAGTGATCACAATCCCCTCACATTCTTGCACAAGATCAAAAACAAGAATCGAAGATTACTGAGATGGAGTTTACTTTTGCAAGAGTATGATTTGGACATTTCTCACATCAGGGGAAAAGATAATGTAATCCCAGATACACTTTCACGCATGTAATTTTATTTCCTTTCGTGATTGTGAAAAACGTAATTTTACTTTTCTATTTGATTGTGAGACTTACACTGTTTGTTATGTATATGATTGTTATCATGATCAATAATATGTTTGTGTAAAGTTCAATATTGTTCTGATTATAAAACTGTGTTAATTTTAACAAAAGAAAGCTTTTAGCAAACCTTTCTTTTCTTAAAGAGGGGAGGTGTTATGTATGATAATTTTCTGTACAGCTTTATATTCCATTTGTAAATGAAGATTTGTTACATGCTGTTTTGCTGCCCTGCTGGTCAGCTATATTTATTTTGTTCATTGGCACCATCTGGTGGCGTACTTGTAAAATCATTAAGAAAAGTCTAGTAATTTCTCGAAGCTTCTGGCACTTTCCTGCTTGGAGGGGGCGGGATTTCCCTAGAATCCTGTGGATCTATCTGGAAGGTTGCTAGACAATAAAAAGGCTGTGATTTTAAGCACAGCAGGGACTGACAACAAAGAGAGCAGACAGCAGAAGAGAGCAGACCAGAGTTTTGTTTTGGCAACAGTTAAATAGTGGCAGTGTTATTAGAGAATTTAAATAGTGGATAATTTTTGTACAACTTTTTTTGTAAAGAATAAATTTGTTTTAGTTGTACCTGCCAGTTTTTTTGTTGTGATTTTTCCAAGTCATAACACGTGATACTAGGACACACGTATTATAGTGTGCAAGTGTTACTTTTCACAAACTATTTGATTTTCAGGAACTACAGGCCCTCAAGTATTCATCCCCATTCAATTGTCCGCATTTGCACATTGCAGAGTACCAACTTTGATGGCCTTTTATTTCTAAATCCACCACAGACTCTCTTCATTTTCCATGATCTTACACTAGAATACATGTATTATACACTGCCCATCCAAAAAAAGTCACCGTTTGGATATAAATGAACAAATTATATGATTGGATCATTATTGAGGTTATTAATATGTTTCAGCTGGCAAAAATCATTTTAACCCTGACTGATGAAGCACGAAGCCACTCATGTTCCAGTATTTCAGAAGAGGCAAGTAATTGGCCTGCATCTATCAAAGAAAACAATGAATGAGGGAAAAAAAAGTATGAGGAATCATTTTCCCAGACAAATTGGCCACCACATAAGTCAGGGGTGTCCAATCTTATCCAGAAAGGGCCAGTGTGGGTGCTGGTTTTTGTTAGAGCCCAACGCTAACACACCTGATTCTACTCACTAAGGTCCTGATTGAAACCCCTGATGAGTTAATTAGTGGAATCAGGTGCAGTAGCACTGTTGGCTGGGACAAGAACTTGCACCCACACCGGTCCTTTACGGATAAGATTGGACACCCCTGACATAAGTCCTGACCTTAACCACATTGAAAGTTATTGTGATGTGCTGACAAAAGACCACCGAGTGGTTCAACCATTTTGTCGAGAAGACAAGATCTCGAGCCAAAAATTATGGCATGTCTGATTGATGGTCTGGCATTGCATATGGTTGTCAAAACAATGACAATACGAATTTGCATTGTAATCAAAGCTACAGGGGTTTCAACTAAATATTTGAGTGTGAGCCTTTTTTTTGGACGCGCAGAGTAGTATGCAAGTGGGTCATTCCATGTCAGATCATCAAATGGGTCTCACCACCACCTTCTCAATTTTGCTCATATTTTTCTTGCAGCTGTATAAATATTTATCACTACCAAATCCGAAATTTCAGCTCATTCGGACCAAAAACAATTTTTTTTTGGTGAATCATTTTCTCCTGTCTGTCAGATTTCTTGTCAATAGACATTTTTCTTGTATTTAACATGGTATAACTTTTTTATTACAACACCTATAGCTTTGAAACTTTGCATCTAAGCTAATGTTCTACTGCCTAATCAGAAAATGTCAATTCTCCTTTATCTTTCTTGGTTGTGGAGCTATGAGGACACCAAAAGTGCCTTTTATTCAGGCAGTTCCATGTTTCCAGGTCCACAAAGCACCCCCAATATAAACCCTAGCATAGGATCTCTGGCATTTTTTCCATTTATTTGTATCTCTGAATATAAATTAGGCTGAATTCACCATCAATTCATCACCAACTGCAGTCAGTACCTTGCCAAATGTGAAAAAAAAAAAGATAAAATGCCACCCGTTCAAACCCTCGTATCTCCAGGGGCACACCTTGAATTTTCTTTTTTTTTTTTTGCTGATTCCTCTATTATAGAAAAAAGACCATTCCAAAAATTGTTGATGTGTTTTGACCAATATAAATTTTGCAGGTGTCTGAACATGGGTGGGGTAATCTTGAGAATCGTGTGGCATTTTCAGCTGCTAACACAATGTTAAAGGGGTCCTATTTTTCTGTATTTCCAAGGTTATATTTTGATCTTGGACTCCCCTAGAGTACTCCTGATCGTTCAAAGTCCAAAACAGGGTCCTCATTTAGCTCATACTGCCATCCTCAAAAAATCCCATTTATAGTCCATTGCATGATGAAACTGCCACATTGATGCTTACTGAAGTAACACAAGCATACCGATCAGAATTATAGCATAAGTTAACCAGGAGCATTTTTAATTAGTACGGCACGTGAACTAACATGCAGTAGCTGGTAACAGAGCAGGCATAACAACCACAGAGAAAAACCCTTGCAATACAGGTTTTACAGACAACAAGTTCCGTGACCGTGGACAGTTGTACCAAGCATCCAAATTACAAGCAAGCATTAAAAGTTAGCTTCAAATGAAGTTTATATGCACACACCTTCTGTAGAATTTCCCCTGATATTACACTTGAATATTTAGGACACAAACATTAGCAACAGTAACTTGGCTACATTAGCTGCAGTGCTACAGCCACAATCAATTGGCTATCACTTCAGGTTGGCTTATGCAGTAAAAGCAACTAACATCTTCTGTGTCTGTGTGTGAGGTTTTACGAAATGAGCCAAGAGCGAAAACCAGATAAATGCAAAATGGAGGCTTTATTTCTGAAGGGGGAAACCCCCCAACAGAGCTGGCAACAGTACAATGTCCACAATCCACAAACAGAATCCAAAGGGCAAAGTCCAAAACTGTAACCAGGGCACCAATAACAAAACTCAAGGTCAGGCAAAAATGGTTCGGTACACAGGCGTGGGTTTGGTGGAGAGACAAACTCATAAGCCGTAAACAGTCCGAATCCAAATACCAGGGCAGCAAAAGACAATAGACGTGGTCGGGCAAAAATAGGTCAAAACTCACAGATGCAACAATATCCAAAGAGGGCAAACCAAAAACAAGAGTCGGGCAATCCAGTCAGAAAGAAAATATCACAATGAGCAAGGCGAGGAACGTAGCACAAGACAAAGGAGTAAAGACGATCTGACAAGGAACTAAAAGTGCAGACACCTTATATACACATCCGGGGTGAACACATGACTAGGGTAAACAGGTGTAATCAATGACATGGGAGTGACACATGAGGAAAACTAATTACATGAATCGGGCGAATGCCGAAACGCAGACAGGGATAACGAGACATTCCTATGAACGAATAACAGCTCCGGTTAAGGAGTACTAAAGTGTATAGTCTAAAGAAAAGAGAAAGCCTGAGATATAAATGGAAACTGCAGTAGAGATAATTAGTGATAGGCAAGGAGGGCGGAGATACAGATTGGGCGAATGCTGAGAGATCGTTAGTCTATTAGTATGTGCAGCTATACAATCCCGAGTGCAAGTTAGTCAGTTAGTATGAATATACAATGTTAATCGGGGTTAGTAATTATCGAAAACAATAAACTGTTAGTAGGGTTAGTAGATAGCATAAAGAGAGAGGAAGGAAGAAAACGAGATATGAAGAAAGATTGAAATCCCAGAAACCAGGAAATCACCCGAATGAGTGGCACGTCAGACAAGGGACCGTGGGCAAAGACCTACACCAGACAAGACAGGGGAAAACGAAGTGCAGGACTAGAACCAAAAACAAGACTATGAAACATGGCAAGGCTATGAAACATGGCAAAGACGTAAATAATAACAAAACAAGAAAAATAATAAAACATGAAATCAAACAACCAAAACACAATACATAATCCTAGGGATGGTCAGAGGCAGGCAGTGGTCACTAAAACACAAAAGGCATACATGGCAAGCCAGGCACAGAACTTAAACATGGGGCTAGACAAAAGACATGGCTGAAATGCAGAATCACAACAGAACCCCCCCCCCAACGAACGCCTCCTGGCGTTCAATTCGAAGAACGTGATGCAGCATGATAGTCTCTTATTAAAGTCTTATCCAGAATGTATCGGGCAGGAACCCAACTGCGGTGTTCCGGTCCGTAACCCTCCCAGTCGACGAGGTACTGTAGACCTCTGCCTCGTCGACGAGAGTCCAGGAGGGCACGGACCGTGTAGACTTCGCCTCCGTCGATGATCCGGGCGGGTGGAGGGGGATCAGGTCCAGAGGACAGGTGGTGGGTTACAGCAGGTTTTACTTGTGACACATGGAAAGTTAGGTGTATACGTCGCATGGATAGGGGGAGACGGAGGCGAATGGCAGTGGGACTAAGGACCCTCTCGATAGTGAAAGGGCCCAGGTATTTGGGGAAAAGCTTACCCCCGTTACCTCTGAGGGGGATGTCCCTTGAAGACAACCAGACCCGCTGCCCAGGTCGGTACATGGGCGCCGCGGTGCGTCTCTTGTCGGCCTGTTCTTTCATCCGAGCGACCGACCTGAGCAGGGCCTGGCGGGTGGCAGTCCAGGTGCGTCTGCACCTGCGGACGAATTCGCGGACTGAGGGGACAGCTACCTCCTCCTCCTGGGACGGGAACAAAGGGGGCTGGTAGCCCAGGCAGGCTTTGAAGGGGGAGACGCCGGAGGCAGCAGAGGTGTGGCTGTTCAACGCGTATTCCACCCACGGCAACTGATAGCTCCAGGAGGAGGGGTTCCTAATACAAAGACATCGTAACACACTTTCCACACACTGGTTAGCTCGCTCGGTCTGGCCATTAGTCTGGGGGTGGAAACCTGATGACAAACTGACTGAAGTGCCTAAAGCTTTAAAGAATGTTCTCCAAAAAAGTGCAGTGAACTGGGGGCCGCGATCAGAAGTGATATCAGTGGGTATGCCGTGGAGTCTAATGACATGTTGGATTACTAGGTTGGCAGTGTCTTGAGCAGAAGGGAGTTTAGTGAGGGGAACTAAGTGAACTGCTTTGGAGAATCTATCAACAATTGTGAGAATGGTGGTGTGGTGATTGGATGAGGGAAGGCCTGTGATAAAATCAAGAGCAATATGGGACCAGGGGCGGTGTGGTGTAGGAAGGGGCTGCAATAAACCTTGAGGTGGTTGGTGAGAAGTCTTAGCCTGGGCACAGACCGAGCAAGCAGCAACGAAGCCCTGGACATCTTGAGTGAGTTCTGGCCACCAAAACCTCTGAAGAATAAAGTTCTTAGTGCGGCGGATACCAGGGTGACAGGACAGTCTGGATGCGTGTCCCCATTCCAGGACTTTGGAGCGTAAGGTTGCTGGCACGTATAAACAATTGGTGGGACACGCACTGGGAGTAGCAGCATTGTCTTGGGCATTTCTGACTTCTCTCTCAATATCAAGACATAATGCGTTAATGAACGCTTCTTTAGGGAGGATGGTATCTTTGTTAATTTCCTCTTCCTGGATTTCAAAACAACGGGAGAGGGCATCTGGCTTGACATTCTTACTTCCAGGTCGATAGGCAATATGAAAGTTGAAACGTGAAAAGAAAAGTGCCCACCTGGCTTGTCGCGGATTGAGTCTTTTGGCCGTTTGTAGATATTCCAGGTTCTTATGGTCTGTCCAGACGATGAAGGGTACCTTGGAGCCCTCCAGCCATTGTCTCCACTCCTCTAAGGCCAACTTTACCGCCAACAGCTCCCGATTCCCAATGTCGTAGTTTCTTTCTGCAGAGCTGAGGCGGCGAGAAAAGAAGGCACAAGGATGGACCTTACCATCTTCTGTGGACCTCTGTGACAGGATGGCTCCAGCTCCGATATTGGAGGCGTCCACTTCAACAATAAACTGGAGTTCTGGATTGGGAATGGTTAGGATAGGTGCGGAGGTGAAACAAGCTTTTAAGTCATTGAAGGCCTCTTCGGCCTTTTCGGACCACAGAAACTTGGATTTGGAAGAGGTGAGAGCAGTAAGAGGAGCGGCAACAGAACTATAATTCCGGATGAACCGGCGGTAAAAGTTAGCGAAGCCCAAAAATCGCTGGAGAGACTTACGGTCCTCTGGTCTGGGCCAATTAGTGACAGCTTCCACCTTTAGGGGGTCCATCCGGATGGTGTCTGGGGAGATGATGTAACCCAAAAACGTAGTGGTTTCCACATTAAATTCACATTTTTCAGCTTTAACAAAGAGGCGGTTCTCCAGGAGGCGACGGAGCACTTGGCGAACATGTTTGACATGGGCCTCCTGGGACTCTGAAAAAATCAGGATATCATCAAGATACACAAACACAAACTTATTTATCATGTCTCTTAAAACATCGTTGACAAGGTTTTGAAACACTGCTGGAGCGTTAGTAAGCCCGAAAGGAAGAACTAAATACTCCCAGTGTCCCGTGGGAGTGTTAAAGGCAGTCTTCCATTCATCCCCCTCTCTGATGCGTACCAGGTGATAGGCATTACGGAGGTCGAGCTTAGTAAAAATCTTAGCTCCTTGCAGGAGATCGAAAGCAGTGTTCATTAGAGGAAGTGGATAGCGATTCTTGACAGTTATTTCATTAAGTCCACGGTAATCTATACAGGGTCTTAATGATCCGTCCTTCTTAGACACGAAGAAGAATCCAGCACCAGCAGGTGATGATGACGGGCGTATTATGCCAGCAGCAAGAGACTCTGAGAGATACTTCTCCATAGCTTGGGATTCTGGTCTGGAGAGTGAATAGAGTCGGCCTCTAGGGGGCATAGCACCTGGCTTCAGGTCTATGGTGCAGTCATAGGGTCGGTGAGGTGGTAAGCTAGTGGCCCGGGACTTAGAGAACACTTCCTTGAGATCATGAAACTCTAGGGGGACCTTCTCCAGATCTGGTATCTCTTCTCGGGATGAGCAGGGCTGAGGTTCAAGAGCGTTGTGGAGGCACGTCAGGGAACAGTTAGGGCTCCAACCCTTAACCTCGTTCTTACCCCAGTCGATGTCGGGGAGGTGCTTGACCACCCATGGATGGCCCAGAACAATGGGGGCATTAGGAGAGTGTAACAGGAAGAGCTGAATAGTTTCATGGTGGTTTCCTGATGCTTTGAGCTTGATGGGACTGGTAACGTGCGTAATTTGGGCTATCCTCTGGCCACTGAGTGAATTAGCCACTCGGTCTGGAAAGATCCTTTCCGTAGGGATGCCCCAATCCTGGGCCAGCTCCACATCAATAAGATTCTCCTCAGCTCCTGTATCAATGAGAGCCAGGGTGGACTTGCTCTCTCCTCCCCATTCCACGGTCACTGGGAGACAGGTTCGGCTCTTAGTCTCCCGCACAGGTGTCACCCCAATTACTGTTTCTTTCTGGGCCCCAGGAGGACGACTTCTCTTCCTTTTGTTGGGACACTGAGCGATGAGGTGTCCCCCCTTGCCACAGTAGAAACAGGCCCCTTCACGGCGGCGGCGCTCCTTCTCCTCCACTGGGACATGAGTACGGTCTAGTTGCATGGGTTCTGGCTCAGGGGAACTGCCGCCAGTAGGGGGTGATAGAGGCGGAGTACTCTGGGGAGCTGGATATGGTCGTCTGCGGGAAGCGAGGCGTCGGCGCTCCTCCAATCGCGAATCCACGCGAATAGCCAGGTCGACAAGGTCGTCCAAGTTCTCCGGTAATTCCCGCGACACTAGCTCATCTTTAAGTGCTTCCGATAATCCATCAAAGAAGGCATCATACAGAGCTCTCTGTCCCCATCTGCTGTTGGTGGCCAACGTCTGAAAATCAATGGCGTAGTCGGCTACGGGACGTCCACCTTGTCGCATGCGTAGGATCTCTCGTCCTGCCTCGTGACCCAACTTGGTGCGATCAAAGATCCGCCTCATCTCTTCACCCAGTAGACGAAAAGTCTGTACACATGGGAGATCAGCTTCCCAAGCCGCTGTAGCCCACTGCTTAGCTCTTCCCGTCAGTTGCGTGATGATAAAAGCAACTCGCGCTCTTTCGGTGGGGAAGGACGAAGGCTGTAGGCTGAAGATGAGCTCACACTGGGTGAGAAACGCCCGACATGCTCCCGGGTTCCCGTCGTACCTCTCCGGCGGTGGTAGACGTGGCTCGCAGCTGGGTAGGGGCGGGGCGGAAGCGGGAGCAGGAGGAGTATAGACGGTAGGCTGGGGTGACTGTAGTTGCTGCGCCTCCTGTACTGAGCGAGTAAGATCCGCCATCTGGAGACTCATGGTTTGCATGTGCTGCATCAAAGCACGGAGCTGACGTTCCTGAAACTCCAACTGAGTGCCCTGCTGGTGCACTGCCTCCTGCAGAGACTGGTCTGACGCTGGCTCCGTCATGGTCAGATCGTAATGTGAGGTTTTACGAAATGAGCCAAGAGCGAAAACCAGATAAATGCAAAATGGAGGCTTTATTTCTGAAGGGGGAAACCCCCCAACAGAGCTGGCAACAGTACAATGTCCACAATCCACAAACAGAATCCAAAGGGCAAAGTCCAAAACTGTAACCAGGGCACCAATAACAAAACTCAAGGTCAGGCAAAAATGGTTCGGTACACAGGCGTGGGTTTGGTGGAGAGACAAACTCATAAGCCGTAAACAGTCCGAATCCAAATACCAGGGCAGCAAAAGACAATAGACGTGGTCGGGCAAAAATAGGTCAAAACTCACAGATGCAACAATATCCAAAGAGGGCAAACCAAAAACAAGAGTCGGGCAATCCAGTCAGAAAGAAAATATCACAATGAGCAAGGCGAGGAACGTAGCACAAGACAAAGGAGTAAAGACGATCTGACAAGGAACTAAAAGTGCAGACACCTTATATACACATCCGGGGTGAACACATGACTAGGGTAAACAGGTGTAATCAATGACATGGGAGTGACACATGAGGAAAACTAATTACATGAATCGGGCGAATGCCGAAACGCAGACAGGGATAACGAGACATTCCTATGAACGAATAACAGCTCCGGTTAAGGAGTACTAAAGTGTATAGTCTAAAGAAAAGAGAAAGCCTGAGATATAAATGGAAACTGCAGTAGAGATAATTAGTGATAGGCAAGGAGGGCGGAGATACAGATTGGGCGAATGCTGAGAGATCGTTAGTCTATTAGTATGTGCAGCGATACAATCCCGAGTGCAAGTTAGTCAGTTAGTATGAATATACAATGTTAATCGGGGTTAGTAATTATCGAAAACAATAAACTGTTAGTAGGGTTAGTAGATAGCATAAAGAGAGAGGAAGGAAGAAAACGAGATATGAAGAAAGATTGAAATCCCAGAAACCAGGAAATCACCCGAATGAGTGGCACGTCAGACAAGGGACCGTGGGCAAAGACCTACACCAGACAAGACAGGGGAAAACGAAGTGCAGGACTAGAACCAAAAACAAGACTATGAAACATGGCAAGGCTATGAAACATGGCAAAGACGTAAATAATAACAAAACAAGAAAAATAATAAAACATGAAATCAAACAACCAAAACACAATACATAATCCTAGGGATGGTCAGAGGCAGGCAGTGGTCACTAAAACACAAAAGGCATACATGGCAAGCCAGGCACAGAACTTAAACATGGGGCTAGACAAAAGACATGGCTGAAATGCAGAATCACAACACTGTGAGTCATGGACAGTCGTGACCGATCCAGGATTTTTCTTCCGATATTTTAGAAAGCCTGCACTTGAGGCCAGTTGTTAGTGCTAACTATCGTTAGCGGTCCTGGTAGCTAGTAGCCACCCGTAATACATTAGCTTCACTTACATTATTTGCTGTTATATCGTTACAGCTTGTGGCTGAGAGTGCTTGATTTATGCAGCTGCTTCAGGTTTGAGAAGCAGCTGAAACGCTTACCCTGTGTTATTATATTACCTTATTAACAAAGCTGTCTTTGGTGAAATGCTGAGCGCAAACAGCTAATGTTCCCTTTGGCCGTGGCTATTTGCTGCCAGCAAACAAAAAAAGCCTCCCACTGATTTCTGGTGACATTGTCTTTTGGAAGAGAAATAGGTGTTTTTCTTCGTGTCCAAAAGTAAACATACAAGCAGCTTTGGGAGAGATACTGACAATACTGCACCTCAAATGATCTGCGGTTCTTCTTTTGCATTTTCAAAAGTGTAGACGCTACTAAGGCATAGTGTGATCTGCCGTTGTTAGTGCCTGCTGGAATAGTTTCCGGAGTGGGCAGGTCCAGCGCCGTGGTTGGCTCTGGCTAGGTCTGTATTAATTGGATGGCACAACCTGACGTCAAGTTTTGCCTAGATCTCGTGAAGATCTCAGGGACAGCTGTTCAGAGAGGAAATTGCGTTCACGAATTCACGTTCTTTGATGACGGCAAAGCTCCTGTATCTTATGTTTAGAAACTTTTCAGAGGTTGAGTATGGACAACCAACATTATAACATTACTAATATGTATTAAAAGATGGATCAGCATAATAGGTCCCCATTTAATGATTATTGAATCACAATAATTGTAAATTCTCAATTCATTAATGAATGACACATTCACAGAAAGGTAAGTATATGCAGGTTGGTAGATCATGTTGGCTGGGTGAAACCTGAATCAGTTATTGGATCAATATTTTTTGATTATTGCTATTTTCTTTCGTGAAGCGAAACAAGAGGACACAAGCATTAACATGGACTACTTTTGAAAAATGCTGGGTGCCATTCAATAACATTCTCCAAACTGTTCCAACTCCGGATGTCACTGGACACACAGCCCGGGGGTATAAGCTGGACAAATTTGGGACAGACAACGTTGTTGTGCTCTTTGCTGCATTTTAGAAGCAATAACACTGTTAACATAGCATGGAATACAAAGTTTTAATTTGATAGTCAGTTTACAAGAATTAGTGTCAGTAAATTTCATTGATGCAAAGTGTGATTCTCAAAAATTGCCTGACCCCTATTTAGACAGTTCTGAAACGTATGTCATTCAAGTCACATCAACAAGTTTTGTTTTGGTATTTCTACTATAATACAGGAATTAGTACAATTTAGGATGTGATTGACTAATGAGTGAAAACACTTAAAATGTTGCATAGTTAAATGTGTAAGAAGATGAAAGTGCAATGCGATTCTCAAGATTACTCCCCCCCCCCCTGTTCAGACACCTGCTAGAATTTGTGATGTGTCAAAACACATCAACAAATTTTTGAAGTGGTCTTTCTACTGTAATAGGAGAATCAGTTAAAAAATGGAAGAAAGGTCTTTAAGCAGATTAAGCAGTATAACATTAGCTTAGATGCTAAGTTCCAAAGCTATAGGTGTAATGATTAAAAAGGTATGCCATGTGAAATACAAGAAAAATGTCAATTGAGAAAAAAACTGACGGACAGTATCCTTCGAAAATAATTCACCAAAAATTCATTTTTGGTCCGAATGAGGTGAAATTTTGCATTTGTTCATCACTAATACATATTTATCTAATGTGAAAATATGGATGTAATCTATGACTACATCGTGACAGATGTTTAGAAAATCTGATGATTTGACATGGAATGACCCAAGTGTTACTTTTCACTAATTATTTGATTTGCCGGAACTGCATGCCCTCAAACATGGACCCATGGATTTGCAAGAATTACAAGCCCTGAACACTGGTACTGCGACATGCAATTGCTAGTGATCTGGAGCAACAGCACTTCATCAAAATCTCACATTTCAATCTGCACTAAATCTCAAGTATTTAGTGAATAAGAAATAAATAAAAATAATTTTCAAACCAAATTATAGAAGTTGTTAATTTTTTTCTGAACAAAATTCCACATTTCATTCCACAAGCCAATTTTTGACAGCAATTGTATCACATGACTTTCCTACCGCGCTATCCGCTGTATTTGTGCATAAAATCTTAGCGGTAATAGTTTGACCGTCTTTCTTCAAACTGGTTATAGCTTGACGGCAGTGACCTATGCCTTAGTCAGGGGTGGTAGGGATGCTTGGGTTCACTTTTATGCAAAAGCATCAAATTTTGCCCATATATTACTCACTTCATGCCTTTTCAATTTTTGCTGGGAGCCAAGAACAGGGTTGCCACAATGCAAGGTCAAATATGGCCACCACTGTGGCTTGAAAAAAAAAAATCACATTTAGAATTTCGTAAGGGGCTAAAATCAGGATAATATAATTTTCATCAAGATAGACCATTCCTTTCTTGCAGACAATGTCGTTGAATTAACACATCAGGATTAACATATCAACAGAGCGAGCAAATGATCGAATGAAAAACCAGCATACACAATGGGGCACCAGGACCGAGTTTGAGAACCACTACACTAATGCAACCCGATACGATCAGAGATATAGGCCTTTGAACAGTGTGCTGATAACAAGCTGGATGCTCCCTCTCCTCTTAAGACCTCATGACACGACATAGGTGTTTTCAAAAGGAATTTTGAATTTTGATTAATTTGACCACAGACAACTTTTTCCATTCTGCCTCAGTCCATTTTAAATTAACTTTGGCCCAGAGAAGACAAGAGTGTTTCTGAATTGTGTTCTCATATGGCTTCTTCTTTGCATGACAGATTCAGCTTGCATTCGTAGATTGCACGGCGAACTGTGTTCACAGACAATGATTTCTGGAAGTGTTCTTGAGCCCATGCAGTTTATTCCAGTGCAGAATTATGCTTTTTTTTAATGTAGTGCTGCCTGAGGCCCCGAAGATCATGGGAATCCAATAATGACCTTTGACCTTGGCTTTATCCCTAGTGCATAGATTTCTCCACATTCTCTGAATCTTTTGATGATATTATGTACTGTAGATTCAAAGTCTTCGCAATTTTACATTGAAGAACATTTTTCTGAAATTGTTCCACAATTTTTAGATGCAGTTTTTTGCAGATTGGTGAGCCTCTGCCCATCTTTACTTCTGAGAGACTCTGCCTCTCTAAAATGATCTTTTTATACCCAGTCAGTTACTAGCCTGTTGCAAATTAACCTGATTAGTTGCACCTCCAGCTGTTTTTGATTAGTTCCACTTACTTCTCCAGCCTTTTGTTGCCCCTCTCTCAACATTTTTGAGATGTGTTGCTGCCTTCAAATTCAAAATGAGCTAATATTTTTCATGAAATAGTGAAATGTCTCACTTTCAATATCTGATATGTTGTCTATGAACTATTGTGTATAAATGTGGGTTTATGAGATTTGCAAATCATTGCATTCGGTTTTTATTTATAATTTACCTAGAATCCCAATTTTTTTTTTTTTTTTTTTTGGAATTGGGGTTGTATTAGATTGTGCATGTAGACCTCTATATCACCTTCATCACTATTATGTGCAATGAGAATTTTACTTTTTTGCTCAATGTTCCAAAAGTAGTTTAGTTGCACTTAAAATCAGCGTTTCATTTATATTCTATACAAAGAATTTATATACGAGGAACTGTGAACAATGTTCAAAAAGACACAAGTCAAGTTATACCTCTCGGGCGCCACTTTCATCGTGTGAACATCAAATAATACGTCAAACATTCCAGTTGTCTATCAGCTTACAACAGGATTTTATAATGAAAATATTACTTGTAATTAATGTTTGTGAGCTTACTCTACAAAATGCATAATCAGGTTATGTGATGATATGATATGTGTAACCCACCATTTTGCATATGAAAATCATTTAGGTGTCACTATGCTTCATCTTTTTGACATTTTATTGTACAGTATTGCTAACACGATATCTTAGGATCACAAAAACTCGTAAAATGTGATATCGTTCAAGATTATTGCCCTTTCAATGAAAAATGATGGTAAATCTTCTCTCCGGACGGCTGCCATTTTTGATTTCAACATTACTTAGGCCCCGGGCCATTTATGATTTGGCTTCTGCCAAGAATCAATAATATATGAGAAAAATTTGAGCCAAATTTGGTGCTTTTGCAACAATCTGAACCAAACATCCCGTTTGTTTCCCTGACACCCCTGACTACCTGTGGCCTGACGCAGCGTGCTGTCAGCTTGACCTGCGACAGGCTGATGTATCCATATGAAGCATTACACCACCCAGAGAAACACAGAGTCGCCGAACATCACCTGCTTGTTTGACGCGCCCGGAGAAATGGCGCAAACAAAACAGAAAGGTGGGTTAGAGAGGGAGAGGGTTAAAAACCCTGAGCACTAACCACAGAAGCAGCGAAGGCTTTAAAAATTACTGACATGTTTGCCAGTAAGGGAGCAGGTCAGTCAAAAACACTTGCTAAAGCAGACACACATTCCAGGTAAAAATTGGACGTTGTCAAAACGTTGTGAGCACGTTGTATTTTGGTGCTGAGCATGTTGTATCCTGACGTGCTGAGCACATAGAAGTGTAGACTCCAGATAATGTTGCAACAACGTGGTGTTGGGACGTTGTGACAATGTGCAAAGCACGTCCTCACAACCTCCTTGTTACAACGTTATGTTGATGTTCCTGTGCATGTTTTCACAACATTCAGAATACATTGTGACAATATGATTGCATAAAGAAGGGTAAGAGTACCACACACAACCATTACCTCTGTAAACTACCTCTACTACTTTTTATTGTCTCTTTTTTTGGTATTACATTTTTTTGCTGAACTGATAAAGCTGTGATCAAAGGTTTACATGTTAACTTAGACATTACATTAGCGTCTACAGCAGGATTCGACCTGGGAACCTGTGGACGAAGTAATTCCAAGCCCCCCACACACTGCGGTCTTAACCACTAGACCTACTGAGTTTGTTGCCAGCTCAGCTTATCAGTCCACATTTATCGCTTAAGGGTAAACGTCAATAAAGCTGAAACGCAATATGTATATAGGCTGGTGTATATAATTTAATATAATATAAAAAAAAACATTTTTTCCTTCTTATTTATGTATTGTTGTCAACGAGGAAACGTCATGTGAATATCCATTTTGACGTATTTTATGCAAGTGAGCTGGCTGATTTGTTCACACTGGTATGAGTAAGATAATTTGGGCCAAACAAACCAATGTTTCTGGCCAAGTTGGGCAGCCGTAAATGCAATCGCGAGTGTTTTTTTTTTAAAATGGAAATAAAAAGTGTGATGAAATTGGTGATGATACGTGCACAGAATTAGTTCCAAGACTTGCGATGACAGACTCTCGAGAAGGGCTTCCTGTCGTCCCTTAAATTTTGGGGAATAGAGAAAACCATCCCACCACCAAGAGGCGGGGATATTGTCAATAAACTCCTATGCAGAGAAGCCTTTTGGATTTTTACACTCAATACTGAACAACCTTTTGGTTTAAATGAAGAAATAAATTGTCCTGTTTCCTTTCATTCATTTGCTTGCTTCACATATTCCTAAGTGTGACTGTATTTAATTTTATTCCCAATGAATTTTTTCTCCCAACAATGAGATGTTTTTGTATGACAATGGGAGGGGCTCTCTTAAAGGTTCATTCATCCTTGAGTGAGTGTCTTCGGGTCATTGGCTATATCAATTATATATCAATATACATTGGCTATGTGTTCACTTTGTCCAATGGGATATTGCCGCTCTGTTGCGTAGGGAGATTTAAATGTCTATTCTTGTCTTGGCCCACTGTTTGACTCTGAAGAAGACCTTGGGCTCCAAATTTGTAGACCAGGCGCAGGCGCGGCGAATGGGGGGTGCGCCGCACCAACAGGGTGTGTCCAGGCGTATGTTGTAATTTCGTGCCCGGTGCAGCTTGGCGCAAGTACTCCTCTATCCCGCCTCGGTCCCTCCTGACGGCGCAAGTGACAAAGAAGGTGTGTTTGGGTATAACACAGCCGAGTCAAATCTTCACCAATCAAATGAGCTCCTCTCCTCACCTTTAATGTGTTGAAATACAGAAGCCTCTGTCCTATATCTGCATGATGCGTCAATGTTGCATTTTACTTTGCTGTTTTCTGCACCTCTTATGTCTATATTAAGGATTATGAATATCAGTTAGCTGGCTAGCTAGGGCATTCGCAAATTATTACCATTAGCAAACTTGAATGGAATTTCAAAACCAAACTACATCAGATCATTCAAACTTATGAAGTTGGAATGAAATACGACAGGTGCTCATTTATTTCTTCTGCCTGCATCATTGGGAAGAGAAACAATGGATAGCGTGTTCCTATTATTACACCCTGTTGCTGCTGAAAATTTTGGGATTAATATGAATGGACAAAAATGCAAGATACGTTACACATTTATTTTCAATATGTGATCTTAACTCAGTACGAGATCATAGCCATCAGGCTGTATTCCTTTCCCCCACTAAAAACGATAAAACCTAAGTGACAATAATAGTAGCCTAGTATTAAGCTGCTTGCACACTGGACGCGAAACGACTTTTTTGCACGAGAGATTGCGTTGAACGCAGTGTCTACATGTCCGAATGTCTGGCAGGGTTTTAATACATCTCTGTGTCCGACAGTCGGATGGTTTCAATATAACTCCGTGTCCGACAGTCGATTATTGTTTTTTATTTCTTCAACACTACTAACTCTTTTAGATATTAAACGTGAATGTTTTGATAAGAGGGCTCAGTTCTTCAAGATGAGTACCGAGAATTTCAATCAATGTTTCTGTTTAAGCTCTGCTCAGTACAGTGAGTCGACATTGGCGCGGGACAATGTACAATGCCTCCGTGTCTGACACATGGACCTATAAGAAGAACTGGACAGACAACGAAGGCTGGAACACACGCAGACATGGACGTTGCGGCGAGTCTGATATTGCAGGTCACGTGATGCCATGGGGGCCAAAAAGAAATTTCTCCACAGGGAATAATTGAAAAAGACACGCTGATAAATCCATGAATACATTTTTTTGACAGCCACAAATTATAGATACCGAAACGGTTTATTTTTCTCTTTTAAATCATTCATGCCTTGTTTCTTGGCAAAGACAAAATGCTCTATTTATATTCAGGCAATGCGAACACCAACGGGTCCTCATATGTACGCGTGTTCTCATCTCCTTCGAACTTAGCACTGCAGCAGATGGGTGTAAGTTGGTGGAGCTATGGGCATTCCTTGCCGTCTGTCTGTGTTCAACATTAAAGACGTAGCCAAGTCGGTGAAGTGAGCTGGCGACGTTACGGTGCAAATATATTGAGCAACAAAAGAAACGCAAGTTAATTAGAGACAGACTGGAAAATAAGTTCGCGCATAATTATTGAAGAAAATCAAATTTACTAATTGCAAGCAGATCTGGGCTGATCAGAACCGCGAGGTCCTCGAGGCTTTACCCGGGGTCTGTCAAGCTTGTTATTATGCTGCCCAGATTGACGACGCTGATGTTGATGTGATTGCTTATAAGATGTTTCTGGGTCCGTAGCGAGTTAAATACAACTACGGCTGGCCCTGTGCAGTGGGCAAGCAGGCTGCCCACTTCCGCTCCTCAGTGGGTGGCTTCAGTCTAATAAATTCTGGAATATTCTCGAAAAATTAGAACTTTTATGACTTTCAGACACAGAGCTATATTAAAACCTTGTCCGACTATCGCATCTTTGCATTGACTTTCACTGTAATCAGTTGTGCGAAAAAATCGTAGAACGTCCAGTGTGCAAGTGGCTTTACTGAGCATAGAACGCATTAAACGCACTGCCTGATGTCGAGGCAGTTTGTGGTTGGCTGAGAAAAATGTGAAGTCGTTAATTTGCATCACTGATTCAGTTGCGTTGATGAAGCCAGGTCGAGTTTCCATTACGCGTGCCAACCGCCTTTGATCTGACATCAGGACAATCGATATAGATACTATAATTTATGTGCTGATTCAGATAATTACATTAAACAGTGGTTGCTGTAATTATTTACTGTATTGAAATGTGCCTGACATTCTGGAAACCTGCCTGTGAGGGTTCGGTGACATGTGCGCACAGTGCGCCTGTAAGCCAAATGACCAGTGCACAGAAAGTAAACCAGATTGGAGCTGGTTAGCTTTCTGCGCAACTTCAGCAGAGACTTTTTCCACGAAATTTTGTGCAGTAATAGTAATTGTGCCAACCCTAAACACCATGAAGAACTATGTACAATGTATGATGGGATTGTGAATGGTCTGAATAATGCTAGTAAACCTCTCTGTCAGAAAAGTGGGAAATGTAGTAATCTCAAGTCTGGCTGGCATGAATATATGGGTGAACTTCACCAACAACCCAGAGAAGTTTTAAAAAATTGGGTTATCAGGAACAAACCAAGGCAGGGACCTGAGTGTGATGTTAAGAAGCAGGCTGTCACTCGGTTCAAATATGCAGTGCAATTTATAAAAAGAAATGAACACACTTTGAGAGAAAACTGTGTGGCCAGGAGGCTGCAGCAAAATAATGTCCAAGATTTTTGGAAAGAAGTCAAGATTATGAATAACAGTAAAATACCTCTGCCCTCAAGTATTGAAGGGGTTACTGGGAGTGTTAATTTAGCAGAATTATGGAGAAGGCATTATATGGACCTTTTTAACTGTGTCAATAGTGATGTTTTTCATGTTGGAGATGTTCCCTGTGATGATACGGTCATTTGGCCTGATGAAGTCAGTTATTTCATTGGGAAATTGGCTTTAAATAAATCTTGTGGCCTTGACCAGATCACATCAGAGCACCTGAAATTCTCCAGTCACAGAATTTCAGTTTTACTTGCTCTGTGCTTTTCAGGAATGCTGATGCATGGCATCTTACCAGATTCTATGCTGGCAGTCTTGCTTGTTCCAGTGGTTAAGGATAAAACAGGAAAGATCTCCAGTATTGATAATTACAGGCCCATTGCACTCGCGAGTGTGTTTTCAAAAGTGTTAGAAAGAATCCTACTTGACAGGCAACTGGAATATACAGCCACCTCTGATGAGCAGTATGGATTAAATAGCAAATGTGGCACAGATATGAGCCTCTATGCTTTAAAAGAGGTGGTGAGTAGGTATAGGAATCAGAACTCCACCATGTTTATGTTCGTCCTCAATGCATTAAAAGCCTTTGACCGTATTAAATTAATCATGCAAAACTGTTATTGAAATTACAATAAAGCGGGGCTCCTCCTTATTTAATACAGGTGTTACATTACTGGTACTCACATCAATCCATGTAGGTAAGATGGGGTAACACCACATCTGATCCATTTTAGTGACTAATGGAGTTAGACAGGGTGGAATCTTGTCACCTGCGTTTTAATTTGTAAATGGATGAGCTCTCAAAAAGGCTTAGAGAGTGTAGGACTGGCTGTGTGCTGGGAGAAAGGCTTTTTTTTTACCATCTAATGTATGCTGATGACTCAGTCATCATGTCTCCTTATTCTGCCGGCATGCAACAACGCTCACGGTCTGCTCTGATCATGGACAGCAGTTCGACATTAAGTTTAACTCTGAAAAGAGTGTTGTTATGATCGTGAAGACTAAGGAGGACCAGAAGAGAACATTCCCCTCCTTCCTCCTGGCAGATAATGTACTGACCGTTGTGGACATCGTCAAATATCTGGGTCACATCATGATGTGTGATGATGACATTCAGTGTGAGTACTGTTTAATTATACGGTCAGGCAAATATGTTGGCACGCAAATTTTATATGTGTTCTGAGCATGTCAAAATTGCACTGTTTAAAGCCCGTTGTACTCTGTTGTATACTGCCCTCTTGTGGTGCAGGTATAGTGAGGCCAAGTTCAAAAAATTATTTCCCATTATTTCCAATTATCATAATAGGCAACTGAAGACACGGTTTCTCATGCGATATAACAGCGATGAAGTCATGGGGTAAATACCGTAAAACTGAGAATTGGAGTGGACATAACATCTGTTTTAAAGAATTATTAGTCCTGACCTGTTCGCAGTCATTTTCATTATTGACAAAATGTTCACTCCGAGAGCGCTCCGCACTTAACAGGTGCTGCTTGTTCTCCCCGATTAGGTAAGACGACAATCATTCATCTGCGTTTGCTTAATTTAAATCAATGTTATTCAAAATTACTCTCGGTTTTGAGTGGGAAAAAGTGGCACTTGGCGGTGAAAAAGGCTATAAAAAGCATGCGGCTCAATTTGACTTTGATTTAAATTCTGCAAACGCGTCCAGATGAATGATTGTCACCTTACCTAATCGGGGAGAACAAGCAGCACCTGTTAAGTGCGGAGCGCTTTCGGAGTGAACATTTTGTTGATCATGAAAATGACTGCGAACAGGTCAGGACTAATAATTCTTTAAAACAGATGTTACGTCCAACTGCGGTCAAGCTATCACCAGTTCGCAAAACGACGGTCAAACTATCACCGCTAAAACTTTGATGCGCAATTACAGCAGATAGCGCGGTACTTTGGTCACGTGATACAAATGCTGTCAAAATTCGGCTTGTTGAGAGAAAAACCGAGGCTGATTCAACGAAAGAATGCGTATATTTTCTATAGAAAAGAAAAATCGTCAACAACTTCCATAATGTGTTTTGAAAATGACTTTTCTTTTTCTTTTTTCAATAAATAGTTGACATATTGTGCTGATTGAAATGTGAGATTTTGGCAAGCTGCTGTTAATCCAGATGACAAATAATTGCATGTAACTGTAATAATGTTTTACTTAAAGCCAATAATTAGAGAAAAGTGACACTTGATTATGATAGTAGAGAGATCCACCTACAAGCCCACCAAATATGAAGAGATTCTGTTCATAAATGGCCATCAAAGTTGATACTGTGCAATGTGTGAATGCAGAAAATTGGATAGGGGCATCATACTTGCAAACCTGTATTTCCTGCAAATCAAGTAGTTAGAAAAAATGTAACACTTGATTATGATAAAAGAGGGATTCTACTATAAGCCCACCAAATATGAAAAGATTCTGTGGTGGAAATATTTAATAAATGCCCTTCAAAGTTGATACTGTCCAATGTGTGAATGCAGAAAATTGGATAGGGGCGTCATACTTGCGGACCTCTATTTCCTGCAAATCAAAAAGATAGAGAAAAGTAACACTTGATTATGATGGTAGAGGGATCTTACTATAAGTCCACCAAATATGAAAAGATTTCTGTGGTGGAAATTATTAATAAATGGCCTTCAAAGTTGATACTGTGCAATGTTGGATTGCAGAAAATTGGATGGGGGCGTCATACTTGAGGACCTCTGTTTCCTGCAAATCAAATAGTTAGAGAAAAGTAACAATTGATTATGATAGTAGAGGGATCTTTGTATAAGGATACCAAATATGAAAAGATTCTGTGTGCGGAAATTTTTAATAAATGGCCTTCAAAGTTGATACTGTGCAATGTGGGATTGCAGAAAATTGGATGAGGGCGTCATACTTGAGGACCTCTGTTTCCTGCAAATCAAATAGTTAGAGAAAAGTAACACTTGATTATGATAGTAGAGGGATCTTACTATAAGCCCACCAAATATGAAGAGATTTCTTGGTGAAAAGTTTCAATAAATGGCCTTCAAAGTTGATACTGTGCAATTTGGGAATGCAGAAAATTGGATGGGGGCGTCATACTTGCGGACCTCTATTTCCTGCAAATCAAATTGTTAGAAAAAATGTAACACTTGATTATGATAGGAGAAGAATCCTACTATAAGCCCACCAAATATGAAAAGATTCTGTGGTGTAAATATTTAATAAATGGCCTTCAAAGTTGATACTGTCCAATGTGTGAATGCAGAAAATTGGATAGGGGCGTCATACTTGCGGACCTCTATTTCCTGCAAATCAAATAGATAGCGAAAAGTAACACTTGATTATGATAGTAGAAGGATCTTACTATAAGCCCACCAAATATGAAAAGATTTCTGTGGTGGAAATTATTAATAAATGGCCTTCAAAGTTGATACTGTGCAATGTGGGATTGCAGAAAATTGGATGGGGGCGTCATACTTGAGGACCTCTATTTCCTGCAAATCAAATAGTTAGAGAAAAGTAACAATTGATTATGATAGTAGAGGGATCTTAGTATAAGGCTATTAAATATGAAAAGATTCTGTGTGCGGAAATTTTTAATAAATGGCCTTCAAAGTTGATACTGTGCAATGTGCGATTGCAGAAAATTGGATGGGGGCGTCATGCTTGAGGACCTCTATTTCCTGCAAATCAAATAGTCAGAGAAAAGTAACACTTGATTCTGATAGTAGAGGGATCTTACTATAAGCCCACCAAATATGAAAAGATTTCTGTGGTGGAAATTATTAATAAATGGCCTTCAAAGTTGATACTGTGCAATGTGGGATTGCAGAAAATTGGATGGGGGCGTCATACTTGAGGACCTCTATTTCCTGCAAATCAAATAGTTAGAAAAAATGTAACACTTGATTATGATAGGAGAAGAATCCTACTATAAGCCCACCAAATATGAAAAGATTCTGTGGTGTAAATATTTAATAAATGGCCTTCAAAGTTGATACTGTCCAATGTGTGAATGCAGAAAATTGGATAGGGGCGTCATACTTGCGGACCTCTATTTCCTGCAAATCAAATAGATAGCGAAAAGTAACACTTGATTATGATAGTAGAGGGATCTTACTATAAGCCCACCAAATATGAAAAGATTTCTGTGGTGAAAATTATTAATAAATGGCCTTCAAAGTTGATACTGTGCAATGTGGGATTGCAGAAAATTGGATGGGGGCGTCATACTTGAGGACCTCTATTTCCTGCAAATCAAATAGTTAGAGAAAAGTAACAATTGATTATGATAGTAGAGGGATCTTAGTATAAGGCTATTAAATATGAAAAGATTCTGTGTGCGGAAATTTTTAATAAATGGCCTTCAAAGTTGATACTGTGCAATGTGCGATTGCAGAAAATTGGATGGGGGCGTCATACTTGAGGACCTCTATTTCCTGCAAATCAAATAGTCAGAGAAAAGTAACACTTGATTATGATAGTAGAGGGATCTTGCAATAAGCCTTCCATATATGAAAAGATTCTGTGGTGGAAATGTTTAATAAATGGCCTTCAAAGTTGATACTGTGCAATGTGGGATTGCAGAAAATTGGATGAGGGCGTCATACTTGAGGACCTCTATTTCCTGCAAATCAAATAGTCAGAGAAAAGTAACACTTGATTCTGATAGTAGAGGGATCTTGCAATAAGCCTTCCAAATATGAAAAGATTCTGTGGTGGAAATGTTTAATAAATGGCCTTCAAAGTTGATACTGTGCAATGTGCGATTGCAGAAAATTGGATGGGGGCGTCATACTTGAGGACCTCTATTTCCTGCAAATCAAATAGTCAGAGAAAAGTAACACTTGATTATGATAGTAGAGGGATCTTGCAATAAGCCTTCCAAATATGAAAAGATTCTGTGGTGGAAATGTTTAATAAATGGCCTTCAAAGTTGATACTGTGCAATGTGGGATTGCAGAAAATTGGATGAGGGCGTCATACTTGAGGACCTCTATTTCCTGCAAATCAAATAGTTAGAAAAAATGTAACACTTGATTATGATAGTAGAGGGATCCTACTATAAGCCCACCAAATATGAAGAGATTTCTTGGTGAAAATTTTTAATAAATGGCCTTCAAAGTTGATACTGTGCAATGTGGGAATGCAGAAAATTGGATGGGGGCGTCATACTTGCGGACCTCTATTTCCTGCAAATCAAATAGTTACAAAAAATGTAACACTTGATTATGATAGTAGAGGGATCCTACTATAAGCCCACCAAATATGAAAAGATTCTGTGGTGCAAATATTTAATAAATGGCCTTCAAAGTTGATACTGTCCAATGTGTGAATGCAGAAAATTGGATAGGGGCGTCATACTTGCGGACCTCTATTTCCTGCAAATCAAAAAGATAGAGAAAAGTAACACTTGATTATGATGGTAGAGGGATCTTACTATAAGTCCACCAAATATGAAAAGATTTCTGTTGTGGAAATTATTAATAAATGGCCTTCAAAGTTGATACTGTGCAATGTTGGATTGCAGAAAATTGGATGGGGGCGTCATACTTGAGGACCTCTATTTCCTGCAAATCAAATAGTTAGAGAAAAGTAACAATTGATTATGATAGTAGAGGGATCTTTGTATAAGGATACCAAATATGAAAAGATTCTGTGTGCGGAAATTTTTAATAAATGGCCTTCAAAGTTGATGCTGTGCAATGTGGGATTGCAGAAAATTGGATGGGGGCGTCATACTTGAGGACCTCTATTTCCTGCAAATCAAATAGTTAGAGAAAAGTAACACTTGATTATGATAGTAGAGGGATCTTGCAATAAGCCTACCAGATATGAAAAGATTCTGTGGTGGAAATGTTTAATAAATGGCCTTCAAAGTTGATACTGTGCAATGTGGGATTGCAGAAAATTGGATGAGGGCGTCATACTTGAGGACCTCTATTTCCTGCAAATCAAATAGTTAGAGAAAAGTAACACTTGATTATGATAGTAGAGGGATCTTACTATAAGCCCACCAAATATGAAGAGATTTCTTGGTGAAAATTTTTAATAAATGGCCTTCAAAGTTGATACTGTGCAATTTGGGAATGCAGAAAATTGGATGGGGGCGTCATACTTGCGGACCTCTATTTCCTGCAAATCTAATAGTTAGAAAAAATGTAACACTTGATTATGATAGGAGAAGGATCCTACTATAAGCCCACCAAATATGAAAAGATTCTGTGGTGTAAATATTTAATAAATGGCCTTCAAAGTTGATACTGTCCAATGTGTGAATGCAGAAAATTGGATAGGGGCGTCATACTTGCGGACCTCTATTTCCTGCAAATCAAATAGATAGCGAAAAGTAACACTTGATTATGATAGTAGAGGGATCTTACTATAAGCCCACCAAATATGAAAAGATTTCTGTGGTGGAAATTATTAATAAATGGCCTTCAAATTTGATACTGTGCAATGTGGGATTGCAGAAAATTGGATGGGGGCGTCATACTTGAGGACCTCTATTTCCTGCAAATCAAATAGTTAGAGAAAAGTAACAATTGATTATGATAGTAGAGGGATCTTAGTATAAGGCTATTAAATATGAAAAGATTCTGTGTGCGGGAATTTTTAATAAATGGCCTTCAAAATTGATACTGTGCAATGTGCGATTGCAGAAAATTGGATGGGGGCGTCATACTTGAGGACCGCTATTTCCTGCAAATCAAATAGTTAGAGAAAAGTAACACTTGATTCTGATAGTAGAGGGATCTTGCAATAAGCCTTCCAAATATGAAAAGATTCTGTGGTGGAAATGTTTAATAAATGGCCTTCAAAGTTGATACTGTGCAATGTGGGATTGCAGAAAATTGGATGAGGGCGTCATACTTGAGGACCTCTATTTCCTGCAAATCAAATAGTTAGAAAAAATTTAACACTTGATTATGATAGTAGAGGGATCCTACTATAAGCCCACCAAATATGAAGAGATTTCTTGGTGAAAATTTTTAATAAATGGCCTTCAAATTTGATACTGTGCAATGTGGGAATGCAGAAAATTGGATGGGGGCGTCATACTTGCGGACCTCTTTTTCCTGCAAATCAAATAGTTACAAAAAATGGAACACTTGATTATGATAGTAAAGGGATCCTACTATAAGCCCACCAAATATGAAAAGATTCTGTCGTGTAAATATTTAATAAATGGCCTTCAAAGTTGATACTGTCCAATGTGTGAATGCAGAAAATTGGATAGGGGCCTCATACTTGCGGACCTCTATTTCCTGCAAATCAAATAGATAGAGAAAAGTAGCACTTGATTATGAAAGTAGAGGGATCTTACTATGAGCCCACCAAATATCAAAAGATTTCTGTGGTGGAAATTATTAATAAATGGCCTTCAAAGTTGATACTGTGCAATGTGGGATTGCAGAAAATTGGATGGGGGCGTCATACTTGAGGACCTCTATTTCCTGCAAATCAAATAGTTAGAGAAAAGTAACACTTGATTATGATAGAAGAGGGATCTTGCAAAAAGCCGACCAAATATGAAAAGATTCTGTGGTGAAAATTTGTAATAAATGGCCTTCAAAGTTGATACTGTGCAATGTGGGAATGCAGAAAATTGGATGGGGGCGTCATACTTGCGAACCTCTATTTCCTGCAAATCAAATAGTTATAAAAAATGTAACACTTGATTATGATAGTAGAGGGATCCTACTATAAGCCCACCAAATATGAAAAGATTCTGTGGTGTAAATATTTAATAAATGGCCTTCAAAGTTGATACTGTCCAATGTGTGAATGCAGAAAATTGGATAGGGGCGTCAAACTTGCGGACCTCTATTTCCTGCAAATCAAATAGATAGAGAAAAGTAACACTTGATTATGATAGTAGAGGGATCTTACTATAAGCCCACCAAATATGAAAAGATTTCTGTGGTGGAAATTATTAATAAATGGCCTTCAAAGTTGATACTGTGCAATGTGGGATTGCAGAAAATTGGATGGGGGCGTCATACTTGAGGACCTCTATTTCCTGCAAATCAAATAGTTAGAGAAAAGTAACACTTGATTATGATAGTAGCGAGATCTTAGTATAAGGCTACCAAATATGAAAAGATTCTGTGGTGGAAATTTTTAATAAATGGCCTTCAAAATTGATACTGTGCAATGTGGGATTGCAGAAAATTGGATGGGGGTGTCATACTTGAGGACCTCTATTTCCTGCAAATGAAATAGTTCGAGAAAAGTAACACTTGATTATGATAGTAGAGGGATCTTACTAAAAGACTACCAAATATGAAAAGATTCTGTAGTGGAAATTTGTAATAAATGGCCTTCAAAGTTGATACTGTGCAATGTGGGAATGCAGAAAATTTGATGGGGGTGTCATATTGCGGACCTCTATTTCCTGCAAATCAAATAGTTAGAAAAAATGTAACACTTGATTATGATAGTAGCGGGATCTTAGTATAAGGCTACCAAATATGAAAAGATTCTGTGGTGGAAATTATTAATAAATGGCCTTCAAAGTTGATACTGTGCAATGTGGGATTGCAGAAAATTGGATGGGGGCGTCATACTTGAGGACCTCTATTTCCTGCAAATCAAATAGTTAGAGAAAAGTAACACTTGATTATGATAGTAGAGGGATCTTGCAATAAGCCTACCAAATATGAAGAGATTCTGTGGCGGAAATGTTTAATAAATGGCCTTCAAAGTTGATACTGTGCAATGTGGGATTGCAGAAAATTGGATGGAGGCGTCATACTTGAGGACCTCTATATCCTGCAAATCAAATAGTTAGAGAAAAGTAACACTTGATTATGATAGTAGAGGGATCTTACTATAAGGCTACCAAATATGAAAAGATTCTGTGGTGGAAATTTTTAATAAATGGCCTTCA
Organism: Gymnothorax reevesii; assembly: GCA_029721435.1. NCBI lineage: Eukaryota > Metazoa > Chordata > Actinopteri > Anguilliformes > Muraenidae > Gymnothorax > Gymnothorax reevesii. Next base: position 13,386,647 of record CM056577.1, on the reverse strand, counting down.
AAGTTGATACTGTGCAATGTGGGATTGCAGAAAATTGGATGGGGGCGTCATACTTGAGGACCTCTACTTCCTGCAAATCAAATAGTTAGAGAAAAGTAACACTTGATTATGATAGTAGAGGGATCTTGCAATAAGCCTACCAAATATGAAGAGATTCTGTGGTGGAAATGTTTAATAAATGGCCTTCAAAGTTGATACTGTGCAATGTGGGATTGCAGAAAATTGGATGGAGGCGTCATACTTGAGGACCTCTATTTCCTGCAAATCAAATAGTTAGAGAAAAGTAACACTTGATTATGATAGTAGAGGGATCTTACTATAAGGCTACCAAATATGAAAAGATTCAGTGGTGGAAATTTTTAATAAATGGCCTTCAAAGTTGATACTGTGCAATGTGGGATTGCAGAAAATTGGATGGGGGCGTGATACTTGAGGACCTCTATTTCCTGCAAATCAAATAGTTAGAGAAAAGTAACACTTGATTATGATAGTAGAGGGATCTTGCAAAAAGCCTACCAAATATGAAAAGATTCTGTGGTGGAAATTTTTAATAAATGGCCTTCAAAGTTGATACTGTGCGATGTGGGAATGCAGAAAATTGGATGGGGGCGTCATACTTGCGGACCTCTATTTCCTGCAAATCAAGTAGATAGAGAAAAGTAACACTTGATTATGATAGTAGAGGGATCTTGCAAAAAGCCTACCAAATATGAAAAGATTCTGTGGTGGAAATTTTTAATAAATGGCCTTCAAAGTTGATACTGTGCAATGTGGGAATGCAGAAAATTGGATGGGGGCGTCATACTTGCGGACCTCTATTTCCTGCAAATCAAATAGTTAGAAAAAATGTAACACTTGATTATGATAGAAGAGGGATGCTACTATCAGCCCACCAAATATGAAAAGATTCTGTGGTGTAAATATTTAATAAATGGCCTTCAAAGTTGATACTGTCCAATGTGTGAATGCAGAAAATTGGATAGGGGCGTCATACTTGCGGACCTCTATTTCCTGCAAATCAAACAGATAGAGAAAAGTAACACTTGATTATGATAGTAGAGGGATCTTGCTATAAGCCCACCAAATATGAAAAGATTTCTGTGGTGGAAATTATTAATAAATGGCCTTCAAAGTTGATACTGTGCAATGTGGGATTGCAGAAAATTGGATGGGGGCGTCATACTTGAGGACCTCTATTTCCTGCAAATCAAATAGTTAGAGAAAAGTAACAATTTATTATGATAGTAGAGGGATCTTAGTATAAGGCTATTAAATATGAAAAGATTCTGTGTGCGGAAATTTTTAATAAATGGCCTTCAAATTTGATACTGTCCAATGTGTGAATGCAGAAAATTGGATAGGGGCGTCATACTTGCGGACCTCTATTTCCTGCAAATCAAATAGTTAGAGAAAAGTAACACTTGATTCTGATAGTAGAGGGATCTTGCTATAAGCCCACCAAATATGAAAAGATTTCTATGGTGGAAATTATTAATAAATGGCCTTCAAAGTTGATACTGTGCAATGTGGGATTGCAGAAAATTGGATGGGGGCGTTATACTTGAGGACCTCTATTTCCTGCAAATCAAATAGTTAGAGAAAAGTAACAATTTATTATGATAGTAGAGGGATCTTAGTATAAGGCTATTAAATATGAAAAGATTCTGTGTGCGGAAATTTTTAATAAATGGCCTTCAAATTTGATACTGTGCAATGTGCGATTGCAGAAAATTGGATGGGGGCGTCATACTTGAGGACCTCTATTTCCTGCAAATCAAATAGTTAGAGAAAAGTAACACTTGATTCTGATAGTAGAGGGATCTTGCAATAAGCCTACCAAATATGAAAAGATTCTGTGGTGGAAATGTTTAATAAATGGCCTTCAAAGTTGATACTGTGCAATGTGGGATTGCAGAAAATTGGATGAGGGCGTCATACTTGAGGACCTCTATTTCCTGCAAATCAAATAGTTAGAAAAAATTTAACACTTGATTATGATAGTAGAGGGATCCTACTATAAGCCCACCAAATATGAAGAGATTTCTTGGTGAAAATTTTTAATAAATGGCCTTCAAAGTTGATACTGTGCAATGTGGGAATGCAGAAAATTGGATGGGGGCGTCATACTTGCGGACCTCTATTTCCTGCAAATCAAATAGTTACAAAAAATGTCACACTTGATTATGATAGTAGAGGGATCCTACTATAAGCCCACCAAATATGAAAAGATTCTGTGGTGTAAATATTTAATAAATGGCCTTCAAAGTTGATACTGTCCAATGTGTGAATGCAGAAAATTGGATAGGGGCGTCATACTTGCGGACCTCTATTTCCTGCAAATCAAATAGATAGAGAAAAATAGCACTTGATTATGATAGTAGAGGGATCTTACTATAAGCCCACCAAATATCAAAAGATTTCTGTGGTGGAAATTATTAATAAATGGCCTTCAAAGTTGATACTGTGCAATGTGGGATTGCAGAAAATTGGATGGGGGCGTCATACTTGAGGACCTCTATTTCCTGCAAATCAAATAGTTAGAGAAAAGTAACAATTGATTATGATAGTAGAGGGATCTTTGTATAAGGATACCAAATATGAAAAGATTCTGTGTGCGGAAATTTTTAATAAATGGCCTTCAAAGTTGATACTGTGCAATGTGGGATTGCAGAAAATTGGATGGGGGCGTCATACTTGAGGACCTCTATTTCCTGCAAATCAAATAGTTAGAGAAAAGTAACACTTGATTATGATAGTAAAGGGATCCTACTATAAGCCCACCAAATATGAAAAGATTCTGTGGTGTAAATATTTAATAAATGGCCTTCGAAGTTGATACTGTCCAATGTGTGAATGCAGAAAATTGGATAGGGGCGTCAAACTTGCGGACCTCTATTTCCTGCAAATCAAATACATAGAGAAAAGTAACACTTGATTATGATAGCAGAGGGATCTTACTATAAGCCCACCAAATATGAAAAGATTTCTGTGGTGGAAATTATTAATAAATGGCCTTCAAAGTTGATACTGTGCAATGTGGGATTGCAGAAAATTGGATGGGGGCGTCATACTTGAGGACCTCTATTTCCTGCAAATCAAATAGTTAGAGAAAAGTAACACTTGATTATGATAGTAGCGGGATCTTAGTATAAGGCTACCAAATATGAAAAGATTCTGTGGTGGAAATTTTTAATAAATGGCCTTCAAAGTTGATACTGTGCAATGTGGGATTGCAGAAAATTGGATGGAGGCGTCATACTTGCGAACCTCTATTTCCTGCAAATCAAATAGTTATAAAAAATGTAACACTTGATTATGATAGTAGAGGGATCCTACTATAAGCCCACCAAATATGAAAAGATTCTGTGGTGTAAATATTTAATAAATGGCCTTCAAAGTTGATACTGTCCAATGTGTGAATGCAGAAAATTGGATAGGGGCGTCAAACTTGCGGACCTCTATTTCCTGCAAATCAAATAGATAGAGAAAAGTAACACTTGATTATGATAGTAGAGGGACCTTACTATAAGCCCACCAAATATGAAAAGATTTCTGTGGTGGAAATTATTAATAAATGGCCTTCAAAGTTGATACTGTGCAATGTGGGATTGCAGAAAATTGGATGGGGGCGTCATACTTGAGGACCTCTATTTCCTGCAAATCAAATAGTTAGAGAAAAGTAACACTTGATTATGATAGTAGCGAGATCTTAGTATAAGGCTACCAAATATGAAAAGATTCTGTGGTGGAAATTTTTAATAAATGGCCTTCAAAATTGATACTGTGCAATGTGGGATTGCAGAAAATTGGATGGGGGCGTCATACTTGAGGACCTCTATTTCCTGCAAATGAAATAGTTCGAGAAAAGTAACACTTGATTATGATAGAAGAGGGATCTTACTAAAAGACTACCAAATATGAAAAGATTCTGTAGTGGAAATTTGTAATAAATGGCCTTCAAAGTTGATACTGTGCAATGTGGGAATGCAGAAAATTTGATGGGGGTGTCATATTGCGGACCTCTATTTCCTGCAAATCAAATAGTTAGAAAAAATGTAACACTTGATAATGATAGTAGGGGGATCTAAGTATAAGGCTACCAAATATGAAAAGATTCTGTAGTGGAAATTATTAATAAATGGCCTTCAAAGTTGATACTGTGCAATGTGGGATTGCAGAAAATTGGATGGGGGCGTCATACTTGAGGACCTCTATTTCCTGCAAATCAAATAGTTAGAGAAAAGTAACACTTGATTATGATAGTAGAGGGATCTTGCAATAAGCCTACCAAATATGAAGAGATTCTGTGGCGGAAATGTTTAATAAATGGCCTTCAAAGTTGATACTGTGCAATGTGGGATTGCAGAAAATTGGATGGAGGCGTCATACTTGAGGACCTCTATATCCTGCAAATCAAATAGTTAGAGAAAAGTAACACTTGATTATGATAGTAGAGGGATCTTACTATAAGGCTACCAAATATGAAAAGATTCTGTGGTGTAAATATTTAATAAATGGCCTTCAAAGTTGATACTGTGCAATGTGGGATTGCAGAAAATTGGATGGGGGCGTCATACTTGAGGACCTCTACTTCCTGCAAATCAAATAGTTAGAGAAAAGTAACACTTGATTATGATAGTAGAGGGATCTTGCAATAAGCCTACCAAATATGAAGAGATTCTGTGGTGGAAATGTTTAATAAATGGCCTTCAAAGTTGATACTGTGCAATGTGGGATTGCAGAAAATTGGATGAGGGCGTCATACTTGAGGACCTCTATTTCCTGCAAATCAAATAGTTAGAAAAAATGTAACACTTGATTATGATAGTAGAGGGATCCTACTATAAGCCCACCAAATATGAAGAGATTTCTTGGTGAAAATTTTTAATAAATGGCCTTCAAATTTGATACTGTGCAACGTGGGAATGCAGAAAATTGGACGGGGGCGTCATACTTGCGGACCTCTATTTCCTGCAAATCAAATAGTTAGAGAAAATGTAACACTTGATTATGATATTAGAGGGATCCTACTATAAGCCCACCAAATATGAAAAGATTCTGTTGTGTAAATATTTAATAAATGGCCTTCAAATTTGATACTGTCCAATGTGTGAATGCAGAAAATTGGATAGGGGCGTCATACTTGCGGACCTCTATTTCCTGCAAATCAAATAGATAGAGAAAAGTAGCACTTGATTATGATAGTAGAGGGATCTTACCATAAGCCCACCAAATATCAAAAGATTTCTGTGGTGGAAATTATTAATAAATGGCCTTCAAAGTTGATACTGTGCAATGTGGGATTGCAGAAAATTGGATGGGGGCGTCATACTTGAGGACCTCTATTTCCTGCAAATCAAATAGTTAGAGAAAAGTAACACTTGATTATGATAGTAGCGGGAGATTAGTATAAGGCTACCAAATATAAAAAGATTCTGTAGTGGAAATTTTTAATAAATGGCCTTCAAAGTTGATACTGTGCAATGCGGGATTGCAGAAAATTAGATGGGGGCGTCATACTTGAGGACCTCTATTTCCTGCAAATCAAATAGTTCGGGAAAAAAAACACTTGATTATGATAGTAGAGGGAGCTTGCAATAAGCCTACCAAATATGAAGAGATTTTGTGGTGGAAATGTTTAATAAATGGCCTTCAAAGTTGATACTGTGCAATGTGGGATTGCAGAAAATTGGATGGGGGCGTCATACTTGAGGACCTCTATTTCCTGCAAATCAAATAGTTAGAGAAAAGTTACACTTGATTATGATAGTAGAGGAATCTCATTATAAGGCTACAAAATATGAAAAGATTCTGTGGTGGAAATTTTTAATAAATGGCCTTCAAAGTTGATACTGTGCAATGTGGGATTGCAGAAAATTGGATGGGGGCGTCATACTTGAGGACCTCTATTTCCTGCAAATCAAATAGTTAGAGAAAAGTAACACTTGATTATGATAGTAGAGGGATCTTGCAAAAAGCCTACCAAATATGAAAAGATTCTGTGGTGAAAATTTGTAATAAATGGCCTTCAAAGTTGATACTGTGCAATGTGGGAATGCAGAAAATTGGATGGGGGCGTCATACTTGCGGACCTCTATTTCCTGCAAATCAAATAGTTACAAAAAATGTAACACTTGATTATGATAGTAGAGGGATCTTGCAAAAAGCCCACCAAATATGAAAAGATTCTGTGGTGTAAATATTTAATAAATGGCCTTCAAAGTTGATACTGTCCAATGTGTGAATGCAGAAAATTGGATAGGGGCGTCAAACTTGCGGACCTCTATTTCCTGCAAATCAAATACATAGAGAAAAGTAACACTTGATTATGATAGCAGAGGGATCTTACTATAAGCCCACCAAATATGAAAAGATTTCTGTGGTGGAAATTATTAATAAATGGCCTTCAAAGTTGATAGTGTGCAATGTGGGATTGCAGAAAATTGGATGGGGGCGTCATACTTGAGGACCTCTATTTCCTGCAAATCAAATAGTTAGAGAAAAGTAACACTTGATTATGATAGTAGCGGGATCTTAGTATAAGGCTACCAAATATGAAAAGATTCTGTGGTGGAAATTTTTAATAAATGGCCTTCAAAGTTGATACTGTGCAATGTGGGATTGCAGAAAATTGGATGGGGGCGTCATACTTGAGGACCTCTATTTCCTGCAAATCAAATAGTTAGGGAAAAGTAACACTTGATTATGATAGTAGAGGGATCCTACTATAAGCCCACTAAATATGAAAAGATTCTGTGGTGTAAATATTTAATAAATGGTCTTCAAAATTGATACTGTCCAATGTGTGAATGCAGAAAATTGGATAGGGGCGTCATACTTGCGGACCTCTATTTCCTGCAAATCAAATAGATAGAAAAAATGTAACACTTGATTATGATAGTAGAGGGATCCTACTATAAGCCCACCAAATATGAAGAGATTTCTTGGTGAAAATTTTTAATAAATGGCCTTCAAAGTTGATACTGTGCAATGTGGGAATGCAGAAAATTGGATGGGGGCGTCATACTTGCGGACCTCTATTTCCTGCAAATCAAATAGTTACAAAAAATGTCACACTTGATTATGATAGTAGAGGGATCCTACTATAAGCCCACCAAATATGAAAAGATTCTGTGGTGTAAATATTTAATAAATGGCCTTCAAAGTTGATACTGTCCAATGTGTGAATGCAGAAAATTGGATAGGGGCGTCATACTTGCGGACCTCTATTTCCTGCAAATCAAATAGATAGCGAAAAGTAACACTTGATTATGATAGTAGAGGGATCTTACTATAAGCCCACCAAATATCAAAAGATTTCTGTGGTGGAAATTATTAATAAATGGCCTTCAAAGTTGATACTGTGCAATGTGGGATTGCAGAAAATTGGATGGGGGCGTCATACTTGAGGACCTCTATTTCCTGCAAATCAAATAGTTAGAGAAAAGTAACAATTGATTATGATAGTAGAGGGATCTTTGTATAAGGATACCAAATATGAAAAGATTCTGTGTGCGGAAATTTTTAATAAATGGCCTTCAAAGTTGATACTGTGCAATGTGGGATTGCAGAAAATTGGATGGGGGCGTCATACTTGAGGACCTCTATTTCCTGCAAATCAAATAGTTAGAGAAAAGTAACACTTGATTATGATAGTAAAGGGATCCTACTATAAGCCCACCAAATATGAAAAGATTCTGTGGTGTAAATATTTAATAAATGGCCTTCGAAGTTGATACTGTCCAATGTGTGAATGCAGAAAATTGGATAGGGGCGTCAAACTTGCGGACCTCTATTTCCTGCAAATCAAATACATAGAGAAAAGTAACACTTGATTATGATAGCAGAGGGATCTTACTATAAGCCCACCAAATATGAAAAGATTTCTGTGGTGGAAATTATTAATAAATGGCCTTCAAAGTTGATACTGTGCAATGTGGGATTGCAGAAAATTGGATGGGGGCGTCATACTTGAGGACCTCTATTTCCTGCAAATCAAATAGTTAGAGAAAAGTAACACTTGATTATGATAGTAGCGGGATCTAAGTATAAGGCTACCAAATATGAAAAGATTCTGTGGTGGAAATTTTTAATAAATGGCCTTCAAAGTTGATACTGTGCAATGTGGGATTGCAGAAAATTGGATGGAGGCGTCATACTTGCGAACCTCTATTTCCTGCAAATCAAATAGTTATAAAAAATGTAACACTTGATTATGATAGTAGAGGGATCCTACTATAAGCCCACCAAATATGAAAAGATTCTGTGGTGTAAATATTTAATAAATGGCCTTCAAAGTTGATACTGTCCAATGTGTGAATGCAGAAAATTGGATAGGGGCGTCAAACTTGCGGACCTCTATTTCCTGCAAATCAAATAGATAGAGAAAAGTAACACTTGATTATGATAGTAGAGGGATCTTCCTATAAGCCCACCAAATATGAAAAGATTTCTGTGGTGGAAATTATTAATAAATGGCCTTCAAAGTTGATACTGTGCAATGTGGGATTGCAGAAAATTGGATGGGGGCGTCATACTTGAGGACCTCTATTTCCTGCAAATCAAATAGTTAGAGAAAAGTAACACTTGATTATGATAGTAGCGAGATCTTAGTATAAGGCTACCAAATATGAAAAGATTCTGTGGTGGAAATTTTTAATAAATGGCCTTCAAAATTGATACTGTGCAATGTGGGATTGCAGAAAATTGGATGGGGGCGTGATACTTGAGGACCTCTATTTCCTGCAAATGAAATAGTTCGAGAAAAGTAACACTTGATTATGATAGTAGAGGGATCTTACTAAAAGACTACCAAATATGAAAAGATTCTGTAGTGGAAATTTGTAATAAATGGCCTTCAAAATTGATACTGTGCAATGTGGGAATGCAGAAAATTGGATGGGGGCGTCATACTTGCGGACCTCTATTTCCTGCAAATCAAGTAGATAGAGAAAAGTAACACTTGATTATGATAGTAGAGGCATCTTGCAATAAGCCTACCAAATATGAAGAGATTCTGTGGCGGAAATGTTTAATAAATGGCCTTCAAAGTTGATACTGTGCAATGTGGGATTGCAGAAAATTGGATGGAGGCGTCATACTTGAGGACCTCTATATCCTGCAAATCAAATAGTTAGAGAAAAGTAACACTTGATTATGATAGTAGAGGGATCTTACTATAAGGCTACCAAATATGAAAAGATTCTGTGGTGTAAATATTTAATAAATGGCCTTCAAAGTTGATACTGTGCAATGTGGGATTGCAGAAAATTGGATGGGGGCGTCATACTTGAGGACCTCTACTTCCTGCAAATTAAATAGTTAGAGAAAAGTAACACTTGATTATGATAGTAGAGGGATCTTGCAATAAGCCTACCAAATATGAAGAGATTCTGTGGTGGAAATTTTTAATAAATGGCCTTCAAAGTTGATACTGTGCAATGTGGGATTGCAGAAAATTGGATGGGGGCGTCATACTTGAGGACCTCTATTTCCTGCAAATCAAATAGTTAGGGAAAAGTAACACTTGATTATGATAGTAGAGGGATCCTACTATAAGCCCACCAAATATGAAAAGATTCTGTGGTGTAAATATTTAATAAATGGTCTTCAAAGTTGATACTGTCCAATGTGTGAATGCAGAAAATTGGATAGGGGCGTCATACTTGCGGACCTCTATTTCCTGCAAATCAAATAGATAGAAAAAATGTAACACTTGATTATGATAGTAGAGGGATCCTACTATAAGCCCACCAAATATGAAGAGATTTCTTGGTGAAAATTTTTAATAAATGGCCTTCAAAGTTGATACTGTGCAATGTGGGAATGCAGAAAATTGGATGGGGGCGTCATACTTGCGGACCTCTATTTCCTGCAAATCAAATAGTTACAAAAAATGTCACACTTGATTATGATAGTAGAGGGATCCTACTATAAGCCCACCAAATATGAAAAGATTCTGTGGTGTAAATATTTAATAAATGGCCTTCAAAGTTGATACTGTCCAATGTGTGAATGCAGAAAATTGGATAGGGGCGTCATACTTGCGGACCTCTATTTCCTGCAAATCAAATAGATAGAGAAAAGTAGCACTTGATTATGATAGTAGAGGGATCTTACCATAAGCCCACCAAATATCAAAAGATTTCTGTGGTGGAAATTATTAATAAATGGCCTTCAAAGTTGATACTGTGCAATGTGGGATTGCAGAAAATTGGATGGGGGCGTCATACTTGAGGACCTCTATTTCCTGCAAATCAAATAGTTAGAGAAAAGTAACACTTGATTATGATAGTAGCGGGAGATTAGTATAAGGCTACCAAATATAAAAAGATTCTGTAGTGGAAATTTTTAATAAATGGCCTTCAAAGTTGATACTGTGCAATGCGGGATTGCAGAAAATTAGATGGGGGCGTCATACTTGAGGACCTCTATTTCCTGCAAATCAAATAGTTCGGGAAAAAAAACACTTGATTATGATAGTAGAGGGAGCTTGCAATAAGCCTACCAAATATGAAGAGATTTTGTGGTGGAAATGTTTAATAAATGGCCTTCAAAGTTGATACTGTGCAATGTGGGATTGCAGAAAATTGGATGGGGGCGTCATACTTGAGGACCTCTATTTCCTGCAAATCAAATAGTTAGAGAAAAGTTACACTTGATTATGATAGTAGAGGAATCTCATTATAAGGCTACAAAATATGAAAAGATTCTGTGGTGGAAATTTTTAATAAATGGCCTTCAAAGTTGATACTGTGCAATGTGGGATTGCAGAAAATTGGATGGGGGCGTCATACTTGAGGACCTCTATTTCCTGCAAATCAAATAGTTAGAGAAAAGTAACACTTGATTATGATAGTAGAGGGATCTTGCAAAAAGCCTACCAAATATGAAAAGATTCTGTGGTGAAAATTTGTAATAAATGGCCTTCAAAGTTGATACTGTGCAATGTGGGAATGCAGAAAATTGGATGGGGGCGTCATACTTGCGGACCTCTATTTCCTGCAAATCAAATAGTTACAAAAAATGTAACACTTGATTATGATAGTAGAGGGATCCTACTATAAGCCCACCAAATATGAAAAGATTCTGTGGTGTAAATATTTAATAAATGGCCTTCAAAGTTGATACTGTCCAATGTGTGAATGCAGAAAATTGGATAGGGGCGTCAAACTTGCGGACCTCTATTTCCTGCAAATCAAATACATAGAGAAAAGTAACACTTGATTATGATAGTAGAGGGATCTTACTATAAGCCCACCAAATATGAAAAGATTTCTGTGGTGGAAATTATTAATAAATGGCCTTCAAAGTTGATACTGTGCAATGTGGGATTGCAGAAAATTGGATGGGGGCGTCATACTTGAGGACCTCTATTTCCTGCAAATCAAATAGTTAGAGAAAAGTAACACTTGATTATGATAGTAGCGGGATCTTAGTATAAGGCTACCAAATATGAAAAGATTCTGTGGTGGAAATTTTTAATAAATGGCCTTCAAAGTTGATACTGTGCAATGTGGGATTGCAGAAAATTGGATGGGGGCGTCATACTTGAGGACCTCTATTTCCTGCAAATCAAATAGTTAGGGAAAAGTAACACTTGATTATGATAGTAGAGGGATCCTACTATAAGCCCACCAAATATGAAAAGATTCTGTGGTGTAAATATTTAATAAATGGTCTTCAAAGTTGATACTGTCCAATGTGTGAATGCAGAAAATTGGATAGGGGCGTCATACTTGCGGACCTCTATTTCCTGCAAATCAAATAGATAGAAAAAATGTAACACTTGATTATGATAGTAGAGGGATCCTACTATAAGCCTACCAAATATGAAGAGATTTCTTGGTGAAAATTTTTAATAAATGGCCTTCAAAGTTGATACTGTGCAATGTGGGAATGCAGAAAATTGGATGGGGGCGTCATACTTGCGGACCTCTATTTCCTGCAAATCAAATAGTTAAAAAAAATGTCACACTTGATTATGATAGTAGAGGGATCCTACTATAAGCCCACCAAATATGAAAAGATTCTGTGGTGTAAATATTTAATAAATGGCCTTCAAAGTTGATACTGTCCAATGTGTGAATGCAGAAAATTGGATAGGGGCGTCATACTTGCGGACCTCTATTTCCTGCAAATCAAATAGATAGAGAAAAGTAGCACTTGATTATGATAGTAGAGGGATCTTACCATAAGCCCACCAAATATCAAAAGATTTCTGTGGTGGAAATTATTAATAAATGGCCTTCAAAGTTGATACTGTGCAATGTGGGATTGCAGAAAATTGGATGGGGGCGTCATACTTGAGGACCTCTATTTCCTGCAAATCAAATAGTTAGAGAAAAGTAACACTTGATTATGATAGTAGCGGGAGATTAGTATAAGGGTACCAAATATAAAAAGATTCTGTAGTGGAAATTTTTAATAAATGGCCTTCAAAGTTGATACTGTGCAATGCGGGATTGCAGAAAATTGGATGGGGGCGTCATACTTGAGGACCTCTATTTCCTGCAAATCAAATAGTTCGGGAAAAAAAACACTTGATTATGATAGTAGAGGGAGCTTGCAATAAGCCTACCAAATATGAAGAGATTTTGTGGTGGAAATGTTTAATAAATGGCCTTCAAAGTTGATACTGTGCAATGTGGGATTGCAGAAAATTGGATGGGGTCGTCATACTTGAGGACCTCTATTTCCTGCAAATCAAATAATTAGAGAAAAGTTACACTTGATTATGATAGTAGAGGAATCTCATTATAAGGCTACAAAATATGAAAAGATTCTGTGGTGGAAATTTTTAATAAATGGCCTTCAAAGTTGATACTGTGCAATGTGGGATTGCAGAAAATTGGATGGGGGCGTCATACTTGAGGACCTCTATTTCCTGCAAATCAAATAGTTAGAGAAAAGTAACACTTGATTATGATAGTAGAGGGATCTTGCAAAAAGCCTACCAAATATGAAAAGATTCTGTGGTGAAAATTTGTAATAAATGGCCTTCAAAGTTGATACTGTGCAATGTGGGAATGCAGAAAATTGGATGGGGGCGTCATAATTGCGGACCTCTATTTCCTGCAAATCAAATAGTTACAAAAAATGTAACACTTGATTATGATAGTAGAGGGATCCTACTATAAGCCCACCAAATATGAAAAGATTCTGTGGTGTAAATATTTAATAAATGGCCTTCAAAGTTGATACTGTCCAATGTGTGAATGCAGAAAATTGGATAGGGGCGTCAAACTTGCGGACCTCTATTTCCTGCAAATCAAATACATAGAGAAAAGTAACACTTGATTATGATAGTAGAGGGATCTTACTATAAGCCCACCAAATATGAAAAGATTTCTGTGGTGGAAATTATTAATAAATGGCCTTCAAAGTTGATACTGTGCAATGTGGGATTGCAGAAAATTGGATGGGGGCGTCATACTTGAGGACCTCTATTTCCTGCAAATCAAATAGTTAGAGAAAAGTAACACTTGATTATGATAGTAGCGGGATCTTAGTATAAGGCTACCAAATATGAAAAGATTCTGTGGTGGAAATTTTTAATAAATGGCCTTCAAAGTTGATACTGTGCAATGTGGGATTGCAGAAAATTGGATGGGGGCGTCATACTTGAGGACCTCTATTTCCTGCAAATCAAATAGTTAGGGAAAAGTAACACTTGATTATGATAGTAGAGCGATCCTACTATAATCCCACCAAATATGAAAAGATTCTGTGGTGTAAATATTTAATAAATGGTCTTCAAAGTTGATACTGTCCAATGTGTGAATGCAGAAAATTGGATAGGGGCGTCATACTTGCGGACCTCTATTTCCTGCAAATCAAATAGATAGAAAAAATGTAACACTTGATTATGATAGTAGAGGGATCCTACTATAAGCCCACCAAATATGAAGAGATTTCTTGGTGAAAATTTTTAATAAATGGCCTTCAAAGTTGATACTGTGCAATGTGGGAATGCAGAAAATTGGATGGGGGCGTCATACTTGCGGACCTCTATTTCCTGCAAATCAAATAGTTACAAAAAATGTCACACTTGATTATGATAGTAGAGGGATCCTACTATAAGCCCACCAAATATGAAAAGATTCTGTGGTGTAAATATTTAATAAATGGCCTTCAAAGTTGATACTGTCCAATGTGTGAATGCAGAAAATTGGATAGGGGCGTCATACTTGCGGACCTCTATTTCCTGCAAATCAAATAGATAGAGAAAAATAGCACTTGATTATGATAGTAGAGGGATCTTACTATAAGCCCACCAAATATCAAAAGATTTCTGTGGTGAAAATTATTAATAAATGGCCTTCAAAGTTGATACTGTGCAATGTGGGATTGCAGAAAATTGGATGGGGGCGTCATACTTGAGGACCTCTATTTCCTGCAAATCAAATAGTTAGAGAAAAGTAACAATTGATTATGATAGTAGAGGGATCTTTGTATAAGGATACCAAATATGAAAAGATTCTGTGTGCGGAAATTTTTAATAAATGGCCTTCAAAGTTGATACTGTGCAATGTGGGATTGCAGAAAATTGGATGGGGGCGTCATACTTGAGGACCTCTATTTCCTGCAAATCAAATAGTTAGAGAAAAGTAACACTTGATTATGATAGTAGAGGGATCCTACTATAAGCCCACCAAATATGAAAAGATTCTGTGGTGTTAATATTTAATAAATGGCCTTCAAAGTTGATACTGTCCAATGTGTGAATGCAGAAAATTGGATAGGGGCGTCAAACTTGCGGACCTCTATTTCCTGCAAATCAAATACATAGAGAAAAGTAACACTTGATTATGATAGCAGAGGGATCTTACTATAAGCCCACCAAATATGAAAAGATTTCTGTGGTGGAAATTATTAATAAATGGCCTTCAAAGTTGATACTGTGCAATGTGGGATTGCAGAAAATTGGATGGGGGCGTCATACTTGAGGACCTCTATTTCCTGCAAATCAAATAGTTAGAGAAAAGTAACACTTGATTATGATAGTAGCGGGATCTTAGTATAAGGCTACCAAATATGAAAAGATTCTGTGGTGGAAATTTTTAATAAATGGCCTTCAAAGTTGATACTGTGCAATGTGGGATTGCAGAAAATTGGATGGAGGCGTCATACTTGAGGACCTCTATTTCCTGCAAATCAAATAGTTAGAGAAAAGTTACACTTGATTATGATAGTAGAGGAATCTCATTATAAGGCTACAAAATATGAAAAGATTCTGTGGTGGAAATTTTTAATAAATGGCCTTCAAAGTTGATACTGTGCAATGTGGGATTGCAGAAAATTGGATGGGGGCGTCATACTTGAGGACCTCTATTTCCTGCAAATCAAATAGTTAGAGAAAAGTCACACTTGATTATGATAGTAGAGGGATCTTGCAAAAAGCCTACCAAATATGAAAAGATTCTGTGGTGAAAATTTGTAATAAATGGCCTTCAAAGTTGATACTGTGCAATGTGGGAATGCAGAAAATTGGATGGGGGCGTCATACTTGCGGACCTCTATTTCCTGCAAATCAAATAGTTACAAAAAATGTAACACTTGATTATGATAGTAGAGGGATCCTACTATAAGCCCACCAAATATGAAAAGATTCTGTGGTGTAAATATTTAATAAATGGCCTTCAAAGTTGATACTGTCCAATGTGTGAATGCAGAAAATTGGATAGGGGCGTCAAACTTGCGGACCTCTATTTCCTGCAAATCAAATACATAGAGAAAAGTAACACTTGATTATGATAGTAGAGGGATCCTACTATAACCCCATCAAATATGAAAAGATTTCTGTGGTGGAAATTATTAATAAATGGCCTTCAAAGTTGATACTGTGCAATGTGGGATTGCAGAAAATTGGATGGGGAGTCATACTTGAGGACCTCTATTTCCTGCAAATCAAATAGTTAGAGAAAAGTAACACTTGATTATGATAGTAGCGGGATCTTAGTATAAGGCTACCAAATATGAAAAGATTCTGTGGTGGAAATTTTTAATAAATGGCCTTCAAAGTTGATACTGTGCAATGTGGGATTGCAGAAAATTGGATGGGGGCGTCATACTTGAGGACCTCTATTTCCTGCAAATCAAATAGTTAGGGAAAAGTAACACTTGATTATGATAGTAGAGGGATCCTACTATAAGCCCACCAAATATGAAAAGATTCTGTGGTGTAAATATTTAATAAATGGCCTTCAAAGTTGATACTGTCCAATGTGTGAATGCAGAAAATTGGATAGGGGCGTCATACTTGCGGACCTCTATTTCCTGCAAATCAAATAGATAGAAAAAATGTAACACTTGATTATGATAGTAGAGGGATCCTACTATAAGCCCACCAAATATGAAGAGATTTCTTGGTGAAAATTTTTAATAAATGGCCTTCAAAGTTGATACTGTGCAATGTGGGATTGCAGAAAATTGGATGGGGGCGTCATACTTGAGGACCTCTATTTCCTGCAAATCAAATAGTTAGAGAAAAATAACAATTGATTATGATAGTAGAGGGATCTTTGTATAAGGATACCAAATATGAAAAGATTCTGTGTGCGGAAATTTTTAATAAATGGCCTTCAAAGTTGATACTGTGCAATGTGGGATTGCAGAAAATTGGATGGGGGCGTCATACTTGAGGACCTCTATTTCCTGCAAATCAAATAGTTAGAGAAAAGTAACACTTGATTATGATAGTAGAGGGATCCTACTATAAGCCCACCAAATATGAAAAGATTCTGTGGTGTAAATATTTAATAAATGGCCTTCAAAGTTGATACTGTCCAATGTGTGAATGCAGAAAATTGGATAGGGGCGTCAAACTTGCGGACCTCTATTTCCTGCAAATCAAATACATAGAGAAAAGTAACACTTGATTATGATAGTAGAGGGATCTTACTATAAGCCCACCAAATATGAAAAGATTTCTGTGGTGGAAATATTTAATAAATGGCCTTCAAAGTTGATACTGTCCAATGTGTGAATGCAGAAAATTGGATAGGGGCGTCATACTTGCGGACCTCTATTTCCTGCAAATCAAATAGATAGAAAAAATTTAACACTTGATTATGATAGTAGAGGGATCCTACTATAAGCCCACCAAATATGAAGAGATTTCTTGGTGAAAATTTTTAATAAATGGCCTTCAAAGTTGATACTGTGCAATGTGGGATTGCAGAAAATTGGATGGGGGCGTCATACTTGAGGACCTCTATTTCCTGCAAATCAAATAGTTAGAGAACAGTAACACTTGATTATGATAGTAGCGGGATCTTAGTATAAGGCTACCAAATATGAAAAGATTCTGTGGTGGAAATTTTTAATAAATGGCCTTCAAAGTTGATACTGTGCAATGTGGGATTGCAGAAAATTGGATGGGGGCGTCATACTTGAGGACCTCTATTTCCTGCAAATCAAATAGTTAGAGAAAAGTAACACTTGATTATGATAGTAGAGGGATCCTACTATAAGCCCACCAAATATTAAAAGATTCTGTGGTGTAAATATTTAATAAATGGCCTTCAAATTTGATACTGTCCAATGTGTGAATGCAGAAAATTGGATAGGGGCGTCATACTTGCGGACCTCTATTTCCTGCAAATCAAATAGATAGAAAAAATTTAACACTTGATTATGATAGTAGAGGGATCCTACTATAAGTCCACCAAATATGAAGAGATTTCTTGGTGAAAATTTTTAATAAATGGCCTTCAAAGTTGATACTGTGCAATGTGGGAATGCAGAAAATTGGATGGGGGCGTCATACTTGAGGACCTCTATTTCCTGCAAATCAAATAGTTAGAGAAAAGTAACACTTGATTATAATAGTAGAGGAATCTTATTATAAGGCTACCAAATATGAAAAGATTCTGTGGTGGAAATTTTTAATAAATGGCCTTCAAATTTGATACTGTGCAATGTGGGATTGCAGAAAATTGGATGGGGGCGTCATACTTGAGGACCTCTATTTCCTGCAAATCAAATAGTTAGAGAAAAGTAACACTTGATTATGATAGTAGAGGGATCTTACTATAAGGCCACCAAATATGAAAAGATTTCTGTTGTGGAAATTATTAATAAATGGCCTTCAAAGTTGATACTGTGCAATGTGGGATTGCAGAAAATTGGATAGGGGCGTCAAACTTGCGGACCTCTATTTCCTGCAAATCAAATAGATAGAGAAAAGTAACACTTGATTATGATAGTAGAGGGATCCTACTATAAGCCCACCAAATATGAAAAGATTTCTGTGGTGGAAATTATTAATAAATGGCCTTCAAAGTTGATACTGTGCAATGTGGGATTGCAGAAAATTGGATGGGGAGTCATACTTGAGGACCTCTATTTCCTGCAAATCAAATAGTTAGAGAAAAGTAACACTTGATTATGATAGTAGCGGGATCTTAGTATAAGGCTACCAAATATGAAAAGATTCTGTGGTGGAAATTTTTAATAAATGGCCTTCAAAGTTGATACTGTGCAATGTGGGATTGCAGAAAATTGGATGGGGGCGTCATACTTGAGGACCTCTATTTCCTGCAAATCAAATAGTTAGGGAAAAGTAACACTTGATTATGATAGTAGAGGGATCCTACTATAAGCCCACCAAATATGAAAAGATTCTGTGGTGTAAATATTTAATAAATGGCCTTCAAAGTTGATACTGTCCAATGTGTGAATGCAGAAAATTGGATAGGGGCGTCATACTTGCGGACCTCTATTTCCTGCAAATCAAATAGATAGAAAAAATGTAACACTTGATTATGATAGTAGAGGGATCCTACTATAAGCCCACCAAATATGAAGAGATTTCTTGGTGAAAATTTTTAATAAATGGCCTTCAAAGTTGATACTGTGCAATGTGGGATTGCAGAAAATTGGATGGGGGCGTCATACTTGAGGACCTCTATTTCCTGCAAATCAAATAGTTAGAGAAAAATAACAATTGATTATGATAGTAGAGGGATCTTTGTATAAGGATACCAAATATGAAAAGATTCTGTGTGCGGAAATTTTTAATAAATGGCCTTCAAAGTTGATACTGTGCAATGTGGGATTGCAGAAAATTGGATGGGGGCGTCATACTTGAGGACCTCTATTTCCTGCAAATCAAATAGTTAGAGAAAAGTAACACTTGATTATGATAGTAGAGGGATCCTACTATAAGCCCACCAAATATGAAAAGATTCTGTGGTGTAAATATTTAATAAATGGCCTTCAAAGTTGATACTGTCCAATGTGTGAATGCAGAAAATTGGATAGGGGCGTCAAACTTGCGGACCTCTATTTCCTGCAAATCAAATACATAGAGAAAAGTAACACTTGATTATGATAGTAGAGGGATCTTACTATAAGCCCACCAAATATGAAAAGATTTCTGTGGTGGAAATATTTAATAAATGGCCTTCAAAGTTGATACTGTCCAATGTGTGAATGCAGAAAATTGGATAGGGGCGTCATACTTGCGGACCTCTATTTCCTGCAAATCAAATAGATAGAAAAAATTTAACACTTGATTATGATAGTAGAGGGATCCTACTATAAGCCCACCAAATATGAAGAGATTTCTTGGTGAAAATTTTTAATAAATGGCCTTCAAAGTTGATACTGTGCAATGTGGGATTGCAGAAAATTGGATGGGGGCGTCATACTTGAGGACCTCTATTTCCTGCAAATCAAATAGTTAGAGAACAGTAACACTTGATTATGATAGTAGCGGGATCTTAGTATAAGGCTACCAAATATGAAAAGATTCTGTGGTGGAAATTTTTAATAAATGGCCTTCAAAGTTGATACTGTGCAATGTGGGATTGCAGAAAATTGGATGGGGGCGTCATACTTGAGGACCTCTATTTCCTGCAAATCAAATAGTTAGAGAAAAGTAACACTTGATTATGATAGTAGAGGGATCCTACTATAAGCCCACCAAATATTAAAAGATTCTGTGGTGTAAATATTTAATAAATGGCCTTCAAATTTGATACTGTCCAATGTGTGAATGCAGAAAATTGGATAGGGGCGTCATACTTGCGGACCTCTATTTCCTGCAAATCAAATAGATAGAAAAAATTTAACACTTGATTATGATAGTAGAGGGATCCTACTATAAGTCCACCAAATATGAAGAGATTTCTTGGTGAAAATTTTTAATAAATGGCCTTCAAAGTTGATACTGTGCAATGTGGGAATGCAGAAAATTGGATGGGGGCGTCATACTTGAGGACCTCTATTTCCTGCAAATCAAATAGTTAGAGAAAAGTAACACTTGATTATAATAGTAGAGGAATCTTATTATAAGGCTACCAAATATGAAAAGATTCTGTGGTGGAAATTTTTAATAAATGGCCTTCAAATTTGATACTGTGCAATGTGGGATTGCAGAAAATTGGATGGGGGCGTCATACTTGAGGACCTCTATTTCCTGCAAATCAAATAGTTAGAGAAAAGTAACACTTGATTATGATAGTAGAGGGATCTTACTATAAGGCCACCAAATATGAAAAGATTTCTGTTGTGGAAATTATTAATAAATGGCCTTCAAAGTTGATACTGTGCAATGTGGGATTGCAGAAAATTGGATAGGGGCGTCAAACTTGCGGACCTCTATTTCCTGCAAATCAAATAGATAGAGAAAAGTAACACTTGATTATGATAGTAGAGGGATCCTACTATAAGCCCACCAAATATGAAAAGATTCTGTGGTGTAAATATTTAATAAATGGCCTTCAAAGTTGATACTGTCCAATGTGTGAATGCAGAAAATTGGATAGGGGCGTCAAATTTGCGGACCTCTATTTCCTGCAAATCAAATAGATAGAGAAAAGTAACACTTGATTATGATAGTAGAGGGATCTTACTATAAGCCCACCAAATATGAAAAGATTTCTGTGGGTGGAAATTATTAATAAATGGCCTTCAAAGTTGATACTGTGCAATGTGGGATTGCAGAAAATTGGATGGGGGCGTCATACTTGAGGACCTCTATTTCCTGCAAATCAAATAGTTAGAGAAAAGTAACACTTGATTATGATAGAAGCGGGATCTTAGTATAAGGCTACCAAATATGAAAAGATTCTGTGGTGGAAATTTTTAATAAATGGCCTTCAAAGTTGATACTGTGCAATGTGGGATTGCAGAAAATTGGATTGGGGCGTCATACTTGAGGACCTCTATTTCCTGCAAATCAAATAGTTAGAGAAAAGTAACACTTGATTATGATAGTAGAGGGATCTTGCAATAAGCCTACCAAATATGAAGAGATTCTGTGGTGGAATGTTTAATAAATGGCCTTCAAAGTTGATACTGTGCAAGGTGGGATTGCAGAAAATTGTATGGAGGCGTCATACTTGAGGACCTCTATTTCCTGCAAATCAAATAGTTAGAGAAAAGTAACACTTGATTATGATAGTAGAGGGATCTTACTATAAGGCTACCAAATATGAAAAGATTCTGTCGTGGAAATTTTTAATAAATGGCCTTCAAAGTTGATACTGTGCAATGTGGGATTGCAGAAAATTGGATGGGGGCGTCATACTTGAGGACCTCTACTTCCTGCAAATCAAATAGTTAGAGAAAAGTAACACTTGATTATGATAGTAGAGGGATCTTGCAATAAGCCTACCAAATATGAAGAGATTCTGTGCTGGAAATGTTTAATAAATGGCCTTCAAAGTTGATACTGTGCAATGTGGGATTGCAGAAAATTGGATGGAGGCGTCATACTTGAGGACCTCTATTTCCTGCAAATCAAATAGCTAGAGAAAAGTAACACTTGATTATGATAGTAGCGGGATCTTACTATAAGCCCACCAAATATGACGAGATTTTGTGGTGGAAATCTTTAATAAATGGCCTTCAAAATTGATACTGTGCAAAGTGGGATTGCAGAAAATTGGATGGGGGCATCATACTTGCAGACCGCTATTTCCTGCAAATCAAATAGTTAGAAAAAAGTAGCACTTGATTATGATAGTAGAGGGATTCTCCTATAAGCCCACCAAATATGAAGAGATTCTGTGGTGGAAATTATAAATAAATGGCCTTCAAAGTTGATACTGTGCAATGTGGGATTGCAGAAAATTGGATGGGGCGTCATACTTGAGGACCTCTATTTCCTGCAAATCAAATAGTTAGAAAAAGGTAATACGTGATTATGATAGTAGAGGGATCCTACCATAAGCCCACCAAATATGAAAAGATTCTGTGGTGGAAATATTTAATAAATGGCCTTCAAGGTTGATACTGTCCAATGTGTGAATGCAGAAAATTGGATTGGGGCGTCATACTTGAGGACCTCTATTTCCTGCAAATCAAATAGATAGAGGAGAGTAACACTTGATTATGATAGTAGAGGGATCTTACTATAAGCCCACCAAATATGAAAAGATTTCTGTGGTGGAAATTATTAATAAATGGCCTTCAAAGTTGATACTGTGCAATGTGGGATTGCAGAAAATTGGATGGGGGCGTCATACTTGAGGACCTCTATTTCCTGCAAATCAAATAGTTAGAGAAAAGTAACACTTGATTATGATAGTAGCGGGATCTTAGTATAAGGCTACCAAATATGAAAAGATTCTGTGGTGGAAATTTTTAATAAATGGCCTTCAAAGTTGATACTGTGCAATGTGGGATTGCAGAAAATTGGATGGGGGCGTCATACTTGAGGACCTCTATTTCCTGCAAATCAAATAGTTAGGGAAAAGTAACACTTGATTATGATACTAGAGGGATCCTACTATAAGCCCACCAAATATGAAAAGATTCTGTGGTGTAAATATTTAATAAATGGTCTTCAAAGTTGATACTGTCCAATGTGTGAATGCAGAAAATTGGATAGGGGCGTCATACTTGCGGACCCCTATTTCCTGCAAATCAAATAGATAGAAAAAATGTAACACTTGATTATGATAGTAGAGGGATCCTACTATAAGCCCACCAAATATGAAGAGATTTCTTGGTGAAAATTTGTAATAAATGGCCTTCAAAGTTGATACTGTGCAATGTGGGAATGCAGAAAATTGGATGGGGGCGTCATACTTGCGGACCTCTATTTCCTGCAAATCAAATAGTTACAAAAAATGTCACACTTGATTATGATAGTAGAGGGATCCTACTATAAGCCCACCAAATATGAAAAGATTCTGTGGTGTAAATATTTAATAAATGGCCTTCAAAGTTGATACTGTCCAATGTGTGAATGCAGAAAATTGGATAGGGGCGTCATACTTGCGGACCTCTATTTCCTGCAAATCAAATAGATAGAGAAAAATAGCACTTGATTATGATAGTAGAGGGATCTTACTATAAGCCCACCAAATATCAAAAGATTTCTGTGGTGGAAATTATTAATAAATGGCCTTCAAAGTTGATACTGTGCAATGTGGGATTGCAGAAAATTGGATGGGGGCGTCATACTTGAGGACCTCTATTTCCTGCAAATCAAATAGTTAGAGAAAAGTAACAATTGATTATGATAGTAGAGGGATCTTTGTATAAGGATACCAAAATTGAAAAGATTCTGTGTGCGGAAATTTTTAATAAATGGCCTTCAAAGTTGATACTGTGCAATGTGGGATTGCAGAAAATTGGATGGGGGCGTCATACTTGAGGACCTCTATTTCCTGCAAATCAAATAGTTAGAGAAAAGTAACACTTGATTATGATAGTAGAGGGATCCTACTATAAGCCCACCAAATATGAAAAGATTCTGTGGTGTTAATATTTAATAAATGGCCTTCAAAGTTGATACTGTCCAATGTGTGAATGCAGAAAATTGGATAGGGGCGTCAAACTTGCGGACCTCTATTTCCTGCAAATCAAATACATAGAGAAAAGTAACACTTGATTATGATAGCAGAGGGATCTTACTATAAGCCCACCAAATATGAAAAGATTTCTGTGGTGGAAATTATTAATAAATGGCCTTCAAAGTTGATACTGTGCAATGTGGGATTGCAGAAAATTGGATGGGGGCGTCATACTTGAGGACCTCTATTTCCTGCAAATCAAATAGTTAGAGAAAAGTAACACTTGATTATGATATTAGCGGGATCTTAGTATAAGGCTACCAAATATGAAAAGATTCTGTGGTGGAAATTTTTAATAAATGGCCTTCAAAGTTGATACTGTGCAATGTGGGATTGCAGAAAATTGGATGGAGGCGTCATACTTGAGGACCTCTATTTCCTGCAAATCAAATAGTTAGAGAAAAGTTACACTTGATTATGATAGTAGAGGAATCTCATTATAAGGCTACAAAATATGAAAAGATTCTGTGGTGGAAATTTTTAATAAATGGCCTTCAAAGTTGATACTGTGCAATGTGGGATTGCAGAAAATTGGATGGGGGCGTCATACTTGAGGACCTCTATTTCCTGCAAATCAAATAGTTAGAGAAAAGTCACACTTGATTATGATAGTAGAGGGATCTTGCAAAAAGCCTACCAAATATGAAAAGATTCTGTGGTGAAAATTTGTAATAAATGGCCTTCAAAGTTGATACTGTGCAATGTGGGAATGCAGAAAATTGGATGGGGGCGTCATACTTGCGGACCTCTATTTCCTGCAAATCAAATAGTTACAAAAAATGTAACACTTGATTATGATAGTAGAGGGATCCTACTATAAGCCCACCAAATATGAAAAGATTCTGTGGTGTAAATATTTAATAAATGGCCTTCAAAGTTGATACTGTCCAATGTGTGAACGCAGAAAATTGGATAGGGGCGTCAAACTTGCGGACCTCTATTTCCTGCAAATCAAATACATAGAGAAAAGTAACACTTGCTTATGATAGTAGAGGGATCCTACTATAACCCCATCAAATATGAAAAGATTTCTGTGGTGGAAATTATTAATAAATGGCCTTCAAAGTTGATACTGTGCAATGTGGGATTGCAGAAAATTGGATGGGGAGTCATACTTGAGGACCTCTATTTCCTGCAAATCAAATAGTTAGAGAAAAGTAACACTTGATTATGATAGTAGCGGGATCTTAGTATAAGGCTACCAAATATGAAAAGATTCTGTGGTGGAAATTTTTAATAAATGGCCTTCAAAGTTGATACTGTGCAATGTGGGATTGCAGAAAATTGGATGGGGGCGTCATACTTGAGGACCTCTATTTCCTGCAAATCAAATAGTTAGGGAAAAGTAACACTTGATTATGATAGTAGAGGGATCCTACTATAAGCCCACCAAATATGAAAAGATTCTGTGGTGTAAATATTTAATAAATGGCCTTCAAAGTTGATACTGTCCAATGTGTGAATGCAGAAAATTGGATAGGGGCGTCATACTTGCGGACCTCTATTTCCTGCAAATCAAATAGATAGAAAAAATGTAACACTTGATTATGATAGTAGAGGGATCCTACTATAAGCCCACCAAATATGAAGAGATTTCTTGGTGAAAATTTTTAATAAATGGCCTTCAAAGTTGATACTGTGCAATGTGGGAATGCAGAAAATTGGATGGGGGCGTCATACTTGCGGACCTCTATTTCCTGCAAATCAAATAGTTACAAAAAATGTCACACTTGATTATGATAGTAGAGGGATCCTACTATAAGCCCACCAAATATGAAAAGATTCTGTGGTGTAAATATTTAATAAATGGCCTTCAAAGTTGATACTGTCCAATGTGTGAATGCAGAAAATTGGATAGGGGCGTCATACTTGCGGACCTCTATTTCCTGCAAATCAAATAGATAGAGAAAAATAGCACTTGATTATGATAGTAGAGGGATCTTACTATAAGCCCACCAAATATCAAAAGATTTCTGTGGTGGAAATTATTAATAAATGGCCTTCAAAGTTGATACTGTGCAATGTGGGATTGCAGAAAATTGGATGGGGGCGTCATACTTGAGGACCTCTATTTCCTGCAAATCAAATAGTTAGAGAAAAATAACAATTGATTATGATAGTAGAGGGATCTTTGTATAAGGATACTAAATATGAAAAGATTCTGTGTGCGGAAATTTTTAATAAATGGCCTTCAAAGTTGATACTGTGCAATGTGGGATTGCAGAAAATTGGATGGGGGCGTCATACTTGAGGACCTCTATTTCCTGCAAATCAAATAGTTAGAGAAAAGTAACACTTGATTATGATAGTAGAGGGATCCTACTATAAGCCCACCAAATATGAAAAGATTCTGTGGTGTAAATATTTAATAAATGGCCTTCAAAGTTGATACTGTCCAATGTGTGAATGCAGAAAATTGGATAGGGGCGTCAAACTTGCGGACCTCTATTTCCTGCAAATCAAATACATAGAGAAAAGTAACACTTGATTATGATAGTAGAGGGATCTTACTATAAGCCCACCAAATATGAAAAGATTTCTGTGGTGGAAATTATTAATAAATGGCCTTCAAAGTTGATACTGTGCAATGTGGGATTGCAGAAAATTGGATGGGGGCGTCATACTTGAGGACCTCTATTTCCTGCAAATCAAATAGTTAGAGAAAAGTAACACTTGATTATGATAGTAGAGGGATCTTGCAAAAAGCCTACCAAATATGAAAAGATTCTGTGGTGGAAATTTTTAATAAATGGCCTTCAAAGTTGATACTGTGCAATGTGGGAATGCAGAAAATTGGATGGGGGCGTCATACTTGCGGACCTCTATTTCCTGCAAATCAAGTAGATAGAGAAAAGAAACACTTGATTATGATAGTAGAGGGATCTTGCAAAAAGCCTACCAAATATGAAAAGATTCTGTGGTGGAAATTTTTAATAAATGGCCTTCAAAGTTGATACTGTGCAATGTGGGAATGCAGAAAATTGGATGGGGGCGTCATACTTGCGGACCTCTATTTCCTGCAAATCAAATAGTTAGAAAAAATGTAACACTTGATTATGATAGAAGAGGGATGCTACTATAAGCCCACCAAATATGAAAAGATTCTGTGGTGTAAATATTTAATAAATGGCCTTCAAAGTTGATACTGTCCAATGTGTGAATGCAGAAAATTGGATAGGGGCGTCATACTTGCGGACCTCTATTTCCTGCAAATCAAATAGATAGAGAAAAGTAACACTTGATTATGATAGTAGAGGGATCTTGCTATAAGCCTACCAAATATGAAAAGATTTCTGTGGTGGAAATTATTAATAAATGGCCTTCAAAGTTGATACTGTGCAATGTGGGATTGCAGAAAATTGGATGGGGGCGTCATACTTGCGGACCTCTATTTCCTGCAAATCAAATAGTTAGAAAAAATGTAACACTTGATTATGATAGTAGAGGGATCCTACTATAAGCCCACCAAATATGAAAAGATTCTGTGGTGGAAATATTTAATAAATGCCCTTCAAAGTTGATACTGTCCAATGTGTGAATGCAGAAAATTGGATAGGGGCGTCATACTTGCGGACCTCTATTTCCTGCAAATCAAAAAGATAGAGAAAAGTAACACTTGATTATGATGGTAGAGGGATCTTACTATAAGTCCACCAAATATGAAAAGATTTCTGTGGTGGAAATTATTAATAAATGGCCTTCAAAGTTGATACTGTGCAATGTTGGATTGCAGAAAATTGGATGGGGGCGTCATACTTGAGGACCTCTATTTCCTGCAAATCAAATAGTTAGAGAAAAGTAACACTTGATTATGATAGTAGAGGGATCTTGCAATAAGTCTACCAGATATGAAAAGATTCTGTGGTGGAAATGTTTAATAAATGGCCTTCAAAGTTGATACTGTGCAATGTGGGATTGCAGAAAATTGGATGAGGGCGTCATACTTGAGGACCTCTATTTCCTGCAAATCAAATAGTTAGAGAAAAGTAACACTTGATTATGATAGTAGAGGGATCTTACTATAAGCCCACCAAATATGAAGAGATTTCTATGTGAAAATTTTTAATAAATGGCCTTCAAATTTGATACTGTGCAATGTGGGAATGCAGAAAATTGGATGGGGGCGTCATACTTGCGGACCTCTATTTCCTGCAAATCAAATAGTTAGAAAAAATGTAACACTTGATTATGATTGTAGAGGGATCCTACTATAAGCCCACCAAATATGAAGAGATTTCTTTGTGAAAATTTTTAATAAATGGCCTTCAAATTTGATACTGTGCAATGTGGGAATGCAGAAAATTGGATGGGGGCGTCATACTTGCGGACCTCTTTTTCCTGCAAATCAAATAGTTACAAAAAATGGAACACTTGATTATGATAGTAAAGGGATCCTACTATAAGCCCACCAAATATGAAAAGATTCTGTGGTGTAAATATTTAATAAATGGCCTTCAAAGTTGATACTGTGCAATGTGGGATTGCAGAAAATTGGATGGGGGCGTCATACTTGAGGACCTCTATTTCCTGCAAATCAAATAGTTAGAGAAAAGTAACACTGGATTATGATAGTAGAGGGATCTTGCAAAAAGCCTACCAAATATGAAAAGATTCTGTGGTGGAAATTTTTAATAAATGGCCTTCAAAGTTGATACTGTGCAATGTGGGATTGCAGAAAATTGGATGGGGGCGTCATACTTGAGGACCTCTATTTCCTGCAAATCAAATAGTTAGAGAAAAGTAACACTTGATTATGATAGTAGAGGGATCTTGCAAAAAGCCTACCAAATATGAAAAGATTCTGTGGTGGAAATTTTTAATAAATGGCCTTCAAAGTTGATACTGTGCAATGTGGGAATGCAGAAAATTGGATGGGGGCGTCATACTTGCGGACCTCTATTTCCTGCAAATCAAGTAGATAGAGGAAAGAAACACTTGATTATGATAGTAGAGGGATCTTGCAAAAAGCCTACCAAATATGAAAAGATTCTGTGGTGGAAATATTTAATAAATGGCCTTCAAAGTTGATACTGTGCAATGTGGGAATGCAGAAAATTGGATGGGGGCGTCATACTTGCGGACCTCTATTTCCTGCAAAGCAAATAGTTAGAAAAAATGTAACACTTGATTATGATAGAAGAGGGATGCTACTATAAGCCCACCAAATATGAAAAGATTCTGTGGTGTAAATATTTAATAAATGGCCTTCAAAGTTGATACTGTCCAATGTGTGAATGCAGAAAATTGGATAGGGGCGTCATACTTGCGGACCTCTATTTCCTGCAAATCAAATATTTAGAAAAAATGTAACACTTGATTATGATAAAAGAGGGATTCTACTATAAGCCCACCAAATATGAAAAGATTCTGTGGTGGAAATATTTAATAAATGCCCTTCAAAGTTGATACTGTCCAATGTGTGAATGCAGAAAATTGGATAGGGGCGTCATACTTGCGGACCTCTATTTCCTGCAAATCAAATAGTTAGAAATAATGTAACACTTGATTATGATAAAAGAGGGATTCTACTATAAGCCCACCAAATATGAAAAGATTCTGTGGTGGAAATATTTAATAAATGCCCTTCAAAGTTGATACTGTCCAATGTGTGAATGCAGAAAATTGGATAGGGGCGTCATACTTGCGGACCTCTATTTCCTGCAAATCAAAAAGATAGAGAAAAGTAACACTTGATTATGATGGTAGAGGGATCTTACTATGAGTCCACCAAATATGAAAAGATTTCTGTGGTGGAAATTATTAATAAATGGCCTTCAAAGTTGATACTGTGCAATGTTGGATTGCAGAAAATTGGATGGGGGCGTCATACTTGAGGACCTCTATTTCCTGCAAATCAAATAGTTAGAGAAAAGTAACACTTGATTATGATAGTAGAGGGATCTTGCAATAAGCCTACCAGATATGAAAAGATTCTGTGGTGGAAATGTTTAATAAATGGCCTTCAAAGTTGATACTGTGCAATGTGGGATTGCAGAAAATTGGATGGGATTGCAGATTATGATAGTAGAGGGATCTTACTATAAGCCCACCAAATATGAAAAGATTTCTGTGGGTGGAAATTATTAATAAATGGCCTTCAAAGTTGATACTGTGCAATGTGGGATTGCAGAAAATTGGATGGGGGCGTCATACTTGAGGACCTCTATTTCCTGCAAATCAAATAGTTAGAAAAAAGTAACACTTGATTATGATAGTAGCGAGATCTTAGTATAAGGCTACCAAATATGAAAAGATTCTGTGGTGGAAATTTTTAATAAATGGCCTTCAAAGTTGATACTGTGCAATGTGGGATTGCAGAAAATTGGATGGGGGCGTCATACTTGAGGACCTCTATTTCCTGCAAATCAAATACTTAGAGAAAAGTAACACTTGATTATGATAGTAGAGGAATCTTGCAATAAGCCTACCAAATATGAAGAGATTCTGTGGTGGAAATGTTTAATAAATGGCCTTCAAAGTTGATACTGTGCAATGTGGGATTGCAGAAAATTGGATGGAGGCGTCATACTTGAGGACCTCTATATCCTGCAAATCAAATAGTTAGAGAAAAGTAACACTTGATTATGATAAAAGAGGGATCTTACTATAAGGCTACCAAATATGAAAAGATTCTGTGGTGGAAATTTTTAATAAATGGCCTTCAAAGTTGATACTGTGCAATGTGGGATTGCAGAAAATTGGATGGGGGCGTCATACTTGAGGACCTCTACTTCCTGCAAATCAAATAGTTAGAGAAAAGTAACACTTGATTATGATAGTAGAGGGATCTTGCAATAAGCCTACCAAATATGAAGAGATTCTGTGGTGGAAATGTTTAATAAATGGCCTTCAAAGTTGATACTGTGCAATGTGGGATTGCAGAAAATTGGATGGAGGCGTCATACTTGAGGACCTCTATTTCCTGCAAATCAAATAGTTAGAGAAAAGTAACACTTGATTATGATAGTAGAGGGATCTTACTATAAGGCTACCAAATATGAAAAGATTCTGTGGTGGAAATTTTTAATAAATGGCCTTCAAAGTTGATACTGTGCAATGTGGGATTGCAGAAAATTGGATGGGGGCGTCATACTTGAGGACCTCTATTTCCTGCAAATCAAATAGTTAGAGAAAAGTAACACTTGATTATGATAGTAGAGGGATCTTGCAAAAAGCCTACCAAATATGAAAAGATTCTGTGGTGGAAATTTTTAATAAATGGCCTTCAAATTTGATACTGTGCAATGTGGGAATGCAGAAAATTGGATGGGGGCGTCATACTTGCGGACCTCTATTTCCTGCAAATCAAGTAGATAGAGAAAAGAAACACTTGATTATGATAGTAGAGGGATCTTGCAAAAAGCCTACCAAATATGAAAAGATTCTGTGGTGGAAATTTTTAATAAATGGCCTTCAAAGTTGATACTGTGCAATGTGGGAATGCAGAAAATTGGATGGGGGCGTCATACTTGCGGACCTCTATTTCCTGCAAATCAAATAGTTAGAAAAAATGTAACACTTGATTATGATAGAAGAGGGATGCTACTATAAGCCCACCAAATATGAAAAGATTCTGTGGTGTAAATATTTAATAAATGGCCTTCAAAGTTGATACTGTCCAATGTGTGAATGCAGAAAATTGGATAGGGGCGTCATACTTGCGGACCTCTATTTCCTGCAAATCAAATAGATAGAGAAAAGTAACACTTGATTATGATAGTAGAGGGATCTTGCTATAAGCCTACCAAATATGAAAAGATTTCTGTGGTGGAAATTATTAATAAATGGCCTTCAAAGTTGATACTGTGCAATGTGGGATTGCAGAAAATTGGATGGGGGCGTCATACTTGCGGACCTCTATTTCCAGCAAATCAAATAGTTAGAAAAAATGTAACACTTGATTATGATAAAAGAGGGATTCTACTATAAGCCCACCAAATATGAAAAGATTCTGTGGTGGAAATATTTAATAAATGCCCTTCAAAGTTGATACTGTCCAATGTGTGAATGCAGAAAATTGGATAGGGGCGTCATACTTGCGGACCTCTATTTCCTGCAAATCAAAAAGATAGAGAAAAGTAACACTTGATTATGATGGTAGAGGGATCTTACTATAAGTCCACCAAATATGAAAAGATTTCTGTGGTGGAAATTATTAATAAATGGCCTTCAAAGTTGATACTGTGCAATGTTGGATTGCAGAAAATTGGATGGGGGCGTCATACTTGAGGACCTCTATTTCCTGCAAATCAAATAGTTAGAGAAAAGTAACACTTGATTATGATAGTAGGGGATCTTGCAATAAGCCTACCAGATATGAAAAGATTCTGTGGTGGAAATGTTTAATAAATGGCCTTCAAAGTTGATACTGTGCAATGTGGGATTGCAGAAAATTGGATGAGGGCGTCATACTTGAGGACCTCTATTTCCTGCAAATCAAATAGTTAGAGAAAAGTAACACTTGATTATGATAGTAGAGGGATCTTACTATAAGCCCACCAAATATGAAGAGATTTCTTTGTGAAAATTTTTAATAAATGGCCTTCAAATTTGATACTGTGCAATGTGGGAATGCAGAAAATTGGATGGGGGCGTCATACTTGCGGACCTCTATTTCCTGCAAATCAAATAGTTAGAAAAAATGTAACACTTGATTATGATAGTAGAGGGATCCTACTATAAGCCCACCAAATATGAAGAGATTTCTTTGTGAAAATTTTTAATAAATGGCCTTCAAATTTGATACTGTGCAATGTGGGAATGCAGAAAATTGGATGGGGGCGTCATACTTGCGGACCTCTTTTTCCTGCAAATCAAATAGTTACAAAAAATGGAACACTTGATTATGATAGTAAAGGGATCCTACTATAAGCCCACCAAATATGAAAAGATTCTGTGGTGTAAATATTTAATAAATGGCCTTCAAAGTTGATACTGTCCAATGTTCGAATGCAGAAAATTGGATAGGGGCCTCATACTTGCGGACCTCTATTTCCTGCAAATCAAATAGATAGAGAAAAGTAGCACTTGATTATGAAAGTAGAGGGATCTTACTATGAGCCCACCAAATATCAAAAGATTTCTGTGGTGGAAATTATTAATAAATGGCCTTCAAAGTTGATACTGTGCAATGTGGGATTGCAGAAAATTGGATGGGGGCGTCATACTTGAGGACCTCTATTTCCTGCAAATCAAATAGTTAGAGAAAAGTAACACTTGATTATGATAGAAGAGGGATCTTGCAAAAAGCCGACCAAATATGAAAAGATTCTGTGGTGAAAATTTGTAATAAATGGCCTTCAAAATTGATACTGTGCAATGTAGGAATGCAGAAAATTGGATGGGGGCGTCATACTTGCGAACCTCTATTTCCTGCAAATCAAATAGTTACAAAAAATGTAACACTTGATTATGATAGTAGAGGGATCCTACTATAAGCCCACCAAATATAAAAAGATTCTGTGGTGTAAATATTTAATAAATGGCCTTCAAAGTTGATACTGTCCAATGTGTGAATGCAGAAAATTGGATAGGGGCGTCAAATTTGCGGACCTCTATTTCCTGCAAATCAAATAGATAGAGAAAAGTAACACTTGATTATGATAGTAGAGGGATCTTACTATTAGCCCACCAAATATGAAAAGATTTCTGTGGGTGGAAATTATTAATAAATGGCCTTCAAAGTTGATACTGTGCAATGTGGGATTGCAGAAAATTGGATGGGGGCGTCATACTTGAGGACCTCTATTTCCTGCAAATCAAATAGTTAGAGAAAAGTAACACTTGATTATGATAGTAGCGAGATCTTAGTATAAGGCTACCAAATATGAAAAGATTCTGTGGTGGAAATTTTTAATAAATGGCCTTCAAAGTTGATACTGTGCAATGTGGGATTGCAGAAAATTGGATGGGGGCGTCATACTTGAGGACCTCTATTTCCTGCAAATCAAATAGTTAGAGAAAAGTAACACTTGATTATGATAGTAGAGGGATCTTGCAATAAGCCTACCAAATATGAAGAGATTCTGTGGTGGAAATGTTTAATAAATGGCCTTCAAAGTTGATACTGTGCAATGTGGGATTGCAGAAAATTGGATGGAGGCGTCATACTTGAGGACCTCTATATCCTGCAAATCAAATAGTTAGAGAAAAGTAACACTTGATTATGATAGTAGAGGGATCTTACTATAAGGCTACCAAATATGAAAAGATTCTGTGGTGGAAATTTTTAATAAATGGCCTTCAAAGTTGATACTGTGCAATGTGGGATTGCAGAAAATTGGATGGGGGCGTCATACTTGAGGACCTCTACTTCCTGCAAATCAAATAGTTAGAGAAAAGTAACACTTGATTATGATAGTAGAGGGATCTTGCAATAAGCCTACCAAATATGAAGAGATTCTGTGGTGGAAATGTTTAATAAATGGCCTTCAAAGTTGATACTGTGCAATGAGGGATTGCAGAAAATTGGATGGGGGCGTCATACTTGAGGACCTCTATTTCCTGCAAATCAAATAGTTAGAGAAAAGTAACACTTGATTATGATAGTAGAGGGATCTTGCAAAAAGCCTACCAAATATGAAAAGATTCTGTGGTGGAAATTTTTAATAAATGGCCTTCAAAGTTGATACTGTGCAATGTTGGATTGCAGAAAATTGGATGGGGGCGTCATACTTGAGGACCTCTATTTCCTGCAAATCAAATAGTTAGAGAAAAGTAACACTTGATTATGATAGTAGAGGGATCTTGCAATAAGTCTACCAGATATGAAAAGATTCTGTGGTGGAAATGTTTAATAAATGGCCTTCAAAGTTGATACTGTGCAATGTGGGATTGCAGAAAATTGGATGAGGGCGTCATACTTGAGGACCTCTATTTCCTGCAAATCAAATAGTTAGAGAAAAGTAACACTTGATTATGATAGTAGAGGGATCTTACTATAAGCCCACCAAATATGAAGAGATTTCTATGTGAAAATTTTTAATAAATGGCCTTCAAATTTGATACTGTGCAATGTGGGAATGCAGAAAATTGGATGGGGGCGTCATACTTGCGGACCTCTATTTCCTGCAAATCAAATAGTTAGAAATAATGTAACACTTGATTATGATTGTAGAGGGATCCTACTATAAGCCCACCAAATATGAAGAGATTTCTTTGTGAAAATTTTTAATAAATGGCCTTCAAATTTGATACTGTGCAATGTGGGAATGCAGAAAATTGGATGGGGGCGTCATACTTGCGGACCTCTTTTTCCTGCAAATCAAATAGTTACAAAAAATGGAACACTTGATTATGATAGTAAAGGGATCCTACTATAAGCCCACCAAATATGAAAAGATTCTGTGGTGTAAATATTTAATAAATGGCCTTCAAAGTTGATACTGTGCAATGTGGGATTGCAGAAAATTGGATGGGGGCGTCATACTTGAGGACCTCTATTTCCTGCAAATCAAATAGTTAGAGAAAAGTAACACTGGATTATGATAGTAGAGGGATCTTGCAAAAAGCCGACCAAATATGAAAAGATTCTGTGGTGGAAATTTTTAATAAATGGCCTTCAAAGTTGATACTGTGCAATGTGGGATTGCAGAAAATTGGATGGGGGCGTCATACTTGAGGACCTCTATTTCCTGCAAATCAAATAGTTAGAGAAAAGTAACACTTGATTATGATAGTAGAGGGATCTTGCAAAAAGCCTACCAAATATGAAAAGATTCTGTGGTGGAAATTTTTAATAAATGGCCTTCAAAGTTGATACTGTGCAATGTGGGAATGCAGAAAATTGGATGGGGGCGTCATACTTGCGGACCTCTATTTCCTGCAAATCAAGTAGATAGAGGAAAGAAACACTTGATTATGATAGTAGAGGGATCTTGCAAAAAGCCTACCAAATATGAAAAGATTCTGTGGTGGAAATATTTAATAAATGGCCTTCAAAGTTGATACTGTCCAATGTGTGAATGCAGAAAATTGGATAGGGGCGTCATACTTGCGGACCTCTATTTCCTGCAAATCAAATATTTAGAAAAAATGTAACACTTGATTATGATAAAAGAGGGATTCTACTATAAGCCCACCAAATATGAAAAGATTCTGTGGTGGAAATATTTAATAAATGCCCTTCAAAGTTGATACTGTCCAATGTGTGAATGCAGAAAATTGGATAGGGGCGTCATACTTGCGGACCTCTATTTCCTGCAAATCAAATAGTTAGAAATAATGTAACACTTGATTATGATAAAAGAGGGATTCTACTATAAGCCCACCAAATATGAAAAGATTCTGTGGTGGAAATATTTAATAAATGCCCTTCAAAGTTGATACTGTCCAATGTGTGAATGCAGAAAATTGGATAGGGGCGTCATACTTGCGGACCTCTATTTCCTGCAAATCAAAAAGATAGAGAAAAGTAACACTTGATTATGATGGTAGAGGGATCTTACTATAAGTCCACCAAATATGAAAAGATTTCTGTGGTGGAAATTATTAATAAATGGCCTTCAAAGTTGATACTGTGCAATGTTGGATTGCAGAAAATTGGATGGGGGCGTCATACTTGAGGACCTCTATTTCCTGCAAATCAAATAGTTAGAGAAAAGTAACACTTGATTATGATAGTAGAGGGATCTTGCAATAAGCCTACCAGATATGAAAAGATTCTGTGGTGGAAATGTTTAATAAATGGCCTTCAAAGTTGATACTGTGCAATGTGGGATTGCAGAAAATTGGATGGGATTGCAGATTATGATAGTAGAGGGATCTTACTATAAGCCCACCAAATATGAAAAGATTTCTGTGGGTGGAAATTATTAATAAATGGCCTTCAAAGTTGATACTGTGCAATGTGGGATTGCAGAAAATTGGATGGGGGCGTCATACTTGAGGACCTCTATTTCCTGCAAATCAAATAGTTAGAAAAAAGTAACACTTGATTATGATAGTAGCGAGATCTTAGTATAAGGCTACCAAATATGAAAAGATTCTGTGGTGGAAATTTTTAATAAATGGCCTTCAAAGTTGATACTGTGCAATGTGGGATTGCAGAAAATTGGATGGGGGCGTCATACTTGAGGACCTCTATTTCCTGCAAATCAAATACTTAGAGAAAAGTAACACTTGATTATGATAGTAGAGGAATCTTGCAATAAGCCTACCAAATATGAAGAGATTCTGTGGTGGAAATGTTTAATAAATGGCCTTCAAAGTTGATACTGTGCAATGTGGGATTGCAGAAAATTGGATGGAGGCGTCATACTTGAGGACCTCTATATCCTGCAAATCAAATAGTTAGAGAAAAGTAACACTTGATTATGATAAAAGAGGGATCTTACTATAAGGCTACCAAATATGAAAAGATTCTGTGGTGGAAATTTTTAATAAATGGCCTTCAAAGTTGATACTGTGCAATGTGGGATTGCAGAAAATTGGATGGGGGCGTCATACTTGAGGACCTCTACTTCCTGCAAATCAAATAGTTAGAGAAAAGTAACACTTGATTATGATAGTAGAGGGATCTTGCAATAAGCCTACCAAATATGAAGAGATTCTGTGGTGGAAATGTTTAATAAATGGCCTTCAAAGTTGATACTGTGCAATGTGGGATTGCAGAAAATTGGATGGAGGCGTCATACTTGAGGACCTCTATTTCCTGCAAATCAAATAGTTAGAGAAAAGTAACACTTGATTATGATAGTAGAGGGATCTTACTATAAGGCTACCAAATATGAAAAGATTCTGTGGTGGAAATTTTTAATAAATGGCCTTCAAAGTTGATACTGTGCAATGTGGGATTGCAGAAAATTGGATGGGGGCGTCATACTTGAGGACCTCTATTTCCTGCAAATCAAATAGTTAGAGAAAAGTAACACTTGATTATGATAGTAGAGGGATCTTGCAAAAAGCCTACCAAATATGAAAAGATTCTGTGGTGGAAATTTTTAATAAATGGCCTTCAAATTTGATACTGTGCAATGTGGGAATGCAGAAAATTGGATGGGGGCGTCATACTTGCGGACCTCTATTTCCTGCAAATCAAGTAGATAGAGAAAAGAAACACTTGATTATGATAGTAGAGGGATCTTGCAAAAAGCCTACCAAATATGAAAAGATTCTGTGGTGGAAATTTTTAATAAATGGCCTTCAAAGTTGATACTGTGCAATGTGGGAATGCAGAAAATTGGATGGGGGCGTCATACTTGCGGACCTCTATTTCCTGCAAATCAAATAGTTAGAAAAAATGTAACACTTGATTATGATAGAAGAGGGATGCTACTATAAGCCCACCAAATATGAAAAGATTCTGTGGTGTAAATATTTAATAAATGGCCTTCAAAGTTGATACTGTCCAATGTGTGAATGCAGAAAATTGGATAGGGGCGTCATACTTGCGGACCTCTATTTCCTGCAAATCAAATAGATAGAGAAAAGTAACACTTGATTATGATAGTAGAGGGATCTTGCTATAAGCCTACCAAATATGAAAAGATTTCTGTGGTGGAAATTATTAATAAATGGCCTTCAAAGTTGATACTGTGCAATGTGGGATTGCAGAAAATTGGATGGGGGCGTCATACTTGCGGACCTCTATTTCCAGCAAATCAAATAGTTAGAAAAAATGTAACACTTGATTATGATAAAAGAGGGATTCTACTATAAGCCCACCAAATATGAAAAGATTCTGTGGTGGAAATATTTAATAAATGCCCTTCAAAGTTGATACTGTCCAATGTGTGAATGCAGAAAATTGGATAGGGGCGTCATACTTGCGGACCTCTATTTCCTGCAAATCAAAAAGATAGAGAAAAGTAACACTTGATTATGATGGTAGAGGGATCTTACTATAAGTCCACCAAATATGAAAAGATTTCTGTGGTGGAAATTATTAATAAATGGCCTTCAAAGTTGATACTGTGCAATGTTGGATTGCAGAAAATTGGATGGGGGCGTCATACTTGAGGACCTCTATTTCCTGCAAATCAAATAGTTAGAGAAAAGTAACACTTGATTATGATAGTAGGGGATCTTGCAATAAGCCTACCAGATATGAAAAGATTCTGTGGTGGAAATGTTTAATAAATGGCCTTCAAAGTTGATACTGTGCAATGTGGGATTGCAGAAAATTGGATGAGGGCGTCATACTTGAGGACCTCTATTTCCTGCAAATCAAATAGTTAGAGAAAAGTAACACTTGATTATGATAGTAGAGGGATCTTACTATAAGCCCACCAAATATGAAGAGATTTCTTTGTGAAAATTTTTAATAAATGGCCTTCAAATTTGATACTGTGCAATGTGGGAATGCAGAAAATTGGATGGGGGCGTCATACTTGCGGACCTCTATTTCCTGCAAATCAAATAGTTAGAAAAAATGTAACACTTGATTATGATAGTAGAGGGATCCTACTATAAGCCCACCAAATATGAAGAGATTTCTTTGTGAAAATTTTTAATAAATGGCCTTCAAATTTGATACTGTGCAATGTGGGAATGCAGAAAATTGGATGGGGGCGTCATACTTGCGGACCTCTTTTTCCTGCAAATCAAATAGTTACAAAAAATGGAACACTTGATTATGATAGTAAAGGGATCCTACTATAAGCCCACCAAATATGAAAAGATTCTGTGGTGTAAATATTTAATAAATGGCCTTCAAAGTTGATACTGTCCAATGTTCGAATGCAGAAAATTGGATAGGGGCCTCATACTTGCGGACCTCTATTTCCTGCAAATCAAATAGATAGAGAAAAGTAGCACTTGATTATGAAAGTAGAGGGATCTTACTATGAGCCCACCAAATATCAAAAGATTTCTGTGGTGGAAATTATTAATAAATGGCCTTCAAAGTTGATACTGTGCAATGTGGGATTGCAGAAAATTGGATGGGGGCGTCATACTTGAGGACCTCTATTTCCTGCAAATCAAATAGTTAGAGAAAAGTAACACTTGATTATGATAGAAGAGGGATCTTGCAAAAAGCCGACCAAATATGAAAAGATTCTGTGGTGAAAATTTGTAATAAATGGCCTTCAAAATTGATACTGTGCAATGTAGGAATGCAGAAAATTGGATGGGGGCGTCATACTTGCGAACCTCTATTTCCTGCAAATCAAATAGTTACAAAAAATGTAACACTTGATTATGATAGTAGAGGGATCCTACTATAAGCCCACCAAATATAAAAAGATTCTGTGGTGTAAATATTTAATAAATGGCCTTCAAAGTTGATACTGTCCAATGTGTGAATGCAGAAAATTGGATAGGGGCGTCAAATTTGCGGACCTCTATTTCCTGCAAATCAAATAGATAGAGAAAAGTAACACTTGATTATGATAGTAGAGGGATCTTACTATAAGCCCACCAAATATGAAAAGATTTCTGTGGGTGGAAATTATTAATAAATGGCCTTCAAAGTTGATACTGTGCAATGTGGGATTGCAGAAAATTGGATGGGGGCGTCATACTTGAGGACCTCTATTTCCTGCAAATCAAATAGTTAGAGAAAAGTAACACTTGATTATGATAGTAGCGAGATCTTAGTATAAGGCTACCAAATATGAAAAGATTCTGTGGTGGAAATTTTTAATAAATGGCCTTCAAAGTTGATACTGTGCAATGTGGGATTGCAGAAAATTGGATGGGGGCGTCATACTTGAGGACCTCTATTTCCTGCAAATCAAATAGTTAGAGAAAAGTAACACTTGATTATGATAGTAGAGGGATCTTGCAATAAGCCTACCAAATATGAAGAGATTCTGTGGTGGAAATGTTTAATAAATGGCCTTCAAAGTTGATACTGTGCAATGTGGGATTGCAGAAAATTGGATGGAGGCGTCATACTTGAGGACCTCTATATCCTGCAAATCAAATAGTTAGAGAAAAGTAACACTTGATTATGATAGTAGAGGGATCTTACTATAAGGCTACCAAATATGAAAAGATTCTGTGGTGGAAATTTTTAATAAATGGCCTTCAAAGTTGATACTGTGCAATGTGGGATTGCAGAAAATTGGATGGGGGCGTCATACTTGAGGACCTCTACTTCCTGCAAATCAAATAGTTAGAGAAAAGTAACACTTGATTATGATAGTAGAGGGATCTTGCAATAAGCCTACCAAATATGAAGAGATTCTGTGGTGGAAATGTTTAATAAATGGCCTTCAAAGTTGATACTGTGCAATGAGGGATTGCAGAAAATTGGATGGGGGCGTCATACTTGAGGACCTCTATTTCCTGCAAATCAAATAGTTAGAGAAAAGTAACACTTGATTATGATAGTAGAGGGATCTTGCAAAAAGCCTACCAAATATGAAAAGATTCTGTGGTGGAAATTTTTAATAAATGGCCTTCAAAGTTGATACTGTGCAATGTGGGAATGCAGAAAATTGGATGGGGGCGTCATACTTGCGGACCTCTATTTCTTGCAAATCAAGTAGATAGAGAAAAGAAACACTTGATTATGATAGTAGAGGGATCTTGCAAAAAGCCTACCAAATATGAAAAGATTCTGTGGTGGAAATTTTTAATAAATGGCCTTCAAAGTTGATACTGTGCAATGTGGGAATGCAGAAAATTGGATGGGGGCGTCATACTTGCGGACCTCTATTTCCTGCAAATCAAATAGTTAGAAAAAATGTAACACTTGATTATGATAGAAGAGGGATGCTACTATAAGCCCACCAAATATGAAAAGATTCTGTGGTGTAAATATTTAATAAATGGCCTTCAAAGTTGATACTGTCCAATGTGTGAATGCAGAAAATTGGATAGGGGCGTCATACTTGCGGACCTCTATTTCCTGCAAATCAAATAGATAGAGAAAAGTAACACTTGATTATGATAGTAGAGGGATCTTGCTATAAGCCGACCAAATATGAAAAGATTTCTGTGGTGGAAATTATTAATAAATGGCCTTCAAAATTGATACTGTGCAATGTGGGATTGCAGAAAATTGGATGGGGGCGTCATACTTGCGGACCTCTATTTCCTGCAAATCAAATAGTTAGAAAAAATGTAACACTTGATTATGATAAAAGAGGGATTCTACTATAAGCCCACCAAATATGAAAAGATTCTGTGGTGGAAATATTTAATAAATGGCCTTCAAAGTTGATACTGTCCAATGTGTGAATGCAGAAAATTGGATAGGGGCGTCATACTTGCGGACCTCTATTTCCTGCAAATCAAAAAGATAGAGAAAAGTAACACTTGATTATGATGGTAGAGGGATCTTACTATAAGTCCACCAAATATGAAAAGATTTCTGTGGTGGAAATTATTAATAAATGGCCTTCAAAGTTGATACTGTGCAATGTTGGATTGCAGAAAATTGGATGGGGGCGTCATACTTGAGGACCTCTATTTCCTGCAAATCAAATAGTTAGAGAAAAGTAACAATTGATTATGATAGTAGAGGGATCTTTGTATAAGGATATCAAATATGAAAAGATTCTGTGTGCGGAAATTTTTAATAAATGGCCTTCAAAGTTGATACTGTGCAATGTGGGATTGCAGAAAATTGGATGAGGGCGTCATACTTGAGGACCTCTATTTCCTGCAAATCAAATAGTTAGAGAAAAGTAACACTTGATTATGATAGAAGAGGGATCTTGCAAAAAGCCGACCAAATATAAAAAGATTCTGTGGTGAAAATTTGTAATAAATGGCCTTCAAATTTGATACTGTGCAATGTGGGAATGCAGAAAATTGGATGGGGGCGTCATACTTGCGAACCTCTATTTCCTGCAAATCAAATAGTTACAAAAAATGTAACACTTGATTATGATAGTAGAGGGATCCTACTATAAGCCCACCAAATATGAAAAGATTCTGTGGTGTAAATATTTAATAAATGGCCTTCAAAGTTGATACTGTCCAATGTGTGAATGCAGAAAATTGGATAGGGGCGTCAAACTTGCGGACCTCTATTTCCTGCAAATCAAATAGATAGAGAAAAGTAACACTCGATTATGATAGTAGAGGGATCTTACTATAAGCCCACCAAATATGAAAAGATTTCTGTGGTGGAAATTATTAATAAATGGCCTTCAAAGTTGATACTGTGCAATGTGGGATTGCAGAAAATTGGATGGGGGCGTCATACTTGAGGACCTCTATTTCCTGCAAATCAAATAGTTAGAGAAAAGTAACACTTGATTATGATAGTAGCGAGATCTTAGTATAAGGCTACCAAATATGAAAAGATTCTGTGGTGGAAATTTTTAATAAATGGCCTTCAAAGTTGATACTGTGCAATGTGGGATTGCAGAAAATTGGATGGGGGCGTCATACTTGAGGACCTCTATTTCCTGCAAATGAAATAGTTCGAGAAAAGTAACACTTGATTATGATAGTAGAGGGATCTTACTATAAGACTACCAAATATGAAAAGATTCTGTGGTGGAAATTTGTAATAAATGGCCTTCAAAGTTGATACTGTGCAATGTGGGAATGCAGAAAATTTGATGGGGGTGTCATATTGCGGACCTCTATTTCCTGCAAATCAAATAGTTAGAAAAAATGTAACACTTGATTATGATAGTAGCGGGATCTTAGTATAAGGCTACCAAATATGAAAAGATTCTGTGGTGGAAATTATTAATAAATGGCCTTCAAAGTTGATACTGTGCAATGTGGGATTGCAGAAAATTGGATGGGGGCGTCATACTTGAGGACCTCTATTTCCTGCAAATCAAATAGTTAGAGAAAAGTAACACTTGATTATGATAGTAGAGGGATCTTGCAATAAGCCTACCAAATATGAAGAGATTCTGTGGTGGAAATGTTTAATAAATGGCCTTCAAAGTTGATACTGTGCAATGTGGGATTGCAGAAAATTGGATGGAGGCGTCATACTTGAGGACCTCTATATCCTGCAAATCAAATAGTTACAGAAAAGTAACACTTGATTATGATAGTAGAGGGATCTTACTATAAGGCTACCAAATATGAAAAGATTCTGTGGTGGAAATTTTTAATAAATGGCCTTCAAAGTTGATACTGTGCAATGTGGGATTGCAGAAAATTGGATGGGGGCGTCGAACTTGAGGACCTCTACTTCCTGCAAATCAAATAGTTAGAGAAAAGTAACACTTGATTATGATAGTAGAGGGACC
This sequence comes from Gymnothorax reevesii, assembly GCA_029721435.1. NCBI lineage: Eukaryota > Metazoa > Chordata > Actinopteri > Anguilliformes > Muraenidae > Gymnothorax > Gymnothorax reevesii. The sequence goes on along the minus strand of CM056577.1, from coordinate 13,342,720 downwards.
TTACTATAAGTCCACCAAATATGAAAAGATTTCTGTGGTGGAAATTATTAATAAATGGCCTTCAAAGTTGATACTGTGCAATGTTGGATTGCAGAAAATTGGATGGGGGCGTCATACTTGAGGACCTCTATTTCCTGCAAATCAAATAGTTAGAGAAAAGTAACAATTGATTATGATAGTAGAGGGATCTTTGTATAAGGATACCAAATATGAAAAGATTCTGTGTGCGGAAATTTTTAATAAATGGCCTTCAAAGTTGATACTGTGCAATGTGGGATTGCAGAAAATTGGATGAGGGCGTCATACTTGAGGACCTCTATTTCCTGCAAATCAAATAGTTAGAGAAAAGTAACACTTGATTATGATAGTAGAGGGATCTTACTATAAGCCCAGTAAATATGAAGAGATTTCTTGGTGAAAAGTTTTAATAAATGGCCTTCAAAGTTGATACTGTGCAATTTGGGAATGCAGAAAATTGGATGGGGCGTCATACTTGCGGACCTCTATTTCCTGCAAATCAAATAGTTAGAAAAAATGTAACACTTGATTATGATAGGAGAAGAATCCTACTATAAGCCCACCAAATATGAAAAGATTCTGTGGTGTAAATATTTAATAAATGGCCTTCAAAGTTGATACTGTCCAATGTGTGAATGCAGAAAATTGGATAGGGAGGTCATACTTGCGGACCTCTATTTCCTGCAAATCAAATAGATAGCGAAAAGTAACACTTGATTATGATTGTAGAGGGATCTTACTATAAGCCCACCAAATATGAAAAGATTTCTGTGGTGGAAATTATTAATAAATGGCCTTCAAAGTTGATACTGTGCAATGTGGGATTGCAGAAAATTGGATGAGGGCGTCATACTTGAGGACCTCTATTTCCTGCAAATCAAATAGTTAGAGAAAAGTAACACTTGATTATGATAGAAGAGGGATCTTGCAAAAAGCCGACCAAATATAAAAAGATTCTGTGGTGAAAATTTGTAATAAATGGCCTTCAAAGTTGATACTGTGCAATGTGGGAATGCAGAAAATTGGATGGGGGCGTCATACTTGCGAACCTCTATTTCCTGCAAATCAAATAGTTACAAAAAATGTAACACTTGATTATGATAGTAGAGGGATCCTACTATGAGCCCACCAAATATGAAAAGATTTCTGTGGTGGAAATTATTAATAAATGGCCTTCAAAGTTGATACTGTGCAATGTGGGATTGCAGAAAATTGGATGGGGGCGTCATACTTGAGGACCTCTATTTCCTGCAAATCAAATAGTTAGAGAAAAGTAACACTTGATTATGATAGTAGCGAGATCTTAGTATAAGGCTACCAAATATGAAAAGATTCTGTGGTGGAAATTTTTAATAAATGGCCTTCAAAGTTGATACTGTGCAATGTGGGATTGCAGAAAATTGGATGGGGGCGTCATACTTGAGGACCTCTATTTCCTGCAAATGAAATAGTTCGAGAAAAGTAACACTTGATTATGATAGTAGAGGGATCTTACTATAAGACTACCAAATATGAAAAGATTCTGTAGTGGAAATTTGTAATAAATGGCCTTCAAAATTGATACTGTGCAATGTGGGAATGCAGAAAATTTGATGGGGGTGTCATATTGCGGACCTCTATTTCCTGCAAATCAAATAGTTAGAAAAAATGTAACACTTGATTATGATAGTAGCGGGATCTTAGTATAAGGCTACCAAATATGAAAAGATTCTGTGGTGGAAATTATTAATAAATGGCCTTCAAAGTTGATACTGTGCAATGTGGGATTGCAGAAAATTGGATGGGGGCGTCATACTTGAGGACCTCTATTTCCTGCAAATCAAATAGTTAGAGAAAAGTAACACTTGATTATGATAGTAGAGGGATCTTGCAATAAGCCTACCAAATATGAAGAGATTCTGTGGTGGAAATGTTTAATAAATGGCCTTCAAAGTTGATACTGTGCAATGTGGGATTGCAGAAAATTGGATGGAGGCGTCATACTTGAGGACCTCTATATCCTGCAAATCAAATAGTTACAGAAAAGTAACACTTGATTATTATGGTAAAGGGATCTTACTATAAGGCTACCAAATATGAAAAGATTCTGTGGTGGAAATTTTTAATAAATGGCCTTCAAAGTTGATACTGTGCAATGTGGGATTGCAGAAAATTGGATGGGGGCGTCGAACTTGAGGACCTCTACTTCCTGCAAATCAAATAGTTAGAGAAAAGTAACACTTGATTATGATAGTAGAGGGACCTTACTATAAGTCCACCAAATATGAAAAGATTTCTGTGGTGGAAATTATTAATAAATGGCCTTCAAAGTTGATACTGTGCAATGTTGGATTGCAGAAAATTGGATGGGGGCGTCATACTTGAGGACCTCTATTTCCTGCAAATCAAATAGTTAGAGAAAAGTAACAATTGATTATGATAGTAGAGGGATCTTTGTATAAGGATACCAAATATGAAAAGATTCTGTGTGCGGAAATTTTTAATAAATGGCCTTCAAAGTTGATACTGTGCAATGTGGGAATGCAGAAAATTGGATGGGGCGTCATACTTGCGGACCTCTATTTCCTGCAAATCAAATAGTTAGAAAAAAGTAACAATTGATTATGATAGTAGAGGGATCTTTGTATAAGGATACCAAATATGAAAAGATTCTGTGTGCGGAAATTTTTAATAAATGGCCTTCAAAGTTGATACTGTGCAATGTGGGATTGCAGAAAATTGGATGAGGGCGTCATACTTGAGGACCTCTATTTCCTGCAAATCAAATAGTTAGAGAAAAGTAACACTTGATTATGATAGGAGAAGAATCCTACTATAAGCCCACCAAATATGAAGAGATTCTGTGGTGTAAATATTTAATAAATGGCCTTCAAAGTTGATACTGTCCAATGTGTGAATGCAGAAAATTGGATAGGGAGGTCATACTTGCGGACCTCTATTTCCTGCAAATCAAATAGATAGCGAAAAGTAACACTTGATTATGATAGTAGAGGGATCTTACTATAAGCCCACCAAATATGAAAAGATTTCTGTGGTGGAAATTATTAATAAATGGCCTTCAAAGTTGATACTGTGCAATGTGGGATTGCAGAAAATTGGATGGGGGCGTCATACTTGAGGACCTCTATTTCCTGCAAATCAAATAGTTAGAGAAAAGTAACAATTGATTATGATAGTAGAGGGATCCTACTATAAGCCCACCAAATATGAAAAGATTCTGTGTGCGGAAATTTTTAATAAATGGCCTTCAAAGTTGATACTGTGCAATGTGCGATTGCAGAAAATTGGATGGGGGCGTCATACTTGAGGACCTCTATTTCCTGCAAATCAAATAGTCAGAGAAAAGTAACACTTGATTCTGATAGTAGAGGGATCTTGCAATAAGCCTTCCAAATATGAAAAGATTCTGTGGTGGAAATGTTTAATAAATGGCCTTCAAAGTTGATACTGTGCAATGTGGGATTGCAGAAAATTGGATGAGGGCGTCATACTTGAGGACCTCTATTTCCTGCAAATCAAATAGTCAGAGAAATGTAACTCTTGATTCTAATAGTAGAGGGATCTTGCTATAAGCCTACCAAATATGAAAAGATTCTGTGGTGGAAATGTTTAATAAATGGCCTTCAAAGTTGATACTGTGCAATGTGCGATTGCAGAAAATTGGATGGGGGCGTCATACTTGAGGACCTCTATTTCCTGCAAATCAAATAGTCAGAGAAAAGTAACACTTGATTCTGATAGTAGAAGGATCTTGCAATAAGCCTTCCAAATATGAAAAGATTCTGTGGTGGAAATGTTTAATAAATGGCCTTCAAAGTTGATACTGTGCAATGTGGGATTGCAGAAAATTGGATGAGGGCGTCATACTTGAGGACCTCTATTTCCTGCAAATCAAATAGTTAGAAAAAATGTAACACTTGATTATGATAGTAGAGGGATCCTACTATAAGCCCACCAAATATGAAGAGATTTCTTGGTGAAAATTTTTAATAAATGGCCTTCAAAGTTGATACTGTGCAATGTGGGAATGCAGAAAATTGGATGGGGGCGTCATACTTGCGGACCTCTATTTCCTGCAAACTAAATAGTTACAAAAAATATAACACTTGATTATGATAGTAGAGGGATCCTACTATAAGCCCACCAAATATGAAAAGATTCTGTCGTGTAAATATTTAATAAATGGCCTTCAAAGTTGATACTGTCCAATGTGTGAATGCAGAAAATTGGATAGGGGCGTCATACTTGCGGACCTCTATTTCCTGCAAATCAAAAAGATAGAGAAAAGTAACACTTGATTATGATGTTAGAGGGATCTTACTATAAGTCCACCAAATATGAAAAGATTTCTGTGGTGGAAATTATTAATAAATGGCCTTCAAAGTTGATACTGTGCAATGTTGGATTGCAGAAAATTGGATGGGGGCGTCATACTTGAGGACCTCTATTTCCTGCAAATCAAATAGTTAGAGAAAAGTAACAATTGATTATGATAGTAGAGGGATCTTTGTATAAGGATACCAAATATGAAAAGATTCTGTGTGCGGAAATTTTTAATAAATGGCCTTCAAAGTTGATACTGTGCAATGTGGGATTGCAGAAAATTGGATGGGGGCGTCATACTTGAGGACCTCTATTTCCTGCAAATCAAATAGTTAGGGAAAAGTAACACTTCATTATGATAGTAGAGGGATCTTGCAATAAGCCTACCAAATATGAAGAGATTCTGTGGTGGAAATGTTTAATAAATGGCCTTCAAAGTTGATACTGTGCAATGTGGGATTGCAGAAAATTGGATGGAGGCGTCATACTTGAGGACCTCTATATGCTGCAAATAAAATAGTTAGAGAAAAGTAACACTTGATTATGATAGTAAAGGGGATCTTACTATAAGGCTACCAAATATGAAAAGATTCTGTGGTGGAAATTTTTAATAAATGGCCTTCAAAGTTGATACTGTGCAATGTGGGATTGCAGAAAATTGGATGGGGGCGTCATACTTGAGGACCTCTACTTCCTGCAAATCAAATAGTTAGAGAAAAGTAACACTTGATTATGATAGTAGAGGGATCTCGCAATAAGCCTACCAAATATGAAGAGATTCTGTGGTGGAAATGTTTAATAAATGGCCTTCAAAGTTGATACTGTGCAATGTGGGATTGCAGAAAATTGGATGGAGGCGTCATACTTGAGGACCTCTATTTCCTGCAAATCAAATAGTTAGAGAAAAGTAACACTTGATTATGATAGTAGAGGGATCTTACTATAAGGCTACCAAATATGAAAAGATTCTGTGGTGGAAATTTTTAATAAATGGCCTTCAAAGTTGATACTGTGCAATGTGGGATTGCAGAAAATTGGATGGGGGCGTCATACTTGAGGACCTCTATTTCCTGCAAATCAAATAGTTAGAGAAAAGTAACACTTGATTATGATAGTAGAGGGATCTTGCAAAAAGCCTACCAAATATGAAAAGATTCTGTGGTGGAAATTTTTAATAAATGGCCTTCAAAGTTGATACTGTGCAATGTGGGAATGCAGAAAATTGGATGGGGGCGTCATACTTGCGGACCTCTATTTCCTGCAAATCAAGTAGATAGAGAAAAGAAACACTTGATTATGATAGTAGAGGGATCTTGCAAAAAGCCTACCAAATATGAAAAGATTCTGTGGTGGAAATTTTTAATAAATGGCCTTCAAAGTTGATACTGTGCAATGTGGGAATGCAGAAAATTGGATGGGGGCGTCATACTTGCGGACCTCTATTTCCTGCAAATCAAATAGTTAGAAAAAATGTAACACTTGATTATGATAGAAGAGGGATGCTACTATAAGCCCACCAAATATGAAAAGATTCTGTGGTGTAAATATTTAATAAATGGCCTTCAAAGTTGATACTGTCCAATGTGTGAATGCAGAAAATTGGATAGGGGCGTCATACTTGCGGACCTCTATTTCCTGCAAATCAAATAGATAGAGAAAAGTAACACTTGATTATGATAGTAGAGGGATCTTGCTATAAGCCTACCAAATATGAAAAGATTTCTGTGGTGGAAATTATTAATAAATGGCCTTCAAAGTTGATACTGTGCAATGTGGGATTGCAGAAAATTGGATGGGGGCGTCATACTTGCGGACCTCTATTTCCTGCAAATCAAATAGTTAGAAAAAATGTAACACTTGATTATGATAAAAGAGGGATTCTACTATAAGCCCACCAAATATGAAAAGATTCTGTGGTGGAAATATTTAATAAATGCCCTTCAAAGTTGATACTGTCCAATGTGTGAATGCAGAAAATTGGATAGGGGCGTCATACTTGCGGACCTCTATTTCCTGCAAATCAAAAAGATAGAGAAAAGTAACACTTGATTATGATGGTAGAGGGATCTTACTATAAGTCCACCAAATATGAAAAGATTTTTGTGGTGGAAATTATTAATAAATGGCCTTCAAAGTTGATACTGTGCAATGTTGGATTGCAGAAAATTGGATGGGGGCGTCATACTTGAGGACCTCTATTTCCTGCAAATCAAATAGTTAGAGAAAAGTAACAATTGATTATGATAGTAGAGGGATCTTTGTATAAGGATACCAAATATGAAAAGATTCTGTTTGCGGAAATTTTTAATAAATGGCCTTCAAAGTTGATACTGTGCAATGTGGGATTGCAGAAAATTGGATGAGGGCGTCATACTTGAGGTCCTCTATTTCCTGCAAATCAAATAGTTAGAGAAAAGTAACACTTGATTATGATAGAAGAGGGATCTTGCAAAAAGCCGACCAAATATAAAAAGATTCTGTGGTGAAAATTTGTAATAAATGGCCTTCAAATTTGATACTGTGCAATGTGGGAATGCAGAAAATTGGATGGGGGCGTCATACTTGCGAACCTTTATTTCCTGCAAATCAAATAGTTACAAAAAATGTAACACTTGATTATGATAGTAGAGGGATCCTACTATAAGCCCACCAAATATGAAAAGATTTCTGTGGTGGAAATTATTAATAAATGGCCTTCAAAGTTGATACTGTCCAATGTGTGAATGCAGAAAATTGGATAGGGGCGTCATACTTGCGGACCTCTATTTCCTGCAAATCAAATAGATAGCAAAAAGTAACACTTGATTATGATAGTAGAGGGATCTTACTATAAGCCCACCAAATATGAAAAGATTTCTGTGGTGGAAATTATTAATAAATGGCCTTCAAAGTTGATACTGTGCAATGTGGGATTGCAGAAAATTGGATGGGGGCGTCATACTTGAGGACCTCTATTTCCTGCAAATCAAATAGTTAGAGAAAAGTAACAATTGATTATGATACTAGAGGGATCTTAGTATAAGGCTATTAAATATGAAAAGATTCTGTGAGCGGGAATTTTTAATAAATGGCCTTCAAAATTGATACTGTGCAATGTGCGATTGCAGAAAATTGGATGGGGGCGTCATACTTGAGGACCGCTATTTCCTGCAAATCAAATAGTTAGAGAAAAGTAACACTTGATTCTGATAGTAGAGGGATCTTGCAATAAGCCTTCCAAATATGAAAAGATTCTGTGGTAGAAATGTTTAATAAATGGCCTTCAAAGTTGATACTGTGCAATGTGGGATTGCAGAAAATTGGATGAGGGCGTCATACTTGAGGACCTCTATTTCCTGCAAATCAAATAGTTAGAAAAAATGTAACACTTGATTATGATAGTAGAGGGATCCTACTATAAGCCCACCAAATATGAAGAGATTTCTTGGTGAAAATTTTTAATAAATGGCCTTCAAATTTGATACTGTGCAATGTGGGAATGCAGAAAATTGGATGGGGGCGTCATACTTGCGGACCTCTTTTTCCTGCAAATCAAATAGTTACAAAAAATGGAACACTTGATTATGATAGTAAAGGGATCCTACTATAAGCCCACCAAATATGAAAAGATTCTGTGGTGTAAATATTTAATAAATGGCCTTCAAATTTGATACTGTCCAATGTGTGAATGCAGAAAATTGGATAGGGGCCTCATACTTGCGGACCTCTATTTCCTGCAAATCAAATAGACAGAGAAAAGTAGCACTTGATTATGAAAGTAGAGGGATCTTACTATGAGCCCACCAAATATCAAAAGATTTCTGTGGTGGAAATTATTAATAAATGGCCTTCAAAGTTGATACTGTGCAATGTGGGATTGCAGAAAATTGGATGGGGGCGTCATACTTGAGGACCTCTATTTCCTGCAAATCAAATAGTTAGAGAAAAGTAACACTTGATTATGATAGAAGAGGGATCTTGCAAAAAGCCGACCAAATATAAAAAGATTCTGTGGTGAAAATTTGTAATAAATGGCCTTCAAATTTGATACTGTGCAATGTGGGAATGCAGAAAATTGGATGGGGGCGTCATACTTGCGGACCTCTTTTTCCTGCAAATCAAATAGTTACAAAAAATGGAACACTTGATTATGATAGTAAACGGATCCTACTATAAGCCCACCAAATATGAAAAGATTCTGTGGTGTAAATATTTAATAAATGGCCTTCAAAGTTGATACTGTCCAATGTGTGAATGCAGAAAATTGGATAGGGGCCTCATACTTGCGGACCTCTATTTCCTGCAAATCAAATAGATAGAGAAAAGTAGCACTTGATTATGAAAGTAGAGGGATCTTACTATGAGCCCACCAAATATCAAAAGATTTCTGTGGTGGAAATTATTAATAAATGGCCTTCAAAGTTGATACTGTGCAATGTGGGATTGCAGAAAATTGGATGGGAGCGTCATACTTGAGGACCTCTATTTCCTGCAAATCAAATAGTTAGAGAAAAGTAACACTTGATTATGATAGAAGAGGGATCTTGCAAAAAGCCGACCAAATATAAAAAGATTCTGTGGTGAAAATTTGTAATAAATGGCCTTCAAAGTTGATACTGTGCAATGTGGGAATGCAGAAAATTGGATGGGGGCGTCATACTTGCGAACCTCTATTTCCTGCAAATCAAATAGTTACAAAAAATGTAACACTTGATTATGATAGTAGAGGGATCCTACTATAAGCCCACCCAATATGAAAAGATTCTGTGGTGTAAATATTTAATAAATGGCCTTCAAAGTTGATACTGTCCAATGTGTGAATGCAGAAAATTGGATAGGGGCGTCAAACTTGCGGACCTCTATTTCCTGCAAATCAAATAGATAGAGAAAAGTAACACTTGATTATGATAGTAGAGGGATCTTACTATAAGCCCACCAAATATGAAAAGATTTCTGTGGTGGAAATTATTAATAAATGGCCTTCAAAGTTGATACTGTGCAATGTGGGATTGCAGAAAATTGGATGGGGGCGTCATACTTGAGGACCTCTATTTCCTGCAAATCAAATAGTTAGAGAAAAGTAACACTTGATTATGATAGTAGCGAGATCTTAGTATAAGGCTACCAAATATGAAAAGATTCTGTGGTGGAAATTTTTAATAAATGGCCTTCAAAGTTGATACTGTGCAATGTGGGATTGCAGAAAATTGGATGGGGGCGTCATACTTGAGGACCTCTATTTCCTGCAAATGAAATAGTTCGAGAAAAGTAACACTTGATTATGATAGTAGAGGGATCTTACTATAAGACTACCAAATATGAAAAGATTCTGTAGTGGAAATTTGTAATAAATGGCCTTCAAAGTTGATACTGTGCAATGTGGGAATGCAGAAAATTTGATGGGGGTGTCATATTGCGGACCTCTATTTCCTGCAAATCAAATAGTTAGAAAAAATGTAACACTTGATTATGATAGTAGCGGGATCTTAGTATAAGGCTACCAAATATGAAAAGATTCTGTGGTGGAAATTTTTAATAAATGGCCTTCAAAGTTGATACTGTGCAATGTGGGATTGCAGAAAATTGGATGGGGGCGTCATACTTGCGGACCTCTATTTCCTGCAAATCAAATAGTTAGAGAAAAGTAACACTTGATTATGATGGTAGAGGGATCTTACTATAAGTCCACCAAATATGAAAAGATTTCTGTGGTGGAAATTATTAATAAATGGCCTTCAAAGTTGATACTGTGCAATTTGGGAATGCAGAAAATTGGATGGGGGCGTCATACTTGAGGACCTCTATTTCCTGCAAATCAAATAGTTAGAGAAAAGTAACAATTGATTATGATAGTAGAGGGATCTTAGTATAAGGCGATTAAATATGAAAAGATTCTGTGTGCGGGAATTTTTAATAAATGGCCTTCAAAATTGATACTGTGCAATGTGCGATTGCAGAAAATTGGATGGGGGCGTCATACTTGAGGACCGCTATTTCCTGCAAATCAAATAGTTAGAGAAAAGTAACACTTGATTCTGATAGTAGAGGGATCTTGCAATAAGCCTTCCAAATATGAAAAGATTCTGTGGTGGAAATGTTTAATAAATGGCCTTCAAAATTGATACTGTGCAATGTGGGATTGCAGAAAATTGGATGAGGGCGTCATACTTGAGGACCTCTATTTCCTGCAAATCAAATAGTTAGAAAAAATGTAACACTTGATTATGATAGTAGAGGGATCCTACTATAAGCCCACCAAATATGAAGAGATTTCTTGGCGAAAATTTTTAATAAATGGCCTTCAAATTTGATACTGTGCAATGTGGGAATGCAGAAAATTGGATGGGGGCGTCATACTTGCGGACCTCTTTTTCCTGCAAATCAAATAGTTACAAAAAATAGAACACTTGATTATGATAGTAAAGGGATCCTACTATAAGCCCACCAAATATGAAAAGATTCTGTGGTGTAAATATTTAATAAATGGCCTTCGAAGTTGATACTGTCCAATGTGTGAATGCAGAAAATTGGATAGGGGCCTCATACTTGCGGACCTCTATTTCCTGCAAATCAAATAGATAGAGAAAAGTAGCACTTGATTATGAAAGTAGAGAGATCTTACTATGAGCCCACCAAATATCAAAAGATTTCTTGGTGGAAATTATTAATAAATGGCCTTCAAAGTTGATACTGTGCAATGTGGGATTGCAGAAAATTGGATGGGGGCGTCATACTTGAGGACCTCTATTTCCTGCAAATCAAATAGTTAGAGAAAAGTAACACTTAATTATGATAGAAGAGGGATCTTGCAAAAAGCCGACCAAATATAAAAAGATTCTGTGGTGAAAATTTGTAATAAATGGCCTTCAAAGTTGATACTGTGCAATGTGGGAATGCAGAAAATTGGATGGGGGCGTCATACTTGCGAACCTCTATTTCCTGCAAATCAAATAGTTACAAAAAATGTAACACTTGATTATGATAGTAGAGGGATCTTACTATAAGCCCACCAAATATCAAAAGATTTCTGTGGTGGAAATTATTAATAAATGGCCTTCAAAGTTGATACTGTGCAATGTGGGATTGCAGAAAATTGGATGGGGGCGTCATACTTGAGGACCTCTATTTCCTGCAAATCAAATAGTTAGAGAAAAGTAACACTTAATTATGATAGAAGAGGGATCTTGCAAAAAGCCGACCAAATATAAAAAGATTCTGTGGTGAAAATTTGTAATAAATGGCCTTCAAAGTTGATACTGTGCAATGTGGGAATGCAGAAAATTGGATGGGGGCGTCATACTTGCGAACCTCTATTTCCTGCAAATCAAATAGTTACAAAAAATGTAACACTTGATTATGATAGTAGAGGGATCCTACTATAAGCCCACCAAATATGAAAAGATTCTGTGGTGTAAATATTTAATAAATGGCCTTCAAAGTTGATACTGTCCAATGTGTGAATGCAGAAAATTGGATAGGGGCGTCAAACTTGCGGACCTCTATTTCCTGCAAATCAAATAGATAGAGAAAAGTAACACTTGATTATGATAGTAGAGGGATCTTACTATAAGCCCACCAAATATGAAAAGATTTCTGTGGTGGAAATTATTAATAAATGGCCTTCAAAGTTGATACTGTGCAATGTGGGATTGCAGAAAATTGGATGGGGGCGTCATACTTGAGGACCTCTATTTCCTGCAAATCAAATAGTTAGAGAAAAGTAACAATTTATTATGATAGTAGAGGGATTTTAGTATAAGGCAATTAAATATGAAAAGATTCTGTGTGCGGAAATTTTTAATAAATGACCTTCAAATTTGATACTGTGCAATGTGCGATTGCAGAAAATTGGATGGGGGCGTCATACTTGAGGACCTCTATTTCCTGCAAATCAAATAGTTAGAGAAAAGTAACACTTGATTCTGATAGTAGAGGGATCCTACTATAAGCCCACCAAATATGAAGAGATTTCTTGGTGAAAATTTTTAATAAATGGCCTTCAAATTTGATACTGTGCAATGTGGGAATGCAGAAAATTGGACGGGGGCGTCATACTTGCGGACCTCTATTTCCTGCAAATCAAATAGTTAGATAAAATGTAACACTTGATTATGATAGTAGAGGGATCCTACTATAAGCCCACCAAATATGAAAAGATTCTGTTGTGTAAATATTTAATAAATGGCCTTCAAATTTGATACTGTCCAATGTGTGAATGCAGAAAATTGGATAGGGGCGTCATACTTGCGGACCTCTATTTCCTGCAAATCAAATAGATAGAGAAAAGTAGCACTTGATTATGATAGTAGAGGGATCTTACTATAAGCCCACCAAATATCAAAAGATTTCTGTGGTGGAAATTATTAATAAATGGCCTTCAAAGTTGATACTGTGCAATGTGGGATTGCAGAAAATTGGATGGGGGCGTCATACTTGAGGACCTCTATTTCCTGCAAATCAAATAGTTAGAGAAAAGTAACACTTGATTATGATAGTAGCGGGAGATTAGTATAAGGCAACCAAATATAAAAAGATTCTGTAGTGGAAATTTTTAATAAATGGCCTTCAAAGTTGATACTGTGCAATGCGGGATTGCAGAAAATTAGATGGGGGCGTCATACTTGAGGACCTCTATTTCCTGCAAATCAAATTGTTAGGGAAAAGTAACACTTGATTATGATAGTAGAGGGATCTTGCAATAAGCCTACCAAATATGAAGAGATTTTGTGGTGGAAATGTTTAATAAATGGCCTTCAAAGTTGATACTGTGCAATGTGGGATTGCAGAAAATTGGATGGGGGCGTCATACTTGAGGACCTCTATTTCCTGCAAATCAAATAGTTAGAGAAAACTAACACTTGATTATGATAGTAGAGGGTTCTTGCAAAAAGCCTACTTAATATGAAAAGATTCTGTGGTGAAAATTTGTAATAAATGGCCTTCAAAGTTGATACTGTGCAATGTGGGAATGCAGAAAATTGGATGGGGGCGTCATACTTGTAAACCTCTATTTCCTGCAGATCAAATAGTTACAAAAAATGTAACACTTGATTATGATAGTAGAGGGATCCTACTATAAGCCCACCAAATATGAAAAGATTCTGTGGTGTAAATATTTAATAAATGGCCTTCAAATTTGATACTGTCCAATGTGTGAATGCAGAAAATTGGATAGGGGCGTCATACTTGCGGACCTCTATTTCCTGCAAATCAAATAGATAGAGAAAAGTAGCACTTGATTATGATAGTAGAGGGATCTTACTATAAGCCCACCAAATATCAAAAGATTTCTGTGGTGGAAATTATTAATAAATGGCCTTCAAAGTTGATACTGTGCAATGTGGGATTGCAGAAAATTGGATGGGGGCGTCATACTTGAGGACCTCTATTTCCTGCAAATCAAATAGTTAGAGAAAAGTAACACTTGATTATGATAGTAGCTGGAGATTAGTATAAGGCTACCAAATATAAAAAGATTCTGTAGTGGAAATTTTTAATAAATGGCCTTCAAAGTTGATACTGTGCAATGCGGGATTGCAGAAAATTAGATGGGGGCGTCATACTTGAGGACCTCTATTTCCTGCAAATCAAATAGTTAGGGAAAAGTAACACTTGATTATGATAGTAGAGGGATCTTGCAATAAGCCTACCAAATATGAAGAGATTTTGTGGTGGAAATGTTTAATAAATGGCCTTCAAAGTTGATACTGTGCAATGTGGGATTGCAGAAAATTGGATGGAGGCGTCATACTTGAGGACCTCTATTTCCTGCAAATCAAATAGTTAGAGAAAAGTTACACTTGATTATGATAGTAGAGGAATCTCATTATAAGGCTACAAAATATGAAAAGATTCTGTGGTGGAAATTTTTAATAAATGGCCTTCAAAGTTGATACGGTGCAATGTGGGATTGCAGAAAATTGGATGGGGGCGTCATACTTGAGGACCTCTATTTCCTGCAAATCAAATAGTTAGAGAAAACTAACACTTGATTATGATAGTAGAGGGTTCTTGCAAAAAGCCTACTAAATATGAAGAGATTCTGTGGTGAAAATTTGTAATAAATGGCCTTCAAAGTTGATACTGTGCAATGTGGGAATGCAGAAAATTGGATGGGGGCGTCATACTTGTAAACCTCTATTTCCTGCAAATCAAATAGTTACAAAAAATAGAACACTTGATTATGATAGTAGAGGGATCCTACTATAAGCCCACCAAATATGAAAAGATTCTGTGGTGTAAATATTTAATAAATGGCCTTCAAAGTTGATACTGTCCAATGTGTGAATGCAGAAAATTGGATAGGGGCGTCAAACTTGCGGACCTCTATTTCCTGCAAATCAAATAGATAGAGAAAAGTAACACTTGATTATGATAGTAGAGGGATCTTACTATAAGCCCACCAAATATGAAAAGATTTCTGTGGTGGAAATTATTAATAAATGGCCTTCAAAGTTGATACTGTGCAATGTGGGATTGCAGAAAATTGGATGGGGGCGTCATACTTGAGGACCTCTATTTCCTGCAAATCAAATAGTTAGAGAAAAGTAACACTTGATTATGATAGTAGCGGGATCTTAGTATAAGGCTACCAAATATGAAAAGATTCTGTGGTGGAAATTTTTAATAAATGGCCTTCAAAGTTGATACTGTGCAATGCGGGATTGCAGAAAATTGGATGGGGGCGTCATACTTGAGGACCTCTATTTCCTGCAAATCAAATAGTTAGAGAAAAGTAACACTTGATTATGATAGTAGAGGGATCTTACTATAAGGCTATTAAATATGAAAAGATTCTGTGTGCGGGAATTTTTAATAAATGGCCTTCAAAATTGATACTGTGCAATGTGCGATTGCAGAAAATTGGATGGGGGCGTCTTACTTGAGGACCGCTATTTCCTGCAAATCAAATAGTTAGAGAAAAGTAACACTTGATTCTGATAGTAGAGGGATCTTGCAATAAGCCTTCCAAATATGAAAAGATTCTGTGGTGGAAATGTTTAATAAATGGCCTTCAAAGTTGATACTGTGCAATGTGGGATTGCAGAAAATTGGATGAGGGCGTCATACTTGAGGACCTCTATTTCCTGCAAATCAAATAGTTAGAAAAAATGTAACACTTGATTATGATAGTAGAGGGATCCTACTATAAGCCCACCAAATATGAAGAGATTTCTTGGTGAAAATTTTTAATAAATGGCCTTCAAATTTGATACTGTGCAATGTGGGAATGCAGAAAATTGGATGGGGGCGTCATACTTGAGGACCTCTATTTCCTGCAAATCAAATAGTTAGAGAAAAGTAACACTTGATTATGATAGAAGAGGGATCTTGCAAAAATCCGACCAAATATAAAAAGATTCTGTGGTGAAAATTTATAATAAATGGCCTTCAAAGTTGATACTGTGCAATGTGGGAATGCAGAAAATTGGATGGGGGCGTCATACTTGCGAACCTCTATTTCCTGCAAATCAAATCGTTACAAAAAATGTAACACTTGATTATGATAGCAAAGGGATCCTACTATAAGCCCACCAAATATGAAAAGATTCTGTGGTGTAAATATTTAATAAATGGCCTTCAAAGTTGATACTGTCCAATGTGTGAATGCAGAAAATTGGATAGGGGCGTCAAACTTGCGGACCTCTATTTCCTGCAAATCAAATAGATAGAGAAAAGTAACACTTGATTATGATAGTAGAGGGATCTTACTATAAGCCCACCAAATATGAAAAGATTTCTGTGGTGGAAATTATTAATAAATGGCCTTCAAAGTTGATACTGTGCAATGTGGGATTGCAGAAAATTTGATGGGGGCGTCATACTTGAGGACCTCTATTTCCTGCAAATCAAATAGTTAGAGAAAAGTAACACTTGATTATGATAGTAGCGAGATCTTAGTATAAGGCTACCAAATATGAAAAGATTCTGTGGTGGAAATTTTTAATAAATGGCCTTCAAAGTTGATACTGTGCAATGTGGGATTGCAGAAAATTGGATGGGGGCGTCATACTTGAGGACCTCTATTTCCTGCAAATGAAATAGTTCGAGAAAAGTAACACTTGATTATGATAGTAGAGGGATCTTACTATAAGACTACCAAATATGAAAAGATTCTGTAGTGGAAATTTGTAATAAATGGCCTTCAAAGTTGATACTGTGCAATGTGGGAATGCAGAAAATTTGATGGGGGTGTCATATTGCGGACCTCTATTTCCTGCAAATCAAATAGTTAGAAAAAATGTAACACTCGATTATGATAGTAGCGGGATCTTAGTATAAGGCTACCAAATATGAAAAGATTCTGTGGTGTGAATTATTAATAAATGGCCTTCAAAGTTGATACTGTGCAATGTGGGATTGCAGAAAATTGGATGGGGGCGTCATACTTGAGGACCTCTATTTCCTGCAAATCAAATAGTTAGAGAAAAGTAACACTTGATTATGATAGAAGAGGGATCTTGCAATAAGCCTACCAAATATGAAGAGATTCTGTGGTGGAAATGTTTAATAAATGGCCTTCAAATTTGATACTGTGCAATGTGGGATTGCAGAAAATTGGATGGAGGCGTCATACTTGAGGACCTCTATATCCTGCAAATCAAATAGTTACAGAAAAGTAACACTTGATTATGATAGTAGAGGGATCTTACTATAAGGCTACCAAATATGAAAAGATTCTGTGGTGGAAATTTTTAATAAATGGCCTTCAAAGTTGATACTGTGCAATGTGGGATTGCAGAAAATTGGATGGGGGCGTCGAACTTGAGGACCTCTACTTCCTGCAAATCAAATAGTTAGAGAAAAGTAACACTTGATTATGATAGTAGAGGGATCTTACTATAAGCCCACCAAATATGAAAAGATTTCTGTGGTGGAAATTATTAATAAATGGCCTTCAAAGTTGATACTGTGCAATGTTGGATTGCAGAAAATTGGATGGGGGCGTCATACTTGAGGACCTCTATTTCCTGCAAATCAAATAGTTAGAGAAAAGTAACAATTGATTATGATAGTAGAGGGACCTTTGTATAAGGATACCAAATATGAAAAGATTCTGTGTGCGGAAATTTTTAATAAATGGCCTTCAAAGTTGATACTGTGCAATGTGGGATTGCAGAAAATTGGATGAGGGCGTCATACTTGAGGACCTCTATTTCCTGCAAATCAAATAGTTAGAGAAAAGTAACACTTGATTATGATAGTAGAGGGATCTTACTATAAGCCCACCAAATATGAAGAGATTTCTTGGTGAAAAGTTTTAATAAATGGCCTTCAAAGTTGATACTGTGCAATTTGGGAATGCAGAAAATTGGATGGGGCGTCATACTTGCGGACCTCTATTTCCTGCAAATCAAATAGTTAGAAAAAATGTAACACTTGATTATGATAGGAGAAGAATCCTACTATAAGCCCACCAAATATGAAAAGATTCTGTGGTGTAAATATTTAATAAATGGCCTTCAAAGTTGATACTGTCCAATGTGTGAATGCAGAAAATTGGATAGGGGCGTCATACTTGCGGACCTCTATTTCCTGCAAATCAAATAGATAGCGAAAAGTAACACTTGATTATGATAGTAGAGGGATCTTACTATAAGGCCACCAAATATGAAAAGATTTCTGTGGTGGAAATTATTAATAAATGGCCTTCAAAGTTGATACTGTGCAATTTGGGAATGCAGAAAATTGGATGGGGCGTCATACTTGCGGACCTCTATTTCCTGCAAATCAAATAGTTAGAAAAAATGTAACACTTGATTATGATAGGAGAAGAATCCTTCTATAAGCCCACCAAATATGAAAAGATTCTGTGGTGTAAATATTTAATAAATGGCCTTCAAAGTTGATACTGTCCAATGTGTGAATGCAGAAAATTGGATAGGGAGGTCATACTTGCGGACCTCTATTTCCTGCAAATCAAATAGATAGCGAAAAGTAACACTTGATTATGATAGTAGAGGGATCTTACTATAAGCCCACCAAATATGAAAAGATTTCTGTGGTGGAAATTATTAATAAATGGCCTTCAAAGTTGATACTGTGCAATGTGGGATTGCAGAAAATTGGATGGGGGCGTCATACTTGAGGACCTCTATTTCCTGCAAATCAAATAGTTAGAGAAAAGTAACAATTGATTATGATAGTAGAGGGATCTTAGTATAAGGCTATTAAATATGAAAAGATTCTGTGTGCGGAAATTTTTAATAAATGGCCTTCAAAGTTGATACTGTGCAATGTGCGATTGCAGAAAATTGGATGGGGGCGTCATACTTGAGGACCTCTATTTCCTGCAAATCAAATAGTCAGAGAAAAGTAACACTTGATTCTGATAGTAGAGGGATCTTGCAATAAGCCTTCCAAATATGAAAAGATTCTGTGGTGAATATGTTTAATAAATGGCCTTCAAAGTTGATACTGTGCAATGTGGGATTGCAGAAAATTGGATGAGGGCGTCATACTTGAGGACCTCTATTTCCTGCAAATCAAATAGTCAGAGAAAAGTAACACTTGATTCTAATAGTAGAGGGATCTTGCAATAAGCCTTCCAAATATGAAAAGATTCTGTGGTGGAAATGTTTAATAAATGGCCTTCAAAGTTGATACTGTGCAATGTGGGATTGCAGAAAATTGGATGAGGGCGTCATACTTGAGGACCTCTATTTCCTGCAAATCAAATAGTTAGAAAAAATGTAACACTTGATTATGATAGTAGAGGGATCCTACTATAAGCCCACCAAATATGAAGAGATTTCTTGGTGAAAATTTTTAATAAATGGCCTTCAAAGTTGATACTGTGCAATGTGGGAATGCAGAAAATTGGATGGGGGCGTCATACTTGCGGACCTCTATTTCCTGCAAATCAAATAGTTACAAAAAATATAACACTTGATTATGATAGTAGAGGGATCCTACTATAAGCCCACCAAATATGAAAAGATTCTGTGGTGTAAATATTTAATAAATGGCCTTCAAAGTTGATACTGTGCAATGTTGGATTGCAGAAAATTGGATGGGGGCGTCATACTTGAGGACCTCTATTTCCTGCAAATCAAAAAGATAGAGAAAAGTAACACTTGATTATGATGTAAGAGGGATCTTACTATAAGTCCACCAAATATGAAAAGATTTCTGTGGTGGAAATTATTAATAAATGGCCTTCAAAGTTGATACTGTGCAATGTTGGATTGCAGAAAATTGGATGGGGGCGTCATACTTGAGGACCTCTATTTCCTGCAAATCAAATAGTTAGAGAAAAGTAACAATTGATTATGATAGTAGAGGGATCTTTGTATAAGGATACCAAATATGAAAAGATTCTGTGTGCGGAAATTTTTAATAAATGGCCTTCAAAGTTGATACTGTGCAATGTGGGATTGCAGAAAATTGGATGGGGGCGTCATACTTGAGGACCTCTATTTCCTGCAAATCAAATAGTCAGAGAAAAGTAACACTTGATTCTAATAGTAGAGGGATCTTGCAATAAGCCTTCCAAAAATGAAAAGATTCTGTGGTGGAAATGTTTAATAAATGGCCTTCAAAGTTGATACTGTGCAATGTGCGATTGCAGAAAATTGGATGGGGGCGTCATACTTGAGGACCTCTATTTCCTGCAAATCAAATAGTCAGAGAAAAGTACACTTGATTCTGATAGTAGAGGGATCTTGCAATACGCCTTCCAAATATGAAAAGATTCTGTGGTGGAAATGTTTAATAAATGGCCTTCAAAGTTGATACTGTGCAATGTGGGATTGCAGAAAATTGGATGAGGGCGTCATACTTGAGGACCTCTATTTCCTGCAAATCAAATAGTTAGAAAAAATGTAACACTTGATTATGATAGTAGAGGGATCCTACTATAAGCCCACCAAATATGAAGAGATTTCTTGGTGAAAATTTTTAATAAATGGCCTTCAAAGTTGATACTGTGCAATGTGGGAATGCAGAAAATTGGATGGGGGCGTCATATTTGCGGACCTCTATTTCCTGCAAATCAAATAGTTACAAAAAATATAACACTTGATTATGATAGTAGAGGGATCCTACTATAAGCCCACCAAATATGAAAAGATTCTGTGGTGTAAATATTTAATAAATGGCCTTCAAAGTTGATACTGTCCAATGTGTGAATGCAGAAAATTGGATAGGGGCGTCATACTTGCGGACCTCTATTTCCTGCAAATCAAAAAGATAGAGAAAAAAAACACTTGATTATGATGTTAGAGGGATCTTACTATAAGTCCACCAAATATGAAAAGATTTCTGTGGTGGAAATTATTAATAAATGGCCTTCAAAGTTGATACTGTGCAATGTTGGATTGCAGAAAATTGGATGGGGGCGTCATACTTGAGGACCTCTATTTCCTGCAAATCAAATAGTTAGAGAAAAGTAACAATTGATTATGATAGTAGAGGGATCTTTGTATAAGGATACCAAATATGAAAAGATTCTGTGGTGGAAATTTTTAAAAAATGGCCTTCAAAGTTGATACTGTGCAATGTGGGATTGCAGAAAATTGGATGGGGGCGTCATACTTGAGGACCTCTATTTCCTGCAAATCAAATAGTTAGAGAAAAGTAACAATTGATTATGATAGTAGAGGGATCTTGCAATAAGCCTACCAAATATGAAGAGATTCTGTGGTGGAAATGTTTAATAAATGGCCTTCAAAGTTGATACTGTGCAATGTGGGATTGCAGAAAATTGGATGGAGGCGTCATACTTGAGGACCTCTATATCCTGCAAATCAAATAGTTAGAGAAAAGTAACACTTGATTATGATAGTAGAGGGATCTTACTATAAGGCTACCAAATATGAAAAGATTCTGTGGTGGAAATTTTTAATAAATGGCCTTCAAAGTTGATACTGTGCAATGTGGGATTGCAGAAAATTGGATTGGGGCGTCATACTTGAGGACCTCTACTTCCTGCAAATCAAATAGTTAGAGAAAAGTAACACTTGATTATGATAGTAGAGAGATCTTGCAATAAGCCTACCAAATATGAAGAGATTCTGTGGTGGAAATGTTTAATAAATGGCCTTCAAATTTGATACTGTGCAATGTGGGATTGCAGAAAATTGGATGGAGGCGTCATACTTGAGGACCTCTATTTCCTGCAAATCAAATAGTTAGAGAAAAGTAACACTTGATTATGATAGTAGAGGGATCTAACTATAAGGCTACCAAATATGAAAAGATTCTGTGGTGGAAATTTTTAATAAATGGCCTTCAAAGTTGATACTGTGCAATGTGGGATTGCAGAAAATTGGATGGGGGCGTCATACTTGAGGACCTCTATTTCCTGCAAATCAAATAGTTAGAGAAAAGTAACACTTGATTATGATAGTAGAGGGATCTTGAAAAAAGCCTACCAAATATGAAAAGATTCTGTGGTGGAAATTTTTAATAAATGGCCTTCAAAGTTGATACTGTGCAATGTGGGAATGCAGAAAATTGGATGGGGGCGTCATACTTGCGGACCTCTATTTCCTGCAAATCAAGTAGATAGAGAAAAGAAACACTTGATTATGATAGAAGAGGGATGCTACTATAAGCCCACCAAATATGAAAAGATTCTGTGGTGTAAATATTTAATAAATGGCCTTCAAAGTTGATACTGTCCAATGTGTGAATGCAGAAAATTGGATAGGGGCGTCATACTTGCGGACCTCTATTTCCTGCAAATCAAATAGATAGAGAAAAGTAACACTTGATTATGATAGTAGAGGGATCTTGCTATAAGCCTACCAAATATGAAAAGATTTCTGTGGTGGAAATTATTAATAAATGGCCTTCAAAGTTGATACTGTGCAATGTGGGATTGCAGAAAATTGGATGGGGGAGTCATACTTGCGGACCTCTATTTCCTGCAAATCAAATAGTTAGAAAAAATGTAACACTTGATTATGATAAAAGAGGGATTCTACTATAAGCCCACCAAATATGAAAAGATTCTGTGGTGGAAATATTTAATAAATGCCCTTCAAAGTTGATACTGTCCAATGTGTGAATGCAGAAAATTGGATAGGGGCGTCATACTTGCGGACCTCTATTTCCTGCAAATATAAGATAGAGAAAAGTAACACTTGATTATGATGGTAGAGGGATCTTACTATAAGTCCACCAAATATGAAAAGATTTCTGTGGTGGAAATTATTAATAAATGGCCTTCAAAGTTGATACTGTGCAATGTTGGATTGCAGAAAATTGGATGGGGGCGTCATACTTGAGGACCTCTATTTCCTGCAAATCAAATAGTTAGAGAAAAGTAACAATTGATTATGATAGTAGAGGGATCTTAGTATAAGGATACCAAATATGAAAAGATTCTGTGTGCGGAAATTTTTAATAAATGGCCTTCAAAGTTGATACTGTGCAATGTGGGATTGCAGAAAATTGGATGAGGGCGTCATACTTGAGGACCTCTATTTCCTGCAAATCAAATAGTTAGAGAAAAGTAACACTTGATTATGATAGAAGAGGGATCTTGCAAAAAGCCGACCAAATATAAAAAGATTCTGTGGTGAAAATTTGTAATAAATGGCCTTCAAAGTTGATACTGTGCAATGTGGGAATGCAGAAAATTGGATGGGGGCGTCATACTTGCGAACCTCTATTTCCTGCAAATCAAATAGTTACAAAAAATGTAACACTTGATTATGATAGTAGAGGGATCCTACTATAAGCCCACCAAATATGAAAAGATTTCTGTGGTGGAAATTATTAATAAATGGCCTTCAAAGTTGATACTGTGCAATGTGGGATTGCAGAAAATTGGATGAGGGCGTCATACTTGAGGACCTCTATTTCCTGCAAATCAAATAGATAGAGAAAAGTAACACTTGATTATGATAGTAGAGGGATCTTGCTATAAGCCTACCAAATATGAAAAGATTTCTGTGGTGGAAATTATTAATAAATGGCCTTCAAAGTTGATACTGTGCAATGTGGGATTGCAGAAAATTGGATGGGGGAGTCATACTTGCGGACCTCTATTTCCTGCAAATCAAATAGTTAGAAAAAATGTAACACTTGATTATGATAAAAGAGGGATTCTACTATAAGCCCACCAAATATGAAAAGATTCTGTGGTGGAAATATTTAATAAATGCCCTTCAAAGTTGATACTGTCCAATGTGTGAATGCAGAAAATTGGATAGGGGCGTCATACTTGCGGACCTCTATTTCCTGCAAATCAAAAAGATAGAGAAAAGTAACACTTGATTATGATGGTAGAGGGATCTTACTATAAGTCCACCAAATATGAAAAGATTTCTGTGGTGGAAATTATTAATAAATGGCCTTCAAAGTTGATACTGTGCAATGTTGGATTGCAGAAAATTGGATGGGGGCGTCATACTTGAGGACCTCTATTTCCTGCAAATCAAATAGTTAGAGAAAAGTAACAATTGATTATGATAGTAGAGGGATCTTAGTATAAGGATACCAAATATGAAAAGATTCTGTGTGCGGAAATTTTTAATAAATGGCCTTCAAAGTTGATACTGTGCAATGTGGGATTGCAGAAAATTGGATGAGGGCGTCATACTTGAGGACCTCTATTTCCTGCAAATCAAATAGTTAGAGAAAAGTAACACTTGATTATGATAGAAGAGGGATCTTGCAAAAAGCCGACCAAATATAAAAAGATTCTGTGGTGAAAATTTGTAATAAATGGCCTTCAAAGTTGATACTGTGCAATGTGGGAATGCAGAAAATTGGATGGGGGCGTCATACTTGCGAACCTCTATTTCCTGCAAATCAAATAGTTACAAAAAATGTAACATTTGATTATGATAGTAGAGGGATCCTACTATAAGCCCACCAAATATGAAAAGATTTCTGTGGTGAAAATTATTAATAAATGGCCTTCAAAGTTGATACTGTGCAATGTGGGATTGCAGAAAATTGGATGAGGGCGTCATACTTGAGGACCTCTATTTCCTGCAAATCAAATAGTTAGAAAAAATGTAACACTTGATTATGATAGTAGAGGGATCCTACTATAAGCCCACCAAATATGAAGAGATTTCTTGGTGAAAATTTTTAATAAATGGCCTTCAAAGTTGATACTGTGCAATGTGGGAATGCAGAAAATTGGATGGGGGCGTCATACTTGCGGACCTCTATTTCCTGCAAATCAAATAGTTACAAAAAATATAACACTTGATTATGATAGGAGAGGGATCCTACTATAAGCCCACCAAATATGAAAAGATTCTGTGGTGTAAATATTTAATAAATGGCCTTCAAAGTTGATACTGTCCAATGTGTGAATGCAGAAAATTGGATAGGGGCGTCATACTTGCGGACCTCTATTTCCTGCAAATCAAAAAGATAGAGAAAAGTAACACTTGATTATGATGTTAGAGGGATCTTACTATAAGTCCACCAAATATGAAAAGATTTCTGTGGTGGAAATTATTAATAAATGGCCTTCAAAGTTGATACTGTGCAATGTTGGATTGCAGAAAATTGGATGGGGGCGTCATACTTGAGGACCTCTATTTCCTGCAAATCAAATAGTTAGAGAAAAGTAACAATTGATTATGATAGTAGAGGGATCTTTGTATAAGGATACCAAATATGAAAAGATTCTGTGTGCGGAAATTTTTAATAAATGGCCTTCAAAGTTGATACTGTGCAATGTGGGATTGCAGAAAATTGGATGGGGGCGTCATACTTGAGGACCTCTATTTCCTGCAAATCAAATAGTTAGAGAAAAGTAACACTTGATTATGATAGTAGAGGGATCTTGCAATAAGCCTACCAGATATGAAAAGATTCTGTGGTGGAAATGTTTAATAAATGGCCTTCAAAGTTGATACTGTGCAATGTGGGATTGCAGAAAATTGGATGAGGGCGTCATACTTGAGGACCTCTATTTCCTGCAAATGAAATAGTTCGAGAAAAGTAACACTTGATTATGATAGTAGAGGGATCTTACTATAAGACTACCAAATATGAAAAGATTCTGTAGTGGAAATTTGTAATAAATGGCCTTCAAAGTTGATACTGTGCAATGTGGGAATGCAGAAAATTTGATGGGGGTGTCATATTGCGGACCTCTATTTCCTGCAAATCAAATAGTTAGAAAAAATGTAACACTCGATTATGATAGTAGCGGGATCTTAGTATAAGGCTACCAAATATGAAAAGATTCTGTGGTGTGAATTATTAATAAATGGCCTTCAAAGTTGATACTGTGCAATGTGGGATTGCAGAAAATTGGATGGGGGCGTCATACTTGAGGACCTCTATTTCCTGCAAATCAAATAGTTAGAGAAAAGTAACACTTGATTATGATAGAAGAGGGATCTTGCAATAAGCCTACCAAATATGAAGAGATTCTGTGGTGGAAATGTTTAATAAATGGCCTTCAAATTTGATACTGTGCAATGTGGGATTGCAGAAAATTGGATGGAGGCGTCATACTTGAGGACCTCTATATCCTGCAAATCAAATAGTTACAGAAAAGTAACACTTGATTATGATAGTAGAGGGATCTTACTATAAGGCTACCAAATATGAAAAGATTCTGTGGTGGAAATTTTTAATAAATGGCCTTCAAAGTTGATACTGTGCAATGTGGGATTGCAGAAAATTGGATGGGGGCGTCGAACTTGAGGACCTCTACTTCCTGCAAATCAAATAGTTAGAGAAAAGTAACACTTGATTATGATAGTAGAGGGATCTTACTATAAGCCCACCAAATATGAAAAGATTTCTGTGGTGGAAATTATTAATAAATGGCCTTCAAAGTTGATACTGTGCAATGTTGGATTGCAGAAAATTGGATGGGGGCGTCATACTTGAGGACCTCTATTTCCTGCAAATCAAATAGTTAGAGAAAAGTAACAATTGATTATGATAGTAGAGGGACCTTTGTATAAGGATACCAAATATGAAAAGATTCTGTGTGCGGAAATTTTTAATAAATGGCCTTCAAAGTTGATACTGTGCAATGTGGGATTGCAGAAAATTGGATGAGGGCGTCATACTTGAGGACCTCTATTTCCTGCAAATCAAATAGTTAGAGAAAAGTAACACTTGATTATGATAGTAGAGGGATCTTACTATAAGCCCACCAAATATGAAGAGATTTCTTGGTGAAAAGTTTTAATAAATGGCCTTCAAAGTTGATACTGTGCAATTTGGGAATGCAGAAAATTGGATGGGGCGTCATACTTGCGGACCTCTATTTCCTGCAAATCAAATAGTTAGAAAAAATGTAACACTTGATTATGATAGGAGAAGAATCCTACTATAAGCCCACCAAATATGAAAAGATTCTGTGGTGTAAATATTTAATAAATGGCCTTCAAAGTTGATACTGTCCAATGTGTGAATGCAGAAAATTGGATAGGGGCGTCATACTTGCGGACCTCTATTTCCTGCAAATCAAATAGATAGCGAAAAGTAACACTTGATTATGATAGTAGAGGGATCTTACTATAAGGCCACCAAATATGAAAAGATTTCTGTGGTGGAAATTATTAATAAATGGCCTTCAAAGTTGATACTGTGCAATTTGGGAATGCAGAAAATTGGATGGGGCGTCATACTTGCGGACCTCTATTTCCTGCAAATCAAATAGTTAGAAAAAATGTAACACTTGATTATGATAGGAGAAGAATCCTTCTATAAGCCCACCAAATATGAAAAGATTCTGTGGTGTAAATATTTAATAAATGGCCTTCAAAGTTGATACTGTCCAATGTGTGAATGCAGAAAATTGGATAGGGAGGTCATACTTGCGGACCTCTATTTCCTGCAAATCAAATAGATAGCGAAAAGTAACACTTGATTATGATAGTAGAGGGATCTTACTATAAGCCCACCAAATATGAAAAGATTTCTGTGGTGGAAATTATTAATAAATGGCCTTCAAAGTTGATACTGTGCAATGTGGGATTGCAGAAAATTGGATGGGGGCGTCATACTTGAGGACCTCTATTTCCTGCAAATCAAATAGTTAGAGAAAAGTAACAATTGATTATGATAGTAGAGGGATCTTAGTATAAGGCTATTAAATATGAAAAGATTCTGTGTGCGGAAATTTTTAATAAATGGCCTTCAAAGTTGATACTGTGCAATGTGCGATTGCAGAAAATTGGATGGGGGCGTCATACTTGAGGACCTCTATTTCCTGCAAATCAAATAGTCAGAGAAAAGTAACACTTGATTCTGATAGTAGAGGGATCTTGCAATAAGCCTTCCAAATATGAAAAGATTCTGTGGTGAATATGTTTAATAAATGGCCTTCAAAGTTGATACTGTGCAATGTGGGATTGCAGAAAATTGGATGAGGGCGTCATACTTGAGGACCTCTATTTCCTGCAAATCAAATAGTCAGAGAAAAGTAACACTTGATTCTAATAGTAGAGGGATCTTGCAATAAGCCTTCCAAATATGAAAAGATTCTGTGGTGGAAATGTTTAATAAATGGCCTTCAAAGTTGATACTGTGCAATGTGGGATTGCAGAAAATTGGATGAGGGCGTCATACTTGAGGACCTCTATTTCCTGCAAATCAAATAGTTAGAAAAAATGTAACACTTGATTATGATAGTAGAGGGATCCTACTATAAGCCCACCAAATATGAAGAGATTTCTTGGTGAAAATTTTTAATAAATGGCCTTCAAAGTTGATACTGTGCAATGTGGGAATGCAGAAAATTGGATGGGGGCGTCATACTTGCGGACCTCTATTTCCTGCAAATCAAATAGTTACAAAAAATATAACACTTGATTATGATAGTAGAGGGATCCTACTATAAGCCCACCAAATATGAAAAGATTCTGTGGTGTAAATATTTAATAAATGGCCTTCAAAGTTGATACTGTGCAATGTTGGATTGCAGAAAATTGGATGGGGGCGTCATACTTGAGGACCTCTATTTCCTGCAAATCAAAAAGATAGAGAAAAGTAACACTTGATTATGATGTAAGAGGGATCTTACTATAAGTCCACCAAATATGAAAAGATTTCTGTGGTGGAAATTATTAATAAATGGCCTTCAAAGTTGATACTGTGCAATGTTGGATTGCAGAAAATTGGATGGGGGCGTCATACTTGAGGACCTCTATTTCCTGCAAATCAAATAGTTAGAGAAAAGTAACAATTGATTATGATAGTAGAGGGATCTTTGTATAAGGATACCAAATATGAAAAGATTCTGTGTGCGGAAATTTTTAATAAATGGCCTTCAAAGTTGATACTGTGCAATGTGGGATTGCAGAAAATTGGATGGGGGCGTCATACTTGAGGACCTCTATTTCCTGCAAATCAAATAGTCAGAGAAAAGTAACACTTGATTCTAATAGTAGAGGGATCTTGCAATAAGCCTTCCAAAAATGAAAAGATTCTGTGGTGGAAATGTTTAATAAATGGCCTTCAAAGTTGATACTGTGCAATGTGCGATTGCAGAAAATTGGATGGGGGCGTCATACTTGAGGACCTCTATTTCCTGCAAATCAAATAGTCAGAGAAAAGTACACTTGATTCTGATAGTAGAGGGATCTTGCAATACGCCTTCCAAATATGAAAAGATTCTGTGGTGGAAATGTTTAATAAATGGCCTTCAAAGTTGATACTGTGCAATGTGGGATTGCAGAAAATTGGATGAGGGCGTCATACTTGAGGACCTCTATTTCCTGCAAATCAAATAGTTAGAAAAAATGTAACACTTGATTATGATAGTAGAGGGATCCTACTATAAGCCCACCAAATATGAAGAGATTTCTTGGTGAAAATTTTTAATAAATGGCCTTCAAAGTTGATACTGTGCAATGTGGGAATGCAGAAAATTGGATGGGGGCGTCATATTTGCGGACCTCTATTTCCTGCAAATCAAATAGTTACAAAAAATATAACACTTGATTATGATAGTAGAGGGATCCTACTATAAGCCCACCAAATATGAAAAGATTCTGTGGTGTAAATATTTAATAAATGGCCTTCAAAGTTGATACTGTCCAATGTGTGAATGCAGAAAATTGGATAGGGGCGTCATACTTGCGGACCTCTATTTCCTGCAAATCAAAAAGATAGAGAAAAAAAACACTTGATTATGATGTTAGAGGGATCTTACTATAAGTCCACCAAATATGAAAAGATTTCTGTGGTGGAAATTATTAATAAATGGCCTTCAAAGTTGATACTGTGCAATGTTGGATTGCAGAAAATTGGATGGGGGCGTCATACTTGAGGACCTCTATTTCCTGCAAATCAAATAGTTAGAGAAAAGTAACAATTGATTATGATAGTAGAGGGATCTTTGTATAAGGATACCAAATATGAAAAGATTCTGTGGTGGAAATTTTTAAAAAATGGCCTTCAAAGTTGATACTGTGCAATGTGGGATTGCAGAAAATTGGATGGGGGCGTCATACTTGAGGACCTCTATTTCCTGCAAATCAAATAGTTAGAGAAAAGTAACAATTGATTATGATAGTAGAGGGATCTTGCAATAAGCCTACCAAATATGAAGAGATTCTGTGGTGGAAATGTTTAATAAATGGCCTTCAAAGTTGATACTGTGCAATGTGGGATTGCAGAAAATTGGATGGAGGCGTCATACTTGAGGACCTCTATATCCTGCAAATCAAATAGTTAGAGAAAAGTAACACTTGATTATGATAGTAGAGGGATCTTACTATAAGGCTACCAAATATGAAAAGATTCTGTGGTGGAAATTTTTAATAAATGGCCTTCAAAGTTGATACTGTGCAATGTGGGATTGCAGAAAATTGGATTGGGGCGTCATACTTGAGGACCTCTACTTCCTGCAAATCAAATAGTTAGAGAAAAGTAACACTTGATTATGATAGTAGAGAGATCTTGCAATAAGCCTACCAAATATGAAGAGATTCTGTGGTGGAAATGTTTAATAAATGGCCTTCAAATTTGATACTGTGCAATGTGGGATTGCAGAAAATTGGATGGAGGCGTCATACTTGAGGACCTCTATTTCCTGCAAATCAAATAGTTAGAGAAAAGTAACACTTGATTATGATAGTAGAGGGATCTAACTATAAGGCTACCAAATATGAAAAGATTCTGTGGTGGAAATTTTTAATAAATGGCCTTCAAAGTTGATACTGTGCAATGTGGGATTGCAGAAAATTGGATGGGGGCGTCATACTTGAGGACCTCTATTTCCTGCAAATCAAATAGTTAGAGAAAAGTAACACTTGATTATGATAGTAGAGGGATCTTGAAAAAAGCCTACCAAATATGAAAAGATTCTGTGGTGGAAATTTTTAATAAATGGCCTTCAAAGTTGATACTGTGCAATGTGGGAATGCAGAAAATTGGATGGGGGCGTCATACTTGCGGACCTCTATTTCCTGCAAATCAAGTAGATAGAGAAAAGAAACACTTGATTATGATAGAAGAGGGATGCTACTATAAGCCCACCAAATATGAAAAGATTCTGTGGTGTAAATATTTAATAAATGGCCTTCAAAGTTGATACTGTCCAATGTGTGAATGCAGAAAATTGGATAGGGGCGTCATACTTGCGGACCTCTATTTCCTGCAAATCAAATAGATAGAGAAAAGTAACACTTGATTATGATAGTAGAGGGATCTTGCTATAAGCCTACCAAATATGAAAAGATTTCTGTGGTGGAAATTATTAATAAATGGCCTTCAAAGTTGATACTGTGCAATGTGGGATTGCAGAAAATTGGATGGGGGAGTCATACTTGCGGACCTCTATTTCCTGCAAATCAAATAGTTAGAAAAAATGTAACACTTGATTATGATAAAAGAGGGATTCTACTATAAGCCCACCAAATATGAAAAGATTCTGTGGTGGAAATATTTAATAAATGCCCTTCAAAGTTGATACTGTCCAATGTGTGAATGCAGAAAATTGGATAGGGGCGTCATACTTGCGGACCTCTATTTCCTGCAAATATAAGATAGAGAAAAGTAACACTTGATTATGATGGTAGAGGGATCTTACTATAAGTCCACCAAATATGAAAAGATTTCTGTGGTGGAAATTATTAATAAATGGCCTTCAAAGTTGATACTGTGCAATGTTGGATTGCAGAAAATTGGATGGGGGCGTCATACTTGAGGACCTCTATTTCCTGCAAATCAAATAGTTAGAGAAAAGTAACAATTGATTATGATAGTAGAGGGATCTTAGTATAAGGATACCAAATATGAAAAGATTCTGTGTGCGGAAATTTTTAATAAATGGCCTTCAAAGTTGATACTGTGCAATGTGGGATTGCAGAAAATTGGATGAGGGCGTCATACTTGAGGACCTCTATTTCCTGCAAATCAAATAGTTAGAGAAAAGTAACACTTGATTATGATAGAAGAGGGATCTTGCAAAAAGCCGACCAAATATAAAAAGATTCTGTGGTGAAAATTTGTAATAAATGGCCTTCAAAGTTGATACTGTGCAATGTGGGAATGCAGAAAATTGGATGGGGGCGTCATACTTGCGAACCTCTATTTCCTGCAAATCAAATAGTTACAAAAAATGTAACACTTGATTATGATAGTAGAGGGATCCTACTATAAGCCCACCAAATATGAAAAGATTTCTGTGGTGGAAATTATTAATAAATGGCCTTCAAAGTTGATACTGTGCAATGTGGGATTGCAGAAAATTGGATGAGGGCGTCATACTTGAGGACCTCTATTTCCTGCAAATCAAATAGATAGAGAAAAGTAACACTTGATTATGATAGTAGAGGGATCTTGCTATAAGCCTACCAAATATGAAAAGATTTCTGTGGTGGAAATTATTAATAAATGGCCTTCAAAGTTGATACTGTGCAATGTGGGATTGCAGAAAATTGGATGGGGGAGTCATACTTGCGGACCTCTATTTCCTGCAAATCAAATAGTTAGAAAAAATGTAACACTTGATTATGATAAAAGAGGGATTCTACTATAAGCCCACCAAATATGAAAAGATTCTGTGGTGGAAATATTTAATAAATGCCCTTCAAAGTTGATACTGTCCAATGTGTGAATGCAGAAAATTGGATAGGGGCGTCATACTTGCGGACCTCTATTTCCTGCAAATCAAAAAGATAGAGAAAAGTAACACTTGATTATGATGGTAGAGGGATCTTACTATAAGTCCACCAAATATGAAAAGATTTCTGTGGTGGAAATTATTAATAAATGGCCTTCAAAGTTGATACTGTGCAATGTTGGATTGCAGAAAATTGGATGGGGGCGTCATACTTGAGGACCTCTATTTCCTGCAAATCAAATAGTTAGAGAAAAGTAACAATTGATTATGATAGTAGAGGGATCTTAGTATAAGGATACCAAATATGAAAAGATTCTGTGTGCGGAAATTTTTAATAAATGGCCTTCAAAGTTGATACTGTGCAATGTGGGATTGCAGAAAATTGGATGAGGGCGTCATACTTGAGGACCTCTATTTCCTGCAAATCAAATAGTTAGAGAAAAGTAACACTTGATTATGATAGAAGAGGGATCTTGCAAAAAGCCGACCAAATATAAAAAGATTCTGTGGTGAAAATTTGTAATAAATGGCCTTCAAAGTTGATACTGTGCAATGTGGGAATGCAGAAAATTGGATGGGGGCGTCATACTTGCGAACCTCTATTTCCTGCAAATCAAATAGTTACAAAAAATGTAACATTTGATTATGATAGTAGAGGGATCCTACTATAAGCCCACCAAATATGAAAAGATTTCTGTGGTGAAAATTATTAATAAATGGCCTTCAAAGTTGATACTGTGCAATGTGGGATTGCAGAAAATTGGATGAGGGCGTCATACTTGAGGACCTCTATTTCCTGCAAATCAAATAGTTAGAAAAAATGTAACACTTGATTATGATAGTAGAGGGATCCTACTATAAGCCCACCAAATATGAAGAGATTTCTTGGTGAAAATTTTTAATAAATGGCCTTCAAAGTTGATACTGTGCAATGTGGGAATGCAGAAAATTGGATGGGGGCGTCATACTTGCGGACCTCTATTTCCTGCAAATCAAATAGTTACAAAAAATATAACACTTGATTATGATAGGAGAGGGATCCTACTATAAGCCCACCAAATATGAAAAGATTCTGTGGTGTAAATATTTAATAAATGGCCTTCAAAGTTGATACTGTCCAATGTGTGAATGCAGAAAATTGGATAGGGGCGTCATACTTGCGGACCTCTATTTCCTGCAAATCAAAAAGATAGAGAAAAGTAACACTTGATTATGATGTTAGAGGGATCTTACTATAAGTCCACCAAATATGAAAAGATTTCTGTGGTGGAAATTATTAATAAATGGCCTTCAAAGTTGATACTGTGCAATGTTGGATTGCAGAAAATTGGATGGGGGCGTCATACTTGAGGACCTCTATTTCCTGCAAATCAAATAGTTAGAGAAAAGTAACAATTGATTATGATAGTAGAGGGATCTTTGTATAAGGATACCAAATATGAAAAGATTCTGTGTGCGGAAATTTTTAATAAATGGCCTTCAAAGTTGATACTGTGCAATGTGGGATTGCAGAAAATTGGATGGGGGCGTCATACTTGAGGACCTCTATTTCCTGCAAATCAAATAGTTAGAGAAAAGTAACACTTGATTATGATAGTAGAGGGATCTTGCAATAAGCCTACCAGATATGAAAAGATTCTGTGGTGG
This sequence comes from Gymnothorax reevesii, assembly GCA_029721435.1. NCBI lineage: Eukaryota > Metazoa > Chordata > Actinopteri > Anguilliformes > Muraenidae > Gymnothorax > Gymnothorax reevesii. The sequence goes on along the minus strand of CM056577.1, from coordinate 13,308,741 downwards.
AAATGTTTAATAAATGGCCTTCAAAGTTGATACTGTGCAATGTGGGATTGCAGAAAATTGGATGAGGGCGTCATACTTGAGGACCTCTATTTCCTGCAAATCAAATAGTTAGAGAAAAGTAACACTTGATTATGATAGTAGAGGGATCCTACTATAAGCCCACCAAATATGAAGAGATTTCTTGGTGAAAATTTTTAATAAATGGCCTTCAAAGTTGATACTGTGCAATTTGGGAATGCAGAAAATTGGATGGGGGCGTCATACTTGCGGACCTCTATTTCCTGCAAATCAAATAGTTAGAAAAAATGTAACACTTGATTATGATAGGAGAAGGATCCTACTATAAGCCCACCAAATATGAAAAGATTCTGTGGTGTAAATATTTAATAAATGGCCTTCAAAGTTGATACTGTCCAATGTGTGAATGCAGAAAATTGGATAGGGGCGTCATACTTGCGGACCTCTATTTCCTGCAAATCAAATAGATAGCAAAAAGTAACACTTGATTATGATAGTAGAGGGATCTTACTATAAGCCCACCAAATATGAAAAGATTTCTGTGGTGGAAATTATTAATAAATGGCCTTCAAAGTTGATACTGTGCAATGTGGGATTGCAGAAAATTGGATGGGGGCGTCATACTTGAGGACCTCTATTTCCTGCAAATCAAATAGTTAGAGAAAAGTAACAATTGATTAGGATACTAGAGGGATCTTAGTATAAGGCTATTAAATATGAAAAGATTCTGTGTGCGGGAATTTTTAATAAATGGCCTTCAAAATTGATACTGTGCAATGTGCGATTGCAGAAAATTGGATGGGGGCGTCATACTTGAGGACCGCTATTTCCTGCAAATCAAATAGTTAGAGAAAAGTAACACTTGATTCTGATAGTAGAGGGATCTTGCAATAAGCCTACCAGATATGAAAAGATTCTGTGGTGGAAATGTTTAATAAATGGCCTTCAAAGTTGATACTGTGCAATGTGGGATTGCAGAAAATTGGATGAGGGCGTCATACTTGAGGACCTCTATTTCCTGCAAATCAAATAGTTAGAGTAAAGTAACACTTGATTATGATAGTAGAGGGATCTTACTATAAGCCCACCAAATATGAAGAGATTTCTTGGTGAAAATTTTTAATAAATGGCCTTCAAAGTTGATACTGTGCAATTTGGGAATGCAGAAAATTGGATGGGGGCGTCATACTTGCGGACCTCTATTTCCTGCAAATCAATAGTTAGAAAAAATGTAACACTTGATTATGATAGGAGAAGGATCCTACTATAAGCCCACCAAATATGAAAAGATTCTGTGGTGTAAATATTTAATAAATGGCCTTCAAAGTTGATACTGTCCAATGTGTGAATGCAGAAAATTGGATAGGGGCGTCATACTTGCGGACCTCTATTTCCTGCAAATCAAATAGATAGCAAAAAGTAACACTTGATTATGATAGTAGAGGGATCTTACTATAAGCCCACCAAATATGAAAAGATTTCTGTGGTGGAAATTATTAATAAATGGCCTTCAAAGTTGATACTGTGCAATGTGGGATTGCAGAAAATTGGATGGGGGCGTCATACTTGAGGACCTCTATTTCCTGCAAATCAAATAGTTAGAGAAAAGTAACAATTGATTATGATACTAGAGGGATCTTAGTATAAGGCTATTAAATATGAAAAGATTCTGTGAGCGGGAATTTTTAATAAATGGCCTTCAAAATTGATACTGTGCAATGTGCGATTGCAGAAAATTGGATGGGGGCGTCATACTTGCGGACCTCTTTTTCCTGCAAATCAAATAGTTACAAAAAATGGAACACTTGATTATGATAGTAAAGGGATCCTACTATAAGCCCACTAAATATGAAAAGATTCTGTGGTGTAAATATTTAATAAATGGCCTTCAAAGTTGATACTGTCCAATGTGTGAATGCAGAAAATTGGATAGGGGCCTCATACTTGCGGACCTCTATTTCCTGCAAATCAAATAGACAGAGAAAAGTAGCACTTGATTATGAAAGTAGAGGGATCTTACTATGAGCCCACCAAATATCAAAAGATTTCTGTGGTGGAAATTATTAATAATTGGCCTTCAAAGTTGATACTGTGCAATGTGGGATTGCAGAAAATTGGATGGGGGCGTCATACTTGAGGACCTCTATTTCCTGCAAATCAAATAGTTAGAGAAAAGTAACACTTGATTATGATAGAAGAGGGATCTTGCAAAAAGCCGACCAAATATAAAAAGATTCTGTGGTGAAAATTTGTAATAAATGGCCTTCAAATTTGATACTGTGCAATGTGGGAATGCAGAAAATTGGATGGGGGCGTCATACTTGCGGACCTCTTTTTCCTGCAAATCAAATAGTTACAAAAAATGGAACACTTGATTATGATAGTAAACGGATCCTACTATAAGCCCACCAAATATGAAAAGATTCTGTGGTGTAAATATTTAATAAATGGCCTTCAAAGTTGATACTGTCCAATGTGTGAATGCAGAAAATTGGATAGGGGCCTCATACTTGCGGACCTCTATTTCCTGCAAATCAAATAGATAGAGAAAAGTAGCACTTGATTATGAAAGTAGAGGGATCTTACTATGAGCCCACCAAATATCAAAAGATTTCTGTGGTGGAAATTATTAATAAATGGCCTTCAAAGTTGATACTGTGCAATGTGGGATTGCAGAAAATTGGATGGGAGCGTCATACTTGAGGACCTCTATTTCCTGCAAATCAAATAGTTAGAGAAAAGTAACACTTGATTATGATAGAAGAGGGATCTTGCAAAAAGCCGACCAAATATAAAAAGATTCTGTGGTGAAAATTTGTAATAAATGGCCTTCAAAGTTGATACTGTGCAATGTGGGAATGCAGAAAATTGGATGGGGGCGTCATACTTGCGAACCTCTATTTCCTGCAAATCAAATAGTTACAAAAAATGTAACACTTGATTATGATAGTAGAGGGATCCTACTATAAGCCCACCCAATATGAAAAGATTCTGTGGTGTAAATATTTAATAAATGGCCTTCAAAGTTGATACTGTCCAATGTGTGAATGCAGAAAATTGGATGGGGGCGTCATACTTGAGGACCTCTATTTCCTGCAAATCAAATAGTTAGAGAAAAGTAACACTTGATTATGATAGTAGCGAGATCTTAGTATAAGGCTACCAAATATGAAAAGATTCTGTGGTGGAAATTTTTAATAAATGGCCTTCAAAGTTGATACTGTGCAATGTGGGATTGCAGAAAATTGGATGGGGGCGTCATACTTGAGGACCTCTATTTCCTGCAAATGAAATAGTTTGAGAAAAGTAACACTTGATTATGATAGTAGAGGGATCTTACTATAAGACTACTAAATATGAAAAGATTCTGTAGTGGAAATTTGTAATAAATGGCCTTCAAAGTTGATACTGTGCAATGTGGGAATGCAGAAAATTTGATGGGGGTGTCATATTGCGGACCTCTATTTCCTGCAAATCAAATAGTTAGAAAAAATGTAACACTTGATTATGATAGTAGCGGGATCTTAGTATAAGGCTACCAAATATGAAAAGATTCTGTGGTGGAAATTTTTAATAAATGGCCTTCAAAGTTGATACTGTGCAATGTGGGATTGCAGAAAATTGGATGGGGGCGTCATACTTGCGGACCTCTATTTCCTGCAAATCAAATAGTTAGAGAAAAGTAACACTTGATTATGATGGTAGAGGGATCTTACTATAAGTCCACCAAATATGAAAAGATTTCTGTGGTGGAAATTATTAATAAATGGCCTTCAAAGTTGATACTGTGCAATTTGGGAATGCAGAAAATTGGATGGGGGCGTCATACTTGAGGACCTCTATTTCCTGCAAATCAAGTAGTTAGAGAAAAGTAACAATTGATTATGATAGTAGAGGGATCTTAGTATAAGGCGATTAAATATGAAAAGATTCTGTGTGCGGGAATTTTTAATAAATGGCCTTCAAAATTGATACTGTGCAATGTGCGATTGCAGAAAATTGGATGGGGGCGTCATACTTGAGGACCGCTATTTCCTGCAAATCAAATAGTTAGAGAAAAGTAACACTTGATTCTGATAGTAGAGGGATCTTGCAATTAGCCTTCCAAATATGAAAAGATTCTGTGGTGGAAATGTTTAATAAATGGCCTTCAAAAATGATACTGTGCAATGTGGGATTGCAGAAAATTGGATGAGGGCGTCATACTTGAGGACCTCTATTTCCTGCAAATCAAATAGTTAGAAAAAATGTAACACTTGATTATGATAGTAGAGGGATCCTACTATAAGCCCACCAAATATGAAGAGATTTCTTGGCGAAAATTTTTAATAAATGGCCTTCAAATTTGATACTGTGCAATGTGGGAATGCAGAAAATTGGATGGGGGCGTCATACTTGCGGACCTCTTTTTCCTGCAAATCAAATAGTTACAAAAAATGGAACACTTGATTATGATAGTAAAGGGATCCTACTATAAGCCCACCAAATATGAAAAGATTCTGTGGTGTAAATATTTAATAAATGGCCTTCAAAGTTGATACTGTCCAATGTGTGAATGCAGAAAATTGGATAGGGGCCTCATACTTGCGGACCTCTATTTCCTGCAAATCAAATAGATAGAGAAAAGTAGCACTTGATTATGAAAGTAGAGAGATCTTACTATGAGCCCACCAAATATCAAAAGATTTCTTGGTGGAAATTATTAATAAATGGCCTTCAAAGTTGATACTGTGCAATGTGGGATTGCAGAAAATTGGATGGGGGCGTCATACTTGAGGACCTCTATTTCCTGCAAATCAAATAGATAGAGAAAAGTAACACTTAATTATGATAGAAGAGGGATCTTGCAAAAAGCCGACCAAATATAAAAAGATTCTGTGGTGAAAATTTGTAATAAATGGCCTTCAAAGTTGATACTGTGCAATGTGGGAATGCAGAAAATTGGATGGGGGCGTCATACTTGCGAACCTCTATTTCCTGCAAATCAAATAGTTACAAAAAATGTAACACTTGATTATGATAGTAGAGGGATCCTACTATAAGCCCACCAAATATGAAAAGATTCTGTGGTGTAAATATTTAATAAATGGCCTTCAAAGTTGATACTGTCCAATGTGTGAATGCAGAAAATTGGATAGGGGCGTCAAACTTGCGGACCTCTATTTCCTGCAAATCAAATAGATAGAGAAAAGTAACACTTGATTATGATAGTAGAGGGATCTTACTATAAGCCCACCAAATATGAAAAGATTTCTATGGTGGAAATTATTAATAAATGGCCTTCAAAGTTGATACTGTGCAATGTGGGATTGCAGAAAATTGGATGGGGGCGTCATACTTGAGGACCTCTATTTCCTGCAAATCAAATAGTTAGAGAAAAGTAACAATTTATTATGATAGTAGAGGGATTTTAGTATAAGGCAATTAAATATGAAAAGATTCTGTGTGCGGAAATTTTTAATAAATGGCCTTCAAATTTGATACTGTGCAATGTGCGATTGCAGAAAATTGGATGGGGGCGTCATACTTGAGGACCTCTATTTCCTGCAAATCAAATAGTTAGAGAAAAGTAACACTTGATTCTGATAGTAGAGGGATCTTGCAATAAGCCTACCAAATATGAAAAGATTCTGTGGTGGAAATGTTTAATAAATGGCCTTCAAAGTTGATACTGTGCAATGTGGGATTGCAGAAAATTGGATGAGGGCGTCATACTTGAGGACCTCTATTTCCTGCAAATCAAATAGTTAGAAAAAATTTAACACTTGATTATGATAGTAGAGGGATCCTACTATAAGCCCACCAAATATGAAGAGATTTCTTGGTGAAAATTTTTAATAAATGGCCTTCAAATTTGATACTGTGCAATGTGGGAATGCAGAAAATTGGACGGGGGCGTCATACTTGCGGACCTCTATTTCCTGCAAATCAAATAGTTAGAAAAAATGTAACACTTGATTATGATAGTAGAGGGATCCTACTATAAGCCCACCAAATATGAAAAGATTCTGTTGTGTAAATATTTAATAAATGGCCTTCAAATTTGATACTGTCCAATGTGTGAATGCAGAAAATTGGATAGGGGCGTCATACTTGCGGACCTCTATTTCCTGCAAATCAAATAGATAGAGAAAAGTAGCACTTGATTATGATAGTAGAGGGGTCTTACTATAAGCCCACCAAATATCAAAAGATTTCTGTGGTGGAAATTATTAATAAATGGCCTTCAAAGTTGATACTGTGCAATGTGGGATTGCAGAAAATTGGATGGGGGCGTCATACTTGAGGACCTCTATTTCCTGCAAATCAAATAGTTAGAGAAAAGTAACACTTGATTATGATAGTAGCGGGAGATTAGTATAAGGCTACCAAATATAAAAAGATTCTGTAGTGGAAATTTTTAATAAATGGCCTTCAAAGTTGATACTGTGCAATGCGGGATTGCAGAAAATTAGATGGGGGCGTCATACTTGAGGACCTCTATTTCCTGCAAATCAAATAGTTAGGGAAAAGTAACACTTGATTATGATAGTAGAGGGATCTTGCAATAAGCCTACCAAATATGAAGAGATTTTGTGGTGGAAATGTTTAATAAATGGCCTTCAAAGTTGATACTGTGCAATGTGGGATTGCAGAAAATTGGATGGAGGCGTCATACTTGAGGACCTCTATTTCCTGCAAATCAAATAGTTAGAGAAAAGTTACACTTGATTATGATAGTAGAGGAATCTCATTATAAGGCTACAAAATATGAAAATATTCTGTGGTGGAAATTTTTAATAAATGGCCTTCAAAGTTGATACTGTGCAATGTGGGATTGCAGAAAATTGGATGGGGGCGTCATACTTGAGGACCTCTATTTCCTGCAAATCAAATAGTTAGAGAAAACTAACACTTGATTATGATAGTAGAGGGTTCTTGCAATAAGCCTACTAAATATGAAAAGATTCTGTAGTGAAAATTTGTAATAAATGGCCTTCAAAGTTGATACTGTGCAATGCGGGATTGCAGAAAATTAGATGGGGGCGTCATACTTGAGGACCTCTATTTCCTGCAAATCAAATAGTTAGGGAAAAGTAACACTTGATTATGATAGTAGAGGGATCCTACTATAAGCCCACCAAATATGAAAAGATTCTGTGGTGTAAATATTTAATAAATGGCCTTCAAAGTTGATACTGTCCAATGTGTGAATGCAGAAAATTGGATAGGGGCGTCAAACTTGCGGACCTCTATTTCCTGCAAATCAAATAGATAGAGAAAAGTAACACGTGATTATGATAGTAGAGGGATCTTACTATAAGCCCACCAAATATGAAAAGATTTCTGTGGTGGAAATTATTAATAAATGGCCTTCAAAGTTGATACTGTGCAATGTGGGATTGCAGAAAATTGGATGGGGGCGTCATACTTGAGGACCTCTATTTCCTGCAAATCAAATAGTTAGAGAAAAGTAACACTTGATTATGATAGTAGAGGGATCTTAGTATAAGGCTACCAAATATGAAAAGATTCTGTGGTGGAGATTTTTAATAAATGGCCTTCAAAGTTGATACTGTGCAATGCGGGATTGCAGAAAATTGGATGGGGGCGTCATACTTGAGGACCTCTATTTCCTGCAAATCAAATAGTTAGAGAAAAGTAACACTTGATTATGATAGTAGAGGGATCTTACTATAAGGCTATTAAATATGAAAAGATTCTGTGTGCGGGAATTTTTAATAAATGGCCTTCAAAATTGATACTGTGCAATGTGCGATTGCAGAAAATTGGATGGGGGCGTCTTACTTGAGGACCGCTATTTCCTGCAAATCAAATAGTTAGAGAAAAGTAACACTTGATTATGATAGTAGAGGGATCTTGCAATAAGCCTTCCAAATATGAAAAGATTCTGTGGTGAAAATGTTTAATAAATGGCCTTCAAAGTTGATACTGTGCAATGTGGGATTGCAGAAAATTGGATGAGGGCGTCATACTTGAGGACCTCTATTTCCTGCAAATCAAATAGTTAGAAAAAATGTAACACTTAATTATGATAGTAGAGGGATCCTACTATAAGCCCACCAAATATGAAGAGATTTCTTGGTGAAAATTTTTAATAAATGGCCTTCAAATTTGATACTGTGCAATGTGGGAATGCAGAAAATTGGATGGGGGCGTCATACTTGAGGACCTCTATTTCCTGCAAATCAAATAGTTAGAGAAAAGTAACACTTGATTATGATAGAAGAGGGATCTTGCAAAAAGCCGACCAAATATAAAAAGATTCTGTGGTGAAAATTTATAATAAATGGCCTTCAAAGTTGATACTGTGCAATGTGGGAATGCAGAAAATTGGATGGGGGCGTCATACTTGCGAACCTCTATTTCCTGCAAATCAAATCGTTACAAAAAATGTAACACTTGATTATGATAGCAAAGGGATCCTACTATAAGCCCACCAAATATGAAAAGATTCTGTGGTGTAAATTATTAATAAATGGCCTTCAAAGTTGATACTGTGCAATGTGGGATTGCAGAAAATTGGATGGGGGCGTCATACTTGAGGACCTCTATTTCCTGCAAATCAAATAGTTAGAGAAAAGTAACACTTGATTATGATAGTGGCGAGATCTTAGTATAAGGCTACCAAATATGAAAAGATTCTGTGGTGGAAATTTGTAATAAATGGCCTTCAAAGTTGATACTGTGCAATGTGGGAATGCAGAAAATTGGATGGGGGTGTCATATTGCGGACCTCTATTTCCTGCAAATCAAATAGTTAGAGAAAAGTAACACTTGATTATGATAGTAGAGGGATCTTGCAATAAGCCTACCAAATATGAAGAGATTCTGTGGTGGAAATGTTTAATAAATGGCCTTCAAAGTTGATACTGTGCAATGTTGGATTGCAGAAAATTGGATGGAGGCGTCATACTTGAGGACCTCTATTTCCTGCAAATCAAATAGTTAGAGAAAAGTAACACTTGATTATGATAGTAGAGGGATCTTCCTATATGGCTACCAAATATGAAAAGATTCTGTGGTGGAAATTTTTAATAAATGGCCTTCAAAGTTGATACTGTGCAATGTGGGATTGCAGAAAATTGGATGGGGGCGTCATACTTGAGGACCTCTATTTCCTGCAAATCAAATAGTTAGAGAAAAGTAACACATGATTATGATAGTAGAGGGATCTTGCAAAAAGCCTACCAATTATGAAAAGATTCTGTGGTGGAAATTTTTAATAAATGGCCTTCAAAGTTGATACTGTGCAATGTGGGAATGCAGAAAATTGGATGGGGGCGTCATACTTGCGGACCTCTATTTCCTGCAAATCAAGTAGATAGAGAAAAATAACACTTGATTATGATAGTAGAGGGATCTTGCAAAAAGCCTACCAAATATGAAAAGATTCTGTGGTGGAAATTTTTAATAAATGGCCTTCAAAATTGATACTGTGCAATGTGGGAATGCAGAAAATTGGATGGGGGCGTCATACTTGCGGACCTCTATTTCCTGCAAATCAAATAGTTAGAAAAAATGTAACACTTGATTATGATAGTAGAGGGATCCTACTATAAGCCCACCAAATATGAAAAGATTCTGTTGTGTAAATATTTAATAAATGGCCTTCAAATTTGATACTGTCCAATGTGTGAATGCAGAAAATTGGATAGGGGCGTCATACTTGCGGACCTCTATTTCCTGCAAATCAAATAGATAGAGAAAAGTAGCACTTGATTATGATAGCAAAGGGATCCTACTATAAGCCCACCAAATATGAAAAGATTCTGTGGTGGAAATTATTAATAAATGGCCTTCAAAGTTGATACTGTGCAATGTGGGATTGCAGAAAATTGGATGGGGGCGTCATACTTGAGGACCTCTATTTCCTGCAAATCAAATAGTTAGAGAAAAGTAACACTTGATTATGATAGTGGCGAGATCTTAGTATAAGGCTACCAAATATGAAAAGATTCTGTGGTGGAAATTTTTAATAAATGGCCTTCAAAGTTGATACTGTGCAATGTGGGATTGCAGAAAATTGGATGGGGGCGTCATACTTGAGGACCTCTATTTCCTGCAAATGAAATAGTTCGAGAAAAGTAACACTTGATTATGATAGTAGAGGGATCTTACTATAAGACTACCAAATATGAAAAGATTCTGTAGTGGAAATTTGTAATAAATGGCCTTCAAAGTTGATACTGTGCAATGTGGGAATGCAGAAAATTTGATGGGGGTGTCATATTGCGGACCTCTATTTCCTGCAAATCAAATAGTTAGAGAAAAGTAACACTTGATTATGATAGTAGAGGGATCTTGCAATAAGCCTACCAAATATGAAGAGATTCTGTGGTGGAAATGTTTAATAAATGGCCTTCAAAGTTGATACTGTGCAATGTTGGATTGCAGAAAATTGGATGGAGGCGTCATACTTGAGGACCTCTATTTCCTGCAAATCAAATAGTTAGAGAAAAGTAACACTTGATTATGATAGTAGAGGGATCTTACTATAAGGCTACCAAATATGAAAAGATTCTGTGGTGGAAATTTTTAATAAATGGCCTTCAAAGTTGATACTGTGCAATGTGGGATTGCAGAAAATTGGATGGGGGCGTCATACTTGAGGACCTCTATTTCCTGCAAATCAAATAGTTAGAGAAAAGTAACACATGATTATGATAGTAGAGGGATCTTGCAAATAGCCTACCAATTATGAAAAGATTCTGTGGTGGAAATTTTTAATAAATGGCCTTCAAAGTTGATACTGTGCAATGTGGGAATGCAGAAAATTGGATGGGGGCGTCATACTTGCGGACCTCTATTTCCTGCAAATCAAGTAGATAGAGAAAAGTAACACTTGATTATGATAGTAGAGGGATCTTGCAAAAAGCCTACCAAATATGAAAAGATTCTGTGGTGGAAATTTTTAATAAATGGCCTTCAAAGTTGATACTGTGCAATGTGGGAATGCAGAAAATTGGATGGGGGCGTCATACTTGCGGACCTCTATTTCCTGCAAATCAAATAGTTAGAAAAAATGTAACACTTGATTATGATAGTAGAGGGATCCTACTATAAGCCCACCAAATATGAAAAGATTCTGTTGTGTAAATATTTAATAAATGGCCTTCAAATTTGATACTGTCCAATGTGTGAATGCAGAAAATTGGATAGGGGCGTCATACTTGCGGACCTCTATTTCCTGCAAATCAAATAGATAGAGAAAAGTAGCACTTGATTATGATAGTAGAGGGGTCTTACTATAAGCCCACCAAATATCAAAAGATTTCTGTGGTGGAAATTATTAATAAATGGCCTTCAAAGTTGATACTGTGCAATGTGGGATTGCAGAAAATTGGATGGGGGCGTCATACTTGAGGACCTCTATTTCCTGCAAATCAAATAGTTAGAGAAAAGTAACACTTGATTATGATAGTAGCGGGAGATTAGTATAAGGCTACCAAATATAAAAAGATTCTGTAGTGGAAATTTTTAATAAATGGCCTTCAAAGTTGATACTGTGCAATGCGGGATTGCAGAAAATTAGATGGGGGCGTCATACTTGAGGACCTCTATTTCCTGCAAATCAAATAGTTAGGGAAAAGTAACACTTGATTATGATAGTAGAGGGATCTTGCAATAAGCCTACCAAATATGAAGAGATTTTGTGGTGGAAATGTTTAATAAATGGCCTTCAAAGTTGATACTGTGCAATGTGGGATTGCAGAAAATTGGATGGAGGCGTCATACTTGAGGACCTCTATTTCCTGCAAATCAAATAGTTAGAGAAAAGTTACACTTGATTATGATAGTAGAGGAATCTCATTATAAGGCTACAAAATATGAAAAGATTCTGTGGTGGAAATTTTTAATAAATGGCCTTCAAAGTTGATACGGTGCAATGTGGGATTGCAGAAAATTGGATGGGGGCGTCATACTTGAGGACCTCTATTTCCTGCAAATCAAATAGTTAGAGAAAACTAACACTTGATTATGATAGTAGAGGGTTCTTGCAAAAAGCCTACTAAATATGAAAAGATTCTGTGGTGAAAATTTGTAATAAATGGCCTTCAAAGTTGATACTGTGCAATGTGGGAATGCAGAAAATTGGATGGGGGCGTCATACTTGTAAACCTCGATTTCCTGCAAATCAAATAGTTACAAAAAATAGAACACTTGATTATGATAGTAGAGGGATCCTACTATAAGCCCACCAAATATGAAAAGATTCTGTGGTGTAAATATTTAATAAATGGCCTTCAAAGTTGATACTGTCCAATGTGTGAATGCAGAAAATTGGATAGGGGCGTCAAACTTGCGGACCTCTATTTCCTGCAAATCAAATAGATAGAGAAAAGTAACACTTGATTATGATAGTAGAGGGATCTTACTATAAGCCCACCAAATATGAAAAGATTTCTGTGGTGGAAATTATTAATAAATGGCCTTCAAAGTTGATACTGTGCAATGTGGGATTGCAGAAAATTGGATGGGGGCGTCATACTTGAGGACCTCTATTTCCTGCAAATCAAATAGTTAGAGAAAAGTAACACTTGATTATGATAGTAGCGGGATCTTAGTATAAGGATACCAAATATGAAAAGATTCTGTGGTGGAAATTTTTAATAAATGGCCTTCAAAGTTGATACTGTGCAATGCGGGATTGCAGAAAATTGGATGGGGGCGTCATACTTGAGGACCTCTATTTCCTGCAAATCAAATAGTTAGAGAAAAGTAACACTTGATTATGATAGTAGAGGGATCTTACTATAAGGCTATTAAATATGAAAAGATTCTGTGTGCGGGAATTTTTAATAAATGGCCTTCAAAATTGATACTGTGCAATGTGCGATTGCAGAAAATTGGATGGGGGCGTCTTACTTGAGGACCGCTATTTCCTGCAAATCAAATAGTTAGAGAAAAGTAACACTTGATTCTGATAGTAGAGGGATCTTGCAATAAGCCTTCCAAATATGAAAAGATTCTGTGGTGGAAATGTTTAATAAATGGCCTTCAAAGTTGATACTGTGCAATGTGGGATTGCAGAAAATTGGATGAGGGCGTCATACTTGAGGACCTCTATTTCCTGCAAATCAAATAGTTAGAAAAAATGTAACACTTGATTATGATAGTAGAGGGATCCTACTATAAGCCCACCAAATATGAAGAGATTTCTTGGTGAAAATTTTTAATAAATGGCCTTCAAATTTGATACTGTGCAATGTGGGAATGCAGAAAATTGGATGGGGGCGTCATACTTGAGGACCTCTATTTCCTGCAAATCAAATAGTTAGAGAAAAGTAACACTTGATTATGATAGAAGAGGGATCTTGCAAAAATCCGACCAAATATAAAAAGATTCTGTGGTGAAAATTTATAATAAATGGCCTTCAAAGTTGATACTGTGCAATGTGGGAATGCAGAAAATTGGATGGGGGCGTCATACTTGCGAACCTCTATTTCCTGCAAATCAAATCGTTACAAAAAATGTAACACTTGATTATGATAGCAAAGGGATCCTACTATAAGCCCACCAAATATGAAAAGATTCTGTGGTGTAAATATTTAATAAATGGCCTTCAAAGTTGATACTGTCCAATGTGTGAATGCAGAAAATTGGATAGGGGCGTCAAACTTGCGGACCTCTATTTCCTGCAAATCAAATAGATAGAGAAAAGTAACACTTGATTATGATAGTAGAGGGATCTTACTATAAGCCCACCAAATATGAAAAGATTTCTGTGGTGGAAATTATTAATAAATGGCCTTCAAAGTTGATACTGTGCAATGTGGGATTGCAGAAAATTGGATGGGGGCGTCATACTTGAGGACCTCTATTTCCTGCAAATCAAATAGTTAGAAAAAATGTAACACTTGATTATGATAGGAGAAGAATCCTACTATAAGCCCACCAAATATGAAAAGATTCTGTGGTGTAAATATTTAATAAATGGCCTTCAAAGTTGATACTGTCCAATGTGTGAATGCAGAAAATTGGATAGGGGCGTCATACTTGTAAACCTCGATTTCCTGCAAATCAAATAGTTACAAAAAATAGAACACTTGATTATGATAGTAGAGGGATCCTACTATAAGCCCACCAAATATGAAAAGATTCTGTGGTGTAAATATTTAATAAATGGCCTTCAAAGTTGATACTGTCCAATGTGTGAATGCAGAAAATTGGATAGGGGCGTCAAACTTGCGGACCTCTATTTCCTGCAAATCAAATAGATAGAGAAAAGTAACACTTGATTATGATAGTAGAGGGATCTTACTATAAGCCCACCAAATATGAAAAGATTTCTGTGGTGGAAATTATTAATAAATGGCCTTCAAAGTTGATACTGTGCAATGTGGGATTGCAGAAAATTGGATGGGGGCGTCATACTTGAGGACCTCTATTTCCTGCAAATCAAATAGTTAGAGAAAAGTAACACTTGATTATGATAGTAGCGGGATCTTAGTATAAGGATACCAAATATGAAAAGATTCTGTGGTGGAAATTTTTAATAAATGGCCTTCAAAGTTGATACTGTGCAATGCGGGATTGCAGAAAATTGGATGGGGGCGTCATACTTGAGGACCTCTATTTCCTGCAAATCAAATAGTTAGAGAAAAGTAACACTTGATTATGATAGTAGAGGGATCTTACTATAAGGCTATTAAATATGAAAAGATTCTGTGTGCGGGAATTTTTAATAAATGGCCTTCAAAATTGATACTGTGCAATGTGCGATTGCAGAAAATTGGATGGGGGCGTCTTACTTGAGGACCGCTATTTCCTGCAAATCAAATAGTTAGAGAAAAGTAACACTTGATTCTGATAGTAGAGGGATCTTGCAATAAGCCTTCCAAATATGAAAAGATTCTGTGGTGGAAATGTTTAATAAATGGCCTTCAAAGTTGATACTGTGCAATGTGGGATTGCAGAAAATTGGATGAGGGCGTCATACTTGAGGACCTCTATTTCCTGCAAATCAAATAGTTAGAAAAAATGTAACACTTGATTATGATAGTAGAGGGATCCTACTATAAGCCCACCAAATATGAAGAGATTTCTTGGTGAAAATTTTTAATAAATGGCCTTCAAATTTGATACTGTGCAATGTGGGAATGCAGAAAATTGGATGGGGGCGTCATACTTGAGGACCTCTATTTCCTGCAAATCAAATAGTTAGAGAAAAGTAACACTTGATTATGATAGAAGAGGGATCTTGCAAAAATCCGACCAAATATAAAAAGATTCTGTGGTGAAAATTTATAATAAATGGCCTTCAAAGTTGATACTGTGCAATGTGGGAATGCAGAAAATTGGATGGGGGCGTCATACTTGCGAACCTCTATTTCCTGCAAATCAAATCGTTACAAAAAATGTAACACTTGATTATGATAGCAAAGGGATCCTACTATAAGCCCACCAAATATGAAAAGATTCTGTGGTGTAAATATTTAATAAATGGCCTTCAAAGTTGATACTGTCCAATGTGTGAATGCAGAAAATTGGATAGGGGCGTCAAACTTGCGGACCTCTATTTCCTGCAAATCAAATAGATAGAGAAAAGTAACACTTGATTATGATAGTAGAGGGATCTTACTATAAGCCCACCAAATATGAAAAGATTTCTGTGGTGGAAATTATTAATAAATGGCCTTCAAAGTTGATACTGTGCAATGTGGGATTGCAGAAAATTGGATGGGGGCGTCATACTTGAGGACCTCTATTTCCTGCAAATCAAATAGTTAGAGAAAAGTAACACTTGATTATGATAGTAGCGAGATCTTAGTATAAGGCTACCAAATATGAAAAGATTCTGTGGTGGAAATTTTTAATAAATGGCCTTCAAAGTTGATACTGTGCAATGTGGGATTGCAGAAAATTGGATGGGGGCGTCATACTTGAGGACCTCTATTTCCTGCAAATGAAATAGTTCGAGAAAAGTAACACTTGATTATGATAGTAGAGGGATCTTACTATAAGACTACCAAATATGAAAAGATTCTGTAGTGGAAATTTGTAATAAATGGCCTTCAAAGTTGATACTGTGCAATGTGGGAATGCAGAAAATTTGATGGGGGTGTCATATTGCGGACCTCTATTTCCTGCAAATCAAATAGTTAGAAAAAATGTAACACTCGATTATGATAGTAGCGGGATCTTAGTATAAGGCTACCAAATATGAAAAGATTCTGTGGTGGAAATTATTAATAAATGGCCTTCAAAGTTGATACTGTGCAATGTGGGATTGCAGAAAATTGGATGGGGGCGTCATACTTGAGGACCTCTATTTCCTGCAAATCAAATAGTTAGAGAAAAGTAACACTTGATTATGATAGAAGAGGGATCTTGCAATAAGCCTACCAAATATGAAGAGATTCTGTGGTGGAAATGTTTAATAAATGGCCTTCAAAGTTGATACTGTGCAATGTGGGATTGCAGAAAATTGGATGGAGGCGTCATACTTGAGGACCTCTATATCCTGCAAATCAAATAGTTACAGAAAAGTAACACTTGATTATGATAGTAGAGGGATCTTACTATAAGGCTACCAAATATGAAAAGATTCTGTGGTGGAAATTTTTAATAAATGGCCTTCAAAGTTGATACTGTGCAATGTGGGATTGCAGAAAATTGGATGGGGGCGTCGAACTTGAGGACCTCTACTTCCTGCAAATCAAATAGTTAGAGAAAAGTAACACTTGATTATGATAGTAGAGGGATCTTACTATAAGCCCACCAAATATGAAAAGATTTCTGTGGTGGAAATTATTAATAAATGGCCTTCAAAGTTGATACTGTGCAATGTTGGATTGCAGAAAATTGGATGGGGGCGTCATACTTGAGGACCTCTATTTCCTGCAAATCAAATAGTTAGAGAAAAGTAACAATTGATTATGATAGTAGAGGGACCTTTGTATAAGGATACCAAATATGAAAAGATTCTGTGTGCGGAAATTTTTAATAAATGGCCTTCAAAGTTGATACTGTGCAATGTGGGATTGCAGAAAATTGGATGAGGGCGTCATACTTGAGGACCTCTATTTCCTGCAAATCAAATAGTTAGAGAAAAGTAACACTTGATTATGATAGTAGAGGGATCTTACTATAAGCCCACCAAATATGAAGAGATTTCTTGGTGAAAAGTTTTAATAAATGGCCTTCAAAGTTGATACTGTGCAATTTGGGAATGCAGAAAATTGGATGGGGCGTCATACTTGCGGACCTCTATTTCCTGCAAATCAAATAGTTAGAAAAAATGTAACACTTGATTATGATAGGAGAAGAATCCTACTATAAGCCCACCAAATATGAAAAGATTCTGTGGTGTAAATATTTAATAAATGGCCTTCAAAGTTGATACTGTCCAATGTGTGAATGCAGAAAATTGGATAGGGGCGTCATACTTGCGGACCTCTATTTCCTGCAAATCAAATAGATAGCGAAAAGTAACACTTGATTATGATAGTAGAGGGATCTTACTATAAGCCCACCAAATATGAAAAGATTTCTGTGGTGGAAATTATTAATAAATGGCCTTCAAAGTTGATACTGTGCAATTTGGGAATGCAGAAAATTGGATGGGGCGTCATACTTGCGGACCTCTATTTCCTGCAAATCAAATAGTTAGAAAAAATGTAACACTTGATTATGATAGGAGAAGAATCCTACTATAAGCCCACCAAATATGAAAAGATTCTGTGGTGTAAATATTTAATAAATGGCCTTCAAAGTTGATACTGTCCAATGTGTGAATGCAGAAAATTGGATAGGGAGGTCATACTTGCGGACCTCTATTTCCTGCAAATCAAATAGATAGCGAAAAGTAACACTTGATTATGATAGTAGAGGGATCTTACTATAAGCCCACCAAATATGAAAAGATTTCTGTGGTGGAAATTATTAATAAATGGCCTTCAAAGTTGATACTGTGCAATGTGGGATTGCAGAAAATTGGATGGGGGCGTCATACTTGAGGACCTCTATTTCCTGCAAATCAAATAGTTAGAGAAAAGTAACAATTGAGTATGATAGTAGAGGGATCTTAGTATAAGGCTATTAAATATGAAAAGATTCTGTGTGCGGAAATTTTTAATAAATGGCCTTCAAAGTTGATACTGTGCAATGTGCGATTGCAGAAAATTGGATGGGGGCGTCATACTTGAGGACCTCTATTTCCTGCAAATCAAATAGTCAGAGAAAAGTAACACTTGATTCTGATAGTAGAGGGATCTTGCAATAAGCCTTCCAAATATGAAAAGATTCTGTGGTGAATATGTTTAATAAATGGCCTTCAAAGTTGATACTGTGCAATGTGGGATTGCAGAAAATTGGATGAGGGCGTCATACTTGAGGACCTCTATTTCCTGCAAATCAAATAGTCAGAGAAAAGTAACACTTGATTCTAATAGTAGAGGGATCTTGCAATAAGCCTTCCAAATATGAAAAGATTCTGTGGTGGAAATGTTTAATAAATGGCCTTCAAAGTTGATACTGTGCAATGTGCGATTGCAGAAAATTGGATGGGGGCGTCATACTTGAGGACCTCTATTTCCTGCAAATCAAATAGTCAGAGAAAAGTAACACTTGATTCTGATAGTAGAGGGATCTTGTAATAAGCCTTCCAAATATGAAAAGATTCTGTGGTGGAAATGTTTAATAAATGGCCTTCAAAGTTGATACTGTGCAATGTGGGATTGCAGAAAATTGGATGAGGGCGTCATACTTGAGGACCTCTATTTCCTGCAAATCAAATAGTTAGAAAAAATGTAACACTTGATTATGATAGTAGAGGGATCCTACTATAAGCCCACCAAATATGAAGAGATTTCTTGGTGAAAATTTTTAATAAATGGCCTTCAAAGTTGATACTGTGCAATGTGGGAATGCAGAAAATTGGATGGGGGCGTCATACTTGCGGACCTCTATTTCCTGCAAATCAAATAGTTACAAAAAATATAACACTTGATTATGATAGTAGAGGGATCCTACTATAAGCCCACCAAATATGAAAAGATTCTGTGGTGTAAATATTTAATAAATGGCCTTCAAAGTTGATACTGTGCAATGTTGGATTGCAGAAAATTGGATGGGGGCGTCATACTTGAGGACCTCTATTTCCTGCAAATCAAAAAGATAGAGAAAAGTAACACTTGATTATGATGTTAGAGGGATCTTACTATAAGTCCACCAAATATGAAAAGATTTCTGTGGTGGAAATTATTAATAAATGGCCTTCAAAGTTGATACTGTGCAATGTTGGATTGCAGAAAATTGGATGGGGGCGTCATACTTGAGGACCTCTATTTCCTGCAAATCAAATAGTTAGAGAAAAGTAACAATTGATTATGATAGTAGAGGGATCTTTGTATAAGGATACCAAATATGAAAAGATTCTGTGTGCGGAAATTTTTAATAAATGGCCTTCAAAGTTGATACTGTGCAATGTGGGATTGCAGAAAATTGGATGGGGGCGTCATACTTGAGGACCTCTATTTCCTGCAAATCAAATAGTCAGAGAAAAGTAACACTTGATTCTAATAGTAGAGGGATCTTGCAATAAGCCTTCCAAATATGAAAAGATTCTGTGGTGGAAATGTTTAATAAATGGCCTTCAAAGTTGATACTGTGCAATGTGCGATTGCAGAAAATTGGATGGGGGCGTCATACTTGAGGACCTCTATTTCCTGCAAATCAAATAGTCAGAGAAAAGTACACTTGATTCTGATAGTAGAGGGATCTTGCAATAAGCCTTCCAAATATGAAAAGATTCTGTGGTGGAAATGTTTAATAAATGGCCTTCAAAGTTGATACTGTGCAATGTGGGATTGCAGAAAATTGGATGAGGGCGTCATACTTGAGGACCTCTATTTCCTGCAAATCAAATAGTTAGAAAAAATGTAACACTTGATTATGATAGTAGAGGGATCCTACTATAAGCCCACCAAATATGAAGAGATTTCTTGGTGAAAATTTTTAATAAATGGCCTTCAAAGTTGATACTGTGCAATGTGGGAATGCAGAAAATTGGATGGGGGCGTCATACTTGCGGACCTCTATTTCCTGCAAATCAAATAGTTACAAAAAATATAACACTTCATTATGATAGTAGAGGGATCCTACTATAAGCCCACCAAATATGAAAAGATTCTGTGGTGTAAATATTTAATAAATGGCCTTCAAAGTTGATACTGTCCAATGTGTGAATGCAGAAAATTGGATAGGGGCGTCATACTTGCGGACCTCTATTTCCTGCAAATCAAAAAGATAGAGAAAAGTAACACTTGATTATGATGTTAGAGGGATCTTACTATAAGTCCACCAAATATGAAAAGATTTCTGTGGTGGAAATTATTAATAAATGGCCTTCAAAGTTGATACTGTGCAATGTTGGATTGCAGAAAATTGGATGGGGGCGTCATACTTGAGGACCTCTATTTCCTGCAAATCAAATAGTTAGAGAAAAGTAACAATTGATTATGATAGTAGAGGGATCTTTGTATAAGGATACCAAATATGAAAAGATTCTGTGTGCGGAAATTTTTAATAAATGGCCTTCAAAGTTGATACTGTGCAATGTGGGATTGCAGAAAATTGGATGGGGGCGTCATACTTGAGGACCTCTATTTCCTGCAAATCAAATAGTTAGAGAAAAGTAACACTTGATTATGATAGTAGAGGGATCTTGCAATAAGACTACCAAATATGAAGAGATTCTGTGGTGGAAATGTTTAATAAATGGCCTTCAAAGTTGATACTGTGCAATGTGGGATTGCAGAAAATTGGATGGAGGCGTCATACTTGAGGACCTCTATATCCAGCAAATCAAATAGTTAGAGAAAAGTAACACTTGATTATGATAGTAGAGGGATCTTACTATAAGGCTACCAAATATGAAAAGATTCTGTGGTGGAAATTTTTAATAAATGGCCTTCAAAGTTGATACTGTGCAATGTGGGATTGCAGAAAATTGGATTGGGGCGTCATACTTGAGGACCTCTACTTCCTGCAAATCAAATAGTTAGAGAAAAGTAACACTTGATTATGATAGTAGAGGGATCTTACAATAAGCCTACCAAATATGAAGAGATTCTGTGGTGGAAATGTTTAATAAATGGCCTTCAAATTTGATACTGTGCAATGTGGGATTGCAGAAAATTGGATGGAGGCGTCATACTTGAGGACCTCTATTTCCTGCAAATCAAATAGTTAGAGAAAAGTAACACTTGATTATGATAGTAGAGGGATCTTACTATAAGGCTACCAAATATGAAAAGATTCTGTGGTGGAAATTTTTAATAAATGGCCTTCAAAGTTGATACTGTGCAATGTGGGATTGCAGAAAATTGGATGGGGGCGTCATACTTGAGGACCTCTATTTCCTGCAAATCAAATAGTTAGAGAAAAGTAACACTTGATTATGATAGTAGAGGGATCTTGCAAAAAGCCTACCAAATATGAAAAGATTCTGTGGTGGAAATTTTTAATAAATGGCCTTCAAAGTTGATACTGTGCAATGTGGGAATGCAGAAAATTGGATGGGGGCGTCATACTTGCGGACCTCTATTTCCTGCAAATCAAGTAGATAGAGAAAAGAAACACTTGATTATGATAGTAGAGGGATCTTGCAAAAAGCCTACCAAATATGAAAAGATTCTGTGGTGGAAATTTTTAATAAATGGCCTTCAAAGTTGATACTGTGCAATGTGGGAATGCAGAAAATTGGATGGGGGCGTCATACTTGCGGACCTCTATTTCCTGCAAATCAAATAGTTAGAAAAAATGTAACACTTTATTATGATAGAAGAGGGATGCTACTATAAGCCCACCAAATATGAAAAGATTCTGTGGTGTAAATATTTAATAAATGGCCTTCAAAGTTGATACTGTCCAATGTGTGAATGCAGAAAATTGGATAGGGGCGTCATACTTGCGGACCTCTATTTCCTGCAAATCAAATAGATAGAGAAAAGTAACACTTGATTATGATAGTAGAGGGATCTTGCTATAAGCCTACCAAATATGAAAAGATTTCTGTGGTGGAAATTATTAATAAATGGCCTTCAAAGTTGATACTGTGCTATGTGGGATTGCAGAAAATTGGATGGGGGCGTCATACTTGCGGACCTCTATTTCCTGCAAATCAAATAGTTAGAAAAAATGTAACACTTGATTATGATAAAAGAGGGATTCTACTATAAGCCCACCAAATATGAAAAGATTCTGTGGTGGAAATATTTAATAAATGCCCTTCAAAGTTGATACTGTCCAATGTGTGAATGCAGAAAATTGGATAGGGGCGTCATACTTGCGGACCTCTATTTCCTGCAAATCAAAAAGATAGAGAAAAGTAACACTTGATTATGATGGTAGAGGGATCTTACTATAAGTCCACCAAATATGAAAAGATTTCTGTGGTGGAAATTATTAATAAATGGCCTTCAAAGTTGATACTGTGCAATGTTGGATTGCAGAAAATTGGATGGGGGCGTCATACTTGAGGACCTCTATTTCCTGCAAATCAAATAGTTAGAGAAAAGTAACAATTGATTATGATAGTAGAGGGATCTTAGTATAAGGATACCAAATATGAAAAGATTCTGTGTGCGGAAATTTTTAATAAATGGCCTTCAAAGTTGATACTGTGCAATGTGGGATTGCAGAAAATTGGATGAGGGCGTCATACTTGAGGACCTCTATTTCCTGCAAATCAAATAGTTAGAGAAAAGTAACACTTGATTATGATAGAAGAGGGATCTTGCAAAAAGCCGACCAAATATAAAAAGATTCTGTGGTGAAAATTTGTAATAAATGGCCTTCAAAGTTGATACTGTGCAATGTGGGAATGCAGAAAATTGGATGGGGGCGTCATACTTGCGAACCTCTATTTCCTGCAAATCAAATAGTTACAAAAAATGTAACACTTGATTATGATAGTAGAGGGATCCTACTATAAGCCCACCAAATATGAAAAGATTTCTGTGGTGGAAATTATTAATAAATGGCCTTCAAAGTTGATACTGTGCAATGTGGGATTGCAGAAAATTGGATGAGGGCGTCATACTTGAGGACCTCTATTTCCTGCAAATCAAATAGTTAGAAAAAATGTAACACTTGATTATGATAGTAGAGGGATCCTACTATAAGCCCACCAAATATGAAGAGATTTCTTGGTGAAAATTTTTAATAAATGGCCTTCAAAGTTGATACTGTGCAATGTGGGAATGCAGAAAATTGGATGGGGGCGTCATACTTGCGGACCTCTATTTCCTGCAAATCAAATAGTTACAAAAAATATAACACTTGATTATGATAGTAGAGGGATCCTACTATAAGCCCACCAAATATGGAAAGATTCTGTGGTGTAAATATTTAATAAATGGCCTTCAAAGTTGATACTGTCCAATGTGTGAATGCAGAAAATTGGATAGGGGCGTCATACTTGCGGACCTCTATTTCCTGCAAATCAAAAAGATAGAGAAAAGTAACACTTGATTATGATGTTAGAGGGATCTTACTATAAGTCCACCAAATATGAAAAGATTTCTGTGGTGGAAATTATTAATAAATGGCCTTCAAAGTTGATACTGTGCAATGTTGGATTGCAGAAAATTGGATGGGGGCGTCATACTTGAGGACCTCTATTTCCTGCAAATCAAATAGTTAGAGAAAAGTAACAATTGATTATGATAGTAGAGGGATCTTTGTATAAGGATACCAAATATGAAAAGATTCTGTGTGCGGAAATTTTTAATAAATGGCCTTCAAAGTTGATACTGTGCAATGTGGGATTGCAGAAAATTGGATGGGGGCGTCATACTTGAGGACCTCTATTTCCTGCAAATCAAATAGTTAGAGAAAAGTAACACTTGATTATGATAGTAGAGGGATCCTACTATAAGCCCACCAAATATGAAGAGATTTCTTGGTGAAAATTTTTAATAAATGGCCTTCAAAGTTGATACTGTGCAATGTGGGAATGCAGAAAATTGGATGGGGGCGTCATACTTGCGGACCTCTATTTCCTGCAAATCAAATAGTTACAAAAAATATAACACTTGATTATGATAGTAGAGGGATCCTACTATAAGCCCACCAAATATGGAAAGATTCTGTGGTGTAAATATTTAATAAATGGCCTTCAAAGTTGATACTGTCCAATGTGTGAATGCAGAAAATTGGATAGGGGCGTCATACTTGCGGACCTCTATTTCCTGCAAATCAAAAAGATAGAGAAAAGTAACACTTGATTATGATGTTAGAGGGATCTTACTATAAGTCCACCAAATATGAAAAGATTTCTGTGGTGGAAATTATTAATAAATGGCCTTCAAAGTTGATACTGTGCAATGTTGGATTGCAGAAAATTGGATGGGGGCGTCATACTTGAGGACCTCTATTTCCTGCAAATCAAATAGTTAGAGAAAAGTAACAATTGATTATGATAGTAGAGGGATCTTTGTATAAGGATACCAAATATGAAAAGATTCTGTGTGCGGAAATTTTTAATAAATGGCCTTCAAAGTTGATACTGTGCAATGTGGGATTGCAGAAAATTGGATGGGGGCGTCATACTTGCGGACCTCTATTTCCTGCAAATCAAATAGTTACAAAAAATATAACACTTGATTATGATAGTAGAGGGATCCTACTATAAGCCCACCAAATATGGAAAGATTCTGTGGTGTAAATATTTAATAAATGGCCTTCAAAGTTGATACTGTCCAATGTGTGAATGCAGAAAATTGGATAGGGGCGTCATACTTGCGGACCTCTATTTCCTGCAAATCAAAAAGATAGAGAAAAGTAACACTTGATTATGATGTTAGAGGGATCTTACTATAAGTCCACCAAATATGAAAAGATTTCTGTGGTGGAAATTATTAATAAATGGCCTTCAAAGTTGATACTGTGCAATGTTGGATTGCAGAAAATTGGATGGGGGCGTCATACTTGAGGACCTCTATTTCCTGCAAATCAAATAGTTAGAGAAAAGTAACAATTGATTATGATAGTAGAGGGATCTTTGTATAAGGATACCAAATATGAAAAGATTCTGTGTGCGGAAATTTTTAATAAATGGCCTTCAAAGTTGATACTGTGCAATGTGGGATTGCAGAAAATTGGATGGGGGCGTCATACTTGAGGACCTCTATTTCCTGCAAATCAAATAGTTAGAGAAAAGTAACACTTGATTATGATAGTAGAGGGATCTTGCAATAAGCCTACCAGATATGAAAAGATTCCGTGGTGGAAATGTTTAATAAATGGCCTTCAAAGTTGATACTGTGCAATGTGGGATTGCAGAAAATTGGATGAGGGCGTCATACTTGAGGACCTCTATTTCCTGCAAATCAAATAGTTAGAGAAAAGTAACACTTGATTATGATAGTAGAGGGATCCTACTATAAGCCCACCAAATATGAAGAGATTTCTTGGTGAAAATTTTTAATAAATGGCCTTCAAAGTTGATACTGTGCAATTTGGGAATGCAGAAAATTGAATGGGGGCGTCATACTTGCGGACCTCTATTTCCTGCAAATCAAATAGTTAGAAAAAATGTAACACTTGATTATGATAGGAGAAGGATCCTACTATAAGCCCACCAAATATGAAAAGATTCTGTGGTGTAAATATTTAATAAATGGCCTTCAAAGTTGATACTGTCCAATGTGTGAATGCAGAAAATTGGATAGGGGCGTCATACTTGCGGACCTCTATTTCCTGCAAATCAAATAGATAGCAAAAAGTAACACTTGATTATGATAGTAGAGGGATCTTACTATAAGCCGACCAAATATGAAAAGATTTCTGTGGTGGAAATTATTAATAAATGGCCTTCAAAGTTGATACTGTGCAATGTGGGATTGCAGAAAATTGGATGGGGGCGTCATACTTGAGGACCTCTATTTCCTGCAAATCAAATAGTTAGAGAAAAGTAACAATTGATTATGATACTAGAGGGATCTTAGTATAAGGCTATTAAATATGAAAAGATTCTGTGTGCGGGAATTTTTAATAAATGGCCTTCAAAATTGATACTGTGCAATGTGCGATTGCAGAAAATTGGATGGGGGCGTCATACTTGAGGACCGCTATTTCCTGCAAATCAAATAGTTAGAGAAAAGTAACACTTGATTCTGATAGTAGAGGGATCTTGCAATAAGCCTACCAGATATGAAAAGATTCTGTGGTGGAAATGTTTAATAAATGGCCTTCAAAGTTGATACTGTGCAATGTGGGATTGCAGAAAATTGGATGAGGGCGTCATACTTGAGGACCTCTATTTCCTGCAAATCAAATAGTTAGAGTAAAGTAACACTTGATTATGATAGTAGAGGGATCTTACTATAAGCCCACCAAATATGAAGAGATTTCTTGGTGAAAATTTTTAATAAATGGCCTTCAAAGTTGATACTGTGCAATTTGGGAATGCAGAAAATTGGATGGGGGCGTCATACTTGCGGACCTCTATTTCCTGCAAATCAAATAGTTAGAAAAAATGTAACACTTGATTATGATAGGAGAAGGATCCTACTATAAGCCCACCAAATATGAAAAGATTCTGTGGTGTAAATATTTAATAAATGGCCTTCAAAGTTGATACTGTCCAATGTGTGAATGCAGAAAATTGGATAGGGGCGTCATACTTGCGGACCTCTATTTCCTGCAAATCAAAAAGATAGAGAAAAGTAACACTTGATTATGATGGTAGAGGGATCTTACTATAAGTCCACCAAATATGAAAAGATTTCTGTGGTGGAAATTATTAATAAATGGCCTTCAAAGTTGATACTGTGCAATGTTGGATTGCAGAAAATTGGATGGGGGCGTCATACTTGAGGACCTCTATTTCCTGCAAATCAAATAGTTAGAGAAAAGTAACAATTGATTATGATAGTAGAGGGATCTTAGTATAAGGATACCAAATATGAAAAGATTCTGTGTGCGGAAATTTTTAATAAATGGCCTTCAAAGTTGATACTGTGCAATGTGGGATTGCAGAAAATTGGATGAGGGCGTCATACTTGAGGACCTCTATTTCCTGCAAATCAAATAGTTAGAGAAAAGTAACACTTGATTATGATAGAAGAGGGATCTTGCAAAAAGCCGACCAAATATAAAAAGATTCTGTGGTGAAAATTTGTAATAAATGGCCTTCAAAGTTGATACTGTGCAATGTGGGAATGCAGAAAATTGGATGGGGGCGTCATACTTGCGAACCTCTATTTCCTGCAAATCAAATAGTTACAAAAAATGTAACACTTGATTATGATAGTAGAGGGATCCTACTATAAGCCCACCAAATATGAAAAGATTTCTGTGGTGGAAATTATTAATAAATGGCCTTCAAAGTTGATACTGTGCAATGTGGGATTGCAGAAAATTGGATGAGGGCGTCATACTTGAGGACCTCTATTTCCTGCAAATCAAATAGTTAGAAAAAATGTAACACTTGATTATGATAGTAGAGGGATCCTACTATAAGCCCACCAAATATGAAGAGATTTCTTGGTGAAAATTTTTAATAAATGGCCTTCAAAGTTGATACTGTGCAATTTGGGAATGCAGAAAATTGGATGGGGGCGTCATACTTGCGGACCTCTATTTCCTGCAAATCAAATAGTTAGAAAAAATGTAACACTTGATTATGATAGGAGAAGGATCCTACTATAAGCCCACCAAATATGAAAAGATTCTGTGGTGTAAATATTTAATAAATGGCCTTCAAAGTTGATACTGTCCAATGTGTGAATGCAGAAAATTGGATAGGGGCGTCATACTTGCGGACCTCTATTTCCTGCAAATCAAATAGATAGCAAAAAGTAACACTTGATTATGATAGTAGAGGGATCTAACTATAAGCCCACCAAATATGAAAAGATTTCTGTGGTGGAAATTATTAATAAATGGCCTTCAAAGTTGATACTGTGCAATGTGGGATTGCAGAAAATTGGATGGGGGCGTCATACTTGAGGACCTCTATTTCCTGCAAATCAAATAGTTAGAGAAAAGTAACAATTGATTATGATACTAGAGGGATCTTAGTATAAGGCTATTAAATATGAAAAGATTCTGTGAGCGGGAATTTTTAATAAATGGCCTTCAAAATTGATACTGTGCAATGTGCGATTGCAGAAAATTGGATGGGGGCGTCATACTTGCGGACCTCTTTTTCCTGCAAATCAAATAGTTACAAAAAATGGAACACTTGATTATGATAGTAAAGGGATCCTACTATAAGCCCACTAAATATGAAAAGATTCTGTGGTGTAAATATTTAATAAATGGCCTTCAAAGTTGATACTGTCCAATGTGTGAATGCAGAAAATTGGATAGGGGCCTCATACTTGCGGACCTCTATTTCCTGCAAATCAAATAGACAGAGAAAAGTAGCACTTGATTATGAAAGTAGAGGGATCTTACTATGAGCCCACCAAATATCAAAAGATTTCTGTGGTGGAAATTATTAATAAATGGCCTTCAAAGTTGATACTGTGCAATGTGGGATTGCAGAAAATTGGATGGGGGCGTCATACTTGAGGACCTCTATTTCCTGCAAATCAAATAGTTAGAGAAAAGTAACACTTGATTATGATAGAAGAGGGATCTTGCAAAAAGCCGACCAAATATAAAAAGATTCTGTGGTGAAAATTTGTAATAAATGGCCTTCAAATTTGATACTGTGCAATGTGGGAATGCAGAAAATTGGATGGGGGCGTCATACTTGCGGACCTCTTTTTCCTGCAAATCAAATAGTTACAAAAAATGGAACACTTGATTATGATAGTAAACGGATCCTACTATAAGCCCACCAAATATGAAAAGATTCTGTGGTGTAAATATTTAATAAATGGCCTTCAAAGTTGATACTGTCCAATGTGTGAATGCAGAAAATTGGATAGGGGCCTCATACTTGCGGACCTCTATTTCCTGCAAATCAAATAGTTAGAGAAAAGTAACACTTGATTATGATAGAAGAGGGATCTTGCAAAAAGCCGACCAAATATAAAAAGATTCTGTGGTGAAAATTTGTAATAAATGGCCTTCAAAGTTGATACTGTGCAATGTGGGAATGCAGAAAATTGGATGGGGGCGTCATACTTGCGAACCTCTATTTCCTGCAAATCAAATAGTTACAAAAAATGTAACACTTGATTATGATAGTAGAGGGATCCTACTATAAGCCCACCAAATATGAAAAGATTTCTGTGGTGGAAATTATTAATAAATGGCCTTCAAAGTTGATACTGTGCAATGTGGGATTGCAGAAAATTGGATGAGGGCGTCATACTTGAGGACCTCTATTTCCTGCAAATCAAATAGTTAGAAAAAATGTAACACTTGATTATGATAGTAGAGGGATCCTACTATAAGCCCACCAAATATGAAGAGATTTCTTGGTGAAAATTTTTAATAAATGGCCTTCAAAGTTGATACTGTGCAATTTGGGAATGCAGAAAATTGGATGGGGGCGTCATACTTGCGGACCTCTATTTCCTGCAAATCAAATAGTTAGAAAAAATGTAACACTTGATTATGATAGGAGAAGGATCCTACTATAAGCCCACCAAATATGAAAAGATTCTGTGGTGTAAATATTTAATAAATGGCCTTCAAAGTTGATACTGTCCAATGTGTGAATGCAGAAAATTGGATAGGGGCGTCATACTTGCGGACCTCTATTTCCTGCAAATCAAATAGATAGCAAAAAGTAACACTTGATTATGATAGTAGAGGGATCTAACTATAAGCCCACCAAATATGAAAAGATTTCTGTGGTGGAAATTATTAATAAATGGCCTTCAAAGTTGATACTGTGCAATGTGGGATTGCAGAAAATTGGATGGGGGCGTCATACTTGAGGACCTCTATTTCCTGCAAATCAAATAGTTAGAGAAAAGTAACAATTGATTATGATACTAGAGGGATCTTAGTATAAGGCTATTAAATATGAAAAGATTCTGTGAGCGGGAATTTTTAATAAATGGCCTTCAAAATTGATACTGTGCAATGTGCGATTGCAGAAAATTGGATGGGGGCGTCATACTTGCGGACCTCTTTTTCCTGCAAATCAAATAGTTACAAAAAATGGAACACTTGATTATGATAGTAAAGGGATCCTACTATAAGCCCACTAAATATGAAAAGATTCTGTGGTGTAAATATTTAATAAATGGCCTTCAAAGTTGATACTGTCCAATGTGTGAATGCAGAAAATTGGATAGGGGCCTCATACTTGCGGACCTCTATTTCCTGCAAATCAAATAGACAGAGAAAAGTAGCACTTGATTATGAAAGTAGAGGGATCTTACTATGAGCCCACCAAATATCAAAAGATTTCTGTGGTGGAAATTATTAATAAATGGCCTTCAAAGTTGATACTGTGCAATGTGGGATTGCAGAAAATTGGATGGGGGCGTCATACTTGAGGACCTCTATTTCCTGCAAATCAAATAGTTAGAGAAAAGTAACACTTGATTATGATAGAAGAGGGATCTTGCAAAAAGCCGACCAAATATAAAAAGATTCTGTGGTGAAAATTTGTAATAAATGGCCTTCAAATTTGATACTGTGCAATGTGGGAATGCAGAAAATTGGATGGGGGCGTCATACTTGCGGACCTCTTTTTCCTGCAAATCAAATAGTTACAAAAAATGGAACACTTGATTATGATAGTAAACGGATCCTACTATAAGCCCACCAAATATGAAAAGATTCTGTGGTGTAAATATTTAATAAATGGCCTTCAAAGTTGATACTGTCCAATGTGTGAATGCAGAAAATTGGATAGGGGCCTCATACTTGCGGACCTCTATTTCCTGCAAATCAAATAGATAGAGAAAAGTAGCACTTGATTATGAAAGTAGAGGGATCTTACTATGAGCCCACCAAATATCAAAAGATTTCTGTGGTGGAAATTATTAATAAATGGCCTTCAAAGTTGATACTGTGCAATGTGGGATTGCAGAAAATTGGATGGGAGCGTCATACTTGAGGACCTCTATTTCCTGCAAATCAAATAGTTAGAGAAAAGTAACACTTGATTATGATAGAAGAGGGATCTTGCAAAAAGCCGACCAAATATAAAAAGATTCTGTGGTGAAAATTTGTAATAAATGGCCTTCAAAGTTGATACTGTGCAATGTGGGAATGCAGAAAATTGGATGGGGGCGTCATACTTGCGAACCTCTATTTCCTGCAAATCAAATAGTTACAAAAAATGTAACACTGACTTTATGATAGTAGAGGGATCCTACTATAAGCCCACCCAATATATAAAGATTCTGTGGTGTAAATATTTAATAAATGGCCTTCAAAGTTGATACTGTCCAATGTGTGAATGCAGAAAATTGGATGGGGGCGTCATACTTGAGGACCTCTCATTCCTGCAAATCAAATAGTTAGAGAAAAGTAACACTTGATTATGATAGTAGCGAGATCTTAGTATAAGGCTACCAAATATGAAAAGATTCTGTGGTGGAAATTTTTAATAAATGGCCTTCAAAATTGATACTGTGCAATGTGGGATTGCAGAAAATTGGATGGGGGCGTCATACTTGAGGACCTCTATTTCCTGCAAATGAAATAGTTTGAGAAAAGTAACACTTGATTATGATAGTAGAGGGATCTTACTATAAGACTATTAAATATGAAAAGATTCTGTAGTGGAAATTTGTAATAAATGGCCTTCAAAGTTGATACTGTGCAATGTGGGAATGCAGAAAATTTGATGGGGGTGTCATATTGCGGACCTCTATTTCCTGCAAATCAAATAGTTAGAAAAAATGTAACACTTGATTATGATAGAAGCGGGATCTTAGTATAAGGCTACCAAATATGAAAAGATTCTGTGGTGGAAATTTTTAATAAATGGCCTTCAAAGTTGATACTGTGCAATGTGGGATTGCAGAAAATTGGATGGGGGCGTCATACTTGCGGACCTCTATTTCCTGCAAATCAAATAGTTAGAGAAAAGTAACACTTGATTATGATGGTAGAGGGATCTTACTATAAGTCCACCAAATATGGAAAGATTCTGTGGTGTAAATATTTAATAAATGGCCTTCAAAGTTGATACTGTCCAATGTGTGAATGCAGAAAATTGGATAGGGGCGTCATACTTGCGGACCTCTATTTCCTGCAAATCAAAAAGATAGAGAAAAGTAACACTTGATTATGATGTTAGAGGGATCTTACTATAAGTCCACCAAATATGAAAAGATTTCTGTGGTGGAAATTATTAATAAATGGCCTTCAAAGTTGATACTGTGCAATGTTGGATTGCAGAAAATTGGATGGGGGCGTCATACTTGAGGACCTCTATTTCCTGCAAATCAAATAGTTAGAGAAAAGTAACAATTGATTATGATAGTAGAGGGATCTTTGTATAAGGATACCAAATATGAAAAGATTCTGTGTGCGGAAATTTTTAATAAATGGCCTTCAAAGTTGATACTGTGCAATGTGGGATTGCAGAAAATTGGATGGGGGCGTCATACTTGAGGACCTCTATTTCCTGCAAATCAAATAGTTAGAGAAAAGTAACACTTGATTATGATAGTAGAGGGATCCTACTATAAGCCCACCAAATATGAAGAGATTTCTTGGTGAAAATTTTTAATAAATGGCCTTCAAAGTTGATACTGTGCAATGTGGGAATGCAGAAAATTGGATGGGGGCGTCATACTTGCGGACCTCTATTTCCTGCAAATCAAATAGTTACAAAAAATATAACACTTGATTATGATAGTAGAGGGATCCTACTATAAGCCCACCAAATATGGAAAGATTCTGTGGTGTAAATATTTAATAAATGGCCTTCAAAGTTGATACTGTCCAATGTGTGAATGCAGAAAATTGGATAGGGGCGTCATACTTGCGGACCTCTATTTCCTGCAAATCAAAAAGATAGAGAAAAGTAACACTTGATTATGATGTTAGAGGGATCTTACTATAAGTCCACCAAATATGAAAAGATTTCTGTGGTGGAAATTATTAATAAATGGCCTTCAAAGTTGATACTGTGCAATGTTGGATTGCAGAAAATTGGATGGGGGCGTCATACTTGAGGACCTCTATTTCCTGCAAATCAAATAGTTAGAGAAAAGTAACAATTGATTATGATAGTAGAGGGATCTTTGTATAAGGATACCAAATATGAAAAGATTCTGTGTGCGGAAATTTTTAATAAATGGCCTTCAAAGTTGATACTGTGCAATGTGGGATTGCAGAAAATTGGATGGGGGCGTCATACTTGCGGACCTCTATTTCCTGCAAATCAAATAGTTACAAAAAATATAACACTTGATTATGATAGTAGAGGGATCCTACTATAAGCCCACCAAATATGGAAAGATTCTGTGGTGTAAATATTTAATAAATGGCCTTCAAAGTTGATACTGTCCAATGTGTGAATGCAGAAAATTGGATAGGGGCGTCATACTTGCGGACCTCTATTTCCTGCAAATCAAAAAGATAGAGAAAAGTAACACTTGATTATGATGTTAGAGGGATCTTACTATAAGTCCACCAAATATGAAAAGATTTCTGTGGTGGAAATTATTAATAAATGGCCTTCAAAGTTGATACTGTGCAATGTTGGATTGCAGAAAATTGGATGGGGGCGTCATACTTGAGGACCTCTATTTCCTGCAAATCAAATAGTTAGAGAAAAGTAACAATTGATTATGATAGTAGAGGGATCTTTGTATAAGGATACCAAATATGAAAAGATTCTGTGTGCGGAAATTTTTAATAAATGGCCTTCAAAGTTGATACTGTGCAATGTGGGATTGCAGAAAATTGGATGGGGGCGTCATACTTGAGGACCTCTATTTCCTGCAAATCAAATAGTTAGAGAAAAGTAACACTTGATTATGATAGTAGAGGGATCTTGCAATAAGCCTACCAGATATGAAAAGATTCCGTGGTGGAAATGTTTAATAAATGGCCTTCAAAGTTGATACTGTGCAATGTGGGATTGCAGAAAATTGGATGAGGGCGTCATACTTGAGGACCTCTATTTCCTGCAAATCAAATAGTTAGAGAAAAGTAACACTTGATTATGATAGTAGAGGGATCCTACTATAAGCCCACCAAATATGAAGAGATTTCTTGGTGAAAATTTTTAATAAATGGCCTTCAAAGTTGATACTGTGCAATTTGGGAATGCAGAAAATTGGATGGGGGCGTCATACTTGCGGACCTCTATTTCCTGCAAATCAAATAGTTAGAAAAAATGTAACACTTGATTATGATAGGAGAAGGATCCTACTATAAGCCCACCAAATATGAAAAGATTCTGTGGTGTAAATATTTAATAAATGGCCTTCAAAGTTGATACTGTCCAATGTGTGAATGCAGAAAATTGGATAGGGGCGTCATACTTGCGGACCTCTATTTCCTGCAAATCAAATAGATAGCAAAAAGTAACACTTGATTATGATAGTAGAGGGATCTTACTATAAGCCGACCAAATATGAAAAGATTTCTGTGGTGGAAATTATTAATAAATGGCCTTCAAAGTTGATACTGTGCAATGTGGGATTGCAGAAAATTGGATGGGGGCGTCATACTTGAGGACCTCTATTTCCTGCAAATCAAATAGTTAGAGAAAAGTAACAATTGATTATGATACTAGAGGGATCTTAGTATAAGGCTATTAAATATGAAAAGATTCTGTGTGCGGGAATTTTTAATAAATGGCCTTCAAAATTGATACTGTGCAATGTGCGATTGCAGAAAATTGGATGGGGGCGTCATACTTGAGGACCGCTATTTCCTGCAAATCAAATAGTTAGAGAAAAGTAACACTTGATTCTGATAGTAGAGGGATCTTGCAATAAGCCTACCAGATATGAAAAGATTCTGTGGTGGAAATGTTTAATAAATGGCCTTCAAAGTTGATACTGTGCAATGTGGGATTGCAGAAAATTGGATGAGGGCGTCATACTTGAGGACCTCTATTTCCTGCAAATCAAATAGTTAGAGTAAAGTAACACTTGATTATGATAGTAGAGGGATCTTACTATAAGCCCACCAAATATGAAGAGATTTCTTGGTGAAAATTTTTAATAAATGGCCTTCAAAGTTGATACTGTGCAATTTGGGAATGCAGAAAATTGGATGGGGGCGTCATACTTGCGGACCTCTATTTCCTGCAAATCAAATAGTTAGAAAAAATGTAACACTTGATTATGATAGGAGAAGGATCCTACTATAAGCCCACCAAATATGAAAAGATTCTGTGGCGTAAATATTTAATAAATGGCCTTCAAAGTTGATACTGTCCAATGTGTGAATGCAGAAAATTGGATAGGGGCGTCATACTTGCGGACCTCTATTTCCTGCAAATCAAAAAGATAGAGAAAAGTAACACTTGATTATGATGGTAGAGGGATCTTACTATAAGTCCACCAAATATGAAAAGATTTCTGTGGTGGAAATTATTAATAAATGGCCTTCAAAGTTGATACTGTGCAATGTTGGATTGCAGAAAATTGGATGGGGGCGTCATACTTGAGGACCTCTATTTCCTGCAAATCAAATAGTTAGAGAAAAGTAACAATTGATTATGATAGTAGAGGGATCTTAGTATAAGGATACCAAATATGAAAAGATTCTGTGTGCGGAAATTTTTAATAAATGGCCTTCAAAGTTGATACTGTGCAATGTGGGATTGCAGAAAATTGGATGAGGGCGTCATACTTGAGGACCTCTATTTCCTGCAAATCAAATAGTTAGAGAAAAGTAACACTTGATTATGATAGAAGAGGGATCTTGCAAAAAGCCGACCAAATATAAAAAGATTCTGTGGTGAAAATTTGTAATAAATGGCCTTCAAAGTTGATACTGTGCAATGTGGGAATGCAGAAAATTGGATGGGGGCGTCATACTTGCGAACCTCTATTTCCTGCAAATCAAATAGTTACAAAAAATGTAACACTTGATTATGATAGTAGAGGGATCCTACTATAAGCCCACCAAATATGAAAAGATTTCTGTGGTGGAAATTATTAATAAATGGCCTTCAAAGTTGATACTGTGCAATGTGGGATTGCAGAAAATTGGATGAGGGCGTCATACTTGAGGACCTCTATTTCCTGCAAATCAAATAGTTAGAAAAAATGTAACACTTGATTATGATAGTAGAGGGATCCTACTATAAGCCCACCAAATATGAAGAGATTTCTTGGTGAAAATTTTTAATAAATGGCCTTCAAAGTTGATACTGTGCAATTTGGGAATGCAGAAAATTGGATGGGGGCGTCATACTTGCGGACCTCTATTTCCTGCAAATCAAATAGTTAGAAAAAATGTAACACTTGATTATGATAGGAGAAGGATCCTACTATAAGCCCACCAAATATGAAAAGATTCTGTGGTGTAAATATTTAATAAATGGCCTTCAAAGTTGATACTGTCCAATGTGTGAATGCAGAAAATTGGATAGGGGCGTCATACTTGCGGACCTCTATTTCCTGCAAATCAAATAGATAGCAAAAAGTAACACTTGATTATGATAGTAGAGGGATCTAACTATAAGCCCACCAAATATGAAAAGATTTCTGTGGTGGAAATTATTAATAAATGGCCTTCAAAGTTGATACTGTGCAATGTGGGATTGCAGAAAATTGGATGGGGGCGTCATACTTGAGGACCTCTATTTCCTGCAAATCAAATAGTTAGAGAAAAGTAACAATTGATTATGATACTAGAGGGATCTTAGTATAAGGCTATTAAATATGAAAAGATTCTGTGAGCGGGAATTTTTAATAAATGGCCTTCAAAATTGATACTGTGCAATGTGCGATTGCAGAAAATTGGATGGGGGCGTCATACTTGCGGACCTCTTTTTCCTGCAAATCAAATAGTTACAAAAAATGGAACACTTGATTATGATAGTAAAGGGATCCTACTATAAGCCCACTAAATATGAAAAGATTCTGTGGTGTAAATATTTAATAAATGGCCTTCAAAGTTGATACTGTCCAATGTGTGAATGCAGAAAATTGGATAGGGGCCTCATACTTGCGGACCTCTATTTCCTGCAAATCAAATAGACAGAGAAAAGTAGCACTTGATTATGAAAGTAGAGGGATCTTACTATGAGCCCACCAAATATCAAAAGATTTCTGTGGTGGAAATTATTAATAAATGGCCTTCAAAGTTGATACTGTGCAATGTGGGATTGCAGAAAATTGGATGGGGGCGTCATACTTGAGGACCTCTATTTCCTGCAAATCAAATAGTTAGAGAAAAGTAACACTTGATTATGATAGAAGAGGGATCTTGCAAAAAGCCGACCAAATATAAAAAGATTCTGTGGTGAAAATTTGTAATAAATGGCCTTCAAATTTGATACTGTGCAATGTGGGAATGCAGAAAATTGGATGGGGGCGTCATACTTGCGGACCTCTTTTTCCTGCAAATCAAATAGTTACAAAAAATGGAACACTTGATTATGATAGTAAACGGATCCTACTATAAGCCCACCAAATATGAAAAGATTCTGTGGTGTAAATATTGAATAAATGGCCTTCAAAGTTGATACTGTCCAATGTGTGAATGCAGAAAATTGGATAGGGGCCTCATACTTGCGGACCTCTATTTCCTGCAAATCAAATAGTTAGAGAAAAGTAACACTTGATTATGATAGAAGAGGGATCTTGCAAAAAGCCGACCAAATATAAAAAGATTCTGTGGTGAAAATTTGTAATAAATGGCCTTCAAAGTTGATACTGTGCAATGTGGGAATGCAGAAAATTGGATGGGGGCGTCATACTTGCGAACCTCTATTTCCTGCAAATCAAATAGTTACAAAAAATGTAACACTTGATTATGATAGTAGAGGGATCCTACTATAAGCCCACCAAATATGAAAAGATTTCTGTGGTGGAAATTATTAATAAATGGCCTTCAAAGTTGATACTGTGCAATGTGGGATTGCAGAAAATTGGATGAGGGCGTCATACTTGAGGACCTCTATTTCCTGCAAATCAAATAGTTAGAAAAAATGTAACACTTGATTATGATAGTAGAGGGATCCTACTATAAGCCCACCAAATATGAAGAGATTTCTTGGTGAAAATTTTTAATAAATGGCCTTCAAAGTTGATACTGTGCAATTTGGGAATGCAGAAAATTGGATGGGGGCGTCATACTTGCGGACCTCTATTTCCTGCAAATCAAATAGTTAGAAAAAATGTAACACTTGATTATGATAGGAGAAGGATCCTACTATAAGCCCACCAAATATGAAAAGATTCTGTGGTGTAAATATTTAATAAATGGCCTTCAAAGTTGATACTGTCCAATGTGTGAATGCAGAAAATTGGATAGGGGCGTCATACTTGCGGACCTCTATTTCCTGCAAATCAAATAGATAGCAAAAAGTAACACTTGATTATGATAGTAGAGGGATCTAACTATAAGCCCACCAAATATGAAAAGATTTCTGTGGTGGAAATTATTAATAAATGGCCTTCAAAGTTGATACTGTGCAATGTGGGATTGCAGAAAATTGGATGGGGGCGTCATACTTGAGGACCTCTATTTCCTGCAAATCAAATAGTTAGAGAAAAGTAACAATTGATTATGATACTAGAGGGATCTTAGTATAAGGCTATTAAATATGAAAAGATTCTGTGAGCGGGAATTTTTAATAAATGGCCTTCAAAATTGATACTGTGCAATGTGCGATTGCAGAAAATTGGATGGGGGCGTCATACTTGCGGACCTCTTTTTCCTGCAAATCAAATAGTTACAAAAAATGGAACACTTGATTATGATAGTAAAGGGATCCTACTATAAGCCCACTAAATATGAAAAGATTCTGTGGTGTAAATATTTAATAAATGGCCTTCAAAGTTGATACTGTCCAATGTGTGAATGCAGAAAATTGGATAGGGGCCTCATACTTGCGGACCTCTATTTCCTGCAAATCAAATAGACAGAGAAAAGTAGCACTTGATTATGAAAGTAGAGGGATCTTACTATGAGCCCACCAAATATCAAAAGATTTCTGTGGTGGAAATTATTAATAAATGGCCTTCAAAGTTGATACTGTGCAATGTGGGATTGCAGAAAATTGGATGGGGGCGTCATACTTGAGGACCTCTATTTCCTGCAAATCAAATAGTTAGAGAAAAGTAACACTTGATTATGATAGAAGAGGGATCTTGCAAAAAGCCGACCAAATATAAAAAGATTCTGTGGTGAAAATTTGTAATAAATGGCCTTCAAATTTGATACTGTGCAATGTGGGAATGCAGAAAATTGGATGGGGGCGTCATACTTGCGGACCTCTTTTTCCTGCAAATCAAATAGTTACAAAAAATGGAACACTTGATTATGATAGTAAACGGATCCTACTATAAGCCCACCAAATATGAAAAGATTCTGTGGTGTAAATATTTAATAAATGGCCTTCAAAGTTGATACTGTCCAATGTGTGAATGCAGAAAATTGGATAGGGGCCTCATACTTGCGGACCTCTATTTCCTGCAAATCAAATAGATAGAGAAAAGTAGCACTTGATTATGAAAGTAGAGGGATCTTACTATGAGCCCACCAAATATCAAAAGATTTCTGTGGTGGAAATTATTAATAAATGGCCTTCAAAGTTGATACTGTGCAATGTGGGATTGCAGAAAATTGGATGGGAGCGTCATACTTGAGGACCTCTATTTCCTGCAAATCAAATAGTTAGAGAAAAGTAACACTTGATTATGATAGAAGAGGGATCTTGCAAAAAGCCGACCAAATATAAAAAGATTCTGTGGTGAAAATTTGTAATAAATGGCCTTCAAAGTTGATACTGTGCAATGTGGGAATGCAGAAAATTGGATGGGGGCGTCATACTTGCGAACCTCTATTTCCTGCAAATCAAATAGTTACAAAAAATGTAACACTGACTTTATGATAGTAGAGGGATCCTACTATAAGCCCACCCAATATATAAAGATTCTGTGGTGTAAATATTTAATAAATGGCCTTCAAAGTTGATACTGTCCAATGTGTGAATGCAGAAAATTGGATGGGGGCGTCATACTTGAGGACCTCTCATTCCTGCAAATCAAATAGTTAGAGAAAAGTAACACTTGATTATGATAGTAGCGAGATCTTAGTATAAGGCTACCAAATATGAAAAGATTCTGTGGTGGAAATTTTTAATAAATGGCCTTCAAAATTGATACTGTGCAATGTGGGATTGCAGAAAATTGGATGGGGGCGTCATACTTGAGGACCTCTATTTCCTGCAAATGAAATAGTTTGAGAAAAGTAACACTTGATTATGATAGTAGAGGGATCTTACTATAAGACTATTAAATATGAAAAGATTCTGTAGTGGAAATTTGTAATAAATGGCCTTCAAAGTTGATACTGTGCAATGTGGGAATGCAGAAAATTTGATGGGGGTGTCATATTGCGGACCTCTATTTCCTGCAAATCAAATAGTTAGAAAAAATGTAACACTTGATTATGATAGTAGCGGGATCTTAGTATAAGGCTACCAAATATGAAAAGATTCTGTGGTGGAAATTTTTAATAAATGGCCTTCAAAGTTGATACTGTGCAATGTGGGATTGCAGAAAATTGGATGGGGGCGTCATACTTGCGGACCTCTATTTCCTGCAAATCAAATAGTTAGAGAAAAGTAACACTTGATTATGATGGTAGAGGGATCTTACTATAAGTCCACCAAATATGAAAAGATTTCTGTGGTGGAAATTATTAATAAATGGCCTTCAAAGTTGATACTGTGCAATTTGGGAATGCAGAAAATTGGATGGGGGCGTCATACTTGAGGACCTCTATTTCCTGCAAATCAAGTAGTTAGAGAAAAGTAACAATTGATTATGATAGTAGAGGGATCTTAGTATAAGGCGATTAAATATGAAAAGATTCTGTGTGCGGGAATTTTTAATAAATGGCCTTCAAAATTGATACTGTGCAATGTGCGATTGCAGAAAATTGGATGGGGGCGTCATACTTGAGGACCGCTATTTCCTGCAAATCAAATAGTTAGAGAAAAGTAACACTTGATTCTGATAGTAGAGGGATCTTGCAATAAGCCTTCCAAATATGAAAAGATTCTGTGGTGGAAATGTTTAATAAATGGCCTTCAAAAATGATACTGTGCAATGTGGGATTGCAGAAAATTGGATGAGGGCGTCATACTTGAGGACCTCTATTTCCTGCAAATCAAATAGTTAGAAAAAATGTAACACTTGATTATGATAGTAGAGGGATCCTACTATAAGCCCACCAAATATGAAGAGATTTCTTGGCGAAAATTTTTAATAAATGGCCTTCAAATTTGATACTGTGCAATGTGGGAATGCAGAAAATTGGATGGGGGCGTCATACTTGCGGACCTCTTTTTCCTGCAAATCAAATAGTTACAAAAAATGGAACACTTGATTATGATAGTAAAGGGATCCTACTATAAGCCCACCAAATATGAAAAGATTCTGTGGTGTAAATATTTAATAAATGGCCTTCAAAGTTGATACTGTCCAATGTGTGAATGCAGAAAATTGGATAGGGGCCTCATACTTGCGGACCTCTATTTCCTGCAAATCAAATAGATAGAGAAAAGTAGCACTTGATTATGAAAGTAGAGAGATCTTACTATGAGCCCACCAAATATCAAAAGATTTCTTGGTGGAAATTATTAATAAATGGCCTTCAAAGTTGATACTGTGCAATGTGGGATTGCAGAAAATTGGATGGGGGCGTCATACTTGAGGACCTCTATTTCCTGCAAATCAAATAGATAGAGAAAAGTAACACTTAATTATGATAGAAGAGGGATCTTGCAAAAAGCCGACCAAATATAAAAAGATTCTGTGGTGAAAATTTGTAATAAATGGCCTTCAAAGTTGATACTGTGCAATGTGGGAATGCAGAAAATTGGATGGGGGCGTCATACTTGCGAACCTCTATTTCCTGCAAATCAAATAGTTACAAAAAATGTAACACTTGATTATGATAGTAGAGGGATCCTACTATAAGCCCACCAAATATGAAAAGATTCTGTGGTGTAAATATTTAATAAATGGCCTTCAAAGTTGATACTGTCCAATGTGTGAATGCAGAAAATTGGATAGGGGCGTCAAACTTGCGGACCTCTATTTCCTGCAAATCAAATAGATAGAGAAAAGTAACACTTGATTATGATAGTAGAGGGATCTTACTATAAGCCCACCAAATATGAAAAGATTTCTATGGTGGAAATTATTAATAAATGGCCTTCAAAGTTGATACTGTGCAATGTGGGATTGCAGAAAATTGGATGGGGGCGTCATACTTGAGGACCTCTATTTCCTGCAAATCAAATAGTTAGAGAAAAGTAACAATTTATTATGATAGTAGAGGGATTTTAGTATAAGGCAATTAAATATGAAAAGATTCTGTGTGCGGAAATTTTTAATAAATGGCCTTCAAATTTGATACTGTGCAATGTGCGATTGCAGAAAATTGGATGGGGGCGTAATACTTGAGGACCTCTATTTCCTGCAAATCAAATAGTTAGAGAAAAGTAACACTTGATTCTGATAGTAGAGGGATCTTGCAATAAGCCTACCAAATATGAAAAGATTCTGTGGTGGAAATGTTTAATAAATGGCCTTCAAAGTTGATACTGTGCAATGTGGGATTGCAGAAAATTGGATGAGGGCGTCATACTTGAGGACCTCTATTTCCTGCAAATCAAATAGTTAGAAAAAATTTAACACTTGATTATGATAGTAGAGGGATCCTACTATAAGCCCACCAAATATGAAGAGATTTCTTGGTGAAAATTTTTAATAAATGGCCTTCAAATTTGATACTGTGCAATGTGGGAATGCAGAAAATTGGACGGGGGCGTCATACTTGCGGACCTCTATTTCCTGCAAATCAAATAGTTAGAAAAAATGTAACACTTGATTATGATAGTAGAGGGATCCTACTATAAGCCCACCAAATATGAAAAGATTCTGTTGTGTAAATATTTAATAAATGGCCTTCAAATTTGATACTGTCCAATGTGTGAATGCAGAAAATTGGATAGGGGCGTCATACTTGCGGACCTCTATTTCCTGCAAATCAAATAGATAGAGAAAAGTAGCACTTGATTATGATAGTAGAGGGGTCTTACTATAAGCCCACCAAATATCAAAAGATTTCTGTGGTGGAAATTATTAATAAATGGCCTTCAAAGTTGATACTGTGCAATGTGGGATTGCAGAAAATTGGATGGGGGCGTCATACTTGAGGACCTCTATTTCCTGCAAATCAAATAGTTAGAGAAAAGTAACACTTGATTATGATAGTAGCGGGAGATTAGTATAAGGCTACCAAATATAAAAAGATTCTGTAGTGGAAATTTTTAATAAATGGCCTTCAAAGTTGATACTGTGCAATGCGGGATTGCAGAAAATTAGATGGGGGCGTCATACTTGAGGACCTCTATTTCCTGCAAATCAAATAGTTAGGGAAAAGTAACACTTGATTATGATAGTAGAGGGATCTTGCAATAAGCCTACCAAATATGAAGAGATTTTGTGGTGGAAATGTTTAATAAATGGCCTTCAAAGTTGATACTGTGCAATGTGGGATTGCAGAAAATTGGATGGAGGCGTCATACTTGAGGACCTCTATTTCCTGCAAATCAAATAGTTAGAGAAAAGTTACACTTGATTATGATAGTAGAGGAATCTCATTATAAGGCTACAAAATATGAAAAGATTCTGTGGTGGAAATTTTTAATAAATGGCCTTCAAAGTTGATACTGTGCAATGTGGGAATGCAGAAAATTGGATGGGGGCGTCATACTTGCGGACCTCTATTTCCTGCAAATCAAGTAGATAGAGAAAAGTAACACTTGATTATGATAGTAGAGGGATCCTACTATAAGCCCACCAAATATGAAAAGATTCTGTGGTGTAAATATTTAATAAATGGCCTTCAAAGTTGATACTGTCCAATGTGTGAATGCAGAAAATTGGATAGGGGCGTCAAACTTGCGGACCTCTATTTCCTGCAAATCAAATAGATAGAGAAAAGTAACACTTGATTATGATAGTAGAGGGATCTTACTATAAGCCCACCAAATATGAAAAGATTTCTGTGGTGAAAATTATTAATAAATGGCCTTCAAAGTTGATACTGTGCAATGTGGGATTGCAGAAAATTGGATGGGGGCGTCATACTTGAGGACCTCTATTTCCTGCAAATCAAATAGTTAGAGAAAAGTAACACTTGATTATGATAGTAGAGGGATCTTAGTATAAGGCTACCAAATATGAATAGATTCTGTGGTGGAGATTTTTAATAAATGGCCTTCAAAGTTGATACTGTGCAATGCGGGATTGCAGAAAATTGGATGGGGGCGTCATACTTGAGGACCTCTATTTCCTGCAAATCAAATAGTTAGAGAAAAGTAACACTTGATTATGATAGTAGAGGGATCTTACTATAAGGCTATTAAATATGAAAAGATTCTGTGTGCGGGAATTTTTAATAAATGGCCTTCAAAATTGATACTGTGCAATGTGCGATTGCAGAAAATTGGATGGGGGCGTCTTACTTGAGGACCGCTATTTCCTGCAAATCAAATAG
Source organism: Gymnothorax reevesii (assembly GCA_029721435.1). NCBI lineage: Eukaryota > Metazoa > Chordata > Actinopteri > Anguilliformes > Muraenidae > Gymnothorax > Gymnothorax reevesii. Next base: position 13,264,124 of record CM056577.1, on the reverse strand, counting down.
TTAGAGAAAAGTAACACTTGATTATGATAGTAGAGGGATCTTGCAATAAGCCTTCCAAATATGAAAAGATTCTGTGGTGGAAATGTTTAATAAATGGCCTTCAAAGTTGATACTGTGCAATGTGGGATTGCAGAAAATTGGATGAGGGCGTCATACTTGAGGACCTCTATTTCCTGCAAATCAAATAGTTAGAAAAAATGTAACACTTGATTATGATAGTAGAGGGATCCTACTATAAGCCCACCAAATATGAAGAGATTTCTTGGTGAAAATTTTTAATAAATGGCCTTCAAATTTGATACTGTGCAATGTGGGAATGCAGAAAATTGGATGGGGGCGTCATACTTGAGGACCTCTATTTCCTGCAAATCAAATAGTTAGAGAAAAGTAACACTTGATTATGATAGAAGAGGGATCTTGCAAAAAGCCGACCAAATATAAAAAGATTCTGTGGTGAAAATTTATAATAAATGGCCTTCAAAGTTGATACTGTGCAATGTGGGAATGCAGAAAATTGGATGGGGGCGTCATACTTGCGAACCTCTATTTCCTGCAAATCAAATCGTTACAAAAAATGTAACACTTGATTATGATAGCAAAGGGATCCTACTATAAGCCCACCAAATATGAAAAGATTCTGTGGTGTAAATTATTAATAAATGGCCTTCAAAGTTGATACTGTGCAATGTGGGATTGCAGAAAATTGGATGGGGGCGTCATACTTGAGGACCTCTATTTCCTGCAAATCAAATAGTTAGAGAAAAGTAACACTTGATTATGATAGTGGCGAGATCTTAGTATAAGGCTACCAAATATGAAAAGATTCTGTGGTGGAAATTTTTAATAAATGGCCTTCAAAGTTGATACTGTGCAATGTGGGATTGCAGAAAATTGGATGGGGGCGTCATACTTGAGGACCTCTATTTCCTGCAAATGAAATAGTTCGAGAAAAGTAACACTTGATTATGATAGTAGAGGGATCTTACTATAAGACTACCAAATATGAAAAGATTCTGTAGTGGAAATTTGTAATAAATGGCCTTCAAAGTTGATACTGTGCAATGTGGGAATGCAGAAAATTTGATGGGGGTGTCATATTGCGGACCTCTATTTCCTGCAAATCAAATAGTTAGAGAAAAGTAACACTTGATTATGATAGTAGAGGGATCTTGCAATAAGCCTACCAAATATGAAGAGATTCTGTGGTGGAAATGTTTAATAAATGGCCTTCAAAGTTGATACTGTGCAATGTTGGATTGCAGAAAATTGGATGGAGGCGTCATACTTGAGGACCTCTATTTCCTGCAAATCAAATAGTTAGAGAAAAGTAACACTTAATTATGATAGTAGAGGGATCTTACTATAAGGCTACCAAATATGAAAAGATTCTGTGGTGGAAATTTTTAATAAATGGCCTTCAAAGTTGATACTGTGCAATGTGGGATTGCAGAAAATTGGATGGGGGCGTCATACTTGAGGACCTCTATTTCCTGCAAATCAAATAGTTAGAGAAAAGTAACACATGATTAGGATAGTAGAGGGATTTTGCAAAAAGCCTACCAATTATGAAAAGATTCTGTGGTGGAAATTTTAAATAAATGGCCTTCAAAGTTGATACTGTGCAATGTGGGAATGCAGAAAATTGGATGGGGGCGTCATACTTGCGGACCTCTATTTCCTGCAAATCAAGTAGATAGAGAAAAGTAACACTTGATTATGATAGTAGAGGGATCTTGCAAAAAGCCTACCAAATATGAAAAGATTCTGTGGTGGAAATTTTTAATAAATGGCCTTCAAAGTTGATACTGTGCAATGTGGGAATGCAGAAAATTGGATGGGGGCGTCATACTTGCGGACCTCTATTTCCTGCAAATCAAATAGTTAGAAAAAATGTAACACTTGATTATGATAGAAGAGGGATGCTACTATAAGCCCACCAAATATGAAAAGATTCTGTGGTGTAAATATTTAATAAATGGCCTTCAAAGTTGATACTGTCCAATGTGTGAATGCAGAAAATTGGATAGGGGCGTCATACTTGCGGACCTCTATTTCCTGCAAATCAAATAGATAGAGAAAAGTAACACTTGATTATGATAGTAGAGGGATCTTGCTATAAGCCCACCAAATATGAAAAGATTTCTGTGGTGGAAATTATTAATAAATGGCCTTCAAAGTTGATACTGTGCAATGTGGGATTGCAGAAAATTGGATGGGGGCGTCATACTTGAGGACCTCTATTTCCTGCAAATCAAATAGTTAGAGAAAAGTAACAATTTATTATGATAGTAGAGGGATCTTAGTATAAGGCTATTAAATATGAAAAGATTCTGTGTGCGGAAATTTTTAATAAATGGCCTTCAAATTTGATACTGTGCAATGTGCGATTGCAGAAAATTGGATGGGGGCGTCATACTTGAGGACCTCTATTTCCTGCAAATCAAATAGTTAGAGAAAAGTAACACTTGATTCTGATAGTAGAGGGATCTTGCAATAAGCCTACCAAATATGAAAAGATTCTGTGGTGGAAATGTTTAATAAATGGCCTTCAAATTTGATACTGTGCAATGTGGGATTGCAGAAAATTGGATGAGGGCGTCATACTTGAGGACCTCTATTTCCTGCAAATCAAATAGTTAGAAAAAATTTAACACTTGATTATGATAGTAGAGGGATTTTACTATAAGCCCACCAAATATGAAGAGATTTCTTGGTGAAAATTTTTAATAAATGGCCTTCAAATTTGATACTGTGCAATGTGGGAATGCAGAAACTTGGACGGGGTTGTCATACTTGCGGACCTCTATTTCCTGCAAATCAAATAGTTAGAAAAAATGTAACACTTGATTATGATAGTAGAGGGATCCTACTATAAGCCCACTAAATATAAAAAGATTCTGTTGTGTAAATATTTAATAAATGGCCTTCAAATTTGATACTGTCCAATGTGTGAATGCAGAAAATTGGATAGGGGCGTCATACTTGCGGACCTCTATTTCCTGCAAATCAAATAGATAGAGAAAAGCAGCACTTGATTATGATAGTAGAGGGATCTTACTATAAGCCCACCAAATATCAAAAGATTTCTGTGGTGGAAATTATTAATAAATGGCCTTCAAAGTTGATACTGTGCAATGTGGGATTGCAGAAAATTGGATGGGGGCGTCATACTTGAGGACCTCTATTTCCTGCAAATCAAATAGTTAGAGAAAAGTAACACTTGATTATGATAGTAGCGGGAGATTAGTATAAGGCTACCAAATATAAAAAGATTCTGTCTGCGGAAATTTTTAATAAATGGCCTTCAAAGTTGATACTGTGCAATGCGGGATTGCAGAAAATTAGATGGGGGCGTCATACTTGAGGACCTCTATTTCCTGCAAATCAAATAGTTAGGGAAAAGTAACACTTGATTATGATAGTAGAGGGATCCTGCAATAAGCCTACCAAATATGAAGAGATTTTGTGGTGGAAATGTTTAATAAATGGCCTTCAAAGTTGATACTGTGCAATGTGGGATTGCAGAAAATTGGATGGGGACGTCATACTTGAGGACCTCTATTTCCTGCAAATCAAATAGTTAGAGAAAAGTAACACTTGTTTATGATAGTAGAGGGATCTTGCAAAAAGCCTACCAAATATGAAAAGATTCTGTGGTGAAAATTTGTAATAAATGGCCTTCAAAGTTGATACTGTGCAATGTGGGAATGCAGAAAATTGGATGGGGGCGTCATACTTGCAAACCTCTATTTCCTGCAAATCAAATAGTTACAAAAAATGTAACACTTGATTATGATAGTAGAGGGATCCTACTATAAGCCCACCAAATATGAAAAGATTCTGTGGTGTAAATATTTAATAAATGGCCTTCAAAGTTGATACTGTCCAATGTGTGAATGCAGAAAATTGGATAGGGGCGTCAAACTTGCGGACCTCTATTTCCTGCAAATCAAATAGATAGAGAAAAGTAACACTTGATTATGATAGTAGAGGGATCTTACTATAAGCCCACCAAATATGAAAAGATTTCTGTGGTGGAAATTATTAATAAATGGCCTTCAAAGTTGATACTGTGCAATGTGGGATTGCAGAAAATTGGATGGGGGCCTCATACTTGAGGACCTCTATTTCCTGCAAATCAAATAGTTAGAGAAAAGTAACACTTGATTATGATAGTAGCGGGATCTTAGTATAAGGCTACCAAATATGAAAAGATTCTGTGGTGGAAATTTTTAATAAATGGCCTTCAAAGTTGATACTGTGCAATGCGGGATTGCAGAAAATTGGATGGGGGCGTCATATTTGTGGACCTCTATTTCCTGCAAATCAAATAGTTAGAGAAAAGTAACACTTGATTATGATAGTAGAGGGATCTTACTATAAGGCTATTAAATATGAAAAGATTCTGTGTGCGGGAATTTTTAATAAATGGCCTTCAAAATTGATACTGTGCAATGTGCGATTGCAGAAAATTGGATGGGGGCGTCTTACTTGAGGACCGCTATTTCCTGCAAATCAAATAGTTAGAGAAAAGTAACACTTGATTCTGATAGTAGAGGGATCTTGCAATAAGCCCACCAAATATGAAAAGATTCTGTGGTGGAAATATTTAATAAATGGCCTTCAAAGTTGATACTGTGCAATGTGGGATTGCAGAAAATTGGATGAGGGCGTCATACTTGAGGACCTCTATTTCCTGCAAATCAAATAGTGAGAAAAAATGTAACACTTGATTATGATAGTAGAGGGATCCTTCTATAAGCCCACCAAATATGAAGAGATTTCTTGGTGAAAATTTTTAATAAATGGCCTTCAAATTTGATACTGTGCAATGTGGGAATGCAGAAAATTGGATGGGGGCGTCATACTTGCGGACCTCTTTTTCCTGCAAATCAAATAGTTACAAAAAATGGAACACTTGATTATGATAGTAAAGGGATCCTACTATAAGCCCACCAAATATGAAAAGATTCTGTGGTGTAAATATTTAATAAATGGCCTTCAAAGTTGATACTGTCCAATGTGTGAATGCAGAAAATTGGATAGGGGCCTCATACTTGCGGACCTCTATTTCCTGCAAATCAAATAGATAGAGAAAAGTAACACTTGATTATGATAGTAGAGGGATCTTACTATAAGCCCACCAAATATGAAAAGATTTCTGTGGTGGAAATTATTAATAAATGGCCTTCAAAGTTGATACTGTGCAATGTGGGATTGCAGAAAATTGGATGGGGGCGTCATACTTGAGGACCTCTATTTCCTGCAAATCAAATAGTTAGAGAAAAGTAACACTTGATTATGATAGTAGCGAGATCTTAGTATAAGGCTACCAAATATGAAAAGATTCTGTGGTGGAAATTTTTAATTAATGGCCTTCAAAGTTGATACTGTGCAATGTGGGATTGCAGAAAATTGGATGGGGGCGTCATACTTGAGGACCTCTATTTCCTGCAAATGAAATAGTTCGAGGAAAGTAACACTTGATTATGATAGTAGAGGGATCTTACTATAAGACTACCAAATATGAAAAGATTCTGTAGTGGAAATATGTAATAAATGGCCTTCAAAGTTGATACTGTGCAATGTGGGAATGCAGAAAATTTGATGGGGGTGTCATATTGCGGACCTCTATTTCCTGCAAATCAAATAGTTAGAGAAAAGTAACACTTGATTATGATAGTAGAGGGATCTTACTATAAGGCTACCAAATATGAAAAGATTCTGTGGTGGAAATTTTTAATAAATGGCCTTCAAAGTTGATACTGTGCAATGTGGGATTGCAGAAAATTGGATGGGGGCGTCATACTTGAGGACCTCTACTTCCTGCAAATCAAATAGTTAGAGAAAAGTAACACTTGATTATGATAGTAGAGGGATCTTGAAATAAGCCTACCAAATATGAAGAGATTCTGTGGTGGAAATGTTTAATAAATGGCCTTCAAAGTTGATACTGTGCAATGTGGGATTGCAGAAAATTGGATGGAGGCGTCATACTTGAGGACCTCTATTTCCTGCAAATCAAATAGTTAGAGAAAAGTAACACTTGATTATGATAGTAGAGCGATCTTACTATAAGGCTACCAAATATGAAAAGATTCTGTGGTGTAAATTTTTAATAAATGGCCTTCAAAGTTGATACTGTGCAATGTGGGATTGCAGAAAATTAGATGGGGGCGTCATACTTGAGGACCTCTATTTCCTGCAAATCAAATAGTTAGAGAAAAGTAACACATGATTATGATAGTAGAGGGATCTTGCAAAAAGCTTACCAAATATGAAAAGATTCTGTGGTGGAAATTTTTAATAAATGGCCTTCAAAGTTGATACTGTGCAATGTGGGAATGCAGAAAATTGGATGGGGGCGTCATACTTGCGGACCTCTATTTCCTGCAAATCAAGTAGATAGAGAAAAGTAACACTTGATTATGATAGTAGAGGGATCTTGCAAAAAGCCTACCAAATATGAAAAGATTCTGTGGTGGAAATTTTTAATAAATGGCCTTCAAAGTTGATACTGTGCAATGTGGGAATGCAGAAAATTGGATGGGGGCGTCATACTTGCGGACCTCTATTTCCTGCAAATCAAATAGTTAGAAAAAATGTAACACTTGATTATGATAGGAGAAGGATCCTACTATAAGCCCACCAAATATGAAAAGATTCTGTGGTGTAAATATTTAATAAATGGCCTTCAAAGTTGATACTGTCCAATGTGTGAATGCAGAAAATTGGATAGGGGCGTCATACTTGCGGACCTCTATTTCCTGCAAATCAAATAGATAGAGAAAAGTAACAATTTATTATGATAGTAGAGGGATCTTAGTATAAGGCTATTAAATATGAAAAGATTTCTGTGGTGGAAATTATTAATAAATGGCCTTCAAAGTTGATACTGTGCAATGTGGGATTGCAGAAAATTGGATGGGGGCGTCATACTTGAGGACCTCTATTTCCTGCAAATCAAATAGTTAGAGAAAAGTAACAATTTATTATGATAGTAGAGGGATCTTAGTATAAGGCTATTAAATATGAAAAGATTCTGTGTGCGGAAATTTTTAATAAATGGCCTTCAAATTTGATACTGTGCAATGTGCGATTGCAGAAAATTGGATGGGGGCGTCATACTTGAGGACCTCTATTTCCTGCAAATCAAATAGTTAGAGAAAAGTAACACTTGATTCTGATAGTAGAGGGATCTTGCAATAAGCCTACCAAATATGAAAAGATTCTGTGGTGGAAATGTTCAATAAATGGCCTTCAAAGTTGATACTGTGCAATGTGGGATTGCAGAAAATTGGATGAGGGCGTCATACTTGAGGACCTCTATTTCCTGCAAATCAAATAGTTAGAAAAAATTTAACACTTGATTATGATAGTAGAGGGATCCTACTATAAGCCCACCAAATATGAAGAGATTTCTTGGTGAAAATTTTTAATAAATGGCCTTCAAATTTGATACTGTGCAATGTGGGAATGAAGAAAATTGGACGGGGGCGTCATACTTGCGGACCTCTATTTCCTGCAAATCAAATAGTTAGAAAAAATGTAACACTTGATTATGATAGAAGAGGGATGCTACTATAAGCCCACCAAATATGAAAAGATTCTGTGGTGTAAATATTTAATAAATGGCCTTCAAAGTTGATACTGTCCAATGTGTGAATGCAGAAAATTGGATAGGGGCGTCATACTTGCGGACCTCTATTTCCTGCAAATCAAATAGATAGAGAAAAGTAACACTTGATTATGATAGTAGAGGGATCTTGCTATAAGCCCACCAAATATGAAAAGATTTCTGTGGTGGAAATTATTAATAAATGGCCTTCAAATTTGATACTGTGCAATGTGGGATTGCAGAAAATTGGATGGGGGCGTCATACTTGAGGACCTCTATTTCCTGCAAATCAAATAGTTAGAGAAAAGTAACAATTTATTATGATAGTAGAGGGATCTTAGTATAAGGCAATTAAATATGAAAAGATTCTGTCTGCGGAAATTTTTAATAAATGGCCTTCAAATTTGATACTGTGCAATGTGCGATTGCAGAAAATTGGATGGGGGCGTCATACTTGAGGACCTCTATTTCCTGCAAATCAAATAGTTAGAGAAAAGTAACACTTGATTCTGATAGTAGAGGGATCTTGCAATAAGCCTACCAAATATGAAAAGATTCTGTGGTGGAAATGTTTAATAAATGGCCTTCAAAGTTGATACTGTGCAATGTGGGATTGCAGAAAATTGGATGAGGGCGTCATACTTGAGGACCTCTATTTCCTGCAAATCAAATAGTTAGAAAAAATTTAACACTTGATTATGATAGTAGAGGGATCCTACTATAAGCCCACCAAATATGAAGAGATTTCTTGGTGAAAATTTTTAATAAATGGCCTTCAAATTTGATACTGTGCAATGTGGGAATGCAGAAAATTGGACGGGGGCGTCATACTTGCGGACCTCTATTTCCTGCAAATCAAATAGTTAGAAAAAATGTAACACTTGATTATGATAGTAGAGGGATCCTACTATAAGCCCACCAAATATGAAAAGATTCTGTTGTGTAAATATTTAATAAATGGCCTTCAAATTTGATACTGTCCAATGTGTGAATGCAGAAAATTGGATAGGGGCGTCATACTTGCGGACCTCTATTTCCTGCAAATCAAATAGATAGAGAAAAGTAGCACTTGATTATGATAGTAGAGGGATCTTACTATAAGCCCACCAAATATCAAAAGATTTCTGTGGTGGAAATTATTAATAAATGGCCTTCAAAGTTGATACTGTGCAATGTGGGATTGCAGAAAATTGGATGGGGGCGTCATACTTGAGGACCTCTATTTCCTGCAAATCAAATAGTTAGAGAAAAGTAACACTTGATTATGATAGTAGCGGGAGATTAGTATAAGGCTACCAAATATAAAAAGATTCTGTACTGGAAATTTTTAATAAATGGCCTTCAAAGTTGATACTGTGCAATGCGGGATTGCAGAAAATTAGATGGGGGCGTCATACTTGAGGACCTCTATTTCCTGCAAATCAAATAGTTAGGGAAAAGTAACACTTGATTATGATAGTAGAGGGATCTTGCAATAAGCCTACCAAATATGAAGAGATTTTGTGGTGGAAATGTTTAATAAATGGCCTTCAAAGTTGATACTGTGCAATGTGGGATTGCAGAAAATTGGATGGAGGCGTCATACTTGAGGACCTCTATTTCCTGCAAATCAAATAGTTAGAGAAAAGTTACACTTGATTATGATAGTAGAGGAATCTCATTATAAGGCTACAAAATATGAAAAGATTCTGTTGTGGAAATTTTTAATAAATGGCCTTCAAAGTTGATACTGTGCAATGTGGGATTGCAGAAAATTGGATGGGGGCGTCATACTTGAGGACCTCTATTTCCTGCAAATCAAATAGTTAGAGAAAAGTAACACTTGATTATGATAGTAGAGGGATCTTGCAAAAAGCCTACTAAATATGAAAAGATTCTGTCGTGAAAATTTGTCATAAATGGCCTTCAAAGTTGATACTGTGCAATGTGGGAATGCAGAAAATTGGATGGGGGCGTCATACTTGCAAACCTCTATTTCCTGCAAATCAAATATTTACAAAAAATGTAACACTTGATTATGATAGTAGAGGGATCCTACTATAAGCCCACCAAATATGAAAAGATTCTGTGGTGTAAATATTTAATAAATGGCCTTCAAAGTTGATACTGTCCAATGTGTGAATGCAGAAAATTGGATAGGGGCGTCAAACTTGCGGACCTCTATTTCCTGCAAATCAAATAGATAGAGAAAAGTAACACTTGATTATGATAGTAGAGGGATCTTACTATAAGCCCACCAAATATGAAAAGATTTCTCTGGTGGAAATTATTAATAAATGGCCTTCAAAATTGATACTGTGCAATGTGGGATTGCAGAAAATTGGATGGGGGCGTCATACTTGAGGACCTCTATTTCCTGCAAATCAAATAGTTAGAGAAAAGTAACACTTGATTATGATAGTAGCGGGATCTTAGTATAAGGCTACTAAATATGAAAAGATTCTGTGGTGGAAATTTATAATAAATGGCCTTCAAAGTTGATACTGTGCAATGCGGGATTGCAGAAAATTGGATGGGGGCGTCATACTTGAGGACCTCTATTTCCTGCAAATCAAATAGTTAGAGAAAAGTAACACTTGATTATGATAGTAGAGGGATCTTGCTATAAGGCTATTAAATATGAAAAGATTCTGTGTGCGGGAATTTTTAATAAATGGCCTTCAAAATTGATACTGTGCAATGTGCGATTGCAGAAAATTGGATGGGGGCGTCTTACTTGAGGACCGCTATTTCCTGCAAATCAAATAGTTAGAGAAAAGTAACACTTGATTATGATAGTAGAGGGATCTTGCAATAAGCCTTCCAAATATGAAAAGATTCTGTGGTGAGAATGTTTAATAAATGTCCTTCAAAGTTGATACTGTGCAATGTGGGATTGCAGAAAATTGGATGAGGGCGTCATACTTGAGGACCTCTATTTCCTGCAAATCAAATAGTTAGAGAAAAGTAACACTTGATTCTGATAGTAGAGGGATCCTGCAATAAGCCTACCAAATATGAAAAGATTCTGTGGTGGAAATGTTTAATAAATGGCCTTCAAAGTTGATACTGTGCAATGTGGGATTGCAGAAAATTGGATGGGGGCGTCATACTTGAGGACCTCTATTTCCTGCAAATCAAATAGTTAGAAAAAATTTAACACTTGATTATGATAGTAGAGGGATCCTACTATAAGCCCACCAAATATGAAGAGATTTCTTGGTGAAAAATTTTAATAAATGGCCTTCAAATTTGATACTGTGCAATGTGGGAATGCAGAAAATTGGACGGGGGCGTCATACTTGCGGACCTCTATTTCCTGCAAATCAAATAGTTAGAAAAAATGTAACACTTGATTATGATAGAAGAGGGATGCTACTATAAGCCCACCAAATATGAAAAGATTCTGTGGTGTAAATATTTAATAAATGGCCTTCAAAGTTGATACTGTCCAATGTGTGAATGCAGAAAATTGGATAGGGGCGTCATACTTGCGGACCTCTATTTCCTGCAAATCAAATAGATAGAGAAAAGTAACACTTGATTATGATAGTAGAGGGATCTTGCTATAAGCCCACCAAATATGAAAAGATTTCTGTGGTGGAAATTATTAATAAATGGCCTTCAAAGTTGATACTGTGCAATGTGGGATTGCAGAAAATTGGATGGGGGCGTCATACTTGAGGACCTCTATTTCCTGCAAATCAAATAGTTAGAGAAAAGTAACAATTTATTATGATAGTAGAGGGATCTTAGTATAAGGCTATTAAATATGAAAAGATTCTGTGTGCGGAAATTTTTAATAAATGGCCTTCAAATTTGATACTGTGCAATGTGCGATTGCAGAAAATTGGATGGGGGCGTCATACTTGAGGACCTCTATTTCCTGCAAATCAAATAGTTAGAGAAAAGTAACACTTGATTCTGATAGTAGAGGGATCTTGCAATAAGCCTACCAAATATGAAAAGATTCTGTGGTGGAAATGTTTAATAAATGGCCTTCAAATTTGATACTGTGCAATGTGGGATTGCAGAAAATTGGATGAGGGCGTCATACTTGAGGACCTCTATTTCCTGCAAATCAAATAGTTAGAAAAAATTTAACACTTGATTATGATAGTAGAGGGATTTTACTATAAGCCCACCAAATATGAAGAGATTTCTTGGTGAAAATTTTTAATAAATGGCCATCAAATTTGATACTGTGCAATGTGGGAATGAAGAAAATTGGACGGGGGCGTCATACTTGCGGACCTCTATTTCCTGCAAATCAAATAGTTAGAAAAAATGTAACACTTGATTAGGATAGAAGAGGGAAGCTACTATAAGCCCACCAAATATGAAAAGATTCTGTGGTGTAAATATTTAATAAATGGCCTTCAAAGTTGATACTGTCCAATGTGTGAATGCAGAAAATTGGATAGGGGCGTCATACTTGCGGACCTCTATTTCCTGCAAATCAAATAGATAGAGAAAAGTAACACTTGATTATGATAGTAGAGGGATCTTGCTATAAGCCCACCAAATATGAAAAGATTTCTGTGGTGGAAATTATTAATAAATGGCCTTCAAAGTTGATACTGTGCAATGTGGGATTGCAGAAAATTGGATGGGGGCGTCATACTTGAGGACCTCTATTTCCTGCAAATCAAATAGTTAGAGAAAAGTAACAATTTATTATGATAGTAGAGGGATCTTAGTATAAGGCAATACAATATGAAAAGATTCTGTGTGCGGAAATTTTTAATAAATGGCCTTCAAATTTGATACTGTGCAATGTGCGATTGCAGAAAATTGGATGGGGGCGTCATACTTGAGGACCTCTATTTCCTGCAAATCAAATAGTTAGAGAAAAGTAACACTTGATTCTGATAGTAGAGGGATCTTGCAATAAGCCTACCAAATATGAAAAGATTCTGTGGTGGAAATGTTTAATAAATGGCCTTCAAAGTTGATACTGTGCAATGTGGGATTGCAGAAAATTGGATGAGGGCGTCATACTTGAGGACCTCTATTTCCTGCAAATCAAATAGTTAGAAAAAATGTAACACTTGATTATGATAGTAGAGGGATCCTACTATAAGCCCACCAAATATGAAGAGATTTCTTGGTGAAAATTTTTAATAAATGGCCTTCAAATTTGATACTGTGCAATGTGGGAATGCAGAAACTTGGACGGGGGTGTCATACTTGCGGACCTCTATTTCCTGCAAATCAAATAGTTAGAAAAAATGTAACACTTGATTATGATAGTAGAGGGATCCTACTATAAGCCCACTAAATATAAAAAGATTCTGTTGTGTAAATATTTAATAAATGGCCTTCAAATTTGATACTGTCCAATGTGTGAATGCAGAAAATTGGATAGGGGCGTCATACTTGCGGACCTCTATTTCCTGCAAATCAAATAGATAGAGAAAAGCAGCACTTGATTATGATAGTAGAGGGATCTTACTATAAGCCCACCAAATATCAAAAGATTTCTGTGGTGGAAATTATTAATAAATGGCCTTCAAAGTTGATACTGTGCAATGTGGGATTGCAGAAAATTGGATGGGGGCGTCATACTTGAGGACCTCTATTTCCTGCAAATCAAATAGTTAGAGAAAAGTAACACTTGATTATGATAGTAGCGGGAAATTAGTATAAGGCTACCAAATATAAAAAGATTCTGTATCGGAAATTTTTAATAAATGGCCTTCAAAGTTGATACTGTGCAATGCGGGATTGCAGAAAATTAGATGGGGGCGTCATACTTGAGGACCTCTATTTCCTGCAAATCAAATAGTTAGGGAAAAGTAACACTTGATTATGATAGTAGAGGGATCCTGCAATAAGCCTACCAAATATGAAGAGATTTTGTGGTGGAAATGTTTAATAAATGGCCTTCAAAGTTGATACTGTGCAATGTGGGATTGCAGAAAATTGGATGGGGACGTCATACTTGAGGACCTCTATTTCCTGCAAATCAAATAGTTAGAGAAAAGTAACACTTGATTATGATAGTAGCGGGAGATTAGTATAAGGCTACCAAATATAAAAAGATTCTGTATCGGAAATTTTTAATAAATGGCCTTCAAAGTTGATACTGTGCAATGCGGGATTGCAGAAAATTGGATGAGGGCGTCATACTTGAGGACCTCTATTTCCTGCAAATCAAATAGTTAGAAAAAATTTAACACTTGATTATGATAGTAGAGGGATCCTACTATAAGCCCACCAAATATGAAGAGATTTCTTGGTGAAAATTTTTAATAAATGGCCTTCAAATTTGATACTGTGCAATGTGGGAATGCAGAAACTTGGACGGGGGTGTCATACTTGCGGACCTCTATTTCCTGCAAATCAAATAGTTAGAAAAAATGTAACACTTGATTATGATAGTAGCGGGAGATTAGTATAAGGCTACCAAATATAAAAAAATTCTGTATCGGAAATTTTTAATAAATGGCCTTCAAAGTTGATACTGTGCAATGCGGGATTGCAGAAAATTAGATGGGGGCGTCATACTTGAGGACCTCTATTTCCTGCAAATCAAATAGTTAGGGAAAAGTAACACTTGATTATGATAGTAGAGGGATCCTGCAATAAGCCTACCAAATATGAAGAGATTTTGTGGTGGAAATGTTTAATAAATGGCCTTCAAAATTGATACTGTGCAATGTGGGATTGCAGAAAATTGGATGGGGACGTCATACTTGAGGACCTCTATTTCCTGCAAATCAAATAGTTAGAGAAAAGTAACACTTGATTATGATAGTAGAGGGAGATTAGTATAAGGCTACCAAATATAAAAAGATTCTGTATCGGAAATTTTTAATAAATGGCCTTCAAAGTTGATACTGTGCAATGCGGGATTGCAGAAAATTAGATGGGGGCGTCATACTTGAGGACCTCTATTTCCTGCAAATCAAATAGTTAGGGAAAAGTAACACTTGATTATGATAGTAGAGGGATCCTGCAATAAGCCTACCAAATATGAAGAGATTTTGTGGTGGAAATGTTTAATAAATGGCCTTCAAAGTTGATACTGTGCAATGTGGGATTGCAGAAAATTGGATGGGGACGTCATACTTGAGGACCTCTATTTCCTGCAAATCAAATAGTTAGAGAAAAGTAACACTTGTTTATGATAGTAGAGGGATCTTGCAAAAAGCCTACCAAATATGAAAAGATTCTGTGGTGAAAATTTGTAATAAATGGCCTTCAAAGTTGATACTGTGCAATGTGGGAATGCAGAAAATTGGATGGGGGCGTCATACTTGCAAACCTCTATTTCCTGCAAATCAAATAGTTACAAAAAATGTAACACTTGATTATGATAGTAGAGGGATCCTACTATAAGCCCACCAAATATGAAAAGATTCTGTGGTGTAAATATTTAATAAATGGCCTTCAAAGTTGATACTGTCCAATGTGTGAATGCAGAAAATTGGATAGGGGCGTCAAACTTGCGGACCTCTATTTCCTGCAAATCAAATAGATAGAGAAAAGTAACACTTGATTATGATAGTAGAGTGATCTAACTATAAGCCCACCAAATATGAAAAGATTTCTGTGGTGGAAATTATTAATAAATGGCCTTCAAAGTTGATACTGTGCAATGTGGGATTGCAGAAAATTGGTGGGGGGCCTCATACTTGAGGACCTCTATTTCCTGCAAATCAAATAGTTAGAGAAAACTAACACTTGATTATGATAGTAGCGGGATCTTAGTATAAGGCCACCAAATATGAAAAGATTCTGTGGTGAAAATTTTTAATAAATGGCCTTCAAAGTTGATACTGTGCAATGTGGGATTGCAGAAAATTGGATGGGGGCGTCATACTTGAGGACCTCTATTTCCTGCAAATCAAATAGTTAGAGAAAAGTAACACTTGATTATGATAGTAGAGGGATCTTGCAATAAGCCTACCAAATATGAAAAGATTTCTGTGGTGGAAATGTTTAATAAATGGCCTTCAAAGTTGATACTGTGCAATGTGGGATTGCAGAAAATTGGATGGAGGCGTCATACTTGAGGACCTCTATTTCCTGCAAATCAAATAGTTAGAGAAAAGTAACACTTGACTATGATAGTAGAGGATTCTTACTATAAGGCTACCAAATATGAAAAGATTCTGTGATGAGAATTTTTATTAAATGGCCTTCAAAGTTGATACTGTGCAATGTGGGATTGCAGAAAATTGGATGGAGGCGTCATACTTGAGGACCTCTATTTCCTGCAAATCAAATAGTTAGAGAAAAGTAACACTTGACTATGATAGTAGAGGGATCTTACTATAAGCCCACCAAATATGAAAAGATTTCTGTGGTGGAAATTATTAATAAATGGCCTTCAAAGTTGATACTGTGCAATGTGGGATTGCAGAAAATTGGATGGGGGCGTCATACTTGAGGACCTCTATTTCCTGCAAATCAAATAGTTAGAGAAAAGTCACACTTGATAATGATAGTACATGGATCTTGCAAAAAAGCCGACCAAATATGAAAAGATTCTGTGGTGGAAATGTTTAATAAATGGCCTTCAAAGTTGATACTGTGCAATGTGGGATTGCAGAAAATTGGATGGGGGCGTCATACTTGAGGACCTCTATTTCCAGCAAATCAAATAGTTAGAGAAAAGTAACACTTGATTATGATAGTAGAGGGATCTTGCAAAAAGCCTACCAAATATGAAAAGATTCTGTAGTGGAAATGTTTAATAAATGGCCTTCAAAGTTGATACTGTGCAATGTGGGAATGCAGAAAATTGGATGGGGGCGTCATAATTGCGGACCTCTATTTCCTGCAAATCAAACAGTTAGAAAAAATGTAACACTTGATTATGATAGTAGAGGGATTCTACTATAAGCCCACTAAATATGAAAAGATTCTGTGGTGGAAATATTTAATAAATGGCCTTCAAAGTTGATACTGTCCAATGTGTGAATGCAGAAAATTGGATAGGGGCGTCATACTTGCGGACCTCTATTTCCTGCGAATCAAATAGATAGAGAAAGTAACACTTGATTATGATAGTAGAGGGATCTAACTATAAGCCCACCAAATATGAAAAGATTTCTGTGGTGGAAATTATTAATAAATGGCCTTCAAAGTTGATACTGTGCAATGTTGGATTGCAGAAAATTGGATGGGGGCCTCATACTTGAGGACCTCTATTTCCTGCAAATCAAATAGTTAGAGAAAACTAACACTTGATTATGATAGTAGCGGGATCTAAGTATAAGGCCACCAAATATGAAAAGATTCTGTGGTGGAAATTTTTAATAAATGGCCTTCGAAGTTGATACTGTGCAATGTGGGATTGCAGAAAATTGGATGGGGGCGTCATACTTGAGGACCTCTATTTCCTGCAAATCAAATAGTTAGAGAAAAGTAACACTTGATTATGATAGTAGAGGGATCTTGCAATAAGCCTACCAAATATGGAAAGATTTCTCTGGTGGAAATGTTTAATAAATGGCCTTCAAAGTTGATACTGTGCAATGTGGGATTGCAGAAAATTGGATGGAGGCGTCATACTTGAGGACCTCTATTTCCTGCAAATCAAATAGTTAGAGAAAAGTAACACTTGACTATGATAGTAGAGGGATCTTACTATAAGGCTAGCAAATATGAAAAGATTCTGTGGTGAGAATTTTTATTAAATGGCCTTCAAAGTTGATACTGTGCAATGTGGGATTGCAGAAAATTGGATGGGGGCGTCATACTTGAGGACCTCTATTTCCTGCAAATCAAATAGTTAGAGAAAAGTAACACTTGATTATGATAGTAGAGGGAGCTTGCAAAAAGCCTACCAAATATGAAAAGATTCTGTGGTGGAAATGTTTAATAAATGGCCTTCAAATTTGATACTGTGCAATGTAGGAATGCAGAAAATTGGATGGGGGCGTCATACTTGCGGACCTCTATTTCCTGCAAATCAAATTGTTAGAAAAAATGTAACACTTGATTATGATAGTAGAGGGATCCTACTATACGCCCACCAAATATGAAAAGATTCTGTGGTGTAAATATTTAATAAATGGCCTTCAAAGTTGATACTGTGCAATGTGGGAATGCAGAAAATTGGATAGGGGCGTCATACTTGCGGAACTCTATTTCCTGGTAATCAAATAGAGAGAGAAAAGTAACACTTGATTATGATAGTAGAGGGATCTTCCTATAAGCTCACTAAATATGAAAAGATTTCTGTGGTGGAAATTATTAATAAATGGCCGTCAAAGTTGATACTGTGCAATGTGGGAATGCAGAAAATTGGATGGGGGCGTCATACTTGCAGACCTCTATTTCCGGCAAATCAAAAAGTTAGAAAAAAAGTAACACTTGATTATGATAGCAAAAAGATCCTTCTATAAGCCTACCAAATATGAAAAGATTCTGTGGTGGAAATGTTTAATAAATGGCCTTCAAAGTTGATACTGTGCAATGTGGGAATGCAGAAAATTGGATGGGGGCTTCATACTTGTGGACCTCTATTTCCTGCAAATCAAATAGTAAGAAAAAAATGTAACACTTGATTATGATAGTAGAGGGATCTAACTATAAGCCCACCAAATATGAAGAGATTCTGTGGTGGAAATTATTAATAAATGGCCTTCAAAGTTGATACTGTGCAATGTGGGATTGCAGAAAATTGGATGGGGGTGTCATACTTGAGGACCTCTTTTTCCTGCAAATCAAATAGTTAGAGAAAAATAACACTTGATTATGATATTTGAGGGATCTTGCAATAAGCCTACCAAATATGAAAAGATTTCTGTGGTGGAAATGTTTAATAAATGGCCTTCAAAATTGATACTGTGCAATGTGGGATTGCAGAAAATTGGATGGGGGCGTCATACTTGAGGACCTCTATTTCCTGCAAATCAAAAAGATAGAGAAAAGTAACACTTGATTATGATGGTAGAGGGAACTTAGTATAAGGCTACCAAATATGAAAAGATTCTGTGTGCGGAAATTTTTAATAAATGGCCTTCAAAGTTGATACTGTGCAATGTGGGATTGCAGAAAATTGGATGGGGGCGTCATACTTGAGGACCTCTATTTCCTGCAAATCAAATAGTTTGAGAAACGTAACACTTGATTATGATAGTAGAGGCATCTTACTATAAGGCCACCAAATATGAAAAGATTCTGTGGAGGAAATTTGTAATAAATGGCCTTCAAAGTTGATACTGTGCAATGTGGGATTGCAGAAAATTGGATGGGGGCGTCATACTTGAGGACCTCTATTTCCTGCAAATCAAATAGTTAGTGAAAAGTAACACTTGATTATGATAGTAGAGGGATCTTGCAAAAAGCCTACCAAATATTAAAAGATTCTGTGGTGGAAATGTTTAATAAATGGCCTTCAAAGTTGATACTGTGCAATGTGGGAATGTAGAAAATTGGATGGGGGCGTCATAATTGCGGACCTCTATTTCCTGCAAATCAAACAGTTAGAAAAAATGTAACACTTGATTATGATAGTAGAGGGATCCTACTATAAGCCCACCAAATATGAAAAGATTCTGTGGTGGAAATATTTAATAAATGGCCTTCAAAGTTGATACTGTCCAATGTGTGAATGCAGAAAATTGGATAGGGGCGTCATACTTGTGGACCTCTATTTCCTGCAAATCAAATAGATAGAGAAAAGTAACACTTGATTATGATACTAGAGGGATCTTACTATAAGCCCACCAAATATGAAAAGATTTCTGTGGTGGAAATTATTAATAAATGGCCTTCAAAGTTGATACTGTGCAATGTGGGATTGCAGAAAATTGGATGGGGGCCTCATACTTGAGGACCTCTATTTCCTGCAAATCAAATAGTTAGAGAAAACTAACACTTGATTATGATAGTAGCGGGATCTTAGTATAAGGCCACTAAATATGAAAAGATTCTGTGGTGGAAATTTTTAATAAATGGCCTTCAAAGTTGATACTGTGCAATGTGGGATTGCAGAAAATTGGATGGGGGCGTCATACTTGAGGACCTCTATTTCCTGCAAATCAAATAGTTAGAGAAAAGTAACACTTGATTATGATAGTAGAGGGATCTTGCAAAAAGCCTACCAAATATGAAAAGATTCTGTGGTGGAAATGTTTAATAAATGGCCTTCAAATTTGATACTGTGCAATGTAGGAATGCGGAAAATTGGATGGGGGCGTCATACTTGCGGACCTCTATTTCCTGCAAATCAAATTGTTAGAAAAAATATAACACTTGATTATGATAGTAGAGGGATCCTACTATACGCCCACCAAATATGAAAAGATTCTGTGGTGTAAATATTTAATAAATGGCCTTCAAAGTTGATACTGTGCAATGTGGGAATGCAGAAAATTGGATAGGGGCGTCATACTTGCGGAACTCTATTTCCTGGTAATCAAATAGATAGAGAAAAATAACACTTGATTATGATAGTAGAGGGATCTTACTATAAGCCCACCAAATATGAAAAGATTTCTGTGGTGGAAATTATTAATAAATGGCCTTCAAAGTTGATACTGTGCAATGTGGGAATGCAGAAAATTGGATGGGGGCGTCATACTTGCAGACCTCTATTTCCGGCAATCAAAAAGTTAGAAAAAAAGTAACACTTGATTATGATAGCAAAGGGATCCTACTATAAGCCTACCAAATATGAAAAGATTGTGTGGTGGAAATGTTTAATAAATGGCCTTCAAAGTTGATACTGTGCAATGTGGGAATGCAGAAAATTGGATGGGGGCGTCATACTTGCGGACCTCTATTTCCTGCAAATCAAATTGTTAGAAAAAATGTAACACTTGATTATGATAGTAGAGGGATCCTTCTATAAGCCAACCAAATATGAAAAGATTCTGTGGTGTAAATATTTAACAAATGGCCTTCAAAGTTGATACTGTCCAATGTGTGAATGCAGAAAATTGGATAGGGGCGTCATACTTGCGGACCTCTATTTCCTGCAAATCAAATAGATAGAGAAAAGTAACACTTGATTATGATAGTAGAGGGATCTAACTATAAGCCCACCAAATATGAAAAGATTTCTGTGGTGGAAATTATTAATAAATGGCCTTCAAAGTTGATACTGTGCAATGTGTGAATGCAGAAAATTGGATAGGGGCGTCATACTTGCGGACCTCTATTTCCTGCAAATCAAATAGATAGAGAAAAGTAACACTTGATTATGATAGAAGAGGGATCTTGCAATAAGCCTACCAAATATGAAGAGATTCTGTGGTGGAAATATTTAATAAATGGCCTTCAAAGTTGATACTGTGCAATGTGGGAAAGCAGAAAATTGGATGGGGGCGTCATACTTGAGGACCTCTATTTCCTGCAAATCAAATAGTTAGAAAA
The DNA here is from genome assembly GCA_029721435.1 of Gymnothorax reevesii. NCBI lineage: Eukaryota > Metazoa > Chordata > Actinopteri > Anguilliformes > Muraenidae > Gymnothorax > Gymnothorax reevesii. The sequence goes on along the minus strand of CM056577.1, from coordinate 13,243,189 downwards.
AATGTAACACTTGATTATGATAATAGAGGGATTCTACTATAAGCCCACCAAATATGAAAAGATTCTGTGGTGGAAATATTTAATAAATGGCCTTCAAATTTGATACTGTGCAATGTGTGAATGCAGAAAATTGGATAGGGGCGTCATACTTGCGGACCTCTATTTCCTGCAAATCAAATAGATAGAGAAAAGTAACACTTGATTATGATGGTAGAGGGATCTTACTATAAGCCCACCCAATATGAAAAGATTTCTGTGGTGGAAATTATTAATAAATGGCCTTCAAAGTTGATACTGTGCAATGTGGGATTGCAGAAAATTGGATGGGGGCGTCATACTTGAGGACCTCTATTTCCTGCAAATCAAATAGTTAGAGAAAAGTAACACTGGATTATGATAGCAGAGGGATCTTACTATAAGGCGACCAAATATGAAAAGATTCTGTGGTGAGAATTTTTATTAAATGGCCTTCAAAGTTGATACTGTGCAATGTGGGATTGCAGAAAATTGGATGGGGGCGTCATACTTGAGGACCTCTATTTCCTGCAAATCAAATAGTTAGAGAAAAGTAACACTTGATTATGATAGTAGAGGGATCTTGCAAAAAGCCTACCAAATATGAAAAGATTCTGTGGTGGAAATGTTTAATAAATGGCCTTCAAATTTGATACTGTGCAATGTAGGAATGCGGAAAATTGGATGGGGGCGTCATACTTGCGGACCTCTATTTCCTGCAAATCAAATTGTTAGAAAAAATGTAACACTTGATTATGATAGTAGAGGGATCCTACTATAAGCCCACCAAATATGAAAAGATTCTGTGGTGTAAATATTTAATAAATGGCCTTCAAAGTTGATACTGTGCAATGTGGGAATGCAGAAAATTGGATAGGGGCGTCATACTTGCGGAACTCTATTTCCTGGTAATCAAATAGATAGAGAAAAGTAACACTTGATTATGATAGTAGAGGGATCTTACTATAAGCTCACCAAATATGAAAAGATTTCTGTGGTGGAAATTATTAATAAATGGCCTTCAAAGTTGATACTGTGCAATGTGGGAATGCAGAAAATTGGATGGGGGCGTCATACTTGCAGACCTCTATTTCCGGCAAATCAAAAAGTTAGAAAAAAAGTAACACTTGATTATGATAGCAAAGGGATCCTACTATAAGCCTACCAAATATGAAAAGATTGTGTGGTGGAAATGTTTAATAAATGGCCTTCAAAGTTGATACTGTGCAATGTGGGATTGCAGAAAATTGGATGGAGGTGTCATACTTGAGGACCTCTATTTCCTGCAAATCAAATAGTTAGAGAAAAGTAACACTTGATTATGATAGTAGAGGGATCTTACTATAAGGCTACCAAATATAAAAAGATTCTGTGGTGGAAATTTTTAATAAATGGCCTTCAAAGTTGATACTGTGCAATGTGGGATTGCAGAAAATTGGATGGGGGCGTCATACTTGAGGACTTCTATTTCCTGCAAATCAAATAGTTAGAGAAAAGTAACACTTGATTATGATAGAAGAGGGATCTTGCAATAAGCCTACCAAATATGAAGAGATTCTGTGGTGGAAATATTTAATAAATGGCCTTCAAAGTTGATACTGTGCAATGTGGGAAAGCAGAAAATTGGATGGGGGCGTCATACTTGCGGACCTCTATTTCCTGCAAACCAAATAGTTAGAAAAAATGTAACACTTGATTATGATAATAGAGGGATTCTACTATAAGCCCACCAGATATGAAAAGATTCTGTGGTGGAAATATTTAATAAATGGCCTTCAAATTTGATACTGTCCAATGTGTGAATGCAGAAAATTGGATAGGGGCGTCATACTTGCGGACCTCTATTTCCTGCAAATCAAATAGATAGAGAAAAGTAACACTTGATTATGATGGTAGAGGGATCTTACTATAAGCCCACACAATATGAAAAGATTTCTGTGGTGGAAATTATTAATAAATGGCCTTCAAAGTTGATACTGTGCAATGTGGGATTGCAGAAAATTGGATGGGGGCGTCATACTTGAGGACCTCTATTTCCTGCAAATCAAATAGTTAGAGAAAAGTAACACTGGATTATGATAGCAGAGGGATCTTACTATAAGGCGACCAAATATGAAAAGATTCTGTGGTGAGAATTTTTATTAAATGGCCTTCAAAGTTGATACTGTGCAATGTGGGATTGCAGAAAATTGGATGGGGGCGTCATACTTGAGGACCTCTATTTCCTGCAAATCAAATAGTTAGAGAAAAGTAACACTTGATTATGATAGAAGAGGGATCTTGCAAAAAGCCTACCAAATATGAAAAGATTCTGTGGTGGAAATGTTTAATAAATGGCCTTCAAATTTGATACTGTGCAATGTAGGAATGCGGAAAATTGGATGGGGGCGTCATACTTGCGGACCTCTATTTCCTGCAAATCAAATTGTTAGAAAAAATGTACCACTTGATTATGATAGTAGAGGGATCCTACTATACGCCCACCAAATATGAAAAGATTCTGTGGTGTAAATATTTAATAAATGGCCTTCAAAGTTGATACTGTGCAATGTGGGAATGCAGAAAATTGGATAGGGGCGTCATACTTGCGGAACTCTATTTCCTGGTAATCAAATAGATAGAGAAAAGTAACACTTGATTATGATAGTAGAGGGATCTTACTATAAGCTCACCAAATATGAAAAGATTTCTGTGGTGGAAATTATTAATAAATGGCCTTCAAAGTTGATACTGTGCAATGTGGGAATGCAGAAAATTGGATGGGGGCGTCATACTTGCAGACCTCTATTTCCGGCAAATCAAAAAGTTAGAAAAAAAGTAACACTCGATTATGATAGCAAAGGGATCCTACTATAAGCCTACCAAATATGAAAAGATTGTGTGGTGGAAATGTTTAATAAATGGCCTTCAAAGTTGATACTGTGCAATGTGGGAATGCAGAAAATTGGATGGGGGCGTCATACTTGCGGACCTCTATTTCCTGCAAATCAAATTGTTAGAAAAAATGTAACACTTGATTATGATAGTAGAGGGATCCTTCTATAAGCCAACCAAATATGAAAAGATTCTGTGGTGTAAATATTTAACAAATGGCCTTCAAAGTTGATACTGTCCAGTGTGTGAATGCAGAAAATTGGATAGGGGCGTCATACTTGCGGACCTCTATTTCCTGCAAATCAAATAGATAGAGAAAAGTAACACTTGATTATGATAGTAGAGGGATCTAACTATAAGCCCACCAAATATGAAAAGATTTATGTGGTGGAAATTATTAATAAATGGCCTTCAAAGTTGATACTGTGCAATGTGTGAATGCAGAAAATTGGATAGGGGCGTCATACTTGCGGACCTCTATTTCCTGCAAATCAAATAGATAGAGAAAAGTAACACTTGATTATGATAGTAGAGGGATCTTACTATAAGGCTACCAAATATGAAAAGATTTCTGTGGTGGAAATTATTAGTAAATGGCCTTCAAAGTTGATACTGTGCAATGTGGGATTGCAGAAAATTGGATGGAGGTGTCATACTTGAGGACCTCTATTTCCTGCAAATCAAATAGTTAGAGAAAAGTAACACTTGATTATGATAGTAGAGGGATCTTACTATAAGGCTACCAAATATAAAAAGATTCTGTGGTGGAAATTTTTAATAAATGGCCTTCAAAATTGATACTGTGCAATGTGGGATTGCAGAAAATTGGATGGGGGCGTCATACTTGAGGACTTCTATTTCCTGCAAATCAAATAGTTAGAGAAAAGTAACACTTGATTATGATAGAAGAGGGATCTTGCAATAAGCCTACCAAATATGAAGAGATTCTGTGGTGGAAATGTTTAATAAATGGCCTTCAAAGTTGATACTGTGCAATGTGGGAAAGCAGAAAATTGGATGGGGGCGTCATACTTGCGGACCTCTATTTCCTGCAAACCAAATAGTTAGAAAAAATATAACACTTGATTATGATAAAAGAGGGATTCTACTATAAGCCCACCAAATATGAAAAGATTCTGTGGTGGAAATATTTAATAAATGGCCTTCAAATTTGATACTGTCCAATGTGTGAATGCAGAAAATTGGATAGGGGCGTCATACTTGCGGACCTCTATTTCCTGCAAATCAAATAGATAGAGAAAAGTAACACTTGATTATGATGGTAGAGGGATCTTACTATAAGCCCACCCAATATGAAAAGATTTCTGTGGTGGAAATTATTAATAAATGGCCTTCAAAGTTGATACTGTGCAATGTGGGATTGCAGAAAATTGGATGGGGGCGTCATACTTGAGGACCTCTATTTCCTGCAAATCAAATAGTCAGAGGAAAGTAACAATTGATTATGATAGTAGAGGGAACTTAGTATAAGGCTACCAAATATGAAAAGATTCTGTGTGCGAAAATTTTTAATAAATGGCCTTCAAAATTGATACTGTGCAATGTGGGATTGCAGAAAATTGGATGGGGGCGTCATACTTGAGGACCTCTATTTCCTGAAAATCAAATAGTTTGAGAAAAGTAACACTTGATTATGATAGTAGAGGCATCTTACTATAAGGCTACCAAATATGAAAAGATTCTGTGGAGGAAATTTGTAATAAATGGCCTTCAAAATTGATACTGTGCAATGTGGGATTGCAGAAAATTGCATGGGGGCGTCATACTTGCGGACCTCTATTTCCTGGAAATCAAATAGTTAGAAAAAATAAAGACTTGATTATGATAGTAGAGGGATCCTTCTATAAGCCCACCAAATATGAGGAGATTCTGGGGTGGAAATTTTTAATAAATGGCCTTCAAAGTTGATACTGTGCAATGTGGGATTGCAGAAAATTGGATGGGGGCGTCATACTTGAGGACCTCTATTTCCTGCAAATCAAATAGTTAGAGAAAGGTAACACTTGATTATGATAGTAGAGGGATCTTACTATAAGCCCACCAAATATGACGAGATTTTGTGGTGGAAATCTTTAATAAATGGCCATCAAATTTGATATTGTGCAATGTGTGAATGCAGAAAATTGGATAGGGGCGTCATACTTGCGGACCTCTATTTCCTGGAAATCAAATAGTTAGAAAAAATAAAGACTTTATAATGATAGTAGAGAGATCCTACTATAAGCTTACTAAATAGGAAGAGATTCTGTGGTGGTAATCTTTCATAAATGGCCTTCAAAGTTGATACTGTCCAATGTGGGATTGCAGAAAATTGGATGGGGGCGTCATACTTGAGGACCTCTTTTTCCTGCAAATCAAATAGCTAGAGAAAAGTAACACTTGATTATGATATTAGAGGGATCTTACTATAAGCCCACCAAATATGAAGAGATTCTGTGGTGGAAATCTTTAATAAATGGCCATCAAAGTTGATATTGTGCAATGTGTGAATGCAGAAAATTGGAAAGGGGCGTCATACTTGCGGACCTCTATTTCCTGAAAATCAAATATTTAGAAAAAAGTAACACTTGATTATGATAGTAGAGGGATCCTACTATAAGCCCACCAAATATAAAGAGATTCTGTGGTGTAAATTTTTAATAAATGGCCATCAAATTTGATACTGTGCAATGTGTGAATGCAGAAAATTGGATTGGGGCGTCATACTTGCGGACCTCTATTTCCTGGAAATCAAATAGTTAGAAAAAATAAACACTTGATTATTATAGTAGAGGGATTCTACTATAAGCCTACCAAGTATGAAGAGATTCTGTTGTGGAAATTTTTAATAAATGGCCTTCAAATTTGATACTGTGCAATGTGGGATTGCAGAAAATTGGATGGGGGCGTCATACTTGAGGACCTCTATTTCCTGCAAATCAAATAGTTAGAGAAAAGAAACACTTGATTATGATAGTAGAGAAATCTTTCTAGAAGTTCACCAAATATGAAGAGATTCTGTGGTGGAAATTTTTAAAAAATGGCCATCAAATTTGATACTGTGCAATGTGTGAATGCAGAAAATTGGATAGGGGCGTCATACTTGCGGACCTCTATTTCCTGGAAATCAAATAGTTAGAAAAAAGGAACACTTGATTATGATAGAAGAGTAATTCTCCTATAAGCCTACCAAAAATGAAGAGATTCTGTGGTGGAAATTTTTAATAAATGGCCTTCAAAGTTGATACTGTCCAATGTGTGAATGCAGAAAATTGGATAGGGGCGTCATACTTGCGGACCTCTATTTCCTGCAAATCAAATAGTTAGAAAAAAGTAGCACTTGATTATGATAGTAGAGAGATCCTCCTATAAGCCCACCAAATATGAAAAGATTTCTTGAAGAAAATTTTTTAATAAATGGCCTTCAAATTTGATACTGTGCAATGTGGGATTGCAGAAAATTGGATGGGGGCGTCATACTTGAGGACCTCTATTTCCTGCAAATCAAATAGTTAGAGAAAAGTAATACTTCATTATGATAGTAACGGGATCTTGCTATAAGCCCACCAAATATGACGAGATTTTGTGGAGGAACTGTTTAATAAATGGCCTTCAAAGTTGATACTGTGCAATGTGAGATTGCAGAAAATTGGATGGGGGCTGCATACTTGCAGACCTCTATTTCCTGCAAATCAAATAGTTAGAAAAAAGTAACACTTGATTATGATAGTAGAGAGATCCTAATATAAGCTTACCAAATATGAAGAGAATCTGTGGAGGAAATTTTTAAAAATGGCCTTCAAAGTTGATACTGTGCAATGTGTGAATGCAGAAAAATGGATAGGGGCGTCATACTTGTGGACCTCTATTTCCTGCAAATCAAATAGTAAGAAAAAAGTAGCACTTGATTATGATATTAGACAGATCCTCCTATAAGCCCACCAAATATAAAGAGATTTCTTGAAGAAAATTTTTTAATAAATGGCCTTCAAAATTGATACTGTGCAATGTGGGATTGCAGAAAATTGGATGGGGGCGTCATACTTGAGGACCTCTATTTCCTGCAAATCAAATAGTTAGAGAAAAGTAACACTTGATTATGATAGTAGAGGGATCTTACTATAAGCCCATCAAATATGAAGAGATGTCTTGGTGAAAATGTTTCATAAATGGCCTTCAAAGTTGATACTGTGCAATGTGGGATTGCAGAAAATTGGATGGGGGCGTCATACTTGAGGACCTCTATTTCCTGTAAATCAGATGGTTAGAGAAAAGTAACACTTGATTATGATAGCAGAGGGATCTTACTATAAGCCCACCAAATATGACGAGATTTCGTGGTGTAAATTTTTAATAAATGACCTTCAAAGTTGATACTGTGCAATGTGAGATTGCAGAAAATTGGATGGGGGCATCATACTTGCAGACCTCTATTTCCTGCATATCAAAAAATTAGAAAAAAGTAACACTTAATTATGATAGTAGAGAAATCCTACTATAAGCTTACCAAATATGAAAAGATTTTGTGGAGGAAATTTTAAAAAAATGGCCTTCAAAGTTGATACTGTGCAATGTGTTAATGCAGAAAATTGGATAGGGGCGTCATACTTGCGGACCTCTATTTCCTGCAAATCAAATAGTTAGAAAAAAGTAGCACTTGATTATGATAGTAGAGGAATCTTCCTATAAGCCCACCAAATATGAAGTGATTTCTTGATGAAAATTTTTTAATAAATGGCCTTCAAATTTGATACTGTGCAATGTGGGATTGCAGAAAATTGGATGGGGGCGTCATACTTGAGGACCTCTATTTCCTGCAAATCAAATAGTTAGAGAAAAGTAACACTTGATTATGATAGTAGAGGGATCTTACTATAAGCTTACCAAATATGAAGAGATTCTGTGGTGGAAATTTTTAATAAATGGCCATCAACTTTGATACTGTGCAATGTGTGAATGCAGAAAATTGGATAGGGGCGTCATACTTGCGGACCTCTATTTCCTGAAAATCAAATAGTTAGAAAAAATAAAGACTTGATTATGATAGTAGAGGGAACTTAGTATAAGGCTACCAAATATGAAAAGATTCTGTGTGCGGAAATTTTTAATAAATGGCCTTCAAAGTTGATACTGTGCAATGTGGGATTGCAGAAAATTGGATGGGGGCGTCATACTTGAGGACCTCTATTTCCTGCAAATCAAATAGTTAGAGAAAAGTAACACTTGATTATGATAGTAGAGGGATCTTGCAATAAGCTTACCAAATATGAAAAGATTTTGTGGTGGAAATTTGGAATAAATGGCCTTCAAAATTGATACTGTGCAATGTGGGAATGCAGAAAATTGGATGGGGGCGTCATACTTGCAGACCTCTATTTCCTGCAAATCAAAAAGTTAGAAAAAAGTAACACTTGATTATGATAGTAGAGGGATCTCCCTATAAGCCCAACAAATTTGAAGAGATTCTGTAGTGGAAATTTTTAATAAATGGCCTTCAAAGTTGATACTGTCCAATGTGGGATTGCAGAAAATTGGATGGGGGCGTCATACTTGAGGACCTCTATTTCCTGCAAATCAAATAGCTAGAAAAAAGTAACACTTGATTATGATAGTAGAGGGATCCTACTATTAGCCCAACAAATTTGAAGAGATTCTGTGGTGGAAATTTTTAATAAATGGCCATCAAATTTGATACTGTCCAATGTGTGAATGCAGAAAATTGGATAGGGGCGTCATACTTGCGGACCTCTATTTCCTGGAAATCAAATAGTTAGAAATAATAAACACTTGATTATGATATTAGAGGGATCCTACTATAAGCCTACCAAATATAAAGAGATTCTGTGGTGGAAATTTTTAATAAATGGCCATCAAATTTGATACTGTGCAATGTGGGATTGCAGAAAATTGGATGGGGGCGTCATACTTGAGGACCTCTATTTCCTGCAAGTCAAATAGATAGAGAAAAGTAACAATTGATTATGATAGTAGAGGGAACTTAGTATAAGGCTACCAAATATGAAAAGATTCTGTGTGCGGAAATTTTTAATAAATGGCCTTCAAAGTTGATACTGTGCAATGTGGGATTGCAGAAAATTGGATGGGGGCGTCATACTTGAGGACCTCTATTTCCTGCAAATCAAATAGTTAGAGAAAAGTAACACTTGATTATGATAGTAGAGGGATCTTGCAATAAGCTTACCAAATATGAAAAGATTTTGTGGTGGAAATTTGGAATAAATGGCCTTCAAAATTGATACTGTGCAATGTGGGAATGCAGAAAATTGGATGGGGGCGTCATACTTGCAGACCTCTATTTCCTGCAAATCAAAAAGTTAGAAAAAAGTAACACTTGATTATGATAGTAGAGGGAACTTCCTATAAGCCCAACAAATTTGAAGAGATTCTGTAGTGGAAATTTTTAATAAATGGCCTTCAAAGTTGATACTGTCCAATGTGGGATTGCAGAAAATTGGATGGGGGCGTCATACTTGAGGACCTCTATTTCCTGCAAATCAAATAGCTAGAAAAAAGTAACACTTGATTATGATAGTAGAGGGATCCTACTATTAGCCCAACAAATTTGAAGAGATTCTGTGGTGGAAATTTTTAATAAATGGCCATCAAATTTGATACTGTCCAATGTGTGAATGCAGAAAATTGGATAGGGGCGTCATACTTGCGGACCTCTATTTCCTGGAAATCAAATAGTTAGAAATAATAAACACTTGATTATGATATTAGAGGGATCCTACTATAAGCCTACCAAATATAAAGAGATTCTGTGGTGGAAATTTTTAATAAATGGCCATCAAATTCGATACTGTGCAATGTGTGAATGCAGAAAATTGGATAGGGGCGTCATACTTGCGGACCTCTATTTCCTGGAAATCAAATAGTTAGAAATAATAAACACTTGATTATGATAGTAGAGGGATTCTACTATAAGCCCACCAAGTATGAAGAGATTCTGTTGTGGAAATTTTTAATAAATGGCCTTCAAATTTGATACTGTGCAATGTGGGATTGCAGAAAATTTGATGGGGGCGACATACTTGAGGACCTTTATTTCCTGCAAATCAAATAGTTATAGAAAAGTAACACTTGATTATGATAGTAGAGGGATCTAACTATAAGCCCACCAAATATGAAAAGATTCTGTAGCGGGAATTGTTAATAAATGGCCATCAAAGTTGATACTGTGCAATGTGGGATTGCAGAAAATTGGATGGGGGCGTCATACTTGAGGACCTCTATTTCCTGCAAATCAAATAGTTAGAGAAAAGTAACACTTGATTATGATAGTTAAGGGATCTTACTATAAGCCCACCAAATATGACGAGATTTTGTGGTGGAAATTTTTTATAAATGGCCTTCAAAGTTGATACTGTGCAATGTGAGATTGCAGAAAATTGGATGGGGGCAACATACTTGCAGACCTCTATTTCCTGCAAATCAAAAAGTTAGAAAAAAGTAACACTTGATTATGATATTAGATAGATCTTCCTATAAGCTTATGAAATATGAAGAGATTCTGTGGAGGAAATTTTTAAAAAATGGCCTTCAAATTTGATACTGTGCAATGTGTGAATGCAGAAAATTGGATAGGGGCGTCATACTTGCGGACCTCTATTTCCTGCAAATCAAATAGTTAGAAAAAAGTAGCACTTGATTATGATAGTAACGGGATCCTCCTATAAGCCCACCAAATATAAAGAGATTTCTTTGAGAAATTTTTTTAATAAATGGCCTCTGAAGTTGATACTGTGCAATGTGGGATTGCAGAAAATTGGATGGGGGCGTCATACTTGAGGACCTCCATTTCCTGCAAATCAAATAGTTAGAAAAAAGTAGCACTTGATTATGATAGTAACGGGATCCTCCTATAAGCCCACCAAATATGAAGAGATTTCTTGGTGAAAATTTTTCATAAATGGCCTTCAAATTTGATACTGTGCAATGTGGGATTGCAGAAAATTGGATGGGGGCGTCATACTTGAGGACCTCTATTTCCTGTAAATCAGATGGTTAGAGAAAAGTAATACGTGATTATGATAGTAGAGGAATTTTCCTATGAGCCCACCAAATTTGAAGAGATTTTGTGGTGGAAATTTGTAATAATTGGCCTTCAAAGTTGATACTGTGCAATGTGGGAATGCAGAAAATTGGATGGGGGCGTCATACATGGGGGCCTCTATTTCCTGCAAATAAAATAGTTAGAAAAAAGTAACACTAGATTATGATAGTAGAGAAATCCTTCTATAAGCCCACCAAATATGAAGAGATTTTGTGGTGGAAATTTGTAATAATTGGCCTTCAAAGTTGATACTGTGCAATGTGGGAATGCAGAAAATTGGATCGGGGCGTCATACATGGGGGCCTCTATTTCCTGCAAATAAAATAGTTAGAAAAAAGTAACACTAGATTATGATAGTAGAGAAATCCTTCTATAAGCCCACCAAATATTAAGAGATTCTGTGGCAGAAATGTTTAATAAATGGCCATCAAAGTTGATACTGTGCAATGTGTGAATGCAGAAAATTGGATGGGGGCGTCATACTCGGACCTCTATTTCCTGCAAATCTAATAGTTAGAAAAAAGTAACACTTTATTATGATAATAGAGGGATCCTTCTATAAGCCCACCAAATATGAAGAGATTCTTTGGTGGAAATGTTTAATAAATGGCCATCAAAGTTGATACTGTGCAATGTGTGAATGCAGAAAATTGGATGGGGGCGTCATACTCGGACCTCTATTTCCTGCAAATCAAATAGTTAGAAAAAAGTAACACTTGATTATTATAGTAGAGGAATCCATCTATAAACCCACCAAATATGAAGAGATTTTGTGGTGGAAATTTTTAATAAATGGCCTTCAAAATTGATACTGTGCTATGAGTGAATGCAGAAAATTGGATAGGGGCTTCATACTTGCGGACCTCTTTTTCCTGCAAATCAAATATTTAGAAAAAAGTAACACTTGATTATGATAGTAGAGGGATCCGCCTATAAGCCCACCAAATATGAAGAGATTTCTTGCTGGAAATATTTAATAAATGGCCATCAAAATTTGTACTGCGCAATGTGCAAATACAGACAATTGGATGGGGGTGTCATACTTGAGGACCTCCATTTCCTGCAAATCAAATAGTTAGAGAAAAGTAATATTTGCATGTCATAACATATGTATCCTTCTATACGCCCACCAAATATGAAGAGATTCTGTTGTGGAATTTTTAAATGAATGGCCATTAAATTTGATACTGTGTAATATGCCAATGCAGAGAATTGGATGGGGGGATCATGTTTGAGGGCTGATAATTCCGGCAAATCAAAGTCTTTGTCAAAAGTTACCATTCAATAACATAACTCATCAATCCTATTATAAAATTTTAAAACATGAAAAGATTCCATTGTGGAATTTTAAAATAAATGGCCGTCAAATTCGGGACTGTTTAATGTGTTAATGCAGGCAATTGAATGGGGGTGCATACTTGAGGGCCTGTAGTTCCTGTGAATGAAGCAGTTTGTAAAAAGTACCTCTTGCTGACTACAGGTTGTAGTATCAACTCACTGAATATGAAAAGATTCGGTGCCAAACTTATTGAATAAATGGCTATCAAATCAGGAACATATTGTAATATGTGAATGGAGATGCCTGATTGGGGTACCATGTTTGAGAGCCTGTAATTCCTGTAAATCAAAACGTTTGTGAAAAATAACAATTCCTGACCATGCTACATGCACTGTAATATAAATTGACTGAATATGAAGAGATTCTATGATGGGATTATGAAAAAAATGGGCATCAATGTCGGAACTGTTGCAGTGTGCGAAAGGAGATGATTGAATGTGGGGCCATGTTTCAGGGTCTGTAATTCCTGCAAATACAAAACCTTTAGAAAAATAACAGTTGCTTGCCGTACTACATCCTTTGTATTATTATAAAAACCTGAATATAGAGATTCCAATGTCGAAATATTAAATAAATGGCCATTGAATTTTGTTACTCTTGCAATGTACGCATGTAGACAGTTGAAATGGGGGTGATTTTTGAGGGCCTGTAATTTCTGCAAGTCAAGAAGTTTGTGGAATATAACACCTCCTTTACTTGCTTCATGTATTCTTGTACAAGCACATTGAAAATGAAAAGATTCCATGGGGGAATTATTAAAGAAATGGCCATCAAATTAGCCACTTTGCAGTGTGAGAATGAAGACAATGGAATGGGTGACCATGAATTAAATTGAATGGATGACTGTGTTTTAGTACCAATAATTTGTCAAAAAGAACTTGCACAGAATATTACTTGTAATAGTTTACGTCAAGTGTCGGCCTAATGTACTGGAAATTTTTGAATCAATGTGCATCACCTGAAGTACTTTGTACTGCCTTGATTGAAAAAAAAAATGCGTTAGCTTGAACTTGCCTTACTCGATCCTGCGGCCCACCGACATTTGATGGTTTTTGTTACAAACACATTTGTAATTGTATGTTTTCATCAAACTATTCATTTGTCTTCTTAGGTGTATTTAACCTGTTAACCTTCCCCTTCACCAGAAATATCCATGTATGGCTTGCAAAATAAAATAACCTTGAGCATATTGTTTAATTTTCACTTATGCAAATTATTTCAAGTTATATAATCTTACAGACCGAATAAGTCAATGATAGAATTAGATATCTCCAACTTAAGTACCTGAACATAAGTGTTTTATTTATTTCAAAATTATTTTCTTGACCTAAAAGGAAGAAATTGAGCAATAAACCCCAACAGCAAACAGCAAAGAGCTCAACTGCTAAAAGCAAATCAAATAAACTTGCTCAAAAATGTCTCCAAGGACCAGCGAATCCAGTTGCCAATTTTTACAGCATATACTGCCACGAACTGTATGTTGACCCTCTAGAATTTCCTAGGATTCAGTGGAATCAATGTAAGCAGTGGTCTCATGAGAACAAAACAGATTATGAAGGTGTCAAAATAAAATTTTACCCTACTCTTTAGTGCACTTGCTTTGGTATTAGTATTAGTGTCAGACACCTTTCAGAGCAATATGGACCCCATGTCCATATTTCCCCAATGTCAGGGTCCATAATGGACTCATGGTGGAGAATATGGACATAGTGAGGGATTTCATGATTCCATCCGTGGTGGAGCCATCTGCGGAGATACGTTTCTCATATTACGCATATATGTAGCAAGCCTTGGAGTCTAAAAGATCAACCACTTATGGCCTGTGGTGAGCCATTTGTCTAGGCTACAGCTCATGGCAACCTTAGGGAGTCCATATTACCTCCTCTTCCCATATCTGTTCTTTTGGTTACAGTAAATGTTCCGGATCACTTCCAAAATTAAGTAAACTCTTTCTTTGACTACCACCTATTACCGTGCCAAATTTAATGCCAACCATTCATAACCTTTTGAGTTGGACAGAAATATGACATAGACCCGCATGAGACCAAGACATGGTAATTCTTCCAGATCCACAATCCGGAATATGTTCTGGATCCCTTACTAAATTGAATCAGCCTATCCTTGGATTACCGCCTATCATCCTACCAAATTTCATGCCACACCATGCATAACGTTTTTGAGTTATCCTATTAACATACTGACAGATGGACGGGCAAACGGGGTGAAAACATAACCTCCTGGGCGGAGGTAATAATCTGATAATCTTAACACTAAAATGCCGACTAGTCACGAAGGCCACATTAGTAAAGACCCGTGAACAAGGGGTCAACAGTTCTGGCTGATGTGATAGGGTTGATAACACCTGGGATTATACTTTTATATATGTCTATTTATATAAACACACCTTTCAAAATGTCGAAATACTCATTTAATGAAATAACCAGTTGTGGAGTCGTTTAATTCTTTAGAATAGCGGTAATGGGAATAACATCCTCATAAATTATTTGCCATTTCATTCCATAATGATCCATTGTAACAGCACGATCAACTTCAAGTTATTCATGTAGTCGTACAGTAGATTATTGCAAGAGTCACCGCTGCTTGGTCATTAAGCAGTCACAGTCTTAAAATGCGATATTCAGTATTTCTCTGCAGGGCAACTGGTAGACAATCCATGTGGCCTAACATCTCCGTGATGAAATATGTTGTCACACCATGAACAAAAATTTAAAAGTTTCAGTCATTTTCCCATACACAATTTGAGATGAGCAAAAATAAATAATTCTGTTAAGCCGCGATATAATTCCGAAATGGGCCAGCAAACTGTTCCCAATAATTTATGGAAAACTGTAACTGTCTAAACTATATACACTGCTCAAAAAAAAATAGCGGGAACACTAGAATGACACATCCTAGATCTGAATGAAATATTCTTATTAAATACTTTGTTCTATACATAGTTTAATGTGCTGACAACAAAATCACACAAATTATCAATGGAAAACAAATTTATTAACCCATGGAGGTCTGGATTTGGAGTCACACTCAAAATTAAAGTGGAAAAACACACTACAGGCTGATCCAACTTTGATGTAATGTCCTTAAAACAAGTCAAAATGAGGCTCAGTAGTGTGTGGCCTCTACGTGCCTGTATGACCTCCCTAAAATGCCTGGACATGCTCCTGATGAGGTGGCGGATGGTCTCCTGAGGGATCTCCTCCCATACATGGACTAAAGCATCCACCAACTCCTGGACAGTCTGTGGTGCAACGTGGCGTTGGTGGATGGAGCGAGACATGATGTCCCAGATGTGCTCAATTGGATTCAGGTCTGGGGAACGGGCGGGCCAGTCCATGGCATCAATGCTTTCGTCTTGCAGGAACTGCTGACACAATCTAGGCACATGAGGTCTAGCATTGTCTTGCATTAGGAGGAACCCAGGGCCAACCGCATCAGCATATGGTCTCACAAGGGGTCTGAGGATCTCATCTCGGTACCTAATGGCAGTCAGGCAACCTCTGGCGAGCACATGGAGGGCTGTGCGGCCCCCAAAGAAATGCCACCCCACACCATTATTGACCAACTGCCAAAGCGGTCATGCTGGAGGATGATGCAGGCAGCAGAAAGTTCTCCACGGCGTCTCCAGACTCTGTCACCTCTGTCACATGTGCTCAGTATTAACCTGCTTTCATCTGTGAAGAGCACAGGGCGCCAGTGGCATATTTGCCAATCTTAGTGTTCCCTGGCAAATGCCAAACGTCCTGCAAGGTGTTGGGCAGTAAGCACAACCCCCGCCTGTGGACGTCAGGCCCTCATACCATCCTCATGGAGTCGGTTTCTGACCGTTTGAGCAGACACATGCACATTTGTGGCCTGCTGGAGGTCATTTTGCAGGGCTCTAGCAGTGCTCCACCTGTTCCTCCTTGCACAAAGGCGGAGGTAGCGGTCCTGCTGCTGGGTTGTTGTCCTCCTACAGCCTCCTCCATGTCTCCTGATGTACTGGCCGGTCTCCTGGTAGCGCCTCCATGCTCTGGACACCTCGCTGACAGACACAGCAAACCTTCTTGCCACAGCTCGCATTGATGTGCCATCGTGGATGAGCTGCACTACCTGAGCCACTTGTGTGGTTTGTCTCATGCTACCACTAGTGTGAAAGCACCGCCAGCATTCAAAAGTGACCAAAACATTAGCCAGAAAGTATAGGAACTGAGAAGTGGTCTGTGGTCACCACCTGCAGAACCACTCCTTTATTGGGAGTGTCTTGCTAATTGCCAATAATTTCCACCTGTTGTCTATTCCATTGGCACAACAGCATGTGAAATTGATTGTCAATCAGTGTTTCTTCCTAAGTGGACAGTTTGATTTCACAGAAGTGTGATTGACTTGGAATCACATTATGCTGTTTAAGTGTTCCCTTTATATTTTTGGGCAGTGTGTGTATATATATATATATATATAAACACTAGATTGCTGATAGGGTTCGCTCAAGTGAAGCATCTGTTTATACACCTGGAAGTAAAATTCGCACGTAGACTCTCATTTGTTTTCGCCTACTTGAAAATTGCATTTTCAAAAACACTTGCACGTGAGTCGGTATTATTTTTGAATCGCTGTGCAGAGCAACATTTTGTCTCCCTAAATATGTGCTTTTTGAAGGATGGAAAGCGGCACACTTGCTAAAGGGAAGAGCGAAATGCGACTCGGTGTCAACGTTAAAGTGTGAGCAGAAAAGTTATGTTAACATGACCGAGGTTTTTGATAAGATTCAGATTCAGATGAATTTATTGTCATTGTTACAGAATAACAACGAAATTACGTTTGGAGAGAAAGTGCTCCGGGCTGCTGCAACGTGCTGCAACTCCACTTTCTTCTTCGAAAATGAAAGGTTACGGAAAAGAAACATATTGATGACATCAGACATAATGGACAGATCAGGTTTATAACACGACACGCAGGAAACGCATAGGATTTTTTTCAGGGGAATGGGGGGAGAGAGGTGGGGGAAGAAGGGATTAAATGCAGGAGGCAGCCCTGCCAGAGTCCAGAGTCCTTATCAGGCAGAATGTTCTGTCCTTGTCAGAGGGATAAGAAAGTTGTTGACATTCTGTGTGAGACTGAGGCAGACAGAGGGGAGACGCGGAGGTGGGGGGGGGGGGTTGCCGAATTATATTTCAATTTCGGGTGGAACAAGCAATTTTGTTTGATCCGTTATTCATTTTGTACATTTTTTACTTCACGCTTCAGGGCCACCAGTTCTCCCATCATCTCATCCTGTCTCTTGCCCAAATTCACAGTCAAACGCACAAACTCCCCACACTGACTCAAAACAGCGTCCATCTTTCTGTGCATTTCTGCAGATGATCCCAGAGTCTTTTTGAGCAACTCCCAATTCTCTGATACTCCCCTGAGGCGCTCCATAATAATTTCGGTGCTAGGCAGCGCATTGGCCATTTTTCTCGCTTCCAGCTCGCGCACTTTGCGGTAGGTCAGAGCAACTCCCATGCCAATTAGGAGAAATCCCGTCACCATAAATCCAAAAAGATAAACATCCTCCACGTCTTCAATGGACAGTGCCGCCAGATAAGGAACTTGCCATCTCGACCACGCGTCCCGAATGTAGCCAGCAGCAAAAGTCCCATCTGGGCAGCGCGGATCGCCAGGTGCTCCGCTTCTCGGTGAAAATATTTTGTCAATTGCATTCAGGGACCAGCTAATTAATTCCATCTTACTTGAAGAGCCTCAGAAGCAGACGGAAGGTCCAAAGGAAAGAGGGGGTAACACGACAAAACAGGAAAAAGAAAGAAGATGCAGGCAGGAGCAGAGATAGAGTGCGACTGCTCTCCTCAGAAGCCGGAAGAAGAACCCTCTGGTAAGATAATTGCTTGGACGTTTTCACCGCTGTAAGAAACTTCGATGAATGTCCGTGTACGTTTCCAAATTACTCTCTGGTTTCCTCACTTCATTGCACCCTGGTTGAGCATATTTGCCGTCAACGAAATTCTTCATATTGAATCATATGGCTAATGCCAACGTTGTTAAAAGGAAGCGCTATTCCTTTACTCAGCTTCATCATTGCTCCTGTCCTGCTTAAACACAGCTGTCAAAAATGATCACTGCACAGTGCGGATCGAGGGAATAGAGAAAAGTTTTCTCTCCTGATTTCTAACAGCCAAGCCTTTCTCCCCTCCTTGTCTTTTGGAACTATGTATAAACAGACAAAGCGACTTGTCCAATGTTTTAAATATTATGCAGGTGAGAAGTACTGTTGCTAAATGTCAATTGCAAATAGCTAGCTACTTAGCCACCTTGTTAATTTTGTTAACTGCTAAGTCAATGAAGTCCCCGCGACCGTAGGTATACCAAGGTAGCTCGCTGGTGACTGTTATCAATCGCTCACATTTGCTTTCAGTGAGCGGTCTATTCAAATCCATCGGACGGCTAATTAGCTAGCTAGTGCAGGAATGCGATTTTTTTCTATTAAAGTGACAAATCTGCGTTTCTATGTTAATTTACGCATGATACATATTATTAGAGCCCTTCAAATTAATATTGCTGCAAAAGGCAGCCGCACATCTCGGCATTTTAACACTTATACTGACTTGTTTGAAATTGGCCTCATAGGAAACCATTCATTTTTATGATGAAGTTGGGTGTATCAATATGATTGCCAGGTGCTTCACTTTGGGTAATATAAATATGACATCATCAGCAATCATGTTTTTATAAAGGAATAAGCCCCGAGAAGCAGTGGATTACAGTGATAATGTCGAAGGGGCGTTCTAAGGCACAACGCGCAGCGGAGTGCCTTAGTGCCCCTCCGCCATTTTAAAATCACTGTAACCCACAGCTTCAAGGGGCTTATTACTTTTATAAAATGGTTACCCTACATATAGCCCATTAAATAAACACACAAGAAAAGAAATCAACAATTTCAGACCACATCAATGCAACCCAGATTTCCTTCTGCACATCATCCTTTCAGAAAGTTTGCACAAGCCTGCAGTGCATAGCAACAGTCTGTTGCGAGCCTGAAGGAAATAAACCATGCACACTTTTTCAATAATTAAACATTCCTTTGACAAATAAGGTTGCTATTTTGTGAATAATATTGCCAGTTAGATAGCATACTGTTTATATGTATGAGCAGTATCTGTGGTTCATCTGGTTAGATCCTGGTTCCCAAACTGTGGTTTGTGTAGCACTGGTGGCACTTGGCTCCCTCTTGGTGGTACTCAGGGAGTTTCAAAATTTCATATTTTTTACTAAGGGGTTATAGCACGTGTGAAGGCTTATCGTCGCCCAATAAGATCCTGCGTCAAAAACTTTTGACCAGAAAATAGGCAAACATTCTTCGGGATTCGGCCCAGCAATATAACTACATTATCTCTGAGCCCCAGTCATGTTAACCAGCTTGTCTGAACCAAGTTCCAATGCGACATATCGCCACAAACATTGTTCGTATTGCTTATCAAAGTCAATGCAAAGATGTGCGTCAAATCATTGCGTTTCGCGTGTATTTGCGTCTTTGCATTGACTTTGAATGTAATCTGCCATGCAAAAAATTTGGCTCCTCTACGGTGGAAAAGCAGCTTAATAGCGTTGCACCTGATTTTACTAATCAGGGTCTGCGTTGAACCCCACGCACACTTTTTCAATAATGAAACATTTCTTTGACAAATAAGATTGCTATTTTGTGAATAATATTGCCAGTTACAGTATATCACAAAAGTGAGTACACCCTTCACATTTCGACTTTAAATTTAGTATATCTTTTTAAGGGACAACGTTACAGAAATGAAAACTGAATATATTCTAAAGTAGTCATTGCATAATATGTGTTGCAGTGTAGATTTACTGCACTGTTCAAATAACTGAACAAACAGTCACTATTTCCAAAATGGGTGGCAACAAAAGTGAGTACACTCACCGTCAACATGCCAAATTGTGTCCATTGTGTCAATATTTAGTGTGACCCCCATTGTTGTCCAGCACTGCCTTGATTCTCCGAGGCATGGAATTCACCAGAACTGCACAGGTTGTTGCTGGGATCCTCCACTCCTCCATGACAACATCACGGAGCTGGTGGATGTTGGACACCTGCTGCTCCTCCACCTTCCTCTTGAGGATGCCCCACAGGTGCTCAATGGGATTCAGGTCTGGAGACATACTTGGCCATACCATCACCTTCAGCTTCTTCAGGAAGGCAGGGAGTTCATCTTGGAGGTGTGTTTCGGGTCGTCATCATGTTGGAAAACAGCCGTGCGGCCCAGTTTCTGAAGGGAGAGCATCGTGTTCTGCTTCAGAATCTCACAGTACATGTTGGATCCATTATTCCATTCATGAAGTGCAGCTCCCCAGGACCAGAAGCACTCATGCAGCCCCAGACCACGATGCTGTCAGCACCATGTTTGACTGTAGGCAGTTCACACTTGTTTTGATACTTCTCACTAGGGCGCCGCCACACATGCTGGACACTATCTGAGCCAAACAAATTTATCTTGGTCTCGTCAGACCACAGAACATGGTTCTAGTAGTTCATGTTCTTGGACTGGTTGTCTTCAACAATCTGTTTTCGGGCTTTCTTGTGGGCTAGCTTCAGAAGAGGTTTCCATCTTGGCTGACGGCCATGCAGACCAACTTTGCGCAGAGCATGGCGTATGGTCTGAGCACTGACAGGCTGTTATCCCACTGCTACAACCTTGTTAGCAATGCTGCCAGCACTCCTGCGTCTGTTTTTTGAAGCCAACTTGTGCACCTGACGCAGAGCACGAAGACTCAACCTCTTTGGTCGACCCTGACGAGGCCTGTTCCGAGCAGAACTCGTTTTGGAAAACCACAGGATAACCTTGGCCACCGTGCTGTAGCTTAGTTTCATGGTTTCACAGATCTTCTTGTAGCTTAGACCATCTTTGTGGAGAGCAACAATTCTCTTTTTCAGATCCTCAGAGAGTTCATTCCCATGAGGTGCCATGTTGACCATCCAGTGACCAGAATGAGAGCATTGCACTCAAAGCACCACAATTTAACCCTTAAACATGTTACACAACCTCATATGGCCAAGTCAAACAGACAAAAGCATGAACATGATGAACAAGTCGCATTTCATTGCTTGGTTGACCATTATCAATTGGGGTGTGTACTCACTTTTGTTGCCATTCATTTTGGAAATAGTGACTGTTTGTTCAGGTATTTGGACAGTGCAGTAAATCTACACTGCTACGCATATTGTACCATGACTACTATTTATAGATAAGGATCATATAGTATATAGCATCACATCCCTAATCATAAAAGCATATTAGAACTACAATTTCTTTCTCTTTATTCAGCATTGATCCCTGCATTTTACTTTACTGTACCTTGCAGCCTCATCTTGAGCAGTTTGTCCACATTTCTCTAATAATTAAAAACATATTTGACAAATAACGGCGCTATTCTTAGAATTGTATGAAAATCTAGGCCAATTTCGATTTCGGCCATGTTTGTCCAAGCAGGCGCAGTGGCTTTGCCACTATTTTTTAATTTGATGTTACTGTCTAAATACTTATGTACTGCTTGGTACTTCATCTCTTGACATCAAAATTACAGTCTCATTTTCAAATTTTGAAGTGGGGGACCTGAATAAAAATGAAAACCTAACTGGG
Source organism: Gymnothorax reevesii (assembly GCA_029721435.1). Taxonomy (NCBI): domain Eukaryota; kingdom Metazoa; phylum Chordata; class Actinopteri; order Anguilliformes; family Muraenidae; genus Gymnothorax; species Gymnothorax reevesii. The sequence goes on along the minus strand of CM056577.1, from coordinate 13,221,240 downwards.
AAAATGTCCTCTGTCAAATTAAATAATAGTAGCACTCAGAGAGGGCATACCGACATCAAGGCATTTGGAACTTTACTACCATTTAGTGGATTTTAAGATGTATGGCATTCATTATTCGGATCATCCAATCCCACAATGGTCAAGAATCCTTTAAAAAAAAATTGCTGGATCAAGAATTTGATTGCTGCTGTCACAAAACTGGTCGGCAGATAATTTCTTAGAGTAAAATTCAAATAAAATTTGAGTCATAATTCTTGGTCCAAAGTTAGTCTGGGATAACACTCAATTATCTCTAGAACCTCTTGCTTCAAATATTAGGCCCTTTTCTCAAAATCCTGGCGTGATATTTGATGCCAAACTCAAATCTGAGCAACTCATTAAGAAGCTTGTACTGTCATGCCATTTGCAACTCCGAAACAAAAAATTTTTTGCAAAAATTGCAAAATTAGATCAGTTTTGTCTTTTGAAGATACAAAAAAAATTATTAATTAATTTATTTCATCAAGGTGAGACTATGGTGACTCTTTATTTACCCACCTGAATAAGAAATCTCTGGCCAAACAATAAGTAGTTCAAAATTCAGCAGCAAGATTGCTCACTAAAACAATCAAAGCCCGTATTACTCCAATTTTTGCATCTTTGCACTAGCTGCCAGGTCATTTTAAAATCGATTTAAACATTTTATTGATTACCAGAATATATAAGTGACCTTTTCACTCCTTATAAAGCTAACATATTGCTCAGGTCATCAAAGCAACCACTACTGGCTGTTCCAGTAAGTCTAAGTTAAGTCTAAGTTAAACACAAAGGGTGATCTGGCTTTTTCAGTTAAAGCCGCAAGACTCTGGAATGGCCTCCCAATTAATATAATGAATGCTGAAACTTTACCTTCTTTTACATCTCTATTGAAGACTCACTTTAATTGGCTTGCTTTTGGTGATTAAATTCTTTTATTAAACTACTGTTTTTTTCCTCTCTGGTGTGATGTGTAAGTCTGTTTTGAAAATTCTTATTCTTCTATTTTGACATTTCTTCCCTAACCTTTTATATATATTTATTTTTTTGCCTGCTTGTGAAGCACTATGTGCTGTTTTGTTTAAAAAGTGTGATATAATTATATTATTATGATTATTATTATTATTGTTGTTGTTGTTACTACATACAAATGGTGTTACTTGAATGCTCTTGCTGTAATTTTGAGGTTCACAGGTTTACACATCCTAACTCCAGTTCAAGCCCTCTAGAAACGGTCTCAATGTGGGATTTTCGCAATAATCTGAATGAAAACAACTCAAAACATCAAATCATTCAAAGGAATACACTGATGGATTACAATATTTTATTATGCATAATCCAAAGATGAACTGTTCACAGAAATTAAAATAGAGAAATGTATCTGAAAATGATCTCTTTTGCTATCTGCATTAAACTTTATCTGTGATCTTCACACAAACATAACTGCCACTAATTTATACGTATCAATCTAGAACATTAAAAAAAGCCATACTCATAAACATTATCCTGGGCCCTAAACATAACTTTCAACGAAAGCCTGCCACTGCCATTACACAAGTCATATTTAATGAATTACTTAAAATGCTGCCAAACTGCTTAGAGGGGATATCACTGTAAGTTACGTATTTTTACAACAGATGACGCAATAATGCCATGGTAGGCAGAGCCGTATCTAGAGAGAGTTTGGCAAACTCGAATTATGGGCATCATCTTTAACGGCAGATGATTCTACGGCTTAACCCTACGGGCCGGATACTATAGTCGCATCAAAATCGCTAGTTTTAAAATACTAAGAAGACTCGACATAACATGACAGTTTGCTTGTATTATTATCAGGGTCCCTACACATGAACTCGAACATTGAGAATATTGTTCGTATACAAAGAGTTTGCTTAAAAGACGTTTTTGTTAGCACGGGACCTACCTCGCGTTGTCTTCCGGGTTGTTGCCTTAGGTGAGTCCAGTGTTAAAAGCGGTACTTAAGAAAACTCCTTGTGCACAAACAGTGTTCACAATGCTCAATTTCATGTGTAGAGAGCCTGGTGATACTACGAGCAAAGTTTAATGTTGTGTCGAGTCTTGGTGGTTTAAAAATAGCGATTTTGATGTGATCATTATGAGTGTTGGAAGTAACAAAAATTAATTGATAAAAATGTAGGTGATGAAAACACATGTGAATTAAAATTGGAGGTGATGAAAACGCGTGTGAATTGAAAAATAGTCATAAATTATAAAGTGAATTGAAAAGTTGAGTGATATATTGTCAATTAATTTGATAAACTTCATTCTACTATTCATCATTTACCTCACCTAACTGACATTTATCGTTTACGGCAAGCAATTTTTGTTACATAGCTAGCATGCCAATGTATTTAACACCCAAATGTCGCTTTCACACCGGATGCAAAACGAATTTTTCGAACAACAGATTACATTCAAAGTCAATGCCAAGACGCGAATACCCACGTTTTTGCGAGTATTTACGTCTTTGCATTGACTTTGAATGTAATCTATTTGGCTTTAATAGCCTATACCAGCATCTACTTACCTTAAATATCTTAAATGAACCTATAAAATACATTGTAGCCCATCCCTGCTGAAAATTCCAGCTTTGACCAGCCTAGGATGGTCAGGCTTGTTTAAGCTGTGTTTTGGACAGTTTCAACCAGCCTTTCACCAGCTGACTCCAGCTGAAAATATCAGCTTAACCAGCTTTGACCGCCTTCATCAAGCTATAGAGACCAGCTATGACCAGCTAAGAACTCAACTCAGAGCATCTTAAACCAGCTTAGAATTCTAGCAGCTAGATATGTTATTAGCTGGTCGTAGCTGATCTCTATAGCTTGATGAAGGCGGTCAAAGCTGGTTAAGCTGGTATTTTCAGCTGGAGTCAGCCGGTGAAAAGCTGGTTGACAACTGTCCAAAACACAGCTTAAACCAGCCTGACCAGCCTAGGCTGGTCAAAGCTGAAATTTTCAGCAAGGCAGTTCGGCATAATTGAATAACTTATTGAACTTTATTGTCTCATATTCAACACTTCGCTATGGGGACCGCTGGATGAATATTGATTAATGGTAGCAAACATGGCGTCCACGAAAATACATGACCAGCTCAGAACCAATCAGCATAGCGTGATAGCTCAGACGTTCAAACCCCGAGTTGTCCAAACTCTCTATATATTCGGCTCTGATGGTAGGTCAGAGCTGAGGAATTTATGTACAACAATCATTGAGAGTGTTTCAGCATCCCTCTGTTGAGAGGAGCTGCAAAATAATCAATGAACAGTATATAAAAATGCTTATTGACTAGTTGAAGTACAAATTAGGGATGACCAGTGGTGTGTTATGCTACAGTGCTACAAATGCAAAGTGTATATGAGTCTCTAAATGTTGCATGTTGCCACCGCATTTCAGATATACAGTGTGTATATGTTGCAGGTTTGTGTCGGGTTTGTGTTGCTTTAGTATCATGGACCTGCACAGCGTAAACACCAGTAGGTGTGTATCAAGGGTCGGTTCTTGGGCCCTTAGCCTTCGCTCACTTTCTGCAGATGAAGTTGAGCCTCACTGTCTTGGGCAGTTTGTACCACTTCTGCCCACCACGGGACTCTATAGCCCCCATATGCCCACACTCCTCCTGCAGGTTCTGTGAGGCCCAGTACTGCTGGCAGACTTTATCTACGCCGATCCAGTACCAGTACCTCGAGATGCTGGAGAAGCCCAGCCACACATGGTCTGTAGAGGCCTGCTGGGCCCTTCTCTTCACCCAGTGCTGAAGAGACTCACTGCCAACGGACACCATGTCACTGTGGTGCCTCCTGCAGTAATCCAGGGCTTCGTCCCAGGTACGGTTCTCTTTCACCAGGATAAGATCATCTGGAGAGATGGACAGGGAGGGGAGGAGGGGTGGTCAATGCAAATTCTAATCCCACACACATTTTTTCCCTCCTTCTGAAGTGATCCTATCACAGGTAGAGCAGTTGCTATGAATGTTGGGCCCCAAGTGAGAATTCGACCCCCAGAATTCCCCCTTTATTTAGTCAAACTCACAAGCAGTGGCTCCTCACCAACCTCAGAACCCAAAGACCTGTCACCTCTTTCACTCCACAAGAGAAGGTCCTGATCACCAATCTGAGTTTGTCAGCCTCCATATTCATATCGATACCTGGGCTTTGGCTACTGGCTGATAATGAATATGGATCCAACACCAGTGTTTAATTGAGAAGCCATATGCTTTACAGCGTGCAAGACTCTGGGATCATTTTTTAATGTGTAAGACAACATCAGGTTTGACTTAAACTTTCCTTTCAAAACAAAATTTAACAAGTGAATAAGTTAGCAGAATTCGCTAATGCCCCCAACCCTTGTGCATGGAAGAGATTATGGCATATTTTCATATAAATTGGCACTGCACCTCTGCATGAAGTATAGAGTACATGACTGAAATTTGAAAACAATAAGATAAGCATTTCAGAAATCGGTTGGACAATATTTGCAGTGGTCAAATTTCAAAGTATGGAGTACAAAAGTAATTTTTGAAAAAAATCATCACATTTTCATGGAACTTGGCGCTGCACCTCTCCATGAAGTGTAGAATGTATGAGTGCAGTTTGAAAACAATCTGAGGAGCGGTTTTTGAGAAATCGGTCAGACACACTCATGCGGACGGACAGAATTCTTTAATATTTATAATATAAGGGGCGGGGGTATAAGTCGGGTGTATAACAAATAACGACACACAAATATACTGTATGTACCTAATCGTTAGTTATCAAAATAATGGCGTCATACTATTAGTACTTGGACAGTGATGCGATTGGCCTGTTTTGGATCTGTTCTCCCGCAAATCGGAAGGCAGCAAAATGCACAGATTAACATGTAGTTACGTGTTCAATTTCAGTCAGCTTTTAATTTTTTATAGTGTATTTGCATGGAGATTGGGCAATATCCTTAGAAATTAGTAGTTTTTGGAGATGGCCACTGGAATTTTTTTTTTTTAACGGGTAATTCCTGCCAAAGAAAAACAATGAAGTTTTATCTGACGATATTTCTATGATTTAGGATATTTTAGAATACAGCAGCAACACTGGGAAAGTGTTTTGTGTAAGACGAGTGACTCTAAACAAGGCAGTGCTTGATTTAATATTTGGTATTTTTTTGTAAATTGTTTTGCTTCCCAGCCATCCAACACTCCCCTCAGGATCAGTGCGGACGGAGCACCTGAGGTAAACTCTCCAATGAACTCACCATCGTAGCAGTAGAAAGGTTTTTCCTCGCTGCAGTTGTATCTCCTCCATTTTCCTGAGGACTGCAGTGTGGCGCAGACTGGATATCTCTTCTCTCTATCGTTCTCGTCCCAGTTCTTAAACGTGAATTGACTCTGGTCCGACCACATCCAAATTTTAGACAGACCTATCCACCACAAGGAATAGGGTTGGGACTGAAGGCTTTCAATCATTCTCTTGTACTCTTCCGCATTCTTCATCACCGCCAGGCCTGTGTAATTCTGGTTTGTGCAGTTCTTCTGAGCGTCTATCCAATTCATTAACTGATTTGATATAGGGAAATACTCCGGAGTCTGGCCCTCTGTAACGATACAGCAGGATGTGTTTTATCTCCATAATCATTCTCACATTATTCATTCATCATCACCACTGATACTGGTTTTCCTTCAGAGCTGCAAATGGTGGTCTCGCTCTCTCTCTCACTCACCCATTCACTAATTCAGTCACTCACTAATTCACTCGTACACTTACTCACTTAGGCTGTGATCAGATACAACGCATTTGCGAGCACTCCTGCGACTTTTATTAAATAGCATTAAATGGTTTGGATGAAAATGAACATGACAGGTGCGCTTCTAGGAGCCCCACGCTTGGACTCGCTCTGGGCGCCACAGCATGAGCGGAAGTGTCAAATTAAAAAGTACCATGCTAATCGCACATAAGACCCCTCGGCTGCATATGTAAGCCCCTGGTTGGCAAAGTAAGGGTTGAAATTGGCTGGAATTCGATAGGCAAGTGAAGGATCCATAGACGTACCACCCACCCAAAAATGACAAACCTAGGAGCAAACCTGAAGGCCCTAGACCGGTAACGTCGTTGAATCTAAAGATCGGCAACATTTACAGTATTTCAACTATCTATAGTTCTATATATACATATCTATATATATATATATATATATATATATATATATATATATATATATAAATGGATAGATCAGTGGCGGCTCATGAACTGGCAACAGGCAAAGCTCAAACAATATCTAAAAGTTCAATGCTATAAAAGGCTATGTGAAAATGACCCTACTTTACCTCCTGATTTATTATTTCAATAATGATTTTCCACATTATTTTATGGTATCTATCACAAGTTTCAAGTCTCCTTTGACATATCATGATGTTCATTTTTCGTAAATTGTGGTCCCAAATAGACTAGAATAAAAGATAAAGCCAGAATATGCGTTAAGGGCATATCCTTTGGTCCTCGTTCGATACTGTTAGATCCACCCAAAGATCTGCCCCTCGCTCCATCCTAGATCTTCAAATCATGCTCTCGTCCAATAGGAATCACATCCGGTCTTAAAATGTCAAAATGACGCTATTCAAACTGCCAAAATCAAGGCTTCCTAAATGGTATACTGAAACCGATGAGTGATGTAACGGTTGCTTTGTCCATCTTTTTATACAGTCTAGGGTTGGAAGCAATGGAATTGCATAAGACCTTTCAAATGATCTTTTTTTATTAAAATTATATGTATGAGTATTTTATGTAAAGCACTGTTTATCATTTATAAATGGAGATTTGTAACATACTATTTGTGCTGCCTTACTGGTCAGCTATTTGTTTACTTTGTTCATCATTTAGCACCCTCTGGTGGTATGTCAGTAGAAAAGCATGATCTGATGCAATACCCCTTGTTTGTGATGAAATAGACTATTGCTTTTTAGAAGTTTACTTGCCTGGAGGGGGCCAGATCACCCAGGACTCCTGTACCAGAATGTTCCTAGTCTATATAAATGCTGCAAATTTGTTCAGTTGAGAAGAGTTTTTGTTTTGGCATCGGAGTTACCTAGTGGCATTAGAGTGTTATTACAAGATTGCACAATGGATTACTTGAAGAAATTTTTGGACCTAATTAGTGAAGAATAAATTTGTTTAAGTTGTCATTGCTGGTTTTCTTTGTTGTGATTTTTAAGTCATATCTATGATCATAAAACACATATATTGCTTCCAACCCGAGTAAAGAAATGTGTGAGAAGTCCAGAGTCGTAATCGGTATGCATTATAACTGAAAACTTGCCACATCTGATAATGTGGAGAGTTTTCGATTGGAAAAAGGTCATGAACAATCATTATTTTCAAGGAATTGTTTGAGCTTCCCCTATTACCAGTTCACGAACCGCCACTGGAAATGATACACTTGGTCTCCAAATGATTATCTGCTTGAAACTGGGCTTCTTCGTGGGTGATGTCACAGTACCCTCAGCCAGTTATGGAGCTGATCAGATCTGAAGCCAAATTGGAACAAGTTATGGAGTAAATAAAAATAATTAAATTCCATAAATAATATTGTAACTATTGTAAGGTTCATGAGTATTTGAAGAGTTTGATCGCAAAATGGGTTAACCACAAAATCCACATTTTACTTGTTTATTATCTCAAACAATAGAGAGAAGATAGTCTTACTATGATGTGAAATCAGATTTTTGACAGGTGAAATATATTCAGAGCTTTGGCAAAATTGATGTTTTTTTTGGCTTAAGTGCCACCTCCGTTTGTTTGCAAAACAGGTTATATCCATTTGACCAATCATAGCTACGTATTTATTCCAAGATGGTTGTCCCAATGTAAGGCAATACTCCTATTGGGTGGTGTGTGCGTGCGCCTGTTTGTGTATGTGTGCGGAATTTTTGTTTACGTGCACACACGTTTGTGTTTCAGGACCATAGTGTTTGTCAAGACTGACATTGGGTGGTGTTGTATGTGTGTGTGTGTGTGTGTGTGTGTGTGTGTGTAAGAATATGCACGGGCATGTGAGTGTGTGATTTTGTGTTGTTCAGCCATATTGAATGAATAGAGTTTCCCGAAACTACAACAAAGAAACATACTTATTCAATTGGATTTAGCCTGTTTTGCAATAAAAGCAAGCTATGGATTTTACTCATTTTGCAAAAAAAAAAAAAAACCCAGTAATTTTCAGTTTTTTTCAAGAATATTCCTGTGGCAGAATTTGAAATGAATATGTCAATTTGTTACCATTTGGCTAATATACAATTGTAGAAAAGACCATAATTCAAAGTTTTACAGAAATGGTAGTTTCACGGAAAGCCATTTTTCTCAATTCAGATTCAGTGGAGTTAACCTGTTTTTTTCCATGGTTCTGGATGTTTGTGCATGTGCTTTGGACTTTTCTTTGTGGCTCTCATCCCGGGACGATATTGAATTCCTGTTCAATCGGATTCTTTACCCAGCTGGCTTATTGAACTGGGGCGGCGCTTCCCCAGACTCTATATAAGCTGGATGTTCACCACATCTCTTTGCTAGAGTGTCTGTTTGTAGCTACGCACTATAGCCGAAGATATCTGTAGTCATGATTTGTTTGACTTTCTATCTTCTCGTTATTTTTTGGAGTTTCTTCTCCCTTTTTTCCTATCTCGCTTTGCGTCCGTGTTTCAGACTATTATTCTTCCTTTGAAAGCGCGAGCATTTCCCACTGGTCTGTATTATTCTCTGTGTTTGTACTGTGTCCGTGCTGCTTGTTTCCCTCTTGTTGGTGCAATTGGCCTCCTACCTCTACCGGCCATTACAGAACACTCTACCCAGACATGGAGTCGCAAGCAGCTGCTACGCTAGAGAGCATTGATGCTGATCAGCAGTCTGTCCTTACTGCGTATGGCCGGGTTCTTTCCAGCTGGGACAGTCGGCAGGCGGAGCTGACGGATAGAATTCGTCTTCAGGAGAGCGCTATGGAGAGACAGGTATGCCTTTTGATAAGTCTCTCTCAGAGTATTAGAGCATTGTCTGCTCAGATTACAAAGTGTGTTACAAGCACAATCAGTACACCTTCCGAGAGCCTGAACTCCAGTTACCCCCAAGATATGGAGGTGCGGCAGGAAAATGTAAAGATTTCATTGCTCAATGTGAAATATTTTTTAAAGCGCAAAACTCGCGGTTCTCGAATGATGAATCTCGGGTTTCATTTATTTTATCACTGCTGACCGGCACAGCCGGTCACTTGGGTGGGGCCACTCGTTCAAGCTAGATCGCTGGTAGTAAATTCAGTGGAAACTCTCGTGAGAGAAATGATTAATGTTTTTGATTAGGATGTTTATGGTCAGGACGCAGCTACGCGTCTAATGCATTTGAAGCAGGGCTCTGATAGCGTCGCTGATTTTTCTATCTCATTTCGCTCCTTAGCCACAGAGACAGGGTGGCTAAAAGCACCTCTCATGACAGTTTTTGTTCATGCTTTGGCTGAGGAGGTTAAGGACACTCTGGCTACATTAGAGCCTTGAGTTTCTTTAGATTTGTTGGTTCGTTCCACGGTGCGAGTTGATAATTGTATCCGCAAACAAAACAAGGACAAACATACTGCATTGGGGTTAATGTTTTTAAAACACGCTTACAGCCCCAAATCTGCCCATTGAAACATCCAGATCTAGTGAGCCCATGCAGATTGATGCCTCATATGAGAGCCGGGCTCATAAGCCTGTTCAGACAAATAATTTGTCATCATTTTAGTGATCTGGGACATATCCGTCCAAGTTACCCCGAGCTTAAAGGGACAGGGGAAGCCCCTCTGGCGGTAGGGCGGGTGCCAGAGAGACAGACCCAATCTCCCATGCAAACTCTTATTTCAGCATAGTTAACTATGGGGGAAAAGAGAATATTGGTTAAAGCCTTTTTGGATTTGCGGGCTGTTGATTGTTTTATGGATGCGGAGTGGGCTAGAAACCATTCCATTCCCATCCGCGTTCACTCACATTGGCACTCGATCAAAGCTTTGGATGGTCGACTGTTGGGAGATGGGCTTATAACGGAGGTCTTTGATTTTTTGACTATGTTTATCCCTTTTAGTGGTCATTCAGAGAATTTTTTTAATCAATTCCCCAGTTTGTCCTGTGGTTTTGGGTCATTTGTGGCTGCTTAAGCATATGCCACAGATTTTTTAGGGGCAGTCAAAATAACCCAATCGTCCAGTGGGGCTTTGACTGTAGGTCTCACTGTAGTGAAATTCTGGCAAGTCGCCCCGAATTTTAACCCATGGGGGAGGCGTCCGGTTCTGAACAAGATTGTTGTGTAGGACCACGCTGAACCTTGGTTTACCTCCCTAAGTTCCAGATGACTGTTGATCTTGAGGAGGATTTTGGCAAAAGAGCTTCGTCTTTGCCTCCGCACCCTGATTTCGATTGTGTGATCAAACTATTTGATGACAAGGTGGCAACAGTTTGGAATTGAACTGCCCCTCAGAATGTTGAAGAGGTTCAGCGATTTTTGGGCTTTGCTAATTTTCAAGGAAGCTTATTCGCAATTTCAGTGCTGTGGCTGCCCCCATCATTGCGCTTTCTAAGAGGAATTCCTCATCATCATTTGCTTGGTCTCCAGCAGCAGAGACTGCTTTTCAGGAGTTGAAGAAACGACTTAGCTCTGAACCTGTCGTCATTTTGCCTAACCCCTCCCTCCCATTTGAGGTGGTGGTTGACGCTTCGGAAGTCGGGGCGGGTGCCATTTTGTCCTTCGGGACAAAAAGTTGCACCCATGCGCCTATTTCTCCTGGTCGTTGTCACCGGTTGAATGGAATTACAGTGTTGGTGACCGGGAGTTGTTAGCTGTTAAATTAGCTTTAGAAGAGTGGCGCCATTGGTTGGGGGGGCTGAACATCCGTTTGTGGTTTGGATGAATCACAGGAATCTCCAGTGTGTCCAGCACACTAAGCAACGTGATTCCCGGCAGGCACAGTGGGCATTGTTTTTCAATTGCTTTGACTTTACGTTAACTTATCGCCCTGGCTCCAAAAACATCAAGCCTGGCGCCTTGTCACAGATTTATGACCACTCGGGCTGTGATCCAATTTCTGGGCCAGTTATTTCCGCAGCTCGGATTGCAGCTCCCATGCGGTGGGATACTGAATTTGTTGTGCAGGAGGCCTTACGGCCCGACCCTGGTTCTGGTCAGGAGCCTTCTGGCTGTTTGTTTGTCCCCATGGCGGTGCATAACAGAAGGCTGCTGCTGATAGGAGGCGCTGTTTTGCACCAGCTTATCAGGTTGGCCAGAGGGTTTGGTGTGCTGAGGAGCAGTGCTGGGTCTATTCTCGGGATATCTTGGGTCCCACCCTTATTTCGGAGTTCCATGCTCGGGGTTCTTGGGGAAGGTGTGGGGCTGTTTGGTTCTGGATGTTTGTGTGTGTTTTGGACTTTTCTTTGTGGCCTCGTCCCGGGACGATATTGAATTCCTGTTCAATCGGATTCTTTACCCAGCTGGCTTATTGAACTGAGGTGGCGCTTCCCCGGACTCTATATAAGCCGGATGTTTGCCACGCCTCTTTGCTAGAGTGTCTGTTTGTAGCTACGCACTATAGCCGAAGATATCTGTAGTCAGGATTTGTTTGACTTTCTATCTTCTCGCTATTTTTTGGAGTTTCTTCTCCCTTTTTTTCCCCTATCTTGGTTTACTTCCATGTTTCGGACTATTATTCGACCTTTGGCAGCACAAGCATTTCCCGGTGGTCTGTATTTTTCTTTGTTTGTTTAGTGTCTGTGCTGCTCGTTTCCCTCTTGTCACTGCAATTGGCCTCCTACCTCTACCGCCCATTTCAGTTTTGCGATAAAACTCTTCATTTGGACTGTGGGTCAATTTAATAGGTTGCAATTCCTACTCGGATTCCGACATTAAGAAGTAAATACTTAAACTAGATAAGTCGGTTGCCACAGGGATCGAGTTCTGTATCTTCCTGATCCCCAAATTTCGGACAAAATGGCAGCTGGCAGCCATAGTGGATGTCTGAAATTGCTGAATATCGGTCTTGAGCATCGTCAGATGAATATCTTTGTGCCTGTCTAAAATTAGGAAAAAATTCCTGTAATAATTGTCGCTTCCAGAGCCGGAAACAGAAAAGCTCTGCGGGCGCTGCAACGGGTGGCCCCAGAACTAAACCATAGTATCTCCCGACCCGACTATCGTCGGGGAGTTACAATTAAAGGAGGAGACCGCACCTCGGCAAAGTATATTTCAGCAGAAAGTAAAATCTTTAAAGTGTCTAAAACGCATATTTTAATTTGATGATAATCCAGTGCAACGCATTTGTAAAGCAGCGGGTCTTTGAATTGGCTTCAATGTCAGGGGGCAGACATTTCTACTTGGGAAATCTTCTTACTTTGAATTTGATCTTTGGAAACCTCACCTTTAAATTCTTAATCACCTAAACCACTCAGTGTACTTCTCTCGATTAGCCACAGTTGCTCAGACTAATTGGTAAAACCGAGGACGGTCGAATTTACGTTAGATAGCATTGTTATACCTTGCACCACAAAATTATGAGGCATCTTCTTCTGCGCATGATGTAAAATATCAATATGTCTTTGTAATTTCAGCGCCTGTTTTGCTCAATAAGCAGCACAGATTTTCGTAAATTAGTTTTCTAGGCTGTGAGAATCCGTTCCTTACTCTGAATATAGTCATGGCCAAAGGGCGCTGCAAGGCAAGTTGCTCAGCTGTGCGACAATCCTAAGGACGGTGAAAATAAATGCTGCAAAAGCAGCAAAGGTTCTAGATTTCATATCATTTATATAAATGTAGGTAATAGGAATTCACCTTTTCATTATCATTTCTAATTGTAGGTCCTGTATTGGCCTGGGTCACACAGTTGATCAATTGTTTGTCTGTTAGTCAGGCCAGCTTAAATAAAAACAGCTTGCGGGCAATCAAGCCATAAAGGGTGAGCATACAGAAGGCCCTCTGAACAACTACATTAACCAGATGAAAGGAAAGAGAACAACTGATGCCACGTGCACCACGTCACAGGTGTTTGATTGGATAAAATTAGATTCCCCAAGTTGTAAAAATGTCTGCCCCTGTTATTGACACCAATTTGAAGACTTACTGGTTTAAAAATGCGTCGCACTGGTTTCTTACCAAATTAAAATTTATTAAACTATGCATTTTAGACACTTCAAGCATTTTACTTTCTTCTGAAATATACTTTGACAGGGTGAGGTCTCCTCCTTTAAGAGCTGTACGTCGGACTGACGGTGTTTACGTCACTGTCAGGTGAAGCTGAACCGCATAAACCGTACAGCCTTTGAAGATGCAGGGTAAACCTAAAATTAATCAACTGCAGCAAATATTTAAACCAAATGCATGTATTTGGGCACTGACAATTTAAAGGGATGCAATTCCTGGGCTGTCATTCCATTTACAAAGGCTGCATGACTTTAAAATGACCATTTCAGACGTAACATGACCTGGAAACCACCCAGTGTGACCTCTGTGTAACCTTTACTGAAGCAACATGACCATCACATGAAATTATCTGCCACAATTTTATCTCCCCATGGCTCTTATAGACACAACATGACGTCCACATGAACCACAAGGAAGCAGTTTCACATGAAAGGAATGTGAGACTTCAAAATGGATTAAAGCAGCTGTTCATACATAAGAGTGTGTGTGCATGCATGGGAGGGCAATATGGCTGAGGACTATTCTCCAAGAATGGTTTACAGTTTGGTACAAAGCACGGCTGTATCACAGTTGATCCTCAGTGGTGTTTGAGTGATTAGATTTTAAAAAGACAGGCATTCTGACCTTTGTAACAGATGAAGCGTTGCCTACTTAAAACACATCCATAATCGTCCAATATCCCATTGGTATGCAGTGTTACACAGTTCCCATCATTATCACCCCTGTCTGGTTGCCCTTCCTTCCAGTTCAAGGATGAATCCTCAGCCTCCTGATAGAGATCTGGGTGTGGAAGAGACCACTGCCATGTTTTTCTGAGCCCGATCCAGGCGTCTCCTGATGACTGCGGTAAAAGGGCTACTTGTCCTTTGTACAGCAGAGAGGCTAAATCAGTGTAATTCTGCCGACAGAAACTCTGAGCATCGGACCAGCTCTTCTCATCTTCAACAAGGTGATACTGAAGAGCAGAGCAGGGCCACAGAGTGTAGAATCCTGTGAAACACACACACACGCACGCACACACACACACACACACACACACACACACACACACAGAGGCACAGACGTTGGGTTTTCATGTCTTGTGGGGACATACCATAGACTTGCATTCATTCTCTTACTTAACCCTAACCTTAACCTTTAACCCTAAAATAGCTCAATTTCCTCATGGGGACCCGAAAAAGTATCCATAAGGATGAAGAAATATGGTGTTACAAATTTCCCCACAAGGGTAGGTGGGCAAGGACCCACACACACACACACAGACACTTAAATATAAGTATGAAGACAACAGCATAGCCTAGTACATCTCATTCCAAAATAAAGGTGTTACACATGCAGTCACCCCCCGTTACTGTAACTGCCTCTGCCCTTCTGGGAGAGCTTTCCAGGGTACAAGAAAACTGCAGCAGGGTTGTGCCTTGACTATAATCAGAAAAGTGTCAATAAGGCAGTCATCCCAGACAATTAGGTTTGGCGCAAGGGTCAGGGCTCTGTCCAGGACACAAAATTTATTCTGCACCAATCGCAACAAACCACAAACAGTGTTATGATCCTGATCTGCCTGACCATGTTTTTGAAATGATTTTGCCTGTCTGCCATGTTTGGATTATGATTCTGCCTTGTCTGACCATGCTCTGTTTGTGATTTGGATTCCATGCCTTGTTTTTTTCTGTTTGATTCTGTATTTCCTGCAGTTATATTCCGGTCCATGTTTTGTGTCTTACAATGCATTGCACTGTGTCTCCCCCTATCCGGTCTTTTGTCATGTGATCGCTCAGTGCCCCAGTATTGTGTGCCACACTTTCGGGTGATTTCATGGTTTCTGGGATTTCAACCATTCCTTCCAATCTCGTTTACTTACTTCACCTTGCTTTTCTATTTTACTAACAATACCAACAATTTGTTGTTTTAGTTAAACTTACTAAGACTAACATTGTTCATAGTACTAACTTACTAACAAGCACTAGGGATTGTATAGCTGCACACTGCTAATTGACTAACAAGCTCTCAGCACTTGCTCTGCTCTAGTCTCCGCCCCTTGCATTCACTCAATTTACTTTGCTGTGTTTCAGCAGATTTTCTGCAACTGGCTAATCACTGTTCTGCCTCTACCTCTGTGCTCGGTAGAACTCCCTAACCGGAGCCGTATGTTTGTCAGTAGGTGGTGTTCGTGATCCCTGTCCGCATTTTGGCTTTTGCCAATTTCTAGTAATTAGGAACTTCCTCATGTTCATTCCCTTGTAATTAGTCTGATCCAGTTCACCTGCTTCCCTTTGTAGCATGTGACTTCCTGTTTGTCTATTTAAGCAGTCTTTTCACAGCCAGCTCCTTGTCAGAACATTTCCCTTGTGCTACGCTTGTTTTCGCCTTGTATTCTTTGTGATTCACTTCTGACTGGACCATCACCATCCCTGTTTTGTGATTTTGGCTCTGTTTTGGATTAGTCTGCATTTGTGTATCAAGCCCTTTTTTGCCCAACTACGAGTACTGTGATTGCTGCCCTGGTAACGACTCGGATTTCACCCTTTGGATTTCGATTTTTGCATTGTGGACTCTGTACTGTTGCCTCCTGCTCTGCAGTGATTCTCCCCCTTCCTTAATAAAATCCAGTTTTACTGCACTGCTTGGTTCTCGCGACTGGTTCCTGAACGATACCTCACAAACAGTCCCGACCACAATAATTGGCACCCTTGGCAAAGACTGAGGGCTCTAATTTCTTGGAGTGGCTGTGGTAATTTTGTCTGGTGCAGCCTGCGCAGTGGTAATTTTGTGCAGTGCAACACCGTGCGCAGCCACTTTGGCAATTTGGTAGACGGATGTGCGCCGAGATGGGTGTGGTGGCGTAGTTGGGGGAGGTGTCACATTTATCAATACGCAGTGACTATTTTGTAGGAAAAAGTCTGCTCGCCAACTCCAACCTGGTTTACTTTCCGTGCAGTGGTAATTTGGCTGACCAGCGCACACGTCACTGAAACCTCACAGGCAGGTTTCCAGAAAGTCAGGCACATTTCAATGCAATAATTACAGCAACCACTATTTAATGTAACTGTCTGAATCAGTACATAAATTATTGTATATCAATTGTCCTGATGTCAGATTAAAGGCGGTTGGCACGCGTAATGAAAACTTGACCTGGCTTAATCAACGCAGCTGAATCTGTGATGCAAACTAAAGACTTCACATCTTTCTCAGCCAACCACAAACTGCCTATATATAGAGGAGAGCTGATAGGAAAGTAACGTTTTTCACATGGACGTCATTTTAAAAGATAACGTTACAGACCGGAAAAAAAATTCGGAGAGATTAACTACCGTGTGTGCTCTGTCAATATCAGGTGCTAAATCATCACCAAATAATTTTGTATATTGACTTCGGCATAGTTTGATTTTGAACGGAAGTTGCGCAATGCTACTTTCGACCCATCTAGTTGGGATGAAAGTAATGCACGGGCAGGGCAAAAGTAACGTGATCAAATTTAATGGAATTTCTGTTAAAACAGAAGCAAAAACAGCCAGACATTTATTTTAAACATTTTAATTGGCTTCAAATGTTTCAAACGTGAATGTGAATGTTTAATGTGCAAGTGGTCTATTTATAAAAATTACTCATCACAGTTGTGACAGATATTTGTGTGGCACCCTCAGTGCATGCCTCATGCGACCACAGCAGACAAAACATGCACCACACCCTCACTTCTCCAGGCAAAGATGAGGCAAATGTCTCCCCACAAACAAGACATTCCTCATCATTCCCCTGAGAAACTGTGGTTGCAGTGTGTCCACTAAGCCTCGTTTTCTTTGGGAGTTTTGAGGAGGACTGTTTTTTCTGGCCCCTCTGCCGACTCTCCACCTTCAAAGCAGTTTTCAATGCGGTGTCGGTCAGTATTGCTGTTGACCTGCAACATTCAATGAGATTATAGAATCTCAGAATCAGCTTGTTTTTAGACAAGTAAGACAATTAAGACGAGTTAAAAATGACACTATGCTCACCTCTTTCTATTTTCTTTCCTCGAGCCAGCCTTTGGATATGGGCGAACCTTTTCTGGGCTGAACCTCTGTATTGGTGTTCCACTAGATCAGGGATACTCACTCTTTCCCAGATTGAGCCGCTGTGGGTGCAGGCTTTCATTCTAACCAACCAGTCACACACCTGATTCTACTAATCAACCCTTGAGGCTTTTGACAAAGACCCGTGATTAGTAGAATCAGGTGTGTGACTGGTTGGTTAGAATGAAAGCCTGCACCCACAGCGGCTCAATCTGGAAAAGAGTGAGTATCCCTGCACTAGATGTTCCTGGAACCACTGGCATACCTAGATAGATAATATTTTTAAAAAATGCTTTTTGCAAATGCAAACTTTCGCACTTAAAAAAAGCATAAAAAAGAGGTTAATTCCCAGATAGCAAGCACCTCCGCTCCGGATCTGCCCCGGCTCCAGGGCAGATCTGGAGTGGAGGTGCTTGATATCTTAGGCAAATTGCGGTAGTGGTCTAGCTCTGTCTGTATTGTTACTCAAACCTCTTTAGGACTCAGGCCAAAGTATATATCAGCTGCTCTCTTTATATAAGCCTGCAGCCTCTTCTCCTGTTCTTCTGTGAAGACTTTGCTGTGAGCCCTGTACCCCGGGGCCCTGGCCTGCTGCCCTCCTGCCTCTGACCTCCTCTTGCAGTAGCTGAACAGGGTGACATGACAAACGCCACGCACCTCTGCTGCCCTCCTGTTACTCTCGCCTCTTCGGACATCAAAAAAGGCCTTGCGTAAACCTCCGGGTCAACCGTTCCTCTCTGGGTAGTTCTGATTCTAACTCTTGGCATTTTCTGTCGGTAAAACATGACACACATTTTTATTGAGCTTTTAAACACAAAATGTGGCCGCATTAGCAGAGAGGGACGAACGTAACTGTTGCTACTTCAGTCCCGACAGTGACTCCTGACATTTGCACGAGGATTACTTCCAAAGTGTAAAAAGTCTGACGTTTCAAACTTCACCATATGTTACGAACTAAATCACCCATCATTTCATCATAAATATGACACATGGAGCGATAAGACAATCTTTAAATTGAAAAAGTTTAGCATTCGTCTGAATTTACTCACCGCTGTGGAAAACAGTCTTCCTGGTCTCGTGCGGCGAGGAAGACTCGACGCCTCAAGAATTTTCACTGGTCTGGAGAGAGGTGCGAGCTGCATGTGCTGACCTAGTATGATGCATTGAAGTGCGGATGGCTGTGAGTAAATCGCTGTATTACTTTCGTCCAGAGTTACTTTCGCACCGGCGCTCCCCTATATAATGCTTGCGTTCTATGCTCAGTAAAGCCGCTTGCACACTGGAGGTGAAACAAATTTTTCGCATGACTGATTACAGACAAAGTCAATGCAAAGACTGGATTGATTTGCGATGTAGGGTAGACCGAGTACAGTTGAGACAGTTTTTGCTTTTCCCATTTCCACACAAAAATTAGACACTGAAAAGACACTAAAAAGAAGATATTTTTTAACACAATATATCCTTTATTTGTGCACTTAAATATAACCAAGAAATGATATCCCTTAGTGGTTTATATTTTTCACAATTAATCAGAAACAAAAGGTGCATTTTTGTCTCAACCGTACTCATATACTACACTGAGTACAGTTGAAACATCATTCAAAATGCTGGAAAGCTGACAAGTCAATCATTGCCAATGTAATAAACTATAAAAAACATTAATAGTAAATGTAATACACTTCATCAATTCATCCATTTCGGTTAAATCAACACTAGCATAGGATAAAAGTTAAAAAACAAAAAACTTTAATATTTGACAGATATTGCACACAGACGCGTCCCTTTTGGTCCTGGCTAGATCTCAATGATTTTCCTTTATTGACGCCTTTTCCAATTATCGTATTTGGCAACTGAAGACACGGTTTCTCACCGTATGCGATCTAACAGCGATGGATCATGGACTAAATTCAGTGCAGAAAAATAATTTACTTATTAGCTAATGCTTTGCGTGATTGAACTGGTACGTGTTCCAATGAAACGCTGACTTTCACTCTCGGTATTTCATGGGTTGATTTAAAAAAAGAAAAAAAAAAACAGTGGCACTCGGCAGTAAAATAGCCATGGTTATAAAAAGAGTGCAGCTCAAGCCATTTGCGTGAGAGTCGACAGGTAGGCTATGCAATTTTGACTAACGTAGATTTAAATACAGCAAATGCGCATCCAGGTGAATGATTGTCGTCTTACCTAATCAGAGAGAACAAGCAGCACCTGTTAAGTGCGGAGCGCTCTCGGAGTGAACCTTTTGTTAATCATGAATTTGACTGAGAACAGGTCAGGATTTATAATTCTTTTAAACGGCTGTCTTGTAAAACCCTATGCTCTATTCCGCCACTGTAGTCTACTGAATTTAACCCGCGATTTAATCACTGTTAGATCGCATGTTGAGAGAAACCGTGTCTTCAGTTGCCAATTACAATAATGGGAAAAGACGTCAATAAAGGAAAATGATTGAGACCGAGCCAGGACTAAAAGGGACGTTTCTGGTCCGACTTTCAGACACTTAACCACTTCAACGCAATCTGTCGTGCAAGAAATTCGTTTTGCGTCCAGTGTTCAAGCGGCTTAATTCTAGGGTACTATTATTGTCACTTAGCAATCAAGCTGTATTCCGATAAAACCTATGATCTCGTACGGAGTTAAGATCACATATTATAAATGTGACGGTGCGTTCAGGAACCACACGCAAGAGAGAGAAATCCAAAAAATGTATGGCTTTAATGAAGTCCGAAAAAACACAAGAACTGCCAGGCCACAATACGAAATCCAAAAACTGTGTTGACTAGACAGGCAGGGGTCAGAACCAGTAAGACAGATGAGCAGAGGTACAAAAACGATAGACAAAAAGTCGTAGTCGATGAACAAAGCCAAGGGTCATACACAGGGCATCCAAACACTGAAATCGTGGTCAAAAATGGGTTGAATTCCAGAAAGACGAAAACAATACAAAAAGGGCAATGGCAAGAATCAAAGTCGGACAATCCAGTTGAAGAGAAAAAATACTCAATGGCATATGAGGCACTCTGCATAAAGAAATATTGATCAACGTTCTGACAAGAGCTGTGAGTGAAGACTGCTAAAATACACACAGGGAAGGTCACATGCTATACAGGAATTAGGTGCAGAGAATCAGACTAATTACAACGGGAGAATCACATGAGGGAAGCCCTAACCACGAAAATTGGCGAAAGACAAAACACGAACGGGAATCACACAAACAGCCTATGACATTTAAATACAGTAGCTCCCGGTCCAGGAGTTCTACGTGCACTGATAACGAGCACAGGAGAGTGATTAAGCACGTGCGAGAGCTCTTTCTGAAACTCAGGAGAGGACAGAAACAGCTAAGAGGCGGAGTTTAGAACAGGGCGATTGCGGAGAGGGAATTAGTCTAAATTAGTAGCGGTGCAACTTTACATATTAAATTAGAGTGCTCATTAGTAAGTTAGTAATCATATATACAAGGATTAGTTGTGTTAGAAGACTATGATGACGACAAAACGACAAAATCATGAACATAAACATGACCAAAAACCATAACCATGACAGTAAAAGTGTAATATATCTTGCATGGTTGTCCATGCATGTTAATCCCAAAATTTTAAGAAGCAACAGGGTGTAATAATAGGAACACACGATCCATTGTTTCTCTTCCCAATGATGCAGGCAGAAAAAATAAAAGAGCAACCGTCGTAAATTTGAATGATCTGACGTTGTTTCATTTTCAAATTCCATTAAGTTTGCTAATGGTAATAATTTGAGAATGCCCTCGCTAGCTAGCTAAATCATATTCGCAATGCTTAAAAAACAACAAATAAGCTCCTATATTTGACTTTGGAATATTTTAACCCTATAATGCCCCCTGTATCATATATGATACACCAAATTTGCAGGACCATGCCCATCCGGCAAGATGCAACACAACCACTACTGCTAACTGTATCATATCTGATACACAGTGCTGCCACCTGGAAGAAAGAAGTGAGATTACAGGAGTAGTCTCTCCCCTAGTCACTCACTTCAAGGTAGTAGCTCCCATGTGAATGGGAATTCATGAATTTCCTTGGACTTTGGCAGTGAAGTTCGGCATTCCAAGGTAAATATTACATAAAATTTATTCTTATACATGCTAAGGCATAGCTATAGATAGTAGAGAGCATATAAATAATTTGAAATTTCGAGTGTTGAGTTCTGAAGGGTTGCTGATTTTCGGCCGCATCAGATATGACACTCCTGGAATTAGAAGACGTTCTGTTCAGCAATGTACGTTTGGCTGTCACAAAACCTGATGATGAACAGTGGATCTGTTGTGTTCCGTGGTCTGAGTGTCTGGTTAGTCAATTTTAGGTTTCTATCATTTTGGTATGTCAGTTTTTAGTCCATGTCTTAGTGTTCACATTTCATTCCTCTCCTGTGTAGTCCAGTCCACGTTTTACCCATGTACTGTCTTTGTTTTCTCCCCGGTCACGTCATTGTTTGTATCGGTTTCTGTGTTAATTGATTGTGATACTATTTCGGGTGATTTAATGGATTCTGGGTTTCATCCTTCCTTCTGTTCTCGTTTGCTAGTTTCCCCTTGCTTTTCTATTCATACTAACATTACTAACAGTTGTTTTCTAAAATTACTAACCAAACTAACCTTGTATATAATACTAATCTACTAACGAGCACCCGGGATTGTATAGCTGAACTTACTAATTGACTAATTATCTCTCAGCAGTCGCTCTGTTCTAGCTCCGCCCCTCGCTTTACTGTTCACTGGCTTTGCTAAAGTTTCCCGCAGGATCTCTCCATTCTTATAATCTGTTCTGGCTCTTTTTCTGTACATTTAGGAGTCTTTTATCCAGTTTATTTATCCCATCTTTGGGATTGTCTTGTGATCCTTGTCTGTGTGTTAATGTTAATGTTTTCAAGTAATTTGTTTCCCTCATGTTCCACCCCTTGTTAATTGGATTAAGTTTCAACACCTGTGTCTGTGTGTGCCCCTGCCCTATATGTTTGAGCAGTTTCTGCACATCAGCAGATCTGAATTCGCATCACGCTCGCACGCATTCCCCCTCCCTCTGCCTCGTGCACTTCTCCTCTGGTCCCCTCAGGTTTTTCTGTGTCTCAAGTTCAGCCTCCTTACCTGTCCAGCCTGCCCTTCTGCATTCAAGCCCCTGGTGCCCCCTGTCTCCTCCAGCGTCTTCTGTGTCCTTGTGCCAGTCTTCCTCCTGCGCACCAGCCAAGCCCTGCCTGTCCTGCGCACCAGCCAAGCCCTGCCTGTCCTGCGCACCAGCCAAGCCCTGCCTGTCCTGCGCACCAGCCAAGCCCTGCGCACCAGCCAAGCCCTGCCTGCCCTGCGCACCAGCCAAGCCCTGCCTGCCAGCCAAGCCCTGCCTGCCCTGCGCACCAGCCAAGCCCTGCCTGCCCTGCGCACCAGCCAAGCCCTGCCTGCCCTGCGCACCAGCCAAGCCCTGCCTGCCCTGAGCCCTGTGTCCTGTCTGTCCCCCTCCTGATGTTCTCCCTTACCCTTCTCCTGGCCAGCTGTGCCACCCGAGTTAGCCATCTGCCAGCTGTGCCAACTGTCTTGTGAGTATGCCTAGCTTCCAGAGTTCTGTTTGTCTCGTCTCGTTCCATGTGTCTAGTCTCATTCCATGTCTTGTTCGGAGTCTGTTCCCCTGGTATGTTGTGTTTTGGATTCTTGAGTTCTCCTGTTTCAGTGCTAGGCACGGTGTTTTTGTTGGCCTGAGTGCCCCTTTTTCCCCCTGGTTTATTTCTGTGTTTGTGTTAATAAAATTTATTTTGGATTCCCGCTTATGGCGTCTCACTCCCCTCTTGTGTCTCCCTTCCGTTCTAGCTCATGTTTCCAAGTTCACGCTCACGTTTCCACGTTCATGTTCCCCTAGTGTGTTTCCCTCGTGTATCCGTTACAGACCGTAACAGGATCTGAATACTACTCTTTAATACTTCAAAGATATTACTGGGTCATATTTTTCCTATAATGATGTCTGAGTCTGGGCATTATAGGGTTAATATAGGCCTAACACAGGACCTACAAGTGGTGCAACCTCAGCAGCCTGACAAACCAACCCCATGCTGCATGGCCAGTGTAGCCCCATGCTCCCATTTTGGAAATCAGGCCGCATGTCTCATCTCATGATCGCAGCTGGCCTTTATCTTATGTGTTGTTAATAACTCTAGTTATATACATTTATGAAACAGTAAAATCACTGTGGAAATCTTTGTCTTCAAAGAAGCTAGACGCATTTCTTTCAGAAACTTAAAATTTGGAATCTGGGCCAAAATTGTTATTTAGGCAGAAAACACTTACATGGCACTACAAGTCCTTTTTCTTTCCAAGAGATAGAATGTCACAAAATTTGTACACTTCCGTTTTCCCGTCAGTGCGTTTGCAATGGAAAAAAAACTGGGGTGAAAAACTTAACCCCGTGACCAAAGTAACCCCGGTCTCCTAAAATATTACGCACTGCCTGATGCCGAGGCAGTTTGTGGTTGGCTGAGAAAGATGTGAAGTCGTTAGTTTGGATCACAGATTCAGCTGCGTTTCCCTTACGCGTGCCAACCACTTTTGATCTGACTTCAGGACAATCAATATAGATGCTATAATTTACGTCCTGATTCAGATAGTTACATTAAATAGTGGTTTCTGTAAATATTTATTGAATTGAAATGAGCCTGACAAACTGGAAACCTGCCTGTGAGGTTTCGGTGACACGTGCGCACTGTGCACCGGTCAGCCAAATTACCACTGCACAGAAAGTAGGGGAGAGCTGCCTTGCCAGACGCACGGTTCAGTTTTGTGCCGCTAGATGTCCTCACCTTCCTTCACAATATCCGGGGCGGTCAGCCGTCCAGCTTGTATGAACTGCCGCTTACATATCAAAGCAAGAAATTTTGTTGTTAGCTTTCATCGACTTTTCTATCATCGTTCGTGTGACAGAGACATCTGGTAAGTGAGGTATATACATGGATGAAGACTCCAACCATCAACTTCTGGGCAGAAAAATTGGCATTTTGGAGTATTAAATGCATTTCTCTGCTGATAACCACCCCTGAGTAGCCTAGGTGCTGTTCACTGTATACAATGGCAGCCAAGGATCATAATGGGTTTATCAAGCTTAGACTTTCGAAAACGTCTCGTAAAATATATAAATCGTCCTTACCTTCCCATAAATCCTTTAACTCCAGGTGCTCCAGATTTTTATCCTTCAATTAGCTATATTTGGAAATAAATGTCAATCGATTGGGATACAAAAAATATATTCGTTTTCAGTTTCTTAATTTTGCGCTCTTTCTCTCAAGAGTTATATAATGGCAAGATGTTTCTCCTGTGCACGCCCAGTTTGTTTTAAACTGTCATTGAGAAGATTATTGGATTCGTGGAGACAGTGGCGGTCCCACAGGAGGGGCGAAGGCATGTCCCTTTTAGTCCTGGCTAGATCTCAATCAATTTCCTTTATTGATGTCTTTTCCAATTATTGTAAGTGGCAACTGAATACACGGTTTCTCTCCACATGCAATCTAACAGCGATCAAATCGCGGGTTAAATTCAATACAGTGGCGGAACAGAGAATTGGGTTGCACAAAACAGCAGTTGAAAACAATTATAAATCCTGACCTGTTCTCAGTCATCTTCATGATTAACAAAAGGTTCATTCCGACAGCGCTCCGCATTTATTCTCCCCAATTAGGTAAGACGACAATCATTCATCTGAACATGTATTTGCTGTATTTAAATCTACATTATTCAAAATTGCATAGCCTACTGTACCTGTTGACTCTCGCTAATTGCTTGAGCTGCACGCTTTTTATAACCAAGTGCCGAGTTTTTTTTGTTTTTTTTAATAAACCCACGAAATACCGAGAGTGAGAGTCCGCGTTTCATTGGAACACGGACCAGTTCAATCACGCGAAGCATTGGCCAATTAATAAGCAAATTATTTTCCTGCACTGAATTTAGCCAATGATTTCATCGCTGTTAGATCGCATACGGTGAAAAATCATGTCTTCAGTTGCCAATTACGATAATTGGAAAAGTGTCAATAAAGGAAAATGATTGTGATCTAGCCAGGACTAAAAGGGACGTGTCTTTGCCCCTCCTGTAGGACCGCCACTGCGTGGAGAAAACCAGGGGCCTATTGCACGAAAGTCGGATCCTGAGATCCTGGATCAACACCAAGGTGAGGATCGCCCTATCCCAAACAGCGCGTTGCTGGCTTAATTGATTGCACAAAGCCAACAGTGGGTGGAGGAGGATAGGATAAGTGAAGCCCTGTGCTGCTGATCCTGCTGAGTGCGCGCACTCGGCTACCTCAGATAGAACCCGAGATTGATCACAGAATCGCTGATCATCACCATGGACACTAAGTAGCTGCAGCGAACACATGCGCCAGCAGCACTCAACGACTACGATCAGATAAGGGGACGATGGGGTCGCTGAAATTCCTCTGCTTGTTATTCCTTTAGTTTCTGTCTGAATGGTGCAAGACGTTTGAGAGGAGTATTAAATTGAGCTAAACTCAAGTGAAAACAAGTCGACATGGTCTACAACATCCCCCGCCAATCGTGCGCTTCTCATTTTCGAACTCAATCAAGGCCTTTATGGTCTGAAGCTACACACCAAATTTGGTTACTGTATCTGTAGTAGTTTCTGAGTAAAGCTGTCCCCTTTATCTCGGACGGACGGACGGACGGACGCACACACGGACGGACGGACGGACGGACGGAGGTCAAACCTATATCCCCCTCCCACTTCGTGTTGGCGGGGGATAATAAACTGGAGGTGTTTCAGCGTTGTCAAAAAGGAGTAGCTAATGCACTTCGGGGTTACCGTAAACAAGATAAGCCGTCGCTGCTTGACAGATATAATATTGAGCGAAACAGTAGTAGATTATCTCTTGCGCAAGGTGTGCACAATAAGTGCGAAAGGAAAGTCAATAGGGTTTTAGATTATTTGAATTTACTTTCTGCTTTTAATCATCTCTGTTGGAGGCATACTCAAATTAAAAAGTGAAGTGTTAACATCGGAGGCCCCTGAAAATGCTTGATTCCAGTATTGCGAAGCGAGCGACATTGCACGTGTCCAGCAATATGGCAACGACTCTACCTTTCCAGTCGCAGTCTGAGAAAAGACGGCGAGAAGTAGCATTAGTGCTGCATGTAGGAGTTACCGCAGCTATTTAAGACGGCATTGAAACGCGATAATCTGCTTCCAGCACTGCTCACTTCTGATGGAAGTCTCATCTTGAGGAATAAGGACAAATCTGATAATGACGGATTCTAAATATGGTTAAATGTGACAGATTGAACTGTGATGGTCACTGTCACATGGCAACTTGATTATAATGATCAAATATTGGCTAGTTTACTGACATCAATGGTCACAAGTTTCTAAAATAATTACTCTGGACTGGGCCTAACTATAATTGAGATACCAATGTGTTGTGGTTAATTCAGAAAGACTGTTAAGGACATTGATTTTCTATTTGGGTGACTGCTGAATGAGGTGAGATAAAATTGGCTGGAGGCAGGAGTTTAGCTAGTTCGTAAGCCTGCTGCGGATCTGGCTAGCTCCACAGACTTTGTTTCCATAGTAACTAGTGCCATGGCTTAGCTCACACGCTCTGTGCAACCGAAATGGGGCTGGAGATCAGGCTAATCCCGTGCCTATCCTGGGCTAATCCCTTATCCCGCCTTCGTGCAATTCGCCTTCGCCTTCCTGGATTTATTCGGTGAGTAAAGCAGCTAATCATCTTAATTTGTTAGCTATTTACTAGAGGAACATCAGAACTATCGGGCGGTGACAACGTTTTTGCAGTCAGCTGTATACAGAACGCGCTACCACTTTCCTAGAAAAGTTCTAAGCCCTTTTCCCCCCACATCGTGCTTGGACTGTCTTAATAATGACAGTCCAAGTGGGCTAACCCCTGAGGAACGTATATGCAAAGGCAAAATAGCAGAGAATAGCCAAATCGCTGGTTTGTTTACATTATCTAACGGCAGCTTTTGGGCTCTAACTATCTTTCTTTGTGGAAAAAATTTGATTTTCTTACTGATGCATGTCTCTTGTGCCAAACATGCACGTACGATTGGCTTTTTTGGTTCATTTAAGTGGTCTGACATGGTATTAAAAAAGTAGGATATTCGGCCGTAAGCAATAGGCCTCGCATCAGCTGGCCTACAAGCAACATGTAGTTTGGGGGTCGTCTCATGCATCCTCAAATAGCCTCAAATATATTATTAAAACTTACCAGATGTACCAGTGGGGGTGTTTGTGTGAGTTCCTTGAAAGGAAACTGCATTGATTGTGCCTACAAAGTTAGCGACTTTGACTGATGGAGTCCTAAAAATGTTATACAACCCTAATTTGATTTAGAATATAATTGAATAACAGCTGACTGAACACAGAATATTGGCAAATATGACACGAGTTTTGTAAAAGGCCCATTCATACCTGCATTGGTACCCCTGCAGGGTCAATTATGTAGGAACACCCCAAATCACTTATTTTTTTACAGTCTATGCCATAGAAGTTGTATTTTAAAGTTTTATTGCAAAAATCAATAATGGGCTACAATAACATTTCCCAACAGACAGATCTAAATAGGTTAGCTTATTAAATTTCAAGGTAGGACAAAGCCTACATCTCAGTGCAAAGAACATTATATGTGCCGTTCAGCATCTAGTGCATTTTTTTAAAATGTGCATTTTTATGGGGACATTCTGTGAAACAAACAAAAAAGCAAACAAAGAGCAAAATAATTTGAGCTGTACTTGCAAATGTCTGCCATTGTCTCAGATGTAATGTATTACAACTGTGGCGCTCGGCGCACCCTTCATTTGGCGTTGTTCACCGAACGGACCTAACAATCATAATGTGTTAAAAGGATTCAAACTAGTAACGAACATAAACATACAGACACCCAAGTAGATTTTAGGTCTGTAACATTAAAGAAAAAAATCTGTAGTCAAAAAATACCGTGGGAGTGAATTTTTACTTACTTTATGGAAAACCAACCTCCCTGGCGATATCTCCCTACAGCATGGATGTAAAGACTTGCAACTTCCCAGGCACGTGCATTACGGTACTCGTCACATGCTGACGTGATGACACCAGGACGGCATTGACCATTCAAGAAAAAATGTGCACGTTACAATTGTGACGGGTTACAATCAAGGCAGCTATCCCCTAAACCAGGTTGGAGCTGGAGAGCTTTCTGTGAAACTTCAGCGGAGACTTTTGCTACGAAATTGTCACTGCATCAATGACTATGTGACACCTCCCCCAACTACGCTGCAACACCCATCTCGGCGCATGTCCGTCTACCAATTTGTCCAGGTGGCTGCGCACGGTGTTGCATCGCACAAAATTACCACTACGTGGGCTGCGCTGCACCACCCTGCGCTGTGCCAAGAAATTAGAGCCCCAAAACTCACCTCCAGGGAGCACTGTAGGCTGGATGCATGCACTGGCCATCCCCAGCAATGTACCAAAAATTTTTTTCTTGAATTATAACGCACACAGCTAGTTTTCTTTGAAAATGAAGGTTTTAGTATTCTGGATGGACAGCTATCTGACCAAAGATGGTGCTCTAAAGAGCTAATGTTCTACTGACCTAATATTCCGTATTCCCAGACTTATACCAAGGTTCTGTTTTTTGAAATATATGAAGTACATGCATAGTCTTGCGTAAAATTTTAATACCTTTGATGTAAAACTTGTTTGGTTGTAATCTGGTGGTGATTGTGAGTGTTACAAATAGGGATGCTCCGATCCGCCTTTTTCACTACCGATACCAATATCGATACCTTGGGTTCAGTATCTGCCGATACCGATACCGATACTGATCCTCCCACCCCAACTTTGTAAATAGGGGGAAAAAAAAGAGACATAAAGTGATATGAATTGTTTATCAAATAACTGTGCAACAGTGGAACAGTTGTAAATTATCCAACAGCTCCACTAGCTTGGTAACACAAATTATAAAAATAATCAGGAACAAAACCTCTCTCTAATGGATTTGTCAGTGCAAATAGGATTTGTGCAAATAGGGACTTAAAATCCAATGGAAAATAAAAAAAATACAGAAGCTGTTACTGAGAATAAAACAACAGCTTCACAAGCTTTGTACACATTCAAAATAAATAGGAAACAGCTCTTTGTAATGGTTTGGTGCAAACAGGAATTTAGACGATGAATAAAGCAGTAGCTTCGCAAGTTTGGTAAGAACAAAGTATTTCAACTAGAGGTAATCATTAACTTGTCAAGTTCTTTTTTCCACCACTAGATGGGGAAAACTGGAAATGAACAAATACAAAATCAGATTAATGAAGCAGCAGCTTCACTAGTTTGGTAAGAACTAGTGCTGCAACTAACGATTATTTTGATTGTCTATTCTGCCATCTAGTGATAGAATATTGTAACTGCGTGCATAAATTTGCAGCTCCATGTCCGCATAATCTTGTCGCTTTCCGCTCTCCTCCCACCGGTCGCATTTGCGCAGGCGTGACTGAGAGTTGCGAGGAAGTTAAATGGCTCACTCTACAGCTGCCTTTATCTCCAGCTCCTGAGAAACTACGCTTTGTCCAGTTCCAATGCGTGAAATACTTTTGCAATGAGGTAACGACAAATTATCGATAAATAAATTAGTCAACAACGAACTTTGTTATCGAATTTTGTCGACAATGTCGATGAATTGTTGCACCCCTAGTGAGAACAAACTAATTCAAACAAAGGTAGTCATTAACTTGTCAAATTCTTTTTTCCACCACTAGATGGGGCAGAATGCTCTTGGATTGATGCCTATTTAGAGGATTTCGTACAAGCCTCTATCGATCGGGACCATTGCCACAGATACCCGATCTAGTTTATTTTCCAATATCGGGGCCGATACCAGATACAAATATCGGATCGGAGCATCCCTAGTTACAAATGCACAACACATGGGCTATTACCAACTGCGGGCACAGCACAGTCAAAATTATACAGCATGTTATAAAACATGACCAGTCAAATTTTTAAAGGCCAAAAGACAACTAATGTAAAAGGTATACCACCATAAGTACGAATGCAGACAACAACAGTATACATACACTTACCTGAAATGACAGTCCATAATTTGAACTCTAAAAAAGAATCTTTGTCACTCAACCGTGTACAATGTATAGTACAAAAGTTAAAACTGTTTTATACTTTTCATGTTATCCAAAGTGACATGATGTCAACACAGCATATGACTAGCTCTCTCCATTAGTCTGGGCCTCTATAGGGCTGCTTACAGGCTATTAATGGTGATCTTGTCTCTCTCTGAATTAAATAGCAGGCTGCAGCCTATATGGCACAATAGATACGCCAACACCCATGGCTTGGTACAAACAGAAATGGGAAGTCTGTTAAAGAAACCCCACCCTTCCAACCTGCAGGTATCCCATAGGTAAGACATCATGGGCAGGTGTTAGAAATGAAGGCATGCAATTTACCACTATAAATGAACTGCCCTTTTCATGGCAGGGTGCCTCTTGCTTGCCAGGACCTCTGTGCCCTTTATCAGGACAACCAATCGCTAGACGCGACTGCTGTGCCCTTTTTCAAACCCAAGCACTATAACCTAGGGAAATCTTAGAATTAACGCTGAAGCCTGCTCTCCAGATCTAATAATACAGTAAAAATGCAGAGAATTTGTTTTTTTCTGGAAATGCACCAACATCACAAAACTGTACACAGTACTTAGTACTGGTAAATTTCTTGCATGTTGACAGAAGGCTACAATCACCACCAATATTCTTTTCCAATTTACAACTTACCCAGCTTTATACCAAAAAGGTTACGCATTTTATGTACAACTGTGCTTATACTTTATATATGTCAAAAGACAGAACTTTGATATATGTCTGGGAAAATGGAATTTTAGGTTTGTGGAAAATTAGCTCTTTAGAGCACCATCTTTGGTCAGATAGCTGTCCATCCAGAATAGTACCAAGATAAACTCTTCATTTTCAGAGAAAACTAGATGTGTGAATCACAACTCAAAAACAATTTATTTGGAACATTGCTGGAGGTGGCCAGCATTTGCATCCAGTCTACAGCACCCCCTGGGGGCGAAATTTTCCAACTTTTCACGTTGAACTGAAAATACTACCATTGAGATTTTACTAACGCTGTAATATACCCCAAAGGGACTATGTACGCAGAGAATTTCAGATCCCTATCTTGCTGGTTGAACAAAATAATGCCACCTAAACATAGGCACAATCTGGTATGAAATTGTCAATTTTGAGTTTTCCTCCAACTTTGGCTCCATCTACCTTGAAAGTGCAGATACTACCAAAGAAATGCTTGCTATTCCCGTAAATAGAGCTCCAAATGCACAACAAACTGCATTTACCACCACAGTATAAATCTGGGTTACAGAGAAAATATACCACAAACATGCACCAAAAATGAATTTCTACCATCTTTCCGGCCATCTATTGCACAAAAACAGCAAGATACCAAGGTACTTTTCACTGAAAATTATAGTCTTGTTATGAGTTAACACATGGCATTCTAGTTTGATATATGTCTGAGATTTTATTTTATTCCCATTCCCATTTTCAAATTTTATTGTTATTTCTCAAATAATTCTGGCTTGATATCATAGTTATCCAGCTTGGCGCTGATGTGCTGCTGAAGTCTAACCGGCCTTGGAGTGTCACAGGTCATGATATAAGTATAACATATTTGGTACTGTGTACCCTTAAGTCATGATAGTTGATGTAAAATGTGGCATCTACAGCAAAACTGAGCCACTTAAGTGGCTTCCAGGTGGCGCAATCGGCGGGCAAAGTGAGATTCCGACCTAAAGATTTGTCTTTTTTCTGTGAGACACCCATATCTTCCTATGTTTCATTCAATTCCAGGGGGGTCGACTGCGCACTGAATGTCAATTTCTCATGGAATGGCTCTTAACATCAGTTGCAAGTTTTTTTGAACAGAAGTATCAACGATCTGGCAAACACCTGAATTTACAGAAAGCTCTTAGTAGACTCCAGTTAGATAGATAGTTGAAATTTTGACAATCTTCAGACTACCATATATACTCAAGAGAAGGCGGAATTATTATGGCACTGTATATGGCAAGTCAGACATTTGATGTGTGATCTGTAAACTGCCACTAGGTGGTGCTTTCATCAATTCCTTATTTAACAGCATCTCCATGAATGTGCTACAGTAAAACCTTTGGAAACTCAAAATATTAACTGGACTGATGGGGAAAAAATAAGATTTTTTTTTTTTCAAAATAAGAATAAATAAACATATTCATAAGTTCCAATCTTGTTTGGGGTATTGAGATACCTGACCTCAAAGTAGGGCCAAAACCCATGAAGTTCACTTTTCACGGCCTAATATCCCAAAACTCCAGCAAGATACCGGAGGTGTTCTCACATTATGCTATTTCATGTTCATAGACCTTCATAGTTTCTCAAGGCATGTTGCTGGAGTAAAATAAGGTTGAAGTCCAAAAAGTGGATTTTCATTTCTTTTTTTTCCCCAAACTTCGAGCCCCTGCTTCACGATTCTCCAAGTGACCACTCGGTGGCAACAGATAGACGGGAAAGTTCAAGTTCACACATCCATCAGAAATAGTTTGGCAGACTGAACTGATTTCCCATTATAATGCATCTTCTAAGGCAGTTTTTTTCCTATTTTGGCCCTGACTTTTCCTCTTGCAGGTAGCGCTGCAACCAAACGAAGGGACCAATGGCAAAAAAATTTGGGGATTTTCTGTGATACATGTGTATGTACTTACACGCAAAGTTTTTTTCCAATCTAGGGGGAGTTATTTCTACAAAGCTTTCAAAAAGAGCTATTTTCTCAGACAATGGCTCTTAAGTAAATCAGTAAATAATTTTGTGATTCCAGTGTTCTGTGCCGTTCTGCCAGAACACTGGTTGGAGTTTTAACAGTTTCCTGTGCCAGGTTTCAGCATTTATAGTCATTACTCATGCCATGGTTTTAACAGTTCTTGTATCAGGATTCATGACTCTCAGTTTTCATGTTTATTGTTCATGCTTTTTAAAATTTCCATGTTTTATATCTCGCCAGGTCCGGTCTTCCCAGCCAATCTGCCTCTCCAGTGTCTGCGTGGCCGTATCCATGTTTTTATTCTCTCACTACATTCGGGAGGCGCTTATGGTTTCAAACTTCTTCTTTCTGACGTTTCTTCCTTCAGAGCTTCCTTGTCTTCATGCTGGTTAATTATTTTCATTTATTATTAACAACTTTTTATTCAGTCATGGGGGGTGTTTCCATTAGACAGGCATGTACTAACCATTACTAATTTAGACAGGGATTTAACTCGCATGCTTAGCTGCTTCTGCTAATATTCTTACCTGTGATTTACTATTATCTAGTTTAACACTTTAACTGTTCATAGTAGCCTATCTTATTGGGTTCTTACGTGCTGCAACATGCTCATTGTTCTTAATGAGCAAATGTCTGCTTTTGTTGTCTCGTCACGCCACAGCTGTTTTCCTCTCTTGTCTTGAAGGCCATGTAATTAAACAATCCCGTTTCTCCCTGTCGGTTTACAGGTGATCCTCGTTATAGCTCCTGCTGTATCTGGGGAGAGGTTGGAGTTGGAGTCTCGTTTTCTTGCTGTTCGTTTCCTGCCTGGTTCTTGCATGGTTTGTTTTCATAGCGTTTCCTTGCCATAGCCTTGCTTAGTGTTTTGAATTTCTAATTTTGTATGTGCCTTTTCATAGGTTGTTTATTATTTATTGGTTATCGTCCCTAGAGTTTCTAGTGGCTTTTTATTTTTACCCCTCAGCCCGACAAGGGCACGAGGGGTATTGTCGTCCCGTCGGCGAGCGGGTGGCTGCCAATTTTGTCCGGGCTATTTCTCTGTTACCACTTGGGTGAGGAAGTTCATATTGCATATGTGGACTCCCCGTGGGGGTAGGTGTGCCTTTTCGAGGTTTCGTCCCAGTTTGACCTTTGACCTTGCAGCAGTGACCTTTGGGGCTGAGGGGCATTGCCCGCTTTAGTGAGGGCCATTTTTTAAATTTTTTCTTTCTTGGCTCTGAAGCTTTCCTTAGATTTTTGCGACCCTTTCGGCCAAGTTTTTCCTTGGCCATCGTGCTTGTTTGATTTTTCTCAAATCATCAAGCCAAGCCTTGCTGTCGAGCGCCTGGTGTCCATCTGAGTCTCTCAACACAAGTTCTGGAGCTCAATTGCTTTCACAGCTACCAGTAGTGATGAGAACTGCTGAACGTTAGAAACATCCATCCATCGATTATCTACACTCCTCTTCCTCATCAGAGTCACAGGGGAACTGGGGCCTCTTCCTGCTGAATATGGGCGAAAGGAAGGAACACCCTCTAGAGAGCCCCCAATCCATCACAGGACAGTTGTCATTGTTTTCAATCAGAAATATTCTCATATTCCCAAGGTTCCCATATCCTTGTCCTCAAACAATTGGAGAGAGACGGATTCTTCAGAGAATTTGGCTTAATTGAGGCATATTTATGAATATACAGCAGAGTTCTTTTTGTGCAAGAAGAACTGACATTCTGCATTTCACGCCCAATTTTTATTTTTTATAACCTTCATTACAGGATATATCTGCCAAATATGGTTTTTCTGCCCTCACACACTACAGTGGTTCAATAACATAATGTCTCCATCTAACTTCTCTCATTGGTCGGAAAGGCCACTTCATTGTTTCAAACAATTCTTACCTTTCTGGCATTTTACACTTTTCTTTTGTAATCTTAAAATGTTCATTATAAGCGTATGGCACGCTAAAATGTAAAAGAAATCCACCAGGTGTGGAAACTCATCAATATTCAATTCTCATATATTTCTGATAAAAGTCTGACCAATCAATTTCTTCGGTCCAAATAAAATGATATGCTGAGCATCCTGTCTGATCTGTTGCCAAGTCCCTTCCAGTTGCTACTGCTTTCACCGCCTACGAGTCGCGCGCCTCTCTGGCAGAGCAGCAGAGCAGTAGAGACAAAACAGGTACTTAACAAAGTTAGCCTGCCAATAAAACAGCTGCAACTGCTCCTAATTTAATGACAAACATTACTGCGACAATTCTGGTGAGGTAAGACGTTATGACGGCAGTTTTGCAAGAAAATATGGATGAATTCTGCCGAAAAACGACGCATCTGACTGTGAACGAACAGGCGCTGAAATGCTGTAATCACTAATCACGTTAATGGTAGTTCGTCAGACGTTACAAGAGCATTTTATTTTATACCGCATATAGAATTGAATATTATGTAATTAATGTTGGTTAGTTTTCACAAACTGGTGCCTCTGAATGTGACTCTATTGCCCCGTTTCAAGATGTTTTCACACCGGACGCACAACTAATTTTTCATACGACAGATTAAATTCAAAGTCAATGCAAAGATGCGAAGATTTGCATCTTTGCATTGTCTTTGAATATAATCTGTTGTGCAAAAAATTTGTTTCGCATCCGGTGTGAAAGCAGCTTCATTCGCGCTGCTCACTTTCTCTCTACACCCGTCAGGGGAGGAGGGGCGCCTCAGAGGTCAGGCAGGGGGAAGAGGGTGGGACTTTGGAGGGAGGCGGAGTTGTTCATGTTCAAATTTTTTTTTTTTTTTTAAATAAATATGGCATCTCCAATTGGTGAACTATGTACAAAGCTTGCTCGTAGGAGACCCCTTGCTGCCAACTCAGGGTAGTAAAGACAGTTCACAGCTCTCCTCCGAAGCACGTGCCCGTCGACCACTGCTTTTTATACGCTCATATGTTGAATCTTCGCAAGTTCAGAACGAGGGTGGAGGATACCCGGACATGAACCGACTTTCAATCTTCCTGACTAGTGCCTGTCTGGCCAACAGGAGGCGCTTGAGCAACGAACAAAGCTGTTTATTTATTTTCCCTTGCCCGGCAGTCCCTTCCCAATTTGAATCCCTGTAGCACGATGGCCAGTTGTGCGCTATGCTGAAAAAGCTGCCGACCACTGCCAGCTGGTACGACTGTGGCTAGAACCCACGACGTAATGGTCACTTCTGCATTGCAACGCAGTGCCTTAACCGAATGAGCTATCCGGCAGCTCTATGTTGAAATTTTTACTAAGTGCTATGCCTCATTAGCCTGGTAAAACCAGACTCTGCGACTTCGCTTTGCTTCATGCACAGAATCCTACCAGTCATCATTGACAAGTGTTTACTTCCTGGTTGGTGGGCGCTTGTCTAAAATTTAAAATCATAAATATACCAGTATACTAATCACTAACGTTTGGCGATGACGTATGTTAAGCGCCGGCTCAGCCGCTTAGTACTTCTGCTGGTAACACAGTCCTTCATACCAGGAATGCAGCGAAAACAGACTGATCAGTTCAATAAAGGTAATACTGTACCCATACATATGCCCATCTACAAAATTTTAGCCTTCAGTCATTTACTTAATATAACCAAAGGTGCTCTTTCTGTTCTTACAAGAAACAAACTGTTGAGCTATTGTTTTTCCTGCAGATGCTGCTGCTGTTAAAAAAAATGTAAGGCACCTGAAACCAACGGCAGAGTCGGCGAGAATAAGGCATTATTTACATTCGGACGACATCTGCGTTGACACGAAAATTGAACCGTTAACCATACTTGGGCTAACATCATACCGAGCTTGCTATCTAACTTTATAGCAGCACAGTTTGGCTCTAAGCATTTGGCTGTCTCAGACAGTAATTTCATTCATGGATAATAGCAGAACACTGAGACAGTGAATAGGTCTTGTGACACAAACAAAAACACGGCTTTTAAAAAGTTCACTACTAACTTATAGCATTAAATTCGCAGGCAATGTAACACTAGAAACTACATGCTAGCTTAGGTGGTTCGGTTGTTTCTCACAGAGATGAACAGGATGCCTATTTCATGATGGCTATTAAATAGATATGACAATCTGTACGGAGTAGCGCTACAACATCATTTCCATTAAAAAAAACTAACCAAACATTCATCTTGTGGCTATAAGTCGCTGATACCTGGGATTTTCTCTACGACAGAGCGAATCGCCTTCGTGCATCCATGTTTGTGGCCATTGCTGATTTCAAAGACTACAATTTCAAACTCGGGGCAGCTGCTACATCATGGCTCTCGGCCACACCTTCTGTTCGCTGGTTGGTCCAACGTATTTTCTGCCGTGATAAATGAGGCAGAGGTCCGAGTGACCAGACTGAGCGGTGAAGCGAAATGAAATTGAGCGGAAGTACGAAGGCTGGCGATGCCAGGCTTGTGCCACATGCCAGAAAGGTAAGAATAGCTTTAAGAAGACTTTTAGTTGGTCACAGGTTGTCCCAGGGACAGGCAAACCAAAAAACTTGGCAGTGTTTTCAAAACTGCACCCAAAACATAACAGCCCTTTTTCAGTGAATATTGGAGCATGCATATTTCTTGATGATGATAAATATTGCTGATGACTGAGCAGATATCAAAGCTACAGATGCCAACTGCTTATGTGTTTGTACTGCTCATGCATGTGTGAACTCTGTGTGTGTGTGCGTGTGTGTGTGTGTGTGTGTGTGTTTTTGTGTGTGTGTGTGTGTGTTGCCGCTGCATACTGATTATAATTATTGATTATGGGGTCACACTGAAGTTTTGCTCTTAAATGCTTTATATAGTGTGTGTAATGCCTTCGTAAATGGGACATAATGTCTTAATAAATCATTCACAAGCAACCGTCGTGCTTTGTAAAGGGTGAAATAACACATCCTTATTCTGCATGTGATGCCAGATATGACTATGTCCTTTAGCTGACAATGTCACCCTTTACAGCATTTAGCCAGAAGTTAAGTGACATTGTCAGTTATATCACATCTGGCATCACATGCTGAATAAGGATGAGTTATTTCACCCTTTACAAAACATGGCATTTGCTTATGTATGTTTTATGAAGACATTATGTCTCATTTATGAAGGCGTTATACATTCTGAAAAAAAGCCTTTTATGAGCAACAGTTTATCTAAAGTGTGACTGATTATGGTTATTAAGGTAATTGATTTACTGATGAATATGATGAGAAATACTGAGATATGTTCCTCAAGACAGTAAAGAATATATTTGTGACACACATTTGTGACCTCACACTGTAATGCTGTGACATGTATAGTATGTGTGACAAAGATAAAGCACTGACCTGAAATCAGGAAGAACATTAAAGCATATTGCTTCATGACTGATGATTGGCTACCTGCAGAAACACACACATGCATGACTTTGCTGTTATTTTGTTGACAGTTTTATCCAGTGAGACTTACTGTTGATCAGACAAAGCAGAGAAAATTGCCCTTGGAGCAGTGTGGGGTGAGGGGCGTTGATCAAGACCCAAACTGCTTCACAAACCTTATCGTGCCTGAACTATGGTTTAACCACCAGTCGTTTGAATCCCAGTCAAATGTACCAACTAGGCTATAGGCAAGGGCATATGTTTGTATAAGGCAGGTCAGGACATGTCCCTACCAATATTTTGGGAAGCCAGATTATCCCTACCAATATTTCAGCAAAATCGTTCTTATCATCTTTCCAGACAAGCCATATAAGACCCGATTGTGGAGGCAACGTCTTCGAGACAACCTATTTATACATTCTAGCATTTGCTGGGTTGAGAGGGTGGGGCTATCTGAAGGCTAAAAGTCAAGTGTAAATTGATCACTCCATTAAGGTCATGAATATTCATTTTTGTCCAAAGCAGGGCTTGAGACGCGCAACTGGATTGCCGGCTTTGATTACATGTATTTGCAATGGTTTACCCATAGATGAGAACCATAATTTGGCATTTGTTCCAGATTTTTCTTAATCGCGTAACTATAGCTATGCAGGAAATCACCAAAGCACGGAACTAAATAAAGATTTCAGTC
Organism: Gymnothorax reevesii; assembly: GCA_029721435.1. Lineage (NCBI taxonomy): Eukaryota > Metazoa > Chordata > Actinopteri > Anguilliformes > Muraenidae > Gymnothorax > Gymnothorax reevesii. Next base: position 13,182,126 of record CM056577.1, on the reverse strand, counting down.
CAATCGTTCACAACCGCTGTAGCTGACAAGCCAAATATTTGCCACAAGAATATAGTTCACTAAAGCTGAGGTTTTTTACAAAAGCCAGGATTACGATTATGCACCTTTCAAAATTCACTAAGGCTACTGGTAAGCCCCTCCACTGCTCAATGTCAACTTGATCAAAAGTGCTAACGTTAACCTGTATAACTGCTAAATGTGTGGGTGTCAGCATGCATCCCGCATGTGACCGTAGATGGCCACTAATTACATGGCAAACGCTGGTTACTGTGGTAGAAGGAGGCACTCTTCTCCTCCCCCTTACCCATCATCCTGTCTGCACCTGCCTATTCAACCAATCCACTCCCATTGTTATCTTTTGAATGTCCCTCCAACCCCCCTCTGTTGAACATTCATTGGTTTTCTCTGCCATTCGTCCTTTTGTATCCAATCAGTTCAATCTTTACTGTAAAGAACAGCCCACCTTGTTTCAGCATAAATCTCTGGGCCGCCATCTTTAGGGCCTCTTGCCACACAGGTACCAGACAGGGCCACAGACTTCAGCTGTTGGTTTCATTGGTATGATTCACCATTGGTTCACAATTGTAACAGTACAATAAACTTGTTAAAAGACTTTTTGTCGTAATCTCTCAGTTCTACAACGTTACTTCACCGGAAAACTAAACTGAACACTGGTTGACAATACTGCCTTTTGTTCGAAAATAGGATACCTGTTGGACGGATCTTTGAATTGACATATCAGGGGCCAGTATAATGCAATGGCGTGCGGCGGACGGAGAACAAGGAGGATAATAAACATGTCTTTAAACTGCTTATTAGTCTTGATCTGTTTTCAGTCAATTTCCCTGGTAAAAGACAATTGAACTCTCCCCTCTCAGGTGTAGCTAATTGTCTTCGTTACGACGAAAAATCAAACGCACCATTTGAACTCAGAAAAGAGCGCATTTCAATCTTTTTCAATTGAATAATCATTATGCACAGGTTTGACAGCTTGCTTAGGATGTGACAAAATTGAATGGGGAAAATCCACAGTGGTTTTTTCGTGAAGAGTTGCCTATTAAGCCATGTGAATTAAACATTTTATAGAATTTATTATTCACTCGCCTAAACCAAGGGCGTAGGTTTAATGTGACAATTGGTAGGGACATATATGTAATGCGAGCAAGCGTAGCATATGAGCAGGAAAATTTTTGCAAATCTGAGCGCAGATAGGCTACTGCCTTTCTTGTGTATGGAGAATGATGCTAAGCAAACTACCTCCATAATCGTCATTCATACTTCCATTTGTATTTTGTTGCCATCCAAATACTTTTGATTTGACTTTTGAATACAAGTTTACAACTGTTACTAATGTTATGAACATTTATTATGAAGTTTAGCAATATCGAACAATTGAATTACTCTTACCAATTCATACGTTTCTTAATTACATAATGGTATGTTTTGTTATCAGAGAATGTTAAAATCATTATAGGCAATTTATGTCTATTAAGCATCTCTCTGTACAGTAACGCGACTGCAGCCGAGATAAACACTTCAAAATGGACCACTGACTATCTATGAATTGGACAAGCCGCAAACCGACCGTTTCATCGGACTGGGGTAGGGTAGAGTGGGGTGAGACGCCCCTGAGGGTAAGATTCCCTTTGCTTATAATTCAATTTCAGCTGTGCCCAGTAGGTGGCTCTTGACTTATATAATTGCACTGCCATCTGGAGGGAAATGCTGTGATCTTTGATTATAGCTGGCGCATGCGTCTACTGTAGCTACTTAATGTCCATGGTGATGAACAATGATTCTATTTTGGATGATCGATCTCGGGGTCTATCTGAGGTAGCCGAGTGTGCGCACTCAGCAGGATCAGCGGCACCGGGCTTCACTTAGCCTATCCTCCTCCACCCGCTCTCGGCCTTGTGCAATCAATTAAGCCAGCGACACGCTGTTTGGGATATGGCGATCCTCGCATTGGCGTTGATCCAGGATCACAGGATCCCTGGTTTCTGTCACATATTGGTTACAGTAAAGGCAGTATTTGCACTCAGATTTGCTCAAAATTCCAGCTCGCGCCTTGCGCGTATAGCGTGCTCGCGTCACACACGCGTCCCTTCCAATGCTCACATTAAACCTACACCCTAGGCTATAGGTCACCACCTTGGTTTCACAATCAAAGAAAAAATAGACCTAAAACACATATATACAAAACTACACTCAACAAAAATATAAACGCAACACTTTTGTTTTTGCTCCCATTTGTCAAGAGATGGACTCAAAGATCTAAAATTCATTCCAGATACACAATATTACCATTTCTCTCAAACATTGTTCACAAATCTGTCTAAATGTGTGATAGTGAGCACTTTTGCTTTGCTGAGACAATCCATCCCACCTCACAGGTGTGCCACATCAAGATGCTCATCAAACACCATGATTAGTGCACAGGTGTACCTTATACTGCCCACAATAAAAGGCCACTCTGAAATGTGCAGTTTTGTCTCACAGCAAAATGCCACAGATGGCGCAAGCATTGAGGGAGCGTGCAATTGGCATGCTGACAGCAGGAATGTCGACCAGATCTGTTGCTCAGGCATTGAATGTTCATTTCTCCACCATAAGCCGTCTCCTAAGGCGTTTCAGAGAATATGGCAGTACATCCAACCGGCCTCACAACCGCAGACCACGCGTAACCACACCAGCCCAGGACCTCCACATCCAGCAGGTTCACCTCCAAGATCGTCTGAGACCAGCTACTCAGACAGCTGCTGAAACAATTGGTTTGCATAACCAAAGAATTTCTGCACAAACTGTCAGAAACCGTCTCAGGGAAGCTCAACTGCATGCTTGTCGTCCTCATCGGGGTCTTAACCTGACTCCAGATCGTTGCCGTAACAGACTTGAGTGGGCAAATGCTCACATTCGATGGCTCATGGCACGATGGAGAGGTGTTCTCTTCAGGGATGAATCTCGGTTTACATTGTTCAGGGCAGATGGCAGACAGCGTGTGTGGCGTCGTGTGGGTGAGCGCTTTGCTGATGTCAATGTTGTGGATCGAGTGGCCCATGGTGGTGGTGGGGTTATGGTATGGGCAGGCATCTGTTATGGACGAAGAACACAGGTGCATTTTATTGATGGCATTTTGAATGCACAGAGATACCGTGATGAGATCCTGAGGCCCATTGTTGTGCCATACATCCATGAACATCACCTCATGTTTCAGCAGGATAATGCACGGCCCCATGTTGCAAGGATCTGTACACAATTGTTGGAAGCTGAAAATGTCCCAGTTCTTGCATGGCCAGCATACTCACCGGACATGTCACCCATTGAGCATGTTTGGGATGTGCTTGACCGGCGTATACGACAGCGCGTACCAGTTCCCACTAATATCCAGCAACTTCGCACAGCCATTGACATTCCACAGGCCACAATTGACAATCTGATAAACTCTATGCGAAGAAGATGTGTTGCACTGCATGAGGCAAATGGTGGTCACACCAGATACTGACTGGTTCTGAGTCCCCAGACCCCCAATAAAGCAAAAACTGCACATTTCAGGGTGGCCTTTTATTGTGGACAGTCTAAGGTACACCTGTGCACTAATCATGGTGTCTGATGAGCATCTTGATGTGGCACACCTGTGAGGTGGGATGGATTGTCTCAGCAAAGCAAAAGTGCTCACTATCACACATTTAGACAGATTTGTGAACAATGTTTGAGAGAAATGGTAATATTGTGTATCTGGAATGAATTTTAGATCTTTGAGTCCATCTCATGACAAATGGGAGAAAAACAAAAGCGTTGCGTTTATATTTTTGTTGAGTGTAAATTAACTACAGAATGATCATTGGCAATAAATTATGGTAGCACGTAGGCTTTGTCAAAGATTGGGGCTCTATTAGCTGGTATAGCTTTTATTATCCATCCATCCATCCATCCATTTTCTACACCGCTTCTTCCTCACTCGGGGTGCAGAGGAGCTGGAGCCAATCCCAGCTGACTGTGAGCAAAATGGAGGGACACATCCTGGACAGCTGGCCAATCCATCCCAGGGCTCACACACCATTCACACACACACTCATACACACACACACACACCATTCACACACACACACACACACACCACTCCCTCACACACTCATGCCTTTGCGCAATTTAGTGTCTCCAATTAGCCTGACACACATACCTTTGGACTGCGAGAGAAAACCAGAGAACCTGGAAAATCCCTGCAAACAGAGGGAGAACATACAGACTCCACACAGAAAGGCCCCAGGTCGGATTGAAACCCACGACCTTCTTGCTGTGAGGCCACAGTGCCGCCCATTTGTTTTATTTGTACTATTTTTTCTTTTTTGGGGGGGGGGGGGGGGGCTGCACGGTAACGCAGGGGGTAACTGCTGCCTCATGAATTTGATGGTTTTGAATCCGGCTGGGGGCCTTTGTGGAGTTTGCGTGTTCTCCCCGTGTTCACCTGGGTTTCCTCCCACAGTCCAAAGACCTGCACATCAGGCTAACTGGAGACACTAAATTGCCCCTTGTCCAAATACTTTCAGACCTCTCTATTGAATGCAAAATGTTAATACCAGAGTCATCAGTCAGAAAGATACAGATCGGTCACTCAACCAATCAACAGAAAGATTCTGCCCGACAGGAAATCTGAAGGACTGCTCGGTGGCTCATTAGGTTAAAGCTCCACTCTAATGTATCGACAGGGCTGGAACGCCATTCCACAGTTCGCTGCCCCTATCACCCCATGTTCTCCTCCCCCCGGCACATTACTACATCTTTATTACATTGCAGTAGCAGTCGGGGATGAGACTTCTGTGTGTTCTTTCTTAAGCCATGAGATGAATGGCTGCCATATCGTGTTGAATTTGTGTAGGTTGTCCTTTAAGACATACCTGATCCTCTCAAAGTGCAATGTATCCGTTAACTGGTGTAACCACAGTTTGGTAGAGGGAACCGAAGTTCCTTTCCATATAGTGGACAAATTCTTGCTGAGCAAAGGTGTTGTGGACACACCGAGGATGAACAGCCAAGGGTCTGGTTCCAGTGGATTATTAATAACTTCAGATATGATTTCACACACATCTTTCCAGGAGGCGACCCTCGGTCATGAAACAAAGCTGTGGACGAGGTCCAATGTAGAGGCACTATATTTGTCACAGATGGGTGATACATTCTGATATATGCTGTGTAATTTTGTTTTGGATAAGTGAAGTCTGTAAATTATTTTATATTGTATAAGACAGTGTCTACTGTTATTTGAGCAACTATGTACCTATTCAAGAGCTCTTTGCCATGAATCATTAGGAATCAACACGTTTCGGCTTCCCAGCTCAAATTACAGTATATTTTTCAGAGGAAGGGGATGTTTCTTTGAGAAAGATATTATATTTACAAGAGATAAACTTGTTCTTATGTGGAGACATAGAGAGACGATTGATTATAACTGATTTGTTTTCTATCTCAAATCCTATCATGTATTTTCGAGCCTAGTCCCTAATTTGAAGGTATCTAAAAAAAAAAATGCTCGCTGGGAGATTGTATCTCCTTTGTAGTTGCGCAAAGGAGGCAAATCTGCCATCTAGGAATAGATCTTTAACAGTGCGGATCCCCAAATCACTCCACGTAGAAAATGTTGTATCAAGATTAGATGGTGGGAAGGTGGGATTATCAGCAATGGGTAAAAGAGGAGATAAGGATTTGAGGCCAAAGTGTAATTTAATTTGTTCCCATACTTTTAATAACTCATAGACTATAGGGTTCTGATTATATATAGATTTATGAACTGGCACGGGGGCTCGCAATACAGCACCTATGGAAAAAGGATGACAGTCCTCTTGCTCTATCTTTTACCATGTAGGTGGGGTATATGGAGGGTTCAACCAAAATGTGAAGGACCAGTTGCTGAGAGTGAAACTAGGAAGAGCGAAGCCTCCATCTGACAGGGCGCTGAGGAGTGTATTTCACTCGGGCACCATTCAAATTTTTATTTTAAAAAAATGTCTCCCACATGAGATTATGAGGGGCTGAGCTGACAGCATTCGCTAGTTTCAAAAATACTTTATTAAGATCCTTTCCCCTTTTCTTGTCTGCCTGACCAATGCCAGCTCACACTAGTGTGCTGTAAATGCCAGCACAGAACACACTGTAGGAGAACTTAGGATAATGAAGAGGTCTGTGGGACAGGCTCTCACTGCTTGAGCCCAGAGCTTTCAGAGCTGCCGTCTCCCCAAGGAGAATCCAGCAGGGTCCCTCTCACTTCTTTTTACAGTTTTACTGGTCAATTCTTCTCCAGCTATACACTACCACTCCATGAATGTTTTTTTTTCGCAAATAATCTAAAAAAATTTGCTATGTTTCAACGATTCCTTCCAAAATCAAATAAATGTATTAACTGTTTATTAAACATGCAGTATCTGTGGTTACAATAATGACCTCAGCATGCGTACCAATAATGTTGCTGTACCGGTCAGTCAATGGTGACATAAATGTACTTTTTACCGGCAAAGAGGGTTAAATCTCCAAGTTTAAAAAAAAGGCTTTGTTTAATAGGATACTGGAGGTAATATTCATTCCCTATATATACATACACACACACAAACATGCACACACACTCACACACGCATACATACACACACTGTATTGGAAGCAATGCATGTCTTTCATGATGGTTTAAATGAAATACGATCATTTGACAAGTTTTCATGCAATTCCATTGCTTCTAACCCCTCCGTGCACAAGGACTTCAATTCTGTGCGAGAATCTCTTACACATGCGTTGATTGAATAATTGCTGACTATAGCAGAGGAACATAAATATGCCACTTAACTCACACCGAATGCGTGAGTTGACAGGTATGCGTTATTCGTGAATACTGGCCACACCTGATCATGTTGACAGTTTTCTGTTTCTGCAATGGTAATTTAAATGAAAGATTGAAAACAGGCCAAGACCAGTCATTAATTTTAAGGGATTGTTTGAGCTTCCCCTACTGCCAGTTCACGAGCCACCACTGATTTTATATATATATATAATATTATATATATATTATATTATATATATATATAAACACCTCAATTCTGAAATAGTTGGGACAAGGTGTAAATTGCGAATAAAATCAAAACGCAGTGACTTTCAAATGACACCAGCCAGTATTTTATTCACAATAGAGCAAAGATATCACACCAAAGAAACTGAGTAATTTTGCAATTTTATCCACAATATGAGCTTATTTCAAATTTAATTGCTGCTACAGGTCTCAAAAAAGTTAGGACAGGGGCCTATTTACCATGGTGTATCATCCCGTCTTCTTTTTAACACAGAGTGAAGGCGTGTGGGCATTGAGGAGACAAATTTCTTGAGTTTAGCCATTGGAATTTGATCCCACTCTTGTTTAATGCTGGCTTTCAGCTGCTGGAGAGTTTTGGGTCTCCTTTGACGGACTTTTCTCTTAAAGTGTGCTCGATCAGTGAAAGATCAGGACTGCAGGCATTTGTTTTCTTTTATAATTTTTGCATTTTTTTCAGTGCTTTGTCTCTAAGATCATTTTGAATTTTTAATTCATCATTTCTCCACAACGTGAAAATGTGACTGATCATTTTTCCATTGTGGTCTTCATAGATATATATTAGTATTATTCACTGAAGTGAGATTTTGAATAGTGTAAATATCCTTGATCATGCTGTCGTTAATGACTCTTTTCTCCATCTTTTCTCCATTGTCACTATTTTATTCTGACCCAGTGTTCATTTGTTAAAGACACAAATTTTAGACAAAACCAAATAGATTTCAAATGGAAAAGCATAACTTACCTTAAAGTATTGACCTCTTTGAATGTGCTGTCAGGATTTCACACTGTCTGATTCTCTCTCTTTCTTACTCTCCCTCTCTCTGTCACTCTCTCTCACTTTCTCTCCTTTAAACTCTCTTCAACATTATCTCAGAAAGACCTCTGCCATTACACACTGTTACTTGCATCATAAACCTGATCTGTGTCAAAATGTAAATTAATGTTAATTATTAGTTTGCATTCTTCACATGAAGCGGAACACCTGCCCAGTTTATCGTTTCATACACAAGTACCGTTACTGTTCCCTGCGGTTTTGACCACTGTTGTGCACTGCTCCAGTCTAAAATATGCAAAACATTAAAAATGAAAATACCCCAGGAAATTTGCAGCATAGAGGTCAAAGAAAGACTTTCAGTCAGTGCTTTGTTCTCTACTTTGTATACAGGCACACAGAGATGCAAAACAAACCATGAGTCATCTGCAAGACCGAAACGCATCATGTTCAGTTAGACACTCAGACAAAACAGGCTTGTATTGGGACGGTGGTTCATGGTTAGAACTGTTGCCTCAATAATGTTTGGGGCTCAAATCCTGCTGGTCAGGAGCCCTCTGCATGGAGAGGACAGGATCGACGCAGACAACCTTTGACAGATAAACAGATACTCCACTAATGAGCTGATGAGCTGAATCAGGTGTGTTAAATTAGGGAGACCTATAAAATGTGCATTACAGGGGTACTGCAGGAGCAGGGTTGGGCCTCACTGATTTTGCACCACTGATTCAGCTGATCAGCTCATTAGTGGAGTACCTAAATCAAGGAGACATCTGAAATATGCAGGGCAGGGGTACTCCAGGACTTGGGTTGGGAAACACTGCCATAGATGACTCGAGCCCTCAGGGAGTGTGCAATTGGCATGTTCAGTGCAAGAATGTTTCTCAGGGCTGTTGCAAGGGCTCTTAATGTCCATGTTTAAACAAGATGTCGCATAAAACACCCTTTTCAGTTATTAGGCATGACTGCAAACTGCCCTCATGCATGACGACCACATGTGACTATCCCAACCCAAGAGCGTGATATCCAGACTCTCCATCTCTGTGACTACCAGAGACCAGCAACTGCCACTGCAGATGAGACAGTTGGTCCCCACAGTCACTGCATTTTTGCCAAAACCGTGAAAAATCATCTCCAGGAAGTCCATATCTCTGCACGTTTTACTCTTAGTGGATTGGACCTCACCTCAGCTTGATGAAAAAATTGGTTCGACTGAGTGAATAGACACGTTTGATGACCAATGGCACAATGGAGGACTGTTTCCTTTACAGACGAGTCACGTTATCAACTTCACACACCGGATGGATGGGGGATCGTTATGGTGACATCATGGTGGTACACACGGTGGAACATGGTGTTGGACTGCTGGTTTGGGTGGGAATATCTCATGGACATTGCACCCAACCGCATTTTGTTAACAGCAACTTGAATTCAGTTTGTTATCATGATGAGATACTGCTGCTTATTGCCCCAGCATTCATCCATCAAAACATTTACCATCCAGCATGACCGTGCCAAATCCTTGTCACCCAGTACGCACAGAGATCCTTGAGCCTGAAAGAATTTGTGTGCTTGAGTGGCCAGCTTATTCCTCAGATTTCTCCTCCATCCAGCATCTTTGGGATGTCATTGACTAAGGAATTTGTCATTGGTTCACATTTCTGGCCAACATACGCTGACTCCGCACAGCTCTTGAAGAGAAGTAGGAACTCGTCCCCCAAGTCAACATCGACCATTTGTTACAGTCCTCACAGCAGAGATGTGTAGCAGTGCAGCAGGCCAAAGGCAGACATACCCAATATTGATTTGTGAAATCTGGACAATAGACCCCATCCCCTTTATCATCACGCCATCGTGAGATTCTTGTTTGTCTGTTAAAATCATTGATCGAAATGTATTGCAATATGGTCATACAATCTGTCGACACTGAATGAAAGTACAGTGAGTTTCTGAACATGGTCATATTTCTCACAATGAGATGTGCGGCGTTAATATTTTTGTTCAGTGTAATTTAAATCTAACTAAAACTTACTTAGATATGAGTGTATCAGCGACTTGTGTCACAGTGTCCCTTCGCCCTTGGTTTGGACCAGACAGGATAGTCTTCACAGCCCTCGTATTTCAATGAGTTTTTGGCCCCCAAAACCCTTTGCTCTTTACCCTTTACAGGGAAGTTTGTCCCTCCTTGGACCGCCGTCAGTACCACTGGCGCAGGAAGTGGGGGTTGGGGGCCCCCCTCCCTTTGCAGCCCCTCCCGATGTCGGCTGCAGTAATTTTAACAGTAAAAGTTAGAACAGAAAAATAAACACATCAATTGGCTTAAAACCGTTTTGTACAGTCTATGTCAAAAACCTTTGTTTAAAAAATTGGGGTTGAAATATTTTTAAATAATTCATTATGTACTTCTCAAAGAAGCGGAAGGCGCAGATAACAAACGCATTGGCAAGCAAAAACGGCGAACAGCAAGCGGAGAGGGTGGGGGCCGGCAAGATGGCGGCCAAGGCAGACGGTTTGTTTTAAGCTCCTAAAAAGGTTTGAGTACCAGATGGTTTAACTCATTATAAAAGTTTCAAGATGGCGATGTAAGGACCGAAGTTTCTAAGTAAAGCTAGTTATTGAACCTATTCTTCGGCAGAAGTATTATTTTCGGAACAAAAATAATAATATTCACATTGAAGTTTTAGCAAAATAGCCAACCAGCCTGCTACGAGCTAGCTTTTAATAATGCTCTCCTGTTGAACTTCCAACATGCTCAAACAAGACAAAGAAAAGAAAGAACATTGTGATGGACTTTGACGAGGTAAGCACACTTTCTCTGTGCTCTCCGCTCCCTGAAACTCCCCTGTCAAGTCCATATCCCAAAAAAACCTGTTCGAGCAGTAAAGAGAAGGACGTGTCCAGTGCAGATTTACTTCTCTCGAGCAAAAGATAACGAAAAATACCGAGGAAATTGTGGCCGTTATTGAAAATATCCAAGGAATGGATGATCAGATGAGGATAACTGACGAGAAAGTGCAAGCTATGGAGCGGCGGATAGCTGATCAGCAGGTAAAGATTGAAGAAGCCAAGCGCTACAGTCGCCGTTGGAACCTAAAGTTGTTCAACCTCCCTGAAAATGTCAACAAAACTGCTGAGGATGCAAGGAAGCAGGTTTTTGAACTTTTTGCTCAAATCACTCCGGATGAGAGAAACAAGCTTGATTTTCTTGTTGATACGGTACACCGAGTCAGGCGCCTCAGGGAAGATAGGAGTTCGCGTCCAGTCATAATTCAGTTTACCATCCATACCTACGGACAGAAAATTTGGAGGGCTTCGGTGAGCGCCGCAGTGATGGAGGAGAAAAAGCTCAGATTTGCGGAGGATTTAACATACAGGGAGAGACGATGTAGGAAAAAACTTTGGCCAATCGTTGAAAAAGCACGTAAGGACAGGAGAAAGACTTTGTGGCGCTGTCCTTTTGTGATTATCGATGGAAAAAGAAATTGTAGCAGATGCAGTTAAAGACGCTGTATAAATATCGATTGTCTCTGTGGACCTTGGTAGGTTTTGTTTTCTAAGGATGGACTTTTATAACAGATTGGTCTGAATCTATTATGTCAGGGTTGTTCTATGGATACAGTCCACTTACAAAATAAGGTTAGGCTATTGTATTGGACTCACTCTTACAGATTGTTCGACTTCTTATTCAGTGAGTAACTTAATATTAAGACTTGACTATTTCACAAGTTTTAATTAGTTTTAATTCTTCAGACATTGTGCTCTGTATTTTAGATGACTGAATTTGCATTCAACTCTTTGAAAATTGTTTCTCTGAATGTGCAGGGATTTCGGGACAGTACTAAAAGGAAAGCAATATTCTTCTTTATTAGGAAAACTGATGCCAGAATTATTCTTCTACAAGAAACCCATTCTTGTGATACTGATAATAAATTGGGGAAAAGTCAATGGGGGAATCAAGCATTTTTTTTCTCATGCCTCTCATCACTCTGCAGGTGTTGCTCTTCTCTTTAACAAATTCACAGGAGACATTTTAGAAAATTTCACTTCTGAAGATGGCAGATGGTTTGTGATTGATAAAAAACTAGACAATTCTTATTTTATAGTATGTTATGTATATGGTCACAATGGGGTAACACAGGCTAAAATTATGTTCAAGCAGGTTTATTTGAAGATAAAACATTTACAGGATAAATTCAAAGGTGCATATTTGATTATAGGCAGGGATTTTAATGATGCTCCTGTTGTGATTCTGCCCTTTCGTGTGTTGTCCCGTGCTTATTGTGCAATTATTTCCAGCTCTCAGTTCAGCCGTCTGACAATCGCTCCCAATCTGTCTCCAGTGGTGTCGCGTGACTGCCTTCAGCATGCCTGCGTCTCGGCATCCAATCACGTTTTCTACTTTCGGTTTGGCTTTGGTATTTCATTCATTGCTTCCAGTTGTGTTTAATTCTGGGTCTCGCGAAACTCTGAGTGAATGCGCTCTCTGATAGGACATTACTAACACGTACTAACCAGCACTTATTTAAGGGTGATTGTAAATTATTCGTCACGTAAAATTAACCTTGATTAACTCATTTAGCGAACGTATGTGTTTCTGGCTTTTGTATTTCAGTCTGAGCTTACTGATTAACTGCATTTAAAACTATGCTTCCCTTCGCTTCTCTTGTGATGCTTTTTCCTTGTCACGTTTAGATCGCCTTAATCTAAACCGTCTAGCTTGATTACTCGTCTCAGCGTCTCGAATCATTAGTGTTAACCCGGTTCTCGTGTAATTGTTTATTAATCCCATGTGTTTCTGTTTCAGTCTGTGATTGCATTCCGAGTCCCCGTCCCCTCTCGTGATTATAAATGCTCCAGTTTTCCACGCGATTGTCAAACGGATCCTCCGTATTGGTCTACATGGTGAGGTCTCAGCTCCTTGTGCCTTCTGAGTGTCTCCCGTGTATGGTTCCCGTGTCTTTCTGTTTTCTGTGCTTTAGTCTTCCCTGTGTATAAGTCTCCCAGTGTATCCGTCAGTTTAGTAAGGTTCAGTTTTTGTTTTCTTAGTTTATCCTCTCTTGGAGGGTGTATTTCTGTTTCCCCTGCCTTTGGCAGTGTACCTCAGTTCTCCCATTTGTTCAGTGCTTGTGCTCGGTGTTTTGTTTCTGGCGTGTCTGCCATTTTTCCCTTTGTGTTTTGTGTTTTAATAAACACTTCTGGATCCTGCACCTGGTGTTCCTCTGACTTCTTCTTACAGCTCCAGATGATTTGTTGGATAGATCTCCAGAAATAATTTATCAAAACTCACAATTTAAATCCACTATATCTGAGTGAGGAGTTGTCAGTAGCAGATGCGTGGCGTTTTTTCAATCCAAATTGCAAAGAGTTTACATGGTGTAATACTAAGTGTACAGAGCAATCTAGGATAGACTTATGGTTAACTTCTATTTGTCTCCAGTGCATTTCTAATGTTTCACATTGCTATGCTCCCTTATCAGATCACAAAATTATTTCTCTTCATTTAGTTGGTTCTTAAATTAGTAATAGTAAATTACGTGGGTACTGGAAATTAAATAATAAATTACTTGAAGACAAAACCTTTCAGGATTCTGTGAAAAAGAGCTCATAATATTTTTGGAGAAAATGAAATGAGTAATACTCAGAAATGGGAATATTTCAAATTTAAGATTCGAGAAATAGCTATTAAACATAGTAAGGACATTAAAAAGGCCAGTTTTGCAAATGAAAAAGAAATAATGCAAAATTTGAAATATTTTTGAATAAAAAATGTCCTTCAGAAAATGAGAAAATAAAACTATTGGAACTCAAGATTGAAATTGACAAATTATATCTAAATACCGCTAAAGGAGCCTTTATTCGATCCAGGGCAAGATGGTTAGAAAATGGTGAAAAAAATACTAAGTATTTTTTTGCATTGGAAAAACGTAACTGTAAGAGAAATAATATTTTGACATTGAAAATAAACAACAATATTAGTACTAATCCGAAAGAAATTGAAAACCCTGTAAGCTCTTTTTACAAAGAATTATATTTTTTGGAAAAATATGTTTGATTCTGGCATTATTTTTATAAATGATCTTGTAAATAATGAAGGTAAATTAATGTCTTATGAAGAGTTAATTGACATTGATGGCAAAGTTTGCCCTCTACAAAAGTTCAATCAACTGGTTGCGGCCACACCGCTAAGATGGAAAAGAAGAATTGTTAAAGGAAGTAACAAGGAGCTTGTCTGTCGGCCATTTATGAAAAACTTTCAGTGGATTGAAAAAAACAGCATAAATGGAATGATATACAAGTTTCACCTTGAATCAAGAAACCTGACAGCCAATCCTCACAATATTCTAGATTCTTGGGAATATATGCTAGATTTTCCAATTCCATGGAACCAGGTCTTCAATTTAATTTACAAAACAACTATAGATTCGTCAATAAGATTTTTTTCAGTTTAAATTAATATATACATTTTTTGCCACTCAAAAGATGCTTCATATTTGGGGAATTGAGGATTCTAACTTGTGTAGATTCTGTGGCGAAGAGGCTGAGTCAGTGGAACATTTATTTTGGTACTGCCCCTGTGTAGGTTTGTTTTGGACAGGGGTTCAGAGGTGGCTGGCTTTATATTCAAGTAATTTTACACTGGATTTGTCCTCCGTCCACCACGGAGGTACCGTGTTTAATTCACTCACATAGTAAACGACTTGTTTATTCGGTCCGTTTTAATTAAAGGGAACCGGGGCTTTACTCTTTTCTCGCTCACCCTTGGTTGTATTTGCGGCTAGCTAGCTAGATAAGTACTGTTTGCATTCTTGCCTGGGGATCTGAGATTTAGTATTTAGTAAGTGGTGCAGCAGTCACTTGACTCGTTCGTTAGGTTAGGTTGGAATTTAAAAGGTAAGTTTTTATCGGGGTGCTCCGTCTCCTCCAGTTTTTCCGGTGCACTGAAGCCAGTCTGTTTTATCTGGGCTCTCAGCTAAGCCCTGTGATATTTTTTTTTTAGTTTAGTATATCAATATTATTGGGACTATATAAACTCAAGCCGGCTATTAGGAGTGCTTATTACATATAGAGTTTAGCTCAGTTTGGTATTTCATTTCTGTTAACTGAAACTAAGCCCCTTACCCAGGGGGCAAAAAGGGTTTTGCAGACATGGGGCGTTATAAAAGGTTGTGAGTGACCCAGAAATAGTATTTATACCCCCCTAGAAAGAGAACCTAGGTCCACAACCTTGCCAACTAGCTACTGGAAAGATGTGAGCAGCATTTACTTAAATTTGCCCAAGGTGTAGAAAGGTGGCTTTTTGGAGGGGTATGTTTTTAAACCAGTCTGGCTGTAAATGATGTTTAAAATAAAGATTTTAACTTCTTCTTACTAATTTTGATTGCTGTTGTCTGTCACAATGGTGAAATGGTCTCTGTAGGAAAACTGGCCAGCATGGAAGATGTTTCAAACACAGAATTTTTATTCTTGTAATAACAAAACGTAGTAGCATATTTTACATGTAATGTGAATATAGGCCACTAGATGGCAGTATTTATCTTTTTTTTGTTTAGCTCAGACTGGAGTCATGTATAGACATGTCCTGGACATGTCTGGGGCAAGTCTCAGAAAGTTAAAAAAAAGAGGTCTAAATGTGGGTGGGGTCTGCAAAAGAGTATATAAGGAAAAGAATTGAGACAGTAAAGTAGTAGGAGAAATTGCAAGAAGATGACCAGACCTGCCATTCTGTTCAAGACCTGTGACGTTTTCTTTTGTGGATTTCTTTGACTGTGTTTGAGCATTTTCTTCATCCAGGACATCACCAAGCCACCCCACTAAAAAGGGACTGTAATTATTTCTGTTTTTTCTTATTTATCAATCTTGGTCTTTAGTTGTAGGTTGTTATTAGTCCTTGTCTTTGTTAAAAATTAAATGTGTTTTAGTTGTTAAAACTGTGTTTGTCATCCCTTGCTGTTGCTGTTGTGTTATAAATGTAATAACAAATTGGGGCCATAACAAATTGGGGGCTCAAGGTCCGGGATAGACCATTGTGTGAGTAATTTATTGAAAATCTAACATTCCAAATTGTAAAATTGTTTTTGTGAATTTTCCTAGATATATATTGACAACAGCAATGGATGATTTCTTGGCATCACCAACCGTAGGGGTTTTGAAGTCTTTTAAAAAGACAGAACTGCTAGAAATTTGCAGACAGTTGGAGCTGACAGAGGTAAAACCAGCCATGCGAAAAGCAAGACTGGCTAGAGAGATAGTTGAATATTACATTGATGAAAATGTGTTTGCACCCGGAGATCTGGAACAGTTTCCAGTGGAAAATCCAAATATAGAAATGGAACTTAAATTAAAAATGCTAGAGATTGAAAGGGAGGAAAGAGAAAAAGAAAGGGAGGAAAAAGAGAAAGAAAGGGAAGAAAGAGAAAAAGAAAGGGAGGAAAAAGAGAAACAAAGAGAATTTGAGAGGGAAGAAAAAGAAAAACAAAGGCAGTTTGAGTTAGAAAAATTAGCAAGAGAAGAAAAACAAAGAGAATTTGAGTTAGAAAAATTTGCAAGACAGAGAGATTTTGAATTAGAGAAACTCGATAGAGAAGAAAGACTCCAAATGGAGCAACTAAAAATAAAAATTGCAACTGAAAATAAATTTCGGGCTAGCCAGGAGGTAAAACTGGTGCCTCCATTTTCAGAAAAGGATGTTGACAACTATTTCCAGTGTTTTGAAAAGGTAGCAAAGAGTTGCCAGTGGCCAAAGGAACACTGGCCTCTGATGTTGCAAACTGTCCTCAAGGGTAAAGCTCAACAAGCCTATTCGGCTTTGTCTGCAGATGATTCCTCTGATTATGAGGTTGTCAAAAAGGTTATTTTGAGAGCTTATGAGTTGGTTCCAGAGGCTTACCGACAGAAATTCAGAGGTCTGAAGAAATCTGAAAATCAGACTTATGTTGAATTTGCTAATGAAAAGCAGGTTTGCTTTGAGCGCTGGTGTACTTCTATGGAGGTCAAGGATGATTTCAACTCACTAAAAGAGATGGTGTTAGTTGAAGAATTCAAGAACTGTGTTAAGGATGATGTTAAGACCTACCTTAATGAGAAGCAAGCACTGAACTTGCAATCAGCTGCCAAATTTGCAGATGAATATGTTCTCACTCATAAGTCCAAATTTCAGTCTAGCAGTAACAATAAATGGTCCCAATTTCAGAAAAAGGGTTACGGTGATACCCAAGATTCCTCACCCAAAGACAAAGACAAATCTGGTGATGGTGCTCAGAAATCCAGTAACAGGTCTGATCAAAGTGTGAAAGCTGACAGTGACAAAAGTGGTCTAGTTTGCAGTTATTGCAAGAAATCTGGTCATGTTACAACTAACTGTTGGTTCCTTAAAGCTAAGAAAGAAAAAGAAAAGGATACCAAACCAAATGCCTTTGTGAAAACAAGGTTAGAAACCCCTGTAGTAGATAACCAATCTGCTAAATTGCCTGCTTCTTGTGGGGCTAAAAAGCCTAATACAGCTGACTTTGTGAGGGAGGAATTTCTTCCATTTGTGTCAGAGGGATTTGTGGCTCTGAATGAGCATACTACTCCTGTCCCCATATATATCCTAAGGGATACCGGAGCTTCTCAGTCACTTTTGTTGATGGACTCCTTGGAGTTACGTGATGAGACCGCTTCAGGGGATTTCATACTTGTACAAGGTATTGAAGGGAGGACTGTATCTGTACCCCTGCGCTCTATATTCTTGAAGTCAGATTTAGTTACAGGACAGGTAAAGGTGGGACTTATGTCAAGTCTACCTATAAAGGGTGTTTCTCTGTTGCTAGGCAATGACCTGGCTGGGGGCAAAGTAGTTCCCCCTGTACATCTTACTTCACAGCCGAGCACTGAAAATGGGGATGAGGACCCATCTCTGTATCCTTCTTGCGCAGTGACTCGTGCTATGGCCAAGAAGGCTAAAGAAGATGATGTTGTGGTGCCGTCCAGTACATTGAATAGTCAGGACTCAGGTGGTTCGCCTCATGACTCTGATTGGCCTACTATGGTTTCTCCGTTTGAGGACTTATCAGATACTTTTATCAGTTCTCTATTCAGCCAGCCGGATGGGTCTGGTGATTCTGATGTGTCTGGAGACTTGTCTCTGTCCAGAAAGCGGTTGATTGAGGAGCAAACTAATGATCCTGAAATTGATGTACTAAAGAGGAGAGCCCTTCCTGAAAAAGAAATAGATGCAGTTCCAGTTGGGTATTATCTCAAGGATGGTGTGTTGATGCGGAAGTGGCGCCCTCCTGATATCCCTGCCAATGCAGATTGGGCAGTGGTCAGGCAAATTGTTGTTCCGAAGGTCTATAGGAATGAGATCTTAACGATGGCTCATAGTTTACCTTTAGGAGGTCATCTTGGTGTTAACAAGACTGTTGATAAGATCATGAAACACTTCTTTTGGCCTGGGCTTCGGAAAGACGTTTCCAACTTTTGCAAAACCTGTCACACTTGTCAGGTAGTTGGAAAACACCAGTTAGACCCACCTGTAGCTCCATTGCAGCCTATCCCAGCATTTGGGGAGCCATTCTCTAGGGTCATTGTTGATTGCGTTGGACCATTACCCAAGACTAGATCTGGAAATCAGTACTTGTTGACAATCATGTGTGCATCTACCAGATTCCCCGAAGCCATACCTCTACGTAACATCAAGGCAACTGCAATCTCGAAGGCTTTGATAAAGTTCTTCACGTTGTTTGGTCTTCCCAGGGAAATTCAGTCAGACCAAGGTAGCAATTTCACTTCAGGATTGTTTCAGCAGGTTGTGTATGAACTAGGTGCAAAACAGATTCTTTCTAGTGCCTATCATCCAGAAAGTCAGGGTGCCTTAGAGCGGTTTCATTCCACTCTCAAGACAATGATGAGGACTTATTGTTATGACCATGAGAAAGACTGGGATGAAGGGGTTCATTTGCTGTTGTTTGCAGCTAGAGAAGCAGTGCAGGAGTCTACTGGATTCAGTCCATTTGAGCTAGTGTTTGGTCATGAAGTGAGAGGACCTTTGCTATTATTGAGTGAACAATGGCAAGAGGAAGAGCCGCAAATCAGTCTGTTAGACTATGTTAGCAAGTTCAAGGAAAGATTGCGTGCAGCTTGTGACCTTGCCAAAGAGAACTTGAAATCAAGTCAGGGAAAAATGAAAACTTGGTATGATCATAAGGCTAGAAGCCGTGAGTTTAAACCAGGAGAAATGGTCCTTGTGTTGTTTCCCTTGCAGTCCAATCCATTGCAGGCTAGATTTCATGGTCCTTATGAAATTCTGACAAAACTCAATGATCTCAATTACATTGTGAAGACTCCAGATAGGAGAAAACCAAAACAATTGTGTCATATTAACATGCTAAAGCCTTATCATGACAGAAATGCTAGGGTTGCAGCTGTCACTTCAGATTCTCCAATGGTCGAAACGTGTGAAGATGAGGGGGAGTTTCAAGATGATGAACCAAGAATTAAAGCTGAAGTTCTTTCATGTAAATTGTCAAACACTGAAGTGTTGCAAAATCTTGATGTAAAACTCCAGCACTTAGAACCCTCACAGAGAGATCAGTTTGAAAGGTTGATCAAGCAATATGAGGATTTGTTTCCTGATGTTCCAAAGAGAGTTACTATAGCCTCTCATGATGTAGATGTTGGTGATGCCAAATCAATAAAACAGCATCCATACCGGATGAATCCTGAAAAGAGAAAGATTGCTGAGAAAGAGGTTGAGTACATGTTAAAACATGATATTATCAGACCCTCCAACTCCGATTGGAGTTCACCCTGTGTGCTAGTTCCAAAACCTGATGGAAGTACTAGATTCTGTACAGATTATCGCAAAGTCAATGCTGTAACTAGAACTGATGTGTTTCCAATACCTAGGATTGATGATTGTATTGATAGTGTAGGGCAAGCAAAGTTTCTGACCAAGATTGATTTATTGAAGGGTTATTGGTGTGTGCCTTTAACTGAGAGGGCCAAGAGCATCTCTGCTTTTGCCACACCATCTGGATTGTACCAGTATGAAGTCCTACCCTTTGGCATGAAAAATGCCCCAGCCACGTTCCAAAGGATGATACAGTCTACAATCGCCGGATTGCCACACACGGGTGCATACATCGATGACCTGATCACATGGAGTGACTCCTGGGAAGAACATCTAAAAGATGTAGAGACGTTGTTCCAGCGCCTGACCCAGGCTAACCTGACTGTTAACCTGAACAAGAGTGACTTTGGTTGTGCTACTGTCACCTATCTTGGCTACGTCATAGGCCAGGGTAAGGTGGCACCCATAAATGCTAAAGTCCAAGCCATCATGGACTTTCCAGTTCCTGACAACAAAAAAGCTTTGCGCCGCTTCCTTGGAATGATCGGGTACTACCGCAAGTTCTGCAAGAACTTTGCTGAGATTGCTCTCAGTCTAACTAACCAACTGAAGAAAGGCGTAAAGTTCACCTGGGATGATGCATGCCAGAGAGCCTTCGATCGCCTGAAGTCTCTGCTGTGTCACTTCCCCGTGCTCAAATCTCCTGACTTCAACAAACCGTTCTCCATCGCGGTCGATGCTAGCGACCAAGCTTGTGGATCTGTGCTCCTACAGAGAAGTGACTCTGATGACATTGAGCATCCCGTGGCATACTTCTCCAGGAAGTTCAATCGCCACCAAAGGAACTATTCCACAATAGAGAAGGAACTGTTGGCTCTGGTCCTTTCTTTACAACACTTTGAGGTTTATGTTTGTACAGGACAAAAGCCAATGATTGTGTACACTGACCACAATCCGTTAACGTTTTTGAGTAAGATGAAAAACAAGAATCGGAGATTGTTGAATTGGAGTTTGATTTTACAGGAGTTTGACTTGGAAATTAAGCATGTGAAGGGTACAGACAATGTAATTGCTGATTGCTTATCCCGTGTTTGAATGTGTATATATATATCATGTGTTTGAATATTGTATGATATGTATATATAGACAAGTGTTCACTTAACCATTTTGTATTGAAAAGAAAAATTTTGCCTTTGTGAGTCAAAATTTTTCCCTTTTGGAATGGAGGTGTAATGTGAATATAGGCCACTAGATGGCAGTATTTATCTTTTTTTTGTTTAGCTCAGACTGGAGTCATGTATAGACATGTCCTGGACATGTCTGGGGCAAGTCTCAGAAAGTTAAAAAAAAGAGGTCTAAATGTGGGTGGGGTCTGCAAAAGAGTATATAAGGAAAAGAATTGAGACAGTAAAGTAGTAGGAGAAATTGCAAGAAGATGACCAGACCTGCCATTCTGTTCAAGACCTGTGACGTTTTCTTTTGTGGATTTCTTTGACTGTGTTTGAGCATTTTCTTCATCCAGGACATCACCAAGCCACCCCACTAAAAAGGGACTGTAATTATTTCTGTTTTTTCTTATTTATCAATCTTGGTCTTTAGTTGTAGGTTGTTATTAGTCCTTGTCTTTGTTAAAAATTAAATGTGTTTTAGTTGTTAAAACTGTGTTTGTCATCCCTTGCTGTTGCTGTTGTGTTATAAATGTAATAACAAATTGGGGCCATAACAACATGCTGATGCTTTACTTTGGCAAAACTGATAAAAAAAGAAAAACTTTTTTTTTACTTTTTAAAACATAACTGAAAATACATGAAAAATCACAGTAGGCTACTAGTAGTATCGGCTACTTAGCACTCAATGAAACAAAATACTGATTGAGAGCCATGCACTGTGAAGGTCCCAGCACTGCAGCCATTTCATGGATAGGCAGGTAGTCTTCTTTGGCCGTTCTAACCCACAGCTCTGGGAGGTCTTTCAGAAGTGTTGCTGCATAGTACAGACACATGGTGATGATGTCTGTGTCTTTGCCATAGATGATCACTCTGTCAGCATCTTCTTTCTGGACACTGTAGAGACAATGGAGGATCACTCTAGTGTCAGCCTCCTTCTGTGTGGACTCCAAGTCAGGAACATTGGTGACAGACCCCTCTGTCAACATTACCGTCTTTGTTTCTTCCTCAAAGCCACCTCCCAGGTAGAGTTGAGTTGAACCCAAAGCAGGAGCCAGCACTTCTCTTTCACACCAGTCTTCACAAAGAAAGCTCAGGAGACTCGCTTTATTGGCTGACACAGTGAAGAACTCTTTGGGGTCAGGGGCTTTGTACTGCTCACTCACCTCATAGACTTTCGGGGGCTTTGGTCTGCGATATCTGCGCTCCTGCTCAGCTGACTTGAGACTTAGCCCACTGTACCTGTCACAGCAAAAGTGGATACTGTTTGTGCCTGCAGGTACATCTGTCAGGAGGAGGTGGTGGTACCGTCTGGAGATGCTTCCAAAGTTCTCTTCTTTCTGAAAAGACCAGTGCTTTATTGCAAACATGGCATCCACTACTACTGTTGTCTTCCTGTCACCTTGAGGCAGGTCAGTGGTGCAGGTAACCTCTGCTTCCTCCTTTAGGGCTTTCACTAAACTGGCTTTCGTAAAAACCCTCATGCATCCATCCTGCTGAAAAAGTGCTGGTGGAAACTTGCTGCATTTTTGTTGGCCAATAAAGTCAACAATATTGACTTCTGGGTCATTCGGAGGAGTGCAGCTACCTTGTTGCTTTTTCCTGGTGCAGTGGTCTTTGTCACGGATTTTTTGGACTGCTTGTTCTGTGTGTGAAATGTTTTGAATTATTTTCATACAGCATGTAAACTGTTCCCGCTGTCCTGTTGTCTCATGTGATAATACACAAGTGGGGGGATTCCCCACTGCATTAGGCAAAAAATAACAAATACTGACACTGTAGTTCAAAACAAGCCGTTTATTTTACAAAATGCATTAAATTTCATTATCAGAATCACAATATCAATGGTTGTTTCACACAATTAGGCTTCCCTATGGATAAAATAACATTTTTAAGTATGCTGGAGTCATTCATATTGAACATGTCTTACTTAGCAATGAAAGAACTAACTCAAGGTGCGAAAGCGTCAAAAACAGCATTTGCGGATGGCATTTGTGTTTGCATGCTGCTCACAGATTTCCAGTAGCTACTTTGCAAGGTTGTGGATCTAGATTGTGATCCTAGGATGGTATAGAAGTCATTTCCGGGTCACAACCTTTTATAACACTCCATGTCTGATTTCCCCCAAAACGTGTGTTTGCCCCCTGGGTGCCTGTTAAAAGAGGCTTATAATCAATTTACATTGTTTCCCCGGGGTTTTTATTGTGACTGCTGCTTAGGGCTTCCTAGGTTAATAAATAAATTAATAAATTGTGGTTCCTCAGCTTCTATCTCGGCATTAGTCATTTTCTTTTATCTAGGGTGAGCAAACTCATTAGGTAGGGGGTTCAAAATGTGGCTAAAACTATGTGACGGTTGCAGGATGATCGCACTTTTGGAAAGAGATTTCCAGGGTGAGTTTGTCTGACACCGGTGCCAGCTAATTGAGCATCTGGAGAGCAAGATCCTTGATCTTCAGAGCCAATTGGCGGCGCGACATAGCTCGCAATCAGTAGAGTTCCTCGAGGAACTAAGTAGTATGTCGTTTAGAGAACTGGTGTGTACGCCAAAGCAGGGTGGTACTGGGATCCCAGAACAGGCAGGGAGAGAAAGTTGGGTGACTGTACGTCGGCAGCGTAGGAAAAGGTATGCACGCCGTACAGCGACAGCTTCTCCAGTGGTTGAGGTGTCCAACCGATTCCAGCCCTTGCAGGAACTCGACTTGGCCCCTGACCCTGAGAGTGAGGGGACTGATGAGCAGCAGGGCACCCTGTTGGCCTCTACCCCTCAGAAAAAAGAGTTATTGATAATGGGGGACTCAATACTTAGAGGAATAGATGGCTTAGTCTGTTCGCGCGACAAGGAGTCTCGTATGGTGTTTTGCCTGCCTGGTGCCCAGGTAGGAGACCTCCTGGAGCGTGCAGACTAGCTCCTGGTCAGAGCGGGGAGGGATCCAGTTGTCATGGTCCATGTTGGGACAAATGACATAGGTAAGGGTAGGTTTGAGGTTCTGCAAGGCAAATTTGTGGAATTAGCTGAGAAGCTTAGGAGCAGATCCTCAACGGTAGTGTTCTCCGAGATTCTACCGGTACCACGTGCAAGCTGAGGTAAGCAGAATTCTATCTGGAGGTTTAACACGTGGCTACGAACCTGGTGTAGGAAAGAGGGGTACAGGTTTATGGGGCACTGGAACTTTTTCTGGGACAGGGGTGACCTGTTCAAACCTGACGGGCTGCACCTGAACCGGAGGGGTACCTTTGCACTGGGCTAGCGTATGTCAAGGGTTGCACAGGATTATTTAAACTAGGGACTTGGGGGGCAGGGAGGTTAGTGAGTGTTACACATAGGGAAATGCAGACTGCCCCTATGGAAGCTGACAGCGTAACATGCACTATTGATGTTTTACTTTTAAAGCAACAAAGCGTAGTGGGGGGCTCGAGGTGGCGGCCACGTGGGAAATCAAGGGGGAAGAGCATTAGTAATAACCTGAAATGTTTTTATTTAAATGCAAGAAGCATAAGAAATACATTTCCAGAACTTGAGGCTGTAGTGATCAGTGAGGGCTATGACATAGTTGGGATAACAGAGACATTGCTATGTGAAGAGGATGGAGATGAATATAATATAGAAGGTTATAAGCTCTTTAGGAAGGATAGATGTAATAGGCGAGGAGGAGGCGTAGCACTCTATGTGAACGAAAACATTCATGTACAGGAAATTCCCGAAATTGAACATTCCTTGTCCTGTGAAGATCTCTGGGTTAGGCTCATTGGCAAACACGAGATAGGTTTAAACATAGGAGTATGCTATCGACCACCAGCTTTGGACAGTACAGTCAATGAAATGCTTTTTAGGAGGATGACGCAAGCTTGTAGCGGTGGTGGGACTATTATCATGGGAGACTTAAATTATCCTGGTATCAATTGGGAAATGGTGAAAGGACAAGGTAAGGGGGAGGAAGAATTTCTAGATGTTATAAATGATAATTTTTTGGTGCAGTATGTTAATAAACCTACCAGAGAGAAGGCAATTTTAGACTTGGTGCTCTGTAATGACCCCGATAGAATTAGCAATGTTGAGGTACTGGAGCCACTTGGGACAAGTGATCACTCTGCTGTTAATTTTGATGTTTGGTGGGAAGTTAAAAAGGTGTATTCTAAAACAAAAATTTTCAATTTTAGGCGAGCAAACTTTGACAGGATGCGCTCATATCTAGCTGAAATAAATTGGGAGACACTCCTGGACTGTAAGTCTGTAAATGAGATGTGGGAAAGATTTAAGGGGGTTTTACTTGAATCACAATGCAGATTCATTCCGAAGGTGTCCAAAAGTAAGCTGAAAAAGCAGAATCCTCAGTGGATGACCAAAAGTATTCGTAGGATGTTGAGGGAAAAGAGGAATCTTTATAAGATGTACATAAAGGATAACAATGAGAATATTAGGGCTGAATACTGTAAAATGCGGGCTGTGGTAAAAAAAGAGCTAAGGAAGGCTAGAAGACTGAATGAAAGACAAATTGCAGAGGGGGCAAAAACTAACCCTAACGCTTTCAGTACTGTAGCAGAAAAAGGAAAGTGAAAGAGCAGGTTAAGTGCATAAAGAATAAAAATGGATCGCTGCTATATGATAACAAGCATATTGCGGATGCCTTAAACAGTTACTTTGTTGAGAATTTTACTTCACAGGGGGTCTTTGTTTGGCCAGAGGGCATGTCAAATGCTCAATATTATTTAGTGGAAATTGAGGTTCGGAATAACGAAGTATTAGACAAGTTGCATAAACTAAAAGGAGATAAGGCGGCGGGTCCTGATGGCTTATATCCTAGAGTGCTCAGGGAAGCTGGTGAGTTCATCTTTAAGCCGCTATCCGCCATCTTCAGACGGTCTTTAGAAACTGGAGAAATACCAAATGATTGGAAACAGGGCAATATAATACCAATATATAAGAAAGGGGACCGCACCGAGCCAGGAAACTACAGGCCAGTGAGTTTAACTTGCATTTCGTGCAAAATATTGGAATCTATCATAAAAGATGAGCTGGACTTATTTCTTGAACGTAACGGTATCTTGAGAGATAGTCAACATGGTCTTCGGAAGGGAAGGTCATGCCTAACAAACCTTCTGGAATTTTTTGAAGAGGCCACCAGGACTTACGACCAGAGCAGGGCTTATGACACCATATACTTGGATTTTCAGAAAGCATTTGATACAGTACCGCATAAGAGACTAATTTTTAAAATGAGCTCCATTGGAGTTACAGGAGGTATTCTGAAGTGGATTCAAAACTGGTTACAGGACAGAACAAAAAGAGTAGTGGTCAGTGATATCTCATCTGAGCTGGGTATGGTGGGGAGTGGCGTCCCCCAGGGATCGGTGTTGGGACCCCTGCTATTCCTCATTTACATTAATGACCTTGATAGTAATATTGAGAGCAGATTGGTTAAATTTGCAGATGACACTAAATTGGGGGGTTTGGCAAATAGTCTAGGGTCCACTAAAGTGATTCAGGATGATTTGGATAGAATCCAGGATTGGGCAGAAATGTGGCAAATGAAATTGAATGCAGCAAAATGTAAAGTTGTACATGTAGGTAATAAAAACATTAGACGGGATTACTTCATGGGAGGTTTAAAACTGGAATGTGCTGCACAAGAGAAAGATCTGGGAGTGATTGTTGACCAAACCCTCACAGGTTCTAGCCATTGTGCTGAGCAGTTAAAAAAGCTAATCGGATGCTAGGATACATTGCCAAAAGTATTGAGTACAAATCTAAGGAGGTGATGCTTCTTCTGTACAACACGTTCGTTAGACCACACCTGGAGTATTGTGTACAGTTCTGGGGACCATACTTTAAGAGAGATATAGAGGCTCTAGAGAAAGTTCAGAGAAGAGCCACCAAGCTTATTCCAGGTATAAAAGATGAAAGCTACGAGAAGAGGCTTAAAATCCTTAATCTCTTTAGTCTTAGGAAAAGGAGACTCAGGGGTGATTTGATTGAGGTCTTTAAATATGTTAAAGGGATTAACAAAGTGAATCATGTAGAATTCCGGCCAAGTGTTGTTAGTAGAACAAATGGAAGTTGACCAAAGGTAAATTTAGCACTGATATTCGGAAATATTTCTTCACCCAAAGAGTAATTTCAATGTGGAATAGCTTACCTGACCATATTGTTGAGGCAGAGACCTTGGGGGTTTTCAAGAGCAGGCTTGACCTAAAGCTAGATACCATTGAGTCATTTAGTATCTGAAGGGATATATTGACACTAGTATAAAAAAAAACTGGCAAGCTTAGTTGGGCTGAAAGGCCTGTTCTTGCCATTCATGTTATGTTATGTTATGTTAACGTAGCAATTTCACTTCCGGATTGTTTCAGCAGGTTGTGTATGAACAAGGTGCGAAGCAGATTCTTTCCAGTGCCTATCATCCAGAAAGTCAGGGTGCCTAAGAGCGGTTTCATTCCACTCTCAAGACAATGATGAGGACTTATTGTTATGACCATGAGAAAGACTGGGATGAAGGTGTTCATTTGCTGTTGTTTGCAGCTAGTGAAGCAGTGCAGGAGTCTACTGTATTCAGTCCGTTTGAGCTAGTGTTTGGCTATGAAGTGAGAGGACCTTTGCTATTGTTGAGTGAACAATGGCAAGAGAAAGAGCCGCATATCAGTCTGTTAGACTATGTTAGCAAGTTCAAGGAAAGATTCCGTGTAGCTTGTGACCTAGCCAACGAGAACTTGAAATCAAGTCAGGGAAAAATGAAAACTTGGTATGAACCTAAGGCTAGAAGCCATGAGTTTAAACCAGGAGACAAGGTCCTTGTGTTGTTTCCCTTCCAGTCCAATCCATTGCAGGCTAGATTTCATCGTCCTTATGAAATTCTGGCAAAACTCAATGATCTCAATTGCATTGTGAAGACTCCAGATAGGAGAAAGCCAAAACAGTTGTGTCACATTAACATGCTGAAGCCTTATCATGATAGGAATGCTAGGGTTGCAGCTGTCACTTCAGATCCTCCTGTGGTCAAGACTTGTGAAGATGAGGGGGAGTTTCAAGATGATGAACCTGGAATTAAAGCTGAAGTTCCTTCATATAAATTGTCAAATTTTGAAGTGTTGCAAAATCTTGATGTAAAACTCCAGCACTTAGAACCCTCACAGAAAGATCAGTTTACGAGGTTGATCAAGAAATATAAAGATCTATTTCCTGATGTTCCAAAAAGATTTTCTATAGCCTCTCATGATGTAGATGTTTGTGATGCCAAACCAATAAAACAGCATCCGTACTGGATGAATCCTGAAAAGAGAAAGATTGCTGAAAGAAAGGTTGAGTAGATGTTAGAACATTATATTATCAGACCCTCTAACTCAGATCGGAGTTCACCCTGTGTGCTAGTTCCAAAACCTGATGGAGGAACTAGATTCTGTACAGATTATTGCAAAGTCAATGCTGTAACTAGAACTGATGTGTTTCCAATACCTAGGATTGATGATTGTATCGATAAAATAGGGCAAGCAAAGTTTCTGACCAAGATTGATTTATTGAAGGGTTATTGTTGTGTGCCTTTAACTGAGAGGGCCAAGAGCATCTCTGCTTTTGCCACACCATCTGGGTTGTACCAGTATGAAGTCCTACCCTTTAGCATGAAAAATGCCCCAGCCACGTTCCAAAGGATGATACAGTCTACAATCGCCGGATTGCCACACACGGGTGCATATATTGATGACCTGATCACATGGAGTGACTCCTGGCAAGAACATCTGAAAGACGTAGAGACATTGTTCCACCGCTTGATCCAGGCTAACCTGACTGTTAACCTGAAAAAGGGTGACTTTGGTTGTGCTTCTGTCACGTATCTTGGCTATGTCATAGGCCAGGGTAAGGTGGCACCCATAAATGCTAAAGTCCAAGCCATTATGGACTTTCCAGTTCCTGACAACAAAAAAGCTTTGCGGCGCATTCTGGGACTGACCGAGTACTACCACAAGTTCTGCAAGAACTTTGCTGAGATTGTTCTCAGTCTCACCAACCAACTGAAGAAAGGTGTAAAGTTCACTTGGGATGAAGCATGCTAATGAGCCTTCAATCGCCTGAAGTCTCTGCTGTGTCACTTCCCCGTACTCAAATCTCCTGACTTCAACAAACTGTTCTCCATCGCGGTTGATGCCTGCGACCAAGCTTGTGGATCTGTGCTCCTACAGAGAAGTGACTCTGATGACATTGAGCATCTCGTGGCATACTTCTCCAGGAAGTTCAATCGCCACCAAAAGAACTATTCCACAATTGAGAAGGATCTGTTGGCTCTGGTTCTATCCTGACAGCACTTTGAGGTTTATGTTTGTACAGGGCAAAAGCCAATGATTGTATATACTGACCACAATCCGTTAATGTTTTTGCGTAAGATGAAAAACAAGAATAGGAGATTGTTGAATTGGAGTTTGATTTTACAAGTTTGACTTGGAAATTAAGCATGTAAAGGGTACTGACAATGTAATTGCTGATTGCTCCCGTGTTTGAGTATGTGTATATATCCTATGTATTTATTAGCATGTTGTATTATATGTATATACTTGTATATACAAGTGTCTACTTAACCATTTTTGTATCGAAAAGAAAAATTTTGCCTTTATGAGTCAAAATTTTTCCCTTTTGGAATGGAGGTTTAATGTGGGGGGAAAAAAAGCCACTAGATGGCAGTATTGACATTTTTTTGTTAAACCCAGTCTGGAGCTAGGTTTTGGGGAAGTCCCAGAGAATTGAGAAAAAAAGTCTGGAAGGTGGGAGGGGGCTGGATAAGTGTATTTAAGGAGAAAAATTGAGAGAGTAATGTAGGAGGAGAAGTTGCAAGGAAATATTGTGAAAGGATACATTTTACCAGACCTGTCACACTTTACAAGACCTGTGAAGCTTTCTGTGGATTTTTGCCTGTGTTGGAGCATTTTCCTCTCCCAGAACATCGCAACCTTGCTACCCCATTTCAATTACAAAAAGAACTGTAACTATATCATTTTTTTTTATATGTCAATCTTGGTCAGAGTTTGTTTAATTAAATCTGTTTCAGTTTTACAATTTTGTCTGTCATCCCTTGCTGCCCAAGATGTCATAACAAATTGGGGCCATAGCAGACCCCATTTATAATTTCATCAAAGTGCACCTATTAATTGGCTTTTCATTGATCATTCTTGTATCCCTGAAGTCTACTAAAAAACATTTTAAGGTGACATTGTGAAAAAAACACAAGCTTTCTCATGCAGGCCATTTCTGCAGTACCTGTGTATGTAACGCACAATTAAGGTCCTGCCCCCCGCCTTTCCCAAAACCTCAGTGTGCTGTGATTGGTCTACTTGATCACTCACTTGTAATTAGTTCACCATTCGCGCATGTCAGAAATGTCATGCCCCTTACTATGTATGGATTTCTGCTCTAGAGTGTAAACGAGCTTTAGAAACAAATACTGGTGTAGCCTTGTGGGCGCAGCCCACTTGATTCAAGGGTGGGCCAAATTATATGCCTGGTGAGAAAATTCAGCTGGGAACATCACCAATTGATGATAAAAATGGCTGGAAGCTGTTGGGGCATTTCAGTCAACTTTCGGGCAGTGTGTTTTGTGGCACAGAGTGCTGCTTCTGAAGGTGACTTTGAGTTGTTTTCTGACGCAGACGTTTTAAATGCCCATTAAAACTTTCTGATTCACACTACAACAGTAAAATTATGAAAAACCATATTTGGTGCACTTTAATGAAAGGTACTGAAAGGTAATAGGAACCCAAAGAGGTTGATATGAATGCAATTATGCGTTTTCCATGTTCCAAAAATGTAAAACATGTTTCTGTGCATTGGGCATGCATTCTGTGGACTGGATAACTGGGATCTTTTCATTTTTCTTGATAAAAGTGCTCTCGACCACTTGTCAGATTTCTCTCTTACCGAAGAGAAGAGCAAAAATAAGAAAACATTGGTGGATACCAAATCAATGGGTACTGAAAAAATAATGGAATATAACCGCAATCAGCGATCATGTGGACGAAGCAAAATGAGCCAATTATAAATTTTGAAGCAGCAAAGAAACACATTGTATGACTTTTTATATCAATTTTCATTTGATGGCTCATTATTATGTGTTTTACCTCACCCTGCTTGTTTTGTGATGATTAGTCATTGCCATGCCTTATAGAAAGGCTATTTGGTCCTCAAACAGAGATGCAATATCCAAAATTGGAACCATTGAATCAAGTAGTTAAAAACAAATATGCAATTTTACTTTTTCTCACTGCATCACCATCTATGGGGCAAGAGGAATCATATTTGTTGCACCTCTCTATAGTACCACCATCTGGCCGATCAAAGTCACTTGCATTAAGATTGGCCCTTTATACATATGTAAAAATACTTTTCATTTTCATGATTGGTGACCATTAATGTCAGTAAAAGGACCAAAGAAATTTCTTTGGCTGATGTGGACCATCTTGTTTGAGCTATAACTTGGTTTTTTATGGCAACCTTGCGAAATTGCAGAGGCTTGCAGAATTTCAAGATCATCAGCCATTTTTTTGTGGCAGTTATGGCCATTTGTTTGTTAAAGTGCCCTATAGTGATTATAGTGATTTAACTACTTTTAGCATTAGGCTTTTTAACTGGATCAAAGTAGAGACTGCCAGCTTTAAGTTGCTGGTATTTATTTCCAAATAAAGTGCACCACATAGAAACCAAGCTCCCTTTGTAGCCTTGCTTGGCCTTTAGGCCAGTCGGGCTTATCCTGTGGTTAGATGCCTTTGTGGTGGTCTGTCGTGCGTCTGTGCTTCCATTAACTTTTTTCCTCAGCAGCACTCTAGTGTCTTCAATTTTTCACGGATCCTTTCCATATTTTAAATCCGTGTATATGGTATGAAAATGTAGGGCAAGTTCAATTTTGGCCATGTTTGGCCAAGCGGGCGTGCCCAAGCAGGTACGTCATCTCATGACATCAAAATTACAGTCTAGTTTTCACATTTTGTAGTGGGGGACCTGAAATAAAAATTAAAACCTAACTGGGTAAATGTCCTCTGTCAAATTTGATAACAGGGGCCCTCTGAGAGGGTATACCTACACCAAGGCATTTGGAACTTTACTACTCCCTAGTGGATTTTAAGATGTATGGCATTCATTCTTCCGATCATCCAATCCCACAATGGTCAAGAATCCTTTGAAAAAAATTGCAGGATCAAGAATTTGATTGCTGCTCTCACAAAATTGGTCGGCAGATAATTTTTTACAGTTAAATTCAAATAAAATTGGAGTCATAACTCTTGGTCCAAAGTTAGTCAGGGATAACACTAAATGATCTCTAGAACCTCTTGCTTCAAATATTAGGCCCTTCTCTCAAAATCTTGGTGCGATATTTGATACCAAACTCAAATTTGAGCGACTCATGAAGAAGCTTGTGCTGTCATGCCATTTGCAACTCCGGAACATTGCTAAAATTAGATCAGTTTCGTCTTTTGAAGATACTAAAAAATAATTAATTCATTTATTTCATCAAGGTTAGACTACAGTGACTCTTTATTTACCCGCCTGAATGAGGAATCTCTGGCCAAACAATAAATAGCTCAAAATTCAGCTGCAAGATTGCTCACTAAAACAATCGAAAAGCCTTTATTACTCCAATTTTAGCACCTTTGCATAAGCTGGCAATTAATTTTAAAATCGATTTAAAATGTTGTTGATTACCTTCAAAGCACTTCATCGCACCAGAACATATAGGGGAGCTTTTCATTCCTTATAAACGTAATCGATTGCTCAGGTCATCAAAGCAAGCATTACTGGCAGTTCCAGTAAGTCGAAGTTAAACACAAAGGGTGATCTGGCTTTTTCAGTTAAAGCGCCAAGACTCTGGAATGGCCTCCCAATTCATTTCAGGAATGCATAAACTTTACCTTCCTTTACATCTCTATTGAAGACTCACTTTAATAGGCTTGCTTTTGATGACTAAATTCTTTTACTATACTACTGTTTTCTTTCTTTCTGGTGTGACCTTGTGAAGGTCTGTTTTGAAAATACTTATTCTACTATTTTGAAATTTATTCCCTAAATTTTTATATATATTTACTTTTTACCTGTTTGTAATGCACTTTGTGCTGTTTTGTATGAAAAGTGTGACATAAATTTGTTTTTTTGTTGTTTTGTTGTTGTTACTACATACACATGGTGTTTCTTCGAATGTTCTTGTTGTAATTCTGATGTTTACAGGTTTACACATCCAAACCCCAGTTCAAGCCCTTTAGGAACAGTCTTAGTATGGGAATTTTCCCAATATTCTGAATGAAAACAAATCAAAACATCATCAAATCATTCAAAGGAATACATTGACAGATTATAATATTTTATTATGCATAATCCAAAGATGAACTATTCGCAGAAATTAATATAGAGAAATGCATCTGAAAATTATTTCTTATGTCTTCTGCATTTTGCCCATAAAATATGTGTGCTTGTATTCAGCCCTAACAGTAAAAACAAGAAAAAAAATTGGATGCTCAAATCAAGAACCTTCCTATATACAAAACTTTTCTTAGCTGCAATACATATCCTTAAATCTGCCCACAACTTACCGCTAATTATTTATCCAATCCTAACCTTAACTTTAGGCCTCTAATGCATTTCCATTATCAGATTTGTGTGGAAAATCAATTTGAAACCTATTTATCAATCATCAGCGCAACAATGAAAATTCAATCGATGACATATATTTTTGTGAGATGCATTTCACTAGCAATAAGCTCCAGTGCTTCCACAACTCTGATAAGGAAAAATTATTTTGATAATGGATGGACAAATTTTGTGGAAATATTTCAATAGTCTAAAATATGAACTCACCCTTGTGCTATAACTGTGTCTTTTTTCTAAATTTGGCCTAACTGTATTATTTATCACGCCACTTACTCTATCCATAGCCTCAGTCTAAACTTTATCTGTGATTTTCACATTAACATAATTGCCACTCATTTACATCAAACTGGAAGATTAAGAAAAACCATACTCCTACTGTGACGCACAGTTCAGGAACCACACGTGAGAGACAGAAATCCAAAAAGCGTATGCCTTTAATGGAGTCCGAGTCAAAGCCAAAAAACACAGGAATTGCCAAGCCACAATACGAAATTCAAAAACAGTGTCGACTAGACAGGCAGGGGTCAGAACCAGTAAGACAGATGAGCAGAGGTACAAAAATGATTGGCAAAAACGTATCATCGTAGTCAATGAACGAAGCCGAGGGTCATACACAGGGCATCCAAACACAGAAATCATGGTCATACAAAAATAGGTCGAAATCCAGAAAGACAAAAACAATATAAAAAGGGCAATGGCAAGAATCAAGGTCGGACAATCCAGTAGAAGCAAAACAATATTCGATGGCATACAAGGCGCTCTGCACAAAGAAGTATTGATCAATGTTCTGACAAGAGCTGTGAGTGAAAAGACTGTTTAAATACACAAGAGGAAAGTCACATGCTATGCAGGGAACAGGTTAATTGGATCAAACTAATTACAAAGGAATGAACTTGAGGAAGTTCATAATCACATAAAATAGGCAAAAGCCAAAACGCGCACAGGGATCATGAGACAGGCTATAGACAAAACAAACAGATCCGGTTAGGGATTTTTATGTGCACAGAGTGAGTGGCAGAACAGTGATTAGACAGGTGCAGAGAATCTGCTAGAAGCACAGCAAAGTACATTGAGTGAAGGGAAGAGGCGGATACTAGAACAGGGCGAATGCTAAGAGATTGTTAGTCAATTAGTAGAGTGCAGCTATACAATCCCTAGTGCTTGTTAGTAAGTTAGTACTAAGTACAATGTTAGTCTTGGTTAGTAATTTAACAAAACAAACTGCTAGTATTGGTTAGTAATCTAGAAAAAGCAAGATGAAGGAAGTAAACAAGATTGGAAGGAATGTTTTAAATCCCAGAAACCATTAAATCACCCGAAAGTGTGGCATGCAATACTGGGGCTGTGAGCAATCACATGACATGAGACCAGACAGGGGGAGACAAAGTGCAGTGCATGGGTGGAAGCAAAACATGGATTACAATGTGACTGGAGGAATGGAATACGGCAAAATACAAAACATGGAAAAAAATAAACTAGACAATACATGAACAAATCTAAGCAACCAAATCACAATACATAATTGAAGACATGGTCAGACATAGCAAAGATCCAAATCCTTATCAGACAGAACGAAATGAAACTTGGCAAAACAGATCAGGGACATTGCAAAGCAGAACAGAATCATGACAGTCAGAGCAAAATCATAACACCTAACCATTATCCTGAGCCCTATACATTACTTTTTAAACAAAAGCCTGCCACTGCCTTTACGCAAGTCATATTTACTGTATTACTTAAAATGTTGCCGATGGGAAAACTGCTTGGAGGGGATATCAATGTAATTTACGTATTTGTCCAACAGATACAGAGTGCCATAATGCCATTGTAGGTCAGAGCCGAGGCATTTATGTACAACAATCATTGAGAGTGTTTGAGCATTCCTCTGACGGGATGAGCTGGAAAATAATGCAACAGTATATTTTAAAAAATGCTTATTCACTGTGGCCTGTTGAAGTACAAATTATGGATGACCGGTGGTGTGTTACGCTACAAATGCAAAGTGTATGTAGGTCTCTAAATGTTGCGTGTTGCCACTACATCTCAGATATACAGGGTGTATAAGTTGTAGGTTTTTGTCGGGTGTGTTGTTATAGTAACATGGACCTACGAAGTGTCAACACCAGTAGGTGTGCATCAAGGGTTGGTTCTTGGGCCCTTAGCCTTTGCTCACTTGCGGCAGATGAAGTTGAGCCTCTCTGTCTTGGGCAGTTTGTACCACTTCTGCCCACCATGGGACTCTATAGCCCCCATATGCCCACACTCGTCCTGCAGGTTCTGCGAGGTCCAGTTCTGGTGGCAGACTCCATCTGTGCTGATCCAGTACCAGTACTTCGAGATGCTGGAGAAGCCCAGCCACACATAGCGCGTAGAGGCCTCCTTGGCTCTTTCCTTCACCAATTGCTGAAGAGACTCACTTCCAATGGACACCAGGTCACTGTAGTGCCTCCTGCAGTAATCCAGGGCTTCGTCCCAGGTACTGTTGCGTATCTCCAGGATAAGATCAGCTGCAGAGACTAACGGAGAGGGTAGGAGGGGTGGTCAATGCAAATTCTAATCCCACACACATTTTTCCCTCCTTCTGAAGTGGTCCTATCACAGGTAGAGCAGTTGCTATGAATCCTGGGCCCCAAGTGAGAATTGTACCCCCAGAATTCCCCCTTTATTTAGTCACACTCACAAGCAGTGGGTCCTCACCAATCTCAGAACCCAAAGA
This sequence comes from Gymnothorax reevesii, assembly GCA_029721435.1. NCBI lineage: Eukaryota > Metazoa > Chordata > Actinopteri > Anguilliformes > Muraenidae > Gymnothorax > Gymnothorax reevesii. Next base: position 13,145,958 of record CM056577.1, on the reverse strand, counting down.
CCTGTCGCCTCTTTCATTCCACAAGAGAAGGTCCTGATCACCAATCTGAGTTTGTCAGCCTCCATAATCATATCGGTACCTGGGCTTTGGCTACTGGCTGATTATATATATACGGATCCAACACCAGTGTTTAACTGAAAAGCCATATGCTTTACAGCGTGCAAGACTCTGGGATCATTTTTTAATGCGAAAGACAACATCAGGTTTGACTTAAACTTTCCTTTCAAAACAAAATGTAACAAGTGAAAAGTGAGCAGAATTTGCTAATGCCCCCGACCCTTGCGCATGGAAGAGATTATGACACATTTTCATATAAATTGGCACTGCACCTCTGCATTAAGAATAGAATACATGACTGAAATTTGAAAACAATCAGATAAGCATTTTGAGATGTGCAGTGGTAAATTTTCAAATTTCAAAGTATGGAAAACAAAAGTAATGTTTGAAAAAATCATCGCAGTTTCATGGAACTTGGCGCTGCACCTCTCCATGAAGTGTAGAATGTATGAGTGCAGTTTGAAAACAATCTGAGGAGCGGTTTTTGAGAAATCGGTCAGACAAACTCGAGCGGACGGACAGACAGAATTCTTTAGTATATATATTATACTCCCGCCCCATATGAGTCGCATGGATAACAAATGGTGACACGCAAATATGCAGTATGTACCTAATCGTTAGTTATCAAAATAATGGCGTTATACTATTAGTACTTGGACAGTGATGCGATTGGCCTCCGTTTTGGATCGGTTCTCTCCCAAATCAGAAGACAGCAAAATCTACAAATTAACATGTAGTTAACTGTTTAACTTGAGTCAGCTTTTCATTTTTTACTGTGATATTTGCATCTATATTGGGCAATATCCTTAGAAATTACAGTTGTTGTAGGAGATGGCCACTGTAATTATTTTTTTCACAGGCTCCTCAGTAATTCCTGCCAAAGAAAAGCAATGAAGTTTTATCTGACGATATTTCTATGACCAAGGATATTTTAGAACACAGCAGCAACACTGGGTGAGTGTTTTGTGTAAGACGAGTGACTTTAAACAAGGCAGTGCTATTAATTTAATATTTGGTATTTTTTTGTGAATCGTCTTGCTTCCTTTCCATCCAACGCTCACCTCAGGATCAGTGCGGACGGAGCACCTGAGGTAAGCTCTCCAAGTGAACTCACCATCGTAGCAGTAGAAAGGTTTTTCCTCGCTGCAATTGTATCTCCTCCATTTTCCTGAGGACTGCACTGTGGCGCAGACTGAATATCTCTTCTCTCCATCACTCTCGTCCCAGTTCTTATACGTGGATTGGCTCCGGTCGGACCACATCCAAATTTTTGACAGACCTATCCACCAATAATAATTGGGTCGGGACTGAAGGCTTTCAAGCATACTCAAGTACTCTTCCGCATTCTTCATCACTGCAAGGCCTGTGTAATTCTGGTTTGTGCAGTTCTTCTGAGCGTCTATCCAACTCAGGGTCTGATGTGATATGGGGAAATACTCCGGAGTCTGGCCATCTGTAACGAAACAGCAGGATGTGTTTAATCTCCATAATCATTCTCACATTATTCATTCATCATCACCACTGATACTGCTTTTTCCCTCATAGCTGCAAATGTTGGTCTTTCTCTCTCACTCAATCATTCACTCACCCAGTCATTAATTCACTGACTCACTAATTCACTCATACACTTACTCACTTCGGCTGTGACCAGATACAATGCAGTTGCAAGTGATCCCGCGATTTTTATAAAATAGCTTTAAATGGTTTGGACGCATATGGACACGGACAGGTGCGCTTCTTGGAGCCCCACGCTCGGACTCGCTCTGGGCACCTCAGCGCGAGAGGGGGCGTCAAGTTGAAAATGTGTCTATTTTTGGCGCAGAACGCTGCACGTCAACTGTCACGCTGTAGTCAAAATATCATTAAATCTATTGAAAGGAGGGACTAAATTACAAAACACCAGACTTGGCGGTGGTTCGCAAACAGCCGTTAACATTGTTCAGAGTGTTCACAAAGTGAGATACGGGAGCGTTGCTTAGCAATCGCAAAAAAGACAAATCCAGCGCTTTTTACAATATAGGCTTCAAAAAAAATGAGGACAAGCACACCTTGGGTTTCCAAACGGATAAAGCACGTTGTATCTGATCACAGCCTTAGTCACTCATTCACTTGCTCACTCACCTATCCACTCTTATACTCACTCATTCACAAAATCACCTACTCTCAACACTTCCTCACTCACTCAGTCACGGACGCTTAGTACATATGTGCAATATGGGACTGGACAGTTTCATACTAATTCTCTGAATATTTCGCCATTTGGAATTATGTTTCATACTTCATTTTAGTTAATCCCTTTGATGCCATCTTTTCACTGAATATTTACCTCAAGTAGGTATAAAGTGAGTGAGAGAGAGAGAGAGAGAACAATAGATAGCTGATGACATCATATTTATGTTACACAAAGTGAAGCACCAGGCCCGCCATATTGATACACCCAACCTCCTCATTAAAATGAATGGTTTCCTATGAGGCCAATTTAAAATAAGTTAATAGAATCGTTAAAATGTCAAGATGCACAGCCCCTTTTTGCATATTCATGCGAAGGGCTATAGTAAAACGTTTCATCAGTAAGTTATCATAGAAACGCAAATTTATTCATTTACTGGAGAAAACCACTGCGTGCTAGCTGGCGAATTAGCCATTCCTTTGACTTGAATACAAATGCAAATGCGAGCGATTGTTTACAATCAGCTAACTAGCTACATTGGTGACCGTACTATGTGGAGACAACGTTGACTTGGTAGTTCATAAAATTAACAAGGTGGCTATCGAGTAGGGGTGTAACAATTCTGAATTGATTCTGAATCAATGTTTTTTAAGGCTAAGGACCACCATGGGGCGAACATCCGAGTTTTCCCTTTTCCTTTATTAAACCTAACGCAGTCTTGAACGAACGTAATCTTGTCCCTGTTTATTTTGCTCGATTAGCAATCAAACAGGCAATTCTCTTTTTTTACTTTGCTGAATGAGTAGAGCTGATTATTAAGACCACTTGTTTGATTACCGCATTCTGAAAGTAAAATGGGCATAGATTTGCAAGAGCACGTAATTGGCCATTTCGTGTTATTGTGATCATTTATAGCTCACATTCATGTTTCATCTGCTTTAATGTTTTCCACCTTGTGTATATTTTAGACGCTTGAAATCCAGGGTGATCTGAAAATAAATCTCTTTATTTTTATTTTATCATTATAGATCTCCTAAAAATACCACAATGAGAGATTAAATGCTGAGTTGGGATGTGGCGATGTTGAACGAGGATTTTTTTAAAGTGTGATCTGACAACTTTCCATCATGGGGTCGCGTGTAATTCCTTGAAACATACACACCTGAAGCGGCTTAAAACGATTTAAAATGTCATCAGGAAGAAGCCTGAGTTTAGATTTCACTAATTGCAGGGGCTCCTCCCTTCCTTAAATCTGCTACCGTGTACTTGGCCTAAATAACAATCAAGAAATTTAGCTAGTAGCCTAAAACGATTAAGATGTGATGGTGAAAAGCAGACAAACCTAACTGGGCTACGGTGTTAGATTGAAAGAATGCCAATTTGAAAAATTAGAAAAAATCTTCCTCTGAATTACATCACTCATCGTAGCATTTTAGGACATTATTTAGGATTAATTTAAAACAGATTTTTTATAAGATCACCCTGGAGTTTAAGCGTCTAAAAAATACACAAGGTGGAAAACATTCTGAAAAGCGGATGAAACGTGAATGTGAGATAAATTATCACAGTCGCACGCGATGCTGTGGCATTGGCAATCGTGTTCAAGCAGTGCTGTTCTGTGCCCATTTAAATTTCGAAATGCAGCAATCAAACGTTGCCTTAATAAATAGCTCCACTCATTCAACTTTAAGAGTAAACAAATCCACCATCCAAGTAAACGGGAACAGGTATACTCAGAGTGTCTTAGAGTTGCCTAATTGGTCAATCAGATGACGATTTTCTTTTCATTTGTTTGGCTCCTCTCAGCACATAGCCGAAAAATATTGATGTCAGTCAAGTTTTTTCCGGAAGCATTTCCCATGTTCTTTGATGCTAAGCACTTTCGTTCAGGACATCACGGGGGTTAATAAAGGAAAAGGGAAAGCTCGGATGTTCGCCCCATGGTAGCATGTGGTTAAAAGTCCACTGTTAAAAGTCAGAAGGAAAAAAAAAAGCTTTTTGCCATCTGTTTGATCAGTGCTGTGAAGTGAGCATTTTGAAGAACAGTGTTTTGACAGACAGGGGCTGGGCCGAGCAGCGTCCAGACCCCTATAAACGCTAATGTCGCTGAGTGAGAGTCTGACTGACTGTGATCATGTTCAACGATTGGCTGGCTGGCGGGGAAGAAGTTCAGCAACTGGTCGGCTGGCGGGGAAGAACTTCTATGATTGGTTAGCTGGCTGGCTGGGCGTTAACTTCTCTCGTATTTACTGGTCTGTGTATTTGCATTCATCCATTGCTCTGTTTTGGTTGTTATTGAGCTGAAGTTTTGAGCATCCAGTTTGCCCTTACTGACTTATCACGATAGTTACCCGTTTCTTGAACAGCTGAATTGTTCCTTGCACTTTTTGTGCAGAAAACTGAAAAACAGTCCGTTATTACAATTGTCTCCAATATAACACAAAGTCAATAAAACCATTACGAACCATGTAAAAATACCTGACTGTGTTACGGATCTGCGGAGGAAACAGGAAAAACACAGAAAAAGGGAACGCGGAACTCGGAACAAGGGGGAGAGAGACGCCATATGCAGGGATACCAAAATTTCATAAAACTAAAAAGACTCGGATGGAATAAATGTGGCCACAGGCCAAAAAAGACAATGTGCACAAGCACTGAAAAGGGGAGAAACTCAGGAATAACAAATTAACCAAAAAAACTCGGGAACTCGGAACACTAGAGGGAAACAGGGACTGAGGCACTCGGGAACACTAGGGGGCAGACTAGGGCACTCGGAAACACTAGGGGGCAGACTAGGGCACTTGGGAACACTAGGGGGCAACACGGATTAGGGCACTTGGGAAACAGGAGGCTCGGGAGGACACAGCAGGCAGAGGGCAGACTCGGGCGACACAGCTGGCAGAAGGCAGACTCGGAAGGTTCAGGGACACTAGGACACAGGGGGCTCGGAAGGAACAGGAACACCCGGATACAACAGACACTGGAATGAGGGGAGTGAGGAGAGGAGCAGAGAGTGATGAGAAGTGGAATGATGTCGAAACGGGGAGTGAAGTCAGATTCGCTTCCAGCTCAGGTCAGGGCAAGATCTATTGATAGAATATTGGCTGTATTTTGTTTCGCAACTTTTGTTTAGTAATCATTAACTGCAAAATCAGATAACGACTTGTTTTCCTTTTTTCAATTTCCAAACGAAAATTGGGAGACGGCTCGTTATTCGTTTTTTGTTTGCCCGCATCAAAACAAAAAACGGAAATCAGCTCATTCTCAGTTTTTTCATTACCTTAATCAAAACAAAAAATGAATGGCTGAAAGGTACACAGACCCTATGCCCAGTTGCAATTGCATTCTCCAGTTTTATCCCTGTGTTTATGTGTAGCTGTTCCCCTGGTTTATATCTTGTGTTTATTTTGATTTCAAAAGTTTATTAAAATCCTTCAAGCTTTTTTCCAACCTGTGCATTTGGGTCCTTTACTTTCTTATAGGCCCATAGTCCTATCTCCTGCTGAATTGCAGTATTCATCCGGTGGGAGCAAATCCATGACACAAGGAAGGTAAGACTTCAAAATGGAGTAAAGTAGCTTTTGTTCTTACAAACCGTGTGTGTACATGCATGGGAGAGCAATATGGCTGCAGACAATTTTATAAGAATGGTTCACAGTTTGGTACAAAGCAAGGCTGTATCGGAATTAGCCCCCAGAGGTGTTTGTATAATGAGATTTTAAAAAGACAGGCATTCTGACCATTGTAGCAGATGAAGCGTTGCCTGTTTGAACATCGATCATCGTCAAACTTCCCATTGGTATGCGTTCTTACACAGTTCTCATTATTATCATTATTTTCTGGGTGTCCTTCTCCCCAGATCAAAGGGGAATCCTCAGCCTCCTGATAGAGATCTGGGTGTGGAAGAGACTGCCATGTTCCTCTGAGCCCGATCCAGGCGTCTCCTGATGACTGCGGTAAAGGGGCTTCTTGCACTCTGTACAGAGTGACTAAATCAGTGTAATTCTGCCGACAGAAACTCTGAGCATCAGACCAGCTCTTTTCATCTTCAACAAGGTGATACTGAAGAGCAGAGCAGGGCCACAGAGTGTAGAATCCTGTGAAACGCACACACACACACACACACACACACACACACACACAAACAAACAAATACACACACACACACACACACACACATGCACGCGCGCACCCACACACACACACACATGAATAAGATGTTACATGGCCGAAAGTATAAAGACAACAGCACATCCTACATCTCATTCCAAAATAAAGGTGTTAGACATGCAGTCACCCCCCGCTACCGTAACTGCCTCTGCCCTTCTGGGAGAGCTTTCCAGGGCACAAGAGAACTGCAGCAGGGTTGTGGCTTGATTATAATCAGAAAAGTGTCAATAAGGCAGTGATCCCAGACAATTAGGTTTGGCTCGAGGGTCAGGGCTCTGTCCAGGACACAAAATTTATTCTGCACCAATCACAACAAACCCCAAACAGTCCCGGCCACAATAATTGGCACCCTTGGCAAAGATTGAGTGTAAAGGGTGATAAAAAAATCCACCTTTTGGAGAATTTGAAATATTGAATTATATTTATAATTATATGCAAGCTTTTGTTCAAACCACAATGACAATCCCAAAATTTCAATTCGCTGTTACGTTATTTGAACTAAGTGATAATACATGCTGATTACTTGACCTTGACATCAAAGCACACAATATATTGAATAATTCTGCAAGAACAAATTCTGAAATTCAGTTAGTTTGTTTTTCTTTTATATTTATGGTCATGTAAATATTTATTCATTCATGTGACTTCACTACATCATGCATATTCTGTTAGCCCAGGTTGTCCTGAAAAAAAATGATGAATATAAATTGAAAACAGATTGCAGGGTTGGATTATAAAAGGATGATTACACAAGGAAGCCTGGTGAACCTAAAACAGAAAAAATGACTGACCCCAGAGGGTTAAACTCTTAAATCACATTCTGTCAGATAAAACTGTTGCCAGAAAAATGCATCTGCAGGAATGTGGCAAATATTGGACTAAATATCAAACTCTAAACTTCAATAAGCATAAAATGGCATGAAAAGTTGCAAATTACCTATGACCAATGATATTAAAGACTGGACTGAGGTTAATCAGCAAGATATGTACCTAGATACCAATCCTAACCATCTGTGCAACTAATCCCTAACTGTGTGTGGGAGCAAAACAAACCTGGGTTCTCCTCCAGACAAGTCTATAACAAATCCAGGTGAGTTTTAATTACTGTGCAGAATTAAACAAGTTAAACACAGAGTCTGCTATCTAGCATTTGGTGGAAAATGAGTTAGCTGTGTGTAGCACCCTCTGACTACACTAAAATCATAAATATTTAATGTCAGTTACAAGTTTTTTTTTTACAAGGTTTCTGATCTACCTCCAATTCGGCACACCTGATTCAACAGATTAGCTACTTAATTACCCAGCTCATGATCTTGGCTGCATCCGAAATCAAATACTATCAGACTATACAGTGCACTAAAACGTCATGAGACACTTTTTAGTGTGTCCGAAACCGTAGCATGAAACCAGTAGTTCCCGATATGCACACTATTTCCGGTGAAACATTAAGGTGTGCAAACCCTGGACACGGGCCGTTTCTCAATATGCGTTCTTCTCTGTACTTCTGTTCTTGTGAACTTGAGAAACGTCATCCCACTGAGACCAAATACATTCTCAATTCAAAGTTTGCATCTCGACGAGAACAATTACCAGTCCCGGAAGTTTTCTTGACACGGCCATTTTTCCGAGGATGCATCGGATGGTAACTTGTGTGAACTTGACAGCACGCATAACCCAGTATTCTTTTCGGCAGTTTGCTTAGTCTTACACGCTATTGAGCTAGTTGGCTTTCTAGCCAGCAGTAGTATAGCTAGCGCTTCAATATATTTAGCTACATTGCCAACTAGCGAGCTGAAAAGGCTGCAGTTCGCTTTCAATGACCAAAGTACTCTCAGAAATGATTATGCCGACAAAATAAGGCAACAGTTTGCGTACACTGTCATACTCGTTAGCGAGCTACTTGGCTTCCCAGAATGTGATATCGAACTGTGTGTCATAACTAGCATGCCAATGTATTTAGCTACATGGCCAACTGGCTAGCGAGCTAAAAAAAAAAGGCTGCAGTTCGCTCACAATGGAATACTCGCAAGCGAGCTATTTGGCTAGCTAGCAAGCAAGATAAAGAGTCTTTGATAACTATAATGTTATAGGTACCATACCAATGTATTCAACATCCTAAAGTCGCTTTCACACCGGACGCGAAATGAATTTTTCGCACGACAGATTACATTCAAAATCAATGTAAAGACGCGAAAACGCGTGTATTCGCGTTTTTGTTGTTGCAAAATTAGTCATTTCTTGGCTAAATACTCTTCTGGTACTTTTCAGGCAATTAACTATTATTTGAGTACATTTCAAATATTGGCTGCTTTACGATGTTATATGTTGAATATGCTCAAATGTTTTCGGAGTAGAGAAACTCCGCAACAGCCAGCGAAACGTAGCTAAGCACCTTAACTAGCTTACGCTCACAGATACCTCTTCCCCCACAGATAACATTGCTGGTGAGAAAAGGGATGATTGCGTGATGGCAGTGAAAATCATGGTTTACTGCCTGGCGTAGGCTACTGCGTAATACAAATGAGAACGCATCGTCTGAAACCGTCGACAGCCTTCTGAGTGCTCCTAGCCTTGGAAGTGCACATTGTGTTTGCATTTTATTTTAACCAGTGAAAATAATCAGAAGTTGAAATGCTGAAACAAGCGAAGACGATGACGTTGACATCATCAAGTACGTTCCAGTTCCAATAGCAGAAAGACCGTTCTCTCGTTCTCCCGTCCCCGGGGAGTTCGTTCTTTCAACTGAACTTGGCAAGTCCAGACTCACAGAGTTCACCATGGACCTATAACAGGCCTACCAAACAAAACGTAGCCTCAGCACACAAAAACTTTGAAATGCCTACATTAATCGTGGAAATAGCAACATAAAAATAATACCCCGCTACCGAAACTGCAAAAAGCGCAACATAAACTGTTGACTCGTAGCATAAGACTATGAAACTGCAACATCTTCTACGTCATCCGTCTTTGCCATTTACTGCGCTTGCGCGTACCGGCCCAGGCTGCTTTCAGAGACGGCGGAATCAGGCGTGTCTCCTTCGGTTGGTAAGTAAACCTTCCAAATATGAAGTTATTGTTAATGCAGATGTTTAACAATGAATTGTAAGACGTAGCTGTTACATCCACATTCTCGTAAATTCGCTTATTTTAGCACGTCACCCTGCCGAAAATGAACGATGCACTGTCGATTTCGCTATAGTCTTAGCGTTGCCAACTTGACGACTTTCTCGCTAAATCTGGCGACTTTCCAAATCGGGATTGTTTGTCCACTCAAGACGTATACTGGTTCTAGCTTATGTGTTGGTTGTTAATAAAAGGTTTTTTCACTTTTTTTGACGAAGTCAATTTGACGATTTGTGCCACAATGTCGGTATTTTGGTAGAGTATTGTGAAGAACTATATGATGAGAGACAATAGTCAAATTAGCGAAATCCTGGAATTATCATAACAAAAAAATCCTTTGTTATTTCGTCATCAATCGAAATTATACAGGGAAATGAGTCGGAAGGTTGGCTTTAATATTTAAGTTGAGACAAAAATTACAAGTCAATTGGAAGTTTTATTGCCATTGAGCCAGGAAATTAGGCTGCATAAGAATGAATGTTTCATGGGCACTATCTTAGAAATGAGGAGGGTACATGAGAGGTATTTTATTTTTGTGTCAGAGAAGAGCCCTGGGGAAGAATACTGTTTTAAGTTTGTGAAATGTTACATAAATGTATATTATAAAATTGTTTCTCAATGATAAAATTATGTGCTAGTTACATTCTGAACTCTAAATTTGAGCCATTGCAGGGGAGGCATGTGAAAATGTGCATGTACATGCCACAAACATGTAAAACAATGGAGCATTTAGTTCATGTGGCAGAGCTGAAGAGAAAATTCATTGTTATTTTAATTTAGCCTTACCCTGTCCTCTTATTCATGTTCAGAAAATCGGATCTTAGTATTTTTTTACAATGATGTGCTAGCCAATATATTTTTCTTTAACACACACACGCGCTGTATGAGTAAGATTGCTTATATAGCCCTTCAATATGTAATGTGATGTAAATGGAGTGAAAACAATAATAGTGTTAGAGAATTCATGATGAATATTCATTTGAAATATATTTTCATTGCAGCTCATCTCATCAATGCAATGTACAGTGACAAACATGAAGATGACAACTCTGACCCAGAAGTTATCCCGGAGAGTGAAGAGATTCCATCCGTTAAAGATGACTCTAATGTAGATGTAGAGGTTATATTGGAGACTCAAGACGACAGTAGCAGTTCGAGCCTTGTTTGTGTGCATTGTGGGAAAGAGTTTTCTTCTAAAATGGGGCTGAAATTTCATTTGAGGCAGCACAGTAAGGATTACCCTTTCAATTGACAGAATCAACCATTTGATGACAAGGCTCGAAAAAGGACAGCCCGGCATAAGCCTAGTGGATTGTCCGGACTGCATGAACCTGCCCGTGGCGTGTCTGGAGTCAGGACACACCACAAAGTGGACGAATCCAGAGTTGACCCTCTCATAAGGCTGGGAAAGCGAAAGGACAGTATTGACTGAAAATTTACGCCAGAGGTTTCCTGTGTAAATTTTCAGCAAAGTTCGGTCAAGGTTGCTTAAACTTGAGACCAAAGTATGTTGCTAAGTGTGGTAGTACAACCATGTATACTTCAGAGAGAAATAACAAGGAATCTTTAGATTAACAACTCCTTTAATTGTTGGGAAACTAATGGTACTACGAGTTTCATACACATGAGATGACTGAGCAAACAGTATTCTGTAATGTAGCAAAATGTAGCAACAACACATTTCAAATTGTAGAACCTGAAATTTTCATTTTGCTTGATTTTACTCAAAACATATGCCAAAAATCATATTGTTGGAACGCATGCCCATTATGCATGTAAAATCTGAATGTTTGGTTGATCTGGTGCAGCTCAAAAAGTCAGCAGTAAAGTTTTATAACCCTAGAATGGTCTTATTGCCTGCCTGCGAGAGTGGCATCCTTTGTTCCCCACGGCAGGGGGTGAGAGCCATCAAGTCTAGCAGGCCCAGCATCTCTGGAACTCAAATTCACTGGTTTCATTGAAGTTAAAGCGCAGCTACTTCAATTGGCTTAAAACAACTTAAACCTCTACCAAATTCATAATATATTTCTGTTCAATATCCTAGGAAGGAACCTCTTATATATTGATAACGCAATTGGGCTATAATATTCCATTTTAAGGCTTTCCATGACAACTGCATCATTTTAGCTCACATTCCTATCATGTTTAGTCTCTTTATTCTCGGGGGAGTCCAAGGAGTTGAATGGAACATGTTTCATTTCCCTTGGAATTATGGTTCGTTTGTAAGATTCATTCAAACAACTACCCTAGTCTCCCTGTGCAAATTATCTTATCACCTAGGCCAGTAAAACTCTGATTCGGCCAACCTTCCCTCTACCTTGTTCGGAGGTGTGGTTTGGAGCCTTTAAAGGTATGAGATCCTGAGGGGGGTGGGGTCTTCTTGCGTCTTCTTCTCTTCTTGTTTGGCTCTTCTCTTCTTGCTCGCTTCTTTCTTCGCTCTTCTTCCTGTCCTGGTTTTTTCTTGGTCAACTTCTGACGTGCGAATAGGTAAGCGGGGAGAGGTCACGTGCTGCCTTGTTCCGGAGCGGGGGAACATGTGAGTTCTCCCCGACCACGTGGAGCGATTTTAGCTCCGCGTGGTCATTCATCTTTTCCAGGTATGAAAATACTCTAAATCCTTCTAAATTATACGTAACGGTAATTGGCTTATCATTGATTTGTTTGATTCAAGTTGTGCCTACCTGGTGAATTAAATTATTGTTATTCCTTTTCCAGCTTGCGTGTTCTCATTGTATATTCTTTCTGGCCTTGTTGCGATTGGGACTTAAGGGGAGACGCCTACCAAGACATGTGTAGGTAGCGATACTTCTAAGTTAGATTGAGATTGGGTTCTACCTATTGAGGGGTTATGAAATTATCAGCTCTTAAGATTTAGCTATTGGTTAATCTTTCTAAGGGGCCCTTTGATATACATAAACCTAGGTTCGTGGTACGTTCATACTCAGAGCTATTTGCCTGATGTTGCTACCGTGCCAGTCTCCTCTATCCAATGGAAGTATTGTCGAATTAGGACCAGGCAGTGACGCCTATTTTAACCCTAGGGGGTGTTCTGCTTAGTGACAATGGTTTTCGCAGATAGAGTTCGGGTGCGTAACTGCCCTGATTCACGCTTGCTGTTTCAATTCTAATTCTAATTTGGAGTCAGATTTTTAACGAGGATATAGCTAAATGTTGTATTCTAACTGTTATATGGAGTCAGATAAATCGTAACCATTGCGCTTTCATGCCCCGTCCTCGGACGGTGAAAAATATCCATTATATTGTGATTCACACCAGCCAGAAGAATGCTCTAATTAAAGTTAGACTAAGAGAACACGTGAGGCCTTCACCCCGGCAACATCCGCCTTTTGGTTATTGCTCTTTTGGGGTTTTACAAAATGAATTGAACATATCCCTCCCTGAGTATAATTGTATTGTGCACTGAATAACAAAATGAACATAATAATGATACAACACAAAAATAGACAGAATACAGAGTGTAGCTAATCTTGCATCTGTAAACATTAACAGCATGTCTGCATTCTGCTAAATATCACAAATCCTCAAACTCAATGCAATGTACTTTCAGAAAGTAAATACTTGTGTCTGTTCATTTATTTTGGTCCCAACCCACATAAATCAATTCATCACAATATTTTAACTTTCACAATATTAGTTGAAATTCAAAATGAACAACAAATTGAATCTGAATTGCTTAAAACGGTGAAGTAAGGCTAATAGAAAAAACCTGCAATGTATTGAACTGAATAAAGTTTTGTATGATTGATAAACAAGTCTTAATTGTCATTTATGAACTATTCTGTTTTGTGAAGTGAATGTGTCTTCCAGGAGAATTGGGGGTATTTGGGAAGGGCAAGGGCCATTGGACATTACGCACACTTGTGACAAAACTAGTCTGTTGAAATTTAAAAGTCTGATATTAATGAGGCCAATGGTCAGGAAAAAATGGCGCTTTGCTTAAGTTGTCCTTCCCCAATACCTGGTATTAACTGAATTCTATTACATATGTTATGATGACAAGGTTTCATCTGGAATGGCCCACTACAAAGTACCTGAGAAAAGTGTACATTCACATTAATGTCATGTTCTTCGTGGGAAACTCCTATTTGTGTCAAAGCCATTTCTTTTAAAGGACTTTATAACATCCAGAAGTCATAAATTTGACATGTACCATCCTTACTGTGAAGATAACTCTACACGCTAATTTTAGCTTTTGACAGGTACTATGATGTGGGTGTATATTTGACTTATGAACCTCGTATTACATAAATGAAACATGGTAGTAGATCACATCCAGTGGCTGGTATCAATCACAGACATGTTCTCAAAAACTGAGGGCATTCCATCTACATTAGAGTCATCTTTAACGGATGGAATCTCTTCACTCTCCGGGATAACTTCTGGGTCAGAGTTGTCATCTTCATGTTTGTCACTGTACATTGCATTGATGAGATGAGCTGCAATGAAAATATATTTAAAATGAATATTCATCATGAATTCTCTAACACTATTATTGTTTTCACTCCATTTACATCACATTACATATTGAAGGGCTATATAAGCAATCTTACTCATACAGCGCGTGTGTGTTAAAGAAAAATATATTGGCTAGCACATCATTGTAAAAAAATACTAAGATCCGATTTTTTGAACATGAATAAGAGGACAGGGTAAGGCTAAATTAAAATAACAATGAATTTTCTCTTCAGCTCTGCCACATGAACTAAATGCTCCATTGTTTTACATGTTTGTGGCATGTACATGCATATTTTCACATGCCTCCCCTGCAATGGCTCAAATTTAGAGTTCAGAATGTAACTAGCACATAATTTTATCATTGAGAAACAATTTTATAATATACATTTATGTAACATTTCACAAACTTAAAACAGTATCCTTCCCCAGGGCTCTTCTCTGACACAAAATTAAAATACCTCTCATGTACCCTCCTCATTTCTAAGATAGTGCCCATGAAACATTCATTCTTATGCAGCCTAATTTCCTGGCTCAATGTCAATAAAACTTCCAATTGACTTGTAATTTTTGTCTCAACTTAAATATTAAAGCCAACCTTCCGACTCATTTCCCTGTATAATTTCGATTGATGACGAAATAACAAAGGATTTTTTTGTTATGATAATTCCAGGATTTCGCTAATTTGACTATTGTCTCTCATCATATAGTTCTTCACAATACTCTACCAAAATACCGACATTGTGGCACAAATCGTCAAATTGACTTCGTCAAAAAAAGTGAAAAAACCTTTTATTAACAACCAACACATAAGCTAGAACCAGTATACGTCTTGAGTGGACAAACAATCCCGATTTGGAAAGTCGCCAGATTTAGCGAGAAAGTCGTCAAGTTGGCAACTCTAAGACTATAGCGAAATCGACAGTGCATCGTTCATTTTCGGCAGGGTGACGTGCTAAAATAAGCGAATTTACGAGAATGTGGATGTAACAGCTACGTCTTACAATTCATTGTTAAACATCTGCATTAACAATAACTTCATATTTGGAAGTTTTACTTACCAACCGAAGGAGACACGCTTGATTCCGCCATCTCTGAAAGCAGCCTGGGCCGGTACGCGCAAGCGCAGTAATTGGCAAAGACGGATGACGTAGAAGATGTTGCAGTTTCATAGTCTTATGCTACGAGTCAACAGTTTATGTTGCGCTTTTTGCAGTTTCGGTAGCGGGGTATTATTTTTATGTTGCTATTTCCACGATTAATGTAGGCATTTCAAAGTTTTTGTGTGCTGAGGCTACGTTTTGTTTGGTAGGCCTGTATAAGGAGATCTGGACGCACAACTCGGGTCGACCACATACGCCTCCATGGTCCTAGCGGCGAATGTGATATTGCAGGTCACGTGATGCCATGGGGGCCAAAAAGAAATTTCTCCATAGGGAATAATTGAAAAAGACACGCTGATAAATCCGTGAATAATTTTTTTTGACAGCCACAAATTATCGATACCGAAACGGTTTGTTTTTCTCTTTTAAATCATTAATCCCTCGTTTCTCGGAAAAGACAAAATCTTTTATTTATATTCAGGCTATGCGAACACCAACGGGTCCTCATATGTAAGCGCGTTCCCGCTCCTCCGAATTTAGCACTGCAGCGGATGTGAGTGGGTGGAGCAATGGGCTTTTCTTGCCGTCTGTCTGTTCAACATTACAGACGTAGCCAAATCGGTGAAGTGAGCTGGCCAGCTACGGAGCATATGTATTGAGCGACAAAAGAAACGCAAGTTAAATAAAGGCAAACCGGAAAATAAGTTTGCGCGTAATTATTTAAAATCAAATTTATTACTAGCGTGGGCGCATTTACACTCGTTTTATCAAACTTTTCTTTGTTTTGCGATAACTATGAGTACCCAGATAGCAAGCTCCTCCGCTCCGGATTTGGCCCGGCTCTAGAGCCAGGGCAGATCCGGAGCGGAGGTGCTTGCTATCTGGGTAACCATAAGAGCACATTAAGTAACTAAGTTGGCTAACTTGCGTTTCTTTTGTTGCTCAGTAAATTTTGCCATTTTAATTGCTGAATGGCCGTAATACGTAATAATATGTAAGTTAGCACCTCGATTGCTGCACTTCATGCAGCGCGAGAAAATGTACAGTAAGCTAAGGCCACTGTTGTGACATCCTAGAACCATGTACGCAGGCAACACTCACCTTACTTATTCAAATTAAAATGAAATGGTTAAATCCATGAATTGCATTGTGTATTGCCAGTACTTTGAATAGCACCAATTCGCATCACTCTATTCTGATGCGTTATGCTTAACGGGTCAGCTGAGTAGCATCTACCGCAACGTAATGTGCGTTTATGGCAGTATATAAATTCATTTCGAACACTGCTTAGCGATCCATTTATCAGCCTAACCATTCTTCGTTGTTAAATTACTTACCGACCTTCATACGTGATGACGAAAGATCCAAAATGAACTATTTTTTGTTCATGATCCGAACCAAGTGGGTGGAACGCGCATTCCTTGCCGTCCGTCTGTGATGAACATTCTTTATGCGGCCAAGTCAATCAAGCGAGCCGGCGTTGCGATGCAAATATTTTATCCATTTTATTTAAATTGATGAATGGCCGTAATATACTCGATCGCCACACTCCATTATGTAGTGCCACAAAATGTACAGTAAGCTAAGGCCGCTGTTGTGATATCCTAGAAGCATGTATACGCAGCTAACACTCACCTCACCTTTTCATTGTTCATGGTTATCATTGTAATGAGTTGTATATTTCCATTACTTTGAATAACACCAATTCACATTTCTGTATTTTGATTTGCGAACTGGTGATATCTTGACCGCAGTCATCAACTGTCAGCTGTGTAGCATCTAACGTAATGTCCATATGAGTGCATTTATTGCAATACATAAATTCAGTTCGAACACTGCCTAGCGAACCATTTATTAACCATTCTTCAGTCTAAAATTAATTACTGACTTTCATACTCGACGACGAAACTTTTCAGCAACTTGACAGATGACATCCAAAATGTTTATTTTTTGTGCATGATCCGAATATCCATGAAAATACTGAACATGCATAAGTTACACATTTTTTGCGGTACAGCCTTTATTAGATCGAAGTTTTGGGTTGGTGGAAACGTCAGAATATACTGAATCCGAACATCTAATGTTCGTGAGCAGCATCTGAGATCAACCGGAGTGATGCAGGTAGATTCGAAGGTGTGGCTGATTTTCATCTGAACGAAAATAAATACGAGACCTGAAAGAATGCAACAGTTGGTAGCGTAAATATGCACATTCTGTACCCCATGTCGGATGTAGCTGTCACCATCCATCTGCTCACCCCCACCACCTGTCATATTTGTCACCACCAAGGCATTATTTACATATATTAAAAATGTTTTCAAATAGATTTATT
This sequence comes from Gymnothorax reevesii, assembly GCA_029721435.1. Taxonomy (NCBI): domain Eukaryota; kingdom Metazoa; phylum Chordata; class Actinopteri; order Anguilliformes; family Muraenidae; genus Gymnothorax; species Gymnothorax reevesii. Next base: position 13,128,530 of record CM056577.1, on the reverse strand, counting down.
TGTGTTTTGTCAGTTTTTGATTTTTTTTGCCAGCTCTGCGTAACATTTGAAGATGAACTCAAGTCCTCAAAATCAAAAGGGGTTTAATGCTTAACTTTCGCAGAGTCGGCCATTATCATAAAATCTACCACAAATACAATCGATGTTAACTCGCACTTAGAAATGAAACGTAGAGATGGTATTAAAATTATAACCGAGACAGACTTTATTGGAAAGGGCTTTGGAGGTGGATAGAAAGGCACGGCCTCTGGTTCGCTGACATGCAGAAATTCATGGATGAAATGTTCAGTGCACTCCAAGAGGCTCAGATATCTGGGGAAGGACAGAAAAAAAGGAGCTTTAAGGGAAAAATAACGCAGTTCAACGTTCGTAACATTTCACGGTAGACCCATTTTATTATACTCCACGGAATGGTTATAAGTTACGTAAGCTAAAAGTAAATTAGCTTACCAGAATTGACAAAAGTTTAAAGCTCCTGACTTTAAAACATATCAGTTTATAAGGTAGGTGAAGTGCATTGTGTTGTGTGTTCGGTTTATTGTCTTTAATCCGGAAAAAGATAATTGAATTCGCACGCAGACAAGTAAGAATGATCTGACTCCGATAATGTGGTTATTCGACGTTGAACTAAAGAGAACACGAGCCTGTGGCGTTTTTCCCAATAGCATAGTTGCAGAAATTTATACGTACTCGGTACTCTGATACCCCTAAGGCTATGCGTACATCCACATCCTCCCTCCTCAGGGCCTCTTTGGCTGCCCGATCAACAGCCTCGTTGCCCTCCACTCCCACATGCGCTGGGACCCACATGAACCCCACTCCTATTCCAGACAGCGTTATTTTATATATAGTCGTTAGCTCACAAATTAGGTCCGGACTAATCCGTGACCTCCCCCCCTGCAGGGTCCCCAGAGCAGCTGCCGAGTCAGAGCATACAACCACCTGCTGTGGCCTCACTTCTTCCACCCAATTTAGTGCCCATAGTAAGGCTACTACTTCTGCGGTAAAAACAGACACCCCATCTGACAACCGCCTGCTCTGTGTGATTCGCAGGCTGGGAATATGTATTGCAAAACCCACCCTTTTACTGCTGGGGTCCATGGAACCATCTGTAAACACCTGTACGTGATTTGCCCAGTTCTCCTGCATCCTTTCTCTCACCAAATTCTCTGGGTCTCCTCTACCCTCCTGCCTCATCCTTTCAGCTACTGCAAAGTCTGCCTCTACATTTGGTAGTAGTCATGGGGGAACAAAAGGCCAGAGCACTGCAGAACCCTGCCGCACCCGACTCAATCCCAGCTCCTCCTCCTCCACTCCCACCCTGTAAACAAAACTGTTTCCCCACCTCCTCCTCCTCCCCACTCCCAACACGCCTCCACCAGCTGCCTGCCTGGGTGATCTTGCTGCTCATACCCATATAACTTGGCCACATAGTGCAAAGCAAGTTTCCTTCTCCTTAAAGCTGCAGTCTGTAGTTTTAGAAAAGTAACTTTTTGCTAAAACTGTCACTGTGTACAGACAGTATTACAGATAACTAGTACTCTGTAATTAAAAAAAAGGCTCATTTACACCCTCCGAATGCTCCTACTGCAATTTAAAAGAATCGTTCGGACCAACTAAAAGAACCAATTAGAGCCAGGGTGGTGTCTGACAGCCGCCAAACAGTGCACATGCACGCGCTGCAGACAGCCCCTCCCCCTTCCTCCTCAGTTCACGCCAGTGCTCAGTCAAGTTCAAATCTCCAAGAGCGGGTTCAGGAGCTTAGAGCCATCAGCGAGGAAAAAAATGCCGATACCTAAGTTTCCAGAAACAGCACACATGGCTAAGACTAGTAAAAAAGGAAGCCAGAAGAAAAAAAAGCACAAAAGAAAGAATTTAACAAAACCCAGGATTAAACCAGAGTGAACATCGGAGTGGATTTTTAAAAGTGGAAGGAACTCCGTGATCTGAAAGGATTAAAAACTGACGCAGAGTTTGCGACTTTTCTCCTTGACAGGTAAACCCCTTGCTTAATTTGTTGGTTCATTTTTGCTTTGCAAATAAGCGAGTTGGCGTCGCTGACATGGTCACCAAACTAACCCCAGCCCTAACCAGCATCAATTCATTTTCGCTCTGCAAATAAGCGAGTGAACGTCGCTTACAAGCACAGTCGCTGTTCGAATAGCCAGAGTCTTGTAATTGTTACAGTACTCCGCAGTGCATGTGATGTTACTGTGATGTTGCAGTCGAACTAACGTTGTTTCGGATGATAGGGCTAACGTCACTGGCGTTGTTTTATTAGACAGCAGCAGAAAATCTCTTTATGAAGTGACCTGGCAGTCTTATCAGTTGTGTTGTTGTCCTTATAAATATGTGCAACGTTTCTGTGCTCTCACAGCTAAATGCTGATATACATGAGTTACTGGCCATTCAGCTGGATTCACAACAGTTTCTGTACTCAAAAAACGGGTAACTTCCTGAAATAAGTGTGTGCTGGGTTTTTAATTAATACATACTGCTGTAGATTGCTTTTCACGTCGACGTGATTTATTTCTGCTCGTTTGTTGGCAGGCGTGTCGTTGGACTTGAAAAATCCGGGGCTAATAACCTTGATTTTTTTTAAAAATAATTAATCCTAGATGGGTTTCCGTTATTAACACGTTTTTCAATTCACGAATAATCAAGTGGCAATCGAAGACACGGCTTCTTTTCCTCATGCGATCTAAAAGCGACAAAATAATGGGCTGCATTCAGGACAGAAAAATAATTTAATTCTAATTATGTCTATGCACCTGCACTCGGCGACGGCATTTCAGACTAGTAACTGGTTTCGTCCGTTTACATTTTACCATCGGACAAATGTCTATTTTTTTAACACGAATTGAGCGACCGTGCCGCAAAAGCAGGTGTATGTACTTGTCGCCGAAATTACCTTCATTAGCTGAAGAGTTATGAAATGCCATCACCGAGTGATGGTGCATAGACCTAATTATAATCTAATTATTTTTCGGTACTGAATGTAGCCTATTATTTTGTCGCTTTTAGATTGAATGGGGGAGATAAGCCATGTCTTCAACTGCCGCTTGATTATTATTGAATTGGAAAACGTGTGAATGAAGGAATTTGCCAGGACTAATTATTATCCCTCGCCGCGCGATTAGCGAGAAGCGGGGATATAGCATTGGGCTCCGTCCGTACGGACACATAAAATTGAGGCGCCGGGGGATATTGGCATGTTAGTGGCAAACACTTGTCTTCAATAAAAGGAGGGATATTAGCCCTGGAATTTTCAGGTCTAATGACGCGCCGGTTTGTTGGCCAGCAGTGTTGACTGTTCGCAACAGAAACGTCTCGCCTCGGCAACTTGGCTACTTTCATAATGTGAACGTGCAAGTCTCTCCGCAGTTGCATGCAACAGTTCGCGTGCCTTCGCGTGCACGATAGCTTTCTAGGGGAGGGTCTGAGGAGTGCAGTGGAGAGGGAGAGGGAGGGGGAGGGATCTGAAAGTTGCTTTTTTTCAAATTTTTGTGCGAAGTCCTCTCTCTCCTCAAAGTTACAGACTGCAGCTTTAATGCAAGTGGGGTCTCTCCCATCTCCACCAGCAAGGCTGGGATTGGGGTTGAGCAAAACGCTCCACTACACACTCTCAGTGCTTTTGCCTGCACTCTATCCAGTCTTGCCAGGTTAGTTTTGGCTGCAGCTCCATATGCCAAGCACCCATAATCTAAGGCTGAACGGATCATGGCTCTGTAAATCATCATCTGTGTGTCTCGATCTGCTCCCCATGTGGTCCCAGCAAGACATCGCATCACATTTATCACTTTGTCGCATTTCCTCACAATTTTTTCTATGTGGTTTCTCCAAGTCATTCTCTCATCAAATATAACTCCTAGGACCTTTACTCTATAGGCTTGTCATATATACTCAGCTCCAGGCTTCCAGTCTTCCTTTTGTTAGTGAAAATTAAAGACACGGACTTTTCCAAAGATATTTTGAACCCCCACCGGTGTACTTGTTATTGAGAAACGGCTACTATGTCGGCAAAAACATCCCATAGTGCAAAGCGGCGATGATGGCATGGAAAATGGAGGACAGCGAGTTGATCACCTCTGTCACCTCAATTATGCTTCAGTTTAAGTACAAGATTTCACATAACTTTGCAGAGCATATATATACTTTTAAAGTTTGTCAGATGTAGCATTGTAGGAAATGTTAGCAGTAAATGTACTATTGTGCCTGTAATGTTTACTTAGGAGCAAATGGTTTACAACGTAAATTAACCGTTCGCATCAGTAATGCTGAAAGAGAAGAGATACAGAAAAGTTAGCCTCCTCTGATAATTGTGATTATTTATCTTGTCTGTGTGTTGCTAATTTTCTCATTTAATATTTGTGTTTGTTTATTCTTCAGGGACAGATGAGCTGACGGACAAAATTATCCGTTGGAGAGCTGCCAACGACTGCCGGTGTTCTGACAAATTTTGCTACCCATCAAAATATGCTACCTCGTGGTTCAGCGCTTGCGCAAACCTGAAATCTTAGGCTTTTTCCACGCTCATATCTTAAGTACCTTCAAAAATCATAATAATAGATTTATTTTTAGTGCGCATTTTGACCTGTAAGCGTACATATATTTGCATGTACACGCTGGGTTTCCCTGAAAATGCAGAAATTACATGATGATGCCGTATATGGGCGTATATCTTCAAACAAACTTATCCAACTCATTATAACATCTGCTTTTATTATAATAAGCTAACAAATAACAAAGTTACTATTGTAACCTGATTCATATTGCAATTTCAAGGCCAAAAAAAAGACTTTACAATCTCTTTGCATTACGTTAGCATTTTTTGACAAGGGAGCAAAATTTGACAGAACACCGGCTCCCAGGCAAACGCAAAGTGGCTATCAAAGGTTTCGAGTAAGCTTTCTGCGAGCCTTTCGGCCTTATTGTTTCGTCTCTGTCACTGTAAACTATTAACGTTTTTCTTCTGTATAAACGGCAGTGACGTACTGTCAAATATTAAGAGGACCTTCAGAAACATCACCCTTTGCCGCCTAACTGCTCGATGTTTGAGATCAAGTTCATCTGATTAACAATTGAACTATTGACTGAACAACAAAGACCAATCCATGGCCTGTTATGATTAAAAAATGTAAATGACAAGGCGGTTGCTTATTCACTAGCTATGTTTATAGAATTGACGTGACGCTGAGAGGATAGCAATAACTGCAAAAAAGTGAAACTTTCATCTCTTGGATTTTTTTTTCACATTTATTCGAATTACTACACTGTCAGTTCGCTGTGCCTCATGCTTTTCACATGAGCTTCACAAAACCATTTTTCACAAATCTGGTCCATTTTGAGAGCTAATGTTTCTTGACCTCAGAATTTATTAAGGCTTATGGAAATTCTGATTCATCCATAATGCGCAGAAAAAAACTTTGTGACGTAGCGTACGTCAATGCTATAAAAATAAATATAACAGTCAGCCACCACTTAGTAACTGTTGCTAGTCAGGCAAGGTAAACTGCGAGTAGATTAGGCATTTCAACGTTGAAAGGTGAGGTTATCACCGATGAAACGCTAATGATAACCGGTAATTATGTGAGTTCTATTGGTTAAATGAATTGTTCGTGTCAGTTAAAATTATGAGGCTATTCCCACTGAAAATATGTTAACAACTATAATTTATTCTGTGAAATAAGCATGAATTGGTTAGCCCTTCTAGTGGTGAAATGCGTTTTAAATTGGTCCTTTAATGGTCTTAAAAATTCTTAAATTTGGCTTGGACCTTGCTGGCACCCTGCTCTTTATTAGGTGTTCTTGGTTAACCACATTAGCATTTACATCTGGTAAATTCTGTTGTAAAAACTGTGAACATAATTTTGTTTGCTCTAGGATGTTCGTGATAAAAGAAGGCCTTCAGGGAGTGCTGAGCCCTGCCTGGGTGAAAAAAATGGGAAAATTTAAAGCAAAAATATAAAGGAAGTTGGTCGAAACAGTTATCTCAGTAACGTTAGGCAATTCTAGAAAGCATATTTAATAGTTAATATTTATGCTGTTATTTTGTTGTAAGACCTGAAGTGTCCTCAGTCTTGGGTTAGCACTGAGGGTGGTGAGGCTACAGCAGCATCATGGAAATGGTACGATGCCATGGATGGGGCAAGAGGCGACAGGCCATCAATAACACCTCCTGTCCAGGGAGGAACAGGAAACAGGAGGTAAGAAGAGGAGCAGGGCTGATGTCCTCCACTATTTGATGGAGGTTGAGGAGAGACAGGAAGAGCGAGAAGGAGAGGCCCAAGAGAGAGAAGAGAGAATGTGGAGAGAGATCAAAGAAAGGGATGACAAACGAGTGTTGGAGAAAGTAGAGAGAGAGGAAAGAGAAAGGGTGAGAATAGAAAGAGAGGAAAGTTGTGAGAGGGAAAGAATGGAGAGGGAGGAGGGATACTTTGTCTGCATTACAATTACGCTAAATATCGAACCACAGTGACAAATCTTGGTTAACACGTAGGGCTGGATTGCTGTCACAACCAGCAAGTCTGCTTAATTGGCTCTAGGAGTCTTGTGGGTTGTCCCTGCTAATTGCTTGATTGACTCATTTTTACCAAATGAAACCTGAGACACCAGGTGACATCAGTTAAGTGAGTAATCAAATACTTTACTCCATCAATCGTGTGCTGAGTAACACTCAAAATCAGCAGACACTGCGGCTCTCCAGGACCAGGGTTGGCCACCCCTGACCTAGGCGGTGCGGGTGGGAAGGCGTTTGTCCTGTCGCTATGTCATAGCGGAGATTAAGCTTGCCACTGAAAATGTTGAACATTCTTGGACTGTGCTTGAAGCTGGAACGGAACACAGTATGCAATTATAGCTGCTGTGCAGCAATGGTCGGGGCCGAGCAATTTTAAGCAAAATTAAGCAATTCTGAGCAACAAGCAGAATGTAGGAAAATGGAAAAAAAAGTGGCTCTAATGTGCATTTTACATCAGTTGAGGCTTGAACTCACAATTTCTGGCACAAGAGACTATGCTTTATCTCACTGAGCTAATTAGCAAGAGACAATTCTGTGGTATATATGTTCAAAACTTCATACGGGGTTGCTGACTTTCACGCATTTGGCCTGGGTTTAAGTGGCATATTCACGTTCCCATCCTGTATGTCAGCAATTATTCAATCAGCGCATTTGTTAGAGATTCTCAGGCGGAATTGAAGACCTTGTGCATGGAGGTTTATCAGTTTCACATGCGCGGTGGATTTCACCTCTAGCAACAGGGAAATCAATTTTGACTCCCGACTTCTCACGCTTTTCTTTACTCAGGGGTTGAAAGCAATGGAATCGCATAAAAATATTTCAAATTGTCTTATTTCATTTAAACAATTTGAACAATCGTGAAACGCACGCATTGCATTGATTGAATAATTGCTGACTACGGCACGGGAATGTGAATGATGAAGCCCTAAATCTCACGCCAAATTTTTGAGAGTCGGAAGCCCAGCTCATTATAGACTGGGAGCTGGCTCAGTTTATTTATTTGAAAAGGATAAAAAAAGGTTTGACCCCTACAACTCAAGCTATTCTACGTGACGTATATAAATCACCATTGCTGGCTGCTGGACTCCTACACGTTTGACCCTGGCACCCTTCTTAAAGGGTTCCAAAAGAGTTTTTATTTATGTGAATGCCGACAATGAAATCAACTACATGGGCTTGTGCGGCGAAGATGGTGCATCATAAATTTGTCAATGCCAGCAACTTCAGCTTGAACTCTTGCAGGGACAGTGAGCCTTTAAGGGGTAAAAAAAAAAGCAGAATATTCATGTGAAGGCCAACAAACACATGGTTTACCTTTTCTTGAAGCTAGAAGAGCCCATTATTTGAAAACCGAAGTAATAATTTTTATAGTTTTTGGAAAAAACAGAGTGATGTACTTCATAATTTGCAATAGGTTTAAATGTACAAAAGTTTCTTCAGTATTGGGGCTACATTTTGGTGAAATTTGCAAATCTGTAGCACATATGGTTGATTTGTTGTGAATTTTCAAAATTTTTTCTTTAGAGGCTCGCTGTAGCGTCACCATCAACACTATTGGCTTGTTTTTGCAGCTGAGGCAATCTGGCATGGGACTGGACACTTTGGGCAAAGTTTGGTGATTTTTCACGCGGGGGAAGTAGGATTTCCTCAGAAGAAAGAAAAAAGAAGAACATGCAGGATAACAGTAGGGCCCTGGCAGCTTAGGCTGCCCGGCCCCTAAATATACAATATTGTGGATACTGCATTAAAAGGTTTGCGTGAAAAGCCAGTGAGATTTGAAGGATACTTGTTTGTTGTGTAACTGAATAACAGGGAATTCGTAATCTGCGGCGGTCCTTTGGCAGTGAAGGAGACCTTCGAAAACTCCACCCTTCAATAACTTTAAATTTCTTGTGGTTTATTTTTGCGATGTGTAACTGTTGCGTCATAGGTAGAACCGACAGTTTGGTGGTACTGTTATACCTTGCACCACAAAATAAGGCGTTTTCTTCTGCACATGAATGAGGATGTAAAATATCAATGTCTGTAATTTCTGCGCTCCTGTAGCTCATGAAATGGCACCGGTGTGCGTGCTCATTGAGCAATAATCCTCGAGAAATCGTTCTATTTTTTGAATGTCGTCATGGCTAAAAGGCATGGTTGGACAGGATACACAGCTGAGTGACAGTTGCAGAGAAGGTGAAAATAAATGCTGCAACGTCAGCGAAAGTTTTTGTATTTTAGCATGTTCTATTGCCACCCTTGGCACCATGTCAATTGTATAAATGTAGACAATAAGCATTCCCTTTTTCATTATCATGTCTTATGATAATTTTCATATCATATCAAACAAGCTGAGACCTTCTGCCTCATCTAGGACCTTCCTTGGCTTAGATGCACAGTTTTTAACGGTACATGATTAAACCACTTTGGTTGCTCTGTGGGGATGCATACAATGAATTTAATACAAAAGATTTGGGCCCTTCTTCTTATCACATTGTAAGAAAAATTGGCATTTTTTAAAATCATATTTTCCTTTTTTAAAGCAATTTTTACCTTTCTGGCTTTTTTACACTTTTCTTTTGTAATCCTAAAATGCCCCTAATAAGCGTATGGCACACTAAAATGTAAAAGAAATCCACCAGGTGTTGAAACTCATCAATATTTAATTCTCGTATATTTCTGATAAAAGTCTGACTAATCATTTCCTTTGAATAAATTGATTTGCTGAGCTTCCTGTCTGTCATCCTTCCAGCTGCCTACCGCTGTCACCGCCTACGAGTCGCGCGCCTCTCTGTCAGAGCAGCAGAGCGGTAGAGACAAAACAGGTGCTCAACAAAGTTTGCCTTCAAATAAAACAGCTGCAACTGCTCCTAATTTAACGTTACCGGGACAATTCTGGTAAGGTAAGACGTTATGACAGCAGTTTATGTATAAATTCTGCCGAAAGACCACGCATCTGACTGTAAACAAACGGGCGCTGAAATGCTATAATTAGTATAATAACGCTAATGGTAGTTTGTCAGACATTATGAGGGTATTTTATTTTATACCACATATAGAATTGAATATTAGTTACTTACTTTTGGTTAGTTTTCACTAACTGGTGCCTCTTATGATCCTGCTTTGTCTGACCATGTCTTGCCCATGATTCTGCTTTGTTAACCTCCGCCGAGGAGGTTTATGTTTTCGGTGCCGTTTGTTTGTTGGTTTGTTTGTTTGTGTACAAGATAACTCAAAAACCAATGGCCAGATTTTGATGAAATTTTCAGGGTAGGTGGGTATTATGTCAAGGAAGAGGTGATTAAATTTTGGCTCATCTTGGCCAAAGTACTGCTGAGATATACTCCAAAGTTCAAGATTTCAAGTCTTTCCAATGGGCCAGAGTTCCAATTGCCGTGCTTTTGGCTTTTCTGCCCCCTGGCGGCGGAGGTTCTGCGCTCTCTGAGTGCTCTTCTAGTTTTCCCATGTTTTGATAATGATTCTGCTTTGTCTGACCATACTTTGATTACGATTCTGATTCCATGCCATGTTTTGTTTTCACTTTGTCTGTATGTCTTCCATATTCCATTCTCTCAGTCAGATTCCAGTCCTTGTTTTGTTTCATGCCATGCATTGCACTTTGTCTGCCCCGTCTGGTCTCATGTCATGTGATCGCTCACTGCCCCAGTATTACGTGCCACATTTTCGGGTGATTTCATGGTTTCTGGGATTTCAATTATTCCTTCTAATCTCATTTACTTCCTTCGCCTTGCTGTTCTATTATTACTAACCGTACTAACAGTCTGTCATTTTAGTTAAAGATACTAACCCAGACTAACATTGTTTATAGTACTAATTTACTAACAAGCACTAGGCATTGTATTGCTGCACTTTACAAATTGACTAACGAGCTCTCAGCATTCGCCCTATTCTTTCACAACAGACGCAAAACAAATTTTTCTTTCCACAGATTTCATTCGAAGTCAATACAAAGAGGCGAATACGCGCAAGATATGCGAATATGCATCTTTGCATTGACTTTGAATGTAATCTGTTGTGCGAAAAATTTATTTTGCGTCCAAGGAGGGGAGCCCCAGAGGTCAGGCAGGGGGAAGAGGGTGGGACTTTGGAGGGAGGCGGAGTTGTTCATGTTCAAATTTTTACTAAGTGCTGTGCCACATACCAGAAAGGTAAGAATTGCTTTAAGTTAAAATAAACAGTATGTAGAGACTTTATTGAAAATACATACAACATATTGGCACTTAATTCTGAATAACTTTATTTTTTTTAAATTCAATTACTGGCATTTTGTTCCTGTTGCTCTGGCTGCTACAACTTTCTCACTTGTGCTAACATACTCCTTACCCTCTGTTGTTTTCCACTTATTTGACTTCCAATCTGTCTCATTTTTACCTTTTTATCCATGAATTTCATCATCATTGAGATCATTCTGAAAATTTTCCATGTTGAACATGTGTGGCAGACATTCGTCAACAGAGGGCGCGATCTGTATGTGTATAACAAAGACCCAAGTCCTGGAGTTGGACCAATCTTTTATACATGCCAGTTTTCTAGCAGGCTGTAGTAGTACTTGGGCTTGGACTTGGACTTGGGCTCTTCTCATATTCAGATATTCAATTCTTATTTTTTCTCATATGTCCAGTTAATATATTAAGTTTCCAAAGGTTTTACTGTGGCACGTCCATGGAGATGCTGTATAATAAGGTAATGACAAAAGCGTCACCCAGTGGCAGTTTTAGCTGAGATTACAAATCAAATATCTGACTTACCATATAGAGTGCCGTAATAATTCCACCTTTTCTTGAATCTACATGGTAGAGTCTAAAGATTCTCCAAATTTCAACTAGCTATCTAACTGGAGTAGCATTTTATGGACTCCTAAATTGTAAAGATTTGGGCCTTACAACCTTCCCCTTTCACATATTTTCACCTCCACCTTAATGGGCTACAGGTGAAGCCTGTTAAGGTGAAGCTGATTTCAGTATTTAGGGCTGGCAGGTGAAAGCCCAAGTTGCTCTACATTCTCTGTTCACAGCAGGTCTGTGTGCCTGCGGTCTAGCGGTCACCTTGTGCCTTTTGTTTGAAACATTGGTTCCTGTTTATTTTTTATGTTGTTTATCGAATTCACTTCTTCACCCCCAGCTTTGTCCGGAGTCTCCTTTACCCTGAGGCCCATGGTCCTAGTGCCCACCGGATTGCCGCTGGCATCCAGCAGGGGGCATACCTTGACATAAAGATGGTCCAAAATTAGTCAAGGAGGTCGAATTGGCAAATTTGGCAAGGGACAGCACCAAAATACTCTGGAGTGCCAAAAAAATTTTTGGTACCTTTCATACATCATGGAAGAAGGATAAATCAACCTATTCATGAGTTCCATTCCTGCCTGAAGTATTGAGATATCTGACCTCAAAGTAGGGCCAAAACACATGAAGTTCACTTTTCACGGCCAAAGATACTGGAGGTGTTCTCACATTATGCTATTTCATGTTCATAGACCTTCACCATAAAGCATAGTTTCTCAAGGCATGTTGCTGGTGTAAACTAAGGATTATGTCCAAAAAGTGGATTTTCATTTCTTTTTTTTCCCCAAACTTCGAGCCCCTGCCACATGATTCTCCAAGTTGACCACTCGGTGGCAACTGATAGAGAGGAAAGTTCAAGTTCACATATCCATCAAAAATAGTTTGGCAGACTGAACTGATTTCCCATTAAAATGCATCTCCAAAGACTGTTTTTTTCCTATTTTGGCCCTGACTTTTCAGCTTCCAGGTAGCGCAGCAACCAAACAAAGGGACCAATAGCAAAAAATGTGGGGATTTTCCGTGATACATGTGTATGTACCAACACGCAAAGTTTTGTTCAAATCTAGAAATGTCATTTCTACAAAGCGTCCAAAAAGAGCTAATTTCTCAGACAATGGCACTTAAGTAAATCAGTAAATAAGTTCTGGAGCTGAATTGCTTTCACAGCTACCAGTAGTGATGAGAACTGCAGAACATTAAGAACATCCATCAATCCGATTATCTACACTCCTCTTCCTCATCAGAGTCACAGGGGAGCTGGGGCCCCTTCTGGCCAAATATGGGCGAAAGGAAGGAACACCCGATAGACAGCTCGCCAATCCATCAGTTGTCGTGGTTTTCAATCAGAAATATTCTCATATTTCCAAGGTTCCCCCATCCTCATCCTCAAACAATTAGAGAGAGACGGATTCTTCAGAGAATTAGGCTTTATTGAGGAATATTGATGAATATAAAGCCGAGTTCTTTTTATGCAAGGAAGAACTGACATTCTGCATTTCACGCCCAATTTGTATACCTTCATCACAGGAAATATCTTCCAAATATGGTTTTTCTGCCCTCTCACTACAATGGTTCAATTACGTATTTTCTGCATAATGTCTCCATCTTACTTGTTCTTATCTCATTGGTTGGCAAGGCAGCTTCATTGTTTAAGAAGAATTTTAGTTGGTCATAGGTCGACCCAGAGACAGGCAATCCAAAACACTTGGCAGTGTTTTGAAAACTGCAACCAAAACATCACAGTCCTTTTTCAGTAAATATTGGAGCATTCATATTTCTTGATGATGATGAATATTGCTGACGACTGAGCAGATATTGCCTGAAACAACTGAAAAGATTTCAGTCAAACTTACAGAAGCCAACTGCTTGTGTGTGTGTACAGCTCATGCGTATGTAAACTGCTTGTATGTGTGTGTGCTTGTGTGTGTGTGCGTGTATGTGTGTGCTTATGTATGTGTGTGGACTGCTAATGCCTGTGTGAACTGCTTGTATATGTGTGTGTGTGTGTGTGTGTGTGTGTGTGTTTGTGTTGCTGCTGCATGCATATGATTACTGATTATGATTATTAACCTCCGCCAAGGAGGTGTATGTTTTCGCCGGCGTGCGTTTGTCTGTTTGTTAGCAGGATGTCTCAAAAATGGCCATAGATTTTAACCAAACTTTGCAGGATGTTTGAATGGCACAAGTGATTAGATTCTGGCATATCTATGCCAAAGGACAGCTGAGAAAAAGGCCAAAGTACAAATCCAGCAATGCTGCCAGAGATTTCAAGTCTTTCCAAAGGGGCGGATTTCCAATTGGCGGGCTTTTGGATTTTGCTGCACCTGGTGGTGAGATGCAACAATATCCTAAATCAGCCAACGAAAATAACTAATGCACAGAGTTGCCTTGGCATGGCGGAGGAGCTGCGCTCTCTGAGTGCTTTCTGTTTGATTATGGGGTCACACTTTAGATGAAGTGTTGCTCATAAAGGTTTTATACTGCATGTATAATGGCTTCATTAATGGGCTATAATGTCTTAATAAATCAGTCAAAAGCAAACGTCATGCTTTGCAAAGGGTGAAATAACACATCCTTATTCAGCATGTGATGCCAGATGTAACAATGACAATGTCCTTTAGCTGACAATGTCACCCTTTACAGCATTTAGCCACAAGTTAATTGACAATATCAGTTATATCACATCTGGCATCACATGCTAAATAAGAATGTGTTATTTCACCCTTTATAAAACATGGAATTTGCTTATGTATGTTTTATGAAGACATTATGTCTAATTTATGAAGGCGTTATACATTCTGAAAAAAGCCTTTATGATCAGCTCTTTATCTAAAGTGTGACTGATTATGGTTATTAATTAAGGTAATTGATTTACTGATGAATATGAGGAGAAATACTGAAATATGTTCCTCTACACAGTAAAGAACACATTTGTGCCATTTGTGACCTCAGACCGTAACGATGACCGTGATGCAGTGACATGTATGCGTGAGACAGATAAAGCACTGACCTGAAATCAGGAAGAGCATTAAAGCATATTGCTTCATGACTGATGATTGGCTACCTGCAGAAACACACACATGCATGACATTCCTGTTATTTAGTTGACACTTTTATCCAGTGATACTTACAGTTGACCAGACAAAGCAGGGGAAAGTGCCCCTGGAGCAGTGTGGGGTGAAGGGTGTTGATCAAGACCCAAACAGCTTCACAGACCTTATTGTACCTAAATTATGGTTTAACCACCAGCCTTTTGAATCCCAGTCAAATGTACCAACAACTAGGCTATAGGCCACTCCATTGGTTTCAAAATCAAAGAAAAAATAGCTCTGAAACACATATAAATACTAAACTAAAATAAAAACAGAATAATCATTGGCAATAAATTATGGTAGCACATAGGCTTTGTCAAAGATTGGAGCTCTATAAGCGGGTATAGCCTTTATTATCCATCCATCCATCCATCCATCCATTCTCTATACTGCTTCTTCCTCACTGGGGTTGAGACTTCTATTTGTTCACTTTCTCAAGCCATGAGATGTGTAGGTTGAGTAGGTTGTCTTTTAAGACATACCTGATCCTCTCCAAGTGCAATGTATCCGGTAACTGACATAACCACAGTATGGTAGAGGGAACCAAAGTTCCTATCCATATAGTGGACAAATTCTTGCTGAGCTAAGGTGTTGTGGACACACCGAGGATGAACAGCCAGGGGTTTGGTTCCAGTGGATTATTAATAACTTCAGATATGATTTCACACACATCTTTCCAGAAGGAGGCAACCCTCGGTCATGAAACAAAGCTGTGGACGAGGTCCAATGTAGAGGCACTACATTTGTCACACACTCTCAAAAGAGATGTGTTGAAAATAACACAACGTGTTAATCTTTAACACACCTGTATGTCTAGTTAAGGACAATACATTCTGTGTTGTTTTCCACACAATCAGTGTTGATTTTTTTTTTTTTTTTTGCTTTTTTTTTTTACATATTTTATGTTGAAATCAATGCAAAATGTGTTATAAGTGATAACACATTTTTTTGTGTTATTTTTCAACACATTCATTCTAAGAGTGCAGATGGGTGATACATTCAGATATATACTGTGTAATTTTGTTTTGGATAAGTGAAGTCTGTAAATTACTTTATATTGTATAAGGCAGTGTCTACTGTTATTTGAGCAACTGTGCATCTGATAAAAGAGGTCTTTGCCATAAATCATTAGAAATCGACACATTTCGGCTTGCCAGCTCAATTAATATTTTTCAGAGGAAGGGGAGGCTTCTTTGAGTAAGATAATATATATAAAAATGATAAACTTGTTCTTATGTGGAGACAAAGAGAGACGATCGTTTATAACTGATTTGTAATCTATCTCAAATCCTGTCATGTATTTTCGAGCGTAGTCCCTAATTTGAAGGTATCTAAAAAAAAAATTGCTCGCTGGGAGATTGTATCTCCTTTGTTGTTGCGCAAAGGAGGCAAATCTGCCATCTAGGAATAGATCCTTAACAGTGCGGATCCCCAAATCACTCCACGTAGAAAATGTTGTATCAAGACTAGATGGTGGGAAGGTGGGATTATCAGCAATGGGTAAAAGAGGAGATAAGGATTTGAGGCCAAAGTGTAATTTAATTTGTTTCCATACTTTTAATAACTCATAGACTATAGGGTTCTGATTATATATAGATTTATCAACTGGCACGGGGGCTCGCAATATAGCACCTATGGAAAAAGCATGACAGTCCTCTTACTCTATCTTTTACCGTGTGGGTGGGGTATATGGAGGGTTCAACCAAAATGTGAAGGACCTGACAGCTGATGCCCAGTAGTAGAGAGTGAAACAAGTAAGGGCTAAGCCTCCATCTGACAGGGCGCTGAGGAGTGTATTTCACTCGGGCACCATTCAAATTTTATTTAAAACAAAAATGTCTCCCACATGAGATTATGAGGGGCTGAGCTGACAGCATTCACCACTTTCAAAAATACTTTAAGATCCTTTCCCCTCTTCCTGTCTGCCTGACCAGTGCCAGCTCACACTAGTGTGCTGTAAATGCCAGCACAGAACACACTGTAGGAGAGTTTAGGATAATGAAGAGGTCAGTGGGATGGGCTCTCACTGCTTGAGCCCAGAGCTTCCAGAGCTGCCGTCTCCCAATGGAGAATCCAGCAGGGTCCCTCTCGCTTCTTTTTACAGTTTTACCGGTCAATTCTTCTCCAGCTATACACTACCACTCCATGAATGTTTTTTTTTTCACAAATAATCTAAAAAAATTTGCTATGTTTCAACGATTCCTTCCAAAATCAAATTAATGTATTAACTGTTTATTAACCATGCAGTATCTGTGGTTACAATAATGACTTCAGCATGTGTGACAGTAATGTTGCTGTACCGGTCAGTCAATGGTGACATAAATGTACTTTTTACCGGTAAAGAGGGTTAAATCTCCAAGTTTCAAAAAAAGGCTTTGTTTAATAGGATACCGGAGGTAATATTCATTCCCTATGTGTGTGTGCAATGCATGTGTTTCATGATCGTTTAAATAAAATAGGATAATTTCACATGTCAAATTCCATTGCTTCCAACCCCTCTGTGCACAAGGACTTCAATTCCGCGCAAGAATCTCTTACATATGCGTTGATTGAATAATTGCTCGGAACGGAATCATAGAGGAACATAAATATGCCACTTAACTCACACCAAGAACGTGAGAGTTGACAGGTATGCGTTATTAATGAAAACTGGACACACCTGATCATGTTGAGAGTTTTTGGGTTTCTGCAATGGTAATTTAAATGAAAGATTGAAAACAGGTCAAGACCAGTCGTTAATTTTAGGGGATTGTTTGAGTGTCCCCTACTGCCAGTTCACGAGCCGCCACTGATACGTA
Source organism: Gymnothorax reevesii (assembly GCA_029721435.1). Lineage (NCBI taxonomy): Eukaryota > Metazoa > Chordata > Actinopteri > Anguilliformes > Muraenidae > Gymnothorax > Gymnothorax reevesii. The sequence goes on along the minus strand of CM056577.1, from coordinate 13,111,336 downwards.
TACACACAACCCCAATTTCAAAATAGTTCGGACAAAGGGTAAATTGTGAATAAAATCAAAACGCAGTGACTTTCAAATCACACCAGCCAGTATTATTTACAATAGAACAAAGATATCATAGCAAATGTTGAAAATGAGAAATTTTACAATTTTATCCACAAAATGAGCTCATTTTAGATTTGATGGCTGCTGCAGGTCTCAAAAAAGTTGGGACAGGGGCCTGTTTACCATGGTCTATCATGCCCTCTACTTTTTAACACAGTGTGGAGGCGTGTGGGCATTGAGGAGACAAATTTCTTGTGTTTAGCCATTGGAATTTGATCCCACTGTTGTTTAATACAGGCTTCCAACTGCTGGAGAGTTTTGGGTCTCCTTTGACGGACTTATCGTTTAATTATGCACCAAATGTTCTCAATCGGTGAAAGATCAGGACTGCAGGCATAATTTATTTTTTATATTTTATAATTTTTGCATTTTCTTTTCTTTTCAGTGCTTTGTGTCGAAGATCGTTTTGAGTTTTTAATTCATCATTTTTCCACAACGTGAAAATGTAACCGATAATTTTTCTATTGCAGACAAAACCAAATAGATTTCAAATGGAAAAGCACAACTTACCTTAAAGTATTGACGTCTTTGAATGTGCTGTCAGGATTTCACACTGTCTGATTCTCTCTCTTTCTTACTCTCCCTCTCTCTGTCACTCTCTCTCACTTTCTCTCCTTTAAACTCTCTTCAACATTATCTCAGAAAGACCTCTGCCATTACACACTGTCACTTGCATCATAAACCTGATCTGTGACAAAATGTAAATTAATGTTAATTATTAATTTGCATTCTTCACATGAAGCGGAACACCTGCCCAGTTTGTCGTTTCATACACAATACCGTTACTGTTCCCTGCGGTTTTGACCACTGTTGTGCGCTGCTCCAGTCTAAAATATGCAAAAAAATGAAAATACTCCAGGAAATTTGCAGGATAGAGGTCAAAGACTCTCAGTCAGTGCTTTGTTCTCTACTTTGTATACAGATATACAGAGATGCAAAACAAACCCTGAGTCATCTGCAAGACTGAAACGCATCATGTTCAGTCAGACACTCGGACAAAACAGGCTTGTATTGGGACGGTGGTTCGTGGTTAGAACTGTAGCCTCAATAATGTTTGGGGCTCAAAACCTGCTGGTCAGGACCTCTCTGCATGGAGTCTGCATGTATTCCCTGCGCATACATGGGTTTTCTGCAGGTAAACTGGTTTATCCTTTACCCCAAAATACATGGTCTACAGCAGGGGTCCTCAGTCTTACCCAGAAAGAGCTGGTGTGGGTGCAGGCCTTCTCCTCCCAGGTAAATGGTGCATCTGTACCCAGCCAAAGCACATGATGGAAAAGAAAATGGGACTCACGAGACCAAGTGATCTTCTTCAACTGCCATGGGCTCCTACGTAGTTAACTTTGTTCATACCTTTAACATATTTAAAAACCTCAATCAGATCACCCCCAAGTCTCCTTTTCTTAAGACTGAAGAGATTAAGGATCTCTAGCCTGTTCTCATAGCTTTCATCTCTTTTACCTGCAATTAACTCTGTGGCTCTTTGTCTGAACTTTTATAGAACCTCTATCTCTCTTAAAGTATGGTCCCCAGAAATGTACACAATTCTCTGGATGTGGTGTGATGAATGTGTTGTACAATAGGAGTATAACCTCCCTGGATTTATTCTCAATACTTTTGGTTATCTATCCCAGCATACAGTTGGCCTTTTTAACAGCTTAGGCACAGTGGCTAGAACCTGTAACAGTTTGGTCAACTATCATTCCCAGATCCCAGATCTGGAGCACATTCTAGTTTTAATCCTCCTATGAAGTAACCCCGGCTCATGCTGTTGTGGAAAATCTCTAAAATTGATTTGAAATTATTAGAGCAGAGGGAGGCTTCCAAGATGATTACAGACTTTCCAATGAGAGATGAAGCCAAGCTTTCCTTTGTGCAAAACAAAACAGATAATTTTTTCTCCCATTCAATACTTATAGCCGAGGAAAATCACATCACAAGAGAACACAAACAATGCTTACGATAGATTTGCGTCATGCTCATGATAACAGGTAATTTCCAGACGCTCAGTGGAAGTTAGGGAGTCAGATTACTCCACTGAATTAAAATTAACTTACAGAAGTATCCTGACCTAGGACTGGAATTAAGGGTGCATAGGGGGTAAATAATATGAAAAAAATAACAATTTTTCATAATATGAGACTAAGTAAAGAAGAGGAGGCTCTTCAGAAAGAGGGCAAAACATATGGCGAAGGGGAATTTTAGAGGGTAAATGGTTGTCATTCTGTGTTCTTTTGCCTTGGTGGCCCTTCCTGAGAAATGACATTTTTGCCCCTTTGAACCCAGATTTCTCCCTAACTAATCATCAGAACATCATGAAATTTTCACCAGTTTTTCTGTATAATTTGTATAAGAGTTTAACAGCGAGATTTCTCAAGTGTATAGCCTATGATATGTGGTGTCAAATCCACCGAAAAAAAAAATAAATCCCTTTTTCACATTCCAGGTGAAAAAGGGCCCAAAATGTTTTTCTCCCCTGAAAGAAATTAAATCCAGGGATTTTAAGCTGTTTTGCTATGTCAAAAGCTTCAAATAATACAAATTGCACCATGCTAACATGTATATTTACCAAGAAATCTGGGAAAAACTCTAGCTAGTGAAAATTCATCATGGCCGCCATTGCCATGGCAACGGGCAAATTTACATAAATGATCTATTTTCCATTCTTACCCAGAGGATGTATATACTTGACTGGTAAATTAATTGTGTCTATTTGGATTAATGCTTTAAAAGTTGTCATTTACCCCCGATGCCCCCTTAAGTCCCTTTTTGATTCAGACTAATTTCGTGTTCTCAGTTTGGCATGGCAAAATAAAGAGATGGTGTGCCGGAACAGGATAAATTGTTCGCATCGGTTCAACATTCTGCATACGTGACATACTGTATCTTACAAGAATTCTGCAAGAACAACATACACTCAACAAAATATAAACGCAACACTTTTGTTTTTGCTCCCATTTGTCATGAGAAGGACTCAAAGATCTAAAATTCATTCCAGATACACAATATTACCATTTCTCTCAAACATTGTTCACAAATTTGTCTAAATGTGTGATAGTGAGCACTTTTGCTTTGCTGAGACAATCCATCCCACCTCGCAGGTGTGCCACATCAAGATGCTCATCAGACACCATGATTAGTGCACAGGTGTACCTTATACTGCCCACAATAAAAGGCCACTCTGAAATGTGCAGTTTTGTCTCACAGCAAAATGCCACAGATGGTGCAAGCATTGAGGGAGCGTGCAATTGGCATGCTGACAGCAGGAATGTCAACCAGATCTGTTGCTCGGGCATTGAATGTTCATTTCTCCACCATAAGCCGTCTCCAAAGGCGTTTCAGAGAATATGGCAGTACATCCAACCGGCCTCACAACCGCAGACCACGTGTAACCACACCAGGCCAGGACCTCCACATCCAGCAGGTTCACCTCCAAGATCGTCTGAGACCAGCTACTCAGACAGCTGCTGAAACAATTGGTCTGCATAACCAAAGAATTTCTGCACAAACTGTCAGAAACCGTCTCAGGGAAGCTCAACTGCATGCTCGTCGTCCTCATCGGGGTCTTAACCTGACTCCAGATCGTCGCCGTAACAGACTTGAGTGGGCAAATGCTCACATTCAATGGCGTCTGGCACGTTGGAGAGGTGTTGTCTTCACGGATGAATCTCGGTTTACATTGTTCAGGGCAGATGGCAGACAGCGTGTGTGGCGTCGTGTGGGTGAGCGCTTTGCTGATGTCAATGTTGTGGATCGAGTGGCCCATGGTGGTGATGGGGTTATGGTATGGGCAGGCATCTGTTATGGACGAAGAACACAGGTGCATTTTATTGATGGCATTTTGAATGCACAGAGATACCGTGATGAGATCCTGAGGCCCATTGTTGTGCCATACACCCATGAACATCACCTCATGTTTCAGCAAGATAATGCACGGCCCCATGTTGCAAGGATCTGTACACAATTCTTGGAAGCTGACAATGTCCCAGTTCTTGCATGGCCAGCATACTCACCGGACATGTCACCCATTGAGCATGTTTCGGATGTGCTTGACCGGCGTATATGACAGCGCGTACCAGTTCCCACTAATATCCAGCAACTTCGCACAGCCATTGAAGAGGAGTGGACCAACATTCCACTGGCCACAATTGACAATCTGATAAACTCTATGCGAAGAAGAAGTGTTGCACTGCATGAGGCAAATGGTGGTCACACCAGATACTGACTGGTTCTGAGTCCCCACACCCCAATAAAGCAAAAACTGCACATTTCAGGGTGGCCTTTTATTGTGGACAGTCTAAGGTACACCTGTGCACTAATCATGTTGTCTGATGGGCATCTTGATGTGGCACACCTGTGAGGTGGGATGGATTGTCTCAGCAAAGCAAAAGTGCTCACTATCACACATTTAGACAGATTTGTGAACAATGTTTGAGAGAAATGGTAATATTGTGTATCTGGAATGAATTTTAGATCTTTGAGTCCATCTCATGACAAATGGGAGCAAAAACAAAAGTGTTGCGTTTATATTTTTGTTGAGTGTATGTATTTTGACATGTCACTTTCAATTACTTGATTCTCTAACACAGGTCATCCTTTAGGACAGGGCTCCAGTCCTGCTAAGTGAGGCAGTTTTCTATCTAGGGCGTCACATCAGTAAATATCACAGACACACTAGTTCGGCCCTCCCTGAGAAGTTGACCAAAAACCATCTCCAAGTGCATCCACATTCAAGTGTCTTCTCATACCAAGGCAGGCTTATAATTTCAGGGGGAAGGAAAAAAAATTCAAGCTTCTCTTAAAGGCTAATATCTATTCCAACACTCTTCTTGTTGAACTGCTGCAGTCAGAGCAACAGCTGGAGAACCAAACTCGTGCACGAGCTGTCATCAAGCTCTAATTATCAGTTCTTATTTTACATGCCCTCTTGAAAACATTGAACAGTTGCGTCAGACAAAGAGCAAAGTAATGAGGCATTATCGAATACATTTGCTTTTGTTTTCGCTTTATTTGGCAAGAAAAAAAATGTGCACTTTTCAATTGGTGTCTATGGAGCTGCTGCGTCTTTCGCCACAAAAATTGCCTCCAGTGGGAAAAGCAGAAGCTAACATGCTAACTTTTTTTTTTAATGAACATATTAACAGACATGGGTACAAGCAAAACTGTCAATGCCACGGATGTAAAAGAAGGAAATATTATAAAAACTAAGTACATTAAAAATAAAAAGTGTCGATACATACATCATGGCATATGAGTACAAAAAAGCACAAATATTAATTCTTACGAAATTGACCAATACAGAGTTTGTTTTCATTGCTTTCTTGTTCTGAAGTTCTTCGATTGTGGTGCCAAATTGTTCCAGTTCTAGTAGAAAATGTTGAAAGTTGGGTTTGGAGTCTGACCAGCTCTTTTTACCTTCGCCAGCGACTTCGCTGACGAAGGTAATGTTTTGATCCCCGTGTATTTATTTGTTTGTGTGTCTGTCTGTCTGTGTGTATGTATGTGTATCGAATAACTCAAAAAGTACCAAACGGAATTTCATTAAATTTGGTGGGTTGATTTGGCATGACCTGAGGATCAATCGATTAGATTTTGGGAGTGATCGGGTCAAAGGTCAAGGTCAAGGCCACGAAAAGGTCAAAACCGACTTTCGGCCATATCTCGGTCAATTTTTATCTGATCGGCATGAAACCAACGCCAAAATGTGCAGAATTATATACCCGATCCTGTGATGTGAAACACGGCACAATGGGGTCAATACCCTTCTTAGCGGTTGGGGGTCAAAGGTCAGGGGGGTCATTACCTTTCGAACTTAAAGGCGTATTGATGTAAAAAAAATATATCGTACTCTTGTCATTCATCGATCATTTAAAAAAATAAAAATTGGTCCTCAGAGCTATGTGGCGAGGGATTCAGTGGCGTCGGCGAAGGTATGCGCTCTACTGAGTGCCCGTTCTAGTTTGTTTGTGTGTCTGTCTGTGTGTATGTATGTGTATCGAATAACTCAAAAAGTACCATACGGAATTTCATAAAATTTGGTGGGTTGATTTGGCATGACCTGAGGATCAATCGATTAGATTTTGGGAGTGATCGGGTCAAAGGTCAAGGTCAAGGCCACGAAAAGGTCAAAACCGACTTTCGGCCATATCTCGGTCAATTTTTATCCGATCGGCATGAAACATCGCCAGTGGCGAGGGATTCAGTGGCGTCGGCGAAGGTATGCGCTCTACCGAGTGCCCGTTCTAGTTATGTATATGGAATTTTCCTAAAAATAAAATTAGTTGCACAAAAAAAAAAAAATCTTTTTCTTTCATGTTGTCTTTTAAATTACATTAAAATGTCTTTCTCTTCAAGCTGAATTGTTTGTTTGGTTTTCCTTGTAATGTAATTCTGAACATCCACCCAAAATATTCTGGTATACATGCACTGATGAAACAAATGACAAATTGTTTCCTCTTCAACTCCGCAGAAAATACAAGAATATTCAATACCAATATTAAATCTATGTAATATTTTCTTTGCTGGATATACTTAAAGCATAATTTTCAAAGAAACCTCCTTTACTGTAAAGAGATAATTTGGTTAGTCGGTGATAAATTTTCTTCCAGTCAATTTCTCCATGAAGCGAAATCCAAAAAAATTTTGCTGAGGGCACTGTTACTGTTAGCATAAGATTTCTGATGTATTTATTTGAACACACAGTAATGCCTTTTTCCCTAGGAAAAATACCACTGCTAACTGGATTGATCAATGAAACATCAATTACTGCTCCTGTAAGAAGCTGCAACACAAAACCTTTGTACAGCATCAAAAACAACTGCATACTCTTTTGGTGTAATTGGCAAGCTAAACTTAGTGAGAAGTTAATCATATATTAGTAAATTACCCTCAGCATTTTCAAGTTGTTTCACAAATATAATTCTATTATCAAACCATTTAAAAAAACTGATTATTTTTACATGGAAAATATTTGTTATTCCAAATGTAATAATTAGTTGGTGAGAAATTATGTTTGTATTTCAGTTTCCAAGCCAGCAAGGCCTGCTTATGAAAATTGGCAAATTTAACAGGTAATTTATCAATTTTATAATCACAAAAAGCAGAAATTCTATAGCACCAATTAAATTGAATATATATTTTGGAAAAGTATTCTGAATATTGTCTTTTTCTTTAATTAAATTACTTAACCATTTTAATTTAAAAGTATTATTTAAGGTTTCAAAGCTTAAGACCTACAGACCACCATCTCTATAGTGTTACATAAAACATCTTTCTTTAAGTATTGACATCTGTTCCTCCAAATGAAATAAAAAAGAATCTTATCCAACTCCTTACATACCACAGTATATATAACAATGACAAAGTGACATATACAGATCAGGAAATCCTTTCAGCCTTTGATAATAAGATTCTATCAATCAGTGAGAGATCTATCATCAACCACAAATTGAATTTACTCTTTATTTGTTTCACTATATGATTGAAGTTTAAGTTACTGCGAAGTTTTTCATTCTTATCAACAATGATACCCAAATATGTAACTGTTTTTAACTGGGATGCCATTAATTTCAGATAGATTACATTCCTTTAATGTTCATAACACAGACTTGTTCAGGTTCATTTTTAAACCAGAAACATTAGAGAATTCTTCAATACAACCAACAGCTTAAATCACCACATGCTTATTAGACAAAAATCATCAGCAAGTTGAGATAGCTTGAATTCTTTTCCTAGACTAATGATGCTTTGAAACAAACCTTTTTTTTAATATGTATTGCCATAATTTGTGTTGCTAAGAGAAATAAAAGGGGACTTGCTGGACACCCTTGTCTTATTCCGCGGCAGACATTAAATCTAGAAGTGGTACCATGAGCTGTTTAAACAGAAATATTGCAATCATTGTATATATTTTGACTGCCCTCAGAAATTGATCCCCAAAACCAAAACATTTAAAAACCTTGAACATAAATTGGTGAATTACAGTGTCAAATGCTTTGTAAAAACCAATAAATAAAATAAAACTGTCATCTAATATGAGATCATTGTAATCAACCATATCCAAAATGAGACGTATGTTATATATTCCTTCCAGTCATAAAACCAGATTGTTCTTCATCAACAATATCTTCAAGTCCTAATTTTAGTCTTTTCACAAAAATCATTGCAAATAACTTTGCATCATTATTTAACAAGCTAATTGGTCTCAAATTCTCAATACTCAATTCATCCTTTTTTGGCTTTGGGATCAATTTAATTAGGCTTTGTCAAAGAGTTGGTGGAAATTATCCTTTTTCTATGGCTTCTTCAAATACAGCAACCAGAGATGGGGTCAATGGCTTTGTAAAGATTTTATAAAATTTCCCAATCAATCCATTATTCCCAGGAGATTTGTTATTTTTAAGGGAGCTAATACATTGTTGAACCTCAGTGAAAGTAATTTTTGGTCACACATAGATTTAAAACTATCATCAATACTTTTAATGTCCTTTGCCTTATTTTTGAGAAACAAATCCATATCATCTACATTTTCATTATCAGTAGTGTATACATTTTGGTAGAAATTAGTCACATACCGAGAAATGTCTTCACAGATTTGATCATTAATCTTAAGTTTTGAAAGGGAGGTTAACACAAAATTCCTTTTTTCCAAATTAAAAAAGTATTTGGTGAATGTTTCCCCTTGTTCTAACCACTTCCTTCTAGACTGAACAAAGGCACCTTTGGCTTTTTCTTCATATATTTCATCCAATACTTGTTGTAAAGATGAGAGTTCCTCCATTCTTCTCCAGTTAACATTAGTCTGTGAGATAATCCTATTATTTTGTAATTATTTGAGATTATTTTTCTCAATTTGCTTCAGCAATTCTTTTTCCTAAGGATATAGCAAAATTTCTAATGTCATATTTCAACAATTCCCAGCATTTACCAAAGTTATTCAGTAAATTTGCTTGCCTCCAGTATTTTTCAATAATGTTTAGGGTTTCATTTTTAAATTGTGTATTTTGCAATAATGTTTTATTTAATTTCCAATCATCTCTACTGGTGTTATACCTAATGGACACTACAGTATAATAACCCTAATTGTAACAGCCCAATGATCTGTAAAGACTGATGGCTCTATTAGTGCTGAATCTATCTTCTCCTCAATGTCTGATGAAATCAACCAAAAATCTATTCAAGATTTTTGTGATCTGTTCTTATTACTCCAGGTATATTCTCTTCGATTTGGATTTTAATGTCTCCAGACATCAATAAGATCCATTCTACCATATACGTTACTTAATTCATTTATAACTCTCTTTGCGGGGCCATCTATCAATAGTTTCATCCATAACAGGATTAATATCTCCTCCCCATAGAACCTTTGCTGAGGGAAATTTTAGTAGAAACTGATAAATTTTGTTTACAATTGTAGAAAAAATTATTGTATTATTTTGTTTATTATTGGAGGCATAGATATTTATAATGATAAACTGAAAGTGGCCAATATCTACAAGAAGAATTATCCATCTGATCTACCATTTGCTGTGTGACAAATATGACCTTTAAATTTTCCCTGTAAAATAGCGACCCCTGCAGACTGTTACTACCAAAGGAAAACCAAACATTATTTCCCCACTGACACCTCCAAAATGACACGACCGTTTCTGAGGCTCTTGGACAAAATAAAAATCAGCACCTGATTGGATTCTTTGAAATATGTCCTCTGACACAAGCATTTCAACAGAATTGATACTATCGCTCTACTTGATTTTTCTTTGTGCTGCCATTTTGACAATATAATAATTTTTTTAATGTTTATTTCTCCTGCTCTCAAGGTGCTACCAATGCCCCACTCAGTACCCTTAAGTGAGGTATTACCCTGTGCTGTTTTTCAGGTGCCATCTACTGATTCCCAACAACATACTGGAGGACTGACTGAAAGGTTTATTAGAATATGGCCTTTGAAGTTAACTGCAATGAAGGGAGACCATCTTAGCAATTAAGCTTTACCCTTGCTTCCCATTTTAATTTGAGCTGTTATAACAGCTCAAAAAATAAGGGGAACACTTAAACAACACAATATAACTCCAAGTCAATCACACTTCTGTGAAATCAAACTGTCCACTTAGGAAGCAACACTGATTGACAATCAATTTCACATGCTGTTGTGCCAATGGAATAGACAACAGATGGAAATTATAGGCAATAAGCAAGACACTCCCAATAAAGGAGTGGTTCTGCAGGTGGTGACCACAGACCACCTCTCAGCTCCTGTGCTTTCTGGCTGATGTTTTGGTCACTTTTGAATGCTGGCGGTGCTTTCACACTCGTGGTAGCAAGAGACAAACTCTACAACCCACACAAGTGGTTCAGGTAGTGCAGCTCATCCAGGATGGCACATCAATGCAAGCTGTGGCAAGAAGGTTTGCTGTGTCTGTCAGTGTAGTGTCCAGAGCACGGAGGCGCAACCAGGAGACAGGCCAGTACGTCAGGAGACGTGGAGGAGGCTGTAGGAGGGCAACAACCCAGCAGCAGGACCGCTACCTCCGCCTTTGTGCAAGGAGGAACAGGAGGAGCACTGCCAGAGCCCTGCAAAATGACCTCCAGCAGGCCACAAATGTGCATGTGTCTGCTCAAACGGTCAGAAACCGACTCCATGAGGATGGTATGAGGGCCCGACGTCCACAGGTGGGGGTTATGCTTACAGCCCAACATCATGCAGGACGTTTGGCATTTGCCAGAGAACACCAAGATTGGCAAATTTGCCACTGGCGCCCTGTGCTCTTCACAGATGAAAGCAGGTTCACACTGAGCACATGTGACAGAGGTGACAGGGTCTGGAGACGCCGTGGAGAACTTTCTGCTGCCTGCAACATGCTCCAGCATGACCGCTTTGGCAGTGGGTCAGTAATGGTGTGGGGTGGCATTTCTTTGGAGGGCCACACAGCCCTCCATGCGCTCGCCAGAGGTTGCCTGACTGCCATTAGGTACCGAGATGAGATCCTCAGACCCCTTGTGAGACCATATGCTGATGCGTTTGGCCCTGGGTTCCTCCTAATGCAAGACAATGCTAGACCTCATGTGCCTAGATTGTGTCAGCAGTTCCTGCAAGACGAAAGCATTGATGCCATGGACTGGCCCGCCGGGTCCCCAGACCTGAATCCAATCGAGCACATCTGGGACATCATGTCTTGCTCCATCCACCAACGCCGCATTGCACCACAGACTGTCCAGGAGGTGGTGGATGCTTTAGTCCAGGTCTGGGAGGAGATCCCTCAGGAGACCATCCGCCAACTCATCAGGAGCATGCCTAGGTGTTGTAGGGAGGTCATACAGGCATGTAGAGGCCACACACACTACTGAGCCTCATTTTGACTTGTTTTAAGGACATTACATCGAAGTTGGATCAGCCTGTAGTGTTTTTTTTCCACTTTAATTTTGAGTGTCACCAAATCCAAACCTCCATGGGTTAAATGATTTCCATTGATAAGTCACACAAAAATCATGTCAGCACATTCAACTATGTAAAGAAAAAAGTAATAAGAATATTTCATTCAGATCTAGGATGTGTTTAGTGTTCCCTTTATTTTTTTTGAGCAGAGTGTTTAGTGAGTTACTAGCAGAGACCTGAAACTTGGCCTAATTCTTCATGACATGTACCTCTTACCCAGTAGAAAGAGTCCGCCTGCCTGCTTTCCACCACTGCAGACACTTAAGGTAGAAAATGTGCCAGGGTCTGATGATAAACCAGCACTTCAGTGTCCTTCAGTCTCCAAAGACTCTTTGCTGCTCTGTATTCCTGTTCTACACTCAATCCATTTGTATTCTTGAGCCCCACATGATAAATTGAGTAAACTCTGTACCTTTACAATAAAACGCACTGGGATCCCTGCTTTTATAAACCAGAGGAGAGGACATCTGCATAGTTTTCAATTGTTAAATGAATTAAATGTAAATAAACATTAGTGTTGTAAATGGTTTGGTGTTGGCTATTATATGCAAAATGTAGTCAATCACCAGAAGGAAGGTGGCTGTGGTATGACAGAAGGTGGCCTCTTTATGATCTAGTTAGAGACGCTACTTTGCTTTAAGTCTTCATGATTTTTACAAAGTTTTGTTGTTGGGGTTTTTTTTTTTTTTTCTATGCTGTGGAAAATTGTTTTTATTTTGATTTCTTGGGCATTATGTATCTTCTGTTAAGGGTGGACCCCAGGCAGAGTAGTTGCTGCCCTGGGTAATGGCTTATGGGGACCCTAATAAACTAAACCGAACTCCAGTTTTGTGTCACTCGTCTCTTTCCTTGGTTTACAAGGGAGTTTTTCATTACCAGGGCCTCCTGTAACCTAAGTTACTACTTTAACCATGAAGTTCATGTGAGCAACGAAAACCTCCAAGATCTGTAACTGCTTGGCATGGGGCAATCTGAAGATGATCATTTACTCAAGAAAGATATTGTGCATTTTGCATCCAAACTACAGAATTTAAATGGCCCTCCTATGGAGACAATGATGTAGAACTAACGCATACTGCAGATGGGAGGGGAACATGACTGCATGCCTTGTGTATTTCAACTAGCAGAAATAATCAATGACCACCTTTTATCCTCTTACATCTGTTTTTGTCGGATGCAGAATATTATGGGATTGCATGTATAATTCAAGAATGATGTGACATTTGCCTGCCCGTGCCAATTATTTGTTCATCTCGATGATACTGCCAAGATTTTTGGTTTTCCGCTTACTCAATATCCCTCCAATAAACATTTTACCCCATCTACCCTGCACGATGGCCCCTCTCAGTTAAATGGACAGACATTTATGAGAGTAGAATATCACAACAGTCAATGACTTTACATCAGGATCTGCCTCTTTCTAAAATCAAGCTTTAAAGAATAAAGGGCCAAACATAGTAAGTGCAGTGAGAAGGCAAAAGAAAAACAAAAATGGAATTTGAATAAGATGCAGACTGATGCATCACTGTCTCAGCCAAGCAACATAATGTCAGCATGGATGAATCAACCAGAAAGTGTTTTACGTCTTTAAAAGACTTGACAGTTACACTGGGTGGTTAAGGAAGGCAGAGAATTATTAATTGACAACTGAATATTTGAAGACAGGATGCGAGTGGGAAATCATACGCCAACAACATTGTGAGACGACGCTGAAAATGACATGCTGTCCAGCTTCATGAGTTTTATTCCAGTGGACACATCACCATAATGACACTGAGTTTCAAAGAGAATGAAATTGTCTTCATAAAAAAGCACTGACAGGAGAAGCATCCTGCCTGATTATGAGAGTCGTTATTATACGTCACCATTGAGGTTATTCTAGAATAAACTTGGAAGATGTACAAAGTGATGTAGAGCAAAGCTGTATGTAACACATGGGAATATTTGCCAGGGGTAGATATGAATTGAATAAAAATGCACACAACTGAAGAAAATAAACCATAAAAAGAGGGATATGGATGTTCACTCATGCATACTTCAGTCAATTCTTTAATAGGTTTAATTTACTAATATCAAGCGTAAATCTCTTCCTTCATTCTCAACGTATTTTCCTACACAATGGAAAATATATGGCGGGTAAACAGGTAAAAGAACTAACAAAAATCTATGAATTAAGTACTGCACTACATTTGTTCTTCCATTAGGTGGCGCTATCAGCAGCACTTATCACCTGTCACAAACACAAATCCTCTCTTGCCCTGTGCCGTTCTCTTTGTTCGCTTATAACTTCTGCAGCCGAGCGCAGCACCTCTCCAGGGTCTGCCGAGATGCGCAGATTTTTGGTTGCACCTTCGTGACATATTTCCTGTCGAAGGTCACGCAGCCGGGGTGCTCGAAAGATTTTCTGCAAGATCCTGCAGCCATCGCGGGGTTTGAAGGGCTTATCGCGCAACTTCGGCAAGATTCTCGCGTAATTCTTCGAGAATCTCGCGAAGCCGGCTTGCTTGCAGACGCGCTCGAAGACACCCGTAGACAGGGAGCCCAGGGGGGTCAGCATCGCTGGAAAGTTACCAATTCTAATCCCGATCAGTGTTGGACATGGGTCCCAATAGGATTTGGACTTCTGCAGGGCTCCAGCCGGTGGGTGTAGTAATGAGGGGTAAAATGTGACACACCTAACCCAGCTAGATCAGCTCATTGAGTTACAGGATGAAACCTGGTGTAAAATGTTTAGCAAACCCCCCCTGTTTCAGGAATGGCCACTGCCAGAAATTTTCTGCGGTGGGGTACCCCTGACAGGGGCCCCCAAATGGGCCACACCCAAAATTGAGCTGGATCAGCTCAGTGAGTTACAGGGTAAACCCTGGTGCAGCCCTCCGCCCAGAAACACTCTGTGGCACGATGTGCTTTGTTCCTACATCCTAAATAGACTGTCAGTGATGACACAAGCTAATTCTTTGGAAATGTTAGCAAAGCTGTGGATTTAGGCTTGTGCTTGGATCTTTTGTACACACTGACATTGTTTCATAAGCGATACCTGATGATGTAAATGTTTTAAGATACATGTAAAGTATGCATTAAGTACAATTATAAATGCAAATATTGTATCCTAGAAGCAATGATATAAACACGAACTTGGCTAAAGTATTTTAATTATGAACCAGTATATCCATGGAATACAGTGGGCAATTGTTCTTTACCATTACTGATGCTCATGGTCAGTGTACTAGGACAAGGCATCTTTGCTTCAACAGGCCAAACACCTGGTTCAGCTCAAAACAAACATGTTTATGTATGGGATTAGAAAATAGGAAATACTGCAGGGTTTGAAACACTTTTTCATGAATCCCTCCTCCGGAGACCGATGTATCCAGTAGAAGGAACCATCCAGTCCTGTTCCATTCAAAATAATTCCCATTGACCATGTCCTTACCTTATTTAAATCCTGTAAATGTAACTGAGCACTTCAAGGCCAGTTTAGCGAGTTTTTTTTTTTTTTCCGCTCTAAATCGTGTCTAATTCAGCCACGTAATGGGCGCAACGTAGACAGGATGCAACCGAGCCTGCTGATACGCATGGGCTTGTATGCTCTGTGTTTGTCCAATCAATGTGTTTCGCTCACTGTATAATGTATAAACACTCGGGAATTGGATAAGAAATGAGCCAATCAATTCATTGTTACCGGAGAAATTTCAGGACAGCATTAAGTGTAATTGTGCAGTTACGAAGAAGAGCTTGAGTGTATATTCGAGTGATTGGCTATCAACACCAGTACTCGGGAGGATATAAGGAAGTGCTGCATTTGTCGATGAAGGAATCTACACGTAAATCCACGGTAGGGAACGACGCATTTTTTTTTAAAGAGATTACTGTAATTGACAGTAGAATGTGAGAGAATCAATACCATGTAGAATTTTTTGATTCAGAAAACTGAGTTTTCTGAACCATTAATTGGAATACCGTTGGCTCACTGTAGCTAAAGTGGTTGCTACACAGGACAACGATTTTTTCTGTCGCAACAGATCATTTTTTTAGACTGCTGGATCAATACTATGGGCAAGGATATTGACCAATTTGCACATCAGGCTTAGCTGAGGAGTTTAATTCATACAACTCCTGGAAAACAGGGATTGGAGGGAACTTCTCCATACTCTCAATCGTGTTTCAGCTCTGCCTGCCTGTGAATATTCAATAACTGATCCGGGGGTGCCATCTGGTGGTCGAGTACTGTAACTACGTCCTTAAATTAGCAGTTCTATAGACGCGAGCGTCTACATCTGCAGAAAGGGGTTAAGTTCTGTGCCTGGCCTAGCCATGTTGATTGATTTTCGTGTTAAGTGACCACTGCCTGTTTTCTGACCATTCTTAGTATTGTGCATTGTGTTTTGATATTTTAGAAATCCTGGTTTATTATTTTTCATTGTCTTTGCCATGTTCCTAGATCCCTTGCCATGCTTATTTTCTGCCATCCCTTGCTTTACACTTCCTTTACCCAGTCTTGTCTCATGTAGGTCTTTGCTCACGGTCCCATGTCTTGCGTGCCATTCATTCGGGTGATTTATTCGTTTCTGGGTTTCAACCTTCTTTCATTATCTCGTGTTCTTCCTTCCTCTCTCTTTTGCTATCTGCTAACACATACAAACAGTTTGTTGTTTTCGCTTAATTAATAACCCACATTAACATTGTATATCTTTACTAACTAACTAACATGCACTCGGGATTGTATAGCTGCACATACTAATTGACTAACGATCTCTCAGCAGTCGCCCAATTCTATCTCTGCCTCCTTGCCTATCCCTAATTATCTCTGCTACAAATTTCTGGGGATTTCCACCAATACTTTGTGCTTTCCTTTCTTTAATCTATACACTTTAGTACTCCTTAACCGGAGCTGTTGTTCTGTACATAGGTTTGTCTTGTGAATCCTGTCTGCGTTTTGGCTTTTGCCATATTCATGTAATTAGATTATTCCTCATGTGTCACTCCTGATTATTGTATCATTGATTGCACCTGTTTCTCCCTGGTCATGTGTTCGCCCCGAATGTGTATTTGAGATGTCTGTTTATGCTCTTCCTTTGTCAGATCGTTCTTCCTAGTTTCCTGTGCCATGTTTGTTTTCCGCCTTGATTCTTAGTGATTTATCTTTCTGACTGGACCGCCTGACTACGAGCTTTGCCTATTCCCTGTATTGTACCGCATTCTTGTTTATCGACCTCTTTTTGCCTGACTATGATTTTTGTGATTGGTGCCCTGTGTATGACTCTGGATTTCGCCCATTGGACTCTGATTTTGGATTGCTGACTTTGTACTGCTGCCAGCTCTGTTGGAGGGTTTCCCCCTTCAGAAATAAAGCCTACTTTTTGCATTCATCTGGTTTCGCTATTAGTTCATTTCGTAAATCACAACAGCACTTATATTTTTTAAGAAATTTTAGGTTCATAATATGTTTTGTAAAAAGATAGTTCATTAAATGTGAACATTTTCAGAATGTACTTGCACTTCTTTGTGCGAAAAAAGGGAAAGATTCGGAGTTGTCATAATTTATAGGTTATTACGCTTTGATTTTACTGGTCCGGCCCACTTGAGATCAAATTGGGCTGTATGTGGTCCCTGAACTAAAATGAGTTTGACACCTCTGGTCTATGGTACGCAGTAACGTTTACAATATCCAGAGGTCACAGTGAATAGTTTACACTTTGTTTGAATCTTTACTTTGGCACTTGTTCTGTTACCAAGCCTCGTTCACTCATAGTTTGGTGAAATGTTTCGCACTTTATAAGTTAGGCAAATAAATCTGCTCAAGATGGACAAAATGAATATTGATGTTGATTATTTTGTAACCACAATGTTTCACAGTGTTTTGGTATTGCAAATCATTTCATAAGAGAATTCTTGCTTCATTATTACATATATTTGCTTTATAACTGGTCATTTTAGGTTTTTTTAATGCCTGTGGAAAATCAACTTTCAAGCCGCGGAATCAAGAATTGCTCTCCGCAGAATCAGGAATGTTCTCCGTGGAATCAACACTTTTTGTCCGCAGATTCCAGGGGGGACTATTTACCATAGATTAATTGTACAAGAATGAATTTCACACTTGATTAGTAAGACAAGTACACCTAATCCCAGTATAATTGTATCCCCCGAACAAGTTCGGAGGATACTATGGATTTAGCCTCGTCACGCGTCCGCGTCCACCGCGTCCGCAGAGATTTTCTTGTGAACGCTCTACAGCCCGCATAAGTGCACCGATTCTTTTCAAATTTTGCGGGGACGTGTATTATGGTAAGTTCACGACACCTATTGATTTTGGGTACTCTGGGACCATCTGGGCCCAACTGGGGGGCCTTCGGGGGATACACGTACTCGGTTGCCAAGTGCTCTAGTTAGAAAGATGCATTCAACCACAATTTTACCCAGATAATTGGGTAACCAATCAAGAATGCATGCACATGATTAATGAAGGCTGGGGGTGTCCCAGGCAGCATATTTTGAGTCAGCCTTCACTAGTTTTTGTGGTGTCTCTTATACTTTTTCATTATAAAAGGCCAAAAAAAAACCCCAAAATTGTCTAATTTGACATTTTAAGGCCATTAACTCCTACAAAGACGCATTGTATAATTTCAATCATAGGACGATTATTGTAGAGTTTCATCTGCTGATCATTTTGAGGTAACGGTTTTTTCCTTAGCTGCATTAGTTCCAGAGATATAGCTGAAAATAGGTGGTTTTACCCCAATGTTCTATTTTTAGTGACAGCGGCCCAGTTATTCAGACAGCAGGTATAATCGACGCAAATTTAAAGCAGACGTCCTAAGGAAGCTTGAGGCTAATTTTAGTCTGGATCTGTTGAGCAGTTTCAGAGGAGAAGATTTTTGTAAAATGTTAACGACAGACGACGACAGACGCCAAGTGACGGCATTAGCTCACGTGGACCTTTTGGTTCAGGTGAGCTAAAAAAAAAAAAGTTGACTAAAATGATAGAAAAAAATAAATAAATCCCTGAGAGTAGAGCTGCACCTGACCGGGACTCATCTCCAATGCCTCCGGATCGCAGGCACTTTGTCCTGGGGTTTCATGAGTCGTTGCTGCACTGCATGTCCGGCATCAGGATTCTAAGAGAAAAAATGAAGCACAGAAATCAGCCACATGATCAGACCACAGAGGCACCAGTCTTAATTCTAGGATTTCCCGAGGGCACAGTGTTCGGGTATGAAAAAGGGCACAGCAGTGGCGTCGAGCGAGGGGTTGTCCTGAAAGGGAGCCCACAGGTCGTAACAAGCAAGCTACAGCCAGCCAGGAAAGGGCAGTTCATTTGTAGAGGTAACTTGGACGCCTTCATTCCTAACACCTGTCACTTTCCTTGCTCTGTGGATGTAACCCTACCTGCCTTCTGCAGATTTCAAATGACTTAAAAAAAGCTTTTAATTCTTTCATATTGACAAATTACAGTAACAAGAGAAATACAGCTCCGCTCTGAAAGCTAAACAAATAATTTCCAAAAAGCATCAAATTTACCCCAAACAATCCCCCCCCCCATGGGAGGTCAGCTTTATTAATTATATAGAAAAAAAAAGGATGAACCTAATCAAGGGGGTTGAAACAAAAACAAACAACAACAGAAAACAATCCCCGAACTGTAGGTTACCCCAAACAATCCCAATGAAATACAGAACACTCGTTTCCCAGTGAAATTTCAGTAATCTACTGGTCTACCTGAAATACAGCTGTCATCTATACCTTACTGCACAGTCATACAGTAACTGAATTCAACAGTTTAATTAATGTTTTTTCTACTTGTAATTTTAACTGTACGTAGAGTCCTGTGGTCATTTAACTGTGGTTGAACAGTTATAGGGATATTTCGAGATTTTGCCAAATTGGCTTATTGCCATAATTGCCATAGTTACATGAGTAGGAACATTACCTGTAGTTATCTGTGGGGGGGGGATGCGAGCTGCTAAGCGAACATAACGAAAATGAACGGTACAGGTCCCTTCCTCCTTTAACTCCCTTAAAAACTCATCAAATACGCAATCCAGCAACTCCAAAACGCTCTCTTGAACTGGAACTACATTCCAGACATACCGGCTGGGTGGAATGATTTCAAAAGTGTATATTCACTGCAACTACTCGCAACATCTGAGGTGCGCACTGCGAACTGTGTTAATCTGCCCGGCGGATGAGTTTTGAAGGGGGTTTTTGAAGGAGGGAGGGACCTGTACCGTTCACTTTCGTTATGTTCGCTGAGCAGCTCGCATCCCCCCCCCAATCTCAAAACAACGGGCACAGATAACTAAAAGTAATCCACCTACTCATATGACCATAGGGATTATGGCAATAGGCCAATTTGCCAAAATGTTGAAATATCCCTTTAACATACAAGGAACCTCTGTCAAAAATTGATTGTAAAATTACAGTTAAAATAACTGGCTATGAAGGTGCCAGTTGAAAACAGTGTGTAGCGCATGAGGTTTGAACTTGATCACAGATGTGAAAGGATCCATTCCCATTAAAATCCAGTCAGACAAGGCACTCTCCAACCTGGTCACATTTCACCTCACAACATCTGGATGATCAGAGATCATTGTGCGTGTTTCGGGAGAGGCCAGTGGCAAACTTGCGACTCCCTAAACCACATAACAATGGGAGAGGTTCGCATTCTGTGATGCGAATCCACCTAATCTGATCACTGCAGACAATCCCATCTCGTGCCGGTTATCACTGACCCGAACAAGAATATAGCCCCAAAATGTCACCTGACGAGCCTAACTGGCAGACAGGCCTATGAAGCATGATGCAAGGGCAGATTAACCTTGAAATGGGTCTAAATCTCTTTTTGCGACAAAATTTTGATTGCATGCCACAGTTGGTTTCGGCAGACTTCTCGCCAAACAATCGCTATTTGCGTTATTAAAATCTCATCATTCAAGTTATCATCCAAGATCAACACTTTTGCTGATTTATTGTCCCGACCGGGAAAATTCAGATGGAACGACATTCCTTTTTCGCCGATTTTTCCACCTGCGGAAGTCTTCTTTTACGAGTTGGCATGATCATCTGATGATTGTTATGCTAATAACATGAATACTACGGCCAAATTCCGGAAAACAAGAGAAGCGCCACTCCTATGTGCGGCGGAAAATCGAACTAAAATCAATCTGAATGCCTGTGGATGGCGTGACGTTTGTTACCTCTGTGGTGATGCCGTTTCTGCGTGGCGGGTTACGCTTCTTGTTTATTTCATCAAGTGCAGATTTCTCTGCGCGCTGGACCTGCTCGAGCAGCTTTTCCTTCCGGTGAGCAGCCCTACGCTGCTCTGCAGCCTGTCTCTGAAACAACAGAGTATGTATCGTAAGCAATGTGACGTACAGTAACCTCCCAAACACAACTTCATGTGCACCAACAATCTGCTGAAGCTTACGCTTATAGTGCTATCTGGTGATGCACAGCCTCACAATGATGTAAGGTAATAAGCCCAAGATGAGAGCCCATTCAAGCTGACAGTACTGACCTGGGGACAGGTTTAGGTCATGAGTTTCACAGGGGTAGGTATGGAGTCTGACATATGTAGCTCCATCATTTTTGCAAGCATATGTGCCTTACAAAATGACTGTAAAAGTGCTGAAGACTGTATATTGTGACAGGTGAGGAGCTCACCTGTCTCTCCCTCCTGTCCTGTTCCTCCCTCAGTCGTTGTTCTCTGTTCCACTCGTGCTGAACCTCTGACTGTATTAAGCGCAGCTGTTTGCGCTTCTTTACTTTACAGCCCTGCAGTTCCTGCAGCCACACAGAAGGAGGCAGTGAACAAGCGTACAGAGCAAAGTGTGTTACAGCACACACACACACACACACACACACACCACAGGATACACACGCACAGGCTGTCATCGCAACACAAACATACACACACATACGGAGACAAACTCACCACAGCACACACACAAACACCACAGTACACACACATACGTGTGCGCGCGCATGGACAGACAGACACACACACACACACACACCACAGGATACACACGCACAGGCTGTCATCGCAACACAAACATACACACACATACGGAGACAAACTCACCACAGCGCACACACAAACACCACAGTACACACACATACGTGCGCACGCGCATGGACAGACAGACACACACACACACAGATACACACAACAGAGGGGACACATGCACAGGCTGTCATCACAAAGCATACACACACCACAGAACACACACAAACACACACAACAAAGGCACGCGCACACACACACACGCACGCACACACACAAACTCTCACTTCAGCGCACGCACAAACACCACAGTGCTCACACACTCACATGCACACAAACGCACGCACATACACAGACACACACTCGTGCACGCGCACACACACACACAAACACACACACACACGCACACACACACACACACACACACACAGTAAAGTGCATTATTTGTCCCAGATCTGATGGCAATTCTTACCAACTCTAATTCTTCATCGTCAAAGTCGATCCCTCTCCACCTTTCAAGAACAGAAAAAGTACAGATTTAGTCACTTTTTATTGATTACTTTTAAACAACTTCAAAAGGGTTGCACTTAGAAATGTGCAACCTATCAAAAAAAAAAACAATATACTGTTAGAGGTATGTGCCACGAATTGAATTTGCCATACTGGCAGAGGAAACATTTTAACTTGACTTTGCAGCATGAGTGCAAAACATTTAGCCTTTTAAACATGTCCAGGCATTAAGGAGGGCTGATTGACCCAAGTCTACTATGAAATCAGCTCAAGCCGGTTGACTGATTTCAACCTTGCCTAATCAATCTCGCACCCAAATTCTTATTACACCTTAAATTCCAAATCTGACAAAATGTGTTAAATGTAAATAAAAACAGTGACCAGTACTTTTCAAATTCCTTTTAGCCTGCATTCAATTGAACAGATGTAAAAAACAAAATGAGTAGTGTGTAGTCGACAACTTCATCATGGATGGACAATAGCTATTTTGAAATGCCTCATAAAGCAACTGCTGGTAAACAGTTTGGGTGTCCATTGTCATATTCTTTTCATTTTCTTTTATAGTCACAAGAACGGTGCCGCTATACAACGGCAACATGGACACGCACTGCTCTTGAATCGGTAAAAGAGGATTTACAAATAATTTAACTTTGCTTTTGTCAGCAGTTTACACACTATCCCAGTTCTTTTGGAACTGAGGTTGTAGATGGTGGTCGTACTTATGAAGCAAGTTCTGTTGAAATTAGGAGAAAAAGTATATCCCGTGATATATTGAGTATCTTACACAAATGTCATATGAAAGTCATGAAACAAGTTGAGTGAATTTTGCATTTGTTGTGAGCTTTAGCAAGCAACAAACCCAAATTTACTCAATGAGTTTAATAACTTTCAAATGACAGATCCAAGAGTATAAGATTATGTTTATCACATAAATTAATTGCATAATTTAAATAGAAAACTATTGTTATTTCCGTAAGCATCCATTGTTTGTTAGCACTGTGCTAACTCCATCACTCTGCTAACCGTCAGCGCTAACAGCGCTAAGCCAAACTGATTTGACGACGTTACTCTCAGTATTCAGTTTGGCTAAATATTAACAGCGTGACATAATGCAGTGCCCACGGGCTCAGCCAATGAAATCTTCGTAAAAATGACATTTCCCATATCAAAAATATGTAATCGGCTAGGGCTGGGGGAAAAGAACTACAGTTATGTGATAAATATTGTTATAATCTAAAAGTTTGAAATACATACATTTTTGTCCCTCTCATCCAGACTAAGTGACAGCACACAGTATTTGTGTGTTGAGGACTAGCATTAGCATAACAGAACAGTATGGTGAATCTTAGAATTACCTTAGCATCAGTATGGAGAGGAATTGGACTGGTATCGCGTGTAAGTATGGTCAGATTTGGGGTTGGCATAACATATAAAGTCAGGATTAGAGTTACCGTAGCATGTTAGTATAGACAGATCTGAGGTAAGCATAGCACGTTTGCATGGTCAAAGTTAGTCTCATCAGAATGATGCGGGTTAGTGCAAGCGGGTTGCGTACCGCATTCTTTCTGCTTTCAGGACCGGCCGCAAATACTCCACGTACTGATCCAGCATCTGTTCCCTCAGTTCGGCCAGGGTCATCTCCTGCCCCTCCTGCTGCTGCTCCAAAAACTGCCTCATCTTCATTCTCTGGAGCAGACACACAGTGTGTCCCAAAAAAAAGGAAACCAAGAGTAAATCGGCAATTCTAAAACAATTGCTTAACATTCTTTAATTAAAAATTGCATTCGGTATTACATAACTATGTCTTCTATCCAATGATGTCAGATGAGTGGAGGTTGTGCCACCCACACAACTGAACAACAATGACACTTTTGGAGTAATTCAGCAACCACTTTGCACCAGATTACGTAAAATGATGATCAGTTTCACCATTTCATTGTCAGGGCTATTTGAGCCTTAGGTTGTGTAATGTGTACTGCTTTAAATGTAAACCCTACTAGCTGCATGATAGATGTGCGCAAATCGTGCAGCTGACAACGGAACAAGTTCTGACAACGATGCCTGATTAATTTGTTTTTTTTTTGTATGATGTGAAAAAGTACAGAGTTGTGTAA
This sequence comes from Gymnothorax reevesii, assembly GCA_029721435.1. Lineage (NCBI taxonomy): Eukaryota > Metazoa > Chordata > Actinopteri > Anguilliformes > Muraenidae > Gymnothorax > Gymnothorax reevesii. The sequence goes on along the minus strand of CM056577.1, from coordinate 13,087,170 downwards.
TAAATATTGCTAATTAGTTTATTGATACTAAGTTTCAACAGAATACTTCTCATTTTATTCAGTTTTCAGGCATCGTTGTCAGAACATCGTGAATCACTGAGCACAGCGGCTCTCACCTCCATCTCTTTGTGATGTCGCTCGGTGATGTCCCTCCCCGACCGCAGATACCACTGGTCTTTTCTGTCCTCCCTCAAGGTGCACTTCACCTGTAGGGGAAACAGACAGTAAATATAATTATGATGCTCTTACAAAATTGCTCTCATGGTACTGTAAGGTCACTAGTAGCCTGGTCAGGCTCATAGTGCTGTAAAGTCATGAACAGCCTGGACAGACAGAGTTAAGGTACACGCAGCCTGGTGAGACTCATAGTGCCGTAACAGCATGATTAGGCTAATGCAAGGTCAGGGTCATAGTACTTTAAGGTTATCAGCAGCATGGTTGGGCTAATGGAACTGTAAGGTCATCAGCAGCGTGGTTAGGATAATAGTGCTGAAAAGTTCGCACCCTGAATGAAGGCCCAGTGCTGTAACGCGTTGGCTGCAATTATTATTCAGCCATGTTCTAATGGGGTCTGTGCTTACTATGAAATTAAATCCTGGCGGCGCCACTGGTCAGGGTCATCGTCATGTTGTTGTGTTCTGGCCTTTGGCCAGGACAGCATTTATGGTTTTAACAGTTTCATGTTCAAGATGTCATAGTTCATAGTTCAAGTTCATGTTCATAGTCACAGTTTTAACAGTTTCTTGATTCAGGTTTTTGCATTTCATGTTTCACATTTATAGTCCAGGTTTTTACTTTTCCATGTTTTTGTTTTCGCCAGGTCTGCCAAGCCACTCCACCGCTTGTCTGCGTTCCGCCCCGTGCCTTCGTTGTTGCACATTTCTGAGCTATGGTTGGCTTTGGTATTTCCCCTTCCTTCCGTGCTGTGCTGATTCGGGGCTGTCTAAGCTTAATTGGCAATTAACTGTTTTTAAGTTACTAACATTTACTAACAGTCACTGGGTGGTGTAATTCTTAGATAGGCACATTACTAATATTACTAATTTAGACAGGGTGTTTATTGTCATGATTCCTGCTTTACTATTTCAAGTCTTGCTGTGCTTTTCTGTTCTGAACATTCATGCTGCTTTCAAACTGCATACTTAATTGGTACTTAAGCTGAGCACGCTCATTCTCTTAATGAGAAAGTCTTGTCATCCAATCTCTGTCCATGTCTTGATCTTGCCATGCCTCTTGTTCCTCCTCCTCCAGGTGTTGCCCCTCATGTGTCCCTGATTTCCTAGCCTTTATCTGGATGCGGTGGAAGTTGGCTGGCAGACAGTGTCTCGCTCATGTTCATGCTTCAAGTTCTTGTTCCTAAGTCTCGCTCACAGTCATTTTGTATTTAACCTTCTGCATTCTTAGTCTTGTGATTCATTTCTGTTCTTGTTCATCTCCCTGGAGTTTCCAGTGGCTTTTGTTTTTTTTTTTTTTGTCGTTTTCTGATCAGAGCTGACTGTGAAGCTCACCTTAGTTTGTATTTTGCAACCCTTTGGGCCGAGTTTTTTGTTTGGTTTCAATATATTCCCTTTCCCTTCCACCTCGCATTTGGTGTCTTCCTGATCTCGCATCAGATGTACGCTTATTAGCAGCATGGCAAGGCTAATAGTGCTTTAAGGTCATTAGTCGCAAGGTTAGGGTAACACTGCGGTACGGTTATAAGCAGCATGGTTCACCCAATAGTGCTACTATGTTATTAGCAGCATAGTCAGGGTCTTAGAGCTGTAACTGGTGTTCTGACAAATTTTGCTACCTTGTCAAAAAATGCTACCTTCATGCAAAGCTATTGTAAAGTTTTTGTTTTTGCCTTGATATTGCAATATGAATCAGTTTACAGTATTTACTTTGTTAGCTTTTTATAACATACGCATATTTTGTAACGAGTTGAATAACGTTAAGTCTGTTTGAAGATATATGCCCATTTTTGCCATTATCATCTAATTTCTGCATTTTCAGGAAACCCCAGCATGTACATGCAAATATATGTACGCTTACAGGTCGAAATGCACCCTGAAAATGAATCTTAAGTATCTTCAAAAATAATAAAATAAGAGTGAGGAAAGAGCCCGAGATTTTAGATTTGCGCAAGCGCAGAACTGCGAGGTAGCATATTTAGATGGGTAGCAAAATTTGTCAGAACACCGGCTGTAACGTCATTAGCAGCATGGCTCGGCTAATAATGCAATAATGGTTATAAGGCGGCCTGAGCCCTCACAGTATACAGCCTAGGCTTTGAGATGCACCCATTAACTTTCGCTGTGCGTCGCCATTTTGATTACAGACCGAGCGCTCGCCTCCGTACAGAATCAACGCGAGACAGTCGCGCGGGCGCCTGCGGTTCTGAACACGCCTCTGGTTCTGCTCATTCTGCGGATTCTGCTACAAGGTTATGAGCAGCCTGTCCAGGCGTATAATGCTGGGAGGTCATTTGCGGTTCATAGTACTGTAAGGTGATGAAGAGCCTGAATCTTGCCTTATTGTCAGCAGCGATTTCCTGAGTTTTCTTCTCCTCAATATCCGCCTTATCCTTGCGGAAGTAGTAGTTTCGGAGATGACGATCATGCAGTGGGGTGCAAGTTGGTCTCTTAATGTGCTTGGGTGGGGTCGTCAAGTCGAAAGGGCCCGTTCTCAGGTACATCTGAAAGCAATACAGTTTTTCAGATTGTAGAGAAGAAGAAGAAAAAAACTACAGATAACATCGATGAAGTCATATCTAGCAGGGACGGTAAATGTTTTAATACGAATTAGTTCTTGTATTCATGGATACATATTGTAGGTTAGTTCTTCTGTTCCTTGAGCGGCATTGAATTGATTAATGAAAACGAAACATAGTAAAACCACTCACTTCTGCTAATTCTCACGAAAATATCAATTTGTCGCTGATGATACGGTATGTTATCATGGCTGAATTACATTTTGGCAGTTAGCAACTTCGCTAATGAAAACGGAATACAGAGGTGCGTCCTGGCTGCTCACCTGCTCCCCGAGTTTGGAAACGGAGATCACGGATTTCTTCGCCTTCTGCGTCATTTTGCCCTCTCGTGGTCTCACTAGCTTTAGCTTTAGATCAGTAAACAGTTGCGCTTCTTTTGTATAGCTTTGCTTACCAGCTATACCCGCTCTAACTGATAGACGCGCTACTGCTGCTTATATATAATGCGTTTGAATAAACACGTCATAAAGGTTCAATGCAATGACACCGAATTAAGGGTCCTATGACGCTATCAGAAATTCTACCATTCATTCCAGCGAATTATGCATTCTGATTGGTAAACACCAAATATCTATTCCCCGGTAAAGTACCTCGCACTGGGTCTAGAAGACCTCGTCATGATCACGCCCGCAAAATAAGGCTACAGTTTGCGTACAGTCTTACTCGCTAGCGAGCTAGTTTCGCTACCCAGCTGGCGATAGTATAGGTAACGCGCCAATGTATTTAGCTACATAGCCAACTGGAATTGCGAGCTAAAAAGGGCGCAGTTCTCTTTCTATGCGTACACTGTCGTGCTCGTTAGCGAGCTAGTTGGCTTCCTGGCAAAGTGACATCGGACTGTCATAGCTAGCACGCCAATATTTTTGTAGAGGTGCTGACGAGTCATGGTAAAATGGAAATAAGCCTACCGTTTTTTTTCCGAGCACTCGGTAGCCTATTTATCGTAGGCTAGATACCTGGCAATTTACATTTGAATGAAATTGCCAGGTATCCACCCTACGATAAATGCCTCAAGTTCAAAAAAGAAAAAAAATTGTAGGTTTATCTCCTAAATGACGCATGGAACAATCAGGAGCCATTTCTGTTTTCCATGCTTGCCCTAGGCCCTGGGCGATTACCGTTATGATGATCATGAGATGAAATTTATGGCGCGCTTATAGGGATAGTCCACCCAAAAACTGTAACTTGCATATCAATTTCTCACCATTAGATGTCTTAAATGGACAAGGTTGTTTTTCGCCTGGCACAACTTTATGACCACTGGAGAGCTGGATGCAAATGGGGTCACCCAGTCGCAACGGCAAAACTCCACAAAACGTCTGTTGACATTTGCACAACGCCCAGCAAACATGCCCTTTTGGGGCCCGTGTGGGGCCACTGCGGGCAACCCACTGTGGGCCCCGATACCGTCGTGAAATGCGGGGCACGTGCGGGCCCCACACTAAGGGGCCTATGTGGGACCCATTGTGTGCCCGCAGAATTCCCATAGTATATGCCCACTTTGGGCTAATTGTGGGCTGCCCACACAAAGCAGAGTAGGCCCCCAGTGGGCCCCATTGTGGGCCCACTGAATGCCCATAATATGCTCACACTTTGAACTGGGTATTAGGCTTTCCTGATGTGGGCCCACAGTGCGCCCTCGTGGGGCACACACTCAACCTACACTTTGGACTGGGTATGGGCTTTCCTGATGAGGGCCCATTGTGGGCCTGCACTGCGCGCCAGTGGGGCTTCCACTCAACGCACACTTTGGACTGGGTAGGGGCATTCCTGATGTGAGCCCGCAGTGCGCCCCAGTGGGGCCCACACTCGACCCACACTTTGGACTGGGCAGGGGCTTTCCTGGTGTGGGCCCATCGTTGGCCTGCTGTCTGCCCCACTGGCTCTACAACCACATTGTGACAAATCAGTAATTCAATTAAAGTTAATCTCCTCTGGATGAATAAGCATTGGGGACATTTTCTTTTTTTTTTTGAAGTTCAAACATGATTATATCAAAGGGGATGATAAACTGAAACATGCAATTTTTTCATGAAAATGGTTTTATCGTCATAGGGAGTGAAAAACGTAAAAACCTTATGAAACTGCAAAAAATTTTTCAAACATGACTTTCACAAACATGCCTCCCTAGGGCCCATGTGGGGCCACTGCAGGAAATTTCTTCAGCCTTTTTTTCCTTCCTCCAGCCCTGTCCCTCGCATTCCGGAGCCGAGTTCTAATGGCACCCTCAATCTTGGATGCTGTGGCTGGGCTGCTTTTTTTCACAGCATCTAAAAGGGGAAGAAAACAACAATTGAAATGTAAATGAAAAAAACTAAGGATTATGCAGCAAGTAGTTCCAACCAAGCAATCTGATTGGTCAACAAGACATTTAGAATGTGATCATATCAGTATAACAGCACACCTTCCTCACCTCAAAAACAACACTCCACCATCAGCACAGCAACAATGTCGCACTTGCCTAGGCTGGAGAAAACCCTTTATATGTTTGAGGTTTGGACACGGAGAAGTGTTTTGACTGCATTTGGAACAATGGATTATTTTATAAGCTTATTCGTAAAATTCTGGTTGAACACTGGCTATTTCTGAATCGCTGGTATGGGAGTCTGGATACCATTGTTAGGTGGAATGACTCCTGTAGCCCTGCCTTTTCAGTCATGCATGGCACCCAGCAGTGGAGCCTTTTGCTGGCAATCCTTTTCGGTATTTTTGTAAATGAAGACCTGGGTACAAGAAGTACTTAAGTCACATTTTCCAAAAAATGAGCTGACACTACGACCATAAAGTAGAGTGTCATGTGCATCATTTAAAGCCAAAAATTTCCAAATTTAAGCACTCAAGTCCTCAATACTGATATGCGGCCTTCCCTGAATCTACTGAATTTTTGTGCGAGAAATACTCAAGTCTTTGCAGAAGTACTCAAGTCCTTGACATCATTAGGAACAAGTGCCTAAGTCCATGACTGTCCAATCAGCTGCTCGTATGTGTCATGTGACAAGCGTAGCAAAAATGAATGTTTTGGCAATCAGAAAATGATTGAAACGGCATTTGTGGTAAAAGTACCGAAGTCCATGCATTTTATGGTAAGAAGTACCAAAGTCCGAAACTTATCTTCTTGTTTTTATTATAATAAAGCATTATTTTTCCACAAAAACGTGTTTGTCTACTTTGTATAACCCCTGGGACAAGCAGCAGGTGCCACTGAATGTTATCTCTTTAAAAAAGTATCTGCAGCATGTTTTCAAAACTTTTACCCTTAATATCACAACAGTGTTTGGTGACTAAAGTATTTCTTGCACCCAGGTCTTCAAATGACCTTATGGAATTGGAACAATCCGATTTGGCTGGGGTTAGAATTGGAAACCACAGGTTTACCCTCTTTGCATATGCGGAGAATATTACCCTCCTAAAGCTTGATTTATGGTTCTGCGTAAAACCGATGCCGTCAAGACGCAGGGCCTCTGCAGCAACGTGAACCCCCACCGCGCAGCCTCTGTGTCGCCTGCCGTGTACCTCAAAAATTTTCTAACTGCACGTCAAAGCAAGGCAGACCGCAAGGGCACTGATAGATCTATAGACATTAAGAGAGGCTAGATTGGACCCTCCCCCTTTTTTCACGGCAGACTTGGCGGCCATCTTAAAGCGATCCACCGCCCAAACGCAGAGTAGGACTCGGTGACAATAATAAATCACTGTCGTTGCAAAATACCTCAACATTGTGCAGCCTATGGCTGTAAAAACCGGCGAACTGCCCAATCCAGACAACAGGGAATTACCTTTCATAGGTATGACACATGTTTAGTTTAATTTGGTCTTTTAATAATAATAAGTTTCATAATCTTCATATATGGCCATGAGAAACTGAAATTGATAACAAATGGACTGACAGGCATCTTAAAATTTGCCACTTCTAATGGTAAAGTATGCATCTGAGAGGAAAAAACATGCTTCTAGCGAGAATTTTAACCCGGGTCTAAAAGTAGCTAATAAGTCTTGTGTGATAACAACTATACCACCACAAGGTCAAAATATTCAAGGGGAATAGATATTTGTTTTCGAAAGCTTGTATTGGTTATACAATAATGCACAGCAAATCACGGGGTCGACTGCGGCAAGATGGCCGCTGCCGTCGGACGTCAGTCTACTAGGTTTCCACCGTAAGGCGTCCAGTCTACTTATGTATGTCTGTGGATTGATCCACTCTACTATCAGTTCTGGCGCTTCGCTTTACCAGTTTTTGTTCGTAGCAGTTTGGCGGTGAATTGCTTCGCGGCACAGCACAACACAAACAACCTCGACGCAGAACTTCGAAAAGTCTACAACGTTGTCGAGGCGATGCCATGCTGTTTGCATGGAGTTGACACAGAACCGTAAATCCAGCTTTAGTCTTGGCGTCACAGGGCTGCAGAAGCTGGTTGACATTTGTGATGCATATGCTAAAGCCTGGCGCTTTAATTTTAGGGCCAAAAATATAACTGTATGATAGTTGAAAAAATATCTTTCAGTCCGAGCCTCATTGGTCCCTTAGGGGAATAACATTTGGTAATTTTGATTCTATGGAAATCCTTGGTTGTCATCATGAGTAGTAAGGGTAGTTCTTTGGAGCATGCGGAGAAACAGTCCAGAATTTGTAGAAAGTCATATAAAAGTTTATCTCAGTGTGGTATGTGTTACCTAGGGCTTTGCTCTGAGGCTAAAGTTGGAATGTGGAATGCGGTATGTGCATCATCTTTGTCCTATGCCTTTGGCTGTGTGCATCTATCTGCAAGAGATCGTAAAGACCTTGATTCCCTGCAGCGCACTTTGGTAAAAAAAGAGCCTATGGCTTCAGCAAATTTGACTGTCACCCCGCATTACTCCGGGCCCTCGATGTCCGCTCTGTGTCAGGGACCATGAAGTTAACAAGAGCAACGCAAAGGGTGGCATATGTCCCCGCCTGTATGTTAATCTAGGGCGTATCAAGATCACCACTGTGCCGGCCATATTAGATATCGCACGACGCTGGTTTTCGAAAGGAACCTTCCTCCAGCCACCCCCAATACACCACCAGGAAACGGCATCAATCCGACAAGGTGTTCTTTAGTTGTTGGGCGGAAACGAAAATCAAGATGGCTGCTGTGGCGGCAATATTAGATATCGCACGACGCTGGTTTTCGAAAGGAACCTTCCTCCAGCCACAACCAATAAACGACCAGGAAAAGGGCATAAATCCGCCGAGGTGTTCTTTAGTTGTTGGGCAGAAACAAAAATCAAGATGGCTGCAGTGGCGGCCATGTTGAATATCGCACGATGCTGGTTTTCGAAAAGAACCTTCCTCTAGCCACCACCAATACGCCACCGTGAAATGGCATCAATCGGATGAGGGATTCTATAGTTATCCCACAGAAACGAAAAGTTTACGGACGACGGACGGACATGGTGTCGACATAATGCCCCCTTCCTCTTTCGAGGGCGGGGGCATAAAAACTGCATCTCTCTGGCACAGAAATAATGAAATTGTCGATTGTCCTGTACGTGACCTGGCAGCCGAGATGCTCGGACACCGTGTCACAGGGTCAAGTACAGACAGGCTGAGGAGTTTTGGCCTCTCTTCTGTGGCAGTGGCTTTGAGCATGTTGGTTGCCATGTCGGTCAAACCTGAATACGGAGTGGCTGACTCCCTTAGGGGGCTATTGTTATGTAAAGATTTCACAAGACTGTGCTTTAAGGAATTCAAGCTTTCCAAACTCCTTGCGAAATAGTTTTAAGTTTGTACAAATTTTAATTCCGAGGTAATACCTGCCGATAGTCTATTATCTTATATTTCAATTGAATTTGGCTAATGTTTTATGCACCGTACTATTGTTTTATACTTTTAATGGAATTTGTCTAATGTTAATAAGACCGTTTTATGTATTTTGTGGTGGCCTATCCAACGTGACCCGAGCGCTCTGTCGTGTTGCAGCATTGGGCATGCCTAGAAGAGGGGTGGGGAATCGAGAATAGTGTCTGATTATATTAACGTACCATTGTGTGATATTATGTAGCATGTGTGCCATTGTGTAACATATTGAGTATTTTCTCCCTTGCGGAAGTATAAATAAATAAATAAATTAACACAAAAATTCATAATTCATAAAAGGTTTGTAATTTGGCTTTTACAATTAAATCCAAACTTTAGATTTTCTTCCCTTTATAAGGTCTTACACATAAACATACTGTACCTATGACTGCTCTCAGACCAGCATGTCCCCAAAAGCTGACTTTTGGTCAGAGCCCCGCCAGCACAATTGTTGGGCCAGTGGGGTGGTCATGATCCGAACAAGGATCCGCCTGGTGTTTGCTGATGGACTGTGACCCCCAATTGTTGCCAAATACTTTGCCTATGTTGAGAAAGTGCAGTACAATAAACTTTATTTAGTAAAATTTTAGTGTATTCAGAAGACAGCAACAAACTACAAACCCCCTGCTCCAATGAGGTTGGGACATTGTGTAAAACGTGAATAAAAACAGAATACAATGATTTGCAAATACTTTTTGACCTATATTCTATTGAGTACGCAACAAAGACAATATTTTAATGTTCACGCTGATGAACTCTATTGTTTTTTTTTTTTGGAAATATTCACTTATTTAAAGCTGGGACAGGGGCAGCAAAATACAGGGAAAGTTGATGAATGCTCAAAAAACACCTGTTTGGAACATTTCACAGGTGAACAGGTTAATTGAAAACAGGTGAGTGTCATGATTAGGTATACGAGGAACATCCCTGAAAGGCTCATACATTCACAAGCAAGGATGGGGTGAGGTTTACCACTTTGTGAACAACTGTGTGAGCAAATAGTCCAACAATTTTCAAATGTTTCTCAAGGTGCAATGGCAAGGAATTTAGGGATTTCGTCATCTACAGTCATAATATCATCAAAAGATTCACAGAATCCAGAGAAATCTCCATACGTAAGAGGCAAGAACATTTAATGCTCGTGACCATCGGTCCCTCAGGTGGCACTGCATTAAAAACTGATATCATTCTATAAAGGATAATACCACATGGGCTCAGGACCACTTAAGAAAACCATTTCAGTTAACATAGTTCCCGCTACATCTATAAGTGCAAGTTAAAACTCTACCAACTACACCCAGACATGCTGCCTACTTCTCTGGGCCCAAGCTCATCTGAAATGGACTTTCGCAAAGTGGAAAAGTGTGCTGTGGTCTGACGAGTTCGCATTTCAAATTGTTTTTAGAAATCATGGACGTCTTGTCCGCTGGGCTAAAGAGGAAATTTCTTTTCAACCAGGTTTTTTTTTTTTCACCCCAATGTTCAAAAGCCAGCATCTGTGATGGAATGGGAATGTGTTAGTGCCCATGGCAGGAGTAGCTTGCACATCTGTGAAGGCACCATTAATGCTGAAAGGTAGATACAGGTTTTGGAGCAATATATGCTGCCATCCAAGCGATGTCTTTTTCAGGGACATCCCTGTTTAATTTTAGCAAGACAATGCCAAGCCACATTCTGTATGTGTTACAGCAGCGTGGCTTCGTAGTTGAACAGTGGGGGTAGTAGACTGGCCTGCTTGCAGTCCAGACCTGTCTGGCATTGAAAATGTGTGGCGCATTATGAAGCGCAAAATACAACAACGGAGACCTTGGAGTGTTGAACAACTGAAGTCGTACATTAAGCAAGAATGGGAAAGAATTCCACCTGCAAAGCTTCTACAATTAATGTCCTCAGTTACCAAATGCTTATTGAGTGTTGTTCAAAGGGAAGGTGATGGAACACACTGGAAAACATGTCCCTGTCCTAGCTTTTTTGGAACATGTTCCAGGCATTCAAATTCAAAATGAGTGAATATTTCCAAAAAAACAATAACACTTATCAGTTTGAGCATTAAATATCTTGTCTTTGTACTGAAGTTAATTGAATAAAAGTAGAAAAGGATTTGCAAATCATTGTATTCTGTTTTAATTCCCATTGTACACAACATCCCAATTAATAGGAATTGGGGTTTGTATAATGGAAAATGTGATCATAGAATATAAGGAAACAAAATGTACCATGTCTTCATAGCAGGTCTCCTCCTTAAGTCTGCTTTCCACCATTTTGAGGTCCTGGAGGTTGCTCATTGGCAAATGTATGCCTTCTGGCAGGACGGCGGCTGGAGAGGTGCGATTTGTCAGTGATAACAAGATACGCTGATCACAGCCACCTCCTCTTTCAGATGTTCCAGCTGACTGATCATGAGCCGTTCTGTTGCTGTAGATAAATTAGTAAGTAATATTTTGCGATAAATAAAAGTCTACTATAACAGTAGTTAGCACAACAAGTACAACCGCAATTCCGAAATAGTTGGGACAAAGTGTAAATTGTGAATAAAATCAAAACGCAATGACTTTCAAGTCACATCAGCCAGTATTTTTTTCATAATAAAACAGAGATAACATATCAAATGTTGAATGGAACTATTGAATGTTTACCATGGTTTATCATCCCCTCTTCTTTCTAACACAGAGTGGAAACATCTGGGCATTGAGTTTTTTTAGTTTAGCCATTGGGATTTGATCTCACTCTTGTTTAATACAGGCTTCCAGCTGCTGGAGAGTTTTGGGTCTCCTTTGATGGACTTTTCGTATAATCATGCGCCAAATGTTCTCAATCCGTGAAAGATGAGGACTGCAGGCAGGCCAGTTGAGCACACTGACTCTTGCACTATGAAGCCATGCTGTTGTAATAGCTGTAGTATGTGGTTTTGCATTGTCCCACTGAAATACGCAAGGCCTTCCCTGGAATAGATGTCATCTGGAGGGGAGCAAATGTTGCTCTAAAACCTTTATATACCTTTCAGCATTCATGGTGCTTTTTTAAACATGCAGGTGTCCCACACCATATGCACTAATGCATCCCCATACCATCAGAGATGCTGGCTTTTCAACTAAAGTGAAACATGAAAGATTGAAGCAAATTCTGACGAGCCAGTGTGGAAGGGCCAGGTGGATCTGGTGTAGTTGAAGAAGATGGATGAGAAAGTAGAGATGGTGGGGAAGGTGGAGTCGGTGGAGACAGTGGAGCTGGTGGGGCTGATGGTGCTGGTGGGGATGGTTTGGATGGGTGCTCCTGAGGTTTTATGTTGTCTTACTCAGAATTACTCTCTGCGTACCGTGAGTTTGGTCTGGTGTAGAAAAGCATATGTTAAAAACAAATTCCACAATGATGAAACAATGAATAACAAAATATTGTAATTATGCAGGTTAGTCAGTCGTTTTAGGCAGTGAAATGTAACATTTACTTCAAATATAATTTTAACATGGGCAACTTGTACTTTTCTTGAGTATTTTCATTTCATGCCATCTAATCTGACTATACTGCTGAAAAAATACTTCATTACTCAGCTACTATGTGCAGCAAGCCGGTCAGTATTGGGGAAAAAAAAACCAAGAGAAAAAAATGACAGAGTGAATCTTTTAATGCCTCTATTACTGGTGATACCTGGGGCCGGAGGTATCATGTTTTCGGGATGTCTGTCCTATTCTTGTGAAAGTAATATCATATTATTAATATTAACATGTTAGTAATAACTGAAAAATCAAATGAGAGGTTCAGCGCTGTGTCCCTATTTCCAGTTTCCTGGAAGCTATTGAAGGAAATAGTTCTTTTTCTATTGATATTCCTACATTAATTTTCATTAAATATTTACAAAAATGCAATGAAGGCTTATTCTAAAAAACAGAAAGGTGTGGCTCACGAAGAGTGAATATTAGAATTATATAAGCTTAATGATACATCCCTTTGTCAAGTTTCCTGGGCGCTATTGAAACAAGTAATGATTTTTCAGTTATTATTAATATGTTAATATTAATTAAATAATTATAAAAATGCTAGAAAAGCATGTTCTGAAAAAATGAGAAGTGTGCCTCATGTGGAATCAATGGTAAAATTATATAATTTTTGTTCAACATTTCTGCATTGTTATGGCCCCAACTTGTTATTAGATTTACAACGCAACAGCAACAGCAAGGGATGACAGACACAGTTTAAAAAACCTCAACACATTTAATTAACAAACAAAGACTAAACTACTATTTACAACTACAGACCAAGATTGATTGGAAAACAAAAAAAAAACAGAAATATTTACAGTCCTTGTGGGTTTTCTGGTGATGTGCTGGGTGAGGAAAAGGCTCTTTTACAGGCAAACATCCACAAAAGAAACTTCACAGGTCTTGAACAGAAATGACAGGTCTGGTCACGTGTATCCTTCTTCTTGCAATTTCTCCTTCTACTTTACTGTCTCAATTCTTTTCCTTATATACTCTTTTGCAGACCCCACCCACATTTAGACCTCTTTTTTTTATTTTCTGGGACTTTCCCCAGACATGCCCAGGACATGTCTAAACCTAGCTCCAGTCTGAACTGAATAAAAAAAAGGTAAATACTGCCATCTAGTGGCCCATATTCACATTACAGCATCAAGTTATCCAGAAACTATTGAAAAAAAGTAATGCTTTTTCCAGTAATAGTAACATACTAATTTTCTATTAATATTCATTAAAATGCCAGGGATCAAATTCTGACCATAAGAGGAGATGTGCCAGATAAAGTGAATTTTAGAATAATTTGGATTTTGTTTCAAGTCTTCACATAAATTGCCTTGTAGCTATTGAAAAAAATTAATTTTAATACATTAATTTTAGTATAATATTTATAAAATGCAATTAAAAAAATATTCTGGAAAACAGAATGGTGTGCCTTATGTAGAATGATGACTAGAATTTTATAGGCTTTGTCTCGCATGCCTTTCTCAAGTGTACGGGGTGCTAATGAAAAAGTTTTGGCTGTTCCATTCATATTGATTTTATTTATTTTACATTTATTTTCATTGAATATTTAAAACATTTTTAAGAAAGCATATTCTGAAAGAATGCGAGGTGTGCCTCATGAGGAATGACTATTAGATTTATATAGCTTTAGCGCTGTGTGCCTATTTCCAGTTACTTGGAAGCTTTCCTGGAAGCTATTGACGGAAATAATACTTTTTCCAATCATATTACCACAATAAGTTTTGTGAAATATTAATAAAAATGCAATGAAATTGGCTAGAAATTGTGAGCAATAAACAACGTAAATTTACATGTCTTCATGCATCCTTTTATTTTCTGAGTACTTTTATTGAATTGTTAACTCTGAAGTAAGTGTCACTCATGGTACTCTGACAACATGCTTTCAACAATAATTCAGCTGTAAAAGGACAGTTATTTATTGATGCAGTGCTTATAATAATTCAAGAATATTATGTTGGATTTTAAAATTTGACTTGTTCTTACATTGTTGTATTATTATTCAAGTGAAAGACCTGAGTACTTCTTTTACCTGTGTTAGTTTTAAATAATCAATGCAAGAACTCACTGCCTTATCCTGATGAGCCTCCCCAGCCCGCTGTCACTTTCCGAACTCAGGTGAGACGTTCCCTCAGCCTTTTTTGCTTTTTTCCTTGCCTTTTCGTAATCAGCTGTAAAGAAAAAAAAAAAAAAAAAAAGAAAAGAAACATGCACCACTTCAATTTTTCAAATGTGATGAGCTGAACTCAAAATCATTCAGACAGTCGCTGATACTCTAAACCCAGGCTCAGAACTGATGGTGAAGCGCCGTGTTTTTAAGACGGTGCCCTTTCGCTTTGACCAGCAGTGGACTGTCCATTAAGGTCAACTTTTTGTCTGAACTTTAGCTTGACCATATAAGCACAAATGAATTGACACCTAATTTAACAAATGTGAGAGTTACAAATTGAGCCTGCAAGAAATGGCAAGGGCATTATTTCGGAAGTATATTATTATTTTTATTATTATGGAGATTGCATTAAAAGTTAACCAACAATATTTCCTAAATGACTTACATGTTTTGTAGAGTGAGCGCACTATATATGGTTCCCAGTCAGGTCCTGGTTTGTGATGCTGCAGCTGAGCTTTTTTAATGGAATTTGGAAATTTGAATGGAGGCCAATAGCAGACATCCTCCCCAACCATCCACGCACTGCTGACGACTTCGACCTCCCCCCGTCCCAAGAATTCCACGACATGGAAAAAAGGTGAGTCCATCTGTTGAAATGAAGAAAAGATAATGCATTATTAATTAAAATGAATATTATGGTACATTAATATGGTATATAATACGAATACAATTTATAATACTAATAAAATTATGGTACATTAAGAAATAAAAAAATTAAGAGTACAGAAACCTCTAAAAATACTGAAAAATACTAACTTGAGTTTGAAACCAGCATAGCTTGGCATCTTTAGTGGATATAGATGAGTCAAGTGAGAGATGAGGAAATGTTTTGTCAAATCAGTAGAAGTCACTTAGTACGTAGGTAAGTAAAGTCTGCATGTTTTTAAAACAAAGATAATGTAATGTTATCTATTCCACGCAGTCAGGTGAGGCGCAACTTATAATAGAGAGCCGAGGTTATGCTTAGTACTTCTAGTACCAGTACTTCTGTATTCATGGGGCTATACTTAGAAAAAAATTTTGATGGTGGTCAATGGCGAAAGAAACGTGAATTTTTGGTCCTTCGAATTTTTGTTCATTTTGGGGTCTGAATTTCACATATGATGTTTATCTGTTGAAAAGATGATTTTTCAAGTCAAGAAAGTCGTAGGTTGTCAAAGTTTTGAAGTTATATTTACTTGGTCTGAGACCACTAAATGAGCTACATCCACTACATCTCTCGTCTCGCTCAATATTCGGCACCTACCAACACCAACATGGCAGTCAGTCTGGCACACTTTGCCGCTTTCTTCTAGAACGAGTACAGGAGTATTACGGTAAAAGAGGTGAAAATCATTACTAGTTTGGCCATTTAGTGGTTATATACTTAACTCCAAAAGAAATGCAAGGGTGAGGTATGTACTGTATTTGCGGCTAATTGAAGAATCAATTGATTTTTATTGCTTTTCCAGTGAGACACGAGAGGAAATAAAGAAAAGCGCGTGGTATTGTAATGCTGACACGTGCCACGTGAATGCGACAAGCACTTCAGTAATAACAAATGAGCTGTTTGTGATGTGTACAGTGACACTTGACTTATTATTTTGTGTGTTGTCAATAGCCTACATAAAGCCAACCAAAAAAAAAAGAAAAATGCTACTGCATCAAGAAAATGGAACGGCTTGTGGCACAGGAGAGAGAAAAAGAGCCATTAGCACTTAATGGGCAGGTCTCAGCCGCCGAGAGGATGTGCGTCGTTTGCACTGTCACTACTCAACAATCTCAGCTGTCAATCCGAGAATGAAACGCGGGCACTGGCCCTGACTGAACCCGCTTAGGGCAGCCACAAGTGACTATGGTAGCTCAAGAGCACCACATCTGGTTACAGCCTGTTGGTGTAACAAAGTCAAAATAATAAAGTAGTGAGCCGATGGAGGAACAGATCAAAAATCAGTTCAGATTGTTCACACGGCTCCTACCTTACCAGGGTTTACTCATAACCTCTATCATAACAAATCACTGTAAATATCTCCTGTGCCACAACACAAAAGAAGCAAGATCTGGTATAATGCAGTACTATAATAAGAGGCCCTCAGAGGTGGCGTACTGGTGGGTAGGGTTTAATGAAGTGGATGAGGAGGGGGCTACATTGCTGCGGTCAATTTTGTTGTCCCTGTCCAGGACTGACTCTAATATAAATGCAGCAATGGCATTGCTGCCCAGCCAAATCCAAGTGGGAGCAGAACATATTTTGCCTTAATATCAGACAGCTTGTACACTTTGACAACAGCATCAAGCTCACAAGCTGTATGGATGCCTATATCTTGTGAGTTTATAGGTTCAGTGTATAGTGGGGATAGATCTACAAACTGTCTGAACAGGATGAACGTTTCCTCTGTGGTGGTGTCATGCAAAATATTCTCCACCAAACCGAGCTGTCCCCTGTCCATGACACAGTTGTCTCCAGTTTTGCATTTTATCATGTCATTTTCAATTGAGGCCTTCGTGTACTGCGTAGCTGTAGCAAGTTGTGGCCCTGTTGGCCCTTTTGAGTGCTTTCCTCCAATTTTTGGTTTATCTGCGTATGAAGTTGATTTTATGTGTTTGGACTGCCTCTCCACAACATTTGCAATTTGCTGCAGAATATGCTGAGGCTTTCGGACCTTTCTTTTTAGGTGGCCCAGAAGGTTTTCAAAGGGAAATGTGGACACACAGTCTAGTGGACCAAACCTCCTCACGTCTTCTGCCAGATGACACAAACAGTGAACGTTGTAAACAATCTCCTCAACACCATACAAGGTCCCGAACTCTTTGATGAAATACCTCATGAGTCTGCAAAATCGCAATAATGGTGACACAGCGTAGGAAAAAGCATCAGATAGATTCTGATGGACAATGTCATAAAGTTGGCATACAGTGGAGTTGGGAGGATTCCTTTGAGTGCCACTGGACCAGTGTAAAGAAGGAATTGCCTGTACTCGGTGGCTTTCCAGCGGTCTAACTCTGAAAGCGATCTTGGCTTTCTTGCAAATTCACAGGGTATGTATTGTGACATCCCTGAAAGTCTGTCTGAGATGGTATTAACATTAAGGGAGCACAATCTGTACTTCAGGTCTCCTTTTTTCCAAAATCTAAGCATTTTCCTCATGATACCGAGGCAAACTACATGCATGTAATCGAGCACAAATTGGGTGACCATGCCCAAGCTTAATTTGCTGAGTGCAGAATGGCACTTTAAACGGGGTTTTTTCCCCTTGTTTTAAATTGGATTAATCCAGTCCTGAAAAATATTACTCTCCAGCATTAACGTAAGATATCAAAACTTGCTTTCAGGTGCTTAAATGTTTCAGCTATGGGGTCATTCTGTGTCAACTCATCCAGAGCCCCCCACATCAAAATTTTGATAAAACTTTGCACATTAGATATGCATTGGCAGTACTGGGTATATCCCTCAAAAGGGACACAATTGATGAATGTCATATATTTAGTGCTTGAAGGCATGGGTCCTGTGTCTAACATTAAAAAACTGGAGATGTAAAACTCTTCCTTTAGACTGTACAGCATGCCAATCATATTACCTGTCTTACTTAATTTTCGGGGCACCTGAGCCGTGGTGTAATTGAACAGATGAATGTGAGACACAAACTTGTTCACCTCTGCCAAGGAAGTGTATTTTTTCACCGGCTTTGGTTGGTTTGTTTGTTTGGTTGTTTGTCTGTCTGTCCGTCTGTCTGTTAGCAGGATATCTCAAAAACGGCCACATAGATTTTAACCAAACTTTGCTGGATGTTAGAATAGCACAAGAGGAACAAGTTCTTAAATTTGAGCATATCTAGGCCAAAGTACAGCTGAGATATAGGCCAAAGTTCAAATCCAGCTATGCTGGCAGAGATTTCAAGTCTTTCCAATGGGCCGTGCTTTTGGGATTTGCAGCCACCTGGCGGTGGAATGCAACAATACCCTACATCAGCCAATGATAATCACTTAATATGATTGGCATGCTGTACAGTCTAAAGGAAGGAGTTTTACATCTCCAGTTTTTTAATAAGTTAGACCCAACACCCATGCCTTCAAGCACTAAAAATATGACATTGAACACTTGTGTCCCTTTTGAGATATATACCCACCATAATAACCAAAAATACGCTATTTTCATTTGAAGCAAACTTCCAAGGTTATTAAAACATTAAATACAACCATTGTGACTTTGATATTTTTTATGGTCTTCGGAAGATGACCGACAGTTTGCATACCAAGTCTCAGGGCTTCATCTTAATTAGTTACAGAATAATAAATGCATTGAATTTGGAAAAAATTTGCATGATTGATGTTTTTTTTGCTTTTTTCAGGCCACAGTACCGGTAAACTAAACACACTGAGTAAAGAAAAGGAGCTTAAGCGAAGAGTTCTGCAACTATTCTCATGACAAAATGAAACTTATGGGTCTGTCTGCTCTGCAAATGCATCTCTCAGGCCCTCAAACTTACTCCAAAATTATGGCGATTTTCTTAAAACTGACCCCCCCTCCCTAAAAGAAGCTAAATCTCAAGAACTGGCAATAATTGAGCTTAATTATTTTACCATTTCATACCAGATATATAAATCTTCCACTGTGGGGAATATAATAAAAATAATTTTTTTTTGGTGGGGAAGTTGATTAAAATTTGGTTGATTTGACATGAAATTTCTACGGTATTTCTATCTGTCATTGTAAGAGGATTCGTTTAGTATCACTTTTAAAATCTGAGTGGAGTAATGATCACAAATTGTTACTCTTCACCCCATGAAAGAACAGATAGCACACCAAGAAAATGTTCTGGAGAAAAAACTAAAACTGAAATGCTTTCTGGGATGGCAGGTGGAATGACTAGTGCAACTTAAATCTTTCTTGAATTCTCATACTGTTAGAAAAGACCTTTGCACACTCAGATCTGCAACATTTCACTGTATAGAAGCTTTTCATAAGTGGACCTTCTCTTAATTATAGTGACGCATTGCATGGATCTTGGTGAGTGGTGGGGGTCCTTGCTGATTTGAGCCCTCTTATGCTTCCAGCACCTCATCCAGCCAGATAGAGTAGTTTTCAACTCAGAATCAGAATAATGTTTATTATCATTGTAACATGTACAAAGAAATTGAGTGCAAATGTATGAGTACAAAAATGAATACTAAAATGTAAGAATATACCTGCATACACACATGCATACTGAAATTAGTAAAAACTAACACAAAAACAAAACCCATACAGAGAACCACACACAACAATATTGCACAGATCCCCCAGCACAATGCATACGGTACGAACTGAATCATGCCTTGGCAGCATTTAATGCTCTCAAGGCTGTTTGGTAAAAGCTTTTTTTCAGTCTGTCTGTTTTTTTCCCTTGCAGTCATGTACTGTCTGTCTGACAATTCAAGCAGATTGTGTCCCGGGTGATATGTCTAGGGTTTTTCTTAGGCAGCTGGAATTGTGTAGTTCAAGTAAGAGGAGAGTGCAGCCGAGAGTTTTCTGGGCGACATAACGCCCTGGAGTGTCGCCATCTGTGCCACTCTGCTGCTGTAGAACCACGCACAGAGATGGAATATCAACATGCTTTCTATAGAGCATTGATAGGAGGACATCAACAGTGTCTGGGGGATGATGTTCTTCCTGGCAACTCTCAGGAAGTATAGTCTTTGCTGGGCCTTCTTTACCAGCTCTGCAGTGTTTGCGGCCCAGGTCGGGTCCTCCATGATGTGGACTCGCAGGAAGCTGAAGTCCGAGACCCTCTCCACACGGTTACCGCTGATGAATACAGGCTGTCCATTTTCTTTTTCCTGAATTCCAGAATGACCTCCAATTTTTAGCTTACCGGCTCTATTGGCCGAAAAGCTATTGTCGTGGTGTGGCGTCCGTCGTCTGTCATTTGGAACATTTTTTTTCTTTTTTTAGCCTTATGAATTTTCATGTAAATTTGTCATAACATACTATGAGACCATATTTCCAGACGTTTTATTTTTTATTTTTGATTGAATCATTTTTGCCCATTTTATGGGACCTTGAAATTTAGGCCCCATTGTTAAACATAGGACAGAGAAATAAAAAAAAAAAAAGATTTCTCAAAAACCGCACAATAATTTTTTTTTTCCACATCTAGCAATCAACTTTTCTTGGTACCATCAATGAACAAAACCAAAACCAGTGAAGTTGGCACGTTGTGTAAATCGTAAATAAAAACAGAATACAATGATTTGCAAATCCTTTTCAACCTATATTCAACTGAATACACTGCAAAGCAGCTCACGCATTTGTTCACTAAGTGGTGACCCTCGCCCCATCCTTGTTTGTGAATGACTGAGCATTTCAGGCAAGCTGCTTTTATACCCAATTATGGCACCCACCTGTTCCCAATTAGCCCGTTCACCTGTGGGATGTTCCAAATAAGGGTTTGATGAGCATTCCTCAACTCTCTCAGTCTTTTTTGCCACTTGTGCCAGCTTTTTTGGAACGTGTTGCAGGCATCAAATTCCAAATGAGCTAATATTTGCAAAAAATTACAAAGTTTACCTGTTCGAACATTAAGTAACTTGTCTTTGCCAACTTCACTGGTTTTGGGTTTTGTATGTCACCTTTAAGTGACAGTTAGGTCACAAAATATCAGAGGTGAAATGAGGGCGCACAGAGATATTTGAAGGTGAAAACTGGATTTTTCATTTTCTTCAATTTCACCTTCCCTTCCTCACACGTTTTAAGAGCCCCTCAAAAATTTCACAAAGGGTTCCATGCATAAAAAATGTGAATTTTTTCGTCCATTATAGCCATATATGTACCACCAAAAAAATTTGAATTTAATCCCAGATGGTCATGTATTGCCCTTCAGGGGTGTCAAACTGATGCCATGGAGGGCCAAGAGGCTGCAGGGTTTCATTCCATCCAAAAACTCCACCTAGTGAATACCCTCATGAGTCCCCTGTTCTCTGCTTGAAGGTGAGGGAATCAATGAAATCATCTGCCGGAGTTGTTGAATATAATGAAAACCTGCAGCCTCTTGGCCCTCCATGGCGCCAGTTTGACACGTGCCCAATATTGTGAACTGCCAGATTCTTCAGGAGCAAGTTTTCTTTGCAGCACACCGTGAACTATTCTGCCTCGTCCCTATATTGGGTACTCAAGATGATGCTCCTAAGATGATAGTGCCAGTGGTTGGCGGTAATACACCACAAGTTTTAATTAACTTTAAAACCCCAATGAAAAAGAAGAAAAAGAAAAACTTTGGGAGGGAGGCGTGACCTTGTCCCATGTGCAAATTTTGCAGGCAGTGTAAGTAGCGGAGACGACATATTTCAAATGGAATAACCTTACGGTGGCTGGCAAACCACGTTGTCAGTTTGCTAATAACGTGGCGGACTTGTACGAATATGACTAAACTCTTAAAAATTGTCAAAACAATAAATACGTTGTATTGTTGATAAAGTTAATGATGTGCTATAGTAACATGATGATATGGCTCTCCTAGTGAGTCCAACAACCCCTACCACTAGATTACGTCATTGGTTGCCTCTTGTGTTTTATATTTTGTGTGTTAGGTAACCAAATTAAATGTCATGGCTATTGGACTCGCTCCTAAATGATCCCGGCAGTTAAACATTAAGGTACTGTCCGGGCAGAATCGCTTTTTAACTTATCCCCATTAGTTGCAGCAAGCCAGTGAATAACTGCGGCTATGATTAATCGCCGCTAGCAAGGGCTATCCCACTTTATTGGCCAGGAAATTTGGGCTAACCCGGGAGTTTGCTGGCTAACGTAAACGGGTTAAGCTGCTCTCACACCGGACATTAAACGAATATTTCGCACGACAGATGGCATTCAATGTCTTTCGCCTATATTTGTCTTGACTTTGAATGTAATCTGTCGTGCGCAAAATTCGTTTCGCGTCCGGCTTAATAGCAGGGGTGCGTTCAAAGTCACACTAGTGCACATCGTTGTGTTACGTTCTATTTCGTACGTGCTCCGCCCTCTAACGGGCTTCGCTATTGGTTTTCCCCTCCGAGGCTCCACCTCGGCGCCTGAAAAGAAAATTGAACTCACCTGCTCCGTAGGAGCGGGTAGCGTACTCACCCCCTATAAAGCCCTGCCGCTGTCAGTGCTCGTCTCCCTTTTTCACTCAGCCTGAAGAGATTGGACCACGTAACATTCAAAATGGCGAAAGTTTGTTTTCGGTGCGCCTCCCCATGGTGGCAGAAGACCAACAGGATGACTGTTTCGTGTGTTTGGGTTGGCGTCACCAGGTGGAGTCTGGTTCTTGCGCTGCCTGCGCAGCGCTCCCCCGGGAGGTGCGCGAGCACCGCCAGCAGTTCCTGAGGGCGGCACGCACGCTCCAGGCTGGCTCGGAGCCAGCCCGAGAGTCGGTGGCGGCCCCCCGCTCCAAACCGTGGAGCGAATATGATGAGGAGGATGACCTGCGCGTCTATCAGGAGGATCCAGCGGGCCTCTTCTGTGACGAGGGGGCTCCCCCCGAGCACCGTTATCCATTGCAACCTGCCTGGATTGTTCCATTCGGCGGCGGTGCGGATGGAGATGCCCCTGCCCCCGCAGCCACCAAACACCAATGGGGATGACTTCACTGTAGGCCTATTGGCCCAGCCGAAAGCCAAGCCGCGGCCCAAGGTAATCTGTCCCCAGATGCCGCCTATAATTGGATACGCCCGGCGTGATTGGGGGAATCCGGTCGCCGCTAAATCCCCAGCAGTGGCATATGCGCCGTATTCCACTGTCGAGGGTTGGAAGTGGGATACGGGCGTCCCGCCCATTGAAGACGCGGTGAGGTGGTGCTTGGTCCCCACCGCCTCTATGTGGCCAGGTGGTCGGCCGCTGCATCCGTACGAGAGGGACAGGATGACGGCGAGCCTGTTCGACCGCTGTTATGCCAACGCGGCCCAGGGAGTCACGTTGGCTAGCAATCTAGCGTTTCTGGCTGGGTCCGTGGATCGACTCGTGCACCAGAAGTCGGAGTTAACGCCGGAGGAAATCGAGGGGGTCCAGACCTCAGCTGCAGCGATGCTCCGGATGTCCCAGGCATTTGCCATCACCGGAGGGAGGAGCATGTGCGCAGCCCAGGTGGGGCACCGCCACCTGTGGCTGGGGCTGTCATCTTTGAAGGTGCGGGAGAAGCGGGCGCTTATCAACGCGCCCATTTCCACCGCATCGCTGTTTGGTCCGGATGTCCAAGCCATGGTGGACCGGCTGGAGGCAGCTCGGAAGGCAGCCGAGCAGCTAGGCTCCCACCTACGCCCGCAGCAGTCCGCCTCCGGTCCACGCTAAACTCAGCCACCGCCCAGCCGCCGCCGCCATAGATCGGATGGATCGCTCCCCGGCCTCAGCCAGCCAAGCCTGGAGCCGCGCCGACCGCAGCCGCAGAGTCGCCAGAACCGCGCCAGGGGTGGGGGTCCTCGGCGGCCAGCCTGGGTGAAGCTAGAAAATAAACAGAGTTTTCAGTGTTTGGCCTCTGAGTCTGTTTGTTCCCACACTGCACACACTGACACGCTGGCTGGTTCAGGTGTTTGCAGCCAGGGCAATCTGGGTCAAAAATCTGCCGGAGACAGTGCGGTAGCCCTGTCTGCCATGAAAATGGTTAGTAAGGACTGCGGGCGTGAAGCTTGTGTCTCCTCTCCGCCTCCGTCAAATCTTGCTCTTAAAACTGGGGCTTCACCTGCTAATAGCCTGTTTACGAAGTACTGGCTAGCTAACCGCCGGCGCAGTTGGTGTCGAATTATTCAGGGTAGTAATTGGCCACACTTGTTGGCTAAACTAAAAAGCAATCCCCTAATTTTTAGCGCTGGGATGACTAACAAGTCGCCGTGTGCAAGCAACTTACTTTGCCCAGGCATGCCACCAGCGAAGAAACAGGCACAGACTAAAAGCCAACATGTTTCCAGCGCGGTTTGCTCGAGCGGGTCACGTCAGCTGACTTCCGCTTCCGGGTCACACGGAGGCAGCCTTGACCGCAATTCTGGCTCCATTTCTAAAGAAGTTTCTCAAAAGTCCCCCTACACATTCCAGTGGCAAAGGACGGGTCGTGTATGTGGGCGTAAATCTGGTACTGGGGCTTCCAAACCCGTGGAGGAAGGTGTCACTCGTTCAGCCCCACAGCTCGTGATGTATTTAAGGACCAATGTTTCTGAGAGTAAGCGTCAGGGGGAGCTCCCGCTTGACTCAGAGACAACTGCGCCCCCACCATCCACGGTGAGCGAGTCACCAGGTGACGTGCTTCGGGTTGCAGCGAATACATTGTTGCCATTAGCCTCTCAGCCCTTTCAGGCAGGGCCCCCCGGACGAACCCTCCCACAAGGGGCGGGGCGTCGCGGGAGGGCCTTGGCAATCGGAGACCATAGAGTCAACTACTTCACCACTGACGAACCACTATCAGTCGTGGGTGAGGTTGTGCGCCCCCCTTCCGAGTTGGTTAGACAGAACGTTGCGGAAGGGATATGCATTGCAGTTTCGCTGCCGCCCTCCCCCATTCAAAGGCGTCGTACGGACGAAGTTCCCCAATTCCGCGCAAAGAACACTTTTAGAGGAAGAGGTAAGCTCGCTTCCACGGAAAAGGGCCGTAAGACCGGTTCCTCTGTCAGAAGCTCGAGCGGGATTTTATTCCCCGTATTTCCTGATCCCCAAAAAATCGGGAGGCCTGAGGCCCATTTTGGATCTCCGGGAGCTGAACAAGCACATTGTGCGCAGACCGTTCCGAATGCTGACGGTGAAGGCATTGCTGGAATGTGTCAGGCCGGGAGATTGGATGACATCAATAGATCTGACAGATGCCTATTTTCATGTCCCAATTCTGCCGCGCCACCAGAAGTTCCTTCGCTTTGCGCTACAGGACCGGATCTTTCAGTTTTGCCGTCTTCCATTCGGATACTCCCTAGCACCACGGACATTTTCCAAGTGTGTGGAGACAGCCCTTGCACCGCTTCGGCGCAAGGGGGTGCGAATTCTAACCTATCTGGACGATTGGCTGATCCTGGCCCCTTCCAAGCAGATGGCAATCGCTCATACGAGGTTGGTGATGTGGCATATTGCGCAGCTGGGCTAGGCCATCAACTACGAGAAGAGCACCCTGCAGCCCAGCCAGACGGCGCGATATTTGGGAATGCAGCTAGACTCTCGGACCATTACCGCACGCTTATCGGTGGAGAGAGCGGGAGCGATCCTGGCTTGTGCTCAACAGTTACGGGATGCAGTCTCAGTGCGGGCTATAGCAGTCATGTCACTACTGGGGATGATGGCTGCTGCCCATCTAGTAGTCCGCTTAGGGCTGCTGCACATGAGGGATCCACAGCGCTGGTTTATACGCCTTCGGCTGGATCCAAGGCGAGACCAGCAGCGCATGCTTCACATACCATTGCAAGCACGGCGGACCTTAGCGTTTTGGGCCTCACGCAGCCGGCTCCGCGAGGGAGTCCGGTTGGAGTGCATGGCTCACTATGCCCATGTATTTGTGGATGCCTCCCTCACAGGGTGGGGAGGAACTTGAGACCCTGCTTCTGTCGCTGGTACATGGCAGGGGCCCCGGCAGCACATCAACCTACTAGAACTCTCGGCAGTTCACAGGGTGCTGCACCATTTTTCCCCACAGTTGGAGGGGAGGCACGTCCTGGTGAGGTCAGACAACACGACGGCGGTAGCCTATCTCAACAGACAGGGGGGAGTCAGATCAGCGGCCCTACTCAAGGTGGCGGCTTCCATCCTGGTGTGGGCAGACCGCCACTTGCGCTCCCTGAAGGCCCAGCATGTTCCTGGCATCCTCAACACTCGGGCAGATGGATTGTCTAGGGGCGCGCTGCCCGAGGAGGATTGGAGCCTTCCACCAGCGACAGCCGAGCGAATCTGGAGGCTGTTCGGGCGACCAAGGGTGGATCTGTTTGCGAGCAGGGAGAACGCTCTGTGCCTGCTGTGGTTCTCCCTGAGGCCTACCGACAATCCTCCCCTGGGGGTGGATGCGTTGGCCCATTCAGTGTGGCCGGCCGGCCTGCTATATGCGTTCCCGCCCTGGCGGCTATTAATGCCACTACTTCGCAGAGTGAGGGAGCAGCACTTGTCCATAATTGTGGTGGCACCACTGTGCCCGAGCGCCAGATGGTTTCCGGACCTTCTCCAGCTGGCGTTGGGGAGCCCATGGGAAATTCCGGACCCTCCCCTAACCGGGACTCGGATACCGAACGCCGTCCGCACCTGCTCCCTCCTGGCCTGGAAGCTGAAAGGGTAAGGTTAACTGAATCGGGCCTGCCCGAAGCGGTGGTGTCCACAATTCAGTATGCGCGTGCCCCGGCCACGTCCAAGGCTTATGCGACTCGTTGGCGGATTCTCTTGGGCTGGTGTCTAGTGAGAGGCCTGAACCCGCGCTCATGCCCCCTTCAGGGAGTGTTAGAGTTTTTTCAGGGGCTCTTCGAGAGGGGCCGTGCAGCATCCACCTTGGGCGTGTTCGCGGCGGCCATTGCAGTGGGCCATGATGGGTTTGACCGCTTCTCAGCTAGAAATCACCCCCTGGTAAAGCGGTTTTTGAAGGGAGTCCGCAGGCTGAAACCCCCGATGCAGCGCGTGGTTCCACAGAGGGATCTGCAGACGGTGCTGGACGGCCTGGCGGGACCACCATTTGAACCCTTGGACCAGACGGATCTGCATACCCTATCGATCAAGACGGCCCTCCTTTTAGCCTTGGCATCGGCTAGGAGGGTGAGCGAATTGGGGGCCCTCTCCGTGCACCCGTCATGCCTGACCGTAAGCGAGGATAGTGGATCAGTGGAACTTCGCCCTAATCCGTCCTTTCGACCTAAGGTCATCACTTCAGCCTTCAGTTCTTCGGTGATTCGGCTAAGGGCTTTCTGCCCTCCGCCCCATGCCACCAGCGAGCAGGAACGGTTCCATAGACTGTGCCCAGTGCGAGCGCTCATCCTGTACATGAGACGCACAGCAGACCATAGGAAGGCGGATCAGCTGTTTGTGAGCTATGGCGGGCGTGCTCAAGGGGCCCCACTGTCATCGCAGCGCCTCGCTCACTGGATCTGTGAGGCTATCGGCAGAGCCTATTCGGCGGTGGGCCTCTCCGCCCCGACGGGGCTGACCGCACTGTCTACCCGGGGAATCGCATCCTCCACAGCACTGTTTAGGGGCGTGTCTGTGGAGGAAATTTGCAAGGCGGCCTCGTGGTCTTCCGCGTCAACCTTTGCGCGGTCATATCTGAGGGACATGACCGCCAGTTCAGTCGCGCATTCAGTCCTGGGAACCCTACCAGCAGGGTCCCCCTCCAACACTAACTAGTATGTTACCACACCCTGGGGCGATGCGCTCTGGGGGCGCCTCACCTGCAGGTGTGGGGGGAGGGGCGCTACACAGGATATGACGGTTACAAGCCCCCCCCCCTCCTCATTCCTTCGTACTTTCGTTCTAAAAGGGGCCTTATTGGAAGGGGCCCCGTCTGACACCGGCCTGGGTCTGGTGTTGTTTGGTGTGTCACAACCTGGGTCGGGGTACGCAGTCGGGCGATGCCACCCAGGGAGGGACACAGCTTCGTAGGTTTCTATATGGAACTCTAGGGTGCGGGGCCACCTGGGAGTACATTCATCCCTAACGGCCTTCGCCGTAGGTTTAAACCAATAGTGAAGCCCGTTAGAGGGCGGAGCACGTACGAAATAGAACAAATAGTTACCCTGGATGTAAATCCAGTTCTATGAGTACGTGCGTAGCCCTCTAACTGCCTGCCCAGCTGGCCCCCGGATGTGAGATGCTGAGTTTCAAAGGGAGACGAGCACTGACAGCGGCATGGCTTTATAGGGGATGAGTACGCTACCCACTCCTACGGAGCAGGTGAGTTCAATTTTCTTTTCAGGCGCCGAGGTGGAGCCTCGGAGGGGTAAACCAATAGCGAAGCCCGTTAGAGGGCTACGCACGTACTCATAGAACTGGAGTTACATCCAGGGTAACTATTTGTTCTCCGGGTAGAACAACCCGTTTCCTACAACTGGTGTGCAACGGTACACAACGGCGTCTGAGGTGTGTTATCCTCTGTTTGGTGGGTGTACCAGGGGTGTCATCTAATCAGCTGCAACATGCATGTAAACCGCGCCATCTTTAAATGACAGTGCCCCAATGAACACAACGACGGCAGTGTGTAAATGCATCTCTTAGAGCTTTGTATTCCCCACGGTTGATGACATCAAACGACATGTTTGTGGTAAGTAGAAGTTTAAAAAGTTCAAAAATCAAACACGAATTTGAACCTATTTCATCAGGCTCCGATAATTCTTCCAAGAGAACGCACAGTATGGCCCTCTCAGTTGCTAAAGTTACAACGTTTGCGTGACACAACGGGGCGTTCAGCGCACTACTGTTGCCTTTTAAATATACGTTTTGCTACGTGTTGCCGACTTTGAACACACCCCAGCTGTAGTCAACCAGCTAGCGTTAACGTTAGCAAAGGCCGCTGAGCGGCAGCTAGCCTGTTAATGACCAACTTTACATTGATGACTCACCATTGCTAGCTCATTGACGCTAACGTTATTTTGACTTGGTTAACAACGTGAGGTATAATTTATCATATAATGACATCGGTTGGATTTTAGTGACCAACATGTAGTAAAACCACACATTTCGGTTACAGGACTTATTTTAAGGACAGCTCGCAAATATTGGTAATTTAACGTTAGCTTAATTGACGTTAACAGTTAATTGTTACGCCAGGTAAGCTCATACTATGTCGGACTGCTTAATGTGGCATTTGCTGGTTACGTTACTGGTACTTACCGTAAAATCAACTAAAAACGCCAGTTGACGAAAATAAAACGAACATATATTCAACATGTTATTTAAAAGTCAGTTTGCTCCAACGCTGGATTTCTGTCTTCAATAAACTCTTTCAGCAGGCTATCTGAAATGACTCGCGCTTACCGCCAGTGGTGTCCACCATTGGCGGCAAGCGCGAGTCGTACACACCGATCGCGAGGGCAAACGCCGATCAGCTATAACTGCACCTATGATATCTAATGAAATTCCAAGATATAGAGGGACACATCATCTGTGGCTTCCATGCCAGTGCTGGAGCAATGCTCCAGAGACAGATTAAACATAATTTCAGCTCCAGTAAATCCTTGAACATCTCCATTGGCTTGCAAGGTGGGTATAACTTTGACAGCAGTCATTTACCAAATTGGACAAAGTCAACCATCACCAGTTTCACTTCCACTGAATGTGTAGGGGGACAAAAATTTGAAACACCTCTTGAAATACTGTAAGCAAGAACAGTACAATTTCAAACCATACAGCCTCAAAAAATGCTCCTACACATTTGGCAGTCAACAAAAATTGAACGAATTTGACTTAATGCTGTGAAAAAGTTTTATCCCCCTTACTGATTTTTTTTTTTTTGCGTGCATTTGTCACACTTTAATATTAAAAATTGTTTGATCTCAAACATTTGAAAAAGATAACCTGAGTAAATACAAAACCCAAAACCAGTGAAGTTGGCACGTTATGTAAATCGTAGATAAAAAACAGAATACAATGATTTTCAAATCCTTTTCAACTTGTATTCAATTGCGTACACTGCAAAGACAAGATGTTTAATGTTCAAACTGAGAAACTTGATTATTTTTTTGCAAATAATCATTAACTTAGAATTTAAAGGCAGTTGGCACAGGGGCCTTTTTACCACTGTGTTGCATCGCCTTTCCTTTTAACGACACTCAGTAAACGTATGGGATCTGAAGAGACCAATTTTTGAAGCTTTTCAGGTGGAACCCTTTCCCATTCTTGTTGGATGTACAGCTTAAGTTGTTCAACAGTCCGGGGTCTCCGTTGCCGTATTTTACGCTTCATAATGCGCCACACATTTTCAATGGGAGACAGGTCTGGACTACAGGCAGGCCAGTCTAGTACCCGCACTCTTTTATACGGAGCCATGCTGTTGTAACACGTGCAGAATGTGGCTTGACATTGTCTTGCTGAAATAAGCTGGGGCGTCCATGAAAAAGACGTTGCTTGGATGGCAACATATGTTGCTCCAAAACCTGTTCCAGTTGTTCCAGTTCTAGTAGAAAATGTTGAAAGTTGGGTTTGGAGTCTGACCATCTCTTTTTATGTATATGGAATTTTCCTAAAAATAAAATTAGTTGCACAAAAAAAAAAATAATCATTTTCTTTCATGTTGTCTTTTAAACTAAATTAAAATGTCTTTCTCTTCAAGCTGAATTATTTGTTTGGTTTTCCTTGTAATGTAATTCTGAACATCCACCCAAAATATTCTGGTATACATACACTGATGAAACAAATGACAAATTGTTTCCTCTTCAACTCCGCAAAAAATACAAGAATATTCAATATCAATATTAAATCTATGTAATATTTTCTTTGCTGGATATACTTAATGCATAATTTTCAAAGAAACCTCCTTTAATGTAAAGAGACAATTTATCACCGACTAACCAAATTTTCTTCCCGTCAATTTCTCCATGAAGCGAAATCCAAAAAAATTTTTGCTGAAGGCACTGTTACTGTTAGCATAAGATTTCTGATGTATTTATTTGAACATACAGTAATGCCTTTTTCCCTAGGAAAAATACCACTGCTAACTGGATTGATCAATGAAACATCAATTACTGCTCCTGTAAGAAGCTGTAACACAGAACCTTTGTACAGCATCAAAAACAACTGCATACTCTTTTGGTGTAATTGGCAAACTAAACTTAATGAGAAATTAATCATATTTTAGTAAATTACCCTCAGCATTTTCAAGTTGTTTCACAAATATAATTCTATTATCAAACCATTTAAAAAACTGATTATTTTTACATGGTAAATATTTGTTATTCCAAATGTAATAATTAGTTGGTGTGAAATTATGTTTGTATTTCAGTTTCCAAGCCAGCAAGGCCTGCTTATGAAAACTGGCAAATTTAACAGGTAATTTATCAATTTATAATCACATTTAAGCAGAAATTCTATAGCACCTATTAAATTGAATATATATTTTGGAAAAGTTTTCTGAATATTGTCTTTTTCCTTAATTAAATTACTTAACCATTTTAATTTAAAAGTATTATTTAAGGTTTCAAAGCTTAAGACCTAAAGACCACCATCTCTTTTAGTGTTACATGAAACATCTTTCTTTAAGTATTGACACCTGTTCCTCCAAATGAAATAAAAACGAATCTTATCCAACTCCTTACATACCACAGTATATATAACAATGACAAAGAGACATGTACAGATCAGGAAATCCTTTCAGCCTTTGATAATACGATTCTATCAATCAGTGAGAGATCTATCATCAACCACAAATTGAATTTACTCTTTATTTGTTTCCCTATATGATTGAAGTTTAAGTTACTGCGGAGTTTTTCATTCTTATCAACAATGATACCCAAATATGTAACTGTTTTCAACTGGGATGCCATTAATTTCAGATAGATTACATTCCTTTAATGTTCATAACACAGACTTGTTCAGGTTCATTTTTAAACCAGAAACATTAGAGAATTCTTCAATACAACCAACAGCTTTAATCACCACATGCTTATTAGACAAAAATCATCAGCAAGTTGAGATAGCTTGAATTCTTTTCCTAGACTAATGATGCTTTGAAACAAACCTTTTTTTAAATATGTATTGCCATAATTTGTGTTGCTAAGAGAAATAAAAAGGGACTTGCTGGACACCCTTGTCTTATTCCGCGGCAGACATTAAATCTAGGAGTGGTACCATGAGCTGTTTAAACAGAAATATTGCAATCATTGTATAAAGTTTAGACTGCCCTCAGAAATTGATCCCCAAAACCAAAACATTTAAATACCTTGAACATAAATTGGTGAATTACAGTGTCCAATGCTTTGTAAAAATCAATAAATAAAATAAAACTGTCATCTAATATGAGCTCATTGTAATCAACCATATCCAAAATGAGACGTATGTTATAACATATATTCCTTCCAGGCATAAAACCAGATTGTTCTTCATCAACAATATCTTCAAGTCCTAATTTTAGTCTTTTCACAAGAATCATTGCAAATAACTTTGCATCATTATATAACAAGCTAATTGGTCTCCAATTCTCAATACTCAATTTATCCTTTTTTGGCTTTGGGATCAATTTAATAAGGCCTTGTCAAAGAGTTGGTGGAAATTATCCTTTTTCTATGGCTTCTTCAAATACAGCAACCAGAAATGGGGTTAATGGCTTTGTAAAGATTTTATAAAATTCCCCAATCAATCGATTATTCCCAGGAGATTTGTTATTTTTAAGGGAGCTAATACATTGTTGTACCTCAGTGAAAGTAATTTTTGGTCACACATAGATTTAAAACTATCATCAATACTTTTAATGTCCTTTGCCTTATTTTTGAGAAAGAAATCCATATCATCTACATTTTCATTATCAGTAGTGTATACATTTTGGTAGAAATTAGTCACATACCGAGAAATGTCTTCACAGATTTGATCATTAATCTTAAGTTTTGAAAGGGAGGTTAACACAAAATTCCTTTTTTCCAAATTAAAAAAGTATTTGGTGCATGATTCCCCTTGTTCTAACCACTTCCTTCTAGACTGAACAAAGGCACCTTTGGCTTTTTCTTCATATATTTCATCCAATACTTGTTGTAAAGATGAGAGTTCTTCCATTCTTCTCCAGGTAACATTAGTCTGTGAGATAATCTTATTATTTTTGTAATTATTTGAGATTATTTTTCTCAATTTGCTTCAGCAATTCTTTTTCCTAAGGATATAGCAACATTTCTAATGTCATATTTCAACAATTCCCAGCATTTACCAAAGTTATTCAGTAAATTTGCTTGCCTCCAGTATTTTTCAATAATGTTTAGGGTTTCATTTTTAAATTGTGTATTTTGCAATAATGTTTGATGTAATTTCCAATCATCTCTACTGGTGTTATACCTAATTGAAACTATATTAACCCTAATTGTAACAGCCCAATGATCTGTAAAGACTGATGGCTCTATTAGTGCTGAATTTATCTTCTCCTCAATGTCTGATGAAATCAACCAAAAATCTATTCAAGATTTTTGTGATCTGTTCTTATTACTCCAGGTATATTCTCTTGGCTCTATTAGTGCTTAATCTATCTTCTCCTCAATGTCTGATGAAATCAACCAAAAATCTATTCAAGATTTTTGTGATCTGTTCTTATTACTCCAGGTATATTCTCTTCGATTTGGATTTCAATGTCTCCAGACATCAATAAGATCCATTCTACCATATACGTTACTTAATTCATTTATAACTCTCTTTGCGGGGCCATCTATCAATAGTTTCATCCATAACAGGATTAATATCTCCTCCCCATAGAACCTTTGCTGAGGGAAATTTTAGTAGAAACTGATAAATTTTGTTTTCAATTGTAGAAAAAATTATTGTATTATTTTGTTTATTATTGGAGGCATAGATATTTATAATGATGAACTGAAAGTGGCCAATATCTACAAGAAGAATTATCCACTGATCTACCATTTGCTGTGTGACAAATATGACCTTTAAATTTTCCCTGTCACATAGCGACCCCTGCAGACTGTTACTACCAAAGGAAAACCAAACATTATTTCCCCACTGACACCTCCAAAATGACACAAACGTTTCTGAGGCTCCTGGACAAAATAAAAATCAGCACCTGATTGGATTTTTTGAAATATGTCCTCTGACACAAGCATTTCAACAGAATTGATACTATCGCTCTACTTGATTTTTCTTTGTGCTGCCATTTTGACAATATAATCCTTTTTTTTATGTTTATGTACCTTTCTCCTGCTCTCCAGGTGCTACCAAAGCCCCACTCAGTACCCTTAAGTGAGGTATTACCCTGTGCTGTTTTTCAGGTGCCATCTGCTGATTCCCAACGACATACTGGAGGACTGACTGAAAGGTTTATTAGAATATGGCCTTTGAAGTTAACTGCAATGAAGGGAGACCATCTTAGCAATTAAGCTTTACCCTTGCTTCCCATTTTAATTTGAGCTGTTATAACAGCTCAAAAAAATAAAGGGAACACTTAAGCAACACAATATAACTCCAAGTCAATCACACTTCTGTGAAATCAAACTGTCCACTTAGGAAGCATCACTGATTGACAATCAATTTCACATGCTGTTGTGCTAATGGAATAGACAACAGATGGAAATTATAGGCAATTAGCAAGACACCTCCAATAAAGGAGTGGTTCTGCAGGTGGTGACCACAGACCACCTCTCAGTTCCTGTGCTTTCTGGCTGATGTTTTGGTCACTTTTGAATGCTGGTGGTGCTTTCACACTAGTGGTAGCATGAGAAAGACTCTACAACCCACACAAGTGGTTCAGGTAGTGCAGCTCATCCAGGATGGCACATCAATGCAAGCTGTGGCAAGAAGGTTTGCTGTGTCTGTCAGCGTAGTGTCCAGAGCATGGAGGCGCTACCAGGAGACAGGCCAGTACATCAGGAGACGTGGAGGAGGCTGTAGGAGGGCAACAACCCAGCAGCAGGACCGCTACCTCCGCCTTTGTGCAAGGAGGAACAGGAGGAGCACTGCCAGAGCCCTGCAAAATGACCTCCAGCAGGCCACAAATGTGCATGTGCATGTGCATGTGTCTGCTCAAACGGTCAGAAACCGATGGTATGAGGGCCCGACGTCCACAGGTGGGGGTTATGCTTACAGCCCAACATCATGCAGGATGTTTGGCATTTGCCAGAGAACACCAAGATTGGCAAATTTGCCACTGGCGCCCTGTGCTCTTCACAGATGAAAGCAGGTTCACACTGAGCACATGTGGCAGAGGTGACAGAGTCTGGAGACGCCGTGGGGAACTTTCTGCTGCCTGCAACATCCTCTAGCATGACCACTTTGGCAGTGGGTCAGTAATGGTGTGGGGTGGCATTTCTTTGGGGGGCCGCACAGCCCTCCATGCGCTCGCCAGAGGTTGCCTGACTGCCATCAGGTACCGAGATGAGATCCTCAGACCCCTTGTGAGACCATATGCTGATGCGTTTGGCCCTGGGTTCCTCCTAATGCAAGACAATGCTAGACCTCATGTGCCTAGATTGTGTCAGCAGTTCCTGCAAGACGAAAGCATTGATGCCATGGACTGGCCCGCCTGTTCCCCAGACCTGAATCCAATTGAGCACATCTGGGACATCATGTCTCGCTCCATCCACCAACGCCACATTGCACCACAGACTGTCCAGGAGGTGGTGGATGCTTTAGTCCAGGTCTGGGAGGAGATCCCTCAGGAGACCATCCGCCAACTCATCAGGAGCATGCCTAGGTGTTGTAGGGAGGTCATACAGGCATGTAGAGGCCACACACACTACTGAGCCTCATTTTGACTTGTTTTAAGGACATTACATCGAAGTTGGATCAGCCTGTAGTGTGTGTGTTTTTTTTTTTTTTTTTCCACTTTAATTTTGAGTGTCACCAAATCCAAACCTCCATGGGTTAAATGATTTCCATTGATAAGTCACACAAAAATCATGTCAGCACATTCAACTATGTAAAGAAAAAAGTAATAAGAATATTTCATTCAGATCTAGGATGTGTTTAGTGTTCCCTTTATTTTTTTTGAGCAGAGTGTTTCGTGAGTTACTAGCAGAGACCTGAAACTTGGCCTAATTCTTCATGACATGTACCTCATACCCAGTAGAAAGAGCCCGCCTGCCTGCTTTCCACCACTGCAGACACTTAAGGTAGAAAATGTGCCAGGGTCTGATGAAAAACCAGCACTTCAGTGTCCTTCAGTCTCCAAAGACTCTTTGCTGCTCTGTATTCCTGTTCTACACTCAATCCATTTGTATTCTTCAGCCCCACATGATAAATTGAGTAAACTCTGTACCTTTGCAATAAAATGCACTGGGATCCCTGCTTTTATAAACCAGAGGAGAGGACATCTGCATAGTTTTCAATTGTTAAATGAATTAAATGTAAATAAACATTAGTGTTGTAAATGGTTTGGTGTTGGCTATTATATGCAAAATGTAGTCAATCACCAGAAGGAAGGTGCTGTGGTATGACAGAAGGTGGCCTCTTTATGATCTAATTAGAGACGCGACTTTGCTTTATGTCTTCATGATTTTTACAAAGTTTTGTTGTTGGGGTTTTTTTTTTTTTTCTATGCTGTGGAAAATAGTTTTTATCTTGATTTCTTGGGCATTATGTATCTTCTGTTAAGGGTGGACCCCAGGCAGAGTAGTTGCTGCCCTGGGTAATGGCTTATGGGGACCCTAATAAACTAAACCGAACTCCAGTTTTGTGTCACTCGTCTCTTTCCTTGGTTTACAAGGGAGTTTTTCATTACCAGGGTCTCCTGTAACCTAAGTTACTACTTTAACCATGAAGTTCATGTGAGCAACGAAAACCTCCAAGATCTGTAACTGCTTGGCATGGGGCAATCTGAAGATGATCATTTACTCAAGAAAGATATTGTGCATTTTGCATCCAAATTACAGAATTTAAATGGCCCTTCTATGGAGACAATGATGTAGAACTAACGCATACTGCAGATGGGAGGGGAACATGACTGCATGCCTTGTGTATTTCAACTAGCAAAATAATCAATGACCACCTTTTATCCTCTTACATCTGTTTTTGTCGGATGCAGAATATTATGGGATTGCATGAATAACTCAAGAATGATATGACATTTGCCTGCCCGTGCCAATTATTTGTTCATCTCGATGATACTGCCAAGATTTTTGGTTTTCCGCTTACTCAATATCCCTCCAATAAACATTTGTGCCCCATCTACCCTGCACGATGGCCCCTCTCAGTTAAATGGACAGACATTTATGAGAGTAGAATATCACAACAGTCAATGACTTCACATCAGGATCTGCCTCTTTCTAAAATCAAGCTTTAAAGAATAAAGGGCCAAACATAGTAAGTGCAGTGAGAAGGCAAAAGAAAAACAAAGACGGAATTTGAATAAGATGCAAACTGATGCATCACTGTCTCAGCCAAGCAACATAATGTCAGCATGGATGAATCAACCAGAAAGTGTTTTATGTCTTTAAAAGACTTGACAGTTACACTGGGCGGTTAAGGAAGGCAGAGAATTATTAATTGACAACTGAATATTTGAAGACAGGATGCGAGTGGGAAATCATACGCCAACAACATTGTGAGACGACGCTGAAAATGACATGCTGTCCAGCTTCATGAGTTTTATTCCAGTGGACACATCACCATAATGACACTGAGTTTCAAAGAGAATGAAATTGTCTTCATAAAAAAGCACTGACAGGAGAAGCATCCTGCCTGATTATGAGAGTCGTTATTATACGTCACCATTGAGGTTATTCTAGAATAAACTTGGAAGATGTACAAAGTGATGTAGAGCAAAGCTGTATGTAACACATGGGAATATTTGCCAGGGGTAGATATGAATTGAATAATAATGCACACAACTGAAGAAAATAAACCATAAAAAGAAGGACGTGGATGTTCACTCATGCATACTTCAGTCAATTCTTTAATAGGTTTAATTTACTAATATCAAGCGTAAATCTCTTCCTTCATTCTCAACGTATTTTCCTACACAATGAAAAATATACGGCGGGTAAACACGTATAAGAACTAACAAAAATCTATGAATTAAGTACTGCACTACATTTGTTCTTCCATTAGGTGGCGCTATCAGCAGCACTTATCACCTGTCACAAACACAAATCCTCTCTTGCCCTGTGCCGTTCTCTTTGTTCGCTTATAACCTCTGCAGCCGAGCGCAGCACCTCTCCAGGGTCTGCCGAGATGCGCAGATTTTTGGTTGCACCTTCGTGACATATTTCCTGTAGAAGGTCACGCAGCCGGGGTGCTCGAAAGATTTTCTGCAAGATCCTGCAGCCATCGCGGGGTTTGAAGGGCTTATCGCGCAACTTCGGCAAGATTCTCGCGTAATTCTTCGGGAATCTCGCGCAGCCGGCTTGCTTGCAGACGCGCTCGAAGACACCCGTAGACAGGGAGCCCAGGGGGGTCAGCATCGCTGGAAAGTTACCAATTGTAATCCCGATCAGTGTTGGACATGGGTCCCAATAGAAGGATTTGGACTTCTGCAGGGCTCCAGCCGGTGGGTGTAGTAATGAGGGGTAAAATGTGACACACCTAACCCAGCTAGATCAGCTCATTGAGTTACAGGATGAAACCTGGTGTAAAATGTTTAGCAAACCCCCCGTTTCAGGAATGGCCACTGCCAGAAATTTTCTGCGGTGGGGTACCCCTGACAGGGGCCCCCAAATGGGCCACACCCAAAATTGAGCTGGATCAGCTCAGTGAGTTACAGGGTAAACCCTGGTGCAGCCCTCCGGCCAGAAACACTCTGTGGCACGATGTGCTTTGTTCCTACATCCTAAATAGACTGTCAGTGATAACACAAGCTAATTCTTTGGAAATGTTAGCAAAGCTGTGGATTTAGGCTTGTGCTTGGATCTTTTGTACACACTGATATTGTTTCATAAGCAATACCTGATGATGTAAATGTTTTAAGATACATGTAAAGTATGTATTAAGTACAATTTTAAATGCAAATATTGTATCCTGGAAGCAATGATATAAACTTGAACTTGGCTAAAGTATTTTAATTATGAACCAGTATATCCATGGAATACAGTGGGCAATTGTTCTTTACCATTACTGATGCTCATGGTCAGTGTACTAGGACAAGGCATCTTTGCTTCAACAGGCCAAACACCTGGTTCAGCTCAAAACAAACATGTTTATGTATGGGATTAGAAATAGGAAATACTGCAGGGTTTGAAACATTTTTTGGAACCAGGTTGCCTGCTTTCTTTTCAGTTTTCTCATTTTTCTTTGCCCAATCTATGCTTTTAGGTGCCCAAATTTTTTAATAAAATTTCATCAATAGAAAATGGCGGTTTGTCTTTTATTTCATGGCCAAAGCATTTCCCGCATTCCACAGTGCAATAATGGAGGGACAAAAAGGTAAGTGGTGAGTGGAAGAGATTCTGACAGTCAAATACTTTCAGGGCACACCTCCAGCCATCCA
This sequence comes from Gymnothorax reevesii, assembly GCA_029721435.1. Classification (NCBI taxonomy): domain Eukaryota; kingdom Metazoa; phylum Chordata; class Actinopteri; order Anguilliformes; family Muraenidae; genus Gymnothorax; species Gymnothorax reevesii. The sequence goes on along the minus strand of CM056577.1, from coordinate 13,047,947 downwards.
GCTCACTGGTCTACAAACACACGGACTGCATTTTTCATCATTGTTTGCATCTGTGTTTAATTGCCACTGAGTGGTAGCAGTGTGTATTTAAGTCCACGCCTCACATTTCCGATTGTGAGATCTCGTATATTACCTCCTGTTCGGTATCGCGACTGTTGGAGCTGAACTCACTGCTTTCCCGTATATATTCTAAACTCTTCAATCATAGTGCTGTATATGCACTGTATTTAGAGAAACCTGGTTTCCTTTTTGGTTTCCTGTTTGAAATACATTGTAACTGCAGCTTTAGCCCAGACTCTGTATTACTTATAGCGTTAATTAAGGAACCTTGTTGGGTGTTCAAGCCCGTAGGGCAGAAACACTCCAACCAGTACCCCTGACCAAGGAACTGGCTTTAGAACTGGAGTTGGTCCCTGGGCGCTGCTGTGGCTGCCCACTGCTCCTAACTATAGGATGGATCAAATGCAGAGGACAAATTACCCCACGGGGTTCAATAAAGTATTTATTACATAAGCCAGCAAGGCAACAAAATCGAAATTGAAGCACAGTTAATAGCATTACATTTGCATGTATTCAAATTTGAGTGTAAAATAAGTTTTGACCTCTGATTGGTCGCAAGCAGTTGTGAGCCATGTTTGGCTCCATGGATTGGATGATTCAAATCCCAAATGGTCGAGGGCCCCCCCCTCTTCTCCCCTGTGGACTAGTGGAAAATCCTCAAAGGTGCAACTGCTAGCAGTCATTAACATATACATGTGAGGTGGCCTAATACACAAATCTGTCTGTCTCTCCACTATGGGGTCTATTCTCCCATTAGCGCGTAAGTCTTTTTTTACGCGCTTCGAGTTAAGCGCTTTTGAGTTACGCGTATTCTCCCCTACTCGCTTCGATCACGCCCACAGCGCTTAACTTCAGAATGTAGGCGGCCTTATGAAAGAGGTGTGACTGATCCAAGAGAGAGGCAGACTCTGTACAAAGCTCATTGATTATGGCTATCAGGAAAACATGGAAAAAGGATTTTCTGATTAACCATGAAAATGCATATGTGGTCCATGGAAAACGCAAACCAGACTTTAAATTTGAATATCGTCGGCCTGCTGATAAAACCTCGTATCTCCAAACTGATAAGAAACGAAAACTCGAATGTCCACTATTCTTACATGCAAAATTAAACATTTTTATTTTAAACTGTATTTATCCATTTATATTATTATAATTATTATTATTTTTATTTTATTTTAGATTTATTTTTTTTTATTGTGAAGATACGAGGTTTTATATGCCGCTGTAATAGTAGGCCGTACCAATTACAAGACGTAGCCTAATTCAGACATCTCTTTATTTATCCCCCGCCACGCGATTAGCGCGAAGCGGGGATTATAGCATTGGGCTCCGTCCGTACGGACACATAAAATTGCGGCGGCGGGGGATATGTTCGTGACAAAAACTTGTTATTTCTTACTCTAGCCATCATGGCATTAAAGCTATGCATACAAACAAATTGCCGCGAAAATGAAATAATAAATAAAGAATTTAGCGAAATCAGATCATTGAAAATGTGCCCCTCCCACACCAGCCTGTTTGTTCCGTGGAAGACAGGGAAGAAGACAAAGGGAACATTCTCGTCACACAAAGACAATCAAAGACAGTTTATATGATCTCATTTAGAAATTGCGCACTTGAAAACTACTCCGATGTCAGGTTTGCAACGAAAGGACATGGAAACGCTTTAATAAGGATTCTTACCCCGCACACGGTCATCTCCCCGCCCCGAAACCGCCTCAGTAATGACGGAATTCCATATCCATAGCCTATCATCCTATTTGGTTTGAGCGACACATTCACTTGAACTTGTGCCTAATACTTTATTATAATCAATTATCCCTTTTACTGATAATGATTCTTCCCATGTCGGCTATTCTTTAAAGGCTAAAATTGATTAACAAATGGATAGTGCTTTGGTATTTGCCAGGGTAGGGCTCAATCTAGAGTAGCCTATTTAATAATATCTTTATTCACACATTAAATTACACAGTATTACCAATGGTAAAAAATTACTAGGACTCGAGTTAGTTAATACAGATATCCTCAATTAGAAAATCAATCCCTCACTCGTGAGAATATCACAACTTTTTAGATTATCACGAACATACAGGGCAGTCGCATTTGTTAATAGAACATGGAAGACAATGATGGTGACGTCGAGCCAAAGCCGAAAACCAAATTTCACAGATGTTGGTGTTGTATGGCAAGCAAGCAATGAAGGCTGATCCGAGGAATTAAGCTGCAAATCGTTCTGGATGTGGCTTCGGTGGGGAGATGTAAGCGCAGTATCCCCGATTTAAAGCATAAATGGAGAGACCTGCGGGGCGCTGTAAAAGCCAGGTTCTCTGCACACCGGAGAAGTGTTCACGCAACAGGTGGTGGGCAACCATCATCCCCTGTGCATTTCACAGCACAGGAGGAGGGGATGGCATCCACTCTTTCTGCTGTGGAAGTGCATGGAGAAGAACTTGAAGCGCCAACGAACTGTGTCAGACACCTTGACACAGACGCCTGTGATGTGAATGACATCACCAACCACTCGCTGGAACGACCCAGATGCCAGGAGCGACAGTGCATTTCTGACGTTGATAACCACGGGTATGTTTTGAGGATAATTGCTGCGGCTGGATAGCTGTTCATCCAGAAGTCGGCAAAGATAGATGATTGCCTCATGCACGGTCCAGGCGAAAGCGCTAGATGCACAGGATGTCCAAACGAAGCCGATATATGCGTGTTCGTCTTAGAGCTCGGCGCGCTCCTCTTACTCTTTCCCAATCACGCAAGACTGCAAGCAAATGCAGGACTGGCATTTTGGCTTTAGATTTTGAGGGCATGGTAGAATGATGGTCTTATTATGTATAGTATTCGTATTAATTAATTGTTTTGCGTTTGTAATTTAACTGATTGGAGAAGAGGCTGATGCGTAATATCATGTGATGATTTCGTTTGATAAATTATCATGGCTTTGAGAAATGTAGTTTAGAAATAAGGAAGAACATTCGAATATTAAATGTCTCAACCTTTACCATGTTAAATAAAATAAAAATAATTCGGCCTATAACCTACATCAAAGGCAATATTCAATTTCACCTAATGTTGGCGCTTGACCTGAATACAGCCCTCAAAAGCGGTTAACAGAAAAAGCGCGTAAGTCAGGGGGAGAATACGCGTAAGTGTTATTTGCATGAGAAATGCCCGGAAACGCCCCGATTTTGACCTTGCTCCGCCCCAAGCGCGTAACTGCCTTCAAGGCGTGTAATGCACGGACTTAAGTCGAGGGGAGAATACGCGTAGGCTGAAAAGCGCGTAGCTACGCGCTTTTTTCGACTTAAGCGCATGGGAGAATAGACCCCTATATGCAGAAGATCTGCTTCCCCACAGTTTCTCCTTTTTGGCAAAACATGAGCTTCACGGTGAAGCCAATTTGGCAGTTAAGATTTGTGTGGTCATTGTTCAAGGTGGGGGTGACAACCTGTAAAAATTCCCCCACGCTCCCCCTAATGGGCAGACGAGAAATACTCCGAGAACATGACTTGTAAGGGAAAGCCCATCTGCTGCTGGCTGGCTAAATAGAGAAAAAAAAAAAACAAATAAAAATGGACAGACATTGGTGCATCACATGTAACTGATTGTGGTATCAGTGCACAAACAACAGCCAGTTCTGTTAGTATGGCTGGCTGTTGTTTACTAGTTATTGTTATGACTTTAAAAAATCACAACAAAGAAAACCAGCAATGACAACTAAATCGAATTTTTTCTTCACAAAAAAACTTCTACAAAAAAAATCCACTATTTTATTCTATAATAACACTAATGCCTCTAATTAACTCTGTTGCCAAAACAAAATCTCTGCTTCTGCTCTACTGTGCTCTCTCCTTTCTGACCGAAATCACAGCATTTATATAGTCTAGCAACATTCTGGAAAGATCTACTGGATTCCTGGGAAATCCCGCCCCCTCCAGGCAGGAAGGTGCCAGAAGCTTCTAGAAAGCACTAGTCCTTTACATAGAAGTGAGATATTACATCAGATTATGTTTTACAGACACACCACCAGAGGGGGCCAAATGAACAAAATGAATATAGCTGACCAGCAAGGCAGCAAAACAGCTTGTAACAAATCTTCATATATAAATGAAATGTAATGCTGTACAAAAAAATACTCATACATAACATTGTATGTAAACATTCTTGTCCATGGCACAAGTACTTCTGAATTCTACAACAGCGAGCATTATGATGCGTGGCATTGTTGTGGTGGTGAAGGGTTGCATCAAGGCTTGGTGGGTTGCGTTGTTGAGTGATCTTCTGGCACAGGAGGCTGCATCGTGGTCAGGAAGTTAGTTGTCCTGCCTACAGCAGCGTGGTCTGATGCAGGTGTCCTCAGCAGTGTGGTCTGATGCAGGTGTCCTCAGCAATGTGGTCTGTGCAGGTGTCCTCAGCAGTGGGGTCTGTGCAGGTGTCCTCTCCGGCATGAGATTGAGAAGAGAATACGACGTGAGGGGACTATTCAAGTGCGCCTGACCTGATTCACTGCACCTTGGATCCATATTATGACTACTGTTGGAGCCCTGTCATGGTGAACGAGTTGTACAACTCCTAGGTTTACCTAGACCGATCACGGAATTTACCGCAGATTTCAAAGCTCTCCGCGGAAATCGGAGAGTTGTTTTAATCAGCAGTTTATTTATTGACCGTGTGTGCTTGGGGGGACATTCACTCTGCAATGAAACCGGCAGTTCTGACGTCCGAGCTCACAACTCATTTCAACGATTATAAGGAACAAGTACAACTCACTAACTCAGTGATATCTGAATTCTGAAATATACCTTATTCTAACAGAGTAGACGTTCCACTTTCAGGGAAGATAAACTATATATTTCCTCCCTGGATTCAACAGAACCGTGCAATGAGCGTACCAGGGAGTCCATCCAAATGCATGGGCAGTTCACGCTTTAAACAGGACAAAAAACCCGGCATTCGACTTTGTAGAATACGGTATTCATTCCAAAATGAAAAGCAAAAGTAAAAAGCAAAAGGAGCCAAACCTTTTTCATGAATCCCTCCTCCGGAGACCGATGTATCCAGTAGAAGGAACCATCCAGTCCTGTTCCATTCAAAATAATTCCCATTGACCATGTCCTTACCTTATTTAAATCCTGTAAATGTAACTGAGCACTTCAAGGCCAGTTTGGCGAGTTTTTTTTTTTTCCGCTCTAAATCGTGTCTAATTCAGCCACGTAATGGGCGCAACGTAGACAGGATGCAACCGAGCCTGCTGATACGCATGGGCTTGTATGCTCTGTGTTTGTCCAATCAATGTGTTTCGCTCACTGTATAATGTATAAACACTCGGGAATTGGATAAGAAATGAGCCAATCAATTCATTGTTACCGGAGCAATTTCAGGACAGCATGAAGTGTAATTGTGCAGTTACGAAGAAGAGCTTGAGTGTATATTCGAGTGATTGGCTATCAACACCAGTACTCGGGAGGATATAAGGAAGTGCCGCATTTGTCGATGAAGGAATCTACACGTAAATCCACGGTAGGGAACAACGCATTTTTTTTGAAAGAGATTACTGTAATTGTAATCTAATAACAGTAGAATGTGAGAGAATCAATACCATGTAGAATTTTTTGATTCAGAAACCTGAGTTTTCTGAACCATTAATTGGAATACCGTTGGCTCACTGTAGCTAAAGTGGTTGCTACACAGGACAACGATTTTTTCTGTCGCAACAGATCATTTTTTTAGACTGCTGGATCAATACTATGGGCAAGGATATTGACCAATTTGCTCATCAGGCTTAGCTGAGGAGTTTAATTCATACAACTCCTGGAAAACAGGGATTGGAGGGAACTTCTCCATACTCTCAATCGTGTTTCAGCTCTGCCTGCCTGTGAATATTCAATAACTGATCTGGGGGTGCCATCTCGTGGTCCAGTACTGTAACTACGTCCTTAAATTAGCAGTTCTACAGACACGAGCGTCTACATCTGCAGAAAGGGGTTAAGTTCTGTGCCTGGCCTAGCCATGTTGATTGATTTTCGTGTTAAGTGACCACTGCCTGTTTTCTGACCATTCTTAGTATTGTGTATTGTGTTTTGATATTTTAGAAATCCTGGTTTATTATTTTTCATTGTCTTTGCCATGTTCCTAGATCCCTTGCCATGCTTATTTTCTACCATCCCTTGCTTTGCACTTCGTTTACCCAGTCTTGTCTCATGTAGGTCTTTGCTCACGGTCCCATGTCTTGCGTGCCACTCATTCGGGTGATTTATTCGTTTCTGGGTTTCAACCTTCTTTCATTATCTCGTGTTCTTCCTTCCTCTCTCTTTTGCTATCTACTAACACATACTAACAGTTTGTTGTTTTCGCTTAATTACTAACCCACATTAACATTGTATATTTTTACTAACTTACTAACATGCACTCGGGATTGTATAGCTGCACATACTAATTGACTAACGATCTCTCAGCAGTCGCCCAATTCTAGTCTCTGCCTCCTTGCCTATCCCTAATTATCTATGCTACAAATTTCTGTGGATTTCCACCAATACTTTGTGCTTTCCTTCCTTTAATCTATACACTTTAGTACTCCTTAACCGGAGCTGTTGTTCTGTACATAGGTTTGTCTTGTGAATCCTGTCTGCGTTTTGGCTTTTGCCATATTCAGGTAATTAGATTATTCCTCATGTGTCACTCCTGATTATTGTATCATTGATTGCACCTGTTTCTCCCTGGTAATGTGTTCGCCCCGAATGTGTATTTAAGATGTCTGTTTATGCTCTTCCTTTGTCAGATCGTTCTTCCTAGTTTCCTGTGCCACGTTTGTTTTCCGCCTTGATTCTTAGTGATTTATCTTTCTGATTGGACCGCCTGACTACGATATTTGCCTATTCCCTGTATTGTACCGCATTCTTGTTTATCGACCTCTTTTTGCCTGACTATGATTTTTGTGATTGATGCCCTGTGTATGACTCTGGATTTCGCCCATTGGACTCTGATTCTGGATTGCTGACTTTGTACTGTTGCCAGCTCTGTTGGGGGGTTTCCCCCTTCAGAAATAAAGCCTCCTTTTTGCATTCATCTGGTTTGGCTATTAGTTCATTTCGTAAATCACAACAGCACTTATATTTTTTAAGAAATTTTAGGTTCATAATATGTTTTGTAAAAAGATAGTTCATTAAATGTGAACATTTTCAGAATGTACCTGTACTTCCTTGTGCGAAAAAAGGGAAAGATTCGGAGTTGTCAAAATTTATAGGTTATTACGCTTTGATTTTACTGGTCCGGCCCACTTGAGATCAAATTGGGCTGTATGTGGTCCCTGAACTAAAATGAGTTTGACACCTCTGGTCTATGGTATGCAGTAACGTTTACAATATCCAGAGGATACAGTGAATAGTTTACACTTTGTTTGAATCTTTACTTTGTCACTTGTTCTGTTACTAAGCCTCGTTCACTCATAGTTTGGTGAAATGTTTCGCACTTTATAAGTTAGGCAAATAAATCTGCTCAAGATGGACAAAATGAATATTGATGTTGATTATTTTGTAACCACAATGTTTCACAGTGTTTTGGTATTGCAAATCATTTCATAAGAGAATTCTTGCTTCATTATTACATATATTTGCTTTATAACTGGTCATTTTAGGTTTTTTTAATGCCTGTGGAAAATCAACTTTCAAGCCGCGGAATCAAGAACTGCTCTCCGCAGAATCAGGAATGTTCTCCGTGGAATCAACACTTTTTGTCCGCAGATTCCAGGGGGGACTATTTACCATAGATTAATTGTACAAGAATGAATTTCACACTTGATTAGTAAGACAAGTACACCTAATCCCAGTATAATTGTATCCCCCGAACAAGTTCGGTGGATACTATGGATTTAGCCTCGTCACGCGTCCGCGTCCACCGCGTCCGCAGAGATTTTCTTGTGAACGCTCTACAGCCCGCATAAGTGCACCGATTCTTTTAAAATTTTGCGGGGACGTGTATTATGGTAAGTTCACGACACCTATTGATTTTGGGTACTCTGGGACCATCTGGGCCCAACTGGGGGGCCTTCGGGGGATACATGTACTCGGTTGCCAAGTGCTCTAGTTAGAAAGATGCATTCAACCACAATTTTACCCAGATAATTGGGTAACCAATCAAGAATGCATGCACATGATTAATGAAGGCTGGGGGTGTCCCAGGCAGCATATTTTGAGTCAGCCTTCACTAGTTTTGGTGGTGTCTCTTATACTTTTTCATTATAAAAGGCCAAAAAAAAACCCAAAATTGTCTAATTTGACATTTTAAGGCCATTAACTCCTACAAAGACGCATTGTATAATTTCAATCATGGACGATTATTGTAGAGTTTCATCTGCTGATCATTTTGAGGTAACGATTTTTTCCTTAGCTGCGTTAGTTCCAGAGATATCGCTGCAAATAGGTGGTTTCACCCCAATGTTCTATTTTTAGTAACAGCGGCCCAGTTATTCACACAGCAGGTATAATCGACGCAAATTTAAACCAGACGTCCTAAGGAAGCTTGAGGCTAATTTTAGTCTGGATCTGTTGAGTAGTTTCAGAGGAGAAGATTTTCGTAAAATGTTAACGACAGACGACGACGAGAGATGACAATCGACGACAGACGCCAAGTGACGGCATTAGCTCACGTGGACCTTTTGCTAAAAAAAAAAAAGTTGACTAAAATGATAGAAAAAAATAAATAAATCCCTGAGAGTACAGCTGCACCTGACCGGGACTCATCTCCAATGCCTCCGGATCGCAGGCACTTTGTCCTGGGGTTTCATGAGTCGTTGCTGCACTGCATGTCCGGCATCAGGATTCTAAGAGAAAAAATGAAGCACAGAAATCAGCCACATGATCAGACCACAGAGGCAGCAGTCTTAATTCTAGGATTTCCCGAGGGCACAGTGCTCGGGTATGAAAAAGGGCACAGCAGTGGCGTCGAGCGAGGGGTTGTCCTGAAAGGGAGCCCACAGGTCGTAACACGCAAGCTACAGCCAGCCAGGAAAGGGCAGTTCATTTGTAGAGGTAACTTGGATGCCTTCATTCCTAACACCTGTCACTTTCCTTGCTCTGTGGATGTAACCCTACCTGCCTTCTGCAGATTTCAAATGACTTAAAAAAAGCTTTTAATTCTTTCATATTGACAAATTACAATAACAAGAGAAATACAACTCCGCTCTGAAAGCCAAACAAATAATTTCCAAAAAGCATCAAATTTACCTCAAACAATTCCCTCCCCCCCATCCCATGGGAGGTCAGCTTTATTAATTATATAGAAAAAAAAAAGGATGAACCTAATCAAGGGGGGTGAAACAAAAACAAACAACAACAGAAAACAATCCCCGAACTGTAGGTTACCCCAAACAATCCCAATGAAATACAGAACACTCGTTTCCCAGTGAAATTTCTGTAAACTACTGGTCTACCTGAAATACAGCTGTCATCTATACCTTACTGCACTGTCATACAGTAATTGAATTCAACAGTTTAATTAATGTTTTTTCTACTTGTAATTTTAACTGTACGTAGAGTCCTGTGGTCATTTAACTGTGGTTGAACAGTTATAGGGATATTTCAAGATTTTGCCAAATTGGCTTATTGCCATAATTGCCATAGTTACATGAGTAGGAACATTACCTGTAGTTATCTGTGGGGGGGGATGCGAGCTGCTCAGCGAACATAACGAAAATGAACGGTACAGGTCCCTTCCTCCTTTAACTCCCTTAAAAACTCATCAAATACGCAATCCAGCAACTCCAAAACGCTCTCTTGAACCGGAACTACATTCCAGACATACCGGCTGGGTGGAATGATTTCAAAAGTGTATGTTCACTGCAACTACTCGCAACATCTGAGGTGCGCACTGCCAACTGTGTTAATCTGCCCGGCGGATGAGTTTTGAAGGGGGTTTTTGAAGGAGGGAGGGACCTGTACCGTTCACTTTCGTTATGTTCGCTGAGCAGCTCGCACCCCCCCCCCCCCAATCTCAAAACAACGGGCACAGATAACTTAAAGTAATCCACCTACTCATATGACTATAGGGATTATGGCAATAGGCCAATTTGCCAAAATGTTGAAATATCCCTTTAACATACAAGGAACCTCTGTCAAAAATTGATTGTAAAATTACAATTTAAATAACTGTCTATGAAGGTGCCAGTTGAAAACAGTGTGTAGCACATGAGGTTTGAACTTGATCACAGATGTGAAAGGATCCATTCCCATTAAAATCCAGTCAGACAAGGCACTCTCCAAGTTGGTCACATTTCACATCACAACATCTGGATGATCAGAGATCATTGTGCGTGTTTCGGGAGAGGCCAGTGGCAAACTTGCGACTCCCTTAACCACATAACAATGGGAAAGGTTCGCATTCTGTGATGCGAATCCACCTAATCTGATCACTGCAGACAATCCCATCTCGTGCCGGTTATCACTGACCCGAACAAGAATATAGCCCCAAAATGTCACCTGACGAGCCTAACTGGCAGACAGGCCTATGAAGCATGATGCAAGGGCAGATTAACCTCGAAATGGGACTAAATCTCTTTTTGCGACAAAATTTTGATTGCATGCCACAGTTGGTTTCGGCAGACTTCTCGCCAAACAATCGCTATTTGCGTTATTAAAATCTCATCATTCAAGTTATCATCCAAGATCAACACTTTTGCTGATTTATTGTCCCGACCGGGAAAATTCAGATGGAACGACATTCCTTTTTCACCGATTTTTCCACCTGCGGAAGTCTTCTTTTACGAGTTGGCATGATCAACTGATGATTGTTATGCTAATAACATGAAAACTACGGCCAAATTCCGGAAAACAAGAGAAGCGCCACTCCTATGTGCGGCGGAAAATCGAACTAAAATGAATCTGAATGCCTGTGGATGGCGTGACGTTTGTTACCTCTGTGGTGATGCCGTTTCTGCGTGGCGGGTTACGCTTCTTGTTTATTTCATCAAGTGCAGATTTCTCTGCGCGCTGGACCTGCTCGAGCAGCTTTTCCTTCCGGTGAGCAGCCCTACGCTGCTCTGCAGCCCGTCTCTGAAACAACAGAGTATGTATCGTAAGCAATGTGACGTACAGTAACCTCCCAAACACAACTTCATGTGCACCAACAATCTGCTGAAGCTTACGCTTATAGTGCTATCTGGTGATGCACAGCCTCACAATGATGTAAGGTAATAAGCCCAAGATGAGAGCCCATTCAAGCTGACAGTACTGACCTGGGGACAGGTTTAGGTCATGAGTTTCACAGGGGTAGGTATGGAGTCTGACATATGTAGCTCCATCATTTTTGCAAGCATATGTGCCTTACAAAATGACTGTAAAAGTGCCGAAGACTGTATATTGTGACAGGTGAGGAGCTCACCTGTCTCTCCCTCCTGTCCTGTTCCTCCCTCAGTCGTTGTTCTCTGTTCCACTCGTGCTGAACCTCTGACTGTATTAAGCGCAGCTGTTTGCGCTTCTTTACTTTACAGGCCTGCAGTTCCTGCAGCCACACAGAAGGAGGCAGTGAACAAGCGTACAGAGCAAAGTGTGTTACAGCACACACACACACACACACACACCACAGGATACACACGCACAGGCTGTCATCGCAACACAAACATACACACACATACGGAGACAAACTCACCACAGCGCACACACAAACACCACAGTACACACACATACGTGCGCACGCGCATGGACAGACAGACACACACACACACAGATACACACAACAGAGGGGACACATGCACAGGCTGTCATCACAAAGCATACACACACCACAGAACACACACAAACACACACAACAAAGGCACGCGCACACACACACACGCACGCACACACACAAACTCTCACTTCAGCGCACGCACAAACACCACAGTGCTCACACACTCACATGCACACAAACGCACGCACATACACAGACACACACTCGTGCACGCGCACACACACACACAAACACACACACACACGCACACACACACACACACACACACACACAGTAAAGTGCATTATTTGTCCCAGATCTGATGGCAATTCTTACCAACTCTAATTCTTCATCGTCAAAGTCGATCCCTCTCCACCTTTCAAGAACAGAAAAAGTACAGATTTAGTCACTTTTTATTGATTACTTTTAAACAACTTCAAAAGGGTTGCACTTAGAAATGTGCAACCTATCAAAAAAAAAAACAATATACTGTTAGAGGTATGTGCCACGAATTGAATTTGCCATACTGGCAGAGGAAACATTTTAACTTGACTTTGCAGCATGAGTGCAAAACATTTAGCCTTTTAAACATGTCCAGGCATTAAGGAGGGCTGATTGACCCAAGTCTACTATGAAATCAGCTCAAGCCGGTTGACTGATTTCAACCTTGCCTAATCAATCTCGCACCCAAATTCTTATTACACCTTAAATTCCAAATCTGACAAAATGTGTTAAATGTAAATAAAAACAGTGACCAGTACTTTTCAAATTCCTTTTAGCCTGCATTCAATTGAACAGATGTAAAAAACAAAATGAGTAGTGTGTAGTCGACAACTTCATCATGGATGGACAATAGCTATTTTGAAATGCCTCATAAAGCAACTGCTGGTAAACAGTTTGGGTGTCCATTGTCATATTCTTTTCATTTTCTTTTATAGTCACAAGAACGGTGCCGCTATACAACGGCAACATGGACACGCACTGCTCTTGAATCGGTAAAAGAGGATTTACAAATAATTTAACTTTGCTTTTGTCAGCAGTTTACACACTGTCCCAGTTCTTTTGGAACTGAGGTTGTAGATGGTGGTCGTACTTATGAAGCAAGTTCTGTTGAAATTAGGAGAAAAAGTATATCCCGTGATATATTCAGTATCTTACACAAATGTCATATGAAAGTCATGAAACAAGTTGAGTGAATTTTGCATTTGTTGTGAGCTTTAGCAAGCAACAAACCCAAATTTACTCCATGAGTTTAATAACTTTCAAATGACAGATCCAAGAGTATAAGATTATGTTTATCACATAAATTAATTGCATAATTTAAATAGAAAACTATTGTTATTTCCGTAAGCATCCATTGTTTGTTAGCACTGTGCTAACTCCATCACTCTGCTAACCGTCAGCGCTAACAGCGCTAAGCCAAACTGATTTGACGACGTTACTCTCAGTATTCAGTTTGGCTAAATATTAACAGCGTGACATAATGCAGTGCCCATGGGCTCAGCCAATGAAATCTTCGTAAAAATGACATTTCCCATATCAAAAATATGTAATCGGCTAGGGCTGGGGGAAAAGAACTACAGTTATGTGATAAATATTGTTATAATCTAAAAGTTTGAAATACATACATTTTTGTCCCTCTCATCCAGACTAAGTGACAGCACACAGTATTTGTGTGTTGAGGACTAGCATTAGCATAACAGAACAGTTGGTGAATCTTAGAATTACCTTAGCATCAGTATGGAGAGGAATTGGACTGGTATCGCGTGTAAGTATGGTCAGATTTGGGGTTGGCATAACATATAAAGTCAGGATTAGAGTTACCGTAGCATGTTAGTATAGACAGATCTGAGGTAAGCATAGCACGTTTGCATGGTCAAAGTTAGTCTCATCAGAATGATGCGGGTTAGTGCAAGTGAGTTTCGTACCGCATTCTTTCTGCTTTCAGGACCGGCCGCAAATACTCCACGTACTGATCCAGCATCTGTTCCCTCAGTTCGGCCAGGGTCATCTCCTGCCCCTCCTGCTGCTGCTCCAAAAACTGCCTCATCTTCATTCTCTGGAGCAGACACACAGTGTGTCCCAAAAAAAAGGAAACCAAGAGTAAATCGGCAATTCTAAAACAATTGCTTAACATTCTTTAATTAAAAATTGCATTCGGTATTACATAACTATGTCTTCTATCCAATGATGTCAGATGAGTGGAGGTTGTGCCACCCACACAACTGAACAACAATGACACTTTTGGAGTAATTCAGCAACCACTTTGCACCAGATTACGTAAAATGATGATCAGTTTCACCATTTCATTGTCAGGGCTATTTGTGCTTTAGGTTGTGTAATGTGTACTGCTTTAAATGTAAACCCTACTAGCTGCATGATAGATGTGCGCAAATCATGCAGCTGACAACGGAACAAGTTCTGACAACTATGCCTGATTAATTTGTTTTTTTTTTTTTTGTATGATGTGAAAAAGTACACGTGAATATTGCTAATTAGTTTATTGATACTAAGTTTCAACAGAATACTTCTCATTTTATTCAGTTTTCAGGCATCGTTGTCAGAACATCGTTGTGAATCACTGAGCACAGCGGCTCTCACCTCCATCTCTTTGTGATGTCGCTCGGTGATGTCCCTCCCCGACCGCAGATACCACTGGTCTTTTCTGTCCTCCCTCAAGGTGCACTTCACCTGTAGGGGAAACAGACAGTAAATATAATTATGATGCTCTTACAAAATTGCTCTCATGGTACTGTAAGGTCACTAGTAGCCTGGTCAGGCTCATAGTGCTGTAAAGTCATGAACAGCCTGGACAGACAGAGTTAAGGTACACGCAGCCTGGTGAGACTCATAGTGCCGTAACAGCATGATTAGGCTAATGCAAGGTCAGGGTCATAGTACTTTAAGGTTATCAGCAGCATGGTTGGGCTAATGGAACTGTAAGGTCATCAGCAGCGTGGTTAGGATAATAGTGCTGAAAGGTTCGCACCCTGAATGAAGGCCCAGTTATTAGCAGCATAGTCAGGGTCTTAGAGCTGTAACCGGTGTTCTGACAAATTTTGCTACCTTGTCAAAAAATGCTACCTTCATGCAAAGCTATCGTAAAGTTTTTGTTTTCGCCTTGATATTGCAATATGAATCAGTTTACAGTATTTACTTTGTTTGTTAGCTTTTTATAACATACGCATATTTTGTAATGAGTTGGATAAGTCTGTTTGAAGATATATGCCCATTTTCGCCATTATCATCTAATTTCTGCATTTTCAGGAAACCCCAGCGTGTACATGCAAATATATGTACGCTTACAGGTCGAAATGCACCCTGAAAATGAATCTTATCTTAAGTATCTTCAAAAATAATAAAATAAGAGTGAGGAAAGAGCCCGAGATTTTAGATTTGCGCAAGCGCAGAACCGCGAGGTAGCATATTTAGATGGGTAGCAAAATTTGTCAGAACACCGGCTGTAACGTCATTAGCAGCATGGCTCGGCTAATAATGCAATAATGGTTATAAGGCGGCCTGAGCCCTCACAGTATACAGCCTAGGCTTTGAGATGCACCCACTAACTTTCGCTGTGCGTCGCCATTTTGATTACAGACCGAGCGCTCGCCTCCGTACAGAATCAACGCGAGACAGTCGCGCGGGCGCCTGCGGTTCTGAACACGCCTCTGGTTCTGCTCATTCTGCGGATTCTGCTACAAGGTTATGAGCAGCCTGTCCAGGCGTATAATGCTGGGAGGTCATTTGCGGTTCATAGTACTGTAAGGTGATGAAGAGCCTGAATCTTGCCTCATTGTCAGCAGCGATTTCCTGAGTTTTCTTCTCCTCGATATCCTTCTTATCCTTGCGGAAGTAGTAGTTTCGGAGATGACGATCATGCAGTGGGGTGCAAGTTGGTCTCTTAATGTGCTTGGGTGGGGTCGTCAAGTCGAAAGGGCCCGTTCTCAGGTACATCTGAAAGCAATACAGTTTTTCAGATTGTAGAGAAGAAGAAAAAAACTACAGATAACAAAGATGAAGTCATATCTAGCAGGGACGGTAAATGTTTTAATACGAATTGGTTCTTGTATTCATGGATACATATTGTAGGTTAGTTCTTCTGTTCCTTGAGCGGCATTGAATTAATTAATGAAAACGAAACATAGTAAAACTACTCACTTCTGCTAATTCTAACGAAAATATCAATTTGTCGCTGATGATACGGTATGTAATCATGGCTGAATTACATTCTGGCAGTTCGCAACTTCGCTAATGAAAACGGAATACAGAGGTGCGTCCTGGCTGCTCACCTGCTCCCCGAGTTTGGAAACGGAGAACACGGATTTCTTCGCCTTCTGCGTCATTTTGCCCTCTCGTGGTCTCACTAGCTTTAGCTTTAGATCAGTAAACAGTTGCGCTTCTTTTGTATAGCTTTGCTTACCAGCTATACCCGCTCTAACTGATAGACGCGCTACTGCTGCTTATATATAATGCGTTTGAATAAACACGTCATAAAGGTTCAATGCAATGACACCGAATTAAGGGTCCTATGACGCTATCAGAAATTCTACCATTCATTCCAGCGAATTATGCATTCTGATTGGTAAACACCAAATATCTATTCCCCGGTAAAGTACCTCGCACTGGGTCTAGAAGACCTCGTCATGATCACGCCCGCAAAATAAGGCTTCAGTTTGCGTACAGTCTTACTCGCTAGCGAGCTAGTTTCGCTACCCAGCTGGCGATAGTATAGGTAACGCGCCAATGTATTTAGCTACATAGCCAACTGGAATTGCGAGCTAAAAAGGGCGCAGTTCTCTTTCTATGCGTACACTGTCGTGCTCGTTAGCGAGCTTGTTGGCTTCCTGGCAAAGTGACATCGGACTGTCATAGCTAGCACGCCAATATTTTTGTAGAAGTGCTGACGAGTCATGGTAAAATGGAAATAAGCCTACCGTTTTTTTTCCGAGCACTCGGTAGCCTATTTATCGTAGGCTAGATACCTGGCAATTTACATTTGAATGAAATTGCCAGGTATCCATCCTACGATAAATGCCTCAAGTTCAAAAAAGAAAAAAAATTGTAGGTTTATCTCCTAAATGACGCATGGAACAATCAGGAGCCATTTCTGTTTTCCATGCTTGCCCTAGGCCCTGGGCGATTACCGTTATGATGATCATGAGATGAAATTTATGGCGCGCTTATAGGGATAGTCCACCCAAAAACTGTAACTTGCATATCAATTTCTCACCATTAGATGTCTTAAATGGACAAGGTTGTTTTTCGCCTGGCACAACTTTATGACCACTGGAGAGCTGGATGCAAATGGGGTCACCCAGTCACAACGGCAAAACTCCACAAAACGTCTGTTGACATTTGCACAACGCCCAGCAAACATGCCCTTTTGGGGCCCGTGTGGGGCCACTGCGGGCAACCCACTGTGGGCCCCGATACCGTCGTGGAATGCGGGGCACGTGCGGGCCCCACACTAAGGGGCCCATGTGGGACCCCAGTGGGCTAGCCCACACTTTGGGCTAGGTGTGGGCTGCCCACACTAAGCAGAGTGGGCCCCATTGTGTGCCCGCAGAATTCCCATAGTATATGCCCACTTTGGGCTAATTGTGGGCTGCCCACACAAAGCAGAGTAGGACCCCAGTGGGCCACATTGTGGGCCCACTGAATGCCCATAATATGCTCACACTTTGAACTGGGTATTAGGCTTTCCTGATGTGGGCCCACAGTGCGCCCTCGTTGGGCACACACTCAACCTACACTTTGGACTGGGTATGGGCTTTCCTGATGAGGGCCCATTGTGGGCCTGCACTGCGCGCCAGTGGGGCTTCCACTCAACGCACACTTTGGACTGGGTAGGGGCATTCCTGGTGTGAGCCCGCAGTGCGCCCCAGTGGGGCCCACACTCAACCCACACTTTGGACTGGGCAGGGGCTTTCCTGGTGTGGGCCCATCGTTGGCCTGCTGTCTGCCCCACTGGCTCTACAACCACATTGTGACAAATCAGTAATTCAATTAAAGTTAATCTCCTCTGGGTGAATAAGCATTGGGGACATTTTCTTTTTTTTTTTGAAGTTCAAACATGATTATATCAAAGGGGATGATAAACTGAAACATGCAATTTTTTCATGAAAATGGTTTTATCGTCATAGGGAGTGAAAAACGTAAAAACCTTATGAAACTGCAAAAAATTTTTCAAACATGACTTTCACAAACATGCCTCCCTAGGGCCCATGTGGGGCCACTGCAGGAAATTTCTTCAGCCTTTTTTTCCTTCCTCCAGCCCTGTCCCTCGCATTCCGGAGCCGAGTTCTAATGGCACCCTCAATCTTAGATGCTGTGGCTGGGCTGCTTTTTTTCACAGCATCTAAAAGGGGAAGAAAACAACAATTGAAATGTAAATGAAAAAAACTAAGGATTATGCAGCAAGTAGTTCCAACCAAGCAATCTGATTGGTCAACAAGACATTTAGAATGTGATCATATCAGTATAACAGCACACCTTCCTCACCTCAAAAATAACACTCCACCATCAGCACAGCAACAATGTCGCACTTGCCTAGGCTGGAGAAAACCCTTTATATGTTTGAGGTTTGGACACGGAGAAGTGTTTTGACTGCATTTGGAACAATGGATTATTTTATAAGCTTATTCGTAAAATTCTGGTTGAACACTGGCTATTTCTGAATCGCTGGTATGGGAGTCTGGATACCATTGTTAGGTGGAATGACTCCTGTAGCCCTGCCTTTTCAGTCATGCATGGCACCCAGCAGTGGAGCCTTTTGCTGGCAATCCTTTTCGGTATTTTTGTAAATGAAGACCTGGGTACAAGAAGTACTTAAGTCACATTTTCCAAAAAATGAGCTGACACTACGACCATAAAGTAGAGTGTCATGTGCATCATTTAAAGCCAAAAATTTCCAAATTTAAGCACTCAAGTCCTCAATACTGATATGCGGCCTTCCCTGAATCTACTGAATTTTTGTGCGAGAAATACTCAAGTCTTTGCAGAAGTACTCAAGTCCTTGACATCATTAGGAACAAGTGCCTAAGTCCATGACTGTCCAATCAGCTGCTCGTATGTGTCATGTGACAAGCGTAGCAAAAATGAATGTTTTGGCAATCAGAAAATGATTGAAACGGCATTTGTGGTAAAAGTACCGAAGTCCATGCATTTTATGGTAAGAAGTACCAAAGTCCGAAACTTATCTTCTTGTTTTTATTATAATAAAGCATTATTTTTCCACAAAAACGTGTTTGTCTACTTTGTATAACCCCTGGGACAAGCAGCAGGTGCCACTGAATGTTATCTCTTTAAAAAAGTATCTGCAGCATGTTTTCAAAACTTTTACCCTTAATATCACAACAGTGTTTGGTGACTAAAGTATTTCTTGCACCCAGGTCTTCAAATGACCTTATGGAATTGGAACAATCCGATTTGGCTGGGGTTAGAATTGGAAACCACAGGTTTACCCTCTTTGCATATGCGGAGAATATTACCCTCCTAAAGCTTGATTTATGGTTCTGCGTAAAACCGATGCCGTCAAGACGCAGGGCCTCTGCAGCAACGTGAACCCCCACCGCGCAGCCTCTGTGTCGCCTGCCGTGTACCTCAAAAATTTTCTAACTGCACGTCAAAGCAAGGCAGACCGCAAGGGCACTGATAGATCTATAGACATTAAGAGAGGCTAGATTGGACCCTCCCCCTTTTTTCACGGCAGACTTGGCGGCCATCTTAAAGCGATCCACCGCCCAAACGCAGAGTAGGACTCGGTGACAATAATAAATCACTGTCGTTGCAAAATACCTCAACATTGTGCAGCCTATGGCTGTAAAAACCGGCGAACTGCCCAATCCAGACAACAGGGAATTACCTTTCATAGGTATGACACATGTTTAGTTTAATTTGGTCTTTTAATAATAATAAGTTTCATAATCTTCATATATGGCCATGAGAAACTGAAATTGATAACAAATGGACTGACAGGCATCTTAAAATTTGCCACTTTTAATGGTAAAGTATGCATCTGAGAGGAAAAAACATGCTTCTAGCGAGAATTTTAACCCGGGTCTAAAAGTAGCTAATAAGTCTTGTGTGATAACAACTATACCACCACAAGGTCAAAATATTCAAGGGGAATAGATATTTGTTTTCGAAAGCTTGTATTGGTTATACAATAATGCACAGCAAATCACGGGGTCGACTGCGGCAAGATGGCCGCTGCCGTCGGACGTCAGTCTACTGGGTTTCCACCGTAAGGCGTCCAGTCTACTTATGTATGTCTGTGGATTGATCCACTCTACTATCAGTTCCGGCGCTTCGCTTTACCAGTTTTTGTTCGTAGCGGTTTGGCGGTGAATTGCTTCGCGGCACAGCACAACACAAACAACCTCGACGCAGAACTTCGAAAAGTCTACAACGTTGTCGAGGCGATGCCATGCTGTTTGCATGGAGTTGACACAGAACCGTAAATCCAGCTTTAGTCTTGGCGTCACAGGGCTGCAGAAGCTGGTTGACATTTGTGATGCATATGCTAATGCTTGGCGCTTTAATTTTAGGGCCAAAAATATAACTGTATGATAGTTGAAAAAATATCTTTCAGTCCGAGCCTCATTGGTCCCTTAGGGGAATAACATTTGGTAATTTTGATTCTATGGAAATCCTTGGTTGTCATCATGAGTAGTAAGGGTAGTTCTTTGGAGCATGCGGAGAAACAGTCCAGAATTTGTAGAAAGTCATATAAAAGTTTATCTCAGCGTGGTATCTGTTACCTAGGGCTTTGCTCTGAGGCTAAAGTTGGAATGTGGAATGCGGTATGTGCATCATCTTTGTCCGATGCCTTTGGCTGTGTGCATCTATCTGCAAGAGATCGTAAAGACCTTGATTCCCTGCAGCGCACTTTGGTAAAAAAAGAGCCTATGGCTTCAGCAAATTTGACTGTCACCCCGCATTACTCCGGGCCCTCGATGTCCGCTCTGTGTCAGGGACCATGAAGTTAACAAGAGCAACGCAAAGGGTGGCATATGTCCCCGCCTGTATGTTAATCTAGGGCGTATCAAGATCACCACTGTGCCGGCCATATTAGATATCGCACGACGCTGGTTTTCGAAAGGAACCTTCCTCCAGCCACCCCCAATACACCACCAGGAAACGGCATCAATCCGACAAGGTGTTCTTTAGTTGTTGGGCGGAAACGAAAATCAAGATGGCTGCTGTGGCGGCAATATTAGATATCGCACGACGCTGGTTTTCGAAAGGAACCTTCCTCCAGCCACAACCAATAAACGACCAGGAAAAGGGCATAAATCCGCCGAGGTGTTCTTTAGTTGTTGGGCAGAAACAAAAATCAAGATGGCTGCAGTGGCGGCCATGTTGAATATCGCACGATGCTGGTTTTCGAAAAGAACCTTCCTCTAGCCACCACCAATACGCCACCGTGAAATGGCATCAATCGGATGAGGGATTCTATAGTTATCCCACAGAAACGAAAAGTTTACGGACGACGGACGGACGGACGACGGACGGACATGGTGTCGACATAATGCCCCCTTCCTCTTTCGAGGGCGGGGGCATAAAAACTGCATCTCTCTGGCACAGAACTAATGAAAGTCGATTGTCCTGTACGTGACCTGGCAGCCGAGATGCTCGGACACCATGTCACAGGGTCAAGTACAGACAGGCTGAGGAGTTTTGGCCTCTCTTCTGTGGCAGTGGCTTTGAGCATGTTGGTTGCCATGTCGGTCAAACCTGAATACGGAGTGGCTGACTCCCTTAGGGGGCTATTGTTATGTAAAGATTTCACAAGACTGTGCTTTAAGGAATTCAAGCTTTCCAAACTCCTTGTGAAATAGTTTTAAGTTTGTACAAATTTTAATTCCGAGGTAATACCTGCCTATAGTCTATTATCTTATATTTCAATTGAATTTGGCTAATGTTTTATGCACCGTACTATTGTTTTATACCTTTAATGGAATTTGTCTAATGTTAAGAAGACCGTTTTATGTATTTTGTGGTGGCCTATCCAACGTGACCCGAGCGCTCTGTCGTGTTGCAGCATTGGGCATGCCTAGAAGAGGGGTGGGGAATCGAGAATAGACCACCACACCAATGTGTCTGATTATATTAACGTACCATTGTGTGATATTATGTAGCATGTGTGCCATTGTGTAACATATTGAGTATTTTCTCCCTTGCGGAAGTATAAATAAATAAATAAACTAACACAAAAATTCATAATTCATAAAAGGTTTGTAATTTGGCTTTTACAATTAAATCCAAACTTTAGATTTTCTTCCCTTTATAAGGTCTTGCACATAAACATACTGTACCTATGACTGCTCTGCAGACCAGCATGTCCCCAAAAGCTGACTTTTGGTCAGAGCCCCGCCAGCACAATTGTTGGGCCAGTGGGGTGGTCATGATTCGAAAAAGGATCCGCCTGGTGTTTGCTGATGGACTGTGACCCCCAATCGTTGCCAGATACTTTGCCTATGTTGAGAAAGTGCAGTACAATAAACTTTATTTAGTAAAATTTTAGTGTATTCAGAAGACAGCAACAAACTACAAACCCCCTGCTCCAATGAGGTTGGGACATTGTGTAAAACGTGAATAAAAACAGAATGCAATGATTTGCAAATACTTTTTGACCTATATTCTATTGAGTACACAACAAAGACAATATTTTAATGTTCACACTGATGAACTCTATTGTTTTTTTTTTTTTGTTTTTTTTGAAATATTCACTTATTTAAAGCTGGGACAGGGGCAGCAAATTACAGGGAAAGTTGATGAATGCTCAAAAAACACCTGTTTGGAACATTTCACAGGTGAACAGGTTAATTGAAAACAGGTGAGTGTCATGATTAGGTATACGAGGAACATCCCTGAAAGGCTCATACATTCACAAGCAAGGATGGGGTGAGGTTTACCACTTTGTGAACAACTGTGTGAGCAAATAGTCCAACAATTTTCAAATGTTTCTCAAGGTGCAATGGCAAGGAATTTAAGGATTTCATCATCTACAGTCCATAATAACATCAAAAGATTCAGAGAATCCAGAGAAATCTCCAAACGTAAGAGGCAAGAACATTTAATGCTCGTGACCATCGGTCCCTCGGGTGGCACTGCATTAAAAATTGATATCATTCTATAAAGGATAATACCACATGGGCTCAGGACCACTTAAGAAAACCATTTCAGTTAACATAGTTCCCGCTACATCTATAAGTACAAGTTAAAACTCTACCAACTACACCCAGACATGCTGCCTACTTCTCTGGGCCCAAGCTCATCTGAAATGGACTGTCGCAAAGTGGAAAAGTGTGCTGTGGTCTGACGAGTTCGCATTTCAAATTGTTTTTAGAAATCATGGACGTCTTGTCCTCTGGGCTAAAGAGGAAATTTCTTTTCAACCATGTTTTTTTTTCACCCCAATGTTCAAAAGCCAGCATCTGTGATGGTATGGGGATGTGTTAGTGCCCATGGCAGGAGTAACTTGCACATCTGTGAAGGCACCATTAACGCTGAAAGGTAGATACAGGTTTTGGAGCAACATATGCTGCCATCCAAGCGATGTCTTTTTCAGGGACATCCCTGTTTAATTTTAGCAAGACAATGCCAAGCCACATTCTGTATGTGTTACAGCAGCGGGGCTTCGTAGTAGAACAGTGGGGGTAATAGACTGGCCTGCTTGCAGTCCAGACCCGTCTGGCATTGAAAATGTGTGGCGCATTATGAAGCGCAAAATACAACAACGGAGACCTTGGAGTGTTGAACAACTGAAGTCGTACATCAAGCAAGAATGGGAAAGAATTCCACCTGCGAAGCTTCTACAATTAATGTCCTCAGTTACCAAATGCTTATTGAGTGTTGTTCAAAGGGAAGGTGATGGAACACACTGGAAAACATGTCCCTGTCCTAGCTTTTTTGGAACATGTTCCAGGCATTCAAATTCAAAATGAGTGAATATTTCCAAAAAAACAATAACACTTATCAGTTTGAGCATTAAATATCTTTGTACTGAAGTTAATTGAATAAAAGTAGAAAAGGATTTGCAAATCATTGTATTCTGTTTTAATTCCCATTGTACACAACATCCCAATTAATAGGAATTGGGGTTTGTATAATGGAAAATGTGATCATAGAATATAAGGAAACAAAATGTACCATGTCTTCATAGCAGGTCTCCTCCTTAAGTCTGCTTTCCACCATTTTGAGGTCCTGGAGGTTGCTCATTGGCAAATGTATGCCTTCTGGCAGGACGGCGGCTGGAGAGGTGCGATTTGTCAGTGATAACAAGATACGCTGATCACAGCCACCTCCTCTTTCAGATGTTCCAGCTGACTGATCATGAGCCGTTCTGTTGCTGTAGATAAATTAGTAAGTAATATTTTGCGATAAATAAAAGTCTACTATAACAGTAGTTAGCACAACAAGTACAACCGCAATTCCGAAATAGTTGGGACAAAGTGTAAATTGTGAATAAAATCAAAACGCAATGACTTTCAAGTCACATCAGCCAGTATTTTTTTCATAATAAAACAGAGATAACATATCAAATGTTGAATGGAACTATTGAATGTTTACCATGGTTTATCATCCCCTCTTCTTTCTAACACAGAGTGGAAACATCTGGGCATTGAGTTTTTTTAGTTTAGCCATTGGGATTTGATCTCACTCTTGTTTAATACAGGCTTCCAGCTGCTGGAGAGTTTTGGGTCTCCTTTGATGGACTTTTCGTATAATCATGCGCCAAATGTTCTCAATCCGTGAAAGATGAGGACTGCAGGCAGGCCAGTTCAGCACACTGACTCTTGCACTACGAAGCCATGCTGTTGTAATAGCTGTAGTATGTGGTTTTGCATTGTCCCACTGAAATACGCAAGGCCTTCCCTGGAATAGATGTCATCTGGAGGGGAGCAAATGTTGCTCTAAAACCTTTATATACCTTTCAGCATTCATGGTGCTTTTTTAAACATGCAGGTGTCCCACACCATATGCACTAATGCATCCCCATACCATCAGAGATGCTGGCTTTTCAACTAAAGTGAAACATGAAAGATTGAAGCAAATTCTTACGAGCCAGTGTGGAAGGGCCAGGTGGATCTGGTGTAGTTGAAGAAGATGGATGAGAAAGTAGAGATGGTGGGGAAGGTGGAGTCGGTGGAGACAGTGGAGCTGGTGGGGCTGATGGTGCTGGTGGGGATGGTTTGGATGGGTGCTCCTGAGGTTTTATGTTGTCTTACTCAGAATTACTCTCTGCGTACCGTGAGTTTGGTCTGGTGTAGAAAAGCATATGTTAAAAACAAATTCCACAATGATGAAACAATGAATAACAAAATATTGTAATTATGCAGGTTAGTCAGTCGTTTTAGGCAGTGAAATGTAACATTTACTTCAAATATAATTTTAACATGGGCAACTTGTACTTTTCTTGAGTATTTTCATTTCATGCCATCTAATCTGACTATATTGCTGAAAAAATACTTCATTACTCAGCTACTATGTGCAGCAAGCCGGTCAGTATTAGGGAAAAAAAAACCAAGAGAAAAAAATGACAGAGTGAATCTTTTAATGCCTCTATTGCTGGTGATACCTGGGGCCGGAGGTATCATGTTTTCGGGATGTCTGTCCTATTCTTGTGAAAGTAATATCATATTATTAATATTAACATGTTAGTAATAACTGAAAAATCAAATGAGAGGTTCAGCGCTGTGTCCCTATTTCCAGTTTCCTGGAAGCTATTGAAGGAAATAGTTCTTTTTCTATTGATATTCCTACATTAATTTTCATTAAATATTTACAAAAATGCAATGAAGGCTTATTCTAAAAAACAGAAAGGTGTGGCTCACGGAGAGTGAATATTAGAATTATATAAGCTTAATGATACATCCCTTTGTCAAGTTTCCTGGGCGCTATTGAAACAAGTAATGATTTTTCAGTTATTATTAATATGTTAATATTAATTAAATAATTATAAAAATGCTAGAAAAGCATGTTCTGAAAAAATGAGAAGTGTGCCTCATGTGGAATCAATGGTAAAATTATATAATTTTTGTTCAACATTTCTGCATTGTTATGGCCCCAACTTGTTATTAGATTTACAACGCAACAGCAACAGCAAGGGATGACAGACACAGTTTTAAAAACCTCAACACATTTAATTAACAAACAAAGACTAAACTACTATTTACAACTACAGACCAAGATTGATTGGAAAACAAAAAAAAAACAGAAATATTTACAGTCCTTGTGGGTTTTCTGGTGATGTGCTGGGTGAGGAAAAGGCTCTTTTACAGGCAAACATCCACAAAAGAAACTTCACAGGTCTTGAACAGAAATGACAGGTCTGGTCACGTGTATCCTTCTTCTTGCAATTTCTCCTTCTACTTTACTGTCTCAGTTCTTTTCCTTATATACTCTTTTGCAGACCCCACCCACATTTAGACCTCTTTTTTTTATTTTCTGGGACTTTCCCCAGACATGCCCAGGACATGTCTAAACCTAGCTCCAGTCTGAACTGAATAAAAAAAAGGTAAATACTGCCATCTAGTGGCCTATATTCACATTACACCTCCATTCCAAAAGGGAAAAATTTTGACTCATAAAGGCAAAATTTTTCTTTTCAATACAAAATGGTTAAGTGAACACTTGTCTATATATACATATCATACAATATTCAAACACATGATATTTATATACACATTCAAACACGGGATAAGCAATCAGCAATTACATTGTCTGTACCCTTCACATGCTTAATTTCCAAGTCAAACTCCTGTAAAATCAAACTCCAATTCAACAATCTCCGATTCTTGTTTTTCATCTTACTCAAAAACATTAACGGATTGTGGTCAGTGTACACAATCATTGGCTTTTCCCCTGTATAAACATAAACCTCAAAGTGTTGAAAAGAAAGGACCAGAGCCAACAGTTCCTTCTCTATTGTGGAATAGTTCCTTTGGTGGCGATTGAACTTCCTGGAGAAGTATGCCACGGGATGCTCAATGTCATCAGAGTCACTTCTCTGTAGGAGCACAGATCCACAAGCTTGGTCGCTAGCATCGACCGCGATGGAGAACGGTTTGTTGAAGTCAGGAGATTTGAGCACGGGGAAGTGACACAGCAGAGACTTCAGGCGATCGAAGGCTCTCTGGCATGCATCATCCCAGGTGAACTTTACGCCTTTCTTCAGTTGGTTAGTTAGACTGAGAGCAATCTCAGTAAGGTTCTTGCAGAACTTGCGGTAGTACCCGATCATTCCAAGGAAGCGGCGCAAAGCTTTTTTGTTGTCAGGAACTGGAAAATCCATGATGGCTTGGACTTTAGCATTTATGGGTGCCACCTTACCCTGGCCTATGACGTAGCCAAGATAAGTGACAGTAGCACAACCAAAGTCACTCTTGCTCAGGTTAACAGTCAGGTTAGCCTGGGTCAGGCGCTGGAACAACGTCTCTACATCTTTTAGATGTTCTTCCCAGGAGTCACTCCATGTGATCAGGTCATCGATGTACGCACCCGTGTGTGGTAATCCGGCGATTGTAGACTGTATCATCCTTTGGAACGTGGCTGGGGCATTTTTCATGCCAAAGGGTAGGACTTCATACTGGTACAATCCAGATGGTGTGGCAAAAGCAGAGATGCTCTTGGCCCTCTCAGTTAAAGGCACACACTAATAACCCTTCAATAAATCAATCTTGGTCAGAAACTTTGCTTGCCCTACTCTATCAATTCAATCATCAGTCCTAGGTATTGGAAACACATCAGTTCTAGTTACAGCATTGACTTTGCGATAATCTGTACAGAATCTAGTACTTCCATCAGGTTTTGGAACTAGCTCACAGGGTGAACTCCAATCGGAGTTGGAGGGTCTGATAATATCATGTTTTAACATGTACTCAACCTCTTTCTCAGCAATCTTTCTCTTTTCAGGATTCATCCGGTATGGATGCTGTTTTATTGGTTTGGCATCACCAACATCTACATCATGAGAGGCTATAGTAACTCTCTTTGGAACATCAGGAAACAAATCCTCATATTTCTTGATCAACCTTTCAAACTGATCTCTCTGTGAGGGTTCTAAGTGCTGGAGTTTTACATCAAGATTTTGCAACACTTCAGTGTTTGACAATTTACATGAAAGAACTTCAGCTTTAATTCTTGGTTCATCATCTTGAAACTCCCCCTCATCTTCACACGTTTCGACCATTGGAGAATCTGAAGTGACAGCTGCAACCCTAGCATTTCTGTCATGATAAGGCTTTAGCATGTTAATATGACACAATTGTTTTGGTTTTCTCCTACCTGGAGTCTTCACAATGTAATTGAGATCATTGAGTTTTGTCAGAATTTCATAAGGACCATGAAATCTAGCCTGCAATGGATTGGACTGCAAGGGAAACAACACAAGGACCTTTTCTCCTGGTTTAAACTCACGGCTTCTAGCCTTATGATCATACCAAGTTTTCATTTTTCCCTGACTTGATTTCAAGTTCTCTTTGGCTAGGTCACAAGCTGCACGCAATCTTTCCTTGAACTTGCTAACATAGTCTAACAGACTGATATGCGGCTCTTTCTCTTGCCATTGTTCACTCAATAATAGCAAAGGTCCTCTCACTTCATGACCAAACACTAGCTCAAATGGACTGAATCCAGTAGACTCCTGCACTGCTTCTCTCGCTGCAAACAACAGCAAATGAACCCCTTCATCCCAGTCTTTCTCATGGTCATAACAATAAGTCCTCATCATTATCTTGAGAGTGGAATGAAACCGCTCTAAGGCACCCTGACTTTCTGGATGATAGGCACTAGAAAGAATCTGCTTTGCACCTAGTTCATACACAACCTGCTGAAACAATCCTGAAGTGAAATTGCTACCCTGGTCTGACTGAATTTCCCTGGGAAGGCCAAACAACGTGAAGAACTTTATCAAAGCCTTCGAGATTGCAGTTGCCTTGATGTTACGTAGAGGTATGGCTTCGGGGAATCTGGTAGATGCACACATGATTGTCAACAAATACTGATTTTCAGATCTAGTCTTGGGTAATGGACCAACGAAATCAACAATGACCCTAGAGAATGGCTCCCCAAATGCTGGGATAGGCTGCAATGGAGCTACAGGTGGGTCTAACTGGTGTTTTCCAACTACCTGACAAGTGTGACAGGTTTTGCAAAAGTTGGAAACGTCATTACGAAGCCCAGGCCAAAAGAAGTGTTTCATGATCTTATCAACAGTCTTGTTAACACTAAGATGACCTCCTAAAGGTAAACTATGAGCCATTGTTAAGATCTCATTCCTATAGACCTTCGGAACAACAATTTGCCTGACCACTGCCCAATCTGCATTGGCAGGGATATCAGGAGGGCGCCACTTCCGCATCAACACACCATCCTTGAGATAATACCCAACTGGAACTGCATCTATTTCTTTATCAGGAAGGGCTCTCCTCTTTAGTACACAAATTTCAGGATCATTAGTTTGCTCCTCAATCAACCGCTTTCTGGACAGAGACAAGTCTCCAGACACATCAGAATCATCAGACCCATCCGGCTGGCTGAATAGAGAACTGATAAAAGTATCTGATAAGTCCTCAAACGGAGAAACCATAGTAGGCCAATCAGAGTCATGAGGCGAACCACCTGAGTCCTGAATATTCAATGTACTGGACGGCACCACATCATCTTCTTCTTTAGCCTTCTTGGCCATAGCACGAGTCACTGCGCGAGAAGGATACAGAGATGGGTCCTCATCCCCATCTTCAGTGCTCGGCTGTGAAGTAAGATGTACAGGGGGAACTACTTTGCCCCCAGCCAGGTCATTGCCTAGCAACAGAGAAACACCCTTTATAGGTAGACCTGACATAAGTCCCACCTTTACCTGTCCTGTAACTAAATCTGACTTCAAGAATATAGAGTGCAGGGGTACAGATACAGTCCTCCCTTCAATACCTTGTACAAGTATGAAATCCCCTGAAGCGGTCTCATCACGTAACTCCAAGGAGTCCATCAACAAAAGTGACTGAGAAGCTCCGGTATCCCTTAGGATATATATGGGGACAGGAGTAGTATGCTCATTCAGAGCCACAAATCCCTCTGACACAAATGGAAGAAATTCCTCCCTCATGAAGTCAGCTGTATCAGGCTTTTTAGCCCCACAAGAAGCAGGCAATTTAGCAGATTGGTTATCTACTACAGGGGTTTCTAACCTTGTTTTCACAAAGGCATTTGGTTTGGTATCCTTTTCTTTTTCTTTCTTAGCTTTAAGGAACCAA
Organism: Gymnothorax reevesii; assembly: GCA_029721435.1. Classification (NCBI taxonomy): domain Eukaryota; kingdom Metazoa; phylum Chordata; class Actinopteri; order Anguilliformes; family Muraenidae; genus Gymnothorax; species Gymnothorax reevesii. The sequence goes on along the minus strand of CM056577.1, from coordinate 13,017,918 downwards.
CAGTTAGTTGTAACATGACCAGATTTCTTGCAATAACTGCAAACTAGACCACTTTTGTCACTGTCAGCTTTCACACTTTGATCAGACCTGTTACTGGATTTCTGAGCACCATCACCAGATTTGTCTTTGTCTTTGGGTGAGGAATCTTGGGTATCACCATAACCCTTTTTCTGAAATTGGGACCATCTATTATTACTGCTAGACTGAAATTTGGACTTATGTGTGAGAACATATTCATCTGCAAATTTGGCAGCTGATTGCAAATTCAGTGCTTGCTTCTCATTAAGGTCTTAACATCATCTTTAACACAGTTCTTGAATTCTTCAACTAACACCATCTCTTTTAGTGAGTTGAAATCATCCTTGACCTCCATAGAAGTACACCAGCGCTCAAAGCAAACCTGCTTTTCATTAGCAAATTCAACATAAGTCTGATTTTCAGATTTCTTCAGACCTCTGAATTTCTGTCGGTAAGCCTCTGGAACCAACTCATAAGCTCTCAAAATAACCTTTTTGACAACCTCATAATCAGAGGAATCATCTGCAGACAAAGCCGAATAGGCTTGTTGAGCTTTACCCTTGAGGACAGTTTGCAACATCAGAGGCCAGTGTTCCTTTGGCCACTGGCAACTCTTTGCTACCTTTTCAAAACACTGGAAATAGTTGTCAACATCCTTTTCCGAAAATGGAGGCACCAGTTTTACCTCCTGGCTAGCACAAAATTTATTTTCAGATTCAATTTTAATTTTTAGTAGCTCCATTTGTAGTCTTTCTTCTCTATCGAATTTCTCTAATTCAAAATCTCTCTGTCTTGCAAATTTTTCTAACTTAAATTCTCTTTGTTTTTGTTTTTCCTCCCTTTCTATTTTCTCTTCTCTTGCTAATTTTTCTAACTCAAACTGCCTTTGTTTTTCTTTTTCTTCCCTCTCAAATTCTCTTTGCTTTTCTTTTTCCTCCCTTTCTTTTTCTCTTTCCTCCCTTTCAATCTCTAGCATTTTTAATTTAAGTTCCATTTCTATATTTGGATTTTCCACTGGAAACTGTTCCAGATCTCTGGGTGCAAACACATTTTCACCAATGTAATATTCAACTATCTCTCGAGCCAGTCTTGCTTTTTGCATGGCTGGTTTCACCTCTGTCAGCTCTAAATGTCTGCAAATTTCTAGCAGTTCTGTCTTTTCAAAAGACTTCAAAACCCCTACGGTTGGTGATGCCAAGAAATCATCCATTGCTGTTGTCAATATATATGTATTCAATTAAAAAAAATCAATTTTACAATTTGAAATGTTAGATTTTCAATAAATTACTCACAAAATGGTCTATCCCGGACCTTGAGCCCCCAATTTGTTATGGCCCCAATTTGTTATTACAATTATAACACAACAGCAACAGCAAGGGATGACAGACACAGTTTTAACAACTAAAACACATTTAATTTTTAAAACAAAGACAATAACGACTAAGCAACTAACAACTAAGACCAAGATTGAATTATGTACAAAACATAAATATTTACAATCCCTTTTCGTGGGGGTGGCTTGGTGATGTCCTGGATGATGAAAATGCTCAAACATAGGCAAAGAAATCCACAAAAGAAACGTCACAGGTCTTGAACAGAATGGCAGGTCTGGTCATCTTCTTGCAATTTCTCCTACTACTTTACTGTCTCAATTCTTTTCCTTATATACTCTTTTGCAGACCCCACCCACATTTAGACCTCTTTTTTTTTAATTTTCTGAGACTTGCCCCAGACATGTCCAGGACATGTCTAAACATGACTCCAGTCTGAGCTTAACAAAAAAAAGGTAAATACTGCCATCTAGTGGCCTATGTTCACATTACAGTACAAAAATGAATGCTAAAATGTAAGAATATACCTGCATACACACATGCATACTGAAATTAGTAAAAACTAACACAAAAACAAAACCCATACAGAGAACCACATACAACAATATTGCACAGATCCCCCAGCACAATGCATACGGTACGAACTGAATCATGCCTTGGCAGCATTTAATGCTCTCAAGGCTGTTTGGTAAAAGCTTTTTTTCAGTCTGTCTGTTTTTTTCCCTTGCAGTCATGTACTGTCTGACAATTCAAGCAGATTGTGTCCCGGGTGATATGTCTAGGGTTTTTCTTAGGCAGCTGGAATTGTGTAGTTCAAGTAAGAGGAGAGTGTAGCCGAGAGTTTTCTGGGCGACATGACGCCCTGGAGTGTCGCCATCTGTGCCACTCTGCTGCTGTAGAACCACGCACAGAGATGGAATGTCAACATGCTTTCTATAGAGCATTGATAGGAGGACATCAACAGTGTCTGGGGGATGTTCTTCCTGGCAACTCTCAGGAAGTATAGTCTTTGCTGGGCCTTCTTTACCAGCTCTGCAGTGTTTGCGGCCCAGGTCGGGTCCTCCATGATGTGGACTCGCAGGAAGCTGAAGTCCGAGACCCTCTCCACACGGTTACCGCTGATGAATACAGGCTGTCCATTTTCTTTTTCCTGAATTCCAGAATGACCTCCAATTTTTAGCTTACCGGCTCTATTGGCCGAAAAGCTATTGTCGTGGTGTGGCGTCCGTCGTCTGTCATTTGGAACATTTTTTTTCTTTTATTAGCCTTATGAATTTTCATGTAAATTTGTCATAACATACTATGAGACCATATTTCCAGACGTTTTATTTTTTATTTTTGATTGAATCATTTTTGCCCATTTTATGGGACCTTGAAATTTTGGCCCCATTGTTAAACATAGGACAGAGAAATAAAAAAAAAAAAGATTTCTCTAAAACCGCACAATAATTTTTTTTTTCACATCTAGCAATCAACTTTCCTCGGTACCATCAATGAACAAAACCAAAACCAGTGAAGTTGGCACGTTGTGTAAATCGTAAATAAAAACAGAATGATTTGCAAATCCTTTGATTTGCAAATCCTTTTCAACCTATATTCAATTGAATACACTGCAAAGCAGCTCACGCATTTGTTCACTAAGTGGTGACCCTCGCCCCATCCTTGTTTGTGGATGACTGAGCATTTCAGGCAAGCTGCTTTTATACCCAATTATGGCACCCACCTGTTCCCAATTAGCCCGTTCACCTGTGGGATGTTCCAAATAAGGGTTTGATGAGCATTCCTCAACTCTCTCAGTCTTTTTTGCCACTTGTGCCAGCTTTTTTGAAACGTGTTGCAGGCATCAAATTCCAAATGAGCTAATATTTGCAAAAAATTCCAAAGTTTACCTGTTCGAACATTAAGTAACTTGTCTTTGCCAACTTCACTGGTTTTGGGTTTTGTATGTCACCTTTAAGTGGCAGTTAGGTCACAAAATATCAGAGGTGAAATGAGGGCGCACAGAGATATTTGAAGGTGAAAACTGGATTTTTCATTTTCTTCAATTTCACCTTCCCTTCCTCACACGTTTTAAGAGCCCCTCAAAAATTTCACAAAGGGTTCCATGCATAAAAAATGTGAATTTTTTTTGTCCATTGTAGCCATATATGTACCACCAAAAAAATTTGAATTTAATCCCAGATGGTCATGTATTGCCCTTCAGGGGTGTCAAACTGATGCCATGGAGGGCCAAGAGGCTGCAGGGTTTCATTCCATCCAAAAACTCCACCTAGTGAATACCCTCATGAGTCCCCTGTTCTCTGCTTGAAGGTGAGGGAATCAATGAAATCATCTGCCGGAGTTTTTGAATATAATGAAAACCTGCAGCCTCTTGGCCCTCCATGGCGCCAGTTTGCCAGATTCTTAAGGAGCAAGTTTTCTTTGCAGCACACCGTGAACTATTCTGCCTCGTCCCTATATTGGGTACTCAAGATGATGCTCCTAAGATGATAGTGCCAGTGGTTGGCGGTAATACACCACAAGTTTTAATTAACTTTAAAACCCCAATGAAGAAGAAGAAAAAGAAAAACTTTAGGAGGGAGGCGTTGTCCCATGTGCAAATTTTGCAGGCAGTGTAAGTAGCGGCGACGACATATTTCAAATGGAATAACCTTACGGTGGCTGGCAAACCACGTTGTCAGTTTGCTAATAACGTGGCGGACTTGTATGAATATGACTAAACTCTTAAAAATTGTCAAAACAATAAATACGTTGTATTGTTGATAAAGTTAATGATGTGCTATAGTAACATGACGATATGGCTCTCCTAGTGAGTCCAACAACCCCTACCACTAGATTACATCATTGGTTGCCTCTTGTGTTTTATATTTTGTGTGTTAGGTAACCAAATTAAATGTCATGGCTATTGGACTCACTCCTAAATGATCCCGGCAGTTAAACATTAAGGTACTGTCCGGGCAGAATCGCTTTTTAACTTATCCCCATTAGTTGCAGCAAACCAGTGAATAACTGCGGCTATGATTAATTGCCGCTAGCAAGGGCTATCCTGCATCCCGCTTTATTGGCCAGGAAATTTGGGCTAACCCGGGAGTTTGCTGGCTAACGTAAACGGGTTAAGCTGCTCTCACACCGGACGTTAAACGAATATTTCGCACGACAGATGGTATTCAATGTCTTTCGCCTATATGTCTTGACTTTGAATGTAATCTGTCGTGCGCAAAATTCGTTTCGCGTCCGGCTTGAAAGCAGGGGTGCGTTCAAAGTCACACTAGTGCACATCGTTGTGTTACGTTCTATTTCGTACGTGCTCCGCCCTCTAACGGGCTTCGCTATTGGTTTACCCCTCCGAGGCTCCACCTCGGCGCCTGAAAAGAAAATTGAACTCACCTGCTCCGTAGGAGCGGGTAGCGTACTCACCCCCTATAAAGCCCTGCCGCTGTCAGTGCTCGTCTCCCTTTTTCACTCAGCCTGAAGAGATTGGACCACGTAACATTCAAAATGGCGAAAGTTTGTTTTCAGTGCGCCTCCCCATGGTGGCAGAAGACCAACAGGACGACTGTTTCGTGTGTTTGGGTTGGCGTCACCAGGTGGAGTCTGGTTCTTGTGCTGCCTGCGCAGCGCTCCCCCGGGAGGTGCGCGAGCACCGCCAGCAGTTCCTGAAGGCCGCACGCACCCTCCAGGCTGGCTCGGAGCCAGCCCGAGAGTCGGTGGCGGCCCCCCGCTCCAAACCGTGAAGCGAATATGATGAGGAGGATGACCTGCGCGTCTATCAGGAGGATCCAGCGGGCCTCTTCTGTGACGAGGGGGCTCCCCCCGAGCACCGTTATCCATTGCAACCTGCCTGGATTGTTCCACTCGGCGGCGGTGCGGATGGAGATGCCCCTGCCCCCGCAGCCACCAAACACCTATGGGGATGACTTCACTGTAGGCCTATTGGCCCAGCCGAAAGCCAAGCCGCGGCCCAAGGTAATCTGTCCCCAGATGCCGCCTATAATTGGATACGCCCGGCGTGATTGGGGGAATCCGGTCGCCGCTAAATCCCCAGCAGTGGCATATGCGCCGTATTCCACCGTCGAGGGTTGGAACGGGGATACGGGCGTCCCGCCCATTGAAGACGCGGTGAGGTGGTGCTTGGTCCCCACCGCCTCTATGTGGCCAGGTGGTCGGCCGCTGCATCCGTACGAGAGGGACAGGATGACGGCGAGCCTGTTCGACCGCTGTTATGCCAACGCGGCCCAGGGAGTCACGTTGGCTAGCAATCTAGCGTTTCTGGCTGGGTCCGTGGATCGACTCGTGCACCAGAAGTCGGAGTTAACGCCGGAGGAAATCGAGGGGGTCCAGACTTCAGCTGCAGCGATGCTCCGGATGTCCCAGGCATTTGCCATCATCGGAGGGAGGAGCATGTGCGCAGCCCAGGTGGGGCACTGCCACCTGTGGCTGGGGCTGTCATCTTTGAAGGAGCGGGAGAAGCGGGCGCTTATCAACGCGCCCATTTCCACCGCATCGCTGTTTGGTCCGGATGTCCAAGCCATGGTGGACCGGCTGGAGGCAGCTCGGAAGGCAGCCGAGCAGCTAGGCTCCCACCTACGCCCGCAGCAGTCCGCCTCCGGTCCACGCTACACTCAGCCGCCGCCCAGCCGCCGCCGCCGTAGATCGGATGGATCGCTCCCCGGCCTCAGCCAGCCAAGCCTGGAGCCGCGCCGACCGCAGCCGCAGAGTCGCCAGAACCGCGCCAGGGGTGGGGGTCCTCGGCGGCCAGCCTGGGTGAAGCTAGAAAATAAACAGAGTTTTCAGTGTTTGGCCTCTGAGTCTGTTTGTTCCCACACTGCACACACTGACACGCTGGCTGGTTCAGGTGTTTGCAGCCAGGGCAATCTGGGTCAAAAATCTGCCGGAGACAGTGCGGTAGCCCTGTCTGCCATGAAAATGGTTAGTAAGGACTGCGGGCGTGAAGCTTGTGTCTCCTCTCCGCCTCCGTCAAATCTTGCTCTTAAAACTGGGGCTTCACCGGCTAATAGCCTGTTTACGAAGTACTGGCTAGCTAACCGCCGGCGCAGTTGGTGTCGAATTACTCAGGGTAGTAATCGGCCACACTTGTTGGCTAAACTAAAAAGCAATCCCCTAATTTTTAGCGCTGGGATGACTAACAAGTCGCCGTGTGCAAGCAACTTACTTTGCCCAGGCATGCCACCAGCGAAGAAACAGGCACAGACTAAAAGCCAACATGTTTCCAGCGCGGTTTGCTCGAGCGGGTCACGTCAGCTGACTTCCGCTTCCGGGTCACACGGAGGCAGCCTTGACCGCAATTCTGGCTCCATTTCTAAAGAAGTTTCTCAAAAGACCCCCTACACATTCCAGTGGCAAAGGACGGGTCGTGTATGTGGGCGTAAATCTGGTACTGGGGAGTCCAAACCCGTGGAGGAAGGTGTCACTCGTTCAGCCCCACAGCTCGTGATGTATTTAAGGACCAATGTTTCTGAGAGTAAGCGTCAGGGGGAGCTCCCGCTTGACTCAGAGACAACTGCGCCCCCACCATCCACGGTGAGCGAGTCACCAGGTGACGTGCTTCGGGTTGCAGCGAATACATTGTTGCCATTAGCCTCTCAGCCCTTTCAGGCAGGGCCCCCCGGACAAACCCTCCCACAAGGGGCGGGGCGTCGCGGGAGGGCCTTGGCAATCGGAGACCATAGAGTCAACTACTTCACCACTGACGAACCACTATCAGTCGTGGGTGAGGTTGTGCGCCCCCCTTCCAAGTTGGTTAGACAGAACGTTGCGGAAGGGATATGCATTGCAGTTTCGCTGCCGCCCTCCCCCATTCAAAGGCGTCGTACGGACGAAGTTCCCCAATTCCGCAAAAAGAACACTTGCAGAGGAAGAGGTAAGCTCGCTTCTACGGAAAAGGGCCGTAAGACCGGTTCCTCTGTCAGAAGCTCGAGTGGGATTTTATTCCCCGTATTTCCTGATCCCCAAAAAATCGGGAGGCCTGAGGCCCATTTTGGATCTCCGGGAGCTGAACAAGCACATTGTGCGCAGACCGTTCCGAATGCTGACGGTGAAGGCATTGCTGGAATGTGTCAGGCCGGGAGATTGGATGACATCAATAGATCTGACAGATGCCTATTTTCATGTCCCAATTCTGCCGCGCCACCAGAAGTTCCTTCGCTTTGCACTACAGGACCGGATCTTTCAGTTTTGCCGTCTTCCATTCGGATACTCCCTAGCACCACGGACATTTTCCAAGTGTGTGGAGACAGCCCTTGCACCGCTTCGGCGCAAGGGGGTGCGGATTCTAACCTATCTGGACGATTGGCTGATCCTGGCCCCTTCCAAGCAGATGGCAATCGCTCATACGAGGTTGGTGATGTGGCATATTGCGCAGCTGGGCTGGGCCATCAACTACGAGAAGAGCACCCTGCAGCCCAGCCAGACGGCGCGATATTTGGGAATGCAGCTAGACTCTCGGACCATTACCGCACGCTTATCGGTGGAGAGAGCGAGAGCGATCCTGGCTTGTGCTCCACAGTTACGGGATGCAGTCTCAGTGCGGGCTATAGCAGTCATGTCACTACTGGGGATGATGGCTGCTGCCCATCTAGTAGTCCGCTTAGGGCTGCTGCACATGAGGGATCCACAGCGCTGGTTTATATGCCTTCGGCTGGATCCAAGGCGAGACTAGCAGCGCATGCTTCACATACCATTGCAAGCACGGCGGACCTTAGCGTTTTGGGCCTCACGCAGCCGGCTCCGCGAGGGAGTCCGGTTGGAGTGCATGGCTCACTATGCCCATGTATTTGTGGATGCCTCCCTCACAGGGTGGGGAGGAACTTGTGGCCCTGCTTCTGTCGCTGGTACATGGCAGGGGCCCCGGCAGCACATCAACCTACTAGAACTCTCAGCAGTTCAGAGGGTGCTGCACCATTTTTCCCCACAGTTGGAGGGGAGGCACGTCCTGGTGAGGTCAGACAACACGACGGCGGTAGCCTATCTCAACAGACAGGGGAGAGTCAGATCAGCGGCCCTACTCAAGGTGGCGGCTTCCATCCTGGTGTGGGCAGACCGCCACTTGCGCTCCCTGAAGGCCCAGCATGTTCCTGGCATCCTCAACACTCGGGCGGATGGATTGTCCAGGGGGGCGCTGCCCGAGGAGGATTGAAGCCTTCCACCAGCGACAGCCGAGCGAATCTGGAGGCTGTTCGGGCGACCAAGGGTGGATCTGTTTGCGAGCAGGGAGAACGCTCTGTGCCCGCTGTGGTTCTCCCTGGGGCCTACCGACAATCCTCCCCTGGGGGTGGATGCGTTGGCCCATTCAGTGTGGCCGGCCGGCCTGCTATATGCGTTCCCGCCCTGGCGGCTATTAATGCCACTACTTCGCAGAGTGAGGGAGCAGCACTTGTCCATAATTGTGGTGGCACCACTGTGCCCGAGCGCCAGATGGTTTCCGGACCTTATCCAGCTGGCGTTGGGGAGCCCATGGGAAATTCCGGACCCTCCCCTAACCGGGACTCGGATACCGAACGCCGTCCGCACCTGCCCCCTCCTGGCCTGGAAGCTGAAAGGGTAAGGTTAACTGAATCGGGCCTACCCGAAGCGGTGGTGTCCACAATTCAGTATGCGCGTGCCCCGGCCACGTCCAAGGCTTATGCGACTCGTTGGCGGATTTTCGTGGGCTGGTGTCTGGTGAGAGGCCTGAACCCGCGCTCATGCCCCCTTCAGGGAGTGCTAGAGTTCCTTCAGGGGCTCTTCGAGAGGGGCCGTGCAGCATCCACCTTGGGCGTGTTCGCGGCGGCCATTGCAGTGGGCCATGATGGGTTTGACCGCTTCTCAGCTAGAAATCACCCCCTGGTAAAGCGGTTTTTGAAGGGAGTCCGCAGGCTGAAACCCCCGATGCAGCGCGTGGTTCCACAGAGGGATCTGCAGACGGTGCTGGACGGCCTGGCGGGACCACCATTTGAACCCTTGGACCAGGCGGATCTGCATACCCTATCGATCAAGACGGCCCTCCTTTTAGCCTTGGCATCGGCTAGGAGGGTGAGCGAATTGGGGGCCCTCTCCGTGCACCCGTCATGCCTGACCGTAAGCGAGGATAGTGGATCAGTGGAACTTCGCCCTAATCCGTCCTTTCGACCTAAGGTCATCATTTCAGCCTTCAGTTCTTCGGTGATTCGGCTAAGGGCTTTCTGCCCTCCGCCCCATGCCACCAGCGAGCAGGAACGGTTGCATAGACTGTGCCCAGTGCGAGCGCTCATCCTGTACATGAGACGCACAGCAAGCCTTAGGAAGGCGGATCAGCTGTTTGTGAGCTATGGCGGGCGTGCTCAAGGGGCCCCACTGTCATCGCAGCGCCTCGCCCACTGGATCTGTGAGGCTATCGGCAGAGCCTATTCGGTGGTGGGCCTCACCGCCCCGACGGGGCTGACCGCACAGTCTACCCGGGGAATCGCATCCTCCACAGCACTGTTTAGGGGCGTGTCTGTGGAGGAAATTTGCAAGGCGGCCTCGTGGTCTTCCGCGTCAACCTTTGCGCGGTCATATCTGAGGGACATGACCGCCAGTTCGGTCGCGCATTCAGTCCTGGGAACCCTACCAGCAGGGTCCCCCTCCAACACTAACTAGTATGTTACCACACCCTGGGGCGATGCGCTCTGGGGGCGCCTCGCCTGCAGGTGTGGGGGGAGGGGCGCTACACGGGATATGACGTTACAAGCCCCCCCCCTCCTCATTCCTTCGTACTTTCGTTCTAAAAGGGGCCTTATTGGAAGGGGCCCTGTCTGGTGTTGTTTGGTGTGTCACAACCTGGGTCGGGGTACGCAGTCGGGCGATGCCACCCAGGGAGGGACACAGCTTCGTAGGTTTCTATATGGAACTCTAGGGTGCGGGGCCACCTGAGAGTACATTCATCCCTAACGGCCTTCGCCGTAGGTTTAAACCAATAGTGAAGCCCGTTAGAGGGCGGAGCACGTACGAAATAGAACAAATAGTTACCCTGGATGTAAATCCAGTTCTATGAGTACGTGCGTAGCCCTCTAACTGCCTGCCCAGCTGGCCCCCGGATGTGAGATGCTGAGTTTCAAAGGGAGACGAGCACTGACAGCGGCAGGGCTTTATAGGGGATGAGTACGCTACCCACTCCTACGGAGCAGGTGAGTTCAATTTTCTTTTCAGGCGCCGAGGTGGAGCCTCGGAGGGGTAAACCAATAGCGAAGCCCGTTAGAGGGCTACGCACGTACTCATAGAACTGGAGTTACATCCAGGGTAACTATTTGTTCTCCGGGTAGAACAACCCGTTTCCTACAACTGGTGTGCAACGGTACACAACGGCGTCTGAGGTGTGTTATCCTCTGTTTGGTGGGTGTACCAGGGGTGTCATCTAATCAGCTGCAACATGCATGTAAACCCCGCCATCTTTAAACGACAGTGCCCCGATGAACACAACGACGGCAGTGTGTAAATGCTTCTCTTAGAGCTTTGTATTCCCCACGGTTGATGACATTAAACGACATGTTTGTGGTAAGTAGAAGTTTTAAAAGTTCAAAAATCAAACACGAATTTGAACCTATTTCATCAGGCTCCGATAATTCTTCCAAGAGAACGCACAGTATGGCCCTCTCAGTTGCTAAAGTTACAACGTTTGCGTGACACAACGGGGCGTTCAGCGCACTACTGTTGCCTTTTAAATATACGTTTTGCTACGTGTTGCCGACTTTGAACACACCCCAGCTGTAGTCGACCAGCTAGCGTTAACGTTAGCAAAGGCCGCTGAGCGGCAGCTAGCCTGTTAATGACCAACTTTACATTGATGACTCACCATTGCTAGCTCATTGACGCTAACGTTATTTTGACTTGGTTGACAACGTGAGGTATAATTTATCATATAATGACATCGGTTGGATTTTAGTGACCAACATGTAGTAAAACCACACATTTCGGTTACAGGACTTATTTTAAGGACAGCTCGCAAATATTGGTAATTTAACGTTAGCTTAATTGACGTTAACAGTTAATTGTTACGCCAGGTAAGCTCATACTATGTCGGACTGCTTAATGTGGCATTTGCTGGTTACGTTACTGGTACTTACCGTAAAATCAACTAAAAACGCCAGTTGACGAAAATAAAACGAACATATATTCAACATGTTATTTAAAAGTCAGTTTGCTCCAACGCTGGATTTCTGTCTTCAATAAACTCTTTCAGCAGGCTATCTGAAATGACTCGCGCTTACCGCCAGTGGTGTCCACCATTGGCGGCAAGCGCGAGTCGTACACACCAATCGCGAGGGCAAACGCCGATCAGCTATAACTGCACCTACGCTATCTAATGAAATTCCAAGATATAGAGGGACACATCATCTGTGGCTTCCATGCCAGTGTTGGAGCAATGCTCCAGAGACAGATTAAACATAATTTCAGCTCCAGTAAATCCTTGAACATCTCCATTGGCTTGCAAGGTGGGTATAACTTTGACAGCAGTCATTTACCAAATTGGACAAAGTCAACCATCACCAGTTTCACTTCCTCTGAATGTGAAGGGGGACAAAAATTTGAAACACCTCTTGAAATACTGTAAGCAAGAACAGTACAATTTCAAACCATACAGCCTCAAAAAATGCTCCTACACATTTGGCAGTCAACAAAAATTGAGCGAATTAGACTTCATGCTGTGAAAAAGTTTTATCCCCCCTACTGATTTTTTTTTTTTTGCGCGCATTTGTCACACTTTAATATTAAAAATTGTTTGATCTCAAACATTTGAAAAAGATAACCTGAGTAAATACAAAACCCAAAACCAGTGAAGTTGGCACGTTATGTAAATCGTAGATAAAAAACAGAATACAATGATTTTCAAATCCTTTTCAACTTGTATTCAATTGAATACACTGCAAAGACAAGATGTTTAATGTTCAAACTGAGAAACTTTATTATTTTTTTGCAAATAATCATTAACTTAGAATTTAAAGGCAGTTGGCACAGGGGCCTTTTTACCACTGTGTTGCATCGCCTTTCCTTTTAACGACACTCAGTAAACGTATGGGATCTGAGGAGACCAATTTTTGAAGCTTTTCAGGTGGAACCCTTTCCCATTCTTGTTTGATGTACAGCTTAAGTTGTTCAACAGTCCGGGGTCTCCGTTGCCGTATTTTACGCTTCATAATGCGCCACACATTTTCAATGGGAGACAGGTCTGGACTACAGGCAGGCCAGTCTAGTACCCGCACTCTTTTATACGGAGCCATGCTGTTGTAACACGTGCAGAATGTGGCTTGACATTGTCTTGCTGAAATAAGCAGGGGCGTCCATGAAAAAGACGTTTCTTGGATGGCAACATATGTTGCTCCAAAACCTGTTCCAGTTGTTCCAGTTCTAGTAGAAAATGTTGAAAGTTGGGTTTGGAGTCTGACCATCTCTTTTTATGTATATGGAATTTTCCTAAAAATAAAATTAGTTGCACAAAAAAAAAAATTAATCTTTTTCTTTCATGTTGTCTTTTAAACTAAATTAAAATGTCTTTCTCTTCAAGCTGAATTATTTGTTTGGTTTTCCTTGTAATGTAATTCTGAACATCCACCCAAAATATTCTGGTATCCATACACTGATGAAACAAATGACAAATTGTTTCCTCTTCAACTCCGCAAAAAATACAAGAATATTCAATATCAATATTAAATCTATGTAATATTTTCTTTGCTGGATATACTTAATGCATAATTTTCAAAGAAACCTCCTTTACTGTAAAGAGATAATTTATCACCGACTAACCAAATTTTCTTCCCGTCAATTTCTCCATGAAGCGAAATCCAAAGAAATTTTTGCTGAAGGCACTGTTACTGTTGGCATAAGATTTCTGATGTATTTATTTGAACATACAGTAATGCCTTTTTCCCTAGGAAAAATACTACTGCTAACTGGATTGATCAATGAAACATCAATTCCTGCTCCTGTAAGAAGCTGCAACACCGAACCTTTGTACAGCATCAAAAACAACTGCATACTCTTTTGGTGTAATTAGCAAGCTAAACTTAGTGAGAAATTAATCATATTTTAGTAAATTACCCTCAGCATTTTCAAGTTGTTTCACAAATACAATTCTATTATCAAACCATTAAAAAAAACTGATTATTTTTACATGGAAAATATTTGTTATTCCAAATGTAATAATTAGTTGGTGAGAAATTATGTTTGTATTTCAGTTTCCAAGCCAGCAAGGCCTGCCTATGAAAATTGGCAAATTTAACAGGTAATTTATCAATTTTATAATCACATTTAAGCAGAAATTTTATGGCACCTATTAAATTGAATATATATTTTGGAAAAGTATTCTGAATATTGTCTTTTTCCTTAATTAAATTACTTAACCATTTTAATTTAAAAGTATTATTTAAGGTTTCAAAGCTTAAGACCTACAGACCACCATCTCTATAGTGTGACATAAAACATCTTTCTTTAAGTATTGACATCTGTTCCTCCAAATGAAATAAAAACGAATCTTATCCAACTCCTTACATACCACAGTATATATAACAATGACAAAGTGACATATACAGATCAGGAAATCCTTTCAGCCTTTGATAATAAGATTCTATCAATCAGTGAGAGATCTGTCATCAACCACAAATTGAATTTACTCTTTATTTGTTTCACTATATGATTGAAGTTTAAGTTACTGCGGAGTTTTTCATTCTTATCAACAATGATACCCAAATATGTAACTGTTTTTAACTGGGATGCCATTAATTTCAGATAGATTACATTCCTTTAATGTTCATAACACAGACTTGTTCAGGTTTATTTTTAAACCAGAAACATTAGAGAATTCTTCAATACAACCAACAGCTTTAATCACCACATGCTTATTAGACAAAAATCATCAGCAAGTTGAGATAGCTTGAATTCTTTTCCTAGAGTAATGATGCTTTGAAACCTTTTTTTTAACATTTATTGCCATAATTTGTGTTGCTAAGAGAAATAAAAGGGGACTTGCTGGACACCCTTGTTTTATTCCGCTGCAGACATTAAATCTAGGAGTGGTACCATGAGCTGTTTTAACAGAAATATTGCAATCATTGTATAAAGTTTACACTGCCCTCAGAAATTGATCCCCAAAACCAAAACATTTAAAAACCTTGAACATAAATGGGTGAATTACAGTGTCAAATGCTTTGTAAAAATCAATAAATAAAATAAAACTGTCATCTAATATGAGCTCATTGTAATCAACCATATCCAAAATGAGACGTATGTTATAACATATATTCCTTCCATGCATAAAACCAGATTGTTCTTCATCAACAATATCTTCAAGTCCTAATTTTAGTCTTTTCACAAAAATCATTGCAAATAACTTTGCATCATTATATAACAAGCTAATTGGTCTCCAATTCTCAATACTCAATTTATCCATTTTTGGCTTTGGGATCAATTTAATTAGGCCTTGTCAAAGAGTTGGTGGAAATTATCCTTTTTCTATGGCTTCTTCAAATACAGCAACCAGAAATGGGGTTAATGGCTTTGTAAAGATTTTATAAAATTCCCCAATCAATCGATTATTCCCAGGAGATTTGTTATTTTTAAGGGAGCTAATACATTGTTGTACCTCAGTGAAAGTAATTTTTGGTCACACATAGATTTAAAACTATCATCAATACTTTTAATGTCCTTTGCCTTATTTTTGAGAAAGAAATCCATCTCATCTACATTTTCATTATCAGTAGTGTATACATTTTGGTAGAAATTAGTCACATACCGAGAAATGTCTTCACAGATTTGATCATTAATCTTAAGTTTTGAAAGGGAGGTTAACACAAAATTCCTTTTTTCCAAATTAAAAAAGTATTTGGTGCATGATTCCCCTTGTTCTAACTACTTCCTTCTAGACTGAACAAAGGCACCTTTGGCTTTTTCTTCATATATTTCATCCAATACTTGTTGTAAAGATGAGAGTTCTTCCATTCTTCTCCAGGTAACATTAGTCTGTGAGATAATCTTATTATTTTTGTGATTATTTGAGATTATTTTTCTCAATTTGCTTCAGCAATTCTTTTTCCTAAGGATACAGCAAAATTTCTAATGTCATATTTCAACAATTCCCAGCATTTACCAAAGTTATTCAGTAAATTTGCTTGCCTCCAGTATTTTTCAATAATGCAATAATGTTTAGAGTTTCCTTTTTAAATTGTGTATTTTGCAATAATGTTTGATTTAATTTCCAATCATCTCTACTGGTGTTATACCTAATTGAAAATATATTAACCCGAATTGTAACAGCCCAATGATCTGTAAAGACTGATGGCTCTATTAGTGCTGAATCTATCTTCTCCTCAATGTCTGATGAAATCAACCAAAAATCTATTCAAGATTTTTGTGATCTGTTCTTATTACTCCAGGTATATTCTTTTGGCTCTATTAGTGCTTAATCTATCTTCTCCTCAATGTCTGATGAAATCAACCAAAAATCTATTCAAGATTTTTGTGATCTGTTCTTATTACTCCAGGTATATTCTCTTCGATTTGGATTTCAATGTCTCCAGACATCAATAAGATCCATTCTACCATATACGTTACTTAATTCATTTACAACTCTCTTTGGGGGGGCCATCTATCAATAGTTTCATCCATAACAGGATTAATATCTCCTCCCCATAGAACCTTTGCTGAGGGAAATTTTAGTAGAAACTGATAAATTTTGTTTTCAATTGTAGAAAAAATTATTGTATTATTTTGTTTATTATTGGAGGCATAGATATTTATAATGATAAACTGAAAGTGGCCAATATCTACAAGAAGAATTATCCATCTGATCTACCATCTGCTGTGTGACAAATATGACCTTTAAATTTTCCCTGTAAAATAGCGACCCCTGCAGACTGTTACTACCAAAGGAAAACCAAACATTATTTCCCCACTGACACCTCCAAAATGACACGACCGTTTCTGAGGCTATTGGACAAAATAAAAATCAGCACCTGATTGGATTTTTTGAAATATGTCCTCTGACACAAGCATTTCAACAGAATTGATACTATCGCTCTAATTGATTTTTCTTTGTGCTGCCATTTTGACAATATAATCATTTTTTTTATGTTTATGTACCTTTCTCCTGCTCTCCAGGTGCTACCAAAGCCCCACTCAGTACCCTTAAGTGAGGTATTACCCTGTGCTGTTTTTCAGGTGCCATCTGCTGATTCCCAACAACATACTGGAGGACTGATGAAAGGTTTATTAGAATATGGCCTTTGAAGTTAACTGCAATGAAGGGAGACCATCTTAGCAATTAAGCTTTACCCTTGCTTCCCATTTTAATTTGAGCTGTTATAACAGCTCAAAAAAATAAAGGGAACACTTAAACAACACAATATAACTCCAAGTCAATCACACTTCTGTGAAATCAAACTGTCCACTTAGGAAGCATCACTGATTGACAATCAATTTCACATGCTGTTGTGCTAATGGAATAGACCACAGATGGAAATTATAGGCAATTAGCAAGACACCTCCAATAAAGGAGTGGTTCTGCAGGTGGTGACCACAGACCACCTCTCAGTTCCTGTGCTTTCTGGCTGATGTTTTGGTCACTTTTGAATGCTGGCGGTGCTTTCACACTAGTGGTAGCATGAGACAGACTCTACAACCCACACAAGTGGTTCAGGTAGTGCAGCTCATCCAGGATGGCACATCAATGCAAGCTGTGGCAAGAAGGTTTGCTGTGTCTGTCAGCGTAGTGTCCAGAGCATGGAGGCGCTACCAGGAGACAGGCCAGTACATCAGGAGACGTGGAGGAGGCTGTAGGAGGGCAACAACCCAGCAGCAGGACCGCTACCTCCGCCTTTGTGCAAGGAGGAACAGGAGGAGCACTGCCAGAGCCCTGCAAAATGACCTCCAGCAGGCCACAAATGTGCATGTGTCTGCTCAAACGGTCAGAAACCGATGGTATGAGGGCCCGACGTCCACAGGTGGGGGTTGTGCTTACAGCCCAACACCATGCAGGACGTTTGGCATTTGCCAGAGAACACCAAGATTGGCAAATTTGCCACTGGCGCCCTGTGCTCTTCACAGATGAAAGCAGGTTCACACTGAGCACATGTGACAGAGGTGACAGAGTCTGGAGACGCCGTGGGGAACTTTCTGCTGCCTGCAACATCCTCCAGCATGACCGCTTTGGCAGTGGGTCAGTAATGGTGTGGGGTGGCATTTCTTTGAGGGGCCGCACAGCCCTCCATGCGCTCGCCAGAGGTTGCCTGACTGCCATTAGGTACCGAGATGAGATCCTCAGACCCCTTGTGAGACCATATGCTGATGCGTTTGGCCCTGGGTTCCTCCTAATGCAAGACAATGCTAGACCTCATGTGCCTAGATTGTGTCAGCAGTTCCTGCAAGACGAAAGCATTGATGCCATGGACTGGCCCGCCCGTTCCCCAGACCTGAATCCAATTGAGCACATCTGGGACATCATGTCTCGCTCCATCCACCAACGCCACATTGCACCACAGACTGTCCAGGAGGTGGTGGATGCTTTAGTCCAGGTCTGGGAGGAGATCCCTCAGGAGACCATCCGCCAACTCATCAGGAGCATGCCTAGGTGTTGTAGGGAGGTCATACAGGCATGTAGAGGCCACACACACTACTGAGCCTCATTTTGACTTGTTTTAAGGACATTACATCGAAGTTGGATCAGCCGTGTGTGTGTGTGTGTGTGTGTGTGTGTGTGTGTGTGTGTGTGTGTGTGTGTGTGTGTGTGTGTGTGTGTGTGTGTGTGTGTGTGTGTGTGTGTGTGTGTGTGTGTGTGTGTGTGTGTGTGTGTGTGTGTGTGTGTGTGTGTGTGTGTGTGTGTGTGTGTGTGTGTGTGTGTGTGTGTGTGTGTGTGTGTGTGTGTGTGTGTGTGTGTGTGTGTGTGTGTGTTTCTGTGTGTGTGTGTGTGTGTGTGTGTGTGTGTTTCTGTGTGTGTGTGTGTGTGTGTGTGTGTGTGTGTGTGTGTGTGTGTGTGTGTGTGTGTGTGTGTGTGTGTGTGTGTGTGTGTGTGTGTGTGTGTGTGTGTGTGTTCACTTTAATTTTGAGTGTCACCAAATCCAAACCTCCATGGGTTAAATGATTTCCATTGATAAGTCACACAAAAATCATGTCAGCACATTCAACTATGTAAAGAAAAAAGTAATAAGAATATTTCATTCAAATCTAGGATGTGTTTAGTGTTCCCTTTATTTTTTTTGAGCAGAGTGTTTAGTGAGTTACTAGCAGAGACCTGAAACTTGGCCTAATTCTTCATGACATGTACCTCATACCCAGTAGAAAGAGCCCGCCTGCCTGCTTTCCACCACTGCAGACACTTAAGGTAGAAAATGTGCCAGGGTCTGATGAAAAACCAGCACTTCAGTGTCCTTCAGTCTCCAAAGACTCTTTGCTGCTCTGTATTCCTGTTCTACACTCAATCCATTTGTATTCTTCAGCCCCACATGATAAATTGAGTAAACTCTGTACCTTTGCAATAAAATGCACTGGGATCCCTGCTTTTATAAACCAGAGGAGAGTACGTCTGCATAGTTTTCAATTGTTAAATGAATTAAATGTAAATAAACATTAGTGTTGTAAATGGTTTGGTGTTGGCTATTATATGCAAAATGTAGTCAATCACCAGAAGGAAGGTGGCTGTGGTATGACAGAAGGTGGCCTCTTTCTGATCTAATTAGAGACGCGACTTTGCTTTATGTCTTCATGATTTTTACAAAGTTTTGTTGTTGGGGTTTTTTTTTTTTTTCTATGCTGTGGAAAATAGTTTTTATCTTGATTTCTTGGGCATTATGTATCTTCTGTTAAGGGTGGACCCCAGGCAGAGTAGTTGCTGCCCTGGGTAATGGCTTATGGGGACCCTAATAAACTAAACCGAACTCCAGTTTTGTGTCACTCAAGTCTCTTTCCTTGGTTTACAAGGGAGTTTTTCATTACCAGGGCCTCCTGTAACCTAAGTTACTACTTTAACCATGAAGTTCATGTGAGCAACGAAAACCTCCAAGATCTGTAACTGCTTGGCATGGGGCAATCTGAAGATGATCATTTACTCAAGAAAGATATTGTGCATTTTGCATCCAAATTACAGAATTTAAATGGCCCTCCTATGGAGACAATGATGTAGAACTAACGCATACTGCAGATGGGAGGGGAACATGACTGCATGCCTTGTGTATTTCAACTAGCAGAAATAATCAATGACCACCTTTTATCCTCTTACATCTGTTTTTGTCGGATGCAGAATATTATGGGATTGCATGAATAACTCAAGAATGATATGACATTTGCCTGCCCGTGCCAATTATTTGTTCATCTCGATGATACTGCCAAGATTTTTGGTTTTCCGCTTACTCAATATCCCTCCAATAAACATTTGTGCCCCATCTACCCTGCACGATGGCCCCTCTCAGTTAAATGGACAGACATTTCTGAGAGTAGAATATCACAACAGTCAATGACTTCACATCAGGATCTGCCTCTTTCTAAAATCAAGCTTTAAAGAATAAAGGGCCAAACATAGTAAGTGCAGTGAGAAGGCAAAAGAAAAACAAAAATGGAATTTGAATAAGATGCAAACTGATGCATCACTGTCTCAGCCAAGCAACATAATGTCAGCATGGATGAATCAACCAGAAAGTGTTTTACGTCTTTAAAAGACTTGACAGTTACACTGGGTGGTTAAGGAAGGCAGAGAATTATTAATTGACAACTGAATATTTGAAGACAGGATGCGAGCGGGAAATCATACGCCAACAACATTGTGAGACGACGCTGAAAATGACATGCTGTCCAGCTTCATGAGTTTTATTCCAGTGGACACATCACCATAATGACACTGAGTTTCAAAGAGAATGAAACTGTCTTCATAAAAAAGCACCGACAGGAGAAGCATCCCGCCTGATTATGAAAGTCGTTATTATACGTCACCATTGAGGTTATTCTAGAATAAACTTGGAAGATGTACAAAGTGATGTAGAGGAAAGCTGTATGTAACACATGGGAATATTTGCCAGGGGTACATATGAATTGAATAATAATGCACACAACTGAAGAAAATAAACCATAAAAAGAAGGACGTGGATGTTCACTCATGCAAACTTCAGTCAATGCTTTAATAGGTTTAATTTACTAATATCAAGCGTAAATCTCTTCCTTCATTCTCAACGTATTTTCCTACACAATGGAAAATATACGGCGGGTAAACAGGTATAAGAACTAACAAAAATCTATGAATTAAGTACTGCACTACAGTTGTTCTTCCATTAGGTGGCGCTATCAGCAGCACTTATCACCTGTCACAAACACAAATCCTCTCTTGCCCTGTGCCGTTCTCTTTGTTCGCTTATAACCTCTGCAGCCGAGCGCAGCACCTCTCCAGGGTCTGCCGAGATGCGCAGATTTTTGGTTGCACCTTCGTGACATATTTCCTTTCGAAGGTCACGCAGCCGGGGTGCTCGAAAGATTTTCTGCAAGATCCTGCAGCCATCGCGGGGTTTGAAGGGCTTATCGCGCAACTTCGGCAAGATTCTCGCGTAATTCTTCGGGAATCTCGCGAAGCCGGCTTTCTTGCAGACGCGCTCGAAGACACCCGTAGACAGGGAGCCCAGGGGGGTCAGCATCGCTGGAAAGTTACCAATTCTAATCCCGATCAGTGTTGGACATGGGTCCCAATAGAAGGATTTGGACTTCTGCAGGGCTCAAGCCAGTGGGTGTAGTAATGAGGGGTAAAATGTGACACACCTAACCCAGCTAGATCAGCTCATTGAGTTACAGGATGAAACCTGGTGTAAAATGTTTAGCAAACCTCCCCTGTTTCAGGAATGGCCACTGCCAGAAATTTTCTGCGGTGGGGTACCCCTGACAGGGGCCCCCAAATGGGCCACACCCAAAATTGAGCTGGATCAGCTCAGTGAGTTACAGGGTAAACCCTGGTGCAGCCCTCCGCCCAGAAACACTCTGTGGCACGATGTGCTTTGTTCCTACATCCTAAATAGACTGTCAGTGATAACAAAAGCTAATTCTTTGGAAATGTTAGCAAAGCTGTGGATTTAGGCTTGTGCTTGGATCTTTTGTACACACTGACATTGTTTCATAAGCGATACCTGATGATGTAAATGTTTTAAGATACATGTAAAGTATGTATTAAGTACAATTATAAATGCAAATATTGTATCCTAGAAGCAATGATATAAACACGAACTTGGCTAAAGTATTTTATTTATTTTATTTATTTTGAACTCACTGCTTTCCCGTATATATTCTAAACTCTTCAATCATAGTGCTGTATATGCCTGTATTTAGAGAAATCTGGTTTCCTTTTTGGTTTCCTGTTTGAAATAAATTGTAACTGCAGCTTTAGCCCAGACTCTGTATTACTTATAGTGTTAATTAAGGAGCCTTGTTGGGTGTTCAAGCCCGTAGGGCAGAAACACTCCAACCAGTACCCCTGACCAAGGAACTGGCTTTAGAACTGGAGTTGGTCCCTGGGCGCTGCTTTGTGGCTGCCCACTGCTCCTAACTATAGGATGGGTCAAATGCGGAGGACAAATTACCCCACGGGGTTCAATAAAGTATTTATTACATAAGCCAGCAAGGCAACAAAATCGAAATTGAAGCACAGTTCATAGCATTACATTTCCATGTATTCAAATTTGAGTGTAAAATAAGTTTTGACCTCTGATTGGTCGCAAGCAGTTGTGAGCCATGTTTGGCTCCATGGATTGGATGATTCAAATCCCAAATGGTCGAGGACCCCCCCCTCTTCTCCCCTGTGGACTAGTGGAAAATCCTCAAAGGTGCAACTGCTAGCAGTCATTAACATATACATGTGAGGTGGCCTAATACACAAATCTGTCTGTCTCTCCACTATATGCAGAAGATCTGCTTCTGCACAGTTTCTCCTTTTTGGCACAACATGAGCTTCACGGTGAAGCCAATTTGGCAGTTAAGATTTGTGTGGTCATTGTTCAAGGTGGGGGTGACAACCTGTAAAACTTGAGGAAAATTTCCCCCACGCTCCCCCTAATGGGCAGACGAGAAACACTCCGAGAACATGACTTGAGGGAAAAGGGAAAGCCCATCTGCTGCTGGCTGGCTAAATAGAGAAAAAAAAAAAAACAAATAAAAATGGACAGACATTGGTGCATCACACGTAACTGATTGTGGTATCAGTGCACAAACAACAGCCAGTTCTGTTAGTATGGCTGGCTGTTTTTTACTAGTTATTGTTATGACTTTAAAAAATCACAACAAAGAAAACCGGCAATGACAACTAAATCGAATTTTTTCTTCACAAAAAAACTTCTACAAACAAGAATCCACTATTTTATTCTATAACAACAGTAATGCCTCTAATTAACTCTGTTGCCAAAACAAAATCTCTGCTTCTGCTCTACTGTGCTCTCTCCTTTCTGACTGAAATCACAGCATTTATATAGTCTAGCAACATTCTGGAAAGATCTACTGGATTCCTGGGAAATCCCGCCCCCTCCAGGCAGGAAGGTGCCAGAAGCTTCTAGAAAGCACTAGTCCTTTACATAGAAGTGAGATATTACATCAGATTATGTTTTACAGACACACCACCAGAGGTATGAAGGACAAAAAATGACATAAGTCGAAATAAATAAATAGATAAATAAATACATAAAAAATGAATAAATGTAGAAATAAATTAATAAAAATATAAATGAATGCAAAAAATAAAGGTAAATTTTATATTTTTACATGTGCTTTATTATTTATTTTAGTATTTCTAAATTTATTCATTTTATTTATTTTTTTATTCCCTTATTTCTACATTTTCATGTATGTATTTATTTATTTCTGCATTTATTTTTACAGTTCTACGTGTGTGTATGTATTTATTTATTTTTACGTTTATATATTTATTTACGTATTTATTTCTACATTTATTTATTTATTTATTTATTTCTACATTTATTCATTTATTTCTGCGAGACTTGTGTCACCCAACAATGTAAAAATGTAAATGAGCTGGGCGGCCCTAGCATCTGGCTGAAACGCGATTGGTTGTATCGGTATGCATGGATCTTCTGCTACTCAGAGCCATGTATCCCAGGGATAATTACTGTGAATGCCCTCCTAAAACGAGGAAAATTAAGGTGCTTTCACATCGGACGCGAAATGATTTTTGTGACGACAGACTGCATTCAAAGTCAATGCAAAGACGAGAATACACGCGTTTTCGCATTGACTTTGAATGTAATCTGTCGTGCGAAAAATTCGTTTCGCGGTCGGTGTGAAAGCGACTTTAGGATGTTAAATACATTGGCATGCTAGCTATAACACTATAGATATCGATGTCTCTTTATTTTGCTAGCTAGCCAAATAGCTCGCTCGCGAGTATTCCATTGTGAGCTAACTGTAGCCTTTTTAGCACGCTACCCAGTTGGCCATGTAGCTAAATACTTTGGCGCGGTAGCTATACTATTGCTAGCTAGGTAGCCAACTAGCTCGCTAGCGAGTAAGACTGTAATCAACTGTGGCCTTATTTTGTCGGCGTAATCATGACGCAAATTAACGCGCAATAAGGGACGAAAGTCTCGTGGGGGATAATAGCGACAGCTGCGTCTAGCTAGCTCAGTTCCTTAGCTAGTAGAAGGGAACTTAAGTGAGTCGGCGTCTCTTCTTGTGCGGTTTCCATGGGAAAGCAGCAGGCGAGGCTAGCGTCATATGCGGAAGTGGGCGCGGGCTTGTCTAAACTGGGTTGTGATTCGGGCAGTCGCGGTCCGGCAATGGCCTTGTCAGTGCCAGGCCCCCCACTCGAAGCCATCGCAGCAGCAGCTAATATGCTGACGAGGATAGCTGGTCGGAGTGTGTAGTAGCTCCCAGGGAGTTCAACTGTTTTTGTCTGTGTTTCCAAGCTGAGCAATCGCGTTTTGCGTTTCACACCGAATGCGAAACGAATTTTTCGCACAACAGATTACATTCAAAGTCAATGCAAAGACGCGAAAACGCGTGTATTCTCGTCTTTGCATTGACTTTGAATGCAGTCTGTCGTCACAAAAATCATTTTGCGTCCGATGTGAAAGCACCTTAATTTTCCTCGTTTTAGGAGGGCATTCGCAGTAATTATCCCTGGGATACATGGCTCTGAGTAGCAGAAGATCCATGCACACCGATACAACCAATCGCGTTTCAGCCAGATGCTAGGGCCGCCCAGCTCATTTACATTTTTACATTGTTGGGTGACACAAGTCTCGCAGAAATAAATGAATAAATGTAGAAATAAATAAATAAATAAATAAATAAATGTAGGAATAAATACGTAAATAAATATATAAACGTAATAAATAAATACATACACACACGTAGAACTGTAAAAATAAATGCAGAAATAAATAAATACATACATGAAAATGTAGAAATAAGGGAATAAAAAAATAAATAAAATGAATAAATTTAGAAATACTAAAATAAATAATAAAGCACATGTAAAAATATAAAATTTACCTTTATTTTTTGCATTCATTTATATTTTTATTAATTTATTTCTACATTTATTCATTTTTTATGTATTTATTTATCTATTTATTTATTTCTACTTATGTCATTTTTCGTCCTTCATACAGAGGGGGCCAAATGAACAAAATAAATATAGCTGACCAGCAAGGCAGCAAAACAGCTTGTAACAAATCTTCATATATAAATGAAATATAATGCTGTACAAAAAATACTCATACATAATATTGTATGTAAACATTCTTGTCCATGGCACAATTACTTCTGAATTCTACAACAGCGAGCATTATGATGCGTGGCATTGTTGTGGTGGTGAAGGGTTGCATCAAGGCTTGGTGGGTTGCGTTGTTGAGTGATCTTCTGGCACAGGAGGCTGCATCGTGGTCAGGAAGTTAGTTGTCCTGCCTACAGCAGCGTGGTCTGATGCAGGTGTCCTCAGCAGTGTGGTCTGATGCAGGTGTCCTCAGCAATGTGGTCTGTGCAGGTGTCCTCAGCAGTGGGGTCTGTGCAGGTGTCCTCTCCGGCATGAGATTGAGAAGGGAATACGACGTGAGGGGACTATTCAAGTGCGCCTGACCTGATTCACTGCACCTTGGATCCATATTATGACTACTGTTGGAGCCCTGTCATGGTGAACGAGTTGTACAACTTCCTTCCTAGGTTTACCTAGACCGCCCAGGAATCCGTGATTCCGCGATCACGGAATTTACCGCAGATTTCAAAGCTCTCCGCGGTAACCGGAGAGTTGTTTTAATCAGCAGTTTATTTATTGACCGTGTGTGCTTGGGGGACATTCACTCTGCAATGAAACCGGCAGTTCTGACGTCCGAGCTCACAACTCATTTCAACGATTATAAGGAACAAGTAGAACTCACTAACTCAGTGATATCTGAATTCTGAAATATACCTTATTCTAACAGAGTAGACATTCCACTTTCAGGGAAGATAAACTATATATTTCCTCCCTGGATTCAACAGAACCGTGCAATGAGCGTACCAGGGGGTCCATCCAAATGCATGGGCAGTTCACGCTTTAAACCGGAAAAAAAACTCGGCATTCGACTTTGTTGAAAAGCAAAAGTAAAAAGCAAAAGGAGACTAACCTTTTTCATGAATCCCTCCTCCGGAGACCGATGTATCCAGTAGAAGGAACCATCCAGTCCTGTTCCATTCAAAATAATTCCCAATGACCATGTCCTTACCTTATTTAAATCCTGTAAATGTAACTGAGCACTTCAAGGCCAGTTTAGCAAGTTTTTTTTTTTTTCCGCTCTAAATCGTGTCTAATTCAGCCACGTAATGGGCGCAACGTAGACAGGATGCAACCGAGCCTGCTGATACGCATGGGCTTGTATGCTCTGTGTTTGTCCAATCAATGTGTTTCGCTCACTGTATATTGTATAAACACTCGGGAATTGGATAAGAAATGAGCCAATCAATTCATTGTTACCGGAGAAATTTCAGGACAGCATTAAGTGTAATTGTGCAGTTACGAAGAAGAGCTTGAGTGTATATTCGAGTGATTGGCTATCAACACCAGTACTCGGGAGGATATAAGGAAGTGCTGCATTTGTCGATGAAGGAATCTACACATATCCACGGTAGGGAACGACGCATTTTTTTTGAAAGAGATTACTGTAATTGACAGTAGAATGTGAGAGAATCAATACCATGTAGAATTTTTTGATTCAGAAAACTGAGTTTTCTGAACCATTAATTGGAATACCGTTGGCTCACTGTAGCTAAAGTGGTTGCTACACAGGACAACGATTTTTTCTGTCGCAACAGATCATTTTTTTAGACTGCTGGATCAATACTATGGGCAAGGATATTGACCAATTTGCACATCAGGCTTAGCTGAGGAGTTTAATTCATACAACTCCTGGAAAACAGGGATCGGAGGGAACTTCTCCATACTCTCGATCGTGTTTCAGCTCTGCCTGCCTGTGAATATTCAATAACTGATCCGGGGGTGCCTTCTGTGGTCGAGTACTGTAGCTACGTCCTTAAATTAGCAGTTCTATAGACGCGAGCGTCTACATCTGCAGAAAGGGGTTAAGTTCTGTGCCTGGCCTAGCCATGTTGATTGATTTTCGTGTTAAGTGACCACTGCCTGTTTTCTGACCATTCTTAGTATTGTGTATTGTGTTTTGATATTTTAGAAATCCTGGTTTATTATTTTTCATTGTCTTTGCCATGTTCCTAGATCCCTTGCCATGCTTATTTTCTGCCATCCCTTGCTTTGCACTTCGTTTACCCAGTCTTGTCGCATGTAGGTCTTTGCTCACGGTCCCTTGTCTTGCGTGCCATTCATTCGGGTGATTTATTCGTTTCTGGGTTTCAACCTTCTTTCATTATCTCGTGTTCTTCCTTCCTCTCTCTTTTGCTATCTACTAACACATACAAACAGTTTGTTGTTTTCGCTTAATTACTAACCCACATTAACATTGTATATCTTTACTAACTTACTAACATGCACTCGGGATTGTATAGCTGCACATACTAATTGACTAACGATCTCTCAGCAGTCGCCCAATTCTAGTCTCTGCCTCCTTGCCTATCCCTAATTATCTCTGCTACAAATTTCTGGGGATTTCCACCAATACTTTGTGCTTTCCTTTCTTTAATCTATACACTTTAGTACTCCTTAACCGGAGCTGTTGTTCTGTACATAGGTTTGTCTTGTGAATCCTGTCTGCGTTTTGGCTTTTGCCATATTCATGTAATTAGATTATTCCTCATGTGTCACTCCTGATTATTGTATCATTGATTGCACCTGTTTCTCCCTGGTCATGTGTTCGCCCCGAATGTGTATTTGAGATGTCTGTTTATGCTCTTCCTTTGTCAGATCGTTCTTCCTAGTTTCCTGTGCCACGTTTGTTTTCCGCCTTGATTCTTAGTGATTTATCTTTCTGACTGGACCGCCTGACTACGAGCTTTGCCTATTCCCTGTATTGTACCGCATTCTTGTTTATCGACCTCTTTTTGCCTGACTATGATTTTTGTGATTGGTGCCCTGTGTATGACTCTGGATTTCGCCCATTGGACTCTGATTTTGGATTGCTGACTTTGTACTGTTGCCAGCTCTGTTGGGGGGTTTCCCCCTTCAGAAATAAAGCCTCCTTTTTGCATTCATCTGGTTTCGCTATTAGTTCATTTCGTAAATCACAACAGCACTTATATTGTTTAAGAAATTTTAGGTTCATAATATGTTTTGTAAAAAGATAGTTCATTAAATGTGAACATTTTCAGAATGTACTTGTACTTCTTTGTGCGAAAAAAGGGAAAGATTCGGAGTTGTCATAATTTATAGGTTATTACGCTTTGATTTTACTGGTCCGGCCCACTTGAGATCAAATTGGGCTGTATGTGGTCCCTGAACTAAAATGAGTTTGACACCTCTGGTCTATGGTACGCAGTAACGTTTACAATATCCAGAGGGCAGAGTGAATAGTTTACACTTTGTTTGAATCTTTACTTTGGCACTTGTTCTGTTACCAAGCCTCGTTCACTCATAGTTTGGTGAAATGTTTCGCACTTTATAAGTTAGGCAAATAAATCTGCTCAAGATGGACAAAATGAATATTGATGTTGATTATTTTGTAACCACAATGTTTCACAGTGTTTTGGTATTGCAAATCATTTCATAAGAGAATTCTTGCTTCATTATTACATATATTTGCTTTATAACTGGTCATTTTAGGTTTTTTTAATGCCTGTGGAAAATCAACTTTCAAGCCGCGGAATCAAGAATTGCTCTCCGCAGAATCAGGAATGTTCTCCGTGGAATCAACACTTTTTGTCCACAGATTCCAGGGGGGACTATTTACCATGGATTAATTGTACAAGAATGAATTTCACACTTGATTAGTAAGACAAGTACACCTAATCCCAGTATAATTGTATCCCCCGAACAAGTTCGGAGGATACTATGGATTTAGCCTCGTCACGCGTCCGCGTCCACCGCGTCCGCAGAGATTTTCTTGTGAACGCTCTACAGCCCGCATAAGTGCACCGATTCTTTTCAAATTTTGCGGGGACGTGTATTATGGTAAGTTCACGACACCTATTGATTTTGGGTACTCTGGGACCATCTGGGCCCAACTGGGGGGCCTTCGGGGGATACATGTACTCGGTTGCCAAGTGCTCTAGTTAGAAAGATGCATTCAACCACAATTTTACCCAGATAAATGGGTAACCAATCAAGAATGCATGCACATGATTAATGAAGGCTGGGGGTGTCCCAGGCAGCATATTTTGAGTCAGCCTTCACTAGTTTTGGTGGTGTCTCTTATACTTTTTCATTATAAAAGGCCAAAAAAACCCCCAAAATTGTCTAATTTGACATTTTAAGGCCATTAACTCCTACAAAGACGCATTGTATAATTTCAATCATAGGACGATTATTGTAGAGTTTCATCTGCTGATCATTTTGAGGTAACGGTTTTTTCCTTAGCTGCATTAGTTCCAGAGATATAGCTGAAAATAGGTGGTTTCACCCCAATGTTCTATTTTTAGTGACAGCGGCCCAGTTATTCAGACAGCAGGTATAATCGACGCACATTTAAAGCAGACGTCCTAAAGAAGCTTGAGGCTAATTTTAGTCTGGATCTGTTGAGTAGTTTCAGAGGAGAAGATTTTTGTAAAATGTTAACGACAGACGACGACAGACGCCAAGTGACGGCATTAGCTCACGTGGACCTTTTGGTTCAGGTGAGCTAAAAAATAAAAAGTTGACTAAAATGATAGAAAAAAATAAATAAATCCCTGAGAGTAGAGCTGCACCTGACCGGGACTCATCTCCAAGGCCTCCGGATCGCAGGCACTTTGTCCTGGGGTTTCATGAGTCGTTGCTGCACTGCATGTCCGGCATCAGGATTCTAAGAGAAAAAATGAAGCACAGAAATCAGCCACATGATCAGACCACAGAGGCACCAGTCTTAATTCTAGGATTTCCCGAGGGCACAGTGTTCGGGTATGAAAAAGGGCACAGCAGTGGCGTCGAGCGAGGGGCTGTCCTGAAAGGGAGCCCACAGGTCGTAACAAGCAAGCTACAGCCAGCCAGGAAAGGGCAGTTCATTTGTAGAGGTAACTTGGACGCCTTCATTCCTAACACCTGTCACTTTCCTTGCTCTGTGGATGTAACCCTACCTGCCTTCTGCAGATTTCAAATGACTTAAAAAAAGCTTTTAATTCTTTCATATTGACAAATTACAATAACAAGAGAAATACAACTCCGCTCTGAAAGCCAAACAAATAATTTCCAAAAAGCATCAAATTTACCCCAAACAATCCCCCCCCCCCATGGGAGGTCAGCTTTATTAATTATATAGAAAAAAAAAAGGATGAACCTAATCAAGGGGGGTGAAACAAAAACAAACAACAACAGAAAACAATCCCCGAACTGTAGGTTACCCCAAACAATCCCAATGAAAGACAGAACACTCGTTTCCCAGTGAAATTTCAGTAATCTACTGGTCTACCTGAAATACAGCTGTCATCTATACCTTACTGCACTGTCATACAGTAACTGAATTCAACAGTTTAATTAATGTTTTTTCTACTTGTAATTTTAACTGTACGTAGAGTCCTGTGGTCATTTAACTGTGGTTGAACAGTTATAGGGATATTTCAAGATTTTGCCAAATTGGCTTATTGCCATAATTGCCATAGTTACATGAGTAGGAACATTACCTGTAGTTATCTGTGGGGGGGGATGCGAGCTGCTCAGCGAACATAACGAAAATGAACGGTACAGGTCCCTTCCTCCTTTAACTCCCTTAAAAACTCATCAAATACGCAATCCAGCAACTCCAAAACGCTCTCTTGAACCGGAACTACATTCCAGACATACCGGCTGGGTGGAATGATTTCAAAAGTGTATGTTCACTGCAACTACTCGCAACATCTGAGGTGCGCACTGCCAACTGTGTTAATCTGCCCGGCGGATGAGTTTTGAAGGGGGTTTTTGAAGGAGGGAGGGACCTGGACCGGTCACTTTCGTTATGTTCGCTGAGGAGCTCGCACCCCCCCCCCCCCAATCTCAAAACAACGGGCACAGATAACTAAAAGTAATCCACCTACTCATATGACCATAGGGATTATGGCAATAGGCCAATTTGCCAAAATGTTGAAATATCCCTTTAACATACAAGGAACCTCTGTCAAAAATTGATTGTAAAATTACAGTTAAAATAACTGGCTATGAAGGTGCCAGTTGAATACAGTGTGTAGCGCATGAGGTTTGAACTTGATCACAGATGTGAAAGGATCCATTCCCATTAAAATCCAGTCAGACAAGGCACTCTCCAACTTGGTCACATTTGACATCACAACATCTGGATGATCAGAGATCATTGTGCGTGTTTCGGGAGAGGCCAGTGGCAAACTTGCGACTCCCTAAACCACATAACAATGGGAGAGGTTCGCATTCTGTGATGCGAATCCACCTAATCTGATCACTGCAGACAATCCCATCTCGTGCCGGTTATCACTGACCCGAACAAGAATATAGCCCCAAAATGTCACCTGACGAGCCTAACTGGCAGACAGGCCTATGAAGCATGATGCAAGGGCAGATTAACCTCGAAATGGGACTAAATCTCTTTTTGCGACAAAATTTTGATTGCATGCCACAGTTGGTTTCGGCAGACTTCTCGCCAAACAATCGCTATTTGCGTTATTAAAACCTCATTATTCAAGTTATCATCCAAGATCAACACTTTTGCTGATTTATTGTCCCGACCGGGAAAATTCAGATGGAACAACATTCCTTTTTCACCGATTTTTCCACCTGCGGAAGTCTTCTTTTACGAGTTGGCATGATCATCTGATGATTGTTATGCTAATAACATGAATACTACGGCCAAATTCCGGAAAACAAGAGAAGCGCCACTCCTATGTGCGGCGGAAAATCGAACTAAAATGAATCTGAATGCCTGTGGATGGCGTGACGCTTGTTACCTCTGTGGTGATGCCGTTTCTGCGTGGCGGGTTACGCTTCTTGTTTATTTCATCAAGTGCAGATTTCTCTGCGCGCTGGACCTGCTCGAGCAGCTTTTCCTTCCGGTGAGCAGCCCTACGCTGCTCTGCAGCCCGTCTCTGAAACAACAGAGTATGTATCGTAAGCAATGTGACGTACAGTAACCTCCCAAACACAACTTCATGTGCACCAACAATCTGCTGAAGCTTACGCTTATAGTGCCATCTGGTGATGCACAGCCTCACAATGATGTAAGGTAATAAGCCCAAGATGAGAGCCCATTCAAGCTGACAGTACTGACCTGGGGACAGGTTTAGGTCATGAGTTTCACAGGGGTAGGTATGGAGTCTGACATATGTAGCTCCATCATTTTTGCAAGCATATGTGCCTTACAAAATGACTGTAAAAGTGCCGAAGACTGTATATTGTGACAGGTGAGGAGCTCACCTGTCTCTCCCTCCTGTCCTGTTCCTCCTTCAGTCGTTGTTCTCTGTTCCACTCGTGCTGAACCTCTGACTGTATTAAGCGCAGCTGTTTGCGCTTCTTTGCTTTACAGCCCTGCAGTTCCTGCAGCCACACAGAAGGAGGCAGTGAACAAGCGTACAGAGCAAAGTGTGTTTCAGCACACACACACACACACACACACACACACACACCACAGGATACACACGCACAGGCTGTCATCGCAACACAAACATACACACACATACGGAGACAAACTCACCACAGCGCACACACAAACACCACAGTACACACACATACATGCGCACGCGCATGGACAGACAGACACACACACACACAGATACACACAACAGAGGGGACACATGCACAGGCTGTCATCACAAAGCATACACACACCACAGAACACACACAAACACACACAACAAAGGCACGCGCACACACACACACGCACGCACACACACACAAACTCTCACTTCAGCGCACGCACAAACACCACAGTGCTCACACACTCACATGCACACAAATGCACGCACATACACAGACACACACTCGTGCACGCGCACACACACACAAGAACACACACACACGCACACACACACACACACACACACACACACACACACAGTAAAGTGCATTATTTGTCCCAGATCTGATGGCAATTCTTACCAACTCTAATTCTTCATCGTCAAAGTCGATCCCTCTCCACCTTTCAAGAACAGAAAAAGTACAGATTTAGTCACTTTTTATTGATTACTTTTAAACAACTTCAAAAGGGTTGCACTTAGAAATGTGCAACCTATCAAAAAAAAAACAATATACTGTTAGAGGTATGTGCCACGAATTGAATTTGCCATACTGGCAGAGGAAACATTTTAACTTGACTTTGCAGCATGAGTGCAAAACATTTAGCCTTTTAAACATGTCCAGGCATTAAGGAGGGCTGATTGACCCAAGTCTACTATGAAATCAGCTCAAGTCGGTTGACTGATTTCAACCTTGCCTAATCAATCTCGCACCCAAATTCTTATTACACCTTAAATTCCAAATCTGACAAAATGTGTTAAATGTAAATAAAAACAGTGACCAGTACTTTTCAAATTCCTTTTAGCCTGCATTCAATTGAACAGATGTAAAAAACAAAATGAGTAGTGTGTAGTCGACAACTTCATCATGGATGGACAATAGCTATTTTGAAATGCCTCATAAAGCAACTGCTGGTAAACAGTTTGGGTGTCCATTGTCATATTCTTTTCATTTTCTTTTATAGTCACAAGAACGGTGCCACTATACAACGGCAACATGGACACGCACTGCTCTTGAATCGGTAAAAGAGGATTTACAAATAATTTAACTTTGCTTTTGTCAGCAGTTTACACACTGTCCCAGTTCTTTTGGAACTGAGGTTGTAGATGGTGGTCGTACTTATGAAGCAAGTTCTGTTTAAATTAGGAGAAAAAGTATATCCCGTGATATATTGAGTATCTTACACAAATGTCATATGAAAGTCATGAAACAAGTTGAGTGAATTTTGCATTTGTTGTGAGCTTTAGCAAGCAACAAACCCAAATTTACTCCATGAGTTTAATAACTTTCAAATGACAGATCCAAGAGTATAAGATTATGTTTATCACATAAATTAATTGCATAATTTAAATAGAAAACTATTGTTATTTCCGTAAGCATCCATTGTTTGTTAGCACTGTGCTAACTCCATCACTCTGCTAACCGTCAGCGCTAACAGCGCTAAGCCAAACTGATTTGACGACGTTACTCTCAGTATTCAGTTTGGCTAAATATTAACAGCGTGACATAATGCAGTGCCCACGCGCTCAGCCAATGAAATCTTCGTAAAAATTACATTTCCCATATCAAAAATATGTAATCGGCTAGGGCTGGGGGAAAAGAACTACAGTTATGTGATAAATATTGTTATAATCTAAAAGTTTGAAATACATACATTTTTGTCCCTCTCATCCAGACTAAGTGACAGCACACATTATTTGTGTGTTGAGGACTAGCATTAGCATAACAGAACAGTATGGTGAATCTTAGAATTACCTTAGCATCAGTATGGAGAGGAATTGGACTGGTATCGCGTGTAAGTATGGTCAGATTTGGGGTTGGCATAACATATAAAGTCAGGATTAGAGTTACCATAGCATGTTAGTACAGACAGATCTGAGGTAAGCATAGCACGTTTGCATGGTCAAAGTTAGTCTCATCAGAATGATGCGGGTTAGTGCAAGCGGGTTGCGTACCGCATTCTTTCTGCTTTCAGGACCGGCCGCAAATACTCCACGTACTGATCCAGCATCTGTTCCCTCAGTTCGGCCAGGGTCATCTCCTGCCCCTCCTGCTGCTGCTCCAAAAACTGCCTCATCTTCATTCTCTGGAGCAGACACACAGTGTGTCTAAGTTTCAACAGAATACTTCTCATTTTATTCAGTTTTCAGGCATCGTTGTCAGAACATCGTTGTTCTCTCACCTCCATCTCTTTGTGATGTCGCTCGGTGATGTCCCTCCCCGACCGCAGATACCACTGGTCTTTTCTGTCCTCCCTCAAGGTGCACTTCACCTGAAGGGGAAACATACAGTAAATATAATTATGATGCTCTTACAAAATTGCTCTCATGGTACTGTAAGGTCACTAGTAGCCTGGTCAGGCTCATAGTGCTGTAAAGTCATGAACAGCCTGGACAGACAGAGTTAAGGTACACGCAGCCTGGTGAGACTCATAGTGCCGTAACAGCATGATTAGGCTAATGCAAGGTCAGGGTCATAGTACTTTAAGGTTATCAGCAGCATGGTTGGGCTAATGGAACTGTAAGGTCATCAGCAGCGTGGTTAGGATAATAGTGCTGAAAGGTTCGCACCCTGAATGAAGGCCTAGTTATTAGCAGCATAGTCAGGGTCTTAGAGCTGTAACCGGTGTTCTGACAAATTTTGCTACCTTGTCAAAAAATGCTACCTTCATGCAAAGCTATCGTAAAGTTTTTGTTTTCGCCTTGATATTGCAATATGAATCAGTTTACAGTATTTACTTTGTTTGTTAGCTTTTTATAACATACGCATATTTTGTAATGAGTTGGATAAGTCTGTTTGAAGATATATGCCCATTTTCGCCATTATCATCTAATTTCTGCATTTTCAGGAAACCCCAGCGTGTACATGCAAATATATGTACGCTTACAGGTCGAAATGCACCCTGAAAATGAATCTTATCTTAAGTATCTTCAAAAATAATAAAATTAGAGTGAGGAAAGAGCCCGAGATTTTAGATTTGCGCAAGCGCAGAACTGCGAGGTAGCATATTTAGATGGGTAGCAAAATTTGTCAGAACACCGGCTGTAACGTCATTAGCAGCATGGCTCGGCTAATAATGCAATAATGGTTATAAGGCGGCCTGAGCCCTCACAGTATACAGCCTAGGCTTTGAGATGCACCCATTAACTTTCGCTGTGCGTCGCCATTTTGATTACAGACCGAGCGCTCGCCTCCGTACAGAATCAACGCGAGACAGTCGCGCGGGCGCCTGCGGTTCTGAACACGCCTCTGGTTCTGCTCATTCTGCGGATTCTGCTACAAGGTTATGAGCAGCCTGTCCAGGCGTATAATGCAGGGAGGTCATTTGCGGTTCATAGTACTGCAAGGTGATGAAGAGCCTGAATCTTGCCTTATTGTCAGCAGCGATTTCCTGAGTTTTCTTCTCCTCAATATCCTTCTTATCCTTGCGGAAGTAGTAGTTTCGGAGATGACGATCATGCAGTGGGGTGCAAGTTGGTCTCTTAATGTGCTTGGGTGGGGTCGTCAAGTCGAAAGGGCCCGTTCTCAGGTACATCTGAAAGCAATACAGTTTTTCAGATTGTAGAGAAGAAGAAAAAAACTACAGAGAACAAAGATGAAGTCATATCTAGCAGGGACGGTAAATGTTTTAATACGAATGAGTTTTTGTATTCATGGATACATATTGTAGGTTAGTTCTTCTGTTCCTTGAGCGGCATTGAATTAATTAATGAAAACGAAACATAGTAAAACTACTCACTTCTGCTAATTCTAACGAAAATATCAATTTGTCGCTGATGATACGGTATGTTATCATGGCTGAATTACATTTTGGCAGTTGGCCACTTCGCTAATGAAAACGGAATACAGAGATGCGTCCTGGCTGCTCACCTGCTCCCCGAGTTTGGAAACGGAGAACACGGATTTCTTCGCCTTCTGCGTCATTTTGCCCTCTCGCGGTCTCACTAGCTTTAGCTTTAGATCAGTAAACAGTTGCGCTTCTTTTGTATAGCTTTGCTTACCAGCTATACCCGCTCTAACTGATAGACGCGCTACTGCTGCTTATATATAATGCGTTTCAATAAACACGTAATAAAGGTTCAATGCAATGACACCGAATTAAGGGTCCTATGACGCTATCAGAAATTCTACCATTCATTCCAGCGAATTATGCATTCTGATTGGTAAACACCAAATATCTATTCCCCGGTAAAGTACCTCGCACTGGGTCTAGAAGACCTCGTCATGATCACGCCCGCAAAATAAGGCTACAGTTTGCGTACAGTCTTACTCGCTAGCGAGCTAGTTTCGCTACCGAGCTGGCGATAGTATAGGTAACGCGCCAATGTATTTAGCTACATAGCCAACTGGAATTGCGAGCTAAAAAGGGCGCAGTTCTCTTTCTATGCGTACACTGTCGTGCTCGTTAGCGAGCTAGTTGGCTTCCTGGCAAAGTGACATCGGACTGTCATAGCTAGCACGCCAATATTTTTGTAGAAGTGCTGACGAGTCATGGTAAAATGGAAATAAGCCTACCGTTTTTTTTCCGAGCACTCGGTAGCCTATTTATCGTAGGCTAGATACCTGGCAATTTACATTTGAATGAAATTGCCAGGTATCCATCCTACGATAAATGCCTCAAGTTCAAAAAAGAAAAAAAATTGTAGGTTTATCTCCTAAATGACGCAAGGAACAATCAGGAGCCATTTCTGTTTTCCATGCTTGCCCTAGGCCCTGGGCGATTACCGTTATGATGATCATGAGATGAAATTTATGGCGCGCTTATAGGGATAGTCCACCCAAAAACTGTAACTTGCATATCAATTTCTCACCATTAGATGTCTTAAACGGACAAGGTTGTTTTTCGCCTGGCACAACTTTATGACCACTGGAGAGCTGGATGCAAATGGGGTCACCCAGTCGCAACGGCAAAACTCCACAAAACGTCTGTTGACATTTGCACAACGCCCAGCAAACATGCCCTTTTGGGGCCCGTGTGGGGCCACTGCGGGCAACCCACTGTGGGCCCCAATACCGTCGTGAAATGCGGGGCACGTGCGGGCCCCACACTAAGGGGCCCATGTGGGACCCCAGTGGGCTAGCCCACACTTTGGGCTAGGTGTGGGCTGCCCACACTAAGCAGAGTGGGCCCCATTGTGTGCCCGCAGAATTCCCATAGTATATGCCCACTTTGGGCTAATTGTGGGCTGCCCACACAAAGCAGAGTAGGCCCCCAGTGGGCCCCATTGTGGGCCCACTGAATGCCCATAATATGCTCACACTTTGAACTGGGTATTAGGCTTTCCTGATGTGGGCCCACAGTGCGCCCTCGTGGGGCACACACTCAACCTACACTTTGGACTGGGTATGGGCTTTCCTGATGAGGGCCCATTGTGGGCCTGCACTGCGCGCCAGTGGGGCTTCCACTCAACGCACACTTTGGACTGGGTAGGGGCATTCCTGATGTGAGCCCGCAGTGCGCCCCAGTGGGGCCCACACTCAACCCACACTTTGGACTGGGCAGGGGCTTTCCTGGTGTGGGCCCATCGTTGGCCTGCTGTCTGCCCCACTGGCTCTACAACCACATTGTGACAAATCAGAAATTCAATTAAAGTTAATCTCCTCTGGGTGAATAAGCATTGGGGACATTTTCTTTTTTTTTTTGAAGTTCAAACATGATTATATCAAAGGGGATGATAAACTGAAACATGCAATTTTTTCATGAAAATGGTTTTATCGTCATAGGGAGTGAAAAACGTAAAAACCTGATGAAACTGCAAAAAATTTTTCAAACATGACTTTCACAAACATGCCTCCCTAGGGCCCATGTGGGGCCACTGCAGGAAATTTCTTCAGCCTTTTTTTCCTTCCTCCAGCCCTGTCCCTCGCATTCCGGAGCCGAGTTCTAATGGCACCCTCAATCTTAGATGCTGTGGCTGGGCTGCTTTTTTTCACAGCATCTAAAAGGGGAAGAAAACAACAATTGAAATGTAAATGAAAAAAAAACTAAGGATTATGCAGCAAGTAGTTCCAACCAAGCAATCTGATTGGTCAACAAGACATTTAGAATGTGATCATATCAGTATAACAGCACACCTTCCTCACCTCAAAAATAACACTCCACCATCAGCACAGCAACAATGTCGCACTTGCCTAGGCTGGAGAAAACCCTTTATATGTTTGAGGTTTGGACACGGAGAAGTGTTTTGACTGCATTTGGAACAATGGATTATTTTATAAGCTTATTCGTAAAATTCTGGTTGAACACTGGCTATTTCTGAATCGCTGGTATGGGAGTCTGGATACCATTGTTAGGTGGAATGACTCCTGTAGCCCTGCCTTTTCAGTCATGCATGGCACCCAGCAGTGGAGCCTTTTGCTGGCAATCCTTTTCGGTATTTTTGTAAATGAAGACCTGGGTACAAGAAGTACTTAAGTCACATTTTCCAAAAAATGAGCTGACACTACGACCATAAAGTAGAGTGTCATGTGCATCATTTAAAGCCAAAAATTTCCAAATTTAAGCACTCAAGTCCTCAATACTGATATGCGGCCTTCCCTGAATCTACTGAATTTTTGTGCGAGAAATACTCAAGTCTTTGCAGAAGTACTCAAGTCCTTGACATCATTAGGAACAAGTGCCTAAGTCCATGACTGTCCAATCAGCTGCTCGTATGTGTCATGTGACAAGCGTAGCAAAAATGAATGTTTTGGCAATCAGAAAATGATTGAAACGGCATTTGTGGTAAAAGTACCGAAGTCCATGCATTTTATGGTAAGAAGTACCAAAGTCCGAAACTTATCTTCTTGTTTTTATTATAATAAAGCATTATTTTTCCACAAAAACGTGTTTGTCTACTTTGTATAACCCCTGGGACAAGCAGCAGGTGCCACTGAATGTTATCTCTTTAAAAAAGTATCTGCAGCATGCTTTCAAAACTTTTACCCTTAATATCACAACAGTGTTTGGTGACTAAAGTATTTCTTGCACCCAGGTCTTCAAATGACCTTATGGAATTGGAACAATCCGATTTGGCTGGGGTTAGAATTGGAAACCACAGGTTTACCCTCTTTGCATATGCGGAGAATATTACCCTCCTAAAGCTTGATTTATGGTTCTGCGTAAAACCGATGCCGTCAAGACGCAGGGCCTCTGCAGCAACGTGAACCCCCACCGCGCAGCCTCTGTGTCGCCTGCCGTGTACCTCAAAAATTTTCTAACTGCACGTCAAAGCAAGGCAGACCGCAAGGGCACTGATAGATCTATAGACATTAAGAGAGGCTAGATTGGACCCTCCCCCTTTTTTCACGGCAGACTTGGCGGCCATCTTAAAGCGATCCACCGCCCAAACGCAGAGTAGGACTCGGTGACAATAATAAATCACTGTCGTTGCAAAATACCTCAACATTGTGCAGCCTATGGCTGTAAAAACCGGCGAACTGCCCAATCCAGACAACAGGGAATTACCTTTCATAGGTATGACACATGTTTAGTTTAATTTGGTCTTTTAATAATAATAAGTTTCATAATCTTCATATATGGCCATGAGAAACTGAAATTGATAACAAATGGACTGACAGGCATCTTAAAATTTGCCACTTCTAATGGTAAAGTATGCATCTGAGAGGAAAAAACATGCTTCTAGCGAGAATTTTAACCCGGGTCCAAAAGTAGCTAATAAGTCTTGTGTGATAACAGCTATACCACCACAAGGTCAAAATATTCAAGGGGAATAGATATTTGTTTTCGAAAGCTTGTATTGGTTATACAATAATGCACAGCAAATCACGGGGTCGACTGCGGCAAGATGGCCGCTGCCGTCGGACGTCAGTCTACTGGGTTTCCACCGTAAGGCGTCCAGTCTACTTATGTATGTCTGTGGATTGATCCACTCTACTATCAGTTCCGGCGCTTCGCTTTACCAGTTTTTGTTCGTAGCGGTTTGGCGGTGAATTGCTTCGCGGCACAGCACAACACAAACAACCTCGACGCAGAACTTCGAAAAGTCTACAACGTTGTCGAGGCGATGCCATGCTGTTTGCATGGAGTTGACACAGAACCGTAAATCCAGCTTTAGTCTTGGCGTCACAGGGCTGCAGAAGCTGGTTGACATTTGTGATGCATATGCTAAAGCTTGGCGCTTTAATTTTAGGGCCAAAAATATAACTGTATGATAGTTGAAAAAATATCTTTCAGTCCGAGCCTCATTGGTCCCTTAGGGGAATAACATTTGGTAATTTTGATTCTATGGAAATCCTTGGTTGTCATCATGAGTAGTAAGGGTAGTTCTTTGGAGCATGCGGAGAAACAGTCCAGAATTTGTAGAAAGTCATATAAAAGTTTATCTCAGTGTGGTATGTGTTACCTAGGGCTTTGCTCTGAGGCTAAAGTTGGAATGTGGAATGCGGTATGTGCATCATCTTTGTCCTATGCCTTTGGCTGTGTGCATCTATCTGCAAGAGATCGTAAAGACCTTGATTCCCTGCAGCGCACTTTGGTAAAAAAAGAGCCTATGGCTTCAGCAAATTTGACTGTCACCCCGCATTACTCCGGGCCCTCGATGTCCGCTCTGTGTCAGGGACCATGAAGTTAACAAGAGCAACGCAAAGGGTGGCATATGTCCCCGCCTGTATGTTAATCTAGGGCGTATCAAGATCACCACTGTGCCGGCCATATTAGATATCGCACGACGCTGGTTTTCGAAGGAACCTTCCTCCAGCCACCCCGAATACACCACCAGGAAACGGCATCAATCCGACAAGGTGTTCTTCAGTTGTTGGGCGGAAACGAAAATCAAGATGGCTGCTGTGGCGGCAATATTAGATATCGCACGACGCTGGTTTTCGAAAGGAACCTTCCTCCAGCCACAACCAATAAACGACCAGGAAAAGGGCATAAATCCGCCGAGGTGTTCTTTAGTTGTTGGGCAGAAACAAAAATCAAGATGGCTGCAGTGGCGGCCATGTTGAATATCGCACGATGCTGGTTTTCGAAAAGAACCTTCCTCTAGCCACCACCAATACGCCACCGTGAAATGGCATCAATCGGATGAGGGATTCTATAGTTATCCCACAGAAACGAAAAGTTTACGGACGACGGACGGACGGACGACGGACGGACATGGTGTCGACATAATGCCCCCTTCCTCTTTCGAGGGCGGGGGCATAAAAACTGCATCTCTCTGGCACAGAACTAATGAAAGTCGATTGTCCTGTACGTGACCTGGCAGCCGAGATGCTCGGACACCGTGTCACAGGGTCAAGTACAGACAGGCTGAGGAGTTTTGGCCTCTCTTCTGTGGCAGTGGCTTTGAGCATGTTGGTTGCCATGTCGGTCAAACCTGAATACGGAGTGGCTGACTCCCTTAGGGGGCTATTGTTATGTAAAGATTTCACAAGACTGTGCTTTAAGGAATTCAAGCTTTCCAAACTCCTTGTGAAATAGTTTTAAGTTTGTACAAATTTTAATTCCGAGGTAATACCTGCCTATAGTCTATTATCTTATATTTCAATTGAATTTGGCTAATGTTTTATGCACCGTACTATTGTTTTATACTTTTAATGGAATTTGTCTAATGTTAATAAGACCGTTTTATGTATTTTGTGGTGGCCTATCCAACGTGACCCGAGCGCTCTGTCGTGTTGCAGCATTGGGCATGCCTAGAAGAGGGGTGGGGAATCGAGAATAGACCACCACACCAATGTGTCTGATTATATTAACGTACCATTGTGTGATATTATGTAGCATGTGTGCCATTGTGTAACATATTGAGTATTTTCTCCCTTGCGGAAGTATAAATAAATAAATAAACTAACACAAAAATTCATAATTCATAAAAGGTTTGTAATTTGGCTTTTACAATTAAATCCAAACTTTAGATTTTCTTCCCTTTATAAGGTCTTACACATAAACATACTGTACCTATGACTGCTCTGCAGACCAGCATGTCCCCAAAAGCTGACTTTTGGTCAGAGCCCCGCCAGCACAATTGTTGGGCCAGTGGGGTGGTCATGATCCGAAAAAGGATCCGCCTGGTGTTTGCTGATGGACTGTGACCCCCAATCGTTGCCAGATACTTTGCCTATGTTGAGAAAGTGCAGTACAATAAACTTTATTAAGTAAAATTTTAGTGTATTCAGAAGACAGCAACAAACTACAAACCCCCTGCTCCAATGAGGTTGGGACATTGTGTAAAACGTGAATAAAAACAGAATACAATGATTTGCAAATACTTTTTGACCTATATTCTATTGAGTACACAACAAAGACAATATTTTAATGTTCACACTGATGAACTCTATTGTTTTTTTTTTTTTTTTTTTGAAATATTCACTTATTTAAAGCTGGGACAGGGGCAGCAAATTACAGGGAAAGTTGATGAATGCTCAAAAAACACCTGTTTGGAACATTTCACAGGTGAACAGGTTAATTGAAAACAGGTGAGTGTCATGATTAGGTATACGAGGAACATCCCTGAAAGGCTCATACATTCACAAGCAAGGATGGGGTGAGGTTTACCACTTTGTGAACAACTGTGTGAGCAAATAGTCCAACAATTTTCAAATGTTTCTCAAGGTGCAATGGCAAGGAATTTAGGGATTTCATCATCTACAGTCCATAATATCATCAAAAGATTCAGAGAATCCAGAGAAATCTCCATACGTAAGAGGCAAGAACATTTAATGCTCGTGACCATCGGTCCCTCGGGTGGCACTGCATTAAAAATTGATATCATTCTATAAAGGATAATACCACATGGGCTCAGGACCACTTAAGAAAACCATTTCAGTTAACATAGTTCCCGCTACATCTATAAGTACAAGTTAAAACTCTACCAACTACACCCAGACATGCTGCCTACTTCTCTGGGCCCAAGCTCATCTGAAATGGACTGTCGCAAAGTGGAAAAGTGTGCTGTGGTCTGACGAGTTCGCATTTCAAATTGTTTTTAGAAATCATGGACGTCTTGTCCTCTGGGCTAAAGAGGAAATTTCTTTTCAACCAGGTTTTTTTTTTTCACCCCAATGTTCAAAAGCCAGCATCTGTGATGGTATGGGGATGTGTTAGTGCCCATGGCAGGAGTAACTTGCACATCTGTGAAGGCACCATTAACGCTGAAAGGTAGATACAGGTTTTGGAGCAACATATGCTGCCATCCAAGCGATGTCTTTTTCAGGGACATCCCTGTTTAATTTTAGCAAGACAATGCCAAGCCACATTCTGTATGTGTTACAGCAGCGGGGCTTCGTAGTAGAACAGTGGGGGTAATAGACTGGCCTGCTTGCAGTCCAGACCAGTCTGGCATTGAAAATGTGTGGCGCATTATGAAGCGCAAAATACAACAACGGAGACCTTGGAGTGTTGAACAACTGAAGTCGTACATCAAGCAAGAATGGGAAAGAGTTCCACCTGCAAAGCTTCTACAATTAATGTCCTCAGTTACCAAATGCTTATTGAGTGTTGTTCAAAGGGAAGGTGATGGAACACACTGGAAAACATGTCCCTGTCCTAGCTTTTTTGGAACATGTTCCAGGCATTCAAATTCAAAATGAGTGAATATTTCCAAAAAAACAATAACACTTATCAGTTTGAGCATTTAATATCTTTGTACTGAAGTTAATTGAATAAAAGTAGAAAAGGATTTGCAAATCATTGTATTCTGTTTTAATTCCCATTGTACACAACATCCCAATTAATAGGAATTGGGGTTTGTATAATGGAAAATGTGATCATAGAATATAAGGAAACAAAATGTACCATGTCTTCATAGCAGGTCTCCTCCTTAAGTCTGCTTTCCACCATTTTGAGGTCCTGGAGGTTGCTCATTGGCAAATGTATGCCTTCTGGCAGGACGGCAGCTGGAGAGGTGCGATTTGTCAGTGATAACAAGATACGCTTGATCACAGCCACCTCCTCTTTCAGATGTTCCAGCTGACTGATCATGAGCCGTTCTGTTGCTGTAGATAAAGTAGTAAGTAAT
This sequence comes from Gymnothorax reevesii, assembly GCA_029721435.1. Taxonomy (NCBI): domain Eukaryota; kingdom Metazoa; phylum Chordata; class Actinopteri; order Anguilliformes; family Muraenidae; genus Gymnothorax; species Gymnothorax reevesii. The sequence goes on along the minus strand of CM056577.1, from coordinate 12,973,384 downwards.
ATTTTGCGATAAATAAAAGTCTACTATAACAGTAGTTAGCACAACAAGTACAACCGCAATTCCGAAATAGTTGGGACAAAGTGTAAATTGTGAATAAAATCAAAACGCAATGACTTTCAAGTCACATCAGCCAGTATTTTTTTCATAATAAAACAGAGATAACATATCAAATGTTGAATGGAACTATTGAATGTTTACCATGGTTTATCATCCCCTCTTCTTTCTAACACAGAGTGGAAACATCTGGGCATTGAGTTTTTTTAGTTTAGCCATTGGGATTTGATCTCACTCTTGTTTAATACAGGCTTCCAGCTGCTGGAGAGTTTTGGGTCTCCTTTGATGGACTTTTCGTATAATCATGCGCCAAATGTTCTCAATCCGTGAAAGATGAGGACTGCAGGCAGGCCAGTTCAGCACACTGACTCTTGCACTACGAAGCCATGCTGTTGTAATAGCTGTAGTATGTGGTTTTGCATTGTCCCACTGAAATACGCAAGGCCTTCCCTGGAATAGATGTCATCTGGAGGGGAGCAAATGTTGCTCTAAAACCTTTATATACCTTTCAGCATTCATGGTGCTTTTTTAAACATGCAGGTGTCCCACACCATATGCACTAATGCATCCCCATACCATCAGAGATGCTGGCTTTTCAACTAAAGTGAAACATGAAAGATTGAAGCAAATTCTTACGAGCCAGTGTGGAAGGGCCAGGTGGATCTGGTGTAGTTGAAGAAGATGGATGAGAAAGTAGAGATGGTGGGGAAGGTGGAGTCGGTGGAGACAGTGGAGCTGGTGGGGCTGATGGTGCTGGTGGGGATGGTTTGGATGGGTGCTCCTGAGGTTTTATGTTGTCTTACTCAGAATTACTCTCTGCGTACCGTGAGTTTGGTCTGGTGTAGAAAAGCATATGTTAAAAACAAATTCCACAATGATGAAACAATGAATAACAAAATATTGTAATTATGCAGGTTAGTCAGTCGTTTTAGGCAGTGAAATGTAACATTTACTTCAAATATAATTTTAACATGGGCAACTTGTACTTTTCTTGAGTATTTTCATTTCATGCCATCTAATCTGACTATATTGCTGAAAAAATACTTCATTACTCAGCTACTATGTGCAGCAAGCCGGTCAGTATTGGGGAAAAAAAACCAAGAGAAAAAAATGACAGAGTGAATCTTTTAATGCCTCTATTGCTGGTGATACCTGGGGCCGGAGGTATCATGTTTTCGGGATGTCTGTCCTATTCTTGTGAAAGTAATATCATATTATTAATATTAACATGTTAGTAATAACTGAAAAATCAAATGAGAGGTTCAGCGCTGTATCCCTATTTCCAGTTTCCTGGAAGCTATTGAAGGAAATAGTTCTTTTTCTATTGATATTCCTACATTAATTTTCATTAAATATTTACAAAAATGCAATGAAGGCTTATTCTAAAAAACAGAAAGGTGTGGCTCACGAAGAGTGAATATTAGAATTATATAAGCTTAATGATACATCCCTTTGTCAAGTTTCCTGGGCGCTATTGAAACAAGTAATGATTTTTCAGTTATTATTAATATGTTAATATTAATTAAATAATTACAAAAATGCTAGAAAAGCATGTTCTGAAAAAATGAGAAGTGTGCCTCATGTGGAATCAATGGTAAAATTATATAATTTTTGTTCAACATTTCTGCATTGTTATGGCCCCAACTTGTTATTAGATTTACAACGCAACAGCAACAGCAAGGGATGACAGACACAGTTTTAAAAACCTCAACACATTTAATTAACAAACAAAGACTAAACTACTATTTACAACTACAGACCAAGATTGATTGGAAAACAAAAAAAACAGAAATATTTACAGTCCTTGTGGGTTTTCTGGTGATGTGCTGGGTGAGGAAAAGGCTCTTTTACAGGCAAACATCCACAAAAGAAACTTCACAGGTCTTGAACAGAAATGACAGGTCTGGTCACGTGTATCCTTCTTCTTGCAATTTCTCCTTCTACTTCACTGTCTCAATTCTTTTCCTTATATACTCTTTTGCAGACCCCACCCACATTTAGACCTCTTTTTTTTATTTTCTGGGACTTTCCCCAGACATGCCCAGGACATGTCTAAACCTAGCTCCAGTCTGAACTGAATAAAAAAAAGGTAAATACTGCCATCTAGTGGCCTATATTCACATTACACCTCCATTCCAAATGGGAAAAATTTTGACTCATAAAGGCAAAATTTTTCTTTTCAATACAAAATGGTTAAGTGAACACTTGTCTATATATACATATCATACAATATTCAAACACATGATATTTATATACACATTCAAACACGGGATAAGCAATCAGCAATTACATTGTCTGTACCCTTCACATGCTTAATTTCCAAGTCAAACTCCTGTAAAATCAAACTCCAATTCAACAATCTCCGATTCTTGTTTTTCATCTTACTCAAAAACATTAACGGATTGTGGTCAGTGTACACAATCATTGGCTTTTCCCCTGTACAAACATAAACCTCAAAGTGTTGAAAAGAAAGGACCAGAGCCAACAGTTCCTTCTCTATTGTGGAATAGTTCCTTTGGTGGCGATTGAACTTCCTGGAGAAGTATGCCACGGGATGCTCAATGTCATCAGAGTCACTTCTCTGTAGGAGCACAGATCCACAAGCTTGGTCGCTAGCATCGACCGCGATGGAGAACGGTTTGTTGAAGTCAGGAGATTTGAGCACGGGGAAGTGACACAGCAGAGACTTCAGGCGATCGAAGGCTCTCTGGCATGCATCATCCCAGGTGAACTTTACGCCTTTCTTCAGTTGGTTAGTTAGACTGAGAGCAATCTCAGCAAAGTTCTTGCAGAACTTGCGGTAGTACCCGATCATTCCAAGGAAGCGGCGCAAAGCTTTTTTGTTGTCAGGAACTGGAAAATCCATGATGGCTTGGACTTTAGCATTTATGGGTGCCACCTTACCCTGGCCTATGACGTAGCCAAGATAAGTGACAGTAGCACAACCAAAGTCACTCTTGCTCAGGTTAACAGTCAGGTTAGCCTGGGTCAGGCGCTGGAACAACGTCTCTACATCTTTTAGATGTTCTTCCCAGGAGTCACTCCATGTGATCAGGTCATCGATGTACGCACCCGTGTGTGGTAATCCGGCGATTGTAGACTGTATCATCCTTTGGAACGTGGCTGGGGCATTTTTCATGCCAAAGGGTAGGACTTCATACTGGTACAATCCAGATGGTGTGGCAAAAGCAGAGATGCTCTTGGCCCTCTCAGTTAAAGGCACACACTAATAACCCTTCAATAAATCAATCTTGGTCAGAAACTTTGCTTGCCCTACTCTATCAATTCAATCATCAATCCTAGGTATTGGAAACACATCAGTTCTAGTTACAGCATTGACTTTGCGATAATCTGTACAGAATCTAGTACTTCCATCAGGTTTTGGAACTAGCTCACAGGGTGAACTCCAATCGGAGTTGGAGGGTCTGATAATATCATGTTTTAACATGTACTCAACCTCTTTCTCAGCAATCTTTCTCTTTTCAGGATTCATCCGGTATGGATGCTGTTTTATTGGTTTGGCATCACCAACATCTACATCATGAGAGGCTATAGTAACTCTCTTTGGAACATCAGGAAACAAATCCTCATATTTCTTGATCAACCTTTCAAACTGATCTCTCTGTGAGGGTTCTAAGTGCTGGAGTTTTACATCAAGATTTTGCAACACTTCAGTGTTTGACAATTTACACGAAAGAACTTCAGCTTTAATTCTTGGTTCATCATCTTGAAACTCCCCCTCATCTTCACAGGTTTCGACCATTGGAGAATCTGAAGTGACAGCTGCAACCCTAGCATTTCTGTCATGATAAGGCTTTAGCATGTTAATATGACACAATTGTTTTGGTTTTCTCCTACCTGGAGTCTTCACAATGTAATTGAGATCATTGAGTTTTGTCAGAATTTCATAAGGACCATGAAATCTAGCCTGCAATGGATTGGACTGCAAGGGAAACAACACAAGGTTCTTTTCTCCTGGTTTAAACTCACGGCTTCTAGCCTTATGATCATACCAAGTTTTCATTTTTCCCTGACTTGATTTCAAGTTCTCTTTGGCTAGGTCACAAGCTGCACGCAATCTTTCCTTGAACTTGCTAACATAGTCTAACAGACTGATATGCGGCTCTTTCTCTTGCCATTGTTCACTCAATAATAGCAAAGGTCCTCTCACTTCATGACCAAACACTAGCTCAAATGGACTGAATCCAGTAGACTCCTGCACTGCTTCTCTAGCTGCAAACAACAGCAAATGAACCCCTTCATCCCAGTCTTTCTCATGGTCATAACAATAAGTCCTCATCATTATCTTGAGAGTGGAATGAAACCGCTCTAAGGCACCCTGACTTTCTGGATGATAGGCACTAGAAAGAATCTGCTTTGCACCTAGTTCATACACAACCTGCTGAAACAATCCTGAAGTGAAATTGCTACCCTGGTCTGACTGAATTTCCCTGGGAAGGCCAAACAACGTGAAGAACTTTATCAAAGCCTTCGAGATTGCAGTTGCCTTGATGTTACGTAGAGGTATGGCTTCGGGGAATCTGGTAGATGCACACATGATTGTCAACAAATACTGATTTTCAGATCTAGTCTTGGGTAATGGACCAACGCAATCAACAATGACCCTAGAGAATGGCTCCCCAAATGCTGGGATAGGCTGCAATGGAGCTACAGGTGGGTCTAACTGGTGTTTTCCAACTACCTGACAAGTGTGACAGGTTTTGCAAAAGTTGGAAACGTCATTCTGAAGCCCAGGCCAAAAGAAGTGTTTCATGATCTTATCAACAGTCTTGTTAACACCAAGATAACCTCCTAAAGGTAAACTATGAGCCATTGTTAAGATCTCATTCCTATAGACCTTCGGAACAACAATTTGCCTGACCACTGCCCAATCTGCATTGGCAGGGATATCAGGAGGGCGCCACTTCCGCATCAACACACCATCCTTGAGATAATACCCAACTGGAACTGCATCTATTTCTTTATCAGGAAGGGCTCTCCTCTTTAGTACACAAATTTCAGGATCATTAGTTTGCTCCTCAATCAACCGCTTTCTGGACAGAGACAAGTCTCCAGACACATCAGAATCATCAGACCCATCCGGCTGGCTGAATAGAGAACTGATAAAAGTATCTGATAAGTCCTCAAACGGAGAAACCATAGTAGGCCAATCAGAGTCATGAGGCGAACCACCTGAGTCCTGACTATTCAATGTACTGGACGGCACCACATCATCTTCTTCTTTAGCCTTCTTGGCCATAGCACGAGTCACTGCGCGAGAAGGATACAGAGATGGGTCCTCATCCCCATCTTCAGTGCTCGGCTGTGAAGTAAGATGTACAGGGGGAACTACTTTGCCCCCAGCCAGGTCATTGCCTAGCAACAGAGAAACACCCTTTATAGGTAGACCTGACATAAGTCCCACCTTTACCTGTCCTGTAACTAAATCTGACTTCAAGAATATAGAGCGCAGGGGTACAGATACAGTCCTCCCTTCAATACCTTGTACAAGTATGAAATCCCCTGAAGCGGTCTCATCACGTAACTCCAAGGAGTCCATCAACAAAAGTGACTGAGAAGCTCCGGTATCCCTTAGGATATATATGGGGACAGGAGTAGTATGCTCATTCAGAGCCACAAATCCCTCAGACACAAATGGAAGAAATTCCTCCCTCACAAAGTCAGCTGTATCAGGCTTTTTAGCCCCACAAGAAGCAGGCAATTTAGCAGATTGGTTATCTACTACAGGGGTTTCTAACCTTGTTTTCACAAAGGCATTTGGTTTGGTATCCTTTTCTTTTTCTTTCTTAGCTTTAAGGAACCAACAGTTAGTTGTAACATGACCAGATTTCTTGCAATAACTGCAAACTAGACCACTTTTGTCACTGTCAGCTTTCACACTTTGATCAGACCTGTTACTGGATTTCTGAGCACCATCACCAGATTTGTCTTTGTCTTTGGGTGAGGAATCTTGGGTATCACCATAACCCTTTTTCTGAAATTGGGACCATCTATTATTACTGCTAGACTGAAATTTGGACTTATGTGTGAGAACATATTCATCTGCAAATTTGGCAGCTGATTGCAAATTCAGTGCTTGCTTCTCATTAAGGTCTTAACATCATCTTTAACACAGTTCTTGAATTCTTCAACTAACACCATCTCTTTTAGTGAGTTGAAATCATCCTTGACCTCCATAGAAGTACACCAACGCTCAAAGCAAACCTGCTTTTCATTAGCAAATTCAACATAAGTCTGATCTTCAGATTTCTTCAGACCTCTGAATTTCTGTCGGTAAGCCTCTGGAACCAACTCATAAGCTCTCAAAATAACCTTTTTGACAACCTCATAATCAGAGGAATCATCTGCAGACAAAGCCGAATAGGCTTGTTGAGCTTTACCCTTGAGGACAGTTTGCAACATCAGAGGCCAGTGTTCCTTTGGCCACTGGCAACTCTTTGCTACCTTTTCAAAACACTGGAAATAGTTGTCAACATCCTTTTCCGAAAATGGAGGCACCAGTTTTACCTCCTGGCTAGCACAAAATTTATTTTCAGATTCAATTTAAATTTTTAGTAGCTCCATTTGTAGTCTTTCTTCTCTATCGAATTTCTCTAATTCAAAATCTCTCTGCCTTGCTAATTTTTCTAACTTAAATTCTCTTTGTTTTTCTTTTTCCTCCCTTTCTATTTTCTCTTCTCTTGCTAATTTTTCTAACTCAAACTGCCTTTGTTTTTCTTTTTCTTCCCTCTCAAATTCTCTTTGCTTTTCTTTTTCCTCCCTTTCTTTTTCTCTTTCCTCCCTTTCAATCTCTAGCATTTTTAATTTAAGTTCCATTTCTATATTTGGATTTTCCACTGGAAACTGTTCCAGATCTCCGGGTGCAAACACATTTTCACCAATGTAATATTCAACTATCTCTCGAGCCAGTCTTGCTTTTTGCATGGCTGGTTTCACCTCTGTCAGCTCTAAATGTCTGCAAATTTCTAGCAGTTCTGTCTTTTCAAAAGACTTCAAAACCCCTACGGTTGGTGATGCCAAGAAATCATCCATTGCTGTTGTCAATATATATGTATTCAATTAAAAAAAATCAATTTTACAATTTGAAATGTTAGATTTTCAATAAATTACTCACAAAATGGTCTATCCCGGACCTTGAGCCCCCAATTTGTTATGGCCCCAATTTGTTATTACAATTATAACACAACAGCAACAGCAAGGGATGACAGACACAGTTTTAACAACTAAAACACATTTAATTTTTAAAACAAAGACAATAACGACTAAGCAACTAACAACTAAGACCAAGATTGAATTATGTACAAAACATAAATATTTACAATCCCTTTTCATGGGGGTGGCTTGGTGATGTCCTGGATGATGAAAATGCTCAAACATAGGCAAAGAAATCCACAAAAGAAACGTCACAGGTCTTGAACAGAATGGCAGGTCTGGTCATCTTCTTGCAATTTCTCCTACTACTTTACTGTCTCAATTCTTTTCCTTATATACTCTTTTGCAGACCCCACCCACATTTAGACCTCTTTTTTTTTAATTTTCTGAGACTTGCCCCAGACATGTCCAGGACATGTCTAAACATGACTCCAGTCTGAGCTTAACAAAAAAAAGGTAAATACTGCCATCTAGTGGCCTATATTCACATTACAGTACAAAAATTAATGCTAAAATGTAAGAATATACCTGCATACACACATGCATACTGAAATTAGTAAAAACTAACACAAAAACAAAACCCATACAGAGAACCACATACAACAATATTGCACAGATCCCCCAGCACAATGCATACGGTACGAACTGAATCATGCCTTGGCAGCATTTAATGCTCTCAAGGCTGTTTGGTAAAAGCTTTTTTTCAGTCTGTCTGTTTTTTTCCCTTGCAGTCATGTACTGTCTGTCTGACAATTCAAGCAGATTGTGTCCCGGGTGATATGTCTAGGGTTTTTCTTAGGCAGCTGGAATTGTGTAGTTCAAGTAAGAGGAGAGTGTAGCCGAGAGTTTTCTGGGCGACATAACGCCCTGGAGTGTCGCCATCTGTGCCACTCTGCTGCTGTAGAACCACGCACAGAGATGGAATATCAACATGCTTTCTATAGAGCATTGATAGGAGGACATCAACAGTGTCTGGGGGATGTTCTTCCTGGCAACTCTCAGGAAGTATAGTCTTTGCTGGGCCTTCTTTACCAGCTCTGCAGTGTTTGCGGCCCAGGTCGGGTCCTCCATGATGTGGACTCGCAGGAAGCTGAAGTCCGAGACCCTCTCCACACGGTTACCGCTGATGAATACAGGCTGTCCATTTTCTTTTTCCTGAATTCCAGAATGACCTCCAATTTTTAGCTTACCGGCTCTATTGGCCGAAAAGCTATTGTCGTGGTGTGGCGTCCGTCGTCTGTCATTTGGAACATTTTTTTTCTCTTTTTAGCCTTATGAATTTTCATGTAAATTTGTCATAACATACTATGAGACCATATTTCCAGACGTTTTATTTTTTATTTTTGATTGAATCATTTTTGCCCATTTTATGGGACCTTGAAATTTTGGCCCCATTGTTAAACATAGGACAGAGAAATAAAAAAAAAATGATTTCTCTAAAACCGCACAATAATTTTTTTTTTCACATCTAGCAATCAACTTTCCTCGGTACCATCAATGAACAAAACCAAAACCAGTGAAGTTGGCACGTTGTGTAAATCGTAAATAAAAACAGAATACAATGATTTGCAAATCCTTTTCAACCTATATTCAATTGAATACACTGCAAAGCAGCTCACGCATTTGTTCACTAAGTGGTGACCCTCGCCCCATCCTTGTTTGTGGATGACTGAGCATTTCAGGCAAGCTGCTTTTATACCCAATTATGGCACCCACCTGTTCCCAATTAGCCCGTTCACCTGTGGGATGTTCCAAATAAGGGTTTGATGAGCATTCCTCAACTCTCTCAGTCTTTTTTGCCACTTGTGCCAGCTTTTTTGAAACGTGTTGCAGGCATCAAATTCCAAATGAGCTAATATTTGCAAAAAATTACAAAGTTTACCTGTTCGAACATTAAGTAACTTGTCTTTGCCAACTTCACTGGTTTTGGGTTTTGTATGTCACCTTTAAGTGGCAGTTAGGTCACAAAATATCAGAGGTGAAATGAGGGCGCACAGAGATATTTGAAGGTGAAAACTGGATTTTTCATTTTCTTCAATTTCACCTACCCTTCCTCACACGTTTTAAGAGCCCCTCAAAAATTTCACAAAGGGTTCCATGCATAAAAAATGTGAATTTTTTTTTGTCCATTGTAGCCATATATGTACCACCAAAAAAATTTGAATTTAATCCCAGATGGTCATGTATTGCCCTTCAGGGGTGTCAAACTGATGCCATGGAGGGCCAAGAGGCTGCAGGGTTTCATTCCATCCAAAAACTCCACCTAGTGAATACCCTCATGAGTCCCCTGTTCTCTGCTTGAAGGTGAGGGAATCAATGAAATCATCTGCCGGAGTTTTTGAATATAATGAAAACCTGCAGCCTCTTGGCCCTCCATGGCGCCAGTTTGACACGTGCCCAATATTGTGAACTGCCAGATTCTTAAGGAGCAAGTTTTCTTTGCAGCACACCGTGAACTATTCTGCCTCGTCCCTATATTGGGTACTCAAGATGATGCTCCTAAGATGATAGTGCCAGTGGTTGGCGGTAATACACCACAAGTTTTAATTAACTTTAAAACCCCAATGAAGAAGAAGAAAAAGAAAAACTTTAGGAGGGAGGCGTGACCTTGTCCCATGTGCAAATTTTGCAGGCAGTGTAAGTAGCGGAGACGACATATTTCAAATGGAATAACCTTACGGTGGCTGGCAAACCACGTTGTCAGTTTGCTAATAACGTGGCGGACTTGTATGAATATGACTAAACTCTTAAAAATTGTCAAAACAATAAATACGTTGTATTGTTGATAAAGTTAATGATGTGCTATAGTAACATGACGATATGGCTCTCCTAGTGAGTCCAACAACCCCTACCACTAGATTACATCATTGGTTGCCTCTTGTGTTTTATATTTTGTGTGTTAGGTAACCAAATTAAATGTCATGGCTATTGGACTCGCTCCTAAATGATCCCGGCAGTTAAACATTAAGGTACTGTCCGGGCAGAATCGCTTTTTAACTTATCCCCATTAGTTGCAGCAAACCAGTGAATAACTGCGGCTATGATTAATTGCCGCTAGCAAGGGCTATCCTGCATCCCGCTTTATTGGCCAGGAAATTTGGGCTAACCCGGGAGTTTGCTGGCTAACGCAAACGGGTTAAGCTGCTCTCACACCGGACGTTAAACGAATATTTCGCACGACAGATGGTATTCAATGTCTTTCGCCTATATGTCTTGACTTTGAATGTAATCTGTCGTGCGCAAAATTCGTTTCGCGTCCGGCTTGAAAGCAGGGGTGCGTTCAAAGTCACACTAGTGCACATCGTTGTGTTACGTTCTATTTCGTACGTGCTCCGCCCTCTAACGGGCTTCGCTATTGGTTTACCCCTCCGAGGCTCCACCTCGGCGCCTGAAAAGAAAATTGAACTCACCTGCTCCGTAGGAGCGGGTAGCGTACTCACCCCCTATAAAGCCCTGCCGCTGTCAGTGCTCGTCTCCCTTTTTCACTCAGCCTGAAGAGATTGGACCACGTAACATTCAAAATGGCGAAAGTTTGTTTTCAGTGCGCCTCCCCATGGTGGCAGAAGACCAACAGGACGACTGTTTCGTGTGTTTGGGTTGGCGTCACCAGGTGGAGTCTGGTTCTTGCGCTGCCTGCGCAGCGCTCCCCCGGGAGGTGCGCGAGTACCGCCAGCAGTTCCTGAAGGCCGCACGCACCCTCCAGGCTGGCTCGGAGCCAGCCCGAGAGTCGGTGGCGGCCCCCCGCTCCAAACCGTGGAGCGAATATGATGAGGAGGATGACCTGCGCGTCTATCAGGAGGATCCAGCGGGCCTCTTCTGTGACGAGGGGGCTCCCCCCGAGCACCGTTATCCATTGCAACCTGCCTGGATTGTTCCATTCGGCGGCGGTGCGGATGGAGATGCCCCTGCCCCCGCAGCCACCAAACACCTATGGGGATGACTTCACTGTAGGCCTATTGGCCCAGCCGAAAGCCAAGCCGCGGCCCAAGGTAATCTGTCCCCAGATGCCGCCTATAATTGGATACGCCCGGCGTGATTGGGGGAATCCGGTCGCCGCTAAATCCCCAGCAGTGGCATATGCGCCGTATTCCACCGTCGAGGGTTGGAAGGGGGATACGGGCGTCCCGCCCATTGAAGACGCGGTGAGGTGGTGCTTGGTCCCCACCGCCTCTATGTGGCCAGGTGGTCGGCCGCTGCATCCGTACGAGAGGGACAGGATGACGGCGAGCCTGTTCGACCGCTGTTATGCCAACGCGGCCCAGGGAGTCACGTTGGCTAGCAATCTAGCGTTTCTGGCTGGGTCCGTGGATCGACTCGTGCACCAGAAGTCGGAGTTAACGCCGGAGGAAATCGAGGGGGTCCAGACTTCAGCTGCAGCGATGCTCCGGATGTCCCAGGCATTTGCCATCATCGGAGGGAGGAGCATGTGCGCAGCCCAGGTGGGGCACCGCCACCTGTGGCTGGGGCTGTCATCTTTGAAGGAGCGGGAGAAGCGGGCGCTTATCAACGCGCCCATTTCCACCGCATCGCTGTTTGGTCCGGATGTCCAAGCCATGGTGGACCGGCTGGAGGCAGCTCGGAAGGCAGCCGAGCAGCTAGGCTCCCACCTACGCCCGCAGCAGTCCGCCTCCGGTCCACGCTACACTCAGCCGCCGCCCAGCCGCCGCCGCCGTAGATCGGATGGATCGCTCCCCGGCCTCAGCCAGCCAAGCCTGGAGCCGCGCCGACCGCAGCCGCAGAGTCGCCAGAACCGCGCCAGGGGTGGGGGTCCTCGGCGGCCAGCCTGGGTGAAGCTAGAAAATAAACAGAGTTTTCAGTGTTTGGCCTCTGAGTCTGTTTGTTCCCACACTGCACACACTGACACGCTGGCTGGTTCAGGTGTTTGCAGCCAGGGCAATCTGGGTGAAAAATCTGCCGGAGACAGTGCGGTAGCCCTGTCTGCCATGAAAATGGTTAGTAAGGACTGCGGGCGTGAAGCTTGTGTCTCCTCTCCGCCTCCGTCAAATCTTGCTCTTAAAACTGGGGCTTCACCGGCTAATAGCCTGTTTACGAAGTACTGGCTAGCTAACCGCCGGCGCAGTTGGTGTCGAATTACTCAGGGTAGTAATCGGCCACACTTGTTGGCTAAACTAAAAAGCAATCCCCTAATTTTTAGCACTGGGATGACTAACAAGTCGCCGTGTGCAAGCAACTTACTTTGCCCAGGCATGCCACCAGCGAAGAAACAGGCACAGACTAAAAGCCAACATGTTTCCAGCGCGGTTTGCTCGAGCGGGTCACGTCAGCTGACTTCCGCTTCCGGGTCACACGGAGGCAGCCTTGACCGCAATTCTGGCTCCATTTCTAAAGAAGTTTCTCAAAAGACCCCCTACACATTCCAGTGGCAAAGGACGGGTCGTGTATGTGGGCGTAAATCTGGTACTGGGGCGTCCAAACCCGTGGAGGAAGGTGTCACTCGTTCAGCCCCACAGCTCGTGATGTATTTAAGGACCAATGTTTCTGAGAGTAAGTGTCAGGGGGAGCTCCCGCTTGACTCAGAGACAACTGCGCCCCCACCATCCACGGTGAGCGAGTCACCAGGTGACGTGCTTCGGGTTGCAGCGAATACATTGTTGCCATTAGCCTCTCAGCCCTTTCAGGCAGGGCCCCCCGGACAAACCCTCCCACAAGGGGCGGGGCGTCGCGGGAGGGCCTTGGCAATCGGAGACCATAGAGTCAACTACTTCACCACTGACGAACCACTATCAGTCGTGGGTGAGGTTGTGCGCCCCCCTTCCAAGTTGGTTAGACAGAACGTTGCGGAAGGGATATGCATTGCAGTTACGCTGCCGCCCTCCCCCATTCAAAGGCGTCGTACGGACGAAGTTCCCCAATTCCGCGAAAAGAACACTTGTAGAGGAAGAGGTAAGCTCGCTTCTACGGAAAAGGGCCGTAAGACCGGTTCCTCTGTCAGAAGCTCGAGTGGGATTTTATTCCCCGTATTTCCTGATCCCCAAAAAATCGGGAGGCCTGAGGCCCATTTTGGATCTCCGGGAGCTGAACAAGCACATTGTGCGCAGACCATTCCGAATGCTGACGGTGAAGGCATTGCTGGAATGTGTCAGGCCGGGAGATTGGATGACATCAATAGATCTGACAGATGCCTATTTTCATGTCCCAATTCTGCCGCGCCACCAGAAGTTCCTTCGCTTTGCACTACAGGACCGGATCTTTCAGTTTTGCCGTCTTCCATTCGGATACTCCCTAGCACCACGGACATTTTCCAAGTGTGTGGAGACGGCCTTTGCACCGCTTCGGCGCAAGGGGGTGCGGATTCTAACCTATCTGGACGATTGGCTGATCCTGGCCCCTTCCAAGCAGATGGTAATCGCTCATACGAGGTTGGTGATGTGGCATATTGCGCAGCTGGGCTGGGCCATCAACTACGAGAAGAGCACCCTGCAGCCCAGCCAGACGGCGCGATATCTGGGAATGCAGCTAGACTCTCGGACCATGACCGCACGCTTATCGGTGGAGAGAGCGGGAGCGATCCTGGCTTGTGCTCCACAGTTACGGGATGCAGTCTCAGTGCGGGCTATAGCAGTCATGTCACTACTGGGGATGATGGCTGCTGCCCATCTAGTAGTCCGCTTAGGGCTGCTGCACATGAGGGATCCACAGCGCTGGTTTATACGCCTTCGGCTGGATCCAAGGCGAGACCAGCAGCGCATGCTTCACATACCATTGCAAGCACGGCGGACCTTAGCGTTTTGGGCCTCACACAGCCGGCTCCGCGAGGGAGTCCGGTTGGAGTGCATGGCTCACTATGCCCATGTATTTGTGGATGCCTCCCTCACAGGGTGGGGAGGAACTTGTGGCCCTGCTTCTGTCGCTGGTACATGGCAGGGGCCCCGGCAGCACATCAACCTACTAGAACTCTCGGCAGTTCAGAGGGTGCTGCACCATTTTTCCCCACAGTTGGAGGGGAGGCACGTCCTGGTGAGGTCAGACAACACGACGGTGGTAGCCTATCTCAACAGACAGGGGAGAGTCAGATCAGCGGCCCTACTCAAGGTGGCGGCTTCCATCCTGGTGTAGGCAGACCGCCACTTGCGCTCCCTGAAGGCCCAGCATGTTCCTGGCATCCTGAACACTCGGGCGGATGGATTGTCCAGGGGGGCGCTGCCCGAGGAGGATTGAAGCCTTCCACCAGCGACAGCCGAGCGAATCTGGAGGCTGTTCGGGCGACCAAGGATGGATCTGTTTGCGAGCAGGGAGAACGCTCTGTGCCCGCTGTGGTTCTCCCTGAGGCCTACCGACAATCCTCCCCTGGGGGTGGATGCGTTGGCCCATTCAGTGTGGCCGGCCGGCCTGCTATATGCGTTCCCGCCCTGGCGGCTATTAATGCCACTACTTCGCAGAGTGAGGGAGCAGCACTTGTCCATAATTGTGGTGGCACCACTGTGCCCGAGCGCCAGATGGTTTCCGGACCTTATCCAGCTGGCGTTGGGGAGCCCATGGGAAATTCCGGACCCTCCCCTAACCGGGACTCGGATACCGAACGCCGTCCGCACCTGCCCCCTCCTGGCCTGGAAGCTGAAAGGGTAAGGTTAACTGAATCGGGCCTACCCGAAGCGGTGGTGTCCACAATTCAGTATGCGCGTGCCCCGGCCACGTCCAAGGCTTATGCGACTCGTTGGCGGATTTTCGTGGGCTGGTGTCTGGTGAGAGGCCTGAACCCGCGCTCATGCCCCCTTCAGGGAGTGCTAGAGTTCCTTCAGGGGCTCTTCGAGAGGGGCCGTGCAGCATCCACCTTGGGCGTGTTCGCGGCGGCCATTGCAGTGGGCCATGATGGGTTTGACCGCTTCTCAGCTAGAAATCACCCCCTGGTAAAGCGGTTTTTGAAGGGAGTCCGCAGGCTGAAACCCCCGATGCAGCGCGTGGTTCCACAGAGGGATCTGCAGACGGTGCTGGACGGCCTGGCGGGACCACCATTTGAACCCTTGGACCAGGCGGATCTGCATACCCTATCGATCAAGACGGCCCTCCTTTTAGCCTTGGCATCGGCTAGGAGGGTGAGCGAATTGGGGGCCCTCTCCGTGCACCCGTCATGCCTGACCGTAAGCGAGGATAGTGGATCAGTGGAACTTCGCCCTAATCCGTCCTTTCGACCTAAGGTCATCATTTCAGCCTTCAGTTCTTCGGTGATTCGGCTAAGGGCTTTCTGCCCTCCGCCCCATGCCACCAGCGAGCAGGAACGGTTGCATAGACTGTGCCCAGTGCGAGCGCTCATCCTGTACATGAGACGCACAGCAAGCCTTAGGAAGGCGGATCAGCTGTTTGTGAGCTATGGCGGGCGTGCTCAAGGGGCCCCACTGTCATCGCAGCGCCTCGCCCACTGGATCTGTGAGGCTATCGGCAGAGCCTATTCGGTGGTGGGCCTCACCGCCCCGACGGGGCTGACCGCACAGTCTACCCGGGGAATCGCATCCTCCACAGCACTGTTTAGGGGCGTGTCTGTGGAGGAAATTTGCAAGGCGGCCTCGTGGTCTTCCGCGTCAACCTTTGCGCGGTCATATCTGAGGGACATGACCGCCAGTTCGGTCGCGCATTCAGTCCTGGGAACCCTACCAGCAGGGTCCCCCTCCAACACTAACTAGTATGTTACCACACCCTGGGGCGATGCGCTCTGGGGGCGCCTCGCCTGCAGGTGTGGGGGGAGGGGCGCTACACGGGATATGACGTTACAAGCCCCCCCCCTCCTCATTCCTTCGTACTTTCGTTCTAAAAGGGGCCTTATTGGAAGGGGCCCTGTCTGGTGTTGTTTGGTGTGTCACAACCTGGGTCGGGGTACGCAGTCGGGCGATGCCACCCAGGGAGGGACACAGCTTCGTAGGTTTCTATATGGAACTCTAGGGTGCGGGGCCACCTGAGAGTACATTCATCCCTAACGGCCTTCGCCGTAGGTTTAAACCAATAGTGAAGCCCGTTAGAGGGCGGAGCACGTACGAAATAGAACAAATAGTTACCCTGGATGTAAATCCAGTTCTATGAGTACGTGCGTAGCCCTCTAACTGCCTGCCCAGCTGGCCCCCGGATGTGAGATGCTGAGTTTCAAAGGGAGACGAGCACTGACAGCGGCAGGGCTTTATAGGGGATGAGTACGCTACCCACTCCTACGGAGCAGGTGAGTTCAATTTTCTTTTCAGGCGCCGAGGTGGAGCCTCGGAGGGGTAAACCAATAGCGAAGCCCGTTAGAGGGCTACGCACGTACTCATAGAACTGGAGTTACATCCAGGGTAACTATTTGTTCTCCGGGTAGAACAACCCGTTTCCTACAACTGGTGTGCAACGGTACACAACGGCGTCTGAGGTGTGTTATCCTCTGTTTGGTGGGTGTACCAGGGGTGTCATCTAATCAGCTGCAACATGCATGTAAACCCCGCCATCTTTAAACGACAGTGCCCCGATGAACACAACGACGGCAGTGTGTAAATGCTTCTCTTAGAGCTTTGTATTCCCCACGGTTGATGACATTAAACGACATGTTTGTGGTAAGTAGAAGTTTTAAAAGTTCAAAAATCAAACACGAATTTGAACCTATTTCATCAGGCTCCGATAATTCTTCCAAGAGAACGCACAGTATGGCCCTCTCAGTTGCTAAAGTTACAACGTTTGCGTGACACAACGGGGCGTTCAGCGCACTACTGTTGCCTTTTAAATATACGTTTTGCTACGTGTTGCCGACTTTGAACACACCCCAGCTGTAGTCGACCAGCTAGCGTTAACGTTAGCAAAGGCCGCTGAGCGGCAGCTAGCCTGTTAATGACCAACTTTACATTGATGACTCACCATTGCTAGCTCATTGACGCTAACGTTATTTTGACTTGGTTGACAACGTGAGGTATAATTTATCATATAATGACATCGGTTGGATTTTAGTGACCAACATGTAGTAAAACCACACATTTCGGTTACAGGACTTATTTTAAGGACAGCTCGCAAATATTGGTAATTTAACGTTAGCTTAATTGACGTTAACAGTTAATTGTTACGCCAGGTAAGCTCATACTATGTCGGACTGCTTAATGTGGCATTTGCTGGTTACGTTACTGGTACTTACCGTAAAATCAACTAAAAACGCCAGTTGACGAAAATAAAACGAACATATATTCAACATGTTATTTAAAAGTCAGTTTGCTCCAACGCTGGATTTCTGTCTTCAATAAACTCTTTCAGCAGGCTATCTGAAATGACTCGCGCTTACCGCCAGTGGTGTCCACCATTGGCGGCAAGCGCGAGTCGTACACACCAATCGCGAGGGCAAACGCCGATCAGCTATAACTGCACCTACGCTATCTAATGAAATTCCAAGATATAGAGGGACACATCATCTGTGGCTTCCATGCCAGTGTTGGAGCAATGCTCCAGAGACAGATTAAACATAATTTCAGCTCCAGTAAATCCTTGAACATCTCCATTGGCTTGCAAGGTGGGTATAACTTTGACAGCAGTCATTTACCAAATTGGACAAAGTCAACCATCACCAGTTTCACTTCCTCTGAATGTGAAGGGGGACAAAAATTTGAAACACCTCTTGAAATACTGTAAGCAAGAACAGTACAATTTCAAACCATACAGCCTCAAAAAATGCTCCTACACATTTGGCAGTCAACAAAAATTGAGCGAATTAGACTTCATGCTGTGAAAAAGTTTTATCCCCCCTACTGATTTTTTTTTTTTTGCGCGCATTTGTCACACTTTAATATTAAAAATTGTTTGATCTCAAACATTTGAAAAAGATAACCTGAGTAAATACAAAACCCAAAACCAGTGAAGTTGGCACGTTATGTAAATCGTAGATAAAAAACAGAATACAATGATTTTCAAATCCTTTTCAACTTGTATTCAATTGAATACACTGCAAAGACAAGATGTTTAATGTTCAAACTGAGAAACTTTATTATTTTTTTGCAAATAATCATTAACTTAGAATTTAAAGGCAGTTGGCACAGGGGCCTTTTTACCACTGTGTTGCATCGCCTTTCCTTTTAACGACACTCAGTAAACGTATGGGATCTGAGGAGACCAATTTTTGAAGCTTTTCAGGTGGAACCCTTTCCCATTCTTGTTTGATGTACAGCTTAAGTTGTTCAACAGTCCGGGGTCTCCGTTGCCGTATTTTACGCTTCATAATGCGCCACACATTTTCAATGGGAGACAGGTCTGGACTACAGGCAGGCCAGTCTAGTACCCGCACTCTTTTATACGGAGCCATGCTGTTGTAACACGTGCAGAATGTGGCTTGACATTGTCTTGCTGAAATAAGCAGGGGCGTCCATGAAAAAGACGTTTCTTGGATGGCAACATATGTTGCTCCAAAACCTGTTCCAGTTGTTCCAGTTCTAGTAGAAAATGTTGAAAGTTGGGTTTGGAGTCTGACCATCTCTTTTTATGTATATGGAATTTTCCTAAAAATAAAATTAGTTGCACAAAAAAAAAAATTAATCTTTTTCTTTCATGTTGTCTTTTAAACTAAATTAAAATGTCTTTCTCTTCAAGCTGAATTATTTGTTTGGTTTTCCTTGTAATGTAATTCTGAACATCCACCCAAAATATTCTGGTATCCATACACTGATGAAACAAATGACAAATTGTTTCCTCTTCAACTCCGCAAAAAATACAAGAATATTCAATATCAATATTAAATCTATGTAATATTTTCTTTGCTGGATATACTTAATGCATAATTTTCAAAGAAACCTCCTTTACTGTGAAGAGATAATTTATCACCGACTAACCAAATTTTCTTCCCGTCAATTTCTCCATGAAGCGAAATCCAAAGAAATTTTTGCTGAAGGCACTGTTACTGTTGGCATAAGATTTCTGATGTATTTATTTGAACATACAGTAATGCCTTTTTCCCTAGGAAAAATACTACTGCTAACTGGATTGATCAATGAAACATCCATTCCTGCTCCTGTAAGAAGCTGCAACACAGAACCTTTGTACAGCATCAAAAACAACTGCATACTCTTTTGGTGTAATTAGCAAGCTAAACTTAGTGAGAAATTAATCATATTTTAGTAAATTACCCTCAGCATTTTCAAGTTGTTTCACAAATACAATTCTATTATCAAACCATTTAAAAAAACTGATTATTTTTACATTGAAAATATTTGTTATTCCAAATGTAATAATTAGTTGGTGAGAAATTATGTTTATTTCAGTTTCCAAGCCAGCAAGGCCTGCTTATGAAAATTGGCAAATTTAACAGGTAATTTATCAATTTTATAATCACATTTAAGCAGAAATTTTATGGCACCTATTAAATTGAATATATATTTTGGAAAAGTATTCTGAATATTGTCTTTTTCCTTAATTAAATTACTTAACCATTTTAATTTAAAAGTATTATTTAAGGTTTCAAAGCTTAAGACCTACAGACCACCATCTCTATAGTGTGACATAAAACATCTTTCTTTAAGTATTGACATCTGTTCCTCCAAATGAAATAAAAACGAATCTTATCCAACTCCTTACATACCACAGTATATATAACAATGACAAAGTGACATATACAGATCAGGAAATCCTTTCAGCCTTTGATAATAAGATTCTATCAATCAGTGAGAGATCTATCATCAACCACAAATTGAATTTACTCTTTATTTGTTTCACTATATGATTGAAGTTTAAGTTACTGCGGAGTTTTTCATTCTTATCAACAATGATACCCAAATATGTAACTGTTTTTAACTGGGATGCCATTAATTTCAGATAGATTACATTCCTTTAATGTTCATAACACAGACTTGTTCAGGTTTATTTTTAAACCAGAAACATTAGAGAATTCTTCAATACAACCAACAGCTTTAATCACCACATGCTTATTAGACAAAAATCATCAGCAAGTTGAGATAGCTTGAATTCTTTTCCTAGAGTAATGATGCTTTGAAACCTTTTTTTTAACATTTATTGCCATAATTTGTGTTGCTAAGAGAAATAAAGGGGGACTTGCTGGACACCCTTGTTTTATTCCGCTGCAGACATTAAATCTAGGAGTGGTACCATGAGCTGTTTTAACAGAAATATTGCAATCATTGTATAAAGTTTAGACTGCCCTCAGAAATTGATCCCCAAAACCAAAACATTTAAAAACCTTGAACATAAATTGGTGAATTACAGTGTCAAATGCTTTGTAAAAATCAATAAATAAAATAAAACTGTCATCTAATATGAGCTCATTGTAATCAACCATATCCAAAATGAGACGTATGTTATAACATATATTCCTTCCATGCATAAAACCAGATTGTTCTTCATCAACAATATCTTCAAGTCCTAATTTTAGTCTTTTCACAAAAATCATTGCAAATAACTTTGCATCATTATATAACAAGCTAATTGGTCTCCAATTCTCAATACTCAATTTATCCATTTTTGGCTTTGGGATCAATTTAATTAGGCCTTGTCAAAGAGTTGGTGGAAATTATCCTTTTTCTATGGCTTCTTCAAATACAGCAACCAGAAATGGGGTTAATGGCTTTGTAAAGATTTTATAAAATTCCCCAATCAATCGATTATTCCCAGGAGATTTGTTATTTTTAAGGGAGCTAATACATTGTTGTACCTCAGTGAAAGTAATTTTTGGTCACACATAGATTTAAAACTATCATCAATACTTTTAATGTCCTTTGCCTTATTTTTGAGAAAGAAATCCATATCATCTACATTTTCATTATCAGTAGTGTATACATTTTGGTAGAAATTAGTCACATACCGAGAAATGTCTTCACAGATGTGATCATTAATCTTAAGTTTTGAAAGGGAGGTTAACACAAAATTCCTTTTTTCCAAATTTAAAAAAGTATTTGGTGAATGATTCCCCTTGTTCTAACTACTTCCTTCTAGACTGAACAAAGGCACCTTTGGCTTTTTCTTCATATATTTCATCCAATACTTGTTGTAAAGATGAGAGTTCTTTCATTCTTCTCCAGGTAACATTAGTCTGTGAGATAATCTTATTATTTTTGTAATTATTTGAGATTATTTGTCTCAATTTGCTTCAGCAATTCTTTTTCCTAAGGATATAGCAAAATTTATAATTTCATATTTCAACAATTCCCAGCATTTACCAAAGTTATTCAGTAAATTTGCTTGCCTCCAGTATTTTTCAATAATGTTTAGAGTTTCCTTTTTAAATTGTGTATTTTGCAATAATGTTTGATTTAATTTCCAATCATCTCTACTGGTGTTATACCTAATTGAAAATATATTAACCCTAATTGTAACAGCCCAATGATCTGTAAAGACTGATGGCTCTATTAGTGCTGAATCTATCTTCTCCTCAATGTCTGATGAAATCAACCAAAAATCTATTCAAGATTTTTGTGATCTGTTCTTATTACTCCAGGTATATTCTTTTCGATTTGGATTTCAATGTCTCCAGAGATCAATAAGATCCATTCTACCATATACGTTACTTAATTCATTTATAACTCTCTTTGCGGGGCCATCTATCAATAGTTTCATCCATAACAGGATTAATATCTCCTCCCCATAGAACCTTTGCTGAGGGAAATTTTAGTAGAAACTGATAAATTTTGTTGACAATTGTAGAAAAAATTATTGTATTATTTTGTTTATTATTGGAGGCATAGATATTTATAATGATAAACTGAAAGTGGCCAATATCTACAAGAAGAATTATCCATCTGATCTACCATTTGCTGTGTGACAAATATGACCTTTAAATTTTCCCTGTAAAATAGCGACCCCTGCAGACTGTTACTACCAAAGGAAAACCAAACATTATTTCCCCACTGACACCTCCAAAATGACACGACCGTTTCTGAGGCTATTGGACAAATAAAAATCAGCACCTGATTGGATTTTTTGAAATATGTCCTCTGACACAAGCATTTCAACAGAATTGATACTATTGCTTTAATTGATTTTTCTTTGTGCTGCCATTTTGACAATATAATCATTTTTTTTATGTTTATGTACCTTTCTCCTGCTCTCCAGGTGCTACCAAAGCCCCACTCAGTACCCTTAAGTGAGGTATTACCCTGTGCTGTTTTTCAGGTGCCATCTGCTGATTCCCAACAACATACTGGAGGACTGATGAAAGGTTTATTAGAATATGGCCTTTGAAGTTAACTGCAATGGAGGGAGACCATCTTAGCAATTAAGCTTTACCCTTGCTTCCCATTTTGCTTCCCAAAAAATAAAGGGAACACTTAAACAACACAATATAACTCCAAGTCAATCACACTTCTGTGAAATCAAACTGTCCACTTAGGAAGCAACACTGATTGACAATCAATTTCATATGCTGTTGTGCCAATGGAATAGACAACAGATGGAAATTATAGGTAATTAGCAAGACACCTCCAATAAAGGAGTGGTTCTGCAGGTGGTGACCACAGACCACCTCTCAGTTCCTGTGCTTTCTGGCTGATGTTTTGGTCACTTTTGAATGCTGGCGGTGCTTTCACACTAGTGGTAGCATGAGACAGACTCTACAACCCACACAAGTGGTTCAGGTAGTGCAGCTCATCCAGGATGGCACATCAATGCAAGCTGTGGCAAGAAGGTTTGCTGTGTCTGTCAGCGTAGTGTCCAGAGCATGGAGGCGCTACCAGGAGACAGGCCAGTACATCAGGAGACGTGGAGGAGGCTGTAGGAGGGCAACAACCCAGCAGCAGGACCGCTACCTCCGCCTTTGTGCAAGGAGGAACAGGAGGAGCACTGCCAGAGCCCTGCAAAATGACCTCCAGCAGGCCACAAATGTGCATGTGTCTGCTCAAACGGTCAGAAACCGATGGTATGAGGGCCCGACGTCCACAGGTGGGGGTTATGCTTACAGCCCAACATCATGCAGGATGTTTAGCATTTGCCAGAGAACACCAAGATTGGCAAATTTGCCACTGGCGCCCTGTGCTCTTCACAGATGAAAGCATGTTCACACTGAGCACATGTGACAGAGGTGACAGAGTCTGGAGACGCCGTGGGGAACTTTCTGCTGCCTGCAACATCCTCCAGCATGACCGCTTTGGCAGTGGGTCAGTAATGGTGTGGGGTGGCATTTCTTTGGGGGGCCGCACAGCCCTCCATGCGCTCGCCAGAGGTTGCCTGACTGCCATTAGGTACCGAGATGAGATCCTCAGACCCCTTGTGAGACCATATGCTGATGCGGTTGGCCCTGGGTTCCTCCTAATGCAAGACAATGCTAGACCTCATGTGCCTAGATTGTGTCAGCAGTTCCTGCAAGACGAAAGCATTGATGCCATGGACTGGCCCGCCCGTTCCCCAGACCTGAATCCAATTGAGCACATCTGGGACATCATGTCTCGCTCCATCCACCAACGCCACATTGCACCACAGACTGTCCAGGAGGTGGTGGATGCTTTAGTCCAGGTCTGGGAGGAGATCCCTCAGGAGACCATCCGCCAACTCATCAGGAGCATGCCTAGGTGTTGTAGGGAGGTCATACAGGCATGTAGAGGCCACACACTACTGAGCCTCATTTTGACTTGTTTTAAGGACATTACATCGAAGTTGGATCAGCCTGTAGTGTGTTTTTTTTTTTTTTTTTTTTTTTTCCACTTTAATTTTGAGTGTCACCAAATCCAAACCTCCATGGGTTAAATGATTTCCATTGATAAGTCACACAAAAATCATGTCAGCACATTCAACTATGTAAAGAAAAAAGTAATAAGAATATTTCATTCAGATCTAGGATGTGTTTAGTGTTCCCTTTATTTTTTTTGAGCAGAGTGTTTAGTGAGTTACTAGCAGAGACCTGAAACTTGGCCTAATTCTTCATGACATGTACCTCATACCCAGTAGAAAGAGCCCGCCTGCCTGCTTTCCACCACTGCAGACACTTAAGGTAGAAAATGTGCCAGAGTCTGATGAAAAACCAGCACTTCAGTGTCCTTCAGTCTCCAAAGACTCTTTGCTGCTCTGTATTCCTGTTCTACACTCAATCCATTTGTATTCTTCAGCCCCACATGATAAATTGAGTAAACTCTGTACCTTTGCAATAAAACGCACTGGGATCCCTGCTTTTATAAACCAGAGGAGAGGACATCTGCATAGTTTTCAATTGTTAAATGAATTAAATGTAAATAAACATTAGTGTTGTAAATGGTATGGTGTTGGCTATTATATGCAAAATGTAGTCAATCACCAGAAGGAAGGTGGCTGTGGTATGACAGAAGGTGGCCTCTTTATGATCTAATTAGAGACGCTACTTTGCTTTATGTCTTCATGATTTTTACAAAGTTTTGTTGTTGGGGTTTTTTTTTTTTTCTATGCTGTGGAAAATAGTTTTTATCTTGATTTCTTGGGCATTATGTATCTTCTGTTAAGGGTGGACCCCAGGCAGAGTAGTTGCTGCCCTGGGTAATGGCTTATGGGGACCCTAATAAACTAAACCGAACTCCAGTTTTGTGTCACTCGTCTCTTTCCTTGGTTTACAAGGGAGTTTTTCATTACCAGGGCCTCCTGTAACCTAAGTTACTACTTTAACCATGAAGTTCATGTGAGCAACGAAAACCTCCAAGATCTGTAACTGCTTGGCATGGGGCAATCTGAAGATGATCATTTACTCAAGAAAGATATTGTGCATTTTGCATCCAAATTACAGAATTTAAATGGCCCTCCTATGGAGACAATGATGTAGAACTAACGCATACTGCAGATGGGAGGGGAACATGACTGCATGCCTTGTGTATTTCAACTAGCAGAAATAATCAATGACCACCTTTTATCCTCTTACATCTGTTTTTGTCGGATGCAGAATATTATGGGATTGCATGAATAACTCAAGAATGATATGACATTTGCCTGCCCGTGCCAATTATTTGTTCATCTCGATGATACTGCCAAGATTTTTGGTTATCCGCTTACTCAATATCCCTCCAATAAACATTTGTGCCCCATCTACCCTGCACTATGGCCCCTCTCAGTTAAATGGACAGACATTTATGAGAGTAGAACATCACAAGTCAATGACTTCACATCAGGATCTGCCTCTTTCTAAAATCAAGCTTTAAAGAATAAAGGGCCAAACATAGTAAGTGCAGTGAGAAGGCAAAAGAAAAACAAAAATGGAATTTGAATAAGATGCAGACTGATGCATCACTGTCTCAGCCAAGCAACATAATGTCAGCATGGATGAATCAACCAGAAAGTGTTTTATGTCTTTAAAAGACTTGACAGTTACACTGGGTGGTTAAGGAAGGCAGAGAATTATTAATTGACAACTGAATATTTGAAGACAGGATGCGAGTGGGAAATCATACGCCAACAACATTGTGAGACGACGCTGAAAATGACATGCTGTCCAGCTTCATGAGTTTTATTCCAGTGGACACATCACCATAATGACACTGAGTTACAAAGAGAATGAAATTGTCTTCATAAAAAAGCACTGACAGGAGAAGCATCCTGCCTGATTATGAGAGTCGATATTATACGTCACCATTGAGGTTATTCTAGAATAAACTTGGAAGATGTACAAAGTGATGTAGAGCAAAGCTGTATGTAACACATGGGAATATTTGCCAGGGGTAGATATGAATTGAATAATAATGCACACAACTGAAGAAAATAAACCATAAAAAGAAGGACGTGGATGTTCACTCATGCATACTTCAGTCAATTCTTTAATAGGTTTAATTTACTAATATCAAGCGTAAATCTCTTCCTTCATTCTCAACGTATTTTCCTACACAATGGAAAATATACGGCGGGTAAACAGGTATAAGAACTAACAAAAATCTATGAATTAAGTACTGCACTACATTTGTTCTTCCATTAGGTGGCGCTATCAGCAGCACTTATCACCTGTCACAAACACAAATCCTCTCTTGCCCTGTGCCGTTCTCTTTGTTCGCTTATAACCTCTGCAGCCGAGCGCAGCACCTCTCCAGGGTCTGCCGAGATGCGCAGATTTTTGGTTGCACCTTCGTGACATATTTCCTGTCGAAGGTCACGCAGCCGGGGTGCTCGAAAGATTTTCTGCAAGATCCTGCAGCCATCGCGGGGTTTGAAGGGCTTATCGCGCAACTTCGGCAAGATTCTCGCGTAATTCTTCGGGAATCTCGCGCAGCCGGCTTGCTTGCAGACGCGCTCGAAGACACCCGTAGACAGGGAGCCCAGGGGGGTCAGCATCGCTGGAAAGTTACCAATTCTAATCCCGATCAGTGTTGGACATGGGTCCCAATAGAAGGATTTGGACTTCTGCAGGGCTCCAGCTGGTGGGTGTAGTAATGAGGGGTAAAATGTGACACACCTAACCCAGCTAGATCAGCTCATTGAGTTACAGGATGAAACCTGGTGTAAAATGTTTAGCAAACCCCCCGTTTCAGGAATGGCCACTGCCAGAAATTTTCTGCGGTGGGGTACCCCTGACAGGGGCCCCCAAATGGGCCACACCCAAAATTGAGCTGGATCAGCTCAGTGAGTTACAGGGTAAACCCTGGTGCAGCCCTCCGCCCAGAAACACTCTGTGGCACGATGTGCTTTGTTCCTACATCCTAAATAGACTGTCAGTGATAACACAAGCTAATTCTTTGGAAATGTTAGCAAAGCTGTGGATTTAGGCTTGTGCTTGGATCTTTTGTACACACTGATATTGTTTCATAAGCAATACCTGATGATGTAAATGTTTTAAGATACATGTAAAGTATGTATTAAGTACAATTTTAAATGCAAATATTGTATCCTGGAAGCAATGATATAAACTTGAACTTGGCTAAAGTATTTTAATTATGAACCAGTATATCCATGGAATACAGTGGGCAATTGTTCTTTACCATTACTGATGCTCATGGTCAGTGTACTAGGACAAGGCATCTTTGCTTCAACAGGCCAAACACCTGGTTCAGCTCAAAACAAACATGTTTATGTATGGGATTAGAAAATAGGAAATACTGCAGGGCTTGAAACATTTTTTGGAACCTGGTTGCCTGCTTTCTTTTCAGTTTTCTCATTTTTCTTTGCCCAATCTATGCTTTTAGGTGCCCAAATTTTTAAATAAAATTTCATCAATAGAAAATGGCGGTTTGTCTTTTATTTCATGGCCAAAGCATTTCCCGTGTCCCACAGTGCAATAATGGAGGGACAAAAAGGTAAGTGGTGAGTGGAAGAGATTCTGACAGTCAAATACTTTCAGGGCACACCTGCAGCCATCCAGCTCACTGGTCTACAAACACACGGACTGCATTTTTCATCATTGTTTGCATCTGTGTTTAATTGCCACTGAGTGGTAGCAGTGTGTATTTTAGTCCATACCTCACATTTCCGATTGTGAGATCTCGTATATTACCTCCTGTTTGGTATCGCGACTGTCGGAGCTGAACTCACTGCTTTCCCGTATATATTCTAAACTCTTCAATCATAGTGCTGTATATGCCTGTATTTAGAGAAATCTGGTTTCCTTTTTGGTTTCCTGTTTGAAATAAATTGTAACTGCAGCTTTAGCCCAGACTCTGTATTACTTATAGTGTTAATTAAGGAACCTTGTTGGGTGTTCAAGCCCGTAGGTAAGAAACACTCCAACCAGTACCCCTGACCAAGGAACTGGCTTTAGAACTGGAGTTGGTCCCTAAGCGCTGCTTTGTGGCTGCCCACTGCTCCTAACTATAGGATGGGTCAAATGCAGAGGACAAATTACCCCACGGGGTTCAATAAAGTATTTATTACATAAGCCAGCAAGGCAACAAAATAGAAATTGAAGCACAGTGAATAGCATTACATTTCCATGTATTCAAATTTGAGTGTAAAATAAGTTTTGACCTCTGATTGGTTGCAAGCAGTTGTGAGCCATGTTTGGCTCCATGGATTGGATGATTCAAATCCCAAATGGTCGAGGACCCCCCCCTCTTCTCCCCTGTGGACTAGCGGAAAATCCTCAAAGGTGCAACTGCCAGCAGTCATTAATATATACATGTGAGGTGGCCTAATACACAAATTTGTCTGTCTCTCCACTATATGCAGAAGATCTGCTTCCCCACAGTTTCTCCTTTTTGGCAAAACATGAGCTTCACGGTGAAGCCAATTTGGCAGTTAAGATTTGTGTGGTCATTGTTCAAGGTGGGGGTGACAACCTGTAAAACTTGAGGAAAAATTCCCCCACGCTCCCCCTAATGGGCAGACGAGAAACACTCCGAGAACATGACTTGTAAGGGAAAGCCCATCTGCTGCTGGCTGGCTAAATAGAGAAAAAAATAAAATAAAATAAAAATGGACAGACATTGGTGCATCACACGTAACAGTGCACCAACAACAGCCAGTTCTGTTAGTATGGCTGGCTGTTTTTTACTAGTTACTGTTATGACTTTAAAAAATCACAACAAAGAAAACTGGCAATGACAACTAAATCAAATTTTTTCTTCACAAAAAAACTTCTACAAACAAAAATCCACTATTTTATTCTATAACAACACTAATGCCTCTAATTAACTCTGTTGCCAAAACAAAATCTCTGCTTCTGCTCTACTGTACTCTCTCCTTTCTTACCGAAATCACAGCATTTATATAGTCTAGCAACATTCTGGAAAGATCTACTGGATTCCTGGGAAATCCCGCCCCCTCCAGGCAGGAAGGTGCCAGAAGCTTCTAGAAAGCACTAGTCCTTTACATAGAAGTGAGATATTACATCAGATTATGTTCTACGGACACACCACCAGAGGGGGCCAAATGAACAAAATAAATATAGCTGACGAGCAAGGCAGCAAAACAGCTTGTAACAAATCTTCATATATAAATGAAATATAATGCTGTACAAAAAATACTCATACATAATATTGTATGTAAACATTCTTGTCCATGGCACAAGTACTTCTGAATTCTACAACAGCGAGCATTATGATGCGTGGCATTGTTGTGGTGGTGAAGGGTTGCATCAAGGCTTGGTGGGTTGCGTTGTTGAGTGATCTTCTGGCACAGGAGGCTGCATCGTGGTCAGGAAGTTAGTTGTCCTGCCTACAGCAGCGTGGTCTGATGCAGGTGTCCTCAGCAGTGTGGTCTGATGCAGGTGTCCTCAGCAATGTGGTCTGTGCAGGTGTCCTCAGCAGTGGGGTCTGTGCAGGTGTCCTCTCCGGCATGAGATTGAGAAGAGAATACGACGTGAGGGGACTATTCAAGTGCGCCTGACCTGATTCACTGCACCTTGGATCCATATTATGACTACTGTTGGAGCCCTGTCATGGTGAACGAGTTGTACAATTTCCTTCCTAGGTTTACCTAGACCGCCCAGGAATCCGTGATTCCGCGATCACGGAATTTACCGCAGATTTCAAAGCTCTCCGCGGTAATCGGAGAGTGGTTTTAATCAGCAGTTTATTTCTTGACCGTGTGTGCTTGGGGGACATTCACTCTGCAATGAAACCGGCAGTTCTGACGTCCGAGCTCACAACTCATTTCAACGATTATAAGGAACAAGTACAACTCACTAACTCAGTGATATCTGAATTCTGAAATATACCTTATTCTAACAGAGTAGACATTCCACTTTCAGGGAAGATAAACTATATATTTCCTCCCTGGATTCAACAGAACCGTGCAATGAGCGTACCAGGGGGTCCATCCAAATGCATGGGCAGTTCACGCTTTAAACAGGAAAAAAAACTCGGCATTCGACTTTGTAGAATACAGTATTCATTCCAAAACGAAAAGCAAAAGTAAAAAGCGAAAGGAGCCAAACCTTTTTCATGAATCCCTCCTCCGGAGACAGATGCATCCAGTAGAAGGAACCATCCAGCCCTGTTCCATTCAAAATAATTCCCATTGACCATGTCCTTACCTTATTTAAATCCTGTAAATGTAACTGAGCACTTCAAGGCCAGTTTAGCGAGTTTTTTTTTTTTCCGCTCTAAATCGTGTCTAATTCAGCCACGTAATGGGCGCAACGTAGACAGGATGCAACCGAGCCTGCTGATATGCATGGGCTTGTACAGTTGCAATCAAAATTATTCAACCCCATGCGCAAATTGGGTTTAATAGCAAAATTTACAAACTTTCAGCTGTTTGTGATAAACCAATTAAAAAAGAACATTTTAAATAGCTCAACACAACTAATATTACAAGTGGTTTTTCCAAATTTAACACAAAGTGCCATTTTTAATGACTACTGCAGTCTGAAAATTATTCAACCCCCTGAATAAAATCCCTGATAAGAGCATTATTTGCAAATCAGGTGTTGTCTAAAGCACACCTAATGCAGCTAATCAAGAGCTTAATTAGTTGCATCAGGTTTCCTTGAGATAGAACACACCAAATACTTGCACTCGCTAGGGGTTTGTTGACAGTGACATTTGATTGCATATTATACATATGGCTGTCAAAAGAATTGTCCAAAAAGCTAATAGAGGAGATCACTGCCTGGCACAAATGAGGAAAAGGATATAAAAAGGTAGCGCAGGCACTGAATGTTTGTAGAGATACAGTTAGAAGCATAGTTTGCAAGTTATGAATTAAAGAGAGAGTGGCTAGAGTACCAGGATGTGGCAGAAAGAGGAGGCTATCACCGGCTGTCACCAGATTCCTGAGGAGACGGGTGGTCAAAAACCCTCTAGTGACTACAGGAGACCCGCAACAAGACTTAGAGGCAGGAGGCACTGAGGTTTCAGTTTGCACAGTAGGGCGCGTACTAAACATTGAAGGTCTCCAAGACACACACCACAACAGATCCAAAAGTACAAGCTCCAATATACTCAAAACCATATAAATAAGCCACAGAAGTTTGGGTATATTGTTCTATGGAGTGATGAAATGAAACTAGAATATTTCGGACTTATGAATCAGTGGTATGTCTGCAGGTGGAATAAAGAAACATATGCTGAAAAGTACACCCTGCCTGCAGTGAAGAATTGTGGGGGCTTTTTGATGCTCTGCAGCTGCCTAGCTTCCTCTGGCACTGGAAACCAGCAAAGTGTCGAGGACAAGATGGATTCAGTCAAGTACTGGGATATACAAGGAGAAAATGTCATGCCGTCTATACGGAAGCTGACACTTGGGCAACATTGGACCTTCCAAAAGCACAATGATCCGAAGCATAACTCATCATCCACCAAGGCTTGGTGTCAGAAGAAGTCTAGGAAGATTCTAGAGTGCCCATCACATTCACCTCACTTGAACCCCATAAAAATCTCTGGTAGGACTTGAAGAACACAGTTGCAGTACGCAAACCCTAGAATATTAGTGAACTGGAGGCCATTGTCCATGAGGACAGGGCTAAGATTCCTTGGGAATGCTGCCTAAAGCTGACATCTGCCTGACATCACATTTCCAGCAGGTCATAGCGGCAAAAGGGTGCTCCACTAAGTATTAAAGATGCTTGTCATGAAGGGGTTGAATAATTTTAAGCCTGCAGTAGTCATTAAAAGTGCCATTTTGTGTTGAATTTGGAGAAGCCACTTGTAATATTTGTTGTGTTGAGCCATTTTAATTGTTCTCGTTTGATTTGTTAATTGTAAACAGCTGAAAGTTTGTAAATTTTGTCAGTAAACCTAATTTGCAATGGGGGTTGAATAATTTTGATTGCAACTGTATGCTCTGTGTTTGTCCAATCAATGTGTTTCGCTCACTGTATAATGTATAAACACTCGGGAATTGATATAAGAAATGAGCCAATCAATTCATTGTTACCGGAGAAATTTCAGGACAGCATTAAGTGTAATTGTGCAGTTACGAAGAAGAGCTTGAGTGTATATTCGAGTGATTGGCTATCAACACCAGTACTCAGGAGGATATAAGGAAGTGCTGCATTTGTCGATGAAGGAATCTACACGTAAATCCACGGTAGAACGACGCATTTTTTTTGAAAGAGATTACTGTAATTGACAGTAGAATGTGAGAGAATCAATACCATGTAGAATTTTTTGATTCAGAAAACTGAGTTTTCTGAACCATTAATTGGAATACCGTTGGCTCACTGTAGCTAAAGTGGTTGCTACACAGGACAACGATTTTTTCTGTCGCAACAGATCATTTTTTTAGACTGCTGGATCAATACTATGGGCAAGGATATTGACCAATTTGCACATCAGGCTTAGCTGAGGAGTTTAATTCATACAACTCCTGGAAAACAGGGATTGGAGGGAACTTCTCCATACTCTCAATCGTGTTTCAGCTCTACCTGCCTGTGAATATTCAAAAACTCATCCGGGGGTGCCATCTGGTGGTCGAGTACTGTAACTACGTCCTTAAATTAGCAGTTCTATAGACGCGAGCGTCTACATC
This sequence comes from Gymnothorax reevesii, assembly GCA_029721435.1. NCBI lineage: Eukaryota > Metazoa > Chordata > Actinopteri > Anguilliformes > Muraenidae > Gymnothorax > Gymnothorax reevesii. The sequence goes on along the minus strand of CM056577.1, from coordinate 12,940,918 downwards.
TGCAGAAAGGGGTTAAGTTCTGTGCCTGGCCTAGCCATGTTGATTGATTTTCGTGTTAAGTGACCACTGCCTGTTTTCTGACCATTCTTAGTATTGTGCATTGTGTTTTGATATTTTAGAAATCCTGGTTTATTATTTTTCATTGTCTTTGCCATGTTCCTAGATCCCTTGCCATGCTTATTTTCTGCCATCCCTTGCTTTGCACTTCGTTTACCCAGTCTTGTCTCATGTAGGTCTTTGCTCACGGTCCCTTGTCTTGCGTGCCATTCATACGGGTGATTTATTCGTTTCTGGGTTTCAACCTTCTTTCATTATCTCGTGTTCTTCCTTCCTCTCTCTTTTGCTATCTACTAACACATACAAACAGTTTGTTGTTTTCGCTTAATTACTAACCCACATTAACATTGTATATCTTTACTAACTTACTAACATGCACTCGGGATTGTAAAGCTGCACATACTAATTGACTAACGATCTCTCAGCAGTCGCCCAATTCTAGTCTCTGCCTCCTTGCCTATCCCTAATTATCTCTGCTACAAATTTCTGGGGATTTCCACCAATACTTTGTGCTTTCCTTTCTTTAATCTATACACTTTAGTACTCCTTAACCGGAGCTGTTGTTCTGTACATAGGTTTTTCTTGTGAATCCTGTCTGCGTTTTGGCTTTTGCCATATTCATGTAATTAGATTATTCCTCATGTGTCACTCCTGATTATTGTATCATTGATCTCACCTGTTTCTCCCTGGTCATGTGTTCGCCCCGAATGTGAATTTGAGATGTCTGTTTATGCTCTTCCTTTGTCAGATCGTTCTTCCTAGTTTCCTGTGCCACGTTTGTTTTCCGCCTTGATTCTTAGTGATTTATCTTTCTGACTGGACCGCCTGACTACGAGCTTTGCCTATTCCCTGTATTGTACCGCATTCTTGTTTATCGACCTCTTTTTGCCTGACTATGATTTTTGTGATTGGTGCCCTGTGTATGACTCTGGATTTCGCCCATTGGACTCTGATTTTGGATTGCTGACTTTGTACTGTTGCCAGCTCTATTGGGGGGTTTCCCCCTTCAGAAATAAAGCCTCCTTTTTGCATTCATCTGGTTTCGCTATTAGTTCATTTCGTAAATCACAACAGCACTTATATTTTTTAAGAAATTTTAGGTTCATAATATGTTTTGTAAAAAGATAGTTCATTAAATGTGAACATTTTCAGAATGTACTTGTACTTCTTTGTGCGAAAAAAGGGAAATATTCGGAGTTGTCATAATTTATAGGTTATTACGCTTTGATTTTACTGGTCCGGCCCACTTGAGATCAAATTGGGCTGTATGTGGTCCCTGAACTAAAATGAGTTTGACACCTCTGGTCTATGGTACGCAGTAACGTTTACAATATCCAGAGGTCACAGTGAATAGTTTACACTTTGTTTGAATCTTTACTTTGGCACTTGTTCTGTTACCAAGCCTCGTTCACTCATAGTTTGGTGAAATGTTTCGCACTTTATAAGTTAGGCAAATAAATCTGCTCAAGATGGACAAAATGAATATTGATGTTGATTATTTTGTAACCACAATGTTTCACAGTGTTTTGGTATTGCAAATCATTTCATAAGAGAATTCTTGCTTCATTATTACATATATTTGCTTTATAACTGGTCATTTTAAGTTTTTTTAATGCCTGTGGAAAATCAACTTTCAAGCCGCGGAATCAAGAATTGCTCTCCGCAGAATCAGGAATGTTCTCCGTGGAATCAACACTTTTTGTCCGCAGATTCCAGGGGGGACTATTTACCATAGATTAATTGTACAAGAATGAATTTCACACTTGATTAGTGAGACAAGTACACCTAATCCCAGTATAATTGTATCCCCCGAACAAGTTCGGAGGATACTATGGATTTAGCCTCGTCACGCGTCCGCCTCCACCGCGTCCGCAGAGATTTTCTTGTGAACGCTCTACAGCCCGCATAAGTGCACCGATTCTTTTCAAATTTTGCGGGGACGTGTATTATGGTAAGTTCACGACACCTATTGATTTTGGGTACTCTGGGACCATCTGGGCCCAACTGGGGGGCCTTCGGGGGATACATGTACTCGGTTGCCAAGTGCTCTAGTTAGAAAGATGCATTCAACCACAATTTTACCCAGATAATTGGGTAACCAATCAAGAATGCATGCACATGATTAATGAAGGCTGGGGGTGTCCCAGGCAGCATATTTTGAGTCAGCCTTCACTAGTTTTGGTGGTGTCTCTTATACTTTTTCATTATAAAAGGCCAAAAAAAAACCCCAAAATTGTCTAATTTGACATTTTAAAGCCAGTAACTCCTACAAAGACGCATTGTATAATTTCAATCATAGGACGATTATTGTAGAGTTTCATCTGCTGATCATTTTGAGGTAACGGTTTTTTCCTTAGCTGCATTAGTTCCAGAGATATAGCTGAAAATAGGTGGTTTTACCCCAATGTTCTATTTTTAGTGACAGCGGCCCAGTTATTCAGACAGCAGGTATAATCGACGCAAAATTAAAGCAGACGTCCTAAAGAAGCTTGAGGCTAATTTTAGTCTGGATCTGTTGAGTAGTTTCAGAGGAGAAGATTTTTGTAAAATGTTAACGACAGACGACGACGAGAGATGACAGATGACGACAAGACGCCAAGTGACGGCATTAGCTCACGTGGACCTTCTGGTTCAGGTGAGCTAAAAAAAAAAAAGTTGACTAAAATGATAGAAAAAAATAAATAAATCCCTGAGAGTACAGCTGCACCTGACCGGGACTCATCTCCAATGCCTCCGGATCGCAGGCACTTTGTCCTGGGGTTTCATGAGTCGTTGCTGCACTGCATGTCCGGCATCAGGATTCTAAGAGAAAAAATGAAGCACAGATATCAGCCACATGATCAGACCAGAGAGGCAGCAGTCTTAATTCTAGGATTTCCCGAGGGCACAGTGTTCGGGTATGAAAAAGGGCACAGCAGTGGCGTCGAGCGAGGGGTTGTCCTGAAAGGGAGCCCACAGGTCGTAACACGCAAGCTACAGCCAGCCAGGAAAGGGCAGTTCATTTGTAGAGGTAACTTGAGACGCCTTCATTCCTAACACCTGTCACTTTCCTTGCTCTGTGGATGTAACCCTACCTGCGTTCTGCAGATTTCAAATGACTTAAAAAAAGCTTTTAATTCTTTCATATTGACAAATTACAATAACAAAAGAAATACAGCTCCGCTCTGAAAGCTAAACAAATAATTTCCAAAAAGCATCAAATTTACCCCTAACAATCCCCCCCATGAGAGGTCAGCTTTATTTATTATATAGAAAAAAAAAAGGATGAACCTAATCAAGGGGGGTGAAACAAAAACAAACAACAACAGAAAACAATCCCCGAACTGTAGGTTACCCCAAACAATCCCAATGAAATACAGAACACTCGTTTCCCAGTGAAATTTCAGTAATCTACTGGTCTACCTGAAATACAGCTGTCATCTATACCTTACTGCACTGTCATACAGTAACTGAATTCAACAGTTTAATTAATGTTTTTTCTACCTGTAATTTTAACTGTACGTAGAGTCCTGTGGTCATTTAACTGTGGTTGAACAGTTATAGGGATATTTCAAGATTTTGCCAAATTGGCTTATTGCCATAATTGCCATAGTTACATGAGTAGGAACATTACCTATAGTTATCTGTGGGGGGGGATGCGAGCTGCTCAGCGAACATAACGAAAATGAACGGTACAGGTCCCTCCCTCCTTTAACTCCCTTAAAAACTCATCAAATACGCAATCCAGCAACTCCAAAACGCTCTCTTGAACCGGAACTACATTCCAGACATACCGGCTGGGTGGAATGATTTCAAAAGTATATGTTCACTGCAACTACTCGCAACATCTGAGGTGCGCACTGCGAACTGTGTTAATCCGCCCGGCGGATGAGTTTTGAAGGGGGTTTTTGAAGGAGGGAGGGACCTGTACCGTTCACTTTCGTTATGTTCGCTGAGCAGCTCGCATCCCCCCCCCCCCAATCTCAAAACAACGGGCACAGATAACTAAAAGTAATCCACCGACTCATATGACCATAGGGATTATGGCAATAGGCCAATTTGCCAAAATGTTGAAATATCCCTTTAACATACAAGGAACCTCTGTCAAAAATTGATTGTAAAATTACAGTTAAAATAACTGGCTATGAAGGTGCCAGTTGAAAACAGTGTGTAGCGCATGAGGTTAGAACTTGATCACAGATGTGAAAGGATCCATTCCCATTAAAATCCAGTCAGACAAGGCACTCTCCAACTTGGTCACATTTCACATCACAACATCTGGATGATCAGAGATCATTGTGCGTGTTTCGGGAGAGGCCAGTGGCAAACTTGCGACTCCCTAAACCACATAACAATGGGAGAGGTTCGCATTCTGTGATGCGAATCCACCTAATCTGATCACTGCAGACAATCCCATCTCGTGCCGGTTATCACTGACCCAAACAAGAATATAGCCCCAAAATGTCACCTGACGAGCCTAACTGGCAGACAGGCCTATGAAGCATGATGCAAGGGCAGATTAACCTCGAAATGGGACTAAATCTCTTTTTGCGACAAAATTTTGATTGCATGCCACAGTTGGTTTCGGCAGACTTCTCGCCAAACAATCGCTATTTGCGTTATTAAAATCTCATCATTCAAGTTATCATCCAAGATCAACACTTTTGCTGATTTATTGTCCCGACCGGGAAAATTCAGATGGAACGACATTCCTTTTTCACCGATTTTTCCACCTGCTGAAGTCTTCTTTTACGAGTTGGCATGATCATCTGATGATTGTTATGCTAATAACATGAAAACTACGGCCAAATTCCGGAAAACAAGAGAAGCGCCACTCCTATGTGCGGCGGAAAATCGAACTAAAATGAATCTGAATGCCTGTGGATGGCGTGACGTTTGTTACCTCTGTGGTGATGCCGTTTCTGCGTGGCTGGTTACGCTTCTTGTTTATTTCATCAAGTGCAGATTTCTCTGCGCGCTGGACCTGCTCGAGCAGCTTTTCCTTCCGGTGAGCAGCCCTACGCTGCTCTGCAGCCTGTCTCTGAAACAACAGAGTATGTATCGTAAGCAATGTGACGTACAGTAACCTCCCAAACACAACTTCATGTGCACCAACAATCTGCTGAAGCTTACGCTTATAGTGCTATCTGGTGATGCACAGCCTCACAATGATGTAAGGTAATAAGCCCAAGATGAGAGCCCATTCAAGCTGACAGTACTGACCTGGGGACAGGTTTAGGTCATGAGTTTCACAGGGGTAGGTATGGAGTCTGACATATGTAGCTCCATCATTTTTGCAAGCATATGTGCCTTACAAAATGACTGTAAAAGTGCTGAAGACTGTATATTGTGACAGGTGAGGAGCTCACCTGTCTCTCCCTCCTGTCCTGTTCCTCCCTCAGTCGTTGTTCTCTGTTCCACTCGTGCTGAACCTCTGACTGTATTAAGCGCAGCTGTTTGCGCTTCTTTACTTTACAGCCCTGCAGTTCCTGCAGCCACACAGAAGGAGGCAGTGAACAAGCGTACAGAGCAAAGTGTGTTACAGCACACACACACACACACCACAGGATACACACGCACAGGCTGTCATCGCAACACACACATACACACACATACGGAGACAAACTCACCACAGCGCACACACAAACACCACAGTACACACACATACGTGCGCACGCGCATGGACAGACAGACACACACACACACAGATACACACAACAGAGGGGACACATGCACAGGCTGTCATCACAAAGCATACACACACCACAGAACACACACAAACACACACAACAAAGGCACGCGCACACACACACACGCACACACACACAAACTCTCACTTCAGCGCACGCACAAACACCACAGTGCTCACACACTCACATGCACACAAACGCACGCACATACACAGACACACACTCGTGCACGCGCACACACACACACAAACACACACACACACGCACACACACACACACACACAGTAAAGTGCATTATTTGTCCCAGATCTGATGGCAATTCTTACCAACTCTAATTCTTCATCGTCAAAGTCGATCCCTCTCCACCTTTCAAGAACAGAAAAAGTACAGTCACTTTTTATTGATTACTTTTAAACAACTTCAAAAGGGTTGCACTTAGAAATGTGCAACCTATCAAAAAAAAAACAATATACTGTTAGAGGTATGTGCCACGAATTGAATTTGCCATACTGGCAGAGGAAACATTTTAACTTGACTTTGCAGCATGAGTGCAAAACATTTAGCCTTTTAAACATGTCCAGGCATTAAGGACCCAAGTCTACTATGAAATCAGCTCAAGCCGGTTGACTGATTTCAACCTTGCCTAATCAATCTCGCACCCAAATTCTTATTACACCTTAAATTCCAAATCTGACAAAATGTGTTAAATGTAAATAAAAACAGTGACCAGTACTTTTCAAATTCCTTTTAGCCTGCATTCAATTGAACAGATGTAAAAAACAAAATGAGTAGTGTGTAGTCGACAACTTCATCATGGATGGATAATAGCTATTTTGAAATGCCTCATAAAGCAACTGCTGGTAAACAGTTTGGGTGTCCATTGTCATATTCTTTTCATTTTCTTTTATAGTCACAAGAACGGTGCCGCTATACAACGGCAACATGGACACGCACTGCTCTTGAATCGGTAAAAGAGGATTTACAAATAATTTAACTTTGCTTTTGTCAGCAGTTTACACACTGTCCCAGTTCTTTTGGAACTGAGGTTGTAGATGGTGGTCGTACTTATGAAGCAAGTTCTGTTGAAATTAGGAGAAAAAGTATATCCCGTGATATATTGAGTATCTTACACAAATGTCATATGAAAGTCATGAAACAAGTTGAGTGAATTTTGCATTTGTTGTGAGCTTTAGCAAGCAACAAACCCAAATTTACTCAATGAGTTTAATAACTTTCAAATGACAGATCCAAGAGTATAAGATTATGTTTATCACATAAATTAATTGCATAATTTAAATAGAAAACTATTGTTATTTCCGTAAGCATCCATTGTTTGTTAGCACTGTGCTAACTCCATCACTCTGCTAACCGTCAGCGCTAACAGCGCTAAGCCAAACTGATTTGACGACGTTACTCTCAGTATTCAGTTTGGCTAATATTAACAGCGTGACATAATGCAGTGCCCACGGGCTCAGCCAATGAAATGTTCGTAAAAATGACATTTCCCATATCAAAAATATGTAATCGGCTAGGCCTGTGGGAAAAGAACTACAGTTATGTGATAAATATTGTTATAATCTAAAAGTTTGAAATACATACATTTTTGTCCCTCTCATCCAGACTAAGTGACAGCACACAGTATTTGTGTGTTGAGGACTAGCATTAGCATAACAGAACAGTATGGTGAATCTGAGAATTACCTTAGCATCAGTATGGAGAGGAATTGGACTGGTATCGCGTGTAAGTATGGTCAGATTTGGGGTTGGCATAACATATAAAGTCAGGATTAGAGTTACCATAGCATGTTAGTACAGACAGATCTGAGGTAAGCATAGCACGTTTGCATGGTCAAAGTTAGTCTCATCAGAATGATGTGGGTTAGTGCAAGTGAGTTGCGTACCGCATTCTTTCTGCTTTCAGGACCGGCCGCAAATACTCCACGTACTGATCCAGCATCTGTTCCCTCAGTTCGGCCAGGGTCATCTCCTGCCCCTCCTGCTGCTGCTCCAAAAACTGCCTCATCTTCATTCTCTGGAGCAGACACACAGTGTGTCCCAAAAAAAAGGAAACCAAGAGTAAATCGGCAATTCTAAAACAATTGCTTAACATTCTTTAATTAAAAATTGCATTCGGTATTACATAACTATGTCTTCTATCCAATGATGTCAGATGAGTGGAGGTTGTGCCACCCACACAACTGAACAACAATGACACTTTTGGAGTAATTCAGCAACCACTTTGCACCAGATTACGTAAAATGATGATCAGTTTCACCATTTCATTGTCAGGGCTATTTGAGCCTTAGGTTGTGTAATGTGTACTGCTTTAAATGTAAACCCTACTAGCTGCATGATAGATGTGCGCAAATCGTGCAGCTGACAACGGAACAAGTTCTGACAACGATGCCTGATTAATTTGTTTTTTTTTTGTATGATGTGAAAAAGTACAGAGTTGTGTAATAAATATTGCTAATTAGTTTATTGATACTAAGTTTCAACAGAATACTTCTCATTTTATTCAGTTTTCAGGCATTGTTGTCAGAACATCGTGAATCACTGAGCACAGCGGCTCTCACCTCCATCTCTTTGTGATGTCGCTCGGTGATGTCCCTCCCCGACCGCAGATACCACTGGTCTTTTCTGTCCTCCCTCAAGGTGCACTTCACCTGTAGGGGAAACAGACAGTAAATATAATTATGATGCTCTTACAAAATTGCTCTCATGGTACTGTAAGGTCACTAGTAGCCTCGTCAGGCTCATAGTGCTGTAAAGTCATGAACAGCCTGGACAGACAGAGTTAAGGTACACGCAGCCTGGTGAGACTCATAGTGCCGTAACAGCATGATTAGGCTAATGCAAGGTCAGGGTCATAGTACTTTAAGGTTATCAGCAGCATGGTTGGGCTAATGGAACTGTAAGGTCATCAGCAGCGTGGTTAGGATAATAGTGCTGAAAGGTTCGCACCCTGAATGAAGGCCCAGTGCTGTAACGCGTTGGCTGCAATTATTATTCAGCCATGTTCTAATGGGGTCTGTGCGTACTATGAAATTAAATCCTGGCGGCGCCACTGGTCAGGGTCATCGTCATGTTGTGTTCTGACCTTTGGCCAGGACAGCATTTATGGTTTTAATAGTTTCATGTTCAAGATGTCATAGTTCATAGTTCAAGTTCATGTTCATAGTCACAGTTTTAACAGTTTCTTGATTCAGGTTTTTGCATTTCATGTTTCACATTTATAGTCCAGGTTTTTACTTTTCCATGTTTTTGTTTTCGCCAGGTCTGCCAAGCCACTCCACCGCTTGTCTGCGTTCCGCCCCGTGCCTTCGTTGTTGCACATTTCTGAGCTATGGTTGGCTTTGGTATTTCCCCTTCCTTCTGTGCTGTGCTGATTCGGGGCTGTCTAAGCTTAATTGGCAATTAACTGTTTTTAAGTTACTAACATTTACTAACACTCACTGGGTGGTGTAATTCTTAGATAGGCACATTACTAATATTACTAATTTAGACAGGGTGTTTATTGTCATGATTCCTGCTTTACTATTTCAAGTCTTGCTGTGCTTTTCTGTTCTGAACATTCATGCTGCTTTCAAACTGCATACTTAATTGGTACTTAAGCTGAGCACGCTCATTCTCTTAATGAGAAAGTCTTGTCATCCAATCTCTGTCCATGTCTTGATCTTGCCATGCCTCTTGTTCCTCCTCCTCCAGGTGTTGCCCCTCATGTGTCCTTGATTTCCTAGCCTTTATCTGGATGCGGTGGAAGTTGGCTGGCAGACAGTGTCTCGCTCATGTTCATGCTTCAAGTTCTTGTTCCTAAGTCTCGCTCACAGTCATTTTGTATTTAACCTTCTGCATTCTTAGTCTTGTTATTCATTTCTGTTCTTGTTTATCTCCCTGGAGTTTCCAGTGGCTTTTTTTTTTTGTCGTTTTCTGATCTTAGTTCTCAGCTCTGTGAAGCTCACCTTAGTTTGTATTTTGCAACCCTTTGGGCCGAGTTTTTTGTTTGGTTTCAATATATTCCCTTTCCCTTCCACCTCGCATTTGGTGTCTTCCTGATCTCGCATCAGATGTACGCTTATTAGCAGCATGGCAAGGCTAATAGTGCTTTAAGGTCATTAGTCGCAAGGTTAGGGTAACATTGCGGTATGGTTATAAGCAGCATGGTTCACCCAATAGTGCTACTATGTTATTAGCAGCATAGTCAGGGTCTTAGAGCTGTAACTGGTGTTCTGACAAATTTTGCTACCTTGTCAAAAAACGCTACCTTCATGCAAAGCTATCGTAAAGTTTTTGTTTTTGCCTTGATATTGCAATATGAATCAGTTTACAGTATTTACTTTGTTAGCTTTTTATAACATACGCATATTTTGTAACGAGTTGAATAACGTTGTCTGTTTGAAGATATATGCCCATTTTCGCCATTATCATCTAATTTCTGCATTTTCAGGAAACCCCAGCGTGTACATGCAAATATATGTACGCTTACAGGTCGAAATGCACCCTGAAAATGAATCTTATTTTATTATTTTTGAAGATACTTAAGATAAGAGTGAGGAAAGAGCCCGAGATTTTAGATTTGCGCAAGCGCAGAACTGCGAGGTAGCATATTTAGATGGGTAGCAAAATTTGTCAGAACACCGGCTGTAACGTCATTAGCAGCATGGCTCGGCTAATAATGCAATAATGGTTATAAGGCGGCCTGAGCCCTCACAGTATACAGCCTAGGCTTTGAGATGCACCCATTAACTTTCGCTGTGCGTCGCCATTTTGATTACAGACCGAGCGCTCGCCTCCGTACAGAATCAACGCGAGACAGTCGCGCGGGCGCCTGCGGTTCTGAACACGCCTCTGGTTCTGCTCATTCTGCGGATTCTGCTACAAGGTTATGAGCAGCCTGTCCAGGCGTATAATGCAGGGAGGTCATTTGCGGTTCATAGTACTGCAAGGTGATGAAGAGCCTGAATCTTGCCTTATTGTCAGCAGCGATTTCCTGAGTTTTCTTCTCCTCAATATCCTTCTTATCCTTGCGGAAGTAGTAGTTTCGGAGATGACGATCATGCAGTGGGGTGCAAGTTGGTCTCTTAATGTGCTTGGGTGGGGTCGTCAAGTCGAAAGGGCCCGTTCTCAGGTACATCTGAAAGCAATACAGTTTTTCAGATTGTAGAGAAGAAGAAAAAAACTACAGATAACAAAGATGAAGTCATATCTAGCAGGGACGGTAAATGTTTTAATACGAATTAGTTCTTGTATTCATGGATACATATTGTAGGTTAGTTCTTCTGTTCCTTGAGCGGCATTGAATTAATTAATGAAGACGAAACATAGTAAAACTACTCACTTCTGCTAATTCTAACGAAAATATCAATTTGTCGCTGATGATACGGTATGTTATCATGGCTGAATTACATTCTGGCAGTTGGCAACTTCGCTAATGAAAACGGAATACAGAGGTGCGTCCTGGCTGCTCACCTGCTCCCCGAGTTTGGAAACGGAGAACACGGATTTCTTCGCCTTCTGCGTCATTTTGCTCTCTCGCGGTCTCACTAGCTTTAGCTTTAGATCAGTAAACAGTTGCGCTTCTTGTGTATAGCTTTGCTTACCAGCTATACCCGCTCTAACTGATAGACGCGCTACTGCTTCTTATATATAATGCGTTTGAATAAACACGTCATAAAGGTTCAATGCAATGACACCGAATTAAGGGTCCTATGACGCTATCAGAAATTCTACCATTCATTCCAGCGAATTATGCATTCTGATTGGTAAACACCAAATATCTATTCCCCGGTAAAGTACCTCGCACTGGGTCTAGAAGACCTCGTCATGATCACGCCCGCAAAATAAGGCTACAGTTTGCGTACAGTCTTACTCGCTAGCGAGCTAGTTTCGCTACCCAGCTGGCGATAGTATAGGTAACGCGCCAATGTATTTAGCTGCATAGCCAACTGGAATTGCGAGCTAAAAAGGGCGCAGTTCTCTTTCTATGCGTACACTGTCGTGCTCGTTAGCGAGATAGTTGGCTTCCTGGCAAAGTGACATCGGACTGTCATAGCTAGCACGCCAATATTTTTGTAGAGGTGCTGACGAGTCATGGTAAAATGGAAATAAGCCTACCGTTTTTTTTCCGAGCACTCGGTAGCCTATTTATCGTAGGCTAGATACCTGGCAATTTACATTTGAATGAAATTGCCAGGTATCCATCCTACGATAAATGCCTCAAGTTCAAAAAAGAAAAAAAATTGTAGGTTTATCTCCTAAATGACGCATGGAACAATCAGGAGCCATTTCTGTTTTCCATGCTTGCCCTAGGCCCTGGGCGATTACCGTTATGATGATCATGAGATGAAATTTATGGCGCGCTTATAGGGATAGTCCACCCAAAAACTGTAACTTGCATATCAATTTCTCACCATTAGATGTCTTAAATGGACAAGGTTGTTTTTCGCCTGGCACAACTTTATGACCACTGGAGAGCTGGATGCAAATGGGGTCACCCAGTCGCAACGGCAAAACTCCACAAAACGTCTGTTGACATTTGCACAACGCCCAGCAAACATGCCCTTTTGGGGCCCGTGTGGGGCCACGGCGGGCAACCCACTGTGGGCCCCGATACCGTCGTGAAATGCGGGGCACGTGCGGGCCCCACACTAAGGGGCCCATGTGGGACCCCAGTGGGCTAGCCCACACTTTGGGCTAGGTGTGGGCTGCCCACACTAAGCAGAGTGGGCCCCATTGTGTGCCCGCAGAATTCCCATAGTATATGCCCACTTTGGGCTAATTGTGGGCTGCCCACACAAAGCAGAGTAGGCCCCCAGTGGGCCCCATTGTGGGCCCACTGAATGCCCATAATATGCTCACACTTTGAACTGGGTATTAGGCTTTCCTGATGTGGGCCCACAGTGCGCCCTCGTGGGGCACACACTCAACCTACACTTTGGACTGGGTATGGGCTTTCCTGATGAGGGCCCATTGTGGGCCTGCACTGCGCGCCAGTGGGGCTTCCACTCAACGCACACTTTGGACTGGGTAGGGGCATTTCTGATGTGAGCCCGCAGTGCGCCCCAGTGGGGCCCACACTCAACCCACACTTTGGACTGGGCAGGGGCTTTCCTGGTGTGGGCCCATCGTTGGCCTGCTGTCTGCCCCACTGGCTCTACAACCACATTGTGACAAATCAGTAATTCAATTAAAGTTAATCTCCTCTGGATGAATAAGCATTGGGGACATTTTCTTTTTTTTTTTGAAGTTCAGACATGATTATATCAAAGGGGATGATAAACTGAAACATGCAATTTTTTCATGAAAATGGTTTTATCGTCATAGGGAGTGAAAAACGTAAAAACTTTATGAAACTGCAAAAAATTTTTCAAACATGACTTTCACAAACATGCCTCCCTAGGGCCCATGTGGGGCCACTGCAGGAAATTTCTTCAGCCTTTTTTTCCTTCCTCCAGCCCTGTCCCTCGCATTCCGGAGCCGAGTTCTAATGGCACCCTCAATCTTAGATGCTGTGGCTGGGCTGCTTTTTTTCACAGCATCTAAAAGGGGAAGAAAACAACAATTGAAATGTAAATGAAAAAAACTAAGGATTATGCAGCAAGTAGTTCCAACCAAGCAATCTGATTGGTCAACAAGACATTTAGAATGTGATCATATCAGTATAACAGCACACCTTCCTCACCTCAAAAATAACACTCCACCATCAGCACAGCAACAATGTCGCACTTGCCTAGGCTGGAGAAAACCCTTTATATGTTTGAGGTTTGGACACGGAGAAGTGTTTTGACTGCATTTGGAACAATGGATTATTTTATAAGCTTATTCGTAAAATTCTGGTTGAACACTGGCTATTTCTGAATCGCTGGTATGGGAGTCTGGATACCATTGTAAGGTGGAATGACTCCTGTAGCCCTGCCTTTTCAGTCATGCATGGCACCCAGCAGTGGAGCCTTTTGCTGGCAATCCTTTTCGGTATTTTTGTAAATGAAGACCTGGGTACAAGAAGTACTTAAGTCACATTTTCCAAAAAATGAGCTGACACTACGACCATAAAGTAGAGTGTCATGTGCATCATTTAAAGCCAAAAATTTCCAAATTTAAGCACTCAAGTCCTCAATACTGATATGCGGCCTTCCCTGAATCTACTGAATTTTTGTGCGAGAAATACTCAAGTCTTTGCAGAAGTACTCAAGTCCTTGACATCATTAGGAACAAGTGCCTAAGTCCATGACTGTCCAATCAGCTGCTCGTATGTGTCATGTGACAAGCGTAGCAAAAATGAATGTTTTGGCAATCAGAAAATGATTGAAACGGCATTTGTGGTAAAAGTACCGAAGTCCATGCATTTTATGGTAAGAAGTACCAAAGTCCGAAACTTATCTTCTTGTTTTTATTATAATAAAGCATTATTTTTCCACAAAAACGTGTGTGTCTACTTTGTATAACCCCTGGGACAAGCAGCAGGTGCCACTGAATGTTATCTCTTTAAAAAAGTATCTGCAGCATGTTTTCAAAACTTTTACCCTTAATATCACAACAGTGTTTGGTGACTAAAGTATTTCTTGCACCCAGGTCTTCAAATGACCTTATGGAATTGGAACAATCCGATTTGGCTGGGGTTAGAATTGGAAACCACAGGTTTACCCTCTTTGCATATGCGGAGAATATTACCCTCCTAAAGCTTGATTTATGGTTCTGCGTAAAACCGATGCCGTCAAGACGCAGGGCCTCTGCAGCAACGTGAACCCCCACCGCGCAGCCTCTGTGTCGCCTGCCGTGTACCTCAAAAATTTTCTAACTGCACGTCAAAGCAAGGCAGACCGCAAGGGCACTGATAGATCTATAGACATTAAGAGAGGCTAGATTGGACCCTCCCCCTTTTTTCACGGCAGACTTGGCGGCCATCTTAAAGCGATCCACCGCCCAAACGCAGAGTAGGACTCGGTGACAATAATAAATCACTGTCGTTGCAAAATACCTCAACATTGTGCAGCCTATGGCTGTAAAAACCGGCGAACTGCCCAATCCAGACAACAGGGAATTACCTTTCATAGGTATGACACATGTTTAGTTTAATTTGGTCTTTTAATAATAATAAGTTTCATAATCTTCATATATGGCCATGAGAAACTGAAATTGATAACAAATGGACCGACAGGCATCTTAAAATTTGCCACTTCTAATGGTAAAGTATGCATCTGAGAGGAAAAAACATGCTTCTAGCGAGAATTTTAACCCGGGTCTAAAAGTAGCTAATAAGTCTCGTGTGATAACAACTATACCACCACAAGGTCAAAATATTCAAGGGGAATAGATATTTGTTTTCGAAAGCTTGTATTGGTTATACAATAATGCACAGCAAATCACGGGGTCGACTGCGGCAAGATGGCCGCTGCCGTCGGACGTCAGTCTACTGGGTTTCCACCGTAAGGCGTCCAGTCTACTTATGTATGTCTGTGGATTGATCCACTCTACTATCAGTTCCGGCGCTTCGCTTTACCAGTTTTTGTTCGTAGTGGTTTGGCGGTGAATTGCTTCGCGGCACAGCACAACACAAACAACCTCGACGCAGAACTTCGAAAAGTCTACAACGTTGTCGAGGCGATGCCATGCTGTTTGCATGGAGTTGACACAGAACCGTAAATCCAGCTTTAGTCTTGGCGTCACAGGGCTGCAGAAGCTGGTTGACATTTGTGATGCATATGCTAAAGCTTGGCGCTTTAATTTTAGGGCCAAAAATATAACTGTATGATAGTTGAAAAAATATCTTTCAGTCCGAGCCTCATTGGTCCCTTAGGGGAATAACATTTGGTAATTTTGATTCTATGGAAATCCTTGGTTGTCATCATGAGTAGTAAGGGTAGTTCTTTGGAGCATGCGGAGAAACAGTCCAGAATTTGTAGAAAGTCATATAAAAGTTTATCTCAGTGTGGTATGTGTTACCTAGGGCTTTGCTCTGAGGCTAAAGTTGGAATGTGGAATGCGGTATGTGCATCATCTTTGTCCTATGCCTTTGGCTGTGTGCATCTATCTGCAAGAGATCGTAAAGACCTTGATTCCCTGCAGCGCACTTTGGTAAAAAAAGAGCCTATAGCTTCAGCAAATTTGACTGTCACCCCGCATTACTCCGGG
Source organism: Gymnothorax reevesii (assembly GCA_029721435.1). Taxonomy (NCBI): domain Eukaryota; kingdom Metazoa; phylum Chordata; class Actinopteri; order Anguilliformes; family Muraenidae; genus Gymnothorax; species Gymnothorax reevesii. Next base: position 12,925,062 of record CM056577.1, on the reverse strand, counting down.
CCCTCGATGTCCGCTCTGTGTCAGGGACCATGAAGTTAACAAGAGCAACGCAAAGGGTGGCATATGTCCCCGCCTGTATGTTAATCTAGGGCGTATCAAGATCACCACTGTGCCGGCCATATTAGATATCGCACAACGCTGGTTTTCGAAAGGAACCTTCCTCCAGCCACCCCCAATACACCACCAGGAAACGGCATCAATCCGACAAGGTGTTCTTTAGTTGTTGGGCGGAAACGAAAATCAAGATGGCTGCTGTGGCGGCAATATTAGATATCGCACGACGCTGGTTTTCGAAAGGAACCTTCCTCCAGCCACAACCAATAAACGACCAGGAAAAGGGCATAAATCCGCCGAGGTGTTCTTTAGTTGTTGGGCAGAAACAAAAATCAAGATGGCTGCAGTGGCGGCCATGTTGAATATCGCACGATGCTGGTTTTCGAAAAGAACCTTCCTCTAGCCACCACCAATACGCCACCGTGAAATGGCATCAATCGGATGAGGGATTCTATAGTTATCCCACAGAAACGAAAAGTTTACGGACGACGGACGGACGGACGACGGACGGACATGGTGTCGACATAATGCCCCCTTCCTCTTTCGAGGGCGGGGGCATAAAAACTGCATCTCTCTGGCACAGAACTAATGAAAGTCGATTGTCCTGTACGTGACCTGGCAGCCGAGATGCTCGGACACCATGTCACAGGGTCAAGTACAGACAGGCTGAGGAGTTTTGGCCTCTCTTCTGTGGCAGTGGCTTTGAGCATGTTGGTTGCCATGTCGGTCAAACCTGAATACGGAGTGGCTGACTCCCTTAGGGGGCTATTGTTATGTAAAGATTTCACAAGACTGTGCTTTAAGGAATTCAAGCTTTCCAAACTCCTTGTGAAATAGTTTTAAGTTTGTACAAATTTTAATTCCGAGGTAATACCTGCCTATAGTCTATTATCTTATATTTCAATTGAATTTGGCTAATGTTTTATGCACCGTACTATTGTTTTATACTTTTAATGGAATTTGTCTAATGTTAGTAAGACCGTTTTATGTATTTTGTGGTGGCCTATCCAACGTGACCCGAGCGCTCTGTCGTGTTGCAGCATTGGGCATGCCTAGAAGAGGGGTGGGGAATCGAGAATAGACCACCACACCAATGTGTCTGATTATATTAAGGTACCATTGTGTGATATTATGTAGCATGTGTGCCATTGTGTAACATATTGAGTATTTTCTCCCTTGCGGAAGTATAAATAAATAAATAAACTAACACAAAAATTCATAATTCATAAAAGGTTTGTAATTTGGCTTTTACAATTAAATCCAAACTTTAGATTTTCTTCCCTTTATAAGGTCTTACACATAAACATACTGTACCTATGACTGCTCTGCAGACCAGCATGTCCCCAAAAGCTGACTTTTGGTCAGAGCCCCGCCAGCACAATTGTTGGGCCAGTGGGGTGGTCATGATTCGAAAAAGGATCCGCCTGGTGTTTGCTGATGGACTGTGACCCCCAATCGTTGCCAGATACTTTGCCTATGTTGAGAAAGTGCAGTACAATAAACTTTATTTAGTAAAATTTTAGTGTATTCAGAAGACAGCAACAAACTACAAACCCCCTGCTCCAATGAGGTTGGGACATTGTGTAAAACGTGAATAAAAACAGAATACAATGATTTGCAAATACTTTTTGACCTATATTCTATTGAGTACACAACAAAGACAATATTTTAATGTTCACACTGATGAACTCTATTGTTTTTTTTTTTTTTTTTTTTGAAATATTCACTTATTTGAAAGGCTTATTGAATTTGCAGAACAACACAAAATGGTCATAACAAACACCATGTTCCAGCATCATAACCGACAAATCTATACATGGAAAAGCCCTGGCGACATCTACCGAAACCAAATAGATTACTGCATAGTCAACGAGAGATTTAAAAACATGGTCAAAGATGCACGGGCATACCCAGGAGCAGACATCGGCTCTGATCATAACCCAGTGATAATGAAGACCAAAATTAAACTGAAACAAATCAAGAAACAAAAACATGAGGAACAACTTGACAATGATAAATTGAAAGAGGAGGTGTACAAAACATTATATGCTGTAGAGGTGGATAACATATATAACAAACTAGTATTGGAAAATCCCCCACAAAATGAGGAACCAGACGTTGAAAGAAAATGGGACCTGATAAGAACAAGTATGAGAGAGGCAGCAACACACATCCTTCCAAAGAAAGACAAGGTATCCAGAAAACCATGGATGACCAAGGAAATCATGGAAAAAATGGAAGAACGATCAAGATATAAAAATAAAAATGTACAAAAATATCATCAATTGGACTCGGAAATCAGCAAAGCTTGCATAAAAGCCAAAGAACAATGGTGGGACAGTCACTGTGAAGAGATAGAAGAACTGGAGAAGGAACATCGCAGTAAAGAAATGCATCGGAAAATCAAATGCATGACAGGAAAAAGGAAATCCAAAAACAACAGTAATTGTATAGAAGACAAAAATGGTGAAATTCTCTTTGAGGATGAGGAGATTGTGAAACGTTGGGTAGAATATATCCAAAAATTGTATGATGACATCAGAGGAAAAAAACCTGATATTGAGGATGGAGACTACTTCTGCCTAATAAAAAGTGAACTGATCAATGCCATGAAACAACTAAAGAATGGAAAAGCACCCGGCAATGACGGAATAACAACAGAAATGATAAAGGCTCTCAGTGAAGAGGCAGTACTTCGCCTCCTGGAATTTCTCAATGATGTTTATAAAAATTGTGATATCCCAGAAAATTTAAATGAATCCATATTTGAAAGACTACCGAAAAAACCTCGGACAACAAAGTGTAATGAATACAGAACATTAAGTCTTATGAGCCACATCCTGAAGTTACTTCTACAAATGATCATCAAAAGAATACGACCAGTAATAGAGAGGGAAATATCAGACACACAGAGTGGATTTATGATGGGCAAAGGAACTAGAGAAGGCATCTTCAATCTCAGAACAATCATAGAGAGATACCTAGACCTAGATAAGGAATTGTTTATCTGTTTCATAGACTATGAAAAAGCCTTTGATCGTGTTAATCATGAAAAGCTCATACAAACACTGAACCAGCTACCTATAGATGCCAATGATATCAAACTAATAGCCAGTCTCTACTGGACACAAAGAGCCTTTGTAAGAGCTGCGGATGGGCTTTCTGATCCAATCTATATACGACGGGGTGTCCGACAAGGCTGCATATTGTCACCAACATTGTTCAATCTGTACACTGAGCAAATATTCCGGAGTGCAGATGACCTCAAAGGAATTTCTATTGGTGGCCGCAATATCAACAATCTGCGATATGCTGATGACACCGCCCTGATAGCAGAGAATGAAGAAGATCTACAAAACATCTTAAACATAGTCAACCATACAGGGAAAGAATTCGGCATGAAAATGAATACAAAGAAAACAAAAACCATGCACATATCTAAGAAGCAGCACCAACTCCCAACACTACACATTAAAATAGATCATGATGATATAGAACAAGTGACAGAATTTACCTACCTGGGTCAATTAATAACTATCGATGGCAAGTGCGAGAAAGAAATCAAGAGAAGAATCGGAATAGCCAAAATAGCCTTTAACAACACGCAAAAAATCCTGACATCGAGGAAGATAACACTCAAAAAGAGACTCCGAATCTTAAAATGCTATATAACGTCAACGCTACTCTATGGATGTGAAACGTGGACTCTCAATAAGAACATCACCGGCAAATTAGAAGCTTTCGAGATGTGGTGCATCCGGAGGATGCTGAAAGTTTCATGGAAGGAGAGAAAAACAAATGAGGAAATCTTGAAAATGGCTAAAATTGAAAGAACTTTGGTTATCAACATAATGAAACAACAAAATTGTTTCTTCGGCCATATTATGAGACACAACCCCTTTCAAAAACAGCTCCTGGAAGGGAAGATCAATGGCAAGAGGGGAAGAGGAAGACCACGAAGACAGTGGATTGATAACATAACATCATGGAACAATCAATCCTACCCTCAATGCAGACTAGACGTGCAAAACAAATTCTACTGGAGGGAAATGACATCCAACCTCCGGCGAGGAGATGGAACTAAATGATGATGATGATTCACTTATTTAAAGCTGGGACAGGGGCAGCAAATTACAGGGAAAGTTGATGAATGCTCAAAAAACACCTGTTTGGAACATTTCACAGGTGAACAGGTTAATTGAAAACAGGTGAGTGTCATGATTAGGTATACGAGGAACATCCCTGAAAGGCTCATACATTCACAAGCAAGGATGGGGTGAGGTTTACCACTTTGTGAACAACTGTGTGAGCAAATAGTCCAACAATTTTCAAATGTTTCTCAAGGTGCAATGGCAAGGAATTTAAGGATTTCATCATCTACAGTCCATAATATCATCAAAAGATTCAGAGAATCCAGAGAAATCTCCATACGTAAGAGGCAAGAACATTTAATGCTCGTGACCATCGGTCCCTCGGGTGGCACTGCATTAAAAATTGATATCATTCTATAAAGGATAATACCACATGGGCTCAGGACCACTTAAGAAAACCATTTCAGTTAACATAGTTCCCGCTACATCTATAAGTACAAGTTAAAACTCTACCAACTACACCCAGACATGCTGCCTACTTCTCTGGGCCCAAGCTCATCTGAAATGGACTGTCGCAAAGTGGAAAAGTGTGCTGTGGTCTGACGAGTTCGCATTTCAAATTGTTTTTAGAAATCATGGACGTCTTGTCCTCTGGGCTAAAGAGGAAATTTCTTTTCAACCAGGTTTTTTTTTTTCACCCCAATGTTCAAAAGCCAGCATCTGTGATGGTATGGGGATGTGTTAGTGCCCATGGCAGGAGTAACTTGCACATCTGTGAAGGCACCATTAACGCTGAAAGGTAGATACAGGTTTTGGAGCAACATATGCTGCCATCCAAGCGATGTCTTTTTCAGGGACATCCCTGTTTAATTTTAGCAAGACAATGCCAAGCCACATTCTGTATGTGTTACAGCAGCGGGGCTTCGTAGTAGAACAGTGGGGGTAATAGACTGGCCTGCTTGCAGTCCAGACCCGTCTGGCATTGAAAATGTGTGGCGCATTATGAAGCGCAAAATACAACAACGGAGACCTTGGAGTGTTGAACAACTGAAGTCGTACATCAAGCAAGAATGGGAAAGAATTCCACCTGCAAAGCTTCTACAATTAATGTCCTCAGTTACCAAATGCTTATTGAGTGTTGTTCAAAGGGAAGGTGATGGAACACACTGGAAAACATGTCCCTGTCCTAGCTTTTTTGGAACATGTTCCAGGCATTCAAATTCAAAATGAGTGAATATTTCCAAAAAAACAATAACACTTATCAGTTTGAGCATTAAATATCTTTGTACTGAAGTTAATTGAATAAAAGTAGAAAAGGATTTGCAAATCATTGTATTCTGTTTTAATTCCCATTGTACACAACATCCCAATTAATAGGAATTGGGGTTTGTATAATGGAAAATGTGATCATAGAATATAAGGAAACAAAATTTACCATGTCTTCATAGCAGGTCTCCTCCTTAAGTCTGCTTTCCACCATTTTGAGGTCCTGGAGGTTGCTCATTGGCAAATGTATGCCTTCTGGCAGGACGGCGGCTGGAGAGGTGCGATTTGTCAGTGATAACAAGATACGCTTGATCACAGCCACCTCCTCTTTCAGATGTTCCAGCTGACTGATCATGAGCCGTTCTGTTGCTGTAGATAAAGTAGTAAGTAATATTTTGCGATAAATAAAAGTCTACTATAACAGTAGTTAGCACAACAAGTACAACCGCAATTCCGAAATAGTTGGGACAAAGTGTAAATTGTGAATAAAATCAAAGCGCAATGACTTTCAAGTCATCAGCCAGTATTTTTTTCATAATAAAACAGAGATAACATATCAAATGTTGAATGGAACTATTGAATGTTTACCATGGTTTATCATCCCCTCTTCTTTCTAACACAGAGTGGAAACATCTGGGCATTGAGTTTTTTTAGTTTAGCCATTGGGATTTGATCTCACTCTTGTTTAATACAGGCTTCCAGCTGCTGGAGAGTTTTGGGTCTCCTTTGATGGACTTTTCGTATAATCATGCGCCAAATGTTCTCAATCCGTGAAAGATGAGGACTGCAGGCAGGCCAGTTCAGCACACTGACTCTTGCACTACGAAGCCATGCTGTTGTAATAGCTGTAGTATGTGGTTTTGCATTGTCCCACTGAAATACGCAAGGCCTTCCCTGGAATAGATGTCATCTGGAGGGGAGCAAATGTTGCTCTAAAACCTTTATATACCTTTCAGCATTCATGGTGCTTTTTTAAACATGCAGGTGTCCCACACCATATGCACTAATGCATCCCCATACCATCAGAGATGCTGGCTTTTCAACTAAAGTGAAACATGAAAGATTGAAGCAAATTCTTACGAGCCAGTGTGGAAGGGCCAGGTGGATCTGGTGTAGTTGAAGAAGATGGATGAGAAAGTAGAGATGGTGGGGAAGGTGGAGTCGGTGGAGACAGTGGAGCTGGTGGGGCTGATGGTGCTGGTGGGGATGGTTTGGATGGGTGCTCCTGAGGTTTTATGTTGTCTTACTCAGAATTACTCTCTGCGTACCGTGAGTTTGGTCTGGTGTAGAAAAGCATATGTTAAAAACAAATTCCACAACGATGAAACAATGAATAACAAAATATTGTAATTATGCAGGTTAGTCAGTCGTTTTAGGCAGTGAAATGTAACATTTACTTCAAATATAATTTTAACATGGGCAACTTGTACTTTTCTTGAGTATTTTCATTTCATGTCATCTAATCTGACTATATTGCTGAAAAAATACTTCATTACTCAGCTACTATGTGCAGCAAGCCGGTCAGTATTGGGGAAAAAAAAACCAAGAGAAAAAAATGACAGAGTGAATCTTTTAATGCCTCTATTGCTGGTGATACCTGGGGCCGGAGGTATCATGTTTTCGGGATGTCTGTCCTATTCTTGTGAAAGTAATATCATATTATTAATATTAACATGTTAGTAATAACTGAAAAATGAAATGAGAGGTTCAGCGCTGTGTCCCTATTTCCAGTTTCCTGGAAGCTATTGAAGGAAATAGTGCTTTTTCTATTGATATTCCTACATTAATTTTCATTAAATATTTACAAAAATGCAATGAAGGCTTATTCTAAAAAACAGAAAAACAGGTGTGGCTCACGAAGAGTGAATATTAGAATTATATAAGCTTAATGATACATCCCTTTGTCAAGTTTCCTGGGCGCTATTGAAACAAGTAATGATTTTTCAGTTATTATTAATATGTTAATATTAATTAAATAATTATAAAAATGCTAGAAAAGCATGTTCTGAAAAAATGAGACGTGTGCCTCATGTGGAATCAATGGTAAAATTATATAATTTTTGTTCAACATTTCTGCATTGTTATGGCCCCAACTTGTTATTAGATTTACAATGCAAGAGCAACAGCAAGGGATGACAGACACAGTTTTAAAAACCTCAACAAATTTAATTAACAAAAAAAGACTAAACTACTATTTACAACTACAGACCAAGATTGATTGGAAAACAAAAAAAACAGAAATATTTACAGTCCTTGTGGGTTTTCTGGTGATGTGCTGGTTGAGGAAAAGGCTCTTTTACAGGCAAACATCCACAAAAGAAACTTCACAGGTCTTGAACAGAAATGACAGGTCTGGTCACGTGTATCCTTCTTCTTGCAATTTCTCCTTCTACTTTACTGTCTCAATTCTTTTCGTTATATACTCTTTTGCAGACCCCACCCACATTTAGACCTCTTTTTTTTATTTTCTGGGACTTTCCCCAGACATGCCCAGGACATGTCTAAACCTAGCTCCAGTCTGAACTGAATAAAAAAAAGGTAAATACTGCCATCTAGTGGCCCATATTCACATTACAGCATCAAGTTATCCAGAAACTATTGAAAAAAAAGTAATGCTTTTTCCAGTAATAGTAACATACTAATTTTCTATTAATATTCATTAAAATGCCAGGGATCAAATTCTGACCAGAAGAGGAGATGTGCCAGATAAAGTGAATTTTAGAATAATTAGGATTTTGTTTCAAGTCTTCACATAAATTGCCTTGTAGCTATTGAAAAAAATTAATTTTAATACATTAATTTTAATATAATATTTATAAAATGCAATTAAAAAAATATTCTGGAAAACAGAATGGTGTGCCTTATGTAGAATGATGACTAGAATTTTATAGGCTTTGTCTCGCATGCCTTTCTCAAGTGTCCGGGGTGCTAATGAAAAAGTTTTGGCTGTTCCATTCATATTGATACATTTATTTTCATTGAATATTTAAAACATTGTTAAGAAAGCATATTCTGAAAGAATGCGAGGTGTGCCTCATGAGGAATGACTATTAGATTTATATAGCTTTAGCGCTGTGTGCCTATTTCCAGTTACTTGGAAGCTTTCCTGGAAGCTATTGACGGAAATAATACTTTTTCCAATCATACTACCACAATACGTTTTGTGAAATATTAATAAAAATGCAATGAAATTGGCTAGAAATTAGCAATAAACAACGTAAATTTACATGTCTTCATGCATCCTTTTATTTTCTGAGTACTTTTATTGAATTGTTAACTCTGAAGTAAGTGTCACTCATGGTACTCTGACAACATGCTTTCAACAATAATTCAGCTGTAAAAGGACAGTTATTTATTGATGCAGTGCTAATAATAATTCAAGAATATTATGTTGGATTTTAAATTTGACTGGTTCTTACATTGTTGTATTATTATTCAAGTGAAAGACCTGAGTACTTCTTTTACCTGTGTTAGTTTTAAATAATCAATGCAAGAACTCACTGCCTTATCCTGATGAGCCTCCCCAGCCCGCTGTCACTTTCCGAATTCAGGTGAGACGTTCCCTCAGCCTTTTTTGCTTTTTTCCTTGCCTTTTCGTAATCAGCTGTAAAAAAAAAAAAAAAGAAAAAAAAAGAAAAGAAACATGCACCACTTCAATTTTTCAAATGTGATGAGCTGAACTCAAAATCATTCAGACAGTCGCTGATACTCTAAACCCAGGCTCAGAACTGATGGTGAAGCGCCGTGTTTTTAAGACGGTGCCCTTTCGCTTTGACCAGCAGTGGACTGTCCATTAAGGTCAACTTTTTGTCTGAACTTTAGCTTGACCATATAAGCACAAATGAATTGACACCTAATTTAACAAATGTTAGAGTTACAAATTGAGCCTGCAAGAAATGGCAAGGGCATTATTTCGGAAGTATATTATTATTATTATTATTACGGAGATTGCATTACAAGTTAACCAACAATATTTCCTAAATGACTTACATGTTTTGTAGAGTGAGCGCACGTTATATGGTTCCCAGTCAGCTCCTGGTATGTGATGCTGCAGCTGAGCTTTTTTAATGGAATTTGGAAATTTGAATGGAGGCCAATAGCAGTCATCCTCCCCAACCATCCACGCACTGCTGACGACTTCGACCTCCCCCCGTCCCAAGAATTCCACGACATGGAAAAAAGGTGAGTCCATCTGTTGAAATGAAGAAAAGTAAATGCATTATTAATTAAAATGAATATTATGGTACATTAATATGGTATATAATACAAATACAATATATAATATTAATAAAATTATGGTACATTAAGAAATAAAAAAATTAAGAGTACAGAAACCTCTAAAAATACTGAAAAATACTAACTTGAGTTTGAAACCAGCATAGCTTGGCATCTTTAGTGGATATAGATGAGTCAAGTGAGAGATGAGTAAATGTTTTGTCAAATCAGTAGAAGTCCCTTAGTACGTAGGTAAGTAAAGTCTGCATGTTTTTAAAACAAAGATAATGTAATGTTATCTATTCCACGCAGTCAGGTGAGGTGCAACTTATAATAGAGAGCCGAGGTTATGCTTAGTACTTCTAGTACCAGTACTTCTGTATTCATGGGGCTATACTTCGAAAAAAATTTTGATGGTGGTCAATGGCGAAAGAAACGTGAATTTTTGGTCCTTCGAATTTTTGTTCATTTTGGGGTCTGAATTTCACATATGATGTTTATCTGTTGAAAAGATGATTTTTCAAGTCAAGAAAGTCGTAGGTTGTCAAAGTTTTGAAGTTATATTTACTTTGTCTGAGACCACTAAATGAGCTACATCCACTACATCTCTCGTCTCGCTCAATATTCGGCACCTAACAACACCAACATGGCAGTCAGTCTGGCACACTTTGCCGCTTTCTTCTAGAACGAGTACAGGAGTATTACGGTAAAAGAGGTGAAAATCATTACTAGTTTGGCCATTTAGTGGTTATATACTTAACTCCAAAAGAAATGCAAGGGTGAGGTATGTACTGTATTTGCGGCTAATTGAAGAATCAATTGATTTTTATTGCTTTTCCAGTGAGTCACGAGAGGAAATAAAGAAAAGCGCGTGGTATTGTAATGCTGACACGTGCCACGTGAATGCGACAAGCACTTCAGTAATAACAAATGAGCTGTTTGTGATGTGTACAGTGACACTTGACTTATTCTTTTGTGTGTTGTCAATAGCCTACATAAAGCCAACCAAAAAAAAAAGAAAAATGCCGCTGCATCAAGAAAATGGAACGGCTTGTGGCACAGGAGAGAGAAAAAGAGCCATTAGCACTTAATGGGCAGGTCTCAGCCGCCGAGAGGAGGTGCGTCATTTGCACTGTCACTACTCAACAATCTCAGCTGTCAATCCGAGAATGAAACACGGGCACTGGCACTGACTGAACCCGCTTAGGGCAGCCACAAGTGACTATGGTAGCTCAAGAGCACCACATCTGGTTACAGCCTGTTGGTGTAACAAAGTCAAAATAATAAAGTAGTGAGCCGATGGAGGAACAGATCAAAAATCAGTTCAGATTGTTCACACGGCTCCTACCTTACCAGGGTTTACTCATAACCTCTATCATAACAAATCACTGTAAATATCTCCTGTGCCACAACACAAAAGAAGCAAGATCTGGTATAATGCAGTACTATAATAAGAGGCCCTCAGAGGTGGCGTACTGGTGGGTAGGGTTTAATGAAGTGGATGAGGAGGGGGCTACATTGCTGTGGTCAATTTTGTTGTCCCTGTCCAGGACTGACTCTAATATAAATGCAGCAATGGCATTGCTGCCCAGCCAAATCCAAGTGGGAGCAGAACATATTTTGCCTTAATATCAGACAGCTTGTACACTTTGACAACAGCATCAAGCTCACAAGCTGTATGGATGCCTATATCTTGTGAGTTTATAGGTTCAGTGTATAGTGGGGATAGATCTACAAACTGTCTGAACAGGATGAACGTTTCCTCTGTGGTGGTGTCATGCAAAATATTCTCCACCAAACCGAGCTGTCCCCTGTCCATGACACAGTTGTCTCCAGTTTTGCATTTTATCATGTCATTTTCAATTGAGGCCTTCGTGTACTGCGTAGCTGTAGCAAGTTGTGGCCCTGTTGGCCCTTTTGAGTGCTTTCCTCCAATTTTTGGTTTATCTGCGTATGAAGTTGATTTTATGTGTTTGGACTGCCTCTCCACAACATTTGCAATTTGCTGCAGAATATGCTGAGGCTTTCGGACCTTTCTTTTTAGGTGGCCCAGAATGTTTTCAAAGGGAAATGCGGACACACAGTCTAGTGGACCAAACCTCCTCATGTCTTCTGCCAGATGACACAAACAGTGAACGTTGTAAACAATCTCCTCAACACCATACAAGGTCCCGAACTCTTTGATGAAATACCTTATGAGTCTGCAAAATCGCAATAATGTTGACACAGCGTAGGAAAAAGCATCAGATAGATGCTGATGGACAATGTCATAAAGTTGGCATACAGTGGAGTTGGGAGGATTCCTTTGAGTGCCACTGGACCATTGTAAAGAAGGAATTGCCTGTACTCGGTGGCTTTCCAGCGGTCTAACTCTGAAAGCGATCTTGGCTTTCTTGCAAATTCACAGGGTATGTATTGTGACATCCCTGAAAGTCTGTCTGAGATGGTATTAACATTAAGGGAGCACAATCTGTACTTCAGGTCTCCTTTTTTCCAAAATCTAAGCATTTTCCTCATGATACCGAGGCAAACTACATGCATGTAATCGAGCACAAATTGGGTGACCATGCCCAAGCTTAATTTGCTGAGTGCAGAATGGCACTTTAAACGGGGTTTTTTCCCCTTGTTTTAAATTGGATTAATCCAGTCCTGAAAAATATTACTCTCCAGCATTAACGTAAGATATCAAAACTTGCTTTCAGGTGCTTAAATGTTTCAGCTATGGGGTCATTCTGTGTCAACTCATCCAGAGCCCCCCACATCAAAATTTTGATAAAACTTTGCACATTAGATATGCATTGGCAGTACTGGGTATATCCCTCAAAAGGGACACAATTGATGAATGTCATATATTTAGTGCTTGAAGGCATGGGTCCTGTGTCTAACATTAAAAAACTGGAGATGTAAAACTCTTCCTTTAGACTGTACAGCATGCCAATCATATTACGTGTCTTACTTAATTTTCGGGGCACCTGAGCCGTGGTGTAATTGAAAAGATGAATGTGAGACACAAACTTGTTCACCTCTGCCAAGGAAGTGTATTTTTTCACCGGCTTTGGTTGGTTTGTTTGTTTGGTTGTTTGTCTGTCTGTCCGTCTGTCTGTTAGCAGGCTATCTCAAAAACGGCCACATAGATTTTAACCAAACTTTGCTGGATGTTAGAATAGCACAAGAGGAACAAGTGCTTAAATTTGAGCATATCTAGGCCAAAGTACAGCTGAGATATAGGCCAAAGTTCAAATCCAGCTATGCTGGCAGAGATTTCAAGTCTTTCCAATGGGCCGTGCTTTTGGGATTTGCAGCCACCTGGCGGTGGAATGCAACAATACCCTACATCAGCCAATGATAATCACTTAATATGATTGGCATGCTATACAGTCTAAAGGAAGAGTTTTACATCTCCAGTTTTTTAATAAGTTTGACCCAACACCCATGCCTTCAAGCACTAAAAATATGACATTGAACACTTGTGTCCCTTTTGAGATATATACCCACTATAATAACCCAAAATACGCTATTTTCATTTGAAGCAAACTTCCAAGGTTATTAAAACATTAAATACAACCATTGTGACTTTGATATTTTTTGTGGTCTTCGGAAGATGACCGACAGTTTGCATACCAAGTCTCAGGGCTTCATCTTAATTAGTTACAGAATAATAAATGCATTAAATTTGGAAAAAATTTGCATGATTGATGTTTTTTTTGCTTTTTTCAGGCCACAGTACAGGTAAACTAAACACACTGAGTAAAGAAAAGGAGCTTAAGCGAAGAGTTCTGCAACTATTCTCATGACAAAATGAAACTTATGGGTCTGTCTGCTCTGCAAATGCATCTCTCAGGCCCTCAAACTTACTCCAAAATTATGGCAATTTTCTTAAAACTGACCCCCCCTCCCTAAAAGAAGCTAAATCTCAAGAACTGGCAATAATTGAGCTTAATTATTTTACCATTTCATACCAGATATATAAATCTTCCACTGTGGGGAATATAATAAAAATATTTTTTTTTGGTGGGGAAGTTCCTAAAATTTGGTTGATTTGACGTAGAATTTCTACGGTATTTCTATCTGTCATTGTAAGGGGATTCGTTTAGTATCACTTTTAAAATCTGAGTGGAGTAATGATCACAAATAGTTACTCTTCACCCCATGAAAGAACAGATAGCACACCAAGAAAATGTTCTGGAAAAAAAACTAAAACTGAAATGCTTTCTGGGATGGCAGGTGGAATGACAAGTGCAACTTAAATCTTTCTTGAATTCTCATACTGTTAGAAAAGACCTTTGCACACTCAGATCTGCAACATTTCAGTGTATAGAAGCTTTTCATAAGTGGACCTTCTCTTAATTAAAGTGACGCATTGCATGGATCTTGGTGAGTGGTGGGGGTCTTTGCTGGTTTGAGCCCTCTTATGCTTCCAGCACCTCATCCAGCCAGATAGAGTAGTTTTCAACTCAGAATCAGAATAATGTTTATTATCATTGTAACATGTACAAAGAAATTGAGTGCAAATGTATGAGTACAAAAATGAATACTAAAATGTAAGAATATACCTGCGTACATACATGCATACTGAAATGAGTAAAAACTAACACAAAAACAAAACCCATACAGAGAACCACATACAACAATATTGCACAGATCCCCCAGCACAATGCATACGGTACGAACTGAATCATGCCTTGGCAGCATTTAATGCTCTCAAGGCTGTTTGGTAAAAGCTTTTTTTCAGTCTGTCTGTTTTTTTTTTCCCTTGCAGTCATGTACTGTCTGACAATTCAAGCAGATTGTGTCCCGGGTGATATGTCTGGGGTTTTTCTTAGGCAGCTGGAATTGTGTAGTTCAAGTAAGAGGAGAGTGTAGCCGAGAGTTTTCTGGGCGACATAACGCCCTGGAGTGTCGCCATCTGTGCCACTCTGCTGCTGTAGAACCACGCACAGAGATGGAATATCAACATGCTTTCTATAGAGCATTGATAGGAGGACATCAACAGTGTCTGGGGGATGATGTTCTTCCTGGCAACTCTCAGGAAGTATAGTCTTTGCTGGGCCTTCTTTACCAGCTCTGCAGTGTTTGCGGCCCAGGTCGGGTCCTCCATGATGTGGACTCGCAGGAAGCTGAAGTCCGAGACCCTCTCCACACGGTTACCGCTGATGAATACAGGCTGTCCATTTTCTTTTTCCTGAATTCCAGAATGACCTCCAATTTTTAGCTTACCGGCTCTATTGGCCGAAAAGCTATTGTCGTGGTGTGGCGTCCGTCGTCTGTCATTTGGAACATTTTTTTTCTTTTTTTAGCCTTATGAATTTTCATGTAAATTTGTCATAACATACTATGAGACCATATTTCCAGACGTTTTATTTTTTATTTTTGATTGAATCATTTTTGCCCATTTTATGGGACCTTGAAATTTTGGCCCCATTGTTAAACATAGGACAGAGAAATTAAAAAAAAAAATGATTTCTCAAAAACCGCACAACAATTTTTTTTTTCACATCTAGCAATCAACTTTCCTTGGTACCATCAATGAACAAAACCAAAACCAGTGAAGTTGGCACGTTGTGTAAATCGTAAATAAAAACAGAATACAATGATTTGCAAATCCTTTTCAACCTATATTCAATTGAATACACTGCAAAGCAGCTCACGCATTTGTTCACTAAGTGGTGACCCTCGCCCCATCCTTGTTTGTGAATGACTGAGCATTTCAGGCAAGCTGCTTTTATACCCAATTATGGCACCCACCTGTTCCCAATTAGCCCGTTCACCTGTGGGATGTTCCAAATAAGGGTTTGATGAGCATTCCTCAACTCTCTCAGTCTTTTTTGCCACTTGGGCCAGCTTTTTTGAAACGTGTTGCAGGCATCAAATTCCAAATGAGCTAATATTTGCAAAAAATTACAAAGTTTACCTGTTCGAACATTAAGTAACTTGTCTTTGCCAACTTCACTGGTTTTGGGTTTTGTATGTCACCTTTAAGTGGCAGTTAGGTCACAAAATATCAGAGGTGAAATGAGGGCGCACAGAGATATTTGAAGGTGAAAACTGGATTTTTCATTTTCTTCAGTTTCACCTTCCCTTCCTCACACGTTTTAAGAGCCCCTCAAAAATTTCACAAAGGGTTCCATGCATAAAAAATGTGAATTTTTTTTGTCCATTGTAGCCATATATGTACCACCAAAAAAATTTGAATTTAATCCCAGATGGTCATGTATTGCCCTTCAGGGGTGTCAAACTGATGCCATGGAGGGCCAAGAGGCTGCAGGGTTTCATTCCATCCAAAAACTCCACCTGGTGAATACCCTCATGAGTCCCCTGTTCTCTGCTTGAAGGTGAGGGAATCAATGAAATCATCTGCCGGAGTTTTTGAATATAATGAAAACCTGCAGCCTCTTGGCCCTCCATGGCGCCAGTTTGACACGTGCCCAATATTGTGAACTGCCAGATTCTTAAGGAGCAAGTTTTCTTTGCAGCACACCGTGAACTATTCTGCCTCGTCCCTATATTGGGTACTCAAGATGATGCTCCTAAGATGATAGTGCCAGTGGTTGGCGGTAATACACCACAAGTTTTAATTAACTTTAAAACCCCAATGAAGAAGAAGAAAAAGAAAAACTTTAGGAGGGAGGCGTGACCTTGTCCCATGTGCAAATTTTGCAGGCAGTGTAAGTAGCGGAGACGACATATTTCAAATGGAATAACCTTACGGTGGCTGGCAAACCACGTTGTCAGTTTGCTAATAACGTGGCGGACTTGTACGAATATGACTAAACTCTTAAAAATTGTCAAAACAATAAATACGTTGTATTGTTGATAAAGTTAATGATGTGCTATAGTATCATGACGATATGGCTCTCCTAGTGAGTCCAACAACCCCTACCACTAGATTACGTCATTGGTTGCCTCTTGTGTTTTATATTTTGTGTGTTAGGTAACCAAATTAAATGTCATGACTATTGGACTCGCTCCTAAATGATCCCGGCAGTTAAACATTAAGGTACTGTCCGGGCAGAATCGCTTTTTAACTTATCCCCATTAGTTGCAGCAAGCCAGTGAATAACTGCGGCTATGATTAATCGCCGCTAGCAAGGGCTATCCTGCATCCCGCTTTATTGGCCAGGAAATTTGGGCGAACCCGGGAGTTTGCTGGCTAACGTAAACGGGTTAAACTGCTCTCACACCGGACGTTAAACGAATATTTCGCACGACAGATGGCATTCAATGTCTTTCGCCTATATTTGTCTTGACTTCGAATGTAATCTGTCGTGCGCAAAATTTGTTTCGCGTCCGGCTTGAAAGCAGGGGTGCGTTCAAAGTCACTCTAGTGCACATCGTTGTGTTACGTACTATTTCGTACGTGCTCCGCCCTCTAACGGGCTTCGCTATTGGTTTACCCCTCCGAGGCTCCACCTCGGCGCCTGAAAAGAAAATTGAACTCACCCGCTCCGTAGGAGCGGGTAGCGTACTCACCCCCTATAAAGCCCTGCCGCTGTCAGTGCTCGTCTCCCTTTTTCACTCAGCCTGAAGAGATTGGACCACGTAACATTCAAAATGGCGAAAGTTTGTTTTCAGTGCGCCTCCCCATGGTGACTTCCGCTTCCGGGTCACACGGAGGCAGCCTTGACCGCCATTCTGGCTCCATTTCTAAAGAAGTTTCTCAAAAGTCCCCCTACACATTCCAGGGGCAAAGGACGGGTCGTGTATGTGAGCGTAAATCTGGTACTGGGGCTTCCAAACCCGTGGAGGAAGGTGTCACTCGTTCAGCCCCACAGCTCGTGACGTATTAAAGGACCAATGTTTCTGAGAGTAAGCGTCAGGGGGAGCTCCCGCTTGACTCAGAGTCAACTGCGCCCCCACCATCCACGGTGAGCGAGTCACCAGGTGACGTGCTTCGGGTTGCAGCGAATACATTGTTGCCATTAGCCTCTCAGCCCTTTCAGGCAGGGCCCCCCGGATGAACCCTCCCACAAGGGGCGGGGCGTCGCGGGAGGGCCTTGGCAATCGGAGACCATAGAGTCAACTACTTCACCACTGACGAACCACTATCAGTCGTGGGTGAGGTTGTGCGCCCCCCTTCCGAGTTGGTTAGACAGAACGTTGCGGAAGGGATATGCATTGCAGTTTCGCTGCCGCCCTCCCCCATTCAAAGGCGTCGTACGGACGAAGTTCCCCAATTCCGCGCAAAGAACACTTTTAGAGGAAGAGGTAAGCTCGCTTCTACGGAAAAGGGCCGTAAGACCGGTTCCTCTGTCAGAAGCTCGAGCGGGATTTTATTCCCCGTATTTCCTGATCCCCAAAAAATCAGGAGGCCTGAGGCCCATTTTGGATCTCCGGGAGCTGAACAAGCACATTGTGCGCAGACCGTTCCGAATGCTGACGGTGAAGGCATTGCTGGAATGTGTCAGGCCGGGAGATTGGATGACATTAATAGATCTGACAGATGCCTATTTTCATGTCCCAATTCTGCCGCGCCACCAGAAGTTCCTTCGCTTTGCGCTACAGGACCGGATCTTTCAGTTTTGCCGTCTTCCATTCGGATACTCCCTAGCACCACGGACATTTTCCAAGTGTGTGGAGACGGCCCTTGCACCGCTTCGGCGCAAGGGGGTGCGGATTCTAACCTATCTGGACGATTGGCTGATCCTGGCCCCTTCCAAGCAGATGGCAATCGCTCATACGAGGTTTGTGATGTGGCATATTAGGCAGCTGGGCTGGGCCATCAACTACAAGAAGAGCACCCTGCAGCCCAGCCAGACGGCGCGATATTTGGGAATGCAGCTAGACTCTCGGACCATGACCGCACGCTTATCGGTGGAGAGAGCGGGAGCGATCCTGGCTTGTGCTCAACAGTTACGAGACGCAGTCTCAGTGCGGGCTATAGCAGTCATGTCGCTACTGGGGATGATGGCTGCTGCCCATCTAGTAGTCCGCTTAGGGCTGCTGCACATGAGGGATCTACAGCGCTGGTTTATACGCCTTCGGCTGGATCCGAGGCGAGACCAGCAGCGCATGCTTCACATACCATTGCAAGCACGGCGGACCTTAGCGTTTTGGGCCTCACGCAGCCGGCTCCGCGAGGGAGTCCGGTTGGAGTGCATGGCTCACTATGCCCATGTATTTGTGGATGCCTCCCTCACAGGGTGGGGAGGAACTTGTGGCCCTGCTTCTGTCGCTGGTACATGGCAGGGGCCCCGGCAGCACATCAACCTACTAGAACTCTTGGCAGTTCAGAGGGTGCTGCACCATTTTTCCCCACAGTTGGAGGGGAGGCACATCCTGGTGAGGTCAGACAACACGACGGCGGTAGCCTATCTCAACAGACAGGGGGGAGTCAGATCAGCGGCCCTACACAAGGTGGCGGCTTCCATCCTGGTGTGGGCAGACCGCCACTTGCGCTCCCTGAAGGCCCAGCATGTTCCTGGCATCCTCAACACTCGGGCAGATGGATTGTCCAGGGGGGCGCTGCCCGAGGAGGATTGGAGCCTTCCACCAGCGACAGCCGAGCGAATCTGGAGGCTGTTCGGGCGACCAAGGGTGGATCTGTTTGCGAGCAGGGAGAACGCTCTGTGCCAGCTGTGGTTCTCCCTGAGGCCTACCGACAATCCTCCCCTGGGGGTGGATGCGTTGGCCCATTCAGTGTGGCCGGCCGGCCTGCTATATGCGTTCCCGCCCTGGCGGCTATTAATGCCACTACTTCGCAGAGTGAGGGAGCAGCACTTGTCCATAATTGTGGTGGCACCACTGTGCCCGAGCACCAGATGGTTTTCGGACCTTATCCAGCTGGCGTTGGGGAGCCCATGGGAAATTCGGGACCCTCCCCTAACCAAGACTCGGATACCGAACGCCATCCGCACCTGCCCCCTCCTGGCCTGGAAGCTGAAAGGGTAAGGTTAACTGAATCGGGCCTACCCGAAGCGGTGGTGTCCACAATTCAGTATGCGCGTGCCCCGGCCACGTCCAAGGCTTATGCGACTCGTAGGCGGATTTTCGTGGGCTGGTGTCTGGTGAGAGGCCTGAACCCGCGCTCATGCCCCCTTCAGGGAGTGCTAGAGTTCCTTCAGGGGCTCTCCGTGAGGGGCCGTGCAGCATCCACCTTTGGCGTGTTCGCGGCGGCCATTGCAGTGGGCCATGATGGGTTTGACCGCTTCTCAGCTAGAAATCACCCCCTGGTAAAGCGGTTTTTGAAGGGAGTCCGCAGGCTGAAACCCCCGATGCAGCGCGTGGTTCCACAGAGGGATCTGCAGACGGTGCTGGACGGCCTGGCGGGACCAGCATTTGAACCCTTGGACCAGGCGGATCTGCATCCCCTATCGATCAAGACGGCCCTCCTTTTAGCCTTGGCATCGGCCAGGAGGGTGAGCGAATTGGGGGCCCTCTCCGTGCACCCGTCATGCCTGACCGTAAGCGGGGATAGTGGATCACAGTGGAACTTCGCCCAAATCCGTCCTTTCGACCTAAGGTCATCACTTCAGCCTTCAGTTCTTCGGTGATTCGGCTAAGGGCTTTCTGTCCTCCGCCCCATGCCACCAGCGAGCAGGAACGGTTGCATAGACTGTGCCCAGTGCGAGCGCTCATCCTGTACATGAGACGCACAGCAGGACTTTGGAAGGCGGATCAGCTGTTTGTGAGCTATGGCGGGCGTGCTCAAGGGGCCCCACTGTCATCGCAGCGCCTCGCCCACTGGATCTGTGAGGCTATCGGCAGAGCCTATTCGGCGGTGGGCCTCACCGCCCCGACGGGGCTGACCGCACATTCTACCCGGGGAATCGCATCCTCCACAGCACTGTTTAGGGGCGTGTCTGTGAAGGAAATTTGCAAGGCGGCCTCGTGGTCTTCCGCGTCAACCTTTGCGCGGTCATATCTGAGGGACATGACCGCCAGTTCGGTCACGCATTCAGTCCAACACTAACTAGTATGTTACCACACCCTGGGGCGATGCGCTCTGGGGGCGCCTCGCCTGCAGGTGTGGGGGGAGGGGCGCTACACGGGATATGACGGTTACAAGCCCCCCCCCCCCCCCCCTCCTCATTCCTTTGTACTTTCGTTCTAAAAGGGGCCTTATTGGAAGGGGCCCCGTCTGACACCGGCCTGGGTCTGGTGTTGTTTGGTGTGTCACGACCTGGGTCGGGGTACGCAGTCGGGCGATGCCACCCAGGGAGGGACACAGCTTCGTAGGTTTCTATATGGAACTCTAGGGTGCGGGGCCACCTGGGAGTACATTCATCCCTAACGGCCTTCGCCGTAGGTTTAAACCAATAGTGAAGCCTGTTAGAGGGCGGAGCACGTACGAAATAGAACAAATAGTTACCCTGGACGTAAATCCAGTTCTATGAGTACGTGTGTAGCCCTCTAACTGCCTGCCCAGCTGGCCCCCGGATGTGAGATGCTGAGTTTCAAAGGGAGACGAGCACTGACAGCGGCAGGGCTTTATAGGGGATGAGTACGCTACCCGCTCCTACGGAGCAGGTGAGTTCAATTTTCTTTTCAGGCGCCGAGGTGGAGCCACGGAGGGGTAAACCAATAGCGAAGCCCGTTAGAGGGCTACGCACGTACTCATAGAACTGGAGTTACATCCAGGGTAACTATTTGTTCTCCGGGTAGAACAACCCGTTTCCTACAACTGGTGTGCAACGGTACACAACCGCGTCTGAGGTGTGTTATCCTCTGTTTGGTGGGTGTACCAGGGGTGTCAACTAATCAGCTGCAACATGCATGTAAACCGCGCGATCTTTAAACGACAGTGCCCCAATGAACACAACGACGGCAGTGTGTAAATGCATCTCTTAGAGCTTTGTATTCCCCACGGTTGATGACATTAAACGACATGTTTGTGGTAAGTAGAAGTTTAAAAAGTTCAAAAATCAAACACGAATTTGAACCTATTTCATCACGCTCCGATAATTCTTCCAAGAGATCGCACAGTATGGCCCTCTCAGTTGCCACAGTTACAAGGTTTGCGTGACACAACGGGGCGTTCAGCGCACTATTTTAGTGACCAACATGTAGTAAAACCACACATTTCGGTTACAGGACTTATTTTAAGGACAGCTCGCAAATATTGGTAATTTAACGTTAGCTTAATTGACGTTAACAGTTAATTGTTATGCCAGGTAAGCTCATACTATGTCGGACTGCTTAATGTGGCATTTGCTGGTTACGTTACTGGTACTTACCGTAAAATCAACTAAAAACGCCAGTTGACGAAAATAAAACGAACATATATTCAACATGTTATTTAAAAGTCAGTTTGCTCCAACGCTGGATTTCTGTCTTCAATAAACTCTTTCAGCAGGCTATCTGAAATGACTCGCGCTTACCGCCAGTGGTGTCCACCATTGGCGGCAAGCGCGAGTCGTACACACCGATCGCGAGGGCAAACGCCGATCAGCTATAACTGCACCTACGCTATCTAATGAAATTCTAAGATATAGAGGGACACATCATCTGTGGCTTCCATGCCACTGCTGGAGCAATGCTCCAGAGACAGATTAAACATAATTTCAGCTCCAGTAAATCCTTGAACATCTCCATTGGCTTGCAAGGTGGGTATAACTTTGACAGCAGTCATTTACCAAATTGGACAAAGTCAACCATCACCAGTTTCGCTTCCTCTGAATGTGTAGGGGGACAAAAATTTGAAACACCTCTTGAAATACTGTAAGCAAGAACAGTAATTTCAAACCATACAGCCTCAAAAAATGCTCCTACATTTGGCAGTCAACAAAAATTGAACGAATTGGACTTAATGCTGTGAAAAAGTTTTATCCCCCTTACTGATTTTTTTTTTTTTGCGCGCATTTGTCACACTTTAATATTAAAAATTGTTTGATCTCAAACATTTGAAAAAGATAACCTGAGTAAATACAAAACCCAAAACCAGTGAAGTTGGCACGTTATGTAAATCGTAGATAAAAAACAGAATACAATGATTTTCAAATCCTTTTCAACTTGTATTCAATTGAATACACTGCAAAGACAAGATGTTTAATGTTCAAACTGAGAAACTTTATTATTTTTTTGCGAATAATCATTAACTTAGAATTTAAAGGCAGCAACACATTGCAAAAAAGTTGGCACAGGGGCCTTTTTACCACTGTGTTGCATCGCCTTTCCTTTTAATGACACTCAGTAAACGTATGGGATCTGAGGAGACCAATTTTTGAAGCTTTTCAGGTGGAACCCTTTCCCATTCTTGCTTGATGTACAGCTTAAGTTGTTCAACAGTCCGGGGTCTCCGTTGTCTTATTTTACGCTTCATAATGCGCCACACATTTTCAATGGGAGACAGGTCTGGACTACAGGCAGGCCAGTCTAATACCCGCACTCTTTTATACGGAGCCATGCTGTTGTAACACGTGCAGAATGTGGCTTGACATTGTCTTGCTGAAATAAGCAGGGGCGTCCATGAAAAAGACGTTGCTTGGATGGCAACATATGTTGCTCCAAAACCTGTTCCAGTTGTTCCAGTTCTAGTAGAAAATGTTGAAAGTTGGGTTTGGAGTCTGACCATCTCTTTTTATGTATATGGAATTTTCCTAAAAATAAAATTAGTTGCACAAAAAAAAAAATTAATTTTTTTCTTTCATGTTGTCTTTTAAACTAAATTAAAATGTCTTTCTCTTCAAGCTGAATTATTTGTTTGGTTTTCCTTGTAATGTAATTCTGAACATCCACCCAAAATATTCTGGTATCCATACACTGATGAAACAAATGACAAATTGTTTCCTCTTCAACTCCGCAAAAAATACAAGAATATTCAGTACCAATATTAAATCTATGTAATATTTTCTTTGCTGTATATACGTAATGCATAATTTTCAAAGAAACCTCCTTTACTGTAAAGAGATAATTTATCACCGACTAACCAAATTTTCTTCCCGTCAATTTCTCCATGAAGCGAAATCCAAAGAAATTTTTGCTGAAGGCACTGTTACTGTTGGCATAAGATTTCTGATGTATTTATTTGAACATACAGTAATGCCTTTTTCCCTAAGAAAAATACCACTGCTAACTGGATTGATCAATGAAACATCAATTACTGCTCCTGTAAGAAGCTGTAACACAGAACCTTTGTACAGCATCAAAAACAACTGCATACTCTTTTGGTGTAATTGGCAAGCTAAACTTAGTGAGAAATTAATCATATTTTAGTAAATTACCCTCAGCATTTTCAAGTTGTTTCACAAATATAATTCTATTATCAAACCATTTAAAAAACTGATTATTTTTACATGGTAAATATTTGTTATTCCAAATGTAATAATTAGTTGGTGTGAAATTATGTTTGTATTTCAGTTTCCAAGCCAGCAAGGCCTGCTTATGAAAACTGGCAAATTTAACAGGTAATTTATCAATTTTATCATCACATTTAAGCAGAAATTCTATAGCACCTATTAAATTGAATATATATTTTGGAAAAGTATTCTGAATATTGTCTTTTTCCTTAATTAAATTACTTAAACATTTTAATTTAAAAGTATTATTTAAGGTTTCAAAGCTTAAGACCTAAAGACCACCATCTCTTTTAGTGTTACATGAAACATCTTTCTTTAAGTATTGACATCTGTTCCTCCAAATGAAATAAAAACGAATCTTATCCAACTCCTTACATACCACAGTATATATAACAATGACAAAGAGGCATGTACAGATCAGGAAATCCTTTCAGCCTTTGATAATAAGATTCTATCAATCAGTGAGAGATCTATCATCAACCACAAATTGAATTTACTCTTTATTTGTTTCCCTATATGATTGAAGTTTAAGTTACTGCAGAGTTTTTCATTCTTATCAACAATGATACCCAAATATGTAACTGTTTTTAACTGGGATGCCATTAATTTCAGATAGATTACATTCCTTTAATGTTCATAACACAGACTTGTTCAGGTTCATTTTTAAACCAGAAACATTAGAGAATTCTTCAATACAACCAACAGCTTTAATCACCACATGCTTATTAGACAAAAATCATCAGCAAGTTGAGATAGCTTGAATTCTTTTCCTAGACTAATGATGCTTTGAAACAAACCATCTTTTTAATATGTATTGCCATAATTTGTGTTGCTAAGAGAAATAAAAAGGGACTTGCTGGACACCCTTGTCTTATTCCGCGGCAGACATTAAATCTAGGAGTGGTACCATGAGCTGTTTAAACAGAAATATTGCAATCACTGTATAAAGTTTAGACTGCCCTCAGAAATTGATCCCCAAAACGAAAACATTTAAATACCTTGAACATAAATTGGTGAATTACAGTGTCCAATGCTTTGTAAAAATCAATAAATAAAATAAAACTGTCATCTAATATGAGCTCATTGTAATCAACCATATCCAAAATGAGACGTATGTTATAACATATATGCCTTCAAGGCATAAAACCAGATTGTTCTTCATCAACAATATCTTCAAGTCCTAATTTTAGTCTTTTCACAAAAATCATTGCAAATAACTTTGCATCATTATATAACAAGCTAATTGGTCTCCAATTCTCAATACTCAATTTATCCTTTTTTGGCTTTGGGATCAATTTAATAAGGCCTTGTCAAAGAGTTGGTGGAAATTATCCTTTTTCTATGGCTTCTTCAAATACAGCAACCAGAAATGGGGTTAATGGCTTTGTAAAGATTTTATAAAATTCCCCAATCAATCGATTATTCCCAGGAGATTTGTTATTTTTAAGGGAGCTAATACATTGTTGTACCTCAGTGAAAGTAATTTTTGGTCACACATAGATTTAAAACTATCATCAATACTTTTAATGTCCTTTGCCTTATTTTTGAGAAAGAAATCCATATCATCTACATTTTCATTATCAGTAGTGTATACATTTTGGTAGAAATTAGTCACATACCGAGAAATGTCTTCACAGATGTGATCATTAATCTTAAGTTTTGAAAGGGAGGTTAACACAAAATTCCTTTTTTCCAAATTAAAAAAGTATTTGGTGAATGTTTCCCCTTGTTCTAACTACTTCCTTCTAGACTGAACAAAGGCACCTTTGGCTTTTTCTTCATATATTTCATCCAATACTTGTTGTAAAGATGAGAGTTCTTCCATTCTTCTCCAGGTAACATTAGTCTGTGAGATAATCTTATTATTTTTGTTATTATTTGAGATTATTTTTCTCAATTTGCTTCAGCAATTCTTTTTCCTAAGGATATAGCAACATTTCTAATGTCATATTTCAACAATTCCCAGCATTTACCAAAGTTATTCAGTAAATTTGCTTGCCTCCAGTATTTTTCAATAATGTTTAGGGTTTCATTTTTAAATTGTGTATTTTGCAATAATGTTTGATTTAATTTCCAATCATCTCTACTGGTGTTATACCTAATTGAAACTATATTAACCCTAATTGTAACAGCCCAATGATCTGTAAAGACTGATGGCTCTATTAGTGCTGAATTTATCTTCTCCTCAATGTCTGAGGAAATCAACCAAAAATCTATTCAAGATTTTTGTGATCTGTTCTTATTACTCCAGGTATATTCTCTTGGCTCTATTAGTGCTTAATCCATCTTCTCCTCAATGTCTGATGAAATCAACCAAAAATCTATTCAAGATTTTTGTGATCTGTTCTTATTACTCCAGGTATATTCTCTTCGATTTGGATTTCAATGTCTCCAGACATCAATAAGATCCATTCTACCATATACGTTACTTAATTCATTTATAACTCTCTTTGCGGGGCCATCTATCAATAGTTTAATCCATAACAGGATTAAAATCTCCTCCCCATAGAACCTTTGCTGAGGGAAATTTTAGTAGAAACTGATAAATTTTGTTTTCAATTGTAGAAAAAATAATTGTATTATTTTGTTTATTATTGGAGGCATAGATATTTATAATGATAAACTGAAAGTGGCCAATATCTACAAGAAGAATTATCCATCTGACCTACCATTTGTATCTGCTGTGTGACAAATATGACCTTTAAATTTTCCCTGTAAAATAGCGACCCCTGCAGACTGTTACTTCCAAAGGAAAACCAAACATTATTTCCCCACTGACACCTCCAAAATGACACGACCGTTTCTGAGGCTCTTGGACAAAATAAAAATCAGCACCTGATTGGATTCTTTGAAATATGTCCTCTGACACAAGCATTTCAACAGAATTGATACTATCGCTCTACTTGATTTTTCTTTGTGCTGCCATTTTGACAATATAATAATTTTTTTGATGTTTATATACCTTTCTCCTGCTCTCAAGGTGCTACCAAAGCCCCACTCAGTACCCTTAAGTGAGGTATTACCCTGTGCTGTTTTTCAGGTGCCATCTGCTGATTCCCAACAACATACTGGAGGACTGATGAAAGGTTTATTAGAATATGGCCTTTGAAGTTAACTGCAATGGAGGGAGACCATCTTAGCAATTAAGCTTTACCCTTGCTTCCCATTTTAATTTGAGCTGTTATAACTGCTCAAAAAAATAAAGGGAACACTTAAACAACACAATATAACTCCAAGTCAATCACACTTCTGTGAAATCAAACTGTCCACTTAGGAAGCGACACTGATTGACAATCAATTTCACATGCTGTTGTGCCAATGGAATAGACAACAGATGGAAATTATAGGCAATTAGCAAGACACCTCCAATAAAGGAGTGGTTCTGCAGGTGGTGACCACAGACCACCTCTCAGTTCCTGTGCTTTCTGGCTGATGTTTTGGTCACTTTTGAATGCTGGCGGTGCTTTCACACTAGTGGTAGCATGAGACAGACTCTACAACCCACACAAGTGGTTCAGGTAGTGCAGCTCATCCAGGATGGCACATCAATGCAAGCTGTGGCAAGAAGGTTTGCTGTGTCTGTCAGCGTAGTGTCCAGAGCATGGAGGCGCTACCAGGAGACAGGCCAGTACATCAGGAGACGTGGAGGAGGCTGTAGGAGGGCAACAACCCAGCAGCAGGACCGCTACCTCCGCCTTTGTGCAAGGAGGAACAGGAGGAGCACTGCCAGAGCCCTGCAAAATGACCTCCAGCAGGCCACAAATGTGCATGTGTCTGCTCAAACGGTCAGAAACCGACTCCATGAGGATGGTATGAGGGCCCGACGTCCACAGGTGGGGGTTATGCTTACAGCCCAACATCGTGCAGGACTCTCGGCATTTGCCAGAGAACACCAAGATTGGCAAATTTGCCACTGGCGCCCTGTGCTCTTCACAGATGAAAGCAGGTTCACACTGAGCAAATGTGACAGAGGTGACAGTCTGGAGACGCCGTGGAGAACTTTCTGCTGCCTGCATCGTCCTCCAGCATGACCGCTTTGGCAGTGGGTCAGTCATGGTGTGGGGTGGCATTTCTTTGGAGGGCCACACAGCCCTCCATGCGCTCGCCAGAGGTTGCCTGACTGCCATTAGGTACCGAGATGAGATCCTCAGACCCCTTGTGAGACCATATGCTGATGCGTTTGGCCATGGGTTCCTCCTAATGCAAGACAATGCTAGACCTCATGTGCCTGGATTGTGTCAGCAGTTCCTGCAAGACGAAAGCATTGATGCCATGGACTGGCCCGCCCGTTCCCCAGACCTGAATCCAATTGAGCACATCTGGGACATCCTGTCTTGCTCCATCCACCAATGCCACATTGCACCACAGACTGTCCAGGAGGTGGTGGATGCTTTAGTCCAGGTCTGGGAGGAGATCCCTCAGGAGACCATCCGCCAACTCATCAGGAGCATGCCTAGGTGTTGTAGGGAGGTCATACAGGCTTGTAGAGGCCACACACACTACTGAGCCTCATTTTGACTTGTTTTAAGGACATTGCATCGAAGTTGGATCAGCCTGTAGTGTGTGTGGTTTTTTTTTTTTTTTTTTTTTCCACTTTAATTTTGAGTGACTCCAAATCCAAACCTCCATGGGTTAAATGATTTCCATTGATAAGTCACACAAAAATCATGTCAGCACATTCAACTATGTAAAGAAAAAAGTAATAAGAATATTTCATTCAAATCTAGGATGTGTTTAGTGTTCCCTTTATTTTTTTTGAGCAGAGTGTTTAGTGAGTTACTAGCAGAGACCTGAAACTTGGCCTAATTCTTCATGACATGTACCTCTTATCCAGTAGAAAGAGCCCGCCTGCCTGCTTTCCACCACTGCAGACACTTAAGGTAGAAAATGTGCCAGGGTCTGATGAAAAACCAGCACTTCAGTGTCCTTCAGTCTCCAAAGACTCTTTGCTGCTCTGTATTCCTGTTCTACACTCAATCCATTTGTATTCTTGAGCCCCACATGATAAATTGAGTAAACTCTGTACCTTTGCAATAAAACGCACTGGGATCCCTGCTTTTATAAACCAGAGGAGAGGACATCTGCATAGTTTTCAATTGTTATAAATGTAAATAAACATTAGTGTTGTAAATGGTTTGGTGTTGGCTATTATATGCAAAATGTAGTCAATCACCTGAAGGAAGGTGGCTGTGGTATGACAGAAGGTGGCCTCTTTATGATCTAATTAGAGACACTACTTTGCTTTATGTCTTCATGATTTTTTACAAAGTTTTGTTGTTGGGGGTTTTTTTTTCTTTCTTCTTTCTGCAGTGGAAAATTGTTTTTATTTTGTTTTCTTGGGATTTATGTATCTGTTAAGGGTGGACCCCAGGCAGAGTAGTTGCTGCCCTGGGTAATGGCTTATGGGGACCCTAATAAACTAAACCGAACTCCAGTTTTGTGTTACTCGTCTCTTTCCTTGGTTTACAAGGGAGTTTTTCATTACCAGGGCCTCCTGTAACCTAAGTTACTACTTTAACCATGAAGTTCATGTGAGCAACGAAAACCTCCAAGATCTGTAACTGCTTGGCATGGGGCAATCTGAAGATGATCATTTACTCAAGAAAGATATTGTGCATTTTGCATCCAAATTACAGAATTTAAATGGCCCTCCTATGGAGACAATGATGTAGAACTAACGCATACTGCAGATGGGAGGGGAACATGACTGCATGCCTTGTGTATTTCAACTAGCAGAAATAATCAATGACCACCTTTTATCCTCTTACATCTGTTTTTGTCGGATGCTGAATATTATGGGATTGCATGTATAACTCAAGAATGATATGACATTTGCCTGCCCGTGCCAATTATTTGTTCATCTCGATGATACTGCCAAGATTTTTGGTTATCCGCTTACTCAATATCCCTCCAATAAACATTTGTGCCCCATCTACCCTGCACTATGGCCCCTCTCAGTTAAATGGACAGACATTTATGAGAGTAGAATATCACAAGTCAATGACTTCACATCAGGATCTGCCTCTTTCTAAAATCAAGCTTTAAAGAATAAAGGGCCAAACATAGTAAGTGCAGTGAGAAGGCAAAAGAAAAACAAAAATGGAATTTGAATAAGATGCAGACTGATGCATCACTGTCTCAGCCAAGCAACATAATGTCAGCATGGATGAATCAACCAGAAAGTGTTTTACGTCTTTAAAAGACTTGACAGTTACACTGGGTGGTTAAGGAAGGCAGAGAATTATTAATTGACAACTGAATATTTGAAGACAGGATGCGAGTGGGAAATCATACGCCAACAACATTGTGAGACGACGCTGAAAATGACATGCTGTCCAGCTTCATGAGTTTTATTCCAGTGGACACATCACCATAATGACACTGAGTTTCAAAGAGAATGAAATTGTCTTCATAAAAAAGCACTGACAGGAGAAGCATCCTGCCTGATTATGAGAGTCGTTATTATACGTCACCATTGAGGTTATTCTAGAATAAACTTGGAAGATGTACAAAGTGATGTAGAGCAAAGCTGTATGTAACACATGGGAATATTTGCCAGGGGTACATATGAATTGAATAATAATGCACACAACTGAAGAAAATAAACCATAAAAAGAAGGACGTGGATGTTCACTCATGCATACTTCAGTCAATTCTTTAATAGGTTTAATTTACTAATATCAAGCGTAAATCTCTTCCTTCATTCTCAACGTATTTTCCTACACAATGGAAAATATACGGCGGGTAAACAGGTATAAGAACTAACAAAAATCTATGAATTAAGTACTGCACTACATTTGTTCTTCCATTAGGTGGCGCTATCAGCAGCACTTATCACCTGTCACAAACACAAATCCTCTCTTGCCCTGTGCCGTTCTCTTTGTTCGCTTATAACCTCTGCAGCCGAGCGCAGCACCTCTCCAGGGTCTGCCGAGATGCGCAGATTTTTGGTTGCACCTTCGTGACATATTTCCTGTCGAAGGTCACGCAGCCGGGGTGCTCGAAAGATTTTCTGCAAGATCCTGCAGCCATCGCGGGGTTTGAAGGGCTTATCGCGCAACTTCGGCAAGATTCTCGCGTAATTCTTCGGGAATCTCGCGAAGCCGGCTTGCTTGCAGACGCGCTCGAAGACACCCGTAGACAGGGAGCCCAGGGGGGTCAGCATCGCTGGAAAGTTACCAATTCTAATCCCGATCAGTGTTGGACTGGGTCCCAATAGAAGGATTTGGACTTCTGCAGGGCTCCAGCCGGTGGGTGTAGTAATGAGGGGTAAAATGTGACACACCTAACCCAGCTAGATCAGCTCATTGAGTTACAGGATGAAACCTGGTGTAAAATGTTTAGCAAACCCCTCCTGTTTCAGGAATGGCCACTGCCAGAAATTTTCTGCGGTGGGGTACCCCTGACAGGGGCCCCCAAATGGGCCACACCCAAAATTGAGCTGGATCAGCTCAGTGAGTTACAGGGTAAACCCTGGTGCAGCCCTCCGCCCAGAAACACTCTGTGGCACGATGTGCTTTGTTCCTACATCCTAAATAGACTGTCAGTGATAACACAAGCTAATTCTTTGGAAATGTTAGCAAAGCTGTGGATTTAGGCTTGTGCTTGGATCTTTTGTACACACTGACATTGTTTCATAAGCGATACCTGATGATGTAAATGTTTTAAGATACATGTAAAGTATGTATTAAGTACAATTATAAATGCAAATATTGTATCCTAGAAGCAATGATATAAACACGAACTTGGCTAAAGTATTTTAATTATGAACCAGTATATCCATGGAATACAGTGGGCAATTGTTCTTTACCATTACTGATGCTCATGGTCAGTGTACTAGGACAAGGCATCTTTGCTTCAACAGGCCAAACACCTGGTTCAGCTCAAAACATACATGTTTATGTATGGGATTAGAAAATAGGAAATACTGCAGGGTTTGAAACATTTTTTGGAACCTGGTTGCCTGCTTTCTTTTCAGTTTTCTCATTTTTCTTTGCCCAATCTATGCTTTTAGGTGCCCAAGTTTTTTAATAAAATTTCATCAATAGAAAATGGCGGTTTGTCTTTTATTTCATGGCCAAAGCATTTCCCGCGTCCCACAGTGCATTAATTAACCTCTTGAGACCCTGCGTTCTCATATGAGGACATTAAATTTTGGGTTTGCACCACATCATACTTAATTCTAACCCACTTAGACCTGTTGCCCTCATAAGTAGACACTTTTTGCTGCCATCTGGTGGTTAAAAAAGCAAAATTCACCAATCAGTGTTGAAACAAGATGGCTGCCATGTCTACTGAAATGTTCTTTGGCCGAGACCTATATAGAAGTGCAAAAGGTGCAATCCTGCCTCAAATTTTATGGTTGAAATGAGATTATTTATGTTTATTAAAGCTTGTAGTTTGATATGGCATACAAATTCAAAAAGCTTTAGCAACAGTAACAAGTTAGGACGCTGGTAAGTAGAATGTACTTGTTTGAGGACATTGGGACTTTGTTCATGCAAAGTGAAAGTGTAAAAGTAAGGAAAGCTTGAGAAGATTTGAAAAGAAACCAACTGTTTACAAGAGTATAAAGACTTTTTCCATGTACAAATTAATCCATATTGTTTTAATTTTTGTATGATACATTTCTTGGGCATGTTCCTCTGTCAAGAGCAGAACAGTTACGGACTGCAGTAATAGGAGAGAACTCTGAGGTGGAAAATTTGTCTGATTGTGATGATGCTGATCCTGGTGGAAATGATGAGGATTATACTCCATGTGAAAAATCAGAATCTGATCAGTGGAGCAGTGATGATAATGACAATGAACCTCAGCTCTATTTACATGCAAGTAAAGATAATGACAGTCACCAGGTTCATCAATTCAGAGGAGGACTGCATAAACGTCAATGTAGTAGAAGTTTTTGCACTCCCAATGAGCCAACAAGAACTTCGAAAAGATGCATGAGAACACTGCAAGTCTGCTGTATTTACTCCAGACTTAGTTCAGTTTGAGGCTGAAGATGAAAGTCTGCTAGACCAACATGGTCAGCAGCCACTGCACTGTGTGGGGCAGTGCGATGACGCAGACCAGGAGCCTGTCCATTTTGAAAGAATGTGCGACTAAAGTCCAAACTATTCGGCATGAAGAATATGTGCTGGCTTCAGTTGGTGGCCTAGAGCTGGACTTAGTATATTTGCACCTTGGTGCATTTCAGAGTTCACAAGTTATATACTGTGTTACGCACTGGTGACTTTATTGCATAATGGGGGCCGCCAAGCCAATGTTGACATGGAGATTAAAAAAAAAATTTTGAAGTATGCATTATGATTGGTCATTTTAAGTGGAAAACTCATTGTAATATATTGCTAAACTGTAAAAATGTAAATAATTATGTATATATGTATTATATATTGAAATAAATACACTGAAACTAATTAATACTATTGTTGTCATTCCGTGACAATTTGCCTCTTGTAATTCTGTGACATTGACTTTTTGAAATTTCTTGCCCATAAAGCAGGGTTAAAGTCAATATTTGTTTCTATAACATACAGTATTAACAAAAAACACCTTAAATATGAACATATTGAAGTTGCATCACTTTCTGGATAGTTAAACACAACATTAAAAAAACCACGTCAATTTTGTGTAATTCCGTGACAGAGTAGTTTTTGCTTGTTTCTTCGATGAAAATTTCTCAAAAAATATATTTTCACTTAATATTATTAAAGAACAAGTTAATACCTTCAACATGACATATGATACTTGATTTTATCTTATTTAGTTGTAGAGTTACAACCCAAAATGTAATGGGACTGTAATTCCATGACAGCTTGGCAGCCCCCTAATGCAGTAAAATAAACCCATTGTCCCCATATGAGGACATCATTTTTTTCAAAAACTACTTCCTGTTCAAAGACAATATTTAGTTTTTATACTTACAAGGTCCAACTAATCCCAAACAGCTGGGAGAAATCAAAAATGCAAAAATATTCAAAGCTCGGGTCTCAGGAGGTTAAAGGACAAAAAGGTAAGTGGTGAGTGGAAGAGATTCTGACAGTCAAATACTTTCAGGGCACACCTCCAGCCATCCAGCTCACTGGTCTACAAACACACGGACTGCATTTTTCATCATTGTTTGCATCTGTGTTTAATTGCCACTGAGTGGTAGCAGTGTGTATTTAAGTCCACGCCTCACATTTCCGATTGCGAGATCTCGTATATTACCTCCTGTTTGGTATCGCGACTGTCGGAGCTGAACTCACTGCTTTCCCGTATATATTCTAAACTCTTCAATCATAGTGCTGTATATGCCTGTATTTAGAGAAATCTGGTTTCCTTTTTGGTTTCCTGTTTGAAATAAATTGTAACTGCAGCTTTAGCCCAGACTCTGTATTACTTATAGTGTTAATTAAGGAACCTTGTTGGGTGTTCAAGCCCGTAGGTAAGAAACACTCCAACCAGTACCCCTGACCAAGGAACTGGCTTTAGAACTGGAGTTGGTCCCTGGGCGCTGCTTTGTGGCTGCCCACTGCTCCTAACTATAGCATGGGTCAAATGCAGAGGACAAATTACCCCACGGGGTTCAATAAAGTATTTATTACATAAGCCAGCAAGGCAACAAAATCGAAATTGAAGCACAGTGAATAGCATTACATTTCCATGTATTCAAATTTGAGTGTAAAATAAGTTTTGACCTCTGATTGGTCGCAAGCAGTTGTGAGCCATGTTTGGCTCCATGGATTGGATGATTCAAATCCCAAATGGTCGAGGACCCCCCCCTCTTCTCCCCTGTGGACTAGCGGAAAATCCTCAAAGGTGCAACTGCTAGCAGTCATTAACATATACATGTGAGGTGGCCTAATACACAAATCTGTCTGTCTCTCCACTATATCCAGAAGATCTGCTTCCCCACAGTTTCTCCTCTTTGGCACAACATGAGCTTCACGGTGAAGCCAATTTGGCAGTTAAGATTTGTGTGGTCATTGTTCAAGGTGGGGGTGACAACCTGTAAAACTTGAGGAAAAATTCCCCCACGCTCCCCCTAATGGGCAGACTAGAAACACTCCGAGAACATGACTTGTAAGGGAAAGCCCATCTGCTGCTGGCTGGCTAAATAGAGAAAAAAATAAAATAAAATAAAAATGGACAGACATTGGTGCATCACACGTAACAGTGCACCAACAACAGCCAGTTCTGTTAGTATGGCTGGCTGTTTTTTACTAGTTACTGTTATGACTTTAAAAAATCACAACAAAGAAAACTGGCAATGACAACTAAATCGAATTTTTTCTTCACAAAAAAACTTCTACAAACAAAAATCCACTATTTTATTCTATAACAACACTAATGCCTCTAATTAACTCTGTTGCCAAAACAAAATCTCTGCTTCTGCTCTACTGTACTCTCTCCTTTCTTACCGAAATCACAGCATTTATATAGTCTAGCAACATTCTGGAAAGATCTACTGGATTCCTGGGAAATCCCGCCCCCTCCAGGCAGGAAGGTGCCAGAAGCTTCTAGAAAGCACTAGTCCTTTACATAGAAGTGAGATATTACATCAGATTATGTTTTACGGACACACCACCAGAGGGGGCCAAATGAACAAAATAAATATAGCTGACGAGCAAGGCAGCAAAACAGCTTGTAACAAATCTTCATATATAAATGAAATATAATGCTGTACAAAAAATACTCATACATAATATTGTATGTAAACATTCTTGTCCATGGCACAAGTACTTCTGAATTCTACAACAGCGAGCATTATGATGCGTGGCATTGTTGTGGTGGTGAAGGGTTGCATCAAGGCTTGGTGGGTTGCGTTGTTGAGTGATCTTCTGGCACAGGAGGCTGCATCGTGGTCAGGAAGTTAGTTGTCCTGCCTACAGCAGCGTGGTCTGATGCAGGTGTCCTCAGCAGTGTGGTCTGATGCAGGTGTCCTCAGCAATGTGGTCTGTGCAGGTGTCCTCAGCAGTGGGGTCTGTGCAGGTGTCCTCTCCGGCATGAGATTGAGAAGAGAATACGACGTGAGGGGACTGTTCAAGTGCGCCTGACCTGATTCACTGCACCTTGGATCCATATTATGACTACTGTTGGAGCCCTGTCATGGTGAACGAGTTGTACAATTTCCTTCCTAGGTTTACCTAGACCGCCCAGGAATCCGTGATTCCGCGATCACGGAATTTACCGCAGATTTCAAAGCTCTCCGCGGTAATCGGAGAGTGGTTTTAATCAGCAGTTTATTTATTGACCGTGTGTGCTTGGGGGACATTCACTCTGCAATGAAACCGGCAGTTCTGACGTCCGAGCTCACAACTCATTTCAACGATTATAAGGAACAAGTACAACTCACTAACTCAGTGATATCTGAATTCTGAAATATACCTTATTCTAACAGAGTAGACATTCCACTTTCAGGGAAGATAAACTATATATTTCCTCCCTGGATTCAACAGAACCGTGCAATGAGCATACCAGGGGGTCCATCCAAATGCATGGGCAGTTCACGCTTTAAACAGGAAAAAAAACTCGGCATTCGACTTTGTAGAATACGGTATTCATTCCAAAACGAAAAGCAAAAGTAAAAAGCGAAAGGAGCCAAACCTTTTTCATGAATCCCTCCTCCGGAGACAGATGCATCCAGTAGAAGGAACCATCCAGCCCTGTTCCATTCAAATTAATTCCCATTGACCATGTCCTTACCTTATTTAAATCCTGTAAATGTAACTGAGCACTTCAAGGCCAGTTTAGCGAGTTTTTTTTTTTTCCGCTCTAAATCGTGTCTAATTCAGCCACGTAATGGGCGCAACGTAGACAGGATGCAACCGAGCCTGCTGATACGCATGGGCTTGTACAGTTGCAATCAAAATTATTCAACCCCATGCGCAAATTGGGTTTAATAGCAAAATTTACAAACTTTCAGCTGTTTGTGATAAACCAATTAAAAAAGAACATTTTAAATAGCTCAACACAACTAATATTACAAGTGGTTTTTCCAAATTTAACACAAAGTGCCATTTTTAATGACTACTGCAGTCTGAAAATTATTCAACCCCCTGAATAAAATCCCTGATAAGAGCATTATTTGCAAATCCGGTGTTGTCTAAAGCACACCTAATGCAGCTAATCAAGAGCTTAATTAGTTGCATCAGGTTTCCTTGAGATAGAACACACCAAATACTTGCACTCGCTAGGGGTTTGTTGACAGTGACATTTGATTGCATATTATACATATGGGCGTCAAAAGAATTGTCCAAAAAGCTAATAGAGGAGATCACTGCCTGGCACAAATGAGGAAAAGGATATAAAAAGGTAGCGCAGGCACTGAATGTTTGTAGAGATACAGTTAGAAGCATAGTTTGCAAGTTATGAATTAAAGAGAGAGTGGCTAGAGTACCAGGATGTGGCAGAAAGAGGAGGCTATCACCGGCTGTCACCAGATTCCTGAGGAGACGGGTGGTCAAAAACCCTCTAGTGACGACAGGAGACCCGCAACAAGACTTAGAGGCAGGAGGCACTGAGGTTTCAGTTTGCACAGTAGGGCGCATACTAAACATTGAAGGTCTCCAAGACACACACCACAACAGATCCAAAAGTACAAGCTCCAATATACTCAAAACCATATAAATAAGCCACAGAAGTTTGGGTATATTGTTCTATGGAGTGATGAAATGAAACTAGAATATTTCGGACTTATGAATCAGTGGTATGTCTGCAGGTGGAATAAAGAAACATATGCTGAAAAGTACACCCTGCCTGCAGTGAAGAATTGTGGGGGCTTTTTGATGCTCTGCAGCTGCCTAGCTTCCTCTGGCACTGGAAACCAGCAAAGTGTCGAGGACAAGATGGATTCAGTCAAGTACTGGGATATACAAGGAGAAAATGTCATGCTGTCTATACGGAAGCTGACACTTGGGCAACATTGGACCTTCCAAAAGCACAATGATCCGAAGCATAACTCATCATCCACCAAGGCTTGGTGTCAGAAGAAGTCTAGGAAGATTCTAGAGTGCCCATCACATTCACCTCACTTGAACCCCATAAAAATCTCTGGTAGGACTTGAAGAACACAGTTGCAGTACGCAAACCCTAGAATATTAGTGAACTGGAGGCCATTGTCCATGAGGACAGGGCTAAGATTCCTTGGGAATGCTGCCTAAAGCTGACATCTGCCTGACATCACATTTCCAGCAGGTCATAGCGGCAAAAGGGTGCTCCACTAAGTATTAAAGATGCTTGTCATGAAGGGGTTGAATAATTTTAAGCCTGCAGTAGTCATTAAAAGTGCCATTTTGTGTTGAATTTGGAGAAGCCACTTGTAATATTTGTTGTGTTGAGCCATTTTAATTGTTCTCGTTTGATTTGTTAATTGTAAACAGCTGAAAGTTTGTAAATTTTGTCAGTAAACCTAATTTGCAATGGGGGTTGAATAATTTTGATTGCAACTGTATGCTCTGTGTTTGTCCAATCAATGTGTTTCGCTCACTGTATAATGTATAAACACTCGGGAATTGATATAAGAAATGAGCCAATCAATTCATTGTTACCGGAGAAATTTCAGGACAGCATTAAGTGTAATTGTGCAGTTACGAAGAAGAGCTTGAGTGTATATTCGAGTGATTGGCTATCAACACCAGTACTCAGGAGGATATAAGGAAGTGCTGCATTTGTCGATGAAGGAATCTACACGTAAATCCACGGTAGAACGACGCATTTTTTTTGAAAGAGATTACTGTAATTGACAGTAGAATGTGAGAGAATCAATACCATGTAGAATTTTTTGATTCAGAAAACTGAGTTTTCTGAACCATTAATTGGAATACCGTTGGCTCACTGTAGCTAAAGTGGTTGCTACACAGGACAACGATTTTTTCTGTCGCAACAGATCATTTTTTTAGACTGCTGGATCAATACTATGGGCAAGGATATTGACCAATTTGCACATCAGGCTTAGCTGAGGAGTTTAATTCATACAACTCCTGGAAAACAGGGATTGGAGGGAACTTCTCCATACTCTCAATCGTGTTTCAGCTCTACCTGCCTGTGAATATTCAAAAACTCATCCGGGGGTGCCATCTGGTGGTCGAGTACTGTAACTACGTCCTTAAATTAGCAGTTCTATAGACGCGAGCGTCTACATCTGCAGAAAGGGGTTAAGTTCTGTGCCTGGCCTAGCCATGTTGATTGATTTTCGTGTTAAGTGACCACTGCCTGTTTTCTGATCATTCTTAGTATTGTGCATTGTGTTTTGATATTTTAGAAATCCTGGTTTATTATTTTTCATTGTCTTTGCCATGTTCCTAGATCCCTTGCCATGCTTATTTTCTGCCATCCCTTGCTTTGCACTTCGTTTACCCAGTCTTGTCTCATGTAGGTCTTTGCTCACGGTCCCTTGTCTTGCGTGCCATTCATACGGGTGATTTATTCGTTTCTGGGTTTCAACCTTCTTTCATTATCTCGTGTTCTTCCTTCCTCTCTCTTTTGCTATCTACTAACACATACAAACAGTTTGTTGTTTTCGCTTAATTACTAACCCACATTAACATTGTATATCTTTACTAACTTACTAACATGCACTCGGGATTGTAAAGCTGCACATACTAATTGACTAACGATCTCTCAGCAGTCGCCCAATTCTAGTCTCTGCCTCCTTGCCTATCCCTAATTATCTCTGCTACAAATTTCTGGGGATTTCCACCAATACTTTGTGCTTTC
The DNA here is from genome assembly GCA_029721435.1 of Gymnothorax reevesii. Taxonomy (NCBI): domain Eukaryota; kingdom Metazoa; phylum Chordata; class Actinopteri; order Anguilliformes; family Muraenidae; genus Gymnothorax; species Gymnothorax reevesii. The sequence continues at coordinate 12,885,500 of CM056577.1, read as the reverse complement.
CTTTCTTTAATCTATACACTTTAGTACTCCTTAACCGGAGCTGTTGTTCTGTACATAGGTTTTTCTTGTGAATCCTGTCTGCGTTTTGGCTTTTGCCATATTCATGTAATTAGATAATTCCTCATGTGTCACTCCTGATTATTGTATCATTGATCTCACCTGTTTCTCCCTGGTCATGTGTTCGCCCCGAATGTGAATTTGAGATGTCTGTTTATGCTCTTCCTTTGTCAGATCGTTCTTCCTAGTTTCCTGTGCCACGTTTGTTTTCCGCCTTGATTCTTAGTGATTTATCTTTCTGACTGGACCGCCTGACTACGAGCTTTGCCTATTCCCTGTACTGTACCGCATTCTTGTTTATCGACCTCTTTTTGCCTGACTATGATTTTTGTGATTGGTGCCCTGTGTATGACTCTGGATTTCGCCCATTGGACTCTGATTTTGGATTGCTGACTTTGTACTGTTGCCAGCTCTATTGGGGGGTTTCCCCCTTCAGAAATAAAGCCTCCTTTTTGCATTCATCTGGTTTCGCTATTAGTTCATTTCGTAAATCACAACAGCACTTATATTTTTTAAGAAATTTTAGGTTCATAATATGTTTTGTAAAAAGATAGTTCATTAAATGTGAACATTTTCAGAATGTACTTGTACTTCTTTGTGCGAAAAAAGGGAAATATTCGGAGTTGTCATAATTTATAGGTTATTACGCTTTGATTTTACTGGTCCGGCCCACTTGAGATCAAATTGGGCTGTATGTGGTCCCTGAACTAAAATGAGTTTGACACCTCTGGTCTATGGTACGCAGTAACGTTTACAATATCCAGAGGTCACAGTGAATAGTTTACACTTTGTTTGAATCTTTACTTTGGCACTTGTTCTGTTACCAAGCCTCGTTCACTCATAGTTTGGTGAAATGTTTCGCACTTTATAAGTTAGGCAAATAAATCTGCTCAAGATGGACAAAATGAATATTGATGTTGATTATTTTGTAACCACAATGTTTCACAGTGTTTTGGTATTGCAAATCATTTCATAAGAGAATTCTTGCTTCATTATTACATATATTTGCTTTATAACTGGTCATTTTAAGTTTTTTTAATGCCTGTGGAAAATCAACTTTCAAGCCGCGGAATCAAGAATTGCTCTCCGCAGAATCAGGAATGTTCTCCGTGGAATCAACACTTTTTGTCCGCAGATTCCAGGGGGGACTATTTACCATAGATTAATTGTACAAGAATGAATTTCACACTTGATTAGTGAGACAAGTACACCTAATCCCAGTACCGATTCTTTTCAAATTTTGCGGGGACGTGTATTATGGTAAGTTCACGACACCTATTGATTTTGGGTACTCTGGGACCATCTGGGCCCAACTGGGGGGCCTTCGGGGGATACATGTACTCGGTTGCCAAGTGCTCTAGTTAGAAAGATGCATTCAACCACAATTTTACCCAGATAATTGGGTAACCAATCAAGAATGCATGCACATGATTAATGAAGGCTGGGGGTGTCCCAGGCAGCATATTTTGAGTCAGCCTTCACTAGTTTTGGTGGTGTCTCTTATACTTTTTCATTATAAAAGGCCAAAAAAAAACCCCAAAATTGTCTAATTTGACATTTTAAAGCCAGTAACTCCTACAAAGACGCATTGTATAATTTCAATCATAGGACGATTATTGTAGAGTTTCATCTGCTGATCATTTTGAGGTAACGGTTTTTTCCTTAGCTGCATTAGTTCCAGAGATATAGCTGAAAATAGGTGGTTTTACCCCAATGTTCAATTTTTAGTGACAGCGGCCCAGTTATTCAGACAGCAGGTATAATCGACGCAAATTTAAAGCAGACGTCCTAAAGAAGCTTGAGGCTAATTTTAGTCTGGATCTGTTGAGTAGTTTCAGAGGAGAAGATTTTTGTAAAATGTTAACGACAGACGACGACGAGAGATGACAGATGACGACAAGACGCCAAGTGACGGCATTAGCTCACGTGGACCTTCTGGTTCAGGTGAGCTAAAAAAAAAAAAGTTGACTAAAATGATAGAAAAAAATAAATAAATCCCTGAGAGTACAGCTGCACCTGACCGGGACTCATCTCCAATGCCTCCGGATCGCAGGCACTTTGTCCTGGGGTTTCATGAGTCGTTGCTGCACTGCATGTCCGGCATCAGGATTCTAAGAGAAAAAATGAAGCACAGAAATCAGCCACATGATCAGACCAGAGAGGCAGCAGTCTTAATTCTAGGATTTCCCGAGGGCACAGTGTTCGGGTATGAAAAAGGGCACAGCAGTGGCGTCGAGCGAGGGGTTGTCCTGAAAGGGAGCCCACAGGTCGTAACACGCAAGCTACAGCCAGCCAGGAAAGGGCAGTTCATTTGTAGAGGTAACTTGAGACGCCTTCATTCCTAACACCTGTCACTTTCCTTGCTCTGTGGATGTAACCCTACCTGCGTTCTGCAGATTTCAAATGACTTAAAAAAAGCTTTTAATTCTTTCATATTGACAAATTACAATAACAAGAGAAATACAACTCCGCTCTGAAAGCCAAACAAATAATTTCCAAAAAGCATCAAATTTACCCCGAACAATCCCCCCCATGAGAGGTCAGCTTTATTTATTATATAGAAAAAAAAAGGATGAACCTAATCAAGGGGGGTGAAACAAAAACAAACAACAACAGAAAACAATCCCCGAACTGTAGGTTACCCCAAACAATCCCAATGAAATACAGAACACTCGTTTCCCAGTGAAATTTCAGTAATCTACTGGTCTACCTGAAATACAGCTGTCATCTATACCTTACTGCACTGTCATACAGTAACTGAATTCAACAGTTTAATTAATGTTTTTTCTACTTGTAATTTTAACTGTACGTAGAGTCCTGTGGTCATTTAACTGTGGTTGAACAGTTATAGGGATATTTCAAGATTTTGCCAAATTGGCTTATTGCCATAATTGCCATAGTTACATGAGTAGGAACATTACCTATAGTTATCTGTGGGGGGGGATGCGAGCTGCTCAGCGAACATAACGAAAATGAACGGTACAGGTCCCTCCCTCCTTTAACTCCCTTAAAAACTCATCAAATACGCAATCCAGCAACTCCAAAACGCTCTCTTGAACCGGAACTACATTCCAGACATACCGGCTGGGTGGAATGATTTCAAAAGTGTATGTTCACTGCAACTACTCGCAACATCTGAGGTGCGCACTGCGAACTGTGTTAATCCGCCCGGCGGATGAGTTTTGAAGGGGGTTTTTGAAGGAGGGAGGGACCTGTACCGTTCACTTTCGTTATGTTCGCTGAGCAGCTCGCATCCCCCCCCCCCAATCTCAAAACAACGGGCACAGATAACTAAAAGTAATCCACCGACTCATATGACCATAGGGATTATGGCAATAGGCCAATTTGCCAAAATGTTGAAATATCCCTTTAACATACAAGGAACCTCTGTCAAAAATTGATTGTAAAATTACAGTTAAAATAACTGGCTATGAAGGTGCCAGTTGAAAACAGTGTGTAGCGCATGAGGTTAGAACTTGATCACAGATGTGAAAGGATCCATTCCCATTAAAATCCAGTCAGACAAGGCACTCTCCAACTTGGTCACATTTCACATCACAACATCTGGATGATCAGAGATCATTGTGCGTGTTTCGGGAGAGGCCAGTGGCAAACTTGCGACTCCCTAAACCACATAACAATGGGAGAGGTTCGCATTCTGTGATGCGAATCCACCTAATCTGATCACTGCAGACAATCCCATCTCGTGCCGGTTATCACTGACCCGAACAAGAATATAGCCCCAAAATGTCACCTGACGAGCCTAACTGGCAGACAGGCCTATGAAGCATGATGCAAGGGCAGATTAACCTCGAAATGGGACTAAATCTCTTTTTGCGACAAAATTTTGATTGCATGCCACAGTTGGTTTCGGCAGACTTCTCGCCAAACAATCGCTATTTGCGTTATTAAAATCTCATCATTCAAGTTATCATCCAAGATCAACACTTTTGCTGATTTATTAACCCGACCGGGAAAATTCTGATGTAACGACATTCCTTTTTCACCGATTTTTCCACCTGCGGAAGTCTTCTTTTACGAGTTGGCATGATCATCGGATGATTGTTATGCTAATAACATGAATAATACGGCCGAATTCCGGGAAACAAGAGAAGCGCCACTCCTATGTGCGGCGGAAAATCGAACTAAAATGAATCTGAATGCCTGTGGATGGCGTGACGTTTGTTACCTCTGTGGTGATGCCGTTTCTGCGTGGCTGGTTACGCTTCTTGTTTATTTCATCAAGTGCAGATTTCTCTGCGCGCTGGACCTGCTCCAGCAGCTTTTCCTTCCGGTGAGCAGCCCTACGCTGCTCTGCAGCCCGTCTCTGAAACAACAGAGTATGTATCGTAAGCAATGTGACGTACAGTAACCTCCCAAACACAACTTCATGTGCACCAACAATCTGCTGAAGCTTACGCTTATAGTGCTATCTGGTGATGCACAGCCTCACAATGATGTAAGGTAATAAGCCCAAGATGAGAGCCCATTCAAGCTGACAGTACTGACCTGGGGACAGGTTTAGGTCATGAGTTTCACAGGGGTAGGTATGGAGTCTGACATATGTAGCTCCATCATTTTTGCAAGCATATGTGCCTTACAAAATGACTGTAAAAGTGCTGAAGACTGTATATTGTGACAGGTGAGGAGCTCACCTGTCTCTCCCTCCTGTCCTGTTCCTCCCTCAGTCGTTGTTCTCTGTTCCACTCGTGCTGAACCTCTGACTGTATTAAGCGCAGCTGTTTGCGCTTCTTTACTTTACAGCCCTGCAGTTCCTGCAGCCACACAGAAGGAGGCAGTGAACAAGCGTACAGAGCAAAGTGTGTTACAGCACACACACACACACACACCACAGGATACACACGCACAGGCTGTCATCGCAACACAAACATACACACACATACGGAGACAAACTCACCACAGCGCACACACAAACACCACAGTACACACACATACGTGCGCACGCGCATGGACAGACAGACACACACACACACAACAGAGGGGACACATGCACAGGCTGTCATCACAAAGCATACACACACCACAGAACACACACAAACACACACAACAAAGGCACGCGCACACACACACACGCACACACACACAAACTCTCACTTCAGCGCACGCACAAACACCGCAGTGCTCACACACTCACATGCACACAAACGCACGCACATACACAGACACACACTCGTGCACGCGCACACACACACACAAACACACACACACACGCACACACACACACACACACACACAGTAAAGTGCATTATTTGTCCCAGATCTGATGGCAATTCTTACCAACTCTAATTCTTCATCGTCAAAGTCGATCCCTCTCCACCTTTCAAGAACAGAAAAAGTACAGATTTAGTCACTTTTTATTGATTACTTTTAAACAACTTCAAAAGGGTTGCACTTAGAAATGTGCAACCTATCAAAAAAAAAACAATATACTGTTAGAGGTATGTGCCACGAATTGAATTTGCCATACTGGCAGAGGAAACATTTTAACTTGACTTTGCAGCATGAGTGCAAAACATTTAGCCTTTTAAACATGTCCAGGCATTAAGGAGGGCTGATTGACCCAAGTCTACTTTGAAATCAGCTCAAGCCGGTTGACTGATTTCAACCTTGCCTAATCAATCTCGCACCCAAATTCTTATTACACCTTAAATTCCAAATCTGACAAAATGTGTTAAATGTAAATAAAAACAGTGACCAGTACTTTTCAAATTCCTTTTAGCCTGCATTCAATTGAACAGATGTAAAAAACAAAATGAGTAGTGTGTAGTCGACAACTTCATCATGGATGGACAATAGCTATTTTGAAATGCCTCATAAAGCAACTGCTGGTAAACAGTTTGGGTGTCCATTGTCATATTCTTTTCATTTTCTTTTATAGTCACAAGAACGGTGCCACTATACAACGGCAACATGGACACGCACTGCTCTTGAATCGGTAAAAGAGGATTTACAAATAATTTAACTTTGCTTTTGTCAGCAGTTTACACACTGTCCCAGTTCTTTTGGAACTGAGGTTGTAGATGGTGGTCGTACTTATGAAGCAAGTTCTGTTTAAATTAGGAGAAAAAGTATATCCCGTGATATATTGAGTATCTTACACAAATGTCATATGAAAGTCATGAAACAAGTTGAGTGAATTTTGCATTTGTTGTGAGCTTTAGCAAGCAACAAACCCAAATTTACTCCATGAGTTTAATAACTTTCAAATGACAGATCCAAGAGTATAAGATTATGTTTATCACATAAATTAATTGCATAATTTAAATAGAAAACTATTGTTATTTCCGTAAGCATCCCTTGTTTGTTAGCACTGTGCTAACTCCATCACTCTGCTAACCGTCAGCGCTAACAGCGCTAAGCCAAACTGATTTGACGACGTTACTCTCAGTATTCAGTTTGGCTAAATATTAACAGCGTGACATAATGCAGTGCCCACGGGCTCAGCCAATGAAATCTTCGTAAAAATGACATTTCCCATATCAAAAATATGTAATCGGCTAGGCCTGTGGGAAAAGAACTACAGTTATGTGATAAATATTGTTATAATCTAAAAGTTTGAAATACATACATTTTTGTCCCTCTCATCCAGACTAAGTGACAGCACACATTATTTGTGTGTTGAGGACTAGCATTAGCATAACAAAACAGTATGGTAAATCTTAGAATTACCTTAGCATCAGTATGGAGAGGAATTGGACTGGTATCGCGTGTAAGTATGGTCAGATTTGGGGTTGGCATAACATATAAAGTCAGGATTAGAGTTACCATAGCATGTTAGTATAGACAGATCTGAGGTAAGCATAGCACGTTTGCATGGTCAAAGTTAGTCTCATCAGAATGATGCGGGTTAGTGCAAGCGGGTTGCGTACCGCATTCTTTCTGCTTTCAGGACCGGCCGCAAATACTCCACGTACTGATCCAGCATCTGTTCCCTCAGTTCGGCCAGGGTCATCTCCTGACCCTCCTGCTGCTGCTCCAAAAACTGCCTCATCTTCATTCTCTGGAGCAGACACACAGTGTGTCCCAAAAAAAAGGAAACCAAGAGTAAATCAGCAATTCTAAAACAATTGCTTAACATTCTTTAATTAAAAATAGCATTCGGTATTACATAACTATGTCTTCTATCCAATGATGTCAGATGAGTGGAGGTTGTGCCCACACAACTGAACAACAATGACACTTTTGGAGTAATTCAGCAACCACTTTGCACCAGATTACGTAAAATGATGATCAGTTTCACCATTTCATTGTCAGGGCTATTTGTGCTTTAGGTTGTGTAATGTGTACTGCTTTAAATGTAAACCCTACTAGCTGCATGATAGATGTGCGCAAATCATGCAGCTGACAACGGAACAAGTTCTGACAACTATGCCTGATTAATTTGTTTTTTTTTTTTTGTATGATGTGAAAAAGTACACAGTTGTGTAATAAATATTGCTAATTAGTTTATTGATACTAAGTTTCAACAGAATACTTCTCATTTTATTCAGTTTTCAGGCATCGTTGTCAGAACATCGTTGTGAATCACTGAGCACAGCGGCTCTCACCTCCATCTCTTTGTGATGTCGCTCGGTGATGTCCCTCCCCGACCGCAGATACCACTGGTCTTTTCTGTCCTCCCTCAAGGTGCACTTCACCTGTAGGGGAAACAGACAGTAAATATAATTATGATGCTCTTACAAAATTGCTCTCATGGTACTGTAAGGTCACTAGTAGCCTGGTCAGGCTCATAGTGCTGTAAAGTCATGAACAGCCTGGACAGACAGAGTTAAGGTACACGCAGCCTGGTGAGACTCATAGTGCCGTAACAGCATGATTAGGCTAATGCAAGGTCAGGGTCATAGTACTTTAAGGTTATCAGCAGCATGGTTGGGCTAATGGAACTGTAAGGTCATCAGCAGCGTGGTTAGGATAATAGTGCTGAAAGGTTCGCACCCTGAATGAAGGCCCAGTTATTAGCAGCATAGTCAGGGTCTTAGAGCTGTAACCGGTGTTCTGACAAATTTTGCTACCTTGTCAAAAAATGCTACCTTCATGCAAAGCTATCGTAAAGTTTTTGTTTTCGCCTTGATATTGCAATATGAATCAGTTTACAGTATTCACTTTGTTTGTTAGCTTTTTATAACATACGCATATTTTGTAATGAGTTGGATAAGTCTGTTTGAAGATATATGCCCATTTTCGCCATTATCATCTAATTTCTGCATTTTCAGGAAACCCCAGCGTGTACATGCAAATATATGTACGCTTACAGGTCGAAATGCACCCTGAAAATGAATCTTATCTTAAGTATCTTCAAAAATAATAAAATAAGAGTGAGGAAAGAGCCCGAGATTTTAGATTTGCGCAAGCGCAGAACTGCGAGGTAGCATATTTAGATGGGTAGCAAAATTTGTCAGAACACCGGCTGTAACGTCATTAGCAGCATGGCTCGGCTAATAATGCAATAATGGTTATAAGGCGGCCTGAGCCCTCACAGTATACAGCCTAGGCTTTGAGATGCACCCATTAACTTTCGCTGTGCGTCGCCATTTTGATTACAGACCGAGCGCTCGCCTCCGTACAGAATCAACGCGAGACAGTCGCGCGGGCGCCTGCGGTTCTGAACTCGCCTCTGGTTCTGCTCATTCTGCGGATTCTGCTACAAGGTTATGAGCAGCCTGTCCAGGCGTATAATGCTGGGAGGTCATTTGCGGTTCATAGTACTGCAAGGTGATGAAGAGCCTGAATCTTGCCTTATTGTCAGCAGCGATTTCCTGAGTTTTCTTCTCCTCAATATCCGCCTTATCCTTGCGGAAGTAGTAGTTTCGGAGATGACGATCATGCAGTGGGGTGCAAGTTGGTCTCTTAATGTGCTTGGGTGGGGTCGTCAAGTCGAAAGGGCCCGTTCTCAGGTACATCTGAAAGCAATACAGTTTTTCAGATTGTAGCGAAGAAGAAAAAAACTACAGATAACATCGATGAAGTCATATCTAGCAGGGACGGTAAATGTTTTAATACGAATTAGTTCTTGTATTCATGGATACATATTGTAGGTTAGTTCTTCTGTTCCTTGAGCGGCATTGAATTGATTAATGAAAACGAAACATAGTAAAACTACTCACTTCTGCTAATTCTAACGAAAATATCAATTTGTCGCTGATGATACGGTATGTTATCATGGCTGAATTACATTCTGGCAGTTGGCAACTTCGCTAATGAAAACGGAATACAGAGATGCGTCCTGGCTGCTCACCTGCTCCCCGAGTTTGGAAACGGAGAACACGGATTTCTTCGCCTTCTGCGTCATTTTGCCCTCTCGCGGTCTCACTAGCTTTAGCTTTAGATCAGTAAACAGTTGCGCTTCTTTTGTATAGCTTTGCTTACCAGCTATACCCGCTCTAACTGATAGACGCGCTACTGCTTCTTATATATAATGCGTTTGAATAAACACGTCATAAAGGTTCAATGCAATGACACCGAATTAAGGGTCCTATGACGCTATCAGAAATTCTACCATTCATTCCAGCGAATTACGCATTCTGATTGGTTAACACCAAATATCTATTCCCCGGTAAAGTACCTCGCACTGGGTCTAGAAGACCTCGTCATGATCACGCCCGCAAAATAAGGCTACAGTTTGCGTACAGTCTTACTCGCTAGCGAGCTAGTTTCGCTACCGAGCTGGCGATAGTATAGGTAACGCGCCAATGTATTTAGCTACATAGCCAACTGGAATTGCGAGCTAAAAAGGGCGCAGTTCTCTTTCTATGCGTACACTGTCGTGCTCGTTAGCGAGCTAGTTGGCTTCCTGGCAAAGTGACATCGGACTGTGTCATAGCAAGCACGCCAATATTTTTGTAGAAGTGCTGACGAGTCATGGTAAAATGGAAATAAGCCTACCGTTTTTTTCCCGAGCACTCGGTAGCCTATTTATCGTAGGCTAGATACCTGGAAATTTACATTTGAATGAAATTTCCAGGTATCCATCCTACGATAAATGCCTCGAGTCCAAAAAAGAAAAAAAATTGTAGGTTTATCTCCTAAATGACGCATGGAACAATCAGGAGCCATTTCTGTTTTCCATGCTTGCCCTAGGCCCTGGGCGATTACCGTTATGATGATCATGAGATGAAATTTATGGCGCGCTTATAGGGATAGTCCACCCAAAAACTGTAACTTGTATATCAATTTCTCACCATTAGATGTCTTAAATAGGCAAGGTTGTTTTTCGCCTGGCACAACTTTATGACCACTGGAGAGCTGGATGCAAATGGGGTCACCCAGTCGCAACGGCAAAACTCCACAAAACGTCTGTTGACATTTGCTCAACAGTATGTGAAATTGATTTTCAATCAGTGTTGCTTCCTAAGTGGACAGTTTGATTTCACAGAAGTGTGATTGACTTAGAGTTACATTGTGTTGTTTAAGTGTTCCTTTTATTTTTTTGAGCAGTGTATATACTGACCACAAGACCACAATCCGTTAATGTTTTTGAGTAAGATGAAAAACAAGAATTGGAGATTGTTGAATTGGAGTTTGATTTTAAAGTTTGAGTTTGACTTGGAAATTAAAGGGTACTGACAATGTAATTGCTGATTGCTTATCCTGTGTTTGAGTAAGTGTATATATCACATGTTTATTAGCATATTGTGTTATATGTATATGTAAGGGATAATTAACGAGAAGGTGTGCATTCCACGGTTTTAATGCACGACGCGGAGGCAAATTACCACCCGATGCGAAGCGGAGGGTGGTTGCCTCCGCAAAGTGCATCAAAACCGTGGAATGCTCACCTTCGAGTTGATTATCCCGCTTATACCATGGTCATTTGCTAGCAATATCAACTCACAGCATTCTGAAATTTTTGGTGAAAGTTTTGCATTTGCACTAAAAAAAAAAAAAAAAAAAACGAGCTGACAATCATTAAACAGGCGCCGCGCCTTCTCATACCCAATAGCCTGCTATAGGCCAAGTTAAATTGAACCAGCTATCTTAGTTCATCTTACGTTCATGGAGTAAGAAATTTTTGCGCACGCTTACATCCGTTTACCAGCTGATTTGATAACGGATTCCTGCTGAAATGGAGATTTTTCATAACGCAACATTATGTGCGATTATGCAGACTGTAGCTAACTTGCTACCCACAATTACAATGAACTTATGACGGTTTCCGCAGTCAGGGAGCTGAAATCAGTCTGCTGGCATAGCGCGTCGCTAGCGAACTGTCAGTAGTTGCTGACACATGAAGTTGACACGTTAGCTTCCTTTGTAACCGTACACAATTACAATCGTTTAATAAATAAAGCCTGATTACTTCGCTGCTATAATATTTCCGGCCATTATCTATGAGTACCTATAGTTAACCGCCCCGCAGGATGCAACTTATGTAACGCCGCTAAATTTACTTGAGATAAATGAGCAGCTAGGTTACCGTTGTTAACGTTGCTAGAGTTACAAGTTGACTTGTGAATGAATTTCGAATGGTGAAACGAATGTAGCCGAACTACCTGTGTGGTTCCACGGTTTTAATGCATACATGCCAGCAAAAAAGTATTCATCCAGACCATGGTATATATATATATATATATATATATATATATATATATATATATATATATATATATATATATATATATATATATATATATATATATATATATATATATATATATATACACACACACAAGTATCTACTTAACCATTTTTGTATTGAAAAGAAAAAATTTGCCTTTTTGAGCGAAAATATTTCCCTTTGGAGTGTGTGTGTGTGTGTGTGTGTGGGGGGGGGGGCAGGCACTAGATGGCAGTGTTGACTTTTTTTTTGTTAAACCCAGTTTGGAGCTAGGGTTTTGGGCATGTCCTGGGCATGTCTGAGAGGGGAAAAGTCCCAGAGAATTGAAAAAAAGTCTGGAAGGTGGGAGGGGGCTGGAAAAGAGTATAAAAGGAGAAAAATTGAGAGAGTAAAGTAGTAGGAGAAATTGTGGAAGGATACATTTGACCAGACCTGACACTCTTTTCAAGACCTGTAAAGCTTTTGGTCGATTTTTGCCTGTGTTGGAGCATTTTCCTGTCCCAGGACATAGCAACAAAGCAACCCCATCTCAAGGGACAGTCAATATCTCTATTTTGTTATTATCAATCAGACTTTGTTTATAAAATTTGTTAAAGTTTTAAGATTTTGTCTGTCATCTCTTGCTGTCCGATATGTCATAACACTACAGTATTGCATGAGATGGAAAATAACACGATCTTGTTCATCATTAAAAATACATTTGTTTTTGTTTTTCTGTTTTTCAGCAGAACATATTTGGGATCGTTGGAAACCTTTCAATCTCCACTAAAATTTAATATCGGCTCAAAGTTCCACAGGTTTGAATTTAGCAGCTGCATTTGATTGACCCATAAATGGGCTAGTAGGTTTTCTTTGGGTTAGTTACTCTCAACGAGAGTTCAAGCAAAGAGCAAATTTTGTCCCTGTCAAACTACCGAATGAATGAAGGTTTATCTACGTGTCTAGCGCAATGCGCCCAGCCCATGTGGGCTTGCAAGACACCGAAAAATAGAAAAATGCATGTAACAAATAAAACATATAGTTAGAGGACGGAGGTATAAATTAACAAACTCAACAGATACTGAACTGTGATGGCTGGTGTTTCGAGACGCCAAATGCAGTGACCGGAACAAAAGGAAGTACAGGAATGTAAGAGAGACAAACACAAACAAAATAGGAGAGAGAGACTCGCGCTTCCAAACACATAAATCTAGTCTGAGTGAAATAAGGAAGCAGTGCAAGCTAGACAGTACGAAACAGAGGAAAAATCTCGGAAACCGTGACAAAAAGACAAAGCACCAGACGGTTCACAGAGAGGGAAGGGAAGAGAAAGATTCCCTTTACTAACTAACACTTTCCTTTTTATTACCTCTCAGCCCTAAAGGCTTACGGGGTATTGCTATCCTTCGTGCGGTCGGGCGGGCAGGCGTCTCCAAAAACTTCGACATCGGGCTGAGGGGTATTCCGTGCATTGCACGCCTATTTTTTGCAACTGCAACCCCAATTCTGAAATAATTTGGACAAATTGTGAATAAAATCAAAATTCCTTGACTTTCAAATCACACCAGCCAGTATTTTATTCACAATAGAAAAGAAATAACATAGCAAATGTTGAAACTGAGAAATTTTACAATTAGATCCACAAAATGAGCTCATTTCAAATTTGATGGCTGCTTCAGGTCTCAAAAAAGTTGGGACAGGGGCCTGTTTACCATGGTGTAGCATCCCCTCTTCTTTTTAACACAGAGTGGAGGCATCTGGGCATCGAGGAGACAAGTTTCTTGAGTTTAGCCATTGGAATTTGATCCCACACTTGTTCAATACAGGCTTACAGCTGCTGGAGAGTTTTGGGTCTCCTTTGACGGACTTTTCGTCTGATTGTGCGCCAAATGTTCTCAATCGTTGAAAGATCAGGACTGCAGGCAGGCCAGTTTAGCACACGGACTCTTCTACTACAAAGCCATGCTGTTGTAATAGCTGCAGTATGTGGTTTTGCATTGTCCTGCTGAAATACAAAGGGCCTTCCCTGGAATAGATGTCTTCTGGAGGGGAGCACATGTTGCTCTAAAACTTTTATATACCTTCTAGCATTCATGGTGCTTTTTTAAACATGCAAGTGTCCCACACCATATGCAGTAATGTATCCCCATGCCATCAGAGATGCTGGCTTTTGAACTGAATGCTGATAACAGGAGGGGTGATCTTTCTCCTCTTTTGCCCAGAGACACAATGCCCATGATTTCCAACAAGAAGGTCAAATTTGGACTCATCCGTCCACAAGACACTTTGCTACTTTGCTGCAGTCCATTTTAAATGAGCCTTGGCCCACAGAACACAGCGGAGCTTCTAGATCATGCTCAACAATGGCTTCCTTTTTGCATGATAGAGTTTTAGGTGGCATCTGTGGATGGCACAGCGGATTGTGTTTACAGACAGTGGTTTCTTGAAGTATTCCTGGGCCCATTTAGTAATGTCAATGGCAGAATCATGCCGATGAGTGATGCAGTGGTGTCTGAAGGCCCGAAGATCCCGGGCATCCAGTAAAGGTCTTTGGCCTTGTCCCTTACGCACAGGGATTTTTCCAGTTTCTCTGAATCTTTTGAAGATGTTATGCACTGTCAATGATGAGACCTTCAAAGCCTTTGCAATTTGAAGTTGAGGAACATTGTTTTTAAAGTATTCCACAATTTTTTTATGCAAGCCTTCACAGGCTGCAGAACCTTTGGCCATCTTTACTTCTGAGAGACTCATCCTCTCTAAGACATCCCTTTTTTTTTTTTTTTAAATTTGGCATCTCCAATCCCACCCGAATCTGGAATGCCCAATTGGGGATCTATGTACAAAGCTTGCTCGTATGCGACCCCTTGCTGCCAACTTAGGATAGTGAAGACAGTTCACGGCTCTCCTCCGAAGCACGTGCCTGTCAGCCACTGATTCTTATACACTCGCTGGTTGAATCTTCGCAAGTTCAGAGCGAGGGCGGAGGATACCCGGACATGAACCAAGCCGGAGTCTTCCTGACGAGCGCCCGTCTGGCCAACAGGAGGCGCTGGAGCAACGAACAAAGCTGTTATCGATTACCCAAATCTGACAGTCCCTTCCCAATTTGTAACCCTGTAGCGCGATAGCCAATTGTGCGCTACTCTGAAAAAGCTGCCGACCCCTCTCGGTGGGTACGCCGAGTTTCGAACCCGCGACGTGGTGATCACCTCTGCACTGCAGCGCAGTGCCTTAACCGAGACATCCCTTTTATAGCCAATCATGTTACACACCTGATGCCGGGTAACTTAATTACTTGCTAAATGTTCTTTCAGCTGATTCTCTTAGATATTTAATGCTTTTTCAGCCCTTTTTTTTGCTTGTGTCCCAACTTTTATGAGAGCTGTTGAAGCCATTTCAACGTTTGAAATGTTATTGATGTTCTATTGTAAATAGCATCTAGGCTCATGTGATCTGAAAGTGATTGCATTTTTATTTTATTCACAATTTACACTTCGTCCCATCAATTTCAGAATTGGGGTTGTAATTCCTCAACACTTCTCTAGCTACAGATCTTGCGGGCTACAGTGCAATGGTAACACTGACACTCTAGCTAAGGCGGAGAGGCGGAACTTGGGTTTAAATAGAGTCCAGGGCGCCGCCCACAATTGATGCCAGCTGGCCAAAGAATTTGATATGGGCACAGAGTTTCACATAATAATTATGTACAATGGATGAGAGAGACAGAAGAGAAACAACATGTATAGTAGAAATAATATAATAAAGGTTATGAATACAACTGTTTTCTTCTCTTGGCCCAGGATTGGTGAAAGTCGCAAGTTCAGATACCTACCTCTTAATTCTGATTTCATCCCTTTCCCAGTAGACCTCAGGAGATTTGTCAAACATTTTTTACGAAAAAGAGTTTCCCAGAAGTCATCATAGAAGGGCCAGTAAAAAAGAAAATGTGATTTGTTCTCTATTTCATCCAAACTACACATTGTAAAGATCCTACTTTCCTCCTGAATTGCATGGTATCGGCCAGTTTCCATACTCAGTGGTAATATTCCCGCTCAAAGCTGGGCACAGAGGGATTTTTGACGTTTGGGAAGGGGCATAGTAACATATCTTTCTGTACAATAAGTATCCTTAAACAATATGTAAGTTCTAAGTTTGGGCTCACGCTATACTCTAGATGTCCAATCCTGTTTGTACATAGCAAATAGTTTCTCTTTCATATGTTGAGCATCACCTCTCACTTTATTGAAGAAAATGTGTTCTTGCTTTCCAAAATATTTCCTGTAGGTCCTTGCTCCAGGGGCAAAGGTTTTGGAGGTCCCAGATAAAAACTTTTTTGTAAACCTATCATTCGGCATATTAATGATTCTGTTCCACAGCGCAATTACTGACACCTTCCCCTTTATCTGTCAGGGTATCCATCCCATGTCTCCTGTTATGGCAAGGATGGGTGTAAATCTGTGCTCTCCTAGGAAACACCGAATTGCCCTATTTTGGACCCCGGAGCACTTATCATTTTTCTTAAACCCCCAGACTCCCGCGGCATAGTCAAGAATAGGGCAAACACACGCTTCATCAAGTTGTTTGTATGCCTGGTATCCTTAGTCTTTAAGGAGCTTAACCTTAAAACACCCCCCAGAGCTCTCCCAGCTGCCTCCGCAAGGACACTAGTAGCTGAAGTGAAAGACATGTGCTCGTCTAAGTAGTCCTAAATATTTTTATGAGCTCACATAATCAAGTTTCATTTTTCTAAATCAGAATTCATGAGAACTCCTTCTTACTCCTTTTTCCTAAAATGCATAATTTGTGTTTTACCTTAGTTAATCATGAACCTCCACTTGGAACACCAGTCCGCAACAATATGTTGCATTTCTTGCAATTCACTTTCACTATCTGCTATGATCATGATGTCATCTGCATAGGGCAACAAGCTTAGGGACATATCATCAAGCCTGATGCCCGGCCCTGATTCTTTAATTTTTTTGGGCTAGATCATTCACATCCATTGGAAATAAGGTTGGAGACAGTGCACCACCTTGTTTTACACCGTAGGGAGTACGAAACTCATTCACTTCTACTCATGCTACCGGAGATTTGTAAAGAGTCATTATGGCCTGGAAGAATTACCCATCAACCCCATTCTGGATAAATTATAAGTCGGTCGGTGTGGGATTTTGCAGATGGTAGATACGCCCTCTCGTTTGCTTTGTGGTTCTTCAACTTCCGCTTCTACCTTAGCAAGGCGATCTTCTCCCGGACAGATGGGAACTGCACCTTCACCGGGCCGGGGCCTCTGCCTCTGGGCTTCGTTCTCTCTGCCGCTACCATGTCGACTTCCATTCCGTCAGCAAGCAGCTCCTTCACCTCTTCCTTGACATCCTCTCCCTCGTTAAACGGTAAGCCCCGACACGATCATCAACTCATCGGGGTCGAAGTTGTTAAGCTTGGAGCTCGGGCTTCCTAGCTTGGCCTCTACGGCTTCCACACAGCTCCTCAGCTGACCAATCTCCATGTGGAATTCATCCCGGATTTCCTTAGTTTTCTTCTCAAGTTCAGCTTTCAGTGCCTCTCCAGTTTCAGTCAGGAGCTTCTCCAGGGCTGAGCACAGGCCGTCAGCTTTTCTATTCAGCTGCTATTCAAAGGTGGACTGCATGCCGTCCAGCTTCTTGTTGAGGGCTTTCGGCTCGCTCATGATGGCGACCGAGTCACCCTCCCTCCCTGCATCAGCGCCTTGGATACCTGCTTCCCTTCTCACGCACTATCGGGTCCTGGCACCTCCTCCTTTGTCAGACATACTGGAGTGTAAGTGCTTGGTTGCAATGTACTTGTGGACAGTACTGTACTTCACCTTGAGATCATACACTTGGTCTCCAAGTCATTATCTCATCACGACTGGGTTTCTGGCCAAATTGTAACAAAATATGGGGTAAATGAAAATATGTAAATGCCTTAAATAAAATATAGTGAGTGTCAGGTCTCGCCTTCCCAGGACCAGCACGCCGGCTGAGTAAAACCCGGAACAGCTGCTTCTTTCATCAAGTCATTGTCTTCACCTGCGCCTCATTTGCTGCTGAGCTTCCGCAGTGGCTATTTTAACCACAGCCGCGCTTTAGCTCTTCCCAAAGTCATGTAAAGTGTGTTTGAGCTGCTGTGCTTCTACGTATTCCCAAATCCTATGTAAAACTCTTTGCTATATGCGTTGTTTAACTTTTAGCACATAGTTATTCATAGAAAAGAACTTTGTTTCCTTTTCTTTTGCTTGCTGTTTGAAATACTCAGTGTGCTATCTCTCAGCCTTTTTGAATAACTACAGACTGCTTTCATTTTTGGAGCCTCTCGTTTCCTTGTTGATTATATCTTTTGTGTGCATGTCTCCCGCTGGCGCAGTCGGCAGCTGTAAACGTGACAACCAAATCCAGATTTGCGCTTGAGTCCAGTCCACGTTTTCCTGGCCTCCGTGCCAACCCTTAGAGCAGGGGTCCTCAATCTTTCCCAGAAAGGGCCAGTGTGGGTGCAGGCTTTCATTGAAACCAAGCTATTACACAACTGATACTACTAATAAACCCCTGGACTCTTTGCTAATAAGCCTGATTAGTAGTATCAGGTGTGTAGCTGCTTGGTTGCAGTGAAAGCCTGCACCCACACCGGCCCTTTCTGGGAAAGATTGGAGACCCCTGCCTTAGAGTAAGGTTCATAAGCGTTAGGGCTGTTATTCCTATTCGGATTCTGCCATAAAGAAGTAAATACTTCAATGAAGAGCTGTATGTCAGACTGACGGTGTTTACATCGCTATACAGGGTAGGAAACAGCAAGAAAGCAGTTTCACGTGAAAGGAATGCAAGACTTCAATATGGAATAAAGCAGCTTTTCTTACAAAGCAATGTGTGTGCATGCATGGGAGGGCAATATGGCTGAGGACAATTTTACAAGAATGGTTTACAGTTTGGTGCAAAGCAGGGCTGTATCAGAATTGGTCGTCACTGGTGTTTGTGTAATGAGATTTGAAAAAGACAGGCATTCTGACCTATGTAGCAGATGAAATAGAAGACCTGAGCACAATTTATATCAAGAACATTCCCATCACCACCTATTACTCCACAGTTCTCCAGTCCTTTATAATTGTTTTGGTTCCCCTCCTCTCCAGTTCAAAGGTGAATCCTCAGCCTCCTGATAGAGATGTGGGTGTGGAAGAGACCACTGCCATGTTCCTGTGAGCCCGATCCAGGCGTCTCCTGATGACTGCGGTAAAAGGGCTTCTTGTCCTCTGTACAGGGTGACTAAATCAGTGTAATTCTGCCGACAGAAACTCTGAGCATCAGACCAGCTCTTCTTATCGTCAACAAGGTGATACTGAGGAGCAGAGCAGGGCCACAGAGTGTAGAATCCTGTGAAACACGCACACACGCACGCACACACACACACACGCACACGCACACACACACACACATGTATATACACACACATACACACACACACGCACACATAGGCCTGTCACGATAAAAAATTTTGCGGGATGATAAATTGTCCCAAAATTTATTGCAATAAACGATAATATTGTCGTTTCGGTACCATTTATCAAATATAATGATATTCTATAAAAATGCAAATTCACCCTTTTTAAAGATCAATGAGCTCCTAGATTTTAGTGATTTTTAGTGCCCTAAATGTACTAAGAATTCAATAAAATAAAAAAATGTATATTTTTAAAAATAAAAATAAAGTAAATCAATGTATATTCAAGCCAACAAACACATGTAATCTTTCATTTCTAAGTCAAGTCTAAATTAGTCACAAGCTCCAAACTTGTAAAGAATTTAATCAGCCACTATTGCACTCAGATAAAAGTCAAATAACATTAATTGAATATAGCCAATATATCAATAAAATCATTGACATCAAATTCAACTCCAAAATCATAATCACAAAGTCACATGCTCATGGGATTTTATGAATTTAGACTACCCTGAATGTACTGTGTAATACCAAAAATGAAAAATAAGAACATAATCACTATAGTTACACACCACTAATAAATCTTTTTTCTTTATCCAATCATCTGTAGAAACCATCTATGAGTTCTGTGAGTATTTTCAACTTCCACTTATTGACTAATAACACAATCCTGATGGAACTCCTGGAAATATGCATTGCATATTACGCATTACAAATTAACCTAGTGAATAAGCCAAACGGCAACGGAACACAGTGTCACTAACTAGCCACATTCGGCTACATTCGGTGTCGAGTGACGCTCCATTTACATGAAAATACAGGAAGGGGTGAAGCACCTTTAATATTAGCGAACGATACCGCTGACTTTTACCTTTACAACGCGATAGAAAAGTTAGTGGTATCGTTCGCTAATATTGCTAAAGGTCATGGATTAGCTGGGCAGTTGATGAAATAACCATGATTTAGCTTTGGAGCGAGACGCCCAGCTGCGTTAGCACTGATAACCGTGCGTATGCTGCCACAGTAACCAATTAATTCAGCATTCATCGAAGTCAAAATGTTGGGTGCTTCATATTAATGCTTCATATTAAAGTGTGCGAAAGTGAGGTAGGAAAATAAAGGTCCATCAGGTTTGTTGGTTAGCTTACGTAATGCAATGTTATGGTTTGACTGGTCATACGACCATTAATGGGAGCTGGCGAAGGTGCGTCAAAGAGCTAAGACGAGCACCCGCTCGCACTCCCGTGGGATACTGATACACACCGAACCAACCACGCTACTCACCGGCCGTGTACAGCATCTGTCTCGACGAGTTACATAAAGGGACGCAGCAGTGTTCAGCCGTCAACCAGTCGCCGCTGAAACTTAGGCTACAAGACTGCTTCATCCTCGCTTCGAATGGGCTACAAAATATGGGTATACGGACTATTAATTATTATTACTATACTAGAAGCGATCTGTCGTCTCGAATATCCACAATATCTGAGTCGTTTCTTTTCCGCAGTGTTGAAATTTGCCGCCGCAGCCCCTGCCCACGCAGCATGACATTTGACCGGTGTGCCTTAGCTGGCTAATTTGAAAACGAAGCTCTGTAGAATGCATCAGACATAAGATCAATTCAGTTACGGAAATACTAAAAGTCGGAATGCTGTAGATAAGAAAACGGATTTTCATGACCGAAAAATCAGTTTAATTTATTTTTTTAATTTTGAAGATATAAAAAGCGGAATTCCGCAAATTAGCGGAAAAATCACATCCCTGAGACAAAGAGTGAGTGATTGACAAGACGGTTCACTCCACGGAGGAGTAAGGAACCGCAAGTGATCAGTGAAGATCAATGCACTGGAGTTAACTCTCTTGACATCCAGTGTCTTTGATAAATGAAAATTATCGACCCCAGAAAACTTATCGACCTCATTTGTAGTTATCGTTAGATTAATTGACTTATTGATTATCGCGACAGGCCTACGCACATACATACACACACACATAAGTTAGCGCAGCTATCCTTGCCAGGACATTGCATTGACTTCCATTGATTGTGGACAGCCCAACCCTCACCCTAACCCTCACCATTACCAAATCATGTGTAACCCAAACATTAACCCAACCCCAATTCACACCTTATCGCGAACCTTAACAGTGACCTCAGATATGATGTTCTGCTGCATTTGGGCCGGGCTTTGGTCCCTATGAGGAGTACTAGGCCTGACAAGGTTAATGCTTATACCGGAAAAGGTCTCCAATAGGTATCAAAAACACATACACACACACACACACACACACACAGAGGAATAAGATGCTACATGGCCAAAAGTATACAGACATAAAGACAACTGCATGTCCTACATCTCATTCCAAAATAAAGGTGTTACACATGTAGTCATCCTCCGCTACTGTAACTGCCTCTGCCCTTCTCGGAGAGCTTTCCAGGGCACAAGAGAACTGCAGCAGGGTTGAGCCTTGATTATAATGAGAAAAGTGTCAATAAGGCAGTGATCCAAGACAATTAGGTTTGGCTTGAGGGTCAGGGCTTTGTCCAGGTCACAAAATTTATCCTGCACCAATCGCAACAAACCCACAAACAGTCCCAACCACAATAATTGGCACCCTTGGCAAAGACTGAGAGGAAAGGGTCAAAAAACAAAATTCACCTTCTGGAGAATTAGCATAATTTCACTCTGAAAAAATAGAGGGGGAAAAAATCCAGCCTTTCACTGAATTACATTTATTTTGAAAAAACTAATCTCTCATCAAGAAATGATTGAAGACCACTATGGAAAAATTATCAGTCACATTTTCGTGTTGTGGAGAAATGATGAAAAAAAAAAAAACGATCTTAGAAACAAAGCACTGAGAAAATATTGTGGAAAAAAAAAATATTGTGATAATATATAATATTAGAACATAATATATATAATCTTTTGTATATATATACAGTGGCGCTTGAAAGTTTGTGAACCCTTTAGAATTTTCTAGATTTCTGCATAAATATGACGTAAAACACCATCAGATTTTCACACAAGTCCTGAAAGTAGATAAAGAGAACCGAGTTAAACAAATGAGTCAAAAATATTATATTTGGTCATTTATTTATTGAGGAAAATGATCCAATATTACATACCTGTGAGTGGAAAAAGTATGTGAACCTTTGCTTTCTGTATCTGGTGCGACCCCCTTGTGCAGCAATAAATGTATGTAAATATTTCCGGTAACTGTTAATTAGTCCTGTACATCAGCTTGGAGGAATTTTAGCCCATTCCTCAGTACAGAACAGCTTCAACTCTGGGATGTTGTTGGGTTTCCTCAGATGAACTGCTCGCTTCAGGTCCTTCCACAACATTTCGATTGGATTAAGGTCAGGACTTTGACTTGGCCATTCCAAAACATTAACTTTATTCTTCTCTAACCATTCTTTGGTAGAACAACTTGTGTGCTTAGGGTCGCTGTCTTGTTGCATGACCCACCTTCTCTTGAGATTCAGTTTATTGACAGATGTCCAGACATTTTCCTGTAGAATTCGCTGGTATAATTCAAAATTCATTGTTCCATCAATGATGGCAAGCTGTCCTGGCCCAGATGCCGCAAAACAGGCCCAAACCATGATACTACCACCAACTCATTTCACAGATGGGATAATGTTCTCATGCTGGAATGCAGTGTTTTCCTTTCTCCAAACATAACACTTCTCATTTAAACCAAAAAGTTATATTTTGGTCTCATTTGTCCACAAAACTTTTTTCCAATAGCCCTCTGGTTTGTTTGCGTGATGTTTAGCAAACTGAAGACAAGCAGCAATGTTCTTTTTGGAGAGCAGTGGCTTTCTCCTTGCAACCCTGTCATGCACACCATTGTTGTTCAGTGTTCTGCTGATGGTGGACTCATGAACATTATCATTAGCCAGTGTGAGAGAGGCCGTCAGTTGCTTAGAAGTTACCCTGGGGTCCTTTGTGACCTCGCCGACTAATACACGCCTTGCTCTTGGAGTGATCTTTGTTGGTCGACCACTCCTGGGGAGGGTAACGATGGCCTTGAATTTCCTCTATTTGTACACTGACTATTTGTATTCTGTCTGACTGTGGACTGGTGGAATCCAAACTCTTTAGTGATGGTTTTGTAACCTTTTCCAGCCTGATGAGCATCAACAACGCATTTTCTGAGGTCCTCAGAACTCTCATCCGTTCGTGTCATTATACACTTCCACAAACGTGTGTTGTGAAAGTCAGACTTTGATAAATACCTGATCTTTAAATAAAACAGGGTGCCCACTCACGCCTGATTGTCATCCCATTGATTGAAAACACCTGACTCTAATTTCACCCTCAAATGAATCACTAATCATAGAGGTTCACATACTTTTGCCCCTCACAGATATGTATTATTGGATCATTTTCCTCAATAAATAAATGACCAAGTATAATATTTTTGTCTCATTTGTTAAACTAGGTTTTCTTTATCTACTTTCAGGACTTGTGTGAAAATCTGATGATGTTTTAGGTCATATTTATGCAGAAATATAGAAAATTTTGAAGGGTTCACAAACTTTTGAGCGCCACTGTATATTTACATATATATATTATTAGAACATAAATTATTCATAATATATATTATATGTACAAAAAAGCAAAATTTGGACTTTGATCGTTTTTCCTTTGTGGTCTTCAATTGTTTTTAAAGCAACCTTGTGTGCCTCAATTATTGTCACCCCCACATTTAATACTTTGAAGAATATTATGAAGGCGGCATGGTGGCACAGTGGGTCGCACTGCTGCCTCATGAATTTGATGGGTTTGAATCTGGCCTGGGGCCTTTCTGTGTGGAGTTTGCGTGTTCTCGCCGTGTTCACCTGGGTTTCCTCCGGTTTCCCCCACCCACAAAACATGCATTATAGGAACACTCCTACCTGTACCCCTGACCAAGGTACTGGCTTTAGAACTGGAGTTGGTCCCCGGGTGCTGCTCTGTGGCTGCCCACTGCTCCTAACTATAGGGTGGGTCAAATGCAGAGGATAAATTACCCCACAGGGTTCAATGAAGTGTATCTTATCTTAAAAGTATGGAATTTGAGACCATCCTTCTATCAAGAATCTCTCTTGATCTGCGGGGGACCCCTGTGTTTGCCAGCTTTTGTTTCAACTGCGATGACAATCCCAAAATTTCAACAAGCTGTTACTTTTTCTGAACTAAGTGCTAATACATGCTGATTACTTGACCTGGACATCAATACACACGGTATATTGAATAATTCTGCAAGAAAAAATTCTGAAATTCAGTTTGTTTGTTTTTCTTTTATATTTATGGTCATGTAAATATTTATTCATTCATGTGACTTTACTACATAATACATATTCTGTTAACCCAGGTTGTCCTGAAAAAAATGATGAATATGAATTGATAACAGATTGCTGGGTTGGATTATAAAGCATGATTACACAAGGAGGCCCGGCGAACCTTAAACAGAAAAAATGACTTTGACCCCAGAGGGTTAAACTCTTAAATCACATCCTGTCAGAAAAATCTGTCCATGCCCAGAAAAATGCATCTTCTGCAGGAAGGTGGTAAATATTGGATTTAATTTCAAACTCTAAACTTAAAAAAGCATAAAATTGCATGAAAAGCGGCAAATTACCTATAACCAACAATATTAGAAACTGAGGTTAATCAGCAAGATATGTACCGGGCTTCCAATTCCTAACCATCGGTGTAACTAATCCCAGTAACCCTCCTAACTGTGTGTGGGAGCAAAACAAACCTGGGTTCTACTCCAGACGAGTCTGTAACACGTCCAGGTGAGTTTTAATTACTGCGCAGAAATAAGTGAGAACCAGAGTCTACTATCTAGCATTTAGTGGGAAATTAGTTAGGTGTGTGTAGCACCCTCTGACTACACTAAAATAAAAAATATTTAATGTCAGTGACAAGTTTTTTTGAACAGAAGTATCAAGGATCAGGCAAATATCTGTTTTTACAGAAAAGCACTTTGTTGGTTAGTGGACTGATTCTCAGCCACTCGTCTGTATTGTCTTTGTTTGCTCGAGCATCAAGATTTTCCTTCATTGACGAACTGATGACAGGACCCTTCGGTCTGAAGTCCGAAAACCCAGGACCCTTCGGTCTGAGTGTAAAAATTAAAAGTATAAAATTCTTCTTATTTATGTTTTATCTAAGTGTTGAGGAACTATATTGAGCCATTACAACACTTCTGTTTTCGCTACAGTATAAAACTGAGGTTACAAACGTGCAATATTTTGTCATCCAGCACAATGAAGGAAACAAAACAACTGTCAGTTCAAAAGACGCCGATAGTCACAGACCTCCATAACACTGGTAATGGCTACAAGAAGACTCATAAACAATTGAATATGTTACTGAGTACTGTCAGGGCAATTATTTAAAAATTCTAAAGATATGTAACTGATGAAAACCTCAAGGGTAAATGACACAACTGCAATTTGCCCCCCAGGATATTGAAGAGGATGGTGAGAGAAGCAACAAAATCCCCCAGAATCACTGTGAGGGAAATGCAGGCTGAAGTGGCCTGGTTTCAAAAAGTACCATCAGGCGCCACCTCCACAACCTCAGGCCCTTTGGAAGGGTCGCCAGAAAAAAGCTTTTTCTGACCAGAAGATGCAAAAGCACTGTAAGTTCGCCAAATGTCATTTAAATTATGACTGGAAAAAGGTGCTTTGGTCCAATGAGACCAAAATTGCATGTTTCGGTCAGATTCAGCATTGACTTGTTTGGCGTCAGAACAGATGCATACAAGGAGAAGCACCTCATACCCACAGTGAGATAAGATGGTGGGTCAGTCTTATTTTGGGGTCTTATTTTAATTCAAGTGGTCCAGGGGCACTAGTAAAGATTAATGGCACCATGAATTCCACCAAGTATCAGGATCTTTTGTCTGACAATCTGGTCGCCTTCGCCAGACAGCTGGCCGGGACTTGGCCACAGGTGGACTTTCCAACAAGACAACGACTCAAAGCATAACTCAAGATCCACACAGAAATGGTTCCGTAACAACAAAATCAACATTCTGCAACGGCCATTTCAGTCACCAGTCCTCAATCCAATTGAAAACCTGTAGGTGGGGTGAAAGATGGCAGTTGATAAACATAAATCCAAGAATGTACAGGATCTTGAAAGTATCTGCTGAGGGGAATGGTCCAAAATCCCCCCAGATGTTTGTCTTATCCTTGTCAAAAATGACAGGAAAAGACTCCATGCTGTTATCTTGGCCAGAGGTGATTGCACTAAGTACTAAATGAAGGATGCCAATTATTATGAAACCTTAATTTTGTTGAAATTTATTTTGCATGAAATGATTTTTATGATTTCGGTTGTTTCCATTTAAACATTAATGAAGTTTTTACACATGTTGGTATATACTGTTTCCCTATAGTTCTATTGTTTATATATTTTTTTGTATCGTGCATTGCTAGTCAGGGGTGCCAGTAATTTTGGAGTCCACTTTCGTAATACTGATTTTATGTTTTTAAAATGCGAGAGTGGATTTTTTCGGGATGCTCCCCCCCTAAAAAATTGCAACTCAGGGCTTGATTTGCCATGAGCTTCTGCAGGTGCAAAAATGTTTTTGCCCATGAAAAATTACACAGCAAATGCTTTGACAATAACAAATAAGGGGACCAATCACTGGTAACGTCACTGGTGTTGCACGCGCTGAAATGTTCTGCATGTGAAAAGTCTAAAGTAAATCAGTAAATAAGTTCTGGAGCTCAACTGTTTTCACAGCTACCAGTAGTGATGAGAACTGCAGAACATTAAGAACATCCATCCATCGATTATCTACACGCCTCTTCCTCATCAGTCACAGGGGAGCTGGGGCCTCTTCCTGCTGAATATGGGCGAAAGGCAGGAACACCCTCTAGAGAGCCCCCCCAATCCATCACAGGACAGTAAAGAACACATTTGTACCAAACACATTTGTGACCTCAGACCGTAACGATGACCGTGATGCAGTGACATGTATGTGAGAGACGGGTAAAGCACTGACCTGAAATCAGGAAGAACATTAAAGCATATTGCTTCATGACTGCTGATTGGCTACCTGCAGAAACACACACATGCATGACATTGCTGTTATTTAGTTGACACTTTTATCCAGTGAGCCTTACTGTTGACCAGACGAAGCAGGGGAAAGTGCCCCTGGAGCAGTGTGGGGTGAAGGGCGTTGATCAAGACCCAAACAGCTTCACAAACCTTATTGTACCTAAACTATGGTTTAACCAGCAGCCCTTTGAACCCAGTCAAATATACCAACAACTGGGCTATAGGCCACTCCATTAATAGAAGGGTTTCGCAACCAAAGAAAAAATGGCTCTGAAACACATACTAAACATACTGAACCAAACAAATACTAAACTAAGATTAAAAACTACAGAATGATCTTTGGCAATAAATAATGGTAGCATATAGGCTTTGTCAAAGATTGGTGCTCTATTAGCTGGTATAGCTTTTATTATCCATCCATCCATCCATCCATCCATCCATTCTCTACACCGCTTTGTCCTCACTGGGGTTGTGGAGGAGCTGGAGCCAAAATCACAGCTGACTGTGAGTAAAAGGGAGGGACACATCCTGGGCGGCTGGCCAATCCATCCCAGTGCTCACACACCATTCCCTCACACACTCATACACACACACACACCACTCCCTCACACACTCATACACACACACACACACACCACTCCCTCACACACTCATACACACACACCCACACACCCCCTTCCCTCACACACTCATGCCTTTGCGCAATTTAGTGTCTCCTATTATTATTGGCCTGACACACATTTGGACTGGGAGAGAAAACCAGAGAACCTGGAAAACCCCTGCAAACAGAGGGAGAACATACAGACTCCACACAGAAAGGCCCCAGGTCGGATTGAAACCCACAACCTTCTTGCTGTGAGGCGGCAGTGCCACCCATTTGATTAATTTGTAGTATTTTTTTGGGGGGTGGTTAGCACTGCTGCCTCATGAATTTGATGGGTTTGAATCCAGCCTGGGGCCTTTCTGTGTGGAGTTTGCATGTTCTCCCCGTGTTCACCTGGGTTTCCTCAGGGTTCTCCAGTTTCCTCCCACAGTCCAAAGACCTGCACATCAGGCTAACTGGAGACACTAAATCGCCCATTGGTACGAATATGTGTGTGTGTTTGTGTGTGTGCGCGTGCGTGAATGAATGGAGTGTGTGCCTTGCAGTGGATTGGCCAGCTGTCCAGTTTGGGTCCCTGCCTTTCGCCCAAAGTCAGCTGTGATTGGCTCCAGCTCCCTTGCGACCCTTGTGAGGAAGAAGTGGTGTAGAGAATGGATGGATTATTATCATCATAATTACATCACCATCAGTGCTGTGGTCTTTCCCAGTTTTCTATGGATTATTATATCACCAGCACGGTGGCTGTACCACAAGATGTTAAAAGGTGTTCTTCTAGGTATTCGCTCACTGCGATTGGATGTATCACACAGGAATTACATTTGTATTTAAAAATGCATCATCATCCAAATACTTTCAGACCTTGCTCATGAATGCAAAATGTTAATACCAGAGTCATCAGTCAGAAGGATACCAATCGGTCACTCGACCAATCAAAAGAAAGATTCTGGACGGCATGAAATCTGAAGGACTGCTCGGCGGTTCATTAGGTTAAGGTTCCACTCTAATGCACCGACGGGCTGGAAAGCCATTCCACAGTACAAGACATACATTCCCTGCACTTATAACCAGGCAGGCATTGCCCCTGCGGTCATTCATGATCTGTTGTGGTACTTGCAGTATTAGGCAACTGACTGAACAATGATCACAGCTTTACAGATGTATGCAAACTTACAGGGCGCTGACGAGTGTAATTCACTCGGGCACCTTTCAAATTTTTTATTTTAAAAAATTCCTTCAACATGAGATTGAGGGGCTGAGCTGACAGCATTCACCAGTTTCAAAAATACTTTATTAAGATCTTTTCCCCTCTTCCCTGCCTTCTCTGCCTGACCAGTGCCTGTTCACACTATTGTGCTGTAAATGCCTGCACAGAACACACTGTTGGAGAGTTTAGGACAGGGATATCAAACTGACCCGTAAACGGGCCAAGAGGCTGCAGGTCTTCAATCCCACCAAGCAGAAGCTCACCTGAAAGCACTGATTTAATCAACTGATCTAGGCCTGCACAACTGATTAGTTGTATCAGGTGCGCTTCTGCATTGTTGGAGTGAAAACCTGCTGCCTCTTGGCCCGTTTACGGGTGAGTTTGACACCCCTGGTTTAGGATAATGAAGAGGTCAGTGGGTCACTGCTTGAGCCCAGAGCTTCTAGAGCTGCCATCTCCCCAAGGAGAATCCAGCAGGGTCCCTCTCACTGCTTTTTCCAGTTTTATTGGTCAATTCTTCTCCAGCTATACAGTTCCACTCCATGAATGTTTTTTTTCACAAAAAATTTACAAAACAATTACAGTTATGTAACAACCATTCCTTCCAAAATCAAATACCACACATTTTTGTATTAACTGTTCAGAACCTGTGGTTACAGTAATGGCCTCAGCAAGTGTACCAATAAAGTTGCTCTACCGGTCAGCCAATAGTGACATAATTGTCTTCTGACTGACAGAGGGGTTTGAGACCCATGTTTAAAAAAAGGCTTTGCTTTGCCATATGAGGCAATATTTATTCCCTAAACACAGACACGCACACATTTATTGAAATAAGATTTTGATGGTGTTAATACCCTTGATCATAATGTCTTTAACGACTCTTTTTCCATGTTAGTGATTGTTACTATTTTATTCTGACTCAGTGTTCATTTGTTAAAGACACAAATGTTATACAAAACCAAACCGATTTCAAATGGAAAAGCAGAACTTACCTTAAAATATTGACGTCTTTGAATGTGCTCTCAGGATTTCACACTGTTTGATTCTCTCTCTTTCTTACTCTCCCTCCTTCCCTCTCTCTCTCCCTCTCTCTCTCTCTCTCTCTCTCTCATACTCTCTTCAACATTTTCTCAGAAAGACCTCTGCCATTGCACATTGTTATTTACGTCATAAGTCTGTGGCAAAATAAAAATGTATGTTTACACAAAGCTTATTGCTTTCAGGCCTGTGCGGCCTTCTGTTTCACACACAATACTGTTACAGTTCCCTGCGGTTTTGACCTCTGTTATGTACTGTTCCAGTTTTAAATATGCAAAAAATAAAGATAATCCTGGAAGTTTGCAGCAAGAGGTCAAAGAGTCTCAGTCAGTGCTTTGTTCTCTAATCTGTATACAGATATACAGAGATGCAAAGAAAAGCATGAGTCATCAGCAAGATTGAAACGCATCGTGTTCAGTTTGACACTCAGACACCCTACAACAGGCTTGTATTGGGTCGGTGGTTTCTGGTTAGAACTGTTGCCTCAATAATGTTTGGGGCTCAAATCCTGGCTGGTCAGGACCCCTCTGCATGGAGTCTGCATGTATTCCCTGCGCATACATGGGTTTTCTGCAGTTAAACTGGTTTTTCCTTTACACTAAAATACATGGTCTACAGCAGGGGTCCTCAGTCTTACCCAGAAAGAGCTGGTGTGGGTGCAGGCCTTCCCCTCCCAGGTAAATGGTGCATTTGTGCCCAGCCAAAGCACATGATGGAAAAGAAAATGTGACTCACCCGACAAAGCGACCTCATTTAACTGCTCCAAGGTCCAGTTTTGAAGCTCCGATGCCCATTAGGGGGCACTATTAGAGGTGAATTGGGGTTAGAGTGGGCACTTTGACTCGTCTGTGAGTTAGAAAGTGCAATAAATACAGCAGGGTTTGATGCACTGGGTGTTGCGACGGTCCTTTTTCAATTCTCAGCAACTTGAGTCACCCTTTTAAAGGAAAAGGAAGAGAGGGCTGAGGAGTGGAGGATGTGTGCTAAAACATGGATCACGCGCAGTCCTTCACACATCCTCTCTAAGGCACATCTCTAACAGGGATTACATGAGGGAGAACTCAGGCTACTTCAAGGCGCTTTGAGATTTTACTAACCAATATGGTTACATCAGTCCAAATCTGGCTCTCGAATCTAAATACAGCCCTGTTTTTTTTTTCCTTCCTTGTAATTAAACCATTGAAGAGTTGATTTCCAGAAGGGTGCAAGTCTGTTTTCATATTTTTAGAGAAACAAGATTTTAAAGGGGACCTAATATGCTATTTTTCCAAGTTTATATTTTGGTCTTTGACTCCCCTAGAGTACTCCTGATCACGCAAAGTAAAAAAGGGTACTTATTTCGCTCATACTGCCATCCTCTAAAAACTCCATTTGTAGTCCATAGTGGTCTCTGCCTGAAACGCCTCATTTGGGTGGCTCTTCCGCTATGGTCTCCACTCCTCGTGTGCCCACTTTATTCTGACTGGCCAGCTCTGTGGAGGGCGGATCTAGGCAGGACGAAGTAGCAGAAAGCAGTTTTCCTAGTCTGGCTCCAGAGTGAAACTGACAGGAATCGACGGGCATATTCTGCAATCTAACGCAGTTCATGTGTATAGATATAATTAAATTAACTTGTTCTAATTAACGCAACGGCGAAAGTGGAGGACGCAGTGCAAAAGTCTGGCAGCTCAAGCACAAATCTGCTATCGGCTACAGTTTGCTACGGCAACGGTTGGTGAGTACAGCGGTTTTACTACTCCATAGCTCGGGTGAAGGGAAAGCTAGAATCCACCCCATATAGACACATTTGTAGAACAAGTCGACATGCCCAAGTGTAGACCGGAGACCGTAGAAATCTGGTGGGTCTGAGTTTAGAGGGAAACATGGACAGTGAGGAGCAGCTAAAAGTGGACCAACAGCTTATGGACTGCTTCGGTGTGTATTAGGACCTGCTGGTTTGTGTGCATAGCTGTGGTGCGTTGCTAGCGTGGAGAAACGAACAGCTTCCATGCTGGTATATAACGGTGGGGCGAAAGCTCCAAGCTAAACGGCCTTTTCAGAAATTGCCCGTGGTAATGGTTTACTTATTGCCTCGGAATAACCAGCTTTTCCTTGCGTAATATGGGCGCATTATGGATAGCATGCTTGACAGAGCTCTGGTTATGTCATGAACATAATACAGGTTTTACAGACCCTAAGTTCCGTCTGCGTGAACCAATGCCTATGGAGCTAGCGAATCGATCACTTTTACAGGAAAGAATTTAATATTCAATCGATGGCAATGCAGCGTTTGTTATACCGAACACGTTAGCCTGTGCGCTTCCCTATTGCTTTCACCGGTAGTATCAGAGAGCTTGCCGAGCCATTGGAGATGTATCAGGCTTACCCCGGTCATGGATAAGTGAAGCTATCGTTTCATAAGCACCCAAAAACACACCCCAAGCTCCGCAAAATCTACGTCTGGTCTAACTGCAGCCCAACTCGGCAGACACATACAGCACCTCCCCGGTTAGCTTCAACTGTAGTGGCTACAATCAGGCAAGGTTATGATGAAACTGCCACGTTGATGCTTACCGGAGTAACACAAGCATATCGATCATAATTGCTGCATATAAGTTAACCAGGAGCATTTTTAATAAGCAGAGCACGCAAACTAACATGCAGTAGCTGATAAGCGGTCGTCCAGTGTGAAAGCTGCTTAAAGCGCCTATAACGCCTGTATTCGCGTCTTTGCATTCACTTTGAATGTAGCTAATCTGTCACGCGAAAAATTTGTTTCGCGTCCAGTGTGAAAGCTGCTTAAAGCGCCTATAACGTCTGTATTCACGTCTTTGCATTTACTTTGAATGTAGCTAATCTGTCGCAAAAAATTTGTTTCGCATCCGGCGTGAAAGCTGCTTGATATGCCATACTGTGTATTCGCGTCTTTGTATTGACTTTGAATGTAGGCTACTCTGTCCTGCAAAAAATTTGTTTCGTGTCTGATGTGAAAGCAGCTTTATGGATAGCACGCAACAGCCAGAGAGAGCTCAGTTATGTTATGAACATAATACAGGTTTTGCAGACCGTATGATCTGTTAGCATGGACAAGATGCTTTGTGGAGCTAGCGAATTGATCACTTCTACAGGAAAGAATTACCTATTTAATGTCCGCTTTTTTCGGCTTTTTATTAGCCACAGCAACTTCTAAAGGGGGATGAAATTATGTCACGGTAGTGCAGAGAAATCATTTGTTAAACCAGACAGGGTAGAGCTTCTGCATTTCGCATTGCTTTCGTCAGAGAGCTTGCCCAGACATTTGTGAAGTATCCAGCTGATCCCGGATAAGTGAAGCGATCACTAACTGTAGTGGCTACAATCGGGCAACATTATGATGAAACAGCCACATTGATGCTTCCCGAGGTAACGCAAGCATACTGATCAGAATTACTGCATGTAAGTTAACCAGGAGAATTTTTAATTAGCACGGCATGCGAACTACCATGCAGTAGCTGGTAACCGAGCGGTCATAACAACCACAGAGACAAACCCTTGCAATACATGTTTTACAGACAGCAAGTTCTGTTACTGTAAACAGTTGTACCAAGCATCCAAATTTTAGTTAGCGTCAAATGAGGTTTATGTTCACGCACCTTCTGTAGAATTTCCCCTGATATCACTCTTGCATAATTAGGACACAAACATTAGCAACAGTAACTTGGCTACGTTAGCCGCTGTGCTACGGCTACAATCAACTGGCTATCACGTCAGGTTGGCTTATGCAGTAAAAGCAACTCACAGCTTCTGTGTCTGTGAGTCACGGACAGTTGCGACAGATACAGGCTTTATCTTCAGATATTTTACAAAGCCTGTGTTTGAAGCCAGTTGTTAGTGCTAGCTATCGCCAGCGGTCCTGCTAGCCACCTGTAACACGTTAGCTTCACTTACATTATTTGCTGTTATATGGTTACTTACAGCTTGTGGCTCCAAGTGCTTGATTGATGCAACTGCTTCAGGTTTGAGAAGCAGCTGAAACACTAATCCTGTGTCGAATTATCCTTTATTGACAAAGCTGTCTTTGTTGAAATGCTGAGCACAAACAGCTAACGTTCTCTTTGGCTGTGGCTGTTTGCTGCCAGAAAACAAAAAAAGCTACCCACTGATTTTTGGTGGCATCGTCTTTTGGAAGAGAAATATTTGGGTTTTTTTTTGCGTCCAAAAGTAAACGGACAAGTAGCTTTGGGAGAGATACTGACAAAATTGCACCTCAAATGATCTGCGGTTCTTCTTTTATATTTCCAAAAGTGCAGATGCTATTAAGGCATAGTATGATCTGCCGTTGTTAGTGCCTGCTAGAATGTTTCCAGTGTGGGCAGGTCCAGCGCATTGGTTGGCTCTGGCTAAGTCTGTTCTAATTGGATGGCACAACCTGACGTCAGGTTTTACCCAGATTTCGTGAAGATCTCGGGAGGAGCTGTTCAGAGAGGAAATCACGCTCACGAAATCACGTTCTTGGATTACGGCAAAATCCCTGCGTCCTATGTTTAGAAACTTTTCAGAGGTTGAGCATGGACAACCAACATTATAATATTACTAATATGTATTAAAAGAAGGATCAGCATGTTAGGTCCCCTTTAAGGGACTTGAGTGAAGCTAGGTGCTCATGTTTTCAGTGTGGCTAGTGAGAATAGTGAGTCTCTGTAAAACACAAAGACTGAGGAAGTTGATAAGCATCTATTCAAAATAGTGCAACGTAAAAACATAATATAATCAAATAGCCCAGCAGTGAGCAGCAATGCTTGATAATGCATACTGTCACAACAACCAGTTCAATCCTGAAAACTCACAAGCCCACATCATCACACACAGGCACAAACGCACAGGTATACGTTAGTACACAAAGACACAGGTATAGATGTACAGTATATACCCGTAAATGCAACACAACACACACACAGGTATGAAAGTGAATACCTGTACACAAAAAGGTATAAACACACACACCCACACAAATTTTGCACAGCCATCCTTGTTAAGGCATTGCACTGACTTCTATTCATGATGGACAGCCTAACCTTCACCCTACCCCTGACCCTAACCAAATCATGCCTCACTCTGTATAAAAAAGTGTTACATCTTATTTAAAAAAAAAAAAAAGAAAAAAAAAAAGGGTGGTGTAGTGGCACAGTGCTTAGCACTACTGCCTCACAGCAAGAAGGTAATGGGTTTGATCCCGGCCTGGGGCCTTTCTTTGTGGAGTTTGCATGTTCCCCCTCGTGGTTGTGCGGGCTTTCTCCGGGTACTCCGGTTTCCCCCGCCCACAAAACACGCATCATAGGAACACTAAATCCAGTACCCCTGACCAAGGATCAGGCTTTAGAACTGGAGTTGGTCCCTGGGCGCTGCTCTGTGGCTGCCCACTGCTCCTAACTATAGGATGGGTCAAATGCAGAGGACAAATTAGCCCACGGGGTTCAATAAAGTATATCTTATCTAACCTTAACATAACCCCAATTACCACCTCTGAGAACCATGAACTGAGAAATGACGTTTTGTAGTATCAGGACCAGGCTTTGGTCCTCATAAGGAAAACTGTTCCTGACAAGGTCAATGTGTATACTGAAAAAGGTCCCCGATAGATGACAAAAATATAAACGCGCGCACACACACACACACACACACAAACACACACACACCAAAAGCCTACTGCATCTGCATCTGAGAAGACTCAGTGACAGGTCAGATGTACAGTCAATACTCTCTGTCTCTCTCTCTCTCTCTCACATACACACACACAAACACACACAGACAGACACACAAAAACACACTCAAATGTGGATCTTTCAGAATGGGTTAAAGGTGAGAAAAAAGAAATTGCGCGTGTATAACAGTGCGGGAGGGCGAGAGAGAGAAGTGAAGGTAAATGTACAAGCATGTATATACGCATGTACAGTGCTTTGAAAAAGTATTTGCCCCTTCCTAATTTCTTAATTTTTTGTATATTTGTCACACTTAAATGTTTCAGATCATCAAACAAATCTTAAAATTAGACAAAGATAACCCGAGTGAATACTTATGTGAAAAAGTAATGCTCCCTCCCCCCTTGTTAAATCATGAATTAATTATGATTAACCACATTCTTTTAGTTCAATTTCACTAGTCACACCCAGACCTTTTGAATCATGAAATCACTTAAATAGAACCTGTTTGACAAAGTGAAATTGGCTAAAAGATCTCAAAAAGTAACAAATCATGCTGCGATCTAAAGAAATTCAAGGACAGATGAGAAACAAAGTCACTGACATCTATCAGTCAGGAAAGGGTTATGAAGCCATTTCTAAGGCTTTGGGGCTCCAGAAAATCACGGTGAGTGCCATTATCCACAAATGGAGAAAATTTGGAACAGTGATAAAACTTCCGAGGAGTGGCCGACCTACCAAAATTACTCCAAGAGCGCATCAACGACTCATCCAGGAGGTCACAAAAGAACACAGAACAACATCTAAAGAATTGCAGGTCTCACTTGCCTCAGTTAAAGACAGTGTTCATGATTTAACAATAGGAAAGGGACTGGGCAAAAATGGCATCCTTGAGAGAGTTCCAACGCGAAAACCACTGCTGACCAAAAAGAACACAAAGTCTTGTCTCGTATTTGCCAAAAACATCTTGATAAGCCCCAAGACTTTTGGGAAAATATTCTGTGAACTGACAAGACAAAAGTTGAACTTTTTGGAAGGTTCACGTCCTGTTACATCTGGTGCAAAATTAACACAGCATTTCATAAAAAGAACATCATACCAACAGTCAAACATGGTGGTGGTAGTGTGATGGTTTGGGGCTGCTTTGCTGCATCTGGACCTGGATGACTTGCCATAATTGATAGAACCATGAATTCTGCTCTCTAGCGGGAAATCCTGAAGGAGAATGTCTGACCATCAGTTTGTGACCTCAAGCTCAAGCACACTTGGGTTATACAGCAAGACAATGATCTGAGACACACCAGCAAGTCCACCTCTAAATGGCTTTAAAAAAAGCAAAATACAGGTTTTGGAGTGGACTAGTCAAAGTCCAGACTTAAATCTGATTGAGATGCTGTGGCATGACCTTAAACAGGCCGTTCATGCTGAAAAACCCTCCAATTTGGCTGAATTAAAACTATTCTGCGAAGAAGAGTGGGCCAAAATTTCTCCACAGCGATATGAAAGACTCATTGCCAGTTATCCCAAATGCTTGATTGCAGTTGTCGCCAAGGGTGGCACAACCAGTTATTAGGTATAGGGGCAATTACTTTTTCACATAGGGCCAGGTAGGTTTGGATTTTTTCCTCAATAAATGAAATAATTTAAAAACTGCATTTTGCATTTACTCTGGTTATCTTTGTCTTATATCAAAATTTGTTTGATGAAAAGAAACCTTTAAGGGTGACAAATATCCAAAACAATAAGAAATCAGGACGGGGGCAAATACTTTTTCACAGCATTGTATGGCAGCAATATGGCATCAACAGTGGGTTATAAACTCCTTCAGTGCGCAGATGATTCGGCCTCGCTGGTATCAGACATAGAGGGGAGGCTGACAATGGAACTCAATTCTGTTCATGAATGGCTGACTCAACACAAACTCTTGCTACACTTGGGTAAAACTGAATCTATTTTATTCGGCACCAAACATAAGCTGCAAAAGTCTAATAGTATCAAGGTATCTTGTTATGGAAATGACACTGCATCAAAGACTAATGTTACCCATCTGCGCTTAACTTTAGACCAATCTGGTGACATTATCGCCTCGAAACAGCTCCACAAGAGTGCCAACAAACTGGTATCTTACTGCGCAACAGCTTGCCTTCGTACAAAACCCAAAACCAGTGAAGTTGGCACGTTTTGTAAATCGTAGATAAAAACAGAATACAATGATTTGCAAATCCTATTCAACTTATATTCAATTGAATACACTGCAAAGACAAGATGTTTAACGTTCAAACTGAGAAACTTCATTTTTTTTTTTTGCAAATAATCATTAACTTAGAATTTAAAGGCAGCAACACATTGCAAAAAAGTTGGCACAGGGGCCTTTTAACCACTGAGTTACATCGCCTTTCCTTTTAACGACACTCAGTAAATGTTTGGGAACTGAGGAGACAAATTTTTGAAGATTTTCAGGTGGAACTCTTTCCCATTCTTGCTTGATGTACAGCTTAAGTTGTTCAACAGTCCGGGGTCTCCGTTGTCGTATTTTACGCTTCATAATGTGCCACACATTTTCAATGGGAGACAGGTCTGGACTACAGACAGGCCAGTCTAGTACCCGCACTCTTTTACTACGGAGCCGTGCTGTTGTAACACGTGCAGAATGTGGCTTGGCATTGTCTTGCTGAAATAGGCAGGAGCGTCCATGAAAAAGACGTTGCTTGGATGGCAACATATGTTGCTCCAAAACTTGTATGTACCTTTCAGCATTAATGGTGCCTTCACATATGTGTAAGTTGCCCATGCCTTGGGCACTAATACACCCCCATACCATCACAGATGCTGGCTTTTGAACTTTGCGCCTATAACAGTCGTCCACAGTTTCCAAAAACAATTTGAAATGTGGACTCGTCAGACCACAGAACTTTTCCACTTTGCATCAGTCCATCTTAGATGAGCTTGGGCCCAGCGAAGCCGCTGGCGTTTCTGGGTGCTGTTGATAAATGGCTTTCGCTTTGCATTGTAGAGTTTTAACTTGCACATGCAGATGTAGCGACGAACTGTAGTTACTGACAGTGGTTTTCTGAAGTGTTCCTGAGCCTATGTGGTGATGTCCTTTACACACTGATGTCGGTTTTTGATGCAGTACCGCCTGAGGGATCGAAGGTCACGGGCATTCAATGTTGGTTTTCGGCCTTGTCGCTTACGTGCAGTGATTTCTCCAGATTCTCTGAACATTTTGACGATATTACCGACCGTAGATGATGAAATCCCTAAATTTCTTGCAGTAGCTCGTTGAGGAATGTTGTTTTTAAACTGTTCGACAATCAGCTCACGCATTTGTTCACTAAGTGGTGACCCTCACCCCATCCCTGTTTGTGAATGACTGAGCATTTCAGGGAAGCTGCTTTTATACCCAATCATGGCACCCACCTGTTCCCAATTAGCCCATTCACCTGTGGGATGTTACAAATAAGTGTTTGATGAGCATTCTTCAACTCTCTCAGTCTTTTTTGCCACTTGTGCCAGCTTTTTTGGAACATGTTGCAGGCATCAAATTCCAAATGAGCTAATATTTGCAAAAAATTACAAAGTTTACCAGTTCAAACATTAAGTAACTTGTCTTTGCAGTGTATTTAATTGAATATAGGTTGAAAAGGATTTGCAAATCATTGTATTCTATTTTTATTTACGATTTACACAATGTTCCAACTTCACTGGTTTTGGGTTTTGTACAACAAGCTCAGACCGAGTCAAGTTTGAAAAAGTTTGTTAAATAATTTTTATGGAATTCTTTTAGTGCTGAACGTATAAATCCTTTTATTTTCATATAATTAAATAAATATACGATATTCGTCTTTTTTCACCAGCTATTTCTGGTTTATAGATTTTTAGTGCTGTTCATGTAATTTTTTTCCCCAAGCTTTTTTTGGTATATACATACTTCTAATCTATCATGTTATTTATCAGTCATTTGTTTTCTTGTTTTTAAATTTCTGTTAGAATGATTAATTCTGTAGTATTTTAAAGCTTTGCTGCCAAAAATCTTGTTTATGTCATGAGAACCACTTTGGAAATAGCCTAAGTGTTTTGAATTACGCTTTTTAGTGTTATCCTCAATTAATTTACATGCATGTACCATTTATATACTTGTATTCATTTTTATCCAAATAAACTCAATCAATCAATCAATAAATCAACCAATCAATCCACAAAACCGATGTTGTGGAATAAGAAGGTTAGATATAAGATTTTTTTGTGTTCGTTATCACAAGTATCACGTGGCTTTAGGACAGAGGCGGATCTAAGTAAGGGGCCATCAAGGGGCCACATTTCTCACAGAGGGGCCAAGTATTCGTCCAACATTCGTGCACACAGTCACATTTATGATAAGGTGTGTGTGTGTGTGTGTGTGTGTGTGTGTATATATATATATATATATATATATATTACCAGTCATGCCTCTTTCAAACACTTAAATTAAAAAAGGGTAGACAGTGCAACTCATTTTCAATTTTACATTTCAGCATGAGCAACTCCAACGAACATGCAATAATATACAAAAATATTAATCTTTATAAAAATTAAGAAAAGGACTTGAAATCTTGAAATATCAAGGTGAGCTCTGGTAGAGTTGAGGTGCAAAAATTCAAGTATTCAGTATACTGAAATTATCCTTAACTCAACAATGTCCAAATATTTTTACTAAACGTATAACCTATGATATTGTAAATCCTATGTATTTAATGTAATATTGAAATACTACAATTTCATGACTAAACACAACATGAGATTAAACAATGTGCAAGAAGTCTGATCTTCAGTGAGACAGAGATCCAGATGAATGTCCAGGTAATGCCTGCATTCATACAAACTTTGCTGTGGTCGAGTAAGGTGGATCTGCACTTTGATTTCTACACTGATCCTTTAATTTAGCATACATTAATTTACTGTTTTCAATATTTTAGTCATAGTAGTCACAAACGGAGGTAAAATATTGAGTGCACCTTAACTAAAATGTGGTGGAGATGCCCACAATAGCACTTCATTACAATTACTGCTAAATTGGTACAAACAAGTGTGTTATGAGTTTTAACATTCAAGTTACCAGCTAATTGCTAAAGTTGCTCTTCAAGCAGAAAATATCCAAACATTTAGCGCCAATGTCAATTGGATTTAACAGTGTGACCATTACTTATCTTCTGTGCCTTTTCATGTCATTATCAGACATATCAGAGTTACTGTTGTTGCTGTGCCTCGATGATGTCTGCAGGACTCTCAACTCTCATGCATTCGGGATGAGATTTACTGCTGAAGTCAGCAATTATTCAATCAACACAATGCGTGTGTTTCACAATCGTTCAAATTATCTAAATTAAATAAGACAATTTGAAACATTCTTATGCAATTCCATTGCTTCTAACCCCTGAGTGAGGAAAAGCGTGAGAAGTCCAGAATCATAATTGATTTCCATATTATTAGTGGTGAAATCCACCGTAAAGGCCCATTCAGACTGGGGTGAAGCGAAAAAGCGGCACGGATTTGCAGAATATTCGCTGCCCTATAATTCCGTGTGAAACCTTGCCCCCCGGACTCGGTGCGAAATTCCGCAATCTTGCATTCCAATTTCGCACAACAGACAAACAAATCAGTGGGATATTTAATCAAATTGGACCATGAGAGCAGCAGTAGCGACGATGACATTCTTTGTATGTATCTAAAACGATAACCTTAACCTCACGTCTACTTTTGCGAGACAGACACATCTCCATAGCCACCGAGCGTTTTCATCATTGATGCCCAGAGCTGGTCTTTCAGCTCGTCGTTCAAGTCATCATCCTGCCTCTAGTTATAGGACAATATTGATGAGATGCTGTCCTTTGTCACCGCACTGTGCTATGTACTGAGTTTGTATCGAGTTTATGTGGCTTCGCAGTTTGATGTTTGAATGCTGTAATAGGAATAGAAACTAAGCATTTCATTGGCTAAAAGTCTAGTTTCGCAGATGGATTTTCGAAAAGCTTCAAGGTGCACTATGCAAGTCTGTTTACTTTCACTTCTGTTGACATTCGAACTCAAACGAAACAGAAGTAGCCCGCCCCTCCCTCCCATAGTTCCCTCTTTTTCATGCTTCCATAACTGTCAACTCTAGTCGGTCATTGGCCCGGACGGTTATGTTATGGGGCACAGCCTGTGCCCATAGTGTTTATTTGCAGTTTGTGATGCCTGTCCGGTCTCCAGAGCCCGATTTCTTTTTTACAGTGAATTTAGGGGCAGGCAGCTAGTGGATCGTGGAGAGATGTCGACGAATTGAGACAAAAATATAATGCACAAGTAAACAAAAGTAAACAAAAAGTAAACGAACTTGCATAGTGCACCTTTAAGTCCGTACGGTTGTTTTTTCTGCCGCACGAAACTTCGGCTTCGGTGTGTGGTGTTCATTCCACTGAGATAAAAACACTAGAGTGGACGTCACTGGCTGGACCAAAGCGCACATGGCGGAATAGCTCCGCCATCTTGTCTATGTATAAATGTCCAATGAGGCACATGGAAACAGTTGGCTAAACAAGGCTGTTGAAAAAATTGTGATTTTTTTTTTTCTGGGGAGAGACTTGTTTTCTGTGTTCTTTTTTATCTTTTCATACTTAAAAAGGACATGAACAAGGAAATTGTTATTGAACAACAATATTTATGCGCCATTATTTGGGAAAGCTAAAGAATAAGCTCTACAATTGCCTTACCCTTTAAATTATCGCTCAGAATTAAGAAGGCGTCCTCATTCAGCTGTGCCGGTGAGCCTGACCCAGGTCTATACCTGGAAGAAACTAGTTGTTATATGCATATATGAATTTATATACTGAGTCAAAAAAGAAACTTAACACTCATAAATTTGTAAATGTTTTCTTGAAACTTTTAATAAAAGAGTTTTTATTATCACTAGGGGTAAATGCGTTGTCAAAGACATCATGACACACATCAACTCCGACAAGCACAGGTACGTAGCACGTGCTAGCGTACTTTAAGCTAAAACCACGTTTTCCCGTGTTCCTTGTCACGTGATCATGTGAGAGATGTGCAACTGAGCTCATGTTAGCACGCTAGAGTGACATCTCGGAAAAAACAAGTTTTTACAGTTAATTATTTGTTGATTTTCAATGCCATAGCTGTCAAACTTTCTGCGTGAACGTACCATTGGCATGCTGAATACGGACACGTCCGTCACTGACGTTGCAATGGTTATGGGATGCAGTCGACGGACTATCCATGATCTTTGGACACGTCTCCAACAAACTGGCACCACAGCTGACCGACCTCATTCTGGTAGCCCACGAGTGATGTCAAAAGCAGAAGACCGACAAATTGTCTTACGTCATTTACATAATCGATTTGTCACCGCAACGTCCACTAGGATTGAATTGTTTAGAGGGCGTGTGACTGCCCAAACCATACGTAATCGCCTGCGCACTGCTCTTATTCAAGTTGTAACTTACCATTTTTACTCTTGGACATTTCCGTAGCATTTCCGATGGAACTGGTTACACTATGGACATTATTTTTCTGATACACCATCTTTAATGAGATGAGTACAGAATTAAATAAAATCATTATTTAAAACCTCATTTCTTGTATGTTCAACTTATCGACCTCAAAAAAAGAGTGTGAAGTTTTTATTTTGGCTGAGTATATGTATGCTAGGGATAATATGATTGGAACAACTTCATTTTGAAGTGTTCATACCTACTGGTTGACTTCATTTAATCCGTCTTTGCCCTGACACAATGGATAACAGGATGATATTGTGTGTTGCCCCTGCTGGGATCAGTGTAGAAGTCCATCCATCCATCCATTTTCTTTACCCGCTTATTCCTCACTAGGGTCACGGGAGTGTAGAAGTCTGAAAACTAAAAAAACGACACTGTTAACAATAAACAAATAAACGGAAGCCTTTTTTGCCTGGTAATTTAACTGGCACCTTTTTGCCAGTTATTTTAACTGTCATTTCACAATAAGCTTACCACAGAGTTCAGTGCATTTTCAGTGTAAACCACAGTTAAATGCGCGCAGGACTCCTCCGACAGTTAAAACGACAAGGAGACAATGCGTTAATTCAATGGATAAATTCATTCAGTTTATAACAGTGCAGGAAAGCCGAACTTCATTTCATTGCCTCTGTTGCGACTGTATGTGCATGGTGCAAACCAGCTTGCCTGGTATACACGATAGCTTTTGAATGGAAATGCATTGTGGCAGGACAGGACAATTTATCCAATGTAAGGGAAAATCCGATATATAAAATCAGACATATTCAATGTTTATTTCATGGAAAAACATTACAGAAAAAAATCGGGACATCAGCTGTTGTCCGGTATGATCGAGTTTCCGTTTTATACAAGGACGATTTCGGGGAATTCTACTGTAATTTTCCTATGAACGTCTGCCGCGATATACATACACAAGATGGGGCCGAGTGCTACCACAGAAACGAAGACTTTGTCCACTCTAGTGTTTTTATATCTCTATGGTTCATTCCATGGACCTTTGGGCTGCATCCAAGGCCCAATTCCAATCCGCCCCCTGAAGACTCAAGCCCTGAACCCTCACTGACTTAATTGATGTCAGCTGTAAGCGACTAAGTCTGAGAGGGCTACAGATCCTATAAATTGGAATGGAACAGCGCTTACCCCCTTTCACGTTACCAAACTACACGCAGTTGGAACAATCAACATTAATACTAACGGGTAAACTTTTTCTTTCTCGCTCTTTCTATTACCTTGATCGGACCACTCTTTGGTTTATTTACATTTCCAGTATTCCGATGGCATCCCCCGTATTCCACTTCACAATGCTATGAACTGTGGGTAATTTCCTTGCCTAAAGTCACCATCGGTGTCGACTTACGGTAAGGGGGCAGTAAGAGCTCATTCACGGACTTACTGACTTGATGATTTGACGGTGGAACAGCCCATACACACTCACGGACTTCCCGCGAAAGCACTTCTAAGTCAGTGAGTCTTGTAAGGGGTCGAAATGGAATTGGGCCCAAATATCCTCACTTCACTTCACTCGCAGACTCGCGGACTTTGCGGGCGCGTTCACGGGAAGTCTGGGATAGCTGAGGGCTGTCCAAATCCACAACTGATCCAGTACACAAGGGGCCTCAAGCAGACTTTCTGCGGACTTCC
Source organism: Gymnothorax reevesii (assembly GCA_029721435.1). Classification (NCBI taxonomy): domain Eukaryota; kingdom Metazoa; phylum Chordata; class Actinopteri; order Anguilliformes; family Muraenidae; genus Gymnothorax; species Gymnothorax reevesii. The sequence continues at coordinate 12,840,698 of CM056577.1, read as the reverse complement.
AGAGAGTCCGCTTGGGGTGCAGACTTCAGCAGATTTCACTAATGTAATTACCCACAATCCATTGCAATACGGATGTGACGTTTTAATTTTTCCAAATTGCTGACCGAAAAAAAAAGCACATACACACACAAAACCACATAAACTTATTATAAATTTATAATATTCAAACGTTACTTGAATAATGTAGACCAGAAAGAAAATTCAACATCATGATGCAGAAATATAGGCTATATTGGCTTTTACAATTTAATAAAACACAATAACATAACCAAAAAAGCAAAAATTGTATACACAAACATATACAGGCCATACTATTAAATATGCAAAATAAGGAAAAATCCCAATGAACCATCCTAAATAACGAAAATATGAAAATAACAATTTTGAAGGCTGGCACATAAACATTCACAAATTTAACATTAATTTTTAATTAACATTAAAAAAACCCCTAGGCAAATCTATTAAACCATCAACATAAATTCAATGCAGAAAAATAAAAAGTTGTGCAAGGAAATATTTTATTAGCACAAAAATAACTAAAGACAACAAATTTATTCAAACAGGAAAAAAGAACACAATAACACAAAATAACAAAAGCACAATAATCTCTTAATAAGAATATGAGACATTAACTCGAATACAATAAAAAAAAAAAAAACCCGCAAACATCTACAGACAAAGAACAAATTATCATGGCCCGTAAAAGACGCGCTCGGGTTTCCACTCGAGCAGGTGTCCCTCAGTTGGAGGGGGGTGGACTAGATGACCAGTTCTTTCCAGTGGTCCACCCCCCATTTCTCTCGCGTCAGGTCCTTGCTTTTGCTGTCATCCACCAACACGTCGTCTTGAAGGAGGCTTTGGATCCTTCGTCGAAGAGTGACCAGATCTACAAATGTTTTTTGGAAGACCCTGATGTTCCTCGTCTCCCACAATGCATGCTTGATGGTGCCGATGATCCTCCACTGACGCTGGCTCATAGATGTTTTGCATCCTTGTGATGGTCCGTACTGGATCAGCTCAGCAGTCAGGGAGGACCTCGGCAGCAACCTGTTCAGGGAGACAGAGGAACAAACAAGGCCCCAGACCCGCCTGGCCACAGTTCACTCCCAGAAGAGGTGATGAACACTCCTAGTCAGTGCAACCGCGCGGGTAGCGCTCAGTTAGGGCCAAGTGCCGGCGGTACATAAAAACCCTGGTGGGGAGACACCAATGAGCCGTCATCCAGGCAACGTCCTTTTGTTTATTAGTCAAACAACTATGAGTGACATTTGCCTAGATGACGTGCGGGACTCGGGTCGGGCCACTTCTTGGGAGCTCTACTGTTTGATTTGATCTTAGATAAGACATGATGTTTCTATAGCTGCATGAGGTGAGGCCGGCCCGAGGCAGTCCCGTCCTGCAGGCGAAGTCCTTTAAAGCCTAGCAATATGGAATTTTGTGGTCTAGCATATAGGCTGTACGATATTCTCTCTAATGTTCCGACGGAAACGAGTGAAACAGACTCAAAGCCTGTCTATCAGCTCCTTTAATAATGCTGCTGACTCCCACTCTTACAGACTTTACGTGATGACGGTGAAGACGTCAGATTATGTACGCCTGAGGTGCGTGAGGGCTCAGTCTGCAAGTCCAGAGGGTGGAGATTTGGATTCAGCCTTGGTGCATTAAAATTGTCATCTTCTTCTGTGAGCTTTATTTATGATCATATGCCTATATGGCGCAGTACTGCCACCAACAGTTGGGCATGGAATTGCATTCACGGATTGTCATTATTGGACAAAACGGCAGATGAGTGACAGGACAGGGGCACTTCAGGAGGCCAGATAGATTTCAGATGGGGCAAATGCCCCCGTGGCCCCGCCCCTTAAACCGTCACTGCTAAAGCAGTGTGATGATGTGATCCTCACATCATGTCGCAAAGCAGTTACATGATCTTTACCGTCTGTATAACCTTCGCAAAAAATAAAAATATGAGAGTCGTTAGCAGTTTTTAGCACTTTGATTGATTGTGGAATTAAGGCGGTAGTCTACTTCATGAACAAGAATTTTGCATATGAAATTGTATTTTCTCTTTGATGGGTTGCAAATGCGAAATACAAGCACTTATGTTTTGGAATGACATGAGCGTGGTCCCGCGAAGAGGGTGCAATCTATGGCAGGGGTGCATTCTACGGCTCAACACAGGCTATTATTTCAGTTGCCATTAATTGTCATTATTCCAAAAATCAACTCATGAAAGGCCTTTTTTTGTGAAAGTTTGCCGAGATGGCGCCAGAGTGCTCGGCTTGCCGTCTTCCAGCACTACTGTGTTTTTTGCTTGCTATTGCATGACTTCGTTTTCTCTGCCAAGATACTTCTGCTTTGCTGATATATGATCACCAAGCCCTTTTTTGTGTTAGAGCGTCTCAAGGAAAAGTGTTAAAACCTGATTTCAGAGATCAAACCTCGGGACTCCCCCCTCCCTGGGCGTCTGTAGCGGCCTACTGGCTGCCATTTCACAGAGGAAGCGCTCCAAAAGACGTGGAAAGAGGGCAGGTGTCTTGGTGAAACTCAAGAACCTTTGCCGATGCACTTGTGGAATTGATCCTCACCATCTTTTCAGAAGACGTTATGCCTCTCAGCGACCTCCATGCCTTTGCTGGATCCAGCCGGTTGTGCCCTTTCGCCCGGCCACTGGCTGTCTTTACCTGCCGGCAGAGGTTCCCTCTCTGAGGTGCCGGGTCCGCACCCGCGGTGTGGATTTTAGGAATATTCGGCCCCTTTGCCACGTCTCCACTCAGGCCCGCGAGGTCAGAGGTGGACAATCCAGTTCCAGAAAGTAAAAGTCCGTCCCAGTATTTTGTTACAACCGCCTGAATCAAATAATTGCAGCAACCCTTCAGCCCAGATTTTGAACTAACTAGGAAAATCAGCTGCCTGATCTCATGGCTGGAGGTAAAAAACGGCCGGACTTTTACTTTCTGACCCCTGGAATGTCCACCTCTGGCGAGGAGAGTCTCTTCGCCTAGCGCTTCTGAATGCTAGATCACTAGCAAACAAGACTTTTCATCCTGAATGACTTTTTCACTTCACGTGAACTGGATTTTCTATTTCTGACAGAGACGTGGATTCAAGTTGGTGAGTCCACTCAGTTCTCTGAGCTGCTTCCACCGAATTGCCAGTATATCAACTCTCCATGAATTACCGGCCGAGGTGGAGAGGTTGCGTCTGTTTTCAAATCAAGCTTCCAATGTCAACTGTTACCGTCATTTTCTTTTTCCAGTTTTGAAAAACAGACATTTATTATAAACGCCATCTCTCCCGTCCTGCGCGCCCTGGTCTATCGTCCGCCGCAATTCAACAAGGATTTTATACAGGACTTTGTGGCGGGATTAACAGTGAACTATGAGCGGTTTTTAATTCTTGGGGATTTTAATATTCATGTCTGTTGTGAAACCCGCACCTTAGTCAAAGAGTTTCTGATTCTCATTGGCTCCTTTAATCTCACTCAGTGTCTGGTCCAACACATAATAAGGCCGCCTTTGATACGCTGGATCATACTATTCTCGTGTCACGCTTAAATAAGTGTGTGGGCATTAGGGGAACTGTCCTAAAGCGGTTTGAGTCTTACCTCTAAGACAGGAGCTTCTCAGTCCAGCTTGGCCAGTATTCATCAGCCACATCACCCCCTGAGCTGTGGGGTGCCTCAGGGTTCCATTTTGGGCTCCCTCCTCTTTTCACTGTATACATTAGGTTACCTCTGTGCTTTCTAAAAATGGACCCCAAAGTCTCATTTCGTTGTTTTGCAGATGACATACAAATGTATTTGCCCATGAAAATACACTGCCCGGCCAAAAAAAAAGTCACCGTTTGGAAATTATTGAAAAAATTCTATAATTGGATAATTATTGCGGTTATTAATATGTTTCAGCAGGCAATAATCATTTTAACCCTGAATGATGAAGCACGTCGCTAGTTATTTCTTAAACAATCATGTCGGACGACACATCCTTTGATGGTAGAAAAGATGTTACATAATTTCAGAAAGGGCAAGTTATTGGCCTGTATTTAGCAAAGAAAACCATGAAAGACAAAAGTAAGTATGAGGAATCATTTTCACAAACAAATTTGCCACCACAAAGTCCTGATCTTAAACACATTAAAAGTTACTGGGATGTGCACAAGAAAGACCTCCGAGTGGTTCAACCATTATGTCAAGAAGACAAGATCTCAGCCAAAAATTATGGCATTTCTGATCGAAAATAAATGTTCTGGCATTGAATACAGTTGTCAAAACAATGACAAGACGAATATGCACTGTAAACAAAGCTACAGGGGTTCTAACTAAATATTTGAGTCTGCGACTTTTTTTTTGGCCGGGCAGTGTAAATGACCGAGCCTCAGTTCAAACTTTACTGGACTGTCTTACAGATATTCGGTCTTGAATGGAAGTGAACTTTCTCTCTATGAACAAAAATAAAAAAGATCATCTTATTTGGCCAACATAACCTTTTAGATCGCTATGACAGTGCCATTGGCATCCTTGAGTCTTACTGTTATCCTTTTGCAAAGACCTCGGTGTAATTTGATAGGGACTTTAGGTTCGATAAGCAGATCAGCTCTGTAGTCAAAACAAGTTTCTTTCAGTGAAGACTCCTTGCAAAGGTTAAGGCTCATCTCCCAAGAAATGATTTCGAGAGAGTTATACATGCCTTTGTTACATCACGCTTAGACTACTGTAACTCTTTGTTTGTTGGTCTAGATCAATCATCTCTGCGTCATTTGCAAGTAATTCAAAATGCAACTGCCCGCTTGTTGACTGGAGAGAAACAGCGATATCATATTACTCCTGTCCTTGCATCTCTGCACTGCCTTCCTGTTCATTGTTGGATCCAGTTTTATTATTTGTTTTTAAATGTTTAAAGCTATAGTTGGTAAACCTGTTCAGAAACATTTTTTGTTATACTGGGTGAAATGTTTCATCAATCCTGAGAGTAGTCAATACATTGGGCTCTAATTTCATAGACCAGGCGCAGGCGCGGCGCATGGGGGGTGCGCCGCGCCAACGGGGTGTGTCCAGGCGTATGTGGTAATTTTGTGCCCGGCGTAGCCTGGCGCAAGTACTCCTCTGTCCCGCCTCTGCCCCTCCTTCCAGCGCAAGTTGGCAAAGAAGGCGACACAGCCGAGTCAGTTCTTGCTCACTGGCAAGAGAAACGATGGATAGCGTGTTCCCATTAGTGACAAACTGTTGCTGCTTTAAATTTTGGGATTAACATGCATGGACAACAATGCAAGATACGTGACACATTTATTTTCAATATGTGATCTTAACTCAGTACGAGATCATAGCAATCAGGCTGTATTCCTTTCCCCCACTGAAGACAATAAAACCTAAGTGACAATAATAGTAGCCTAGTATTAAGCCGCTTGCACACTGGACGCGAAACGAATTTTTCGCTCGACAGATTGCGTCTTGTGTCCGAAAGTCTGACAGGGTTATAATAAATCTCTGTGTCCGACAGTCTATTATTGTTTTTAATTTCTTCAAATCTGCTCACTCTTTTAGATATTAAACGTGAATGTTTTGATAAGAGGGCTCAGTTCTTCAAGATGAGTACCGAGAATTTCAATCAATGTTTCTGTTAAAGCTGCTCAATAAAGCGAGTCGACACTGGCGCCAGACAATGTACAATGCCTCCGTGTCTGACAGCCAAAAAAGGAGGACTATTAGAACAGATTGATAACGAAATAAAGAATAAAAAGAAACATTTTAACAACAGAACATCCAATGAACACTGCGATTTATTAATTGGCGGGTCATCTTTGTTGGATATCCTGTTTGTTGGTTTTTATTCTTTATTTCGTTATAAATCTGTTCTCATATCAATACTTTTACTTTTTGCTGGCTGGTGGACACGGAGTATTTTGCATTTCGTGTCGGACAGTCTTGATCGTGCATGCGATAATTTCCTCACACTGTCAATGGTCATGGAATTGATTTGCTCATGCACTATTTTTATCTCTGCTGTGGAAATAAAGCGTGAATCTGTTCGGTCCATCTGACTAATTTTCAAAAGAAAGACCGAATAAAGACTGCCGTCTATCTTCAATGAAAATAGACGAATAGGCTAAAAAGACCAAGAAAAGTCGATAGCTATCAATTTGCATTTTGCGAAGGTCGAACACAAACATAGCCAAGTTTGCGCGTCAAATAATTCCTGGAATACTCGGAAAAATTAGAACTTTTATGACTTTCGGACACGGAGCTATATTAAAACCCTGTCCAACTATCGTGTCTTTGCATTGACTTTGTCTGTAATCAGTCGTGCGAAAAATTCGTTTCGCGTCCAGTGTGCAAGCGGCTTTAATGAGCATAGAATGCAAGCATTCGATATATATACATACAGTTTGTGGTTGGCTGAGAAAAATGTGAAGTCGGACTCGTTAGTTTGCATCATAGATTCAGCTGCGTTGATCAAGCCAGGTCAAGTTTCCATTACACGTGGCAACCGCCTTTAACCGCCTTTCTGACATCAGGAAAATCGATAAAGATACTATAATTTATGACCTTATTCAAATAGTTACATTAAACAGTGCTTCCTGTAATTATTTCTTGCATTGAAATGTGCCTGACATTCTGTAAACCTGCATGTGAGATTTCGGTGACGAGTGCGCACTCTGCGCCGGTCAGCCAAATTACCACTGCACAGAAATTAAACCAGGTTGGAGCTGGCGAGTTTTCTGCGCAACTCCAGCGGAGACTTTTTCTCCGAAATTGTCACCGCGTCTTGATGAATATGTGACAACTCCCCCTACTACGCCGCCACACCCATCTCGGCGCACCTTCGTCTACCGAAGGCTGCGCACCTCACGAAATTACCACTACGCGGGCTGCGCCGTACTAAATGATCACTGCGCGGGCTGCGCCTCGCTACGCCACCTGCGCTGCGCCAGGAAATTAGAGCCCTTTATGTATTCAGAAAAGGGAACGAAAAGAATCAGACCTCTGTGTCAGCTGCAGGACGGTAAAAACTGTAAAAACTCTGACAAATCCCTGCCATTCGGTCCGAATGGAAAGAATCAATCAGATGCCCTCTGCTGCCCATTCACCCTCTGTCCCTCCCTCCTCCCCGCATGCTGCTCATCACGTTTCACCGTTGCTGGAAACATTCAGCCAGTAGTTGTCACTTTATGAGAGTGAGAGGTGGTGTAATCCCGGACATGTGAACGTTAAGAAGCGCTTCTGTACCCCGGACATTGAACTGCTTGCTGTGTGGAAATGCGCCTGTATTGTTTACCAAGGGAGTAAGCATTCACCATTGTGATTGCCGTTTACTTTTCTCCGTCAGGTGATGCAGCGGTGGCCTATGACTCGAAATGCGTGTATTCGCGTCTTTGCATTGACTTTGAATGTAATTTGTCGTGCGAAAAATTCATTCCGCGTCCAGTGTGAAAACGGCTAAAGCCGGTCGTCGGTACTGGTGACGTGGATTGAACTGGCACACCATTCTGCCGTTTAGTCTTTAAATTAGTTAATCAATCCTCAGATTGCTAATCAAGCAAAGTAATATGGTTTTACTTACAGGTGAATGAGACATGAGGTAGTTTGGTTAATGTCCAAAATGCGTGGATATGGCTGAGTCGGCTCTCCTGTGCCCTGCTGAGTCCAACCGTCAGATGCGCGTTCAAGTTTGTGGGGGCGTGGCTTTGGACGGAGAGCTGACGGGAGGGGATGGAGCTTAGAGGAAATTTTGCCAGCTCTTCAATATTACCAACTATAGCTTTAGATGGCTTGGCGCCATCTAATTTATAAGAGCTTTTACAGCCTCACACTACTGGCAGGGCTCTTAGGTCATCAAACCAGCTGCTCCTGACAGTACCGGTCTCGGCTCCGTACTCGAGGAGATAGAGCCTTTTCAGTGGTGGCCCCTAAGCTGTGGAACAGCCTACCCTATCAGGTTAGAGCTGCAAAGTCACTTGAGCACTTTAAAACACTGCTGAAAACTCATCTCTTCTTATAGGCGTTCAGTCCCAGCTAGATAAGTAACCTTGGCTTATCCTTTTCTTTGTTTGAAAAACATGCCAATGCTTTATTTATTTACAGCACTACTTCAATCTCTCCGCATCCAGCACGAGTTTTGCATGCGTACGTCCTCATCAGAATAGAAGACTTAGGGCCGGATCTACTAAGATCCCAATTTGCGTGTACTAATTTGCGCGTGCAATCTAGAATTTTGTGTGTGGGGCTGAACCGCGGTTCGCAGGTGATTTACTAAGGGTGATTGCGCAAATGGCAACAGGTGCAAACGTGTTGGACACACCCTATTTAAATGAGGGCTTTGCGTGTTTCATGGTTTGCAGCATGGAGAGTTTGGAGAGAAGAAAGCGCAAAATGAAATTCGACCCTATGGAATTAGAGGTGTTGGTAGATGAAGCCAATAAACACGTGAATGAGCTACAGCAAAGAAATCTGACTGTCGCACAAAGGAACGCCATATGGGCGGAAATCTGTGAAAAAGTAAATGCTGTGGGTAAAACGATGCGAACAGTGAATGAAGTGAAAAGACGATATGAAGATATCCGAAGACGAACAAAAGAAAAATTGGCGTAAAATAAAACATCTGCAAAGAAAACAGGTGGGGGCACAGTGGATGAGATGCCTCTGACCAGCATTGAGGAACAGGTGCAGTTAATGTTCTGCGAGACGCAAGTCACTGGAATTGCCGGGTATGACACACTGGACCAAACAGCAGAACAAGGTAGGCGCACAATAATACTGTATAAACACACTTTTTCTGAAAAGATATTTATTTAGTAAGTGAAAAATGAATGTACCCCCTGTGGTTACATTTTGCTGTCCTTAAACTCAAATCCCAAACAAAAAAACATTTATTTTTTTACATGTAGAATCTTCAGCAGAAGTCCAGCCATCCACCTCTAATCCCCCCAGAGCAGCCGCCACCCCTGCAGAGCCTCGAAAGGGTCCCGAGGACATTGATCTGGAGTTGCTGGAGGAACAAAAGAAACAGTCTGCAGCCATTCAGACAATTGCACGGGAGATGGGAGCGGCGTCATCGTTGGCACGGGCGGCAAGGCGCGATACTCAGGCCATTGCCACGCACTGCAGACAGATGGTCAGCGCAGTATCTGCCCTGACGATGGCCGTCAATTCTGTGGCAAGAGGGCTACGGGAAGAGATGAAGGTAATGACTGCCCTCAATCCAGGTGGAGAAGCGGGCCGACCGAGTCCCACAGCGACAGCTAGGCAGCCGGGCACCGGAGAGGGAGGAGAGGTGCGCATGACGGGCAAGTTCCACCTGCGTAAAAGGAAACACAAATGATACATTCAACTGTCACGTTTAAGTTGTCTTTTATTGGCTGTGAATATTTTTTTTTTGTATAAAATTGGCTATAAGATGAAGAACTGTTTGTTTCATTTTTTTCCACCATAAATGTTAAGACTATAGCCTAATACATTTTCTGACTGAAATAATGTGTCTTTAATATGATTTTGCGGGACTTAACATAATTAGACGTGAATGACTATTTCGTTTGATAATGTTTGGAATTCAGAAAGTGATTTCAGTCTTTTTTTCAATAAATGTTGATTTGCTTAACTTTGCAATGTTCTGCAGTTTGTTGGGTCTCACTAGCCAGAGGGAACGGCATTGTATTGCAATCTACAACGCATTATTGAATGAAAATAGAAAAATGCACATACCAAACGGCTCACAAGGAGTGACTTTGAATGAGATTGCTGCGTGTCTGCATCCCTGCAGCATTGGGTTGTTGCTCCATACAGGGGGGCAGGTCGGCGTTCTCCTCCGGCATGGCCTCATGCTCCAGCCCGTGTTGCTTGGCGATGTTATGTAGCATGGAGCAGGTCACTACAATCTGGGCCACTTTTTCTGGCCTGTACAGCAGTGCTCCACCAGTGCAATCCAAACAACGGAACCTGCTCTTCAGGATTCCAAAGGTGCGCTCCACAATATTCCGTGTACGGATATGGGCCTCGTTGTATCTTATTTCTCCGGCAGTGGTCGGGTTGAGAACAGGTGTCAGGAGGAAGGGGTGTAGGGGGTATGCACTGTCACCTTAGAATCACTGTCACATATGAATCAATGTGAAACATGCTCTTGTTTTTAATGAAATAAATTTCGCTGACAAGCCAGGCATCTCCAAACTCGCCATCTCGCAACTTGGAAAACAGAGAACTGTTTCTCAGAATAAAAGAATCATGTACTGACCCGGGATATTTTGCCACAACGTTCGAAATGATGCCTTTGGCATCACAAACGCACTGCACATTCAATGAATGCGTGTGTTTGCGATTTCTGTACACGTGCTCAGTGTCTGCGGGGGGCACAAGCTGCACATGGGTGCAGTCAATCGGCCCTATAACTCTAGGAAATCCAGCTACTGCAAAAAAACCTTGTTTGGTCTCATTCAATAAGTGCCGAGTGCGTGGAAACCTAATGAACTTGGCCATCCGGCGCGACATGGCATTTAGGACTTCAGACAGCACATCTGAAAAACGGGATTGGGAGATCCCAGCTGTAATAGCTACTGTACACTGGAGTGACCCAGATGCAAAAAAATGCAAACTTGCAAGGAGTTTTGTCATTGCAGGTATTGCGTGACTCCTTCTCGTGGCTGGCTCCAAATCCTCTCTGAGTTCCTCCAACAGCTCCAAAATGGCAGTGCTGGATAGGTGATATGTTTTAATGATTTTTTCCTCGTTCATTCCAAAAACGTTCACACGTGGGTGAAAAATGCGTTCTCTGCGTCTCCTTTCATGATTTCGATGTCTCCTTCTTGCGACAATAATCGTAGCCATGTGTGCGCAATTACGCATACAAACCGTTTGCACCTCCTTTTGACACGTGTTAAAATATAGACGCAGATTTTATTAGCAAAATTTCTTTCAGGTTTGATAAATCAATTTGCGCGAGCTAAATTAATATATTTACATTTTCTCCTCCCAACACACGCACAATTGCGTGTAAACGCCCCATATTGCAAATTCATTGTGGCAGACGTACTAACTGGATGCAGACGTGCTATTTTGCACCTTTGAAAGAGGCAACCCTTACTGTGCACTGTTAGTAAATCAGTTTGTGCAGTTTTTTGCGTGTGCAATGAGTTTGCACACGTTTTTATACACGCAAAGCTTTTGTAGATCCGGCCCTTAGACTCCTATAGACTTAGATGTATAACTCACTCGCCAAGAGACAGCCTCAATCTTTAATAATAATAATAATAATAATAATAAAAGTGTCTTATACTCACGCTTCAATGGTACTGAAGGCATCCTAAGCATGATATAGTTATTGTTGATATAAGGAACTTTTATTTGAACTTCATGATAAAACAACATGTGGAAGTCTGGACGTTGGAACTGAATGGAATATACATATAGCTAGATTCCACCGACACTTTCACTGTCATTGTCACAACTCTCACAATAATGTATCTTAATCTTGCGGTCAAACATTGCAGGGTGTGTGTTAGAAATAAGAGGTTGACCAGATACTGAAAGAAAGACGTGGTAAATACTTTCTGATAAGATTTATTTCGTGAGAATATTAATATGAATGGTTTTTCTGATGCTCATACTTTAAAGTTAATGAAGACCTATAACTATTTTACAAAATACAATCTCTATATTATAGGTCATTAGTTGATTTTATTTCAGAAAAGTGCCCACCAGATGACCATACATAAATGATGCTCTTATGATATAAATTTGATTGTATAATCAACTCATGACATAGTATTAAAACTAAACACGATATTTACATAATGCATTCTTAATGAACATTGTATTATTCACTATCTTTTTGCTTTGCTGATTTCCTTTGCATGATGATTTATGACCATTTTCCCATCAAATGAGGCATGAAATATTACAAATTATGAACCAATTTTAGTATGACTGGATAGCCATTTCTGACACATTGAATACTGTAAAACCCAATAGCTTCTGAGCGCCCCACCAGGCCGCTGCCCCTAGGCCTCTGGCGCAATTGAGTTGTAGCTGGCTATTCCTGAAACCTTGCCTACTCTTCTAAAAATGAATAAGAACCCTGTTGTGTGTGTGTGTGAGAGTGAGTGAGTGAGTGAGTGAGTGAGTGAGTGTATTGGCTGTACAGCTGACCTATTATTGAGTCTTCTGTTTTTAGGGAAGATGCAGTTGGCTTTTGGTGTGTGTGTGTGTGTGTGTGTGTGTGTTTACATACAGTGCATCTATGCCTGTGTCTTCGTGTACTCATGTATACCTGTGCAGGGGCGGCGTTAGACCTGGGCTAATATCCATCCCTTTGTTGACAACAATTAGTCCTGGCTAATTCCAGATGGTTTTTCTTATTTAACACGTTTTCCAATTCAAGAACAATCAAGTGGCAATTGAAGACACGGCTTCTCTCCCACATGCAATCTAAAAGCGACAAAATAATGGGCTACATTCAGTGCAGAAAAATAATTTAATTATAATTAGGTCTATGCACCGGCACTCGCCGACGGCATTTCAGAACTCTTCAGCGAATGAAGGTAATTTTGGTGACTGGTACGTGGCTTCGTCCATTGACCATTTCCTATCAGACAGCTGTCTATTTTTTACAGCAAGTTGCTTGACCGTGCTGCAAAAACAGGTGTACGTTCTTGCCCATGCCTATGATAATTGCAATTTCTGAAATTCCATGTTCCTATTAAGCATATTTGTTATAAGCATCAGAGACGTGGTGGGTAAGAGAAAAAAAAAACGAATAAATAAAAAATAGTTGCAATAATAAATAGGCCTAATAGTAGTATATTTGTAATAAAAATAGAAGGCCTATATATTTCATAACAGTAGACCATAAAGGTCTATATACTATATACTTACATATACATAATTATAGGAAATTACACATTCATTTGTGTGAAATGGCGTCCAATTTCACCAAGAAACATTCATCAGCGCCAAAAATCGAACATTTGCGCATACCGCAAATTTAGTTACATCATTGGAATTTTTATCATTCATTTTTGGACATTCTTTAGTGTCTTTTAGCACACAATAGAAAAAAAAAAGAAAAAAAGTCATAAATGAAAATGAAAGACATTAACATGGTCTTTAAAGTCATTTGCGACAATCAATGAACATTAAAGTGCATTTAACATTTTTGTCACACCATTTGACTTTCAATTACATTTCTGGACGCGTTAGTGCATACAACTGTCATGGTTTTAGAGGTTGGTGTTTGTTTGGGAGCTTTCTTCGTTTCTTTTATCCTCGGTGATATCGTATTGCCCACATCGGATTCTTTGGCCAGCTGGCATTAATTGTGGACGATGCCCGGACTCTATTTAAGCCAAAGTTCCTCCTCGCCACCTTTGCTAGAGTGTCAGCGTTACGTTTGCATTGTAGCCCTTAGACTGTAGAGAATTTGTTAGGAAAATTGGAGATGGCAATTTCGGACCTTTGAAACATCTGAAACAACCATTGTTTCGAAATGTTCCGAATTGTTTTGAAACCGGATTTATTTCAGTAGTGCACAGCCTAGTGGCAAAAACTTTTACTGCAGCTATTAAAACATTTTGAAGTGAAACAAAACACATGGATCATTGCCGGGGAGGAGCAGGAAAAACGTCACTATTCACGTGACCAAAGTTTTGAAGCAGAGTCGCATACCCGTGTCAAACCCACAAGTTTCGAACATGTTCGAAACAGTTCGAATCTGCATGTCGAAATTGCCATCTCTAAGGAAAATTAGCTGCAAAAAAGGAAAGTGTGATAGTGCTTTCAGGAACCACACGCAAGAGTGGGAAATCCAAAAAAAAGTATGCCTTTAATGAGTTCCGGTCAGTACCAAAAAACACAAGAATTGCCAAGCCACAAAACGAAATCCAAAAACAGAGTCGACTAGACAGGCCGGGGTCAGAACCAAAAAAAACAGATGAGCAAAGGTACATAGACGGTAGGCAAAAAGTCATAGCAAAGGAAAGTTTCAAGAGTTTTAAAGTCAGTTAAATGACTTAAAACGCTCAATGTTGTTTGTGTGTGTGTGTATTATGTAAAAATGAAGAGATGTGTGTGTTTTGCACAGGAAAGGCGCCGTGTTAGTCTACAGGGGGTTATTTGCATGCAAGACCTTGTCTGCTACACATTAATACCATCCTGTCCTACTAAAACACAATCCTTAAAACAATCACAGCATCTATCATTTTAAAAATACACACAGTCAGTCTTAAAAGAAGGTTTGAATGCCCAGTTGTTACCAGTCCTTAGTAGAGGAAGGAGGTTTGGAGGTTGCTGGAGAATCCGTACGTGGACGATGCTGATTCGGCTGGGAAGAGCGGTTCTGGTGCTGCAAAAGTCCGTGTCCGCTGTGGGAAGAGGAGGGAGGCTGGCCGTTCCTCAAAAGCAAGCTGTTCCTTCCAAGGCTTGCTCTATTCCTGGTAGCCTGGCAGATTCTTCAGCATGGCCAGTCTATGCTGGGCCTAAGAGGTGGGGGAGGAGTACCCCAGCCTGAGCAGTCCCCAGGGGTCCAGGAGCCTCTCCAAGGGAGAGAGAGCCAAGAGAGAGTCCAGAGACAAGAGTCTAAGAGCCAAGAGAGGATCCAAGAGAAGAGATAAAATGGTTGACCTCTGCTTTTATGTGTCTGGCCTGCTGGCGGGAGGGGCTTGCAGGCAGCAAGTGGTCATGGGATATCTTGGGCTCCATTTTGTTTCCTCACATATGAAAGTTTTCCTCCATGTGACCCCAACAGTCTTGTTAGTAATCAGAACAGCAAGGCGAAGGAAGTAAGTGAGAATTGAAGGAATAATAGTAAACACCAGAAACCATTGAAGTCACCCGAAGCATGTGAACACACAGACCAGGGAGACGGACTGAACCAACTAGAATACGAGACAGGGGAGACAAGTGCAATGGAACTGAGAAATGGACTGAACTAAAACCAGAGAAATACAATAACAAAAAAGAATAAATTAAAGACAAAATCATGAACAAAGACATGAACATAAACCATAACCATGACAGAAAGTGTTAGTTTATTCCTGATTCCCTCTCTTTGTTCCTGCATTCTTTGGGTACTTAATTGTTTGATCTCGGTTTCCGAGATTTTTCCTTTGTTCGTTTGGTCTAGCTCACTTTGCTTCCTTATTTCCCACGGACGACATGCATGTCCTTTGGAAGCGCGAGCTCCTCTCTCCTGTTCTGTCTGGTTTCTGTGTTTGTCTTATTGCTGTGCTTCCACGAAAATATTTTTCCAATTGAACAGTAGCCTACATTTTGCTTATTGTTGCACAATAATTGTCAAATTGAGAGGGCGTACCAAATCTTACATCACACTGACAATGCAATCATGAGCAAAATGTAGGCGATTGTTTAAATGGGGGAAAAAAAAAAGATTTTTGTGGATTGAATGTTAAGAACATTCAATTCTTTGTACAATCTCATGAATATTTGTGTTATCCGCACTAACGCGGTCCAGAAATGTTATTGAACGGTATGATAAAAATGTTAAATGCACTTTAATGTTTGTTGATTGTTGCAAATGACTTTTAAGACGGTGTTAATACCTTTCTTATTATCGCAAATGTAATTTTTTTTCTCTATCGTGTGCCAAATGACGTTAAAGAATGTTCAAAAATGAATGATTAAAATGCCAATGACGTTACTGAATCTGCGCTATGCGGGTTTGAGATGAGAGCCGTCAAAAGCCGCTCTGGGGCTTCCCTGCTGTAGTTGCTTCGCCCTGTCCCTACTAACCTCCCCTTACTTTGCATGATGCAGACCCGCAAACCAATGAAAGTTTGTAATGCAAGGGCGAAGTAATTTCAGAAAGGGCCATACTGCTACGCTGAAGTGGATTGGCATGACAGAGGAGATCATGACGGTAGCTCTGCAGAGGAGTTGGGAAGCAATGTTTACAGGCTCTTAAGTTATTTGCACTTGAAACGTTTAAAAATATGATTTTTAACTAAAGTTCAATTCAAATAATGAACACTGCACAAGCTAAGTTATGGTGATTGTTGACGCACCCCTTTCAGCCCTCATGTTTCCAGCGCCCCCAGAATTTGTCCGAACGCCCACATTGAGAAGCCCTAGTTTAGTGGGTCCCATTTTCTTTTCCATCATGTGCTTTGGCTGGACACAGATGCACCATTTACCTGGGAGGAGAAGGCCTGCACCCACACCAGCTCTTTCTGGGTAAGACTGAGGACCTCTGCTGTAGACCATGTATTTTGGGGTAAAGGAAAAACCAGTTTACCTGCAGAAAACCAGGAAAAATTAAAAAATTACCAGGAAGGAAAAAAAACAGGGCTGTATTTAGATTCGAGAGCCAGATTTGGACTGATGTAACCGTATTGGTTTGTAAAATCTCACAGCGCCTTGAAGTAGCCTGAGTTCTCCCTCATGTAATCCCTGTTAGAAATGTGCCTTAGAGAGGATGTGTGAAGGACTGCGGGTGATCCATGTTTTAGCACACATCCTCCACTCCTCAGCCCTCTCTTCCTTCTCCTTTAGAAGGGCTGCTGTGACTCAAGCTGCTGAGAATTAAATAAGGACCGTCGCAACACCCAGTGCATCAAATCCTGCTGTGTTTATTGCACTTTTTAGCTCGCAGACGAGTCAAAGTGCCCACTCTAACCCCAATTCACCTCTAATAGTGCCCCCTAATGGGCATGGAATGTGCTTTGGCTGGGCACAGATGCACCATTTACCTGTGAGGAGACGGCCTGCACCCACACCAGCTCTTTATGGGTAAGACGGAGGACCTCTGCTGTAGATCATGTATTTTGGGGTAAAGGATAAACCAGTTTACCTGCAGAAAACCCATGTATGCGCAGGGAATACATGCAGACTCCATGCAGAGGGGTCCTGACCAGCCAGGATTTGAGCCCCAAACATTATTGAGGCAACAGTTCTAACCAGAAACCACCGTCCCAATACAAGCCTATTGTTGGGTGTCTGAGTGTCTAACTGAACATGATGTGTTTTAATCTTGCTGATGACTCAGGGTTTGTTTTGCATCTCTGTATATCTGTATACAGATTAGAGAACAAAGCACTGACTGAGACTCTTTGACCTCTTGCCACAAATTTCCAGGATTATCTTTATTTTTTTGCATATTTTAGACTGGAACAGTACATAACAGTGGTCAAAACCGCAGGGAACTGTAACAGTATTGTGAGTGAAACAGCAGGCTGGGCAGGCCTTCTGCTTCATGTCAAGGAAATAATTTATATATAAACATAAATGTACATTTTGCCACAGACTTATGACGTAAATAACCATGTGCAATGGCAGAGTTCTTTCTGAGAGAATGTTGAGGAGAGTATAAAAGAGGGAGAGAGAGAGAGAGAGAGAGAGAGGGACAGACGGAAGGAGGGAGAGCAAGAAAGAGAGAATCAAACAGTGTGAAATCCTGAGAGCACACTGAAAGACGTCAGTATTTTGAGGTCAGTCATACTTTTCCATTTGAAATCTGTTTGGTTTTGTCTAACATTTGTTTCTTGAACAAATGAACACTGCGTCAGAATAAAAAAGTAACAATCATTAAGATGGAGAAAGAGTCATTAAAGACAGGATGATCAAGGGTATTTACACCATCAAAATCTTGCTTCAATAAATAAGTACTATATATATATATAAATATATAGGAAATAAGTATTGCCTCATGTAAATTGTAGAACAAAGCCTTTTTTTAAAAAATGGATATTAGTCTAAAGACATTTATGTCACTATTGGCTGACTGGTTGAGAAACATCATTGATACACTTGCTGAGGTCATTACTGTAACCACAGATTCTGAACAGTTAATACAGTAAATGCGTGGTATTTGATTTTGGAAGGAATTGTTGTTACATAACTGTGTTCTGTCTGAAAGTATTTGGACAATGATGCATTTTTAAATACAAATGTAATTCCTGTGTGATACATCCAATCACAATGAGAGAATACCTAGAAAAACACCTTTTAACATCTTGTGGTACAGCCACTGTGCTGGTGATATAATATTCCATAGAAAACTGGGAAAGACCACAGCACTGATGGTGATGTAATTATGATGATAATAATCCATCCATTCTCTACACCGCTTCTACCTCACAAGGGTCACAAGGGAGCTGGAGCCAATCACAGCTGACTTTGGGCGAAAGGCAGGGACCCACCCTGGACAGCTGGCCAATCCACTGCAAGGCACACACACAGTCACACACACACACACACACACATTCATACCAATGGGCGATTTAGTCTCTCCAGTTAGCCTGATGTGCAGGTCTTTGGACTGTCGGAGAAAACTGGAGAACCCTGAGGAAACCCAGGTGAACACGGGGAACATGCAAACTCCACACAGAAAGGCCCCAGGCTGGATTCAAACCCATCAAATTCATGAGGCAGCAGTGCTAACCACTCTGTTACCATGCGCCCCCCCCCCCCCAAAAAATACTACAAATTAATCAAATGGGTGGCACTGCCGCCTCACAGCAAGAAGGTTGTGGGTTTCAATCCGACCTGGGGCCTTTCTGTGTGGAGTCTGTATGTTCTCCCTCTGTTTGCAGGGATTTTCCAGGTTCTCTGGTTTTCTCTCGCAGTCCAAAGCTACGTGTGTCAGGCTAATTGGAGACACTAAATTGCGCAAATGCATGAGTGTGTGAGGGAGTGGTGTGTGTGTTTGTGTGTATGAGTGTGTGAGGGAGTGGTGTGTGTGTGTGTATGAGTGTGTGAGGGAGTGGTGTGTGTGTGTGTGTGTGTGTGTGTGTGTGTGAGAGAGAGTGTGTGTGTGAATGGTGTGTGTGTGAATGGAGTGTGTGAGGGAATGGTGTGTGTATGAGTGTGTGAGGGAATGGTGTGTGTATGAGTGTGTGAGGGAGTGGTGTGTATGAGTGTGTGTGTGAATGGGGTGTGAGCGCTGGGATGGATGGGCCAGCTGTTCAGGATGTGCCTTTCCATTTTGCTCACAGTCAGCTGGGATTGGCTCCAGCTCCTTCACAACCCCAGTGAGGAAGGAGCGGTGTAGAGGATGGATGGATGGATGGATGGATGGATGGATGGATAATAAAGGCAGTACCAGCTAATAGAGCAGCAATCTTTGACAAAGCCTATGTGCTACCATAATTTATTGCCAATGATCATTCTGTAGTTTTTAATTTTAGTTTTGTATTTGTCCCCCGCCGCGCGTTTAGCGCGAAGCGGGGAACATAGTATTCAGCTCCGTCCGTACGTCCGTACGACCGTTCGTACGTCCCGAAACCTTGTCTGCGCGATATCTCAAGAAGTAAGCATCGGATTTTTTTCAAATTTGGTGTCAACATGTTTTAGGGTGATGTCCCGGCGCCAGTCGAATTTGGTGACCTTCGCGACATTTTCAAGGTCACACCGAGGTATGATAGATTCTGACACTGAAATGCTTGTCTGCGCAATATCTCAAGAAGGAAGCCTCGGATTCTTTTCAAATATGGTGTCAACATGTATTAGGGTAATGTCCCGGCGCCAGTCGAATTTGGTGACCTTCGCGACAAATTTCAAGGTCACACCGAGGTATGATAGATTCTGACACTGAAATGCTTGTCTGCGCGATATCTCAAGAAGTAAGCATCGGATTTTTTTCAAATTTGGTGTCAACATGTATTAGGGTAATGTCCCGGCGCCAGTCGAATTTGGTGACCTTCGCGACATTTTCAAGGTCACACCGAGGTATGATAGATTCTGACACTGAAATGCTTGTCTGCGCGATATCTCAAGAAGGAAGCCTCGGATTCTTTTTCAAATTCGGTGTCAACATGTATGATGGTGATGCCCCGGCGCCAGTCGATTTTGGTGACCTTCGCACCATTCTCAAGGTCACACCGAGAGAATGTCGATTTTCACACTTTTGGCATGTTCATGCTAAATCAGACCATTCCTTTCAACTGACAGGGTTTGGAAGTACATAATTGTCCCCCGCCGCGCGGAATGCGCGAAGCGGCGGGACATAGTATTTACGACCGTCCGTCCGTCCGTACGTCCTGAATCCTCGTCAGCGAGATATATCAAGAACGAATTGACGGATTTCCTTCAAATTTGATGTCAACATGTATTAGTCTGATACCCCGGCGCCAGACGATTTCCGTGACCTTCGCGCCATTCTTAAGGTCACGCTGAGAGATTGTGCATTTTCACACAGATAGCCTTGTCAGCGAGGTATCTAAAGAACGAATCGACGGATTTACTTCAAATTCCATGTTAACATATATTGGGGTGATACCCCGGCGCCAGTCGATTTCGGTGACCTTTGCGCCATTCTCAAGGTCACACCGACAGATTGTGGATTTTCACACTGATAGCCTTGTCAGCGACATATCTCAAGAACGAATCGACGTATTTACTTCTAATCTTATGTCAACATGTATTAGGGTGATACCCCGGCACCAGTCCATTTCGGTGACCTTCGCGCCATTCTCAAGGTCACACCGACAGATTTTGGATTTTCACACTGATAGCCTTGTCAGCGACATATCTCAAGAACGAATCGACGGATTTACTTCTAATCTTATGTCAACATGTATTAGGGTGATACCCCGGCGCCAGTCGATTTCGGTGACCTTCGCGCCATTCTCAAGGTCACACCGACAGATTGTGGATTTTCACACTGATAGCCTTGTCAGCGACATATCTCAAGAACGAATCGACGGATTTACTTCTAATCTTATGTCAACATGTATTAGGGTGATACCCCGGCGCCAGTCCATTTCGGTGACCTTCGCGCCATTCTCAAGGTCACACCGAGAAATTGTTCATTTTGACACGATTTCACATTTTGTGGCGGGGGACAAAGACACGTTAGTGTCAAATACTTGTTATATGTGTTTCTGAGCTGTTTTTTCTTTGGTTCTGAAACCACTCTATTAATGGAGTGGCCTATAGCCCAGTTTTTGGTATATTCGCCTGGGTTCAAAGGGCTGGTGGTTAAACCATAATTTAGGTACAATAAGGTTTGTGAAGCTGTTCGGGTCTTGATCAACGCCCTTCACCCCACACTGCTCCGGAGGCGCTTTCCCCTGCTTTGTCTGGTCAACTGTAAGTCAACTAAATAACAGGAATGTCATGCATGTGTGTGTTTCTGCAGGTAGCCAATCAGCAGTCATGAAGCAATATGCTTTAATGTTCTTCCTGATTTCAGGTCAGTGCTTTATCCGTCTCACACATACATGTCCCTGCATCATGGTCATCGTTACGGTGTGAGGTCACAAATGTGTTTGGCTTAAATACAAAACCCAAAACCAGTGAAGTTGGCATGTTGTGTAAATTGTAAATAAAAACATGCAAACTCCACACAGAAAGGCCCCAGGCCAGATTCATACCCACAACCTTCTTGCTGTGAGGCAGTATTGCTAACCACTGTGCCACCATGCCACTCAAGTGAGGGTGTGCCCAAGTGTGCCCAACTCAAGTTAATGGGGACATATGGAATAATAATGGACATATTGAATAATGGACTTATTGTCTGCTTTATAATTTCTTTTTTTTAAATAAATATGCCAGTTGAGAATAATATACAATCCATGGATGGTGATTTATGTTGCACATTTTGCTTCCCCACCCTGTATATGGCTCAAGCATTTGCAATTTGGGTCTATCTGGGTGACTAACATGTTTTTTTTTTACAATTTTTTTTTTTTTGGAGCGTTTCCCCAGTGATAAAATCCCCACGACAGCACTGTGTGTGTGTATGTGTCTGTGTGACTGCTTGTATGTGGGTGTGTGTTACTGCTGCTTACATAATATGGTTATTGATTATGATTATTGATTGTGGTTATTCAACATGGCAATTGATCTACTGATGAATATGATGAGAAATATTGAAATATAATCCTCAACATTCCTGCCGTTGAGGCCATCCCAATCATGGCCTCACATTAACCACGGTCGAAAAAGGGCACAGCATTGTTTACCCCTGGTCTATGACCCCATACTCCGCACAAGTGAATTTCTGATGAGTCTGGACATAAAATAATTTGAATTCAGAACCATTTCTATGTGGATCTTGAGTTATGCTTTGAGTCATTGTCTTGTTAGAAAGTCCACCTGTGGCCAAGTACCGGCCAGCTGTCTGGCGAAGGCGACCAGATTGTCAGACAAAAGATCCTGATACTTGGTGGAATTCATGATGCTGTTAAACTTCACCGGTGACCCTGGACCTCTTGAATTAAAACAGCCCCAAAATACGACTGACCCACCATCATATCTCACTGTGGATATGAGGTGCTTCTCCTTGCGAGCAGGTGTTTTGACGCCATACAAGCTGATGCTGTATCTGACCGAAACATGCAATTTTGGTCTCATCGGACCAAAGCACCTTTTTCCAGTCATAATTTAAATGACATGACTATCTGCCTCTTTTAAACTGACAGTTGTTTTGTTTTCTTCATGGTGCTGGATGACAAAGGGATATTACACCTTTGTAACCTCAGTTTTATTCTGTAATGAAAAAGAAAGTGATGTAATGGCTCAGTATAGTTCCTCAACACTTTGATAAAACATAAATAAGAGGAATTTAATACCTGCATTAACTTTGGTTGATGTTATCTACAGTAATCTTTAGGGGTGCCCTTAATTGTGAAACCTTCATTTGGAGTATATGGATTTTGATGAAATTAATAAATGACTTTGGCTGGTTCCAATGGGACATTAATGTTGCACAGTATTTTTCACGTCATTATTTAGAGTTTTTAGAGATAATTTTTTTTGAATTTTCAAAAGTATTTTGTGTGAATTGCCAGTCAGGGGTGCCAACCCTTTTGGAGCCCAATGTACCAGAATATAAAATAACACAGTTCAGTCATGTTCTGTAGGCTTGAGCAGTTTCCTGCAGGAATGAGTGCATGTATTCAGCCCTACCCACGAATTACCAGATTTGTTTTTGAGGTCATTCTGATAAAATGAACAGAAATACACTGCATGGCTGAAAGTATGTGGACTCTTGTTCCTCTTTAGTTAATTTTAATGCTTTGGGTTGGGCCCCTGGCAGGTTCAGCCTATGAAGGACAAGCTGGCCGCGAGGCCCACAGTCTCCCGTCGCCACTGATATTAAATAGGAAACTGGTTCATAATCTAATCTTATATGCAGAACATGGGGTCTGTAATCCATGTTCTTCTTGAGTTATCGTGTTAACGCCACTTTTTGGACGGACAGACACACGCACGAACGGGGTGCATTCCTATGTCTCCCTTTCAGCAGAGGCGACGGGAGACAAAAATCTTGATGCTCGAGCAAACAATGACAATCCAGACGAGTGGCTGAGAACCAGAGTCCACTAAACAACAAAGTGCTTTTCTGTAAATATAGATATTTGCCAGATCGTTGAGACTTCTGTTCAAGTAATTCAATATTTACCACATTCCTGCAGAAGATGTATTTTTCTGGGCATGAACAGATTTTTCTGCCAGAATTAGATTTAAAAGTTTAACCCTCTGGGGTCAAAGTCATTTTTTCTGTTTTAGGTTCACCAGGCCTCCTTGAGTAATCATGCTTTTATAATCCAACCCTTCAATCTGTTATCAATTTATATTCATCATTTTTTCAGGACAACCTGGGCTAACAGAATATGTATGATGTAGTTAAGTCACATGAATGAATAAATATTTACATGACCATAAATATAAAAGAAAAATAAAACTCAATTTCAGAATTTTTTCTTGCAGAATTATTCAATGTACCGTGTGTATTGATGTCAAGGTCAAGTAATCAGCATGTATTAGCACTTAGTTCAGAAAAAGTAACAGCTTGTTGAAATTTTGGGATTGTCATCGCAGTTGAAACAAAAGCTGGCAAACACAGGAGTCCCTCGGGACTGAATTTGAGAACCACAGATCAAAAGAGATTCTGGATTGAAGGATGGTGTTGTGTTCTGGGGTCCTGGCCTTTGGCCAGGACAGCATTTATGGTTTTAACAGTTTCATGTTCCATAGTTCATAGTTCATGTCAGTTTTAACAGTTTCTTATATCAGGATCAAGTATTTCATTATTCATGTTTATTGTTCATGTTTTTACTTTTCCATGTTTTTGTTTTTGCCAGGTCTGCCATGCCACTCCACCGCTTGTCTGCGTTCTGCCCCGTGCCTTCGTTGTTGCACATTTCTGAGCTATGGTTGGCTTTGGTATTTCACCCTTCCTTCTGTGCTGTGCTGGATTTGGGGCTCTCTAAGCTTGATTGGCAATTAACTGTTTTTAAGCTACTAACATTTACTAACACTCACTGGGTGGTGTAATTCTTAGATAGGCACATTACTAATATTACTAATTTAGACAGGGTGTTTATTGTCATGATTCCTGCTTTACTATTTCAAGTCTTGCTGTGCTTTTCTGTTCTGAACATTCATGCTGCTTTCAAACTGCATACTTAATTGGTACTTAAGCTGAGCCGCTCATTCTTTTAATGAGAAAGTCTTGTCATCCAATCTCTGTCCATGTCATGATCTTGCCCTGCCTCTTGTTTCTCCTCCTCCAGGTGTTGCCCCACATGTGTCCTTGATTTCCTAGCCTTTATCTGGATGCGGTGGAAGTTGGCTGGCAGACAGTGTCTCGCTCATGTTCATGTTTTCAAGTCCTTGTTCTTGTCTGCAAGTTCATGTTCCCAAGCCTCGTTGTCATAGTCATTTTGTATATAGCCTTAGTCTTGTTTTTTCATTTCTGTTCTTGTTTATCTCCCTGGAGTTTCCAGTGGCTTTTGTTTTTTGTCGTTTTCTGATCTTAGTTCTCAGCTCTGTGAAGCTCACCTTAGTTTGTATTTTGCAACCCTTTGGGCTGAGTTTTTTGTTGGCCCTCGTGCCTGTTTTATTTTGTTTTAAATAAATCCTCATTCCCCTTCACCTCGCTTCAGGTGTCTACCTGATTTCGTAGCAGATGGTCTAAAATTCCATACTCCATAATATTCTCCATAGTATTAAATGTGGGGGTGCCAATAATTGTGGCACATGAGGTTTCTTTAAAAGAAATTATTTCTTGATGAGAGATTAGTATATCAAAATAAATATAATTCAATTAAAGCTTGGATTTTCTCACCTCTCTTTTTACAGAGTGAAATTAAGCTAATTCTCCAGAAGATTCAATTTTTTTTTTTTTCACCCTTTATACTCAGTTTTTGCCAAGGGTGCCAATTATTGTGGTAGGGACTGTTTGTGGTTTGTTGCGATTGGTGCAGAATAAATTTTGTGACTTGGACAGAGCCCTGACCCTGGAGCCAAACCTAATTGTCTGGGATCACTGCCTTATTGACACTTTTCTGATTATAATCAAGGCTCAACCCTGCTGCAGTTCTCTTGTGCCCTGGAAAGCTCTCCCAGAAGGGCAGAGGCAGTTACAGTAGCGGAGGGTGACTACATGTGTAACACCTTTATTTTGGAATGAGATGTAGGATATGCTGTTGTCTTCATACTTTTGGCCATGTAACATCTTATTCCTGTGTGTGTGTGTGTGTGTGTGTGTGTGTTTCACAGGATTCTACACTCTGTGGCCCTGCTCTGCTCTTCAGTATCACCTTGTTGAAGATGAGAAGAGCTGGTCTGATGCTCAGAGTTTCTGTCGGCAGAATTACACTGATTTAGTCACACTGTACAGAGGACAAGAAGACCTTTTACCGCAGTCATCAGGAGACGCCTGGATCGGGCTCAGAGGAACATGGCAGTGGTCTCTTCCACACCCACATCTCTATCAGGAGGCTGAGGAGTCATCCTTGAACTGGGCACAAGGGCAACCAGACAATAATAATGGACTGCAGAACTGTGCAGCAATGAGGAACAATGGGAAATTTAATGATGTTAAATGTTCTGTCTCCATCTACTTCATCTGCTACAAAGGTCAGAATGCCTGTCTTCTTCAAATCTCATTCCACAAACACCTGTGAGGACTAATTCTGATACAGCCCTGCTTTGTACCAAACTGTAAACCATTCTTGGAGAATAGTCCTCAGCCATATTGCCCTCCCATGCATGCACACACACTCTTATGTATGAACAGCTGCTTTAATCCATTTTGAAGTCTCACATTCCTAACACGCGAAACTGCTTCCTTGTGGTTCATGTGGACGTCATGTTGTGTCTGTAAGGGCCATGTGGGGGTAGTGTTGTGGCAGCTAATTTCATGTGATGGTTATTTTGCTTCAGTAAAGGTTACACAGAGGTCACGCTGCCTCCATAAAGGTGGTTTCCAGGTCATGTTATGTCTGTCCAAATACTTCTGGACTTCAATGCATTTGGTTTAACTATTTGCTGCACTTGATTAATTTTAGGTTTAGCCTGCATCTTAAAAGGCTGTATCTTTAATGCAGTTTCTCTTCACCTGACAGCGATGTCAACACCGTCAGTCTGACATACAGCTCTTCATTGAAGTATTTACTTCTTTATGGCAAAATCCGAGTAGGAATGATCCTTGAAAAATGCTCTTTCAATTTGTTCTCTGGTACAGGCAAAATGACAATATAGATTGACTTGATTTGATTAGAATGACAGCCCAATGAAACAACTCACTGTACCAATGCTTTCGAACCATACTATATTTTATTCAAGGCATTTACTTATTTTAATTTACCTTGCAATTTCTTACAATTTAGACAGAAGCCCAGTTGCTAGGAGATAATGATTATATGATCTCAGGGTAAAGTACAGTACTGTCCATAAGTACTTGGACAGCGGCAAAAAAAAAAAAACCTACAAACCCATATATGGGTCTGTCAAATGCAGCTGCTGAATTCAAACCTGTTGAACTTCGGGCTGATTTTGAATTTTAGTGGAGATTTTAAGGTTTCCAACGATCCAAAATATGTCTGCTGAGTAACAGGAAAATGTATTTAAAATTATGAACAAGATCTTGATATTTTCCATCTGATGCAGTACTGTAGCCATATCAACATGGCATCCTGGGTCTGAATATTTCTCAGTTAGAGTGTGATGTGGTTTAAGTGAAGAGCTGCAACCAGCAGATACAGAATATGTTTGTGACACTGTCCTACAATATGAAAGAAATGGATTTTTCTCACATTGAACTTACTGGAGGTAAAACTTAAGTGAAAAGACAGAGTTAAAGGGGTTAAATGAAACTGAGTATGAGGCGAAATTCCATCTGCTGAAATGTTTTTAAAACTAGTATGAAATCGTACAGACCTGAGGCACATGTGTCCTACTAAGGGTATCTGCCAAATGTCTGTGTGTGAGTGAGTGTGTAAATGAATGAGTGACCTTAGTTTGCAGCTCTGAGGGAAAAACCAGCAGCAGTGGTGATGATGAATGAATAATGTGAGAATGATGATGGAGATTAAACACATCCTGCTGTATCGTTACAGAGGGCCAGACTCCAGAGTATTTCCCCATATCAAATCAGACCCTGAATTGGACCGAGGCTCAGAGGTACTGCAAAGACCAGAATTACACAGGCCTGGCAGTGATGAAGAACGCGGAAGACCGCAGGAGAATACAAGACAAACTGCCGAATGACAACAAGAGGAGGTGGATAGGTCTGTCTAAAATTTGGATGTGGTCAGACCAGAGCCAATTCTCATATCACAACTGGGACGTCACCATTAACAATAGAAAATATCCAATCTGCACTGCGGTGGGGTCCTCAGGAAAATGGAAGAGGAAGAACTGCTGGGAGGAAAAACCTTTCTACTGCTACGATGGTGAGTTCATTGGAGAGTTTACCTCAGGTGCTCCGTCTGCACTGATCCTGAGGGGAGTGTTGGATGACAAGGGAGTGAGTCGATCTCTAAACAAACAAACCGAAAATAAAGTCACCCAAAACACTCTTCCAGTGTCGCTGCTGTGTTCTAAAATATCCTTTCTCATAAAAATATTGCCAGATAAAATTGTACTGGTTTTCTTTGGCAAGAATTACAGAGCAGCTCATTAAAAATTAGACAGCGGCCATCTACAAAAATGACTGTAGTTTCTCTGGATATTACACAATACAAATGCAAATACACTGTTAAAATGAAAAGATGACTCAAAATAATGGCCTGAGGCAACCAGCTGCACAGAATTTTTCATTTGGCTCATCATCATGTCCTGAGTTTTTTTTTTTTTCTTTCCTATTAGTTTGAACAAACTCAAAAATCAAGTTGAGGAAACTCAAAAATGCTGTGCAGCTGGTTGCCTTATTTATTAAGTTTTATTTTTCACAGTGTAAACTCAGATTAAAGTGGACCACATGTGCACTTAAACCTCATGTTAATTTGTGTATTTTGCTGCCTTTGGATTTGCGGGAGAACAGACCCAAAGTGGAGCACAAATGCATCACTCTGAAAGCACTAAGAGTTTGGAGCCATTATTTCAATAACTAACAATTAGGTACATATGTTTGTGTGTCGTTATTTGTTCCATTTTGTTTAAGTCAAACCTGATGTTGTATTACATGTCAGAAAATGATCCCAGAGTCTTCCACTCTGTGAAACAAATAGTTTTTTAATTAAACTCTGGTCTTGGATCCTTGTTTATCATCAGCCAATAGCCGAAGCCCAGGCATCGGTGTGTGTACTGGGGCTGAAGACAAAGTGATTTTCTGTAAATACAGATATTTGCCAGATCGTTGATACTTCTGTTCAAAAAACTTTTTAAATATTTATGAATTTAGCATAGTCAGAGGGTGCTACACACACGGAACTCATTTCCCACTAAATGGTAGATAATAGACTCTGGTTCTCACTCGTTTGATTCTGCGCAGTAATTAAAACTCACCTGGACGTGTTACAGACTCGTCTGGAGTAGAACCCAGGTTTGTTTTGCTCCCACACACAGTTAGGAGGGTTACTGGGATCAGTTGTGCAGATGGTTAGGAATTGGTAGGCAGGTACATATCTTGCTGATTAACCTCAGTTTCTAATATCGTTGTTCATAGGTAATTTGCCACTTTTCATGCAATTTTATGCTTTTTTAAGTTTAGAGTTTGAAATTTAATCCAATATTTGCCACATTCCTGCAGAAGATGATTTTTTCTGGGCCTGGACAGATTTTTCTGGCAGAATGTGATTTAAAAGTTTAACCCTTTGGGGTCAAAGTCATTTTTTCTGTTTTAGGTTCGCCAGGCCTCCTTGTGTAATCATGCTTTATAATACAACCCTGCAATCTGTTATCAATTTATATTCATCATTTTTTCAGGACAACCTGGGCGAACAGAATATGTATGATGTAGTAAAGTCACATGAATGAATAAATATTTACATGACCATAAATATAAAAGAAAAATAAAACTGAATTTCAGAATTTTATCTTGCAGAATTATTCAATTTACCATGTGTATTGATGTCAAGGTCAAGTAATCAGCATGTATTAGCACTTAGTTCAGAAAAAGTAACAGCTTGTTGAAATTTTGGGATTGTCATCGCAGTTGAAACAAAAGCTGGCAAACACAGGGGTCCCCCGGGACTGAATTAGAGAACCACAGATCAAAAGAGATTCTGGATAGAAGGATGGTCTCAAATTCCATACTCCATAATATTCTCCATAGTATTAAATGTGGGAGTGCCAATAATTGTGGCACATGAGGTTTCTTTAAAAGAAATTATTTCTTGATGAGAGATTAGTATATCAAAATAAATATAATTCAATTAAAGCTTGGATTTTCTCACCTCTCTTTTTACCGAGTGAAATTAAGCTAATTCTCCAGAAGATGAATTTTTTTTTTTCACCCTTTACACTCAGTTTTTGCCAAGGGTGCCAATTATTGTGTTGGGGACTGTTTGTGGTTTGTTGCGATTGGTGCAGAATAAATTTTGTGACCTGGACAGAGCCCTGACCCTGCAGCCAAACCTAATTGTCTGGGATCACTGCCTTATTGACACTTTTCTGATTATAATCAAGGCACAACCCTGCTGCAGTTCTCTTGTGCCCTGGAAAGCTCTCCCAGAAGGGCAGAGGCAGTTACAGTAGCGGGGGGTGACTGCATGTGTTACACCTTTATTTTGGAATGAGATGTTGGATGTGCTGTTGTCTTTATACTTTTGGCCATGTAACATCTTATTCCTGTGTGTGTGTGTGTGTGTGTGTGTGTGTGTGTGTGTGCATGTGTGTGTGTATATATGTGTCTGTGTGTGTGTGTGTGTATTTCTCAGGATTCTGCACTCAGTGGCCCTGCCCTGCTCTTCAGTATCACCTTATTAAAGATAAGAAGAGCTGGTCTGATGCTCAGAGTTTCTGTCGGCAGAAATACACTGATTTAGTCTCCCTGTACAGAGGACAAGAAGCCCTTTTACCGCAGTCATCAGGAGACGCCTGGATCGGGCTCAGAGGAACATGGCAGTGGTCTCTTCCACACCCACATCTCTATCAGGAGGCTGAGGAGTCATCCTTGAACTGGGGACAAGGGCAACCAAAGAATGAAAGAGGACAGGAGAACTGTGCAGTAATGAGGAACAATGGGAAATTTCATGATGTTCAATGTTCTGTCTCCCGCTACTTCATCTGCTACAAAGGTCAGAATGCCTGTCTTCTTCAAATCTCATTACACAAACAGCTGTGAGGACTAATTCTGATACAGTCGTGCTTTGTACCAAACTGTAAACCATTCTTGTAAAATTGTCCTCAGCCATATTGCCCTCCCACGCATGCACACACACTCTTATGTATGAACAGCTGCTTTAATCCATTTTTGATCTATTCAAATTTTTCAAGTTTTCGTATTAGTCTCATTAATATGCATCTCTATCAGTTCACAAAATTTAAACCCAATAAAAATAATCAGGAAAAAATAAAAAATAAATAAAAATGTCATCATGATTCAGTAAAAGTAATAAAATAAGACAAAGTAGGCTCTAATAAACTAACCTTTTGTACGTACAAGATAATATAAAGGCAATTGCGATGCGATGAGCAAAGAGATGAAGCAGGCAGTACAGTAATTCATACTGAGAGAGCACAGCAAGTCTTTTTGGTCTTACGTTAACATACAGATCGTATGGGGGTAGAAGCTGTGGCTTTGGTAATTGTTCTTGGCTGAAGTGCTCACATAGCCTGTCTTCCATTTGAACAGCATCTTCAAGAAGAGGCCATGGTTTGGGTGACTGGGGTCCTCACTTCAAATGGTTTAAGTCCATCAGGTTGGGCAATACAGCACCAATAGCTCGCTGGGCTGACTGCACCACCCGATGAACCATGTGCCTCTCTATTACTGCAGCTGCTTTACAAGGTGGTGATGCTGCCAGTCAGGAAAACAATTATAAAGTAATAATAATAATAATAATAATAATACATCTTTTAGCACTGTCTGTTCTACAATATTGATAAAAGCAACAGAATGATCATAAATGTCTGGCATGTATCGTTAGACTTAGATAAATAATAGTTGTATTACGATCTTAGGCTGTGAATAATAACGTGGATAATGATGATAGTGCATCAATAGCCATGAAAAACCAGTGTATAGATATTAACAAATACAACACCAATTCCGAAATAGTTGGGACAAAGTGTTAATTGTGAATAAAATCAAAATGCAATGACTTTCAGATCACATGAGCCAATATGTTATATATAATAGAACATAGATAACATTTCAAATGTTGAAACTGGGAAATTTCACATTTTTACCCACAAAATGAGCTCATTTCAAATTTTCTGGCTGCAACCGGTCTCAAAAAAGTTGGGACACAGGCAAAAAAAAAGGACTGAAAAAGCTATTAATATATAAGGGAATCAGCTAAAAGAACATTTAGCAAGTAATTAAGTTAACTTGCATCAGGTGTGTAACATGATTGGCTATAAAAGGGATGTCTTAGAGCAGGGATGTCCAATCTTATCCGTAAAGGGCCGGTGTGGGTGCAGGTTTTTGTCCTTTCCAGCAGTGCTTCTGCACCTGATTCCATTAATTAACTAATCAGGGGTTTCAATCAGGGCCTTAGTGGGTAGAATCAGGTTTGTTAGTGTTGGGCTCAAACAAAAACCAGCACCCACACCGGCCCTTTCTGGATGAGATTGGACCCCCCTGTCTTAGAGAGACTGAGTCTCTCAGAAGTAAAGGTGGCCAAAGGCTCTCCAACCAGTGCAGGCTTGCATAAAAAAATTATGGAATACTTTACAAACAATATTCCTCAATGTCAAATTGCAAAGACTTTGAAGAACTCATCATCTACTGCGCAAAACATCATCAAAAGATTCAGAGAAACTGGAAAAA
Organism: Gymnothorax reevesii; assembly: GCA_029721435.1. NCBI lineage: Eukaryota > Metazoa > Chordata > Actinopteri > Anguilliformes > Muraenidae > Gymnothorax > Gymnothorax reevesii. The sequence continues at coordinate 12,808,593 of CM056577.1, read as the reverse complement.
TCTCTGTGCATGGGGGACAAAGCCAAAGACCTTCACTGGATGCCCATGATCTTTGGGCCCTAAGACGCCACTGCATCACTCACCAGCATGATTCTGTCATTGACATTACTAAATGGGCCCAGGAATACTTTAAGAAACCACTGTCTGTAAACACAGTCCTCCGTGCTATCTGCAGATGCCACCTAAAACTCTATCATGCAAATAGGAAGCCATTGTTGAGCATGATCCAGAAGCACCGTGTTCTGTGGGCCAAGGCTCATTTAAAATGGACTGTAGCAAAGTGTCCTGTGGTCAGACAAGTACAAATTTGACATTCTTGTTGGAAATCATGGGCGTCGTGTCCTCCACGCTAAAGAGGAGAAAGACCACCCGTCCTGTTATCAGTGCTCAGTTCAAAAGCCAGCATCTCTGATGGTATGGGGATGCATTAGTGCATATGGTGTGGGACACTTGCATGTTTTAAAAAGCACCATGAATGCTGAAAGATATATAAAGGTTTTAGAGCAACATTTGCTCCCCTTCAGATGACATCTACTCTAGGGAAGGCCTTGTGTATTTCAGCAGGACAATGCAAAACCACATACTGCAGCGATTACAAACGCATGGCTTCGTAGAAGAAGAGTCCGTGTGCTGGACTGGCCTGCCTTCAGTCCTGATCTTTCACCGATTAAGAACATTTGGCACATAATTAAAAGACAAGTCCGTCAAAGGAGACCCAAAACTCTCCAGCAGCTGGAAGCCTGTATTAAACAAGAGTGGGATCAAATTCCAACTGCTAAACTCAAGAAACTTGTCTCCTCAATGCCCAGACGCCTCCACTCTGTGTTAAAAAGAAGAGGGGAAGCTACACTATGGTAAACAGGCCCCTGTCCAAACTTTTTTGAAAACTGTAGCAGTCATCAAATTTGAATTGAGCTAATTTTGTGGATAAAATTGTCAAAATTGTCAGTTTCAACATTTGCTATGTTATCTCTGTTCTATTGTGAATAAAATACTGGCTGGTGTGATTTGAAAGTCATTGCGTTTTGATTTTATTCACAATTCACACTTTGACTCAACTATTTCGGAATTAGGGTTGTACATACCTGAACCATTACTGACAAAAATAACGATTATCATCATCCAAATAACTTATATTATGCTATATACCATATTGTAGCTTGACAACTAATTTAACTCTTACCACACATATGCCCTGATCACTTCGACCATGCAATGGACAGTGATCATGGTTTATTATACTTGCCTCTCAGTAAAGAAGACCCTTTCCACCTTTTCACACAGCAGAGTGCAGGACAATGCAAAAATAAACATCGAAATACACAGTGATCTGTGCTATCACATGCAAACTCAGAGTTTCTTTATAAACTCTTTTTCTAGTTTACCTTGCAATTTGTTACAATTTAGTCAGAAGCCCAGTCGCTAGGAGATATTGATTATATGATCTCAGGGTAAAGTACAGTACTGTCCTGAAGTACTTGGACAGCGGCAAAAAAAACAAAAACCTACAAACCCATATATGGGTCTGTCAAATGCAGCTGCTGAATTCAATCCCGTTGAACTTTGGGCTGATTTTAAATTTTAGTGGAGATTTTAAGGTTTCCAATGATCCAAAATATGTCTGCTGAATAAAAAGAAAATGTGTTTAAAATGATGAACAAGATCTTAATATTTTCCATCTGATGCAGTACTGTAGCCATATCAACATGGCATCCTGGGTCTGAATATTTCTCAGTTAGAGTGAGATGTGGCTTAAGTGAGGAGCTGCAACCAGCAGATACAGAATATGTTTGTGACACTGTCCTACAATATGAAAGAAATGGCTTTTTCTCACATTGAACCTACTGGAGGTAAAACTTAAGCGAAAAGACCGAGTTAAAGGGGTTAAATGAAACTGAGTATGAGACGAAATTTCAACTGCTGAAATGTTTTTAAAACTAGTATGAAATCGTACAGACCTGAGGCAATGTGTCCTACTAAGCGTATCTGCCAAATGTCTGTGAGTGAGTGAGTGAGTGAGTGATTGTAGTGAGTGAATATAAGTGAGTGAGTGAGTGAACAGGTGAGGGAATGAATGCGTGAGTCACTGAATGAGTGAGTAAATGAATGAGTGTTGTAAGTGAGTGAGTGAGTGAGTGACCTTGGTTTGCAGCTCTGAGGGAAAAACCAGCAGCAGTGGTGATGATGAATGAATAATGTGAGAATGATGATGGAGATTAAACACATCCTGCTGTATCGTTTCAGAGGGCCAGACTCCAGAGTATTTCCCCATATCAAATCAGACCCTGAGTTGGACAGAGGCTCAGAGGTACTGCAAAGACCAGAATTACACAGGCCTGGCAGTGATGAAGAACAAAGAAGACCGCAGGAGAATACAAGACAAATTGGTGAATGATGCCACGGCCTGGTGGATAGGTCTGTCTAAAATTTGGATGTGGTCAGACCAGAGCCAATTCTCATATCACAACTGGGACGTCACCATTGAAGATGGAACGTATCCAATCTGCACTGCGGTGGGGTCCTCAGGAAAATGGAAGAAGAAGAACTGCTGGGAGGAAAAACCTTTCTACTGCTACGATGGTGAGTTCAGTTGGAGAGTTTACCTCAGGTGCTCCGTCCGCACTGATCCTGAGGGGAGTGTTGGATGACAAGGGAGTGAGTCGATCTCTAAACAAACAAACCGAAAATAAAGTCACCCAAAACACTCTCCCAGTGTCACTGCTGTGTTCTAAAATATCCTTTGTCATAAAAATATTGCCAGATAAAATTGTACTGGTTTTTTTTAGCAAGAATTACAGAGCAGCCCATTAAATATTAGACAGTGGCCATCTACAAGAATGACTGTTTCTCTGGATATTACACAATACAAATGCAAATACACCGTTAAAATGAAAAGATGATAAAGGCCTAAGGCAACCAGCTGCACAGAATTTTTCATTTGGCTCAACATCATGTCCTGAGTTTTTTTTCTTTCATATTAGTTTGAACAAACTCAAAAATCAAGTTGAGGAAACTCAAAAATGCTGTGCAGCTGGTTGCCTTATTTATTAAGTTTTATTTTTCACAGTGTAAACTCAGATTAAAGTGGACCACATGTGCACTTAAACCTCATGTTAATTTGTGTATTTTGCTGCCTTTGGATTTGCGGGAGAACAGACCCAAAGTGGAGCACAAATGCATCACTCTGAAAGCACTAAGAGTTTGGAGCCATTATTTTAATAACTAACAATTAGGTACATATGTTTGTGTATCGTTATTTGTTCCATTTTGTTTAAGTCAAACCTGATGTTGTATTACATGTCAGAAAATGATCCCAGAGTCTTCCACTCTGTGAAACAAATAGTTTTTTAATTAAATTCTGGTCTTGGATCCTTATTTATCATCAGCCAATAGCCGAAGCCCAGGCATCGGTGTGTGTACTGGGGCTGAAGAAATCATATCGGTGCCTCCCTATCTGTGATCAGGACCTTCTCTTGTGGAGTGAAAGAGGTGACAGGTCTTTGGGTTCTGAGGTTGGTGAGGATCCACTGCTTGTGAGTTTGACTAAATAAAGGGGGAATTCTGGGGGCCCTGTTCTTACTTGGGGCCCAGGATTCATAGCAACTGCTCTACCTGTGATAGGACCACTTCAGAAGGAGGGGAAAATGTTTGTGGGATTAGAATTTGCATTGACCACCCCTCCTCCCCATTCGTCTCTCCAGATGATCTTATCCTGGTGAGAGAGAACCGTACCTGGGACGAAGCCCTGAATTACTGCAGGACGCACCACAGTGACCTGCTGTCCGTTTACCCTGAGTCTCTTCAGCACTGGGTGAAGAGAAGGGCCCAGCAGGCCTCTACACACCATGTGTGGCTGGGCCTCACCTGCATCTCGAAGTACTGGTACTTGGTCAACGCAGATGGAGTCTGTCAGCAGAACTGGGCCTCGCAGGACCTGCAGGATGAGTGTGGGCATATGGGGGCTATAGAGTCCTGTGGTGGGGAGAAGTGGTACAAACTGCCCAAGAAAGAGAGGCTCAACTTCATCTGCAGCAAGAGAGCATAGGCTAAGGGCTAAGGGCGTTTACACTGCGTAGGTCCATGTTACTATGACAACACAAACCCTGACACACACCTACCATATATACACCCTGTATATCTGAAATGCGGTGGTAGCACGCAACTTTTAGAGACCTATATTCACTTTACATTTGTAGCTCAACACACCACTGGTCATCCCTGATTTGCACTTCAATAGCCATAGTTAATAAGAATTTTTTTTTAAATACTGTACATGGATTATTTAGCAGCTCCTCCCATCAGAGGGATGCTCACTCTCAATGATTGTTGTACATAATTGCCTCGGCTCTGACCTACATTGTCTTTGTGGCGCTATCTGTTGGACAAATACGTAAATTACAGTGATGTCCTCACTGCGCAGTTTTCCCATTGGCAACATTTTAAGTAATATAGTAAATATGACTTGTGTAAAGGCAGTGGCAGGCTTTCAATAAAAGTTATAACTAAAGTTATGATTGTGGCCATGGATAGAGTAATGATAAATAATACAGCTGGGCCAAATTTAGAAAAAGGGACAGGTGTAGCACAAGGCTGAGTCCGTGTTTGGAACTACAAAAATATTTCCACTACTGGGTCCTAACACTATAACCTTTTGTTTTGTCCCTTTACTGACCAAATTGTGACTGTAAAGCAATTTGTTTATTTATTTTGGGTGGGGTCGCATTGCATGGTTGACGGACTGTTAGATTTCAGAATAGAAAGTAAGATGAGTGTTTTGCCAGCGAAATTTGTCCATTCATTGTCAAAATCCTTTTTCCTTCTCAGAGTTGTGGACGAGCTGGAGCCAATTGCTAGTGAAATGTCTCACAAAAATGAATAACATGAAATATCATTTGAATTTTAATTGTTGCACCGATGATTTATGAGTGGTTTTCAAATCCAGATAATGGAAATGCATTATATGCAGTGGCGGTCCGTCGGCAGACACACAGGGCCTGCAATAACCTCACCTTTCACTTCTTAATGACACACCTCTCGCAGTTTACCTCCCTGATTAGAAACAGTTGCTCAGACTGATTGGTGGAACCGACGAGAATCTAATTTATTTTTGAAAGCCTTGTTATACATTGCACTACGAATATATATGGCGTTTACTTCCGCACATCAATGACGATGGAAAATATCAATTGCCTACGTCTTAATAATTTCTGGATTTGCTTAAATTAGTTTACGAGGTTAATTGAGCAACAAGCCAAGAGAATCCGTTCTCTCGTCTGAATGTAGTGACAGCTCAAGTGCGTTGTTAGACGCACAGCTGAGTGATAATAACGAAAGTAATTGCCACGAAGTCAGCGAAAGTTCCGGATTTTTTGCAGATTGTCATCCTTGTGGAGTCACATCAATTATATCAACATAGACAACAGGTAATCGCTTTGTCATTTGTTAATTATTATGTGTCATGCATTGGCGGTGGCTGTTCAGTTAATAAACTGATTGTTAATCAGGCAAACCGTTTAAGAGAAATTATACAGGAAAGGGCGATGTTACTGAAGGCCTTCCCGACATCTGACGGTACGCCACTGATTAGATGTCATAGTTATGGCCCGCCGAGAAAAGACACAAAGACGGCAGGCACAGGGACCATGTTCCGAAAAAGGGATTAGGGACCCAAACGCACAAGCTGAGTAAAATTATAAAACTCTTTAATTTACCAAAAAACCCAGAGAGGAGGAGCAGCAGCATGCAGAAACTTAGCAGGGCTCTCAGAACAAAATCAGAATACTGCTGCACCAAAGAAAGGTGCAGCCAACCCTTAAATAAGGAACCTTCACCTCCACCTTAATGAGCCACACCTGTTGCCCGTTAAGGTGGAGGCGAAGAATGCAGCAGGGGGAAGGGCCTGCGGGCCAACACCATGACATTAGAGGCCTAAAGTTAAGGTTACGATTGGATAAATAATTAGCGGTTGGTTTTGGGCAGATTTAGGGATATGTATTGGAGCAAAGGAAAAGTTTTGTATAAAGGAAGGTTCTTGATTTGTGCATTCAATATTTTTCTTTTTTATATTATTAGGGCGAATATAAGCACACATATCTTCACATTGCCTTGGCAAAATGCAGATGACATAAGATATTATTTTGAGATGCATCTCTCCATATTGATGTCTTGGAATAGATAATATTTAGATTGTGCATAATTAGATATTTTCAATCTATTAGTGTATTTCATTGAATGATTTGATGATGCTTGATTTGCTTTCAACCAGATTATTGGTAAAATCCCACATTGAGACCGTTCCTAAAGGGCTTGAGCTGGGGTTAATTGCAGCAAGAGCATTGATGAAAGACCATGTGTATATAATAATAGTAATAATTATGTCAGGATTATGTCCGTCAGATGCCAAATGGCTGTGGACGGGCTGGAACTAGGGACTCATTTGCGATGTGGAGTGAAGAATGTGCCTGGAGGAGGGCTGGAGGCAAAAGTCTCACAAATGCATTTATTTATAAAACAGCTTTTGAGCAAAACAGCACAAAGTGCTTCACAAACAGGTAAAAAGTAAATATATAGAAAAAGCAAAAAAAAAAAAAAAAAATTCAGGGAATAAACATCAAAATAGACAAATAAGTATTTTAAAAACAGACTTACAAAAAAAATCACACCAGAAAGGAAAAAAAAAACATTATAATAAAATATAATAAAACTATAATAAAAGAATTAAGTCACCAAAAGCAAGCGCATCGGTCTGAGCGTGAGCACCATGAAGGCTGTGTTCTTTTCGTGGTGACCTGGGTTCGATTCCGGTTCGGGTCATTTGCCGCATGTCATGCCTGTTCTTCTCCCCAACTCTCCTGTCTCTCTCTGCACTCAGACGGTCAAATAAAGGCAAAAATCCCCCAATTAAAAAAAAAAGATTCTGCATTCATTATATTAATTGGGAGGCCATTCCAGAGTATTGGTCCTTTAACTGAAAAAGCCAGATCACCCTTTGTTTTTAACTTAGACTCTGGAACAGCCAGTAATGCTTGCTGTGAGGATCTGAGCAATCTATAAGGTTCATAATGAAATAAAAGCTCATTTATATATTCTGGTGCCATACCATTAAGTGCTTTGAAGATAATCAATACATTTTTACAATCAATTCTAAAATGAATTGGCAGCTCGTGCAAAGATGCTGAAATTGGAGTAACTAGCTAAGACAGCCATGCAATGCACAGAGATCTGAAACGTCTTCCACATTGATGTCTTTGCCTCTTTTCAAAGCGGTTATGGGCGCCCCTGTGTGGCCGTCACTGACCCATGATTATAGCGTCATGGCAGCTCGCTGAAAGCTTGAACTGGCTGGATACGCATTAAAAGCAGTCAAAAACCATGTTAAACGACGGGCAATTCATTATGACGACCAGCATTTCACATACCTCTGTCCATCTCAGGTTCGTTGGCCAATTTTCAGGCCTCTCCAACCTGCGGCCGCGGAGGATATAGCCCCCAAACAGATAGAAAAACTGAGAGGGATTATAGCAGCATACAGGCTCTTCGATTCATTTTGGTGAGTGATCCTGGTGTGGAATTTTGAACTACTTGATGTTTGGCCGAAGCTTTTTTATTTGGGTGGGTAAAGAGGGAGTTTCCATTGTCTAAACTTGATTAAATAAAAAACTGAATATTTCTTTCAGTATATTCAGAAGGCAAAACATCTAATTTTAGCTAAATGTTTTATAGTTGCTAATGGCACGACTGTATACGCTTCTTAATGTGGAGCTGGATTTAAAGTTTGATATAAAAAAAAATCAGACCAAAATTTTGAGAGAAGGGCCTAATATTTGCAACAAGAGGTCCTAGAGATGATTAAATTTTATCCAGAACTTTCTTTGGACTATTATGACTTCTGTTTTTTTTTTAACAGCAACCAATTTAGTAAGAACAGAGAAAAATTTAGACCTTGATTTGTTGATCACCTCTGCCCAGGAGATTCGGTTTGTGGGAATGTTTGTTAGTTAGTTAGCAACATCATGGAAAAAGTTATGGACAGACTTTCATGAAATTATTACCTGAGATGTGTCTATGCCAGTTTAAGAGGTGGTTTCATCTTGGGAGTGATCTGAGTCAAATTCCTGTCCCAGAAATTTTTTTTCCAGGATTCTTTAACATCGCGGTATTGGATGATCTGAATAATGAATGCCTACATCTTAAAATCCACAAGATGGTAGTAAAGTTCCAAATGCCTTGATGTAGGTATGCCCACTCAGAGTGCTCCTGTTGTCTAATTTGACAGAGGACATTTTCCTGCTTAGGTTGTAATTTCGATGTAACATGAGACGACGTTCAAAGCAGTACATATGTGTTTAGACAGTAACACCATATTAATAAAAGGGAGCGTGGCTTCTGTGTGGTGCACTTCATGTGGATATAAATACCTGTAACTTAAAGCAGACCCATTGAGAAATCAGAAAATTGGCAAATTATACCTCTACGGAAAGATAATGTCATGGAAATGATGAATAAAACATACTCTGGACACTCACTCAAATAGGAAGAGAACGCTTCTTCAACTCGTGCACTTCCCCATAAAGACCAAACGAGAATAGTCCCTTTCTGATGATGAAATTTGTGGGAGACAGGGTCACACAGTTGTGAAGTTGAGTGCATCGACCATCGTCTGCCTGTCATTATTTGTTCATTTCTTGGTCTCCTTTCATTGTATGTTACTTGCAGATTAGATTTCTGGTCTTCAGAAAGTATGTTATTGTTGATGACACCGAGCACATGTCCCTGTTATATCTAGTTTTCAATTTTTTTCTGTGCAACGAACTGAAGTGTAAAACCTTCCTTGAAGAGTTTCTAGGTCGTAAAACCTGTTTTACTTTACCTCATGGGAACTATGTATATAACTTGTATATTACTATATAGTTCAAAGACATAATTATCAATATATATAAAAGGTTTTATGTACATTTGACGATTCCCTGAGTACTTTATTCGAATCCAAAGTCGGATGGAGTAGCTGGTTGGCAGCTATTTTGCATCAAAATTGTCTGGATTTGGGCTTGCTAACTGCTTGCTAACCATTTATCCCATAAATGAGAAAAAATCTGTTTGATAGAACCCATGAGATACACGTTTGGTATCACACACGTGGGATTCAGCTTGTAATCAGATTCCGTTTATTGATAAATGTCAGCTAATATGTTCACAAAGGTAACTTCACTAATTCTTTTGGTAACCATTCACCATCACAGGCGTTAACATCTAGTTTATTCTGGACAATGGGGTGAATCATTAATTTGCTAGCAAGCTAACACTTTTGGCCAGTTAAGTAGTGAGTCACACATGTTGCTAACTGTTGTCATAGACGCTTGAATTTATTTATTTAATGGCAAAAAGGCATTAGCATGCTAGCTAACAAATTATGAATCCCAAGTATTTGAACAGACTGCCAACTGGTGGCTAATGTTGACGCCACTTTCACATTTTCCAAATAATACAATGCTGACACTTCGGGCAATAGCAGTCAAGCCACAACAAAGAGAGCCCACCTCTGTCATGCGCCGAATCCAGAGTCATAAATTATTGCAAAGCCCTGTCGAGACAGGGACGGATAGATGGACGGACGGACGGACGGACAGACAGACATCACTGCCGCATAAAACAGAGGAGGAGGCCGTTAAGCGGGCTGGTATCAAGCTCTCGAGCTGCTAACAGGAAAGGGTGATAAGAATACAAGAAACCTGCTCTCCCTTTGCTATGATAAAAGGTTTGACCACAGTCAGCCAATTCATTTCAAAGGTGCGGCCTACATTGAAATAAAGAGGAACTTCAATGTACATTCCTCAGCAAACTGCAGATCCGGCATCTGCCTCCAACACACCGAATTTGGTGTAAACTCATCCATAGGGGGCACTATAACAAATAAATGGTCATATCTGCAAAACAAATTGGCCGATGAACATGAAATTCTGCATGCTTTGTAATGGTGAAGATATCTGTAAAAAACAAATAATAACAGTGTAATAGCTCAAACAAAATGGCCATACTCACTTTAATGGTCACCAATCATGAAAATTTATAGTATTGTTACGGATGTATAAAGGGGCAATCTTAATGCAAGTGACTTTGATTGGCCAGATGGTGGCACTATAGAGAGGTACAACAAATATGATTCCTCTTGGCCCATAGATGGTGTGCAGTGAGAAAAGAAATTTTAATTGCATATTTGTTTTAAACTACATGATTCATTGGTTCTAATTTTGCATATTGCATCTCTGTGAGGACCAAATAGCCTTTCTATAAGCAGAATAAATCTGTAATTACCTGGCTGCTATTAGACAATCAGGCAACAGCTGCCATTTCTCTTTTTTTTAAAGATTTTTTTTTTGGGGAATTTTTCCTTTATTTTATAGTTATACAATGTAGGGAGACAGGAAAGTTGGGGAGAAAAATGGGGGATGACACGCAGCAAATGACCCAAGCCGGATTCGAACCCAGGTCTTTGCGGGAAGGACACAGCCTTCATGGAACGCGCACTTAGACCGATGAGCGACCGGGGCGCCCCAACAGCTGAAAATAAAAAATCAACATGAAACAAGCAGGGTCAGGTAAACCATGCATAATTATGAGCCATGAACTAAAAATTGAGTAATAAAGTCATACAGTGTGTGTATTCAGTGCTTCAAAATTTATTATCGCCTCATTTTGCTTGGACCTCATGAGTACCGCTTGCGGTTATATTCTCTTATCTTTTTTTAGTATCCATTGATTTGGTATCCAACAATGTTCTCTTATTTTTGCTCTGAGGTTTGATAAAATTTTACAAGTGGTTGAGAGCACTTTTACCAAGAGAAAAAACATCCCAATTATACAGTCCACAAATTGCATGTCCAGTGCACAGAAACATATTTCAGTCAGGTCCAATTTGTCAAAAGCCCTAAATTATATACGATTTGCATTGTATTTATTTGCAATATATTGAGTTTCTCCCCGCCCTATCACGCGTAAGCATGAAAAGCCATTGAGCAGGGAAAGCCAAAAACCTGCCCTTTCTTGCATACACATGTTGGCATTGGTGTAGAAAGCGGCAATAGTAGGCAGGCAAAGCATCTGTAAATAGGGCGCCTTATTTAAGATTTGCCAATTGAGTGCCTTAAAGCAGTGTTTCCCAACCCTGTTCCTGGAGTACCCAGGACATATTTCAGATGTCTCCTTGATTTAACACACCCAGATCAGGTCATCAGGTACTCCACTAATGTGCTGATCAGCTGAATCAGGAGTGTTAAATCAGTGAGGCCCAACCCTGCTACTGCAGTACCCCTGTCATGCATATTTTATAGGTCTCCCTAATTTAACACACCTGATTCAGCTGATCAACTCATTTGGTTTTGGTAGGATATTCTGACTTGTACCATTATTATTATTATTATTATGGGCGGCAAGGTGGCACAGTGGTTATCACTACTGCCTCACAGCAAGAAGGTTGGGGGTTAAAATTCGGCCTGGGGCCTTTCTGTGTGGAGTTTGTATGTTCTCCCTGTGTTTGCGTGGGTTTCCTCCGGGTAGTCCGGTTTCCCCCGCCCACAAAAACATGCATCATAGGAACACTCATGCATGGCTGTGTGTGAATGTTTGGTGGTGGTTGGAGGGGCCGTGGGCGCATACTGGCAGCCACGATTCAGTCAGCCTGCCCCAGGGCTACAAAAACGTAGTTTACCACCACCAGAGCGTGAATGTTTGAGTAAATGAATAATGTATCCATTGTGAAGCGTCTTTGAGTGCCCAGAAAAGCGCTATATAAAACTGATGCATTATTATTTTTTTATTATTTTAATCCTCTATTTTATTTCGTCCTAGAACTGCTGGTCTCACAATGTCCAGTCCGTTGGGATACTTAGTGTAATTCTGGGTCTGTTTTACTTCGATTTATTCACTTATTACTCACTTACTTAACATTGGGGCTGTAGAGAAGAGAAATGCACGGGAACACTTGGTCGGGGTAACTTGCTTGTTTTTAATTCATTTTCCATACTCCTCCTCTCTCCCACACACTACCCCAGATACATACATATCCTTACATCATATCACTCCGCCGATCTTGACAAACATTAACAACCTAACAGGAAAGGTGTACCGTATCATGTAGTTCCCGATGTAAATTAAAGAATAGTATACTCTTTTCACTTATATGTGTTCATCATTACCCAGACTGTAAATTATCTCCAATATGAGAAACCAAACATGTGCGACATAACTTTTCCAAAAATAAATCTCATTGTACATTAATGTCCGTCCCTTGGATGAATTTCATTACGAAACCCGTTTATGATAATTAGTCTCCTCAGATGTTGAGATGAACTTTTGAACCCTTTACTGTTCTGAATTTTTAAAATAACATGTTTTGAGGGAGAGCAGAGGGGCTACGGGTGGAGCAGCTTCTCTGATTACCTTAGTTTCAGTTTTAGCTTCATTAGATGATTCATTTTTTATGGCACAGGATATTATTTTTTTAACCACTGACACTTATTCTTTGGCTTACCATACTGTAGTGACTGACCGGCAACCGCCTGCTGCACCACCATATTTGTGTTTATTCCCTAAAAGTTTAACTTACATGGTCAGATATGATGTATAGATTTCAAAAGCTGGAATACCTACGGCATTAATCAACCTACCAAATGCCGAAAAGTCCTTAACTTCATCAGAAAGCACAATGTTGACATTGCATTTCTGCAGGAATCTCATTTAACTGACGCAGAACATTGTAAGCTAGGCAAACAATGGCAAGGGAAAATTACCACTCCTCATTTACCTCTCAAGTACGAGGAGTAGCTATTTTGTTTAGAAAAGGGGTACCCTTCCAACTGGAATACTTACAGAGGAACAAGAGGGGCCGATATGTCTTGGTTAGAGGCTTTTTGGCCAATAAACCAGTCACTATGCTCAACGTTTATGGACTAAATCAAGATGAAGCTGATTTCTTTGTGAATCCTTTTTTCAAAATGGCGAACTTATCATTGGGGGTGACTTTAATTTGGTTTCGAACCCAAACATGGATAGATCCTCATTATCTTCTAAGCCTTTATCCTCAGCAGCCAAGGCCCTTAAAAAAGAGTTGACAGATCTCCATCTGATCGATGTGTGGAGGGCGAAGCCCACACACCTTCGCAAATACTCTTTTAACTCACAAGTACACAACAGCTATTCCCAAATTGATATCTTTTTCATCCATGCAGGGATGGAGCACCTCGTTATGAATATCCTGAGAATATTTAGCTAAAACACACTCAGATCACGCCCCTCTCCTACTTGACCTGCACAAACAGGACCAAAACAACGGACCTAAACGCTGGAGGTTCCTTATCCATTTAGTCAATGACGAGAATTTTGTCAAACTTATTAACAGATAGATTTTTTTCTTACTATGAATAAAGGCTCGGCCTCTCCATCCATAATCTGGGAGTCCATGATGGCTTGCATCAGGGGTTCCAAAATTAGCTACTCCTCATGGAAAAAGAAACAATATCGAGCCCAAATTATGTCTTTGGAGACTGACATTAAAGCCCTTGAAAACTAACATTCTCACTCTCAAACAGGCAATTCCAGACAAACTAATCGCCAAAAGAGCGGAATATGATGCACTTACAACACGTGAGGTAGAAAATGCAATGGCTTGGCTGAAAAAGCGTTATTATGAACAAGGCAACAAGTCAGGGAAGTTATTGGCCAGGCAGATTAAAAGAGAGGAGGCTGCCAGATACATTTTAGCTATTAAATCGCCAAGTGAAAATGATGTGGTCTGCAATCCCCAACACATTAACCAGGCTTTCACAGAGTTCTACAAAACCTTGTACTCTGCCCAGGGTGAGAAGAATCGTGACATGCACAGCTTATTGGACTGCTTGGATATTCCAAAGGTACCAGAATGAGCTCAGATTAACCTTGAAGATAAAATATCCAAACAAGAGGTGCAAGATGCTCAGACTAGATTGCCGGGGGGGAAGGCCCCTGGCCCTCATGGCTTTACAATTGACTTCATGGGAAAAAAAATTGTAGAAAAACTAGTTGATTCCCTCTTAGAGATGTTTAATCATGGAATTGTAAACAACAAATTACCTCAAACACTGGAAAGAGCCCTCATCATTGTTCTGTTAAAACCAGGTAAAGACCCTAAGCTGTGCGGATCATACAGACCCATCTCTCTTTTGTCAACTGAATGCAAATTGCTTACTAAAATTATAGCCACTCGACTTGAGAAGATAGGAAACTATCTGGTTGATACGGACCAGACAGGATTCATTCAAAATTGGTCATCGATAGACAATGTCAAGAGGTTCCTTAATATCGTGCATTATGCTAAATCCCTGAATGATCCAGTTCTGGCAGTCTCATTTGACGTGGAGAAAGCCTTCGACCACGTTGAATGGTATTTTCTCTTTGCAGTCCTACATGAAATGAATCTTGGCCCAAATAAGTTAAGCATCAATTGCTATACCTTAACCCCACAGCCATGATACAAACAAATTTAGATACATCACCTCCATTTTGCCTCTCAAGGGGTGCCCGACAAGGGAGCCCACTATCACCCCTGCTTTTCGCGCTAGCAGTGGAGCCCTTAGCTATTGCAATAAGGACCCGCCCCTCGATCTCAGGGGTCAGGGTCGGGGATGCAAACCATGTAATATCTTTGTTTGCGGACGATATAATCCTATTTCTGACAAATTTATCCACCACCCTGGCGGCCCTTGTAGATTTGCCTAATACATATAGTGAAATATCTGGATATAAACTGAATATGCAAAAAAGTGTGGCCTTACCTCTTATCCTGCCAGCTGAACAAATCCCACGGGAAAATTTCCCTTTTCAATGGAATGCTTAGAGTGTCACGTATCTGGGCTTAGAGATTCCTAATCAGTGAGATGAGACTTTCTCACTTAACTACGTCAAACTGTTAAGGAAGGTGGAGAAGGACCCGTACAGACGGATGCAACTACTCATCTCTCTGAATTGTATAAAAATGAACTTGCTGCCGTGATTTCTCTACCTGTTTCAAACCCTTCCCATATCAATCCCGACTAAATTTTTCAAGAAACTAGAAGGTGTGATATCCAGGTTTATATGGAGAGGGAAAGTACCCAGAATTAAAATCAAATCGCTGCATAACACTCCCCACCATGGTGGATTGAAACTCCCCAATTTCAAATATTTTTTACTGGGCTGCTCAGTTGAGAACTATCTGGTTCTGGTAGACAGAGATGCCCAATCCTCCAGCTTGGAAGTAAATAGAGCAATTCCATGCAGCTGATGTGCCACTGGCTGGTATCCCCTTTATTAAATCCTACCATACTTTGAAGGATGGCACAGATAATCCATTCATCAACCATATGTCCATATTATGGTCAGTTATACAACTACGTACCCATGGTGTGAAACTATTTCATAGCAGCACCCCCTTTCATAATAACTCCGCAATACCATCTGTACTAAGAGATGGTCTCACTAAGAGATGGCTGAGCAAGGGGATGAAAACATTCAGCGACCTCTATAAAAATAATATACTAAAATCCTTTGAACAGTTAAAAGATACATTCAATCTTCCTGCTGCACATTTCTTTAAATACCTGCGAATCAGGCATTTTATTTGTTATCAACAGGGTGGGCATCCAACCCCTCTAGAATCTCCTGTAACTGATAACATTCTGAAGGGCATTCAACGCCCTAAGGGCATGGTGTCCTTGATATACAGCCGAATATTGGACCTCCTGGCACATTAAACTCTGAAATCTAGGGCTAAATGGGAACAAGGTCTCGGTTTCACCTTTAAAGTCTTATCCATATGTTTTGGGATTGTGCAAATTTGAAACAATTCTGGGATCACATTCTGGATGCACTCAAGGGCACCTCAGGGTTTGAGATTCCTCACTCACCAAGATTGATTTTGCATGGGGATTTATCTGTTTTACCCACTGACAGGACAAGGAAAACACGTTTTATTTGGTAATCTCGAATTGCTGAAAATAAATGCATGTGGAGAAGTGAAAACCCACCTACTGTCTCAATGTGGCTCAAGGGAGTTGCGTCATACATCGCCTCTGAAAAAATTATGTTCAATATGAAAAAGAAACACCATCTTTTTGACAAATGTTGGAATGACTTTAAAATGTATCTGGATAACTTCTGACAGGTAACTAGCTGAGTACTGCTCATGATGTGGCGGTGGTTGTTGGTTGTAGCACAACTATAGGAGTAGCTGTGCTTCATTCCCAATGTCAGGACCTTTGCTGCATGAATTTTGCTGTGCTTTGTATTTTTTTTCTCTTTTTATGATTTTTATTTTTATTAATCAATTCATTTATTGTTTAAAATTTTTATTATTGTTGTTTTATTTTATCTTCTCCCCTTTTTTTATAGGGATGAAGGCAAGAGTTTGCAAAAAGGGTTTGGCTTGGGAAGGGGGTGGGTTTGGGTGGAATTTGAAGCTCAATTGCTGTTATTGATGCTGTGAACTGTATATGAAAAATTTTAATAAATAAATTGCTAAAAAAAATACAGTAGAAGTGTAACACAATTTTTAAAAAGTACAAGCAAAATATTCTTGAGAATTACAGTCTAGAAGAAAGGGGATGTAACACTAGTACTGATAAATTATGGTTTCTGCTCCATGATTGATTAGTAAATGACTGATTGTTTAATGAATTGTGGAGATTATATTGGTAATGGATGACATATTTTGACTGGACTATGTATTTTGACTTTGTACAAGTAAGTTGATTACATATATCATTACATCTTTTTCAATCAATGAAGCGTCAGTGTTAGTTCAGACAGGCACGGAGGTCAGTCTTGGCTCCACCCCTTGTCCAATCGCATTGGACTTCAGCTTCGCAAGCCTATTTGAGCGTCTTTTTAAATAAGCCGGCGCTCTCCATCTCAACTAGCCAAGCTCTACCAAGACCCATTACAGATCTACACAAACATCCACGCCTGCAGTTCTCTAAGGTATGAGAATCAGTTCTTGGGTATTTTTCTTACCTCGTGCATCATCGTTATGTCTGGGCATCCTATTCCTTTCTCAGATGAGGAATGCGTCCTATTTCAGCTGCCATCTCTCCCATCTTTGCAGTCAGATCATGTTAGGTAATGACGTAAACTTGGTTTAAAAAATGTTAAGTTCGTCCGAATCTGGTTTAGGCGAGAAACACCTAGTGGACTACGGGAACATTTCCGTCATTCTGAGGGACAATGATCCGAGACTGTTAAAAAATCTTACCATAACAGAGTTTACTGTGGCATTCGGTGTATTAAGGGATGCGATTGGTGAAATGTACTTAGGACGCAGGGTCGACCTATCACCTCTTTGGCTACTACTTCTGATCTCGCTCTGTCTTACGGTGACACTTGTTTACTAGTATCATAAGTACTTTTCAGATTAAAGCTGCTTATTCCTCCTAAAGTCTAGTCAAAGACTGGATTGGTCTCAGGTCGATTTGGCGTTAGTCAGCAGGCATTTTACACCGTGGTATCTTCTGCACTATCTGCGGAGCGTTCTGCCATTCCTCCCCCATCTGCCCCAAAAAACATTACCGAGTACAAACCCCCTGCGACAGCCCTCACCATACCTCTGCCACCGAGCCAAGTTTTTTCGGAAACGGCCATCTAAAGTTTGTGTGCCCTCGCAGCAAGCCGCGTCTGCCGGCTAAGAAAAATTAAATAAAGCATCTACCCCATCACAGTCCCAGAACTCTCGAAGACGCTTAAGGACCACTCAGATCGCTGCTTTGTCTCGTGCTTGTTGTTTGGTTTGATTAATGACTTTTGTGCTGGTTTATACGATATTCACTCCAGCGTGAAGTGCAATAACCTGCAGTCTGCCCAGCAGGAATCGGATGTGGTTGATAAAATCCTGGCGAGAGAAGTTGAAAAGGAGTACACGACTGGTCCGATTCCCAAATTCCATTAGCTTCATACCGTATTAACTCTATAGGTGTTGCTATTCGTAAGTAAACTGGGGGAAGAAGAGAGAGCGTTATCATTGATTTGTCTGCCCATTATGACTAAAGGATTAAAAGCGTCAATGATCTCATCCCTCATCCCCATTCTCGCTTTTACTTTACTGTCGATCACGCATTAAACTTAATAAAAATTGCTGGATCAGGTGCTTGGTTGGGTAACACTGACATTACCGATGCTTTTAAAATTATGCCTCTGCACCCCTCTCAGTGAAATCTCTTTGGAGTTAATTGGAAACACATTTCGCAGTACGTCTGACCTTTGAATGCTGTAGCAGCCCCCGCATTTTCGATACTCTATCCGAGGCCCTTTGCTGGATACTTCTGAATGTTAACCAACTGCCGTTCGTTTTTCATTTTAGACGACTTTTGGATAATGGTCTTTCCCATAGTGATGGCCAAACGAGGCTTTATGAAGCTTTCAACCCCTTTTGGACCATTGAAAATTGGTTCACTACTCGAAGCTTCATTCATTGAGCACGTGGGTGACATCTGCTGGCACAGAGATCATTGTACAGCCTTGCAAAGGTGACGCTGACGCACCTTGCGTGTGCACTTTGAGTTTTGTTGTATTGTAAAAAAATACTTAATGCTGAAATCTAACTTCGTTTCACATGTGTTTGCTTTTCTTCATTACCTTAATAGTTCATATTATATTGTTCTATATTAACATTAGTTACATCCACAGCCTCATTATTTGCTGTCCAAAAAAAAAATTTTTCTATTATATTATGTTTTTGATTGGGCTTAGCGTATACCAGGTGTACTTGTGCAACTTAGGCATTTTATTCAAAAAATAATAACAGAGCGCTGTTTCATCGATCTTAAATACACTCAACAAAAATATAAACGCAACACTTTTGTTTTTGCTCCCATTTGTCATGAGATGGACTCAAAGATCTAAAATTCATTCCAGATACACAATATTACCATTTCTCTCAAACATTGTTCACAAATCTGTCTAAATGTGTGATTGTGAGCACTTTTGCTTTGCTGAGACAATCTATCCCACCTCACAGGTGTGCCACATCAAGATGCTCATCAGACACCATGATTAGTGCACAGGTGTACCTTAGACTGTCCACAATAAAAGGCCACCCTGAAATGTGCAGTTTTGTCTCACAGCAAAATGCCAAAGATGGCACAAGCATTGAGAGAGCGTGCAATTGGCATGCTGACAGCAGGAATGTCAACCAGATCTGTTGCTCGGGCATTGAATGTTCATTTCTCCACCATAAGCTGTCTCCAAAGGCGTTTCAGAGAATATGGCAGTACATCCAACCGGGACCTCCACATCCAGCAGGTTCACCTCCAAGATCGTCTGAGACCAGCTACTCAGACAGCTGCTGAAACAATTGGTTTGCATAACCAAAGAATTTCTGCACAAATTGTCAGAAACCGTCTCAGGGAAGCTCAACTGCATGCTCGTCGTCCTCATCGGGGTCTTAACCTGACTCCAGATCGTCGCCGTAACAGACTTGAGCGGGCAAATGCTCACATTCGATGGCGTCAGGCACGTTGGAGAGGTGTTCTCATCACGGATGAATCTTGGTTTACATTGTTCAGGGCAGATGGCAGACAGCGTGCCGGATATCATTTCCATGATCTGTACCTTTTTATAATGCATTGTTCAAAGTTTCATAAAATTCATCCCTGTTCTACTAAAGCATAAATTACTGGGGTCTAGTTTCACTTAAGATGTTTAGATCCTTCAGTCACTAGCTTGCTTGGAAATCCCTCCATTCGCCTAATAACAGATTAAAGAGGGTTCATCCAGAAGGCAATGATAAGCGTTTTTCCCTCACACTTTATTTGGTGAAAAGTTGGTATCACACTTAAGAGCTGGGTGTTTTAGTCCTTATGTAGATGTATTGTTGGAAAGTAGTCTGTCTTACAGCTTTCTTCGGGGTTCTTAGATGTGTGGAATTAACTACACCTTCAGAGAATTTTAATCCTTTACATGACCTCACCATTTCTGATTTCTCCTCTGATATCTGTATGTTCACTAGCAACCTCAAACATTCCAAAACTGAATGTGGTAAAGGCACTTCTGTGGTCATTGCCAGAACTAATACTGCATTTGTCCTTTTTCTTCTATTTCTCGGTCCCTGAAATGGCGAGCCAATGCAAGAGGAGATGAGCCCCTGCTCATGACTGATTCTGGGAGGGCGATGTACAGAGTTTGGTTGCTCTTCATCTCTGCATACCCTGCAGTGCTGCGGTCTGCCCCCAATCCTATGCACCACACATTCCTTTCGCATCGGCACTGCAACTACGGCTGCCTCTGTAGTTCCAGCATCTGTTATCCCAACCCTGTGTCGCTGGTCCTCAGGAGTATACAGTGGGGGAAATAAGTATTTGACCCCTTGCTGATTTTGCAGGTTTGCCCACGAACAAAGAGTGCAACGGTCTATAATTTTAATGATAGGTTTATTTTAACAGTGAGTGACAGAATATCACCAAAAAAGTGGAATAAGACATTGTATGCATTTTAGGAATTTATTTGCATATTTTTGGTCAAAAATAAGTATTTGACCCTTGGACAAACAGCATGTTCATATTTTGAAGAAAAGCCAGTATTGCCCAATACAGATGTCAAACAGTTTTTATAGTTGTTGACAAGGTTTGTGCACATTTTGGCAGGGATGTTGGCCCACTCCTCCCTGCCGACAGCCTCCAAATCATTCAGGTCCCGAGGCTCTCGCCTTGCAACCCGAAATTTAAGCTCCCTCCAAAGATTTTCAATTGGATTCAGGTCTGGAGACTGGCTAAGCCACTCCAGACCCTTGATGTACTTCTTCAGCCACTCATTTGTTGCTTTGTCGGTGTGCTTAGGGTAGTTGTCGTGCTGAAACACCCATCCTCGCCCCATGTTCAGCTCTCTCACTAAGGGAAGGAGTTGCTGGTCCAGAATTCCACGGTATTTGGCCCCGTCCATCCTCCCCTCAATGCAATGGAGTTGTGCCGTCCCCTTGGCTGAAAAGCACCACTGTGCTTGACGGTGGGGATGGTGTTCTTTGGGTTGTGCTCTGTGTTCTTTGCCCTCCAAACACGGCGAGTTGAGCCCAAAAAGTTCTATTTTGGTCTCATCTGACCACATCACCTTCTTCCAGGCCTCTGAGTCATCCAGGTAGTCAATGGCGAACTTCAGGCGGGCCTGTACAAGTGCCTTTTTGAGCACTTAAGGATTTCAATCCATGACCGCGTAGTGTGTTACCAACTGTTTCTTTTGTAACTGTGGTCCCAGCTGCCTTCAGTTCATTAATCAGTTCCCCCCTTATGATTCCTCACCGTTCGCATGATCGGGGACATCTCATGAGGCGAGACCTTGCACGGAGGCCCAGACCGAGGGAGGTTGGCGGCAGTGCGGTACTTCTTCCATTTCCTGATAACTGCACCGACAGTTGATCTTTTCTCTCAAAGTTGCTTTCCGATTCTCTTGTAGCCCATCCCAGCCTTGTGTAGGTCAACAATCTTGTCCCTGATGTCCTTAGACAGCTCTTTGGTCTCGCCCATGGTGGAGATGTTGGAATCTGGTTGTTTGAGTGTGGACAGGTGTCTTTTATACAGGTAATGAGGTGAGGCAGGTGTATTTGATGTATATAATTAGTTGGGATTGGGGGTGTGTCTTAAAGAAAGACTAAATGGCTTGTAGGACCCAGAATACTTGCTGTTTGGTAGGTGGTCAAATACTTATTTTTCCTCATCAGATGGCTATCAATTTTTATAAATTCATATGATGTGATTTTCTGGAATTTTCTTTGTAATTCTGTCTCTCACTGTTAGAATGTATATAAAATTAAAATGATAGCTCGTTGCGTTCTTTGTAAGTAGGCAGACCTGCAAAATCAGCGAGGGGTCAAATACTTATTTCCCCCACTGTACCAGAAATAAGTTTGTCTTAATACTAGTGAATAATTTATGTAATTGGTGAATTGTAGTTCTTGCATTGTTAATTCTATGCTCACACGAAGTGTTGCCACCTCAAATGTAATGTTGGTCAATTGTAATGGGCCTTAGGAAAATTAACGCATGCAACATTCACGGGTATTGTCCAATCCGTTCAACTTGGGGAAACTGGCATTTCATTCATATCGATTCACTATCTGCATCTGCCTTCGGTCTATCTAAAATTTAAAATGTGAATGTATTTACCACATGTAAACTCATATCTCGTAGCATATTTCCTTTGCATCAAGTCTCATGAGGGACTTGCCGAATGTTCTTCTGCTTGCATTCAGCAGGCCGCTGATGTCCAGCATCCAGAAGAGAGGGTCATGCATACTTGCATGAATTCAAAGGAAATGCGACATGCTCTTCGCATTCACATTGTTTATCCCCACATAACACACTTGCCATGTATCGATTTTTGTCTAATGTTCCAGTCAATGTCATCTATTCCTTGATCATAGAATGAGCTTGTTTGTTATTCATATCCAAAATTTAATGGATAGAAACGCATTTCATGTTCAGATCCCTGCGGGTGGCTCTGCTCATCTGCTCCCTGCAGGAGCACGAGTTTGGGGGTTGTGATCTCCTGGGATGTCTGTGTCATGCTTGCTCAGATTGTTCCAGAGTATCACTTGAGCAGAGTCACTGCCAAATCCAAATGTATGTCATTCCAAATAAATGGTTAAATCTGACGTGAGTGTCCTGTTTGAACTAAGCGACATCGATCAATACTGAAGCAACTTTTTCAAAACTCCTCAGACTTCTAGCACATCATAAGTGTCAAACCGATGTTTTTTTTGTGTTAAAGCAAGGCATGAAATCATCGGAGTGTGGACTACTTAGACTTAAGACATTCAATGACATCAGGCTTCAAAATTATTTCTTTTTTCACTCTAATGCAAACACAGGCAAAACCATGTGCATCTGCAGCCAATTTTGCAAATGGTTACAGACTGTTTTTAAAACAGTTACATTTTATTGCAAAATATTACAAATTCAAGTGGACAGAAATTTGCTAAATTACAAACACCCAAATGAGATTATTACTGTAAAATCCAAAAATAAATGGTTCTGAAAAATAAAAAGTTAAATATCATTTATTGAAATTTTGCAAACGAGATCAACAACAGGTGATACCCATCTCTAGTTGCAGGCCTACTTAGGTGTTTTCTCTTGATTATTTTATTACCACCTACGAAAGGACACATCTTTGGGATGTTTTTACACCTAAACTTCAAAGTGGAGCCTGCAAGAGAAAGAGGAGAAAGAGTAGTACAGAGAGGGAGAGGATGTGATGTAGCGTTCAGAAACCACACACAAGAGATTGAAATCCAAAAGACGTATGCCTTTGATGAAGTCCAGGTCAAAGCCAGAAAACGCAAGAATTGCCAAGCCACAATACGAAATCCAAAAACAGAGTCGACTAGACAGGCAGGGGTCAGAACCAGAAAAACAGATGAGCAAAGGTACATAGACGGTAAGCAAAAAGTCGTAGTCGATGAACAAAGCCAAGGGTCATACATGGGGCATCAAAACACAGAAATCGTGGTCATACAAAAATTGGTCGGAATCCAAAAAGACAAAAAAATACAAGAAGGGCTATGGCAAGAATCGAAGTTGGACGAAACAGTCGAAGGAAAACAATACTCAATGGCATACAAGGCGCTCTGCACAAAGAAATATTGATCAACGTTCTGGCAAAGTCAGAACAGCAGTGAGGACTCTTAAATAGACGGGAGGGAAGTCACATGCTACGCTGGGAACAGGTGAGCTGGATCAGACTAATTACACTGGGAGAATCACATTAGGGAAACCCTAACCACGAAAATTGGCGAAAACCAAGACACGGACGGGAATCGCACAAACAGCCTATGACATTTAAACAGCTCCGGTCAAGGAGTTCTAATTGCACAGATAATGAGTGCAGGAAAGTAATTAAGCACGTGCGAGAGTTTTCGCCGAAACTCAGGGGGAGACGGGTAAAGCTGAGCAAGAGGCGGAGACTAGAACAGGGCGATTGCTGAGAGGGAATTAGTACTAATTAGTAGCGGTGCAACTTTTCAGATTTAACTCGAGTGCTCGTTAGTAAGTTAGTAATACAAAACTCAAAACCAGTGAAGTTGGCACGTTATGTAAATCGTAGATAAAAACAGAATACAATGATTTGCAAATCCTTTTCAACTTATATTCAATTGAATACACAGCAAAGACAAGATGTATAATGTTCAAACTGAGAAACTTTTTTTTTTTTTGCAAATAATCATTAACTTAGAATTTAAAGGCAGCAGCACATTGCAAAAAAGTTGGCACAGGGGCCTTTTTACCACTGTGTTACATCGCCTTTCCTTTTAATGACACTCAGTGGACGTTTGGGAACTGAAGAGACCAATTTTTGAAGCTTTTCAGGTGAACTCTTTCCCATTCTTGCTTGATGTACAGCTTAAGTTGTTCAACAGTCCGGGGTCTCCGTTGTCGTATTTTACGCTTCATAATGCACCACACATTTTCAATGGGAGACAAGTCTGGACTACAGGCAGGCCAGTCTAGTATCCGCACTCTTTTACTTCGGAGCCATGCTGTTGTGAAACATGCTGAATGTGGCTTGGCATTGTCTTGCTGAAATAAGCAGGGACGTCCATGAAAAAGACGTTGCTTGGATGGCAACATATGTTGCTCCAAAACCTGTATCTACCTTTCAGCATTAATGGTGCCTTCACATATGTGTAAGTTGCCCATGCCTTGGGCACTATTATACTCCCATACCATCACAGATGCTGGCTTTTGAACTTTGCGCCTATAACAGTCCGGATGGTTCTTTTCCTCTTTGGTCCGGAGGACACGATGTCTACAGTTTCCAAAACCAATTTTAAATGTGGACTCGTCAGACCACAGAACACTTTTCCACTTTGCATCAGTCCATCTTAGATGAGCTTGGGCCCAGTGAAGCCGGCGGCGTTTCTGGGTGCTGTTGATAAATGGCTTTCGCTTTGCATTGTAGAGTTTTAACTTGCACTTGCAGATGTAGCGACGAACTGTAGTTACTGACAGTGGTTTTCTGAAGTGTTCCTGAGCCCATGTGGTGATGTCCTTTACACACTGATGTCGGTTTTTGATGCAGTACCGCCTGAGGGATCGAAGGTCACGGGCATTCAATGTTGGTTTTTGGCCTTGCCGCTTACGTGCAGTGTTTCCTCCAGATTCTCTGAACCTTTTGACGATATTACGGACCGTAGATGATGAAATCCCTAAATTTCTTGCAATAGCTCGTTGAGGAATGTTGTTTTTAAACTGTTCGACAATCAGCTCACACATTTGTTCACTAAGTGGTGACCCTCGCCCCATCCTTGTTTGTGAATGACTGAGCATTTCAGGGAAGCTGCTTTTATACCCAATCATGGCACCCACCTGTTCCCAATTAGCCCGTTCACCTGCGTGATGTTCCAAATAAGTGTTTGATGAGCATTCCTCAACTCTCTCAGTCTTTTTTGCCACTTGTGCCAGCTTTTTTGAAACATGTTGCAGCTATCAAATTCCAAATGAGCAAATATTTGCAGAAAATTACAAAGGTTACCTGTTTGAACATTAAGTAACTTGTCTTTGCAGTGTATTCAATTGAATATAGGTTGAAAAGGATTTGCAAATCATTGTATTCTGTTTTTATCTAGGATTTACCGAACGTGCCAACTTCACTGGTTTTGGGTTTTGTACATTTACATGGATTAGTTGGGTTGGTAGACTATGATACAAAATACAAATGTTAGTTTTGTTAGTAATCAGAACAGTAAGGCGAAGGAAGTAAATGAGAATTGAAAGAATATATTAAACACCAGAAATCATTGAAATCACCAGACGCATGTGAGCACACAGACAGGGAAGATGGACTGAACCAACTAGACAACAAGAAAGGGGAGAGAAGTGCAATGGAACTGAGAAATGGACTGAACTAAATCCTGAGAATAACAATAACCAAAAAGAATAAATAAAAGACAAAATCATAAACCATGAACTTGAACATAAACATGACAAAAACCATAACCTTAACAGAGGAGTCCGTATGTGTGGTGGTGCTGGCGGTGCTGCAAGACAACAGCAGAGAAGACAAAGGGCTGTGGTATCTGATGAGATTAGGGCTACTATAATTGGTCATGTTGTCAACCATGGCCTAACATTCAGTGAGGCTGGTCTGCGAGTGCTGCCAATTCTGGCCCGGAGACTAGCGGCACTAATTATCAGTCTTCTGGGAAACCAGCAAATGTATTCTGAAATGGCTTTCACTGCATATTACTGAAGTAAAATGATCTACAGTTGGCCTTAAGAAAATGTAATGCTTGTGTGTGATTTGTTGCATTTCTTTATAGGACCCAAACACTACCTCACTCTGGGGGTGGAATCTTCAATGATGTGCGGGAAACAGCAATAATTCAGATGGTTCTTCAAAAGAATGCCATCAAACTTGAAGAAATAAAAGAAAATTCTGGAAGACAACTAGACATTTGGAAACATACTAAATGGAAGCGTTTCACTTATTGCTCCTGTCCTACAAAAACACAGAATCCAGATGAAACGACTGTACACTGTTCCATTTGAGAGGAACTCTGAGCGCGTTGAGGAACTCCCTCATCCATCATGCTGTTACTGTTGATAAAAAGTACCCACACAGGTCAGACACCACATGTTCTCATGTATGTGGATGAAGCTGGGTTCAGCTTGACCAAAACATGCCGGTGGGTGCGGAATGTGATTGGCAAAAGGGCTACAGTGGGGGTCCCAGGCCAGCGAGAATATGTGTGCAGCAATCCTCACAGGGATCTCATCAGAAAAAAGTTTCTGATCATTTCAACAATAACTGTAGAAAGGGGGCTGTAACATTTCCTGTACTGTACTGTCCTGTAACACAGACCACTGTAGTAACTGTCCTGCTGCACTAGGGGACTGGTTTGGACCACTGTCCTGTGTAGAACGGACCACTGCAGTAACTGTCCTGCTCCACTAGAAGGCTGGTCCGGACCACTAGTCCGGAGTGGCTCGAGAAATTTTGAGGTCTTCACTGTCTTTGAACCGAGGTAGGGTCTCAGAACCACTGACTGTACAATCCATGCTCGGAATACTGCAGTTACATAGTAAATGCCTGGCTTACAATCAGCATAACTGTTGGCCAAATCATTTATTTGGCAGCCATGTGAATAATTAAATCATTATGAATGTAGGCCTAATTGTTCAAAATATTTGAAGTCAGTAAAATAAGCAGGTAACAATCAATGTGGCCTGACAATATGCAGCTCGCCACTTTTTACTGTTCTGTCAGCTTTCCGATTGGAACAGCTGTCTGACTGGAAAACATAAACAGAGGACACCACATACTTGTCACAAAATTATCTTCATTCGTAGAAGAATTCTGAAATGTCGCTCTCGCTGGAAAAAAATACTGACGTTGAGTGACCTAATTATAGACCTGTGCATAGACCTAATTATAATTATTAAATTATATTTCTGTACTGAATGTAGCCCATTATATTGTTGCTGTTAGATTGCACAGGGGTGAGATAATTTTGGCGCCAGCTCTTTAAGAGGCAATTTCAACTATACAATCATTAGACTTGAATACATTTTACCCTTCTGACAGAGAATAGACATAGTCATGGCCTCCTGCCATAATTTATAATTATAAACTTGGTTGCAACAACAGTCACTATGAATAGCCTACATACAAGCACACAACCTCATGTTTTTATATATTTATTTATTTATCCCCCCCCGACACAGAAATGACCACCCCATTTTCAAATGAATTACCCAACTAGAAGTTGGAATAAAGACTCAATTTTAATGATAAAATCATCGGGCTATATTTCACCCTTCTCCCACAATAAAATGGTTTCTATGCTGCTGATGTTATGGCCCCAATTTGTTATTACATTTACAACACAACAGCAACAGCAACAGCAAGGGATGACAGATACAGTTTTAAAAACTTAAACACATTTAATGAACAAAGGCAACTAACTACTAACTAATCTATTGACCAAGATTGAATGTATACAAAAAAACAGAAGTATTTACAGTCCCTTTGGTGGGTTGGCTTGGTGATGTCCTGGGTGAGGAAAATTCTCTAACACAGGCAAAAATCCACAAAAGAAACTTCACAGGTCTTGAACAGAATGACAGGTCTGGTCACATGTATCCTTCTTCTTGCAATTTCTCCTACCACTTTACTGTCTCAATTCTCCCCTTTATATACTCTTTTGCAGACCCCTCCCACCTTTTAGACTTTTTTTTCTTTTCTCTGGGACTTGTTTCAGACATGCCCGAAACATGCCCAAACCTAGCTCCAGTCTGAGCTTAACAAAAAAAAGGTAAATACTGCCATTCAGTGGCCAATATTCACATTACACTGATTGTAAGCACCACGATCTACTGAAATAAACAATGACTGAAAGGAGTTATTAGAACTCATTAACATAACCTACTTACGAGAATTACTAGTTTTAGTAAAGCCAGATGAATATAAAATTAAAGTTCAAATTGTGCTAGCTGTTGAACTAAAATCATTATGGTCCAAATACACTCAACAAAAATATAAACGCAACACTTTTGTTTTTGCACCCATTTGTCATGAGATGGACTCAAAGATCTAAAATTCATTCCAGATACACAATATTACCATTTCTCTCAAATATTGTTCACAAATCTGTCTAAATGTGTGATAGTGAGCACTTTTGCTTTGCTGAGACAATCCATCCCACCTCACAGGTGTGCCACATCAAGATGCTCATCAGACACCATGATTAGTGCACAGGTGTACCTTAGACTGTCCACAATAAAAGGCCACCCTGAAATGTGCAGTTTTTGCTTTATTGGGGGTCTGGGGACTCAGAACCAGTCAGTATGTGGTGTGACCACCATTTGCCTCATGCAGTGCAACACATCCTCTTAGCATAGAGTTTATCAGATTGTCAAGTGTGGCCTGTGGAATGTTGGTCCACTCCTCTTCAATGGCTGTGCGAAGTTGCTGGATATTAGTGGGAACTGGTACGCACTGTCGTATACGCCGGTCAAGCACATCCCAAACATGCTCAATGTGTGACATGTCCGGTGAGTATGCTGGCCATGCGAGAACTGGGACATTTTCAGCTTCCAAGAATTGTGTACAGATCCTTGCAACATGGGGCCATGCATTATCTTGCTGAAACATGAGGTGATGTTCATGGATGTATGGCACAACAATGGCCCTCAGGATCTCATCACAGTATCTCTGTGCATTCAAAATGCCATCAATAAAATGCACCTGTGTTCTTCATCCATAACAGATGCCTGCCCATACCATAACCCCACCACCACCAGGGGCCACTCAATCCACAACATTGACATCAGCAAAGCGCTCACCCACACGACGCCACACATGCTGTCTGCCATCTGCCCTGAACAATGTAAACCGAGATTCATCCATGAAGAGAAAACCTCTCCAACGTGCCTGACGCCATCCAATGTGAGCATTTGCCCACTCAAGTCTGTTACGGCGACAATCTGGAGTCAGGTTAAGACCCCGATGAGGACGACAAGCATGCAGTTGAGCTTCCCTGAGACGGTTTTTGACAGTTTGTGCGGAAATTCTTGGGTTATGCAAACCAATTGTTTCAGCAGCTGTCTGAGTAGCTGGTCTCAGACGATCTTGGAGTTGAACCTGCTGGATGTGGAGGTCCTGGGCTGGTGTGGTTACACGTGGTCTGCAGTTGTGAGGCCGGTTGGATGTGCTGCCATATTCTCTGAAACGCCTTTAGAGACGGCTTATGGTGGAGAAATGAACATTCAATGCCCGAGCAACAGATCTGGTTGACATTCCTGCTGTCAGCATGCCAATTGCACGCTCCCTCAATGCTTGCGCCATCTGTAGCATTTTGCTGTGAGACAAAACTGCACATTTCAGAGTGGCCTTTTATTGTGGACAGTCTAAGGTACACCTGTGCACTAATCATGGTGTCTGATGAGCATCTTGATGTGGCACACGTGTGAGGTGGGATGGATTGTCTCAGCAAAGCAAAAGTGCTCACTATTACACATTTAGACAGATTTGTGAACAATGTTTGAGAAAAATGGTAATATTGTGTATCTGGAATGAATTTTAGATCTTTGAGTCCATCTCATGACAAATGGGAGCAAAAACAAAAGTGTTGTGTTTATATTTTTGTTGAGTGTAGATTTATTTATGTGGTCTATTTATAAAAATAGTCGACAACTTATGATCAGTAGGCCAAATTCCAATCACACGTTTTCCATTTTAGATTACCTCAGTTTAGGCGCTTCTTTCTGCAGCAAAGAAACTTGTTTTATCGCAGGAGGCCATGACTATAGACTATTCTGTCAAGAGAATAGAATGTATCCAAGTCAAATGATTGTATAGCCTAGTTAAAATGGACTCCTAATTACAACCTCATTCAGATGAAAATGCGGTGGCCGTTTCCGAAGAAAAGGGGAAAATAGGCTACATGAAAACAATGAGATGTTCGCTGATAAATATAATAAGATTGGTAGTAGCCTAACAGCCTAACTATAAACACTGATCCGAGTAACTCATGGCTAATCTGGGTTGATATGCTGTTCTAGGAGTTGTGGAAAATCATCGTACACAATTAGGCTTTTGCCTCTTAAAGGATTAATCATTTTTCAGAAGGATTGAATGGTAACACCATTAAATCATTTTTTAGTGTTTTCTGTGAAGCCAAATTACTTTTCAGAAAGGGACCGCCGCATTTTCAAATTACACAGAGCTGTAATTAAAGCTCCATTTCAAGTATAAAATCATCAAGGCTGTATCACACCCCTCTGCCTGAGTATAGCCTCCTATTTAAAATTATGTTTTTACGGTAGAGAAAGAAAGCACAATAATCAACCAAGATTATCATCCGACAGCAATGTATGAACAGGCTGCAATTTATTAACATTACTTTCCAAACCTCCTGATCTTTTTTAATGTTCTCCAGCTGGGCTAGATAGAAATGATCTGTTCAGAGCATTCATATTTTCGAGAGTAAGAAGATGCAATATCGGTTATATCCCTTTATATTCATCAGGTTTTGTTAGGTGGCACTAGCTGGTTTGTTAATGTGCCAGATTAGTGCAGTAGAAGGAGTGGAGGGCTGCATACTGCTAGACTACATTGATTGTAACCAGCTGGTTTTACCAGCTTCAAAAATTTTGAACAGTCACATTCATAACAATTTATTTTTGAAAATGGCAGGCAAGATAAATGATTTGGCCAACAGTTATTCTGAGGGTAAGGCAGGCATTTACAATGTAATTGCAGTATTCCTTGCATGGACTGTACAGTCAGTGGTTCCAAGACCGTACCTCGGAGCAAGGCCAGTAAACACCGCAAAATTTCACTGTCTCGAGACACTCCGCACCAGCCCCCTAGTGGAGCAGGACAGTTACTGCAGTGGTCCGTGTTACAGGACAGTACAGTACACAGTATGTTACAGCCCCTTCTCCATAGTTATTTTTGAAATGATCAGAAACTTTTTTTTTAACTTCATGAGATAAAACAAAATGTGGAAGTATGGATGTTGGAACTGAATGATATAAATGTAGCCACTTACACTTCCACTGTCACTGTCAACTCTCACAATAATGTACCTTAATATTGCCGTCAAACATTGCAGGGTGTATGTTAGAAATTAGAGGTTGACCAGATACTGCAAGAAAGACATACTTGATTGCACAAGTGGTAAATACTTTCGGATAAGGTTTATTTCATGAGAATATTAATATGAATGGTTTTCCTGATGCTCACACTTAAAAGATAATGAAGACTGACCACTATTTTACAAAATATGATTTCTATACTATTGTTCATTAGTTGATTTTATTTCAGAAATATGCCCACCAGATGATCATACATAAATGATGCTCATATAATTTATGACATAAATCTGATTATGCAATCAACTCATGACATAGTATTAAAACTAAACAGGACATTTACATAATGCATTCATAATGAACATATGTTAGTCATTGTAATTTTGGTTTGCTGCTTTCTTTTGTATGATAATTTATGACCATTTTCACATCAAATGAGGCTTGAAATACAACAAATTATGAATCAATTTTAGTATCACTGTATAGTCATCTCTGACACATTGAATACAGAAAAACCCAATAACTTCTGAGCCCCCCACCAGGCCGCTTCCCCTGGACCCCCCCAGACCCCTGGCACAATTGAGTTGTAGCTGGCTATTCCGAAAACTTTGCCTGCTATTCTAAAAATGAAATAGAACCCTGGCGTGTGTTTGTGTTTGTGTGTGTGTGTGTGCGCGCGCATTTATACCTTTCTGTATATAGGTAACCACTTACATACCTATATATGTGTGTGTGTGTGTGTGTGTGTGTGTGTGTGTGCGCGTGCGCGTGTGAGTGTGCGTGAGTGTGTGTGTGTTGTGTTGTGTTTACAGGCATCTACGGTACATCTATACCTTTGTTTTGTGTACTCATGTACATGTATACCTGTGCATTGTGGGCTTGTCAGTTTTCAGGATTGAACTGGTTGTTGTGACTGTATACATTATCAAGCATTGCTGCTTACTACTGGGCTATTTGATTATATTATGTTTTTACGTTGCACTGTTTTTTAATAGATGCTTATCAACTTCCTCAGTCTTTGTGTTTTACAAAGGCCCATTATTCTCACTCGCCATATGGAAAACATGAGCACCAGGCTTCACTGAAGTCCCTTAACTCACATTTACTGAACTCCTTGATCAGCTGAATAGTGTTGAGGAATGAGTATTTGTGCTCTTCCTAGTTTTCCGCTCATTGCATGTATTTCAGAGTTTTCAGTGTCATGTATTTTGACAAAATGTAATATCAGACGGAAGAAGACTCATTTCATGAAAGTATTTTCTTGTTTTTTTTTTAAACAGTTTTTTTTATCTGTCTCCTGATCTGAGACGCTTTGATGATGCTCATGTATGGGGGTAAACTACACAAGGAAAACACTGAACAAGCAATAAACATCTTTAACCCCTAAAGCCCTGAGCCTCTTTTTCGAAAATGGCAAAGCCCAAAATGAAATATATATTTCTGCAACTGCTCGGTAAAAATCACTAATATATATATATATACTGTATATATCTGAGTCAGAGTAAATGGAGATGGAACACGGCATAAATCTCATTTTGCACCTAACAAAGTTTTACTTCTATCCCTTGTAAATTTTTGAGTTGCAGTCTAAAACCTCAAAAAAATTACAGCACTGAATCTCATTATTTTCTGTGCCAAAGTTTATTCTGATCAGGTAAATCAGAACAAAATTAGAGAGGAATGTCTAGGTGGCTTCTCTGATTTGGCAATTCAGGTACCTTGTGTTCCATTTCAGATTTCTCAGAAACCGTAAAACTCATTTAATTTCACTTATATATCACTACAGGCATCCATTCCATCCAATACAACATTTTTTAATTTTTAGAATGAAAAAATATATATATTATTTCTGCTAGTTTTGTTGCCTATACAATTTCCCATTCAAAGATAATTCATACAATGAAAATGAAGTTTGACTCCACTGGAGCAGATTTTTTAAAAAACAAAACAAATAAACAAAATTATAAATTTAAAGGCAAAGTGAAAAAATGTTAAAGTAAAGTAAGAATAATAAAAACCCAAGGGATTATTTGTAGAAGTAAACTGCAATTATTTCCCAAAAAAATGTGCCTAGAGTGAGAATTTAACCCGAAGAGTTTACTTCATAATGCTGCATTTTCACCATTAGGCTACGCCAACTGACTGTGTTACTGTGGTCAAATTGCCCATTTCTTTTCTTCTTTGTGCGTCCATCGTTATTCCATGAGGACCATAACTACTGTTTAACTGTTGCTTAATTGTTTTGGGTCCTGTGTGTCCATAGATGGCTGATAAGGCCAATCTGGGCACGAAAGTAGCGGCCACATGTAGTGCGCATGTGGTCTGTGACATCCACAGAGGTGCTGGCTGGCTGATCTTTACGGAGTTGACTTTTGATTCAGCTATCTTAATACGTATCTCTGCAGAGAGTTTTGCCCCTTTGTTGATGAGGGTGGGCCAAAGATGTCTATTTTGAGCTCGCTGCTCCTGTGACTCTGTATCTATACTCATGGCATTCAGTGTCACCTTCAAGCTGTCCTTGTAGCACTTTTTTTGGCCACAAACTGTTCGTTTCCCAGATGTTAACTCGCCATAAAGGAGTTGCTTAGGTATGCACGTGTTTTCCATCCGCACAACATGACCAGTCCAGCGTAACTGGTTCTTCTGCAGCAGTGTGTGACTTGAACGAAGCTTAGCCTGTTTGAGCACTTCTGCATCTGGGATTCTGTCCTGCCATTTGATGTGAAGTAGTCAGCGCAGATGCGTGGTATGGAAGTGATTCAATTGTCTGCCTGGTCGACTTTCAGCTTGGTGGAGATGCTGATACCTCTACGGTACCAGACTATAGACCGAAGTCTTCCAAAAGCTGAGCTGGTGTTGTAGTTTTCATTCAGACATATCATCATATCATGAGGTACAGAAATCAAGTACATCATCTGATTATGTTTTTGAATCAACTAAACAGAAGCCTGCTTACTAATCAAAGCTACAGAAGCTGCTGCTTATGTGTGTGTGAGCTGCTCATGCATGTGGGAACTGAATTGCTTGTCTGTGTGAGTGTCTGTGTGTGAACTGCTTGTATGTATGTGTGTCTGTATGCGTGTGTGTGCACGTGTACATGTGCTGCCTGTGTATGTGTAAACTACATGTGCCTGTGTACACTGCTCGCCCCCTCCCTATGTGTGTAAACTGCTTGTATTTGTGGGTGTGGTATGCATGTGTCTGTGTATTTGCACTGTTCATCCCCTCCCTATGCGTATGTGAACTACTTGTATATGTGCGTGTGTGTTATGGTGTGTGTGTGTGTGTTACTGCTCCCTACATAAAATGGTTATTGATTATGATTATGGTTATTCAACATGGCAATTGATTGACTGATGAATAGGTTGAGAAATATTGAAATATAATCCTCAACACTGGCTTTGACTATTCTTGTATTGACCTCATCATCAATGTGGGCATGTCTTGACAGTGTGCTGCCAAGATAAATGAATTTGTCAACTGCTTGTAGACATGTGTCTTTGAATGTGATTTTTTGCTCAATCTATTGTTGTCCTGGCGGGGGCTGGTACATTACTTCTGTTTTCTTAGTGTTGATTGTGATCCCAAAGTTGTTGCAGGCCGATGAGAATTTGTCCATGCTTAATTGCATGTCAAATGCAGTGATTAGCATTCAGAGCACAGTCATCTGCAAACGGCAAGTCACGGATAATAGTTGTCTGGACTTTGGTGACAGCTTTCAGGCGTGATAGGTTGTGAAGTCCATCATCTGTTCTGTAACGGATAGGAACCCCTCGATCACCATCTCTCAATGCATCTGTAAGCATTGCTGAGATCATCATGCTGAACAGTGTCGGTGCAAGTACACACCCCTGTTTAACACTATTGGTAACAGGGAAGTCTGTTGATGCCTCACCATTGTCAAGGACATGAGCCATCATTCCATCATGAAATTGTCTGTCTATGCTGATAAACTTGTCTGGACAGCCGTACTTTGACATTATCTTCCAGAGACCTTCACGGTTGAGCGTGTCGAATGCCTTAGTTAAGTCGACAAATGTCATGTACAGGCCCTGATGTTGTTCTTGGAATTTTTCTTGTAGTTGTCTTGCAGCGAATACCATGTCTATGGTACCACGTCCAGCTCGGAAACCACATTTGCTTTCGGGAAGAAGACCATTCTCGAGGTGCTTTATAAGCCGATTGAGTAAGACTCTCGTGAGGATCTTCCCAGCAGTAGACAGCAGAGAGATGCCACGATGGCTGTCACAGGATTGACCATTCCCTTTGCATTTGTACAGATGAACTATAGCGGCATCTTTGAACTCCTGGGGAAGTACTCCGTGGTTCCTGAAGGACCAAAATAGTTCGGTCAGCTTCTGTTGCAGGATGGGTCCTCTTGACTTGTAGATTTCGGATGGAATGGCATCTGGTCCAGGGGCTTTACCACAGGACAGTTGTTTAATGGCCTTAGCCACTTCTGTGTTGGTGGGGGGAATGTCTAGTTCTGTATTGATCTCCGCTTGAGGTTGACAAGAGATGGCAGCTTCATTGATTGTTGATGGTCGTTTGAGGACTGTGTTGAAGTGTTCAGCCCACCTTTCAAGAATAAGTCCTCTATTTGTAAGATTTGTTGATCCATTGGCACTGAGCATTGGAGTTATACCGGATGATTGGGGACCGTACACGGCTTTTAGTGAGTCGTAGAATCTCTTAGTCATGCTTATCGGTGTATTCTTAAATTTTGTGAGCTTTAGTACTAAGCCAGTTGTCTTGCATAAACCTCAATTGCTTCTGAGTACTTTGGCGTTTGTTGATAAATGTTGCCTTTTTTGCTGCATTAGTAGGATCACTTTGGTGGTCAATGGAGCACCTATTCTTCTCCATGATGAGTTCCTGGATCTTACCATCATTCTCATCAAACTAGTCTTGATGTTTTCTGACAGCTGGGCCGAGGTGCTCGAGTGCTGTACTGTACAGATGGTCTCTCAGAACTTCCTCTGCACTTGCTTCTCCAAACTACAGGTGTGCTAACTTGTTATTGAGGTTGTTTACCAGTTTGTCCACAGTATCTAGTGCTTTCAGCTTAGTGGTGTTGAGTCTCTTAGAGGGTTTCTTTCCCTGTGGTCTACGTTTTGGTTTGACAACAATGTTGAGTTTGGAGATCACTAATCTGTGGTCAGTCCAGCAATCTGCTCCACACATGGCCTTAGTGACCACGACATCCTGTCTATCAGTACGACGTGTAATGACATAGTCCAACATGTGCCAGTGTTTGGATCTGGGGCGCATCCATGTTGTCTTATTGTGGTCCGGTAGATGGAACACAGTGTTTGTGATCAGGAGATCATGTGTAGTACAGGCCTGGAGGAGGAGTAGACCATTACTGTTGCATTTGCCTGTGCCATTAGGGCCTAACACACCGTCCCAGGCATGGCAGTCTGTACCCACTCTAGCGTTAAAGTCACCTAAGATAATTAGTTTGTTGTCTTTGGGGACGCTGGTAATAAGATAAGTCAAAATCTTTGTAGAACTTGTCCTTGATCTCTTCTGGGTTGCTCATGCTTGGTGCATAAGCACTTACTGTATAAGCGTGGCATGTTTGTTATTTCCAAGGGGAAGTTGTATTGACATCAGCCGGTCATTGATGCCTTTTGGTAGACTTGTTAGGTTAACACATCGGACTGGTGCTGACCAGTAACCCCATGGCTAAAAAGCTCTTTATAAAATTCCACTGCAGCTTCTGTTTTTCCGCCATCATAGGAGAGGCGTCTATCAGGGAGCTGAATGCAAACAATTTGTTTCCCTCACCTTCTTCTCAAAATTAAAAAACAATGAAGAAGGAGCATCGATATCTTTTAAAAAAGTATAACAAGCCCTCATCATTGCCCCTTGTGCTCTATGGCGCAATATATCCCCCAACTCACTGCGCATGCGCGCTAATGCAGAGCTTAGATGTTCATCATTACCCGTCATTTTCCTCCATTCTTCCCAAAATGCGCCAAATTTTTCGCAAAAGGATGCATACTGCACTGTAAAAAAAACTAAAGTTGTCTCAACTGAAAAAGTTAGTGTCCAGGCTGCCTTAAAATTTTAAGCTTATTGAACTTGAGATGACATATTGAGGTAATATTCAACTTATAATCTTAAATTAAGTTAACTTGAAATTTTGAGGCAGCCTGGACACTAACTTTTTTCAGTTGAGACAACTTTTTTTTTACAGTGTGTAATAACTTATCATTAAATTTCCAGTAAGATTTTTGAGCTTGAGTCGGTGTTAAACATATGGAAATACTACAGAGATGATGGTCGGAAAACCCACAAGGTGTTATACCAGCCTTAACAGCTCTATTGCAGATATTTTTACACAAATAAAACTGATCATGTCTTGCTGCGCACAGCAATTTCCAACAGATCTGATCCATGTGTACTGCTTAGTTATTGGGTGCTTAACTCTCCACACATCCTGCTGGTTACTTTTCTTTCGATGCCAACCAAGACACTAGCAGAGCCTAGATGTGGTTCCTCCCTAATCCAATCTTGCATTAAGTTAACAGTACAGTTAAAATCCCCCTAAAACAAATTATTTTCTCTTGATCAATTTTATTAAGCTCTACTTCTAGTTTATTGAAAAATATCACTCTCTTTGCACCAACCTTTGGTGCATAAATATTGATGATAAATGCAAAAGTGTGATTCATTATGACAGCTTTCACTATCAGGAGACGCCCTGACACAACCTCAGTTGTACTTTCAATATTTAACTCCAAACCTTGCGCAAAATGTATTGCTACCCCAGAACTCACATTTGTGCCATGGCTAAAGACAGATTCTCCTTCCCACTGAACTCCCCAATCAAGCTCATTATTGCAATCAGTGTGCGTTTCCTGAGGGAACATTATATTTACTTTCTTTCTGTCACTCAGGTCAGAGAGCAAAGATCTTTTCCCTACCTCTCTGCCACCGTTCATGTTTAGGGAGCCCAGAGAGAGAACAGCCATGTGTGAGCGGAAAGGAAAACACGATCACTAAGGGTGCTCTGCAACCAAAAGTTGTGTTTCTTATCCATAATTTCAAAAGTTGCTCAACCAAACAACCTGAGATAGCTTTTAATCCCTAAGGATTGCTTAACCCTTAACCCCGACCTTACGCATGATAAATACAGCATGTTTCCAAATGGCAACATTGTCATGCGGCATATTCACTTTACGCCATTCTGGCGTCCCTACAACAAAAAACACCACTATCTCGCAGCTAAAAGTACAACCCCAATTCCGAAATAGTTGGGACAAAGTCTAAATTGTGAAAAAAATCAAAATGCAATGACTTTCAGATCACATGAGCTAATATGTTATTAACAATAGAACACAGATAACACTTCAAATGTTGAAACTGAGACATTATACATTTTACATCTACAAAATGAGTGCATTCAAAATTTTCTGGCTGCAATAGGTCTCAAAAAAGTTGGGACACAGGCAAAAAATGGCCGTAAAAGCAATTAATATATAAGAGAATCAGTTAAAAGAACATTTAGTAAATAATTAAGTCAACTGGCATCAGGTTATAAAAGGGATGTCTTTGAGAGGCTGAGTCTCTCAGAAGTAAAGATGGCCGGAGGCTCTCCAACCTGTGAAGGCTTGCGTAAAAAAAAAATTGGAATACTTCAAAAACAATGTTCCTCGACGTCAAATTGCAAAGGCTTTGAAGGTCTCATCATCGACAGTGCAAAACATCATCAAAAGATTCAGAAAAACGGGAAAAAATCTCTGTGTGTAAGGGACAAGGCGGAAGACTTCTACTGGATGCCCATGATCTTCGGGCCCTCAGACGCCACTGCCTTACTGGCATGATTCTGTCATTGACATTACTAAATGGGCCCAGGAATACTTCAAGAAACCACTGGCTGTAAACAAAGTCCACTGTGCCATTATTGGATGCCACCTAAAACTCTATCATGCAAAAACGAAGCCATTGTTGAGCATGATCCAGAACCGCCGTCATATTCTGTGGGCCAAGGCTCATTTAAAATGGACTGTAGCAAAGTGGCAAAGTGTCCTGTGGTCAGACAAGTCTAAATTTGACACTCTTGTTGGAAATCATGGGCATCGTTTCGTCCAGGCTAAAGAGGAGAAAGACTGCCCCTCCTATTATCAGTGTTCAATTCAAAAGCCAGCATCTCTGATGGTATGGGGATGCATTAGCGCATATGGTGTGGGACACTTGCATGTTTTTAAAAGCACCATGAATGCTGAAAGGTATATAAAGGATTTAGAGCAACATATGCTCCCCTCCAGATGACATCTATTCCAGGGAAGGCCTTGAGTATTTCAGCAGGACAATGCAAAACCACATACTGCAGCTATTACAGCAGCATGGCTTTGTAGTAGAAGAGTCCATGTGCTGAAGTGGCCTGCCTGCAGTCCTGATCTTTCACCGATTGTGAACATTTGACGCATAATTAAACGAAAAGTCCGTCAAAGGAGACCCAAAACTCTCCAGCAGCTCGAAGCCTGTATTAAACAAGAGTGGGATCAAACTCCAATGGTTAAACTGAAGAAGCTTGTCTCCACAATCCCCAGACTCATCCACTCTGTGTGAAAAACAAGAGGGGATGCTACACTATGATAAACAACATAAAATGTATGAAACATTTAGCTAAATATTGTATTAAATGTATGAAACATTTAGTTAAATATTTAATTAAATGTATAAAACATTTAGCTAAATGTACAAAACATTGAGCTGAATATTTACCTAAATGTATGAAACATTTAGCTAAATATGTAACTAAATGTATGAAACTTTTAGCCAAACGTGTGAAACATTTAGTGTAATATTTAAATAGATGTATAAAACATTTACCTAAATATTTGAAACATTTATTTAAATATTTAGCTTAATGTTTTAAACATTTAGCTAAATGTATGAAACATTTAGTTAAATATTACATTTCTAAATGTTTGAAAGGTATGTTAATGAGCTCCACCTCCAGGCAGAGTTTTCCTGTAGATAATGATTCACGGTTTGTAAACTGTCTTTGTTCAAATCCAATCTGCTAGTTCACGTGCTAGCTGCATATAACTGATGATGCGCTGCTCGGTGATTTCTAGTTTTATGGGGCAGGTGCTCTTGTATATAATTTGTGAAACTGTACATTGTTAGTTTCGGTAGGATTATTCCAGCCTACACGTAAATTGAGCTGGAGAAAACGAGCACTCAGCTCATTTACAACATTGGCATTTCTTAGTACATGCAGTTTGGTACTTGTTGTGCATCTATTGTGCAGATATGGAGGATTGCCAGCCTTCCAGTGAACAGTGGAGAACAGTTTTACTCGCGGCAGGTTGAAGCATGGCACAAGCTAAACCAAAAGAGATGCTCGAACGAGTGCATGTCGAGGAAAAAGGAACGCGATCACAGCTATGCAAAATCTCAGATAAACATAGGGAAAGCACACAGCATTTGAGAGAATTCTGAAGTTGAATGGTTTTAATTCTGACATTCAGGTCGCCTTGTTTATACTGGACAGGTATAGAGCTGTATAGAGCTAGAGTAGAGCTGGTGCTAACTCGGTTGGATGTGA
Organism: Gymnothorax reevesii; assembly: GCA_029721435.1. Taxonomy (NCBI): domain Eukaryota; kingdom Metazoa; phylum Chordata; class Actinopteri; order Anguilliformes; family Muraenidae; genus Gymnothorax; species Gymnothorax reevesii. The sequence continues at coordinate 12,767,445 of CM056577.1, read as the reverse complement.
ATTATAAATTGTCATTCCTAGCAAAATTGAGGAATGCTCGTCTATTGTTTTTGTAAGGCTATCTTGCATAGATCATGCTGGTCACAATGAATCAAATGGTAGAGGGATCGATATTCCCTCTTTGGACCGAGTTAACAAACTTTGCTTACTCATGGTTGGCAAGCTAGTGAGTTTGCTAATTCTGTCTGATCAAGCCAGAGTTAGTGTTCGAGTATAAACATTTTTTCTGTGGTTAGTTGACATTCGTCAATGAATTTATAACTGCGTGATAAGTTTAGCTAAAACTGGTGATCTATGTGACGTTGTTAATTCTCATTTTGTTGTAGCTTACACAAATGGTGTAAATTAATCATCTGGCAATGATCGTCATTGTTGCTACCAGGCATTTATCACAACAAGCTGTACACTGGCCATTTCTAGACCAGCAAGTTTAGATTTTCATGTATATTATACTGTTATGTATTTTTAGCCTTGAAATTGTGTTAAAATGAGAAATGGACTTACCCAGCTGAGTGAGCCATAATTACTCAGATATTTCACTTTAGGAAAAGCGTGTTCATATTCCAAGCTCCTGAAGGGGAGAGGCGAGCGGCTCTGTTGTGTTTTGCCAATGTTTCAACTGTCAACAATAGTGACGTCACATCGCTGATGCAGCCTTTAATATAAATGAGATGCAATGATGGCATCAAGACAAAAGGTTCAAAAAGCATGTAGACTTAGAAGCTGCCAAGCATTTATTGTCAAATGCCCTATTCTGAGCTTGAAGTGCCCGCAATCAGGGAACTGCTGGTTTCCCACCCTCTCTATACTTGAGAATAATGTATTAATATAGTCAGACCAATCTTGAGCAATAACTGAAGGGGTCATTTCCAGTGATGTGCTGTCGGAGGTCAGTTAGGGAAGAATCCCCAACTGGCAGAATCCTCACCGTTAAACAAACGATAACTCTATGACTTTGCTTGATTAGCAATCTGAGGATTGATTAACTTATTTACTAGTATAAACGGCAGAATTGGGAGTTTATTTTCAGTCTTCTTTCATAATCTGATAAACAAAAGATCAAAACAATATACGGCATTACTGAGAGAGTTGAGATTTTTTCTTAATTAATTCTTACTTCTGTGCAATCTCAAATCAAATCAAAGCATAAAGGTAAATTAATCTTTTTGTCAATATCACCTCTTAATAATTACAGGCTTAATTGATCAGAAAAAAGGTAAAATTGATTGATTGACAATCAGGCATAGTACGTGGAAACAGGCAGACAAAATCGGGCGATAAAAAAGGCGAAGTCACTGCCAACCCTGTCCGCATGTCTCTGGTTATTTCCATAAGTGCTCGAGTCCAATTTAAATAAAAATCAGATAACTCAAATACAATCTTTCATTGATGAGCAATAAGGCACATTAGCTAATTTTGGCCAAGAATCACTTAAGTACAATATAATATGAGCAGTGAATTGGAAATTGCCCAAGAAGCTACTTCTAGTGGTGACCAAGTCCAGTCTAAAACTTCTTCAAGTACACAAGTCCAGTCAGCCAATCAAAGCATCGGTAGAAAGATGGTTGGCCAATAGCAGCCACTGTAGCTTTCTTACCAAACCAAAGTGACTGATTCTACATGCCAGGGTGTGTGTGTGCGCGTGTGTGTGTTTGTGTGTGTTTGTGTTTGTGTGTGTGTGCGTGTGTGCGCGCGCGCGTGTGTGTGTGTGTGAATTCAACCCAAAAAAAGCTATTTTAAAAAAAGACCCAGGCAGCCAGAAACAAGTCACATATTACAGTATGTGTGTGTGTGTGTGTGTGTGTGTGTGAATTCAACCCAAAAGAGCTATTAAAAAAGACCCAGGCAGCCAGAAACAAGTGCTAGAAACAAGCAAAAAAGAAGTCTGGCAAAAGATAATGTTTTTTAGCTATGTATACTTTGGCTCAACTTTCTAATTACCACACTACATCCCAAACAATGACAAATTAAGGGCTGCTGTGACTCAAGCTGCTGAGAATTAAATAAGGACCGTCACAACACCCAGTGCATCAAATCCTGCTGTGTTTATTGCACTTTTTAGCTCGCAGACGAGTCAAAGTGCCCACTCTAACCCCAATTCACCTCTAATAGTGCCCCCTAATGAGCATGGAATGTGCTTTGGCTGGACACAGATGCACCATTTACCTGGGAGGAGACGGCCTGCACCCACACCAGCTCTTTCTGGGTAAGACTGAGGACCCCTGCTGTAGACCATGTATTTTGGGGTAAAGGATAAACCAGTTTACCTGCAGAAAACCCATGTATGCGCAGGGAATACATGCAGACTCCATGCAGAGGGGTCCTGACCAGCCAGGATTTGAGCCCCAAACATTATTGAGGCAACAGTTCTAACCAGAAACCACCGACCCAATACAAGCCTGTTGTAGGGTGTCTGAGTGTCTAACTGAACATGATGTGTTTTAATCTTGCTGATGACTCAGGGTTTGTTTTGCATCTCTGTATATCTGTATACAGACTAGAGAACAAAGCACTGACTGAGAGTCTTTGACCTCTTGCTGCAAATTTCCAGGATTATCTTTATTTTTTTGCATATTTTGGACTGGAACAGTACATAACAGAGGTCAAAACCGCAGGGAACTGTAACAGTATTGTGTGTGAAACAGCAGGCTGGGCAGGACTTCTGCTTCATGTGAAGGAAATAATTTAATGTACATAAATGTACATTTTGCCACAGACTTATGACGTAAATAACAATGTCCAATGGCAGAGGTCTTTCTGAGAGAATGTTGAGGAGAGTATAAGAGAGGGAGAGAGAGAGAGAGAGAGGGACAGACGGAAGGAGGGAGAGTAAGAAAGAGAGAATCAAACAGTGTGAAATCCTGAGAGCACGCTGAAAGACGTCAGTATTTTGAGGTCAGTCATACTTTTCTATTTGAAATCTGTTTGGTTTTGTCTAACATTTGTTTCTTGAACAAATGAACACTGGGTCAGAATAAAAAAGTAACTATGATAAGATGGAGAAAGAGTCATTAAAGACAAGATGATCAAGGGTATTTACACCATCAAAATCTTGCTTCAATAAATAAGTACTATATATAAATATATAGGAAATAAGTATTGCCTCATGTAAATTGTAGAACAAAGCCTTTTTTAAAAAAATGGATATTAAACCCCTCTCTTAGTCAAAAGACATTTATGTCACTATTGGCTGACTGGTTGAGAAACATCATTGATACACTTGCTGAGGTCATTACTGTAACCACAAATTCTGAACAGTTAATACAGAAAATGCTTGGTATTTGATTTTGGAAGGAATTGTTACATGACTGTGTTCTGTGCTGGCATTTACAGCACACTAGTGTGAGCTGGCATTGGTCAGGCAGACAGGAAGAGGGGAAAGGATCTTAATAAAGTATTTTTGAAATTGGTGAATGCTGTCAGCTCAGCCCCTCTATCTCATGTTGAAGGATTTTATTTAATAAAAGTTTGAATGGTGCCCAGTGAATTACACTCGTCAGCGCCCTGTCAGTTTGCGTACATCTGTAAAGCTGTGATCATTGTTCAGTTAGTTGCCTGATACTGCAAGTACCACTACAGATCATGAATGACCGCAGGGGCAATGCCTGCCTGGTTATAAGTGCAGGGAATGTATGTCTTGTACTGTGGAATGGCTTTCCAGCCCGTCGGTGCATTAGAGTGGAACCTTAACCTAATGAACCGCCGAGCAGTCCTTCAGATTTCATGCCGTCCAGAATCTTTCTTTTGATTGGTCAAGTGACCGATTGGTATCTTTCTGACTGATGACTCTGGTATTAACGTTTTGCATTCATGAGCGAGGTCTGAAAGTATGTAAAAATGAAACTTTTTGAGGCACTCCTTAGTACAGTTAAAAGGCCGTAATTGAACTATGGCTACAGTTGTTCAATAAAGGCTTTTTGTATTGTCAAAACCTTGATGTTTGTTTGTCCCATTGACTTTTGTTTGTTTGACCATACATCTGAGGTTCGGTGTGATCAACGACTCGTGCAAAATAGTCCAGGAGGCGAAAATAAAGTTGACTGATGTTTATTAACAGAAATAACATAAATTAAACTTTTCCAAGGGTTTAAGTGGCTTCTAAGGTTCTAAAGTTCTAAGTTTTTCCAACAACAATGTCCATCCGACTCCTCTCTTTGCCACGGTCTATGATGGTATGCGCATCACCGAACCCACCCCCTGGCATCCGGCTGGCACACCTATATACACTCAACAAAAATATAAACGCAACACTTTTGTTTTTGCTCCTATTTGTCATGAGATGGACTCAAAGATCTAAAATTCATTCCATATGCACAATAATACCATTTCTCTCAAACATTGTTCACAAATCTGTCTAAATGTGTGATAGTGAGCACTTTTGCTTTGCTGAGACAATCCATCCCACCTCACAGGTGTGCCACATCAAGATGCTCATCAGACACCATGATTAGTGCACAGGTGTACCTTAGACTGTCCACAATAAAAGATCACCCTGAAATGTGCAGTTTTTGCTTTATTGGGGGTCTGGGGACTCAGAACCAGTCAGTATCTGGTGTGACCACCATTTGCCTCATGCAGTGCAACACATCTTCTTCGCATAGAGTTTATCAGATTGTCAATTGTGGCCTGTGGAATGTTGGTCCACTCCTCTTCAGTGGCTGTGCGAAGTTGCTGGATATTAGTGGGAACTGGTACGCGCTGTCGTATACGCCGGTCAAGCACATCCCAAACATGCTCAATGGGTGACATGTCCAGTGAGTATGCTGGCCATGCAAGAACTGGGACATTTTCAGCTTCCAAGAATTTTGTACAGATCCTTGCAACATGGGGCCGTGCATTATCTTGCTGAAACATGAGGTGATGTTCATGGATGTATGGCACATCAATGGGCCTCAGGATCTCATCACGGTATCTCTGTGCATTCAAAATGCCATCAATAAAATGCACCTGTTTTCTTCGTCCATAACAGATGCCTGCCCATACCATAACCCCACCACCACCATGGGCCACTCGATCCACAACATTGACATCAGCAAAGCGCTCACCCACACGACGCCACACACGCTGTCTGCCATCTGCCCTGAACAATGTAAACCGAGATTCATCCATGAAGAGAACACCTCTCCAACGTGCCAGATGCCATCGAATGTGAGCATTTGCCCATTCAAGTCTGTTACGGTGACGAGTCAGTTTAAGACCCCGATGAGGACGACGAGCATGCGGTTGAGCTTCCCTGAGACGGTTTCTGACAGTCTGTGCAGAAATTCTTTGGTTTTGCAAACCAATTGTTTCAGCAGCTGTCTGAGTAGCTGGTCTCAGACGATCTTGGAGGTGAACCTGCTGGATGTGGAGGTCCTGGGCTGGTGTGGTTACACGTGGTCTGCGGTTGAGAGGCCGGTTGGATGTACTGCCATATTCTCTGAAACGCCTTTGGAGACGGCTTATGGTGGAGAAATGAACATTCAATGCCCGAGCAACAGATCTGGTTGACATTCCTGCTGTCAGGATGCCAATTGCACGCTCCCTCAATGCTTGCGCCATCTTTGGCATTTTGCTGTGAGACAAAACTGCACATTTCAGAGTGACCTTTTATTGTGGGCAGTATAAGGTACACCTGTACGCTAATCATGGTGTCTGATGAGCATCTTGATGTGGCACACCTGTGAGGTGGGATGGATTGTCTCAGCAAAGCAAAAGTGCTCACTATCACACATTTAGACAGATTTGTGAACAATGTTTGAGAGAAATGGTAATATTGAGTATTTGGAATGAATTTTAGATCTTTGAGTCCATCTCATGACAAATGGGAGCAAAAACAAAAGTGTTGCGTTTATTTTTTGTTGAGTGTACCTGTAGGTATATTACCCCCTTGATCTGTAGAGGGCATACTCGTTCATTCACATTCACTTATTCACTCTCTCACACTCATACATACTCAAAACATGACATATTAGAAATAGAAACCCAAATCAATTCTGAATGTCAGAAAATAGAATTTGGAAATAATAATATTTAAGGTAACAAAAGATGCAAACATAAATTACTATTATGGCTCCTACACATCGGCCCCTAATTGTGTGCGTGGGCAACAATTATCAAACATAAATACTCTAAAGGAGCCTATTTATCTATCAGTACATTATTGTCTTATCAATTCAGCCATTGCCTGACTTTTAAATGTAAATGTTAACATAAAATGCATCAAAATCATAATGAGAAATACTCAACTTTCTGCTCCCTCCAATAGCAGACAGAGTTTAGTCACTGGTCTCCCATACACGCCAGTCTTCGTCCTGATCTTCACTGTTCTCACAAGCCCTTTGGTGTCTGGTAGAACATCTTCAATTCTTCCCAGAACCCAGGATCCACGGGGGGCTGTGTTGTCCACCACCATCACGATGTCTCCTACTGTGAATCCTCTTCTCACTCTTGTCCACTTCTGCCTTTCCTGCAGCAAGGGTAAGTATTCTTTTGTCCATCTACTCCAGAACAGATTGGCAAGGTGTTGGACTTGCTTCCAGCGACGTCTGATGTACATGTCTGCTGGTTTGAACAGCCCAGCAGGAAGAGAAGGATGGCATTTGAGAAGTAAGATGTGATTAGGTGTTAGGGCTTCCAGGTCACTCTTGTCGTCAGAGACTGTGGTGATGGGGCGACTGTTAAGAATTGCTTCCACTTCACAGAACAGTGTTTGTAAACTTTCATCCTCAAGTGTTTGTTCTTGTCCTGTAGAGAGAATGACTTGTCTCACCATCTGGATTAGTCTCTCCCATGCTCCGCCATGGTGTGAGGCTGCAGGTGGATTAAAGGACCACTGGATGCCTTTCTGGAGCATTGCATTGTGGATCTTTTCAGAGTTCCAGCTTGCGATGGCATTTTGCAGCTCCTTCTTGGCTCCAACCAGATTGGTTCCGTTGTCAGAGCGCATGTGTGTCACCTGACCTCTCCTGCTGATGAAACGTCGTAGGGTGTTAAGGCAGGAGTCTGTGTCCAATGCATGTGCCATCTCCAGATGCACTGCTCTGCTTGACATGCAGGTGAACATGACCCCATAGCGCTTGATGAGACTCCTCCCTCTCTTAGTTTCAAAAGGTCCAAAGTAGTCAACACCAACAGAGCTGAATGGTGGAAGATCAGCTTTGAGTCTTTCTTTTGGCAGGTCAGCCATCTGTTGCTCACCTCCCTTCCCTCTCACATGCCTGCATGTGACACATTTTGACAGGACTCTGCGAGCAGCTGAGTTGGCGTTCACTATCCAATATCTTTTCCTGAGCTGCGAGAGCACATGATTTCTTCCAGCATGTCCAAGTTGCTCATGTATGTGTCGGAGAATGAGTGTGGAAACATGAAGGTATTTGGAGAGTATCATTGGCCGCTTGGCCTCTTCAGGCATTGCTGACCTCTTCAGCCTTCCTCCTACCCTCAAAACTCCATCCTCCAGCACAAGGTCCAGCTTGTAGATGGTGCTCTTTCGGCTCAGTACAGTTTTAGCAGCAGCAGATGTTTTCAGCCTTGCAATTTCGTCTGGATACATCTGTTGTTGGCTGAACACCACAATGGCCTTCTCCGCCCTCTGCTGGTCAGCCATGGAAATGCAGTGTTCACTCAGTGTCTTCACTTCATCATCCAGGGTCTTGCTTTGGCTCCGTGTCTTTTTTTCTTTTCATTTTCAATGAGAGGAAATCTTTCAACTTCAGATACCTCACAACAGCTCTCCTGAGCTTGTCCCAGTTTGAGTAGTGATGCAGCAACTGCCATGTGGGGCTGGCACACCTCTGGATTACAGCACTGCATATGGCTGAACTCCTCACCTCAAGGTCATCTTCAGACAGTGACAGTGACTGCAATGGATTTTGTGGCCACTCACTCTCTGATGTCCATAAGAATTCTGGTCCATTCAGCCACTCACTGCATTGCACAAAGGTGGTTGCCTTCATTCCTCTGCTTGCAACATCAGTCGGGTTCAATTTAGTTCCAATATAACTCCACTGAGAGACGTCTGTGTTTTCTTTTATAACAGCAATTCTGTTGGCTACAAATGTTCTAAATCTTGTTTGTTCATTTGCTATGTATTTCAGCACAGATTGGCTGTCTGTCCAGAGTGTTGAGCTGTTCAGCTCCATCTCTTCTTTTCTGAGCATTACGTCCACTCTCACTGCCAAGACAGCTGCCACCAGCTCCATGCCAGGTATGGTCATCTGCTTCAATGGCGCCACCCTGGCCTTGCCGAGCATGAAGGCGACGTGCACAGTGTGTGACTCTGAATGTAGGTGCAGGTAGCTGACTGTTCCATAGCCTTGTTCACTTGCGTCTGAGAAGTGGTGAAGTTTGGCCTCCACAGATGCTCCAGCTTCACTCGGCTTCAGACAGCGCGCCACACTGAAGTCTTTTAGCTCATCCAGACCAGCCACCCATCTTCACCATCTCTGGGATGGTGTCGGTATATCACCCCCTTGATCTGTAGAGGGCATACTCGTTCATTCACATTCAATTATTCACTCACTCACACTCATACATACTCAAAACATGACATATTAGACATAGAAACCCAAATCAATACTAAATGTCAGAAAATAGAATTTGGAAATAATAATATTTAAGGTAACAAAAGATGCAAACATAAATTACTATTATGGCTCCTACACTTTTTAACTTTACTAAGGAGTGCCTCAAAAAGTTTCATTTTTACATGGCTGTTTAGATGTTTTTTGATAAGCACCCATTTTTTACTAAACTTGGACATCTGACCCAGTGAAGCATTCCCCTCTCTCTCTTTGTTTTGCATTGGAGGTCTGAAAGTATTTGTACGATTATGCATTTTTTAATACAAATGTAATTCCCGTGTGATACATCCAATCACAATGAGCGAGTACCTAGAAAAACACCTTTTAACATCTTGTGGTACAGCCACTATGCTGGTGATATAATATTCCATAGAAAACTGGGAAAGACCACAGCACTGATGGTGACGTAATGATGATGATAATAATCCATCCATTCTCTACACCGCTTCTTCCTCACAAGGGTCGCAAGGGAGTTGGAGCCAATCACAGCTGACTCTGGGCCAAAGGCAGGGACCCACCCTGGACAGCTGGCCAATCCACTGCAAGGCACAAACACCATTTATTCACGCACGCACGCACACACACACACACACACAGACACACATATTCATACCGATGGGCAATTTAGTGTCTTCAGTTAGCCTGATGTGCAGGTCTTTGGACTGTGGGAGGAAATTGGAGAACCCTGAGGAAACCCAGGTGAACACGGGGAGAACATGCAAACTCCACACAGAAAGGCCCCAGGCTGGATTCAAACCCATCAAATTCATGAGGCAGCAGTGCTGCCCACTGTGTTCCCATGCACCCCCCCCCCCCCCCCCCAAAAAAAAAAAACAATAATAGTACAGCTTAAACAAATGGGCGGCACTGTCGCCTCACAGCAAGAAGGTTGTGGGTTTCAATCCGACCTGGGGCCTTTCTGTGTGGAGTCTGTATGTTCTCCCTCTGTTTGCAGGGATTTTCCAGGTTCTCTGGTTTTCTCTCGCAGTCCAAAGGTATGTGTGTCAGGCTAATTGGAGACACTAAATTGCGCAAATGCATGAGTGTGTGAGGGAGTGGTGTGTGTGTGTGTGTGTTTGTGTGTATGAGTGTGTGAGGGAGTGGTGTGTGTGTGTGTGTGTGTGTGTATGAGTGTGTGAGGGAGTGGTGTGTGTGTGTGTATGAGTGTGTGAGGGAGTGGTATGTGTGTGTGTATGAGTGTGAGGGAGTGGTGTGTGTGTGTGTGCGTGTGTGTATGAGTGTGTGAGGGAGTGGTGTGTGTGTGTGTGTGTGTGTGAGGGAGTGGTGTGTGTGTTTTTGTGTGCATGAGTGTGTGAGGGAGTGGTGTGTGTGTGTATGAGTGTGTGAGGGAGTGGTGTGTGTGTGTGTGTGTGTGTGTGTGTGTATGAGTGTGTGAGGGAGTGGTGTGTGTGTGTGTGTGTGTGTGTGTGTGAGGAAGTGGTGTGTGTGTGTGTGTGTGTGAGTGTGTGTATGCGTGTGTGTATGAGTGTGTGTGTGTGTGTGTGTGTGAGAGAGAGTGTGTGTGTGAATGGTGTGTGTGTGTATGAGGGAGTGGTGTGTGTGTGTGTGTGTATGAGTGTGTGAGGGAGTGGTGTGTGTGTGTGTGTGTGTGTGTGTGTGTGTGTATGCGTGTGTGTATGAGTGTGCGTGTGTGAGAGAGAGTGTGTGTGTGAATTGTGTGTGTGTGTGTGTATGAGTGTGTGAGGGAGTGGTGTATGAGCCCTGGGATGGATTGGCCAGCCGCCCAGGATGTGTGTATGATCCTGATCCTTTTGCTCATTGTCAGCTGGGATTGGCTCCAGCTCCTCCACAACCCCAGTGAGGAAGAAGCGGTGTAGAGGATGGATGGATGGATGGATGGATAGATAGAAGGATAATAAAGTCTACACCAGATAAAAGAGCACCAATCTTTGACAAAGCCTATGTGCTACCATAATTTATTGCCAATGATCATTCTGTAGTTTTTATTTTAGTTTTGTATTTATATGTGTTTCTGAGCTGTTTTTTCTTTGGTTCTGAAACCATTATATTAATGGGGTGGCCTATAGCCCAGTTGTTGGTATATTTGCCTGGGTTCAAAGGGCTGGTGGTTAAACCATAGTTTTGGTACAATAAGATTTGTGAAGCTGTTTGGGTCTTGATCAACGCCCTTCACCCCACACTGCTCCAGGGGCTCTTTCCCCTGCTTTGTCTGGTCAACTGTAAGTCAACTAAATAACAGGAATGTCATGCATGTGTGTGATTCCGCAGGTAGCCAATCAGCAGTCATGAAGCAATATGCTTTAATGTTCTTCCTGATTTCAGGTCAGTGCTTCATCTGTGTCACACATACATGTCACTGCATCACGGTCATCGTCACGGTGTGAGGTCACAAATGTGTTTGGCTTAAATACAAAACCCAAAACCAGTGAAGTTGGCACGTTGTGTAAATCGTAAATAAAAACAGAGTACAATAATTTGCAAATCCTTTTCAACCTCTATTCAATTGAATACACTGCAAAGACAAGTTACTTAATGTTCGAACAGGTAAACTTTGTAAATTTTTGCAAATATTAGCTCATTTTGAATTTGATGCCTGCAACATGTTTCAAAAAAGCTGGCACAAGTGGCAAAAAAGACTGAGAGAGTTGAGGAATGCTCGTCAAACACTTATTTGGAACATCCCACAGGTGAACGGGCTAATTGGGAACAGGTGGGTGCCACGATTGGGTATAAAAGCAGCTTCCCTGAAATGCTCAGTCATTCACAAACAAGGATGGGGCGAGGGTCACCACTTAGTGAAAAAATGCGTGAGCTGATTGTCGAACAGTTTAAAAACAACATTCCTCAATGAGCTATTGCAAAAAATTTAGGTTTTTCATCATCTACGGTCCCTAATATCGTCAAAAGGTTCAGAGAATCTGGAGAAATCACTGCACGTAAGTGACAAGGCTGAAAACCAACATTGAATGGCCATGACCTTCGATCCCTCAGGCGGTAGTGCATCAAAAACCGACATCAGTGTGTAAAGGACATCACCACATGAGCTCAGGAACACTTCAGAAAACCACTGTCAGTATCTACAGTTCATCGCTACATCTGCAAGTGCAAGTTAATAGTTTACAATGCAAAGCGAAAGCCATTCGTCAACCACACCCAGAAACGCCGCCGGCTTCACTGGGCCCAAGCTCATCTAAGATGGACTGATGCAAAGTGGAAAAGTGTTCTGTGGTCTGAGGAGTCCACATTTAAAATTGTTTTTGGAAACTGTGGACGTCGTGTCCTCCGGACCAAAGAGGAAAAGAACCATCCAGACTGTTATAGGCGCAAAGTTCAAAAGCCAGCATCTGTGATGGTATGGGGGTGTATTAGTGCCCAAGGCATGTGCAACTCACACATATGTGAAAGCACCATTAATTCTGAAAGGTACATACAGGTTTTGGAGCAACATATGTTGCCATCCAAGCAACGTCTTTTTCATGGACGCCCCTGTTTATTTCAGCAAGACAATGCCACGCCACATTCTGCACGTGTTACAACAGCATGGCTCAGTAGTAAAAGAGTGCGGGTACTAGACTGGCCTGCCTGTAGTCCAGACCTATCTCCCATTGAAAATGTGTGGCGCATTATGAAGCGTAAAATATGACAACGGAGACCCCGGACTGTTGAACAACTTAAGCTGTACATCAAGCAAGAATGGGAGAGAGTTCCACCTGAGAAGCTTCAAAAATTGGTCTCCTCAGGTCCCAAACGTTTACTGAGTGTCGCTGAAAGGAAAGGCGATGTAACACAGTGGTAAAAAGGCCCCTGTGCCAACTTTTTTGCAATGTGTTACTGCCTTAAAATTCAAAGTTAATGATTTTTCGAAAAAAAAAAAAAGTTTCTCAGTTTGAACATTAAACATCTTGTCTTTGCAGTGTATTCAATTGAATATAAGTTGAAAAGGATTTGCAAATCATTGTATTCTGTTTTTATGTACAATTTACATAACGTGCCAACTTCACTGGTTTTGGGTTTGGTAGTTTTTAAAGGTAAGCAATTGTTCCAAATCTGGTCAGCTCAGTCAGTCAGTACCTTTCATTTCAAAGTCCCCGTCCTCCTCCCTTTCTCACTGATAGTCAGAGGAAAAGATTTTGTCAGCCTAATCAAAATAAATTTAGAAAGTGATCATGTTATTACTTTTTCAATTATATGGTGGTCCAACTTTTGAATTTAGTCTTAGTCTTGTGTTAATACTCCAAATTGGATTTTCCCAAATTTATTTTAGAGGGTAAACTTTTAAGTTGCCACCCCACAGTGAATCCTTAGCCGGCCACCTTATCTTTTCACTCATGGTCATTTTAATCTCTTCTCTTCTGGAGTGCGCACTCTTTGGAAAAGTTTTAGTAGAATGAGTTAGATGCAAAGAATGAACTCAATCATCATCATTTTCTGCTTTTCCTCTCGTCTGGATCCTTTCCTGTAAGGATTTAGTGCACTCTTAACACTCCCAACTAATGCAATACGCAACAAGACCACTGTTCATATCTATTTTTACTCTACACTCATGCAGAAAGGGAGCCGCACCCACCCAACCAATTTCCCGTCAAAACGCATCTGTACAGGACAAGATTTTATACCTTCTTCACAGGAAATATCTTCCAAATATGGTCTTTCTGCATTCTCATTCTCGCGCTACAATTGGACAGGCAAACCAAAACACGGCTAGCTAATCCTTCAGGAATTCAGAACCATTTCTGTGTGGATCTTGAGTTATGCTTTGAGTCATTGTCTTGTTGGAAAGTCCATCTGTGGCCAAGTCCCGGCCAGCTGTCTGGCGAAGGCGACCAGATTGCCAGACAAAAGATCCTAATACTTGGTGGAATTCATGATGCTGTTAAACTTCACCGGTGACCCTGGACCTCTTGAATTAAAACAGCCCCAAAATACGACTGACCCACCATCATATCTCACTGTGGGTATGAGGTGTGTCACCTTGTGAGCAGGTGTTTTGACGTCATACAAGCTGATGCTGTATCTGACCGAAACGTGCAATTTTGGTCTCATCGAACCAAAGCACCTTTTTCCAGTCATAATTTAAATGTCATGACTATCTGCCTCTTTTAAACTGACAGTTGTTTTGTTTTCTTCATGGTGCTGGATGACAAAGGGATATTACACGTTTGTAACCTCAGTTTTATACTGTAGTGAAAAAGAAAGTGCTGTAATGGCTCAGTATAGTTCCTCAACACTTAGATAAAACATAAATAAGAGGAATTTAATACCTGCATTAACTTTGGTTGATGTTATCTACAGTAATCTTTAGGGGTGCCCTTAATTGTGAAACCTTCATTTGGAGTATATGGATTTTTGATGAAATTAATAAATGACTTTGGCTGGTTCCAATGGGACATTAATATTGTACAGTATTTTTCACGTCATTATTTAGAGTTTTTAGAGATAAATTTTTTTGAATTTTCAAAAGTATTTTGTGTGAATTGCCAGTCAGGGGTGCCAACCCTTTTGGAGCCCACTGTACCTGAATATAAAATAACACCCTTCAGTCATGTTCTGTAGGCTTGAGCTGTTTCCTGCAGGAATGAGTGCAGCCCTGCCCATGAATTACCAGATTTGTTTTTGAGGTCATTCTGATAAAATGAACAGAAATACACTGCATAACTGAAAGAATGTGGACTCTTGTTTGTCTTTAGTTAATTTTAATGCTTTGGGTTGGGCCCCTGGCAGGTTCAGCCTATGAAGGACAAGCTGGCCGCGGGGCCCACAGTCTCCCGGCGCCACTGATATTAAATAGGAAACTGGTTCATAATCTAATCTTATATGCAGAACATGGGGTCTGTAATACATTTTCTTCTTGAGTTATCGTGTTAACGCCACCTTTTGGACGGACAGACACACGCATGAACGGGGTGCATTCCTGTGTCTCCCTTTCAGCAGAGGCGACGGGAGACAAAAATCTTGATGCTCGAGCAAACAAAGACAATCCAGACGAGTGGCTGAGAACCAGAGTCTACTAACCAACAAAGTGCTTTTCTGTAAATACAGATATTTGCCAGATTGTTAATACTTCTGTTCAAAAAACGTTTTAAATATTTATGAATTTAGCATAGTCAGAGGGTGCTACACACACGTAACTCATTTCCCACTAAATGGTAGATAGTAGACTCTGGTTCTCACTCGTTTGATTCTGCGCAGTAATTAAAACTCACCTGGACGTGTTACCGACTCGTCTGGAGTAGAACCCAGGTTTGTTTTGCTCCCACACACAGTTAGGAGGGTTACTGGGATCAGTTGCACAGATGGTTAGGAATTGGTAGGCAGGTATATATCTTGCTGATTAACCTCAGTTTCTAATATCGTTGTTCATAGCTAATTTGCCACTTTTCATGCAATTTTATGCTTTTTTAAGTTTAGAGTTTGAAATTAAATCCAATATTTGCCACATTCCTGCAGAAGATGCATTTTTCTGGGCATGAACAGCTTTATCTGACAGAATGTGATTTAAGAGTTTAACCCTCTGGGGTCAAAGTCATTTTTTCTGTTTTAGGTTTGCCGGGCCTCCTTGTGTAATCATGCTTTATAATCCAACCCTGCAACCTGCTATCAATTTATATTCATCACTTTTTTTTTCTGGACAACCTGAGGAATGTGTGCGATGTAGTAAAGTCACAGGGATGAATTAATATTTACATGACCATAAATATAAAAGAAAAATAAAACTCAATTTCAGAATTTTTTCTTGCAGAATTATTCAATGTACCGTGTGCTTTGATGTCAAGGTCAAGTAGTCAGCATGTATTAGCACTTAGTTCAGAAAAAGTAACAGCTTGTTGAAATTTTGGGATTGTCATCGCAGTTGAAACAAAAGCTGGCAAACACAGGAGTCCCCCGGGACTGAATTTCTGAAACACAGATCAAAAGAGATTCTGGGTAGAGGGAAGGTCTCAAATTCCATACTCCATAATATTCTCCATATTATTAAAGGTGGGGGTGCCAATAATTGTGGCACATGAGGTTTCTTTAAAAGAAAGAATATTTCTTGATGAGAGATTAGTATATCAAAATAAATATAATTCAATTAAAGCTTGGATTTTCTCACCTCTCTTTTTTCCGAGTGAAATTACAGTTTTTTTCAATTGCTGACAAGCGTTTACCCATACTTATGATACTTTTTCTAAACTCTTAACACAGACTGACACCTACGGCACACAATTGGCCAAATGGTTAATTTTCCTCTCAAAAGTACATACTGTTAAATATATACCAAAGATTCTTTTTTAAAAATAGAGCAAATCTTTTTCTGGACATACTAACTTCCCCAAAATACAAGAATTCTGACTCAAAATGAAGTACTTATGTCAAACAATAACATTTGTTTTCACTTCACAAGTTACATGGAGTCTATCAAAGTACACCAGGTTTCAAAATACTGGATATTGTTGACATTACAAAAAGTGCAGACTTTTCTGTTTCAGTTTTACGTAAATGTACTGTTTGCATGCAAAGATGCAGTCCACTGTTTTACCCCAAATATCTTGTATGACATATGTATGTTGATATGTAATAGTCACATTCAAAAGAATTTCAGTAAAAAGCAAATAGATTTTTTTTATTTTACTGTTTACAGAAAAGAAAAAACAAACAAAAAAACACAACAGATCAATACTTCCAAATAAAAATGCCCAGATACGTAAAGCAGAGAAACAATCAAACAATACAGCAAAAAAATCCATCTCTAATCTCTTCTATCATCTGGGTTTGGCCACATGCTTTCATCTACATCACATCTTATGTCTTCCAAAGCAATACACCTAGGGTAAAATCGCTTTGAGTGCCGGATCCAGCCTTGGCAGTCTTCCGCTGTTATGTCCCTACAGCCAGCATCCATTGCATCCAGGAGGGTCATTTGATCATGTGGCCGATGGTCATACACATTCCACCTCCATGCCGAGAAGAATTCCTCTATCGGATTTAGGAATGGTGAATATGGTGGAAGGAAGAGGCATACAAATCTTTGGTGGTCCCTGAACCATGCCGTCACTGCCTGTGAGTGGTGGAAAGCAACATTATCCCACGTGATCATGAAGGTGCTGATGTTGTCACCCTCATCATATTGTTGTGGAACCAGTTGCTGGTGAAGGTCATTCATGAATGCAATGAGGCGCTCTGTACTGTAAGGCCCGACCTGAGACCTGTGCAGAAGTAAGCCTGTATGTGCTATTGCTGCGCACATAGTGATGTTGGCACCCCTCTGCCCTGGTACATCAACTGTAGCCCTTTTTCCTATTACATTTCTTCCGCGACGACGCCTTTTTGACAAATTGAAGCCAGCCTCGTCGATGAAGATAAATTCGTGAGGGACCTGGTTAGCCTCCAATTCCATGACTCTCTGAAACAAAGTTCATTTACGTAAATCAAATTACAGTATTACTGTATACCATACTGTATTATAATGATTACAGTAGTGGTCAGCAAACAGAATTGAATATAGAATTGAAAATACAGTATACCTCCACATACAGCCTTCGTAGATCCTTCACTCGATCACTGTTCCGATCGAACGGTACAGTGTAGAGCTGCTTCATTCGCACTCTGTGTTTTGACAGTGTGCGTGCAATGGTAGTGAGACTGATACTGTTGATGTTCTCAAACACTTCATTTTCGTCAACAATTCTGGCCTGAATTTCGCGCAGTCTGATTTCGTTGTTTGCAACAACCATTGCCACAATGGCCAGCTCTTGGTCATCGTTCAGGATCCTTCCTCTTCCCCCAGAGCGAGGAAGGCCTTCAATCCTTTACAGTGAAATACAGTAAAGGGAAAATACAGTCTGTAAAAACACAAAATTACCACAAATACTTACTGTATACAATAATTTACCGATTGAAATAGACACAATCCATGTAAATACGTACCTGTTGGTTTGTTGAAATATGCAAACAATACTGGCAACTGTTGACCTTGGCACATTGGGCTGCACCCTTTCACCTGCCTCTCTTAGGGACAGACCATGATTTACCATATGGTCAATGACAGTGGCATGGATTTCATCAGTCACCACCATTCGTGCAGGTCTTCTAATGCCTCCACCAACACGCATCCTGACCCCTCTACCATGCCCTCTCCTCTGGCCTGCTCCTCTTACTGGGCCCACACCTATTACCGAGGCTGCACCTCTTACTGCACCGGCACCTCTTCTTGCAACATCTGCCCTTCCTCCTGCAGCTACCCCTCTTCCTGCATCCCTTCCTGGGCCTGCACCTCTCCCTTGGCCCCTCACTCTTAGTCTTCCTCGTCCAGACATTCTCTTTCTGCTGACTCCATTACAAGCATTACTCCACAAAGGCCTCCTTTTGTAAGTGTCTACATTTGAGCCATACTATGATCAGCTGTAGTTGGTCCAATTTACCCAATAAATATCTGCTGTCAATTATTCAATTACATGTTTATCAATCAGCTGGTATATATAGTTTTTGGACTGATATCATTGCTGAGGGAAGTGTATTTATGCTGTATCTGTAGTTTGGAATATTGTTTTTGCTATTTTGGGAAGTTGTGTGTTAACAATTGTAAATAATACAAAAATAGTCTATCATTTTGTTAAGAGGCATATCTTGTCTGTTATGAAAATTTAAGCAATGAGGAAATGTGTTTACTGACTGCAAATTGTGTGAAAATTCACACAATCATGAAACGTCTGAATGGTATGGCCACAAAAGTGTGGTGGTGTGGTGATTGTGTGAAGAGTTTTGAAAATGTGCCAAATGAGTGGACGAACGCTTGTTAGCAACTGAAAAAAACTGGAAGCTAATTCTCCAGAAGATGAATTTTTTTTTCACCCTTTACACTCAGTTTTTTGCCAAGGGTGCCAATTATTGTGGTAGGGACTGTTTTTGGTTTGTTGCGATCGGTGCAGAATAAATTTTGTGACCTGGACAGAGCCCTGACCCTCGAGCCAAACCTAATTGTCTGGGACCTCTGCCTTATTGACACTTTTCTGATTATAATAAAGGCACAACCCTGCTGCAGTTTTCTTGTGCCCTGGAAAGCTCTCCCAGAAGGGCAGAGGCAGTTACAGTAGCGGGGGGTGACTGCATGTGTTACACCTTTATTTTGGAATGAGATGTAGGACATGTTGTTGTCTTTATACTTTTGGCCATGTAACATCTTATTCCTGTGTGTGTGTGTGTGTGTGTGTGTATGTGTTTGTGTGTGTGTGTTTGTGTGTGTGTGTGCGTGTGTGTGAGTGTGCGTGTGTGTGTTGGTGTGTGTGTGTTTTTTTGTGTGTGTGTGTGTGCGTGTGTATGTGTGTTGTGTGTGTGTGTTTGTGCTTGTGTGTGTGTGTGTGTGTTTGTGCTTGTGTGTGTGTGTGTGTGTGTGTGCGTGTTCGTGTGCGTGTGTGTGTGTATATATGTGTGTGTGTGTGTCTGTGTGTTTTTGTGTGTGTGTGTTTCACAGGATTCTACACTCTGTGGCGCTGCTCTGCTCTTCAGTATCACCTTGTTGAAGATGAGAAGAGCTGGTCTGATGCTCAGAGTTTCTGTCGGCAGAATTACACTGATTTAGTCACACTGTACAGAGGACAAGAAGCCCTTTTACCGCGGTCATCAGGAGACGCCTGGATCGGGCTCAGAGGAACATGGCAGTGGTCTCTTCGACACCCACATCTCTATCAGGAGGCTGAGGAGTCATCCTTGAACTGGAGAGAAGGGGAACCAAACAACATTAAAGGACTGGAAAACTGTGCAGTAATGAGGAAAGATAAGAAATTTAATGATGTTAAATGTTCTGTCTCCCTCTACTTCATCTGCTACAAAGGTCAGAATGCCTGTCTTCTTCAAATCTCATTACACAAACACCTGTGAGGACTAATTCTGATACAGCCGTGCTTTGTACCAAACTGTAAACCATTCTTGGAGAATAGTCCTCAGCCATATTGCCCTCCCATGCATGCACACACACTCTTATGTATGAACAGCTGCTTTAATCCATTTTGAAGTCTCACATTCCTAACATGTGAAACTGCTTCCTTGTGGTTCATGTGGACGTCATGTTGTGTCTGTAAGGGCCATTTGGGGGCAGTGTTGTGGCAGCTAATTTCATGTGATGGTCATTTTGCTTCAGTAAAGGTTACACAGAGGTCACGCTGCCTCCATTAAGGTGGTTTAAGGGTCATGTTATGTCTGTCCAAATACTTCTGGACTTCAATGCATTTGGTTTAACTATTTGCTGCACTTGATTAATTTTAGGTTTACCCTGTATCTTAAAAGGCTGTACTTTTAATGCAGTTTCTCTTCACCTGACAGCGATGTCAACACCGTCAGTCTGACATACAGCTCTTCATTGAAGTATTTACTTCTTTATGGCACAATCCGAGTAGGAATGATTCTGGAAAAATTCTCTTTCAATTTGTTCTCTGGTACAAGCAAAATGGCAATATAGATTGACTTGATTTGATTAGAATGACAGCCCAATGAAACAACTCACCGTACCAATGCTTTCGAACTTTACTATATTTTATTCAAGGCATTTACTTATTTCAATTTACCTTGCAATTTGTTACAATTTAGTCAGAAGCCCAGTTCCTAGGAGATAATGATTATATGATCTCAGGGTAAAGTACAGTACTGTCCATAAGTACTTGGACAGTGGCAAAAAAAAAAAAAACCTACAAACCCATATATGGGTTAGTCAAATGCAGCTGCTGAATTCAAACCTGTTGAACTTTGGGCTGATTTTAAATTTTAGTGGAGATTTTAAGGTTTCCAACAATCCAAAATATGTCTGCTGAATAACAGGAAAATGTATTTAAAATGATGAACAAGATCTTGATATTTTCCATCTGATGCAGTACTGTACCCATATCAACATGGCATCCTGGGTCTGAATATTTCTCAGTTAGAGTCTGATGTGGTTTAAGTGAAGAGCTGCAACCAGCAGATACAGAATATGTTTGTGACACAGTCCTACAATATGAAAGAAATGGCTTTTTCTCACATTGAACCTACTGGAGGTAAAACTTAACTGAAAAGACAGAGTTAAAGGGGTTAAATGAAACTGAGTATGAGACGAAATTCCAACTGCTGAAATGTTTTTAAAACTAGTATGAAACCGCACAGACCTGAGGCACATGTGTCCTACTAAGCGTATCTGCCAAATGTCTGTGAATGAGTGAGTGAGTGAGTGAGTGAGGGAGTGAGTGAGTGACCTCGGTTTGCAGCTCTGAGGGAAAAACCAGCAGCAGTTGAGATGACGAATGAATAATGTGAGAATGATTATGGAGATTAAACACATCCTGCTGTATCGTTACAGAGGGCCAGACTCCAGAGTATTTCCCCATATCAAATCAGACCCTGAATTGGACAGAGGCTCAGAGGTACTGCAAAGACCAGAATTACACAGGCCTGGCAGTGATGAAGAACGCAGAAGACCACAGGAGAATACAAGACAAATTGGTGAATGATGCCATGGCCTGGTGGATAGGTCTGTCTAAAATTTGGATGTGGTCAGACCAGAGCCAATTCTCATATCACAACTGGGACGTCACCATTGAAGATGGAACGTATCCAATCTGCACTGCGGTGGGGTCCTCAGGAAAATGGAAGAAGAAGAACTGCTGGGAGGAAAAACCTTTCTACTGCTACGATGGTGAGTTCATTGGAGAGTTTACCTCAGGTGCTCCGTCTGCACTGATCCTGAGGGGAGTGTTGCATGACAAGGGAGTGAGTCGATCACTAAACAAACAAACCGAAAATAAAGTCACCCAAAACACTCTCCCTGTGTCGCTGCTGTGTTCTAAAATATCCTTCGTCATAAAAATATTGCCAGATAAAATTGTACTGGTTTTATTTGGCAAGAATTACAGAGCAGCTCATTAAAAATTAGACAGCGGCCATCTACAAAAATGACTGTAGTTTCTCTGGATATTACTCAATACAAATGCAAATACACTGTTAAAATGAAAAGCTGACTCAAAATAAAGGCCTGAGGCAACCAGCTGCACAGCATTTTTCATTTGGCTCAACATCATGTCCTGAGGTTTTTTTTTTTTCTTTCATATTAGTTTGAACAAACTCAAAAATCAAGTTGAGGAAACTCAAAAATGCTGTGCAGCTGGTTGCCTTATTTTTTAAGTTTAGTTTTTTTCCAGTGTAAACTCAGATTAAAGTGGACCACATGTGCACTTAAACCTCATGTTAATTTGTGTATTTTGCTGCCTTTGGATTTGCGGGAGAACAGACCCAAAGTGGAGCACAAATGCATCACTCTGAAAGCAATAAGAGTTTGGAGCCATTATTTTAATAACTAACAATTAGGTACATATGTTTGTGTGTCGTTATTTGTTCCATTTTGTTTAAGTCAAACCTGATGTTGTATTGCATGTCAGAAAATGATCCCAGAGTCTTCCACACTGTGAAACAAATAGTTTTTTAATTAAACTCTGGTCTTGGATCCTTATTTATCATGTTATGGCCCCAATTTGTTATTACATTTAAAACAACAGCAACAGCAAGGGATGACACACAGTCTTCAAAACTTAAACACATTTAATGAACAAACAAAGACTAAACTACTATCTACAACTGACCAAGATTAATTAACAACAAAAAAACAGAAAATATTTACAGTCCCTTGTTGTGGGGTGGCTTGGTGATGTCTGGATGAGAAAAACGCTCAAACACAGGCAAAAATCCACAAAAGAAAACTTCATCGGTCCTGAACAGAATGACAGGTCTGGTCACATGTATCCTTCTTCTTGCAATTTCTCCTACTACTTTACTGTCTCAATTCTCCCCTTTATATACTCTTTTGCAGACCCCACCCACATTTAGACCTCTTTTTTTTATTTTCGGGGACTTGCACCAGACATGTCTGAAACATGTCCAAACGTAACTCCAGTCTGGGCTTAACAAAAAAAAGGTAAACGCTGCCATCTAGTGGCCTCTATTCACATCACACCTCCATTCAAAAAGGGAAAAATTTTGACTCAAAGGCAAAATTTTTCTTTTCAATACAAAATGGTTAAGTGGACATTTGTCTATATATACATATCATACAATATTCAAATAAACACGTGATATATATAAACATATTCAAATACGGGATAAGCAATCAGCAATTACATTGTCTGTACCCTTCACATGCTTAATTTCCAAGTCAAACTCCTGTAAAATCAAACTCCAATTCAACAATCTCCGATTCTTGTTTTTCATCTTACTCAAAAACATTAACGGATTGTGGTCAGTGTATACAATCATTGGCTTTTGTCCTGCGCAAACATAAACCTCAAAGTGTTGTAAAGAAAGGACCAGAGCCAACAGTTCCTTCTCTATTGTGGAATAGTTCCTTTGGTGGCGATTGAACTTCCTGGAGAAGTATGCCACGGGATGCTCAATGTCATCAGAGTCACTTCTCTGTAGGAGCACAGATCCACAAGCTTGGTCGCTTGCATCGACCGCGATGGAGAACGGATTGTTGAAATCAGGAGATTTGAGCACGTGGAAGTGACACAGCAGAGACTTCAGGCGATCGAAGGCTCTCTGGCATGCATCATCCCAGGTGAACTTTACGCCTTTCTTCAGTTGGTTAGTTAGACTGAGAGCAATCTCAGCAAAGTTCTTGCAGAACTTGCGGTAGTACCCGGTCATTCCAAGGAAGCGGCGCAAAGCTTTTTTGTTGTCAGGAACTGGAAAGTCCATGATGGCTTGGACTTTAGCATTTATGGGTGCCACCTTACCCTGACTAATGACGTAGCCAAGATAGGTGACAGTAGCACAACCAAAGTCACTCTTGTTCAGGTTAACAGTCAGGTTAGCCTGAGTCAGGCGCTGGAACAACGTCTCTACATCTTTTAGATGTTCTTCCCAGGAGTCACTCCATGTGATCAGGTCATCGATGTACGCCTCCGTGTGTGGCAATCCGGCGATTGTAGACTGTATCATCCTTTGGAACGTGGCTGGGGCATTTTTCATGCCAAAGGGTAGGACTTCATACTGGTACAATCCAGATGGTGTGGCAAAAGCAGAGATGCTCTTGGCCCTCTCAGTTAAAGGCACACATCAATAACCCTTCAATAAATCAATCTTGGTCAGAAACTTTGCTTGCCCTACTCTATCGATACAATCATCAATCCTAGGTATTGGAAACACATCAGTTCTAGTTACAGCATTGACTTTGCGATAATCTGTACAGAATCTAGTACTTCCATCAGGTTTTGGAACTAGCACACAGGGTGAACTCAAATCTGAGTTGGAGGGTCTGATAATATCATGTTCTAACATGTACTCAACCTCTTTCTCAGCAATCTTTCTCTTTTCAGGATTCATCCGGTACGGATGCTGTTTTATTGGTTTGGCATCACCAACATCTACATCATGAGAGGCTATAGTCACTATCTTTAGAACATCAGGAAACAAATCCTCATATTTCTTGATCAACCTCTCAAACTGATCTTTCTGTGAGGGTTCTAAGTGCTGGAGTTTTACATCAAGATTTTGCAACACTTCAGAGTTTGACAATTTACATGGAAGAACTTCAGCTTTAATTCTAGGTTCATCATCTTGAAACTCCCCCTCATCTTCACACGTCTCGACCATAGGAGAATCTGAAATGACAGCTGCAACCCTAGCATTTCTGTCATGATAAGGCTTCAGCATGTTAATGTGACACAACTGTTTTGACTTTCTACTATCTGGCGTCTTCACAATGTAATTGAGATCATTGAGCTTTGTCAGAATTTCATAAGGACCATGAAATCTAGCCTGCAATGGATTGGACTGCAAGGGAAACAACACAAGGACCTTGTCTCCTGGTTTAAACTCACGGCTTCTAGCCTTATGATCATACCAAGTTTTCATTTTTCCCTGACTTGATTTAAGTTCTCTTTGGCTAGGTCACAAGCTGCACGCAATCTTTCCTTGAACTTGCTAACATAGTCTAACAGACTGATGTGCGGCTCTTCCTCTTGCCATTGTTCACTCAATAATAGCAAAGGTCCTCTCACTTCATGGCCAAACACTAGCTCAAATGGACTGAATCCAGTAGACTCCTGCACTGCTTCTCTAGCTGCAAACAACAGCAAATGAACACCTTCATCCCAGTCTTTCTCATAGTCATAACAATAAGTCCTCATCATTGTCTTGAGAGTGGAATGAAACCGCTCTAAGGCACCCTGACTTTCTGGATGATAGGCACTAGAAAGAATCTGCTTTGCACCTAGTTCATACACAACCTGCTGAAACAATCCGGAAGTGAAATTGCTACCTTGGTCTGACTGAATTTCCCTGGGAAGGCCAAACAACGTGAAGAACTTTATCAAAGCCTTTGAGATTGCAGTTGCCTTGATGTTACGTAGAGGTATGGCTTCAGGGAATCTGGTAGATGCACACATGATTGTCAACAAGTACTGATTTCCAGATCTAGTCTTGGGTAATGGACCAACACAGTCAACAATGACCTTAGAGAACGGCTCCCCAAATGCTGGTATAGGCTGCAATGGAGCTACAGGTGGGTCTAACTGGTGTTTTCCAACTACTTGACAAGTGTGACAGGTTTTGCAAAAGTTGGAAACGTCTTTCCGAAGCCCAGGCCAAAAGAAGTGTTTCATGATCTTATCAACAGTCTTGTTAACACCAAGATGACCTCCTAAAGGTAAACTATGAGCCATTGTTAAGATCTCATTCCTGTAGACCTTTGGAACAACAATTTGCCTAACCACTGCCCAATCTGCATTAGCAGGGATAGTAGGAGGGCGCCACTTCCGCATCAACACACCATCCTTGAGATAATACCCAACTGGAACTGTGTCTATTTCTTTATCAGGAAGGGCTCTCCTCTTTAGTACACAAATTTCAGGATCATTAGTTTGCTCCTCAATCAACCGCTTTCTGGACAGAGACAAGTCTCCAGACACATCAGAATCACCAGACCCATCCGGCTGGCTGAATAGAGAACTGATAAAAGTATCTGATAAGTCCTCAAACGGAGAAACCATAGTAGGCCAATCAGAGTCATGAGGCGAACCACCTGAGTCCTGACTATTCAATGTGCTGGACGGCACCACAACATCTTCTTCTTTAGCCTTCTTGGCCATAGCACGAGTCACTGCGCAAGAAGGATACAGAGATGGGTCCTCATCCCCATCTTCAGTGCTCGGCTGTGAAGTAAGATGTACAGGGGGAACTACTTTGCCCCCAGCCAGGTCATTGCCTAGCAACAGAGAAACACCCTTTATAGGTAGACTTGACATAAGTCCCACCTTTACCTGTCCTGTAACTAAATCTGACTTCGAGAATATAGAGCGCAGGGGTACAGATACAGTCCTCCCTTCAATACCTTGTACAAGTATGAAATCCCCTGAAGCGGTCTCATCACGTAACTCCAAAGAGTCCATCAACAAAAGTGACTGAGAAGCTCCGGTATCCCTTAGGATATATATGGGGACAGGAGTAGTATGCTCATTCAGAGCCACAAATCCCTCTGACACAAATGGAAGAAATTCCTCCCTCACGAAGTCAGCTGTATCAGGCTTTTTAGCCCCACAAGAAGCAGGCAATTTAGCAGATCGGTTATCTACTACAGGGATTTCTAACCTTCTTTTCACAAAGGCATTTGGTTTGGTATCCTTTTCTTTTTCTTTCTTAGCTTTAAGGAACCAACAGTTGGTTGTAACATGACCAGATTTCTTGCAATAACTGCAAACTAGACCACTTTTGTCACTGTCAGCTTTCACACTTCGATCAGACCTGTTACTGGATTTCTGAGCACCATGAAATTTGGACTTATGTGTGAGAACATATTCATCTGCAAATTTGGCAGCTGATTGCAAATTCAGTGCTTGCTTCTCATTAAGGTAGGTCTTAATATCATCCTTAACACAGTTCTTGAATTCTTCAACCAACACCATCTTTTTCAGTGAGTTGAAATCATCTTTGACCTCCATAGAAGTACACCAGCGCTCAAAGCAAACCTTCTTCTCATTAGCAAATTCCACATAAGTCTGATTTTCAGATTTCTTCAAACCTCTGAATTTCTGTCGGTAAGCCTCTGGAACCAACTCATAAGCTCTCAAAATAACCTTTGTGACAACTTCATAATCAGAGGAATCATCGGCAGACAAAGCCGAATAGGCTTGTTGAGCTTTACCCTTGAGGACAGTTTGCAACATCAGAGGCCAGTGTTCCTTTGGCCACTGGCAACTCTTTGCTACCTTTTCAAAACACTGGAAATAGTTGTCAACATCCTTTTCCGAAAATGGAGGCACCAATTTTACCTCCTGGCTAGCCCGAAATTTATTTTCAGTTTGAATTTTGATTTTTAGTTGCTCCATTTGGAGTCTTTCTTCTCTATCGAATTTCTCTTATTCAAAATCTCTCTGTCTCTGTCTCTCTCTTTCTGCTCTTTCCTCTTTCTCTCTTTCTTTTTTCTCTTCTCTTGCTAATTTTTCTTACTCAAATTCTCTTAGTTTTTCTTTTTCTTGCCTTTCTTTCTCTCTTTCTTCTCTCTCAAATTCTCTTTGTTTCTCTTTTTCCTCCCTTTCTTTTTCTCTTTCCACCCTTTCTTTCTCTTTTTCCTCCCTTTCAATCTCTAGCATTTTTAATTTAAGTTCCATTTCTATATTTGGATTTTCCACTGGAAACTGTTCCAGATCTCCTGGTGCAAACACATTTTCATCAATGTAATATTCAACTATCTCTCTAGCCAGTCTTGCTTTTCGCATGGCTGGTTTGAACTCTGTCAGCTCTAACTGTCTGCAAATTTCTAGCAGTTCTGTCTTTTTAAAAGACTTCAAAACCCCTACGGTTGGTGATGCCAAGAAATCATCCATTGCTGTTGATCTATATATATGTATTCAATTAAAAAAATCAATTTTACAATTTGAAATGTTAGATTTTCAATAAATTACTCACACAATGGTCTATCCCGGACCTTGAGCCCCCAATTTGTTATGGCCCCAATTTGTTATTACATTTAAAACAACAGCAACAGCAAGGGATGACACACAGTCTTCAAAACTTAAACACATTTAATGAACAAACAAAGACTAAACTACTATCTACAACTGACCAAGATTAATTAACAACAAAAAAACAGAAAATATTTACAGTCCCTTGTTTTGGGGTGGCTTGGTGATGTCCTGGGTGAGAATAATGCTCAAACACAGGCAAAAATCCACAGAAGAAAACCTCACAGGTCCTGAACAGAATGACAGGTCTGGTCACATGTATCCTTCTTCTTGCAATTTCTCCGACCACTTTACTGTCTCAGTTCTCCCCTTTATATACTCTTTTGCAGACCCCACCCACATTTAGACCTCTTTTTTTTTATTTTCGGGGACTTGCACCAGACATGTCTGAAACATGTCCAAACGTAACTCCAATCTGGGCTTTACAAAAAAAAAAGGTAAACGCTGCCATCTAGTGGCCTCTATTCACATCACAATCATCAGCCAATAGCCGAAGCCCAGGCATCGGTGTGTGTACTGGGGCTGAAGAAATCATATCGGTGCCTCCCTATCTGTGATCAGGACCTTCTCTTGTGGAGGGAAAGAGGTGACAGGTCTTTGGGTTCTGAAGTTGGTGAGGACCCACTGCTTGTGAGTTTGACTAAATAAAGGGGGAATTCTGGGGGCCCTGTTCTTACTTGTGGCCCAGAATTCATAGCAACTGCTCTGCCTGTGATAGGACCACTTCAGAAGGAGGGGAAAATGTGTGTGGGATTAGAATTTGCATTGACCACCCCTCCCCATTCGTCTCTCCAGATGATCTTATCCTGGTGAGAGAGAACCATACCTGGGACAAAGCCCTGGATTACTGCAGGAGGCACCACAGTGACCTGCTTTCCGTTTACCCTGAGTCTCTTCAGCACTGGGTGAAGAGAAGGGTCCAGCAGGCCTCTACGCCCTATGTGTGGCTGGGCCTCACCTGCATCTCGAAGTACTGGTACTTGGTCAACGCAGATGGAGTCTGTCAGCAGAACTGGGCCTCGCAGGACCTGCAGGATGAATGTGGGCATATGGGAGCTATAGAGTCCCGTGGTGGGGAGAAGTGGTACAAACTGCCCAAGACAGAGAGGCTCAACTTCATCTGCAGCAAGAGAGCATAGGCTAAGGGCCCAAGAACCAACCCTTGATGCACACCTACTGGCGTTTACACTGCGTAGGTCCATGTTACTATAACACAAACACCTGACACACACCTACCATATATACACCCTGTATATCTGAAATGCGGTGGTAACACGCAACTTTTAGAGACCTATATTCACTTTACATTTGTAGCACAACACACCACTGGTCATCCCTGATTTGCACTTCAATAGGCCCTAGTTAATAAGAATTTTTTTTTAAATATACTGTACATGGATTATTTAGCAGCTCCTCCCATCAGAGGGATGCTCACTCTCAATGATTGTTGTACATAATTGCCTCGGCTCTGACCTACATTGTCTTTGTGGCGCTATCTGTTGGACAAACATGTAAATTACAGTGATGTCATCATGACGCAGTTTTCCCATTGGCAACATTTTAAGTAATATAGTAAATATGACTTGTGTAAAGGCAGTGGCAGGCTTTCATTAAAAGTTATGATTGTGGCCATGGATAGAGTAATGATAAATAATACAGCTGGGCCAAATTTAGAAAAAGGGACAGGTGTAGCACAAGGCTGAGTCCTTGTTTGGAACTACAAAAATATTTCCACTACTGGGTCCTAACACTATAACCTTTTGTTTTGTCCCTTTACTGACCAAATTGTGACTGTAAAGCAATTTATTTATTTTGGTTGGGGTCACATGGCATGGTTGACAGACTGTTAGATTTCAGAAATAGTCTAGAATAGAACCAATAGAAAGTAAGATGAGTGTTTTGCCAGCAAAATTTGTCCATTCATTGTCAAAATCCTTTTTCCTTCTGAGAGTTGTGGACGAGCTGGAGCCAATTGCTAGTGAAATGTGTCTCACAAAAATAACATGAAATATAATTTGAATTTTAATTGTTGCACCGATGATTTATGAGTGGTTTTCAAATCCATTTTAATTCAAAATCTGATCATGGAAATGCATTATATGCAGTGGCGGTCCGTCGGCAGACACACAGGGCCTGCAATAACCTCACCTTTCACTTCTTAATGACAGACACCTCTCGCAGTTTACCTCCCCGATTAGAAACAGTTGCTCAGACTGGTTGGTGGAACCGACGAGAATCTAATTTATGTTTGAAAGCCTTGTTATACATTGCACTACGAATATATACGGCGTTTACTTCCGCACATCAATGACGATGGAAAATATCAATCGCCTACGTCTTAATTTCTGGATTTGCTTAAATTAGTTTGCGAGGTTAATTGAGCAACAAGCCAAGAGAATCCGTTCTCTCGTCTGAATGTAGAGACAGCTCAAGTGCGTTGCTAGACGCACAGCTGAGTGATAACGATAGTAATTGCCGCGAAGTCAGCAAAAGTTCCGGATTTTTTGCAGATTATAATTGATGTGACTCCACAAGGATGACATCAACATAGCCAACAGGTAATCGCTTTGTCATTTGTTAATTATCACGTTTCATGCATTGGCGGTGGCTGTTCAGTTAAACTGATTGTTAATCAGGCAAACCGTTTAAGAGAAATTATACAGGAAAGGGCGATGTTACTGAAGGCCTTCCCGACATCTGACGGCACGCCACTGATTAGATGTCACAGTTATGGCCCGCCGACAAAAGACACAAAGACGGCGGGCACAGGGACCATGTTCCCAAAAAGAGATTAGGGACCCAAATGCACAGGCTGAGTAAAATTATAATACTCTTTAATTTACCAAAAAACCCAGAGAGGAGGAGCAGCAGCATGCAGAAACATAGCAGGGCTCTCAGAACAAAATCAGAATACTGCTGCACCAAAGAAAGGTGCAGCCAACCCTTAAATAAGGAACCTTCACCTCCACCTTAATGAGCCACACCTGTTGCCCGTTAAGGTGGAGGCGAAGAATGCAGCAGGGGGAAGGGCCTGCGGGCCAGCACCATGACATTAGAGGCCTAAAGTTAAGGTTACGGTTGGATAAATAATTAGCGGTTGGTTTTGGGCAGATTTAGGGATATGTATTGGAGCAAAGGAAAAGTTTTGTATAAAGGAAGGTTCTTGATTTGTGCATTCAATGTTTTTCTTGTTTATACTATTAGGGTGAATATAAGCACACATATCTTCACATTGCCTTGGCAAAATGCAGATGACATAAGATATTATTTTGAGATGCATCTCTCATTATTGATGTCTTGGAATAGATAATATTTAGATTGTGCATAATTAGATATTATCAATCTATTAGTGTATTTCATTGAATGATTTGATGATGCTTGATTTGCTTTCAATCAGATTATTGGTAAAATCCCACACTGAGACCGTTCCTAAAGGGCTTGAGCTGGGGTTAATTACAGCAAGAGCATTGATGAAAGACCATGTGTATATAATAATAGTAATAATTATGTCAGGATTATGTCCGTCAGATGCCAAATGGCTGTGGACGGGCTGGAACTAGGGACTCATTTGCGATGTGGAGTGAAGAATGTGCCTGGAGGAGGGCTGGAGGCAAAAGCCTCACAAATACATTTATTTATAAAGCAGCTTTTGAGCAAAACAGCACAAAGTGCTTCACAAACAGGTAAAAAGTAAATGTATAAAAAGGCAAAAAAAACAATAAACATCAAAATAGACGAATAAGTATATTAAAAACAAACTTACAAAAAAAATCACACCAGAAAGGAAAAAAAAACATTATAATAAAATATAATAAAAGTATAATGAAAGAATTAAGTCACCAAAAGCAAGCGCATCGGTCTGAGCGTGAGCACCATGAAGGCTGTGTCCTTTTCGCGGTGACCTGGGTTCGATTCCGGTTCGGGTCATTTGCCGCATGTCATGCCTGTTCTTCTCCCCAACTCTCCTGTCTCTCTCTGCACTCAGACGGTCAAATAAAGGCGAAAATCCCCCGATAAAAAAAAAAAGATTCTGCATTCATTATATTAATTGGGAGGCCATTCCAGAGTATTGGTCCTTTAACTGAAAAAGCCAGATCACCCTTTGTTTTTAACTTAGACTCTGGAACAGCCAGTAATGCTTGCTGTGAGGATCTGAGCAATCTATTAGGTTCATAATGAAATAAAAGCTCATTTATATATTCTGGTGCCATACCATTAAGTGCTTTGAAGATAATCAATACATTTTTACAATCAATTCTAAAATGAATTGGCAGCTCGTGCAAAGATGCTGAAATTGGAGTAACTAGCTAAGACAGCCATGCAGTGCACAGAGATCTGAAACGTCTTCCACATTGATGTCTTTGCCTCTTTTGAAAGCAGTCATGGCAGCTCGCTGAAAGCTTGAACTGGCTGGATACGCATTAAAAGCAGTCAAAAACCATGTTAAACGACAGGCAATTCATTATGACGACCAGCATTCCACATACCTCTGTCCATCTCAGGTTCGTTGGCCAATTTTCAGGCCTCTCCAACCTGCGGCCGCGGAGGATATAGCCCCCAAACAGATAAAAAAACTGAGAGGGATTATAGCAGCATACAGGCTCTTCGATTCATTTTGGTGAGTGATCCTGGTGTGGAATTTTGAACTACTTGATGTTTGGCCGAAGCTTTTTTATTTGGGTGGGTAAAGAGGGAGTTTCCATTGTCTAAACTTGATTAAATTAAAAACTGAATATTTCTTTCAGTATATTCAGAAGGCAAAACATCTAATTTTAGCTAAATGTTTTATAGTTGCTAATGGCACGACTGTATACGCTTCTTAATGTGGAGCTGGATTTAAAGTTTGATATAAAAAAAAATCAGACCAAAATTTTGAGAGAAGGGCCTAATATTTGCAACAAGAGGTCCTAGAGATGATTACATTTTATCCAGAACTTTCTTTGGACTATTATGACTTCTGTTTTTTTTAACAGCAACCAATTTTGTAAGAACAGAGAAAAATTTAGACCTTGATTTGTTGATCACCTCTGCCCAGGAGATTCGGTTTGTGGGAATGTTTGTTAGTTAGCAACATCATGGAAAAAGTTATGGACAGAGTTTCATGAAATTATTACCTGAGATGTGTCTATGCCAGTTTAAGAGGTGGTTTCATCTTGGGAGTGATCTGAGTCAAATTCCTGTCCCAGAAATATTTTTTAAAGGATTCTTTAACATCGCGGTATTGGATGATCTGAATAATGAATGCCTACATCTTAAAATCCACAAGATGGTAGTAAAGTTCCAAATGCCTTGATGTAGGTATGCCCACTCAGAGTGCTCCTGTTGTCTAATTTGACTGAGTACATTTTCCCGCTTAGGTTGTAATTTTGATGTAACATGAGACGACGTTTAAAGCAGTACATATGTGTTTAGACAGTAACACCATATTAATAAAAGGGAGCGTGGCTTCTGTGTGGTGCACTTCATGTGGATATAAATACCTGCAACTTAAAGCAGACCTATTGAGAAATCAGAAAACTGGCAAATTATACCTCTATGGAAAGATAATGTCATGGAAATGATGAATAAAACATACTCTGGATACTCACTCAAATCGGAAGAGAATAAATGGGGCATTTTGAACGGCCCTTCAACTCGTGCACTTCCCCATAAGAACGAGAATAGTCCCTTTCTGATGATGAAATTTGTGGGAGACAGGGACGCACTGTCATGAAGTTGAGTGCATCGACCATCGTCTGCCTGTCATTATTTGTTCATATCTTGGTCTCATTTCATTGTACATTACTTGCAGATTAGATTTCTGCTCTTCAGAAAGTATGTTATTGTTGATGACACCGAGCACATGTCCCTGTTATATCTAGTTTTCAATTTTTTTCTGTGCAACGAACTGAAGTGTAAAACCTTCCTTGAAAAGTTTCTAGGTCGTAAAACCTGTTTTACTTTCCCTCATGGGAACTATGTATATAACTTGTATATAACTATATAGTTCAAAGACATAATTATCAATATATATAAAAGGTTTTATGTACATTTGACGATTCCCTGAGTACTTTATTCGAATCCAAAGTCGGATGGAGTAGCTGGTTGGCAGCTATTTTGCATCAAAATTGTCTGGATTTGGGCTTGCTAACTGCTTGCTAGCCATTTATCCCATAAATGAGAAAAAAATCTGTTTGATAGAACCCATGAGATACACGTTTGGTATCACACACGTGGGATTCAGCTTGTAATCAGATTCCGTTTATTGATAAATGTCAGCTAATATGTTCACAAAGGTAACTTCACTAATTCTTTTGGTAACCATTCACCATCACAGGCGTTAACATCTATTTTATTCTGGACAATGGGGTGAATAATTAATTTGCTAGCAAGCTAACACTTTTGGCCAGTTAAGAAGTGAGTCACACATGTTGCTAACTGTTGTCGTAGACGCTTGAATTTATTTATTTAATGGCAAAAAGGCATTAGCATGCTAGCTAACAAATTATGAATCCCAAGTATTTGAACAGACTGCCAACTGGTGGCTAATGTTGACGCCACTTTCACATTTTCCAAATAATACAATGCTGACACTTCGGGCAATAGCAGTCGAGCCACAACGAAGAGAGACCACCTCTGTCATGCGCCGAATCCAGAGACATAAATTATTGCAAAGCCCTGTCGAGACAGGGACGGATAGATGGACAGACGGACGGACGGACAGACAGACATCACTGCCGCATAAAACAGAGGAGGAGGCCGTTAAGCGGGCTGGTATCAAGCTCTCGAGCTGCTAACAGAAAAGGGTGACAAGAATACAAGAAACCTGCTCTCCCTTTGCTATGATAAAAGGTTTGACCACAGTCAGCCAATTCATTTCAAAGGTGCGGCCTACATTGAAATAAAGAGGAACTTCAATGTACATTCCTCAGCAAACTGCAGATCTGGCATCTGCCTCCAACACACCGAATTTGGAGTAAACTCATCCATAGGGGGCACTATAACAAATAAATGGTCATATCTGCAAAACAAATTGGCCGATGAACATGAAATTCTGCATGCTTTGTAATGGTGGAGATATCTGTAAAAAACAAATAATAACAAAGTGATAGCTCAAACAAGATGGCCATACTCACTTTAATGGTCACCAATCATGAAAATTTATAGTATTGTTACGGATGTATAAAGGGGCAATCTTAATGCAAGTGACTTTGATTGGCCAGATGGTGGCACTATAGAGAGGTACAACAAATATGATTCCTCTTGGCCCATAGATGGTGCTGCAGTGAGAAAAGAAATTTTAATTGCATATTTGTTTAAAACTACATGATTCATTGGTTCTAATTTTGCATATTGCATCTCTGTGAGGACCAAATAGCCTTTCTATAAGCAGAATAAATCTGTAATTACCTGGCTGCTATTAGACAATCAGGCAACAGCTGCCATTTCTCTTTTTTTTAAAGATTTTTTTTTTGGGGAATTTTTCCTTTATTTTATAGTTATACAATGTAGGGAGACAGGAAAGTTGGGGAGAAAAATGGGGGATGACACGCAGCAAATGACCCAAGCCGGATTCGAACCCAGGTCGCTGCGGGAAGGACACAGCCTTCATGGAACGCGCACTTAGACCGATGAGCGACCGGGGCGCCCCAACAGCTGAAAATAAAAAATCAACATGAAACAAGTAGGGTCAGGTAAACCATGCATAATTATGAGCCATGAACTAAAAATTGAGTAATAAAGTCGTACAGTGTGTGTATTCAGTGCTTCAAAATTTATTATCGCCTCATTTTTCTTGGACCTCATGAGTACCGCTTGCGGTTATATTCTCTTATCTTTTTTTAGTATCCATTGATTTGGTATCCAACAATGTTCTCTTATTTTTGCTCTGAGGTTTGATAAAATTTTACAAGTGGTTGAGAGCACTTTTACCAAGAGAAAAAACATCCCAATTATACAGTCCACAAATTGCATGTCCAGTGCACAGAAACATATTTCAGTCAGGTCCAATTTGTCAAAAGCCATAAATTATATACGATTTGCATTGTATTTATTTGCAATATATTGAGTTTCTCCCCGCCCTATCACGCGTAAGCATGAAAAGCCATTGAGCAGGGAAAGCCAAAAACCTGCCCTTTCTTGCATACACGTGTTGGCATTGGTGTAGAAAGCGGCAATAGTAGGCAGGCAAAGCATCTGTAAATAGGGCGCCTTATTTAAGATTTGCCAATTGAGTGCCTTAAAGCAGTGTTTCCCAACCCTGTTCCTGGAGTACCCGGGACATATTTCAGATGTCTCCTTGATTTAACACACCCAGATCAGGTCATCAGGTACTCCACTAATGAGCTGATCAGCTGAATCAAGAGTGTTAAATCAGTGAGGCCCAACCCTGCTCCTGCAGTACCCCTGTCATGCATATTTTATAGGTCTCCCTAATTTAACACACCTGATTCAGCTGATCAACTCATTTGGTTTTGGTAGGATATTCTGACTTGTACCATTATTATTATTATTATTATTATTATGGGTGGCAAGGTGGCACAGTGGTTTTCACTACTGCCTCACAGCAAGAAGGTTGGGGTTAAAATTTGGCCTGGGGCCTTTCTGTGTGGAGTTTGTATGTTTTCCCTGTGTTTGCGTGGGTTTCCCCCGCCCACAAAAACATGCATCATAGGAACACTCATGCATGGCTGTGTGTGAATGTTTGGTGGTGGTTGGAGGGGCCGTAGGCGCATACTGGCAGCCACGATTCAGTCAGCCTGCCCCAGGGCTACAAAAACGTAGTTTACCACCACCAGAGCGTGAATGTTTGAGTGAATGAATAATGTATCCATTGTGAAGCGTCTTTGAGTGCCCAGAAAAGCGCTATATAAAACTGATCCATTATTATTTTTTTATTATTTTAATCCTCTATTTTATTTCGTCCTAGAACTGCTGGTCTCACAATGTCCAGTCCGTTGGGATACTTAATGTAACTCTGGGTCTGTTTTACTTCGATTTATTCACTTATTACTCACTTACTTAACATTGGGGCTGTAGGGAAGAGAAACGCACGGGAACACTTGGTCGGGGTAACTTGCTTGTTTTTAATTCATTTTCCATACTCCTCCTCTCTCCCACACACTACCCCAGATACATACATATCCTTACATCATATCACTCCGCCGATCTTGACAAACATTAACAACCTAACAGGAAAGGTGTACCGTATCATGTAGTTCCCGATGTAAATTAAAGAATAGTATATTCTTTTCACTTATATGTGTTCATCATTACCCAGACTGTAAATTATCTCCAATATGAGAAACCAAACATGTGCGACATAACTTTTCCAAAAATAAATCTCATTGTACATTAATGTCCGTCCCTTGGATGAATTTCATTACGAAACCCGTTTATGATAATTAGTCTCCTCAGATGTTGAGATAAACTTTTGAACCCTTTACTGTTCTGAATTTTTAAAAATTACGGGTGGAGCAGCTTCTCTGATTACCTTAGTTTCAGTTTTAGCTTCATTAGATGATTCATTTTTTATGGCACAGGATATTTTTTTTTTAACCACTGACACTTATTCTTTGGTTTACCATACTGTTGCGACTGACCGGCAACCGCCTGCTGCACCACCATATTTGTGTTTATTCCCTAAAAGTTTAACTTACATGGTCAGATATGATGTATAGATTTCAAAAGCTGGAATACCTACGGCATTAATCAACCTACCAAATGCCGAAAAGTCCTTAACTTCATCAGAAACCACAATGTTGACATTGCATTTCTGCAGGAATCTCATTTAACTGACGCAGAACATTGTAAGCTAGGCAAACAATGGCAAGGGAAAATTACCACTCCTCATTTACCTCTCAAGTACGAGGAGTAGCTATTTTGTTTAGAAAAGGGGTACCCTTCCAACTGGAATACTTACAGAGGAACAAGAGGGGCCGATATGTCTTGGTTAGAGGCTTTTTGGCCAATAAACCAGTCACTATGCTCAACGTTTATGGACTAAATCAAGATGAAGCTGATTTCTTTGTGAATCCTTTTTTCAAAATGGCGAACTTATCATTGGGGGTGACTTTAATTTGGTTTTGAACCCAAACATGGATAGATCCTCATTATCTTCTAAGCCTTTATCCTCAGCAGCCAAGGCCCTTAAAAAAGAGTTGACAGATCTCCATCTGATCGATGTGTGGAGGGCGAAGCCCACACACCTTCGCAAATACTCTTTTTACTCACAAGTACACAACAGCTATTCCCAAATTGATATCTTTTTCATCCATGCAGGGATGGAGCACCTCGTTATGAATATCCTGAGAATATTTAGCTAAAACACACTCAGATCACGCCCCTCTCCTACTTGACCTGCACAAACAGGACCAAAACAACGGACCTAAACGCTGGAGGTTCCTTATCCATTTAGTCAATGACGAGAATTTTGTCAAACTTATTAACAGATAGATTTTTTTCTTACTATGAATAAAGGCTCGGCCTCTCCATCCATAATCTGGGAGTCCATGATGGCTTGCATCAGGGGTTCCAAAATTAGCTACTCCTCATGGAAAAAGAAACAATATCGAGCCCAAATTATGTCTTTGGAGACTGACATTAAAGCCCTTGAAAATGAACATTCTCACTCTCAAACAGGCAATTCCAGACAAACTAATCGCCAAAAGAGCGGAATATGATGTGCTTACAACACGTGAGGTAGAAAATGCAATGGCTTGGCTGAAAAAGCGTTATTATGAACAAGGCAACAAGTCAGGGAAGTTATTGGCCAGGCAGATTAAAAGAGAGGAGGCTGCCAGATACATTTTAGCTATTAAATCGCCAAGTGGAAATGATGTGGTCTGCAATCCCCAACACATTAACCAGGCTTTCACAGAGTTCTACAAAACCTTGTACTCTGCCCAGGGTGAGAAGAATCGTGACATGCACAGCTTATTGGACTGCTTGGATATTCCAAAGGTACCAGAATGAGCTCAGAATAACCTTGAAGATAAAATATCCAAACAAGAGGTGCAAGATGC
Organism: Gymnothorax reevesii; assembly: GCA_029721435.1. Taxonomy (NCBI): domain Eukaryota; kingdom Metazoa; phylum Chordata; class Actinopteri; order Anguilliformes; family Muraenidae; genus Gymnothorax; species Gymnothorax reevesii. The sequence goes on along the minus strand of CM056577.1, from coordinate 12,728,940 downwards.
TCTGACTAGATTGCCAGGGGGGAAGGCCCCCGGCCCTGATGGCTTTACAATTGACTTCATGGGAAAAAAAATTGTAGAAAAACTAGTTGATTCCCTCTTAGAGATGTTTAATCATGGAATTGTAAACAACAAATTACCTCAAACACTGGAAAGAGCCCTCATCATTGTTCTGTTAAAACCAGGTAAAGACCCTAAGCTGTGCGGATCATACAGACCCATCTCTCTTTTGTCAACTGAATGCAAATTGCTTACTAAAATTATAGCCACTCGACTTGAGAAGATAGGAAACTATCTGGTTGATACGGACCAGACAGGATTCATTCAAAATTGGTCATCGATAGACAATGTCAAGAGGTTCCTTAATATCGTGCATTATGCTAAATCCCTGAATGATCCAGTTCTGGCAGTCTCATTTGACGTGGAGAAAGCCTTCGACCACGTTGAATGGTATTTTCTCTTTGCAGTCCGACATGAAATGAATCTTGGCCCAAATAAGTTAAGCATCAATTGCTATGACTTAACCCCACAGCCATGATACAAACAAATTTAGATACATCACCTCCATTTTGCCTCTCAAGGGGTGCCCGACAAGGGAGCCCACTATCACCCCTGCTTTTTGCGCTAGCAGTGGAGCCCTTAGCTATTGCAATAAGGACCCGCCCCTCGATCTCAGGGGTCAGGGTCGGGGATGCAAACCATGTTATCTCTTTGTATGCAGACGATATAATCCTATTTCTGACAAATTTATCCACCACCCTGGCGGCCCTTGTAGATTTGCCCAATACATATAGTGAAATATCTGGATATAAACTGAATATGCAAAAAAGTGTGGCCTTACCTCTTATCCTGCCAGCTGAACAAATCCCACGGGAAAATTTCCCTTTTCAATGGAATGCTTAGAGTGTCACGTATCTGGGCTTAGAGATTCCTAATCAGTGAGATGAGACTTTCTCACTTAACTACGTCAAACTGTTAAGGAAGGTGGAGAAGGACCCGTACAGACGGATGCAACTACTCATCTCTCTGAATTGTATAAAAATGAACTTGCTGCCGTGATTTCTCTACCTGTTTCAAACCCTTCCCATATCAATCCCGACTAAATTTTTCAAGAAACTAGAAGGTGTGATATCCAGGTTTATATTGAGGGGGAAAGTACCCAGAATTAAAATCAAATCGCTGCATAACACTCCCCACCATGGTGGATTGAAACTCCCCAATTTCAAATATTTTTTACTGGGCTGCTCAGTTGAGAACTATCTGGTTCTGGCAGACAGAGATGCCTAATCCTCCAGCTTGGAAGTAAGTAGAGCAATTCCATGCAGCTGATGTGCCACTGGCTGGTATCCCCTTTATTAAATCCTACCATACTTTGAAGGATGGCACAGATAATCCATTCATCAACCATAAGTCCATATTATGGTCAGTTATACAACTACGTACCCATGGTGTGAAACTATTTCATAGCAGCATCCCCTGTCATAATAACTCCGCAATACCATCTGTACTAAGAGATGGTCTCACTAAGAGGTGGCTGAGCAAGGGGATTAAAACATTTGGCGACCTCTATGAAAATAATATACTAAAATCCTTTGAACAGTTAAAAGATACATTCAATCTTCCTGCTGCACATTTCTTTAAATACCTGCAAATCAGGCATTTTGTTTGTTCTCAACAGGGTGGGCATCCAACCCCTCAAGAATCTCCTGTAACTGATAACATTCTGAAGGGCATTCAATGCCCTAAGGGCATGGTGTCCTTGATATACAGCAGAATATTGGACCTCCTGGCATATTCAACTCTGAAACTTAGGGCTAAATGGGATCAGGATCTCGGTTTCACCTTTAAAGACTGTGATTGGGAAGCGCTGTGTAGTGCAGCTCAAAATTTCTTGTATAATAGTCGTCAGGCTTCTGCAGGTTAATCTTAATCATAGAATCTATCTCACGCCAGAGAGACTCCATAAAATGTACAGTACTATCTCTGAACTTTGTCCTAGATGTAAGGTTGCAACAGGAAGTCTTATCCATATGTTTTGGGATTGTGCAAATTTGAAACAATTCTGGGATCACATTCTGGATGCACTCAAGGGCACCTCAGGGTTTGAGATTCCTCACTCACCAAGATTGATTTTGCACGGGGATTTATCTGTTTTACCCACTGACAGGACAAGGAAAACACTTTTTATTAGGTTATCTCGAATTGCTGAAAATAAATGCATGTGGAGAAGTGAAAACCCACCTACTGTCTCAATGTGGCTTAAGGGAGTTGCGTCATACATGGCCTCTGAAAAAATTATGTTCAATATGAAAAAGAAACACCATCTTTTTACAAATGTTGGAATGGCTTTAAAATGTATCTGGATAACTTCTGACAGGTAACTAGCTGAGTACTGCTCATGATGTGGCGGTGGTTGTTGGTTGTAGCACAACTATAGGAGTAGCTGTGCTTCATTCCCAATGTCAGGACCTTTGCTGCATGAATTTTGCTGTGCTTTGTATTTTTTTTCTCTTTTTATGATTTTTATTTTTATTAATCAATTCATTTATTGTTTAAAATTTTTATTATTGTTGTTTTATTTTATCTTCTCCCCTTTTTTTATAGGGATGAAGGCAAGAGTTTGCAAAAAGGGGGGGTGCTTGGGAAGGGGGTGGGTTTGGGTGGAATTTGAAGCTCAATTGCTGTTATTGATGCTGTGAACTGTATATGAAAAATGTTAATTAAATTAATTTAATTAAAAAAAACTCAGAAAAACTGTAACACAAAAAAGTACAAGCAAAATATTCTAGAGAATTACAGTCTAGAAGAAAGGGGATGTAACACTAGTACTGATAAATTATGGTTTCTGCTCCAAGATTGATTAGTAAATGACTGATTGTTGAATGAATTGTGGATATTATATTGGTAATGGATGATATATTTTCATTGAACTATGTATTTTGATTTTGTACAAGTAAAAGAAGTTGATTACATATGAAATGGACGTTGGTCTTTTTCAATCACTAAGCGACATCGATCAATACTGAAGCAACTTTTTCAAAAATCCTCACAATTCTAGTCTATGCAGTCCAAACTCCGATGGTTTCATGCCCCGCTTTCACACAAAAAACATTGGTTTGACACTTAAGACATTCAGTGACATCAGCCTTCAAAATTCATTAATTCTTTTTTCACTCTAATGCAAACACAGGCAAAACCATGTGCATCTGCGGCCAATTTTACAAATGCTTACAGACTATTTCGAAAACAGTAACATTTTATTGCAAAATATTACAAATTCAAGTAGACAGAAATTTGCCAAATTACAAACACCCAAATGAGATTATTACTGTAAAATCCAAAAATAAATTGTTCTGGGAATAAAAAGTCAAATATCATTTATTGAAATTATGCAAATGAGACCAACAACGGGTGATACCCATCTCTAGTTGGAGGCCTACATAGGTGTTTTCTCTTGATAATTTACCACCACATTACCACCTATGAAAGGACACACCTTTTGGATGTTTTTACACCTAAACTTCAAAATGAAGCCTGCAAGAGAAAGAGGAGAAAGAGTAGTACAGAGAGGGAGAGGATGTGACGTAGCGTTCAGAAACCACACGCAAGAGAAGGAAATCCAAAAAAGTGTACGCCTTTGATGAAGTCCACGTCAAAGCCAAAAAACACAAGAATTGCCAAGCCACAATACGAAATCCAAAAACAGAGTCGACCAGACAGGCAGGGGTCAGAACCAGAAAAACAGATGAGCAAAAGTACATAGACAGTAATCAAAAAGTTGTAGTCAATGAACAAAGCCAAGGGTCACACACAGGGCATCCAAACACAGAACTCATGGTCATACCAAAATAGGTCGGAATTCAAAAAGACAAAACAATACAAGAAGGGCTATGGCAAGAATCGAAGCCAGAAGAAACAGTCAAAGGAAAACAATACTCCATGGCATACAAGGCGCTCTGCACAAAGAAATATTGATCAACGTTCTGGCAAACTCAGAACAGCAGTGAGTGTAGTGATAGGAGTGTTATCACTTCCAGCCACTAGAGGGCACAAGTTATAGGAGTAAGCCCTTGGGGTACATATATATTGAAGAAGATGGCAGAACTAAATGTACAACGTGGTATGTAGCTATCATAGTAGCTAATAAACTTGCTTGATTGATAAGCATCGTGTTTCTTGGGGTCCAGAAACAGAAGTCATGGAAAGTGTGAAACCGCCGGACGCTGTGAACTGGACTGGTAATGTCGACCATGAGCGGTGGACACTCAAGCAGCCGTTTATGCTGTACCTGCAGGCCATCGGGCTGGACGATAAACCGGACGCACGGAAAATAGCACTGCTTCTTACCGTAGCGCAGTGGTTCGGTCCTGGCGCCCCCCTGTGTACGCTGGTTTTTGTTCCAACTACAATTGCAATTCTAGGATTTTAAAAACCTTTGTCTAAATTAGCAGCATTCCATGTTTTGAGCAGTTATTTACCATCTTAAGTCACATTTGGATGGACATATCCATTCTGCTATGAAAAATAAAAACCCTTGAACATATTGTGCTTAATTTTCAATATTGCTTGGATTTTCAGGTTAAAACATTTTTACACAGATCAAATTAGACTCTGAGAAAATCAATAAGCTCCAAATTAGGTTTCTGAACACAGGTGTTTTGAGTTTTTCCCAAATAACCTGCCTGAACCAAATAAAATCAACAGGAAACACAACAGGTGTGACTCCATTGTTTGCCAAGTAAATTGTTGGTTTTGCCACCATGTGACAAGTTTCACCAATGAGGAACCTTTTGATTATTTATGTTGATTAAATGTTTGGTTGAATTGTTTACCTCTGTCAATATTTACAATATATCTCAATGTGGATATTTGCATAAATGCACCTAATTAAAACAAATCATCAGCTTGTTAAAATCTAAAGATTGCAATTGTAGTTGGAACAAAAACCAGCATACACAGGGGGGCGCCAGGACCGAACTTCAGAACCACTGCCGTAGCAGGACCTCAATCAGTGGAGGTATACAACACGTTTGTTTACGCCAACGCAGAGGATATGGGCAAGTTTGACACAGTTCTGCTGAAGTTTGACGAACACTTTTCGCCCAAGAAAAATGAAACATTTGAGAGGTGCGTGTTTCGCTAACGCTTGCAGCAGCCTGCCAAATGTTTTGATGTTTTTCTGACGGATTTGAAATTAAAGACGAGGACGTGTAATTTTGGCCTACTGCACGATTCAATGATCCGCGATCAGCTCGTGTTTGGAATTAAGGACAAAAAACTGAGAGAGCGATTGCTACGAGAGACTGAACTTACCTTAGCTGGTGCTGTAAAAATATGTCACGCCAGTGAACTAGCCACGCAGAATGCTAAAACCTTCAGTGAGGGTGCGAGGGACGCTAATAACGATGGCTTTGCAGTAGCCGCGGTGTCCAGCCGGACACAGAAACCGAAAGCATGGCACAGTAAACAGCAAAAAGATTCTGAGACTTTTAATTGTAAACGATGTGGCACGAAACATGCACCAAAACAATGCCCAACATACGGCAAAGGTTGCAATAAATGTAAAGGACAGAATCTCTTTGCAAAGCAACGTTTTTCCAAAGGGAAACAAAGCCGTGGTGAAAGAGTGCATACTGTGGAAGAAACAGCTCTTGACGATACATTTTTTGTGGGCATGGTAAAGCAGGACGTTTTCCAGACTGTAGGGACTGAGCAGGCAAGTGTCAGCAGAGTTAAATGGACTGTGCCTTTGCATGTTAACGGAACTGTCATTCCTCTCAATTTGGACACTGGCGCAAAAGTCAATTTGGTGAGTGAGCAGCACATCAGAGCCATGAAAGTAAAGTCAGGCATTAATCCAAACTATGACCCGCTCAAAGCCTACAATGGACTGCCCATTGATACCAAAGGTAAATGCAGACTAAAGGTGAGAGTTAAAGGGAAAGAACAAAATGTCACCTTTACTGTTGTTCCAGAGGGACACGACTCACTTTTAGGTGATGAAGCATGTGAAAGGCTTGGTCTAGTGAAGAGAGTGTGCTACATTGACACCAACACACATAACAGTGTAGAGATGATAGTAGATCAGTATCCAGACATATTCAAAGGTTTTGGTGAGTTACCATTCACCTACAAAATAGAACTGAATGAAAATGCACGGCCTGTCATTCATGCTCCCAGGCGTGTCCCGGCACCACTGAGAGGCAAACTAAAGCAAGAACTATACATCACTGGGGGTCATAAAGAAAGTGGAGGAGCCCACAGAATGGGTGAACTCAATGGTTTGTGTTAAAAAACTGAATGGTGATCTACGTGTGTGCATGGATCCCAAAGATCTGAATGCCAACATAAAGAGAGAGCATGACCAGATCCCAACCAGGGATGAAATTATAAGTGAAATGGCCAGTGCCAAGTACTTTACTAAACTGGATGCATCCCAGGGTTTTTGGCAGATAAAACTGCATGAAGACAGCACAAAATATTGTAGATTCAATACACCTTTTGGTCGTTACTCATTCCTAAGGATGCCTTTTGGAATCTCTTCTGCTCCCAAAGTGTTCCACGGGACCATGGAGCACATAATAGAAGGCATTGAAGGAGCACGGGTGTGTGTGGACGATATTGTGCTATGGGGGTCCAAATTGAAGGAGTACAATGAAAGGCTCATCAAAGTGCTAACAAGAATCCAGAGGTATGGGCTGAAACTGAACAGAGCAAAATGTCAGTTTGGTGTGAATGAAATCACTTCTCTAGGAGACAAGCTGTCGGAAGCAGGTGTGGAGCCAGACAAGGGCAAGATCAAAGCCATACTGGAGATGCCCCGGCCCGAAGACAAAAAAGGTGTGTTGAGAGCATTGGGAATGATTAATTTCATTGGCAAATTCATACCAAACTTGTCTTCGAAAACCGAGCACATGAGGCGGCTATTACACGAAAGATGTGATTTCAAGTGGACGGACATTCATGAAAAAGAATGGGCACGGTTGAAAACCACTCTCACGACGGAACCAGTGCTGATGTTCTTTGACCCTTCCAAAAAGACCAAGATATCCACCGATTCATCGAAAGATGGGATTGGAGCTGTCTTACTCCAGGCTGATGGAAAAGATTGGAGGCCGGTCGCCTATGAGCCAAGAACGATGACCTCAGCTGAATGTCGATACACTCAAATTGAGAAGGAGTGTTTGGGACTAGTATACGGATTTGAGAAATTCCACAGCTATGTCTATGGCCTACCAAGATTTGTGGCAGAAACGGACCACAAGCCATTAATAGCCATCATCAAGAAAAATCTCAGTGAGATGTCACCAAGAATCCAAAGGCTGATGATGAAGCTACAACGCTATGACTTCGACCTGATCTACACACCAGGTAAGCACATTGTGCTTGCTGATGCGCTGTTTAGGGCAAAATCACAATGTGAGGCACCCAGTGAGAGTTCCACAGAAATTGACATGCTTCTCCATGTGAACCTGATCACTGAATCGCTACCTGTATCTGACATGAAAACCAAGCAAATTGCAGCTGAAACGGAGAAGGACGCAGGTCTACAGAAAGTTATTAGGCTTATGAATGAAGGCTGGCATAGAGGTGAGTGTCAACAGTATTACAACATCAGGGCAGAGTTGAGTGTCATCAATGGGCTTCTACTTTGAAGCAACAGAATTGTCAATCCTCAGACACTAAGACAGGAAATGCTGAAAAGAAGAAGAGAAGAAGAAGAAGCACCTCGGGATGGAAAAATGCAAAAGAAGGGCCAGAACAGCAGTTTATTGGCCAGGCATCAATGCAGACAAAGACAAAATGGTCTCAAACTGTGAGATGTGTCTGAAGCATCAAGCAAAACAGCCGAAAGAGCTAATGGCAATCACAGATCTCCCAGACGAGCCATGGCAGAAGGTTGGAACTGACCTTGTCCACTGGCAAGGTAAGAATTACCTGCTTGTGATTGACTATTTTTCTAACTATCCTGAGATAGCCCTGCTTACCAGCATATCTGCTATATCTGTGATTAAGCACATAAAGTCAATTTTTGCAAGACATGGAATTCCCCAGATTGTATACAGTGACAACGGACCATGTTACAGCAGCAAAGATTTCCAAATCTTTGCTAATAAGTATGACTTTACACATGTGACTTCAAGCCCTCTGTACGCCCATTCAAACGGTAAAGCAGAGAAAGGAGTCCACATAGTCAAACAGTTGCTCATGAAAGCACATGACAGTAGCTCAGATCCTTATTTAGCTCTGTTAAGCTACCGATCTTCACCACTTGAACATGGCAAGTCTCCTGCTGAGCTTCTGATGGGACGTAGGCTATGCACCACGCTTCCCCACATCGCAGCACAAAAGAAGCACAATTAGATGAGACAGAAACAGTTACAAAAGAGGCAAAAACAAAATTATGACAAGCCCACTAGAAACCTAGTACCATTGGCCAGAAATGACACGGTGAGACTTGAAGATTCCTACAAATGGGACAGGAAAGCCATTGTTCTGGATTGAAATAAGGCCAAGATCCTTCACCATCCGAACAGAGGATGGTCAGATCCTGAGGAGGAATAGAAGGGACTTGCTGAAGACAAAAGAGACACAGAATGAACTAAAGAATGAAGAAGCTTCAGCTTGTGCTGCCTCAGCTGAGCCTCCATTAGTGTCAGAAAGCAGTGGACCAGCTGAGCTGCCATATTCATCACGCACTCTCAAAGCACCTGACAGACTGAATCTTTGAAATTGAAGAACTGAGCTGTATCTGTGTATTAAAAAAAAAAAGTTGGTTCATGTTGTAAAATAACAGGTTGTTTAAAGGTATGTTTGAAAAGAATACTGAATGGAAGATTAAACTTGCAAGATAAACAGATTGTTTATGTTAAGCTAATCTAAAGGAAAGGGGATGTAGTGATAGGAGTGTTATCACTTCCAGCCTCTAGAGGGCACAAGTTATAGGAGTAAGCCCTTGGTGTACATATAGAAGAAGATGGCAGAACTAAATGAACAACGTGGTATGTAGCTATCATAGTAGCTAATAAACTTGCTTGATTGATAAGCATCGTGTTTCTTTCATAATACTTTTTAAGAAACATTACAGTGAGAACTCTTAAATAGACGGGAGGGAAGTCATATGCTATGCAGGGAACAGGTGAGCAGGCTCAGACTAATTACAATGGGAGGAACACATGAGGGAAACCCTAATCACGATTTTGGAGAAAGCCAAGACACGGACGGGAATCACACAAACAGCCTATGACATTTAAACAGCTCCAGACAAGGAGTTCTAAGTGCACAGATAATGAGTGCAGGAAAGTGATTACAGCTTTTGCCAACTGCTTACACCCAAAAAGCAAATGCTTAGACCAAAGCTTCAAAACCAAAACTTCTTGGAACAATAGCTAAAACACAATGTGACAATACTTTAAATACATTTTCTGCTTTGCAATTTGCTTTCAATTCTTCAACGCAGTTGTTGCAGAACATTACACACAGTTCCCTACATTAGACACTAAACTCAAAGATAAAATACCTTGCTATCATTGGGAAAACACTTTTAATAAAAATGCAAAACACATCTGGTAATTGGAAATACTTATGTACACACCACATCATCTAACCTGAAGACCCCTACAACACACCGCACACGATTACTTTTCTGGATGACCTACATCATGTAGTTGCAACGGACGGACCTGAGCAGCCCATTTTTGTTGTCATCTGGGACAACGTTAGTTAGCTTCGGGCTGCTCAGGTCCAGGACTGGTTCACAACCCATGAAAAGTACTCAGTGCTATACTTGCCCCCTTACTCCCCATTTCTCAACCCCATGGAAGAATTCTTCTCAGCATGGCGCTGGAAAGTCTATGTCCGCCAACCATATGCCCGCATGCCACTTCTGCAAGCAATGGCAGAGGCATGTGGGGATGTTGCAGTGGGGTCAATTCAGGGCTGGATTAGGCACACGAGGAGATATTTCCCTCACTGTTCAGCCCGAGAGGACATCATCTGCGATGTGGATGAGGTCCTTTGGCCAGATCCAGACAGAAGGCGGGATCCATAATACTGTAATCCTCCCACGCTAAATACTACTGTAAACTGCAGTTCTGTAAACATTTGTTTTCATTGTTTGATTTGTGTTTTGAATTTGTACTGTACAGTACTATCTTTCTTTAGGTATTTGTAAGAAATTCCTATTTCTTTGTAAAAGAAAAAAGAAAGAAAAGGGAAATAACCCTTGTAGCTAAATACTGTAACTTTTCAACTTGTTTGAGAAAAAGTAAATAAAAATATTTTGACTTCAGTGTTTTGTGTAAAGCACATCAGTGTGTTGCTGTTGATTTGAAAGTGCTTCAAAATGGAGCATGTGTGTTTTGTTGCTAAAATGACATTTTTAGAAGGTATTGTTAGGTTTCGATTGAAGAGTTTCATGTGGACAGAGCTGTGAGGTGTTTTAGAACAAGTGTTGTGCCTTATCTTGCTTCTGTGTAGAGTTTTGACACAGTGAGACAAATTTTGCAAAATGTGTGTAAGCAATCGGTTAAAACTGTAAGCACGTGCGAGAGATCTTGCAGAAATGCAGGGGGAGACAGATAAAACTGAGCAAGAGGTGGAGACTAGAACAGGGCGATTGCTGAGAGGGAATTAGTATTAATTAGTAGCGGTGCAACTTAACAGATTTAACTTAGAGTGCTCGTTAGTAAGTTAGTAATATATATTTACATGGATTAGTTGGGTTAGTAGACTATGATACAAAATACAGATGTTAGTCTGGTTAGTAATCAGAACAGTAAGGCGAAGGAAGTAAACGAGAATTGAAGGAATATATTAAACACCAGAAACCATTTAAATCACCTGAAGTCAGTGAGCTGACAGACCGGGAAGACGGACTGAACCAACTAGACCACAGGACAGGGGAGACAAGTGCAATGGAACTGAGAAATGGACTGAACTACAACCTGAGAATAACAATAACTAAAAAGAATAAATAAAAGACAAAATCATAAACCATGAACTTGATCATAAACATGACAATAACCATAACAGAGGAGTCTGTATGTGTGGTGGTGCCGGCGGTGCTGCAAGACAACAGCAGAGAAGAAAAGAGAGGCTGGTCTGCGAGTGCAGCCAATTCTGGCCCGGACAATAGCGGCATTAATTATCAGTCTTCTGGGAAACAGCAGGTTAGATGCAAATGTATTCTGAAATGGCTTTCACTGCATATTACTGAAGTAAAATGACCTACAGTTGGCCTTAAGAAAATGTATTGCTGGTGTGTGATTTGTTGCGTTTCTTTATAGGACCCAAACACTACCTCACTCTGGGGGTGGAATCTTCAGTGATGTGCGGGAAACAGTAATAATTCAGATGGTTATTCAAAACAATGCCATCAAACTCAAAGAAATGAAAGAAAATTCTGGAAGACAACTAGACATTTGGAAATATACTAAAAGTAAGCATTTCACCTATTGCTGGTGTCCTACAAAAACACAGAATCCGGATGAAACAACGGTACACTGTTCCATATGAGAGGAACGCTGAACGCTTTAAGGAACTCGCTCATCGGTATGTCCAGGTAAGTGGAGGCTCAATTTTCTCTGCCATGATGCCTTTACTGTTGATAAAAAGTACCCACACAGGTCAGACACCACATCTTCTCATGTACGCGGATGAAGCTGGGTTCAGCTTGGCCAAAACACGCCGGTGAGGGCGGAATGTGATTTGGCAAAAGGGCTGCAGTGGGGTCCCAGGCCAGTGAGAACAGGTGTGCAGCAGTCCTCACAGGGACTGCTGCTCCACAGGCCGCTCATTGGGACATATAACTCACAGCGGCTGACTTTATTTCTTGAGCTCCATGGCAGGTTTGAGCCAGAGGAGGAGAGGGGTGAGGTGAGGTACTTTAATTGTATGGGACAGTGTGGCATTTCACAGGTCCCGTGCAATTAGTGGTTTGCTGCCCATCCTGCAATGCAGGCCCTCTTTCTACCACCACATTTACCATTCCTAAACCTTACTGGGGAATTCTTTTCATGGAGGTAAAACGTGTACGATCACCAACCACATGATCAGATGTCACCGATGCGATGAATGCAGCAAGTGAGGACACATCGGTGGAGGACTGTCAAGGGTGCATACGCCATGCAAAAAAGGTTCTTTCCCCAGTGTCTGGCTGGGGAAAATATTCGCTGTGACTTCGAAGAAAACAACATGTGGCCAAATGCAGAAGACCGGTCGGAATAAATTTTTGTTTTGGTCAAACCAGCAATGGAAACTTCTGGTTGTCTAAACCTGTAATGATTTTTCTTTGTGGAAAATGAAGAACAATTGCTATGCTATTCCTGCTGCATTTCCATTACTTCCTATATTGTACTGTAGAACACAGTTTCACTCCACGTGTGATCTAACAGTGATTAAATCGTGGGCTAAATTCATTACAGTTGCCGAACAAGAACAGAGAATTGGGTTGCACAAAACTTCTGTTTAAAACAATTATTAGTCCTGACCTGTTCTCAGTTATTCTCATAATTAACAAAAGGTTCACTCCGAGAGCGCTCCACTCTTCACAGGTGCTGCTTGTTCTCCCCGATTAGGGAAGACAACTTGTCGTCTTACGTAACTGGGAGAACACGCTGCACCTGTTAATTGTGGAGTGCTCTCGGCCCAATTCTCTTTTCTTGTTCCGCAACAGTACTATATTTAGACCATGATTTAATCGCTGTTAGATCACACCTGATTCTGATTCTGACTATTCTGCATTACCCTGTTTGCCTGGCTATCGATCTGTTTCTGTTTTTGACCATGAGCTGTATTAATCCTAATAAACACCCTGCCGATGCTGAGCTGCATTTGGAGTCTAAGCCCGTTCCTTTCACAGCCCCGCTTTCTCTGTTAATCTGCATATCATATCATGACACGAATTGCTGAATGTCTGGACATATGAACTTTGAACATGAACATATGAATATGAACACAATTTCCAACATCTCACTGTATAACTTCATGATTCACCTTATGTAAATATTCTATTGTTTTTGTCTGTAACTGTGTATTTTTAATTGCACTTAAATTATTTGATATTGTAACTTCCATTGGAATTTTTCCCTCTGGAGTTTCTTCCAATTGGTTGGTTACTTAGTTAGTAGCACATACAATCTCTTTGCTTTCCCTAGTAGAGCTGTAAGAAGATCCGGGATCCGGCTCAATTAACCGGCCCTCTAATATCACTCACGAACCACGGATCTAGACGTCTATTTAACCGGCTCAGTTGAGTCCTACAGTTGGCAGAGAAATGACACATATGCGACTTGAGCACAACTAGTGGATCCAAGCAGTAGCGCAAGCAAAGGCACTCAGCCACTCACTCGCTCAGTTGGCACTCGGCAGAAAAACGAAACTTAACTTCTCTGAGTCTCTGACTCAACTGCAAGGATCCAACCGACTTAACTTAACCGAGATCCGTCACAAGGATCCAACCGACCCAACCGAGATCTGTCACTCGTGGTGGATCCTGAGTTTCATTTCACTCGCGGCTCGCTGTTTTCGGTTAGCTCATGGCTTCACTCGCGGCTCGCTGCTCTCGGTTGGCTCATGGCTTCGCTCGCGGCTCGCTGCTCTCGGTTAGCTTGAGTATGAATCCCTGCTTGCTCGCGGTCCTGCACAAACTGTAGCAGAGGGAATACCCTGCATACCCCAATGGCGGTCTCGCACACAGACACGAGTTCGCCATGTTGTTGACTTTTATGACTGTCGTATCAGCTTGTTGCCTATGTTGTGTCATGAATACTGTGATACACCGCATATCAATTTTCACCATAAGAGAATAAAATAATAATAATAAAAATAAAATAAAATATTCTTTCGAAGTGGTTACTGGTTACCCTGGGAGCGTCACTATTTAGAACATCAGTGTTTTTTTGCAGATGTAATACGACTGACGACCTGTCCTTTTGCTTAAGCTATTCATTTATTGACAAACAATGAAAACGTATTCCAGCGTGAAGGAAAAACAATACACATTTCATTTTCAAGTAATGCGTTCTGCATTCTGAACTGCAGACTGTATTCTGCATTTGGGCCTGTTATAATGTCGAATTCCTCACAAACATTAAATCCTGTAATACAGTGGTTCCTCGTTAATCGCGGGAGTTCCGTTCTAAAAATAATAAGCCGCAATAGGCGAAATCCGCGAAGTAGGATTACTTCTTTATTTTTAGCTTTATTTTTTTACAATTATTATATAGATGATTTGAGGCTGTAACTCCCCCCGCCCATAAATACAGCTTCAGAGTCACACAGCTAGCGAACGAAAATTTATGTAAATTTTACATGCTGAACGTATTCTGTACAGGAGACATGACACAGAGGATATTGATTGACAATGTTATACAGTCCCGTAGCCAATTAAGGGGCATAGCATAATGCGCTGTCCTGTTATAGCAAGGGACCACTGTATAATGTAAAATAATAAGATGTAATTTAATGTAATATAATAATGTTTTATTTCTAGATTTCTTTTTTCTTGGAGGTGGGGGTTTCTGCATGTTGTGATGACTGTAATATTATTAATAATAATGATGATGATAATAATAACAACAACAATAATAAGAGCCCTTTTGTAGAACTAGTAGCCAGGGCAGCTACAGGCTGGATATTCTATTGGTCAAGTGACTTGCACAACCCGGCTCATATTACCGAGTGACTCAGAATGATCCGAATCCCTCAAATGATCCGAGTCAAACATAGCTATGCCCTAGTCAAGGGTGGGAAAGTTTTTGGTTTATGTGCTGCTTTGTTCTGCGATCTCTATTATTCATGATTTTAGGAAAAAGTACTTTTCAAACTATTATCGCGTTTAACATAATAAAATTGGACCGACTCGTACACCAACTAACTTCAGATAATATACTCATAGAACAAACCTAGATAATATACTCTTTATAAAAAATTTTTGTTTTTGTCGTTCGTCTGTTTTTTCCTGTATTTTATGTTGATACAACAGTTGTCTCTCTTTCTTTTAATGTCCCAAATCACATTTCTGTAAATTTTCAATTACATTTCATTGAGAGGAAACAATCCATTTTTCCTTTTTTAACGGGTGATGCAACTGTCATGAAGAACTCAACTACCCATAAATCCGTAATTTCTCATCAATATTTCTTATATAGTCTCAGCAAGCATTCCCTGGTACTCGTATCATCAGCCATGAATCACCAGCAATAAAACTTTTATGACATTCCCCTAGGATGTTCCTGCAGCCTGCCTGTGGGGGGTGGTATCCCTGGTTTTACTCAGCAGGGGGGCTGGCTACCCTGGCTACCAACAGACTCATGTGAGAGTCATATCACTGTCCCCAAAGTCCAGTTATATTAATCTGTTTAAAATAATCTAAATCTCTCGGAAATTCATAATATGTTTATATTGTAATGTGGAAAAAAAGAAGCCACTAGATGGCAGCATAGACTTTTTTGTTAAGCCAGTCTGGAGCTAGGTTTTGGGCATGTCCTGGGCATGTCTGAGAGGGGAAAGTCCCAGCGAATTGAAAAAAAGTCTAAAAGGAGGGAGGGAGAAGGATACATTTGACCAAACCTGTCACTCTTTTCAAGACCTGTGAAGCTTTTTGTGGATTTTTGCCTGTGTTGGAGCATTTTCCTGTCCCAGAACATCACACAAAGCAACCGCATCTCTGTAACTATCTCATTTTTTTAAATTATCAATCTTGGTCAGTGCTTTATTTCATTAAATCTGTTCAAGTTTTTAAGATTTTGTCTGTCATCCCTTGCTGTCCGATTTGCCGTAACTAATTGGGGTCATAACAAATAGGGGCCATAACAAATTGGGGGCTCAAGTCCGGGATAGACCATTGTGTGAGTCATTTATTGAAAATCTGAAATTTCAAATTGTTTTTTTTAATTTTTTTTTATTTTCCTATATATATATTGACAGATCAACAGCAATGGATGATTTTTTGGCATCAAATGCTAGAGATTGAAAGAGAAGAAAAACAAAGAGAATTTGAGAGAGCAGAAAGAGAGAAAGCAAGGCAGTTTGAGTTAGAAAAATTAGCAAGAGAAGAGGAATAAGAAAGGGAGGAAAAAGAAAAACAAAGGCAGTTTTAGTTGTAAAATTAGCAAGAGAGAGAGAAAGAGGAAAGAGAGAGACAGACAGACAGATTTTGATTTACAGACATTAGACAGAGAAGAAAGGCTCCAAACGGAGCAACTAAAAATCAAAATGGAAGCTGAATACAAATGTCATGCTAGCCAGGAGGTAAAGCTGGTGCCTCCATTCTCGGAGAAGGATGTTGATAAGTATTTCCAGTGCTTCTAGGAGGTAGCTAAGAGTTGTCAGTGTCCGAAGGAACACTGGCCTCTGATGTTGCAAACTGTCCTCAAGGGTAAAGCTCAACAAGCCTATTCGGCTTTGTCTGCAGAGGATTCCTCGGATTATGAGGTGTCAAAGAGGTTATTTTGACAGCTTATGAGTTGGTTCCAGAGCCTTACTGACAGAAATTCAGAGGTCTCAATAAATCTGAAAATCAGACATATTTGGAATTTGTTAACGAGAAGAAGGTTTGCTTTGAGCGCTGGTGTACTTCTATGGAGGTAAGGATGATTTCAACTCACTAAAAGAGATGGTGTTAGTTGAAGAATTCAAGAACTGTGTTAAGGATGATATTAAGACCCACCTTAATGAGAAGCAAGCACTGAATTTGCAATCAGCTGCCAAATTTGCAGACGAATATGTTCTCATACATAATTTCAGTCTAGCAGTAACAATAGATGGTTCCAATTTCAGAAGAAAGGTAACGATGATACCCAAGATTCCTCACCCAAAGACAAAGACAAATCTGGTGATGGTGCTCAGAAATCCAGTCACAGGTCTGATCAAAGTGTGAAAGCTGACAGTGACAAAAGTGGTCTAGTTTGCAATTATTGCAAGAAATCTGGTCATGTTACAACTAACTGTTGGTTCCTTAAAGCTAAGAAAGAGAAAGACAAGGATACCAAGCCCAATGCCTTTGTGAAGACAAGGTTAGAAACCCCTGTAGTAGATGACCAATCTGCTAAATTGCTTGCTCCTTGTTGGGCTAAGAAGCCTGATACTGCTGACTTTGTGAGGGAGGAATTTCTTCCATTTCTGTCAGAGGGACTTGTGACTCTGAATGAGCATACTACTCCTGTCCCCATATATATCCTAAGGGATACTGGAGCTTCTCAGTCACTTTTGTTGATGGACTCCTTGGAGTTACGTGATAAGACCGCTTCTGGGGATTTCATACTTGTACAAGGTATTGAAGGGAGGACTGTATCTGTACTCCTGCGCTCTGTATTCTTGAAGTCAGATTTAGTTACAGGACAGGTAAAGGTGGGACTTATGTCAAGTCTACCTATCAAGGGTGTTTCTCTGTTGCTAGGCAATGACTTGGCTGGGGGCAATGTAGTTCCCCCCGTTCATCTTACTTCAGTCAAGCACTGAAGGTGGCGATGAAGACCCATCTCTGTATCCTTCCTGTGTAGTGATGGTCTACAAGAATGAGATCTTAACAATGGCTCATAGTTTACCTTTAGGAGGTCATCTTGGTGTTAACAAGACTGTTGATAAGATCATGAAACACTTCTTCTGGCCTGGACTTCGGAAAGGTGTTTCCAACTTTTGCAAAACCTGTCACACTTGTCAGGTAGTTGGGAAAACACCAGTTAGACCCACCGGTATCTCCATTGCAGCCTATCCCAGCATTTGGGGAGCCCTTCTCTAAGGTCATTGTTGATTGTGTTAGTCCATTACCCAAGACTAGATCTGGAAATTAGTACTTGTTGACAATCATGTGTGCATCTACCAGATTCCCTGAAGCCATCCCTCTACGTAACATCAAGGCAACTGCAATCTTAAAGGCTTTGATAAAGTTCTTTGTGTTGTTTGGCCTTCCCAGGGAATTTCAGTCAGCCCAACGTAGCAATTTCACTTCCGGATTGTTTCAGCAGGTTGTGGTTGAACTCAATGCAAAGCAGATTCTTTCTAGTGCCTATCATCCAGACAGTCAGGGTGCCTTAGAGTGGTTTTATTCACACTGATGAGGACTTATTGTTATGACCATGAGAAAGACTGGGATGAAGGTGTTCATTTGCTGTTGTTTGCAGCTAGAGAAGCAGTGCAGGAGTCTGCTGGATTCAGTCCGTATGAGCTAGTGTTTGGCCATGAAGTGAGAGGACCTTTGCTATTGTTGAGAGAACAATAGCAAGAGAAAGAGCTGCATATCAGTCTGTTAGACTATGTTAGCAAGTTCAAGTAAAGACTGCATGCAGCTTGTGACCTAGCCAAAGAAAATTTGAAATCAAGTCAGGGAAAAATGAAAAGTTGGTATGATCATAAGAATAGAAGCCGTGAGTTTAAACAGGCTAGATTCCATGGCCCTTATGAAATTCTAACAAAACAGAATGATCTCAATTACATTGTGAAGACTCCAGATAGGAGAAAGCCAAAACAGTTGTGTCACATTAACATGCTGAAGCCTTATCATGATAGGAATGCTAGGGTTGCAGCTGTCACTTCAGATCCTTCTATGGCCGAGACTTGTGAAGATGTGGGGGAGTTTCAAGATGATGAGCCTAAAATTAAAGCTGAAGTTCTTTCATGTAAATTGTCTAATTCTGAAGTGTTGTAAAATCTTGATGTAAAACTCCAGCACTTAGGACCCTCGCAGAAAGATCAGTTTGAGAGGTTGATCATGAAATATAAAGATCTATTTCCTGATATTCCAAAGAGAGTTTCTATAGCTTCTCATGATGTAGATATTGATGATGCCAAACCAATAAAACAGCATCCGTATCGGATGAACCCTTTAAAGAGAAAGATTGCTGAGAAAGAGGTTGAGTATATGTTAGAACATGATATTGTCAGACCCTCTAATTCAGATTGGAGTTCACCCTGCGTGCTAGTTCCAAAACCTGATGGAAGTACTAGATTCTATATAGATTATCGCAAAGTCAATGCTGTAACTAGAATTGATGTGCTTCCAATAACTAGGATTGATGATTGTATCGATAGAGTAGGGCAAGCAAAGTTTCTGACCAAGATTGATCTATTGAAGGGTTATTGATGTGTGCCTTTAATTGAGATGGCCAAGAGCATCTCTGCTTTTGCCATACCAGCTGGGTTGTACCAGTATGAAGTCCTACCCTTTGGAATGAAAAATGCCCTGGCCACGTTCCAAAGGATGATACAGTTTACAATCACCAGATTGCCACACACGGGTGCATACATCGACGACCTGATTGCATGGAGTGACTCCTGGGAAGAACATCTGAAAGATGTAGACAAGTTGTTCCAGCGCTTGACCCAGGATAACCTGACTGAACAACCTGAACAAAAGTGACTTTGGTTGTGCTACTGTCATGTATCTTGGCTACGTCATAGGCCAGGGTAAGGTGGCACCCATAAATGCTAAAGTCCAAGCTATCATGCACTTTCCAGTTCCTGACAACAAAAAAGCTTTGCGCCGCTTCCTTGGAATGATCGGGTACTACCGCAAGTTCTGCAAGAACCTTACTGAGATTGCTCTCATTCTCACCAACCAACTGAAGAAAGGCGTAAAATTCACTTGGGATGAAGCATGCCAAAGAGCCTTCGATCGCCTGAAGTCTCTGCTGTGTCACTTCCCCGTGCTCAAATCTCCTGACTTCAACAAACCGTTCTCCATCACAGTTGATGCCAGCAACCAAGCTTGTGGATCTGTGCTCCTACAGAGAAGTGACTCTGATGACATTGAGCATCCCATGGTATACTTCTCCAGGAAGTTCAATCGCCACCAAAAGAACTTCAGAGACCTTCAGGAGTCAATCTCATACGAGGAAGCTATGGTGGCAGCGCAAGATAGGAAGAACTGGCATTCTTTTGTGTTGGCGCTATGTGGGTAGGCCCACGACAGCAACAGTAAAAGAACTATTCCACAATAGAGAAGGAGCTGTTGGCTCTGGTTCTATCCTTACAACACTTTGAGGTTTATGTTTGTACAGGGCAAAAGCCAATGATTGTGTACACTGACCACAATCGGTTAATGTTTTTGAGTAAGATGAAAAACAAGAATCTGAGATTGTTGAATTGGAGTTTGATTTTACAGGAGTTTGAGTTGGAAATTTAGAATGTAGAGGGTACTGACAATGTAATTGCTGATTGCTTATCCTTTGCTTGAATATGTGTATATACATATATATATATTTATATATATATATATATCAAGTGTTTATTAGCATCTTGTATTATGTGTTTATATACTCAAGTGTCTACTTAACTATTTTTCTATTGAAAAGAAAAATTTTGCCTCTACGAGTCAAAATTTTTCCCTTTTGGAATGGAGGTGAAATGTGGGAAACAGCCACTAGATAGGAGTATTGACTTTTTTTTTTTGTTAAGCCCAGTCTGGAGCTAGGTTTGGGCATGTCCTGGGCATGTCTGAGAGGGGAAAGTCCCAAAGAATGAAAAAAGTCTGAAAGGTGGGAGGGGGCTGCAAAAGAGTATATAAGAAGAAAAATTGAGAGAGCAAAGTGGTAGGAGAAATTGGCAAGAACGAGGTCACATTTGACCAGACCTGTAACTCTTTTCAAGACCTGTGAAGTTTTTTGTGGATTTTTGCCTGTGTTGGAGCATTTTCCTGTCCCAGGACATCACCAAGCAACCCCATCTCAAGGGACTGTAAATATTTTTTTTCTTGTATTTATCAATCTTGGTCAGTAGAGTTAATAGTAGAATAGGTAAAAGTGTTTGTTTGAATTAAATCTGTTTAAGTTTTGAAATTTTGTCTGTCATCCCTTGCTGTCTTGTATGTCATAGCAAATTGGGGCCATAACAATATATATATTTAAAAATTCTAAAAATTAAAAAGTGGTTGTATTTGGATGCAATGTATGCCTGTAGTGTTATATAAGTGAAATTAAATTAGTTTTACGGTTTGTTATCTGAGAAATATGAAACGGCACAGCGTCAGCTTGGAGAGGCCACCTAGACATTCCTGAACTAAAACCTCTCTAATTTTGCTCTGATTGTTTTAGCACAGATAATGGTGAGATGCTGTGCTGTAATTTTTTTAGGGTTTCAGACTGCAAATGAATAATTTTACGACAAATGAAAGTAAAACTTTGTTGCAAAAAGAAGATGTTTCATTGATGAGGTGTTCCATCTTCATTTACTCTGACTCAGTGAAATATACACTGATTTTTGCACCATGACAAAAATCGCCAAGGTGTTCCCTTTATTATGATACCAAGATTATTCAAATCAACTAATTTGTTGCAGAGATATAGTCATTTCATTTTGGGCATGTCATTTTCAAGCCAGAGGCTCAGGGCTAATGGGGTCTTTCTTTTTATACATTTCGGTTAAAATCTGGGCACACATCTGGACCTCTGCCTCACTAAGTTTTTCAACTGTGTCTTTTGGCGCCACATCCTGTTTCACACCATTCTCATCAGGTGTCGAGTCATTCGTAAATATGCTATTCCTAATTTTCCTTTTGGTGTTGCCAACAGGAATGATCTACATAGCCTGGCTTAAATCCATCAGCACCGGTCTCTTTTACACATTATCACTTGTTGAGGCGAGCAAGGGCCTGTTGTTCATGGCACACATCATACATGATTTGGATAAAGAAGGAACTTTTGTACATGGTATGTAACTCTCGTTCAAAGTGCTTTTTGCCAATTTTATGATGACTGTTTACTTTTGCACGCATGACACAATGCTTCTCTTTGAAATCCTTGTACTGAAATCTACACAAGGATTTATATCCAAGGCATCACTTAGTATAGTTAGTACAGTTGTTCTCAAACTCAGTCCTGGCGCCCCACTGTGTACGCTGGTTTTTGTTCCAACCATAATTGCAGTCTTAGGAATTTAACAAGCTGTTGATTTGTCTTGATTAAGTGCAGTTATCTTTAGAGCAGCTATTTATCCTCTAAGGCCACATCTGAAAAACCTATAAATGCCATGAAGTATCCTTCAAAATTCATATCCACTTTGAGATATAGTAGAAACTTGTATAAATAACTGCAGAGATAAACAATTTTTCTGGACATTTAATCAACATACGATCAAAGGGTTCCTCATTGGTGAAACTTTTGACACATTTCATTTACTTCCATATCAAGCGGCAACAAATTGTGTTCCTTCGGCTATAACATCACCCAAAGATGAACTGAGGTTGTCAAAGGCATTCAGAGTGTAGCCTGCTTTCAATAAATTCAGAACTGTCCCTTTCCCAATGCCATGCATATTTGCCACCGTATCGCATCCGGAGAGACCATGTGCTGCTGGATGTTGGAAAATGTCTTTGCTTTTGATAACCAAAGTTTGTATGTCCACAGAGGTCCTTTCACAACCCGTACCCTCCATTACTGCATTGCAGCTGAGTTTCAGGTCATGGTAGAAGTGCTTGAGCAGAGCAGACACATCTGTGTCATCACTCATAACTTTGATGTGACTTGTTCAGTCTTTAGTCAGCTCAGCACTTGGTGGACTATAGTGACATCGGCCTCCTCATGGGTAGTCCTGTAGTCATTTCGGTGTCTGCAATGCCCACAGAAGACTTCATCAAGTACAGGATCACTACCTGTTACAATAAGTTTATGCTTCTTTCATTGAGAGATCATTTCATTATCTCTCTGTCCCATTTCAATCAGCTGCTGACATACACTGCCTGGCCAAAAAAAAAAGTTGCATACTCAAATATTTAGTTGGAACCCCTGTAGCTTTGATTACAGCGCATATTTGTCTCGTCATTGTTTTGACAACTATATGCAATGCCAGAACATTTATTTTCAATCAGAAATGCCTTAATTTTTGGCCGAGATCTTGTCTTCTCGACATAATGGTTGAACCACTCGGTGGTCTTTCTTGAGCACATCCCAATAACTTTTATTGTGTTTAAGGTCAGGACTTTGTGGTGGCAAATTTGTTTGTGAAAATGATTCCTCACACTTGTTTTTGTCATTCATGGTTTTCTTTGCTAAATACAGGCCAGTAACTTGCCCGTTCTGAAATACTGTAACACCTTTTCCACCATCAAGGGATCTGTCTTCCGGCATGATTTTTTAAGAAATGAGTAGCGACGCACTTCATGGGTCAGGGTTAAAATGATAATTGCCAGCTGAAACATATTAATAACCGCAATAATGATCCAATTATAGAATTTGTCCATTAATTTCCAAACGGTGACTTTTTTTGGCCGGGCAGTGTATTATGTCGATGAGTTGAATTTTATTTTCAGTAACAGTCAAAGCTCCTTTTCCAGTGGCAAAGGACTCGTCAAGTTGAAACGATGTTGCCTACTAGCATGTTTACCAGCTCTTGCCCAGCATGTAACACTCTTTACATTACGGTCACAGTATCTATCAAAATACATCTGAATGCTCCACCTTTTTCATGACTTAATCACAAAAGTTATTCACGTAATCATTGATGGTCCCTTGGCATGGCCAGTGCACTGTCCACAAGATTGCACATCCATCAATGATAACGGCATCTACCTTCTCAGTTAAACAGGCGGAAACTCGTTTGAAGTTTTTTCTCCAGTTCTGATTTAGATGTGGCAATACGCATTTCCCCACTATCCTTGAACATTGATGTCGGTAGGGGCGGCGAGCTCGTGTTTCAAAACGTTCTCTAGGTCGATGTCATGTGACTGCTGCAGTCCTAGCACTCAGGAGTAAACATAATTGACATCATTTGGGTGATTTTTTCAATAGGGGCACAAACAGTCAAAATTCATGTCCGGGCCTGTAAATTTTTAGTAGACTAGTAGGCTACTTGGAAAAATAATATTCACCAAGTTATAAAGCAGGTTAAGCCCCAAAAAGCTCCAAAATATGAGATCTGAATTTCATCCATTTTTTTTTTTTTTTTTGTACTGCAGCATTGAACGTCGGTTTTGCTTTGATTCAGCGATGTCCCTGTTATGATTCTGTCATGTTGGGATTTTGATCTCTGCCTTGTCTGACCATGCCTTGTATTTTGTATTGGGGTTTAGATGTCTGGTTCAGTTCATGTTTTGTCTTAGTTTAGTATTTGCCATGTCTTGTGTTCTTGCCATTATCCACCTTGCTGTTTTTATTCCGGTCCATGTTTTTGCTTTTGCCATGCTTTGCACTTTGTCTCCCCCTGTCTGGTTTTTTGTCATGTGATCGCTCATTGCCCCAGTATTGTGTGCCACACTTTCGGGTGATTTCAGGGTTTCTGGGATTTCAACCATTCCTTCCTATCTCGTTTACTTCCTTCACCTTGCTTTTCTATATTATAAACCAGAACTAACAGTTTGTTGTTTTGCGAAAGTTACTAACCTAGACTAACATTGTACATAATACTAACTTACTAACGAGCACTTGGGATTGTATAGCGGCACCTGACTAATTGATTAACAAGCTCTCAGCATTTGCCCTGTTCTTGTCTCCGCCTCCTGCCTTCACTTAATCTTCTTTGCTGCATTTCAGCCGATCCTCCGCACCTGCTCTCTCTGTCCTCTCTCTCATTATCTAAGCACATGTGAAATCCTTACCCGGAGCTGTGTGTTTTGTCAATTGGCTGTCTTGTGATCCCTGTCCGCGTTTTGGCTTTTGCCCATTTCATGTGATTAGGTTCTGTTATGGCCCCAATTTGTTATTACATTTATAACACAACAGCAACAGCAACAGCAAGGGATGACAGACACAGTTTTAAAAACTTAAACACATTTAATTTTTAAAGACAATAACAACTAACTAACCTAAAGACCAAGATTGAATACATAAAAAAAAAACAGAAATATTTACAGTCCCGTTTGTTGGGGTGGCTTGGTGATGTCCTGGATGATGAAAAATGCCCAAACACAGGCAAAGAAATCCACAAAAGAAACGTCACAGGTCTTGATCAGAAATGACAGGTCTGCTCACATGTATCCGTCTTCTTGCAATTTCTCCTACTACTTTACTGTCTCAGTTCTTTTCTTTATATACTCTTTTGCAGACCCCACCCACATTTAGACCTCTTTTTTTTAATTTTCTGAGACTTGCCCCAGACATGTCCAGGACATGTCTAAACATGACTCCAGTCTGAGCTTAACAAAAAAAAGGTAAATACTGCCATCTAGTGGCACATATTCACATTACACCTCCATTCCAAAAGGGAAAAATTTTGACTCATAAAGGCAAAATTTTTCTTTTCAATACAAAATGGTTAAGTGAACACTTGTCTATGTATACATATCATACAATATTCAAACACATGATATATATATACACATTCAAACACGGGATAAGCAATCAGCAATTACATTGTCTGTACCCTTCACATGCTTAATTTCCAAGTCAAACTCCTGTAAAATCAAACTCCAATTCAACAATCTCCGATTCTTGTTTTTCATCTTACTCAAAAACATTAACGGATTGTGGTCGGTGTACACAATCATTGGCTTTTGTCCTGTACAAACATAAACCTCAAAGTGTTGTAAAGAAAGGACCAGAGCCAACAGTTCCTTCTCTATTGTGGAATAGTTCCTTTGGTGGCGATTGAACTTCCTGGAGAAGTATGCCACGGGATGCTCAATGTCATCAGAGTCACTTCTCTGTAGGAGCACAGATCCACAAGCTTGGTCGCTAGCATCGACCGCGATGGAGAACGGTTTGTTGAAGTCAGGAGATTTGAGCACGGGGAAGTGACACAGCAGAGACTTCAGGTGATCGAAGGCTCTCTGGCATGCATCATCCCAGGTGAACTTTACGCCTTTCTTCAGTTGGTTAGTTAGACTGAGAGCAATCTCAGCAAAGTTCTTGCAGAACTTGCGGTAGTACCCGATCATTCCAAGGAAGCGGCGCAAAGCTTTTTTGTTGTCAGGAACTGGAAAGTCCATGATGGCTTGGACTTTACCATTTATGGGTGCCACCTTACCCTGGCCTATGACGTAGCCAAGATAGGTGACAGTAGCACAACCAAAGTCACTCTTGCTCAGGTTAACAGTCAGGTTAGCCTGGGTCAGGCGCTGGAACAACGTCTCTACATCTTTTAGATGTTCTTCCCAGGAGTCACTCCATGTGATCAGGTCATCGATGTACGCACCCGTGTGTGGCAATCCGGCGATTGTAGACTGTATCATCCTTTTGAACGTGGCTGGGGCATTTTTCATGCCAAAGGGTAGGACTTCATACTGGTACAATCCAGATGGTGTGGCAAAAGCAGAGATGCTCTTGGCCCTCTCAGTTAAAGGCACACACCAATAACCCTTCAATAAATCAATCTTGGTCAGAAACTTTGCTTGCCCTACACTATCAATACAATCATCAATCCTAGGTATTGGAAACACATCAGTTCTAGTTACAGCATTGACTTTGCGATAATCTGTACAGAATCTAGTACTTCCATCAGGTTTTGGAACTAGCACACAGGGTGAACTCCAATCTGAGTTGGAGGGTCTGATAATATCATGTTTTAACATGTACTCAACCTCTTTTTCAGCAATCTTTCTCTTTTCAGGATTCATCCGGTATGGATGCTGTTTTATTGGTTTGGCATCACCAACATCTACATCATGAGAGGCTATAGTAACTCTCTTTAGAACATCAGGAAACAAATCCTCATATTTCTTGATCAACCTTTCAAACTGATCTCTCTGTGAGGGTTCTAAGTGCTGGAGTTTTACATCAAGATTTTGCAACACTTCAGAATTTGACAATTTACATGAAAGAACTTCAGCTTTAATTGTTGGTTCATCATCTTGAAACTCCCCCTCATCTTCACACGTTTCGACCATTGGAGAATCTGAAGTGACAGCTGCAACCCTAGCATTTCTGTCATGATAAGGCTTCAGCATGTTAATATGACACAATTGTTTTGGTTTTCTCCTATCTGGAGTCTTCACAATGTAATTGAGATCATTAAGTTTTGTCAGAATTTCATAAGGACCATGAAATCTAGCCTGCAATGGATTGGACTGCAAGGGAAACAACACAAGGACCTTTTCTCCTGGTTTAAACTCACGGCTTCGAGCCTTATGATCATACCAAGTTTTCATTTTTCCCTGACTTGATTTCAAGTTCTCTTTGGCTAGGTCACAAGCTGCACGCAATCTTTCCTTGAACTTGCTAACATAGTCTAACAGACTGATATGCGGCTCTTTCTCTTGCCATTGTTCACTCAATAATAGCAAAGGTCCTCTCACTTCATGACCAAACACTAGCTCAAATGGACTGAATCCAGTAGACTCCTGCACTGCTTCTCTAGCTGCAAACAACAGCAAATGAACCCCTTCATCCCAGTCTTTCTCATGGTCATAACAATAAGTCCTCATCATTGTCTTGAGAGTGGAATGAAACCGCTCTAAGGCACCCTGACTTTCTGGATGATAGGCACTAGAAAGAATCTGCTTTGCACCTAGTTCATACACAACCTGCTGAAACAATCCTGAAGTGAAATTGCTACCCTGGTCTGACTGAATTTCCCTGGGAAGGCCAAACAACGTGAAGAACTTTATCAAAGCCTTCGAGATTGCAGTTGCCTTGATGTTACGTAGAGGTATGGCTTCGGGGAATCTGGTAGATGCACACATGATTGTCAACAAGTACTGATTTCCAGATCTAGTCTTGGGTAATGGACCAACGCAATCAACAATGACCCTAGAGAATGGCTCCCCAAATGCTGGGATAGGCTGCAATGGAGCTACAGGTGGGTCTAACTGGTGTTTTCCAACTACCTGACAAGTGTGACAGGTTTTGCAAAAGTTGGAAACGTCTTTCCGAAGCCCAGGCCAAAAGAAGTGTTTCATGATCTTATCAACAGTCTTGTTAACACCAAGATGACCTCCTAAAGGTAGACTATGAGCCATAGTTAAGATCTCATTCCTGTAGACCTTCGGAACAACAATTTGCCTGACCACTGCCCAATCTGCATTGGCAGGGATATCAGGAGGGCGCCACTTCCGCATCAACACACCATCCTTGAGATAATACCCAACTGGAACTGCGTCTATTTCTTTATCAGGAAGGGCTCTCCTCTTTAGTACACAAATTTCAGGATCATTAGTTTGCTCCTCAATCAACCGCTTTCTGGACAGAGACAAGTCTCCAGACACATCAGAATCACCAGACCCATCCGGCTGGCTGAATAGAGAACTGATAAAAGTATCTGATAAGTCCTCAAACGGAGAAACCATAGTAGGCCAATCAGAGTCATGAGGCGAACCACCTGAGTCCTGACTATTCAATGTACTGGACGGCACCACATCATCTTCTTCTTTAGCCTTCTTGGCCATAGCACGAGTCACTGCGCAAGAAGGATACAGAGATGGGTCCTCATCCCCATCTTCAGTGCTCGGCTGTGAAGTAAGATGTACAGGGGGAACTACTTTGCCCCCAGCCAGGTCATTGCCTAGCAACAGAGAAACACCCTTTATAGGTAGACTTGACATAAGTCCCACCTTTACCTGTCCTGTAACTAAATCTGACTTCAAGAATATAGAGCGCAGGGGTACAGATACAGTCCTCCCTTCAATACCTTGTACAAGTATGAAATCCCCTGAAGCGGTCTCATCACGTAACTCCAAGGAGTCCATCAACAAAAGTGACTGAGAAGCTCCGGTATCCCTTAGGATATATATGGGGACAGGAGTAGTATGCTCATTCAGAGCCACAAATCCCTCTGACACAAATGGAAGAAATTCCTCCCTCACGAAGTCAGCTGTATCAGGCTTTTTAGCCCCACAAGAAGCAAGCAATTTAGCAGATTGGTTATCTACTACAGGGGTTTCTAACCTTGTTTTCACAAAGGCATTTGGTTTGGTATCCTTTTCTTTTTCTTTCTTAGCTTTAAGGAACCAACAGTTAGTTGTAACATGACCAGATTTCTTGCAATAACTGCAAACTAGACCACTTTTGTCACTGTCAGCTTTCACACTTTGATCAGACCTGTTACTGGATTTCTGAGCACCATCACCAGATTTGTCTTTGTCTTTGGGTGAGGAATCTTGGGTATCACCGTTCCCTTTTTCTGAAATTGGGACCATCTATTATTACTGCTAGACTGAAATTTGGACTTATGTGTGAGAACATATTCATCTGCAAATTTGGCAGCTGATTGCAAATTCAGTGCTTGCTTCTCATTAAGGTAGGTCTTAACATCATCTTTAACACAGTTCTTGAATTCTTCAACTAACACCATCTCTTTTAGTGAGTTGAAATCATCCTTGACCTCCATAGAAGTACACCAGCGCTCAAAGCAAACCTGCTTTTCATTAGCAAATTCAACATAAGTCTGATTTTCAGATTTCTTCAGACCTCTGAATTTCTGTCGGTAAGCCTCTGGAACCAACTCATAAGCTCTCAAAATAACCTTTTTGACAACCTCATAATCAGAGGAATCATCTGCAGACAAAGCTGAATAGGCTTGTTGAGCTTTACCCTTGAGGACAGTTTGCAACATCAGAGGCCAGTGTTCCTTTGGCCACTGGCAACTCTTTGCTACCTTTTCAAAACACTGGAAATAGTTGTCAACATCCTTTTCCGAAAATGGAGGCACCAGTTTTACCTCCTGACTGGCACAAAATTTATTTTTAGTTTCAATTTTAATTTTTAGTTGCTCCATTTGGAGTCTTTTTTCTCTATCGAATTTCTCTAATTCAAAATCTCTCTGTCTCTGTCTCTCTCTTTCTGCTCTTTCCTCTTTCTCTCTCTCAAATTCTCTTTGTGTTTCTTTTTCTTCCCTCTCAATTTTCTCTTCTCTTGCTAATTTTTCTTACTCAAACTGCCTTTGTTTTTCTTTTTCTTCCCTTTCTTTCTCTCTTTCTTCCCTCTCAAATTCTCTTTGTTTTTCTTTTTCTTCCCTTTCAATCTCTATCATTTTTAATTTAAGTTCCATTTCTATATTTGGATTTTCCACTGGAAACTGTTCCAGATCTCCTGGTGCAAACACATTTTCATCAATGTAATATTCAACTATCTCTCTAGCCAGTCTTGCTTTTCGCATGGCTGGTTTTACCTCTGTCAGCTCCAACTGTCTGCAAATTTCTAGCAGTTCTGTCTTTTTAAAAGACTTCAAAACCCCTACGGTTGGTGATGCCAAGAAATCATCCATTGCTGTTGTCAATATATATCTAGGAAAATTCACAAAAACACTTTCACAATTTGGAATGTTAGATTTTCAATAAATTACTCACACAATGGTCTATCCCGGACGAGCCCCCAATTTGTTATGGCCCCAATTTGTTATTACATTTATAACACAACAGCAACAGCAACAGCAAGGGATGACAGACACAGTTTTAAAAACTTAAACACATTTAATTTTTAAAGACAATAACAACTAACTAACCTAAAGACCAAGATTGAATACATAAAAAAAAACCAGAAATATTTACAGTCCCGTTTGTTGGGGTGGCTTGGTGATGTCCTGGATGATGAAAAATGCCCAAACACAGGCAAAGAAATCCACAAAAGAAACGTCACAGGTCTTGATCAGAAATGACAGGTCTGCTCACATGTATCCTTCTTCTTGCAATTTCTCCTACTACTTTACTGTCTCAATTCTTTTCTTTATATACTCTTTTGCAGACCCCACCCACATTTAGACCTCTTTTTTTTAATTTTCTGAGACTTGCCCCAGACATGTCCAGGACATGTCTAAACATGACTCCAGTCTGAGCTTAACAAAAAAAAGGTAAATACTGCCATCTAGTGGCCTATATTCACATTACAGTTCTCCCTCATGTTTGCTCCTTTGTAATTAGTCTGATTTCCTGCACCTGTTTTCTGTTTAGCATGTGACCTCCCATATGTGTATATTTGCAGTCTTCTCACAGCAGTTCCCAGTCAGAATGTTTCTCTTAGTTTGCCTGTGCCACACTTTTCTTCACCTCGTACTCTTTGTGATTCTATTCTGACTGGACCGTCCCTGATTACGATTTATGGCTCTGTTTTGGATTTCTGTCTGCATCTGTTTTTTGAACCTTTTTCTGTCTGACCACGAGTACTGTTATTCCTGCCCTGGTTATCGACTCGGATTCTGCCCAACTGGATTGTGATTTTTGGATTGTAGACTTTATACATTTGCCTTCTGCCCTGCGAGGGTTTTCCCCCTCGTTTAATAAATTTCCATCTACTGCACTACTTGGTTCTCACGTCTGGCTCCTGAGCGTATCATCACAGTCCCAAATCAGGGTGGATTCATTGCTGGGCTCATATTTAAGTATATTTCCCTAAACCACAACCCGAGGAACAGTTGTCTTAACCAGTATTGTCAAGTTTATTAATATAAAAAACCAAATATCATTATCCTCCCAAGAGTCTGAAAAAAATCAATTTTTGTTGGTGTCCTGGAAAATCCACTCCACTCCATTACCAACTAATGTAGTGGCTCCCCCTGGCTGGAGACGGGGAAACCAGCAGATTTGGTTCTTGCTGAAAAACATTTCTGTAACCCCCTTTCCTGTGACAGTAAGCACATGGTGAAGTGGTCAGCATTTTCTCTCTTCATGTATAACTGTGAAGTCGGGTAAGTATTCTTTTTCATTTCCACTCCGTTACTTGTAGCCATTTCCATGGAAACCAAGGAGTAACTTTTTTAAGTGACTTTTTAAAGAAGTAAAGGAGGACCTTGGAGACATCAATGGGAATCATCAGGTTCTGCCTCACTGCATGGTGGCTCTGACCCATTTACTTGAAAAACACTCCACTCTGTTACTTCCACTCCATTACCATTTATAGTAACGGAGAGGAGTTAATTGGCAACAGTGGGGAAAAAATTGGTTCTCTTTACATTTGGACAAGGACAAAACCTGCAGTTCATTCCTCACTATACTTCTGGGTCTGTCCAAGCAAAAGGGTAGGTTTTCAAACCCCCAACTTCCACCCTCATTTTTTTCCGAATGGGTGGGTCAGATGCATAATTTAAATCCAATCCCTGAGAGATAACAAATCACTTTTCAGTGGTTTATGTGAGGGGCATAAAGTTCTCATTTATTATGTCTATTTAGGCGCAATTTTTCAGTTTAACTTTGTGACATTCTTGAGTACGTCAAAAGAGAAGCCTTGTTAGCGCCTTAAGGGAATTCCTTTTATTTCTAAAAATATATAATTATTTTTTTTATATATATATAAAAAAGTTTTAATTATATTTGGATTTATTACCATATTACATGTATACTTGGGTACAGTTCAATGACCAGGCAAAGCAAATGTAGAGTTAAAAACCTCCAGATTTTTTTTAAGGATTTCACTCATATTTACTGAAAGGTACTCAGAACCAGAAGAGGTTGACATGTATGCTATTATGCATTTTCAAGTTCCCACAGCAGTAGTTCAGGCAGGCCACGGAGTCACATGCAGCTGGCAAGCCTGTCTTCATTAGTGATAGTACAGATTGAAAGCCACGCCCACATCAGCTGACAGCTCAGCTGATTCGCTTCAGGCACTCAATTGGCAAATCTGAAACAAGGCGCCCTATATAAAGGAGTTTTGCCTGCCTACTATTGCTGCTTTCTCCACCAGTGGTATTCATGCAAATGCATGGAAGGGCAGGTTTTTGGCTCTCCCTGCCTACTGGCTTTTCATACATACATGTGGTCGGGTGGGGAAGCCCCAGAACATAGCCTAAATAATAATAATAATAATAAATTTTATTTGAAGTGCCTTTCAAATTGCTCAAGGGTACTGTAAAAGCATTAAAATAGCATAGGCATAGGGCAATAAGAACAGAGAGAGTACACTAAATATAGAGTACAAGATGGAGACAGCATTAAGGGGTCAAGACTAGATTTAGACTTGAAAAAAGTCTGGATCATTTTGTTAAAAATCTTTCAAAACATTCATTAAAGGTGATTTTAAGACCAAAAAACTATCTTTAAATTGGATTTTTATCATGTGAACGCCTCCAGTGCATCCGTTTCACAACAAAAACACGATTTTCTTGCATCACAAAATTTCATAGTTTGTCAGGCTTGTGGCGGGCATAAAATCCACAATTTTCAAGGTATAGCTCTGAAATTTTCACCATAGCATCAGTTTGTTATGTTTCATACAATGACTTAGCCATTTTTGGGTAGGTAGATACATGGTGTATTAATGGTCCATCTGCCAGGCAGGTTCTGCCACCCATTTCTAAAATTCTATGACTAAATACTTTTTCGAAATATTTTCCCATGAAAATACCCAGAATGAGTATGTCATTGTATAGCTGGTGGTATTAGCTTCAAAACAAAAAAAGAATTACAGAAAAATATGGTATAGTTTCTGAGATATTGTTGCCCCAAGATTTCACATTTTTTGCTAATAATGTATGGTTTTCACAGTAACAAACTTATAAAATTTGATAAGAATCTAATTCCATTCTGAGCTTTTTTCAGTTGACACCATTTTTGTGTGTTTTAAGTGTTTAGAAGTACTTAAATTGAGTAAACCCAGGCTTGACCCCTTAAACAGGACCTATTTTGCTATATTTCCAAGGTTATATTTTGATATTGGACTGCCCTAGAGTACCCCTGATCACTGAAAGTCCAAAATAGGGTCCTTATTTAGCTCATACTGCCATCCTCAAAAAACCCCATTTGTAGTCCATTGTAGTCTCTGCCTGAAACGCCTCATTGGGGCGGCTCTTCCGCCATGGCCCCCAGTCCCTGTGTGCCCACTTTCTCCTGACTGGCCAGCTCTGTGGAAGGCGGATCTAGATGGGACTAGGTAGCAGAACGCAGTTTTCCGGGTCCGCCTCCCCAAAGTGAAATTGAAACGTGTCTGTCATCTGAAAAGGAATCGATGGGCAAATTCTGCAATCAATCAATGTGTACTGAAAAAATAAGAGAATATAACTGCAAGCAGTAATCACGGGTTCCAAGCAAAATGAAGCGAGACACTGTCTGACTTTTTAAATCAATTTTCAGTTCAAGGCTCATACATATGCATGGTTTACCTCACCCTGCTAGTTTCATCTTGATTATTCATTGCCATGCCTTTGTAGTTTAAAACAGGTATGCAATTTTACTTTTTTTCCACTACAGCACCATCTATGGGACAAGAGGAATCAAATTTGTTGTACCACTCTATAGTGTCACCATCTGGCCAATCAAAGTCATTTGTAGTAAGATTGCCTCTTTATACATCTGTAACAATACTATAAATTTTCATGATTGGTGACAATTAAAGTGAGTAGAGGGGCCAAAGAGATTTCTTTGGCTGATGTTGGCCATCTTGTTTGAGCTATCACTTTGCTATTATTATTTTTTTATAGCTACCTTCACCATTATGAAGCATGCACAATTTCAAGTTCATCGGCCAAATTGTTCAGAAGATATGACCATTTATTTGTTATAGCGCCCCTTTTGGATGGGTTTACATCAAACTCGGTGTGTTGGAAGCAGATGACTAATTCCATTGTGAGGGGCGTTACATTTGCACACATTTTTAAAAATTTGCACCTACTTCACTGTCAACCATAATAATGCAATATTTGGACTGTGTGTGCTACAAGTCAACCTCGTGTTCTATCAAGATTCACAAACTTTATGCCTAAAATACTGTTTTAATCATTGTTAATCATATGTTAATTAGCAGTGACAGGCGTTACAGCTAAAAGACATTGGGTTGAAGCCCATAGACGTAACTGATATCTCAGTGAACTGTGATCTCCTTTATGTATAGCATTGTGGAGCATGTCTGTGGGATTCACAAAGCTAAGGCAGTAAGACAGTTTGACCATACTATTTGAGTAAAATGAACACTTAATTCACACTTAATTCACTGTGACGGGCATTACAAACTTGTGACGGGCGTTACAGTGTGCAAATAAACAGGTGATGTACAATGTTTCTGTGGTTGGTACCAGTCATCCACCACTCTAATATGCCTTATACGAGCATTGTCAATCCCCAAGGCCCATTGTCATAATCCTTCCTGTGTGCTATATGAGCAGGGATATACGTGTGTCTTTGTGCAAGCCATTTAAAGCGAGTCTTTGCTCCTAGTTTGTTTACCTTTTGGCATGTGAAAAAAATTGCCTCAGTACTCTAAAATCAAAGTTCTAGAGATGAAAAATGATGGCTATGTGCCTTTTACTACAATAGCAGTTGAAATAGCAGACTTGGGCTTGCTGAGATTTTTGCTAATACTGAATCTGGTTTTCACCCTTCTCTGTCATGGATTTGCCCCCGCCGGCAAAAGACCAGAAACCGGCGGGGACTGGGACCATGTACCCAAAAGCAAGATCAGGGACCCAAATGCACAGGCTGAGTAAAAATATAAAATTCTTTCATTTCAATATAAAATAAACTCCAGAAGGGAGCAGTAGCGAAAATGACCACAAACATGAGGCTCCAGGAAAGAGAATACTGCTGCAAAGGACAAAACTGCAGCCAGCCCTTAAATAGGGAGCCTTCACCTCCACCTTAACCACCTGTTGCCCGTTAAGGAGGAGGTAAAGAATGCAGCAGGGTGGAAGGGCCTGCAGGCCAGCACCACAACATTCTCGACATTCACGCTGCCGCTGGGCTTCAGATTTCCCCATACTGAAGATCTACTGAAATAAAGAATAGAGAATTTTAAGAATAACTTGGAAACACATCTGTACAAGAAAATGATCCTCAGCCCTTGACCAAATATGCTTAGTACATGTGGAGAGTCAAGAGACTTGCACAAGGACCTAGGCCTATCAAATCCATAATCCTGCTGAGCTCAGGTAACTTCAATGAACAGCAAGCTTAATGCATGACTTCATATGCAAGTAGGTGGCTGGTTTTAGCTCCAGCCATGCCAGCAGCGGTGTACATCAGGACACTGAATAGTTATAGACCAGTGGCAGCTGGTGAACTGGTGGAAGGGGAGGCTGAAACCCATCCCTTATGATAAAATAATGATTGGGCGTGACCTGTTTTCAATCATTCATTTTAATTTATTTAATTCACACCTGTCATTTCTCACACATTCTGCGTGAGTTTTAGTGGCATATTTACATTCCCCTGCTGTAGGCAGCCATTATTCAATCAACCCATGTGTAAGAAATTCTCGCACGGAATTGAAGTCCTTGTGCATGGATGTTTATCAGTTTCATCTGCGTTATGACTCCGGACTTCTCACGCTTTTCTTTACTCAGGGGTTGGAAGCAAGGCATGTGTTTCACTAAAACTTGTGCATGAGAGTTGACAGGTGTGTATTATTAATGAAATCTGACCACACCTGATAATGTTAAGACTTTTTGGAGTTTCTGTTATGGTAATTTAAATGAATGATTGAAAACAGGTCATGACCAATCATTTTTTTAAGAGATGGTTTCAGCCTTCCCTATCGCCAGTTCACCAGCCGCCACTGTTGTAGACTTGGTATTCTTGGGCTATTTTCAAAACTGACGTTCCCTACAATATTTATTTTGTGATAAAAATATTATTACTTTGACATAAAACTTCACTTGTAACTTACCTTTCTCAGCTTGTACAAAGGTACAGTGAGGAAATCAAAAAAAATCACTGACTAGTTGTTACTTCTGACTGCGTCGCTCTTCCATGTTTGCTGTTTTCACCGAGTTGACTTGGTATGTGACCTTGTTTACATGCTCCTGACTGACATTCAGTCAGACTGGCCGGCCACCTGGCATTTGCTGTTTGAACTGAAAGTCAGTCCACTGTCCAAATTGCTTTAAAAGCAGTCATTTTGTGATGTAAACTTGTGATGTAACGCCCTTCACACCACCCTTTGTAACACCCATCACAGCGTAACATAATAACCACAAAATGAAAACAAGAAACACCATTTTATATCTTTACCTACCATCAAGCTAACTTTGTGTTTGGGCTTTCATAAACTTCTGCTTTTGTGTCACCGAATAAAATTTGTTTGTTAAAATGTGATGGGCATTACAATTCAAGTCCATCACAGGAAGTCTGCACTTTTTCTCAAAA
This sequence comes from Gymnothorax reevesii, assembly GCA_029721435.1. Taxonomy (NCBI): domain Eukaryota; kingdom Metazoa; phylum Chordata; class Actinopteri; order Anguilliformes; family Muraenidae; genus Gymnothorax; species Gymnothorax reevesii. The sequence goes on along the minus strand of CM056577.1, from coordinate 12,692,072 downwards.
TCATGACATGTACCTTAAAATTCAGACATAAAATAAGGTTAACTGAGTTACTGCACTGACAACTGAGAAAGAAGTTTGAGTTTTGCATTTTTATCAACCTGAGAACAGGCAGCTGCGAAATGGACATTTTTGATAATGAAAAGAGACAATTCAGTTGCAGTCGACATCATTTTGACCACGTCCCCCAAAAAATTCCCGGGGGTATGATCTCAAAATTACTTTTACATGATAGCCCAAATACTATATTTAATGCACAACAAGAGAAATATCTGTTTCTATCAACTTAGAAATGTAGGTGCCATGTCCCCATTTACATGGAATTAGTCAGATGCAAGATCTGAAGTTTGCTGAGGACTGGACATTGGCCCCGTTTACATGGGTCCAAAAATCCTATTTACAATCAGATTGAAAGGTCAATCAGATTCAAAATGTCTCATATAAACACCTTAACCAATCTGATTCACACGGATCCGATTGTATTTCGGATCGGATTGTAAGAGGTAGTCTACGCTGATTGATAATCCGCTCCATGTTCCATGAGGATTGTTCGGTCCACGCATGCGCTCCTACGACGTAAGAGGCTCGTAAGTGAAGTGACGTACGCAGAGTGATGTAATGCACAGGTAAAAAAACACAATACAATCGGATTCAGCTGGGGCCATGTCAACGTGGATTGAACATGGATCTCTTTACTTAAACTTCATGTATACAGATCAAATCAGATTCACTTATTCCGATCGATTTCAATCAGATTGAGGAAAACTACCCATCTAAACGTGGCCACTGTCTTAAGAAGTTCCTCTTTATTTCAATGTAGGCCACACCTTTAAAATTAATTGGCTTACTGTAGCCACACCTTTTAACATAGCAAAATTACCAAAGGAAGAGCGTGTTTCTCATATTCCTGTCACCTCTTCCCATTTGCTACCCCTCCTTTTCTCTTTGTATTTTCATGAGCCTGCTTAACGGCCTCCTCTATTCTATGTGGCACTGATGTCTGTCTGTCCGTTCGTCCGTCCGTCCCTGTCTCGACAGGGCTTTGCAATAATTAATGACTCTGCGTGCGGCACATGACAGAGGGGGCTTTCTTCATTGTGGCTCGACTGCTATTGCCCGAAGGGTCTTTTGCGGAAAGCTGGGTGGGAGATGTAGAATCTTGAAGTGAACTGACATCGAAATGGTTTGATATATCTTAATTTGAGCACTGTTCGTCACGGAGTCTGTAGCATCGGTGGGACTGGCATCTTTCTCTAGAGCCACACTGTGTCACCCAGTTTTGCTCGCAGGACTGAATTGCAGTGAGGCCTCCTGTCATTTGGATGAATTAATGACCATTTTCAAACATCCCCTCAGACTCACATGTATAGAATGAATGTCCATGCAATGATCTGTTCACGTCAGGCAACTGGCCAGTCGTGGCCAATTTTGATGAAACAGTACCTGCAAACGTGATCCCAAACTTTAATAAAAAAACATGAGTGCTGCGGAAGGACAAAAGCATGATGTAAACTGAGTAATAACAGTTCATTGCATTTAAAGTAATATACAAAAACAAGAAAAAAAGATGCAATGCATTCACTTCTTGTGTTTATTTCAAAGGCTGGCCAATGGTACAGCAGCATGCATATACTATGATATTACAGTATGTATCATCCAGTATCAGAAATGGAAAAACTGAAGTTCACATGTAGTATACAAACGATTTGGAGATCATTGCTGTAATATTTAAAAGGAAATGAGAAAAGCAAACTTGATTATTTTAAGCTCTTACCATTAAAATGAACGCATGTTTAAGTCCTTACAGGTATGTCATTATATAAAATCAAAAAATAAATGCAACACACAAGTACACACAACACACAAGTACTTCAACATAAATGCAGTCATTTTTTATCTTTCACGTTCCCCGAATATACAATGCATCTCCTAAGTGGACTCCAATATTAATCACGTAACATACAATTTGCTTGAATTCAAATAATTGTGAGAGTGTATATGTGTATGCATGTATAAAATCATGGTCAGGTAATGATCCCACTACATTTCATTTTTGCTTAACTTCCCTCAAAAGCACCAGGCTGTAAAATTCTGGTGCAGGGGGGTAGGTTTGCTTGTGAGTCTCCACTAATTCCCTCACGTTAGCAGTCAGAAAGCTCTATAAATTTTGCTTGTTTACCCCTGCAGTTATGCACAGTAAAGTCTCTCGGACGTAATAACTGTCTGCCTCTGAAGCGTGTGCTTATGCCAATGTTCCAACGATACATTATTGTGGTAATAAAAAATTCAATCGTAGACACTGGTGCAAAAAGCAGATATGATATGGCCTCGTTGTGCCCCCGAACCCCAACCACGATCTGAACCAAAAACAGACCCAATTTCTACCCAGCACTGTGCAAAACTTGCAATTTCTGAGTATTTGAACAAATGAAAAAAATTTTCCTTATTGGATTTTAACCCAAGAATTGGATCAAAATGGAGACTGCCACCGAAAGAAGTATAGACATGCACAGATTTGAAACTATAAAAAATTGTTGTATTTGGTATCATCCGAAGGGGCATGCAATACTCTCTCTAACCATCAACATTTCCCACTTGGAGATGATAATGGAATAGAGTAATCAGATTTATCATGGATGTTTTAGCTTTTTCTATACATTTACTTTTTACCTGTTTGTGAAGAACTTTTTGCTGTTTTGCTCAAAAGGTGCTATATAAATACATGAATAATAATAATAATTATTATTATTATCATAATTATTACATACACAATTCGTGAATGCTCTTGCTGTAATTAACCCCAGTTCAAGCCCTTTAGGAACAGTCTCAATATGGTAATATCCCAATAATCTGATTGAATGCAAATCAAAATGTTGAAGTGATGCAGGAGCACGAAAGAGGCAGAAGTTAATTTATCGAATAGGCTTTACTGAAAGCAAGCGCACCAAACAAAACCGCCAACATAGAACTCCCTGACGCTTCAGCACGTCACTCTGTAAACGACACAGTTAATGGACAGCCTTAAAGGTAAAGTGCAGACTACTATGTCAGTGCAGTGAAATATGCATCACCCCGCAGACACATATGACTGTCTGCTACACTGTCATCAAATCATGAAGAGGAATACACTGATATTATCAATCTATCTTATTATGCACAATCTAAATATTAACTATTCAAAGAAATCAAGATAGAGAAATGCATCTCAAAATTATCATGTATGCAATCTGCCTTTTGCCAAGGCAATGTGAAGATATGTGTGCTTATATTCGCCCTAATGGTAAAAACAAGAAAAATATTGAATGCACAAATCAAGAACCTTCCTTTATACAAAACCTCACCTTTGCTCCAATACATATCCCCAAATCTGCCCAAAACCTACCAGAAATCACTTATCCAATCATAACCATAACTTTAGGTCTCTAATGCCTAAAGATTTTGTATTAGAATGGATTTGAAAACCACTTATGAATCATCAGTGCAACAATGAAAATTCAAGTGATGGAATTTCATGTTATTTATTTTTGTGAGACACATGTCACTAGCAATAAGCTCCAGCTCATCCATAACTCTGATAAGGAAGAAGTGATTTTGACAATGGAAGGGCAAATTTAGCTGGCAAAACACTCATATTAATTTCTATTGGTTCTATTATACTCTATTCTACTTACTATTTCTGAAATCTAACTGTCTGTCAACCATGCAATGTAACCCCACACAAAAAAATAAATAAATAAATAAATTGCATTACAGTCACAATTTAGTCAGTAACACCCTCGTTCCACAGACCTTTCTGACTCATCAGTCACTCGTCGGAAGCAAAGTTTATTTCTTCCGGTCAGCCACGGAAGACTATCGTATCACAGGCCAATGAATCCGATTTGCGTTTGTCGACTATCAGGGCAGTGTCTGACATGTCGGGCCTGATCCGATGAGGCAAAATCGTTCGATGAAGGAACTAAGCTCAGCGCTTCAAGTTTTCATCGGAACTGATCGGAACGTTAGAATTTTAGCAAAATGGGGATCAGATGGGCTTCAGATGAGGTTCCGATGGTCAGTGGAGGGGGTATTAAGGGACAAAACAAAAGGTTATAGTGTTAGGACCCAGTAGTGGAAATATTTTTGGGGTCCAAAACAAGGACTCACCCTTGTGCTACTCCTGTCCGTTTTTCAAGATTTGTCCCAACTGTATTATATATCATTCCTCTTACTCTATCCACGGCCTCAGTCATAATTTTAATCCTGATTCTCACACTAACATAACTGCCACTAATTCATATCAATTGTAAACATTCAGAAAAGCCATACTCCTAACCATTATCCTGAGCCCTAAACATTACTTTTAATGAAAGCCTGCCACTGCCTTTACTCAAGTCATATTTACTGAATTACTAAAAATGTTGCCAATGGGAAAACTGATTGGAGAGAATATCACTTTAATTTTTATGTACTTGTCCAACAGTTGACAACACAAAGCCAGTGTAAATCAGAGCCAAGGCATTTAGGTACAACAATCATTGAGAGTGTTTGAGCATCCCTCTGATGGGAGGAGCTGCAAAATAATCCATGTACAGTATATTTTTTGGTAAATGCTTATTGACTAGGGCCTATTGAAGTATAAATTAGGGATGACCAGTGGCGTGTTATGCTACAGTGCTTCAAATGCAAAGTGAATATAGGTCTCTAAAGGTTGCTTATCGCCACTGCATTTCAGGTGTACAGCGTGTTTATGTGGTAGGTGTGTGTTGGGGTGGGTGTTGTTTTAGTAACATGGACCTACACAGTGTAAACATTAGTAGGTGTGTATCAAGGGTTGGTTCTTGGGCCCTTAGCCTATGCTCACTTGCTGCAGATGAAGTTGAGCCTCTCTTTCTTGGGCAGTTTGTACCACTTCCGCCCGCCACGGGACTCTATAGCTCCCGTACGCCCATACTCATCCTGCAGGTCCTCCGAGGCCCAGTTCTGGTAGCAGACTCCATCTGCGTTGACCCAGTGCCAGAACCTCAAAGCACAGGAGAAGCGGAGGCCCAGCCACACATGGGGCGTAGAGGCCTGCTGGGCCCTTCTCTTCACCCAGTGCTGAAGAGACTCAGTGTAAACGGACACCAGGTCACTGTGGTGGCTCCTGCAGTAATTCAGGGCTTCGTCCCAGGTACGGTTCTGTCTCACCAGGATAAGTTCATCTGGAGAGATGAATGGGGAGGAGGGGTGGTCAATGCAAATTCTAATCCCTCACACATTTTTCTCCCCTTGTGAAGTGGGGCTATCGCAGGTGGAGAAGTAGCTAGGAATTTCGGGCCACAGGTTATAATATGACCGCCTGACCTCCATTTATTTAATCACTCATATAAGTTCTCTTCAGCAGTAGATCCTCATCAACCTCAAAACCCAAAGATCTGTCACCTCCTTTACTCCCTGATCACAGGTAGGGATGAATCGATCTGACTCTCTCAGCCATGATACCCAGACCAATATCCGATACCTGGGCTTTGGACATTAGCTGATAACAGGTGCGAATCCAATAGCAGCGTTTAATTACAAAGCCATTGGCCTCACTGAATGGAAGAGACTGGGATCATTTTTTAATGTGTTAGACAACATCAGGCTTGACTTAAACTTTGTTTTGCCAACTTTGAAAAACAAGATGTAACAAATAGAAACATACATATACAGTGGGCTCCAAAATTACTGGTTAACAGGCCCCATGTCCCAACTTTTTTGAGACCTGTAGCAGCCATCGAATTGAGCTCATTTTGTGGATAAAATTGTAAAATTTCCCACTTTCAACGGTTGCTACATTATCTCTATTCTATTGTGAATAAAATACTGGCTAGAGTGATTTGAAAGTCCTTGCGTTTTGATTTTATTCATAATTTACACTTAGTCCCAACTATTTCAGAATTTGGGTTGTATTATGAATATTATTGTTTAGTACTTTTTAAATGTGTTTTAATTGAGTGGTTGGGGAAGTGGAAGTGATAAGTGGTAAAACTTTATTTCGTGCGTTTGTTGGTTGTGGGGTAACGAGAGTTAAATTCCGGGGAGTGTTTTAAAGTTGCTGGCGACATGTTGGTAAAACAGTGTTTTAAAGTGAAAAAACTGAAAGCAAGAAGTGTTAAAACTGGAAAATAATGCGATGGTGAAAGCATGCTGAAAATAGCGGTGTCTGCGGTGAATAAGTTAGCAGAAAGGAAAGAAAGATAAAATTATTTACCGGGAAACTCTTTCGGCGAGATGTGGGTGGAAAAGAAAAGGCGTCTTTAAAGATCGGAGCAGGATTGTCGAAAGTTTTTGTAAGTTAGTGGACGAAATTTCAATGCAAAATAAAGATGGTTATAGAGTATGCACAGTGCTCTCTCTCTCTGTCTCTGCAAGGGCATAGTGAGTGGCAGTCAATGGGGGGCAGGGCTGGCTCTGTGTTTGTGAGTGGGGGGCGGGGCTGGCTCTGTGTTTGTGATTGGGGGGCGGGGCTGGCTCTGTGTTTGTGATTGGGGGGCGGGGCTGGCTCTGTGTTTGTGATTGGGGGGCGGGGCTGGCTCTGTGTTTGTGATTGGGGGGCGGGGCTGGCTCTGTGTTTGTGATTGGGGGGCGGGGCTGGCTCTGTGTTTGTGATTGGGGGGCGGGGCTGGCTCTGTGTTTATGAGTTGGGAGGCTTTTAAACTGATAAACATGTCTTTGACTTCAACGCTTGAGTCTGCGGGGTCCAAGGCCCAACTGCAAACTGTTCCGAGGGGCCGAAAGAAACCTTTTGCAACAATGTTGCCCTGCTGCGGCTACCACATTTACACAGATGCTGACGATCCAGAAATTCTTTTTTATTTGTATGCGAACGAGGACTTTGACTCGAAAAGTGGCGTATTTTGTATTTTAATTATTCATGACTGGATTAATTTGAAAACGTCGCCTCTGGTTATCAGAAGCGCTTCGCATTTTTTTCAGAATCACCCAATCGTCCAAGCGGGCGCATGATGAGTGTGCTGGCGTTGACAGAGGATGGAGAGGATGGAAAACTGGCAAGACTGATTATAAGGGAAAGTCTTTTACACTGTGGTGAACTCAGAACTGTGCGCAAATCATATTGAGTTTTACAGTTGTAAAAAAGACAAATCTTTGATAGGGGATGCGCTGGTTCAACCTGAAGTGTTTGAGGATTTCGAACACTGGCAAGCCATGGAGACACACGCCTGAGCGAGAAGTTTGAGGGAAACTCAGGGAGCATCTCATCAGGTTGAAGAAGATGCTGATGAAGAATGCAGTTAGCGGGAATCAGACCCAGTTGACAAGTTCAAAGAAGAAAAAGTTTTCTTCAAGCAGTTGTTATGGCCCCAATTTGTTATTACATTTACAACACTACAGCAACAGCAACAGCAAGGGATGACAGAAACAGTTTTTAAAACTTATACACATTTAATTAACAAAGAAAACAACTAACAATAATGACTAATCTAATATCTACAACTAATGACCAAGACTGATTTCCAAAAAAACAGAAAATATTTACAGTCCCTTTTGTAGGTTGCTTGGTGATGTCCTGGGTGAGGGAAATGCTCTAACACAGGCAAAAATCCACAAAAGTAAATTCACAGGTCTTGTACAGAATGACAGGTCTGGTCACATGTATCCTTCTTCTTGCAATTTCTCCTACTACTTTACTGTCTCAATTCTACTCCTTATATACTCTTTTGCAGACCCCACCCACATTTAGACCTCTTTTTTTTTTATTTTCTGGGACTTTCCCCAGACATGCCCAGGACATGTCTAAACCTACCTCCAGTCTGGGCTGAATAAAAAAAAAAGGTAAATACTGCCATCTAGTGGCCTATATTCACATTACACAGTTCATTTACAATATTAAATTTGGACTGTGAAATATATGTATTGTTAGCGTTCTCATGATGTTAATAAATTTTTTTATTTTTTATTATATGGTTACTCTGTTGAACAATTTGTAATAAATTCAAATTCGAACAAACTGTTACAATGTAAAAGATGGTTCATAAATGATGCGATATTTGAATTGAAAGGTACATGCCAGGCCAAAAAAAAAAGTCGCACACTCAAATATTTAGTTGAAACCCCTGTAGCTTTGATTACAGTGCATATTCGTCTTGTCATTGTTTTGACAACTATATGCAATGCCAGAACATTTATTTTCGATCAGACATGCCATAATTTTTGGCCGAGATTTTGTCTTCCCGACATAATGGTTGAACCACTCGGTGGTCTTTCTTGAGCACATCCCAATTACTTTCAATGTGGTTAATGTCAGGACTTTGTGGTGGCAAATTTGTTTGTGAAAATGATTCCTCATACTTGTTTTTGTCATTCATGGTTTTCTTTGCTAAATACAGGCCAATAACTTGCCCGTTCTGAAATACTGTAACATCTTTTTCCTCATCAGGGAATGTGTTTTCCGACATGATTTTTTTAAGAAATGAGTAGCGACGCACTTCATCTGTCAGGGTAAAATGATTATTGCCAGCTGAAACATACTAATGACCGCAATAATGATCCAATTACAGAATTTGTCCATTAATTTACAAACGGTGACTTTTTTTTGGCCGGGCTGTGTATATGTTCTGTGCGCATTTTGTACCTTTTATGATTAATATGTTTTAAATAATAAAAATACTTTTTAAACCACTTATTGTCTATTCCATTTCTTTTCAAGGCTGTTCAAACGTCTAGCATTTACTTACCAGTACCACACGGCCCATGATAGGTTGTAGCCTCTTTAAAGGCGTGGTTAGAGGGAGAGGCACATAAGATGGTCTTTAAAAAGGCCCGAGTCCGAATGCTATCCTTACAAGCAAACACAAACATTCGTGTCTCAGGCCGTGTACGAAAACTATGTCCCGGATCAGTCAAACGGGCTGATCAGTCAAATCATTGGAGACTGAGTACTGCGTTGACAACGATACTCTAATTTCGGATCCCTGGCTGGGCAAAGGGTTTGAAGCTGACAACGGTGTGCAGCGCAACAGATCATGCTGCTTGGGGAAATGCGTCCTGAAAAAGAAGGCCCCGCTGCAACCATGAGCACCTCTGAGGCCTGTGGATCAAATCGACGGATGCCTCACAGTCCTGATGATCAAAGACTCGAAGATGATCATGGCATGCCTTCTGGACACTGCAATTGAAGCGAGTGCCAGGGGTGCAAGTCTGACCACCCCAGCCAAATCAGGCACAGCTGTCTGTTTGAGCCTGATTCTTTTTTATTTTATTTTTTTTAAACATAACTTTGAAAAACAGTGCAGCAAAGTGAAAATGCCATGGTTGAGTGTCCTACTCTCCAAGGCACTCAAATTGCTGGGGCTTAGGCCAAGCCCCATAGGTGTCGAAGGGGCTGTCGACACAATTTTTTCGAACCTCAAGGATGAGACGTACATCAGAGGGAAGCTGCAGGAAATTAAACAGCATGACTTGGGGCACGTCGGCAACAAGATTGTTGATGAGGTCCGGGGAGATTTCTGGGAGATTTCGGGGGCGATGCAAGAAAGCTTGTGGGCTGATGATAAAGTATAAGATAACAAATGTTCTGCAAATATTTGTCTGTTTTGCATCAATTTTTAATAAAATGATTATATTAAATGCACAAGTTTATGAGGCCATGTGCCATTTTGCTTTAGTGGTGAAGATGGATGTTCAGGAGTGTTTGAAGACTGTTTATTATTCCCCTGAGAATCCTGGGTCTTTCGGTGGGAAAGAAAGATTGCAAATAGGTTTGCTGGGAACTAAAGGGTTAAGAATTTCCAACAAGAAACTTACAGAGCGGTTGTCTGGGGAAAATACATACACCTTACACAACAGCTACAGTTAATTTCAAGAGGAACAAGGTTTTTGTCTCAAATTTTGAAGCGCAATGGCAAGCCGATGTAGTCGACATGCCAAGTTTATCCCAGCAAAATGATAATATTAAATTTATGCTGACCTGCATAGATGTCTTATCCCCTCTCTGTCAACGGGCACTCTGTAATAAGAAATCTCGGTGTCTTTGATTTTCTCAGTTTTGTAAGCCAAATTAGTGCAGTAGTTAAGAGTAGCTTTTATCAACTCCGATGCGTTTCTAAATTATAACCTCTACTCTCCCAAGCAGACCAGGAGACTGTTATCCATGCTTTTCTTACGTCGGTTGGATTATTGTAATCCTCTGTACTTGGGTGTCTCACGGTCTTGCCTCTCCCGACTTAAGTTAGTCCAGAACGCTGCAGCTCGGCTCTTGACAGGGTCAAGAAAGAGGGACCATATCTCACCTGTGTTGGCAGCCCCGCACTGGCTGCCAGTTAAATTTCAAGTTGATTTTAAAGTTTTATTATTTGTTTTTAAAGCTCTTCGTGGTTTGGCTCCAGGGTACATATCAGACCTCGTCTCACCCTATTCGGCTGCATGGCCCCTAAGATCAATAAATTGCTCGTCAGTTCCTCAGTCGAACCCAAAAAACCAAAGGTGACCGCGCCTTTTCAGTTGCAGCTCCTCAACTGTGGAATAAACTACCTCTGGAAATCAGGTCTTCACCTTCTCTTGCCATTTTTAAATCACGTTTGAAAACCTATTTGTTGTGTTTTACGCAATGAACTAATAGCGAAAACCAGATAAATGCAAAAGGAGGCTTTATTTCTGAAGGGGGAAACCGCCCAACAGAGCTGGCAACAGTACAAGGTCCGCAATCAAAAATCAGAATCCAAAGGGCGAAATCCAGAATCGTAACCAGGGCACCAATCACAATATCCGTAGTCAGGCAAAAGAGGTCCATACACAAGAATGCAGTACAATGCAGGGAATAGGCAAAGCTCGTAGTCAGGCGGTCCAGTCAGAAAGATAAATCACTATGAATCGAGGCGGAAAACAAACGTGGCACAGGAAACTAGGAAGAACGATCTGACAAGAAAGTGAACCAAACAGACATCTTATATACCCATCCGGGGTAAACACATGACCAGGGAGAACAGGTGCAATCAATGGTAACAATGATCAGGGAGTGACACATTAGGAATAAACTAATTACATGAATTTGGCTGTAGCCAAAACGCAGACAGGGATCACAAGACAAACCTATGAACAGAACAGCTCCGGTTAAGGAGTACTAAAGTGTATAGTTTAAAGAAAAGGAAAGGATAAAGTATTGGTGGAAATCCACAGAAAACTGCAGCAGAGATAATTAGGGAAAGGCAAGGAGGCGGAGACTAGAAGAGGGCGACTGCTGAGAGATCATTAGTCAATTAGTAAGTGCTGCTATACAATCCCGAGTGCTTGTTAGTAAGATAGTCAAAATATACAAAGTTAGTGTGGGTTAGTAATTAGCAAAAACAATTAACTGTTAGTATGTGTTAGTAAGACAGTAAAGTGAGGGGAAGGAAGAATGAGATAATGTAAGAAGATTGAAACCCAGAAACCAATAAATCACCCGAAATGAGTGGCACGCAAGACAAGGGACCGTGAGCAAATATACACACGACAAGACAGGGGAGACAAAGTGCAAAGCATGCCAAAGGAAACATGGCTTTGAATACTATGAACATGAAAAATAACAAAACATGAAAATCCAAATTACCAATACACAATACACAATACTAAGAATGGTCAGAAAACAGGCAGTGGTCACTTAACACGAAAATCAATAAACATGGCAAGGCCAGGCACAGAACTTAAACAAGGCAGACAGATCCAGAATCCCAACAGAATTTCTACTCTCTTCCTCCTTAATCCACTTGTTCATCTGTTTTTGTTATGTCAGGTTTTCATTGTGCTGTTTTCCTTTTATGCCTGTCTTTTAAATGTTGCTATTAATTTTGCGCAGTTTATTTTATCTCTATTAATTTATCAACTTGTTTGCTTTGTATGTACATTCTTTTATTGATGGTGATTTCGTTAAACAGTTTTATTGATTTTATAAATGTTTTAGTTCTCATTTTATTCTTTGCCAATTGTCACTGTACAGCACTTTATTTCAACTTCTGTTGTTTTAAATGTGTTTTATAAATAATTTTTAATTTGCATGGGTTTGTCCTCTTAAGAGCAAAAGCAGTAAGGAAGTGACTATCCCTGATCCCATTAAGCCGGTGGCGGCGCCCTCTGGTGGATCAGATATTACTTTCTAGGAGAAACATACAGCACGCAATCGATCATTTTATGAACGGAAATAGGGTCAATTGACGCATGAAACGCCCTTTTGTTGAGCGCGCATACAGTGTTGAAAGCACAAAAACGAGATTAACAAAGAAAGATTACAACCACCGTAGTGGTACCAATTATCACTGATTGTGAGTTCAGTGTTTGTTGAGCCAGCTCACTCAATGTAGCCTGTCTATGTGTGTACATAAGCCGCTGGGCGGGGGGAGATCACCTGCAGTGTTACTGATCCCGGAGACACATATGAAGTTTTACACTGATTGGTCGGACAATTGAAAGACTGCATGATTATGCATGCGCATACTCAGGTGGACACTTGGGAAATTATAATTGAGATTTATGTTAGTGTGTTCATGTTGGTTGATATATGCACTTGTTCATTGGATGTAATGTAAGTGGTTGCTGGGTGATTAATAAAATCTTTAAAAAAAATTTTAAGAAAATCTCCTAGGAAGAATGGGCCGTGATTATGGACAGTTATGAAGAATGTAAATATATATAAAAACATAAAAAAGCAACAATGTTGCTGCGAATAAGGCCAGAGAGGAATTCTGGCGGAAAATTGCTGACCATAAGTCCTCTGATGAAGGACTTAGTGGAAATCACTTCAGTTTCTGTTCGAAATGGAACAAGATGAAATTAAATTATAGAATGAACTTTTTTATTTCTCGGCCAATTCTCATGATCTTGCTGATAACTACAAGGCCTTTTTGAGAGCTTTCAAGAGGTTCATAAATTCATTATAATTAATTGCATTTAAATTTTTTTGTCACATAGAGATCGATATTCATTCATCACCAATATCAAATAACGCTTTATGTAAACACATCGCAACTTCTTCACTCGAACATATTTATTAGGCGGTTTTACTCAAAACTGCGGATTCTCTGTCCATAACATGCCCAAAGATGAAACGTGGAAAAAAAAGAATCGTTAAAGTTCGTTCTTACACCCTCACTATATAGGAACTGCCTTGTGTTCACCAAAGTGACGTCATATCCCCAGTTAGCACAACTGTAACAAGAACAGGGGCGTTAGCAAGGGGGGCAGGGGGTGGGCAGTGCCCTCCCAGAGAAAAGCTCTGCCCACCCAATGAAAACTCAAGATAAAAAACTGATTAACTACTATTTGACAGCAAACATGCAATATCCCACTTCAGCCACAGCCGGAGGTAGACAGCCATTCAGAGAGAGCTTTACATATGCTTTATCTATCTATCACTATGTGTGATTGGTGGATTCCTTTGCCAGTCTATTCTGATGTGAAATTAACCAATGGGCACTCTCGAATTACTAGGGATTCTCCCATTCTCTTAGACTGCCATCTTCACTCAGTCTGAGGTCACGTGACATCTACGCTGATCATATCCAGTTAGCCACCTAAACCCCTGAACATGCTATCTCCCTTGATTCATAGTGGTTCAACGGACTCGCCTGTCTTCTCCTCCTTGCCGAACTGGTGCTTACATATGTTTTCATTGAACCGAGTAGTAGCTTGCGGCTAGCGTCTGTGGTACAACGGGATGTGTACATACACATGCATACAGTGTATATTCAAATGTAGAGGCTAGCTAACCTATTTTTTATTCGGCCAAAACATTCTTTAGCTTGACGAAGACATTATATTTACTTGGGTGGCTACACACGTGCCTACAGCCAAAGTAAAAAAAAATGCTTTTGATTCAAGCAAATAATCTGGCGAGCAGTTCCTTTGTTTTGCACAAGGGTAAAAACCCAGCCGTCACCCGCTCCACTACAGAATGATATCACATTAGCTCTGGGCAACAATCATTATTCAGAGCACAGAAGTACGGGGCCCAAGCTTCACTTCGCATGCTGGAAATCACCAATACACAGAACGAAATAAAGATCTCAGTCCAATCCTTCACAACTGCTGTAGCAGACAAGCCAAATATTTGCAACAAGAATATAATCGACTAAAGCTGAGGTTATTCAAAAGCCAGGATTAAGATTATGTAAGCCCCTCCACTGCTCAATGTCAACTTGTTCAAAAGTGCTAACGTTAGCCTGTATAACTGCTAAATGTGTGGGTTTCAGTGTGCATCGGCGTGTGACCGTAGATGGCCACTAATTACATGGCAAACGCTGGTTACTTCATCGGCAAACTAAACTGACCAGTGGCTGAAAATACTGCTTTTTGTTCAAAAAAAGGATATTTGTTGGACGGATCTTTGAATTGACATATCAGAGCACTGTATAATGTATAATACAGTGGGATCGAGATGATCATCCCGTTCGTCCGTCGGATGCTTTTTTTTACGAAATGGTGTGAGCATACGTATATCCTCTTGGGTGGATACTTCAGTCTTAGCACGGCCAGCCACTGCAATCACCTTTCCTAATCACCTTGTAAATAAGGCACTCTGTTTCCATACAAAGGTTTTATGTTTTTTGAGTTATTAGTACAACCAACAACGGAACAAATGGAGCCTGCACGCATTCAGCCTGCCAACCTCTCTTCAGTACAGAAGCAATGACCGGAAGTAGGAGACCGTCAGGGTTCTCATGGCGGCGCGCATTGTTAGAACAGAAATTAGGTGGTTCAAATGAAATAAGATTAAATGAAAATAAGAGCGTCTTTATGCAATTTCATTGCTTCCAATGATCTTATTTCATATAAACAGTTTAAACAATCATGAAACACATGCATTGCTTCCAGCCCCCGAGTAAAGAAAAGCGTGAGAAGTCCGGAGTCATGACGCAGGTGAAACTGATAAACCTCCATGCAAAAGTACTTTAATTCCGCGCGAGAATCTCTTGCACATGCGTTGATTGAATAATTGCTGATGACAGCAGAGGGACATAAATATACCACTAAAACTCACACGGAATGAATGAGAGTTGACAGGTGTGCGTCATTAAAGAAAACTGACCACAGCTGTTAATGTTGAGAGTTTTCTGAGCTTTTGTAATGGTAAAGATGTTGTGCATGTTGTATTTTATGCAGATTTAGAGGTTCTTTTTTTGCCCCCACAAAAAGGACAAATGCCCACCCAAGCTTAGCAGCCTGGCAACGCCTCTGAACGAGAACTTTATTGTTTCATTACGATTCAAGAACATACATACATACTTTATCTGCCATCTACATCTGCTGCTGCTGTCTCTCTCAAATTCACATTCACAAAATCAATAACTGCTACCCTTACTCTAGCTCTTTGTCTATTGAAATGTATAACTTGCTTTTGATTTGTTTTCCTTACACAAGACCCCCCCCCCCCCCCCCCACCTCCCACTCCCTCAAGCACTCCTACTTCCTCAGTCTCAGTCTCACACTCACTCACACTCTCACTGTGGAATCATCTTAAAATTGATTTATTTGCTTTATTATTAATTGTTTATCCTTGCTTGCTCTTGCTCATTTTCTCTTAGGCCTTATTTGAATATTCTTGCCTGTTTCTGATTAAACTAGGCCTTGCGTTGCTGTAGTTTCCATAAATCTGACCAATGCGTCACTGCATATAGTTTATCTAGGTCCATGCGGTCCTGACGGACCCTAACAAGGTCAAGATCTTCTCTTTCTCTCTAAAGTTTATGTTCTCAGGAAAAGGAGTACAAGGAGAGCCTGGGACGCCAGAACGATAGGCCCAAAAGATGATAAGAAGAAACCACCTGTCTTCTCTTAGCTGTATATGCGTACCGGCGGGTCAGCTTTACGTGGGCTGTGTGCGTCTGCAAGAACATTACAGTTAACATGATGATGTGTAAATCAGTTCGGGGGGAGGAGAATGTCAAAATATACTCTTACTTATACACCAGGAAGAAACAATTTTCTTTATCCTTGTTCTTGCCTGTAACGAGAGTTCTTGCCTGTACTGGGGTTCTTGCCTGTAATAGAGTTCTTGCCTGTAACGGGGGTTCTTCTAGAGAAGGTAATACCAGGAATGTAATTTAAAAATTCCCACAACACTCACTCTTTCACACTCCCACACTCTCCCACCCTCCCCACCCACTTTGTAAGTAATTCATCAGCTCCTGCTCATTACTAAACTTGCACTTCATATAACTGTGTGAGCTTTGCCTCATTTAGCACCCTTTTCTTGGGCCCACATTCTCATACAGCACTGGGCGGCCCAGCCATATACTACTTTACACCTAGTCTTTTTTAAGCTGTGTCTACTTTTTATTTTAACAGTGTATTTGCTTTTGTATTGTGTGATACACATAGAAATAACAGTCATTATTTCTGATGACCACTGTCCAAATATTTACGGGCTGCTCTGTAATTCTTGCCAAACAAAATCAATATAGTTTTATCTGGCAATGTTTTCATGACAACGGATATTTTCGAATACAGTAACAACACTGGGAGAGTGTTTTGGATTACTTTAAACAAGGCAGAGCTTGATTTAATTTTCGGTTTGTTTGTTTAGTGATCGACTCACTCCCTTGTCATCCAACACTCCCCTCAGGATCAGTGCGGACGGAGCACCTGAGGTAAACTCTCCAACTGAACTCACCATCGTAGCAGTAGAAAGGTTTTTCCTCCCAGCAGTTCTTCTTCTTCCATTTTCCTGAGGACCCCACCGCAGTGCAGATTGGATATGTTTTGGCTTCAGTGGTGTCGTCCCAGTTGTGATGTGTTAAATGGCTCTGGTCTGACCACATCCAAACTTTAGACAGACCAATCCACCACCGCTTGATAATGCTTTCATGCATCCTCTTGTACTCCTCTGCGTTCTTGCTGACTGCCAGGCCTGTGTAATTCTGGTCTTTGCAGTACCTCTGAGCCTCTGTCCAATTCAGGGTCTGATTTGATATGGGGAAATACTCTGGAGTCTGGCCCTCTGTAACGATACAGCAGGATGTGTTTAATCTCCATCATCATTCTCACACTATTCATTCATCATCACCACTGCTGCTGGTTTTTCCCTCAGAGCTGCAAACCAAGGTCACTCACTCACTCACTTACAACACTCATTCATTTACTCACTTATTCAGTGATTCACGCATTCATTCCCTCACCTGTTCACTCACTCACTCACTTATATTCACTCACTCACTCACAGACATTTGGCAGGTGCGCTTAGTAGGACACATGTGCCTCAGGTCTGTACGATTTCATACTAGTTTTAAAAACATTTCAGCAGTTGGAATTTCGCCTCATACTCAGTTTCATTTAACCCCTTTAACTCTGTCTTTTCACTTAAGTTTTACCTCCAGTAGTTCAATGTGAGAAAAATCCATTTCTTTCATATTGTAGGACAGTGTCACAAACATATTCTGTATCTGCTGGTTGCAGCTCCTCACTTAAGCCACATCAGACTCTAACTGAGAAATATTCAGACCCAGGATGCCATGATATGGCTACAGTACTGCATCAGATGGAAAATATCAAGATCTTGTTCATCATTTTAAATACATTTTCCTGTTATTCAGCAGACATATTTTGGATCGTTGGAAACCTTAAAATCTCCACTAAAATTCAAAATCAGCTCAAAGTTCAACAAGTTTGAATATAGCAGCTGCATTTGACAGAACCCATATATGGGTTAGTAGGTTTTTTTTTGCCGCTGTCCAAGTACTTGTGGACAGTACTGTACTTTATCTTGAGATCATACACTTGGTCTCCAATCATTATCTCCTCGCAGCTGGGCTTCTGGCCAAATTGTAACAAAATATGGGGTAAATAAAAATACTTAAATGCCTTTAATAAAATATAGTAAGGTTCAGAAGCGTTTGGACTGTGAGTTGTTTCCTTGGGCTGTTATTCCTACTCGGATTCTGCCGTAAAGAAGTAAATACTTCAATGAAGAGCTGTATGTCAGACTGACAGTGTTTACATTACTGTCAGGTGAAGAGAAACCGCATAAAAAGAACAGCCTTTAAAGATACAGGGTAAACCTAAAATTAATCAAATGCAGCAAATAGTTAAACCACATGCATTGAAGTCCAGAAGTATTTGGACAGTGATACAATTTAAGGGCTGTAATTCCTGGGCTGTCATTCCAGTTACAGACATATCATGACTTTCAAATGACCTTTACAGACATAGCATGACCTTGAAACCAATGTTTCAATGTTTATGGAAGACACTGTTACCTCTATGTGACGTTTACTGAAGCAAAAAAAAATCATCACATGAAATTAGCTGCCACAACACTACCCCCACATGGCCCTTACAGACACAACATGACGTCCACATGAACCACAAGGAAGCAGTTTCACATGAAAGGAATGTGAGTCTTCAAAATGGATTAAAGCAGCTGTTCATACATAAGAGTGTATGTGCATGCGTGGGAGGGCAATATGGCTGAGGACTATTCTCCAAGAATGGTTTACAGTTTGGTACAAAGCACGACTGTATCAGAATTAGTCCTCACAGGTGTTTGTGTAATGAGATTTGAAAAAGACAGGCATTCTGACCTTTGTAGCAGATGAAGGGGTAGGAATTAGAACAAGGAACATCATGAAATTTCCCATCTTTCCTCATTACTGCACAGTTCTCTAGTCCTTCAATGTTGTTTGGTTGCCCATGTCCCCAGTTCAAGGATGACTCCTCAGCCTCCTGATAGAGATGTGGGTGTGGAAGAGACCACTGCCATGTTCCTCTGAGCCCGATCCAGGCATCTCCTGATGACTGCGGTAAAAGGGCTTCTTGCACTCTGTACAGAGTGACTAAATCAGTGTAATTCTGCCGACAGAAACTCTGAGCATCAGACCAGCTCTTCTTATCTTTAATAAGGTGATACTGAAGAGCAGAGCAGGGCCACTGAGTGCAGGATCCTGAGAAATACACACACACACGCACACACACACACGCACACACACACACGCACACACACACACACACACACACACGCGCACAGGAATAAGATGTTACATGGCCAAAAGTATAAAGACAACAGCACATCCTACATCTCATTCCAAAATAAAAGTGTTACACATGCAGTCACTCTCCATTACTGTAACTGCCTCTGCCCCTCTGGGAGAGCTTTCCTGGGCACAAGAGAACTGCAGCAGGGTTGTGCCTTGATTATAATCAGAAAAGTGTCAATAAGGCAGTGATCCCAGACAATTAGGTTTGGCTCCAGGGTCAGGGCTCTGTCCAGGTCACAAAATTTATTCTGCACCAATCGCAACAAACCACAAACAGTCCCGACCATAATAATTGGCACCCTCGGCAAAGACTGAGTGTAAAGGGTGAAAAAAAAATCCACCTTTTGTAGAATTAGCTTAATTTCACTCAGAAAAAAAAAGGGGGTGGGGGAAATCCAAG
Source organism: Gymnothorax reevesii (assembly GCA_029721435.1). Classification (NCBI taxonomy): domain Eukaryota; kingdom Metazoa; phylum Chordata; class Actinopteri; order Anguilliformes; family Muraenidae; genus Gymnothorax; species Gymnothorax reevesii. Next base: position 12,672,710 of record CM056577.1, on the reverse strand, counting down.
CTTTAACTGAATTACATTTATTTTGATAAACTAATCTTTCATCAAGAAATAATTGAAGACCACTATGGAAAAATGATCAGTCACATTTTCACGTTGTGGAGGAATGATGAATTAAAAATTCAAAATGATCTTAGAAACAAATAACTGAAAAAATATGCAAAGAAGTGGTGCCAGACACAACAAACCCCACCCCTCACACATACTTTGATCTACATTTCCGAAATTCAATAAGCATCTATTCTGGGTCAGTGGCAATCCCTTAACCCAATTTTGTGTGAATCTGGCCATTAGTTTTACTGCTAAAGTGTTAACAATCAAAGAAACAAACACAGAAACCGAACCAAAAACAATACCTCTTGCCCTCCCTCTTCGGGCGGCGCGGGTAAAAATATAAAATATAATTATTATATATCATATTTAGATTCACTTTATTGAACGCCGTGGGGTAATTTGTCCTCTGCATTTGACCAATCCTATAGTTAGGAGCAGTGGGCAGCCACAAAGCAGCGCCCAGGGACCAACTCCAGTTCTAAAGCCAGTTCCTTGGTCAGGGATACTGGCAGGAGTGTAACTATAATGCAGTTTTTGTGGGTGGGGGAAATACCCACGCAAACATGGGGAGAACGTGCAAACTCCTCACAGGAAGGCCCCAGGCCAGATTTGAACCCACAACCTTCTAGTTGTGAGGCAGTACTCAAAACATATAATACATAATACAATATATTTGTAAGAGCCAGTTTTCCCTTTGTCTTGCCATGCCGTAACTGTCCACTGGGGGGCACTGTGATGTAATTGGGGTCACAGCAATATATGCGGGTACCTTTGTTCAGGTGACAGGTGTTGCCCGACGGATACAGTTTTGACCGCTATGCTCTGCGTGTGTGTGGTAAACTTTCTGGCGTTTTGCTCTGTATTTCATGGACTATTGTGAACAATGCTGACTTGGGATGTATTGTTACTGGATGCACTTTAACATTGCGGTGAGCCACAATAAATATGCAACAGAACGAAGACGTTAAGTTTGTTTATTCATACATACAAGTGATTCCACCTGCCTAGCAAGCGCGTCAGATTAGTGATAGTCAAGTAACGCCTCTGGGGCTTCAAGTGCTAGTCTTAGCCTCTATAATATTGTATTATCTATTATTACATTATGTATATATGGGCCAGGCTCACAAAATGTTGAGACATTTTACAATTTTGTGCCCAAAATGAACTCATTTTGTGGATAAAATTGTAAAATTTATCAGTTTCAACATTTGCTGTTATCTCTTTTCTATTGTGAATAAAATACTGGCTGGTGTGATTTGAAAGTCATTGAGTTTTGATTTTATTCACAACTAGCTGCTACCCGCTACCCGGAGTGAAATTGCCATTTTTTTGCATGCATGACCGTTTTTCAAAAACCGGGCGACGTCAAGTCCTTCCTGGTGTCCAAGTGGATATTCACACCAAATTTGGTGATAATCGGTTGAGAAATGTAGGAGAGAGATGTATACATACACACACAGACAGACAGACATCGACCTCAAATATATAATAGAGTAGCCGCCAAGCCCGTCACTTGTAACTTGTACTTGGATTAATTTGACGCCGTAGCGCCAAGCCCATCAAGTTGATTGATCAAGCCGTTTGGCCGGCATGGCACCTTCTCCGATCGGGAGGGGGAGGGGGGGGCGGGGCACATCATTGAAACCTGGCTTAGGTGTTTGATTGGAAGCACAGGTATCACTGTGTAAAATTAGAAAAAAATCCATGCGCAAATATGGCCGTGCATGGCGAACACACAGACACACCCTGTCTTCCTTATATAATAGATGTACACTTTGTCCCAACTATTTCGGAATCGGGGTTGTATATTCATATACAGTGGGCTCCAAAATTACTGGCACCCCTGACTGGCAATTCACATAAAATACTTTAGAAAACTCTAAAAGATAATAATAATAAATATACAGAAGAGAGATTAACCTTGTTTTAAAAGGGACTTGTGGTTTGGTTAAAATCAAATTCATTTTTGAGAAGGCTGTTCTTGTTATGCCAATTCTTCGCTTGATTTCTTCGTCACATCTGCCGTCCTCTGTAATCTTGTGCCCGAGGTAAGTGAAACTCTTCACTTGTTCAATCTCAGCTCCATCCACCTTGATCTTCACTTGTGGAGATTCTCCTTGTTTGCTGATTATCATCGTTTTTGTTTTCTTGGCGATCATTTTCATGTTGTACTGTTTTCCGCTTCATTGACGTTGTCCATGATTTCTTGCAGATCTTCCTCGCTCTCTGCCAGCAGCACAGTATCATCCGCATACCGTAGATTGTTTATGCGGTAACCTCCAATGCTGATTCCTTTGTCGTCAGATACTGTTCTGAAAATGTTCTCTGTATACAGATTGAAGAGGCTAGGTGACAACACACAGCCTTGTCGTTGTGGAAACATTTTTTATCGATTAATTTAATTATTATTAATTGCTTATCCTTGCTTGCTCATATTCTGTTTTAGTTCACAACTTCATAGGCCTAGAGTGTGTGTGTGCTTGCATATTTCTGATTTAGCAGGGGCCTGCATAACTCTACTGGTGTGTCATGAAGTCATGACAACTTGAACGTCTGTACCAAGGGCAAGATGTTTTTCTCTTTCTCTAAGTTTATGTGTTCATAGAAAGCTCCGGAATCCATAACAAGATAAGCTGGAGCCAGAGCTAAGAGAGAAGGCAGGTGCTCTCCTCCCTGGCAAGATGTGTGTGTATCCCTAGACAACTTGATGTGGTTACGTACCAACTTGACTCAGTTGCCTGTGACGCAAGGCTCGCGTGATGTGTAAATCAGCACGGGGGGAGGAGAACGCCATGGAGTATTCCTACAAATACCAGAGAACTTTCTAATTGTGTATCCTCCGTTTTGACCTGAGCTTCTGTATGTGGGGATCCTTTTTTGCAAAAAAGTAAACGGACTTTGGCTTGGATATTAACTTCTCTGCCTCTGACTGGTTTTTTTTCCTGAGTTGTCTTGAGTTTTCTCTTGTGAAGGTAATACTTGGAATGTAAAATCAAAATTCCTTTAACAGTCGTACACCTCTCTTTATCTCGATGTTATCTGATGTCCCTTCCTCCAATCGAATTGCGGCTCGTTGCGTCCAGAACAGATTCACAATCAGTTTTAGGTCAAGGTTAAGAATTTTACACTGCTACATCTGGTCAACTTTACAGTATGGAGCAGAGACGTGAGGTCAGACAGAATCACAAATGCAGAGGTACTGAGAAGAACCTACACCACGAAACGTCTCTACAACAACATCCAGACAAGAAAATGCTACGGATCAAGTGGTCAGACAGAATCACAAATGCAGAAGTACTGAGAAGAACCTACACCACGAAACGTCTCTACAACAACATCCAGACAAGAAAATGCTACGGATCAAGTGGTCAGACAGAATCACAAATGCAGAAGTACTGAGAAGAACCTACACCACGAAACGTCTCTACAACAACATCCAGACAAGAAAATGCTACGGATCAAGTGGTCAGACAGAATCACAAATGCAGAAGTACTGAGAAGAACCTACACCACGAAACGTCTCTACAACAACATCCAGACAAGAAAATGCTACGGATCAAGTGGTCAGACAGAATCACAAATGCAGAAGTACTGAGAAGAACCTACACCACGAAACGTCTCTACAACAACATCCAGATAAGAACATTGAAGTTTTTCGGCCACATGATTAGAAGTGACAACCTTCAAAGAAAATTACTGGATGGGAAAGTGCCTGCAAGGAGAGCGAGAGGGAGGCCGAGAATGAACTGGACGAATATCATCAGCCAGTGGACAGGCCTGCAATATATCGATGCTACAAGAAGGGCGTTCTACAGAGACGACTGGCGAACTCTGGCAGCCAACCCTCTACCTTAGAGGTCGGCACCCTATTGGAGAGAGATTATAGGATTTGCGTTGTGACAAGGCAATTAGTCACGGTTGTTTGTTGAGTTTACATAAGTTCATTTGAATTAATTAAAAAGAGGTTATTATAGTTTATTCTGTATTTCCCCCTTCTCCTAATCCTCCCCTCTCCTCTTCTCTCCCTCTCTCTCCGGGGCTGTGTGAGATTCAGCACCGTCCCCAAGCCCCCCTCCCTCTCACCCTCCCCCTTCCATGTTCCGGTGCGGGGATAGAATTTTATTCATTTTAGTGTGTTTTAGCGCGTTTTACGTTTTTTGTCAGGATAAACCTTTTTAAAGCATTTATTTAATAGTGTTATAGTTTAGTGTTTTTAAACGCATATTATTTGCGTGCTTAGGAGAAGTGAAAGTGATAGAAGTGGTAAAACTTAAACTTTTTCAAGAGTTTTGTTGGTTGTGTGGGGTAACAAAAGACAGTTTAAATTCAGAGAGTTTTGGAGAGAAAACAGCGTTTTTAAAGCAGAAGAAATGAGAGCAAGAAGTGTTAAGACAGGGAAAATAAAACGATGCAGTGGATAAGTATGTGTAAAAGAAAAAGAAAGAAAATTATTTACCAGTTTTTCGACCGCGATGTGTGTGGAAGAGAAAAGTTACCAAAAGGTTGTATTGTAGTTGACAAAAGAAGCTGGGAAATAAGGCTTGTTTCCATGTAGAGTGTTAAAAATTCCGTACGTTGTCTTCTCTGGTCTGTGTCTCACCCTTCTGTGTCTCTGACTGCGTACAAGCGCATTGTAAGTGAGCGGATCCCATGGGAGGGTGGGGTTTGCAGTCTGTGAGTTGGTGGGGCTTGTGGGGAGGGGGTAGCCCCTGAATGAATGATTGAATAGATGTGGCGAACGACTTCTGTCAAAAATATTAGTACAATGAAACTTACCCATCGGGGGTGGGGTTGAGAAGTGTGTGGTGCGGGCATTTTTGTGTTGGCGGGACTTGCGATGTCCGTGACGGTCATTGGCTTTGTCTCGGGGCCTTTCTTAGGCCTTTACATAGTTGATTTTGAAACGGTGAGAGAAGATCATAGATTACCCACATTTTCAATGCTAAAATGTCGAATGGGGGTTGTGAAATTGTTCAGAATTATGAAAGGCTGTATACAAACATGGTTGAATAATTATTTTTGAAAAGAACATCTGCAGCATTCACAATCTTAATTTAAAAAGGTTTGAGAGGGTCAAGGTCATTGGGTATTCACATACCGAAGTTTTTGAAGGTGTGAGACCTCACATAGGTAAACAAAAAAACGCCCCACAAAATCCCCACAAAAAACGTAAAACACGCTAAAACACACTAAAATGTATAAAATTCTCTCCCCGCACCAGAACGTGCAAGGGGAGGGTGAGAGGGAAGGGGGGCTTGGGCACGGTGCTGAATCTCACTCACACACAGCCCCCCCCCCGGAGAGAGAGACAGAGAGAGAGAGAGAGAGAGAGAGAGAGGAGAGGGGGGAGGATGAGGAGAAGGGGGGAAATACAGAATAAACTATAATAACCTCTTTTTAATTAATTCATATGAACTTATGTAAACTCATCAAACAACCATGACTAATTGCCTTGTCACAACGCAAATCCTATAATCTGTCTTACAGTGCTGTGAAAAAGTATTTACCCCCTTCCTTATTTCTTGTTTTTTTTCATATTTGTCACACTCGTTTCAGATCATCAAACAAATTTTTATATTAGATAAAGATAACCTGAGTAAATATGAAATGCAATTTTTACATTTATTGAGGGAAAAAGCAATCCATACCTACCTGGCCCTATGTGAAAAAGTAATTGCCCCCTAAACCTAATTACTGGTTGTGCCGCCCTTGGCATCAAGCATTTGTGATAACTGGCAATGAGTCCTTCACATCGCTGTGCAGGAATTTTAGCCCACTTTTCTTGTAGATTTGTTTTAATTCAGCCACATTGGAGGGTTTTGCAGCATGAACGGCCTCAGTCAGATTGAAGTCCAGACTTTGACTAGGCCACTCCAAAACCTTCATTTTCTTTTTTTTTTTAAGCCATTCAATGGTGGACTTGCTGGTGTGTTTCGGATCATTATCCTGCTGCATAACCCCAGAGAACTTGAGCTTGAGGTCACACATTGACTTCAACTGAGGCAAGTGAAGCCTGAGTTCATTCGATGTTGTTCTGGGTTCTTTTGTGACCTCCTGGATGAGTCATCAATGCACTCTTGGAGTTATTCAGAAGAACGGCTACTCCTGGGAAGGTTCACCGCTGTTCCAAGTTTTCTTCATTTGTGGATAATGGCTCTCACCATGGTTCACTGGAGTCCCAAAGCCTTAAAATGGTTTTGTAACCCTTTCCAGACTGATAGATGTCAATGACTTTGTTTCTCATCTGTTCTTGAATTTCTTTTGATCACTGTATGATGTTGATTTTTGAGATTCTTTATCTTACTTCACTTTGTCAGAGAGATTCTATTTAAGTGCTTTCTTGATTCATAAGGCCTGGCAGTAATCAGGCCTGGGTTTGGCCAGAGACATTGAACTAAAAAAATTTGGTTAATCATAATTAATTTATGATTTAACGGGGGGATTAGTTTTTCACATAGGGCCAAGTAGGTTTGGATAGCTTTTTTCCCTTAATAAATAAAACCATTATTTAAAAACTGCATTTTGTATTTACTCAGGTTGTCTTTGTCCAATATTAAAATTCATTTAATGATCTGAAACATTTAAGTGTGACAAATATGCAAAAAAAAAAAAAAAAAGAAATCGGGAAGGGGGCAAATACTTTTTCACAACATATATTCTAGAGAAGCTCTAAATGACAACATGTGAAAAATACTGTACAATATTAATGTTCCATTGGAACCAGCCAAAGATATTTACTAATTTACAACCCCCAATTCCAAAATAGTTGGGACAAAGTGTAAATTGTGAATGAAATCAAAATGCAATAACTTTCAGATCACTTGAGCCAATATGTTATTATCCCCCGCCAAAAAAAGTGGGAGGGAGTTATAGGTTTGACCTCCGTCCGTCCGTCTGTGCGTGTGTGCATGTGTGCGTCCGTCCGTCCATCCGAGAGAAAGGGGACAACTTTTCTCAGAAACTGTTACAGATCGGACAACCAAATTTCGTGTGTAGCTTCATACCGTAAAGGCCTGTTCGAACATAAGAAGCACACGATTGGCAGGGGATGTTGTTGACTATGTCAACTTGTTTACAATAGAACATAGATGACTTTTCAAATATTGAAACTGAGACATTTTACATTTCTATCCACAAAACGAGCTTATTTCAAAATTTCTGTGCGAAAAGTCTCATAAAAGTTGGAACACAGGCAAAAAAGAGGCTGAAAAAGCAATTCATATATAAGAGAATCAGCTGAAAGAACATTTAGCAAGTAATTAAGTTAACTGGCATCAGGTGTGTAACATGATTGGCTACAAAAGGGATGTCTTAGAGAGGCTGAGTCTCTCAGAAGTAAAGATGGCCAGAGGCTCTCCAACCTGTGAAGGCTTGCGTAAAAAAAAATTGTGGAACACTTTAAAAACCATGTTCCTCAACTTCAAATTACAAATGCTTTGAAGGTCTCATCATCGACAGTGCATAACATCATCAAAAGATTCAGAGAAACTGGAAAAATCTCTGTGCTTAAGGGACAAGGCCGAAGACCTTTACTGGATGCCCGTGATCTTCGGGCCATCAGACGCTACTGCATCACTCACCGGCATGATTCTATCATTGACACTACTAAATGGGACCAGGAATACTTCAAGAAACCACTGTCTGTAAACTTAGTGTGCCATGCTATCCACAGATGCCACCTAAAACTCTATCATACAAAAAGGAAGCAATTGTTGAGCTTCATCCAGAAGCGCTGCTGTGTACTGTGGGCCAAGGCTTATTATAATGGACTGCAGCAAAGTGGCAAAGTGTTCTGTGGTCAGACGAGTCCAACTTTGGCGTTCTTGTTTGAAATCATAGGCGTCGTGTCCTCTGGGTTAAAGAGGAGAAAGATCACCCCTCCTGTTATCAGCATTCAGTTCTAAAGCCAGCATCTATGATGGTATGGGGATGCATTAGTGTAGATGGTGTGGGACACTTGCATGTTTTAAAAAGTACCATGAATGCTGAAAGGTATATAAAGGTTTTAGAGCAACATATACTCCCCTCCAGATGACATCTATTCCAGGGAAGGCCTTGTGTATTTCAGCAGGACAATGCAAAACCACATACTGCAGCTATTACAACAGTATGGCTTCGTAGTAGAAGAGTCCGTGTGCTGAACTGGCCCCTGCAGTCCCAATCTTTCACCGATTGAGAATATTTGGTGCATAATTAAATGAAAAGTCCGTCAAAGGAGACCCAAAACTCTCCAGCAGCTGGAGGCCTGTATTAAACAAGAGTGGGATCAATTCCAATGGCTAAACTCAAGAAACTTGTCTCCTCAATGCCCAGACACTTCTACTTGGTGTTTAAAAAGAAGAGGGGATGCTACACCATGGTAAACAGGCCCCTGTCCCAACTTTTTTGAGACATATAGCAGCCATCAAATTTGAAATGAGCTCATTTTGTGTAAAAAATTGTAAAATTTCTCAGTTTCAACTTTTGCGATGTTATCTCTGTTCTGCTGTGAATAAAATACTGGCTGGTGTGACCTGAAAGTCATTGCATTTTGATTTTATTCACAATTTACACTTTGTAACAGTCATTATTGCTGATGGCCACTGTCCAAATATTAACGGGCTGCTCCGTAATTCTTGCCAAACAAAATCAATATAGTTTTATCTGGCAATGTTTTTATGAAAAAGGATATTATAGAACACAGCAGCGACACTGGGAGAGTGTTTTGGGTGACTTTATTTTCGGTTTGTTTGTTTTGTGATCGACTCACTCCCTTGTCATCCAACACTCCCCTCAGGATCAGTGCGGACGGAGCACCTGAGGTAAACTCTCCAACTGAACTCACCATCGTAGCAGTAGAAAGGTTTTTCCTCACTGCACTTGTCCTTCTTCCATTTTCCTGAGGACCCCACCGCAGTGCAGATTGGATATTTTTCCTTGTCAGCGGTTTTGTCCCAGTTGTGATATGAGAATTGGCTCTGGTCTGACCACATCCAAATTTTAGACAGACCTATCCACCACCTCTTGTTGTCATTCGGCAGTTTGTCTTGTATTCTCCTGCGGTCTTCCGCGTTCTTCATCACTGCCAGGCCTGTGAAATTCTGGTCTTTGCAGTACCTCTGAGCCTTTATCCAATTCAGGGCCCGATTTGATATGGGGAAGTACTCCAGAGTCTGGCCCTCTGAAACGATACAGCAGGATGTGTTTAATCTCCATCATCATTCTCACATTATTCATTCATCATCACCACTGCTGCTGGTTTTTCCCTCCGAGCTGCAAACTAAGGTCACTCACTCACTCCCTCACTCACTCACTCACTCACTGACTTACAACACTCATTCATTTACTCACTCATTCAGTGACTCACGCATTCATTCCCTCACCTGTTCACTCACTCACTCACTCACTCACTCACTTATATTCACTCACTACAATCACTCCCTCACTCACTCACAGACATTTGGCAGATACGCTTAGTAGGACACATGTGCCTCAGGTCTGTACGATTTCATACTAGTTTTAAAAACATTTCAGCAGTTGAAATTTCGTCTTAACTCAGTTTCATTTCACCCCTTTAACTCTGTCTCTTCACTTAAGTTTTACCTCCAGTAGGTTCAATGTGAGAAAAATCCATTTCTTTCATATTGTAGGACTGTGTCACAAACATATTCTGTATCTGCTGGTTGCAGCTCTTCACTTAAGCCACATCAGACTCTAACTGAGAAATATTCAGACCCAGGATGCCATGATATGGCTACAGTACTGCATCAGATGGAAAATATCAAGATCTTGTTCATCATTTTAAATACATTTTCCTGTTATTCAGCAGGACATATTTTGGATCGTTAGAAACCTTAAAATCTCCACTAAAATTTAAAATCAGCCCAAGTTCAACAAGTATGAATTCAGCAGCTGCATTTGACAGAACCCATATATGGGTTTATACAGTAGGTTTTTTCCCCCCTGTCCAAGTACTTATGGACAGTGCTGTACTTTACGCTGAGATCATATAATCATTATCTCCTCGCAACCAGGCTTCTGAATAAATAATAACAAAATAAGGGGTAAATAAAAATACTTAAATAAAGAGCTGTGTGTCAGACTGACGGTGTTTACATCACTGTCAGGTGAAGAGAAACCGCATAAAAAGAACAGCCTTTAAAGATACAGGGTAAACCTAAAATTTATCAAATGCAGCAATTAGTTAAACCACATGCATTGAAGTCCAGAACAGTGATACAATTTAAAGGGCTGTGATTCCTGGGCTGTCGTTCCATTCACAGACATAACATGACCTGGAAACCACCTTTATGGAAGCAGCGTGACCTCTGTGTAACCTTTACTGAAGCAAAATAACCATCACATGAAATTAGCTGCCACAACACTACCCCCACATGGCCGTTACAGACACAACATGACGTCCACATGAACCACAAGGAAGCAGTTTCACATGAAAGGAATGTGAGACTTCAAAATGGATTAAAGCAGCTGTTCATACATAAGAGTGTATGTGCATGCATGGGAGGGCAATATGGCTGAGGACTATTCTCCAAGAATGGTTTACAGTTTGGTACAAAGCACGACTGTATCAGAATTAGTCCTCACAGGTGTTTGTGTAATGAGATTTGAAAAAGACAGGCATTCTGACCTTTGTAGCAGATGAAGGGGTAGGAATTAGAACAAGGAACATCATGAAATTTCCCATCGTTCCTCATTACTGCACAGTTCTCCTGTCCTTTATAATTCTTTGGTTGCCCTTGTCCCCAGTTCAAGGATGACTCCTCAGCCTCCTGATAGAGATGTGGGTGTGGAAGAGACCACTGCCATGTTCCTCTGAGCCCGATCCAGGCGTCTCCTGATGACCGCGGTAAAAGGTCTTCTTGTCCTCTGTACAGTGTGACTAAATCAGTGTATTTCTGCCGACAGAAACTCTGAGCATCAGACCAGCTCTTCTTATCTTTAATAAGGTGATACTGAGGAGCAGAGCAGGGCCACTGAGTGCAGGATCCTGTGAAACACACACACACACACACACACACACACACACACATATATACACACACACACACGCACACGAACACGCACACACACACACACACACACAAGCACAAACACACACACACAACACACATACACACGCACACACACACACACACAAAAAAACACACACACACACACGCATACACACACACACGCATACACACACACATGCACACACACGCATACACACACACACACGCATACGCACACACATATACACGCGCGCACACACACACACACACACACGCGCATACACACACACACACACACACACACACACACACATACACACACACACACACACACACACGCATACACACACACATATACACACGCACACACACACGCACACACACACACGCACGCACACACACACACACATATACACACGCACACACACGCGCGCACACACACGCGCACACACGCACACACACACACACGCGCACACACACACACGCATACACGCACACACACGCATACACACACGCGCACACACACACGCGCGCACACACACACACGCATACACACACATATACACACGCACACACACACGCACACACACACACACACACACGCACACGCATACACACACACACACATATACACACGCACACACACACGCACACACACACACAAACACACACACACGCACACACACACACATATACACACGCACACACACACACGCACACACACACGCACACACACGCATACACACACGCACACACACACACACACGCACACACACACACACGCACACACACACACACACACACACGCATACACACACACACACACGCACACACATGCACACACACACACACACAGAGGAATAAGATGCTACATGACCAAAAGTATGAAGACAACAGCATATCCTACATCTCATTCCAGAATAAAGGTGTTACACATGCAGTCACCCCCCGCTACTGTAACTGCCTCTGCCCTTCTGGGAGAGCTTTCCAGGGCACAAGAGAACTGCAGCAGGGTTGTGCCTTGATTATAATCAGAAAAGTGTCAATAAGGCAATGATCCCAGACAATTAGGTTTGGCTTGAGGGTCAGGGCTCTGTCCAGGTCACAAAATTTATTCTGCACCAATTGCAACAAACCACAAACAATTTTTTTGTTTATATCAATCTTGGTCAGTTTTTGTTTGTTTAATTAAATCTGTTAAAGTTTTTTTTTTTTAATTTTGTCTGTTATCCCTTTCTGTCTGATAGGTCATAACAAATTGGGGCCATAACAGTCCCGACCACAATAATTGGCACCCTTGGCAGAGATTGAGTGTAAAAGGTGATTTAAAAAATTCACCTTTTGGAGAATTAGCTTAATTTCACTCGGAAAAATAAAGGGGGAAAAATCCAAGCTTTAACTGAATTACATTTATTTTGATAAACTTATCTCTCATCAAGAAATAATTGAAGACCTTTATGGAAAAATGATCAGTCACATTTTCACGTTGTGGAGAAATGATGAATTAAAAATTCAAAACGATCTTAGAAACAAATAACTGAAAAAATATGCAAAGAAGTGGTGCCAGACACAACAAACCCCGCCCCTCACACATACTTTGATCTACATTTCCGAAATTCAATAGGCATCTATTCTGGGTCAGTGGCAATCCCTAAACCCAATTTTGTGTGAATCTGGCCATTAGTTTTGCTGTTAAAGTGTTTACAAACAAAGAAATAAACTAACAAACCGAACCAAAAACAATACCCCATGCCCTCCCCCTTCGGGCGGTGCAGGTAAAAGTATAAAATATTATTACGATATAAAGACACGTTTTATTGAACCCCGTGAGGTAATTTGTCCTCTGCATTTAACCCATCCTATAGTTAGGAGCAGTGGGCAGCCACAGAGCAGAGCCCAGGGACCAACTCCAGTTCTACAGCCAGGTCCTTTGTCAGGGGTACAGGCAGTTTTTGTGGGTGGGGGAAATGCCCACGCAAACAGGAGGAGAACATGCAAACTCCTCACAGAAAGGCCCCAGGCCAGATTTGAACCCACAACCTTCTGGTTGTCAGGCAGTACTCCCAACACATAATACATAATATTGTATGATGTATTTTTATATTATGTATATATGGGCCAGGCTCACAAAATGTGCACACACACCGCCCCCCCCCCCCTCCCCCCCACCCCCATTTTACAATTTTATGCAGGGAAAATTGTTAAATTTATCAGTTTCAACATTTGCTATGTCATCTCTGTTCTATTGTGAATAAAATGGCTGGTGTGATTTGAAAGTCATTGCGTTTTGATATTATTCACAACTTTGTCTCAACTATTTCAGAATTGGGGTTGTATATCCATATACAGTGCAGGGCTCCAGACTAAATTTTTTTGCAAGGAGCACAGTGGCCCCTAACTTTAAATTTTAGGGGCGCACAGTGTAAATTGACTTGAAAAACAAATATTAATTTTCTCACATTTTCACAGTATTACTGATAAATATTTTGGCAATAAATGCAGAAACTACAATGTTTTAAGGATTAACTTAACTAAAAGTGTCAATATGACAATATTTTGTAAATGCTTTAAAAGTAGAAATCCTGCATTTAAATTAGGAGTGAACTCATCCTTAAAAACCGTGTTTCAGCTTGGCTTGCTTGTGAATGTTCAATAACTGATCCTGGTGTGCCATCTAGTGAGAGAATTTTGTAACTGCGTGCATAAATTTGCAGCGTCATGTCTGTTGCCATCAACATCTGTTCAAAGATAGGCCGACCCTGTTCTTGAACGCGCCAAATCCAGACAATCCTTATGATGAGTTACACTCATATTTTAATTTGTAAAGAGTAACGAAGTGGCCAATGTCAACGTAACGAAGTGAAAGTATACTTTTTATCTTTTAAATGCAGTAGAGTAAAAGTCAAAACTCAAGAATAGTACAAATCCTCAAAAAAAAAAAACTACCCAAGTAGGCTACTGTTCGTTGTTATACACCTCTGACCATCACAAAGTGCGTTAGGACGCAACTAATTTATTTATTTATTTGGATTTCATTCATTCGATAATTTCATTTCTCCGGCATGGTAATTTTTCGAGCTTTAAGCCCTGTGTGTAGTGTGCGAAAAAGGCTGTCTTCGAAAGGGCACACTAGGCTAACTGGGGAGAAAGTAAGCACTTATAGTCCTCTTCGCCATTGTTTATAGAAGTTGTGTGAAACCAAGGGTATTTTATACCTGTGGATAACCCCAAGACCCGCCTCTTTTCACATATTAGCAAATAACAGTGGTCATTCGCCCCCCACTCACACCCCCCGCTCTCACACACATTGGCCCACATTCTTTTTCTTTGGTGTTCATGGGTTATTAACCAACTCATTTGTGCATTATCGCCAACAACTGGGCTGAAATGAGGAGCAGACGTTTGTCTGCAACAAAAAATAACAATAAAAAATGGGCAAATTTACTGGTCGCACATGCGCGAGCAGATGAAAAATTTACTCGCACTGTCTCAAATTTTAGGGGCAAAATGCGACCATTTACGGGCAATCTGGAGCCCTGCAGTGGGCTCCAAAATTGCTGGCACCCCTGCCTGGCAATTCAAAGAAAATACTTCAGAAAACAAAAAAAAAAAAAAATGCTATGTTGTGGAAAAAGTATTTACCCCCTTCCTTATTTCTTGTTTTTTTGCATATTTGTCACACTCGTTTCAGATCATCAAACAAATTTTTATATTAGATAAAGATAACCAGAGTAAATATAAAGTGCAATTTTTACATTTATTGAGGGAAAAAGCAATCCAAACCTACCTGGCCCTATGTGAAAAAGTAATTGCCCCCTAAACCTGATTACTGGTTGTGCCGCCCTTGGCATCAAGCGTTTGTGATAACTGGCAATGAGTCCTTCACATCGCTGTGCAGGAATTTCAGCCCTCTCTTCTTCACAGAATTGTTTTAATTCAGCCACATTGGAGGGTTTTTCAGCATTAACGGCCTGTTTAAGGTCATGCCACAGCATCTCAGTCAGATTTAAGTTCAGACTTTGACTAGGCCACACCAAAACCTTCATTTTCATTTTTTTAAGCCATTCAGAGTTGGACTTGCTGGTGTGTTTCGAATCATTGTCCTGCTGCATAATCCAAGTGCGCTTGAGCTTGAGGTCACAAACTGATGGTCGGAGGTTCTCCTTCAGGATTTTCTGGTAGAGCTCGGAATTTATGGTTCCATCAATTACTGAAAGTCATCTTAGTCCTGAAGCAGCAAAGCAGCCCCAGACCATCACACTATGTTTGACTGTTGGTATGATGTTTCTTTTATGAAATGCTGTATTAGTTTTACACCAGATGTAACGAGATGCCCACCTTCCAAAAAGTTCAACTTTTGTCTCGTCAGTCCACAGAATATATTCCCAAAAGTATTTGGGATCATCAAGATGTATTTTGGCAAATGTGAGACAGGACTTTGTGTTCTTTTTGGTCAGCAGTGGTTTTGGAACTCTTGGAACTCTCCCATGAATGCCATTTTCGCCCAGTCTCTGTCTTATTGTTGAATCATGAACACTGACCTCAACTGAGGCAAGTGAGGCCTGCAGTTCATTAGATGTTGTTCAGGGTTCTTTTGTGACCTCCCGGATGAGTCATCAATGCGCTCTTGGAGTAATTTTGGCAGACCGGCTACTCCAGGGAAGGTTCACCACTGTTCCAAGTTTTCTTCATTTGTGGATAATGGCTCTCACCATGGTTCACTGGAGTCCCAAATGGCTTTATAACCCTTTCCAGACTTTTTTTTCTCATCTGTTCTTGAATTTCTTTTGTTCCCTGGATTTGTTGATTTTTGAGATTTTTTAGCCTACTTCACTTTGTCAGAGAGGTTCCATTTAAGTGCTTTCTTGATTCATGAGGTCTGGCATTAATCAGGCCTGGGTTTGGCCAGTGAAATTGAACAAAAAAAATTTGGTTAATCATAATTAATGCATGATTTAATGGGGGGATTAGTTTTTCACACAGGGCCAAGTAGGTTTGGATAGCTTTTTTCCCTTAACCCCTTTGTGCAGAAGCCAAATTTGGCTATTTATGGGTTACCCACTTTAATGCTGTATAATTCAAGATTTAAGCTTCATAAAGAGGAAAAATGTGGCTCAATTCAGAAAAGACACTTACAGCATTTAGAATTACATTGTATTTTAGTTTATTTTCATGTTTTTGGTTGAGAAAATGAGCTGCAAACATAAAAAATCTTCATGAGAATTCACCATTGAAATTGCAAAAAAAAAAATAATTCTGAGGATTGAAAAACTGCTGGGGCTTAAAACTTTACATTTCTGGTATCATAAACTCCTTCTGCACAAGTAGAATTCATCTTCAACATTACATTCTAGATTACTTTCATGCTATTAGCCAAATTATACAGCTACCCAAGTGTCTCCCCAAAGTCTCAAAATTATGTACTGAAAAATCATTAAAAATCATGTATTTAACAAAAATAAGGTTTTAAGGCATGAAATTTAATATGAACAAATGATTTTCTGGTTGAATTTAGCATGAATTTATCAATATCAGTGCAGTTGAATATCAGTGGTCACCAGTAACCTCTCCAACCACAGAACAGGCCTTTTCTCCATAATAAGGTTTAGAGTTTTGTCAATTTCCTTTTAAGTCCCCCAAGCTAGCACAAACACGCATTGCATTTTATAAACTGCTGATTAAACAGTCAGAACATTCACCCTGTAATGGAAGTTACCAGTTCCCAAACTCACGACCTCATTTCAACCCTTATAAGGAACAAGTACAACTCACTAACTCAGTAATATCTGAATTCTGAAATATACCTTATTTTAACAGAACAGACATTCCACTTTCAGGGAACATCACGAAATATAAATTCCTCCCTAGATTCAACAGAACGGTGCAATGACCGTACCAGGGGGTCCACCTAAATGCATGGGCAGTTCACTTTTAAACAGGAAAAAACGTCGACATTCGACTTTGTTGAGTACGGTATACATTCAAAAACAGAAAGCAAAACTAGCAGCCTACCTTTTTTCCACGAATCCAGAGACGATGTATCCAGTAAAGGAACCCTCCGGTCCTGTTTCATTCGAAATAATTCCCATTGGCCATGTCCTTATCTTATTTAAATCCTCTAAATATAACTGAACACTTCAAGGCCAGTTTTGCGCGTCTTTTTTCTATATATACATAGATATGTCGCGTCTGTTTCAGCCGCGTAATGCGTGCAACGTTAACAGGATACAACCGAGCCTGCTGATACGCATAGGCTTGTATGCTTTGTGTTTGTCCAATCAATATGTTTCACTTGCTGTAGAACGTTTAAACAGTCGGGAATTGGATAAGAAACGAGCCAATCAATACCAGGCCTACCAAAGAAAACGTAGCCTCAGCACACAAAAACTTTGAAATGCCTACATTAATCGCGGAAATAGCAACAGAAAAATAATACCCCGCTACCGAAACTGCAAAAACCGCAACATAAACTGTTGACTCGTAGCATAAGACTATGAACCTGCAACATCTTCTTACACATCCGTCTTTGCCATTTACTGCGCTTGCGCGTACCGGCCCAGGCTGCTCTCAGAGATAGCGGAATCAGGCGTGTCTCCTTCGGTTGGTAAGTAAAACTTCCAAATATGACGTTATTGTTAATGCAGATGTTTAACAATGAATTGTAAGACGTAGCTGTTACATCCACATTCTCGTAAATTCGCATTAACAATAACTTCATATTTGGAAGTTTTACTTACCAACCGAAGGAGACCCGCCTGATTCCGCTATCTCTGAAAGCAGCCTGGGCCGGTACGCGCAAGCGCAGTAAATGGCAAAGACGGATGCGAAAGAAGATGTTGCAGTTTCATAGTCTTATGCTACGAGTCAACAGTTTATGTTGCGGTTTTTGCAGTTTCGGTAGCGGGGTATTATTTTTCTGTTGCTATTTCCGCGATTAATGTAGGCATTTCAAAGTTTTTGTGTGCTGAGGCTACGTTTTCTTTGGTAGGCCTGAATACGTTGTTACCGCGGAAGTTTCACGAGGCAGTGGAGGCTAACTGTGCAGTTAGGCAGAAGAGCTTGAATGTATGAGTGAGTGATTGGCTATCAACGCCAGTACCCGGGTGGATATAAGGAAGCGCTGGATTTGTCAATGAATGTACACAAAAATCCACGGTAGGGAACTACGCATTTTTTTTGCATTTGATGACTGTAATTGACAGTAGAATGTGAGAGAATCAATACCAGGCCTACCAAAGAAAACGTAGCCTCAGCACACAAAAACTTTGAAATGCCTACATTAATCGCGGAAATAGCAACTGAAAAATAATACCCCGCTACCGAAACAGCAAAAACCGCAACATAAACTGTTGACTCGTAGCATAAGACTATGAACCTGCAACATCTTCTTACACATCCGTCTTTGCCATTTACTGCGCTTGCGCGTACCGGCCCAGGCTGCTTTCAGAGATAGCGGAATCAGGCGTGTCTCCTCCGGTTGGTAAGTAAAACTTCCAAATATGACGTTATTGTTAATGCAGATGTTTAACAATGAATTGTAAGACGTAGCTGTTACATCCACATTCTCGTAAATTCGCTTATTTTAGCATGTCACCCTGCCGAAAATGAACGATGCACTGTCGATTTCGCTATAGTCTTAGAGTTTTCAACTTGACTTTCTCAAGACGTATACATACGTCTTGAGTGGACAAACAATCCCGATTTGGAAAATCGCCAGATTAAGCGAGAAAGTCGTCAAGTTGGCAACTCTAAGACTTTAGCGAAATCGACAGTGCATTGTTCAATTTGTAAAGTTGCACACCACAGCTGATCCCTGTATAGCATGTGACCTTTCCTGTGTGTATATTAGGAGTCTTTTCACTCACAGCTCTTGTCAGAACGTTGATCAATACCTCTTTGTGCAGAGCACCTCGTATGCCATTGATTATTATTTCGCTTCTACTGGATAGTCCGACCTTGATTCTTGCCATAGCCCTTTTTGTACTGTTTTTGTCAGACTGGATTTTGGCCTATTTTTATATGACCACAAGTTCTGTGTTTGGATGCCCTGTGTATGACCATTGGCTTTGCCCATCAACTACGACTTTTTGCCTATCGATTTTGTACCTCTGCCCATCTGTCTTACTGGTTCTGACCCCTGTCTAGTCGATACTGTTTTTGGATTTCGTATTGTGGCTTGGCAATTCCTGTGTTTTCTGGCTTTGACTCGGACCCCATTAAAGGCATACGTTTTTTGGATTACGCTGCCTCGCGAGTGGTTCCTGAACGGTACCTCACAAAAAGCAATTAATACTATATAAGAGAATCAGCTGAAAGAACATGTAGCAAGTAATTAAGTTAACTGGAATCAGGTGAGTAACATGATTGGCTATAAATGGGATGTCTTAGAGAGGCTGAGTCTCTCAGAAGTAAAGATGGCCAGAGGCTCTCCAACCTGTGAAGGCTTGTGTTTAAAAAAAAATTGTGGAATACTTTAAAAACAATGTTCCTCAACGTCAAATTACAAAGGCTTTGAAGGTCTCATCGACAATGCATAACATCACCAAAAGATTCAGAGAAACTGGAAAAATCTGTTTAAGGGACAAGGCTGAAGACCTTTACTGGATGCCCGTGATCTTTGGAACCTGAGACGCTACTGAATCACTCAACAGCATGATTCTGTCATTGACATTACTAAATGGGCCCAGGAATACTTCCAGAAACCACTGTCTGTAAACAGTCTGCCATGCCATCCACAGATGCCACCTAAAACTCTATCATGCAAAAAGGAAGCCATTGTTCAGCATGATCCCGAAGCGCCGCCATGTTCTGTGGGTCAAGGCTCATTTAAAATGGACTGGCAATGTGTCCTGTGGTCAGACGAGTCCAAGTTTGACGTACTTGTTTGAAATCATGGGTGTCATGTCCTCTGGGCTAAAGAGGAGAAAAACCACCCCTCCGGTTATCAGCGTTCAGTTCAAAAGCCAGCATCTCTGATGGTATGGGGATGCATTAGTGCATATGGTGTGGGACACTTGCATGTTTTAAAAAGCACCATGAATGCTGAAAGGTATATATGCTCCCCTCCAGACAACATCTATTCCAGGGAAAACCTTGTGTATTTCAGCAGGACGATGCAAAACTACATACTGCAGCTATTACAACAGCATGGCTTCATAGTAGAAGAGTCCGTGTGCTGAACTGGCCCCTGCAGTCCCAATCTTTCACCAATTGAAAACATTTGGTGCATTATTAAATGAGAAGTCCGTCAAAGGAGACCCAAAAATCTCCAGCAGCTGGAAGACTGTGTTAAACAACAGTGGGATCAAATTCCAATGGCTAAACTCAAGAAACTTGTCTCCTCAATGCCCACACGCTTCCATTCTGTGTTAAATAGAAGAATGGATGCAACACCGTGGTAAACAGGCCCATGTCCCAACTTTTTTGAGATTTGTAGCCGCCATCAAATTGGAAATGAGTTCATTATGTGGATAAAATAGTAAAATTTTTCAGTTTCAACTTTTGCGATGTTATCTCTGTTCTGCTGTGAATAAAATACTGGCTGGTGTGATTTGAAAGTCATTGCATTTTGATTTTATTCACAATTTACACTTTGTCCCAACTATTTCAGAATTGGGGTTGTAATTAAAAATCTATTTACTCCAAAGCAAGGTTTCACAATTAATGGCACCCTTTAAGATTACAGTAGATAACATCTACCAAAATTAAACCAGGCATTAAATTCCACTTAATTAAGTTTTATCTAAGTGTTTATCTAAGTGAGGAACTATATTGAGCCATTACATCACTTCCTGAGTGCTGCCAATTATTCTGAAAACTTGATGTTGTTGAAAATTATTCTGCGTTAAATGATTGTGGTGATTTACATTGTTTCCATGAAAACATAAACTGTTTCACACTTGTTGGTATATTCTGTTTCTCGATAATCATATTGTTAATATTTTTCTGTATTGTTTGTGCATGGGCAGTCAGGGATGCCAGTAAGTTTGAAGTTCACTGTATTTGTTGCAAATTGCTTGTTATTAAAACATTGGCGTCCAACTATAAGAACTTGGCCAGTGATGCCACTGGTCTTTGTCTTGGCTCTGTTCACCAACAAACTGAAAGGCAGCAAAACATACAAATTAACATTCGGTTAAAGTGCCTGTGGTCAGCTTTAATCTGAGAAAACACTTTAAAAAAACCAGCCGCACAACTTTATCAAGTTTTTTTCAGCGCTAGTTTTTCATTTCCTCAAACTAATTTTTGAAACAACTCGGAACTTGAACTTCAGCCGATTCAAAAACGCTGTGCAGGTGGTTGCCTTACTTTTTTTAAGCTGTGTCTACTTTTTATTTTAACAGTGTATTTGCTTTTGTATTGTGTGGTATACATAGAAATAACAGTCATTATTGCTGATGGCTAATGTCCAAATATTTACGGGCTGCTCTATATTTCTTGCCAAACAAAATCAATACAGTTTATCTGGCAATATTTTTATGAAAAAGGATATTTTAGAACACAGCAGCAATACTGGGAGAGTGTTTTGAGTGACTTTAAACAAGGCAGAGCTTGATTTAATTTTCGGTTTGTTTGTGTTGTGATCGACTCACTCCCTTGTCATCCAACACTCCCCTCAGGATCAGTGCGGACGGAGCACCTGAGGTAAACTCTCCAATGAACTCACCATCGTTGCAGTAGAAAGGTTTTTCCTCACTGCAGTTCTTCTTCTTCCATTTTCTTCCATTTTCTTGTCCTGAGGACCTCACCTTAGTGCAGATTGGATATGTTTTGGCTTCAGTGGTGTCGTCCCCGTTGTGATGTGTTAATTGGCTCTGGTCGGACCACATCCAAATTTTAGACAGACCTATCCACCAGTTTTCGCTTAGTGACCCATTCAGTCGCACCAGTTTGTCTTTTATTCTCCTGCGGTCTCCCATGTTCTTCATCACTGCCAGGCCTGTGTAATTCTGGTCTTTGCAGTACCTCTGAGCCTCTGTCCAATTCAGGGTCTGATGTGATATGGGGAAATACTCTGGAGTCTGGCCCTCTGAAACGATACAGCAGGATGTGTTTAATCTCCATCATCATTCTCACATTATTCATTTATCGTGACAACTGCTGCTGGTTTTTCCCTCAGAGCTGCAAACCGAGGTCACTCACTCACACACTCACTTACAACACTCATTCATTTACTCACTCATTCAGTGACTCACGCATTCATTCCCTCACCTGTTCACTCACTCACTCACTCAATCACTACACTCACTCATTCACTCACTCACTCACTCATTCATTTACTCACTCACTCACTCATTCATTTACTCACTCACTCACTCATTCACAGACATTTGGCAGATACGCTTGGTAGGACACATGTGCCTCAGGTCTGTACAGTTTCAAACTAGTTTTAAAAACATTTCAGCAGTTGGAATTTCGCCTCATACTCAGTTTCATTTAACCCCTTTAACTCTGTCTTTTCACTTAAGTTTTACCTCCAGTAGGTTCAATGTGAGAAAAATCCATTTCTTTCATATTGTAGGACAGTGTCACAAACATATTCTGTATCTGCTGGTTGCAGCTCTTCACTTAAGCCACATCTCACTCTAACTGAGAAATATTCAGACCCAGGATGCCATGATATGGCTACAGTACTGCATCAGATGGAAAATATCAAGATCTTGTTCATCATTTTAAATACATTTTCCTGTTATTCAGCAGGACATATTTTGGATCGTTGGAAACAATCTCCACTAAAATTTAAAATCAGCCTAAAGTTCCACAGGTTTGAATTCAGCAGCTGCATTTGACAGACCCATATATGGGTTTGTAGGTTTTTTTTTTTTTTTTTGCCGTTGTCCAAGTACTTGTGGACCGTACTGTACTTTACCCTGAGATCATATAATCACTATCCCCCAGCAACTAGGCTTCTGAATAAATTGTAACAAAATACAGGATAAATAAAAATACTTAAAAGCTTAAATAAAATATAGTAAGGTTCAGAAGTGTTTGGACTGTGAGTTGTTTCCTTGGACTGTTATTCCTACTCGGATTCTGCCATAAAGAAGTAAACACTTGAATGAAGAGCTGTATGTCAGACTGACGATGTTTACATTACTGTCAGGTGAAGAGAAACCGCATAAAAAGTACAGCCTTTTAAGATACAGGGTAAACCTAAAATTAATCAAATGCAGCAAATAGTTGAAAAACGCATCCATTGAAGTCCGGAAGTCTTTGGACAGTGATGAAATTTAAAGGGTTGTAATTCCTGGGCTGTCATTCCATTTACAGATGTAACATGACTTTCAAATGACCTTTACAGACATAACATGACCTTGAAACCACCTTTATGGAAGCAGTGTGACCTCTACGTAACCTTTACTGAAGCAGAATGACCATCACATGAAATTAGCTGCCACAACACTACCCCCACATGTTCCTTACAGGCACAACATGACGTCCACATGAACCACAAGGATGCAGTTTCATATGCAAGGAATGTGAGACTTCAAAATGAATTAAAGCAGCTGTTCATACATAAGAGTGTGTGTGCATGCATGGGAGGGCAATATGGCTGAGGACTATTCTCCAAGAATGGTTTACAGTTTGGTACAAAGCAGGGCTGTATCAGAATTAGTCCTCACAGGTGTTTGTGTAATGAGATTTGAAGAAGACAGGCATTCTGACCTTTGTAGCAGATGAAGTAGAGGGAGACAGAACATTTAACATCATTAAATTTCCCTCCTTTCTTCATTACTGCACAGTTCTGCAGTCCATTAATGTTGTTTGGTTGTTTTGGTCTCCAGTTCAAAGATGACTCCTCAGCCTCCTGATAGAGATCTGGGTGTGGAAGAGACCACTGCCATGTTTTTCTGAGCCCGATCCAGGCGTCTCCTGATGACTGCGGTAAAAGGGCTTCTTGTCCTCTGTACAGGGTGGCTAAATCAGTGTAATTCTGCCGACAGAAACTCTGAGCATCAGACCAGCTCTTCTTATCGTCAACAAGGTGATACCGAAGAGCGGAGCAGGGCCACAGAGTGTAGGATCCTGTGAAACAAACACACACACACACACACACACACACACACATACATATATACACACACACATACTGTTATGACTTGGAAAAATCACAACAAAGAAAACTGGAAAGTACAACTAAAACAAATTTATTCTTTACAAAAAAAAGTTGCACAAAAAATATCCACTATTTAAATTCTCTAATAACACTTTGCCACTATTTAACTGTTGCCAAAACAAAACTCTGGTCTGCTCTCTTCTGCTGTCTCTGTCTTTGTTGTCTCTAATTGCTGTGCTTAAAATCACAGCCTTTTTATAGTCTAGCAACCTTCCAGAAAGATCCACAGGATTCTAGGGAAATCCCGCCCCCTCCAAGCAGGAAAGTGCCAGAAGCTTCTAGAAATTACTAGACTTTTCTTAATGATTTTACAAACACGCCACCAGATGGTGCCAATGAACAAAATAAATATAGCTGACCAGCAAGGCAGCAAAACAGCATGTAACAAACTTCATTTACAAATGGAATATAATGCTGTACAAAATTATCATACATAACAATACACACACACACACACACACACACACACACAGGAATAAGATGTTACATGGCCAAAAGTATAAAGACAACAGCATATCCGACATCTCATTCCAAAATAAAGGTGTTACACATGCAGTCACCCCCCGCTACCGTAACTGCCTCTGCCCTTCTGGGAGAGCTTTCCTGGGCACAAGAGAACTGCAGCAGGGTTGTGCCTTGATTATAATCAGAAAAGTGTCAATAAGGCAATGATCCCAGACAATTAGGTTTGGCTTGAGGGTCAGGGCTCTGTCCAGGACACAAAATTTACCCTGCACCAATCGCAACAAACCACAAACAATCCCAACCACAATAATTGGCACCCTGGGCAAAGACTGAGTGTCAAGGATGATTTTAAAAATTCACCTTTTGGAGAATGAGCTTAATTTCACACAAAAAAATAAAGGGGGAAAAATCCAAGCTTTAACTGAATTACATTTATTTTGATAAACTAATCTCTCATCAAGAAAGAATTGAAGACCACTATGGAAAAATGATCAGTCACATTTTCACGTTGTGGAGAAATGATGAATTAAAAATTCAAAACGATGTTTTGTGGGTGGGGGAAATATCCACGCAAATACGGGGAGAACATGCAAACTCCTCACAGAAAGGCCCCAGGCCGGATTTGAACACACAAGCTTCTGATTGTGAGGCAGTAGCGCTAACAGACTATGCCACCGTGCTGCGCAATAATGTAAAATAATACATAATGTATATAGTATTATGTATTATTATATTATGTATATATAAATATACAAAATTCAAAATTTGGACTCCGATCATTTTTTCTTTATGGCCTTCAATTGTTTTTAAAGAAACTAAATGTGCAACAATTATTGTGACCCCCACATTAAATGCTTTGGAGAATTTTATGGAGTATGGAATTTGAGGCCATCCATCGATCAAGAATCTCTCTTGATCTGTGGTTCTCAAATTCAGTCCCGGGGGACCCCTGTGTATGCCCGCTTTTGTTTCAACTGCGATGACAATCCCAAAATTTCAACAAGCTGTTACTGTGCTAATACATGCTGATTACTTGACCTTGACATCAATACACACGGTAAATTGAATAATTCTGCACAAAAAAATTCTGAAATTCAGTTTAATTTTTCTTTTATATATATGGTCATGGAAATAATTATTAATTCCTGTGACTTTACTACATCATACATATTCCTCAGGTTGTCTTGAAAAATATGAATATAAATTGATAACAGATTGCAGGGTTGGATTATAAAGCATGATTACACAAGGAGGCCCGGTGAACCTAAAACAGAAAAAAATGACTTTGACCCCAGAGGGTTAAACTCTTAAATCACATTCTGCCACAAAAAGCTGTCCATGCCCAGAAAAAATCATCTTCTGCAGGAATGTGGCAAATATTGGATTAAATTTCAAACTCTAAACTTAAATAAGCATTAAATGGCATGAAAAGTGGCAAATTACCTATGACCAACGATATTAGAAACTGAGGTTAATCAGCAAGATATGTACCTGCCTACCAATTCCTAACCATCTGTGCAACTGATCCCAGTAACCCTCCTAACTGTGTGTGGGAGCAAAACAAACCTGAGTTCTACTCCAGACGAGTCTGTAACACGTCCAGGTGAGTTTTAATTACTGCGCAGAATCAAACGAGTGAGAACCAGAGTCTACTATCTACCATTTATTGGGAAATGAGTTAGGTGTGTGTAGCACCCTCTGATTACACTAAAATAATAGTAAATATTTAATGTCAGTGACAAGTTTTTCTGAACAAAAGCATCAATGATCAGGCAAATATCTGTATTTACAGAAAAGCACTTTGTTGGTTAGTGGACTCTGGTTCTCAGCCACTCGTCTGGATTGTCTTTGTTCGAGCATCAAGATTTTCCTTCATTGGCTCAAGAAGCCAGGGGCCCAACCCAAAGCATTAAAATTAACTTAAGACCAACAAGAGTCCACATACTTTCAGCTATGCAGTGTATTTCTGTTCATTTTATCAGAATGACCTCAAAAACAAATCTGGTAATTCATGGGCAGGGCTGAATACATGCGCTCATTCCTGCAGGAAACAGCTCAAGCCTACAGAACATGACTGAAGGGTGTTAAAATATATTCATGTACAGTGGGCTCCAAAATTGCTGGCACCCCTGACTGGCAATTCACAAAAAATGCTTTAGAAAACTCTAAAAATAAAAAATAAAAAATACAGTGCTGTGAAAAAGTATTTACCCCCTTCCTTATTTCTTGTTTTTATGCATATTTGTCACACTTGTTTCAGATCATCAAACAAATTTTAATATTAGATAAAGATAACCTGAGTAAATCTCGGCCATCTGTGTAACAACAAAATCAATGTTCTGCAACGGCCATTTCAGTCACCAGTCCTCAATCCAACTGAATACCTGTGGACGGAGTGGAAGATGGCAGTTGATAAACATAAACCCAAGAATGTGAAGGATCTTGAAAGTATCTGCTGAGGGGAATGGTCCAAAATCCCCCCAAACGTTTGCTTTATCCTTGTTAAAAATGACAGGAAAAGACTCCATGCTGTTATCCTCGCCAGAGGTGGTTGCACTACGTACGAAATGAAGGGTGCCAATTATTATGAAACCTAGATTTTATTGAAATTAATTTTGTATGAAATGATTGTTATGATTTTGTTTGTTTCCATCAAAACATTAATGAAGTATTTCACACATGTGGGTATATTCTGTTTCCCTATTGTTATATAATATATATTTTTGTATTGTTTGTGCATTGGCAGTTAGGGGCAGGGGCGTCACTAGACCTAATACTGTACTGGGGCACAGCTGGGGCAGAAACAACGCAAGCGCACAAGCAAAAAATTTTTAAAACTAATTTATCATAAAAAAGCATAAATAGTGCTTCAAATTATACATTCATGTCAGATTATCTTGTTGTCTGGATCTATGATTAACCACCTGAAATGGACTGATGCATTTGGCCTACTTGTGCACTTCACTCTAGACCTCTAAACCTGGTACAAGTAAAAAAGGACTGTACAACATTAAATAGCTCCATTACTCTAAATATAAACTGTATGTTTACGTGCCTGGCAGGCCAAAACACTAAATTATCCATGCCATACAAACATACACAGAGGAAAACAGACAAAACATTAACATATCAACAGTTTTGAATCAAGGCACAAAGTGTGCAAAGCTACACCAAACAACTGACTCACATTCAAATCACATTTCATTTTCACCGCAGTGTTAATTGTGGGCTAAACATTCATTGTGTAATTCAAATAAACCATTTCATCAAGGTATCAATAACTGCAATCATTAAACTGTATCTTATATGTTCTATTCTAATCAGTGCACCTTTACTAAACATAAAACTGTATTCACTAGTGTCGTTATAACCGTGGGCTATCTTCAAGTCTTTCCCAAAACTGTATACTCTCCTGTTATCCTCAGTGTCTTATAACCAAAGTACTCGATGAGCCCGATTCTCTGTTCATACAGAACCCATGTTTTAACGTGAAATAGCTCATATATGCTCATCAAGCCTCGATAGCAATCTCCAGAAACCGAGTTGACAGTGCTAGGCTAACCATTATGAATCAACGTTATGCCTATGATGAGCCAGTTAGCTATAAGGCAGGGCTGAGGCTATTTGCCTGACTGTCGGGTGTGTATGTTGCTACTGTCTATTCGACCGACCGTCGGGTATATAAGCTGTTTATAGACTATTTGCCCGACGATTTTAGAACAACACACAGAGTACATATATATTATCTGTAGATTTTTTTTTCATTTGACTTGCGATCACGTTTCTGGTTCGAGATCATGTTAGTTTGACTGGTTCCCTACTGTACCACCAGTTCGCAAACGGCCCGTTGCATCGACTCTGATCGAGCTTGTGAGATAATGGACAGGGTACCAGTCTAGTTTAATAGTGTTTTTGGGGTGTGGGTAAAACACAGACTGAGGATCTGGTAAAACGCGGATAACTTGAAATGTAATGTTGAACATACCGCTATTTTTAATATTTTTATAAAACTACCATTTTCAAGGTCAAGGTTATAAAGTGATAAATTCCCTGCAAATTGAAAATGACCTAGTTATAGGGCATTTTAACCCAGTGATCGTAGGTGGTACAGTGGGCTGTATGTGTTGATTAATGGGCTTCCAGATATAAAATTTTCTCATTTAAAATCATTGCAGCTGACAAGGATCATATTTTGTTTATTGTGTTGAGTTCCAAGCGATTTGATAGTAATGACAAGGATAATCTTCACTCAGGTAAATCAGACAAAAGAACCAATACTAGTACAGTACATATAATGCTGTTACATGTACTAGAGCCGGCACCACGAACATCATACATACTCACATAAATAAATAAATAAAAATAAATAAATGAATAAATGAAAAAATAAATAAATAAAGGAGGAAAAAAAACAACACTTTTATTTTAGTGCTCGAATAATATATGCACCTAAATAAATTTAATGGATATATTCTATTTATTTATTTAATCATCTATTGGTTTATTTATTTACAAAAAAAAATGAATGAAGAATTGCATAAATTAAAAAAAATGAAAAAAATACACTTACACTTATATTTGCTCACGGATAATATTTGCACTTGGATAAATAAATGAATATATCTTCTGTTCATTTATTTAATCATTATTTGCTTATTAAATAAATAAAAAAATAAATGTTATATTTTTTCTTCATTTATAGTAAGCCTGCCAATATTATACCAAATTACAAATTCCAAGTCCAAGTAAACGCTGCTTACTACGCATGCACTAACTGCTTTCTGAAACTTTGTTTTTACATCACAAGCCACATTCTTCAGTGAAGCCATTTCACAGTGGCATGATCTCAATTAAGTGAGTTTCTCTTGAAACAACATGTCATGTGTGAGACCATTCACTCATGCTTAAAATCACTATATATCAATATAAAGGATTAAATGTTGATTTTTTTTGTTCGCGTGTCACCTGCCGCTTCTTTCAATAATTTTCAATGGATTTAAGCTAATAAACGCTGAGCATACAAAATGAACAATAACACGATAACAATAGGGGCAGTGGCGCGGAAATTCTAAAAATGGCAACAACGTTTATGTCCCTATAGACGCCCCATATACAGTAGCAGTTGACCAGTCTATCCTGTCGGGCGAATAGCAAGCTACGATTTATTCACCCGACCGTCGGGCCAATAGAGAATGGTTTCTTATTCACCCGACCGTCGGGTCAATAGTCACTCCCATAAGGCAGCAGCTAACGTCTGCACTAGGCTACTTCAATTTACAGCCTGAGTGAGCTGGCACGACGGCAGATGAAAGTTTAAGTAAAGTTGTGACATTTAAATTCCCATGGAAATGGCGACACAGAGGAGAAAACAAACAATAAGGACAGGCAGTTGCCCAGCACTGACCTGAAGACAGGTGGAGAGAATGACGGCGAGAGCAGTCAGCACTGACAGACACCGTTGTGTGTGTGACCTCCGAAGTTCTGAAGTGAGCACTAGCCAATCACAGCCAAAGGCACGTGAATATTAAGTAGCCACATGCCATTGTGTACGATACGGAGTGAAGTGAATAAAGTAGCAAGTAGTTGTGTGCCTGTGCACTTTCTGTTACTGTAGATTCTCTTACTGTAGATTATGTGGACATGTAGACTTAATACGTGATTTTTTTTTTTTAATCCCCTGGGGAAAATTATATTGGGGCACTGCAGACCAATACTGGGGCACGTGCCCCAGTAAAATATGTCCGGTTCCGCCGATGGTTAGGGGTGCCTGTAATTCTGGAGCCCACTGTCATAATACCTCTTTTATGTTTTTAAAATGCAAGAGTGGATTTTTTTCGGATTCTGTCCCCCAAAAATTGCAACTCAGGGCTTGATTTGCCATGAGTTTCAGCAGATGCAAAAACATTTTGGCACATGAAAAATTACACAGCAAATGCTTGAGCAAAAACAAAGAAGGTGACCAATGATTGGTTGTGTTACTGGTTTTGCATGTGCGGAAGTGCTTTCCATGCGAAAGTTTCAAAGTAAATCAGTAAATAGGTTCTGGAGCTCAAGTGCTTTCACAGCTACCAGTAGTGATGAGAACTGCAGAACATTAAGAACATCCATCCATCGATTATCTACACTCCTCTTCCTCATCAGAGTCACAGGGGAGCTGGGGCCTCTTCCTGCTGAATATGGGCGAAAGGCAGTAACACCCTCTAGAGAGCCCCCCCAATCCATCACAGGACAGTAAAGTACATATTTGTGCCAAACACATTTGTGACCTCAGACCGTAACGATGACCGTGATGCAGGGACATGTATGTGTAAGACGGATAAAGCACTGACCTGAAATCAGGAAGAGCATTAAAGCATATTGCTTCATGACTGCTGATTGGCTACCTGCAGAAACACAAACATGCATGACATTGCTGTTATTTAGTTGTAATGTTTATCCAGTGAGACTTACAGTTGACCAGACAAAGCAGGGGAAATTGCCCCTGGAGCAGTGTGGGGTGAAGGGTGTTGATCAAGACCCGGACAGCTCCACAAACCTTATTGTACCTAAACTATGGTTTAACCACCAGCCCGTTGAATCCAGGTCAAATATACCAACAACTAGGCCACAGGCCACCCCATTTATTTGCAACCAAACAAAAAAATGACAATACAAAGTTATTTTCCACAACAGAGCTTCCATGCTTTGGAACACGTACGTATATCTACAGAATGATCATTGGCAATAAATTTTGGTAGCACATAAGCTTTGTCAAAGATTGCTGCTCTATTAGCTGGCATAGTCTTTATTATCTATCCGTCCATCCATCCATCCATCCATCCATTCTCTATACCGCTTCTTCATCGCTGGGGTCGTGGGGCAACTGGAGCCAATCCCAGCTGACTATGAGCAAAAGGCAGGAACACACCCTGGACAGCTGGCTAATCCATCCCAGCGCTCACACACCATTGGCTCTCACACTCATACCGATGCGCAATTTAGTGTCTGCAGTTGGCCTGACACACATATTTCGGGCTGTGGGGGGAAACTGGAGAACCCGGAATAGATCCATGCAAACATGGGAAGAAAATACTCCGCACAGAACGGCTCAAACCCTCAACTTTCTTGCTTTGAGGTGACATCACTATGCACTTCGTTGAAGGAAAAAACTGTCCGAGCAAATGGATAAATTATGGATGAAAAAAAAAAGAAGATTCTGTGGAGTCATTCCAAGGGCACCCACTACCACAAGCACAATATAGGTCTTAGTGTTCCACACTCTTGCCATTTCGCTCTTAAGAACCTGGTATTTTTCCAACTTTTCTTTCTCTTTTTCAACTATACGCACATCCCGAGGAAGGACGATATCAACAACCAAGCGATGGTTTTCTTCCTTATCTAGGATAACAATAACTAGTCTTCTACTTTGTATTTCATGATTCTGTCAATGTGGAGAGATCCCGCTGGAGTTTGCCCTGCTACTCTCTACAAGTCTTTTGGGTTAATACTCATACCATTTGTCTGCTGCAGGGAGACCGTGCTCTTTAGAAATGTCCTGGTGAACTATTCTGGCCACATTATTGTGTTGATATGTGTACTCATTTTGAGCTAGTTTGCTGCACTCACATATCAGTTGGCCTACTCCTTTTCTCCATGCATTCCGCACAGGGGTGATATATCTTGCTTTTCGATGCACGCCATAGACATTATGCCGCACCCCACTATCGTCTAATTTTGGAACTTTCAGGAAAAGCCAGTAAACACATGTAATTGTTTGCCAATAAGTCAAAAAGTGCTCTGAAAAAAAACTATTTTCAAGATTTTTCTCATATTTAAGATGTGAGGGAATAAACAGAGCCCAAGATTGCGGGTTTATGAGTGTTCAGAACCGTGAAATAGCATATCTTGATAGGTAGCAGAAATTGACAGAACTGGCCGGGAGGGAATGAACATCAAGTTTGGGTTTGCAGTAGACAAGGATGCGTTTTACGAAGGCACAGATGCTGACTTACACAGTTGGAATCACTGACTGAATGAACAAACTATGTAAGTTGGTAACGTAGTTTGCAAAAGTGCTTTTGGGAAACGCACCCCATGAGAAAGGTTCTCTAAGGCAGTGGTTCTGAAACTCGGTCCAGGTGCCCCACTGTGTTTGCTGGTTTTTGTTGCAGCCACAGTTGCAATTCTAAAATTTTAAAAAAGCTGTTACTTTATCTTAATTAGCAGCAATCCATGTTTAGAGTAGTTATTTACCACCTTAAGTCACATTTTGATGGACATATCCATTCTGCCATGAAGAATAAAAACCCTTGAACATATTGTGCTTCATTTTCAATATTGTCAGGATTTTCAGGTGAAAACATTTTTACACAGATCAAATTAGACTGAGAAAATCAATAAGCTCCAAATCAGGTTTCTGAACACAGGTGTTTTGAGTTTTTCCCAAATAACCTGCCTGAACCAAATAAAATCAACCGGAAACACAACAGGTGTGACTCCATTGTTTGCCAAGTAAATTGTTGGGTTTTGCCACCATGTGTCAAGAGTTTCACCACCTTTGTCTGTCATGGAATTTGACCGTGAGGAGGTTTACTCTTCCAGCTTCCAAAGCTTTCTTTACACTTAATGTTCTTGACTTCCTTGAGGCTTGGTATTTCACCACTGCCTATAATGCCTCGATACTGGTATCAGTAGTCGTTCACTGCTACTCTGGGCATAATACACAAGCCCAGTTGCCTCCAACTGTGCACAGTCTTCCACCCATGGAGGTAATATAATAGAACTGGAGAGAGCTAGGAAGTACCACCCCTATTACTTTCAATGGGAGATGCTGGGCTAGCTACTTCAGCCCAGGAAGTACGGAATTGACCGATGCCATCTATAAAAATGGCGTTCCATCGGTGCTTATATCTAGCAACATTTCATAAGATTGCCAATCTGATTACACAGCACAAATGGCCAAGAAAGTGTGTCATCTGTGGGGATTGGTGAATGTGTTCGAAGGGAAATGATGAGTAATGCTGTTAATCCAGAATGTGCACGCACTATACACTCATTGGCTGAACTGCTGCAGTCAGAACAACAGCTGGACAACCAAACTTGTGCATGAGCTGTCATCAAGCTCTAAGTATCAGTTCACATTTTACAGGCCCTCTTGAAAACATCGAGAAAACAACAGTTCCGTCAGACAAAGAGCAAAATAATGAAGGATTACTGAATACATTTTCTTTTGTTTTTGCTTTATTTGGCAAGAAAAAATGCACACTTTTCAATTGGTGCCTATGGAGCTGCTGCGTCTTTGGCCACAAAATGGATCCTTGGAAAATGCAGAAGCAGGAAGCTAAGATGCTAACTGGCTGAAGCAAAGGTACTTCCTCGTTCTCTCGGGTTCTATTATATATGCCTCTGCTTCCTCCTCCCCGTTCCCCATTCTCTCAGGCGATCCACATCTCCACATGGGTGCAGCATGCCATCGATGGCCATCAGCTTCCTCATTTCCATCTATATTCTGCACTTCCATCTTGATCCAACTGACAATTCCAGTTCTGTATTGCATCACTGACACCCAGGTCTTAATTGCTAGCATTGCGTTCCTCCCATCGACCTGCAAAAATATTCACCCTTCAGATTGTTCTTCATTCTTTCATGCAGCAAATCATCATACTCAAGAATTCCCAAGTAATTATAACCATCCCTTTCAATTGTCTTCATTCTTTCTATAGAAACCTTTCCCCTCTTCAGAACCAGCATGCAGCACTTCTTCAGGCTAAACTCCATACCGACGTCGTCATTAAAAACACGCAATGTGTTCACCAGGGAATCAATTTCGCGCCCATCCTTTCTGAACAACTTAAGATCATCTATAAACAATGAATGATTAAGGGACGCACTGTTCTTTCCTGAATTGTATTTTCTTTTAGATTTCCGCTGGATTAACGATGGCAGTATTAGACAGATAACGAACAGCAGAGGAGATGAGCTCTCTCCCCGAAATATGCCCAGCCGTATCCTGACTTGCCTCAGTACTCATGCCCTTGCAGTCAACCGTTTTCCCACTTTGCCATGCTTTCTTGCACCAGACATTGAATATTTGGAGCTTTTACAGTAAGGCTGAGTGTATCTCAGAGTGTAACAAATATTTCTCCTCCTCATCGATTTTAATGTTTTTGAGGATTTTTCTCTGCCTTTCAGAAATCCCTTTGGGCCACTAAGAACTTCATCTCAGGACAATTCCTGCACAGCTCTCTTCTCAAGCTGTATGCTACCCGAATGATTATCATTATTATTATTATTATTATTGTTGCATTACCCTCAGTGCTGTGGGCTTTGCCAGTATCCCCTGGATTATCATACTGCCTGTGCAGTGGCGAACACCATGAGATATTGGAGTGTGTTTTTTCTGGTACTTACTCATTCCGATTGGATGAAATGCATAGGAAATTTATAAAAATATAAATATATATAAATTATATTTAATATATATTATATATTATATTGGTAACACTTTATATTGAGTACACATTATTAAGCATTAGTTAAGCATTAATAAATTTAAAGTTTGAAAATGCGATAATTAAGCATGTTATTGATGAGCTTACTAATGAAGAGAAAAAAATTACTGATTATAAGCTACTTACCAACGAGTATTCATGTTAAAAACATGATTTATAAATTATGAATTCAGTATTTACCAATCCATAACTAACATTCTTATTAATGATGAGCTGAGTAAGACATTTACAACTGTTTATAAACTACATACTAATGAGTATTAAGATGACAACAATGCTTTATACATGATGAATTCAGTTTTTATCAATGCTTAACTAACACTTAGTAATGTGTACTCATTATAAAGTGTTACCATTATATTTAATTATATTTAAATATATATAAATTTATATTTAAACATGCATTATTGGCCAAATATTTTCAGACCTTGTTCATGAATGCAAAATGTTAATACCAGAGTCATCAGTCAAAAAAATACTGGTTTATCATCTGGCCAATCAATAAGAAGATCTTCGCTGCCATGAAATCTGAAGGACTGTTGTTGGCTCATTAGGTTAAGGCTCCGCTCTAATGCACAAAGCCATTCCACAGTACAAGACATACATTCACTGCACTCATTCTCAGGCAGGCATTGCCCTCAGCAGTCGTACATGATCTGTTCTGGTACAGTAGCAGTTAATTAACTGAGCAATGATCACCACTTTGCAGTTGTAAGTAAACTGACAAGGCAATAACAAGTGTATTTCACTAAAGTGGCTTTTTTGATTTTTTTTTTTTTTTTTGAAAAAGTCTTCATCACGGGATCATGAGGTGCTGAGCCAAAAGTATTTGCCAGTTTCTGAAACACCCATGAAGATCCTTTCCCCTCTTACTGGCTACCTGGCCAATGCCAATTCACACTAATGCGCTCTAAACACCTGCAAAAGGCAAAGTAGGGGTACTAAGGATACGGAAGAAATCATATGGACAGGCCGTCACCGATTCAGCCCTGAGCTTTTGGAGTGACCCCTGCAAAGACAATCCAGAGGGGCAGCGCTTCCACTTTTTTTAACCCTTTTACTGATCGATTGTCAACCTGCTATACAGCGCCATACAGTGAATTTTTTTTTTTCAAATGAATATTCCAAGAAATTACAGCGAAGCTACAAAACTTCCTGCCAAAGTCAAATGCCACACATTCTTTGTATTGTTGACCAACCATATCTGCGTTACAATAAAGACTTAACTGTATCAGTAATGTCATTTTACTGGTCATCCAATGGTGATAGAAATACCTTTTGACAGGTCAAAAGGTTTAATCTGCAACTTAAATAAAGGTTTTGTTTCACAGAATACGCGAGGCCATATTTGTTCCGTTATGTATATATGCATATATTTGAAGGGCTGAGAATCAGAGTGGTCTAACTCCAAAAAATGAAAATTTGAGTTTGGATCATATTGTGACAGATGTTGATAAGATTCATCAGTGCCTAATCCAAGTCAGTCACTCTTAACTGAAAACCAGGCAAATAAAATTCTGAAACTTCATTTTTGTCTTGAACCCATTAAGCCAGACTGGTCTAATCCTACAAATTTTATAATGTTTCAGAGCTACAGTGGTCTAACCACAACTTTTGCCACTCGGTGGCATGTGAATTTTCAAGATGTGGCGATCAATGCCAAAGAGCTAAAGACATCAAAGATCTCTTGGATTATGTTCCGCCTGCGTTCCATCCCTTGTACAATGACTTAAGAGACGCTACCTAATGAGAATATTAAAGAGTCTGAAGAACTGGATAATGGTGGTGAAGATGACTGACTTTCTGTAAATACCCCATATTGTTGTAGTTCAAATAAACTTGAATGTACACCAAAATAATGATTTTGGGGGAAAAAATGAAATGCATCAAGGGGTCAGGTAAAAATATGATTACTGCTTTGTACACAAAACATGAAATACAGAAAGATGTACTGGTAACAATGTCTGCATGATGGTCCATGGAGATTTGTGACTATTTTTAGACCAATGGTGAACATGGTGAAAATGAAATGTTATGCCATGGTGGTCTAACCACATTTTGTTTATTTTTGGCATGCACAGTGGTTAATTTTTCATCAACTACTACATTGAATAATGCAAATTGATGTCATGATGTGTATTATACCTGTGAAGAACACTGTATAATTTATATATATATATATATTTTTTTTTATATAAATTTTGACATCTATTATCTCAAAAACAATGTTCTGTGGGTTATAGACTACTCCGGCTCTAAGCCGTTAATTTTTATCATTTGTTCACTGGAGTAAGATTTTAACTGTGAATAACCATGATCATCCTAATTTTAACCACTCTTCACCTTAATCGTTGTTACTATTTTCTCTGTCCTAGTGTTCATTGGTTTAAGAAAGAAATGTTTGACAAGACCAAAAATATTTCAAATGGAAAAGCAGGACTGACCTCAAAATGTTGACGTCTTTGATGGTGCTGTCAGGATTTCACACTGTTTCTTTCTCTCTCTCACTTCTAGCCTCCTTCTCTCTCTCTCTCTCTCCCCAACATTATTCTCTCAGAAAGACCTCCGCCCTTGCACACTGTTATTTACATGTTAAACCTTATCTGTTGCAAAATGAAAATTTTTGTTTTTGTTTTTTTTTTGTTTTTGTTTTTATATGTTTATATGTTTTTTTTTGTTTTTGTTTTTATATGTTTTTTTTACATATAGCTTATTTCCTTCACATGAAGCAGAAGTCCTGTCCAGCCTGCTGTTTCACACACAATACTGTTACAGTTCCCTGCGGTTTTGACCTCCGTTGTGTACTGTTCCAGTCCAAAATATGCAAAAATTAAAAATGTCTCAGGAAATTTGCAGCAGAGGGGTCGAAAAAAGACTCAGTCAGTGCTTTGCTCTCTACTCTGTATACAGATATAAAGAGATGCAAAACAAACCCTGAGTCATCAGCAAAACTGAAACACATCATGTTCAGTTAGACACAGACATCCTACAACAGGATTGTATCGGCACTGTGGCTTTATAACAAGTTAATACCCATGAGCACTGCACTATGGCTGCTAACTGCTCCTGGGCAACTAAAATTGATCAAATATAGTCAGGGTTCAAGACAGGCACCCTGTAAGAGGCTTCTGGTATCATACATGTAATTTGGAGAAATGGCACTGTTCTGTCATCCCTGGAAGTGCTTGGAACTATGTGGCTCCTATGAAGCACAACAAAGAGGGAAGAATAGGGCATTAATTTGATCAATTCTAGCAAGCACTGTGTAACAAGAACCAGCAGACACTGTGGATCTCCAGGACCAGGGTTGGAGGCTGGACTGGTGGGGGTCAGAGTGGTGATTCTGTTGGTGAAAACATGATAATTGGTTAAGCACTCAAGAGTTTTGGACTGGAGGGGTAGTAATGATGCAAGACAGAAATTCTTGATATCAGGGGGGGGGGGTCAGTGGAGCGCTTCTTGACAAGTCAGGTAATACAAGCCATCTTGAAGGCAAAAGGAAAATGTCCACGTGCAGAAGAGGTAAAACAAGCCCAGTGGGTATAGATTGCAGAGCAAGAGATGGGATGGGGTCTCGTGGACAGATGCAGCAGGCTCAATTATTGCTATGCTCTGCATTGTTAGAGAATGAGACACGCACCCATTTTGAAGATCCGTGGGGTTTTATTTTTCGTTATGGTCATATTGTCCCACTTTTTGAATGGAGGGGAAATGGGCAGCACGATGGTGTCGTGGTTGGGACTGTCGCCTCACAGCAAGAAGGTCATGGCCTGGGGCCTCTGTGTGGAGTTTGCATGTTCTCGCCGTGTTCACATGGGTTTCCTCCGAGTACTCCGGTTTCCCCCACCCACAAAACATGCATCATAGGAACACTCCTACCTGTACCCCTGACCAAGGTACTGACTTTAGAACTGGAGTTGGTCCCAGGGCGCTGCTTTGTGGCTGCCCACTGCTCCTAACTATAGGATGGGTCAAATGCAGAGGACAAATTACCCCACGAGGTTCAATAAGGTATATCTTAAGACAAAAAAAAAGCACAGGACGTCAGTATTTTACATTGGCTCTCCTCCACACTCAGCTCCTAGTGGATATTCTCACTGAGGCTTGTGAAAGGAACGGGCTTAGACTCAGAAGTGCAGTTCAGCATTGGCAGGGTGTTTAGGGTTAACAAAGCTCATGGTCAAGGCAGAAAAGGGATCAATAGCCAGGCAAACAGTAATGCAGAATCGAGGTCAGGGGACAAGCAAAATAATCCAGTAGCCAAAGAATCCGTCCGCACAAAGACAGTAACAAAGAGGACTGAGCTAAGGGAATGGAAGGGGAAGGAAAAGGGGAGGTGGATGGGATAAGGTAATAACACAGGAGAATCTAAACAGATGGGTACAAAATGGGAATAAGGGAGAACAAAGTACTAATCAAACAATCCGCAATCACACAACGTAATACAAACAATCAATTACAAGACTTACGGGAGAAAGGAGCTTTCAACAATCGGAAACAAGACATAGCGCAGAAACGAGACTGACTAAGACAAGCTCTGGTAGAAACGAGTCGACAACACGCTGAGGAAAAAGTGGGTCTTATATACACAAACAAATTGAGTGGAATCCCAGCTAAACACAGGACAGCTGTAGAGAGGTGGAACTTAGAAAAGCAAGGACAGTGATAGGAGAGAGAGGGGAAACAGGTGGAGTTCTTACTCTAATCTAACTAATCACCCGTGCCTCGTTAAACTATTCTCAGGTGCGGATAGTCAATCAGAACAACGATAGAGAAGGAAGTGGAAATACCTAACCGAAATTACAGGGAAGAGAGTGTGATGGAAAAGAGAAGACGCTACGAGACAGAAACGAGAGGAAGACACTGAAGACTGAAGACAGAGCAATCTTACAGAAGCATACATACTCTAAACGAATAAAAATGATAAATAAATAAATAGCAAACTAAAAACTACAAAAACATTCTAAAAACAAGCATATTAATCACCGATTTCTAACAGCGTGAGTCTAGCGATGCAATAATAATTGATGACCATGGGGTTAACAAAAATGTATGCCACAGAAAACCCAACATAACGGTAACCTATTAACAGGTAGTAACCGATTTTGGGGAAGTTCACCACAAAAATGAAATTTTCGGGGAAATTTCATGATTGAATAAAGTCAAAATCATCTTTGCTACATTCTTCCCTGCCCCGAACTTCACCAGAATCCTTCAAAGCTTAGCAGAGCATTTCCATACATCCACCTTTTGAAAAGCAGATAAGCCACCCTATTTACTGGGGAAA
Source organism: Gymnothorax reevesii (assembly GCA_029721435.1). Classification (NCBI taxonomy): domain Eukaryota; kingdom Metazoa; phylum Chordata; class Actinopteri; order Anguilliformes; family Muraenidae; genus Gymnothorax; species Gymnothorax reevesii. The sequence goes on along the minus strand of CM056577.1, from coordinate 12,632,309 downwards.
TGTCTCTTGAGCAAACTGCAAAGCGCACACACACTCAGGGGTGCATTATACCCCACCTCATACAGAACTACATTAAGGGAATGCCATATACAAACATTTGTATTTCTCTTCTAAGTAAAGAGTATGCAACTATTATCAGTATTACTGCAACTTATGCTCCATCTAGATATTAGATTGGGTGCCTGTGCTAATGTACTCATTCTGTTCTGCTGTGATACTTGAGTCTCCGTTACAGGACCAGCAAAATAAGGGACTGAAGGCCCTTCTGCCTTCACTAGCCAACTTACCCTCATCCCCTCGTCCTGATCCTAGACACTGTGCTGCTCGTTGCGCTCAGGGAGCGATTGCTAGAGACCACCTTGTCTACCACTGCAGCTACAGTATGTGGTTTTGCATTGTCCTGCTGAAATACACAAGGCCTTCCCTTGAATAGATGTTGCCTGGAGGGGGGCATATGCTGCTCTAAAACCTTTATATATCTTTCAGCATTCATGTTGCTTTTTAAAACATGCAAGTGTCCCACACCATATGCACTAATGCATCCCCATACCATCAGAGATGCAGGCTTTTGAACTGAACACTGATAACAGGAGGGGTGGTCTTTCTCCTCTTTGGCCCGGAGGACACAACGCCCATGATTTTCAACAAAAACGTCAAATTTAGACTCGTCAGACCACAGAAAACTTTGCTACAGTCCATTATAATGAGCCTTGGCCCACAGAACATGGTGGCGCTTCTGGATCATGCTCAACAATGGCTTCCTTTTTGCATTATAGAGTTTTAGGTAGCATCTGTGGATGGCACAGTGGACTGTGTTTACAGACAATGGTTTCATGAAGTATTCCTGGGCCCATTTAGTAATGTAAATGACAGGATCATGCCGGTGAGTGCAGGGGCGTTATGCAAGCCAAATTTTTGGGTGGACACAGCTTAGCTATACTGTACAATTTTAATTTGTCTCCTTTTTATAGAAATAATACCCACGCAAATAAGCTTTTTTATTGAACTTTGTAGTTTACAATTCAACAAATCTTTTCCCCCACAGTTTTTCCCCCATGCATTGCACAAGTTTTATCTTCGTGGTTGACTGAGATATTTGCATTCCGGAGAAGGTGTACAAGTGTACCTAATAAAGTGACCACCGAGGTTATCTTGCACATTCGGTTGCAGTTCAGTAAAAGGCAGAGCTAAAGAAAAATCCTCCGTACAGTTGAATCCCAGTCAGCCTGAAGTATCAAACCGTACCTTTTGTGAGGCATTATCTGAAAATTGCTCTGCGTCTCTTCACCTAAGCACAGAATGCGTTTTGATCATTTTCATTTCAAGAAGCAATAACAACAATACTTCACTATCCTGAGGGAAATTTGCTGCCTTCAGGAATTGCCCGGAGTAACCCTCCCATACATTTTTTGTCCACTCCATTGAGTCTTCGCGTGTGTATTTGACGTGACATCACGAACTATACAGATAAGAAAACAATATAATATCTTTAATATTGAATTGATTGATAAGTCATTCAGCATAGTGTTTTGCATTGTCAAACTATATTTACACATGCATAGCCATCAGCACAAGGGATATTTCTTAAAAAAAAAAAATGCACATTTAATCGGCAATTGAAAGAATATATGTTCTAAAAGCAAGGAAATACATTTTCTAGCCTGAGTAGCAAAGCTTAGAGTAAGGCTGCCTGTCCACTCGTCAGCATCACATGTAAGCTTGTCCATGCAACCTGCTGGGGAACAGAAAATACCAGTTTCATCTGTTATGGGCTCGTCTCGACCGACAGTGCGCTACGCAAAGTTCCCGAGATGGGATTCACAGAGACTCGTCTCTTGACCAAAGATAAACCAATAGAGGTTCAGCATGAGACTGCCCTGAGACGAGTGGATGACACATGAGCTGCGGACCGTTGCTCTTATTGACAAGAGCAGCTGATTCGTAGCTAAAGCTGATTTTGCGACATGGGAGGGGGGAACCTCTATGATTCTGGGGGGGAACATCAACGATTCTGGGCGGGCACATGAATTTATAGGCACAGCGCCACTGGGTGAGTGATGCAGTGGCGTCTGAGGGCCCGAAGATCACAGGCATCCAGTGAAGGTCTTCGTCCTTGTCCCTTAAGCACAGAGATTTTTCCAGTCTCTCTGAATCTTTTGGTGATGTTATACACTGTCGATAATGAGGCCCTCAAAGCCGTTGCAATTTGATGTTGAGGAACATTGTTTTATAATGTTTTCCACAATTTTTTTACACAAGCCTTCACAGGTTGGAGAGCCTCTGGCCATCTTTACTTCTGAGAGACTCAGCCTCTCTAAGACATCCCTTTTATAGCCAATCATGTTACACACCTGATGCCTGTTAACTTAATTACTTGCTAAATGTTCTTTCAGCTGATTCTCTTATATATTAATTGCTTTTTCAGCACGTTTTTGCCTGTGTCCCAACTTTTTTGAGACCCATTGCAGCCAGAAAATTTGAAATAAGCTCATTTTGTGGATAAAAATGTAAAATGTCTCCGTTTCAACATTTGAAATGTTATCTATGTTCTATTGTAAATAACATATTGGCTCATGTGATCTGAAAGTCATTGCATTTTGATTTCATTCACAATTTACTCTTCATCCCAACTATTTCGGAATTGGGGTTGTACAATTAAATAATTGCTTTAGAAGGGCAATCCCAAAAAATGTAAAACAAGTATTTGCCACTAACGTGTCTTTGTCCCCCGCCACAAAATGTCAAATCGTGTCATTGAAATACAAGATATTAGTCAGTTAGTTTGATGTTAACATAATAACCGACAACAACAATGTCGGTGTAAAAATCTTCAATGGATAGAGTCAAGGTCAACAAAAGAAACTGGCGCTAAGGCATCATCCCTATAGGTGTTGTCATTAAATTTGAAGAGAATCCGTCAGTACGTTCAAGATATTTTGATGACAAGATTTCTGGACATACCCCTTAGGTACGACCTTGAGGATAAGGTGAAGGTCAGCAAAATCGACTGGTGCTGGAGTATCACCCTAATATATGGTGACATCAAATTTGAAGAAAATCCGTCAAATTCGTTCTTGAGATATCTTGCTGAGAGGGGTAACAGTGTGAAAATCAACAATCTGTGTGACCTTGAGGATAGGGTCAAGGTCATCAAAATCGACTGGTGCCGGGGTATCACCCTAATACATTTTGACATCAAATTTGAAGAAAATCCGTCAATTTGTTCTTGAGATATCTTGCTGACAAGGCTATCAGTGTGAAAATCAACAATCTCTCGGTGTGACCTTGAGGATAGGGTCAAGGTCACCAAAATCGACTGGTGCTGGGGTATCACTCTAATATATGTTGACATAAAATTTGAAGTAAATCTGTTGATTCATTCTTGAGATATCTCGCTGACAAGGATATCAGTGTGAAAATCAACAATCTCTCGGTGTGACCTTGAGAATGGTGCGAAGGTCACCAAAATCGAATGGCGCTGGGGTATCACACTAATACATGTTAACATCAAATCTGAAGAAAATCCGTCAATTCGTTCTTGAGATATCTTGCTAACAAGGATTCGGGATGGACGGACGGACGGACGGTCGTGAATACTATGTCCCTCCGCTTTGCGCATTCGCGCGGCAGGGGTAACAAGCGAAAATGTTTAAAATTAAATCACTGCCCTACACCAGAGCAAGGAAGGCGGAGGGAGCTTGGGAACGGTGCTGAATTACCCCACGCTGCCAGGAGAATGAGATGGAAGGGAGAAGGAGGAGGAGGGGGGGGTACAGAATGATCTGTAATAACCTCATTTTTAATTAATTCATATGACCTCTTGACCCCATCAAAACCTATCTATTGTTTTTTGAAAGTAGGCATATCATATTACTCTCTCTTGCATGTTTTAGATCTCTCTCGGCTCCAGCACAGGTGATTCAAACGATCAGCTTGTTAATCACCCCCTTAAGCTGATTGATAACGACCTGATCATTTGAGTCACCTGTGCTGGAGAAGGGGGGAATGATCCAAAACATGAAGGACAGGTGGGCCTCCAGGAGAGGTTTGGGAAGCACAGCCCTAGGAGAGGAGGCAGTGATGTAATGGCTCGATATAGTTCCATAACACTGAGATAAAGCTTGAATAAGTAGAGTTTAATACCTGATTTAATTTTGGTAGATTTAATTTATAATAACCTTAAAGGGTGCTATTAATTGTGAAACCTTGATTTGGAGTACATTGATTTTTAATTAAATCAGTGAGTTATATTGGTTCCGTTGGAACAGTAATATTGTACAGTATTTCTCACGTTGTTATTTAGAGTTTCTCAATACTTTTTTTTAGAATTTTTGAAAATATTGTTTGTGCATTGCCTGTCAGGAGTGCCAGTAATTTTGGAGCCCACTGTATATGTATGTTTTTATTTGTTACATTTTGTTTTTCAAAGTTGGGAAAGCAAAGTTTAAGTCAAGCCTGATGTTGTCTAACAAATTAAAAAATGATCCCAGTCTCTTCCATTCAGTGAGGCCAATGGCTTTGTAATTAAACGCTGCTATTGGATTCGCATCTGTTATCCGCTAATGTCCAAAGCCCAGGTATTGGATATTGGTCTGGGTATCGGGGCTGAGAGAGTCAGATCAATTCATCCCTACCTGTGATCAGGGAGTAAAGGAGGTGACAGGTCTTTGGGTTTTGAGGTTGATGAGGATCTACTGCTGAAGAGAACTTATATGAGTGATTAAATAAATGGAGGTCAGGCGGTCATATTATAACCTGTGCCCCGAAATTCCAAGCTACTGCTCCACCTGTGATAGGACCACTTCACAAGGGGGGGAAAAATGTGTGGGGGATTAGAATTTGCATTGACCACCCCTCCTCCCCATTCGTCTCTCCAGATGAACTTATCCTGGTGAGAAAGAACAGTACCTGGGACGAAGCCCTGAATTACAGCAGGAGGCACCACAGTGACAAACTGTCCGTTTACCCTGAGTCTCTTCAGCACTGGGTGAAGAGAAGGGCCCAGCAGGCCTCTACGCCCCATGTGTGGCTGGGCCTCCGCTTCTCCTGTGCTTTGAGGTTCTGGCACTGGGTCAACGCAGATGGAGTCTGCTACCAGAACTGGGCCTCGCAGGACCTGCAGGATGAGTGTGGGCATACGGGAGCTATAGAGTCCCGTGGCGGGCGGAAGTGGTACAAACTGCCCAAGAAAGAGAGGCTCAACTTCATCTGCAGCAAGTGGGCATAGGCTAAGGGCCCAAGAACCAACCCTTGATACACACCTACTAGTGTTTACACTGCGTAGGTCCATGTTACTATAGCAACACCCACCCTGACACACACCTACCACATATACACGCTGTACACCTGAAATGCAGTGGCGATAAGCAACCTTTAGAGACCTACATTCACTTTGCATTTGTAGCACTGTAGCATAACACGCCATGGGTCATCCCTAATTTTTACTTCAACAGGCCCTAGTCAATAAGCATTTTTCAAAAAACATACTGTACATGGATTATTTTGCAGCTCCTCCCCTCAGAGGGATTCACACTCTCTATGATTGTTGTACCTAAATGCCTTGGCTCTGATTTACATTGGCTTTGTAGTGCCATCTGTTGGATAAATGCGTAAATTACAGTGATATTCTCTCCAAGCACTTTTCCCATTGGCAACATTTTTAGTAATTCAGTAAATATGACTTGAGTAAAGGCAGTGGCAGGCTTTCATTAAAAGTAATGTCTAGGGCTCAGGATAATGGTTAGGAGAATGGCTTTTCTGAATGTTTACAATTGATATGAATTAGTGGCAGTTATGTTAGTGTGAGAATCAGGATTAAAATTATGACTGAGGCCGTGGATAGAGTAAGAGGAATGATATATAATACAGTTGGGACAAATTTTAAAAAACGGACAGGAGTAGCACAAGGGCGAGTCCTTGTTTTGGACCACAAAAATATTTCCACTACTGGGTCCTAACACTATAACCTTTTGTTTTGTCCCTTAATACCCCCTCCACTGACCATTGGATCCTCAACTTTTTGCTAAAATTTTAGCTTTCCGATGAAAACTTGAAGCGCTGCGCTTAGTTCCTTCATTGAACATTTTCGCCTCATCGGATCACATCCGACACGTCAGACACTGACCTGATAGTCGACAAACACGAATCGGATTCATTGGCCTGTGATATGATAGTCTTCCGTGGCTGACCGGAAGAAATAAACTTTGCTTCCGATGAGTGACCGATGAGTCAGAAAGGTCTGTGGAACGAGGGTGTTACTGACCAAATTGTGACTGTAATGCAATTTATTTATTTATTTTTGGGTGGGGTTACATCGCATGGTTGACAGACAGTTAGATTTCAGAAATAGTAAGTAGAATAGACTATAATAGAACCAATAGAAATTAATATGAGTGTTTTGCCAGCTAAATTTGCCCATCCATTGTCAAAATCACTTCTTCCTTATGAGAGTTGTGGAGCTGGAGCTTATTGCTAGTGACATGTGTCTCACAAAAATAAATAACATGAAATTCCATCACTTGAATTTTCATTGTCGCGTTGATGATTCATAAGTGATTTTCAAATCCATTCTAATACAAAATCTGATAATAGAAATGCATTAGAGCCCTAAAGTTAAGGTTATGACTGTATAAATGATTTGCGGTAAGTTTTGGGCAGATTTAGGGATATGTATTGGAGCAAAGGAAAGGTTTCGTATAAAGGAAGGTCCTTGATTTGAGCATCCAATATTTTTCTTGTTTTTACCATTAGGGCGAATATAAGCACACATATCTTCACATTGCCTTGGCAAAAGGCAGATTGCATACAAGATAATTTTGAGATGCATCTCTCTATTTTGATTTCTTTGAATAGTTAATATTTAGATTGTGCTTAATAAGATAGATTGATAATATCAGTGTATTCCTCTTCATGATTTGATGACAGTGTAGCAGACAGTCATATGTGTCTGTGGAGTGATGCATATTTCACTGCACTGACATAGTATTCTGCACTTTACCTTTAAGGCTGCCAATTAACTGTGACGTTTAAAGAGTGACGTGCTGAAGCGTCAGGGAGTTCTATGTTGACTGTTTTGTTTTGTGCGCTTGCTTTCAGTAAAGCCTATTCGATAAATTAACTTCTGCCTCTTTTGTGCTCCTGCATCACTTCAACATTTTGATTTGCATTCAATCAGATTATTGGGAAAATACCATATTGAGACTGTTCCTAAAGGGCTTGAACTGGGGTTAGTTACAGCAAGAGGATTCATGAAATGTGTATGTAATAATAATAATAATAATAATAATAATAACAACTAGGGTTGTCACCGACAACGCTTACGGTCTCCAAGACGCGCCGCCTTACGCCCTTACGTTAACAACATGAGTGTCCTTTGCGTACATTCCGCAATGGAAGAATAAATAGTGAAATATTATTTATGTATGGTAGAAGAAAGTTTAGCCTTATTTTCAGGAAGGCACTGTTGAAGCAAAATAATGTCGCATTTTCACTGTTTTCAATTGAATGAGACTGAAAATATAAAACCGGGCTCATTTGTTCACTGTGTTAGGTGGCATTCTTTCATGAAACGTTAATTTTTAACGGTTACCCCAAAAGAATCCACACAAATTCTATCACTTTACACTTTTTTCACTTGACTGAGAATAAAAATTCAAAATAGGGCCTTGTGATTCACGAAGTTGAGTAGCAGTCTATCTTACCTGAACAACTGAATTAATGGTAAACTCAAAATAGGCTCCTACCTGAAGTTGTTTGATGCCTCTTCACTTTTTTCACTTGACTAAGAGTGAAAATGTACAATCCGGCCTCGTGATTCTTGAATTTACATAACAGTCTATGATCCCTGAAAATGTTGTTCAATTCGGTCAAATGGTTTCTATAGAGTAGTCCACACAAATCCAGTGAGTTATGATCCTTTAAAGTTACAATGAGGTGAACAGCTATTTTTTTTCCAATTTCCGGACCCCATCATGCTATTTCTAAATTTTATGGCTTAAATATCAACATTTTAGTAATAGGGTATAACATAGAAAATGTAGAGCTTGTATTGGCATATGTGATGATGTTAACAATACTTCGATTGGATCATTAGTTAATGAGTCATGATCCTCCGAAGTTCCCTCAAAATTGAGATTTTCGGTTTTAGGGGTTCTTCAAGCAAATATAAGAGCAGAAGACCGTGACTGATGATTTTTCCAACTAGTTTTCCTGAATTTTCCTGAATATGTATCTTCTTCAAAATGAGCTATGAAACACACAGTTATCGTTATCGGTTGCTGCAGTAGAAAATTGCCAACATAACCACCCTCAGAAAACCTTAAAATCGCAAAATTTCAAAGATTTTAATTTATACTCAATTTACAGCTAAACTATTCACATTTATATGATAAAGTATATCAGAGAAATTGTGGATCTATATATTAGGAACATTTTGATGCCATTAAATACGAAATATCATGTTTTGTGACTGAGCTACAAGCATTGGAATATGACACCAGAAATTTCACTTTCCGAAAAGAGCCATTTTCAAAGGAAGATAATTCAAGTTCTAAGATGAAATTGGAAAAATGCCTTGATAGAATTCTCTACAAAGTTATCTGATTTCATTTGAGCTAATACAAACATTTGTCGCTACAGCCGTTTGTGAGAAGAAGATTTTTAAAGAGGACCTCCGTCAAATTTTGAAAATGTCAAAAGATTTTCAGTTTTTTTCGGAATAGTGAAAAATCTAGTCAGGCGCTCAGAAACCGCTATGGGTGCAATCGATGGGGAATGATGTCCTCTACGTTTTGGTATAAGTTTTGTGAAATTATCTTGAATATTTTCGAGCTATTGAGGTTCAAAGATTTTTACATTTTGAGTTATCCCCCTTGACGCAGAGTGAAAATTAATTTTTTTTAGGTGACGTGCCGAAATTATGCTCTATCATCCCTGAAAATTTAATAAAAATCATCCCAGTAGTTACTTCAAACGAAAGCGCACAAAAAAGTACAAATAATTAGAATAAAAACAGGACGATAACAACAGGTCTCCATGATTTTCGTCTTGGAGACCTAATAATAACAATAATTATTCATGTATTTATAAAGCACCTTTTGAGCAAAACAGCACAAAGTGCTTCACAAACAGGTAATAAGTAAATATCTAGAAAAAGCAAAAACATCTATGATACATCTCTGATTACTCTGTTCCATTATCATCTCTAAGTGGGAAATGTTGATAGTTTTAGAGAGTATTGCATGCCCCTTCGGATGATACCAAATACAACAATTTTTTATAGTTTCAAATCTATGCATGTCTATACTTCTTTCGGTGGCAGTCTCCATTTTGATCCACCTTTTGGGTTAAAATCCAATAAGGAAAATTTTTTTCATTTGTTCAAATACTCAGAAATTGCAAGTTTTGCACAGTGCTGGGTAGAAATTGGGTCTGTTTTTGGTTCAGATCGTGGTTGGGTTCGGGGGCACAACGAGGCCATATCATATCTGCTTTTTGCACCAGTATCTACGATTAAATCTTTTATTACCACAATAATGTCTCGTTGGAACATTGGCATAAGCACACGCTTCAGAGGCTGACAGTAATTATGTCCAAGAGACTTTACTGTGCATAACTGCAGGGGTAAACCAGCAAAATTTATAGAGCTTTCTGACTGCTAACGTGAGGGAATTAGTGGAAACTTACAACCAAACCGACCCCCCTGCACCAGAATTTTGCAGCCTGGTGCTTTTGAGGGAAGTTTAGCAAAAATTAAATCTAATGTGATCTATACCTGACCATGATTATATACATGCATACACATATACACTCTCAAAATTATTTGAATTCAAGAAAATTATATGTTACGTGATTAAAATTGGAGTCCACTTAGGAGATGCATTTTATATTCGGGGAACGTGAAAGATAAAAAATGACTGCATTCGTGTTGAAGTACTTTTTCTCTCTTTTACATGTGTGTTGCATTTAGTTTTTGATTTTATTTAATGACATACCTGTAAGGACTTAAACATGCGTTCATTTTAATGGTTAGAGCTTAAAATAATCAGGTTTGCTTTTCTCATTTCCTTTTAAATATTACAGCAATGATCTCCAAATTGATTGTACACTACATGTGAACTTCATGCTGGATGATACATACTGTAATATCGTAGTATATGCATGCTGCTGTACCATTGGCCAGCCTTTGAAATAAACACAAGAAGTGAATGCATTGTGTCTTTTTTTCTTGTTTTTGTGTATTACTTTAAATGCAATGAACTGTTATTACTCAGTTTACATCAGGCTTTTGTCCTTCCGCAGCACTCATGTTTTTTTATTAAAGTTTGGGATCACGTTTGCAGGTACTGTTTCATCAAAATTGGCCACCACTGGCCGTTTACCTGACGTGCACAGATCATTGCATGGACATTCATTCTATACATGTGAGTCAGAGGGGATGTTAGAAAATGGTCATTAATGCATCCAAATGACTGCAATTCAGTCCTGCGAGCAAAACTGGGTGACACAGTGTGGCTCTAGAGAAAGAGGCCAGTCCCTCCAATGTTTCAGACTCTGTGACGAACAGTGCTCAAATTAAGATATATCAGACTGTTTCACAGACTAAGTCAGTTCACCTCAGATTCCACATCTCCCACCCAACTTTCCGCAAACTACCCTTCGGGCAATAGTCGTGAAGCCACAATGAAGAGAGACCTCTTCTGTCATGCGCCGCACGCAGAGTCATTAATTATTGCAAAGCCCTGTCGAGACAGGAACGGACGGACGAACGGACAGACAGACGTCAGTGCCACATAGAACAGAGGAGGCCGTTAAGCAGGCTGGTCTCAAGCTCTCGTGAAATACAAAGAGAAAAGAAGGGGTAGCCAATGGAAAGAAGTGACAGGAACATGAGAAACATGCTCTCCCTTCGGTAATTTTGCTATGTTAAAAGGATTGGCTACTGTAAGGCAATTCATTTTAAAGTCGTGGAACAACATTGAAATAAAGAGGAAGTTCTTAAGCCAATGTCTAGTGTTACATACACATCCTTTTTTTTTTGCCTTACGTTTGAACTTGATTGCTGGCACCTGTTGTGTTTGCACATGTGCAGCTGACACTCCCTCAGTAGGGGTGGGGCTACCTTTACATATGAGAGAGAGAGTGGGGAGTTCAAACAGTGGGCGGGTCACAGTTTGGTCTGCCGTTCGGCGGAAGCGGAAACTGGTTGGTGATCGAGAGTGAATTGTTTGGAGTGAGCGGAAACTGGTTGGTGATCGAGAGCGAACTGTTTGGAGTTAGCGGAAACTGGTTGGTGATCGAGAGCGAATTGCTTGGAGTGAGCGAAAACTGGTTGGTGATCGAGAGCGAATTGTTTGGAGTGAACGGCAGGTTGGAAATCAAACTGTACCGTGAGTGTAGCGATGGGTGATAGTTCAGATGGGGAGACATGGGCTCCTGAGATGGAGCACAGCCAAATTAAATATGCAAGAAAACAGTCTTGGTCCGAAGCAAGTAACGGAGGAGAGCATAGTCCAAGTCGTAATATCAAGAAGATCAGAACTACTGTTAGCAAGGACGAGAGCAGAGATGATGACAAACAAGGGGAGTGGAAAGTGATTACTACACTCAGTAATGAAAAAGGTCACTTTCATCCAGTCCAGGTGACGAAAGCAATTGAGAAGGCTATAGGAAAAATAAAGTATGCAAAACTGGTAAATAATAGAAGAATCCTTATTTCTGCAATAAGCAAAGCACAACAGGAAAAGATATTGAAAATGAGCAGCCTGGATGGCGGAAAGATTAAGGTACATATACCAGGAATGGCAGCAAAACTGAGAGGAGTGATTTCAATTGTGCCATTGGAAATGTCCATGGAAGAAGTGAAGAGAGAGATTAAAGGCGGAAAGGTTATAGAGGCCAAAAGACTTCAAAATAATGAAGGTGGTGTCAAATCTGATAGCTTGTCAGTATTATTGATGTTTGAGAAAATAATGCCAACTGAGGTGAGGATGGGCTGGATTAACCAAGGTGAGAGAGTACATCCCACAGCCTTTAACATGCTTTAAATGCCAAAGAATGGGACACACAGTACAACAATGTGAATGGAGGCAAAGAGGTGCAAAATGTGGAGGGGAGCATGAGTATGGTAAATGTAGTAAGGATGCTAAACTGAAATGTTGCAACTGTGGAGGTGAGCATTGTGCTGCATATGCTGGCTGTGTGGTACAGAAACATGCCAAAGAAGTACAGAAATATAAAATTGAGAATGAGGTGTCATATGCAGAGGCAATAAAGAAGGTTTCAACTATTGAAAGGATGCAGAGTAGGCCTAATGAAAACATGCACGGCAGTGAGATGCAATGCCATATAGAAGCCCTGCCCCAGAGAACAAACATAAGGAGATTCCAACCAGAAAGGCCAGCACCTCCACAGCAAATATGTGACCACAAATGCAAAGCTGAGAACACCTTAATAGTAGAAAAGAAGAACTTTGTAGCTTTCATGTGTAAAGTTGTTAATGTATCTACAAGACAAGAAAGGAGAAGCGACAGAATTAAGAAGGTGGTGGAAGCTGCTGAGGAGTTTATAGGGATTAAAGACTTGAGGGCTGAAGATATACATGGGATGTTGAGCATAAATAGCGATGGTGGGTCACAGAGTGTTGTTTAACCTTATAATGGTATTCCATCTCTTACAATGGAATGCTAGAAGCCTAATTGCAAATGGTTAGGAATTCAAAAAGTTTATAGCGGAATCCAAATGTAAACCTGATATTGTTTGTGTTCAAGAAACTTGGCTTTGACCCCATCTTGATTTTATTTTACCTGGTTATCATTCAGCAAGGTATGATAGAAATGAAAATCAGGGTGGAGGGTGTGCAACCTTTATTAGGGATGGGACAGCATTTAGGAGGATAAAAACCACATCAGAAATGGAATGTGTAGTTACAGAAATTTGTAAAACAGATGGGAACATAATAATAGTTAACTTATACAATCCTTGTAAACCATTAAGACTAGAATCCTTAGAGAAGATAGTAAATAGACAAAGAAATAAGGGAAATATGGTGCGGGGATTTTAATGCACACAGTGGCCAATGGGGTAGTAAACTTACTGATAATAATGGTGAGGTGGTGGAAGAATTGATAGATGTGAGACAGTTAGTGTGTCTTAATAATGGTAATGCCACAAGGATTGACGTACGTTCTAATTCATTGTCAAGTATTGATCTTACCCTAATTTCCAATAATTTGGCAAGTTCTTGTGAGTGGAGTGTTGAAGACAGTTCAAGTATTGGTGGAAGCGACCATTTTCCAATTCTATGCTCTGTAAATATCGAGATAAATATACAAGATAGGCCTTGTCATAAGAAGTGGAGTTCTGAAAAAGCAGATTGGGGAAAATTTACAGAAATATGTTGTGAGTCTGTAAAACTGATTTCAGGTGAGGGTAATATTGAGGAATGTGCATCTGAAATTTCAAATTTGATACAAAATGCTGCATTAAATAGTATACCAATGAAGACGTTGGGGGGGGGGGGGGGGGGGGGAGAAAATGGTTTCGTGGTGGAATGTTGAATGTACTCAAGCTATAAAGGAACGAAATAGCGCACTGAGAATGTTGAGAAATAACTTGAATCAAGAAGATATACTCAATTATCAGAGGAAAAAGGCTTTAGCTCGCAGAATAATTAAAAATTGTAAACATAATGCATGGAGAAATTATTGCTCTACTATAGGGAGGGAAGTTTCAATCGGAGCTGTTTGGTCAATGTAAAAAAAAAAAATTTTATTTGTTAAAATACCTGTTCTAGAGGACGATGGACTACTGGCAATAACAGATAAGGAAAAGGCAAATATATTAGGTAAAAATTTTGCTAGTGTCCACAGCGGTAACCATCTGGATGACCTCCATAGACGAAGGAAAGAGAAGATCCTAAATGAAAATAGAGATGTACATACTAAGATGAAGAGGAAAGTGCTATGGATTCAGAAATAACCATGAATGAATTAGTTACAGCATTACATGGAACTGGTTACACTGCAACAGGAGAGGATCAGCTGAGTTATGCCATGTTCAGAAAAGTACCTGAAGTATTAAAGTTAATTCTGCAATTATTTCATAAGATATGGAAAGAAGGGAAAATGCCAAAAAACTGGAAGAGTGCCGTAATACTGCCTTTTAAAAAACCTAGTAAAGATCCGAACAACGCTGGTAACTATAGACCTATAGCATTACCCTCTCATCTTTGTAAATGGATGGAAAAGATTCTAGTCAAAAGACTTAATTACTTCTTAGAACATAGAGGGTTACTTGCATCATATCAAAGTGGATTTCGGAAAGGACGTTCAACAATGGATGCCCTGGTTAAACTAAGTAATGAGATAGAGAAGACATTCAAAATGAAAGAATTAATGATTATTGTATTTTTTGACATTGAAAAAGCTTACGATTCTATGTGGAGAGAGGGGTTGGTAATCAAACTGAACAGGATGGGAATTAGAGGAAGATTTTTTATAACCCGGTATTAGATTTCTTATGTGACCGAAGATTCAGAGTTAAGGTAGGTTCAGAGTTGTCTGATGAATTTGATATTATTAATGGAATACCACAAGGTAGTGTAATTAGTCCAGTTTTATTTAATGTTATGATTAATGATATTTTTATGAATCTGGACAGAAGGATCGGGTCGACTCTTTATGCTGATGATGGGGCCATCTGGGCTAGGGGATGAGATCACTCGAGTGTTATGGGTAAAATTAAGGAAGCAATAGGGAAAACAGAACAGTGGTCATATGATTGGAGATTCAAACTTTCTACAAGCAAATTCTGCTACATGCTTACAAGGAAGAAAGGGATTTATAATCAGAGCCTGAAACTGTATGGACAAGACATGGAGAAAGTAGTTACATGTAAATATCGGGGCATTTGGTTAGAACAGAAGGGCCTATGGAAGACACGTGGAGAAGGTGGAAGCGAAGTGTAAACAAGTTGTTAATTTAATGAGAGCTATAGTGGGGCATGAATGGGGAGCAGACAAACAGGCATTGATGTATATTTATAGAGTGTTGATGAGATCAATAATAGATTATGGTTGTTTTGTATATGGTGCAGCAGCCAAAACACAATTAGATAAGATTGATAGAGTAGTAAATAAAGCACTTAGGTTATGCACTGGGGCAATGAGGTCAACACCAATCAAGGCACTACAGGTAGAATTTGGACAAGTTCCACTAGATTTAAGAAGAGATAAACTTACACTTACATATTGGAGCCGTCTACGTGGGTGTGGTAATGAAAATGCTACCAAGAGTGTTATTCAGGAATGTTGGGAATATAATAAATTTCAAGGTAATGGATTTGGGTGGATAACAAAGGCTAAATCACAGGAATATAGACTGGAAAGCATTCATTTCAATACCCCTACGCCTGTTAGTAATGTCCCCGCCTGGCTATTCCCGAGACCTAGAATAGATTTAAGTATAGTAGAATTAAAGGAAAAATGGGAAGAGAGTGGGATAGGATAGCTAGCAAGTCATTATATTAAACAGAAATGTTATAATTATTTAGAGATATATACAGATGGGTCCAAGGATGGAAATGATAGAGTAGGCACAGGAATATATATACCCTTAATGAATATTAGCATTGGAAATAGGATTCCTGATAAGATGTCGGTCTATACAGCAGAAATGATGGCAATCATCATAGGGCTTCAGTGGGTAGAGGAAGTAAGACCTGACAGAGTAGTGTGTTGTGTGGACTCAATGGCTGCCCTTTTAAGTTTAAAATCTACATTGTCTAACAGGGAAGATTTAATGCTGGAAATTCGGCCAATTTTATTCAGACTTCAAAGGATTGGGGTGGAAGTACAATTTTGTTGGGCACCTGCCCATGTTGGAATAAAAGGCAACGAGGAAGCAGATAAAATAGCCAAAAAAGCAACCAGAATGCCAAACTTTTTAGATGTACTCTTTGGTAAAGGAGAAGGGAAGGCGATACTCAAAAAAGAAATAATGAGGAAATGGCAGGACAGATGGGACAGGGATGGCAGCGGAAGGAAATATTACAATGTGCAGAAATCAATTACAACACAGGGAGTATACAGAGGTAATAGAAGAGAGGAGATTGTATTAACTAGATTAAGATTTGATCATACAGGTCTTAATAAAACAGTGTTCTTGATAGGGAAAAGTCATTCAAATGAATGTCCAGAGTGCAAAATAACAGAAGATGTGGAACATGTGCTAATGCACTGTCGGAAATATAGAGGAGAGAGGACAGAATTAATACGGAAGATTGCGAAGGCAGGTAGAGTATGGAGCCTCAAGGGTATTCTAGGAACAACAGGAAAAGGGGTACAGGACACACAGAAAGCTGTAGTGGAATATTTGAAGGAGACAAGATTATATTGTAGAATTTAAGGTTAACTGAGGTTTGTTTTTTTTTGTTTTTTTTTTGTTTAAACTCCTAATTATTTATTAATTATTTAACAATTTGGTGATATACAGTAATCCTTGTAGTAACTCATGCTACATACTCCGGTACAGTAGGTGGCGGTATGCACGTAATAAGTTATGATTCAACCCGCCATTAAACCAAAAGAAGAAGAAGAAGATGATGTTCAAACGGTGGGGCGATGGCAGAAAGTCGGGCAACGAAACGCTGCAGCAGTTGAGAAGAAGAAATTAAAGAAATAAGACGGTGTTGGGGCGAGCTCCGGGGAGGGAGGCTCTTCAATCCTCAGGCCTGATCAGCCTAGAGCAGAGGTGGGCAGCGAGGGCCGTAACTGTCCCTGGTTTTCACACCAACGTCTGGTCTTTAATTAGTTGATTGTCTCAATCAGCCAAACCATTTATGAAATCTGACGTTTCATGGGCATTTCTTTAAATTATCATGAAACTACAAAGACTAGTCTTGTCTCCCTTCATAAAACATTTTCCTTTGATCGAATCATTGCAAAAATCTATATTTGTGCATGCAATCAATTAACTCAATTAGTCAGGGTAATTGATAGGAATAAAAACCTGCATTCACACCGGCCCTCCAGGACCATGATTGCCCACCCCTGGCCTAGAGGGAGGTAGGTCAGGGTGCTTCAACAAGTGGGGTTGTTTTTGCTTTCATTTTTTTTCCCCGGACACCTGTAAACCACGCCGGGAGAAGCGACTAAGCCATCTCATCTCACATCCGCACAACTTATTTTTTTGGAACTAGGTTATCAATTAGCCCATTTGGCTGTTTTTTTTTTATTTTAGAAAAAGGAAAATATAAATAAAAGATTAACAGAACAAAACTGAACAAATCTCAAGATAGAGGGACCTTCGCTGCGCGGGCTGTTCGTTGCTGGCACGTCGACTCCTCCGAAGAAGGCCTTTCCTCCGGGGAGGAGAGGTAAGCCTCGTCTCTCTGAGGGAGTTTGTCAGGTGCCAGCATATATTTGCAATTGTTTTTTTTTTTTCTTTTCTCTCTCTGCGCATTCACTCGTTTATATATATACACACATATATACACACATACATGCACATCACTGTTTTTTTTTTTTTTTTTTGTTACTACCCTGCGCTCCGTATTTGAGTAATTACGAGCCTGGAGAGCAGTGGGTTCGTAACAAGTGGGGGCTCGTGTCCGTGAGATTGAATTGGGGCGTTTGCTGTGGTATTTGGCTTGTCTTGATTGCTCGCATCTGGGTTTAGCAGTATGGCCAATTATCCGATGAAGCTTGCTAAAGCCATGTACAGAGTCGTTTGCTCTTTAGATTTAGCTTCGGCGAAGTAGCGTAGTTTCTTTAAATTGATAGAATGAGTGAGGAGTTTAAAGTGGAGGAATATCTCGGTGGAAACCTTGTTCTTCGTAGGAGGGACTTGTATCAATCAACTCGAACACACTGAGTGGCCATTCTGCTAACTGGCGTTTATTCGGATGGGGCCACACATGTACATTGATCAGTGTAGCGCCCCTACAGGTTACTACTATCAGTACAGCTCCCTTTTTCTAAGAATAGCTAAAGTGTCTCAACCTACTTTCAAATTGCACACATAACAAAGTTCTAACAGTCTCTTAATCACACACCCCCATACCTCCTCTTTCAATAGAGCATTGCATTGGAACCGAGAATACCAACCTCAAAGCAGCATAAGTCAATACAAACTGTATGACCTTGAGAGGAAAAAAACAAAAAGAAACACAAAACTTTTTTTTTTTTTTTTTGCATATTATTAGCACTCCTCAACAAGCCTCCTTGGTTTGACTATGGCCCTGCTTGGCCTTTGAGCTCTCTCCATCCTCAAGGATGGTGTCTGGACCCCCTCCAGCCCAGGAATGGGTGCCTCCACAGGGCTGTCTGTGTCTGAATGAGTTTGCCCCCCTTCTATTTGCTGTCCAACTTCCTTGTCACTGCCAGTCTCCGCAGGCAGCGGTTCTGTGTGTGGAATCTTCAGCAGATGTCTGAGGTTCCTGCGGATCGTGTTGCCACTCTCAGTGAGGACCTCGTATGATCGTGGAGCGGTCTCTTTAAGGACTTGTGCGACTGGTCCCCATCTTCCATCACATCTGACTCTCACTAGATCTTCTCTCACAAGGGGCCTCAATGGCCGTGCTGTTTTGTCACAGTCCTGGTTGGATCGGTGCTCTCTGTGTATGTTCCAGGGCTCTCTCTGTGCGTCCCAGTGGTCTCTCTGTGTGGACCGCTCAGCATGTGGGAGCAGGTGCTCTGCTAACGGTAATTTGGTTCTGATCCTCCTGTTCATCAGTAGCTCCGCTGGGGAGCGGCCACATTCAAGCGGTGTAGCTCTGTAGTTGAGGACTGCTAGGTAAGGGTCCTCACCTGCTTCTGCTGCCTTCTTTAGCAGTCGCTTCACAATTTGTACCCCTTTTTCTGCTAAACCATTTGACTGTGGGTACAGTGGGCTCGAAGTCACATGCTTAAACCCCAAACTCCTGGCAGCTAAATTGTGGCCCATTGTCGCTGACTAAGGTCACTGGGATTCCATGCCTTGAAAAAATAGACCTACAATGAGTGACCACCTGTTTTGCAGTGGTGTTAGACAATAGTGCACACTCTGGAAAGTTAGAATGGTAGTCAACTATGATTAAATAGTCTTTTCCTTTCAGATGGAATAAGTCCACACCTACTTTCCTCCATGGCTCTTTTGGTTTGCTATGAGGCAGTAAAGGCTCTTTTGGCTGCATATACCGATGCTGTTGGCACATCCCACATCGTTGTGCTAGGGTCTCAATGTCTCTGTTCATGTAGGGCCAGAACAGTACATCACGAGCACGCCTCTTGCTTTTCTCTATTCCCAAGTGGCCTTCATGTGCTAACTTAGCCATCTCTGCTCTCATGGAGCTGGGAACTATTATTGTTTATTCCCTTTTAGGACAACCCCTTCAATCACAGACAGTTCATCTCTACAGTGTCGATATGGGCTTGCTAATGCCCGAGCCTCTTCACCTGGTGAGAGGATGGCTGCTATAACGTCCTGTAGCTCTCGGTCACTTGCCGTTTCCTGTGCAAGCTGGGCCCACTTCTCTCTCGATGCAGGCATGTGAGCTTTAATGCAGTCCACATGGATTTGCACTTTCTGCTCGGTGCTGCTCGTCCCCATTTCATTCAGACTTGCTCTGCTGAGAGCATCTGCCACTACCAGGTACTTTCCTGGAGTGAACTCAAATGTCATGTGATACTTCTGCAGACGTAACATAAGATGCTGAATGCACGGCGGTGCGTCTCCCAGTGGCTTCCCAGCAATGGCAATAAGCGGCTTATGATCAGTCTCAAGAATTATTTCCCTGCCATAAATATATTCATGAAACTTTTCACACCCGAAAACTGCGCCTAATGTCTCTTTCTCTATTTGCGCGTAGTTGCGCTCTGCGGGTGTCATTGTACGGGATGCAAATGCAACAGGAAACCATCTTGTGTCATGCTGTTGGAGCAACACCGCTCTGAGACCCTCTTTGGATGCATCGATTGACACTTTGACTGGCTTATCAACAACATAGTATTTTAGCACAGGCTCTTTGATTAGGTTTCTCTTAAGCACCTCCCACTCACGTGCATTTTCATGCTCCCACTGCCATTCATTTTGCTCCTCCAGTAGGCTACGAAGGGCTTTTGTGTTTGCAGACAAGTTAGGAATAAACTTCCCCAGATAGTTAACTAGACCTAGTGCCCTTTGTAAGTCTGCTTTGTTTTCAGGCGCTGGCATTTCCACTATTGCCCTAATCTTTTCAGGATCAGGCTGTATCCCTTCTGCAGACAACTTATCTCCCAGGCAGGTAACCTCTGTCATCCCAAACTCACATTTCCACTTATTCAGCTTAAGCCCTGACCTACGTGCTTGTTCTTGCACCGCACAAAGTCTCTCATCGTGCTCTCCCTTAGTTTTGCCCCAGACCACTACATCATCAATAAACACACCCACACCCTCCATACCATCAAACAGCTGCTGCACTGTTTTGGGAAATACTTCTGGGGCTGAGTATATCCCAAAAGGTTAACGAAGAAAGCAATGCCTTCCAAAAGGCGTGTTAAAGGTGGTCAGTTTAGAGCTCTCGTCGTCCAGGATCTGGTAGAAGCCTGATGATGCATCTAATTTTGAGAAAAAATGTGCACCTGCCATGGCATTTGTGATATCTGAGTTGGTAGGCAGTTTATAGTGTTCTCTTTTGATCCACTTATTCAGATCTTTTGGATCTATACACAACCTTAAGTCCCCATTCTTTTTCTCAACTATAACCAGAGAACTGACCCACTCAGTTGGTTCATCTACTCTCCTTATTATGCCCTTCTCTATGAGGGATTGTAGTTCCGCTTTCAGCCTAGGTTTAATGGTCACCGGCACTTTCCTAGCCGCGTGGACGACAGGTACTGCATTAGTTTTTAACTGTATTTTGTACCGCCCCGGTAAACATCCTATACCAGTAAATACATCCCTGTATTGCTGTCTAATATTCTCAGTGTCAGCTGCAGCCTGTTCCTGTTTCTCAGCATCACCACTAGATGTCACTACAGACCTGTCAATCACATGCACTCTTTTAATTAGACCCAATTTCTCACAGGATTTCAGACCTAATATGGGCTGTCTATCGCCCTCGACCAAAACAAACATGGCATTAACAGAGCGCCCTTCTCTTGACAGCGTGACTCTACAAGCCCCTCTGGTAGGAATTGGTTCATCATTATATGTTCTCAGGTTTACCTTTTTCACATGCACTTTAGGCTTCTTGTACAGTTTATTATAGTCTTTCATTGTCAGTATGTTCACTTGAGCCCCAGTGTCCAGCTTAAGAGGAATTGTCGTTCCATAGATTTCCAAGTGGGCTATCCACTCATCCTTGTTGTTCCCATTATCCACTGTCCCAACGAACAACTTGTCATCCTCCTCTTTGTAGGCCGTGTCTGTGTCACTGGAGTCGCTGCCTCGCGCCACCTGTACTTTCTTTGACAGGCAGCAGCGCGCATAGTGATTTTTACGTCCACATTTGCGACAATTAACTCCAAACGCCGGACAGTTGTTTAGCGCATCCTTGCCCCCACATCTGTCGCAGTCGGGGTCCTTTGCGTGTTTGGGCGCACGGGGCTTGGCTCTGCTGGTTCTCCTCTGCCCCACCGCGTCCACCACAGCCGTTGCTGCAGCCTTGGTCTCAAACGACTTGAGTTGCATCCTGGCGCTCTCTGATGCCTGGCAGATTTGGATCGCTTTATGCAGGGTCAAATCGGATTCCTTCAGCAGTTGCATCCTCACTCTTTTGTCCACAACCCTGATAACTATCTGATCCCTTATAAGCGAGTCACTCAATGTGCCAAAATTGCACGACTGGCTTTTTAAACACAGGTCCGTGACAAATTGTTCAATGGATTCAGTCTCTGCTTGAATCCTGTTGCGAAAAACGTACCGTTCGTACGTCTCATTCTTTCTTGGTGTGCAGTATTCCTCGAACTCTGCTAGCACTGCATCATACTTTTCCTCGTCGCCGACTGCAGCCCACTGAAAGGTGTTGAAAACGTCCCTCGCAGCTCTGCCCGACACCATGAGGAACAATGCTAGCTTCCGTCGTTCGTTTCTCTCACCATCCAGACCAATTGCTAACACATACAGCTCAAAACTTTGCCTAAAAGACTTCCAGTTTTCGTGGACATTACCACTCAACTGTAACTCGTCTGGTGACCGTATATCGTTCATCATTTTGGCGAATTCAGTTTCACCCCACTTCTGGTACCATGTATCAATCAACACGTACACACTGAGTGGCCATTCTGGTGACTGGCGTTTATTCAGATGGGGCCGCACATGAACATCGATCAGTGTAGCGCCCCCACAGTTTACTACTATCAGTACAGGACTGGTATCAGTTGAAAAAAGAAGACTTACGAAAAGTGGCTGAACATTTGCAAGTTGAATATCCTGCAGACATGCGAAAAATTGATCTCATTGAACTGCTTGTAGGGAAAGTTTCGGCAGACACTGCGGAGTCTGTTAGTGTTGAGGTGCAGTTTGCTAAATTAGAGATTGAAAGGGAGCGTTTGCGACATCGTGTTGCGCAAGAATCTGCAATGTTGGAGCTGGATCGAGTGCGAATGAGACGCGACTTTGAGTGCAGGCAGAAGGAAATTGATCTAGAAAATCAAAGCTTGCTGTTGGAGGAACGTAAAATAGCAAGTCTGGAAGCGGAAAAAGCTTTTGATTTGAGCAGAAGTATTTGCCTGCTCCCTCAGTTTACTGAAAAGCATGTAGATGTTTTCTTTGTGTCTTTTGAGAAAGCAGCGAAATCTCTTCAGTGGCCGGATGATAAATGGCCACTCCTTGTGCAGAGTGTGTTCACTGGGAGAGCTCTAGAGGTGTATGCTGCTTTGGATGCTGTGAAGTCATCTTATGATGACGTGAAGTTCGCTGTTTTAGCCGCGTACCAGCTCTGTCCAGAAGTCTACAGAAAATGCTTTTGTAACTTGCAAAACCACTGTGACCAAACGCACATAGAGTATGCCAGGGAAAAAGAGATTGGATTTGATAGATGGGTCCATTCTAAGAATATTGGTAATGATTATGAGAAATTGAAACAGCTGATTCTCCTAGAAGACTATAAAAGTAGTGTATCTATCTTTTGATGTGGGAAAACTACCTTGAAGATCAGAAAGTTGAGGACATTAGGAAGGCTGCAGTTATGGCAGAGGATTGTGAGTTAACTCATCAACATATAGCTAGGGGTGCTTGTAAGCCCAGTGTTTTTAAGTCACAAGCGGGGATGGGGGCTGGAGATGGCTTCCTAGAACCCTCAGTGGCAGGTAAATTAAGAAAGCCTCTCCCACAGCCAGGTTCACCACACCCAGAGATTCTTGTGTGTTATTACTGTGGTAAAAAGGGACACAAGAAGTCTGAGTGTTGGAGTTTTCTAAACAAACGTAAAGCAAAGGAGAACTCTCTTAAACCTAGCATGTTCGTGTCAGAAGGGGCTAAGAGGGGTGATGGCCTCTTGACTCAGATTGATGTTTTGGATATTTATAAGGGTTGTCTCTCTGAGGGCGTTGTTTCTGTAGGTGATCAGGAATACCCAGTGGTTGTCCTGCGAGACACAGGTGCAGCTCAGTCATTGTGGGTGGCGAATGGAGCTTCTCTTCCTCCTGCTAGTTCGTTGAATGTTTGTGCCCTAATTTTAGGGGTAAGCAGTGATGCTGGGGAGTTTATATCTGTTCCATTGTACCAGGTCCACTTAAAGTCATCGTTGGTGACGGCAGTTGTTAAAGTTGGGGTTATGGATAGCCTGGCTGTTCCTGGAGTCACTTTTGTGTTCGGTAATGACCTAGCCGGTGAAAATGTTTGAGTCACTCCTTTGATTACAGAGGCTCCTGGGGAATCGCCTGAAACGGAAGCCGTAGAAGAACAGTTTCCTAGTGTTGATCCTTTTATTAGTGAGTTTTTGAGTTACGATGGTACTTTGGCAGACCTAGCAGGAGAAGCTGTTGGGTTTTATGTGTTGAATAATATTCTAATGAGGAGATGGAGAGATCCTGGTTGTTCTGCTGCAGAGGAATGGAGAGTTTACCATCAGATTGTTCTCCCTCAGTGTTATAGAGTAGAGATGGTGAGATTGGCTCATGAAATCCCTACCTCAGGCCATTTAGGAATAAATAAGACCACAGCTCGGGTCAGGAGACACTTCTATTGGCCAAAAATCTGTAAAACCTGCCATGCTTGTCAGCTTGGAGGAAAGCCAAACCAAATTATACCGCCAGCGCCGTTAATTCCTATTCCCACTTTTGGAGAGCCCCTTAGTCATGTTTTAATAGACTATGTAGGGCCGTTACCAAAGACTAAACATGGGCAGCAGTATTTGTTGACCGTGATGGATACATCTACTCCATTTCTGGAAGCTTTTCCACTTCGTAATATTAGCGCAAAAATTGTTTTGGACTGTCTTTTAAAGTTCTTCACTCAGTTTGGACTTCCCAAAGAGATACAGTCTGACCAGGGTTCTAATTTTATGTCGGATGTGTTTCAGGCTGTAATGAAAGAGCTGGGAGTTAAGCCGTTTAAATCTTCCATTTACCATGCGCAGTCACAGGGAGCTTTGGAGCGACATCACCAGACTCTAAAAAGTATGATTAGAGCCTATAGTGTTAACCAAGGAGGACAAGAGTATAGGGGAACATTCTTGATTATGTGGTGGAATTCTAAGAGCGTCTTAGAGAGGCCTGTGCTGTGGCCAGAAGTCATTTGGAAACCTCTAAAAGGAGGATGAAAGATTGGTATGACTAAAAAGCAGTCTCGAGGCATTTTGAGGTAGGAGATAAAGTGCTGGTTCTTTTGCCTACCAGAGGTGATCCGTTGCTGGCCCAGTTTAGAGGACCATACTCAATTAAAGAGAAGTTGAGTGATGTTAACTATGTTGTTCATACTCCTGATAGGAGGAAGTCTACTCGCTTGTGTCACGTGAATATGCTGAAGCTGTGTTATGAGCGTGGCCCTGTAGCCTCGACTGTAGGTCTTGTATACACTGATCAGATGGAGTTGGATCCAAGTGAGCAGGCTCCTATGGAACTTCGACTATCAAATAGCGCATTGTTGGCGGATCTGGACAAATTTTTAAGTCATTTAACTTCTCAGCAGGCTAGTGATGTTGCGCAACTTTTGAAAAATTTTTCCGTTTTGTTTGCTGATGCACCAGGATTGACGTCTGTGTTAGTTCATGACATTGACAGCGGTGATGCTTTGACAGTGAAACAGCATCCATACAGAGTTAATCCGAACAAATTGACTAGGATCAGAGAAGAAATAGCATACACTCCTGATCAAAATCTTAAGACCAGTTAAAAAATTGCAAGAATTTACGTTTTGCACTGTTGTATCATAAGAAGGTTCTAAGTAGAGTTTCAAAATGCAAAAAGAAGAAATGTGAGCAAGAGACTAAATGTTTTGAGCAGGCAATTTATTGAAAAGAACAATTTAACTAAAATAGGCTGTTCATCAGCTGATCAAAAGTTTAAGACCATAGCTCAAAAAAACCCCTAAAACAGAAATTAAAGTCTCAAAAACAGACTCAGTAATGAGTAGCTCCACCATTATTGTTGATCACTTCAAAAATTCGTGTTGGCATGCTTGATGCGAGTGTTTCCAAAAGGCTTGTAGGAATGTTGCTCCAAGTGGTGAAGATGGCTTTACGAAGGGCATCCACTGTCTGGAACTGATGTCCATTTTTGTAAACTTCCCTTGCCATCCATCCCCAAATGTTCTCAATTGGATTTAGATCAGGGGAACATGCAGGATGATCCAAAAGAGTGATGTTATTCTCCTGAAAAAAATCCTTTGTCAGACGGGCATTGTGAATTGCAGCATTGTCCTGCTGAAAGACTCAGTCATCACCACACAGACGAGGGCCCTCAGTCATGAGGGATGCCCGCTGCAACATCTCCACGTAGCCAGCTGCTGTTTGACGCCCCTGCACAACCTGGAGCTCCATTGTTCCATTGAAGGAAAAAGCACCCCAGATCATGATGGCGCCCCCTCCGCTGTGCTGTGTTGAAAAAATCTCAGGTGGCATCTCCTTGTCATGCCAGTAGCGTTGGAAGCCATCAGGACCATCAAGGTTAAATTTTTTCTCATCAGAGAATAAAACTTTCTTCCAACTTTGAACGTCCCATGTTTGGTGCTCCCTTGCAAAGGCCAAACGGGCAATTTTCTGGCGTTGAAGGAGACGTGGCCTTTGAAGACGTTTTTTGTTTTTGAAGCCGTTCCTTTGCAGATGCTGTCTGATGGTTATTGGGTTGCAGTCAGCACCAGTAATGGCCTTAATTTGGGATGAGGATCGTCCCGTGTCTTGACGGACAGCCATTCGGATCCTCCGGCTCAGAGCCGGTGAGATTTTTTTGGGTCTACCACTTGATTTTTTTGTTCCATAAACCTCAGGATCTTTTAAGAAATGCAAAATGACTGTCTTACTGCGTCCAACCTCAGCAGCGATGGCACGCTGTGAGAGGCCTTGTCTATGCAGCTCAACAATCCTGCCACATTCGAAGGCAGTGAGTTTTTTTGCTTTTCCCATCAAGAGGTCTTGACAGTGTGATTACTTGACAGAAAATGACATGGAATCCAAATTTTTTCCACAGATTTGGGCTTTTAAAGGATGTGGTCTTAAACTTTTGATCAGCTGATGAACAGCCTATTTCAGTTAAATTGCTCTTTTCAATAAATTGCCTGCTCAAAACATTTAATCTCTTGTTCCCATTTCTTCTTTTTGCATTTTGAAACTCTACTTAGAACCTTCTTAAGATACAACAGTGCAAAATGCAAATTCTTGCAATTTTTTAACTGGTCTTAAGATTTTGATCAGGAGTGTATATGTTGGAACATGATATCATGGAACTAAGCATGAGTGAGTGGAGCTCACCCATTGTCACTGTCCCAAAGCCAGATGGGTCACTTAGGCTCTGTGTTGATTACCGCAAAGTAAATGCCCTTACTAAAGCAGATTCTTTTCCCATCCCCCGTATAGAGGACTGTATTGACCGCATTGGGACTGCCAAATATGTGTCAAAATTTGATCTTTTAAAAATGTACTGGCAGGTACCCCTGTCAGAACGAGCAAAAGAGGTCTCTGCATTTTGCCCATCCGATGGCTTATACCAATTTAAAGTTCTTCCTTTCGGGGTCAAAAATGCTCCCGCCTCTTTTCAGAGGTTAATGAATCGAGCGACTGAAGGTTTATTTAACTGTACGGTCTATATTTATGATGTTGTAATGTATGCCGAGACGTGGGAACAGCACAAGACTGATATTGAGCAATTTTTTCAAAGATTACAGAAGGCAAACCTTGTCATGAATCTACCAAAAAGTGAGATAGCCAGGCCTGCATCGCATATTTAGGGCATGTGGTTGGGCAAGGGAAAGTTCGGCCACAAACAGCAAAAATACAGACCATTTTTCAACTCAAAGTCCCACAAAATAAACGGGAACTCATGAGATTTTTGGGGATGTGCGGGTTCTACCGCAAATTTGTTCCTAATTTTGCTGCTGTGAGTGCTCCCTTGACTGACCTGTTAAAGTCTGTTAAATTTAACTGGACAGTTTCATGTCAGAAGGCTTTTGAACAACTCAAGGCCATCCTGTCTTGTGAACCGATCTTGGTAGCTCCTAATTTTTCTTTACCATTCAAATTGGCCATTGATGCTTGTGACACTGGGGTGGGTGCTGTATTGCTGCAGGAGGAAGGCTCTGGGGTGGACAGGCCTGTGGCGTATTTTTCCAAAAAGTTGAATAGGCATCAGCGCATGTATTCCACCATTGAAAAGGAGGCCTTGGCCCTAATCCTATCCATCCAGCATTTTGAGGTTTACGCGTCTAATGGCGTACATAAAGTGAAAGTTTACACTGACCACAACCCGCTCACCTTTCTCGATAAGTTCAAAATGAAGAATCAAAGGATCTATCGGTGGAGTTTAGTTTTACAACCTTATAATCTAGGTATAGAGCATGTAGCAGGGAAGGATAATGTGATTTCTGACTCTTTATCCAGATCTTGAGTGGGTCAAGACTTAATCTCCACTGTAGTTGTAAGGGTACTATTTATTGCTCAACGCATAGTTTACCCTGTGTATGTAAATAAATTTAGTCTAATAGAGAGAGAAATTATTTTTCAATTTTTTTTTCTTTTTTTTGTTTTGATGGGGAGGTGTTACATACACATACATATCCTTTTTTTTTTGCCTTACGTTTGAACTTGATTGCTGGCACCTGTTCTGTTTGCACATGTGCAGCTGACACTCCCCCAATAGGGGTGGGGCTACCTTTATATATGAGAGAGAGAGCGGGGAGTTCAAACAGTGGGGCGATGGCAAAAAGTCGGGCAACGAAACGCTGCAGCAGTTGAGAAGAAGAAAATATAGAAATAAGACGGTGTTGGGGCGAGTTCCAGGGAGGGAGGCTCTTCAATCCTCAGGCCTGATCAGCCTAGAGCAGGGCTATTCAACATTATCCTGCGAGGGCCGGTGTGGCTGCAGGCTTTCATTCCAACCAAGCACGTACACACCTGATACTACTAATCAAGCTCATTAGCAAATACTCTTAGGGCTGATTAGTGGTGTCAGGTGTGCAAGTGCTTGGCTGGAATGAAAGCCTGTGCCCACATCGGCCCTTTCTGGACACGGTTGAATAGCCCTGGCCGAGAGGGAGGTAGTTCAGGGTGCTTCCACAACAAGTGGGGTTGTTTTTGCTTTCATTTTTTTTTTTTTCCCCCGGACACCTGTAAACCACGCCGGGAGAGGCGACTAAGCCATCTCCTCTCACATCCGCACAACTTATTTTTTTGGGACTGGGTTATCAATTAGCCCATTTGGCTGTTTTTTTTTTTTTTAGAAAAAAGGAAAATATAAATAAAAGATTAACAAAACAAAACTGAACAAACCTCAAGATAGAGGGAACTTCACCGCGTGGGCTGTTCGTTGCTGGCACGTCGACTCCTCCGAAGATGGCCTTTCCTCTGGGGAGAAGAAGGCAATTTTTTTCACTCGCCAAAAGGTAAACAAACTACGAGCAAAGGGTCCTTTTAAGTGACAGCTCATGAAGCAAACAGAAAGGATTATGACAATGGGCCTTGGGGATTGACAATGCTCATATAAGGCATATTAGAGGGGTGACTGACTGATACCAACCACAGAAACATTGTACATCACCTGATTATTGCGACAATGTAACGCCCGTCACAAGTATGTAATGCCCATCACAGTGAATTAAGTATTCATTTTACTCAAATAGTATGGTCAAACTGTCTTTCTGCCTTAGCTTTGTGAATCCCACAGACATGCTCCTCAGTGCTTTACATCATATATATTTAAAGGAGATCACAGTTCAAAGAGATATCAGTTACGTCAATGGGCTTCAACCCAATGTCTTTTAGCTGTAACGTCTGTCACAGCTAATTTATGATTAACAATGATTAACACAGAATTTTTGGCATAAAGTTTGTGAATCTTAATAGAGCATGGGGTTGACTTGCAGTAGTACACACAGTCCAAATATTGCATTATTATGGTTGACAGTGAAGTTGGTGCAAATTTTTAAAAAAATGTAACGCCCCTCACAATGGAATTAGTCATCTGCTTCCAACACACCGAATTTGATGTAAACCCATCCAAAGGGGGTGCTATGACAAATAAATGGTCATATCTGCTAAACAAATTGGCCGATGAACTTGAAATTGTGCATGCTTCATAATGGTGAAGGTAGCTATTAAAAAAATAATAACAAAGTTATAGCTCAAACAAGATGGCCAACATCAGCCAAAGAAATTTCTTTGGCCCCTCTACTCACTTTAAAGGTCACAGGCCAAGTAATTCCAAGTCATGAGAAATTCAAGCAAAATTTGGTTCAAATGATCGGTTATGCCGTAATACTAGGTCTGGCCCTAACTAATTAATCAGTTACAGTAAAAAATACGGCTAAAATGCTTCCAAATGCATCGTCTGCTAGAGAAAATGCGAGATTTACCTGAAGGTGATTCTGGTAGTCACAGTTGCCAAACAAAATAGCTTAATGGAGCTTTCCAATGAGTACCCGCGTTATGGAGCTTGGATGAATTTTGAAAATTTTCTGCATAAGTTGCATTCTCCGGCTTTCGGTGACAGAAATTGCAATCAGTCCTTAATGGGGGGTTAATAAGACATTCATCTAAAAATAAAATGGAGCGAGTACTAGCGGACGGGTAGTTAGTGCGGTATTTCGTTGTCATGGCTTTCAGGTGGTTACAAACATTGGAAACTCTGAATCATTTACAGCCACTTGCTCGACGCAATCGCAACAACGCAAATTTTAACTATAATGATGATAACAATGCCGGTAACTTACTAACTGATCACCTGGTTTCAGTGTTAACGAACTGCACTATGGTGAACTCAAGGTTAGCATTTGTGTACCCACCAGTGGCTACTGGCGAACTGGCAATAGGGGAAGCTCAAACCTATCCCTTACAAATAATGATTGGACATGACCTGTTTTCAATTCATTTAAATTACCTTTGCAGAAACTCTCATCATTATCAGGTTTGGCCAGTTTTCATTAATGACGCATACCTGTCCACTCTCACGCATTCGGATTTCTTGCGCTTTTCTTTACTCATGGGTTGGGAAATTCTGCGCTCAGCGGCTCGTATAGCTGCAAGTCACGAGAATCCATTCTTTTCTACTTTATTAACCGCTGAATGTAGAAGGAAATGTCCGGCGCGTTTCACAGCGTGTTGCTCAGTGAGCCTCGCGGGCTGTCCTGCGCCTTTTGCTAGCCACTCGACCACAGAATTAATGAAGACATGCTATTTAAGTCGTCATTTGTGTGCGAAATAAACGCCTCTATTTTGTGAAGCAATGTATAACAACGCTATCAAAAATAAATTTGATTGTTGTTTTACCAATTTGTCTGAGAAACTTTCTAATCGAGAGAAGTAAACTGCGACAGGTTTGGGTAATTCAGCACTGAAGGGTGAGGATTGAGCATCTCTTTGCAGCAGCCGAGCACCGCCTGTGGTGCCCAGTTCCCACTACTGTCAGTTATGCTCGAGTGGCGTTTGTGAATAGCAACTGGCGAGGAGTGGGACCGCTCCCACAGTAAGTGGTCGGTCGATCTCTTTCTCATACTCCAGTTACATTTCAATCGTACTCCCTATATGGTGAGTGGAGGGTGCGTGTGAGTGTCGTTTCTGAATACGGGCCTTGGGGTATCCCTTCCACTTCGTCGGCTCCTGCATTTCCACCTTCGACAGAGGCAGAGCTATCGTCGTCGTCTTCGGAATCGCCTGACTGTGACGACTCGTAGCCCGCTTTCTTCAACACCGGCTCGAATAAATACAGCTGCAGGCCGTAAACTTGCACAGAACTCGCCTCCTCATCCTCATCAAAATCAATTGTATCTGTAGGGTTAACGTCATTGTCCATGTCTCGTCAAGAGTCCGGGATTTATTGAAAGGAAACGTGTAAAACTTTGTTATGCTATGGAGATGAATAGAGTGAACTTCAATTGTTTGAGAACTGTTACGTCACTGGCAGGCCCCCTAGCGGCGTGATTTGAAACAAAATTTTATTCGGCTGGGCTCTCGACTGGCTTGGGCCATGCGTTGTTATTTGTTACCAATTTCACTTTTAACGCGGTAATTTTGGATGGGATGTGACATTTTTTTGTCATACCGCGAAATAGGTGGGATTAAAAAAATTTTGACTTGAAGTAGTGGACTTGGCCTGTGACCTTTAACTGTCACCAATCATGAAAATTTATAGTATTGTTACGGATGTATAAAGAGGCAATCTTAATGCAAATGACTTTGATCAGCCAGATGGTGACACTATAGAGTGATACAACAAATTTGATTCCTCTTGGCCCATAGATGGTGCTGTAGTGGAAAAAAAGTAAAATTCTATACTTGTTTTAAACTACAAAGGCATGACAATGAATAATCAAGATGAAACTAGCAGGGTGAGGTAAACCATGCATATTTATGAGCCTTGAACTGAAAATTGATTTAAAAAGTCAGACAGTGTGTGTGTTCAGTGCTTCAAAATTTATTATCACTTCATTTTGCTTGGACCCCGTGATTACTGCTTGCGGTTATATTCTCTGATTTTTTTTCAGTATCCATTGATTGATTGCAGAATTTACCCATCGATTCCTTCTCAGATGACAGACATGTTTCAGTTTCACTTTGGAGAGGCGGACCTGGAAAACTGCGTTCTGCTACCTAGTCCCATCCAGATCCGCCTTCCACAGAGCTGGCCAGTCAGGAGAAAGTGGGCACACGGGGAGTGGGGGCCATAGTGGAAGAGCCACCCCAATGAGGCGTTTCAGGCAGAGACTACAATGGACTACAAATGGGGTTTTTTGGATGGCAGTATGAGCTAAATAAGGACACTGTTTTGGACTTTAAGCGATCAGGAGTACTCTAGGGCAGTCCAATATCAAAATATAACCTTGGAAATATAGCAAAATAGGTCCCGTTTAAGGGGTCAAGCCTGGGTTCACTCAATTTAAGTACTTCTAAACACTAAAAACACACAAAAATTGTGTCAACTGAAAAAAGCTCAGGATGGAATTTGATTCTAATCAAATTTAATAAGTTTGTTACCCTGAAAACCGTACATTATTGGTGAAAAATGTGAAATCTTGTGGCAACAGTATCTCAGAAACTATACCATATTTTCCTGTAATTATTTTTTTGTTTTGAAGCTAAAATCACCAGCTATACAATGACACGCTCATTCTGGGTATTTTCATGGGAAAATATTTAGAAAAAGTTTTTGATCAGAGAATTTTAGAAATGGGTGGCAGAACCTGCCTGGCAGATGGATCATAAATACACCATGTATCTACCTACCCAAAAATGGCTAAGTCATTGTATAGAAAATAACAAACTGATGCTATGGTGAAAATTTTAGAGCAATACCTTGAAAAATGTGGATTTTATGCCCGCTACAAGCCTGATAAAGTATGAAATTTTGCGATGCGAGAATCACATTTTTGTCGCAAAACAAATGCACTGGAGGCGTACATATGATAAAAATCCACTTAAAAGAGAGTTTTTTTTTTGGTCTTAAAATCACCTTTTATGAATGTTTTGAAAGATTTTTAACAAAATGATTTTTTTTTTCCAAGTCTGAACCTAGTCTTGACCCCTTAATGCTGTCTCCAACCTGTACTCTATATTTAGTGTACTCTCTCTGTTCTTATTGCCCTATGCCTATGCTATTTTAACGCTTTTACAGTGTCCTTGGGTAACTTGAAAGGCGCCTCAAATAAAATTTATTATTGTTATTATTATTATTAAGGCTCTGTTCTGGGGCCTCCCTACCCTACCACATGTATGTATGAAAAGCCAGTAGGCAGGGAGAGCCAAAAACCTGCCCTTCCATGCGTTTGCATGAATGCCACTGGTGGAGAAAGCAGCAATAGTAGGCGGGCAAAACACATTTATATAGGGCGCCTTGTTTAAGATTTGCCAATTGAGTGCCTGAAGCGAATCAGCTGAGCTGTCAGCTGATGTGGGCGTGGCTTTCAATCTGTACTATCACTAATGAAGACAGGCTTGCCAGCTGCACGTGACTCCATGGCCTGCCTGAACTACTGCTGTGCTCAATGTTTTACATTTTGGGAACTTGAAAAATGCATAATAGCATACGTGCCAACCTCTTCTGGTTCTTTGTACCTTTCAGTAAATATCAGTAAAATCCTTTAAAAAATCCGTAGGTTTTTACCTCTACATTTGCTTTGCGTGGTCATTGAACTGTACCCAAGTGTACATGTAATATGGTAATAAATCCAAATATAATTAAAACAGGATTTTATTTTAAAAATAAAAGGAATGCCCTTAAGGTGCTAATAAGGCTTCTCTTTCGACATACTCAAGAATGTCACAAAGTTAAACTGAAAAATTGCCCCTAAATAGACAAAATAAATGAGATAACTTTATGCCCCTCACATAAACCACTGAAAAGTTATTTGTTATCTCTCAGGTGTTATGGCCCCAATTTGTTATTATATTTACAACATAACAGCAACAGCAAGGGATGACAGACACAGTTTTTAAAACTTACACACATTTAATTAACAAACAAAGACTTTAACTAAACTACTAAACTACTGACCAAGATTGAATACATAAAAAAAAACAGAAATATTTACAGTCCCTTTTGTTGGGGTGACTTGGTGATGTCCTGGGTAAGGAAAAATAATGCCCTAACACAGGCAAAAATCCACAAAAGAAACTTCACAGGTCTTGAACAAAATGACAGGTCTGGTCACATGTATCCTTCTTCTTGCAATTTCTCCTACTACTTTACTGTCTCAATTCTCCCCTTTATGTACTCTTTTGCAGACCCCACCCACATTTAGACCTCTTTTTTTTATTTTCGGGGACTTGCACCAGACATGTCCAGGACATGTCTCAACATAACTCCAGTCTGGCCTTAACAAAAAAAGGGTAAATACTGCCATCTAGTGGCCTCTATTCTCATTACACAGGGATGTGTTATAAATTATGCATCTGACCCACCCATTCGGAAAAAATGAGGGTGGAAGTTGGGGGTTTGCAAACCTTCTCTTTTGCTTGGACAGACCCAGAAGTATAGTGAGGAATGTACTGCAGGTTTTGTCCTTGTCCAAATGTAAAGAGAACCAATTTTTTTCCACTCTGTTACCAATTAACTCCTCTCCGTTACTATAAATGGTAATGGAGTGGAAGTAACAGAGTGGAGTGTTTTTCAAGTAAATGGGTCAGAGCCACCATGCAGTGAGGCAGAATCTGATGATTCCCATTGATGTCTCTAAGGTCCTCCTTTACTTCTTTGAAAAGTCACTTTTAAAAGTTACTGCTAGGTTTCCATGGAAATGGCTACAAGTAACGGAGTGGAAATGAAAAAAGAATACTTACCCGACTTCACAGTTATAAATGAAGAGAGAAAGTGCTGGCCACTTCACCATGTGCTTACTGTCACAGGAAAGGGGGTGACATAAATGTTTTTCAGCAAGGACCAAATCTGCTGGTTTCCCCGTCTCCAGCCAGGGGGAGCCACAACCGTAGGCGGTAATGGAGTGGAGTGGATTTTCCAGGACACCAACAAAAATGGATTTTTTTCAGACTCTTGGGAGGATAATGATATTTGGTTTTTTGATATTAATAAACTTGACAATACTGGTGAAGACAACTGCTCCTTGGGTTGTGGTTAAGGGAAATATACTTAAATATGAGCCCAACAATGAATCCTCCCTGATTTGGGACTGTGACGATACACTCAGGAACCAGATGTGAGAACCAAGTAGTGCAGTAGATGGAAATTTATTAAACAAGGGGGGAAACCCCCCGCAGGGCAGAAGGCAAAGGTACAAAGTCCACAATCCAAAAATCACAATCCAGTCGGGCAGAATCCAAGTCGATAACCAGGGCAGCAATCACAGTACTCGTGGTCAAAAAGGTTCAAAAAACAGATGCAGACAGAAATCCAAAACAGAGCCAAAAATCGTAACCAGGGACGGTCCAGTCAGAATAGAATCACAAAGAGTACGAGGTGAAGAAAAGCGTGGCACAGGCAAACTAAGAGAAACGTTCTGACAGGGAACTGCTGTGAGAAGACTGCTAATATACACATATGGGAGGTCACATGCTATACAGAAATCAGGTGTAGAGAATCAGACTAATTACAAAGGAGCAAACATGAGGGAGAACCTAATCACATGAAATAGGCAAAGGCCAAAACGCGGACAGGGATCATGAGACAGCCAATGACAAAACACACAGCTCCGGGTAAGGATTTCACATGAGCTCAGATAATGAGAGAAAGGACAGAGAGAGCAGGGGTGGAGGATTGGCTGAAATGCAGCATAGAAGATTAAGTGAAGGCAGGAGGCGGAGACTAGAACAGGGCAAATGCTGAGAGCTTGTTAATCAATTAGTAAGGTGCAGCTCTACAACCCCTAGTGCTTGTTAGTAAGTTAGTATTATGTACAATGTTAGTCTAGGTTAGTAACTTTAGCAAAACAACAAACAGTTAGTTCTGGTAAATGTTTATAGAAAAGCAAGGTGAAGGAAGTAAATGAGATTGGAAGGAATGGTTGAAATCCCAGAAACTATGAAATCACCCGAAAGTGTGGCACACAATACTGGGGCAGTGAGCGATCACATGACAAAAGACCAGACAGGGGGAGACAAAGTGCAATGCATGGCAAAAGCAAAAACATGGACCGGAATAAAAACAGCAAGGTGGATAATGGCAAGAACACAAGACATGGCAAAAACAAAAACATGGCCTAAACTAAACTAAGACAAAACATGAACACAACCAGACATCTAAACCCCAATACAAAATACAAGG
Source organism: Gymnothorax reevesii (assembly GCA_029721435.1). Taxonomy (NCBI): domain Eukaryota; kingdom Metazoa; phylum Chordata; class Actinopteri; order Anguilliformes; family Muraenidae; genus Gymnothorax; species Gymnothorax reevesii. The sequence goes on along the minus strand of CM056577.1, from coordinate 12,595,993 downwards.
CATGGTCAGACAAGGCAGAGATCAAAATCCAAACATGACAGAATCATAACAGGGACATCGCTGAATCAAAGCAAAACCGACATTCAATGCTGCAGTACAAAAAAAAAATGGATGAAATTCAGATCAAATATTTTGGAGCTATTTGGGGCTTAACCTGCTTTATAACTTGCTGAATATTTTTTTTCCATGCACTAGCCTACTAAAAATTTACAGGCCCGGACATGAATTTTCACTGTTTGTGCCCCTATTGAAAAAATCACCCATATGATGTCAATTATATTTACTCCTGAGTGCTAGGACTGCAGCAGTCACGTGACATCGACCTAGAGAATGTTTTGAAACACGAGATCGCGCCCCTACCTACATCAATGTTCAAGGAAAGTGGGGAAATGCGTATTGCCACATCGAAATCAGAACTGGAGAAAAAACTTCAAACGAGTTTCCGTCTGTTTAACTGAGAAGGTAGATGCCATTATCATTGATGGATGTGCCATCTTGTGGACAGTGCACTGGCCATGCCAAGGGACCATCAATGATTACGTGAATAACTTTTGTGATTAAGTCATGAAAAAGGTGGAGCATTCAGATGTATTTTGATAGATACTGTGACCGTAATGTAAAGACTGTTACATGCAGGGCAAGAGCTGGTAAACATGCTAGTAGGCGACATCATTTCAACTTGACGAGTCCTTTGCCACTGGAAAAGGAAGCTTTGACTTACTGAAAATAAAATTCAACTCATCGACATATGTCAGCAGCTGATTGGAATGGGACAGAGAGATAGTCAATGAAAAAAGCATAAACTTATTGTAACAGGTAAAGTCTTCTGTGGGCATTGCTGACACCAAAATGGCTACAGTACCTCCCGTGAGGAGGCCAATGTCACTATAGTCCACCAAGTGCTTGAGCTGGCTATAGACTGATCAAGTAACATCAAAGTTATGAGTGATGACACAGATTTGTCTGTTCTGCTCATGCACTTCTACCATGACCTGAAACTCAGCTGCAATGCAGTAATGGAGGTACAAGTTGTGAAAGGTTCTCTGTTGACATACTAGCTTCGGTTATCAAAAGCGAAGACATTTTCTAACATCTAGCAGCTCATGGTCTCTCCGGATGCGATACGGTGGCAAAGATGCATGGCATTGGGAGAGGGACCGTTCTGAATTTATTGAAAGCAGGCTACACTCTGAATGCCTTAGGCAACCTCAGTTCATCTTTGGGTGATGTGATAGCTGCGGCAACACAAAATTGTTGCGGCTTGCTTTGAATCAAATGTATCAATAGTTTCACCAATGAGGAACCTTTTGACCGTATGTTGATTAAATGTTCAGAAAGTCTGAACCGGCTCCATGAAGTACAGTAGTGTACAAATACTTATTGGAGCCACTGTATATTTCATACAGAATTGTTCATAAGTTAAGAAATTGCCATTCGTGTCCATCAAGTCAACTATAGACCATATATTCCTCTCATACCAATCTTCAAAAAATAAGGATTTACAGTGGCTCCAATAAGTATTTGTACACTACTGTACTTCATGGAGCCGGTTACGGATGGCCTGGGCACAAACATGGCTTCCAATTGCTTCCTCCACTTTGGTGGCAAGACTGGAGGCCGAGGACTGTCTCTCCCTCTGTACCAGCAGGGAGATGTACCGGTCAGTGCACTGGCTGGTCTTCCTGGGACGTCCTTTCCTGGCTGCATTGGCTATGCGTTCAGACTGTTTGTACTTCTTGATGATGTACTGCACGGTCGTGTGGCGTAACGATAGCACAGTTCCAATTTTTCTGGTGCTTTGGCCTTCTTAATGTAGCTGAATGATTTGCTCCCGCATTCGACGGGGTATCTCGCCTGTCTTAGCCATATATCACAGGAATACATTATGGGCATGGTCAGGCCATTTACATAGGCCAGTCTGTGTACAGAGGGAGTGTCCAGTATGGTCACACTTGACCAAATCAGACCAAGTGAGTCAACCATGTCCTGTAAACATCTTGAGTCAATTTTAGGTGAGTAAGTTTTGTGACTCACTAATGGAACTGTACAGATACTTATTGGGTCAGATAATCGCCTTTCTGACCAAATATGCCATTTTGACATTAAATATTTGTTCAAAACATATTGATTGCCAAATATTTTAATCACTTTTACACACAATAGCAAGCATTTAGCCGAATATACAAAAGCTGTTATGTAGTCGAATTTTCAAGTAGTGTACAAATACTTATTGGAGCCACAGTAGATGTAAAATGGGCTTTTAGCAACCCCCAATATTGTCCTCGAACAGCACTGTGAATTGGACCAAGAGCTGTGGTCTCTCGTGGGATTAGTGTGAAACTTAGGCTATCATATGTGAATTTTACCTTGCAAGCGAGATGTAAAGAATTTCATAAATTTGATATTTTGGGCTCACAAATTTGTGATCCTATTTATCCAAGAAATGTCAGCATTGTATTATTTGGAAAGTATAAAACTAGCATCATTTTTAGCCAGTTGGCAGTCTGTTCAAATCAGTGGGACTAATAATTGATTAGCTAGCATGCTAATGCTTTTTGCCATGAAATAGAACAATCTAAGCCTGTACCACAACAGTTAGCTGCATGTGTGACTCACTACTTTACTGGCCAAAAGCATTAGCTTGCTAGCTAAATAATTATTGTCCAGAATGAACCGTCAACTTGACGCTAACGCCAGTGATGGTGAGTGCTTACCCACAGAATTAGTGAAGTTACCTTTGTGAACATAGTAGTTGACATTCGTAAGTTGAATCCCATGTGTGTGATACCAAACGTGTATCTCATGGTTTGTACCAAACCAGTAGTAGTTAACCAGGAGTAGTCAAACCACGAGTAGTTAGCATGCCCAAATCCAGACAATTTTGATGCAAAATAGCCGCCCATCAGTAACTCTGTCCGAGGTTGGATTCGAATTAAGTACTTGGGGAATCGTCTAATGTACATAAAACCTTAGATATACATTAATAATTACGTATATGAACTACTGATTTATTATAGGTTTTGAGGACTTTCAGTCTCCATGAGGTAAAGTAAAACAGGTTTTACGACCCAGAAAATTTTCAAGGAAAGTTTTACACTTCAGCTCGTGGCACAGAAAAAAAATTGGAAACTAGATATAACAGGGACATGTGCTCGGTGTCATCAACAATTACATACTTTCTGAAGACCAGAAATCTAATCTGCAAGTAACATACAATGAAAGGAGACCAAGAAATGAACAAATAATGACAGGCAGACGATGGTCGATGCACTCAACTTCACGACTGTGTGTCCCTGACTCCCACAAATGTCATCATCAGAAAGGGACTATTCTCGTTTGGTCTTTATGGGGAAGTGCTCGAGTTGAAGGGGCGTTCTCTTCCTATTTGAGTGAGTGTCCAGAGTATGTTTTATTCATCATTTCCATGACATTATCTTTCCGTAGAGGTATAATTTGCCAATTTTCTGATTTCTCAATAGGTCTGCTGTAAGTTACAGGTATTTATATCCACATGAAGTGCACCACACAGAAACCACGCTCCCTTTTATTGATATGGTGTAACTGTCTAAACACACATGTACTGCTTTGTACGTCGTCTCATCTTACATCAAAATTACAACCTAAGCAGGAAAATGTCCTCTGTCAAATTAGACAACAGGAGCACTCTGAGTGGGCATACCTACATCAGGGCATTTGGAACTTTACTTCCATCTTGTGGATTTTAAGATGTAGGCATTCATTATTCAGATCATCCAATCCCTCGATGTTAAAGAATCCTTTAAAAAAATTCCTGGGTCAGGAATTTGACTCAGATCACTCCCAAGATGAAACCACCTCTTACACTGGCATAGACACATCTCAGGTAATAATTTCATGAAACTCTGTCCATAACTTTTTCCATGATGTTGCTAACTAACAAACAAACATACCCACAAACCAAAGGTAAAACATAATCTCCTCAGAGGAGGTAACAAACTAAAGGTAAAACATAATCTCCTCAGAGGAGGTAACAAACTAAAGGTAAAACATAATCTCCTCAGAGGAGGTAACAAACTAAAGGTAAAACATAATCTCCTCAGAGGAGGGAACAAACTAAAGGTAAAACATAATCTCCTCAGAGGAGGTAACAAACTAAAGGTAAAACATAATCTTCTCAGAGGAGGTAACAAACTAAAGGTAAAACATAATCTCCTCAGAGGAGGGAACAAACTAAAGGTAAAACATAATCTCCTGGGCAGAGGTGATCAACAAATCAAGGTCTAAATTTTTCCCTGCTCTTACAAAATTGGTTGGCAAATAATTTTTTGCTGCTAAATAAAACAGAAGTCATAACAGTCCAAAGAAAGTTCCGGATAAAATTTAATCATCTCTAGGACCTCTTGTAGCAAATATTAGGCCCTTCTCTCAAAATTTTGGTGTGATTTTTGATATCAAACTTTAAATCAAGCTCCACATTAAGAAGCTTAGACAGTCGTGCTATTAGCAACTATAAAACATATAGCTAAAATGAGATGTTTTGTCTCCTGAATATACTGAAAGAAATATTCAGTCTTTTATTTAATCAAGTTTAGACAGTGGAAAATCCCTCTTTACCCACCCAAATAAAAAAGCTTTGGCCAAACATCAAGTAGTTCAAAATTCCACAGCAGGATCACTCACCAAAATGAATCGAAGAACCTGTATGCTGCTATAATTCCTCTCGGTTTTTCTATCTGTTTGGGGGCTATATCCTCCGCGGCCACAGGCTGGAGAGGCCTGAAAATTGGCCAACGAACCTGAGATGGACAGAGGTATGTGGAATGCTGGTCGTCATAATGAATTGCCCGTCGTTTAACAGGGTTTTTGACTGCTTTTAATGCGTATCCAGCCAGTTCAAGCTTTCAGCGAGCTGCCATGACGCTATAATCATGGGTCAGTGACGGCCACACAGGGGCGCCCATAACCGCTTTGAAAAGAGGCAAAGACATCAATGTGGAAGATGTTTCAGATCTCTGGGCATTGCATGGCTATCTTAGATAGTTACTCCAATTTCAGCATCTTTGCACAGGCTGCCAATTCATTTTAGAATTGATTTAAAAATTTAATTGATTACCCTCAAAGCACTTAATGGTATGGCACCAGAATATATAAATGAGCTTTTATTTCATTATGAACCTAATAGATTGCTCAGGTCCTCACAGCAAGCATTACTGGCTGTTCCAGAGTCTAAGTTAAAAACAAAGGGTGATCTGGCTTTTTCAGTTAAAGCCTCAATACTCTGGAATAACCTCCCAATTAATATAATGAATGCAGAATCTTTTTTTTTTTATCGGGGGATTTTCGCCTTTATTTGACCGTCTGAGTGCAGAGAGAGACGGGAGAGTTGGGGAGAAGAACAGGCATGACATGCGGCAAATGACCCGAACCGGAATCGAACCCAGGTCACCGCGAAAAGAACACAGCCTTCATGGTGCTCACGCTCAGACCGATGCGCTTGCTTTTGGTGACTTAATTCTTTTATTATACTTTTATTATATTTTATTATAATGTTTTTTTTTTCCTTTCTGGTGTGATTTTTTTTGTAAGTCTGTTTTTAAAATACTTATTCTTCTATTTTGATGTTTATTCCCTGAATTATTATTTTTTTGCTTGTTCTAGATTTACTTTTTACCTGTTTGTGAAGCACTTTGTGCTGTTTTGCTCAAAAGCTGCTTTATAAATAAATGTATTTGTTAGGCTTTTGCCTCCAGCTGCCCTCCAGGCACATTCTTCACTCCACATCGCAAATGAGTCCCTAGTTCCAGCCCGTCTCACAGCCATTTGGCATCTGACGGACATAATCCAGACATAATTATTACTATTATTATATACACATGGTCTTTCATCAATGCTCTTGCTGTAATTAACCCCAGCTCAAGCCCTTTAGGAACGGTCTCAATGTGGGATTTTACCAAAAATCTGGTTGAAAGCAAATCAAGCATCATCAAATCATTCAATGCAATACACTAATAGATTGATAATATCTAATTATGCACAATCTAAATATTATCTATTCCAAGACATCAATAATGAGAGATGCATCTCAAAATAATATCTTATGTCATCTGCATTTTGCCAAGGCAATGTGAAGATATGTCTGCTTATATTCGCCCTAATAGTAAAAACAAGAGAAACATTGAATGCACAAATCAAGAACCTTCCTTTATACAAAACCTTTCCTTTGCTCCAAAACATATCCCTAAATCTGCCCAAAACCTACAGCTAATCATTTATACGGTCATAACCTTAACTTTTGGCCTCTAATGCATTTCCATTATCATATTTTGTATTAAAATGGATTTGAAAACCATGTTTGAATCATCAGTGCAACAATTCAAATGATGAAATTTCATGTTATTTATTTTTGTGAGACACATGTCACTAGCAATAAGCTCCAGCTCCACAACTCTGATAAGGAAGACATGATTTTGACAATGGATGGACAAATTCAGCTGGTAAAACATCTTAATTTCTATTGGTTCTTTTCTATTCTATTTTAGACTATTTCTGAAATCTAACAGTCCGTCAACCATGCAGTGCAACCCCACCCTAAATAAATAAATAAATAAATAAATGTATTACAGTCACAATTTGGTCAGTAAAGGGACAAAACAAAAGGTTATAGTGTCAGGACCCAGTAGTGGAAATATTTTTGTAGTTCCAAACAAGGACTCACCCTTGTGCTACACCTGTCCCTTTTTCTAAATTTGGCCCAGCAGTATTATTTATCATGTCTCTTACTGTATCCATGGCCACAATCATAATTTTAGTCCTGATTCTCACATGAACATTTCAGCCACGAAATGTTAATCGAAATGTTAATCGTAAACATTCAGAAAAGCCATACTCCTAACCATTATCCTGAACCCTAAACATAACTTTTAATGAAAGCCTGCCACTGCCTCTACACAAGTCATATTTACTGAATTACTTAAAATGTTGCCAATGGGAAAACTGATTGGAGAGAATATCACTGTAATTTATGTATTTGTCCAGCAGATAGCGTCACAAAGCCAATATAGGTCAGAGCCTAGCCATTTATGTCCAACAATCATTGAGAGTGTTTGAGAATCCCTCTGATGGGAGGAGCTGCAAAATAATCCATGTACAGTATATTTAAAAAATTCTTATTAACTTTATTGAAGTGCAAATAATAGGTATAACCAGTGGTGTGTTGTGCTACAAATGTAAAGTGAATATAGGTCTCTAAAACTTGCGTGTTGCCACCGCACTTCAGAAATACAGGGTGTATATATGGTAGGTGTGTGTCGGGTGTGTGTTGTTTTAGTAAAGAAAATATAGCATGCACATCCACTCAACTGAGGTGCAGGACAATGTGAAAATAAGCAAAGAGATAAATGGTAACGTCCGCACACAAAGACAATGCTCCCCAAAAAATGTATTCTGTCATCAACGTTTGGATCACAAAGTGATCTTCGTCAGGATAAAAGAAAACAGCACACTCACATCTCTATAAGCACTTACTCAGATTCACAATTGAACACAATCATTGACATCAGGTGTGAACACTTGCTCAGATCAATCAACAGGGCACAGATGTAATCTGCAGAGTGAGCAAGTAAAGGTGTGTGTGCTGAAGAAAGAGCACATAGAACACAGAGAAACATACAATCCCAAGACAAGTATATATAAATGTTTTTGTTTTTGTTTTTTAGTTTATGACAACAATACCAACCTGGACACAAAAAGTATCAAGAGTCAGTTGTACATCAAAGAACAGAATTACTACAGAAAAAATAAAACTAACCAAGGAAGATACATAAGAAATATGGCAAAGTATGCAACTGCCTCCATCCCCTCAGGTATATACACATACACAAATGAAAAAGGGGGGGAAAAAAATAAAAAAATCAAATACAAAAAATTTACAGAAATGACCTAATGTTCTGTTCTTTGATGTACAATTGATTGATTGATACTTTTTGTGTCCAGGTTGGTATTGTTTGTCTTAAACTAAAAAACAAAAAATTTATATATACTTGTCTTGGAATTGTATGTTTCTATGTGTTCTATGTGCTCTTTCTTCAGCACACACACCTTTACTTGATCACTCTGCAGATTACATCTGTGCCCTGTTGATTGATCTGAGCAATTGTTCACACCTGATGTCAATGATTGTGTTCAATTGTGAATCTGAGTAAGTGCTTATAGAGATGTGAGTGTGCTGTTTTCTTTTATCCTGACGAAGATCACTTTGTGATCGAAACGTTGACGACAGAATAAATTTTTTGGGGAGCATTGTCTTTGTGTGCGTGTGTTGTTTTAGTAACATGGAACACCTAAGCAGTGTAAACACCAGTAGGTGTGCATCAAGGGTTGGTTCTTGGGCCTTTAGCCTATGTTCTCTTGCTGCAGATGAAGTTGAGCCTCTCTGTCTTGGGCAGTTTGTACCACTTCTCCCCACCACAGGACTCTATAGCCCCCATATGCCCACACCCATCCTGCAGGTCCTGCGAGGCCCAGTTCTGCTGACAGACTCCATCTGCGTTGACCGAGTACCAGTACTTTGAGATGCAGGTGAGGCCCAGCCACACATGGTGTGTAGAGGCCTGCTGGGCCCTTCTCTTCACCCAGTGCTGAAGAGACTCAGGGTAAACGGACAGCAGGTCACTGTGGTGCCTCCTGCAGTAATCCAGGGCTTCGTCCCAGGTACTGTTCTCTCTCACCAGGATAAGATCATCTGGAGAGAGAAATGGGGAGGGGAGGAGGGGTGGTCAATGCAAATTCTAATCCCACAATTTTCCCCTCCTTCTGAAGTGGTCCTATCACAGGTAGAGCAGTTGCTATGAATCCTGGGCCCCAAGTAAGAACAGGACCCCCAGATTTCCCCCTTTATTTAGTCAAACTCACAAGCAGTGGGTCCTCACCAACCTCAGAACCCAAAGATCTGTCACCTCTTTTACTCTACAAAAGAGAGTCCTGATCACAGATAGGGAGGCACCGATATGACCTTTTCAACCCCAATACACGCACCGATACCTGGGCTTTGGCTATTGGCTGATAACTTGATAACTGATAACACAGATCCAAGACAAGAGTTTAATTAAAAAGCCATTTGCTTCACAGTGTGGAAGACTCTGGAATCATTTTCTAACGTGTAAGTCAACATCAGGTTTGACTTAAACAAAATGGAACAAATAACAATACACAAACATATGTACCTAATTGTTCGATATAAAAATAATAGCTTCAAACTTAATGCTTTCAGAGTGATGCATTTGTGCTCCACTTTGGGTCTGTGTTCCTGCAAATCCAAAGGCAGCAAAATATACAAATTAACATGAGGTTTAAGTGCACGTGGGCCACTTTAATCTGAGTTTACACTGTAAAAAAACTAAACTTAAAAACATAAGGCAACCAGCTGCACAGCATATTTGAGTTTCCTCAACTTGATTTGAGAGTTTGCTCAAACTAATAGGGGAAAAAAATTCAAATGAAAAATGTTGTGCAGCTGTTTGCCTCAGGTCTTTATTTTGAGTCATCTTTTCATTTTAACAGTGTATTTGCATTTGTATTGTGTAATATCCAGAGAAACTACAGTCATTTTTGTAGATGGCCACTGTCCAGTTTTTAATGGGCTGCTCTGTAATTCTTGCCAAAGAAAACCAGTACAATTTTATCCGGCAATATTTTTATGACAAAGGATATTTTAGAACACAGCAGCGACACTGGGAGAGTTTTGGGTGACTTTAAACAAGGCAGAGCTTGATTTAATTTTCGTTTTTTTTGTTTTGTGATCGACTCACTCCCTTGTCATCCAACACTCCCCTCAGGATCAGTGCAGACGGAGCACCTGAGGTAAACTCTCCAACTGAACTCACCATCGTAGCAGTAGAAAGGTTTTTCCTCACTGCACTTCTTCTTCATCCATTTTCCTGAGGACCCCACCGCAGTGCAGGTTGGATATTTTCCCTTGTTAATGGTGTCGTCCCAGTTGTGATATGAGAATTGGCTCTGGTCGGACCACATCCAAATTTTAGACAGACCAATCCACCTGCGCTCTCTTTGCAGCTGAATGCTTTCATGCATCCTCCTGTACTCCTCTGCGTTCTTGCTGACTGCCAGGCCTGTGTAATTCTGGTCTTTGCAGTACCTCTGAGCCTCTGTCCAATTCAGGGTCTGATGTGATATGGGGAAATACTCCGGAGTCTGGCCCTCTGTAACGATACAGCAGGATGTGTTTAATCTCCATCATCATTCTCACATTATTCATTCATCATCACAACTGCTGCTGGTTTTTTATGATTTTGAGGGAAAACACTGGGACTACTCTGAAACTCTGGAAAACTCGGAACTGAACTCGGAACGTTAGGAACTGGGAGAGACAAAAAGGGAAGAGACGCCAGGTGCGGGGATCCAAAATAATGATGACAGGAACAGACACAGGGGGAAAAAAAACGGGGCACTCCGCCCAACTGAAACACCGTGCAACAGCACTGAAGGAGGGAAAACTAAGGAATCCAAAAACTAGAACCAGAGGGGGGCAGACTCGGGACGACTCAGGAAGGGGACCTAGGAAACACTCGGAAGCAGGAGCCGGGGCACAGGACAAGACAGTGGGCACAGCTGGCAGATGGCTAACTCGGAAGGCACAGCTGGCCGGGAGAAGGGTCAGGGAGAACATCAGGAGGGGAGCAGACAGGAACGTTGACTCGGAAGCCGGCGAAGGGGACCGGCACACTGGGTACTGGAAATGGCGAAGGCCACTGACACACTGGGCACGATGAAGGCCACTGACACACTGGGCACGATGAAGGCCACTGACACACTGGGCACGATGAAGGCCACTGACACACTGGGCACGATGAAGGCCACTGACACACTGGGCACGATGAAGGCCACTGACACACTGGGCACTGGAGACGATGAAGGCCACTGACACACTGGGCACAGGACAGGTGGCACACAGGGCTCTGGAGACGGCGAAGGGGGCTGGCACACTGGGCACAGGACAGGTGGCACACAGGGCTCTGGAGACGGCGAAGCGGGCTTGCACACTGGGCACAGGACAGGTGGCACACAGGGCTCTGGAGACGGGGGGAACCAGGGGCTGAGCAGCAGGAAGGGTAGGCTGGGCTGGGAAAGTGGCTGAAGAACACACAGAAGAGATGAGGGGACCAGAGGGTTAGTGCACAGGGCAGGGAGTGGTGTGAAGCAGGCGGGAGCGAAGTCAGATCTGAACTGGCTTGCTTCAGGCTGACAGATATAGGCAGGGGGCATGGGCAGACACAGGTGCAGGAACTTAATCTAATTAACAAGGGGTGGAACATAAGGGAAACCTAATTACATGAAACAGATTGACATTAACACACAGACGAGGATCACAAGACAATCCCAAAGACAGGATAAATAACTGAATAAAAAGACTCCTAAGTGTACAGAATAAGAGCCAGAATAGATAAGAATGCAGAGGTTCTGCAAGAAAACTTAGCAAAGCCAGTGAATAGAAAAGCAAGGGGTGGAGACTAGAACAGGGCGACTGCTGAGAGATCATTAGTCAATTAGTAAGTGCAGCTATACAATCCCGGGTGCTCGTTAGTATGTTAGTCTAATATACAATGTTAGTTTGGTTAGTAAATTCTAGAAAATAACAAACTGTTAGTAGGGGTTAGTAATATAGAACAGCAAGGGGAAATTAGTAAACGAGAAAGGAAGGAAGGCTGAAACTCAGAATCCATTTAATCACCCGAAATAGTGTCACAATCAATTAAGACAGAAACTGCTACAAACAATGACGCGACCGGGGAGAAGGCAAAGACAGTACATGGGTAAGACGTGGACTGGAGTAACACGGGAGAGGAATAAAATATGAACACTGAGTGTGACGGAGCTAATGTCCGTCACTTAAAAACAAAGACTCAAACGCTGTGGTTTAATTGTTTATTGTTTAAATGCAAGGGGGAGAGAGTGTGATTGAGCGTGTGTGTGTGTGTGTGTTCTCCGAAGTCACGGGAACCTGCGTTGTTTGGCGGCGTGGTCTGTGGAAACATTAAAAACTGTCTTAGTTTCGTGTGCTCGGGGTGGCCAACTGGGTACAAGTTAAAATGGACACTTTATCTTTGATTCTCATTCATTACAATCGCCAAACGCTGAAAGGATTGTGGCAAACAAAACTTACCAGACATGCCGCCGGCTTGCAGCAGGTTCACCGGGCGAATGGAGAACCCGAGTTTGGTGCGAAACGGCTACTTCACTGTTTCCCTTGCGTCATATTGCGTCACCCATACCTTCTCGCGGTTAGAGAAAGGGGGGTTTTTCATGTGTATTCTTAAAACTTGTATATTGGTGTAAAAAGAAGACTATGATGGTAAAAACATGAAATAATGCATTTTTTAAATTATTGACTTTGTGTAAACGTAATTAGCTATGGATAAAATGTAATGTTGGCATGATTGTAGTTTTGGGGATTAAATGGGTCAGGCTAGTCAAGTCAAAAGGCCTGGGTTTGACATGGCTCTTTAGTCTGCCATGGGGTGTACCACTGCGAGTACCTAGACTCAGCCTTTAATTATTATGGGCACTGATTTATTTGGAACTCTGATTTAGTAATTGTTTATGCTTTTGACAATTTATTTTTGTTGGTTGATTTATTCTATAATGAGTTAACATTTTGATAATTGAATTCATTTGAAAGTTTTTTCCCTTTATTTATTTTTTTTTTTTGAGCTGAGTGAAAAATAAAAGAGGGAAAACTCCTCATTTGACCCTCATCTTGGACGCAGTGTCTCCTTTGCCTTCTCCGCTGGTCATCTGACTTACACTGAGACATGGACTAAAACCTGACATCACCAAAATAAGAAAAACCTAAAATAGACTAACCAGACACACAGACCCACAGAACACAACAGGTTTTTCCCTCAGAGCTGCAAACTGAAGTCCCTCACTCACTCACTCTCACTCATTTACAAAACTCATTCATTTACTCACTTTTTCACGCATTTACTTACTCACACATTCACTCATTCACGCATTCATTCCCTCACCTGTTCACTCACTCACTCACACACAGACATTTGGCAGATACCCTTAGTAGGACACATGTGCCTCAGGTCTGTACGGTTTCATACTAGTTTTAAAAATATTTCAGCAGTTGGAATTTCGTCTCATACTCAGTTTCATTTAACCCCTTTAACTCTGTCTTTTCACTTAAGTTTTACCTCCAGTAGGTTCAATGTGAGAAAAATCCATTTCTTTCATACTGTAGGACAGTGTCACAAACATATTCTGTATCTGCTGGTTGCAGCTCTTCACTTAAACCACATCTCACTCTAACTGAGAAATATTCAGACCCAGGATGCCATGTTGATATGGCTACAGTACTGCATCAGATGGAAAATATCAAGATCTTGTTCGTCATTTTAAATACATTTTCCTGTTATTCAGCAAACATATTTTGGATCGTTGGAAACCTTAAAATCTCCACTAAAATTTAAAATCAGCCCAAAGTTCAACAGGTTTGAATTCAGCAGCTGCATTTGACAAACCCATATATGGGTTTGTAGGTTTTTTTTTTTTTTTTTGCTGCTGTCCAAGTACTTATGGACAGTACTGTACTTTACCCTGAGATCATATAATCATTATCTCCTAGCAACTGGGCTTCTGACTAAATTTTAACAAAATTGCAATGTAAATAAAAATAAGTAAATGCCTTGAATAAAATATAGTAAGGTTCGAAAACATTTGTACGGTGAGTTGTTTCATTGGGCTGTCATTCAAATCAAATCAAATCAAATCAATCTATATTGTCATTTTGCTTGCACCAGAGTAAAAACAAATTGGAAGAGCATTTTTCCAGGATCATTGCTACTCGGATTCTGCCATAAGGAAGTAAATACTTAAATGAAGAGCTGTATGTCAGACTGACGGTGTGTACATCACTGTCAGGTGAAGAGAAACTGCATTAAAAGTACAACCTATTTAAAATTTATCAAATGCAGCAAATAGTTAAACCACTTGCATTGACGTCCAGAAGTATTTGGACAGTGATACAATTTAAAGGCCTGTAATTCCTGGGCTGTCATTCCATATAAAGAGGCTGCATGACTTTGAAATGACCTTTACAGACATAACATGACCTGGAAACCACGTTTATGGGGGCAGCGTGACCTCTGTGTAACCTTTACTGAAGCAAAATGACCATCACATGAAATTAGCTGCTACAACACTACCTCCACATGGCTCTTACAGGCACAACATGACGTCCACATGAACTGCAAGAAAGCAGTTTCACATGTAAGGAATGCTTGAGTTCAAAATGGATTAAAGCAGCTTTTCATACATAAGAGTGTGTGTGCATGCATGGGAGGGCAATATGGCTGAGGACTATTCTCCAAGAATGGTTTACAGTTTGGTACAAAGCAGGGCTGTATCAGAATTAGTCCTCACAGGTGTTTGTGTAATGAGATTTGAAAAAGACAGGCATTCTGACCTTTGTAGCAGATGAAGTAGATGGCAAAACTACATCTGAGATCATTCAATGTCCCATCATTCCTAATTTCTGCACAGATCTCATATCCATCATCATTGTTTGGTTCCTCTTCTGCCCAGTTCAAAGATGACTCCTCAGCCTCCTGATAGAGCTGTGGGTGTGGAAGAGACCACTGCCATGTTCCTCTGAGCCCGATCCAGGCGTCTCCTGATGACTGCGGTAAAAGGGCTTCTTGTCCTCTGTACAGAGTGACTAAATCAGTGTAATTCTGCCGACAGAAACTCTGAGCATCAGACCAGCTCTTCTTATCTTTAATAAGGTGATAGTGAAGAGCAGAGCAGGGCCACAGAGTGCAGAATCCTGTGAAACACACACACACACACATACACACACACACACACTGTAATAAAACTGTAATACATAATATATATTGTATTATGAATTATTGTATTATACATACATAAATATACAAATTTCAAAATTTTGCCTCTGACCCTTTTTCCTTTGTGGTCTTCAATTGTTTTTGAAGAAACCTCATGTGCCACAATTATTGGCACCCCCACATTTAATACTTTGGAGAATATTATGGAGTATGGAATTTGAGACCTTCCCTCTACCCAGAATCTCTTTTGATCTGTGGTTCTCTAATTCAGTCCCGGGGGACCCCTGAGTTTGCCAGCTTTTGTTTCAACTGCGATGACAATCCCAAAATTTCAACAAGCTGTTCTGAAGTGCTAATACATGCTGATTACTTGACCTTGACATCAAAGCACACGGTACATTGAATAATTCTGCGAGAAAAAATTCTGAAATTCAGTTTGTTTGTTTTTCTTTTATATTTATGGTCATGTAAATATTTATTTATCCCTGTGACTTTACTACATCGCACACATTCCTCAGGTTGTCCTGAAAAAAAAATGATGAATATAAATTGATAGCAGGTTGCAGGGTTGGATTATAAAGCATGATTACACAAGGAGGCCCGGCAAACCTAAAACAGAAAAAATGACTTTGACCCCAGAGGGTTAAACTCTTAAATCACATTCTGTCAGATAAAGCTGTTCATGCCCAGAAAAATGAACCTTTGCAGGAATGTGGCAAATATTGGATTTAATTTCAAACTCTAAACTTGAAAAAGCATAAAATTGCATGAAAAGTGGCAAATTAGCTATGAACAACGATATTAGAAACTGAGGTTAATCAGCAAGATATGTACCTGCCTACCAATTCCTAACCATCTGTGCAACTGATCCCAGTAACCCTCCTAACTGTGTGTGTGAGCAAAACAAACCTGGGTTCTACTCCTGACGAGTCTGTAACACGTCCAGGTGAGTTTTAATTACTGCACAGAATCAAACGAGTGAGAATCAGAGTCTATTATCTACCATTTAGTGGGAAATGAGTTACGTGTGTGTAGCACCCTCTGACTGCTAAAATCATAAATATTTAACACTTTTTTTGAACAGAAGTATCAATGATCTGGCAAAATATCTGTATTTACAGAAATCACTTTGTTGGTTAGTGCCCAACACTGTTCACAGTGGAGGTGGGGAGCTGTTGACCTTGACTGGAGATATTGTCGGCCGGAGGAAGGAATACTTCCAGGACCTCCTCAATCCCGCAGTTACGCCTTCCGTAGAGGAAGCAGAGGCTGGGGACTCAGAGGCTGACTCATCCATCACTCGGGCTGAAGTCACTGAGGTAGTTCGGCAGCTCCTCGGTGGCAAGGCACCAGGGGTGGATGAGATCCGCCCTGAGTACCTCAAGTCTCTGGATATTGTAGGGCTGTCTTGGTTGACACGCCTCTGCAGCATCGCGTGGCAGTCGGGGACAGGGCCTCTGGATTGGCAGACCGGGGTGGTGGTTCCTCTATTTAAAAAGGGGGACCGGAGGGTGTGCTCCAACTATAGGGGGATCACACTTCTCAGCCTCCCGGGTAAAGTCTATTCCAGGGTGCTGGAGAGGAGAATCCGGCCGATAGTCAAACCTCGGATTCAGGAGGAACAATGCGGTTTTCGACCTGGTCGTGGAACACTGGACCAGCTCTATACCCTCTGCAGGGTGCTTGAGGGTGCATGGGAGTTTCCCCAACCTGTTCACATGTGTTTTGTGGACTTGGAGAAGGCATTCGACTGTGTTCCTTGTGGCATTCTGTGGGAGGTGCTTCGGGAGTATGGAGTCCGGGGCCCTCTACTAAGGGCCGTGCGGTCTCTGTATGACCGGAGCAGGAGCTTGGTTCGCATTGCCGGCAGTAAGTCAGACCTGTTCCCGGTGCATGTTGGACTCTGGCAGGGCTGCCCTTTGTCACCGGTTCTGTTCATTATTTTTATGGACAGAATTTCTAGGCGCAGCCAGGGGGCGGAGGGAGTTCGGTTTGGGGACCACAGGATCTCATCTCTGCTTTTTGCAGATGATGTTGTCCTGTTGGCTCCTTCGAACCAGGACCTTCAGCATGCACTGAGGCGGTTTGCAGCCGAGTGTGAAGCGGCTGGGATGAGAATCAGCACCTCCAAGTCCGAGGCCATTGTTCTCAACCGGAAAAAGGTAGCTAGCTCCCTCCAGGTTGGAGGAGAGCTCCTGCCTCAAGTGGAGGAGTTCAAGTATCTTGGGGTCTTGTTTACGAGTGAGGGAAGGATGGAGCGTGAGATTAACAGACGGATCGGTGCAGCGGCAGCAGTAATGCGGTTGTTGTACCGATCTGTCGTGGTGAAGAAGGAGCAGAGCCGAAAGGCAAAGCTCTCGATTTACCAGTCAATCTACGTTCCTACCCTCACCTATGGCCATGAACTCTGGGTCATGACCGAAAGAACGAGATCTCGGGTACAAGCATCTGAAATGGGTTTCCTCCGCAGGGTGGCGGGCCGCTCCCTTAGAGATAGGGTGAGAAGCTCTGTCACCCGGGAGGAGCTCAGAGTAGAGCCTCTGCTCCTCCACGTCGAGAGGGGCCAGCTGGGGTGGCTCGGGCATCTTTATCGGATGCCCCCTGGACGCCTTCCTGGGAAGGTGTTCCGGGCATGCCCCACCGGGAGGAGGCCTCGGGAAGACCCAGGACACGCTGGAGGGACTATGTCTCTCGGCTGGCCTGGGAACGCCTCGGGATACCCCTGGAAGAACTGGAGGAAGTGTCCAGGGAGAGGGAAGTCTGGGCATTCCTGCTTAGACTGCTGCCCCCGCGACCCGGCCCCGGATAAGCGGTTGAAGATGGATGGATGGATGGACTTTGTTGGTTAGTAGACTCTGGTTCTCAGCCACTCGTCTGGATTGTCTTTGTTTGCTCCAGCATCAAGATTTTCCTTCATTGGCTCAACATGCCAGGGGCCCAACCCAAAGCATTAAAATTAACTAAAGACAAACAAGAGTCCACATACTTTCAGCCATGCAGTGTATTTCTGTTCATTTTATCAGAATTACCTCAAAAACAAATCTGGTAATTCATGGGTTGGGCTGAATACATGCACTAATTCCTTAATATTGTACAGTATTTTTCACATGTTGTTATTTAGAGCTTCTCTAGAAATATACAGTGCTGTGAAAAAGTATTTGCCCCCTTCCTGACTTCTTGTTTTTTTGCATATTTGTCACACTCGACAGATCATCAAACAAATTTTAATAATAGTTGAAGATAACCAGAGTAAATATAAAATGCAATTTATAAATTTATTGAATGAAAAAGCTATCCAAACTTACCTGGCCCTATGTGAAAAAGTTATTGCCCCCTAAACCGAATAACTGGTTGTATCACCCTTGGCGGCAACAACTGCAATCAAGCACTTGTGATTACTGGCAATGAGTCCTTCACATTGCTGTGGAGGAATTTTGGCCCACTCTTCTTTGCAGAATAATTTTAATTCTGCCACATTGGAGGTTTTTGAGAATGAACGGCCTGTTTAAGGTCATGCCACTGCATATCAGTCAGATTTAAGTCCAGACACTCCAAAACCTTCATTTTCTTTTTTTTAAGCCATTCAGAGTTGGACTTGCTGGTGTGTTTCGAATCATTGTTCTGATGCATACCTCAAGTGCACTTGAGCTTGAGGTCACAAACTGATGGTTGGACATTCTCTCAGGATTTTCTGGTAGAGAGCAGAATTCATGGTTCCATCAATTAGTGAAAGTCACCTTGGTCCTGAAGCAGCAAAGCAGCCCCAGACCATCACACTACCACCACCATATTTGACTGTTGGTATGATGTTCGTTTTATGAAATGCTGCTTTAGTTTTACACCAGATGTAATGAGATGCCCACCTTCTAAAAAGTTCAACTTTTGTCTTGTCAGTCCACAGAACATTTTCCCAAAAGTCTTTGGGATCATCAAGATGTATTTTGGCAAATGTGAGACAAGCCTTTGTGGTCTTTTTTAGACAGCGGTGGTTTTCACCTTGGCGCTCTCCCATGGATACCATTTTTGCCCAGTCTCTTTCTTATTGCTGAATCAAGAACTCTGACTTTAACTGAGGCAAGTGAGGCCTGCAGCTCTTTAGATGTTGTTCTGGGTTCTTTTGTGACCTCCTGGATGAGTCGTCAATGTGCTCTTGGAGTAATTTTGGAAGGCCGGCCCCTCCTGGAAAGGTTCGCGACTGTTCCAAGTTTTCTTCATTTGTGGATAATGGCTCTCACCGTGGTTCACTGGAGTCCCAAAGCCTTAAAAATGGCTTTGTAACCCTTTCCAGACTGATAGATGTCAATGACTTTGTTTCTCATCTGTTCTTGAATTTCTTTTGATCCCTGGATGATGTGTTGATTTTTGAGATCTTTTAGCCTACTTCACTTTGTCAACCAGGTTCTATTTAAGTGATTTCTTGATTCATAAGGTGTGGCAGTAATCAGGCCTGGGTTTGGCCAGTGTAATTGAACTAAAAAAATGTATTTAATCATAATTAATTCATGATTTAATGGGGGGGATTACTTTTTCACATAGGGGCAGGTAGGTTTGGATAGCTTTTTCCCTTAATTAATAAAATCATCATTTAAAAACTACATTTTGTTTTCACTCAGGTTATCTTTGTCTAATATTAAAATTAATTTGATGATCTGAAACATTTAGGTGCGACAAATATGCAAAAAAATAAGAAATCAGGAAGGGGGCAGATACTTTTTCACAGCAATGTATATTTCTAGAGAAGCTCTAAATAATAACGTGTGAGAAATACTGTACAATATCAATGTTCCATTGGAACCAGCCAAAGTCATTTACTAATTTAATAAAAAATCTATTTACTCCAAATCAAGGTTTCACAATTAATGGCACCCTTGAAGATTACTGTAGATAACATCTACCAAAATTAAACCAAGTATTAAATTCCACTTATTTAAGTTTTATCTAAGTGTTGAGGAACTATACTGAGCCATTACATCACTTTTTCACGGTAGTATAAAAATGAGGTTACAAACATGCAATATCCCTTTGTCATCCAGCACAATGAAGAAAACAGAAATACAGTCAGTTTAAAAGACGCAGATTGTCATAGATCTTCATAAATCTGGTGATGGCTACAAGAAGACTCATAAACGATTGAATATGCCACTGAGCACTGTCAGGGCAATTAGTAAAAATTCCAAAAATATGGAACTGTTGAAAACCTCAAGGGTAGGTGACACAACTGTATTTTGCTCCCCAGGATACTGAAGCGGATGATGAGAGAAGCAACAAAATCCCCAAGAATCACTGTGAGGGAAATGCAGGCCTTGGTGGCATCTTGGGGTCACCAGGTTTCAAAAAGCACCATCAGGCGCCGCCTCCACAATCACAGGCTCTTTGGAAGGGTAGCCAGAAAAGAGCCTTTTCTGACCAGAAGATACAAAAGCAAGCACTTTAAGTTTGCCATTTAAATTATGACTGGAAAAAGGTGCTTTGGCCTGATGAGAACAAAATTGCACGTTTCTGTCAGATACAGCATCGGCTTGTTTGGCGTCAGAACAGATGCATACAAGGAGAAGCACCTCATACCCACAGTGAAATATGATGGTGGGTCAGTCATATTTTGGGGCTGTTTTAATTGAAGAGGTCCAGGGGCACTGGTGAAGATTACTGGCATCATGAATTCCACCAAGTATCAGGATATTTTGTCTGACAGTCTGGTCGCCTTCGCCAGACAGCTGGCCGGGACTTGGCCATAGGTGGACTTTCCAACAAGACAATGACTCAAAGCATAACTCAAGATCCACACAGAAATGGTTCTGTAACAACAAAATCAACATTCTGCAACGGCCATTTCAGTCACCAGTCCTCAATCCAATTGAAAACAAGTGGGCGGAGCGGAGGAGGGCAGTTGAGAAATGTAAACCCAAGAATACACAGGATCTTGAAAATATCTGCTGAGGGGAATGGTCCAAAATCCCCCCGAATGTTTGCCTTATCCTTGTCAAAAATGACAGGAAAAGACTCCATGCTGTTATCCTCGCCAGAGGTGGTTGCACTAAGTACTAAATGAAGGGTGCCAATTATTATGAAAACTTAATTTTTTGAAATTTATTTTGAATGAAATGACTGTTATAATTTCGGTTGTTACCATCAAAACATTAAGGAAGTATTTTACGCGTGTTGGAATATTCTGTATATTCTGTTGGTATATTCTATAGTTATATATTTTTTGTATTGTTTGTGCATTGGCAGTCATGGGTACCAGTAATTCTGGAGCCTGCTGTCATAATACTTATTTTATGTTTTCAAAATGCGAGAGTGGGTTTTTTTGGGATGCTGTCTCCCCCAAAAATTGCAACTCAGGGCTTGATTTGCCATGAGTCTCAGCAGATGCAAAAACATTTTGGCACATGAAAAATTACACAGCAAATGCTTGAGCAAAAACAAAAAAGGTGACCAATGATTGGCTGTGTTACTGATTTTGCATGTGCGGAAGTGTTTTCCATGCGAAAGTTTTAAAAAAATCAGTAAATAAGTTCTGGAGCTCAACTGTTTTCACAGCTACCAGTAGTGATGAGAACTGCAGAACATTAAGAACATCCATCCATCGATTATCTACACTCCTCTTCCTCATCAGAGTCACAGGGGAGCTGGGGCCTCTTCCTGCTGAATATGGGCGAAAGGCAGTAACACCCTCTAGAGAGCCCCCCCAATCCATCACAGGACAGTAAAGAACACATTTGTGACCTCACACCGTAACGATGACCGTGATGCAGTGACATGTATGCGTGAGACAGATAAAGCACTGACCTGAAATCAGGAAGAACATTAAAGCATATTGCTTCATGACTGATGATTGGCTACCTGCAGAAACACACACATGCATGACATTGCTGTTATTTAGTTGACACTTTTATCCAGTGAGCCTTACAGTTGACCAGACAAAGCAGGGGAAAGTGCCCCTGGAACAGTGTGGGGTGAAGGGCGTTGATCAAGACCCGAACAGCTCCACAAACCTTGTACCCAAACTATGGTTTAACCACCAGCCTTTTGAATCCAAGTCAGATATACCGACAACTAGGCCACGGGCCACCCCATTTATTTGCACCCAAACAAAAAATTGACAATACAAAGTGATTTCCCACAACAGAGCTTCCATGCTTTGGAACACGTACGTATATCTACAGAATGATCATTGGCAATAAATTATGGTAGCACATAGGCTTTGTCAAAGATTGCTGGTATAGTCTTTATTGTTCATCCATCCATCCATCCATTCTCTATACAGCTTCTTCGTCACTGGGGTCGTGGGACAGCTGGAGCCAATCCCGGCTGACTATGAGCAAAAGGCAGGAACACACCCTGGACAGCTGGCTAATCCATCCCAGCGCTCACACACCATTGGCTCTCACACTCATACCTTTGAGCAATTTAGTGTCTGCAGTTGGCCTGACACGCATAGCTTTGGCCTGCGGGAGGAAACTGGAGAACCTGGAATAGATCCATGCAAACATGGGAAGAACATGTTCCGCACAGAACAGCTCAAACCCTCAACTTTCTTGCTTTGAAATGACATCGCTACGCACCTCGTTGTAGGAAAAAACTTTGTCCGAGCAAATGGATAAATTGTTCCACTGACCCTTGCAGATCTATCTCCAAAAATAGATCCATTCTCCAGAGTCTGATGTAATTGGGTTTATAGTAAATCCATCCAAAAGAAGCACGAAGAAACCCAGGCTGGTCTGTGCAAACCACATAGCATCCATTCCTCATCAATCACCCCACGGCGACTGCCCTCCTGCTGTCCGAACCCTCATGTTTATTAGCCTTTTGGCACGTTTCTTTAGGTGGGATTAAACGTGACTCTTTCTACCTTATCCAATATTATTGACTCTGATTGGTGCATTGTCCCATAGCAACCCTCCACCCTAAGTAACAAGTTTGTCATTACATAATAGTGAACCTTCATTTTCGGCCTCCAGGGACGCTCAAAGACCACACCTAAGTCTCCCAAGCCTTGGGTTCACCTAGGTTTAGTAAGTTATCTGAGGACATGGATGGTTCCAGAACACTCAGATGCGCATGCTCAGGTAGTGGGACCGGCTGACCGATATGGTCATTCCGGAGGGTTGGCTCATTAGACCGGCCTTGAGGGTTCTGCAGGAGCTTCTTTATCAGATTTTTTTTAACAGATATGAGTTTTTGCCTCTCTTCAGCTCCAAACTCCCTCTCAGTATTTCCAAAGGGCCGTATGAACCTGACTATGTTCTGTTGAACTGTCATTATAGTAATACTTTGATTTTTACAGTATTTAAGACTATTTTTATACCACAATTTCTTTTTTTTAATTATTATTAATAGTAGTAGAAGTGGTAGTTGTAGTAATTCCACAGGTTAGATGACCCCTGGCATGGATACAAATCTCAAAGGTCAGCTGTCACCTACGGCCTCAGGCTTTGAGCACTTTCCTGAGTAGTCCTATTTTGAGCAAAGCTACCTTCTGCAATAGTTCCACCTTCACTGAGACTCAAATTGCTTTCAGGTGGTTTTTAAAATTCTTTGGAGTCAGCTGCCGGATAGCTCACTCGGTTAAAGCACGGCAGTGAGCAGACGTAACTATCATGACGTGGGTTCGGGCCTCAGTTGTACCAACCGACAGTGGTTGGCAGATTTTTTTCTGAGTAGCGCACAATTGGCCATTGCGCTACAGGGATGCAAATTGGGAAGGATCTGCCGGGAAGGATTATATAAAAAATGGTTGCTTTGTTTGTTGCTTAAGTGCCTCCTGTTGGCCAACCAGGCGCTCATCAGAAAGATTCTAAGCTTGTTCATGTTCAGGTATCTTCCGCCCTCGTCCTGAACTTGCGAGGATTCAACCAATGAGTGTATAAGAAGCGGTGGCTGACAGGCGCTTGCTTTGGAGGAGAGCCTCGAACTGTCTTCACTCTCCTGAATTGGCAAATAGGGGGTCTCATACGAGCAAGTCTTGTACATAGTTTCCCTATTGGGCATTCCAGATTCGGGTGGGATTGGAGATGCCAAATTTTTTTTTTTTTTCCTTAAAGATTATTTGGAGTCATTCCAAGGGCACCCACTACCACAATATAGGTCTTAGTGTTCCACAGTCTTGCGATTTCTCTCCTAAGAACCTGGTATTTTCCAACTTTTCTGTCTCTTTTTCAACTATACGGACATCTCCAGGCAGAACGATATCAACGACGAAGCGCTGGTTTTCTTCCTTATCTAGGATAACAATAACTAGTCTTCTACTTTGTATTTCATGATTCTGTCTATATGGAGAGATCCCGCAGGAGTTTGCCCTGCTACTCTCTATAAGTCTTTTGGGTTAATACTCATACCATTTGTCTGCTGCAGGGAGACCATGCTCTTTGGAAATGTCCCAGTGAACTATTCTGGCAACATTATTGTGTTGATATGTGTACTCATTTTGAGCTAGTTTGCTGCACTCGCATATCAGTTGGCCTACTCCTTTTCTCCGTGCATTCCGCACTGGGGTGACATATCTTGCTTTTTGATGCACGCCATAGACATTATGCCGCACCCCACTATCGTCTAATTTTGGAACTTTCAGGAAAAGCCAGTATGTATATGTAATTGTTTGCCAATAAGTCAAAAAGTGCTCTGAAAAAAAAACTATTTTCAAGATTTTTCTGATATTTAAGATGTGAGGGAATAAACAGAGCTCAAGATTGCGGGTTTATGAGTGCACAGAACGCGAGGTAGCATATCTTGATAGGTAGCAGAAATTGACAGAACTGGCCGGGAGGGAATGACGAGCAAGTTTGGGTTTGCAGCAGACAAGGATTCCTTTTCCCGAAAGCACAGATGCTAACTTACACAGTTGGAATCACTGACTGAATGGACGAACTATGTAAGTTGGTAACGTAGTTAGCAAAAGTGCTTTTGGGAAACGCACCCCATGAGAAAGGTCCTCTAAGGCAGTGGTTCTCAAACTCGGTCCTGGCACCCCCCTGTGTTTGCTGGTTTTTGTTCCAGCCACAGTTGCAATTCTAAAATTTTTAAAAGCTGTTACTTTGTCTTAATTAGCAGCAATCCATGTTTAGAGTTGTTATTTACCACCTTAAGTCACATTTTGATGGACATATCCATTCTGCCATGAAGAATAAAAACCCTTGAACATATTGTGCTTCATTTTCAATACTGTAGGGATTTTCAGGTGAAAACATTTTTAAACAGATCAAATTAGACTCTGAGAAAATCAGCAAGCTCCAAATTAGGTTTCTGAACACAGGTGTTTTGAGTTTTTCCCAAATAACCTGCCTGAACCAAATAAAATCAACACAAAACACAACAGGTGTGACTCCATTGTTTGCCAAGTAAATTGTTGGGTTTTGCCACCATGTGTCAAGAGTTTCACCACCTTTGTCTGTCATGGAATTTGACCGTGAAGAGGACTCTTCCAGCTTCCAAAGCTTTCTTTATACTGAATGTTCTTGACTTCCTTGAGGCTTGGTATTTCACCACTGCTTATAATGCCTTGATATTGGTATCAGTAGTCGTTCACTGCTACTCTGGGCATAATACACAAGCCCAGTTGCCTCCAACTGTGCACAGTCTTCCACCCATGGAGGTAATATAATAGAACTGGAGAGAGCTAGGAAGTACCACCCCTATTACTTTCAATGGGAGATGCTAGGCTAGCTACTTCACCCCAGGAAGTACGGAATTGATTAACGCTATCTATAAAAATGGTGTTCCATAAGTGCTTATTTCCAGCACCATTTCATAAGATTGCCAATCTGATTACACAGCACAAATGGCCGAGAAAATGTGCCGTCTGTGGGGATTTGCGAATGAGTTCGAGGGGAAATGATAAGCTACGCTGTTAATCCGGAATGCGCACGCACTATACACTCATTGGCTGAACTGCTGCAGTCAGAGCAACAGCTGGACAACCAAACTTGTGCAAGAGCAGTCATCAAGCTCTATGTATCAGTTCACATTTTACAGGCCCTCTTGAAAACATTGAACAGTTGTGTCAGACAAAGAGCAAAGTAATGAAGGATTACCGAATACATTTTCTTTTGTTTTTGCTTTATTTGGCAAAAAAAAAAAAAGCGCACTTTTCAATTGGTGTCTATGGAGCTGCTGCGTCTTTGGCCACAAAATGGATCCTTGGAAAATGCAGAAGCAGGAAGCTAACATGCTAACTGACTGAAGCAAAGGTACTTCCTCGTTCTCTCTGGTTCTATTATATATGCCTCTGCTTCCTCCTCCCCGTCCCCCGTTTTCTCTTGGTAAATACAGGCGATCCACATCTCCACATGGGTGCAGCATGCCATCGATGGCCATCAGCTTCCTCATTTCCATCTATATTCTGCACTTTAATCTTGTTCAAATTGACAATTCCAGTTCTGTATTGCATCACTGACACCCAGGTCTTAATTGCTAGCATTGCGTTCCTCCCATCGGCCTGCAAAAATATTCACCCTTCAGATTGTTCTTCATTCTTTCATGCAGCAAATCATCATACTCAAGAATTCCCAAGTCATTATAACCATCCCTTTCAATTGTCTTCATTGTTTCTCCAGTAGGTTAATCTATTCCTTCAAATATAGAAACCTTTCCCTTCTTCAGAACCAGCATGCAGCACTTCTTCAGGCTAAACTCCATACCGATATCGTCGTTAAAAACCCGCACTGTGTTCACCAGGCAATCAATTTCGCGCTCATCCTTTCTGAACAACTTAAGATCATCGATAAACGATGATTGATTAAGGCACGCACTGTTCTTTCCTGAATTGTACTTTCTTTTAGATTTCTGCTGGATTAATGATGGCAGTATTAGACAGATAACGAACAGCAGAGGAGATGAGCTCTCTCCCTGAAATATGCCCAGCCGCATCCCGACTTGCCCCAGTACTCATGCCCTTGCAGTCAACTGTTTTCCCACTTTGCCATGCTTTCTTGCACCAGACGTTGAATATTGGGAGCTTTTACAGTGAGGCTGAAGGTATCTAAAATCCATGAATCTGGGACGATGTCATAGGCTTGGCGGTAGCCAATCCAAGCCACAGCTAGATAGTTTGTCTCCTCTTGTAATATCTGAACACCATCTTATCTATGAGTAGCTGGTCTTTTGTGCCTCTCGCAACTTTTCTACATCTTCATTGTTCCTCAGGGAGAAGGTTCTCAGTTTCTCAGCAGGTGTCCATCTTTCCAGCCAAAATACCACTTAATATCTTCCACTTAGACCGAATTCAATTCAATTCAATTTATTTTGTATAGCGCTTTTCACAGAGACTGTCACAAAGACGCTTTACAGTGAGAGTTTAAAGAAATAAAAAGGCAGTGCCCAGCCTATTCCCCACTACAGCAAATGAGGCAAAAAACTCTCAGGAGGGAGAAAAATCCTCCAACAGTGGTGAGAAAAAACTCACCAGTGGGAAGAAATCTCAGGAGGATCCTGGCTATAGTGGGGGAGCCCATCCTCCGCGGGCTAGCTAATTAAGAACAAAAAAGTAAGTAGAATAAAACGACAGAAGAGTTCCATTTAAGTCCATCTAAACAGTGGCAACGGTAGCTTCAGGAAGTGGCAAGTCGAGGATGGTGCAGGACTGGACCAGGACCGGATCGGATCAGGACAACAGGACAGCAGCAGCCAGCGCTCATGGTTTGGGAGAGGGCTCATACGGTCCAGGACTCAGGGAAGTGGAGGGAAAGATCCTCGGAAAGAGACACAGAACAAAGGGGTATGAGGCACTGGATAAAACTACTGCATGATAAAAGTACCGTCCTCTGTCATGTGCTAAGTGAGAAGTTATAAGCAGACTGGTCAGGAAACAGTCAACACCCCTCCATCCACTTCCTGCAGCACAGAGGCCCAACACTTATTCCAGGCTGTTAGATCACTTCTGATTATCTAAACAATAGTACCATATGGACCTCCCCGGTCACTAAGGCTGTAGCAAGCCCCACCGGTGCCGTGTAAGTGCAATCTCAGTGCCACCGGTTCCACATGGATTTAAGCAATTTTAACGACCAAAACCTAGTATCCTTCATCCACTTATTGCAGCACAGAGGCCCTCAAATTCCATTCGACTAAGGCTGCGTAGTTTTTCAATTAGACACCACCAAAACCGTGTGGACCTACTCGGTGACTAAGGCCGTAGCAAGCCCCACCAGTGCCATGTAAGTGCAATCTCAGTGCCACCGGTTCCACATGGATTTGCGTAACACTACATCTGTACCATACGGACCTCCCCAGTGACTAAGGCTGTAGCAAGCCCCACTGGCACCATTAATGCATGCTCAGTGCCACCGGTTCCACATGGATTTGCGTAACACTACTCAAGTGCCATATGGACCTCCCTGGTGACTAAGGCTGTAGCAAGCCCCACTGGCACCGTTAATGCATGCTTAGTGCCACTGGTTCCACATGGATTTCCTAAACTCAGGCTTCCAATTTCTTGTGAACCCATGACCCATCAACCAGGTTTTAGTCAGTCCCATCAGAGCTAAGTAATGTTTATACATAAATAATCATGATCTAATCATAGGCTTGACTAAAAAGGTACGTTTTTAGCCTACTCTTGAACATTGAGACTGTGTCTGAGGCCGGAATGTTTGTTGGGAGATTGTTCCACAAGACAGGGGCTTTGTAGGAGAATGCTCTGCCTCCAAATGTAACTCTGGATATATTTGGAATTTTCAAATATCCAGCACCTTCTGAACAAAGTAATCTTGGAGGGGAGTAAGGAATGAGAAGTGCACTAAGATATTCTGGGGCCAAATCATTTAAGGCTTTGTAGGTAAGCAGTAGAATTTTATATTCAATTCAAAATTTGACAGGCAGCCAGTGAAGATTTTTGAGTACTGGGCTAATGTGGTCATATTTCTTCGTCCTGGTCAGAACCCTAGCAGCAGCATTCTGCACTAATTGAAGGCGATTCAGATAGAACTGGTGCAGCCTGAGAGTAAAACGTTACAGTAATCCAGCCGAGAGGACACAAATGCATGAACCATTTTTTCGGCGTCCTGAAGAGACAGCATTTTTCTCAGCTGAGATATATTTCTAAGATGAAAGAAAGCCACTTTTATGATGTTGTTAATGTGACAGTGCAGAGAGAGATCTGAATCAGGGGTGACACCAAGGTTTTTAACAACAGCTTTGGCAGAAACCCGGAGTCTGTCAACGT
Source organism: Gymnothorax reevesii (assembly GCA_029721435.1). Lineage (NCBI taxonomy): Eukaryota > Metazoa > Chordata > Actinopteri > Anguilliformes > Muraenidae > Gymnothorax > Gymnothorax reevesii. The sequence goes on along the minus strand of CM056577.1, from coordinate 12,566,986 downwards.
TGAGGGAAAACTTGAGGAATGTGTCTCTGAGTGATTTGGGACCAATTACCAATATTTTAGTTTCAGTTTTTTTTTTAATCTGGATTTAAAGAGAGAAAATTCTGTGTCATCAATGCTTTAACAGCTTGAAGACACATCTCTAATCTAGTTAGTGGATCAATTTCACCTGGCTTAAAAGATTTATAAAGCTGCGTGTCATTTGCATAACAATGGTACTTCACATCATATCTACTTATGATGCTTCCAAGGGGAAGCATGTATAAGGAAAACAGCAGAGGGCCCAGAACAGATCCTTGAGGTATTCCAAAGTTCACCTTGGAATACTCAGAGGAATTACCATTTACTCTGACAAACTGACATCTTTCAGAAAGATAGGACTTAAACCATGAAAGGGCGAGTCCAGAAATACCAACCAGATTTTCTAGCCTGTGAAGAAGAATATGGTGGTCTATTGTGTCGAACGCAGCACTTAGATCAAGTAAGACAAGGACAGCGATGCGGCCACAGTCCATGAAGAGAAGTAGATCATTCATTACTACAGTGAGGGCTGTTTCAGTGCTATGATGTTTTCTTAGGCCAGACTGAAACCTCTCATTTACCTTATTCATTTGCAAGAAGCAAGTTAGCTGTTGGGCAACACATTTCTCAAGGATCTTGGATAGAAATGGAAGGTTTGAGATCGGCCTATAATTAGCCAAAACTGTTGGATCTAAATTTGGTTTTTTGAGAAGAGGCTTAATTTCAGCCATCTTAAATGAAGTCGGAATCAAACCTGAAATCAGGGAAGAATTGATTATGTGCAGAATTGGGCTGCCAAGAATGGGCAGGAGTTCCTTCAGTAACTTACTTTGGATGGGATCCGAGAGACAAGTTGTTGATTTGGAAGTAGCGACCAGTTTGGCAAGTTCGCTCAGGATATGGGAGAGAATGAATCAAATTGGTTTATATGCATAGCATGAGGTTTTAAGTTCAGGCCTTCACCAACTGCCAGGGAAGCACTAATGTTTTCTCTAATTTCAGTTATTTTGCCACTAAAGAATTTAAAAAAATCATCTCTGCTGCAGGAGAGTGGAATTTGAGGGGAACTTGCAGCATGGTTGTTTGTTAATTTGGCCACTGTTTTGAACAAGAATTGAGGGTCATTTTTATTTTCCTGTATAAGATTTGCAAAATAAGATGACCTAGCAACAGACAAAGCATGCTTATACACAACAAGGCTCTCTTTCCAAGCACAATGGAATACCTGGAGTTTAGTGGAGCGCCATTTGCGTTCTAGTTGTCGGGATTTTTGCTTTAGAGTCCGCGTCTGGTCAGTGTACCATGGGGCTGGTCTCTTCTTCTGAGTAGCCTTTTTAAATTTCAATGGGGCAACTACATCAAGGGTATTACGGAGGGCATTAGCAAAATTATCTGCCATTTAATCAATACAGAGGGGGCTGGCTGGATAATCAAGATAAGTTGGTAGTGCTTCAATGAATTGTGAAGACTTTGTGGCAGTAAAAGTACGACTGAAGTACATCCTATTTTCTAATAATACAGGGTGGGCCAATTGTAGACTGGATGTTAAAAGAAAATGGTCCGATAAGCTGGGATTGTGTGAATGGATGTCAACCTTGTCAATCTCATCACCAAAGCTTAAGATCAGGTCTAAAGTATGACCATGAATATGTGTTGGGCCAATGACACTCTGGGCTCTAATTTCCTGGCGCAGCGCAGCTGGCGTAGCGAGGCGCAGCCCGCGCAGTGGTAATTTCGTACGGCGCAGCCCGCGTAGTGGTAATTTCGTGAGGTGCGCAGCCTTCGGTAGACGAAGGTGCGCCGAGATGGGTGTGGCGCCGTAGTAGGGGGAGGTGTCACATATTCATCAAGACGCAGTGACAATTTCGTAGAAAAAGTCTCCGCTGGAGTTGCGCAGAAAACTCGCCAGCTCCAACCTGGTTTAATTTCCGTGCAGTGGTAATTTGGCTGACCGGCGCAGAGTGCGCACACGTCACCGAAATCTCACAGGCAGGTATACAGAATGTCAGGCACATTTCAATGCAAGAAAAAATTACAGGAAGCACTATTTAATGTAACTATCTGAATAAGGACATAAATTATTGTATTTATATCGATTGTCCTGATGTCAGGCGGTTGCCACGCGTAATGGAAACTTGACCTGGCTTAATCAACGCAACTGAATCTGTGATGCAAACTAACGACTTCACATCTTTCTCAGCCAACCACAAACTGTATAATATATATATATATATATATATATATATATATATATATATATATATATATATATATATCGAATGCTTGCGTTCTATGCTCAGTAAAGCCGCTTGCACACTGGACGCAAAACGAACTTTTCGCACGACTGATTACAGACAAAGTCAATGCAAAGACGCAATAGTCGGACAGGGTTTTAATATAGCTCCGTGTCTGAGAGTCATAAAAGTTATAATTTCTCCGAGTATTCCAGGAATTATTAGACGTGCAAACTTGGCTATGTTTGTGTTCGGCCTTCACAAAATGCAAATTGATAGCTATCGACTTTTCTTGGTCTTTTTAGCCTTTTCATCTGTTTTCTTCCGTTGAAGATAGACATTAGTATTTATTCGGTCTTTCTTTTGAAAATTAGTCAGATGGATCGAGCACATTATTATTTCCACAGCAGAGATAATATAGTGCGTGAGCAAATCAATTCCATGACCACTGACAGAGTGAAGAAATCATCGCATGCACGATCAAGACTGTCCGACACGAAATGCAAATTACTCCATGTCCAGCAGACAGCAAAACGTAAAAGTATTGATATGAGAACAGATTTATAACGAAATAAAGAATTAAAATATATCAGCAACAAACGTGATATCAAACAAAGATGACCCGCCAATAAATAAATCGCAGTGTTCATTGGATGCTCTGTTGTTAAAATGTTTCTTTTTATTATTTATTTCATTATCAATCTGTTCTAATCGTCCTTTTTTTTTTTGGCTGTCAGACACGGAGGCATTGTACATTGTCTCCCGCCAGTGTCGACTCACTTTATTGAGCAGCTTTAACAGAAACATTGATTGAAATTCTCGGTACTCATCTTGAAGAACTGAGCCCTCTTATCAAACATAATAATAATAATAATAAATTTTATTTATAATGCACTTTACATTTCAGAGAAATCTCAAAGTGCTACAACAACAGTACCAGGGTTAAAACAAGAACAACAAATAACAAAATTTAAATACAATGCAGCAATAAAAACAATGTCATTAAAAGACTTCTAATAGGCCTTTTTGAATAAGAAGGTCTTAAGGCCTTTTTTAAAGACCTCCACACTTTGTGGAGCCCTCAGGGTCTCTGGGAGGGCATTCCAGAGTCGAGGGGCAGCTGACTGAAAGGCCCTGTCTCCCATGGTGGAGAGTTTAGTCCTTGGTTGGTGGAGGCAGTTGGTGGAAGAGGAGGAGCGCAGGCTTCGTGTGGCGGTGTGGATGGTAAGTAATTCGCTAAGGTAGGCAGGGGCAGTTCCATGGATGCACTGATGGGTGAGGAGGCAAAGTTTATATTGTATTCTGTATTGTATGGGTAACCAGTGAAGGGATTTGAGGACAGGAGTGATGTGATCGTATTTGCGCCTCCTCATCAGGATCCGGGCAGCACAGTTCTGAATGTACTGGAGTTTTTGGAGGCTCTTGCCAGGGATCCCGACAAGGAGGGCATTGCAGTAGTCCAACCTGGAGGAGACAAAGGCATGGACCAACCTCTCAGCATCCGGTTTGGAGAGGGAGGGACGGAGTTTGGAGATGTTTTTGAGATGGAAGAAAGAGACCTTGCAGAGGTGGCGGATGTGGGTGTCAAATGAGAGATGAGAGTCCAATCTAATTCCTAGATTTGTAACAGAGGTGGACCGGGGAATGTTGTGATCAAGAATAGGGAAGCTGTTGAGGGAAAGAGACTGGGTCTGATGCGGAGTGCCTATGATGATGGCTTCAGTTTTATTGCTGTTGAGTTGAAGAAAATTGGTTGCCATCCATGCCTCTATCTCCTCCAGGCAGGCTTGAAATGTAGCTGGCAGAGCTGAAGGGAGTGTAGAGTCCATTTTCATATATAACTGTGTGTCATCGGCGTAGCAGTGGAAAGAAACCTTATGCTTATTGAATATCTGACCTAGGGGGAGCATGTAGATGGTGAACAGGGTTGGACCAAGAACAGACCCTTGTGGTACTCCACAGGTGACAGTGTGCGGTGATGATGTTGATTGTCCAAGGGCCACATGCTCTGTTCTGTCAGTGAGATATGATTTGAACCAGTTTAGTGCTGTACCAGAGAGTCCGACCATGGTCTGGAGCCGATGGAGCAGGATGGTGTGATCAACAGTGTCAAAAGCAGCCGACAAATCTAGCAGGAGGAGAAGGGATGGTGAGCCCTGGTCCGCTGTCATCAGCAAATCATTGATAACGCGGACCAGGGCTGTCTCTGTACTGTGAGATGGGCGGAAACCAGACTGAAATTTTTCATACAGATTATGAAGGTGTAGATGATTATGGAGTTGATTATGAACAACTTTTTCCAGGGCCTTTGATATAAACGGGAGGGTTGATACAGGTCTATAGTGGACTAAAATGCTTGGGTCGAGAGTTGGCTTTTTTAAGTGGGGGCGTATAACAGCAGTTTTGAGAGGTGGGGGGACATGACCGGATTGAAGTGACTGATTAATGATGACAGTGATTAATGGACTGATGGCAGAGATGTTTGATTTGAGTAACTGTGTTGGGAGAGGATCCAGTGGGCATGTAGAGGTCCTCATGCTTTTTAGAACCTTCTCAACCTCTGACCTGGTGACCTCTGAGAATAGAGAGAGAGTGTTCAGTAGCTTTGGGAGAGAAGTGTCCAAGAGAGGTGTGGTTGAGGGCGGGAGAGCAGACCGAATTGAAGATACTTTGTCAGTAAAGAAGTCCATGAATTTATTACACTGATCTGTGCTGGAGTCGGCATGTGAGTATGTGGGAGGTTTGAGTAGCTTGTTTATTGCTGAGAAGAGCTGTTTAGAATTACCAGTGTTAAGTGATATTTTATGAGAGAAATATTTGGACCTGGTTGTAGTGAGTGCTTTTGAATATGATTTTTGATGGTCACGGTAGGCTTGCTTATGAACAAGGAGGCCACTGGAGATATACCGCCGCTCAAGGGCGCGACCAGTTCTCTTCATGCTCCGGAGCTCTAATGTATACCAAGGAGCAGACCGAGTGAATGTTACAGTTCTTGTTTTGACTGGTGCGTGTGCTTCAAGGATATTGCTAAGGCTGGTGTTATAGTAGTCAACAGATCCATTTACTGATGTGAACTGTGTGACTTGTGAAATGTTGTGAATATCCTGATTGAGGAGGGCGGTGTCTATTGCTTTCAGATTTCTAAATTGAATCTGACGTTTTGTTTTAATGTATGGGCCAGTTAACAGTAGTTTTAAGGATATGATTTTATGATCTGATACACCTAAGTCACGGACTTGTACGTTTGTAATTGGGGCAGAGTCGGTTATGACTAAATCAAGAATGTGACCTTTGGTGTGTGTGGGTTCTGTAACATGTTGTGTGAGGTGCAGGCAGTCCAGGACCTCAAGAAATTCTGCAGCGGAGCGATTTGTGGGGGAGTCAACATGCAAATTAAAATCTCCCAGTATGATTGTTCTATCAGAGGTTATACAGAGTGATGTCAGTAAATCATGCAATTCAGAAATAAATCCAGGGTGTGGTTTGGGGGGGCGACGTTTAACGTTTAATGTCTGAAAGAGTCAGTAGATTTGAAGAAATTAAAAACAATAATAGACTGTCGGACACGACGATTTATTAAAACCCTGTCAGACCTTTGGACACAAGACGCAATCTGTCGAGCGAAAAATTCGTTTCGCGTCCAGTGTGCAAGCGGCTTAATACTAGGCTACTATTATTGTCACTTATGTTTTATCGTCTTTAGTGGGGGGAAGGAATGCAGCCTGATTGCTATGATCTCGTACTGAGTTAAGATCACATGTTGGAAATAAATGTGTAACGTATCTTGCTTTGTTGTATATGCATGTTAATCCCAAAATTTTAAGCAGCTACAGTTTCTAATAGTAGGATCACGCTATCCATCGTTTCTCTTGCCAGTGAGCAATATTTGACTCGGCTGGGTCGCCTTCTATATTCTAACACATTAAAGGTGAGGTGAGGAGCTCATTTGACTGGTGAAGATTTGACTCGGCTGTGTTATACCCAAACACGCCTTCTTTGCCAACTTGCGCTGGAAGGAGGGGCAGAGGCGGGACAGAGGAGTACTTGCGCCAGGCTACGCCGGGCACGAAATTGCCACATACGCCTGGACACACCCCGTTGGCGCGGCGCACCCCCCATGCGCCGCGCCTGCGCCTGGTCTACGAAATTAGAGCCCTCTGAGTGAAGCCAACCGATTCCACAAGATTAGTAAAGATGAATGTTGCAGAATCATCTACCCTCTCGAAATGCAGGTTAAAGTCACCCAAAATAACAATTCTATCATAGCTTAAAACAAATTCAGAAAGGAACTGCGAGAAATCATGCATGAAGCCAGAATATTGACTGGGTGGCCTATAGACTATTACCAGAGCAATAGACCGAGAAGGGATGGAGTTCATACTTGCATCAAGAAATGAAAAACTCATTATACATTAATAGAATCTCAAATGAATCAAATTTATGTTGCAGTTTGGGCACAGAGTGAAAGGAGTCATTATAAATAACAGCAACGCCCCCTCCTTTTCGGTCAAGACGGATAAAACCAGGTGGAGAAGCTTCATTCAAAGAGGTGTTATCATCTGATTTCAGCCATGTTTCTGTAAGGCATAGTACATCAAGACTATAATCAGAGATTAATTTTTTCACAAGAGCTGCTTTTTTCGAGTTAAGTGATCTTATATTAAGTAGACCAAATTTGAGAGAGAGTTTTGAATTCATATAGGAGTTGATATAGTTTGTTTCAGTGAAGGTCAAGTTATTGTGGACCACACCACGATTATTCCTTTTTAATTTTTTTGGGATTTGGGGAACAGACACAGTCTCTATTAAATTTGAGTAACCGTACTAAATGCCTGCGTGGACACGAAGACATGCTATCCGTCTGAAATTTTCAGTCATGTTTCCAAATGATGGATTTTTCACACACAGAATAGTCTGTCTGCTCATTCATTCCAGAATATTATTAGACAATAGGATGTCATTCAGTTGTGTCGCGATGCATCCATGAAGTGAGATAAACTGCATCAACCAGTATCCCTGAACGTCATGTGGTCCCAGTCTTTTCCAGTTGGTTACTTATTTCTACTGATCTTTAACATCTTCCTCCGAGAATCTCACATCCTCCTGGACATTGTAACCCTCTAATTCAGACTTTGTTTCTTCTAACTACCAGGGTTATAATCAGTGGGATTGTTCCATATGTTGCTGCAAAACCTGCAACTCTCTTCATGGTCAAGACTTAGGTCACTGTCCATGATTTCTCCGTCTAGTTACTAGTATTATCTCCTATGATAACACTGAAACATTCCATTTTGCCTGTATTTTTCTCATCCTCGGTTCATACCTTGTTAGCTTAACAGCTTTGGCAGTTACTTGCTGCTTCAATACTTTGATGACAACTTTGCTCAATCTGTGCTAAACCTTTATTGCTGTGGTTTGATTCTTCATTTTCCTCTCTGATTTGCTCATTTCCTCTCTCAGTTGCTCTATTTTGCGTTTAAGAGTCAGTTTTTCTCAGGCTCAGGCAAGGTGTGATGCATCATGTCTCAGATTCTGCATACATTTATTTTTCAGATAGATATCTGACCCCAAGTGAGGAAAATCACCTTTTTTTAGTGCCCAATACCCAGTTGTTAATTTTTGAGGGGCCTCCGGGGGGCAGGGGTGAAAAATGCACCTTAGACAATCAGGTTTTAAAATGCAAATTTTTCAGTGCGCCCTAAGTCACCCAAAGTAATCTTCCTATGAGCAATGCTATGGGGCGAAGTCCCTCACTTGACATCAGGTTTTTGGTATTTTTGGTATGCCTTGCACCCTCATTGGCCCATGATGTCTTGCACACAGGTGGGGTCCTTAGACCCTCTTCTAAATATTTAGATAGAAACCTGGGTGGACGACTCCCCCCCCCCCAAAACTGCATAATTTGCTGGTTCCTGCAGCACTGTCAGTTTTGGTTGTGAAGGAACTAATCATTCTTGGTGTTCAAAGCAGAATATCATTTCATTTTCTTTTTCAGTACTGGAGTATAAAATGTGTTACCCTGGGTCCCAATAAAGTGTACAAACTGCATGTGGCTTGTATACAGCACACTGGTTCAAAATCAATGGCTACCAACATAAATTTATTGGGACATATGGTAGCACATAAATTCAATTTTAGACAAATTTCTCTTATCAATCTGAGACAAAATGATGTGCATTCTGGGGCAATTGCCTCAATGGCTTCAGAATCATGTACATAGGCCCCCGCCTGCTTTGAACAACCACGTTATTCTGAAAACAAATTTTTCTCCTCCTCACCGATTTTAATGTTCTCGAGGATTTTTTTTTTTGCCTTTCAGAAATCCCTTTGGGCCGCTAAGAACTTCATCTCAGGACAATTCCTGCACAGCTCTCTTCTCAAGCTGTATGCTACCCAAATTATTATTATTATTATTATTATTATTATTATGATTGCATTACCCTCAGTGCTGTGGGCTTTGCCAGTATCTCCTGGATTATCATATTGCCTGTGCAGTGGCGAACACCATGAGATATTGGAGTGTGTTTTTTCTGGTTTTTACTCATTCTGATTGGATGAAATGCATAGGAAATACATTTATATTTAAACATGCATTATTGGCCAAATACTTTCAGACCTTGTTCATGAATGCAAAATGTTAATACCAGAGTCATCAGTCAAAAAAATACTGATTTGTCATCTGGCCAATCAATGAGAAGATCTTCGCTGCCATGAAATCTGAAGGACTGCTCGTTGGCTCGTTATGTTAAGGCTCCGCTCTAATGTCATTCCACAGTACAAGACATACATTCACTGCTCTCATTCTCAGGCAGGCATTGCCCTCAGCAGTCGTACATGATCTGTTCTGGTACAGTAGCAGTTAATTCACTGAGCAATGATCACCACTTTGCAGTTGTAAGTAAACTGACAAGGCAATAACAAGTGTATTTCACTGAAGTGGCTTTTTGATTTTTTTTTTTTTTGTGAAAAAGTCTTGGGATCATGAGGCGCTGTGCCAAAAGCATTTGCCAGTTTCTGAAACACCCATGAAGATCCTTTCCCCTCTTCCTGGCCACCTGGCCAATGCCAATTCACACTAATGCGCTCTAAACACCTGCAAAAGGCCAAGTAAGGGTACTAAGGATACGGAAGAAATCATATGGGCAGGCCGTCACTGATTCAGCCCTGAGCTTTTGGAGTGACCTCTGCACAGAGAATCCAGAGGGACAGCTCTTCCACTTTTTTTAACCCTTTTACTGATCGATTGTCAACCTGCTAGACAGCAACATACAGTGAATTTTTTTTTTCAAATGAATATTCCAAGAAATTACAGCGAAGCTACAAAACTTCCTGCCAAAGTCAAATGCCACACATTCTTTGTATTGTTGACCAACCATATCTGCGGTTACAATAAAGACTTAACTGTATCAGTAATGTCATTTTACTGGTCATCCAATGGTGATAGAAATGCCTTTTGACTGGTCAAAAGGTTTAATCTGCATCTTAAATAAAGGTTTTGTTTCACAGAATATGCGAGGCCATATTTGTTCCGTTATGTATATATGCATATATTTGAAGGGCTGAGAATCAGAGTGGTCTAACTCCAAAAAATGAAATTAGAGTTTGGATCATGTTGTGACAGATGTTGATAAGATTCATCAGTGCCTAATCCAAGTCAGTCACTCTTAACTGAAAACCAGGCAAATAAAATTCTGACACTTCATTTTTGTCTTGAACCCATTGAGCCAGACTGGTCTAATCCTACAAATTTTATAATGTTTCAGAGCTACAGTGGTCTAACCACAACTTTTGCCACTCGGCGGCATGTGAATTTTCAAGATGTGGCGATCAATGCCAAAGAGCTAAAGACATCAAAGATCTCTTGGATTATGTTCCGCCTGTGTTCCATCCCTTGTACAATGACTTAAGAGACGCTACCTAATGAGAATATTAAAGAGTCTGAAGAATTGGATAATGGTGGTGAAGATGACTGTCTTTCTGTAAATACCCCATATTGTTGTAGTTCAAATAAACTTGAATGTACCCCAAAATAATGATTTGGGGAAAAAAATGAAATGCATCAAGGGGTCAGGTAAAAGTATGATTACTGCTTTGTACACAAAACATGAAATACAGAAAGATGTGCTGGAAACAATGTCTGCATGATGGTCCATGGAGATTTGTGACTATATTTAGACCAATGGTGAACATGGTGAAAATGAAATGTTATGCCATGGTGGTCTAGCACATTTTGTTTATTTTTGGCATGTACAGTGGTTAATTTTTCATCAACTATTACATTGAATAAGGCAAATTGATGTCATGATGTGTATTATACCTGCGAACAACACTGTATAATTTTTTACATATATATTTTAGAAACTTTGACATCTATTTTCTCAAAAACAATGTTCTATGGGTTATAGACTGCTTCGACTCTCTAGGCCATTTATGTTTATCATTTGTTCACTGGAGTAATATTTTAACTGTGTGAATAACCATGATCATCCTAATTTTAACCACTCTCCACCTTAATCGCTGTTACCATTTTCTCTGTCCTAGTGTTCATTGGTTTAAGAAAGAAATGTTTGACAAGACCAAAAACATTTCAAATGGAAAAGCAGGACTGACCTCAAAATGTTGACGTCTTCGATGGTGCTGTCAGGATTTCACACTGTTTCTCTCTCTCCCTCAATTCTAGCCTCTCTCTCTCTCTCTCTCTCTCTCTCTCTCTCTCATACTCTCCCCAACATTAATCTCTCAGAAAGACCTCTGCCATTGCACATTGTTATTTACGTCATAAGTCTGTGGCAAAATGTAAATTTATGTTTAGCTTATTTCCTTCACATGAAGCAGAAGTCCTGTCCAGCCTGCTGTTTCACACACAATACTGTTACAGTTCCCTGCGGTTTTGACCACTGTTGTTTACTGTTCCAGTCCAAAATATGCAAAATATAAAAATACATTCTCCCCTGCCCCGAAATTCACCAAAATCCTTCAAAGCTTAGCAGAGCATTTCCATACATCCACCTTTTGATTTGCAGATAAGCTACCCTATTTACTGGGGAAATGTCTCTTGAGCACACTGAAAGCACACTCACACTCAGGGGTGCATTATACCCCAACTCATACAGAACTACATTAAGGGAATGCCATATACAAACATTTGTATTTCTTTTCTGAGTAAAGTATTACTGTAACTTATGCTCCATTTAGATATTAGGTTGGGTGCTTGTGCTAATGTACTCATTCTGTTCTGCTGTGCTACTTGAGTCTCCGTTACAGGACCAGCAAAATAAAGGACGGAAGGCCTTTCCGCCTTCACTAACCTAACGACCCTCGTCCTGATCCTAGACACTGTGCTGCTCATGACGCTCAGGGAGTGATTGCTAGAGACTACCTTATCAACTACACTTAAAGGAGGACTATCAGAAAAACATTTCTGCCCTCCTGTTATTTCAATTTGTTGATCTCCTGCTAGTTAAACTGAATTCATATAGCTCAGTTGGCTAACTGACGAAAAAATCTAATTTAATTGAGCCCATTGGGCAGCGCCATTATTTTCCGTAGCACCTGTCGCATCTGATTCTGGGGCGCATATCATGACGTCAGCGCAGAGGTCTGGCTCTTCCAGGCATCATGGCCGATGCATTCGATTTAACGAGATTTTCTCGCCAGTGAACAGATCCGAAATCGCTTTGAAAATGCTGCATTGTCAGGAATACAATTTTGTCAACGACACTAAACAGAAGATGGCCTATGTGACAATGCACACGTTCCCAAAGGATAGGGGTTTAATTCGCCGTTGGGTTATAAACTCACACAATGGAACAATGCATATCACTGTTCAGGGATGCTTTGTTTACGCTCTCAGCCGCCGCATTCACGTCACGATTCCGTGCTTTCCTGGGCTGAAACTCTGTCTCGCGTAGCTTGAGTTCAAAACAATGGCGGCCTCCATTTTGGATTTTATGATGGAAATTTCAGGCAATAATCTCCAATTACATGGAAAAGACTAATTATCTTGCGGAAATACTTGAAGCGGGTGCTGTTGAACTTCTGGGCAGTTGATACAGGTCGAAACAGGAAAGCGTGATTATCCACCTTTGACACATCTGTTGGCCTTTGACTCACACTGTAATCCAGACTCCCAACAGTTTCGATCCCCATTTCATCTGTTGCATCAGTTGATTCTACCTCCCCTTCGTCTTCTGCTGGGACATAATCTCGATGCACAACATACAGATCTTAAAGCAACCTTTTCATGGCCATTGCTGGCGTTTTTGATGCGGTAAGTGCAGCTTCTTGGGTCTCTTGCAACTCATAGTACATGGGGCTGACGACCACCTATCCGCTAAGATTCTGCATCCTCATTCACCCTTATTGGCCAACAGAACCTGGTCACCTTCAATAATATCATGGCCTTTAGTCCTCCGGTTGTATACCTCAGCCTGGTGCTGCTGGCTGGTGACAGCATTGACCTGCACAGACCAGCCATGCAGCGATGATGTACTGGTAGTGCCCCCTTCCAGTCAGCCAGTCTTTGCTCACCCCATACAGGATGCCGTCCAACATTTTACGCTCGTCCCTCTGTCTCAGCATTTTCTGGGCTCTGAATGATTCTTTGATCCACTCGCTCTTGGATGGTCTCCTACCGCGAGTCACGCAATGGATGACTCTTGCTCGTGCAGCATCCTCCTGTTGCCTCTCTTGGAGCTCTGTGAGGGTGAATATTGGTGATCCATCCTGACCTGATGGAGTCGGCGTTTGTACATCGTGTGCTAACTGGGTAATCGCTCTTCCCTTCACCGCTGTCTCCCACTCAGCTTAACCATTCAGGATCGTAGTCACCATTTCACTGTTGTAGCAGTTTGACTGGATACGGGGTGCCAGGCAGAGTTTAGTCTGACAAAGTTAAATACAACCCCAATTCCAAAATGCAATGACTTTCAAATCTCACCTGCCAGTATTTTATTCACAATAGAACAGAGATAACTAAGCAAATGTTGAAACTGAGAAATTTTGCAATTTTATCCACAAAACATGCTCATTTCAAATATGATGGCTGCTACAGGTTTCAAAGAAGTTGGGACAGGGGCCTCTTTACCATGGTGTGGCATACCCTTTTTCTTTTTCTTGTGTTTAGCCATTGGAATTTGATCCCACTCTTGTTTAACCCCTTTCTGCAGATGTAGACGCTCGCGTCTATAGACCTGCAAATTTAAGCACTTAGTTACAGTACTCGACCATGAGATGGCACCCCCGGATCAGCTATTGAATACTCACAAGCAGGCAGAGCTGAAACGCGAATTAGAGTATGGAGCAGTTCCCTCCAATCCCTGTTTTTCAGGAATAGCATGAATTAAACTCCTCAGCTAAGCCTGATGTGCAAACTGGTCAATATCCTTGCCCATAGTATCGATTCAGTAGTTTTGAAAAATTATCACTTGCAACAGAAAAAAACTGAGTACTCTGTAGCTTTTAGCTACAGTGAGCCAACCGTATTCCAATCAGTGGTTAAAAAAATACATTTAGTGAAGCAAAAAATCCGACATAGTATTGATTCTCTCACATTCTACTGTCAATTACAGTCATCACTCACAAAATATGCGCAGTTCCGTCCCATGGATTAACGCGTAGATTCCTCCATTGACAAATTCAGCGCTCCCTTCTATCCACCCAAGTACTGGTGTCGATAGCCAGTCACTCAATTATATACTCAGATTCATCTGCGTAACTCTACAGTTATAATTCACGCCCTCGTGAGGCTTCCCCGCTAACGATGTATTGAATGATAGACTCGTTTCTTATCCAATTCCCGAGTGTTTAAACTTTCCTCAATAGCTGAAATACATTGATCGGTCAATAAGAATAGGAAACAAAGCTAAGCGTAAAAGTAAGGTCGGTTGTGTTCTTCGAATGTTGGCCTCGGTTGCGCAGCTGACAATGATGCGATATCAAAGAAACAAAGACACCCAAAACCGGCCCGAAGTGTTCAGTTTCATTTACGAGATACATGTTGTATGGACGCGGTCAATAGAAATTATTCCGAATGAAACGGCACTGGAGGATTCCTTCTACCCGATACATCTGTCCCTGGAGGAGGGCATCAATGAAGAAAACAGTTTATACTTCTTCTCTGTTTGCATTTTGCTAAATATGGTTTTTTGCTGTATAATTTATACCGCGTTTAAAGACATCGAATGCCGTGGTTTTCGTTTCTCCAAATACATACAGCCCACGCACGTCGGTAGATCCCTCGGTAAGTTCATTACACCATTCTGTTGAATATGGAGGCATTTGTCGTTGCTTTTTTTTTAAAGTGACATTTCTGTTCTGTTAAAATTAGGTATATTTCAGAATTCAGATATTACTGAGTTAGTGAGTTTTTCCCTTATAAGGTGTAAGGTTATGTGCTCGGATGTGAGAGCGGTTAGCTTTTCATTGCAGCGTGAATGTTATAGCTGTTTAATCAGCACTTTATTTAATGCTTGGGGGACTTCGAAGAAAGATGGACAATATTGTTAACTTTATTATAGAGAAAAGGCATGTTTTGTATTTGGAGAGGTTACTGGTGACCAATGATGTTCAACTGCACTGATATTGATAAATTCATGCTAAACTCAACCAGAAAATCATTAGTTCATGCTGAATTTCATGCCCCGAAAGTTAATTTGTGTTAGATATATGATTAATGATTGATTTGACAGTGAACCATTTTGATGGATCTCAGACTTTGGGGATCTAGAATGTAATGTTCAAGATGAATTTTACTTGTGGTCAAGAAGTTTATGATCCCAGAAATGTATAGATTTAAGCCCCAGCAGTTTTTCATTTGTCAGAATAATTTTTTTGCTATTTCAATGGCGAATTTTCATGAAGATTTTTTTTTATGTTTGCAGCCCCTTTTCTCCACCAAAATCATAAAAATTAACTGAAATATGATGGGAGTCTAAATGCTTTAAGTGTCTAGACTCAATTGAGCCAAAGTTTTTCTGTCTGTGAAGCTGCAATCTTGAATTATAAAGCCTTAAATCAGGTAACACCTAAAAAGCCAGATTTGGCTTCTGCGCAAAGGGGTTAATACAGGCTTCCAGCTGCTGGAGAGTTTTGGGTCTCCTTTCACTGACTTTTTGTTTATTATGCGCCAAATGTTCTCAATCGGTGGAAGAACAGGACTGCAGGCAGGCCAGTTCAGTACACGGACTATTCTACTACAAAGTCATGCTGTTGTAATAGCTGCAGTTTGTGGTTTTGCATTGTCCTGCTGAAATACACAAGGCCTTCCTTGGAATAGATGTCTTCTGGAGGGGAGCATATGCTGCTCTAAAACCGTTATATACCTTTCAGTATTCATGTTGCTTTTTAAAATATGCAAGTGTTCCACACCATATGCACTAATGCATCCCCATACCATCAGAGATGCTGGCTTTTGAACTGAACGCTGATAACCGGAGGGGTGGTCTTTCTCCTCTTTGGCCCGGAGGACACAACGCCCATGATTTCCAGCAAGAACATCAAATTTGGACTCGTCTGAACACTTTGCCACTTTGCTACAGTCCATTATCATGAGCCTTGGCGCACAGAACATGGCAGCGCTTCTGGATCAAGCTCAACGATGGCTTCCTTTTTGCATTATAGAGTTTTAGGTGGCATCTGTGGATGGCACGGTGGACTGTGTTTACAGACAGTGGTTTCTTGAAGTATTCCTGGGCCCATTTAGTAATGTAAATGACAGGATCATGCTGTTGAGTGCAGGGCCGCTATGCAAGCCAAATTTTTGGGTGGACACAGATTAGCTATACTGTACAATTTTAATTTGTCTCCTTTTTATATAAATAATACCCATGCAAATAAGCTTTTTTTATTGAACTTTGTAGTTTACAATTCAACAAATCTTTTCCCCCACAGTTTTTTGTAATGGGCTACATAAATAAAAAAAAAGTAATATTCAAAAAAGGGTCCACATGTCCTATACTCAGCAGTCAGTTAATAGTCAAACCACTTACACCACATTCCTTCCCCATCCTGATTCTTGGTGGGAACATGTTCACATGCATTGCATGAGTTTTATGTTCATGGTTGACTGAAATGTTTGCATTCAGGAGAAGATGCACAAGTGTACCTAATAAAGTGACCACCAGGTCATCCCGTGTGTTCGGTCGCAAATCAGTAAAAGGCAGAGCTAAAGAAAAAATCCTCTGTACAGTTGAATCCCAGTTAGCCTGAAGTATAAAACCCAACCTAATGTGAGGCATTATCTGAAAACAGCTCTGCGTCTTTTCACCTCAATACTGAATAAGTTCTGATCATTTTCATTTCAAGAAGCAATAACAACAATAATAACAAGTCGACATGGTCTACAACATCCCCCGCCAATCGTGCGCTTCTCATTTTCGAACTCGATCAAGGTCTTTATGGTCTGAAGCTACACACCAAATTTGGTTACTGTATCTGTAGTAGTTTCTGAGTAAAGCTGTCCCCTTTATCTCGGAAGGACGGACGCACGCACGGACAGACAGAGGTCAAACCTATATCCCCCTCCCAATTCGTGTTGGCGGGGGATAATAATGCTTCAGTATGCTGAAGGAAATTTGCTGCTGAAGTCGCTGCCTTCAAGAATTGCCCGGAATAACCCTAGCAAACATTTTTGTCCACTCCATCAAGTCTTCGCGCGTGTATTTGACCTGACAACACAAACTATACAGATAAGAAAACAATTTAATATCTTTAATATTGAATCGATTGATAAGTCATTTTATGTAGTGTTTTGCGTTGTCAAAGTATATTTACACACGCTTAACTATCAGCACAAGGGATATTTCTTAAAAAAAAAAAATACCAAAAAATATGCACATTTCATCTGCAATTGAAAGAGTGTATGCTCTAAAAGCAAGGGAATACATTTTCAAGCCTGAGTAGCAAAGCTTAGTGTTAGGCTGCCCGTCCACTTGTCAGCATCACATGTAAGCTTGTCCGTGCAACCTGCTGGGGAACGGAAAATACCAGTTTCATCTGTTATGGGCTCGTCTCGACAGACAGTGCGCTACACAAAGTTCCTGAGATAGGATTCACTAAGGCCCACCTCTTGTCCAAAGATAAACCTATAGAAGTTCAGCATGAGACTACCTTGACACGAATGGATGACACATGAGCTGAGGACCGTTGCACTTCTGGACAAGACCTGCTGATTCGTAGCTATAGCTGATTTTGTGACATGGGAGGGGGGAACCTCTGTGATTCTGGGCGGGCACATGAATTTATAGGCACAGCGCCACTGGGTGAGTGATGCAGTGGCGTCTGAGGGCCCAAAGATCACGGGCATCCAGTAAAGGTCTTCAGCCTTGTCCCTTACGCACTGAGATTTTTCCAGTTTCTCCGAATCTTTTGATGATGTTATGCACTGTCAATGATGAGACCTTCAAAGCCTTTGCAATCTGACATTGAGGAACATTGTTTTTTAATGTTTTCCACATTTTTTTTACACAAGCCTTCACAGGTTGGAGAGCCTCAGGCCATCTTAACTTCTGAGAGACTCAGCTTCTCCAAGACATCCCTTTTATAGCCAGTCATGTTACACACCTGATGCCAGTTAATTACTTGCTAACTGTTTTTTCAGGTAAATCTCTTATATATTAATTGCTTTCTCAGCCCTTTTTTTTGCCTGTGTCTCAACGTTTTTGAAACCTGTTGCAGCCAGAAAATTTTAAATGAGCTCATTTGTGGATCTATTGTAAATACCATATTGGCTCATGTGATCTGAAAGTCATTGCATTGTGCTTTTATTCACAATTTAAACTTTGTCCCAACTATTTCGGAATTGGGGTTGTATAATAAATGGTAGTAAACCAGCCAACTCTGCACAGGACCAGCGCTTCAAAACACCAACATTTAGCATGACCCTTAAAACAAACGATAACATGAGGTAACAGCAAAACAGAACCAATGCTCAAGAGTTCACTGGCAAGACTGTATTAAGCCTGTCCCAGATGGTGCAACTTTGCCTGAGGCAAGTGACACGCATGTTTACTGCATCAGGCAGTGTTGCACCGTGTGGGGATGGTTTTTGCAGCGTAACTTCCTCGTGTGACAGTGCAGCAGCGTATCATGTATGCTAGATATTTTCGCACGACATGAGGAAGTTATTCACCGTGTGGGGGCTACCTGCTGCAATGTTACACGTCCTCGACCAATCACAACGTGCAGACGCATCATATGATGTGCAGATGAGTCACATGATACACAGAAAATGGCCGCACCCTCTGAAACTGTAACAGACATCCTGGCCGAGGATAAATTAGTTGAATTGTGGCCATTTTTCTGTATCATGTGACCCATACTGGCCCTTTCTGGATAAGGCTGAATAGTTCTCAGATGGTCTCAGATCTTGATAGAACTTTTTTTTTTACAAAAAGGGGGAATGAGTCTCCTTTGGTCTGATTCTAAATTTTGTCAGAATACATTCAGTAAAACTTGAAGAGAGGAAGTTGAAAAGTGTCTCCTCAAAACAGTGCGATGTGAAAACATAAAATACTCTTCATAAAGGTTAGAGATATTAAAATTTCAAGGTCAATAACAAACTCGAGGGCTGACTGCAATAAACAGTTAAGTCTAATATACAACATCTGGATGTAACTGTTAATTGCAGTCAGCCCTCAAACTGATGATATAGAAGAAATGGTCCCAAACTTAATAAAGAAGGAACTGAGTAAACAATTCACCCGATATTTCATTACCTTAACAGATTCTCTTGTTGTGATGGTCTGTAATGGGTAAGAAACACAAATTTAAAGTTGACATTTTTGTGTCAATAGTGCGTAATGCCCCTTTCATGGCCAAACACTCATTGATTCGTCAAGGCATAGAGTATGAGTCTTCTTATGGAGATTTGATTCATTCGGTCTCATTCTTCAAATGCCTGGCCGAGTTCATCTTGCGTGGTTGGTTGCCTTTCACGTTGACGCTCACATCGGCCCAAGATGTCCCAGACATTTTCAATGGGGGAAAGGTAATGGTTCATTGCTAGCCAGGGCATCCTGTGGATATTGCGCCGTTAAAGGGTGGTTATTGTCTATTCTTGCACGGCAAGCACGGGCGTTGTCATCCTGAAAGACAAAAGGCTGACCCTCACGTTGCGCAAACGAGACTGCATAGGGTGTCAATATGTTATTTTGATAGCACTGGCCAGTGACTCTTCCTTGTGCGATATGGAGTGGGGTTTGGTTAGCCATAGGGATCCCACCCTATACCATAACAGACCCACCACCACATCTGTCATGCTGCCTCAGGTTAACATTGGCATGGCGTTTGTTACAACGTCACTAGGTGCAACCACGCCTATCAAGGAAGTCTAAAGTGTGAGAACATTTCACATAACCACTGAGAATTTCTCCAGTTCCTGCGCTGTGTACACGATTCATGTCTTTTGGTAATGTGGCTGTTGGTCAATGGCAGCACTATACAAGACTGTGTAGCGTAAAGATGGGCATCGTGTGAACGATTTCAAATCGTCTGACCTGTCACTCGGACACCAGTAGCCCAATGTAGGTTTTGCAGCAATCTGATTTGCTGTTTGAGTGAGTTTTCTCAGAGCCTGGGTACAAATCAACCTATCCCGGGGCCTGTACCATAAAGGTGGACTAACATACCCGGAGTTTTTCTTAGTTACCTGGTTGCACTTAACCAGACTTCCGCATTCCTGATAAGCGGTACCACAAAGCCAGTTATCAACTCGGTAACTGAGCCCAGGGTTTTCCATTCAAGGTATGAGCGCGTTCACATAAAAGGGGCGGTGTTTGAAGTAAATGGCCAATTGCAAACAAGGACAAACCCACTGGACGCAAAGCTGCATACTTTTCAAATGCAGAGCAAGAGCTCTTAATAAAAATATGAAGAGAATAAATATATCATCCTGACAAAAATTAACACCATTGCAGCTGCCAAATAGAGAAAGGTCAGTTGGCAAAAAAAATCACCGACTTTGTAAATGCTTAAGTTAATTATAATGATATTATCACTGCAAATAACTCCCCTATTCATGATTGTATGTGAGCTATTGCTGCGACTGTGATTTATTTTTACTTCTGCTGCAGTAAATCGTGACAACAGGTGCTATGTAGGCAAGTGAGCGCATCTCTCTCCTTTTCTGCCTTACAGGATATGTTCGATCCAGCACGAAGCCTATTGGGTATGGGAATGCGCGTGTCTTATCGTTTATAATGTCACTGCCCCAACAGTAAAATTACAGTTGAATATTTCATTAAATTGATGTGATGCGAGGATGTATTCATATGGCATGTATGGATTTTTCCAGCTGCAACCCCGGGGGTGTCTAAAGGGCCGGAGAACAAATAATGAATTACTACAAAAACATAATTCAGAGCGGTCAGTAGGCTTACTTTCACTACTCAACAAGTAAAAGGCTTTAGTGCTTTTGCCCATGGAAAAATACAGCATTGTGATACACTCAAGATGTGAAACTATTTGCGCACGACTCCGCTGCGTTCACCACGTCAAACCCTCAGATGAGAACCTGTACCGTACATATTGGTCTGCGCACTGAACTCCACTGAAACCTCTGAGGACGGTGATGCCTTTTTCTCAGAGAAGTGATTGGTTCAGTAGGTGGTGCTTTTGCACGCTGTGATCTGAATCTAGAACCAAACTTGCTCCGGAGCAGGTATGCCGTTCAGCTTATGTAGCCGCGGTGATATACCTCGGTAAGAAGGGAGCTGCCTTCGTGGTACAGAAAACCCAGGGTGAAACCTGAAGTTACCGCGATAAACCCAAATCCAGCTTTTATGGTACAGGCCTTTGGGCTCTGGGATCAACCTTGACCATGTCAGCTGTAACCTGGTTTCCCACAACATTTGATCATAGTTGTGTTATGGTGTTCAAGGGGTTAAAGTCTCCTCTTTTGCATAATTTCGGATGATTACATCAGGTTTTCATTGATAAAAACCAGTATAAATGTAATTGTAACTGATTTTAGACAGTTAGGTCAACTCTTTCTACGTAATCCCATTTGACCTAGTTCCCAGACTTTGACAAAAAAAGGGTCTCTGAATGCCTTTTTTCATAAAGTATGTTCATACAGATTGAGTATTGATAAAAGTTTTTATTTCATTAAATCAATTTTAAGCATGGTTATTTGTCTGGTATAAATGCCATTGCCATTATTCAGTGCCCACAGGGTCATCTGGGTGTCTGAAGTCCAGGGTCTGAAAGGCTCATTTTGGGGCGAAGTGGTTTTCTGACCCCCACAAGCCCCCCATCAATGGTACAATTACCCTATAACTTAGTTTGGTAGTGGGAAAGTTCCCAAATATGAGAGGACCACATTTCCAACAGTAACATTCACTGAACTGAATCCAAGGGACCCACAAAAAGTGAAAAATCATTTGCCGCCTTAAAAAAAATTGTGATTTTGGGTACCCTCCTCTCGCCCCTCTGACATTTCATGGTGATTCTGGCTGCAGAATCCTGATATATGGGTCAGAATACACAAGCACGTCAAATTTCAGCTTCCTATCTCTATTATGTGGAATGTTATGGTTCTTCCAAAATGCTACAAAACAAAATGACCATGTCACAGAAGTTAAAAAGAGGCCTGGCACCCAAATTTCAAGAGGGAACCACACAAAAACCGTCAGATATTGACACTATACTTGGAATTCTTTTGTTTGAAAGTATTTTCAGACAAAGTTTGGGCAAAATCTGAGATGTCATGTGCATGGGTGGCTGAATTGAAAACCATGCCATATGACAAAGTCATATGCCACCACATTGGATTTGAAATGAAATATCTACAACAGAATTGAAGTGCAGACTCTAACGTTTAATTCAAGGGGTTGAACGAAAATAGCTGATTGAAAATGAAGGAATTGTACACATTTTTATACAGACACTCCACATTTTGGAAGCTCAAAAGTAATTGGACACACAAGCATAACCTACACAAAATATTTTTTTTTCAATATTTTAATGCAAATCCTTTGGAGGCAATCACTGCCTGAAGTCTGGAACCCATGGACATCACCAAACGCTGGGTTTCCTCCTCCTCCTTGATGCTTTGCCAGGCCTTTACAGCAGCAGCCTTCAGTTCTTGTTTGTTTGTGGGTCTTTCTGCCTTAAGTCTTGTCTTGAGCAGGTGAAATGCATGCTCAATTGGGTTGAGATCCGGTGACTGACTCGGCCATCGCAGAACATTCCACTTCTTTGCTTAATAAACGCCTGGGTTGCTTTTGCTGTGTGTTTTGGATCATTGTCAATCTGTATTGTGAAGCACCGTCCAATCAACTTTGCTGAACTTGGTTGAATCTGGGCAGAAAGTATATCCCTGTACACTTCAGAATTCATCCCACTACTTTTGTCTGTTGTCACATCAATAAACACAAGTGACCCAGTGCCACTGGAAGCCATGCATGCCCATGCCATAACACTGCCTCCACCATGTTTTACAGATGTGGTGTGCTTTGGATCATGTGCTGTTCCCTTTCTGCTCCAAACCTCCTTCTTCCCATCATTCTGGTACAGGTTTATCTTTGTCTCATCTGTCCATAGAACACTGTTCCAGAACTGGGCTGGCTTCTTGAGGTGTGTTTTGGCAAAGTCAATTCTGGCCTTTCAATTTTTTGTACTTCTAAATGGTTTGCACCTTGTGGTGAATCCTCTGTATTTACACTCATGAAGTCTTCTCTTTATAGTAGAGCTAGAGACAGCTACACCTACTTCTTGGAGAGTGTTCTTCACTTCAGTGGATGTTGTGAATGGGTTTTTCTTCACCATGGACAGTATTCTTCGATCATTCACCACTGTTGTCTTCCGTGGACGTCTAGGCCTTTTCGAGTTCCCAAGCTCACCAGTGCACTCTTTTTTTCTTAGAATGTACCAAACTGTCGATTTGGCTTCTCCAAGCAGTTCTGCTATTTCTCTGATTGACTTTTTCTTTTTTCCAGCCTCAGGATCTTCTGCTTCATCTCCATTGAGAGCTCCTTTGACCGCCTGTTGTCTGGTCACAGCAACAGCTTCCAAATGCAAAACCACACACCTGGAAACAACCCCAGACCTTTTCAAGTCAAGTCAATTAGTTTCACTTCTTAATTGATGACAGGTTAACGAGGGAGAAGCCCATGCAGCCTTCTGAGTCAATTGTCCAATTACTTTTGGTCCCTTGAAAAGGAGGTGGCTGTTTTAAAGAGCGATAATTCCTAAACCCTGTGTCCGATTTGGATGTGGACACTCAAATCGCAGCTGAGAGTGTGCACTTTAAGCCCATATTAATCGTATAATTGTATTCTGAATATATGTTTTGTAAACAGCTAAAATAAAACTTGTGTCACTGTCCAATTATTTTCGGGCCAAACTGTAGCTGCACGTACTAATTGATTAACAAGCTCTCAGCACTCGCCCTGTTCTAGTCACTGCCCCTTGCCTTTCCCTAATCTTCTCTGCTGCGTTTCTGTGGATTCTGCACACCTGCTCGTGCTGTCCTTTCTCTCATTATCTGTGCACGTTAGAACGCCTTAACTGGAGCCGTATGTTTGTCTATAGGATTGTCTCATGATCCCTGTCCGCGTTTCGGCTTTTGCCTACTTTATGTGATCAGGTTCTCCCTCTTGTTCCACCCTTTGTAATTAGTCTCATTTCCTGCACCTGTGTTCTATGTACCATGTGATCTCCCTGGAGTGTATATTAGGTCTCTCTTCACAGAACTTCCTTGTCAAAACATTTCTCGTATTTACCTGTGCTGCTATTGTATTCTGCCTTGTACTCATTGTGTTACTCTTCTGACTGGACTGTCCAACTTTCAATTTTGGCTCTGCATTTCTTGGATTACTGATGAGTCTGTTTTCGAACCCTTTTTGGCCAACTACGATTTTTGTGATTGCTGCCCTGGTAACGATTTGGATAAGCCCACTGGTTTTTGATTTTTGCTCGTCTGGAAAACCTGTGCCTGTGTACCGAATCTGTTTTTGCCTGACTACAAGTTCTGTGCTTGCTGCCCTGGTTTTCGACTCTGATTCTGCCATCCTCGATTTTGACTTTTGGATTGTGGACTCTGTACTTCTGCCTTCTGCCCTGCGGGGGTTACCCACCTCGCTCAATATCTCCTCACCTACAATCCTGTGTTCTCACGACTGGTTCCTGAACGAAACCTCACAGATCCATTTTAACAGTAGTTGCCAATTTCTTTCCATGCATTCCAGGGTTTTGTTGCCATTTAATGGCATTTTAGGTGAGCATCCGATAATTTGCTGCACTTGTTAAAAGTTGGAGGGGAAAACATATTAATCAAATTATGTTGTTCCTCCAAACAATGTTTTGAATGGCCCATTTTGCTTCACATTTCAGACGGAAATATATTTCATAATGTGTGAAACATTTGCATCCCTTCTTCCTAAATTAAGGACAAAAAATGACCAGTTTCTTCACTGAATGAATTTTCTGAACTCCACACTGCTATTGTGAAACGTCTCTTTTGACAAACAAGTCAATTACTCAGAACAAGCAACGTGCACTTCATGACAATTGGGTCTGTTATTTTTCGATTATACTCATACAATTCAATTATTTGCCATGCAGAAATTCCATGACTACTAAAAACGATGGTTTATCAGGTTATTGATTTTCTACTGCCATTTTTGGGCTCGGCCGAGCAGCGGCCCGGCCCCTATAAATGGGAATGTCGCTGAGTGAGTGACTGCCTAAGTAATCAAGTTCAATGATTGACTGGCCTTCGGGAAAGAAGTTCAGAGATTGGTTGGGCAGCGGGGAAGAACTTCAATGATTGGTTAGCCGATTGGCTGTTCAGCGATTGGTTGGACGGCGGGGAAGAACCTCAACGATTAGTTGGCTGACCGGCTGTTCACTTCAGTATGGTGGAGATGGCACAGGCACCTTTCCATTTCATTATTTTCAAAGAATACCAGTGTAGTGCCCAGACTGGTTTCCAAATTAACTTATACCCCTGAGCGTTCATGAGTTGGGTCGCTTGAACGGAAGCAGTTGTCGTGGCCGCTTTGATTGTATCCATGACAGCGACTGTAACCGACGCCAATGAAAATATTTTCTTAAATTCATTGTTAAGTTCAAAAGAATGCATCAAACTGGATTTGACACCCCGTAATTGAAGTAGCTACTTCTCTACTACATGGTTGTACCCACTATGTCAAAGTACCATGATCAGTACTTCAATCCAGTCTAGCGATACACTGCAATAATCAGGCAAATGTACCATTAAATTTAAACATACTGTACTAGTACAATGTTCACTATGTGCAATTTTTGATGCCAATGAATGTTTGACGACATTGAAAGCCATTTTTCAAAAATGCATTTTTTTCTTCTATTGAACGGCAAAAGGTGGATAAAATGGTACAATAGCGGATACATATGCTGCGCTTGCCCCAACCATAGACTGCATAAAACGATGGATGAAGCTACCATGACATCAGCCATTGGTTTCAGCATACCATAAAGGAAGCCTCGATTTTGGCCATTTGAATTGCGCCATGTTGTCATTTTGAAACCGGATGTGATTTCCATTGGATGAGAGCGTGTATTGAAGATCCAGGGAGGGGCGTGGCCCTGGATCTGACCATATAGGGCGAGGACCAGAGGATAGCCACGCCCCTAAGGCATATTCTGGCTTTATCCTTTATTCTAGTCTACATGGGATAATAATTTACAAAAATGATCATGATTTATCAAAGGAGACTTTATTTTATGGTAGCTGTAGCGAGTTTAAAGTGAAAAATCAAGTGGGAAAGTAGGGCCAAGAAGTTCTGCTACCACCAACGTTGCCATCTGTTGGCCATTAAATAGAATGCCATTTTACGGTACTTCCGCATAGGCTTCATTTTTCAGACCAGGGTGCTGCTTCCATCTTTTTATACAGTCTATGGCCCCAACTGGCATCCCGGTCTTTTAAATATACTGAGTACAAATGAAAACGCACCACTCACGAAATCTGGAATAGCTCCACAAATTGATGTGTGAAGTATATACGTATGATGCATTTGAGAAGAAATGTAAACATCATTCAATTTCATTCACGATAATGTTAATGCGCAAGAGAGGTTTAACTGGTGTAGGGGTCAAACAGGAAAGTCAATAACGGGTGTGACCGCCATTTGCATTGACACATGCGGTGCATCAGTCTCTGGATAGTGTTCTGAGGGATAGCATTCCACTCCTGAACAAGGGCAACCTCAAGTTGCCGGATGTTGTCCATCTGGCGTCGACGTGAAAGACGCCGTCCAATTTCATCCCATAAGTGCTCGATAGGGGAGAGGTCGGGTGACAGAGCTGCCCACTGAAGCACGGGGATGTTCTGCTGTGCAAGGTACTGCATGGACACCCTTGAAGTGTGTGCCCTAGCGTTGTCCTGTTGGAGCGTGTGGACATCGTGGTGTTGGTTGAAGAACGGCACAACATGGTTCTGCAGCACCTGGTCCCGGTAGTAGACGCCGTTCACCCTTCCTCTACAGATATGGGAGAGGGGTTCTGTGACGGTAGCTTATTCCACCCCACACCATGACGCTGCCACCACCCCAACGGTCCGTTTGAACGACACAATTGGCGTTATAACGTTCACCACGTCTCCGCCGGTCGCAAACACGTATACGGCCATCTGCGTTCCTTAAGTGAAGTCGTGACTCGTCAGAAAAGGTGACACCATGCCATTGTCGTAGTCGCCAAATCTGGTGCTTGTTTGCCCACTGTAGATGCTGGTTTCGGTGACGATCAATCAATATGGGGCCGAAATAAGGACGTTGTGCACGCAGGCCTGCAGCTCGCAGACGATTCCGTATGGTGTTGGGGTGAATGAATCCACGTCGTCCTTGGACTTGAGCAGCCGTTCTTGTCGCTGGTAGTGTTCGGTCTCGGACATGATCCCGTACGATCTGACGATCCTGACGTGCCGTTATCACACGTTGTTGACCCGGTCGAGGACGGTCCTGAGTGCTCCCCGTTTGGAGAAACCTTTGATGGAGTCTTGCGATCATTGTGTGTGCGCAGTGTAGTCATTAGGCAATTTCCCTGGTGCTGGCGCCAATTTGAAGCATGCCTATGGCACGTTCCCGTTCAGGGGCTGTAAGTCGCGGCATAGTGTCGACGTTTCACAAGTGTCAGTGAAGAAGTGAAATTTCATTCGGATTCACATGCTTTTAAAGGTAATGTGTGCACAAATTCAGAGCAAAATTCATTTTTCCCGTGGTGTGCGTGCAAGATTTTGAATTTTTGCAAAAAATTGTCTAGCGTTACAGTGAACTTGAAATTCTCGCATTTCTTGCACCTGGCATGTCGGGTGACGTCACTGTAGTGTTGGTGTTGTATAAAAATTATATTGAAGTTCATTTAAACTTAAATATTGACTTTTTTCAAGTGGTGCGTTTTCATTTGTACTCAGTATAGTTCCATTCGATTTTGTTGCATTACAAGCACAATCCGACCATTAGGCTAATCTTCTTTCACGCTAGATTGGTTTGGTTTGTTTCAGTCCTCCATGCTTGTTTTGTCAGGCACTGGTTGCGAGATTATCTGGATTTAGCGTGTTCTAGGAGAACAACAGTACTCGGCAGGGTATCTTTGTGCAGATGTGTCCGCCAGCGGACATGGAGCTGCAAATTTCTGCACAGTTACAATATTCGATCACTAGATGGCACACCAGGATCACATTCAATATTCACAAGGTTTGCTCAAGCAAGCCTGATGTGCAAACTGCTAAATATATTTGCTCACAATATCTGTCCAGCAGTTCCACAAAAAAAATAAATAAATAATATCTCTTGCTACAGAAATAATCGTTGTCCTCTGCAACAACCACTTCAGCTACTGTGAGCCAATGGTATCTCAATTAGTAGTTAAGAAAAATGAGTTTTCTGAAGCGAAAAATTGACATGGTATTGATAAATATGTAATTCTACCATTAATTCTAGTCAATTATAGTGGTTTATAAACCGCCAGTAAACTAAAGAAGAAGTATATAGAGGAGAGACTGCCTGTTTTTTTTAATACTGTATTTTTCATTCACCTGAAAATTGATTAAAGAGCACAAGGAGAGAACAGAGTGGTTGCTTCGCTTCTTTCTATGCGTATTATAAAAACTACTTTGTACTTGTACTCCACTTTTGATACTTGCGTCTTTTTTCACAAAATACTTTTGGTATAAGTACATTTAATATGAGCGACTGACTTTTACTCAAGTAATTTTCTTATGGGTGTTGCTCTTTTCATTTTTCTAATTTCTTCAGAAATTAGTTTAAAGCAAAGTAAAGTTGATTGTTTATGACAAGACTATCTGCAAAAAATCATTTTGAAATTGTTGAATAAAATCTAATCTAAGCTCCTTCATCGTCATGGATCCCACCTAATCTCACACTCTCCCCAACCACTTTATAATTTATCAGCTCCTGCTCATTACTAAACTTGCACTTCATATAACTGCGTGAGCTTTGCCTCATTTAGCACCCTTTGCTTGGGCCCACATTCTCATACAGCACTGGGCGGCCCAGGCATATACTAGTTTACACCTAGTTTAACAACTCTAAACGAGCCAGTTTTTGGGGAATTGTGTAACACATAACACAGACATCTGAATCTCTCAGCTCTCACAAAGGCACAGCACGCCAGCACCATTTTGACACCTTTCCTTAATTCTCCTTTTATTACAAAAACAAAAAAACAGGATATCAGAATTGACAGTACAACAGAGTTCACGAACCTAACGGAACGGGAAAAAAAGACGAAAGTATGAAAACAGGTCTGAATGAAGAGTGTGTGTAGCAGTGTGTGTGCAGACGGGGGAAGAAACAGGAGGACTTCGGAAACCCAGACTAAAATCAGCCCATCATTTTAAACTCACACTCATTCATACACACACACACACACACACACGCACATCTATCAGAATGGGACAAAGGAATATTCAGTAAGAAAAAGGAAACCGCGTGTGTATACCAGAGCAGGAGGGAGAGAGAGAGACACGGGGAAATGTACGAGCATGTAAGTGTGCATGTATGCGCGTGTGAGTGTCGCGTGTTAAGAGTGCGAATGCCTGTTTGTATGCATGTGTGGAGTGTGCGTTCTAGCGAATGTACAGTGTATTCGTGTTCATACGCTTGTGTGTACTGTATGCATGTTCAAAGACACGAGAAGGGTGCGGGTGTTCATCAGAATGTACGTGTCCATATATACACAGATGTGGATGTATTGCGTTCAGTGGCGTCTCTTCTTCTTGGAGGGGGGGGGCGGGGCCGAGCGGCCCTTCCTCTTCCTGTTGGAGCTGGTCTCCTCCACTTCTTGGTACTGGCTCTCCCTGTCAGCTGAAAAGGGGGGGAACAGAACAGAGCTTAAAGGGGTACGCCTCCCAAAACATGATTTGGGCCTTGGCCCTGGGCCAATCCCATGAACTTTTTCAGGAAATAAACTCCTCCAGACAGTCTTGTGAATCATCCTTTCCCTGCAGTCATTACTGTGCATGAGCCTCTTAGCAGCTTCCACTCAGCTAGATGGACTCCGGTAGCTACGCAGTCACTTTAGCCTTTAAAAAATATGATCCTAGCATTCCGAGCAAAGAAATCACGAAAGACACCATACTTACCAGTGGAAAGTCAGTTACTTACCAGGAAGGTGTTTGCCATGTGCATTAACCCCTTAAAGTCTTACTTTTTCCCTTAAATAGACCGAGTCAGATAAAGCATTTTTTCCCAACACATTGCAGGGCAATGTCACATTCATATTCTGTATCAATTGGTTGCAGCAACACACTAGAGCTACATCACACTTATACAGACATAAAAGTTCAAACCCAGGAGGCCATGTTTTATAGCCACAGGCAGCATTACATGAAACAGAAAATACACTCAAGGAAAAAAGAAATGCAACACTCAGTTTTGGGAGTTTTGGGGGGGCAGAATAATTTTATTTTGGAGATCCGCCAGTTTTATATGAACCCTACATCCATTTCTAATCCTCAGGCCAACTCATTCGGCGTTTACACATTTTCGAGTCCAATAACACAACCAAACAATAGAGCACTCCCCAAACCAAAAATGACAGGAATTGCATCATACTGTCAATAGTTCGAGACCCCCGTTGGCATCCAGGACTGCGGTTATTCGTCGCCTCGTGGATCGGCAGTAGTGTCTGAGTTGATCCTGCGGAATTGCCGCCCATTCTTCCACCAGTGCTGCCCTCAGCTGCTGCTGAGTTTCGGGGAGGATGTTGACGTCGGCGGACACGCAAACTGAGCAGATCCCAGACATTTTCAATGGGATTTAAGTCCGGACTGATGGCTGGCCGAGGCAGGATATGGACGTCATTCTCCTCTAGGAAGTTGGTGCACACACCGGCCACATGGGGTCTCGCATTGTCGTGCTGGAACAGAGCTCCCGCCCCAACTTGGTCGAGAAAAGGTAGCACCACAGGCCTCAGGATCTCATCCCGATAATGGAGACCATTGAGGTTTCCTTCAATGAAAACCAGGTCCGTCCGGTGATTTGCCGATATGGCTGCCAAAACCATGATACTAGGACGCCCCCACCGGTTCACTTGGCACAAACAAGGTTCGGCATACCTCTCCCGACGTCTTCTGTACGCCCGATCTCGGTCATCTGCTCTGAAGCACTGGAACCTTTTCTCGTCGCTGAACACGACTTGGGACCACCTCTGCAAAGTCCAACGACGATGTGCAGTGCACCATTCGACCCGAGCTCGGCGATGTTGGGGGGTAAAGTACTGATCCAACATATGGCCGATATGGTCGAATACCGTCAGCGCGGAGGCGATTTAGGACACCACCAGTGGCGTGGTATCGCTCAGCAAGACGAGTAATGGTAGAGCGGTGGACTGCAACCACCCTGGCGACAGCAAGACAACCCCGTCCAGCTTGGAGCATGCCAATAGCTCGATCTCTCTCTGGTTGCGACAATCGTGGCATCGTGAAGAAGTGTGTTTTTGGCTTCATTCTGGTGCCCTTTTATAGAGAAGGCTTGAGCACAGTTAACTAGTGGTAAAACCCAACTCTGAGTTTCAAACACGAGTTTGTGTCCATAAACAATCCTGAAATGCACTCTTTATTGTCCTCACAATCAGTCAAGCGGAACCAAGAAATCTGTTCACCAGTCTTCTGCCTAATTTGGAGTGAAATCATGATGCTAAGCCATTTTTCTAAATGCACCCGTATTTCTTAGGAATTTTCGAAAATTAAAATGTTGCGTTTCTTTTTTCCTTGAGTGTATCTATACAGTGCATCTTGTGCATCGTTTTATGCATATTTCCCTGTACTTCAGCAGGACATATTTAGGATCAATGGAAATCTTGGGATCTCCACTAGAATTTGAAGCTGACCTACATTTCTGCAGGTTTGAATCAAACAGCTGTATTTCAAGGACTCCTAACATTCTAATCAGTTTGTCATAAATGGTTTTGTAAGTTCTGTTATAAATGTGTCCATCTTCTTTGTAATGCTGTTTGTATGATTTTTCTGTGTGCTGCGTTGTGGGCTGTTCTGTGAGGTGTTCAGTCATTTGGAAAATTTTATTTTATTTTTCCCCCTTTTCTCTCTCCAAGTACCTGTCTGAGGACTACTGATGAAATTTAGCTATTGTGCCAATTCTGGCATATTTAAATTCACACATATTGCTGATATGTTGATTAATGTATGCGCAGTCCGAATTCAATAAATTCAATAAATAAAGGCTCTCATATGGGTCCGTAAGCGTTAAAACAAGTAAAAAACACCATGAGCTGTCCTGACTTTACTTGCCCGAGCTGCAGCCCAGGACCGTTCGCATGAATCTGATTCGGGCTCGAGCTCAGGCCTCGGCTCAGGCAAGATGAATCAAGGCTGTTTCCTAACTGCACGATTACTAGGATGTCAGAGGGAGACGCCTGAGGCTTGTGTTCTGCGCGCATGAACATTATTTGGGATTGCACGTCGTTTGATGGCTATTTCGGAAAAAAGGCTTGCATTTTGCCAAGTCAAGCTTACAGTGTTCCCTCTGGCGAAGCTTAGGATCGAGAGGCTGATGTTGGGCCCTACACTGTGTTTCTGATGGATTAAACTGACCCTAAATGTTCCCAAAGAACAACTACCAATACAGAGCTCTGCCTGCCGGGGCCCTGCATTCGATAGGTCGACGGGGAGGGTTGGGGTGTCACATGACCAGGGCTCACCTTTTCTGGCTTCCTCTTCCAGCTCATCCCAGTCCTTTCCACTCTCCTCTTCTGATCCCAGAGATGCACTGTAATCTGAAGGAGGGAGAGAGAGAGAGAATTTTTTTTTTTTTGCTTTGAAGATCTACTGCCCTGTTCACGCCATGATCACATTCACTTCTCAGGGAGAACAACTTGGCAGAGGATTGATACGCAAATTTGAACCTAAGACCAATATCAATGCCAATTCAGCCTTGTTGACACTCAGGGGGGCAGTACCTGCAATCTACAAAGATCATCAACAAGATGGTGATGCTAACGATGCAATGCTAACGTCACCAATGTCTGACTTTATGGACACTGTCTGCTTGAGAATGAAAATACTCATAGAACTGATGATGCAGTCATATCCGATGTTGAGCTGCACCACTTTTTGTGAAACTGCGAACCAGAGGTTATTCGACACAGCTAGCTTACTAGCTACCTGGCTAGGGAGCAAGCGTTCCCTTCAAGCAATGCCGCTAACTGAGGTTTGAACATAAAGCTAGGTAGCCTAACTAGACAATGTTGCTGCTATAGTACCAACGATGCTATTCAGAACACTGCTCTACTTGCGCTAATTTTTCGCAAAAAAAATAATCTGACATGGAGCGAAATGCCTATTTCACCCATTGGCGCACCTAATCGACGTTGACTCGCGCAGTGTCTCCTGCGTGACTCGCGCTGCCCAGTGCGAACTAGCATCTTTCTGTATGTATTTGAGCCAGTGCATAGACTTTGAATGTAATCAGGTCACGAAAAAAATTTGTTTCGCGTTCAGTGGAAATGCAGCTTTAGGATGGTTATGTATGCTAGAGCTGGATAACATACCGGAGTCCTCCGTTTCAGAGGAGTAATCTTCATCACTGTCCTCCTCCTCCTCCTCATCTTCCTCAGCGGAGGGGTTAAAGGTCTCATCCTCCATCTCTGATTCTGAGTCTCCGCCTTCGCTCCCGCTCCCCTGAGAGAAACACACACACACACATTCAAAGGCATGTCCAGTCTGAGCATACCAAATGTCATTGAGGCATCAATTCAACGCGATTCAGGTAAGGTACATTTCTCCAAATGGCAGTTAACCATAACACACACAGGCACCCACACAAAACACACAGGTTTAGATATTGGACACACACACGCACACCAGTGTATCTCCTGCATTGTCCAATAGTTGAAGAGTAGTTTATTATGACACACTGGATTAAAATCAAAGGAAAGGTCCATGCAAAGGACATAAGCGACCTAGAAATAATTAAAACTGCTAATCTAGCTAGGTAGCAAAAATATGATAATGTGCATGAGGTGGCCGAAGGGACAAACACTTAAACGGGCAGAAAGGAAACAAACATACAAATAAATAAACAGATAAAAGAAAACCTGGGCGAGGAATTTCAAAATAGTGCTCAATATAGTGAAATTTTTTAATTTTATTATTTAACCAGGGAAGTCCCGTTGAGATCGAAATGTGTTTCAAGGGAGACTTGGGCCTAGAGGCGGGGAAATTTGCACAGCGGGTTAGATCAGGGGATGATTAGGTGGCAGATGGCAAGAGCCAGGTTGGGACTTTAGCCATGACACCGGGGAGCCCCCTACTCTTATCGAAGAGTGTCATAGGATATTTAATGACCACAGGGAGTCAGGACCTCAGTTTAAAGTCTCATCTGAAAGAAGGCATCTCCTTCAGTACACTTTCCCCATCACTGGACTGGGGATTATTTTCCCAGAGGGAAGAGCGCAACCTACTGGCCACCAACACCTCTTCCAGCAGCAACTTTGTTTTCCCATGTGGTCTCCCATCCAAGTACTAACCCAGACCACACCTGCTTAGCTTCAGCCACGCAGCTGGAGCAGATGGTATAGTGGTATGGCCGTGGGAAATCAAGGATCTCTTTCGAGATCATTTGAAATTGTATATAGCAAGACTCCTTAAAGATTCATGAACACTGTTCCAAATGACGGCTCCCTTAAAGTGAATATTAAATTTACCATAGTTAGTTCTAGCAGATGGAATACAAAAAGAGGATGTAGAGGCCAGAGCTTTAGTGTGATAATTGTGCCTACTTGGTATACTTACAAAAAATTAAAGGCAGATGGCAACATATTTGAATAGAACTTAAACATAAAGACAATTTAAATAATATATGACATCAGTAAATTTAATTATATTCAGTTGCTTAGAAATAGGAGAGGGATGGGCAAGAACGTGAAAAATGAATTATTCTTACAGCCGCCTTCAGCAGTACAACAGGGTTGCAAGGTGGTGTCATATGTATTCCCCATGTAGTCGCACCATAAATCAAAAATGGCTAAATAAGTGCACAGTATAACTGGGTCAATATATGAGGCAATACACAATAACAAAGATCTGCAATGATTCCAATGCCCTGGAGATTTTGCTGCTAAGCTGGTGGACAAGTTCTTTGCAGTTTAGATGAGAATAAATAACCAGTCCAAGATACCTGACATGGTCCTTCTGCTTGATTACTTTTTAGTTAACTGACAGAAATCATGCCATTAGATTTCTTTTGTGATGGATGAAAAATAACAAAATGTGTTTTGTCAACATTCAAATACAACTTATTGGCACAAAGCCATGTATGGATATTTTTTAGCACAAGATTCACTCTAGAAACAAGAAACTCTAGACTTGAGTCAGCTAAAAATAAATGAGCTGCCAGCAAAAATGATGAAAATCAAATATTTAAGAACAGTTACTGAAATTATTTATGTAAAGAAGAAACCGAAGTGGGCCAAGCACTGAGCCTTGTGGTACACTACATATATTGGCAAAAATCCAGACGGAATATTATCTATTGATACAAATTGCTGTCTGTTGGATAAATATGAAACAAACCACTCATTGGCGATCCCACGGATGCCATGCCATGCTCTGTTGAATGGTTTTCACGGAAACCAGATTGACTAGGATGCATTATATTGTATTTATCTAGCCAAAAATCTATCGTACATTAATTTTTCATGAATTTGATTAAAGATTGATGAAAGAGATATTGGTCCATAGTTAACAACAGATCGAAGGGATTCAGCTTTATATAAAAGTATGACACGAGCAATCAAAAAATAAATAATAATAATAATAATAATATTCTTATTATAATTTCACATTATTTTCACATTTCTTTTTCATGTTGATTCATGTAAATGTATCATTATTATGAATAAATAATAACAACAACAACAACAACAACTTCTTCGTCATGGTGGTGTAGAGATTAGCACTACCACCATACAGCAAGAAGGTTGAAGGTTCGATTCTGGCCTTGGGCCGTTCTGTGTGGAGTTCCAAGGCATGTAGGCTATGACTGACCTAAATTTTAAACTTTTTGTAATAGCAAAGTGTGCCCGTATGGCGGGCCGTCACCTCACGATCAGGTCGGGCCGCCATGGCCAAAAATGTCAAGGCTGTTTTTTTGTCCCAGTCCAGCTCTGGTTATTGGATATACAATATTCCCACTATAAGTTACAAACTCTGAAGAATTAAAAAAATATATAGTCTATCAATGTTGTAGAATGCTTTGTTACACCTGTAGGTTGAAGTATATGTGGTTGAAAGGAATAGGAAGACAGAGTGTTAATAAATTCAGCTGTTGGACTATGAGAGTCTGAATTGAACAGGTCCATATTGAAGTCACCACAGAAAACTGAAAAGCTAAGATTCCTTATGGATTTTGTCAGTTTTATAAAGTTCATCCAATAATGGTAGTGGAGAGCTGTTAGGGTGGCAGTACATATAACACCACTGACAATATTCCAATAGCTTCCACCATGGAGCTCAATCCAAAGTCATTCCTCCTCATCTGAACAAATGATTAAGTCATCTCTATTATAGCTAAGGGTATCAGCAATAAACAGAACAACTCTAACAGAAAACCTTGTATGTTGAGAAATAAACTTAAAGCCAGGAAGAGATACATTAGAAATTGGAGTATCTTTATAAATTGAATTCCATAATAATTACCTGCGCCAAACAATGTTGGCAGGAGGTTATGTGATCAGTGCTGTTAACTGTTTGTTTGTGTACGAGATGACTCCATAAGTAATGAACGGGTATCTCTGAAATTTTGTGGGTGGGTCGCTATTACATCAGGGATAGACCCTACTGATTTTCACCGCGATCAGTCAAACAATATGGCCGCCACGGCGGGCATCTTGAAATCTACCTTGGCAGAGGTTTGCACTCTAGAAGTTCCTCTAGTTTGAAAAGGATGATCAAGAGTGCTCAGCATCTGCTGAAAATAGTCAATATTCTTTGATAAACTTCTAATATTACTATGCAGTATGGTGAGAGACTCGTCCGACATAATACAAAGTTCACAGGAGGAATGGCACTCATGAGGGGTATAATACCAAGAATGAACTTAGCTTGGGATTTTTAAGTCAGGGTCTCTCTCACTGAGGTTCGGCATATTGGGAATAGATTAAATAATGTCCAAATTAGACAAAGTCTATAATCGAGAGTGATCAATGTTCGTTGAGCAATGGCATTCTGTATTAGAGTTGAAATTCAGTTCTAGGAGATCACAATTTTCTAGATCAAAGAAAGGCAACAGATCAGAAGAACAAAGCTGACACAGCCATAAATTATTTGAGATTGATGAGGAATTAAAATGTTTAAGCGAAAGAGAAGAGCAGTTGAATCCACTTTAAACAATGATCACGTTTGATAGCACAACAGTTATGGGGTTATGAGCAGAGCTGTTGTAGGGGGCCTCTGTTGTGAGTCTGAGAGGGGTTGTGGGCGGAGCCATTGTATAGGTGCATCTATAGACAGTTTGGGAATGTTTCTGTTCAGAACTACAGTACTCAGTGTGCCTGAAGGCAGGTAAATGGGCAGTCTCACCTCGCTATCCGGGTCCAGGAAGGACCAGCCGCCCTGCTCGAAGAACCCCTCGGGGTCGTCCACAATGGTCTTCATGATTTTGGTCCAGTTCAGTGACTGCACGCCCTCAGTGTACTTAATGTCACAGGAACTGGGAAAGAGTAGGCCGGGGTTTCACATTCAAAACCAACTTTATGGATCGCTCCAGAACAGACAGGGCAGAACTGCAACAGAGTTTGTGTGTGTTTGCGTGGGCAGGAAAAAATCTAAGTTGGTAAGGAAGTGTGTGAGACAGTGAGCGAACGTGCATGAGAGTGTGTGTAAACATACAAGTGTGTATACATGCAAGGGTCTACATGCGTGTGAATGCATTCCATTACATCAGTTATTTAGTCAGCGCTTTTGCCCAAAGAGTTAATCAGAGTGATAAAATGCCAATCCAGCCCCACTGCAAAGCATTATGGGATTAAGGGCTGTGCTGGGATTTGAAAATAGACCTTTCGAGTCCCAGTGGAATGCAAAGGCCATTAGGCTATGGGCCACCCCGTGATAGCCACTTAGGCTTTCAGTGCCTGTGTGTGTGTGTGTGTGTGTGTGTGTGTCTGTGTGTGTGTGTGTGTGTGTGTGTGTATACCCATGTTTGAGTGTGTTTGTGTGTGACAGAGCATAGAGCACACAAGTGGAAAGTGAGGTTGATAAAGTGATACAGGAGAAACTCATAGAATGTGGGCTGTTTACTAATAGAACAGTGAAGTGATGATGTCACCGCTGCTTAGCTCCTGGTGTCAGAAGTAAAATCCCTGAAGAAATTTATAATGGGGCGGGGACGCTTCCTGTCATTGCTCAAACTCCTATTCATTTTCGGAGGCGGCTCACTCTGAGATTAGCCTACGGGGTATATAGATGCAACTGATCACATCAAATTTCTTGTTTATTGCCAAAAATGATTTGCTTTTGCACTTGTAATCCAGTTTGTAGTCCATTTTTGTGAACTAAATATCCTCTGCACCAGTGATTCCCAACCCAGTCCTCAAGGACCCCCTGCCCTGCAGGTTTTTGTTGCAGCTCTACTTTTGCACATCTAATCCATTTAAGGGGGGCAGTCTGCTTAAAAAAAAAAAAAAAAAAAAAGTCAAAATTGACCATTTTTTAGTGTTGCAGTGGTCCTCTGGACGTAACTGACAGGGCACTAATGTGTTTGCTGCCATCTATTGGCCAAGTAGGGTCAATTATTATTTCCTTTATAAAATGCTAATTATCTCCGAATTAGAAATTTTGGACAAAAATTGAATTGCTATAACTTCAAAAAAAATTCATCAGAATTACTTCAAAATTGGCAGGAAGAAAAAAAAAATTTTTTTTCAAACTACAAACAATCCTATGATGGTTTTTGCACATACATACCTCACAAGCAAAATTATTAACAAAAAAACAGTAATTTCGTTTTTTTCTTTCAAATATTATAATTATTTGTAAATGATGGAAATTATACAAATGGTGTCATAGGATTGTTGTGCATACCACATACTATCAAATCACATAAAAGTGCCTTGTGCTATTCAATAAGCTAGCTACCATGATTATTCACAAAATATAACAAGCCAAGCATGCAAAATATCTAGCCAGCTAGCTAACTCAATAAAAACAGTGAATAGCCATTATTTGGCTACTAGTATGCCATCACTGACCTGCAAGCATTTCACAAGCTGGCATTTAACTAGATGCACCAAATTTGAAGTTAGAGGCTGCCGGGTGGCTCACACGGTTAAGGCACTGCGCTGCAGGGGTCGGCAGCTTTTTCAGAGTAGCGCACAATTGGCTATCGCGCTACAGGGTTACAAATTGGGAAGGGACTGTCGGATTTGGGTAAACGATAACAGCTTTGTTCGTTGCTCCAGCGCCTCCTGTTGGCCAGTCGGGCGCTCGTCAGGAAGACTCCGGCTTGGTTCATGTCCGGGTATCCTCCGCCCTCGCTCTGAACTTGCGAAGATTCAACCAGCGAGTGTATAAGAATCAGTGGCTGACAGGCACGTGCTTCGGAGGAGAGCCGTGAACTGTCTTCACTATCCTGAGTTGGCAGCAAGGGGTCGCATACGAGCAAGCTTTGTACATAGTTCCCCAATTGGGCATTCCAGATTCGGGTGGGATTGGAGATGCCAAAGTTAAAAAAAAAAAAATAAAAATAAAAAAAAAATTTGAAGTTAGCCAACTACTGAAGTTTTAAACTAGCTCGCTGGATAAGTTGTCCAGCAAACCGCTAGTTTGCTGTCAGTTATGCGTTGACACGGCTGATAAGCTTGTTCGCTTGCTACAGAGTTTTACAGCAAACAAACGTTGCCCAAAGATGCTTGGCTTTTAAAGTAAATTGGCGCTAATTGCGGAACTCGAAATCTACCAAGGAAAGCATAACCAAGTAGAACCTATATTGGCTAAATAATTACACAAACAAATGGCAACGGCAACGTGCTGGAACGAGTTATAAAATCGTTCAGCCCGGACATCGGGAGGACCATGAGACACGTAGTTCTTAGACTACAATAAATATTGGCATGGAGGTGAAAAATTAAAAAGACTGGAATTATAGCTGACTCCAGGCAATAAAAATGATATTTCTTGTGACTCAGAAATATTACGCAGAATCTCTAAAAATATGGAGCCTTGAAAACAACGGGAAGTGATTCAAAAGTGAATATTTAAAAAAATCTATTTGTAAGATGAATGGGAACTTTAACTTCCAACACCAGCGTGACGTCAACACTTGACTTCTCTATTGTATCGTGGCCTGTCGGGTGGGCGGGGCCTTACTTCAGCCACTCCTTGATTGGGTCGAGCGAGTTGACTGGCACGGCGTTGATCATGGTCACTTTCTTACTGTAGTCTTTGTACACGATCACCACGTCGAAGTTCTTCAGGTGGAACTGTACGCGCTCAAAGTGCACGAGCTCCACCTCATCCAGAGTGACCACAAATGGTGGCTGAGAGAGAGAGAGAGAGAGGGCCAGAGAAAGAGCAAAGGGGCCAGAGAGACAAGGGGAAAAAAGACTTAGTTTTGACTTTAAAACCTTCCGGAATGTGATAAACTCAAGAATAAGCCATATTCAAATGATGATACCCAGGAAGTGAAACACTACAGACAGGCATTCAAAGGGACGGAGGGAAGATAAACGAAGAGAAAGAGGATGGAAGAGCTGTTGGCCAGTGAGAATGCGCATCAAGCTGACTCCCACACTCATGACAGATCTTTTCACACTCACCCACTCCGATACGTTGCAGAGGGAGCTGGAGGTGGGCTGCAGCAGGCAGGTGCTCCTGTAAGGGGCACCCTGGAACCTACAGAGATGGACAAACAGACATCAGGACATTCCTCAACCCCAATCACCTGGGATCGGCAAACCCCGGTCCAGGGGAGCCGCAGCATCTGCAGGTTTAACTCCAGTCCTGGGGGGCTTTGTTCCAAACCAACTGTCCATAACCCCTCCCTTGGGCCCATCTTCCTCTCATTGCCACAGGGTCTATACCCCACTGCTAACCCTCCCATCTTCACCCCAGATCTAACCCCGCCCCTGACCCCTCCCACCTCATACACAGGAATCCAAGACACCCCGCCCGACCCCTCCAACCTCACACAAAAATCTGTGACCCTGACCCCTCCCACCTCACACTAAAATCCCAGAAACCCCGCCCCTGATCCCTCCCACCTCATACACAAAGATCCCAGTAACGCAGCCCCTGACCCCTCCCCCACCCTTACCCCAGGTCTCTGAAGGGGACCTCGAACTCCAGCTCTTCCTTGGTGAGAGTCTCTACTTTCTCAATGAAGTTCTTGAAGGCGGACTTGAGCTTGTGGCGCATCTCGCGCTCCATCTGCTCAGCGTAGAGGTCGTCGCGGTCATGCATGTGCTGGTGCTTGCCCAGGTCGGTGGTGATCTCGCCCACCTCTGTGTAGAACTGCACGTCCGTGTGGCGCTTCTTACCGAACATGATGGCGTTCTGCGTGGTAGTGGTGCAGACAGCAAGCGGGACAAACAAGTCTTTGACACTCAGGCACAAAAGGACAAATATGTACCCACACACTCACATTATCATAATCACGCATAACAAATACACAAACATAAAACGAACCAATAAACATTCACACAAACACGAGCACAAAGGCAGGCCTAACTGCACATGAAACTGAAAAAGTGTGCACACACACACACACCTTGAGGTGAAAGTGCAGAACGATGATCATCTCCCCATCGCAGGGCTGGAATATGGCGTGCTTGATGTTGTTGTATAGGATGTCCACTTTATCTCCGCGAACTGAGGTGAATCGGAACCCTGCAAAGAAAGAATATGCCTAATTTCCCCATCTCCCTGCTCCAAACGTGCCCCACTTCCAATTTCTCCCCCGCCAGAAGTTCCACTTCCTGTCTCCCTCCATCAAATGCACTCCACCTCTGGTCTCTCTCCTCCACACACCAAACTTCCTGCCCCCCCAAATTAACCCCACTTCCTGTTTTCTACATCCTAATATGCATTATTCCCACTTTACTGTATTACATTCGGATGTCCCCTTTTCATGAGACACACTTCCAATTTCCCAGACATGGACTACGTCACATACCCTTTCCCTCTCTGATAATGGGCTCAGTCAGAAATGATGGCGTGACGTCACACTCAGCTTTACCCTGAGAGGTCAAGGGTACCTTAAATATTCAAAATGGCGGAACAAGATACTTCATATGTTGTGTCAAATCCATCAACTATTTGAATAGATTGACAGCCTAACAGCTCCCCAAGTGAGCTCAACACCTCTTAATCACCATGTAGTGGCTGGCTGCAGTACAAGCTATAAGCCCGCCCCTTTCATATTCGCGGATGGGACATCGGCCTCACTGAAATATTTAAGCATGTGTCACTTAGATGACCTGTCATTTTAAGTAGTTCTTACCATGCTGATACATGTTCAATTATTCTTATTTTTGATAAGTTTTATTTTATTTAGCTATTTGATGCAATAAAAAGGGGATGTAGAGTCACGATTAACAACTTGGATTGAGAGCTTCTCTTAGAGAAGTCATTGCCTCTTGATTTTCTTCTGAGAATTCAACAGAGCTGGAGTGCGACCATCGAGGAGAGATACACGGTTTACATTACACATACATAGATTGCTAGGTCCCAGTGCAACAGAATATAGCCCACAGTGATTTGCAAGTCCGACAGAAATTGATGGTAAAACGGTCTTTGCTCTGAGCATAGGGTCACATACTGTTTGCAGTGATGCAAGAACTGCAGAAAGATATAGAAAGCTAGCTACTTAGCAAATTTAGCAACATTTTACAACAAGTCACTATAGACTAAGGATGTAACGATATTCAACCGCCATTTTAGCAAGACCACCCAGCTGCCATGGGGTGAACATCCAAGCTTGCCCTTTTCCTTTATCAAACTTGATGCAGTCTGGAATGGAGGGCTGCTGAAACATGCTTGACATCAAAGGGCATGTGAAATGCTTCCGGAAAAACCTTACCGACATCAGTATTTTTCGGTGACGTGGTGAATGGAGCCAAGAAAAAGACAACTGAATCATCTCGTTTAAACCAATTAAGCTGCTGTCCCGGTTGACTTTGCTCAATTAGCAATCAAACCGTGGATGTGCTCATTTACTAAGTTGAATGAGTAGATAGTCCAATTTATTAACATAGCATATTTGATTGTTGCATTTTTAAATTTAAATGTCCATAGGACAGCAGAGGTTTGCATGAATACAATTGCATGATTTTTTTGTGGGCTTTAATAGGCCATTTTGCCCAACTGCGATAATTATCCCACCTTCACGTTTCATCCGCTTGACGCAATGTTTCCCACCTTCTGTATTTTTTAGACGCTTAAAATCCCGGTTGATCTTAAATCAAAACTTTTTTTTAAATTGATCTTTACTAATCGCCTAAAATGCTATATAAATTATCACAACTGCATGAAATGGCCTAATGTAAGCCTACTGAAAATGGTGCGATCGCATTCAAGCAAATCTGTGCTGTTCTAGAGCCATTTAAACTTCAAAATGCAACAATCAAAAATGCTATCTTAACAAGGCAACATTGTCACCAATATCCCCCGCCACGGTAAGAATGGTCACCTGGGAATGGGGAAACTTGTCCCCAATAAACACCCATACACCAAGTTCAGAGTCAAGGGCCATAACTCCATAAAAAAAAAAAATTCTCAGAATCAATTGTCAAACTCATGCAATAGGGTCGTTAGTACTGGCCACACATAAAATTTCTCCCATGAAGGTGCAATAGTTGCCGAGAAAACTCGTTCCCATGGCAAAGCCCAAACACCAAGTCGACAAACAGAAACAAGGGACCATAACTCCTCAAAAATAAATTCCTCGGAATCAACTGTTGAAATCATTCAATAGGATCAGTAGTACGGGTCAACCACAGAATTTCATCCACGTAGGTGCAAAAGTTGCCAAGAGAGGTTGTCCCCATTGCAACACCCATACACTTAAGTCCACGAACAGAGTCAAGGGTCATAACTCTGTAAAAATGAATTTCTCGGAATCAATCGTCAAACTCATTCAGTGGGGTCATCAGGACTGGTCACATACAAAATTTTATTCATGAAGGTGCAATAGTTTCCAAGAAAACTTGTCCCCATTGAACCCTGACGGACAGATGGACGAGCACCATTCCAATATCCCCTGATCCACTTTGTGGCGGGGATTATAAATAGGACTATCTAATCATTCAACAAAGTAAATAAGCGAATCCACAGTTTGATTGCTAATTGAGCGATGTAAACGGGGATTGGATTAGAGCAGCCCAATTGGTTAAAAGGAGACGATTCTGTAGTCCTCTACTTGGCTCCGTTCAGCGCGTCGCAGAAAAATAATAATGCCAGTCTAAGTCTTTTCTCTGGAAGCATTTCACATGCCCTCTGATCTTAAGCACTTTCGGCAGCCGTTTGTTCAAGACTGCATTAGGCTGAATAAAGGAAAAGCGAAAGCTCAGATGTTTGCCCCATGGCAGCAGGTGGTCTTACTACGCTTAAAAATAAATAAATAAATAAATAGTCGAGGTTTAATATTGTTACATCTCTACTCTAGAAAGCCACAGAAATTGGTGGTTAAAAGTTCTTTCTTTTGAACATAGTGCAATCTAACTACTGTTTGCAGTGATGTTATGTTCAGAGCTAAGGGCTGTCTACAATCAATTTTCATTGCTAGCGCAAGTGACCCAAAAAACTGACAGCTCGCTACCCGACCAAGGTTAGTAAATGGAGGTTCTGAGGGGTCACCCTTAGCGAGGTAGCAAGCTAGTTAGAACCCATGATAAAGTGACGTCTATTCACCCATTGACCATTTACCTTATTTTCAATGGTTAGCAAACCAAGAGCTCTAAAGTAGATTTGAATGATGTAGTTAGCTGCTACTTATCCACAGACAATGTATTAGCTAGCAAGCTAGTACCCAAAATCAGCTATCGAACCCTTTAACATACTTCTAGTAGAACTGGTCTGTTGCCTGTGAAAATCACCCAGCGTTTACTGCAACAACGGGAGCCATTTGGGGCGATGTCAAATGTTAAGGGGATGTGATTACGAGTGGGGCGGGAGTATGGGTGGGACCTCTATACCACGGCACAACCCCCAAATCATTACTGTACAGACTCTGGCTCCAAATGTGCAAG
Organism: Gymnothorax reevesii; assembly: GCA_029721435.1. Taxonomy (NCBI): domain Eukaryota; kingdom Metazoa; phylum Chordata; class Actinopteri; order Anguilliformes; family Muraenidae; genus Gymnothorax; species Gymnothorax reevesii. The sequence continues at coordinate 12,522,032 of CM056577.1, read as the reverse complement.
ATGGCAGCATCCGTCTGGCTCCATTTTGGTACAGCGCTAAGGAGTGCAGATTCCCCGTCCATCTTTAAATACTGTCCATGGTCAAATCTTACTCAGAGAAAAGGCTGCATCATTTACCAAGAGATGGGTTGTTACAGCTGTGCAATTGGCATTTGTAACAAAAGATCTTACAAACATTCTGAAGGAAAGAAGTTTTACCGCGTGAATGATGTGCCAGAGCCATTGAAAAGAGCCTGGAAAAAGAAGACCCTGCCAGTATCGATATGTACCTAGGGCTCCAGCCTTGAACAGGAACAGCAATAAAGACAAATCAGAGGAGCAAAGAATCTCTCTAGTTATCATTACTCTGTAAATTACAATGTGCCTGAATTAGCCACTCGCTTAAATCCTATTAACTAAACATGAGATCCCATATCCTCACTCAAAAATGGTAGCGGTAGCCATCTAACAACAAACAACTACGACAACCAAGAGAAACCAGAGAAGGGTAATAGCCCCCTGGTTAACATCAGTCTTTTATTAATATGAACAAGCCAAATAAACAACTCATTTCCCCTGCTTCATAATCCTGTACTAGAGGGCTTCTACACCTCAACAGTTTCTCTCGGCTGCAATAGCTGCCTCAGATGGCTACCTAGCTAGCTTCCACTAGAGTTCTACAGTCAGGTTGTGGGGTAACGAGACAAAGCAGGGGAAGTGAGTCGTTCATTCGGCTCAGTTGTATTAATTAGAGACTAAAATTAATAAGGGGGCCCTTACCTTTCTCCAGTTTCTCTTGGTTGTCAAAGCTGCTCGTTGTCAACGCAGCTAGATAGCAACCACTACCATTTCTGAGTAGGGATTTGGGATATAGCGTGAAGTTTTATTTTTCCTTTATTTAACCAGGGAAGTCCTGTAGAGATTGAAATCTCTTTTTCAAGGGAGCCCTGGGGGTTGAGGTGGGGAGGTAGAGGGCAAATTGCACAGCCAATTAGATCAGGGGATGATTAGGTGGCAGGTCGAAAGAGCCAGGTTGGGAATTGAGCCATGACACCGGGGAGCCCCCTACTCTTAGCGGTATGAAACAACTGAAAGACTGATAAATCCATGAATAAATCTTTCAACCATGAATGATTCACATACAATCTGTGAATTTTTCTATTAAATCCTCAGTGCCTTTTCCTTGGCAGGGACAAAATTTTTTTAATTTTTATTCAGGCTATGTGAATGCCAAGGGGACCTTATCTCGAAGCGCGTTCTTGACAGCAGTGCAGCCGCGGATGTAAGAAAGTGTCCTGCATTGGAGCTTCAGGAGATTCCGTGCGTTTGACTAACGTTATTGCCAAGTCAGCAAAGTGAGCAGGTGTAACGATATGAACGTTTCCATTTATTTTACTTGTTGAATGGCTCTGATATGTAGTAACTTGATTGCTATACCTGGCCTTTATGCAGCGTTGCAGTGAGCTAGCCAGGGCTGTTGTTGGTTCAGCAACATTAGTCACCTGGCGTGCATTCGGTTACTATCGAACGTGACATCCTAAGACCGTGCGTGCAGCAAACACTTACTTCGTTTTTTTCATAAAATGTTCAAAATATACCAAAACCGAGTTGCGCATTTCAATCACTTTGAATATCTTGCGCCAATTTGCTGTACTGTGTTTAGCTGCATTTTGCATTAAACGCGCTTGCTTTGTAGCACTGACTACGTCCAGATGCGTGCACTCACAGCACGGTATTAATTCAGTCCAAAAAACTGCACTGCTAATCATTTATTTGCCATTACATGCACATTCTTAATTCTTAAGCCAACTGCAGACGTGCCTACCTGATGTCGTAACATTTCAGAAACTTGTCAGATTAGATCCAAAATATTGCGAAACTATTATTTTATGCGCGAGCCAGATTTGCATGACAGCACTGAACAAACATACACAATATTAAGTAGTTCAGGCTTTATTAGCTAAAGATCTTGAGTAGGTAGGAAAAGTTGGACGAGATGAAACATGAACGACACGCTGTTAGTGAGCAGCATCAGTGTACGGAGATTCGATAATGCGACTGAACTCCATCAGCACAAAGAAAATATGTGAGGCCTAAAAGGAAGGAAAAATGAGGGCGAGAAGATTATCGATTCGATGTACATTTATTTACTGGGCTGCTGATGAGATGACTGACAAATTTGCTAACCCTGTTTAAGGGGAAGGACTCTACGAACTGTACGTTAACTTGAATTGGAGAATATAGCAGATGCGCGTCTTTTGGCCAATATTTTATAGACCCTAAACTCTGGGTGTCAGGCAGAAAACAAAGGGAATTGTATCCATTCTGTGGTCGTACGTTTGATGAAAAAGAAGTTTTCATGAATGGTGGAACAACGAGCACCTAAGGCCAACATTTTAAAATTTAGTGTGATGTATCTACGCCATTTGGATGGGTTTTGATTATTCTGGGGAAAAAGAATGTTTTGCAGTGGACATAATTACATTTCCAGAGAACAATGGCCGTGACCACATGTCCTGTGTGGGACTGCTGCGGGCGCGGACCGTTGTCATAGATACCTCAGACGCCAGCAACTTCATGAGCCCCACACTACGCATGTATGAGTGAAAACTCACAAAACGCATGTCCACGTGACTCTGGGAATAAGGCCCCATGTCTGTGTGCTGTGCCATTGAGCAATTTCCGCTAAAATGAATGGGCGGCCATTTTGGCTCTCAGAATCTAGTACTTAAAATGCATCCAAGGGTAAAACTGAGCATGACATGGCGCAATCTTTTCTGACTGAGCCCATTACATCTCCTTTTTCTCAATAACACCTCACTTCCCATCTCCCTCCTCCAAGTATTCGCCACAAACACACCGTTGGTATGTGCCTCGAGAGACCCCTGCATCCTCTTCTGGGCGATGTTGGGTCGTATGTAGAGGTCTTTGAGCTTGGGGTTGGAGCGGTTGAGGTTGATGACGAGCGAGTCCTGCTTGACAATGCCCTCCTTCTCCTTCTCCTCTGCCTCGCGGGTCTTGTACCGCTTCTGCACCTCCTTGATGATGCGGAAAGCGTTCTGCAGGTTAGTGGAGGGCACCGTGGGGTCACCTGCTGCCTTTAGGTTAGAGGCGCGGTACGTACTGAGGGAGAGAGAGAGGGACAGCATGCACTGAGCAACACGCACGCGCGCACACACGAGGGATGTAACGATATGAAATTTTCAGGGCAATAACAATATCATGATTAATATCACAATATCACCATAAGATAACAAAATCAAGTTCTACCCCCCTTTAAATAAATGCATTATGGCTGAAATAAAGCACACAAGTATTTGCTTCAAATAAAATATTTCTTTAATTAAACTTTACATGATATGATGCATCATGTAGAACAATCCAAACAGTATGTGAAAGAAATCTAGGGAGGTTTTAAAAAAAAAATTCCCACCAAAAGTATGACACTGCCATCTACTGCCATTTATGAAGCATTTCACTGTAAAACTTTTCATCTAAACCAAGACGCTGCCATCTACTGCTTTTTATGAAGCATTACACCTCTATTGATTTGAGGTTAAAAATTCAGCGGCAGGCTGGGAGGATACGCACGCTCTCTGCAATATCGTGGTATTAACAAAAAAAAAAAAAAAAAAAAAAACTTTCGGTTGATATCCGTGGCCTTTTTAATTGGTGGTATATCGTTTTGCAGTGCATCGTTATATCCCTAGACATTGGTACAGAGAGACAAACACTCACATCTCCTTCACGAAGGTGGCCTCAGGGTTGGGGAAGATGTTGCCCTCCTGTCGGCCCAGGTAACTCCCCGGGACGTAGAAGTTTATCCTAAGGTAGGTGTAATCACCCTCCACCGACATGCTGATGTTCTATAGGAAGAGGAGAGCCCTGTTAGCTCCACCAGTAATGAGTGCAACACCATACACAACTATCTGCACTTCACACAATATTACACACACCCACACAACAGCCATGCTAAGTAACCAACATTACAAACACCCAACACCAGCGCCAGCACCAATAAGTTCCACACCGTACACAACTACCGTCATTATATAGGGCAACTACAACAAAATTACACACACAAAACCCACCACCTGAACCAACCAATATTACACACATGCCCAACTCCAACACTAATGAGTACAACACCGTACTCAACCCAAACTATAACATTGAAGACACACAACCAATCATACTAAACCAACCAACATTACACACACAAAACCCACATTAAATACACCAGTTACAGCTCATACGGACACCAGAGCATACTAAGCAGGCATACTTATACATACACTCGCATACCTTGATCGTGGCGATGTGGAAGGGTGTGGCAATGCCGAACACGGGCATGATGACCGTCTCGTACTTCTTGTCGATGAAGATCTTCATCTCCCGAATTTCCTTCTCCCGAGGCATCTGGGACACGTTCTTATATGAGACGTTCGATTTCCGAGCCCTGAGAATTCGAACGAAATGGCGGCGCAAGTAAACGCGTGATTGTTGCCCTGTTCCGTGGCCATAGTGCTTTGCCTTCAGACATTTGAGGAGTAAACAGTTTCTCCAAGTCAGAGTCCCAGATCACCTTCACTAGAGCTCGGCAGCAGACATTGTGACATCAGCAACAGAATGTTCTGAAAAGAAAATTCTAATGGCACCTATGGGACCTCGCCCCCTCACATGGGACCTTTCCCCCTCGCATGGGACCTCGCCCCCTTGCAAGTGACAGCACAGAACAAGTCAACCAAACTAGACATCTACCGGCTGCACGAGTCTCATGACTTCATCCCACCCCAAACGGTTCCAGGACTTTGTCTCCAGATTTTTTGTCCCCCAATGATAAAAAAAAAAAAAAAAAAAAAAAAGTGCCACCATTGTTTACAGACGGATGGAGGACAGATAAATCAGCATGACATAAGGGTTAGGGTTAGATTAGGGATTGAGTTATAATGCAGAAAGAGGGCAAAGCATTACTGGGGACAAACAATCCAGGGAAGAAAATTTCTAGAGCCCCCAAAACAGCCCGACTACCGAATCCCACCCTCTACAAACCACAATCTCGGAGCCCATTCCAGTCGCTTATTGTTCCACTGCTCTTAGTGCTTTTCCTTTGGCTACCCCAGTCTCTGCTGGACAGACGGGGAGGAGGCAGGGCAAGAATCGTAAGAGAAATGGATTCTCTTCACTTCGTCGATGGCAATTCAAAGCCACACCAGTCCGAGACAGTACATGCCAGACTATACTCACAGGTCAATCACACTTCGACATTATGCATTCCCGGTGATAAACAGCTCTGTTAATAAATCTCGGCTTTCCTTCCGTTACAAACCACTAATTTCTTCAAATTCCCATCTCCCCCTGCTCAACTCAAAGATCAGAATCACTTCAAATATGGAGGAAATGGCCAAATTCATTAGCGCAGAATAAGTTTTGAAAAATAAACCAACTGACAGGGCCCTAGGCCTCCGTAAACCTGCCCCCTAACCCTGCGACCACACCTAGGCCTCAGAACATCGCATTGAAACAGAACCACACCCCCGCCCTCAGGACAAGCGCTCCGATTAGCTGAGAAGTTTGACTGACTTGTGGGTCTGTTGCTCCCCTTTCTGCTCCGTCAAGCGCCTCTTCGCCTCCTCGTTCATCTGATTGGCCAGTTCTTTCTGGTGGGCCCGCCTCTTTTCCTCAGCTGTCATTTCATTCTGGCCAATCAAAAGGCAGAATTAACAAAAACAGACAGAAGGGAGAGACAGAAGTTTACGCGCTCAAACGACCAGCACACACTCAAATGCCTGCCAGACGCTAAACTGGCACAAACGGATGCACCCTCATCTACTACCAGACACACACAGACAGAGTTACAGACAGACTGACGCACACAAACACACACACATACTCGAGTGCGGTCCGTCAGCAGGGCAGCACGAGCTCCTTTCCCAAGGAGTTCTTCCGCATCGTCAGCATCCTCTTCATCCTCCTCCTCATCCTCGTTCTGGGACAGAGAGGTCAAAGGTCAGGTTACTGAGAGGAACACAGGCTGCAGTGTCCTGGCTAACTCTGCATCACAGGGCCAAATCACGATCATGTTGACATATGACTATACAAATTCTTCTGACCCACATATATTGGTACAATGCATTTTTGGAAAGGTATTAATCTTTCATGAATTGATACCATTTTTGTGAAATATCTTGTTAAAAATATGCATATATCATGTGAATATACTGTAATCAAAGAAATGAATCATTTCAATTTAAAAATATGTTAGTTATTTATTTTTGTTGCTAAACTTGGAATGAATACAGTCATGAAACAGTCTTTCTAAATAGTGACCATTTTGTATCTGAAAACAGTGTATAATTGTACATTTTTGTACTGCATATAATCGTAGAAATTGTATATTTTTGTAAATACATCCATGCAGTATGGGATGCCTAAATATATCTGAGATCATGTATATATTGTAAATACAGTTAGAAATCGACTTTGTGCCTTTGTCCATGTGTTCCCAATTCAAAATGTCCATGTGTAACCAGACATCACTTAAAGAAAAAACAAGAGCAACACAGAGCGTGGCACATGACCCCGCCTGTATGTTGATCAAGGGCATATTGAGATGGCTGCTGTGGCGGCCGTATTAGATATCGCACGACGCTGGTTTTCGAAAGGAACCTTCCTCTAGCCACTCCCAATACGCCACTAAGAAATGGCATCAATATGACGAGGGATTCTATAGTTATCCGACGGAACCGAAGAGTTAACGGACCACAGACGGACATGGTGTCGACATAATGTTCCCTTTCCTCTTTGGAGGGGGGAGGGGGGGCATAAAAAGCCCCCAATTTTTTTTTAAATGAATATTTTGATATTTCCAGAGCTGGACATGTTTATAAATCCATCTAGACATGGTATAAAATAACTTTGAAAAATAATCTTTAAAAAACATACATCTGGGGGCTTTTAAAAAAAAAAGTGTAAATTTTGATGTTAATTTGGTGTCCATGTGTTAACGAGAAAATAAAACTCCTAAAATGCAAGTAAAAAAAAAAAAAAAATGAAAGTGGCCCGTTTTAAGATTTTACCTTTTTCTGCATTTTGTTACCTTTCCATAATGGTATATCATAAAACTTATATTTTTGTGATATTTTAGTCCATAACTTCTGAACTAATGATGAAAGGTAGTAGACTGTCCATGTGCTACCATCGTGACTTGGCCCCACACTGAATCCTGGCTGATTCTTCGTCGCAAAACCCTCGTACATCGTCAACTTTGAAGAATTATTTACAAATCTTGGTGGTTATAATAGGATGCAATCTTTCCCCCCCAGTGTGTTCACAGTGTAGAATGGCTCTTTGGGGGTAATAAATTCAAGCAAGATCGTCTGTGGTCTTACACGACCAGGCTGGATACTGGGATTGACTCCATTCAGCAGCCTCGTCAATTGTTTGCTTGATGGATTGTTGGTTGACCAGGATTTGTTTTGGTTGAGGAATCGCAAAATGATCTCCATCCAGGGAATAATCCATTCTTGGATGCCGTGGTATATGGCAGCGACAATAGTTCACTCTTACCTGGGCTGATGTTCTCTTTAAATAAGTTATTACTAGAAATTAACCCCTAAATGCCCCGCGACAAATTTCTCACACAATTTTGGGGGTAGTCAAAAAACTGACTCCACATAAATTTTGCAGCCTAATGCCCATAGTGACATATTTAGGCCATCAGTGCTGCCATCTGATGCATATAAGTGGAACTGACACTACACTGGCTGCACCAGCTAACCTTTCCAATATGGCCGCCCCATGGTGGAATCAACACAATAGATCAGCACCTATTCGTCACTGGATAAAGTAGACAAACAGGTAAGCTAATGAAAAATAAGCTATGCCTAATACTTCAGCTATATGCCAACTGTTTTATCATTCAAGTCATTTTATGAATAAGGTCCCCGAAATGCCCATTGTGACATTCGTCACAAAACTAAAATGAGGTCAAAGGTCACCTAAAATTAAAAATTGCTATTGGGTTGTCATTAGCCCCTCCCCAGGACATATTAACAGAATACATAGATTTTTCTTTCAAATTTTATTACAGTTGGGCATTTAAGGGTTAAGATAAGATACTAAGATACTAATGTAGTGAATAATACAGTAAATCTAATAAAAGCAACATTTTAAAGTAATTACTGTTTCTATATATGTACAACTAACACGTGTAACACCCACTTTCATGCCGAAAATAGATCACTAGATGTGTCTTACGGGCACAGGGATGTGCAATTCAATTGTAGCCCAAGATTTGCCCCTGTCCACAGCTAAGATTAGTAGTATGGGCATACTTTAATTTGAGCAATCGTCAATACAAAAATAAATAAATAAATAAAAATTTGCTGGATCTAGCTTTTTAACAAAAATTTCTGACACTTCAGAGACGACCCCATTTCCGCTGTGCACTTTGCAAGTGAACAGTAAATGGCAATCTTATCCGCATTGTTGAAAGCAATGCATGTGTTTCACGATCATTTGAATTGTTTAAATTAAATAAGATCATTTGAAATGTCTTATGCAATTCCAAATCTTCCAACACGAGTAAAGACAAGCATGAGAAGTCCAGAGTCATAATTGATTTCCATTATACGAATGATGTAATCCACCGAAACGCATGCGAAACTGATAAACCTCCATGCATAAGGACTTCAACTCCGCGAGAGAACCTCTTGCGCATGCGGTGATTGAATAATGGCTGACTACAGCAGTGGAACGTAAATATGCCACTAAAACTCACACTGGGTGCGTGAGAGTTGACAGGTATGCGTTATAAATGAAAACTGGCCACACCTGACTGAAAATACGTCAAGAATCAGGTTATTCGTGCTCATTTTAAGTCAACAAGGAGAACTGGCGACACCTGATGGAGTGATGTAAAGTCAATTTTAATAAGCTTGAAAACGGATTATGGCCAATCATTTTTAAGGGATGGTTTGCGCTTCCCCTATTGCCAGTTCACCAGCCTCCACTGCCCACAACTTAGTGAACTTATGAGCCAACTAGAGACGGGCCTGAATAAATGACTCCGTTTACGACTCTGTGAGAGTTACTTTGCGATGCACCGAACTGAAAATGGCTCCAGACATGGATGCATTTAACAGAAATCAGGGGTGTCCGTTCACTCCAATAGCAGGCTTTCCAACCAGTTCCATAACAGACTTCCACCCGAGGCAGCCGATGGCGGACCCCAGCTTGCAGCAGCAGGTATTTTGAAAAGCTTGTTGTTCTTTCACCAACCAAGAAGTTTGATAGAACATCAAAACTTAATTGTTTAACTGCCCAATTATTGTTTCTTTTCCCCTTTAATTCCAAGGATTGTTTTGAAAGAGTCGTACACAACACACCTTTATTCACTGTAGAATATGCGTTTGTTACTAAAACCATTCTCATTTTTTAATAGCTGAAAAAATGAACAACCTTCACCAGGGAGGAAACCGTAAAGCCCCGTTATCCTTCTCGCCGCACCAGAATTTCAAGAATCTCAAAATGGATGGTAGTAATATTGCTTCGTTGTAGAATAAAGTTACCAGATAAAACAGAGTATTTTTTAGCAAACAGTTCAATACGTACGTGCATTTCTGCTGCAGAGATTTCTATTAATTTACCTCAATATTACGAGATACGTAAGGAGGCACGGGGTTTGATTGGCCTCTTTTTGGCCAGCTTCTTCATCAACACTGATCACAGATTTGTGCACGTGACCTGACAACTGACCGATATATTCCAATGATTCTGCTAGATAATAACATAACATGACACTGCGACTAGTGGAAGGGGCGCCCGGACGGCTTGTATTGCTGGCGAGCGAATAATAACTTCTACTCACCAGGCGGCAAATCGGCCTGCACCCGACTTTGAGAACTGATTCATAAAAAGAAATTTAGAGCCATCTAACCAAATAAAACGTATTTTTTGTGTGTTTGGTAGCAGAGTTCAATAACATGGTAGAGACCTTCACATTGCAGAACATCTGCCATTTTTTGAATAATTGTTTAGAATATGAAGGCACCAAGAAAAGAAAAGAAATAAAAAAAAAAACAACCTATGTTGACGCAAGCAGTACCCCCCAGCCCACATTGAGTAGTATATCAATGTGTGACTGAGTGTAATACCACCATTTCACATGAATTTCGTCATGAAGGCAGTTCATTGATATTCAACTGCTTCGTGGAGCTTTGCAATTTTCTCGTGAACTGAGACAACAAGATGATATCAATGCAAATTCACGATGGCAGCTCTGACAGCAATATTGGATACCGGAGTGCCACCAAAAGAGATAGACACCATTTACAGACACCAAATTAACATCAAAATGTACACTTTTTTTAAAACCCCCAGTAAGTTTGAAATGAAATTTCAGAATCTGTTTAACTTCATTCAAGATATATGGAAGATTGTAAAAATTGTCCAATTCCTACTAAAAGAATCCTTAGTCGTTATTATAAAGTGCACCTGTATATATAAAAATAGGACCAAGGGTCCTGTAGCTTACCGGCAAGCAGTCTTACAGCGATGATACAAGAGATGAAAATGTCATGTAGTGTGTGGCATTTGAATCAATGAAAATCAATGTCAAAGGTCGCTACATAAAAGTTCACAGATTTATAAGATCTTCTGTAATACAATCCTGAGCTCTGAAGCAGTTTTGGTGATACAAGTCAGTAAAATATGTCAATATGTATTCAATATGTCAACTGTGAACTTAAAAGGTCACAGAATGTCAAGTTGTGGTCAGCAAATGGACTTCATCTATGACTTTCTAAATGTCTCTTTTCAAACCTTGGCACAATCTGTGACCATTTTGGCTTTGACAGCCAAAATATAGGTCATATATTACTTCCTATATGTCAATAATTCAAACTTAATGTAAATCCATTTGGACTCCACGGCCATCTTGCATATTTATTAAGTATAGCGCCCCAGTAGACCCACTTCTGTCGATTCAATCAAAATAGCGCTTGCACTGCACATTGATGGTACCATGGTAAGTTGATTTCCTGATATAAAAAAAAATTTATCACGCAATTTTTGACAAATGATTTTTTTTTAAATTTCGCAGTCCTATCTTTAACATTGGAGCCAAAACTTCAAGAGCCCATAAAACAGACAAAAATGATTCAATCAAAAAACCGAGAAAAATGTCTGGAGATATGGTCTAGTAGTATGTTATTGCAAATTTACACAAAAATTCATCAGGTCAAAAAAAAGATGAAAAATGTTCCGGATGATGGACGCCATACCAAGACAATAGCTTATCGGCCCATAGGGTCGGTGAGCTAAAAATAGCGCACTGTCGCGAGCAGGACCCCTCAGGCATGCGCTTTATTGGTATTGATTATCGGAGCGGGACACAAATCGATAGGGAGCTTCCTGGAACCACCCCTAACATACCAACAAAAAATGAGAGCATTTGGCCAAGGGAATTTTTCAGCCATCATTCGGAAACGAAAAGTTAACGGACTGACGGATGCCGCAAGCCACGAAAATACTCCTCGACCGATTTTTGTCGGCTGAGAGGTAAAAAGCAGAGATCATGAGAAATACTCTCATCATTCTGCGACTAGATACCGTTTAAAAAAACCATGAACCCGTCACAACATGCCAGCCGCAGTGAATACGCTTGGACCTGGCCCTGAACTGAACTTGACCAAGAGACTTCAGTAGCTGGTACCCTGAGAAAGTTTCATTCAAATTTCAGCATTCTTTCAATTGTTATTGAAATTGTTATGTTATTGTTATGGAAAGCATCAGCCAATCAAAATGTATCAACTTCATTAAATAAGTGTGGATTGGTCCCAAAATTCAACTTGACTGAGAGGACTTTGCAGCAAGCAATCAGAGTCAATTTCATGTAAATCCAATCTTTCTTTCAATTGATTCTGTTCAGAAACCATCAACCAATCACAAGGCAGCAGCCTCATTAAATATACATAAATCGGTCCCAAAATCAAACTTGCATGACAGACTTTGATACTAAGTAAGCAGAGTAAGTTTCACTTAAATCTAATCATTTTTTCAATAGTTCTTGTTTGGAAACCAAGGTTACGGCATAGTAACGGACATGTGAAGATGCCAAAGTGACCCCTACGTGTTGACTTGCTTCACAGCTGACAGCAAAAATGGGGTCATGATCGTAAATTTTGCGTTCCATCATTCTGTCCCATCATTTCTACAGGTGCGCAAAAATTCAAAGAAGGCTTCATTCTCTGCCGCCCAGCACGAGTTGCAAAACCTGCAAACACTGCAGTTGCACTTGCATTACACTGCAAGCTGTAACCGGGAATTACCTTAAGCCAAACAAAACTTTCCCTTTAAAAACAGACTCAGGAGCCACGCACCTTTAAGAAAATTCCCACGTTTTTGATTTTCTTTTTCACTGGAGTAAGAACTGTGGCAGCCTCTTCCTGTCAAAAGAAAGGAGAGAGGATTAATTTCCATCACGCACTCACACGCATACAGACACACACACACACACACACAGCTCTGACCTCGTTGATCTGTATGGAGTCTCCAATGAAGAGCGCATACTTCTTCTGTTCCTCTTTCTTGCCCTCCTTATTCAGCAGGTCAGAGAATCCTAGACTAATGCTGAGAACCATACCTGCAGGGCGCACACACACACACACACACACACACACACACACACACACACACACACACACACACACACACACACACACACACACGCATTAATATACACACGCACACCAATATAAACACACAAACCAGTGGCGCACAAATAGTTATTAATATCGACATTCATACAAAAATTAACTCCCCCCACAGACAAAGACACAGACACAGATCAGGGTAGTCCCTCACCTTTCTTGAGTTTGTACTGATTCTTGCTGTTCAGCACAAGGGATCCCTCACGGAACTCTATCCCCATCACAAACCTGGGAACAGAGCAACACAGCCACTCTCAGTGTCCACGCGCATGCGTGCGCGTGTCTTCGTGTGTACGCGTGACTATGTGTGTTCATATGCGGTTGTATGAGTGTGTGTGTTTGTGTGTCAGTATGTGTGGTACTAAGCCCAGGTTCTTGGTCAGTTGAGTGTGTGTCTGTATGTGTGGTACTAACCCCAGGTTCATGGTCAGTAGTGTGTCTGCATGTGTGGTACTAAGCCCAGGTTCTTGGTCAGTTGTGTGTGTCTGTATGTGTGGTACTAAGCCCAGGTTCTTGGTCAGTTGTGTGTGTCTGTATGTGTGGTACTAACTCCAGGTTCTTGGTCAGTTGAGTGTGTGTCTGTATGTGTGGTACCCTTTACTAACTAATCCAGATATGGGTAAGAAACTACAGATGGTTATCTTTCATTTGAGACCAAGGACATGTTTCTAGATCAAGGGGTTCATGAGCAATCAAGCTTTAGAGCTTTATTTAGAGTATCCAAAGGTATTTGGTATTTATTTTGATAATTGTGCTTTAATTTATTTATGTTCATTTCTTTCTGTTATTGCACTAAATGTGTAAATAAATGGCTGTAAATTGAAAGTTGATTCATTTTTTTAATACCTCCTGTGTAGCCCACTGTGTATCGGCTATCGGTATCGGAAAATATTCCGATAAATATATCGGATCGAATCGGAATAGAAAAAAACTTAATCGGTGCATCCCTAGTACTAAGCCTAGGTTCTTGGTCAGTTGTGTGTGTCTGTATGTGTGGTAGTAACCCCAGGTTCTTGGTCAGTCGAGTGTGTGTCTGTATGTGTGGTAATAAGCCCATGTTCTTGGTCTGTTGATTGCATGTCTCTGTATGTGTGGTACTAACCCCAGGTTCTTGGTCAGTCCAACGTGTGTCTGTATGCATGGTACTAAGCCCAGGTTCTTGGTCTGTTGAGTGCGTGTCTATATGCGTGGTACTAAACCCAGGTTCTTGGTCAGTTCAGTGCGTCTGCATGTGTGGTACTAACCCCAAGTTCTTGGTCAGTTGTGTGTGTCTGTATGTGTGGTACTAAGACCAGGTTCTTGGTCTGTTGAGTGCGTGTCTTTATGCGTGGTACTAACCCCAGGTTCTTGGTCAGTTGTGTGTGTCTGTATGTGTGGTACTAACTCCAGGTTCTTGGTCTGTTGAGTGTGTCTGTGTGTGGTACTAACCCCAGGTTCTTGGTCAGTCGAGTGTGTGACTATGTGTGGTACTAAGCCCATGTTCTTGGTCTGTTGATTGTATTTCTCTGTATGTGTGGTACTAACCCCAGGTTCTTGGTCAGTCGAGTGTGTGTCTGTATGCGTGGTACTAAGCCCAGGTTTTTGGTCTGTTGAGTGTGTATCTATATGCGTGGTACTAAGCCCAGGTTCTTGGTCAGTTTTGTGTGTCTGTATGTGTGGTCTTAAGCCAAGGTTCTTGGTCAGTTGTGTGTGTCTGTATGTGTGGTACTAACCCCAGGTTCTTGGTCAGTTTTGGCACCAGGTCTGGTTTCTCCTTCTTCACAAACTCCAGCACAGCATTATAGGCATCACACAGCTTCACCCCTAAAGAGGGAGAGAGAGACGCACTCAAACACACATACAGACACGCACAGACACGCACAGACACGCACTCTCAGCAGGGCCAGACATAACCGATGCCCCAGGGAAGTAAGCTTCAGCGGCAGGCCGACTTGCCAGTCAATGGGCCGGCCCGGCCAGTAATTTCAACCATGATTTTACTGCCCGGTCTGACACTGGCGCAACGTCCTCTAAATAACAAGTCCGGGATGTTGTGGGCTTTATGTGGAAGATTTTCCTCAAGAGCAGAAAAATTAGAGTGGTTTCAAAGACACCTTTTTTAGTCCCAAAATTAAATTAAAAAAAAAAAAAAAAAAAAAACTAAAAATAATAACAGAATTAAGTTTTATTTCCAAATGATACAAGTGTCTTGCTATATTGAAATCATTTTTCCAGTCTCTATGACTGAAATCCTGGATTAAAAAGCATTAAATAGGAGTCAAGCATAACTGGCTGGGATGGGCCTGATCTGGCATTCATGAGGGATTAATCAGCAAATTGATACAAACCTACAAATCTGGGCAAACAATTCCAGCCTCACAGCTTTCTTCGGTGCATTTGACTTTCTGTTTCTGAAAATATGGAACTAGTGAGAAATAACTCACAAAGACAAGGATGCGGGCACAGACACACACCCCTTCACCCTCTCGCGCACACGCACGCACGCACGCACACACGCGCACACACCGTGTTTGAGCTGGCCCAGCAGGGTCTCCTCCACTTGCAGCAGGAAGTTGTAGTTGTCCTGCATTTCCTGCGGCGGGTCCACCATGAGCGTGCGCACCAGGTTGGAGCAGTAGGACTTATACCGGATCCCCATCGCACAGGTGATGGCCCCGAAGTGCATGTGATTCTTATCACTGCAGGAGAGAAGAGGAAATTATTTAGAGAAATCCAATTCTGGAATTACACACATCTCCATGTGACCTGACCTACATAACCTTCCAGCTGTGCTGAGTGGGACACACACAGGCACCAACCGCATCACATTTGAAAAGCACGCACCATATCTGTGTTCGATTTCAGTTTTCTACCTTGATCGTAATGACAGTGAACACAATGCATTGAGGAAAAATAGGAAAGCCAGAGTTATTTAGTAAAGCATCCATTATTGTTCACAATCCATATTTATTACCGCCTGCTGCATTTTGTCCCTTAACATCTGCGAATCGTCTGCCTGAACCACTTTGTCCTGACATTTATAACCTTGTCCATCTAGTACGCAATTCATCCCCATACAATGGAGATGACCTGAAGGCATTCGAGAATACAGACGCCTTATCAATACACCGTTGCAGGATTCGTGAACAACACCACGTCATCTAGCAAGGTGTGACATTAACGGATGCCCGAATGCCCAGGACAACTTCAAAAAGCCGACGGAAATGTAAAACTTTGTAAAGCACGTTTACAAGCACGACTCTGGGCGTTTTTATTCATCAATTTTATAATTTTCCTCTGTCATTTCTGTTACTATAGAGCCCTCGAGTAGCCAGATGCAGTGTGTCGCTACCTGCATTGGCTGAGCGTGTCTGCTGAATGGATTTATATGTAGAACACTAGATTGCTGACGGGGTACGCTCAAGTGAAGCATCTGTCCCAAGAGTGTACACTTTAAAATTGTATTTTCGAAAACACTTGCGCGAGAGTCGGTGTAATTTCGGTATCGTTGTGCAGAGCAACACTTTTGCTACGTTCAGACAGCAGGTCGTGATGCACAATTCGGATTTTTTGGAGAACACGGATTTTTTTGTGTGTGCATATTACACATTATATGCGACTTTATTAGTTTTGAGTATGAACTGAATGCGTCCCTGAAGTGACCCACATGCGCAGAAGAGGTCCTGAGGTAATACTTGACCACGCAGGCCAAACTGTTTGTTTACGGAAGTAAATATGGAGGCATCACGTCTCGGCATTTCAATGACGTAAAGGTTGGATAAATGCGACTTGACTGTTCAGACAGCAGTCGCATTGCAAAATATCAGTTACGGATCGGATTTAGGACCACAATTGAAAGTGGCCTGGGTCGGATTTTAAAAAAATAAATAAAAATAAATAAGAATCGGATTTGTGCGGTTCAAACAGTCTAACAGATCGGATACAGGCAGCATATGGGCACCAAAAAAAAAAAAACCCTGATTTGGGCCACATTTGCCTGCTGTGCGAACGTAGCCTTTGTCTCTCCAAACATGTGCTTTCTGGAGGATGGAAAGCGGCACACTTACTAAAGGGAAGATTAAAATGCGACTGTGTCAAAGTAACGTAACTTGTAATGTTATAAAATAACTCTCTGGTTTCCTCACTTCATTGTACCCTGGCTGACTGTTTGCCATCAACCGAATTGTTCATATTGAATCATATGGCTAATGCCAACGTTGATAAGAGGAAGCAGTAGTTAACTCTGGCTCCTCCTTTCCTCAGCTTCATCTTTGCCGCTGTCCCACTTAAACACTGCTGTCAAAAATGATCACTGCACAGCAAGGATCGAGGGCAAGAAGTTTTTTCTCCTGATTTTGCACAGCCAAGCCTTTCTTCCCTCCTTGTCTTTTGGAGGTCTGTATAAACAGACAAACCACATAAAAACAGAAGAAAAGCATCATTCTATCCTTGCACGTGCCTGTCCGGACTTTTATTCCATCGATTTTGTTAAATATTTATGTGCGACTACCATCACCACGTTATGGCGCTGAAGCCCGCGAGTGCTTAATTGTAATTTCTGTTTTGCATTGTCCTGATGCATAGCAGCTGGTGTTCTGTCCGATTCGGTTTCACATCAAATAACATACCACCTGAAAACCGTGAAAGGCATAGAGTGCTCATAGAAAAAGCCAAGGCAATATATTAAAGGTATTTGTGTACCATCAGTACTCCATAATGAAACTACTAACCCTACAGAAGAAAAAAAAAAAGGAATCACCACACACAGAGGAAGTAAATTTACCTTTTCCCCTTCGTAACATAGAAGCAAATAACGCATATGACAAAACAATTATTGTTTATTATCTTGGCATTCAGGCTTCATAAACATTTCACTTTGAAAATGAAGGCAAAATACGTAGCAAATGCGCAAATCGCAGGAGATGGTAGAGTATTAGAATTTATCGCTTTACGATGCGTCATCTCGTCTGTGACACCTTTCGTCAACATCCGTAAAGTTATTTTCCGCGCAATTTTCATAAGCTAGGGGCAGCATATCTTTCTCAAGGGGAATTAGGGGAACACCGTTGCTTCTAATTTTGCTACGAATAGGGTCACAGGCAAAGAAACTCATTTCATAAATGCAGCAGCTTCGGTGATCAAACGCAACCTTCTTTGAAAGAAAAGGCCACACACAGTATAGCCCATTTATCAAGCTGCCAAAAGCAACACACGTTTCAAAAATACAATTTGAAGACCTGTTTTGATGATGGCAAGTGAAGCCAGTTTCCTAGCGATAATGCAAAGCGATTTGTCTTTCGCAAAGACAATTCTCTCCGACCAATCAGTGGGCTACTGTGTTGTCACGTAACATATTTAATTTCACGTTTTTTTTCCAGCAGCCAGTAATAGGCCAGTCAGTTATAGGCCTGGAGGTTATTCATGAGTGAGGCCAAGTAAAACATTTCATTTTTAATTTTATTTTTTTTTTATATTGTGCTTTGGTGGAATGTCAGTGCTAAAGTAATATTTTCAAAATTATGTAATGTTATGTTATGTTATGTAATATTAATGTAAGCAATTGCAATGCCTTGACTTTAGTTAGGCAAGCACAAAGTCATAGCCATAAGGGCAATGATACTAAAAATTGGCATAATTTCTTTAGGTGTTTCGGTTTTCGGCCAAGTGTTTCTCATTTTCGGTTTTAGATTTCGGCCAAAATTTTTCATTTCTGTGCATCCCTGGTTTGTATCATTACCTTATTATTATTATTGTACAAAACCCAAAACCAGTGAAGTTGGCACGTTATGTAAATCGTACATAAAAAAGAATACAATGATTTGCAAATCATTTTCAACTTATATTCAATTGAATACACTGCAAAGACCAGAAGTTTAATGTTCAAACTGAGAAACTTTTTTTTTTTTTTTTGCAAATAATCATTAACTTAGAATTTAAAGGCAGCAACACATTGCAAAAAAGTTGGCACAGGGGCCTTTTTACCACCGTCTTACATAGTCTTTCCTTTTAACGACACTCAGTAAACGTCTGGGAACTGAGGAGACCAATTTTTGAAGCTTTTCAGGTGGAACTCTTTCCCATTCTTGCTTGATGTACAGCTTAAGTTGTTCAACAGTCCGGGGTCTCCGTTGTTGTATTTTACGCTTCATAATGCGCCACACATTTTCAATGGGAAACAGGTCTGGACTACAGGCAAGCCAGTCTAGTACCTGCACTTTTTTTTTTACTACGGAGCCATGCTGTTGCAGAATGTATCCCCAGACGAGCCAGGGCTAGCTTTATTACAGGCCTGACCGAGTCCAGACTAGCCTCCGAGCTTTTCAGAGTGCTTGAAGTTGATTGGCGAGAGCTGCGGGTGGAGAGTGCATCCTCATGACAAGCCTCAATGGCTGGTGAGAGTGCTGGGGGCAGCTCCTCAGAGGGAGGCTGGGGTGCTGCCCTAGTTGGACCATTGACGGATTGAAGATCAGGCTGCTGCAAATTCATCAATAGAGACTTTATCTCAGCAAACTGAGGTGAGAGCATCCACCTTCTGTGCAATGGGGTACGTCTTCCACCGTTTGCCCCTACCCGGGCCCTTTGAGAGACATGTCTGTCCCATTTACGGGAGCAAGGGGGGGGCTGCACTGATCCTCTGTCCAGAGGTTGGCTGGGAGCCTGCCCCGTCTTCCACTTGGGCCATCCTGGCCTGTCTGGTGGGCAGGGTCATCAGGCTGCAATTCATGCATGTAATTCTCAGTCAATCCCTGCCGTAGGGGTTCCACACCAAGGCAAGTGGGGCATTTATCATGGCCATCATTTGGCTCCAACAGGGCCTGGCAGGCTGAGCAGGACATCAGCATTTCGTCAACACAATCTGTTACACAAGTCAGAGCGAACACGCTCGCCACGACTCCAGTAGAGGGAAAATTTTAGATAATTGCAAAGAGGCGAGGACACCTGCAATTCAACGGCTATGGTGCGGGGAATTTTTTTCTTGAGTTTAAATTGAGAATACAGCTGCTACTGATCAGACAATTAAACAAGTCAGAGCGAACACACTTGTCACGACTCCAGTAAAGGAAAAAAATTAGATAATCGATAAGTGGCAAGGACACCTGCAATTCAACAGCAATGGAGAGGGGAATTTCTCTTTTGAGTTTAAGTTGAGAATACAGCCGCTACGGATGGCACCATTGGGCTATCGGCCAATTACCCATGCCAGAGCGAACACGCTCAAACAACTCAGGTCGAGGGAAGTTTCAAATGAAGTGAAAAGAGGCGAGAACACCTGTAATTCGGCAACCATAGAGCGGTGGAGCACGAAGCTCCGTCCTCCAGTTTAAACAAAGTCCTTCACCCAGTCGGTTTTAAGGCGAGAACGCCAAACCCCAACAAACAGTCTTTAATGACAAGCTCAAGAAAACAGCTAGGAGACACAGTTTTCAAGGCGAATAATTAACCGAGGTACAGCGAACACACTCGTCCCCACTCAGTAAAACGAAAGATTACAAGATCGTGGTTTTGCCAAAGAACAATTCAATTGATATTCCGAAGGCGCAACACAGTCCTAAGAGGGCGAGAATAATCCTGCAGCATCAACCGGTACGGTTTACAAGACTTCAAGTGATTTTGCCTTAAACACACTCATGTATACCTGCTTACCACTGCGAGATGGCGGAAAGAGGTCACTTCCTGGGTGAGTCTGCCTTAAATACTGGGTACCAGGCAGACGTCATTAAGGTTACAGGTGACTTTGGTGTTATAGACAGTCGACTTGCACATGTGTGCGATGGACATCCAGGTGCTTAAAGCACCGCCTCTGGCGGTCAGGAGAAACGAAATAGAGAAACTCCAAACTACAGTTCTGACGACTGTTGTTACAGCAAACTGTACAACATATCCCGAGCATATTGGATTCACTTTATTTTAGCATTTCGTACATCTTCATGTCTCGTCTGCCAACTAATCAATGGCTGTGTGGAGCAGCTCGCAGATTCTATTCCAAAGGTGGCATCAGGCTGTCCGTGTCCATCCAGGCAAAATGGTGAATAACCTGTATTGATTTCCAAGCATCCCCAGCCTGAAATAATCCAATTATGGTATTGCAAACCTGGTAAATGCAAAATATAAAAGCATAAAATATCAACTGTTCTTATGTTGAATCCTTAAAATTTCAGGAAGCTGAACATGAGAACGGATAATGCCAGCAATACGAAGATACTGTTTGTGGCAAAATTGATACGTTTTCATGTTTAGTTTGATGTTTATAAGCTTTGAAAATGACAGGATTCAATGATGGCAGCCTGTCGCCAAGTGCTTGGGTATACATTTAGGCGATATGCGCGTTTGTTTATTGCGAACGTCAGACGAGGACGGAAAGACGGCGTGTCTAACCTCATACGTGGAAGGACAGCACTGTGATGAAAGTCAGTTCGGCCTGAATTTTGCATCTGAGGTGTTTTTCTAACGCTGAACTAGACGAAATGGTTGCAATTCAAATTCATATTCACATTGAAATAAGGTGGTACACGCGGTGGCAAGTTTTAGACATCGTTCATTGGCGCTGGCCTTGTCACGTGGCCGTTTTAACCCTTTCACAGCTGTCCCCAATCATGCAGCATGTCATATGTCATGATGTTCTATGCTGAAGATGAAAATTTAGGGTGATATAAACCCTCGCCATGCTTTTCCTGTGATCTGCATCATTGGTTACGGTAAACCCTACGTTTGCTACCCCATCACTTTTTAACCTGTTTCTGACAAATTTAAACATGCCTAACAGATGATCTTGGAAAAATTATTAAATAAAACAAGACCTAATACATAAATAAAAAAATCTTATCAGGATAATCCATCAAAAAAAAAGCTCAAAAGGGATAGTATTATTAGATCTATCCCTCTGAATAGTTGGAACGTCCGTCCCTATAACATTAGCAAAACCTCCAAAAGTATTTCAACCTTTTTTTACCCACCCTGGGGGTTGGACTGCTCCCAAAATGGTTGCTGAAGTTAGTTAATCGCATACTAATGGGATTTTAACAGCTATTGGGAAGGTTTGACAGATTTTACACAATGATACCATGTGGGAACATTCTGCACTGTTTAGAATAGAATCTGCCAGCTGTGACCCTTTCAGACACAAATATGGCAGCGCTAAAGCACTGTGATGTCACATGGTCCCCATGAATAATGTGGTACAGTTTTCCACAGCAATGTACAGCATCTATGTCAACATGTTGAATTGCAGCAGAAACACACCTGACCACGTTGAATCCGAACGGAGACACAGAGATAGACGCACACACACCCGACTGTGCTGAATTTGGACAGGGATACACACACATACCATATACACAAACACACACCTGACCACGCTGAATTTGAGGCTGTAGTTGCCCCCACTCTGGATGATTGGCGGGTAGCACATCTCCACTGTTGAGGGGTCGGCTCCGCCCAGATATTTCTTCTCCTCGATGGCCTTCTCCACCGACTCTGCCAGCTTACTGTGCCGCACTTTCTGTAACACAAACACACACACACAGTTACACTGCACCAGCATGCATGCACAAAGATGCACACACACTGTTACGCTGCACAGCATGCAAACACGCACGCAGGCACACACACACACACACACACACACACAGGTACTTGTGTAGCATACAAAGACCTCACTGACACGGGCATCTGACTGCGCAACACTTTCTAGAACACTAACAGTTAAGGCGCTTTTCCACAACACATTACCGGCTCCACTCTACTCACCTTTTTTGCTTTTCCATTGGGAAAAAGCACCTGGTACTAGTAGATACTAATAGGTAGTTTTTCTGGAACCTGCTCTCCTGGGATCCAAAAACCGGCTGAGTAGGTACTAAAATGTGACGCGCAACATTGCAGCCCACTGACTGGTCGGAGAGAATCGTTTCTGCAAAAGAGAACTCGCTTTCGCATTATCGCTAGGAAACTGGCTTCACTTGCCATCACTGAAACAGGTCCACAAATTGTGTTTTTGAAACGTGTCGTTTTAGGCAACTTGATAACTATACTGTGCGTTGCCTTACCTTTCAAACAAGGTTGCGCTTGTTCACCGTAGCTGGTGCATTTATGAAAAGCGTTTCTCTGTCTTGAGACCCTCCTGTTCGTGGCGAAATTGTGTCCAATTCGGTCCCCTAATTCCCCTTGAGAAAGTTTTTATGCTGCCCCTATTTTACGAAAATTGAGCGGAAAATAACTTTACAGGTGCTGATGAAGCATTTTGTTCAAAGGAAAGGTATCAGATGAGACAACACATCGTAAAGCGTTAAATTCTAATACTCTGCCATCTCCAGCGATTTGCGCATTTGCTACGTGTTTTGCCTTCAATTTCAAAGTGAAATGTTTCATGAAGCCTGAAAATGAATAGTACATGCCTTTTATGTATATCACCGTTTTGCGTTTTTAGGTGGTGCGTTATTTAATGGGCAACCGAACCGGACACAACACTAGCTGCTATCCTATGAATCAGGAGAATGTCAAACAGAAATTACAATTAAACAGTTGCGGACTTCAGTGCTATAATGTGGTGACGGTAGTGTGCGTCCCCTGATTTACACACAATCATATTTAACAAAATTGATGGAATAAAAGTAAACTTGATATAACTGAGGATGCCGGCGCGGCAGTAACATGCTGCGTCGCAACAACGAGCTGGTATCATGGAGGCAGTACTATACTTTCATGGAAAAGCAACCCCAAAAAAGTACCCGGTGCCGAGTAGAGTAGAGCCAGTACAATGTAGTGGAAAAGTGCCATTACATTGCTTATGCATACACACCATTACACACACACACACACACACGAACACGCACACGAACACATGAACACACACAGGTAGTTTTCTGTGCCGCACTTTTTGTAGGAAAACACAACCTGCAAACCCATTCAAGCAGGCACACCAACACAAATTGGCACAAACGCACACAAGTGCAGGCATATTTCAGTCATGACCATCTCATACCTCATCTGCATCCACGATCTCCATCACTCGCTCTTTGAAGAACTTGGAGAAGACCTCGCTGGTGATGCCTGAAGCCTTCCTCATCAAAGCCAACTCCCCGTCCTCCTTTACCGCCATGGTGTACGCGACCACCGCACTGATGTCCACCTGAAAGAATATTTCACGACCAAAACCATCACATTGATGTCAACCTGAGAGAGAATATACCACTTTACTGGAACCACATACTGAAATCCCCTGCGAGAGAGAATATACCACTTTACTGACACCACACACTGAAATCCCGAGAGGAAATTTACTACTTTACTGACACCACACACTGAAATCTCCAGTAGAAAATTTACCACTTTACTGACAGTACAAACTGAAAGCTCCCCCCCCCCCCCCCCCCTCGAGAGAATATACCACTCTACTGACACCACACACTGAAATCCTCCTAAGAGAGAATATACCACTTTACTGACACCACACACTGAAATCCCCGAGAGGAAATTTACTACTTCACTGACACAACACACTGAAATCATCTTGACAGAGAATATACCACTTTTCTGACTCCACACTGAAATCCTCCTGACAGAGAGAATATACCACTTTACAACACACACTGAAACCCCTTCAGAGAGAATATTTCACATCACCAACACCACTGCACTGATATCCACCTGACCGACCACATCCTAGAATACCTCAACCAATAAACCGAAATCCAACAGCAAGGGACAATGTGCTTCCCAAATCGCCTACACTACTGCAATGATATTTACCAGAAAGATAACATAACGCATCACCTTCACCTTTATACTGATATCTATCGACGACAGACTGAACGCAAAATCACGAACACGCTGCACTGATGCGATGTACTTCAGTTACCTCGCTCAATCCACCGAGAGGGATAACCTCCAAAAATGAGGCAATTCTTTTCAAGAAGCACAGGCACATTTCTGTAAACCAAGCCTTTGCCAGCAGTGACAAAGTCATCAGGTTGTTGGCATGAAGTCTTCACCGAAATCCTGACTCATGACATCACTGATATCGGAGCTCATCTTACCCTCTCCAAGCCTTCCGCGGTGACCATGTCGTTCCAGCTCTTCATGTATTCACCGGGAAACTTGTCCTTGATGAAAACGCCAACAGTCTTCCCCTCCTTGCTGCCGCGTATGGCTTCCAGCATCTTCTCGAAGTTCGCCTTGTTACTCTCGTTCTGAAAGGACAGGGAAAAAAAAAAAACAAGAAGAGCACCGCCAACGGTGCATAATACGCCCGTCATGAACATGGATCAGGAAGTGGACAGACAACATGATACCAATATCCAACAGACAACAGCCCCATGTGAGCTTTGAGCTTTGACCTTTGTCCGTGACCTTGACCTTGGAGGGAGGGCTGTAAACATGGTACGCGACACTCCGGTCAGTGATGGTACACGCGTGTGTGAAATATCATGGATGTATCTGAAGCGGTTGAGAAGTTATGCTCTGGACAAGCCCCATCTGGGCCCCATGTGACCTTTGACCTTTGCCAGTGACATTGACCTTGACCGGGTGAACGAAATCATGGTGCGCGACACAGCGCCTAGTGATGGTGCACGTGTATGTGAAGTATCACGAATGTAGCTCAAGCGGCTCAGGAGTTATGCCCCGGACAAGAAATTGCTAACAGACAACAGACGGACGGACTGACAGACGGACGGACGGGGGTGATGACATAATACGTCCCGTTTCAAGACGGGCGTATAATAAAAAAACAAAAATATCATAAACAGAGAGGAGGGGATGGAGGACCAGCACAGCGATGTACGGACAGCACATTCACAGCACAGTTTGAGATTTTGTTTCGGCCGATACATTAGCGACTTTTGGGCCTCGATGGCATTAACATGCGGTTTTTGTGATCGGACGGCAATGGGATAGCGCTTGACCAAATGAAAGTACAGGTGTAAAAGCACTCAAGACGCACTGAGGACAGATTGTGATCCAATCTTTCAAACCACTTCTGAAGGTGGTCGGGGCGGATTCTGGCCACATTGAACACAAGTGTAACTGAAAATGTGTCTCCAATCTGCATACAACGATTCAGAGGGCAGAAGTACGTACAGTAAAAACTCAGTAGATAAGTCGCATTGGAATGCAAGACGCAGTATATTTTGTGGGGTGTCCCGTCCGTAAAAAGGGTTTCATATCAAAGAATGCGTTATAGTCGCTATTCATTTATAAAAATGCGTAAACAAGTTGTTCTAAACTGCTTAAATTAATTTTAAACAAAATGGCAATTTCCATTTTGTTCAGCAGAGTTCAAGACATTAAATTTTTATGCAGCTGTATCGCTATGTTGCGGTGGGCCACGTAGCTTCTAGCTGTGAAGAGACCAGAGCAGGGTTGTCAAACTGGTCTGTAAAAGGGCCGAGGGGCTGCAGGTTTTCAATCCAACCAAGGAGAAGCACATCTGATAGAACTAATTTAATCATCTGATCTCAGCCTGCACAGGTGATTAGTTGTATCAGGTGTGCTTCGGCTTGGTTGGAATTAAAACATGCAGCCCCTTGGCCCTTTTTCAGAGCAGTTTGACACCCCTGGACTAGCGAGACTGAATCCAAGCTCTAGGACACGCGAGCAAGGTCTAGCTCACAGCGCCCTCTCCTGGGGACACATTGGAATCATCCCCTTTACCTCTGGCAGCATTTTACTGATGTAAGGGACACACCGCTTTATAAGACTATGCAGTTTAAAGTGAAAATATTGCATCGAAGGCGCGTCTTATTTACCACTTTTTACGGTAAGCAAGGCGCGCCACTTTAGGAGATGGGCAAAGAAGGAAATAATGTCAGCGGGACGGATTGTAACGTGGACGCCAGAAATGCAGGTTAATACCAGGTGTAAATGTGTGTGATCAAACGCTATCCACTTACATTCGGAAAATAAAAACAATTGTTAATGCCAGGTGTAAACAGGGCATTAGTTTTGACAACATGTTTTTGCTTCAGCCAATGTGCCAAGAAACCTATATCCATTTGCCAAGGTATTGACCTAATAACATCATTTGTTAAAGCGAAATGCCATACTACACGCTAGCGTTGTGATGACCATAAACAGGAGTCAACGGAAAGGGCACAAATATAATAAACTTCTTTAGCTTCAGTTCATCAGTTTCAATTCATTGTCATCACAAGATTAGCATGTGGCAGGGAGTGTCCCTTTAACTGAATCGATGGAGTTAGCACAGGCCCAAACCAAAAACAGGCAGCAACACAGGCCCTTTTTGAATAAGATTTGACTCCCACCCCAACTGCATCTCCATGAAAAACTGACAGTTATATCCCCCTCTCCTCAGCTCATCTCCTCCCTTCCCTTCCTCAACATACATCCAGCAAGGAGACAATAGGAGGAATGGTGGATACATTTTTTGGGTCACTCAAGTCTAGCGAGCAACGACAGGATGGGTCCATTGGAATTCTCAAAAGAGGAGGGAGCAATCCTCATTAACAGACATGAACCGGAAATAGTCTAGCCAGTAGCCATTGGCAAGAAATGCCAAGTAGTCCATTTCATGAAGGAAAGCAGGCAAATGACTCCTTTGTTGCTTCCCTGTGGCAAGGAAACAAGGGACCAGCCTGGGAAATAAGGACATAGTGAATATGGACCACAGTCCTGTGCAGCTTTAGTGACCGGATGCATCAATCACGTTCCAATGTTTCTCGATTGATTGGAAACGCCATCTTCGCCGTCAAGCTCATAACAGTGAAAGGAAGGACATCCAGTTCTTCCCCAGCACGCCCAAAGTACAATTAAAATTTCCCGGCAACTTTCCCTTTAACCAAGTGACTTTAGCCATAAAGGTCAAGGAAAAGGGTAAAGGAGTAAAAGGTGACCGATTTAGAAAATTTGGAGGCAGCCAATGACGATTCATTTGAAGGAGGTCAAAGGTCATTTTTTGGGGAAAGGAGGTAGTTTCTCACCTTCTCCCGCACCAGCAGGGTGACCGGCGGCAGGCCGTTGGCATTCTCGTTACCCTTGGTTACCGCCACCTGCTTGAGGAACTCCACCTTCTTCTTGCTGGCAAGGAAGATGATTTTGGACTCGCAGAAAACCATAATGGTGTCCGTCAGCTCGTACCCGAAGAGCCAGGTCTGGACCACAAAGGAGGAGAAAAGTACGGAAAGAGAAGTGGGGGAGGGGGAGAGAGAGAGAGAAGGGGGTGACATGAGTTATAGTTCGGGCTTTTTTCTGTGAATTCAACAAACATTTCTTGTGCAGGCTACTTTGCCACAGATGCTACACAACGGTTTTTCTCCAGAAACAGAATGCATGCTTTCTGGGTGTTTCATTGCAAGAGTAAACTGACTACGATCAGATCTGCAAGCAGGAAGGAGCTGACTTTGTGGAAAGCAGGATGACGTCCTCACCGAGTACACGTGCATCAATCGACCCAAAACATAACAGAACAAAAGGCAACATGGAATTTTTCTCCGCAGCATAATTTCTTTCAGGAACAATTCCAATTCGCCCTGATGAGCGAGGAAATTCAAATAAGGTTTCCTCCCCCCACCCAGGTGTGGAGCCATGTCACAGTCTGAGGAGGCTTACCTGGAGGGCAGTAGACTTCGCATAGACGATCTCTTCA
The DNA here is from genome assembly GCA_029721435.1 of Gymnothorax reevesii. Lineage (NCBI taxonomy): Eukaryota > Metazoa > Chordata > Actinopteri > Anguilliformes > Muraenidae > Gymnothorax > Gymnothorax reevesii. The sequence continues at coordinate 12,493,763 of CM056577.1, read as the reverse complement.
TCCACTCCCACCGATACCACGATGGCATCCACCTTCCCAAACTCATCCTCCCCTTTCTAACGGAAAGACGGAGGAGGTATGATTACGAAAGATGCCAATATTTATACAGCCCATTTTCCCCATTACCCCGCATGTAAAATGTGACCACAATAAAAGTGTTAAATACACCTGTTTAGACAAACACACAGATCATCAACAGAGGTAAACTGCACACCACAAATTCAGCGTCAGACTCAGAAGTGAGGCAAAAACAGTCATATTTCAATGTGTATGAGCAACAAATCACTATTCAGAGCGCTTATGTCCGCAAATTACGTCGCAATTCGCGACAAAACAATTTGCCAAGTTTTTTGGCAATGCTCCTGAGTTCTCGAATTGACCACGGAATCTGAAACAATGGCTCAAAACACCATCACACGGCCGAATTACCCCTGAGCTCAGGGCGATCAGGGACAGACGGCACTTTAGCCGCTTTCACACCGGACGCGAAACGATTTTTTCGCACGACAGGTTACATTCATAGTCGACGCAAAGACGCGAATACACGCGTCTTTGCGTTGACTTTGAATGTAACCTGTCCTGCGTGAAAGTGGCTTTATTCTGGAAACTAGGCAACGTCGGCTGGCAAACTGCCTTCTCACGTTTAATGCCAGGCAGCTGGGCAGCGCAACTTCGACACTCGAAAAGCTCGCCAAGGCATTATTGAGTGATCAATGCCAACGCGCAAATCCAGCGGCATGTAACGCAATCGTACGGTCGCGCCAGCAGCCACTCGCCTCATTTCGCCCGTCTGCCTGCGAACTCAACAGGTACGGCGGTTCGGTCGCAGATGGCGGACTTCTGCTGGTCAAAATCGCACCCCTTAGTCAAGCTCGGCGCACAGCGAGCTATAAGCTGATAAAAGCCACGAGCAGGCTACCCATCCCGGCTACATAACGTGGCCAGCGTTGGCGCACGACTCCACGGATGTAGCAAGCTGGCTAGCGGACCTTAACTTTTTAACTCCAGCTCCGAGGACGGAGACAAATTGCGACAGATGCCTGTTCTCGCAAACCACCGACACGCCTCCGGGTGTCTGCGTGGCCGGGCTCGGATTGCGGTTAGAGATGGGACATTACCCCGCATTTGCGAGGGTGCGTGTCCGGGTGCAGCATCAGCTAGTGAGGGTGACAGTATGGCCGGAGCCACTCGATTTGCTAGCTCGCTAAATGCTACATTCACTTGGCTAGCTGGTTACCTGGGCTTGCTAACATGCCGATGACGGCTTGCATGTTTACATCTGAAGCAACCTTAAGACACGACTACAGTGCCAAAATACGCATTATATTTACGTATATTCCCGAATTCATCAGTCGAGATAAACTTATTTCCGGAGCCCTGAGATCGGAGCCCGAGTCACTGACGTTCAGGGCGAATAAATCAGCAGTAATTTCACGACAGGCCTTCCGCGCAACCCTCGCCATTTCGTTGCGAGCCGCTACCCGAACAGTTACACCGACACGCCGCCGACGCAACGTCAGTCCCAGCGCGCACTTTCCATATAATGATGTGCAGCACTATTGTCTTAATCTGCTCTTTACCATCGGGAGGTTTGATTACCTTCCAGTTGGCATACAACCGTTTGATCCGGCGGTAATATGCTTCCTTGTCCAAGTTTACCGCCATTGCGCCCCGGATCGTTCAAACTCCAGCTCCTGGCTTCAACCGAGGCCGGCTGAGGTCTCCCGCACGCACGCAGCGAACACGCCGTACCCGTAATATGCAGTGACTAATCTCTCCCTGCTCTGAATTTCACAAACGCACAAAAGAAATGGGATAAAAATAAAGAAGTATGTACAATATCGTTTTATATACACGCACACAGGTGCAAATATCCTGACTTGTGAAGAAGTCCCTAAAATGATAACTTCATAATTAAAATTTGCTCAGAATAATGAGTGTTTTTATACGTGCATAAATGCACACTTCGTAAATTTCCGATTTCCCCGTTAGCCCCGGCGCAGTTACGCATATATTTATTAAAATTTTGTCTCTTGCCCTCCCCTTTCTTTCTCCCTCCCTTTCTCCTCTCCCGCCCTCCGCGTTCTCTCCTCCCCCCCTGCCACCGTATTTCGCCTTTGCAGGCTGATGGATGCCCGCGATCCTCCATTCAGCGAAACATCGCGACGGTCCGAAAGCCGTGAAGAGAGCACGTGCGGCACAAGTGACACATATTTTCATACCCCTTTAACGTGTATAATAACCCGTCAGCAAAGTCTGGCAAGGGCGTGTTTTCCACTATAATGCACTTGCGGCGAATTATCGATTGTTGAATACATTTTCCCAGCTGAGAAATTTTTCAGCGAACGTACTGTATGAGGTTTTTTTAGATGGTGTCGAGTCAAATGACGGATCCTACTTTCGTTTAATGACAGAGCTGGTTTGATGCCTTTGTCATACTCTGAGTGAAGCTTTCGGCCGCCTAGCGGCCTCTTGCGGTCAGCCGCGGTAGCGTTCAGGGCAGTCAAAGAGCATGCGCCATGGAATGCGCTCGCTGATTTCCCGCCGCCGCGATCTCCGGATGAGGGTGTGGTCAGGCTGTAGGGCGGAGCAACAGCCCGCTAATGGCGCGTACGGCTCGCAGCGCAGCCAAGTTCCCTGCGTGTGGTGGTGACGCAAAAGGTGAACCAGGCACCAAATGCAATCAAATCGATCTCCATCGGGTTTTTTTTCATTTCCACAGAACTGAATGAGCTGTGAACACAAATATATAAAATCAAAAACTGCTTGTGATAAAATATTTCATATGATTCAAAATGGAGCTGAAAACCTTCCTTCGGTATTTTGGACCATGCGGCCACGAGTCCCACAGTGGCAGAATATTATTTTACCTGGACTTCCGGAATGAAAACTACAATCGATTGGAGAGTTAAGAACTCGAAGACAACAAATTCTAACTCAATACTGCTGGTATTTAGGTTCGAGGGAAAACAAAAACTTAAACACCTGTGTCCAGAAACCTATTTTGCATAATGGTTCACCACTGACTGGAGAAATTTCACCTTAAATGCAGTTACTCGGAACATCTCAAAATAAACAATATGATGATTCGGCTTTTATTACCTCCGCTAAACGAAGTTGGAAGGAGGTTATGTGATTGTTGCGGTTTTTGTTTGTGAACAGGATAACTCAAAAAGTAATGAACTGATATCTTCTTATTGCATCAGGGATGGACCCTATTGATTTTGACCATGATCAGTTAAACAATATGGCCACCACGGCAGCCATCTTGAAAACCTATCACACACGATAACTGAACTTTGTTCCCACTCACCAAGATTTGGACTGTGCTGCCTTGGTGGAGGTTTGCACTCAATGAGTGCCTCAAGTTGTTCATGGAATGCTAAAACATTTTTGTAGAACAAGTCTTCAACATGTTTAAGAGGGCCAATAATTCTCCTGAACACAGAGAGCTGCCCATTAAGGAAATTTACATAGCAACTTGTTAAAATTCTTGGATTGCAATCATAGGTGGATAAAGCAGCAGTCTCCCGAGACTGAATTTGAGAACTCCTGCCCAACTCAGGTGACCTCAGGTGGAAAAAAATCCAAGGCCTGTTCCACAAAGCAGTATTGGTGACTAAGCCAGATAACTACTCTCCGCAAAACCCAAAACAGCTTTTTACTTCAGTCCATGTTCCATTTTTGAGAGGTTTTCAGGTCTTAGTGTAATTATCCAGCTAAGAGTATTCCTGCTTTGTGGAAAGGGCCCCAAGGGCCTCAATAATCCAGTCTTTAAGGGATTCTGAGGCGTGTTCAGAACCGCAGGCGCCCGCGCGACTGTCTCACGCGACTGTCTCGCGCCGATTCTGTACGGAGGCGAGCGCTCGGTCTGTAATCAAAATGGCGACGCACAACGAAAGAGACTGGCTGTGTCCCAATTTAGCGGCTGCTTCCTTCGAAGGACGCAGCCTCTGAATTGGGACACAGCCTCTGAGTACCTCAGGCTGTTAAAAATGAATTGTCTGAACCGATGGACACAGAATATTGTGATGCTGCCGTGGCGGTCACATTATGTATTTTTAAAGAAGATGCTATGATAAGAGGCTAGAATCTCCTCGGAACGGACCGTATTGAAAACTATGTGGAGGAAACCGTGCCAAGATACAGTGATCCTTTGTTTCGTGCCCATTTCCGGATGACACGATCCTCCTTTCAGGCTGGACGCCATCTTGGATCGCTAGGCGAGGCAGCTCAAGCGATAGTTCACGTAGGCTCGCAAGCGCCCGGGCGGGCAAAGGCGTACAGGATCGAACGCCCGCGAGCATCCCCGGTCGCCCGCGATTCTGAACACGCCTCTGGTGTCTTCTAATTGTGAACGTGTTCCTGGACTCAATTGGCTAATTGGCTTGAGCTGTGTCTTTCAAACTTGGTCCTGGGGGACCACTGCGATTGCTGGTTATCACTGCAACCACAATTGCAATGCTAGAATTCTATTAAGCTGTTAATGTCTTAAGTAGTCCAATTTTTTACCCTGTAACTTCACATTATGAGAGAAAAACAATGTCTGTCATGAGAAATGAAAGCCCCATGTCTATATTGCGTTTATAATGCGGCAATGTGAGCGATTGTCCATTGCTTTGTCCTCTAACTCGTCATTATCAAATAAATGGTTCAATCTGGTGACTATGGTTCAATAATTATACTGATCAAGGGCTGACTGATATTTTGAAAGTGATTGGTACATATGTTTAAATTTCTCTTATTCTGCTATCCCATATATCATGATGTGAATATAGAACTTTTATTGTTCATAACATGCATAACTATTTTTGACAATATTGCTTCAACAGGTAATGAAGAAAAATTAACTGATTAAAATTCTTGCATTTGTGGTTAGAATGTAAACCTACACGGTGCTCCCCCTGGACCGAGTTTGAGAACCACTGGGCTGGAGTCTGCAAACCTAATTTCTGAGGCCCAAATGAGCTGCGGACTGGGGATCCCAAAACCAATCAGCAACTCTGGGGCCATTTAGGGCCAAAGTTTGAGACCCTGGGAATTAAATGAAAAAACTGCCATGTTTGTGTTGCTAGACTGAGGTGACATGCATACTACGGCATGGGGCACCATTCAGCAGGAAGTACCTAAGTGATATACAGGAGCTTGCAGCCACAGCAAGATGCACATGGTCCGCGAAATAGCCAGGATTGCAGAGGCATTCAGATAATGCACAATTTTAAAGGTGCCAAATGCTTGTCAAAAAAGCAGTCCCTGTACCCATACACCAGCATGCATCATTAAAACAAGGCAAGACGGAATAGCAAGAACCCCTATTTTTTGCGCCAAATTCTGACTTCATCTGCAAGTGGCTATAGATTTGTCAGAACAGGCAAAAAATTTTTCCTGTCTTCAAGATCACATCCTGACTGAAGCTCCATGTTAAGTTGAGCAGGCAGGAGTGAAAACCAGCATGACCTTCCACTGCTGCATCCCGCCATTTCCACACGAAGCTCACGTAGACATATCCCTCAGCAAACCACCGTTGTCCACAGCTATTTGAATTTCTGTAACTTCTTTGTTGGCTTGAAAGTGTCCACCCATTGACCCGGGACCCGTCATTCACAAGGTGTTTCAACACCCAGAACAGACTGCGAATGAGTATTGTGAACACCAATCAGCCATGAGATTAAACCCACTCACAGATGCAGCAAGTAATGTTGATTCTCACATAACAGCACGTCCAGGAGCGTAGACAGATCTTCGATGGTGCGCAAATAGTGGGATTTCCCATTCAGTGTGTTGGATGCGCTGATTGGCGTGCTTCCTCTTCGGTGAGCCTAAATCTTAACTTCATCTCAGTATGCTGCGGTTTTTCACTTGCACGAGGAAATTCGACAAGTTGACTGGGTGTACAAATAACGTGGCCTGTATGTATATGCAGGCATGAATGCACGCCCACATTAATGAAAAAAATAGTGCCACGGGCCCTGTAGCTCACCTGACCACTCAGGGGTGTGTAAGAAGCAGTTTAACTCAAACTAGTAGGGTGTGTAAGAAGCAGTTTAATTCAAAGTAGTCGGGTGTGTAAAAGGCAGTTTAACTCAAACTAGTCATCCAAAACCCAGGGACTTTCTTGCATGCCCACTTTTGACCAGTAGCCAAAGGCAAGATTTATTTATTTATTGTTTATTACCTCCAGTGACCTTGACATTTAAAACCTGAATTATATGTCATGTATCTTGCTACCTACTACCTACATAGCAAAATTATGCTGAACATATGCATAAATAGCTTTCAGATGGTGATTAATGTCATTTTCAAAATGGCCACCGAAGCAGCCATATTTGAAATCGAATTGAAACGCGTTGGACAGACTTTAGTGTCCTCATGGGCAGGAAGATACCTGCCAAGTTTTAGCTTCATTGGCCAAGTAGTTTCGGAGAAGATGATTTTGAAAGATTTCAATGCAACTCACAGGGGTTGTATAAAGTTGAAGGTCAAAGAAAGGTCAAAATTCGAAATACGAAAAAAGTCGTATGATATGTGATGCATCTTGCCACGTACTAACTACATAGCAAATTTCAGCTGAATATGTACATAAATAGCTTTCAGATGGCCAATTATGTGATTTTCAATATGGCCGCCGTGCCGGCCATTTTTGAAATCGGATCGGAGCGCCTTGAACAAACTTTGGTCCTCATGGGTAGGAAGGTACCTGTCAAGTTTCAGCTTCATAGGCCCAGAGGTTTCGGAGGAGGAGATGTTTACGGATGACGAACGACGACTACGAATGACGGACAAACAGGCCATGACATAAGCTCATCTGACTTCGTCAGGAGAGCTAATAAAAACTCAGAGGCGCCCTTTTCAAGAGGACTGCTGGTCATGGTTTGAGCAAACAAGAATTGTTATGACCGTGAACGGTACATTTTCAGTGAGCAGGTGGACTTCCATCTGTCCATTACCTGACCCACTAATTTCTGGTCAAGGGTAGGACAAGAGCAGAAGCCTATCCCAGCATGCAACGGGTGAGCAACAGAAATATACCCAGGGAAGTTTGCCATGACCTAGCTGATATACCATTCACTCACACACTAATGCCAGTGAGCAGTTCAGATCCTCCAGTTAGGCTGATATACATGTCTTCAGACCACTGGTACAAACCATGATAACAAGATGGCATAGGCACACAAAAATAAACACATACCAAGACTCAAAGCACTGAGCTTCCACATAGAAAAGTGCAGCTACCCAGAGGTCTTAAAGTATTAGAAAAGCTTGCAATTCCTGTGAAGTTCAAGTATGGATGGCACTGTCCGACTTATACTTGTAAGTAAACTTGTATACATGTGTCTGACAAGCAAAATGTCAGAGACCGAAAAAAAAGTGACGTCCGACATTATCTTGTATTTGTGGAGTATGTGCAACGTCACAGACTCTGTAAATGGTTGTTTTACAATTTAATTGGCTGAATGGACTGAGAGTTTAGTAGCTGTCGTTGATATAAATGATGATACGGTACAATTTGCAAAAGGATCAGTTGGTTGTGGTAAAAAATAAATGACGCACCACAGATTTCTGACACTTCGTTCAAGCATAAAGACATCTGCATTGTCTGATACTCAACCCCTCAGTGCACAAGACATCAACAGCCAGAAAATTCTGGAATTACAAAATAATGACGGAACTGAATTTCCAAATAAGACCGGTGCCTTCCTTCGTTGAAATAATTTTTCTGGTCTCTGTGACACAAATCGTGAGTCTCAAAGTCTTAAAATGGGCTCAAGCCGAACAGCGAAGGATTGGCATCATTTGGAATATGAATACAGGAGTTAAGATACCGGTCAAAAAGTCTTTTCAAGAGTAAAACCACCTCAAAACAACCAAAAGCGGAGCACGTGAGCATCACCTAGGAAGGGCAAATGACCATGTAGGCAGTACAGCTCTTTGGGAAATGTCACTGCCCAAGTACTCAAGTACTTCAGGACCTTATGCTAGAACTGAGTCCCAGGGGGCAAAATCCTCTATTTATTTATTTTTATCTAAAGAAATGGTAACAACATGAAATCGACACATTGACAGGGAAAAAATGTAGTTTTTTTTATTATTTCTATAGTCATTGATTAATAGGAATACTGAATTGACCGTCTTTCACGATAATAAAAAGACACAGTAATGTCTCAGAAACTACAGAGACACTGCAATGCAGTGTGTGGCCACTCTTCATGATGTTCACATGATGACACACCCTGCGGCTGTTCATCACAACTACTCTCCAGCGGGAAAAAAAAAACAAGAAAGAATAATAAAATGCGTTTTACTCTAAGAACAGGTACCAGAAAAACAAAGAAAAGAAATACAGCTCCTACATTTTTCTTAATTTTTGAGATTAATGGACCCAAGTTCTGTAACAGGTGTTTTGTCTTGCTGAGGGCACTTAAAAATCTCTCATCCGTCAGGTCAAATATTTACATCAGAGAAGTGGCGTCTTACGGCTCCCTGAAAAAGCACCACATTAGCATTGAACCATCTTTTAAATGTTTCGCATTAAAGCCCCGCCTTTGACTTGCACGCGTGTTTCGGCCTAAGTCCTTTTAGAAATGACCAACAGAAAAACCTTGCCAACAGAGTTGTCATGTTATCTTCAAAGATGGTCTTCATCGGCGTTCAGAACAGACTTTTTTCAGAGACTCCGGCGAGATGAAGGATAGTGTCCGACGCAGTTCCCAAAATGGCGGAGCGAAGGCGAAACGGGGCGGGGCTCAGTTCTGCGCAGTCCAACTCACCGCAGCTCAGAGACCGAACGCAGTGTGTGCCCAGCATCAGAGCCCACCGCATGGGAGTGATACCTCCACAATCCCACAATGCACTGCTCCAGTTTGCCAGAAATAGACTGGTATTACTGCGAGTCCAGGATCTGGGAGTGATGCACTGTTTACTCCCGCCTCTTCTGTGAGGCCACTCACCACCACAGGAACAATTTATAATGATTATTTAAAAAAAAAAAAAAAAAAAACAGCAAACACATAATTGAACAAACAAACTAAAACTGATCTCTAGACGTTCGACTCCAAGTGTTCTCTCCATATCTCCGTACAGAAAGCTCAAGTCACTCTTCATCTCTCCAGGTCTTCATTCACCAGGAACCCTGATCCTCTCTTCTTCTCCACCCCCCCCCCCCCCATTAAGTAGTGGTAGCTCCCTCTCTCCCCTCGATATCCCTGCCCTTATTTGACGGTGGTGGAGTTCTGGTTCCTGATGGAGCACCAGGCCATGAAGATATCCCTGCGAAACAGAGGGGAACAGGGTTATCTGTGCTGCACTGTGCAGCCAGTGTATTCATACATGTACACATACACATGTGCGTGCGTGTGTTCGTACCTGCAGTGTGTAGCCACACACTCGTTGCTGCAGTACTCCTTGTCCCAGTCCTTACTCTCTACAGGAGGGTTGGTGCATCCGGCACGCACACAGCGAGCAGGGGGTCCGGAAGGGACAGTGTCTTCGGGCCCCGGGGCCACATTCACCTCCACCTCCATCTGAGAGAGGGAGAGAGCAAGACAGAGAGATGCAGAAACTCATGTGAATAAAGATCAAATTTCATTCCTTTAGTTATACTTAATACACACATTTCCATTTTATTCTGTATTTAATGACCACTGTGTGTGAATAAGAGTTAGTGGCCAACAGCTTATTACGACAGCTCCAAGGTCCACTGACTGACGCTCGTCCAGTATCCAACACCACAGTAATTTCTGGAAACTGTTGGACGTAGAACATCTCTAGTCCAAAACGCCACATTTGCCCATTAAAGTGAGGACGATACAAATCGCACTTCATTGGCCAATGTACATTTTCTAAGCCACACAAAAGATATGGCATTTTAAAAGTACCACTGACCTATTCCGGTTCGTGGTACACAGTGCAAATGCTCTGCTGCAATGAGAGCCCTATATTCAAACATGAATCTTTTTCCTGCCTCACTGAGCAGTGGACACCCCTAATTCTGACGCATCGATACTAAAGCTCCACACTCAGGACCTCCCCCCCGTACCTCTCCAGAGGTAAAATCTTCCGCCATCTCCTCCTCTGCAGCGGAGGGGGAAGACCCAGTCGCCGCGGCGACGGATTGCACCACCTGCACAGGGACGGTGGTCGGCGAGCCGGCTTGAGCGGCCGCCGAGGATGAGGAGGACGCAGCCGCCGTGGTAACGATGAAGGGCGATGCCAGCTCTGCTTTCACGGGGGCGGGAACTATCTTTATCTGCAGCGGGGGGGGCGGAGTCGAGGCAGCTGAAGCTGTCACACCCGTCACCGCCGGCCCTCCTCCGCGTGGTTTGGCCTGCAGTGGCGGAGGGGCCGGGGAATGTACCATCTGCTGGAGGCGAGGGGGCGGGGGGGTGTTTTGCATCTGCTGCAGCGGGGGGGGCTGGCGGGCGGGGGCGGGGCCTGGGGCGGGGCTGGGGGATGAGACGACAGTCACCACGGAGGTGGGGACCTGCTGGCCGGACGTGGCGACGGCTGCCGCCAGCATCTGCTTGGAGATGATGATCTTCGTGGCGGTGGGGGGGTTGGGGGCGAGGTTTGGCGCGGAGGCTGGGGATTTGTGAGCGCCGGTGCGCGATCGGGTTGTGACCTGCGGGATGTCCAGGATAATGTTGGAGGTGCAGATGTTGGTGATGGTGTTTTGATCCGGGGCGTGGTGCGGGATGCGGGAGGAGCGAGTGCGAGGCGGGGGGGGGGCGGGGCTAGGGGCAGGGGCAGGGGCAGGGGCCCATGAGGGCGGAGAGGGGGAGACATCCATTGCTTCTGTGTTAGCCTAGAGAGAGAGAGAGAGAGAGGGAATAAGAAAGAGAGGCATTTGCATAAAGTAGTGCGCAGTGATGATTATACACCACCACTTTCATCTAAAAGCGGTCCTCATATACTAATTCTCCATCATTTTTTGGTGAAAATGCACAAAAAAAATGCTATTACAGGCAATAGGAACAAAAAACACAACACCCCTCTGGCGCTTAGTCGGGGCTGAGGGGTAAAAATCATTCCCACAAATATATTGGGATAAAAAATATGGGTAATAAAGTCACTGAAAAAATGCATTTTTTTTTTTTACCACCTGAATAGCTTGACTGCATGTTTGAAGGCTCATTCCATGATTACTGATGCTAATAAATTTGTTTTAATTGGTTTTAGGCGACACTGTTCTGCAAAATCACCTCATGGTCACCTACTCCAGTATATAAAGGTGACATGAACTTTGAGTGTCGTCAGTGTTAAAGGAGCAGTCTGTAGAATTTAGATTGATGTTTTGGCAGAAATGGAATAAAACATTCTTAACTACTTTTTTAGTAGTGTATATTCACGTGAAAACAATAATCTCGGAGTTTCATTTCGCTTAGAATACGCCCTTTAAACCTACATGGGAACGGGTCCACCTCCGTGGAGGCCGCCATGTTGCGCCGCCATTTTTTCAAATGTAGCCTAGAACGGGAAAAAAGTCAATGAATAATGCACTGACACGAGAGCGCCTTTCACGCTTCTGCAAGTTTTGTGGCCGCTATAGGCTTTCTGAGAAAAGGAATGGTCAGTTGGTTGCAATCTATAATCTTACCACTAGATGGCTCTAAATCTTACACACTGATCCTTGAAACAAAGTGGCCCGATGAAAGGAGCTCTCTCAGATTGTTTGTAGCCTTATTGTGGCCTTACATGACGCTGAAAATTGATTATTTCCAGACACCTCTGTGAAAATGGTCTGACAGGTTGTGTTGCTGCCAAGGGCTGGCAAGATTAAAAAAAAAAAATGAAAAAGAAGTTTTCCAAGAAAATCAAGAATTGAAAACCAACCGACTGAGAAAAAGTCCTAAGGAACGATTAATTATAATTCAAAATTCTCACCCAAACATAGAAATGTACGCCGTAGAGTTGGAGAACATTTCAAAAATGACTTTAACCCCTTCAGTAAAACATGGAAGTGGCATTATACAGCAGGGAAAATAAGTATTGAATGCGTCACTTTTCTCGCTCAATATAGTTCTGTAGACTTGAAATTTTCACCAGATGTCGGCACAACCCAAGTAATCCACATATACAAAGAAATCAAAAATATAAGTTCATAAATTGTGTAATTTTCCCCTCTGTACTTGGCGCCATTAAAAACGCACCAGTAAGGTTATACTGTATTTGCGGCAAATAGAAGAATCGATTGATTTTTATTGCTTTTCCAGTGAGGCATGAGAGGAAATAAAGAAAAGCGCGTGGTATTGTAATCCTGACGCACCACCTGCACACGCCAAGCACTTCAGTAATAACCAACATTGAGCTGTTTGTGATGTGTACCGTGATTCTTGACTTATTCTTTTTGGTGTGGTCAATAGCCTACGTAAAGCCAACAAAAAAAAAAACCCAAACAGAGGCCCATGGGCCTTAACGGTCCCCTGAGTATAGTACATCCAATGTTAAACCTTGGCCATTAGGCGTGGCCCTAATTTTGACCCCAGGGATCAGATTAATGGAAACCAGTATCATAAGCAATAGAGTATTCTAAATTGTATGTATATAACTTGTGGCAACTTTAGGCAAAGAAGATCGCTCAAGCCATTTTGACCCTTGGGCCCTGCCCCTTAGCCCCTGGGTAAGGGAAACTAGGGGTGGGACGATTCTGAATCGTGATTTTTTTAAGGCGTAGTACCACCACCTGTTGCCGTGGGGCGAACATACGAGCTTTCCCTCTTCCTTTATTAAACCAGATGCAGCCTTGAACGAAGGTGCCAAACATCAAAGGGCGTGAAAAGCGCTTCCGGAAAAAAAAAAAAAAAAACTTGCTGCATGGAGCAAGTAAAGGACTACAGAACTGTCTCCTTTTCACTAATTAGGCTACTTTAATCATGTCCCTGTTTACTTTGCTCAATTAGCAATCAAACATGGGATTCACTTATTTGCTTTGCTGGATGACGAGAGCTCTTTATTAAGGCAGCATGTTTGATTGCCACATTATGAAATTTAAATGGACATAGAACAGCACAGCATGAACACGATTGCCATTGCCATACCATTTTGTGGTATGATTTTCATAATTTATTTCTCCCATTCACGTTTCATCCGCATTGCAGAATGTTTTCCACCTTGTGTCTTTTTTGATGCTTGAAATCCAGGGCGATCTGAAAATAAATTTCTTTATTTTTATTATATCATTATAGATCTTCTAAAAAGACGAGGATTTTTTTAAAGTGTCATGAGACCACTTGCAGTCATGGGGTGTGTAGGCAGTCACACGTAATTTCTTGAAACACACACCTGAAGCGGCTTAAACGATTTAAAATGCCGTTGGGAAGAAGCCTGAGTTTAGATTTCGCTAATTGCAGGCGCTCCGCCCTTCCCTAAATCTGCTCCCGTGTACTTGGCTTAAATAACAATCAAGCAATTTCAGTAGCCTATAAAGATTAAGATGTGATGGCGAAAAGCAGAAAAACCTAACTGGGCTTGTTAGATTGAAAGAATGCCAATAATTTGAATAATTAGAAAAAAAAATCTTCCTCTGAATTACATCTCTCATTGTAGCATTTTCGGACATTATTCAAGATGAATTTAAAACAGATTTGTAAAGATTGCCCTGGATTCTAAAAAATACACAGGCTGGAAAAAATTCTGAAAAGCAGATGAAACATGAACGTGAGATCGCTATGAATTATCACACTCGCACGAAATGGTGTGGCCATGGCAATTGTGTTTATGCAAATCTGTGCCATTTAAATTTCTAAATGCAGCAATCAAACATGTCTTAATAAACAGCTCTACTCATTCAACTTACAGAGTAAACGAATCCACATTTGATCGCTAATCAAGCAAAGTAAACGGGAACAGGTTTACTTTTCTTCGAGTTGCCTAATTGGTTAATAGGAGATGATTCTGTTTTCATTTGCTTGGCTCCTTTCAGCACGTAGCCGAAAAATAATGATGTCAGTCAAGTTTTTTCCGAAAGCATTTCTCACGCCCTTAGATGTTTGGCACTTTCGTTCAAGGCTGCGTCTGGTTTAATAAAGGAAGAGGGAAAGCTCGGATGTTCGCCCCATGGCAACAGGTGGTGGTATTACGCCTTTAAAAAATCGCGATTCAGAATCGTCCCACCCCTAAGGGAAACTGTCAACAATATCATAATATCATCTCATTGTTGTAATATCAATCAAGTGTGACTGTTTCCAGTAGAAATTAAACAGAATATACCCAAAAGTATCATTTTCCTATATAAACTATAGTAAACTTGACCCCCTCCCCAGGGGCAAACATGGAGCCTGGGGGTCATGAAATTCACAATTTTTATAAAGCACCTCAAGACACTTCCATCTATAAAGATAACTGGTTTCCAGCATATCTAGGTATAAAAAAGTAAATGCAAGACAATAGGCTTGCACTAACAGAGTTGACAATACATAGGTTTGGTCAGTGCGGTCTGTGAATATGCTCATAAAAACTTCATTTTGCGTTTAAACAAAAAACGCTTCAGTGAAAGGAAGGAATAATACCTTCATTAACATATGTCAAGTTACTTTTCTACTTCTGAGGTAAAACCGCATCCCGCGGGGCATTTTCCCCTCAAACTGTACAGGCAGTTGCCAAGTACCAACCACAGGTTGTTGGTTTTCTCCAGGTATACTCCAGTTTCCTCCAAAACCTAAACATGACACATCCTTAAATGACCCTTACTTAAGTTGTTGTGTTCACAATGTGGCTTATGATGACAATATAACAAAGGGCAATAACTCCATCAAATTTGATTGAATCGGTCTGGTTTTCAAACTTCTTTGAGATCTTATAGATATAAGCCAGCATGCAAAGTTTCATGAAAATTGACCAATATTTACTAAAATTATTGTGTTCACAAGGTTGCTTATGATAATAATACAACAAAGGGCAATAACTCCATCAAATATGATCGAATCAGTCTGGTTTTCGAACTCGTCCAAGATCTTATGGATATAAGCCTGCATACAAAGTCTCATCAAAATTGGTTAATAAATACTTAAGTTATTTGGTTCACAAGGAAAAGTTTACGGACGACGCACGACAGACGACGCACGACAGACGACGCAAGACGACGGACAAAAGGGGATCGCAATAGGTCACGCCTTCGGCTCAGGTGACCTAAAAATGCTAGTGCATCAAGAAAATGGAATGGCTTGTGACACAGGAGAGAGAAAGAGCCTTTGGCATGTTATGGGCAGGACTCAGCCGCCGAGAGGCGGTGCGTTATTTGCACTGTCACCGTTCAAAAATCAATTGGCTGTCTATCCGAGAATGGAACACAGGCACTGTCACTGACCGAACCCGCTTAGGGCAGCCACGAGTGACAATAGCAGCTCAAGAGCGCCACATCTGGTTACAGCCTGTACATGACAGATTCCGGAGAGCAACCAAACTGATCAGGAGACGAGGAGTCTGAGACGTCCAAGCATGAGGGCAAGTACCGTTCAGCGCCTTAAGGGAGCAACACATGCATGCACATGTCCCCTACAGAAGAGCCACTTTTTGCCCATTTAAGCACAGGCAAAAAATGGGTTCTCTGTAGGGGCTGGGTGCACATTCCTGCAACACGTTGTAATGTTTTGTGGACTAAAGAAAATTAAGCCACCCTTCCATGGGCACAGGGATGAGTAGATCAGACAATTTTCATTTTTGGGGGCACCAACCCTTTAAGAAGAAAGAAATCTAGAGCTGAATTTTGGATGCAAGGACCAGTTTTGACCACCCCTGGTAAAAGCCAATACTTGGCAAGTGATTAGGGACCTCGCTCTCCAACTCGCAGGTGGAATAAGTCACTGAAGTTCTGACTGGTTACTGTGGGAGTCCTTTCCCTGTAAACAGGCAGCTGATTGGTGAAAAGCTACTCACCTGAGAGACCTGACTGGCCCTGTAAGCCGTCAGAGCTTTCAGGTACTCTTTCTTCGCCGCCTCAGTCTTCCTCTTGTAGACCTGCATTGAAGATGGAGAGATGATCACTTCATTACTGATGACTGTCTGCTCAGCTTTAGTGGGAAACCTCACTAAGGTTGACAAACTAGCAAGTTGGCTAGTGAACAGATTTAAACCCCTAAACCCAACTAATTTATCCTCACGTCATTCGTAACAACCAGTACTCCTTCCTATCATGTCAACCTGCCGTGTCAACACATAAATTAGTACAATTCGAATCGTTATCAGTCTGGGGTAACACCACAAAATTCTTGCTCCACCAAATGTTTTTAAAATGTATGCATTGTAACATTTTTCCTGATGGTGGCAGTCTGAAACAGATGCTTACAGGTGAGAGTGCTTGAACGCACTCACCTACATATAGTGGAGGTGCATGCAGTGCAAGGCAAACTCTCAAAGCCCCGACTTAAGTCTGCCAACATCTGATAGGACCAATAAGCAATTCATGGTCTTTATTCAAGACCTTCCGTTCACCCATTAGCAAATCCATCGTCTGTCCAGGTCAGAGAAGCCAGTAATAACCCTCACTCACCCTGTGTTCTCCCACTGCGGTACTGCAAGTGAGAGTACCCTTGATAGAAAACTTAGTTATCAATGATTTTACTTGGTGAGAAATGCAATACTCACTGCTGTATTCCAGTCAGTGTTTAAATAAGTATTTAAATACAAAAACAAGGGTCCTGAGGCTTACTGGCAAGCAATCTAATATTGATGATACAAGTTATGAAAATTTCATGTGAAGTTTGACCATTGAATCATTGAAGGTCAATGTCAAGGTCGCTAAATAAAAGTTCACATACATTCATAAGACCTCCTGTAATACAATCCTAAGCTCTGCAGCAGTTTTGATGACACAAGTCATTGAAAATTCAATGTCAGTTATAAACTTTGAAGGTCACCGAGGGTCAAGTTATAGTCAGCAAATGGACTTCAAATATTACATTCTAAATGTCTCCATACAAACCTTGGCACAGTTTTAAGACCATTTTGGTGATACAAGTCATTGTAATTTCACTGTTGAGTTTGACCCTCTTGGGTCACTGACAGTCAAGTTGAATGTCACCAAATGAAAGTTCATAAGTGGCTTCCTAAATGTCTAACACAAACCTAGACTGCATCTGTGACCGTTTGGGCGATTACATTATTGTAATTGTATTAGGTCAAGTTTGACCTTCAAAAGGTCACCAACAGCCAAGCTGAATGTCACCAAATGGAAGTTCATACAAACTTAAGCTCCATCTGTGACCTTTATAGTGACAGAAGTCATAGAATTTTCTCTTCGTCAAGTTTGACCTTAGAAGGTCAATATGAAGGTCACCAAATGACAGCTCACGTATGATTTTCTATACATCTTCAATACAAACCTATGCTCCGTCTATAAAAAAAATCCTGATACAAGTCCTTGAAATTTCACTCTAAGGTTTGGCTGTTGAAGCTTAATGAAGGTCAAGTTCAAGGTCAGCAAACGAAACTTCATACATGACTTCTTATATGCTCACAATACAAACCTATGTACCCCAGGTGTGAGTGAATAAAACTAACCATGACAGCACTGTCGTTCTAAATGGGGTGTGTAAGCATGCGCAGTTCATGGTAAACTCTCAATGCTTCTGAAAGCTTAAAAACGTAAGGGACAACACTACAAAGAAAAATCACAATTTGGCCACTGGTGCTCCCGCCATCTTGCTGTCTGTCATTACCTGTTTTTGCTCCTCCCCCAGGCTATCCCACATCGACGCCACGATTTTGGAGACCTCCCCAAAGGTGGCGCTGGGATTCTGGCCCTTGATGGCGGCCTGCGTATCGCGGAAGAAGAGGGCGTAGGCCGAGACGGGCTTCTGCGGCTCGTTCGGGTCTTTCTTCGGCCGTGGCCTTTTACCGACCCTGCCCCCGGCCCCGCCTCCCGCACCTGCCACGCTGGTCATGGCTGGCTTCCCCCCGCCCCTCCTGACCCCGGCTCCGCCCACCACCACTGCAGTGGGCGGGGTGACAGAGGAGGACGGCACGGCCGAGCTGGATACGGATGGGCTTAAAGAGATGGACATGGAGGCTGGTACCAGTACACTCTTCTGGGAGAGAGGGAGGGAATGAGGGAGGGAGGGAAGGAGAGGAGGAAAATGACACACTGGAGTTTAGAAAAGGAAAGACTGAAAGGAAAAATGACAGTGCATGCACTCAAGATTTCAAACATGACACTTCCTCAGCGCATTCCGCCACTTGGTCAGCATGTTTTGCGTGTATTCACGTCTTTGCATTGACTTTGAATGAAATCAGTCGTGCGAAAAATTTGTTTCGCATCCGGTGTGAAAGCAGCTTTACTTGGACACTGGAACTCTTGAGCGTGCAGAGCTAATAAATTAAATAAAACCAGTGGTGGAGCAAAAACTGCATATTTGGTAGGGTGCAGGACACCCCTTTAAAACGGTTATTAGTCCTGCATTGTTTTCAGTCATTTTCATAATTAGCAACAGATTCACTCAGAGAACACTCCACTCCATCAGGTGTTGCTCGTTCTCCCAGTTGACGACAATCATTCAATTGAACACGTAATTAGGTGCATTTAAATCAGTGTCATTCAAAATTGCAAACCTGTCAGCTCTCATGACTGTGGCTTGGCTCTCGCGCTTGAAAGTGACATCACGTTCTCACGCCATAGTCATCAATCTCACACTTATACTTCAAGTGATAATTGAACATTTTAATTTGGAAAAGAAAATTATATTTAATTGCAGAGTCCCACTTTTAATCAACTCACACTACACCAAGAGTGAAAGGCGATGTTTCACTGGAACGTGGATCAGTCACCATTCAGTCTACGCATATTTAAGAGATTATCACACGGAACTGAAGTTCTTGGGCATATGAAGTTTTTCAGGTTCACATAAAGACCTTTCAAATGGTCTTTTATTTCACTAAAATAATTTACTTTCTTGAGGCAAGTGAAATCGCCTGATGTGCGGTAAATGGTAGAGCGGAAGTTTCAGAGCAGTCAGTCTTTCGTAAAGCATAGACCCATTAATAACTAAATTATTTTTGTGTACTGAATTTAGCCCATTATTTCATCACAGTTAGCGTGCATGGAGGGAGAAATTGTGTCTTCGAATGCCAACGGACTACTACAATAATTGGAAAGTGTGTCAATAAAGGAAAATGATTGTGAACTAGCTTGGACTAATTGTTGTCATAAAGGGGTGTTCTATGCACTCTATGTTGTGCGTTCACCGTCTCAACGAGTCAGGCTTCGCCAAAGAAAATCAGTGCAAGCTTATGCCCACAGGTAGGTCCGAGTCTCCCGTTTTGTTGGAGCAGTCAACAGCTGCACACAGTGGCATTACCACTGATTTTGTTGCTCAGGTTCACATAATAATTCAGTGAACGACAAATCGGACAATCAATTTTTCACACGGACAAGTGAAAATGAAAAATCAGTTGCCCGTCGGACAACTGCCTCTGTGCGCTTGAAACATTTTTGCTTGCACTCGACACGTGCTGCTCACGCTCTGATTTTTTCTGCAGTACATTCCTATCAAAAAAAGAACAATAGAATGCCAGGTTCCGTGTTGACCAATGAAATTATCGCTGCAGGGTCATTCATTTAACTTCATATAGGGTGCCATATGGGCGGTGACGCTTACACAGACCCACACCGAAGATACTGTGGAATCTGTGGCTGTGCAGCGAATGCTCGACCATTTATTAACTGAACTGTTACTTTGTAGATTATGTAGCCATTTAGCGTCCTAGCTAACGTTAACTATGGAGAATCTTTGTAAATGATCGCCCTATTTAACCTCTTTCTGCAGATGTAGACGCTCGCGTCTATAGTTCCCTCCAATCCCTGTTTTTCAGGAGTAGCATGAATTAAACTACTCAGCTAAGCCTGATGTGCAAACTGGTCAATATCCTTGCCCATAGTATCGATCCAGTAGTTTTAAAAAATTATCACTTCCGACAGAAAAAAAACTTAGTACTCTGTAGCAACCATTTTAGCTACAGTGAGCCAACAGTATTCCAATTAGTGGTTAAAAAAAATACGTTTTGTGAAGAAAAAAATCTGACATAGTATTGATTCTCTCACATTCTACTGTCAATTACACAGTCATCACACACAAAATATTCGTAGTTCCCTCCCATGGATTAACGCGTATATTCGTCCATTAACAAATGCAGCGCTCCCTTCTATCCACCCACCTACTGGTGTCGATAACCAGTCACTCAGTTATGTACTCAGATTCATCTGCGTAACTCTACAGTCATAGTTCACGCCCTCGTGAAGCTTCCTCGGTAACAATGTATCCAATTCCCGAGTGTTTAAACTTCCCTCAATAACTGAAATACATTGATCGAACAATAAGAATACGATACAAAGCTAAGAGTAAATGTAAGGTCGGTTGTGTTCTTCGAATGTTGGCCACGGTTGCGCAGCTGAAAATGATGCGATAAAGAAACTGGAAAAGACACTCGAAACCGGCCTGAAGTGTTCAGTTTCATTTACGAGATGCATGTTGTATGGACGCGGTCAATGGGAATTATTCCGAATGAAACAGTACTGGAGGGTTCCGTCTACCCGACACATCTGTCTCTGTAGGAGGGTATCAATGAAGAAAACGTGTTATACTTCTACTCTGTTTGCATTTTGCTCAAAATGGTTTTTTGCTGTAAAATTTATACCGCGTTGAAAGACATTGAATGCAGAGGTTTTCGTTTCTCCAAATGCATGCAGCCCACGCACGTCGGTAGATCCCTCGGTACGTTCATTGCACCATTCTGTTGAATATGGAGGCATATGTCGTTTGATTTTTTCCTGAAAGTGACATTTCTGTTCTGTTAAAATAAGGTGTATTTCAGAATTCAGACATTACCGAGTTAGTGAGTTTTTACCCTTATAAGGTGTAAGATTATGAGCTCGGATGTGAGAGCGGTTAGCTTTTCATTGCAGCGTGAATGTTATAGCAGTTGAATCAGCACTTTATTTAATGCTTGGGGGACTTCGAAGAAAAATGGACAATATTGTTAACTTTATTATGGAGAAAAGGCATGTTTTGTGTTTGGAGAGGTTACTGGTGACCAATGATGTTCAACTGCACTGATATTGATAAATTCATGCAAAACTCAACCAGAAAATCATTAGTTCATGCTGAATTTCATGCCCCAAAAGTTAATTTGTGTTAAATATGTAATTAATGTATGATTTGACTAAATGCTTCAAGTGTCTAGACTCAATTGAGCCAAAGTTTTCCTGTCTGTAAAGCTTCAATCCTGAATTATAAAGCCTTGAATCAGGTAACACCTAAAAAGCCAGGATTTGGCTTCTGCGCAAAGGGGTTAAGTGGCTTCATTTGTCTTTGATTAATTTAACCCGCTTGTTAGCTGTACCAGTGATTGCTCTTCAGGTAGCATACCGTGGGGGCTGGGGGCGGTGACTCTCAGACCCACTCCCGAGGACACTGCACAACGTTTGGCTATATGCTATGTGTCCGATCGCTGATTAAACTACGGTACTTTTTTGATTATTTAGCCGTCTAGTTAACTAATGTAATGGACTCAGAAGGGTGCCATCCACCTCAGATGCATACAGTAGACTGTTATTTGTTATTTTGTGTATCTGGAAGAAGCTAATTATCCGGATATACAATAACCTGTCGTTGTCGAGGGAAGGACAGGTGGAGGTAAGATAGTTATTAATCTAAACTAAACATTGGAATAATGTCTCCTATCAACTTGGCCACACATTCTGTTTCAATAAGATAGGCTATATGCAATTTGTTTAGTTTCTTATCAAGGCTACCGATTCGTTTGCGCGTGGCTTTCTGCAATGTTTGACAATTGCACGTGGTTTTCTCTAGCGTACAGTAATGGACGGGAAAAAGCAGTCAAAAATATCAGGGTACTTTATTCAAATAAGCCGACCTACTTCACCATCTGCGTGTAATTAGACGTCGTAATTAGGAGATAAGGTGAATATTTTTTTTTTATCCTGTCAATGCAATGCGCTTCCATACATAAGACCGTTCTCCTCTCCCAAAATAAAACCACATCCGCAAACCATTTAGGGAATTGAAGTCAAAAGAGAAAAATATACTTTCCGTTCTTACATTAATTTTCATTTAACCCTCAGGGACGGTTGTGCGCATTTTACGCGCTTTTCATTCTTCTTATTTTTTTTTTGACAATTTTGGCTGTGTTCATGCATGTATCGCGAATTTTGGTAAGATTGTGTGTTTGTATTTGATATTGTTATTTCCAGCTCAGCTCTTACAGTATGGCTAAAATACGCTGTGTAACACTTGCTTGTACACTCAGACTGTTAAGCGCAAATAATGCGCCATTGAAACCCACTCAAACTGCCATTTTTGATTTCACTTCCATGAAAGCATAATACTTGCATTTTATTAAATCTGCATATCAATCAAGAAAGTTGCAAGACTGTTGACTTTGTCTCTTTGTTATTGCACTTTAACTGCTTTGTTTATTTATAAAGAGTAAATAAACACTGACAGTTGCCGCCCCCGCGCCGCCGTCCCCCCGGTCACCACCTTGACTAACCGATTTTCTGCAGGAAACCCTGCTTCTGTGATTGTATGCTTGAAATTGCCTGTCATTTGTTTTTCGAATGGTGCAACCAAGGTTTTTCTGGATAGAGCTTGAACTATCATGTAGTTCCTTATGGTTTTGCAATGTCACTTTCAAAAAAAAAAAATTCGGCGTGCAATGCACGGAATACCTCTCAGCCCGATGTCGAAGTTTTTGGAGACGCCCGCCGAAACCGCACGAAGGAGAGCGATACCCAGTCAGCCTTGAGGGCTGAGGGGTAAAAAAAGATATAATATTTTTCTATGAAAACTCTAAATTTTATGATAACTACATTTTTACAATAAACCTCCTTATTGTTCTGGGAAAATTTCACATCCACAAATGTTAATTTGGGGGGGAATCCTGTTTTGCAGCTTTTAAAAATTGTATTTGGACACACTAATGGGACTAAACAGCCGCAAAGCGGAGCGAACTCTTTTTGTCAGTGAAAATTTTGCTTCCTCTATGTAACAATGTATTTATACCCTTTTTCCTTTGACATTAATATATATTTTTAAAAAAAGTGAAACGAATGGGCCTGCAGCGAGGGAGCAATAATTTCAATGGTCAACACAGAACCTGGCATTCTATTGGTTGGCGATTTGATATACAGACAACCAACATTCAAGACGGCCAGCTGATTTTTATTGAAGAGCTTGTCTGTCGACAACCAGTCAAAAAATAGATTTGTCTTTCACTGATGATTGGTAATATCAGACCTTAATCATTCGGCGTAAATCAGAGCTGCAGCCTGAGTGATAATCAAGACCAAGCTGTAAACACTTTATACAGATCAGCAGATTTCTTTGCGTCCAAGTGTGTCAAAACATTCGGAACATTGCCATACAAAGCATTTTTTGATTGGATAAAATATACTGAATGGCACCAGTCATGAACTTGTGCTGATGAGTTGTATTTCAGAGGTTTGATTACTCAGTGCATAAAAATCACAGAAATTTGCAAAAAATATTTATGGAACGAGATGAAAATGTACTTTTTGGGTAAGAGCTGAAAAAATGGCCCTCTTTTTCTTTAACTGTACCAACCGTGCACTACCCCACCCGAGTCTGATCCAGTAGGTTTATGAGGTGAAATCAGGGGTTGTAATGCACGGTTGGTGCCATCAGCTGAAGCCAATACAAACCCAAGGATCTGGAGATTGGAGACCTGCAATGAGCTGGAGACAGGACCTGACTCACAATTCACCACAACAATCTTTTCACACCATGAACAGAGCAGGGCAGCGAGAACAGGCCACTCTGCCCATGAACGGTCGCCATGACACCACTACACAACAGAAAGGTTGCCTATGCTTTTCCATGATGGAACATTATGCATGGAACCAAAAGAACCTGTTCGTCCTGTTTATAGGCTACTGAGCCCACCAAGTTAGAACCCCGATCTGAGACGGACAGACAGACAACATTACGTCACTCACCTGCTTAAAGTCCTCCAAATCCTCATCCTGCAGCGACCCAGCAGGGGAGGGCGTGGCCGACAGCGGTTGCTCAGGTGATCTAGGGCGGGGCAAAATGGTGCCCCCACCCAAACTCAGGCCAAGCTGGCTGCTCAGCTCTGACTGGTCGATGGTGGTCAGCTGATTATGGCCCAGAAGGCCGTGGCCCATGTCGCTCAGTGGCACGTCTATGGTCATGGGGGAGGAGCTACTGAAATGGGAGCCAATGGAGTGGCCAAGGTCCTGAAAAGACAATGGAGAGCGGGGTTCAGAGGACACCGGCTGATACTTCATCGCAGGCTCACTGTTCACACCTCAGGAGACCGGAGGGGAAAGCGATCCTCTACATCAGCCACTTCAGAGTTCAAAAATACCAAATTACAGTCTATCAAGCATTCAAGGCCTCTCAATTTAAAAACAAACGAGGAAAATTATCATCTCCGCCAAACAAAGTTGGCAAGAGGTTCTGCAATCGGCGCCATTCGTTTGCTTATGTTTTTGTGAACAAGATAACTCCTAAAGTAATCAACGAATATCTCTGAAATTTTGCAGGTGGGTTGCGATTACATCATGGATGGACCCTGTTGATTTTGACCGCGATCAGAGAAACAATATGGCCGCCATGGCAACCATCTTCGAATCTAATGACACACGATAACTGAACTTTGCTCCCACTCAGCGAGATTTGAACTATGCTACCTTGGCGGAGGTCTGCACTCCGGGAGTGCCTCTTGTTTATCAACGCCATAACGATTTTTCTTGGCCATTAAGCGCAATAATAAAAGTGTGATGAATAAAAATAGATTTAGAATGCCAACATAGAAAACGAACAACAAACATTATTCCCATGAACTATCATTACACACATAAACGCACACAGCCACGAGCACTACGGTGAATTATAGCTCGTAGTGACACTGCGCTTAGATGTCATGCCACAAGATGTTACAACTCAGGAACCTGGTTATCCCATTATCGGTTTCCCGCTGGTAATTACAACTGTCAAGCCATTCGCGTGAGAGTAAATGGCAGACGCAATATTTCTGACAGCAGGTGACAGGCAGCACTGGACCGTGGGAAGGGGCGGGGTCTCACCATTCCGAGGGTGGAGCTGAGGAGGGCCCCGCCCTCTGGCTGAGTCATCACCCCGAGACTCAGGTGCTCCAGGCCCTGTGACGGGGGATTGACAAAGGTGGAGGCAAACGAGGGGTCATTGCCCCCGACGACGGCGGATGTGACGGACGAGTCCTCCACCCCGGCGCCGGCCGAGAGCTCGCCGAAGTGCGAGACCACGTCCGACACAGTCAGGGCGGAGTCCGGGTCCAGGGAGATGGGCGGGATCTCGAACTCCTCATCGCCCAGGCTGGGAGTGTGAAATGTCTGCAGAGGCAGGGGGAGGACAACAGAGACATGGCCTCACATTACATGTTACACTCTGCTTTACATTACACATCACACATCACCAGTTACAGCACAGCTGGCTCTCTGATCCAAAGTGACATTCACACCACACGGCAGAGGAGGACTGTGAAACGCAGACCAGACTCAGACGAGGTACAATTCCCTTTCACCGTCAATCATCATGCAGGTGTGCATTAAACCCATTACAGCATGGCCCGCATGCAACAGGAAACCACTCATTAAATTACATTTCACATCACATTCACCGGGCACTTCTTCATTTAAAGCAACGTAAAACAACTGCCCACCAAAGGTCACTGGGATGGCTACAGAAATGGGGTCAGATGAGGTACGATTTGTGCAGAATGCAACAGGTGTGATGGTCAAGCGTAGTTTACACCAGTGGTTCTCAAACTCGGTCTTGGTGTTCTCCTGAAATGAAGAAATTTGACAATCGAGTATGCAGACTTCAGAATTTGACTGGTTGAAGTACGCTTACCTAAAACTATGATCTATGTAATCTCACTGGATGGGCATCAGTAAGGGAAGGACAATGCCTGGTTCATTCAGGACAACCCTCAGTCCATCTGCCTCATTTGGCTGAAAGGCCCTGACCGCGGATACTGCCTTTTCGCACCTTTGGGTGGTGACTACTGGTTGACCATGCCATTACATGTAGCTCACTCACTGCTTAGTCAGTCCAAAGGGTAATTTCTGATAAATGTGACCCACGACAGCAAAACCATGCATAAGATGTATTTGATCATTCTGACTAAAAAGGCCTTGCAAGGCTTAGTTGTGAACTGTAAAATGCACTGAATTGACAAAGTGTAAATGGCTGTGAAATCATCAGTTGCTGAATGACGGTAACGCATCACACAAACTGAAGCTGAGGAACTACTGATTCCAAATACAATGACTCCATTTTGATTTTTGGGGCATTACACCTGGTGTTTGGGGGTACTGTGCCTGGTTTTGTAGTCATGAGTCACAAATTGGGATATAGTTACATGTACTTTCCATGAGGACACGATGTAGACTGCACAAAATAACCATCCCCATTAGAACATGTTCCAAACAGTGGTTAACTGCATAATTCCATGGTTCAGAATGTGCAGGACTGACAATATTCTAGCAGTTAGAAAATGAAAAACCTCTTCATTAAGCCAGATCTGTCAGTTTCATTATAAATAAGTTTATTTTTAGTGATTTCAAATGGAATTTAAAAGTCTGGATGTCCCCTTGTTACGGAGGAGTAATTCCATATGAAGTCAACCAGAAGTTCCCAAGCCATCACCTCAGATTTGACTCAAATTTATTTTGGGAGTACTTCTACATTCATAATGAACATGTGCAAAATTTTAGGCTCCAACTCTTGGGGGTTTCTGAGATATGGCCCCCCAAAAATTGGGGGCCATACCCCGAGCGAATCGTGCATGTTAAATAATAGAGTTTTAGGAGGCCAATATCTTTAGAACAAATCATAGGTATGGGCTGAAAATTGCTATCCAGGGTCATTTGGGTCCAGGCTTTCAGAAACTTTTGTCAAAAATGTTTCTCTCTTCATTTTCAAGACATTGGCCTCTCAAATATGAAACTTTTTATGCATGGAAATAAAAAAATTCAGTTTCCAAGGGCCCCCTATGAGGCCAAGATCCCTTACAGAGGGTAAATTGTGCTGGATTCCTTCTATTTGAGGACAGGTCTGTCTGTATAAGGAAGATTGACTGCACCCAAGGCATAATAGTGGAGTTAGGAGACCCTGAAAAGGGTCTGAGCTGAAAAAGTCACTTTTTTTTTGTTGTTGCCAATTTTAGATTGATAAGTTCACCATTTGGGCAGTTACCCAGAGTAATAAAACTACATAAATGCATATATGTTAGGTTTATTTACTCAAAATTACAACTTGTTTTCTCATCTCATCACTTTTTAATCGTGTTATCAAATATAGGTGTTTTGGGGTAAAAACGCCCATTATCATCCCCTCTGTTCTGCAACTAGAAGTTTTAGATAGACAGTGCCGATGACATCTGACATGCTGCATTCCCACCTAAACCTGACTACCTGACTCAGCCTGGTGTCAACATATCGCCTAATTTTCTGCCTCTGAATTACGGACTGAGCAGTAGTGATGGCATTTTCAAGTCTTTGGACATCTTTGTACATCCTTTCCCATCTTTAAAGGTCCCCTACTATGCCACCAGGTGCACAGCTAATTAGCAATTATGAGTCAGTTCAAAATCTCCCCTTCCTGACATCACAAGGGGGAGTGACCGTCCACGCCCAGAATAATGAAATCTGATTGACTGCTTGGCTGAAGTTCTTCTTGCCTCTGGTTGGTTACTTCCCCATGGATGTGATGTCAGGAAAGGAAATATTTTGAAATGGCTTGTAAAAATGAATTGGCTGTGCACCTGGTGACATAATAGGGGACCTTTAAAAAGTTTAACTACCTTGTTACAAAGGTCCTCTGACAGTCCTTTTCCGCTCTCCATGGCTCAAGTGTCTCGCCAAATCAATGCACACACTTGGATGGTAACAAATTCAATGACTATTCAAAGACACTAGTTACAATTTGAAAAGGTCCAGAAAATTAACCCTTAATAGCAGTCTCAAGCTGAGACTGTCACCTTGCGTCTATTTTACAAGGTCAAACATTCAAGGGTATGTAAACTTATGATCAGGGCCATTTAGTTGATTTCAGTTAATATTATGACTTAAAAAAGAGCCAAAAACCTGCATGATGATAAATGACTTCACATGATCACTATTCTTAAATAAATGAAAGGTTATTTGCACGATGAGTCATTTTCAAAATAAAAAACAACATTTTGCAAATTCAGCTAGGGTGTGCAAACTTTTGAGCACAAGTCTATGAAGTTTTTCATCATTCGAGACGCAGAGGACTCCTCGCTCAAAAAGGTATCAATGTGCGCATGCCTGCCGCTTCAGAGAACCACTGGCACATGCACATCAAGATCAAGATCTTGATAGTTAGAACATATGTGTTGGGTGGTAACAGAAACCAGCTCCCACAAAGACCCTTTGTGGATAAGATTGAACATGACAGCTTGAGAGTCTTTGCTAAAGCCCTTGACTAATGGAATCAGGTACGTAGCTGATTGGTTGGGATGAAAGCCTGCCCTGCACCCACTATGGCCCCGTCTGGACAAGAATGAGAACCACTTCACTTCAAACCAGACCAGTGCAACCCAACAAGCTAATGCACACAGCATCATTTTCAGCATCTTTATGCTTTCACTGAGAGATTAGTCTTCAGCAGAGGCGTCAACTCCAGTCCAGGAGGGCCATAGCATCTGCAGGCTTTTCGTCCTCTCCTTTCAATCAACTTCAATTTAATGCTTAGAGATCAAAGTTTGTGGGATATCCAGCCAATCAGCAACTAAAATGAATCCATCATGTAGAAATACGCCAAAAACTAGCAGACACGGGACACCTGAGGAATGTACTACAAAGCCAGTTTAACATTAGCCACACTTACTTTACTTGAGCCGCCTAGACGAATCCTAAACTCGCAATCAGAGATACCATAATTCATTTATTGGCAAATAAACAGAGAACAGAGATCTTTGTGACACTGAAAACCCCGACTTGTGGCTCAGAATACCTCGCTAGCCCACTAATCTCGCTTCAAAGTGCACCGCTCAGGGTCCTCAAAGAATAAAATTCCACATCCCTGGAGTACAGCACAGCCGGGCTCATGTCAAAAGATATTTTGGGTTTTGGGTGCAATTCCCCCCTTCCCACAATCTTCAACCAGATTTTTCAATGGCTCTCAAATAATCTTGCCATGATTCTTCTGTGGTGCATGGTGTTTAAGGAGCGTATTTGAAGTCACCAGATCAGCTCAGAAGCTTGTTAAGACAACACCAATTTTAAGTCAAAAATATTAAACTTATTCGATATCTGCGATCCGACAACGGGTGGTGTGGGGAACAGATCGTTTTGCATGTGCGTTTTGCATTTGCATGTGCGTGAAGTACCGCTCCAAAAACGGAATATTTCTTGGACCAATTTCAGCTGCAACCCCTACTGGATTAATTGCAGTCTCTTCTCCTCGCGCGTATGCAATCATTTCGTGACTTCAGGTATTCTGAACCATTAAGATATGTCTTAATGGTTCAGAATACCTGAAGTCACGAAATGAAGTTTAAGTTCTGAACAGCTCGATCTAATTATTTTTTAGATTTAGACTGAATACAGCTTGAACATTTGGGCTCGCCTCCATTCACACATGCCGACAGGGAGAAAAAATGACTCAATCGTAACTAGCGATAGCACTATTTACTTAGCCGAAGAAAC
Source organism: Gymnothorax reevesii (assembly GCA_029721435.1). Lineage (NCBI taxonomy): Eukaryota > Metazoa > Chordata > Actinopteri > Anguilliformes > Muraenidae > Gymnothorax > Gymnothorax reevesii. The sequence goes on along the minus strand of CM056577.1, from coordinate 12,464,059 downwards.
GATAGAAACTAGGCTGATGCCGTCGGAGGCATGATGCTGAACGCCCCCAATCCTCCAATTCCCCAATCCTTGAATAGACCTTGAATAGACTGTCATTTGAACTTAATTTCAGGTCAATCGGACAAATGGTTCTGAAGATATGGCCAAAATGGTAATTTCCCATCACAAAGCGCCACCTAGTGGCAAAATATTGAACCATACAGGTATGATGTCATCATGTGACATCTTGTGAGGTCATGACCTTGCAGTTGCACATAGTCTCATGTCAATTAGACAAATGGCTCCAAAGATATGGCAAAAATGGTGAATTTTATGTGACAAAGCTCCACCTTGTGTCAAAATTTTGAACCAAACAGGTATAATGTCATCGTGGGACACATCCTCAGGTCATGACCTTTCACTTGCACTTGCACTTGATTTGAGGTCAATCGGACAAATATTTCCAGAGATATGATAAAAACAGTGATTTTTCAGTTTTTGGCCCCTGGTGGCCAATCTAGAAATTGTACTAGTCCAAAATCGAATCAGTTCTTCCTCATTATGATACTTACCTATATGCAAAACATGAAATTTCTAATTGAAATATTACTGAAGTTATCGCATTAACACGTAGGGTGGCGCGGCGGCGGTCGGACCAAAAAGATAATATCCCCGGAACGCCGTTCAGGATTATAATTAGGGAGTGCATTTACTGATGATCTTGGGCTAACTCAGGGTTAACTGCTGAAAATTAATAAGCTCAAACAAATACTGTTAAGAGCCGAAGTTTTGGTAAACGTTTTTCGGTGTATAGTTGGGTGGGTTTAGAATTCGTTCTGACGCGCGTTTCCTGGGAATTGAATAGGTCACCTTATTCCTAATACAGCAGGCCACGAGGGATGGAGGCGTGGCTGCACCTCGCGATCCGCGTTCATGAGATGTAACTCAACTTGAATTTGAATTTAGAGAACTGAATTTGAATTTGCGAACTAAATGAAATGCTTCAAGTTTTCTCTTAAATTCAATACAAATAATTGGATTCAGTTTAAGATTACTTGTTCATTCAATTTCAAAACCAAAAAAATTCAATTCAAAGCCAATTAAATTCAATTAAAACCCAAAATTCAATTCAAAACCTGATAAAATTAAATTCAAAGCAGGTTAAATTCAATTCAAAAGTAATTCAATTCAAAACCAAAATTCAATTAAATTTCTGTTGGTACAAATTTCATTCCATTAAAGGTCGAAAGGCGCACCGAAGAAAGACATATTTATGATATTTGAAGATACTTGAGATCTGAGCGAAGAAATAGAGCCCAAGATTTTAGGTTTGCACAAGCGCATAGCTGCGAGGAGGCATATTTTGATAGGCAGCAAAAATTGACAGAACAACAGCTCTACTCTACTCTCATCTACTTGGTACCAGGTACTTTTCTGCGGGCAGTTTTCCATGGCAGGATAATACTGCCTCAGTGTAGCTGGTCGTCATAGCAGCGCAGCACCGAATTTCTGCGACGTCATCCTCAACACGACACAATTTCGCTGCAATTATATCAAGTTTGCATTTATTCCGCCAATTTTGTTCAAGATGAATGTGTTCAAATCAGGGGACGCGCACTACCGTCACCACGTTATGGCACTTAAGTCCGGCGGGTGTTGAAATGCATTTTCTGTATGACATTGTCATGTCCGATTCAGAAGCACATTAATAGCCTATTTAACAGCAGTGCGCCACATTTTTTAATCGACCCATGCAATACCGAGAGTGAAAGGCGATATTTCATTACAATGTGGACCAGTTCAATCAAGCCAATCAATTAGCCTTTTAATAAGTATATTATTTCTCTGTACTAAATTAAGCCCATGATTGCATCGCTGATAGATCACATATGGAGATAAACCATGTCTTCAGTTGCCAATGAAGATAATTGGAAAACGCCTCAATGAAGGAAAATCATCGAGAACTAGTCGGGACAAATTGTCATAAAGGACGTGTCTGTGTCCCTTCCAATTCCCAGTTCGATTTGCACTTCTGTATGCTGGTCCATGGAGCAGACTTCTTTTCGTTAGACTTCGCATCAGCCTTCTTGACAAAAATGACACCTGTCCGTGCTCTGACAGTCTCTATGAGGGTCCGCCTCATCCAACATAAACTTTCACAACACTGTCTTTTGTCCGTAATTTTGCATCTACAGGTAGTCGAGACGCACTGCTAAATGTACACCTACTTCCTTTAATGCATTATGCAAGTAACAAGCCGAACAATAAAACGAGGTCAACTTCCCCTGACCGCTTGATTACGCGAGTACAGCTAAACATCTGCTTACCTAGGGTGAGTCTCGTAAAATATTAAAAGTTTTTTGTAATGAGCGCTTAAAACTCTAGTTTAGCAATGCGCAAACAAATGTGTTTTAACGAGGTTCTAGCTCTGTACACACAGAGATAAGCGCATGTTAGTCACCTTCCGTAGTTACGGGCCACCGGAGGAGTATAACCGTATTTCACTGTGCAGTGTCTGTGTCTGTATTGTCATAAGTGTACTTATTGTTAGAGTCAACAACGCTGGAGTAACACTGCATGTGAGCGTACATGTGATCGCAAGTGACATGATGCCAAGGGGGGCAAAAGGAAATTATTCCACGAGGAGCAACTGAAAAAGACACTAATAGATCCGTGAATAAATTTTTTGACTACAGCAAATGACCAATATATAATCTGTTGATTTTTCTCTTATAAATTGTCGGTGCCTTTTTCCATGGCAGAGACCTTTTTTTTTTGCTATTAATTCAGGCTACGCGAACACAAAAGGGACCTTGTCTCTAAGAGCGTTCTCGTAAGCTGCACTGCTGCGGTTCTCTGCTTGTAGCACTGGTCAGGAGATCCCTTGCTATCGGCTTATGTCATTACCAAGTCGGTAAAGTGAGCAGGTGTAACGACACCAGTGTTTTCAGTTATTGTATTTGATGAATGGCTGTGTTCTATAGCGACTCGACTGCTTCACCAGTCTTTTATGTAACATTACAGAATAAACAGAGAGGTAGCCAAGGCTGTTGTTGGTTAACTTGGGTTACATGACGGGTATGTATTCGGTAACTATTGAAGGTGACATTCTAGAAGCGTGCATGTAGCTAACACTTGTTTTGCTTAATCGCAGTATAAAATGTTCGAGATGCACCTAGGCGGAGTTGTTTATCCCCCCCCCGCGGCGCGATTAGCAGGGGATATAGCATTGGGCTCCACAATATTGAGGCGGCGGGGGTATTGCCATGTTAGTGGCAAACACTTGTTACCATTACTTTGAATATCTTACACCGATTCACGGTACTGTGTTTTGCTGCTTCATGTATTATATCCAGGGCTGACTGCAATAAACAGTTATGTCTGGATCTTATGTATTGGGCATAACTGTTTATTGCAGTCAGCCGTCGATATGCTGTCTTTCGGTTCAGTAGTCCCAGTTCTATTAATACATTCATGGTTTCATCAGCGTTGACAAGGCTTTTTGATACACGGTGGCTGCCGTAGTTGCAATAAGCGTTTAAAAAAAGTGAGGCGCGAGAGTGCATTATTCGTTTGAATGTAATACACGATTCCAACGCTGGATGGGAGAAATTCCTACACAATGTACCTTGAATTTTGCCATGAACGGGGTCACAGGCAAAGAGAAACTTAGCTATTTCATGAATGTAGCGGCTTTGGTGAAAAAGCAAAACCGTGTTTGAAAGGGAAGGCAATGCACGGTATATCTATCAAGTTGCCTAAAACAATATAAGTCGATGATAATAATAACTACCTTAATCTAGAAATTCGTAAATCTAACTCGAATGAGATGTCCCGAAGTCGACTACAGAGTCGTCTTTCGCAGACCAGTGGGCTGCAATGTTGTCACGTCACATTTTAGTACCTACTAGTACCCAGTCGGCTGTTTTTGGAACCCCAGGAGAGCAGGTACCAGAAAAAGTAGTACCATGACCAGGTACTTTTTCCTAATGCAAAAGCAAAAAAGTAAGAGTATAGAGGAGAGTAGAGTCAGTACCGTGTTGTGGAAAAGCGCCATTAGAAATGTATGATTTTATGTTGTTATAAGTGGCGTCTCTCACACCTAAATAATAGTTAAGATCTCAAAAATCCATTCATATGGGCCAGGCTTAAGGCCATGGATTCAAAACTGGGATAGACCAATGCCATAAACCATCAATTTCATCAGTGATGTTGTTAGGTACGCGTCCTGCGTCCCTGACGCATTAAAAATCTGAAAGGACGCAGTAAACTTACCATCCATGCGTCCCAGGGACACACCTAATTTTTCCCATGAAAAACGATACATTGGGCCTATTTAATACAAGCCTTTAAAGGTTTACACGCGGATAACTTTCTTAATCGCGTGTTTAGGATGAGTTCAATTTTAATCACCGTTTCTCGAGGTGCAACTGTCCGTGTGCGTCTAAATAGTTTTAACACCTGCGGTCAAATAACAAAATTAAATTTAAATGCTTGTTAAGTTATTTAACTCGTGAAAACTACTACCACAGATTGATTTGCACCTAAATGCGTGACACCAACCTGCCTTCATCTGGTTGCCTGGTAGATTTTGAGCAAGATTTGCGCCTTTTCTGGAAAAGAAATGCATAAATAAATGAAATGAATGCATAAGTTAGCTGCTGTCTTCAGTTTCTTATTCACGAAGAGGGGTTTTGCAAGGCCTTGTTTTTCCCTTACATCTACATTTACATTTTCTAAAAAGGCTACCGTGATTGAAGTCCGAACTGCATTTTTACGCTTCGCCGATGATGAAAGTGCAAATGACTCTGTGAAATCACGAATGCCGAGGATGAAACAGTTTTGGTGGAGGATGCGTCTGACGTCAGCATCTTGCTCACATCCTCAGGACACGCAAAGAAAGTTTGACATTCTTTGAAGCGAAGTTAAATTTTCGCCACGTTTTCTTTGCCGAAATCTGTGCGAAATGCGGGTCCACAACACAACTACCCTTACATACGGGGTTATAAACCGGTAACAATTGGAAATGCCCATTAGGCAATGGTAGATTGTCATAATTTGACCGCACCTGTTTAGTCAGAGCTAAACGCAAGGTTATCCCCGTGCAGTTAAACGTGCGATGATCTAGTGAATCAAATCTAGTGAAATGGTGTTTCAACGATCGTTTAGCTGTCCGCGTACAACGGCATTTTAACACGCATTTAAAATTTGAACACGTTAGTTAGTTGTGGAATCGGACCATGGTGAACAGTAACTCGTGTTTAAAATCACAGTAACTAGCAAAAGACACCTTGCTGTCAGCAGACCAGACAAGCACTGTTTCAACCCTCTCACCGCAAACATATCTGCATCATTTTATCTTTCTCCACAGACTTTCCACTGTGTTAGTTGAGTTCCATTTTTGTGCTAAAAGTTTCACAGTGATTGACTCAGATCATTTGATTTGGTTGATGTTCAGACAAGAAGATTTTGGTGTTATTTTGGTGACAATTTATTTGTTGACTCTGTCATGGTGATGAGAATGTTTTATGTGTTAAAATCAGCACTTTAATTGTTAATTTATTTTAGTACTACAGACACCATTTTGCTTTCATTTGAATTCTTGTAATTTATTTTGGTGCTATTTATGCTGCTACAAAAACACAATTTTAATTACATTTTGTATGTCATGCCACTGTGACAGTTGTTTTGTGATAAACTTTTCAGATTTGGAATTTTATTTGTTTAATTTCAGATACATTTTGAACAGACATGAATATATCCGTTAATTATAACCATATCATACCATACCACCATCAAAGGAGTAAAACACTACAATTTAAGAAATAGAAGAATATAAGAAATAGAATTTGTTTTTTTCATTGGGGACCCATTGAATTTCCCAGGGACCCACTCAAATCACCACGTGGGTCCCAGGGACTCACTAAATTGAAAACCTATCAACATCACTGATTTAATCATCAAATACTCAGTGAATCCAACTAAATCAATTACATCAGCCACGTGACCTATGAACCATCATTAGCTCCACATGAAAAATCACACCTGAGGCCTAGAGTTTGAGCACGACCACAACCTTCATGTTCATCACCTGAATCCTTTGGACCCAAATTAAGACCTCTGCCATGTAACTACCATGTCAAATGCAAAAAAATATCATATGACAGTGCACAAACTGCTCTACCATGCTACTGACTGGCCACCATATAAACACCTATTCAATTCCAGATGTTCCCCCATTCAAACTCCCAAAAGCAATACCAAGGGGAGAAGAGCCAGGTTTAGAGCTTTGCGCTAATCTAACTGTAGAGGTTGACCCATCAAGTACCTTAGCCACGAGGCTACAAGCAACTCCAACATTAAACATTATCATTACAATGGTTTATTACCTGGTCCCACACAGAGGAATTTTCAGTAAAGTGGTACAGCAGACAACATAGAGTGACGTTAACATACAGTAGAGGTATAGTGTTAATACTGCTAAACAACAAAGTAGCATGCAGTCAAGAGACAAACAGCATACAACCAACAGATACCATATAGTCAAATACAGTACAATGATACACAGTGTTAGTATTGACAGACAGCATACAGTAACGTACAGTAAAGTGATATATAGCGTAATACTGACAGACAGCAGAGCTTGTACCTCGGAGGATGACAGGAACGGATGACCAGCCCCTGGGATGGTTAGGTAGTTATCACCGCTTCCGGGAAACTGGACAGACCGAGAGGCCAATCAGAACCGAGACAATTGCACACTTTGACAACAACAGACTGCTATGCACTAAAATCCCATTAAATGTATCGCAAAAACATATATCTTAGTTTTCCTTTTTATCACACATGGCGGTAGAGTATTTACAATGGGAGTGCAGACCGTCATTCCCTGCATAAAAACCAGAAGCAATCAAAACGGATCTGGGGCAGCTCCGATGCGTACATCACGACACCAGGAGCCAACAAAGCGACTACACACAACCAGAGGTATTTTCACACAGACAAAATGCAAGCATAGATATACACAGTGACAGAAATGCAGTCTGACATGTCGCAAACTGGTGTCGAAAATGACTTCATTCACCTTACTGACAGAGTCGTATCCATTGTAAGGTTGCGAATCCAAAAATTCCGAATCGCCATGCTGCCCAGTACCATCCGACATATCCGCGTAAAAATTAAGATCCATGCTGACTTTTTCATAGATGTGACCAACAGAATGAATATCCGGCGAGGGCGCCTGTAACCCACCAAACGGTCAGTACACGGTCTTCAACAGTGTGCCAGTGCAGGCACAGCCAGGTGGTCTCTGGCGAAACCCAGCAACGCGATTTTGTATGATGGCGAGTGAGTCTAGTGCTAATTAACCTGCATTATCTGACGAAATGTGGCGGAGGAGAATACAAACATGTCCAGCCAATTGTGGAGTGCAGTGCCTATTCAAAAAGCGGCACCTCTTGCGCGTTGTATGAACAGCAAGTTAACGTTATCTAAGAAGAGAAATTCAAATAAGTCGTCATCGGGCAAAGACCAATAAAGAGCTGTAATGTGCCATTCATCAGCTCTCTGAAAAATGTTAAACTTTCTCACAGCGCCCAGAGAAATTTTCCAATCTGTCCACACGCACCATGCGTGCCTGCGACAATGCTAGCTAGCCCTGCGCTACCGCTGCATTACATCCAGGTTAGCTCATACGCTAGCCTGCTCAATGTGGCCGACTCAGGCAGCGAGCTAACGTTAGCTTCAGGGTCGAATAACGCGCACAGTCAGCTTCACAAGCTAACAAGATAGTTTCTACGCACAAACAAATCATTTGATGGTCGTCCGAAGATTAGCACTATCGGCGGTACAGCGACCGGGGCTCTTACAGCTGGAGAGCGATTACATTACCGTCACCAGCCCAGTCGAATGATCGTGAGGGCAGGTTAGCACTACCGAGCTAATGGCGCTTTCCCAACCGCGGTTCGCGCCCGAATCCAAAAAGAGAGTCGCGAACTTTTATTCGCATTAAAATAATGCCAAAACTTGAAGATCAGTCGGTAGGTTATTTGAGTTTCCCCATTAAGTTCATGCTAGCAGACGTTAGCTCGCTAGCTAGCTGGCCCTCGGCCTCCTGTCCCCCCCAAACTGGAGCCTTTCCAATCGAGTCAGCGCTAGGGGTCGGGCGACACGCATGTGTTTCTAGAAAAGGGGTTAGACCACCAATGCAAAAATATATCAGTTTCATTTCGTGCGGGGGTTTTGGTTTTACTGACAGACTCGAGGGTCAGTCAAAGCACAGTACAGACCATTGCCCAGTAAAAAGTTTGAAGTAGGAATGGAAAAAATGTTCATTTCTGCACCACTGCGGACTAGGCACCCCCTCCTGAATCACACAGAGAAACAGGGGTGGTTTCGCCTGGGGTCCCTTCGCTCTTGTCCACCTAAGGCCATCTTACGACTGCACAACAGAATGGCTCTCAAGTCCCTATTGACGGGAAACCACCACAAGACGCGAAGTCGATCAATCAAACAAACAAACAAACAAACGAAAAAACATACAAATATTGCGTTTGTAAATTATAGTAACAATTAGATTAGATTTTATCTGTTTATTTGGCAAATAAATGTGAGACATACATGCATGAAACAAGTAAATATAATTAACATTAAAAACCAGGATAACACATGAAAGCCGAAGCTTATTTCCAATGTGGCCCCACAGTCAACTTACAATCATGGCTACTAGTGTAAAGAGGAGTAAACAACGTAGATTCGAAAACATAATAAACAAGTCGACATGGTCTACAACATCCCCCGCCAATCGTGCGCTTCTCATTTTCGAACTCGATCAAGGCCTTTATGGTCTGAAGCTACACACCAAATTTGGTTACTGTATCTGTAGTAGTTTCTGAGTAAAGCTGTCCCCTTTATCTCGGACGGACGGACGGAGGTCAAACCTATATCCCCCTCCCACTTCGTGTTGGCGGGGGATAAAAAAATGAGGAAAGCACAGAACGGTATGCAAGTAAATAAATAAATACCAATACCATAAAGTAGTTATACACAACAGTTGATATCTTGGTTTCCGTTAAATAACTGCGCATCATGAGACCGAAGTGTTAAGTCACACATAAAAGCTGGAGTAAAGGTATTCCCCAGGTTGACACCACTATCAAGTAACGTTAATGCAAGTAGCCATGCCGTCCACAACATGGACCTCCCAAGGTAAGCATTAACTTCCCGTATCAAAACACCTCTTTAGCTAGTAGCGGCGAAATTAATTTAAAAAACACTCACTTTTCATTGCTATGAACCACTATAATAGTCGGGGAAACGCTACTTTAATCATTTGCTCCTGAGCAAAGTTGACATTTATTCCTCGTTTTGCCCGATTTATAAAGACGAGAAGCCGAAGAGAAGGGGCCCTTGGGAACATTTGGCTAACGTCAAGTGCTCATTTTACCATGCAAGTAGCTGCCTTGTTTCTTCCAGTAAAGAATATTGATTTCTTATAACCTAGTGGTCGATTTAATGTTAACTAATGTCAAGAGCAATACAACTTGGATTATTCACCATATCAATTATTTTGATCTGGCTGGCAAAAGCCGCTTTCACACCGGACGCGAAACAAATTTTTCGCACGACAGATTACATTCAAAGTCAATGCAAAGACACATATACACGCGAAACGCATGTATTCGCGTCTTTGCATTGACTTTGAATGTAATCTGTCGTGTGAAAGCGGCTTAACGGTTGGTCTCCCAAAGCATTCGGTCTCTATCTATCCATCTATCTATCTGTCTGTCTTTTTAGCTGGATAATGAGCGAGCCACCAAACGTTAATCCCTCAGGCTGGGTTTTAAAAGTTTAAGGATGGCGTCGCTAGCTAAACAGCCAATGCAAATTTAGCACGTGAATTCCAAAGCATCGAGACAATGGCTTCATCATGTCTTAATTGAGGGCCAATTGTAGAATAAACTAATTGAAATAATTTTAAAGACAGGCCTCAGCTTTTTCCATACCTCCATTCTCTTCACGATCCTTTCGATTCCTCTATCCTTTCCAGAATTTCCCTGCCTCGCAACATGAGTTCAACTTCCGCGTTCCTCTAATTTCAGGAAGTGACGTCACACCAAATTGCGCGTGTTGGGTGGAAGCCGCCAATACACGTTTGTACAACAGAATGTATTTATTGTAGCATTGATGACAATAAAGCTCTCTCTTTAAATATCGGCTAAATGAACCCATTAAGTTAGCAGGATAAGACCAGCTCAATTTCCTCAATTCAAGTCAAAAACCTTGACATACTCCGACACAGTAGGAGGCGGTATGCACCTTTTAAGCTCTAAATAATACAACAATACACCACAAGAAGAAGAAGTAGTGGAAGCCGCCATATCTTCAATCTGCTCTTAGCAGTGTTGCGACTCACAGGCGCGAATGAGCATGTCTGGATCAGCTGAAATGTCGAAAGAGATATCGGATATGAAGGAGTCCAATCCAAGCGGGGAAGAAGGTGACGAAGAGCCAGATATTGACGATGTCTGCGACGAACCCCGCGGCGGATATGTATTTTACAGGGACAGGAAAGATTGGGCGGACATCGAGCCGGTTCCACAGGATGACGGACCTAATCCCATTGTGAAGATCGCATACTCAGAGAAATTCACTGATGTGTACGACTATTTCCGAGCTGTACTTAAGAAGGATGAGAAAAGTGACAGGGCATTCGCGCTGACGGCTGAAGCGATCGAGCTCAACGCTGCTAATTACACTGTGTGGCATTACCGTCGTGTGTTACTGCAAGCCTTGGAGAAGGATTTGAGGGAGGAGATGCGTTATATCACCGCTATCATTGAGGACCAGCCCAAAAACTACCAAGTGTGGCACCACAGACGCATGGTTGTGGAGTGGCTGAACGACCCCTCAGAGGAACTAGAGTTTATCGCGGACATCCTCAGTCAGGATGCCAAGAACTATCACGCCTGGCAACACCGGCAGTGGGTTATCCAGGAATATAAACTCTGGGACGGCGAGCTAGAGTACGTCGAGCAACTCTTGGAGGAGGATGTGCGCAACAACTCTGTGTGGAACCAGAGGCATTATGTTGTCTCCCACACCACTGGATACTCTGACCCCGCGGTTCTGGAGAGAGAAGTGCGGTACACCATGGAGCAGATCAGAAAGGCTCCAAACAATGAGAGCGCCTGGAACTATCTTAAGGGGATCTTGCAGGAGCGTGGGCTGTCCTCCAGCGACGGGCTGCTCGAACAGGTATTGGAGCTGCAGAAGTGTCACAGCTCTGTCTACCTGACGGCCTTTCTGGTTGACCTCTATGAGGACATTTTGGAGTCCAGCGGAGGCAACAGGCAGGAGGAGAATCTCGCCAAAGCCTTGGAGCTCTGTGACGTGCTGGCTGGAGAGGTTGACACCATACGTAAGGAGTACTGGAAATATATCGCCCGGTCCCTTCAGAACAAGTATGGCACCGGGTGCAGCACTGACACACCGCAGGAGAAGGCCGCTAATGACTGACAGAAAAGAGCCGCACTTTGCCCGTCCTGGCCCTTCTTGGACGATGCTCTTCATTTAGGCAGTTTTTTTTTTAACCCCCTACATACCATAGAGGAGTAAATAAAGTACTTTAGTCTGCACATTTGCTGCCATATTTTCTATGTTAAACAAAGTCCATAAAATCAAAAGTGGGATAGATTTACAATATGTCTGTGGCTGTTGATGATTTTTGAGGAATTATTGCTGAACGAAAACGCTGTACAACAAAGCTGCATTGCTTCGGTGGCAAGTCATAATATACTGTAGCAGTAATGATAACGAATAAAGAGGCTGAAATCATCAAAAAATATATCGTTTGGTGGTGAGCTGACTGTTGCTTTGAAATTGGACCCTTTATTATATAGAATGAAACTGCTTGAATGTCCATAGCGTTAACTGTCTTTATCATTCGCTTGAGGCTCAATTTTGGCCCTGGGCCTTCCAGTGTGGAGTTGGCATGATTTCTCACGTTCATCCAGGCTTCTTCTGTGTACTGTGGTTTCCTCCCATGGTTCAAAGACCTGCATGCCTGGAAGATGGAAACTTCAGATGGCCCACTGGAATGAGTGTGTGAGTGAATGGCATCTGATCGCTGCACTGCTTAAGAAGGTGTTCAAAGTGCTGTTAAACATAATCATTCAGCTCACCACTCTGGAAGGTGAACACCACTTATTAAGAAACCAAGTATAAATTCCGGTTATCTAGTCAACCTTCATCACTCCAGACACCCATTCAAGTCGTTCGCATTGGCTGCATCTGGTAATGCCTGCTGTTAGATCCTCTTTTACAAGTCCTCAATGTCCATAAGTTAATCAACTTCGTAAATTAACTTAGGGGTAAGTTAATCACTTAGGAAATTTTTTTTGTATGTGTGTTACTACTGGGTGGTTTGTGAAACAAAGGCCAATATGAGTTTTATTCAGAGAATTTCAGATATGCTTTCGATTTTGCAGGAGGACAACATGGGTGGAAAAATACTGGACTGTGGCCTTCATTAAGATTTGCTCCCAAATAATAACTTTATTGTCCTGACTAAAATGCTGATATGTTTTGACTCATTTGAATTTCCTCAGAGGTGAGTTTTTTGATAGGTTTTCTGGCCTGGTAATTTGCTAATTCAATTTGCTGCTTTAATTTGCTTATTCAAGTGCAGTGAGCGAATTCCCGAACCAGGTCAGTTTAATTCACTCTGGTGATATTTGTACACTAAGAGACCAGTACAGAAAGCCGTGCTTCTAGTGATCATGATGGGAAAGGGATTGAGATGACCTCCACAACATCCTGTTCAGATACTTTAGGGTTGGCATGAAGTCTCATTGAGATCAAAATCTCTTTTTCAAGGGAGCTCTGCCTTCAAAGAATTGCTGCTTTGTTATAATGCAGCTTTTGTGGAGTTATGCTACAAGAGCTACGTGGACTACAGTTTTTGTTTTTCACCAACCCTGGCTAAAACAAATTATGTACTGATTATAATTACACCTGGTGTTTTAGCTATATTTTATATAAGGGAGAATTTTATGGCCAAAGACTGTTCACGTGTACCTGAATGAAATGTTTGTCGTGATCTAATCTATCGGTGAACTAGTGGATGACTGATGATTGGTTCATTCATCCAGGATAGATGGTTAAGTTAGAACATGCGTACAAACAAGCCCTCCAAGAACCGAACTGCACCTCATTGGCTTAAAAGGACGACAACGAGGTAAGGTCTCACCAAAATGTTCACGTCAACCTTCAATGGCAAATCATTCTGACATATACGGTGGTATGAACAAGAATGTGCTCCCTTACTGGCTGCTTGTATTTTTACATATTTATCACGCTAAAATCTTGCAGATCATCAAACTAATTTAAAAAAAATTAGACAAAGTAGCGCAGGTCAACCCAAAATGCAGTTTTGACATGATTATTTCATTTACTGTAGGAAAAAAGTGATCCAACCCTACCTTGCCCCAAGTTAAAAAGTAATTGCCCCCTAGTTACTAATCAACCAATTAAGCAAAATATAAATTACACTTGAGTTCAATTTCCCTGAACACACTCTGCATGTTTACGGCCAGCTCTTTTGAATCAAAAAATTGCTTAAGTAGAACCCGTCTTGCAAAGTGAAGTATGCAAAAAACAGTGCACGCTCCTGAAATCTTAAATACAATAACAAATGAGAAACAAAGATATTGACATTGATCAGTCTGGAAAGGAGGACAAAGCCATTTCTTAGGCTTTGGGACTCCAGCGAACCACAGTAGGAGCCATAGTCAACAAATTCAGAAAAGTTGGAACTATAGCGAGCCTTCCCAGGAGTGGCCAGCCTGCAAAAATTGCCCCAAGAAGGCATTGACAGCTCACCCTGGAGATCACAACAGAATCCAGACTAATGGCGCTTTTCCTCTACACGGTACCAGCTCTACTCTACTAGCCTTTTTTGCTTTTCCATTAGGAAAAGGTACCTGGTTCTTGGTACTAGTAGGTACTTTTTTTGGTACCTTCTCTCCTGGGGTTCCAAAAAACGGCCAACATGAGGCCGGTACGATTTTACACACTTCGCCTTCTGGAGTACCGTTCTGGAAGACGCATCTAATTACAGACCGAACAGCCAGAAGGAAGAGATATGGCGGCACAAAACATGCAACAGCTTATAATGCCTATGGAATTAGAGGAATTAGAGAAGAGAGACACATGTGGAAGTGAAATGCCAATAGTATTCGCACTAGCAAGCCTTGCAACTTAAGTACAAATCGATTGTAAGTGCAATGGATGCATACGGGTACTGCGGTCAGTATCAGTCAGATAGTGCTCGGAAAAAAATAGATGCGGACGCCATTTAGTTTTGGAAGAGGGCGCCAATCTTCTACTCAATAAACGGAAGACAAGGAAGTTCTTCTGTGAAGAGGGGGGCTTGCAGCACCTGGTATTTCCAGGTAGTCACCCATCCAAGTACTGACCAGGCCCTGCCCAGCTTAGCTGCCGTGATCAGACGAGATTGGGCGTTTTTCTAGGAAGAGAAGAGTGCAATGCAAACAACTGGAAGATAACTGCTTCGAGCAGTGCAAATCGCACTGGCCTCTGGTATAAGTAGGTACTAAAATGTAACGCGCAACATTGCAGCCCACTGATTAGTTAGAGAGAATCGTCTCTGCAAAAGAGAACTCGCTTCCGCATTATCGCTAGGAAACTGGCTTCACTTGCCATCATTGAAACAGGTCGTAAAAAATAGCGGTTGTGAAACGTGTGGTGTTTTAAGGAACTTGATAAATATACTGTGCGTTGCCTTACCTTTCAAACAAGGTTGCGCTTGTTCACCGAATCTGCTGCATTTATGAAATGTGTTTCTCATACAGGTTGCCAATCCATCACAAGGCGCACACACCATTCACAGACCATTCACTCTCACACTCATACCTATGGGCAATTTAGTGTCTCCAATTAACCCGATATGCATGTCTTTGAACTGTGGGAGGAAACCGGAGTACCCGGAGAAAACCCACGCGAACACGGGGAGAACATGCAAACTCCACACAGAAAGGCCGAGGACCCTTGCCTTAACTAATGGAAACAAATTCCGCCGTCTATTAGGAAATCCTGAAGTTGAATGTCCGGCCATCAGTTTGTGACGTAAAGCTCAAGCGTGGTTGGGTTAAGCAGCAGGAATATCATTTGGAGAACATGAGCTTGTCCACCTTTGAATGGCTCAAAAGAAACAAAATTATGGTTTTGTGGTGGCTGCGCCAACATCCTGTGTGAATCTGATTAAGATGCTGTGGCATCACCTGAAATGGGCAGTTCATGCTTGAAAACATCCAATACGGCTGAATTAAAACAATTCTGCCAAGATGAGCACGCCATAATTCCACCACAGCAATGAAAATGACTCGTTGCACTTATCGCAAACATTTGATTGAAGTTGTCACAATCAGGGCAATCATTATTTCACATGGGTGATATTGGTTTTGAATAACTTTACCTCCAGTAAAAAAGTGATCGTTTAAAATGAGAATTCTGTGTTTACTTAAGTTGCCTTTGTCAGGTAATAGAATTTGGTGGATGATCTGAAACATGACAAATAAGAAAAATAGATGAACTCAAGAGGGCTATTAGAACTTTTTCCACAGCTCTGTATGTTCTGTTCCCCTCTTGTGTACTCTGGCCTTTCCATCAAAATTCAATGCCCAAAAATGCAACGGAAATTTAATATTTTAAACCCCTCATTTGCACTGACATGGTGTTGATGGTTTACATTCTTGACATTCACACTCTCAAACATGTGGAGTATGATTAATATCCAATGTGAACATCCTAGAATCAAGACAATCCATTAATAATGTTTACTCACTGGCCACTTCATTAGGTACACCTTGCCAGTACTGGGTTGGACCCCTTTTTGCCTTCAGAATTGCCTTAATTCTTTGTGCCATAGATTCAACAAGGTGCTGGAAAAATTCCTCAGAGAATTTAGTCCATATAGACCTGATAGCATCACGCAGTTGCTGCAGATTTGTCGGCTGCACATCCTTGATGCAAATCTTCCATTTCACCGCATCCCTAAGGTACTCTATTGGATTGAGATCTGGTGACTGGTGACTTGAGTATAGTAGTCTCATTGTCATGTTCAAGAAACCAGTTAAAGATGATTTGAGCTTTGTTACATGGCACGTTATGGTGCTGGATGTAGCCATCAAAAGATGGGCAAACTGTGGTCAAAAAGGGATGAACATGGACAGCAACAATACTCAGGTTGGCAGTGTCGTTTAAGAGCCATTATCTGTAAAGTTCAGGCAGGTGGTGATGGTCACCTTCTTCAATTTTGCTGAAACGTTGGTGGTTTTATGTCCCTGCCCTAACTAGAAAATTCCCCAAATTTTTGGCTCGACTTGCACCAGTGTGGGTTTTCGGGTTCAATTCAGTGTGAGCCAAAATAGGGCCTAAAATGCCAAATTACCAAAATTAGATTTAATTGGGTTGCTCTTATTCACTGCGCAAACTTTATCCAATAGTAAAAGTTGTAAAATTGAATTATATGGGGAATGGTCGGGCGAAAGAGCGATTTTTAGCCTGGGATCTTCGCGCAAATATAGGGGGCGCTCCAATATGGCCACAATCCATTTTCGCCACTAGTTTGCGCCCCTCATACTCTGAGCGCGATCAGTGCCCCAGAACTTTTACAGCTGCATCACATTGGTATGTAGTTAGACTATCTATTAGAGGTGAGAAAAAGTTGGGAAAGTTTATGCGCAGACCAATAGGTAGTGCCGAACATGGCGAAATGGTAAAATTTGACTTATTTCAGCGCCACCTGTTGGTGTGCGCGGTCAACCTACAGGGCAAAGGTTTGTTGCCTAATGAAGTATGGAGATCACCCTTTTAGTTTATGAAAGCCATTTCTTGGGATAAGGACTACTGTTGATGGTTGGCGGCGCTACCATCAAAAAAAAAATCGGGAATTTTCTAGTTAGGGCAGGGACATCAAAGTTTCAGCAAAATTGAAGAAGGTGACTATCACCACCTGCCTGAACCTAACAATGGCTCTTAAACGAGGCTCAATCAGTACTAAGGGGCCCAGTGTACCAGGAAAATATCCCCCACACAATTACACTACCAACTGCAGCCTGGATTGTTGATACAAAGTAGGATGGATCCATGCTTTCATGTTGTTAATGCCAAATTTTGACCCTACCATCCAAATGTCGCAGCAGAAATAGAGACTCATCAGACAAGGCAACGTTTTTCCAATCTTCTATTTTCCAATTTTGGTGAGCCTGAGCAAACTGTAGTTCTAGTTTCTTTTTCTTAGCTGACAGGAGTGGCGTCCATTGTTGTCTTCTGCAGCTGTAGGCCATCTGCTTCAAGGTTCAACGTTGTGTGTTCAGAGGTGCTCTTCTGCAGACCTCAGCTGTGATTAGCGGTTATTTGAGAAACTGAGCCTTTCTATCAGCTCAAGCCAGTCTGGCCATTCTCCACTGACATGAACAAGGCATTTTCTCCCAAAGAACTGCCACTTACTGAATATTCTCTTTTCCGGACCATTCTCTGTCAACCCTAGAGATGGTTGTGCTTGAAAATCCCAGTAGATAAGCAGTTGCTGAAACACTCAGACTAGTCTGTCTGGTTCCAGCAATTATGCTACATTCAAAGTCAATTAAATCACCTTTGTTTCCCATTCTGATGCTAGGTTTAAACTTCAGCAGATCGTCTTGACCATGTCTATATGCCAAAATACACTGAGTTGCTTCCATGTGATTGGCTAATTAGATATTTGCATTAACAGTTGAACAGGTGTACCTAATGAAGTGGCCGATGAGTGTATGTGGCAAGGAGGGCCATAAACAGCTGTGGCTCTCATAGCTCTTTGACGCCAAACAATGTTTTACGAGGAGCTTTTCTGAATCAGTCTTGGTGTATACAGTGAGTTAGCGCACTTAGCCCAGGCTAATCCTACTTTAATTTTGGAAAAGAAAACCAGCACATGAACCAGCCGTCCGGACCATGAATTTCCCAACCCTGTCCAATTTCCAGGGAGTTCAGTTGGCATTTTGCCCCTCAGTCAAGACGCATCATTCAGAATAATTAATTCCACAACTGATCTGACAAAGCATAATAAGACCAAACATACCACACCCAGATCCCTCGCTACAGGATGGTAGATATCTGGTCTGGAAACAAAATATGGGACAGGGAGGGACAGAGAGGTGGACGGACTGTGGTACGGAAAGGCACATCTACTGAAAATAAGTGTGACGGACGGACGGACAACCCTCATCCCAATGTCCCCATCCACTTCTTGGAGGAGGACAAAAAGCATTCTGATACACTGGGAATGGATTGGACGAACAGACGAGGAGCACAAACAGGAGTTACTCACATCCATTTCATTGGAGCACAGCTTCAGGGTGCAGGGGAAGAAATAACTAGACTAAAAACAGAATAAATATTGACCCTCAAAGCGCAAATTGCATATTTCTTTTTTCTGATCATTCGTAACAATATCCGAATAACCAAAACCTACATATACGTATACAGCCCCATGGCTTTTTGGGGGGAACAGGGCAACCTGGTGGTAGGTTGCACGACTGGCGACTGGACTCACTGGTTCAAGATCTCAATGGCGTTTTGACTTGTTCAGGAGAGATGAAGTTGGGAAGACCCCAGCTGTCAGGCCCTTGAACAGGACCCTGAAGGGGCCTTCCCAGGTTCAAAATGACTTTTTCAATTTTTTGCTTTAAGGTTCATGAAGATGTGTACTTTAAGGAAATCAAAACATTTTGTCATAAATTTAATCAATTTTGTTTAAAAAAATGGCTTTTGAAGCTCTCCCACCTCAAATAATTTTCTAAGTCAGCCAAAAACTTGTGACTTTCAACACTTGTGACACTAACTTTTTCAACCAAATTGCCTCAAATTTTGCATGCAATTGCATTGGCTTTTTCGAATTGGAGCAAAGGCATCAGTTTCATTGGAGTGCATGTGTCATCCAACTGACCCATTTGAGGATTTTTTTTTTTTTCATCATGTGACACGTTGTGAGGTCATGACCTTGCAGTTGCTCATAGTTTAATGTCAATTGGAGAAATAGTTCCAAAGACATAGCAAAAATGGTGAATTTTATGTAACAAAGCTCCACCTTGTGTCAAAATTTTGAACCAAACAGGTACTATGTCATCGTGGGACACATCCTCAGGTCATGACCTTTCATTTGCACTTGATTTGAAGTCAATTGGACAAATATTTGCAGAGATATGATAAAAAAGTGACTTTTTTTCAGTTTTTGGCCCCTGGTGGCCAATGTAGAAATTGTAAATCGTCCAAAATCAAATCAGTTCTTCCTCTTTATGATACTTACTTATATGCAAAACTTGGAATTTCAAATTGAAATATTACTGCAGTTATCGTGTTAACATGTAAATCAGTTTTTGCCCCCTGGTAGCCAATCTAGAGGTCGTAAATTGTCCAACATTGAATCAGTTCTTCCTCTTTATGACACTTATGTGCAAAACTTGAAATTTGTAATTGAAATATTAAAGAAGTTATCAAGGAACAGTGATTTTTTCAGTTTTTGGCCCCTGGTGGCCGACCTAGAGATTGTACATTGTCCAAAATCGAATCAGTTCTTCCTCTTTATGATACTTCCTTATATGCAAAACTTGGAATTTCTCATTGAAATATTACTGCAGTTATCGCGTTAACACTGAAATAAGTTTTTGGCCCCTGGTGGCCAATCTAGATGGTAAATTGTCATAAATCGAATCAGTTCTTCCTCTTTGACACTTATGTGCAAAATTTGGAATTTGTAATTTAAATATTACTGAAGTTATCGCGTTAACTTGTAGTGCGGCGGTGGTCGGACCAAAAACATAATATCCCCCGGAACGCCATTCGGGGATATAAATACACAATATCTTGGGAGGGCCCCTGAACCCCAAAATTGCTCCAAGACAGTTCATGCCTTTCTCTCCCTCTGTCCCCACGAGCAACCATTCTATTTTATCCGGAATTTCTCCCAGGGTGTTCAGGAAAAAGAAAACTTTTCAAAGGAACAATGAAGGTTCAATGAAGGTACAGAAAACATTTCCATGATATTTTAATACAGATATAGGGCCCTTTCAGGTCACTTGTGGCATTATATGGCTTAAAAGGTTAAATTCTCCTCATAAACATGATTACAATAAAAAAAAAATAGCAACTTATGAAAATTCTAAGATTGGAGACATGGTTGGAATAAAATTAAACAGGAATAGAGGAATAAGAAAAATTAACACCCTGTCAATCCCTGTCTGGGATTACAGCTGTGTTTGGAACTGAAACCAGCACATACAGGGGGTCTCCAGGACCAACGTAGAGAACCACAACTCCAGTATCTTCCAGGCTCCCGTCCAATGCATTCTGGGATAGGCTGTGAGCACCAAAGTGACGCTGATCAGTAGGGCTATTCAACCATATCCATTAAGGACCAGGGTTCTTCTCATTTAGCCATACAGGTATACACCAGAATCTAATTATCAAGGTCTTTAGCGATAATCAAAGGGCTGACAAGATTCAAGAGTTTAGCCTGCATGAACAGAACAAAAGCCTGCATCCATACCGGCCTTTTCTACATATGACTGAGTACCCCTTCCAATCAGGAATAGGTGGACTGGACAATGGTTGCATGGACAAGAGGCCATGAACATGCATTTGAATAAACTGGACCAGATCACAAGACAGTTACTGAACACAATGGAAAGTCAATGATGAAACTCCTTTCATCACATTTTTATTGTCAAATTATAAGAATGGTTTGCACTACAGTTTAATCTGGAACAGCTGACAAACGAAAATGTACATTTGAAAAAAACTCCAGCCATGCTGACCACGCCCTTTCTCTCAAAGCATTCAGTAAAACGGGGGGGGGGGGGCTACAGCACAGGTCGGGGTTGTTGGGTCAGGAGAAGTCCGAACCGCTTCTTCAAGGTGACTCTGTGTCGGGAAAACTTGTCGTCCGGGGAGAACCGGGCCGGGTGTGCCGAACTCGTGGGCTGGCCATTTGGGTCTGCCTTCTGAAAGACAGAAAAATACTGGGTCAGTCCATGAAGTTGCTTAAGCAATGTTCGCCAAGGTTTGACCGTGTCCATCCCAATACCTCCAAATCCAACAACAGCAATTCAGCGGCAGAAGAAAATATCTGATTATTCAGCAAAGATAAGCTCGACGAAGACAGCAGGACAGCCAACCTGCTGAAAACTTTCTGAAATCTGCAGGCCACACCCACTCAATCATCATGTGACTTATTTCACAAAAATGAAGGCCACTTTCACACCGGACGCAGAACAAATTTTTTGCATGACAGATTACATTCAAAGTCAATGCAAAGACGTGAATACACGCAAAACGCCTGTGCTCGCGTCTTTGCATTGACTTTGCCATCGGTCGTGCAAAAAATTTATTTCACGTCTCGTGTGAAAGCGGCTGATTTGAATTATTTATTTACTTAACCAGGAAGAACACACACAGACAAAATCAAACTTATGCATAACTAAACTCATTTATACACAGTCCAAGATGAAGCTTAAACACACCCAGAGAGACCAAGTTGTTCAATTGTAAGTGTTTTGGAGGTTGTTCCATGACCCGGGGGGGGGGGGGGGGGGGGGGGGGGGGGGGGGAGTGGGAGACAGCAGTTTTAACAAGCTCAAGGACATCCTAGGTATCTGGTAAGGCAGCTTTTTAGTGGAGCAAAGCTGGTAGCCGTTGCCGAGTGCAGTCAAAAGGCTATTGAGGCAATTTGCCCAATATGGCTTTGTACGTAAAATAAACCAATGATGCCTTCTTAAGCTTAAAGGCCAGCAAACTAGGCCTTTAATAACTAGGTTATTAATGGTTTATCCTTGCTTGCTCTTGATTACCTTCGCCAGCGACTTCGCTGACGAAGGTAATGTTTTGATCCCCGTGTATTTATTACCTTCGCCAGCGACTTCGCTGGCGAAGGTAATGTTTTGATCCCCGTGTATTTATTTGTTTGTGTGTCTGTCGGTATGTGTATCGAAAAAGTACCGAAAACTCAAAAAGTACCGAACGGAATTTCATAAAATTTGGTGGGTTGATTTGGCATGACCTGAGGATCAATCGATTAGATTTTGGGAGTGATCGGGTCAAAGGTCAAGGTCAAGGCCACGAAAATGTCAAAACCGACTTTCGGCCATATCTCGGTCAATTTTTATCCGATCGGCATGAAACCAACGCCAGTGGCGAGGGATTCAGTGGCGTCGGCGAAGGTATGCGCTCTACCGAGTGCCCGTTCTAGTTTGTTTGTGTCTCTGTCTGTGTGTATGTGTATTGAATAACTCAAAAAGTACCAAACGGAATTTCATAAAATTTGGTGGGTTGATTTGGCATGACCTGAGGATCAATCGATTAGATTTTGGGAGTGATCGGGTCAAAGGTCAAGGTCAAGGCCACGAAAAGGTCAAAACCGACTTTCGGCCATATCTCGGTCAATTTTTATCCGATAGGCATGAAACCAACGCCAGTGGCGAGGGATTCAGTGGCGTCGGCGAAGGTATGCGCTCTACCGAGTGCCCGTTCTAGTTTAGTATTGATTTACATATTTATTCAGTCATTAAGTGTTTATCCTCACTTGTTCTCGAGTAGCCTAGGTGACCTAGGCCATGTGTGATTGAAACTTTTATAATCTAGCTTCTTCCAATGTAAAAGCGTCATGAAGTGTGTTACTGAAACAGTGTGTTCCTTCTGAGCCTGGAGTGTTCTGGATAAGTAAACCCAAGGAAACGTACATTTCGGCAGGGGGGGGGGGGGGGGGGGTTTTTAGGATTACTGGAGCCATACTTATGTGGGATGTGCACGCACGCAGCTGACACAGAGGGCGTGCATCATGAGGTTCTGCTTTCACAAATATCCAAAGGAGAGATTCCTTTGTCCTGTTCTTGCCTGTAACTGAGACCCTATGTGGCACATAGTAAAATGGATCCCATTTACTCCCATCTTGTCTCAGTGCGATTTCTTTCAGGAATGAAAATTAAAATTCCCACAACAGAGTCCCTTCAGTTTATCATATATTTTTGGGTGCTTAAAGTTGCTTGAAAATTTTACTCTGCAGTAGAATAGTTGAAGGACTGTAAAAAGCCTAATTTCAAAGACAGGGATTTGGAATTGCACATTCAGCTTCCTATATGTGTAGTGTATTTTGTATTCCAATTCTGTCCCTCTCCGAAGAAAAATCTAGAAAATATCAAGGCTTGAAAATGAACAAGTTATTTTTAACAAAAATTAATTTACTAAAATCTTCAAGCTGCAAATTGAGAAACATGTTTGGTCATGAAGAAGCTCCAGCTGGACTGAACACCTCATGCATCCGCACAGCCCAGCCAAGAGTTTTTTTCTGGCCCCGGAGGGAAGACCTGTGCTGGGTACCTGTGCAACATATCACTGCCTGGATTAAAGTTCCATGCACTGTGACTGGATATGGACTCTCAGAGCAGGACATTAAAGTAGCTGAAAATTTGAACTCTTATCATTCAGTTATTTGCGTACTATCTGTGCCAACTACCATCAACTGGTCATTTAAAATATTTTCTCATTTCCAATTCTGCAGGACTGTCAAAAACTCTTTTTAACACAGGCTATTACTAATTGAAGCATTGTTTAATTTTTTCTACTTGGATGTAAAATTATTGTGTCAATGAACATTTAACTAATGATTTGTAACAAGTTTGATCTTCAACTGATGTTAGGACTACAGTATTTCAATATACATCTGAAAACTGTCTTTGGGTTATAATTCAGTTGGGTTATAATGGATTTTATTAAATAATGGATGAATATGACTTTGATGCTATTAAGTGCTTTGCCTCCACAAAAATACCATATTTTCAAAAATTTATTTTGAGAAAATAAAGCAGAAAACCATCACAAAATTTGGATGCGTTAATAACAGGCATCTAATCTTTCGGAAACAGTCAATTTGAGGTGGTGGATAGTGTCTTTTTTATATAAAATGTTAAATTAGCACAATTCCACCCCCCCCATTTTCAAGCCTTGATATTTCCTAGACTTTTCATAAGAGGTTGACAGAATTAAATACAAAATACACAACATATATGGGAAGCTGAATGTGCAATACCTAATCCCCGTCTTAGAAATTAGGCTTTTTACAGTCCGTCAAATATGCAACTGCAGAGCGCAAGGTAAAATTTTCAATCAACTTTAAGCACCCAAAAATATATGGTAAACTGAAGGGATTCCTTTATGACTCCATATTTCTCACGTTATAGTAGCAGATTTTCACCCCTGAAAATTTGAGGGACTTAGCTGAAATATTTTTCTGGGTCAGTCCATTTCTAAGCATCCAGACCCTCCCAGATGACCGCCTCAGAAATTTCTCAAAAAATTCATATGGGTACCTCTGGTGGACTTATGAAATAATACCAAGTATTTGACCAAAATCCCTAATTGTTTTGAAGTGACTGCCTGTCACAATTTTTATTTTTTTATTTTTAATTTTGACAAAATTGTGTTTCGTCCAACATCGGCTTCCACTGCTTCTCTATTACTTAATCTACAGATCAGATTTTTGGTTTCTCAGGCCAACTTTCCCCCTAGAATCAGAATTTCTGGTCAGATTAGGCGCATCTACCTTGGTTGCTCCAAACTTGGCCGAAAAACCAAAAATCACAAAAATTGCTGAAATTTTTAAATGCTACAGATCAGAAAGTTTTGGGAATTTAAGCTTGAATTTTTTTTGTTACCATTCCTGATACCTCTCATGGGCAATCCACTTTAATCTTGTTTGCATCTTGGCAGGAATGAGAAGGATTTTTTTTGGCTCGTTTTTCATTTTATGGAAAAAATAGCAATTTTGAAGTCCTTGGTTCACCATGTGCGCAATTGACCACATCCTTCAAATCTTTACCGTAGATTGCTATAGTTGTCAATTTCATCTGACAAAAAATTGGGACTCTACATTTCCTTGACAGGATATACGCTTGGCGTTTGTACACACCCGAATGTTTCTCTGCGAACGGTATCGGTGAAGGAGGAATGAGGAATTCTTTCCCCGAAGGATTATCACAACACATCACGCATTAACAGTGCATGCAAAAGGACTACCTGAATGACACTCACGGGTCGATTCAGCAGCCCTTTCCCTTCGTACAAGGCATGACATAGCGTGGGCTAATGTTGCATTCGGTAATACGAGTCGTGTCGTGAATGAAGTCGACGGTAGAAGGATCATTCGGACAGTGAGGTCAGAAGAACGGAATACACCGGTCGTCTCGAAAACACAGATCGTAGGAAGCGTTACCGAATGCAGCTTAAGTCACAGAAGTGCACAAAATGACATCCTTTTTCTACTGCTCGAGTAGTTTACAACTCGCACGCTGCTGAGGGCGCATGACTGTAACTGCTTCATGGCGTGTTCACAACACAGGCTGAAATCGTACGACCACCAGCGAAATGATTAAACTGCAGGCCTCAGTTGAGAATCAAATCTCACTTATGTAACTGATGCGCGGAACAATGACGTTCAACTTACCTTCAATGTGTAAACCCTGTCTCCATTCTCGTTGAGGTAAAACTGCAAGAACATGGCGGCAACTGAGCACTACGGAGAGATGGTCGAAGTTTTCAGTTAAAAAATCTGCGACGCAAAGAGCTTAATTTAGATCTTCTTCAGTCACCAGCTATTATCACGAATATTTTTCGGTGTAATGAGGCCACTGCTATTACTGTGGTCGGTCTTTCACAGGTACCAAGCAAAAGCAAATGCCATGTGTTTCCGTATGAGCCGCAACACTATCTTCTTCGGTGAACACACAATAATATACAGGATACGAATATCGCCACCTACTGTTTAGGAGTGAGATAGAAAATGACGAGGAACGCACCAACGCGAACCATTTAGACCACTAGATTGCTGATGTCATATTTACATTATCTAAAGTGAAGCACCCGGCCGCCATATTGATACACCCAACTTCTTCATAAATATGAATGGTTTTCCATGAGGCCAAAATGTGCGGCTGCCTTTTGCAGCAATATTTATTTGAATAGCTGCAATAAAACGTCTCATGGGTAAGTCAACGTATAAACCCAAAGTTGTTGCTTTAATAGAAAAAAATAGCGTTTCGTGCGAGCTGGCTAATTAGCCTTCCCATTGACTTTAACTGACCGCTGACTGAAAGCAAATGCTAGCAATTGATAACGGTCACCAGCGAGCTACCTTGTCGGTATGTGACAAAGAGAGATTGCGTTTGGCTGTAACTGGCCCCTCTCCGACTAATGAAAATCATTCATGCTTTCGTTCTTGAATTTTTTTTTTCTTTTGAAACATTTATCATTTTGTTTTTTGGACTGTCTACCGTATATCAGGTAAAATTGACCTTAATTGAAAGGTTCGCAACGTTCTTTATTTGATCCGCAGCGACTGAAATGAGTCACCAAACAATTTATTGGGGTACTATAAAAAGGTAAAAGCCTGGGTCGCATTAAAGTCACTTCTCTGCAGCACTTTAACGTTAACACAGAGCCACATTTCGATCTTCGCTTTAGAAAGTGTGCCACTTTCCATCCTCCGAAAAGCACATATTTAGGGAGACAGAATGTTGCTCTGCACAGCGATACCAAAATAACTCACACACAAGTGTTTTTGAAAATGTAATTTTAAAGTAGGCGAAAATAAATGGGAGTCTATGAGCGAATTTTACTTCCGGGTGTATAGGCTCTTAGGGTAAACTCAAGTGAAGCATCTGTTCTATCAGCAATCTAGTGTTCTAAATATATATCTATCTATGGTGCGAACCCCGGGGACTGCAGTACAGTCACTGTACTGTGGGCAAAGCAGTGGTTCTCAAACTCGGTCTTGTCGTCCCATTATGTTGGTTTTAGTTCCAAGCACAATTGCAATCTTCAGATTTTCAGATTTTTGGTGAAACTGTCAACAAGTGGTCGCAAAAACAATTTATTTGGCAAACAATAGTCACACTGGTTTTGTACATTTATTTTATGAAGTTCAGGCTAATTTTTTGAAAGATCTCAAAACAGCAGGGCTCAGCAACCTGTTATGGCCCCAATTTGTTATTAGATTTACAACGCAACAGCAACAGATGACAGATACAGTTTTAAAAACTTAAACATATTTAATTTTTAAAGACAATATCAACTAACTAACCTAAAGACCAAGATTGAATTATGTACAAAACATAAATATTTACAATCCCTTTTCGTGGGGGTGGCTTGGTGATGTCCTGGATGACGAAAATGCTCAAACACAGGCAAAGAAATCCACAAAAGAAACGTCACAGGTCTTGAACAGAATGGCAGGTCTGGTCATCTTCTTGCAATTTCTCCTACTACTCTACTGTCTCAATTCTTTTCCTTATATACTCTTTAGCAGACCCCACCCACATTTAGACCTCTTTTTTTTACTTTTCTGAGACTTGCCCCAGATATGTCCAGGACATGTCTAACCATGACTCCAGTCTGAGCTTAACAAAAAAAGGTAAATACTGCCATCTAGTGGCCTATATTCACATTACAAACCTAATTTGGAGTTGACTGATTTTCACAGTTTAAAAATGTTTTTATGTGAAAATCTTCACAATATACAAAAATAACGGAAGAAAGTTCAAGGTTTTTTATTCTTCATGGCATAAAGGATATATCCATAAAAATGTGGCTAAAGATGGAACAGCAAATAACTGCTCTAAACATGGAATGCAGCAAATTGAGGAAAATTAACAGCTTTTTAAGATTCCACAATGGAAATTGTGGTTGGAAAGAAATCCAGCATAAACAGAAGGGCACCAGGACAGAGTTTGAGAACCGCTGGCATAAAGCGTTTAACACTGCCAGTCCAAAAAAAAAAAAAAGACGCTGTTTGGATTTATATAAACAAATACTCAAGAGCCCATGACTGAATCATTATTGCAGTGATGAATACTTCTCAGGTGGCAATGATTCTTTTAATCCCGAGTGATTCAGTGCATCACTTCTAATTTCATAACAAAACCATGTCTCGTGGTCGTTGAAAACATTACGGTGTATCAAGAGGAGTAAATTATTGGCCAGCAACAAAGAAAACAGCAGTGCAGATTGCGGAAAACACCAAGATTGGGTCAGGAACTGCACAACAATTTATACAAACATGGAAGAATAGCAGTGGATTGTCAATTTCGTGGAATAAATGGGTCAGGGAAAAATCATGACTGATCCTGATCGGAGCTCACCAAAATGCCCGGTGAAGTCTCTTCTTAAAAAAAAAAAAAAAAAATCAACAGCATAACTCATGGCAATATTTAATAATTATGAAGGCAAGAGCATTCCCACATGCACGATGCAACAAGAACTGAGATTGGAACTGAACAGATCCGCGGCCACAAGAAAGCCACTTGGGTCATTCCATGTCAGATCATCAAATGGGTCTCACCACCACCTTCCCAATTTTGTTTTTTTTTTTTTTTTTGTGTGCAGCTGTATAAATGTATGTCACTGACAAATCCGAAATTTCAGCGCATTCGAACCAAGAATTATGAATTATTTTCTCAGGGTACTGTCTGTTAGCCAGACTCCGCCAGCCTTCCTACTTCCGCGTAATTTCATTTCGCTTCATTACTCAGTCTGGCCACTCGGAGCTCTGCCTCATTTACCGAGGCAGATATTGCGCCGGACCAACCAACAAACAGAAGGCGTGAGCGCTACTCCCTGCAGGTTTCAAGAAAGGTTCTCATATCTACTTAATATCCATCATAAAACATATGAAATAGGCACCCTGTTCATCTCTACGAGACACCCGAACCACCTCAGCTAGCATGTAGCTTCCAGTGTTACATTGCCTGCGAATTTCACATCAGTAAGCAGCGAACTTTTTAAAAGCCGTGTTTTTGTTCGTGTCACAAGACCTATTCCCTCTCAGTGTTATGTTGTTGTCGTTATCAATGAATGAAATGACTGTCTGAGACATCCAAACACTTAGAGCCAAACTATGTCACTATTTAGTTAATTAAATATCGAGCTGGGTATGATGTTTGCGCAAGTATGGTTAACGGTTCAGTTTTCGTGTCAACGCAGATTTCATCCTAATGTAAATAATGCGTTATTCTCGCAGATTCTGCCGTTGGTTTCGGGTCACTTACGTTTAATAGCAGCAGTATCAGCAGGATAAACGACAGCTCAACAGTTCGTTTCTTGTGTGAACAGAAAGAGCACCTTGAGTTCTTTTAAGTGAATGAGTGAAGGCTAAAATGAGGTAGATAGACATATGTATGAGCACAGTATTAACTTTGATGTACTGATCACTTTTTTTTCACTGCATCCCTGGTTTGAAGGACTGTGTTTACAGCGGAAGTAGTAGGCGGCTGAGAGGGCACATAACATACGTCATCGCCTAACGTTAGTTAACTGGTACACCAATGATTTGAAACTTCTGACAAGCACCCACCCACCAGGAAGTAAACACTTGTCAATCACGACGGTCCAGACTCTGTGGGAAGCAGAGCGAAGTAGCACAGTGGTTTTACCAGGCTAACTGTCAGTTGTGTCTTTTTTTTAAACAAATTCACATCAATTTACATTTTTCTTGTATTTTACATGGCATAACTTTATAACACCTATAGCTTTGAAACGTTGCATCCAAGATCATGTTATACTGCCAAATCAGAAAATGCGATTTTTGAGATTACCCTAGCCCTCTTCAGCCACCTGCAAAATTTATATTGGTCAAAAACAATTTTTGGAGAGGTCTTTCTACTGTAATAGAAAAAATCAGTACAAAAAAAAAAAATAAAAAAAATAGAAGGAAATCCTGCCCCTGGAGATAGGAGGGTTTGAACAGGTGGCAATGTCGTGAGCATTTTAGCTTTTTTCCCCCCACATTTGGCAAGGTACTGACTGCAGTTGATGAATTCATAGCGAATTCAGCCTGATTTATATTCAGCAAATACGAATGGGAAAAAAATGCCAGACAGCCAATGCTAGGGTTTATATTGGGGGTGCTTTGGGGACCTAAACATGGAACTGCCTGAACAAAAAGCACTTTTAGTGTCCTCATAGCTCCACAATCAAGAAAGATTAAGTAAAATTGACTGCATTTTCTTATTTCGCAGAATAACATTAGTTTAGATCCAAAGTGTCAAAGCTATAGGTATAATAATAAACAAGAGGTCTGTCAGCCTAGACAGCTCTGCCGAAGATGAGTGAAATGTCCATGTCATAACTTAATTTCTGAAATTCTTGAAAACTATTGCAATATGAACACAAATGACGCACTGGGTAACCAGAAAATACTGTGAACCAGTTTGGTGTCTCAATTTATGGAGTATAACAATGGAACCATTTATTTCAATCATCTTACTACCAAGCAACACTAAAACAACAAATATAGCAGTCACAATCCTTCTAAAACTGTCATATGACGGCGCAGAACAATTAAACCAGAGCAATGATCCGTAACAACACAATCCAGAACATGAGTCAGAACCATAAGAATGATGAGGAACAACAGGATGCAGAATAACATGATCCAGAACAATACGATCATTTCAGTCATCCTCCACGGAGCTCTCTAGGCCGACAGGTCTCTTTATGCCATGTTAAATACAAGAAAAATGTAGATTGACATGAATTTGTAGAGAGAGAAAAAAAACGAAAAACTTGCAGTACCCTTAGAAAATAACTCACCAAAATTAATTTTTGGTCCGAATGAGCTGAATTTCAGATTTGTTCATCACTTGCATGGTGACAGATGTGTATATATGATGACTTGACATGGAATGACCCACTTCTCAGTGAGGCTTCAGGAGCAATGGAGGTTGCTTCAACTGGGCTCAGCACTGTTCTGCAGCAATAAAATGAATTCAGCAGATGACCTGAATATACTGAATGACCAGAAACCCATCAATGGACTTTTAATCCCTGATGCCACTGGCATATTCCAGGATAACAAAGCCAAGATTCATGAGGCTCAAATTATGAAAGAGCAGTTCATCAAGCATGAGGAATCATTTTCACACATAAATTTGCCACCCCAGAGTCTGGACCTGAAGCAGGTGAAAGTTTTCGGGATGTGCTGGAGACAGCTTAGTGGAGTGGTTTGACTCACCCATTGTCAATACAATATTTTGACCAAAAATGAACGCAAAACTGGTAGAAATAAATGTAACATTGTATAAGATTGTCAAAACAAAACCACAACGAATGTGCACCATGATCAAAGCGAAAGGTGGCCCAACAAAATATTTTAGTGTGCAACTTTTTTTTTTTTTTTGGACGTGCAGTGTATTTGACAGATTTCTGTACAAGGCAAGAATATACCAGTCCCATTTAACACAACATCAAACTGAAAAACCATTTCCTCAACGCACATGAGCACACAGAAACCCACACACACCCGAACACAAGAAGAAAACTCTAAGCCAGCTCGATCCGTAGAATGTTGTTATTCATATCCATAACACAAACAGTTCATAAAACAATAACTCATCCTCGTCACATTGCAGGCAGGTGAGCAACTCTACATTGTACATTACACCCATCTTTCTAAATCCTGATCAGTAACTACACCCCACCCTCCCAGCCCACCCTGACCCAATATTACACCCACCAGGGCAAGTTCCCCCCCCGCCCCCCCCCCAAAAAACATGATCTGGGTTTGTACCCCACCCCTTCACTCCAAACTGAAATGCACAGTTTTATCCCACACTCAAGACACACAGAGACACAAAATGGACTTTATTTAGGCTGTCTTCTGTCCCCGGAGTCCAGAAATTTTACTCCAACCAAGTGACGTCTGGCCCAAAGGATCACGAGAAAAGGGCAATGCTGGTCCCGAACACCATCAGAAATACAGGCCACAAGCCTTCAGAGAGGCACAGCTGGGCGGAGCAGGGTGGGGCTCGTGGACGAGGAGGGGAGGATGGTGGGTGTAAACCTGAAAGAATGAACTGCTCGTTTCATATATCTATGTAGAAAAAAAAACAGGGAAAAAAAATAGAGCCAAAAGCAAATCCATCCATAATTCAACAATAATAATAATACAATAATAATAATAACATCAGTAATAAAAATAAAGAATGAGGAATAGAATAAGGGAGAAGTGAGGGTCCATGATCGATCTAGAGAGGAAAGGAACAGTCGCTCAATCATCACAGCTGGACGAAGAGTCTGAATTTTTGGGCCCCATGATGACATCATCCAAGATGGCCGCCTCCCTGTCAGAGCTCTCATAGCCTCCCTGCGATAGGCTGTCTCCGGCGTCCATCTGCAGCGCCGCGTCCCCCATCTTCATGCTGAAGGCGGGCGACAGAAAGTGGTGGGAGGAAGTGATTCCACCGCCATGCTCCAGCTCTTCATCGTCCATCATGTAGGCCCCGTCAGAGACCAGGGTCTCGCCTGCAACGCCCCCCAGCAGCGGGTCCTGCAGCTGGGGCTGAGGCACCGGAGGGCAGGGACGGCCCCTCTTAGGCCCGGCGTGGCGAGGAGGGAGGAGCCGGTGGAACATGCTATTTGGAAGAAAGCCCTGCGAAAAGAGACGCACAGTAACCACATAGCACAGAGACAACGTTACCACGCAGCACAGAGACACACTGTTGCCACACAGCACAGAGACACCATGACCACACAGCACAGAGAAGCAGCGTTACCACACAGCAGACACCGTTACCACACAGCAGAGACGCACAGTTACCACACAGCACAGAGACACACCGTTACCACACAGCACGGAGACGCACCGTTACCACACAGCACAGAGACGCACCGTTACCACACAGCATAGAGACGCACAGTTACCACACAGAACAGAGACGCACAATTACCACACAGTACAGAGACGCACAGTTACCACACAGTACAGAGACGCACCGTTACCACACAGCACAGACGCACAGCACAGAGACACACCGTTACCACACAGCACAGAGACACACCGTTACCACACGGCACAGAGACGCACCGTTACCACACAGCACAGAGACGCACAGTTACCACACAGCACAGAGACGCACAGTTACCACACAGTACAGAGGCGCACCGTTACCACACAGCACAGAGACGCACCGTTATCACACAGCACCGAGACACACCGTTACCACACAGCACAGAGACGCACAGTTACCACACAGCACAGAGAGGCACAGTTACCACACAGCACAGAGAGGCACCGTTACCACACAGCACAGAGACACCGTTACCACAGAGACACCGTTATTACACAGCACAGACACACACCATTACCACACAGCACAGAGACACACCGTTACCACACAGCACGGAGACGCACCGTTACCACACAGAACAGAGATGCACCGTTACCACACAGCACAGAGACACCGTTACCACAGAGACACAGTTATTACACAGCACAGACACACACCATTACCACACAGCACAGAGACACACCGTTACCACACAGCACAGAGATGCACCGTTACCACACAGCACAGAGACACACCGTTACCACACAGCACAGAGACACACCGTTACCACACAGCACAGACACACACCATTACCACACAGCACAGAGAGGCACCGTCACCACACAGCACAGATAAACCTTTAACACACAGCAGAGAGACCATTACTACACAGCACAGAGACACACCGT
Source organism: Gymnothorax reevesii (assembly GCA_029721435.1). Taxonomy (NCBI): domain Eukaryota; kingdom Metazoa; phylum Chordata; class Actinopteri; order Anguilliformes; family Muraenidae; genus Gymnothorax; species Gymnothorax reevesii. The sequence continues at coordinate 12,430,461 of CM056577.1, read as the reverse complement.
TACCACACAGCACAGAGACGCACCGTTACCACACAGCACAGAGACGCACCGTTACCACACAGCACAGAGACGCACAGTTACCACACAGAACAGAGACGCACCGTTACCACACAGCACAGAGACGCACCGTTACCACACAGCACAGAGACACACCATTACCACACAGCACAGAGACGCACCGTTACCACACAGCACAGAGACGCACAGTTACCACACAGAACAGAGACGCACCGTTACCACACAGCACAGAGACGCACCGTTACCACACAGCACAGAGACGCACCGTTACCACACAGCACAGAGACACACCATTACCACACAGCACAGAGAGGCACCGTTACCACACAGCACAGACAAACCTTTAACACACAGCAGAGAGACCATTACTACACAGCACAGAGACCACCGTTACCACACAGCACAGAGACGCACCGTTACCACACAGCACAGAGACACACCGTTACCACACAGCAAGGACACACAACATTCCCCCACAGCACAGAGAGGCACCGTTACCACACAGCACAGAGACACCGTTACCACAGAGACACCGTTATTACACAGCACAGACACACACCATTACCACACAGCAGAGACGCACCGTTACCACACAGCACAGAGACACCGTTACCACAGAGACACCGTTATTACACAGCACAGACACACACCATTACCACACAGCAGAGACGCACCGTTACCACACAGCACAGAGACACCATTACCACAGAGACACCGTTATTACACAGCACAGACACACACCATTACCACACAGCAGAGACGCACCGTTACCACACAGCACAGACACACCTTTAACACACAGCAGAGAGACCATTACTACACAGCACAGAGACACACCGTTACCACACAGCACAGAGACGCACCGTTACCACACAGCACAGACACACCTTTAACACACAGCAGAGAGACCATTACTACACAGCATAGACAAACTGCCGACGATCCAATGCACGGATATACAGAGCTTAGATTTGACACGTCTGGACCAAAAAATCATTTTAGGACCAGAATCCAATCTCTGTTCCCAAAAGCCCTTAAACCCACCCAATCTTAACCCTAACCTACAAACCCCATTTTTAACAATACCCCAAAACCAAATTCCTGGCCTAGAATTAACCTTTTTCCTCACAGGGACAAAAACAATGTCCCCACCATGTTTTCAGACTTTGCTACACTTGTTGGGCTTTTTCTACACACACACACACACACACACACGTAACTCACAGAGCTGCGAACAGCGTCGCCCCACTCTGATGCGACTGCATAGTCTGGGTTCTCCTCCAGGAAGTCCTTCAGATCCTGCAGCGCTGGACCCAGCATGCCCCCGAGCTGAGAATAAATAAATCATTTCACACATTTACCCACAGTGTCACAAACATCACTACCCATAACCCGGGGTACAGAGACACATTCATCACTAATCATAACTCGGGATACAGGGGTCACATACATCACCAATCATATCCCGGCTCATATACATCAGTATCACCAACCATAAACTGGCTCATATACATCACTAATCATAACCCAGGTCAGCGAGTCACAAACATCACTAACCATAAACCGACTCTCATACATCACTCATCATAACCCAGCTTACTGGGTCACATACATCACTAAGCGGTATACAGGTTACTGCGTCACATCCATCACTAACCACCACTTGATTTACTGGGTCACGTATCCAAATACCCAAAACCAGAGTTACTGAGTCACATACGTCACCAACCACAATCACCCCCCTCCCCTCCCCTCCCCTCACCTTCCTGCCCGTCCTCAGGTGGACCATCTTCACTTTCTCACTGCCCGTCAGGGCCGTCGCCTCCTTCAGTTTCTCACTCTTCTTCCTTCTCCTCCTCTTCCTCTGTTCACGGCTGTTCGCCAGCAGCTGGAGGCGAGAGGAGTCAAACCCCCACAATCAGCTGCGCACACACACACACACACACACACACACCTCATGACACAAGTCAGGGCTGCGCGCGCACACACACACACACACCTCATGACAGGAGTCAGGGCTGCACACACACACCTCATGACAGGAGTCAGGGCTGCACGCACACACACACACACACACCTCATGACAGGAGTCAGGGCTGCACACACACACCTCATGACAGGAGTCAGGGCTGCACACACACACACACACCTCATGACAGGAGTCAGGGCTGCACGCACACGCACACACACACACACACACACACACACACACACACACACCTCATGACAGGAGTCAGGGCTGCACACACACACCTCATGACAGGAGTCAGGGCTGCACGCGCGCACACACACACACACACACACACACACACACACACGCGCACACACACACACACACACACACACACCTCATGACAGCAGTCAGGGCTGCACACACACCTCATGACAGGAGTCAGGGCTGCACACACACACACACACACCTCATGACAGGAGTCAGGGCTGCACACACACACACACACACACACACACCTCATGACAGGAGTCAGGGCTGCACACACACACGCACGCACGCACGCACGCACACACACACACACACACACACACACACACACACACACACACACACACACACACACACACACACACACACACACACCTCATGACAGGAGTCAGGGCTGCACACACACCTCATGACACGAGTCAGGGCTGCGCGCACACGCACGCGCACACGCACGCACACACGCACGCACACACACGCACACACACACGCACACACACACGCACACACACACGCCTACCTCATGACAGGAGTCAGGGCTGCGCACACACCTCATGACACGAGTCAGGGCTGCGCGCACACGCACGCACACACGCACGCACACACGCACACACACACGCACACACACCTACCTCATGACAGGAGTCAGGGCTGCGCGCACACACACACACGCACCTCATGACAGGAGTCAGGGCTGTGCAGTGGATGCAGTAAGACAGCAGCCACATGGGGCGCCGTTATATTCACCTCCAGCATATCGCCGTCACATTCGTCCTTCAGCCAATCAGGCGGCTCCCGACGGCGAGGAGTTCTCTCGGAGGCCAGCATGGGGATCGACCCGTCAGGGTCTGACAGCTGAAACACACAGATGTTAAACATCTTTACTTGATCTCATGATACTCAGCATCCCCACACGGTGACAAACAACTCATCAGCATCAACAGATAAGGATACACAGTAGGGCGACTCCACGCTCGAAACTGAAAAAATGCTTAATTCGAGAAAGGTTTTTAACTGACTGGTCTATTATGATTTGTAACCCTGAATACCCCAGTCATGTAGAGAACTAAGTTCTCTCACTTACATGACTGCAGAATGGTGATTTAGGGTGGAATCAAAAGAGACGAGAAATTTCATCAAATTTTCTATTTTCATTCAATTGCCTTAATTTCCGGCTAATTGATTTCACTCAATTTCCTAGTCTTTACGAGTCACCTATCCAGAGCAAAGTCTGTCCACTTGCAAAGTGACGTCACATGAACCTCTGCTGGTAAAAATATGATAAATGACGAGCTCTTTGTCATGTGCCGTACGACAGATTGAAGGCAAAAAGTTATAGCCATTTCTTAATTTTTTGAGCTGGAAAATTTTCATTTCAAATCCTCCAATTTTAGACTAAAAAGGTACTAAAATACTACCATCTCCCCAAAATTACATTAATTAGTTTTCATATAATTAGCCTAAAAAGTATTGTGCGCAAGATAGATTGTTTGTTGGTGCAGACCTTTTCGAGAACCGCTTAAACCAAATCTCAAGGCAATTACTTCTCAGTTGGTTAGTTCTGCCTGAAAAACAATAGGTGTCTCTGTAATTCCTCACCTCAGACAATAGGGGGCATTAGGGAATGAGAAATTCCACTGAGGGAAGGCAAACTGTTTCAAGGGCATGTTAGTGCCTTTTCAGAGTTTCTTAATGGTATCAGTCACAATTCCGAGGTAAGTAAAACATTGAAAATGTTTTGAAATTTAAGGAATTGTTAAAGACATTTGTGAAAGTAACATCTGCCATGTCTGTGTATTTCACTGGAAAAACTGCACATTTTTAGGTGCCAATACCCCTAGCTTTTCTTTTTTGGGGGTACCAGAAGGGCCAAGGATTTAGAGATGAGAAATGAGCACTGAAAAAAATTCATTTTTCAAATGCAATTATATCATTGCGCCGAGAACAGTCCACATTCATTTTCATAAAAGTCAATCTACTGTGTGTAGGGCTCACAATAATCTGAAAATATCTGTGGGCTGTCGAGGGCGCTTCCTATAGGGGGCGCTGGAATATGCTACTTTTGGTCATTTGAGCAGTCATATCGGGGGCATTTCCAGACAGCGCCCTCAACAGCCCAAGATAGTTTATTCAGAATATGATAAAGGACGTCCCATGGTATGTAATCAACACAAAGTCAGCATGGGTTGTTGAGGGCGCAAGAATATATGTGGTGCTTTATTCAGGAAAAAAGTGAAATTTGGCAGTTTGGGATGGCGAAGTTCTCCATGTGCCCTCATCCGATTTTGAAGAAACCTTTTCTTTTGGATAGCCCTATATGTCTACTAACTGTGATGAGGAGATTTGTCTGCCCAATTTCTTCGTTTAACCAGTGAAAACCTCTTGCCGCTATATGTGCCAGAACAAGAGAGGAACAGTTAAGATATCACGCGATACTACACTTATGTGCTCGAGTACGGTTGCTTTCCCATTTGGTTTGAGTACGGATGACCCACGCCCGAGTTCACCTCTTCCAAGCGGTCTCACATACCGTACACAAGCATGGAACGCTTGTGTTCACACTTACCAAATAAACCAGACGTAAGGGTCAAGCGTACTCGGATCCGTGCCAGAGTCCCAAGTGTGAAAGCAACCTGAGGCTACATGCAGCATCTAAGTTGGCAATGGAACGATGAACTGATGGTAATTTTTGTTACCAGTAAGTGTGTTTCATGGTTCACATCTTGTTCTTTCTCAATCATTGAGCTTCATCTAGTGACTTGTATTCTGTTTGTTATGGTAGAATTCGAAACTGTGTTCTGAAGAAAAGAAGTTGGAAAATAATGAGGCAGGAAAAGTTGAGGTTTTTACAGATAATAGTTGTCCCGTACGGCAGATGACCTTTGCCAGTGACCTTGACCTTGGAGGGAGGGCTGTAAACATGGTACGCGACACTCCGCTCAGTGATGGTGCACGTGTGTGTGAAATATCATGGATGTATCTCAAGCGGTTGAGAAGTTATGCTCCGGACAAGCCCCATCTGGGCCCCATGTGACCTGTGACCTTTGACCTTTGCCAGTGACCTTGACCTTGACCGGGTGAACGAAATCATGGTGCGCGACACAGCGCCTAGTGATGGTGCACGTGTATGTGAAGTATCACGAATGTAGCTCAAGCGGCTCAGGAGTTATGCCCCGGACAAGAAATTGCTAACAGACAGACGGACGGACGGACGGGGGTGATGACATAATACGTCCCGTCTTGAGACGGGCGTATAATAAAAAGTAATCAGTGATTGTTCTTTTAGCTAGAGCTGTTCAAGTTTCAAGTGCAATAACATGCGGAGGCAGTGCTTCAGTAAAAACCTGTGCTCAATTCAGAGTGTCCTGTACAACAGATTTTTTCCATCCCATATGACTGGCACCCCCTCAAATTTTCAAACCCTGTTAAATTCATGTCTTGTTGATTTTTTTGAACAAAACTGCTTGAACACAACACAGCAGACTCCCTTCAATATTTCTTGACCATTTTCCAGAAGTTGTCAATAGCCAATCCAGAGTTCTGGGAAACGACTTCATTGGGGAAAAAAAAAGATCTCTCTGCGTCCCGTGTGACGGATAACATTTTTGCTTATTTCACTCCCCAAAAATGGAAATGAATCAGTTTGATTATTGAATCATGTACAAGTATGGGAACACAATTTAAAGGTCACAGCCTATTTTAAAGCCAGTCATCATTTCATTTTCCGGATGTAAAAATACTGTCTGAATGTCCCATACGACAGGCATGGAATCAACCACAACAGTTCTTACTCAGTACAGACCATGGTATACAATTTTACCAGTGCAGAAAATTAAATTGTACAGTGTGTCATGTGTAAAGAGATATTTAGGATGCATACTGCAGTGTATCATGTATACAGTGAGACGCACAATGTGAAGAGTATTGTGTTCAATGTGGAAACTGCACGGTATAATAGTGTGTGGTCTGTAATGTAAATACTGCAGTGCATAATGTATCTAGTGAGGAGCATGATGTTACCAGAACAGAACATTAATGTAGAAACTGTAGTGTATAATATGGGGTGTGGTCTACAATGTACAAAGCGAGGAGCGCAATGTAAATGTAAAGGGAATAATTCAGAAATGTGCGCTGTGGGCTGGCCGCACCTCCAGGTCTTTGCGTTTCCGGCGAGCAGTCCCCTCTCCGCCCGAGCCGTTGGGCAGCAGGGCCTGTTTAGAGAAGGTCAGCTTCAACCCCTCCTCCTGAGACGGAGGAAAGAGGGGGGGGGGGGGGGGGCGTTGTTTTCAGAGTAAACTTCAAGACAGCAGAACACAGACCTTGATCAACCAACCCTAACAAGTAGGGCTGGGCGATTTGTACAAAAATCAAATTTCACTGCATATTTCACCAAATACCTCAATATCGAAATTGTGGCAATGCTGAAGGAATAACTATTGATGCTTTCACAAAATGTTTACACAATGAGATTTTTGATCAGCGGCAAACAGTAATGCGGATGTTGCGACCAAACAGGGACAGGCAACAGCTAGAACAGAAAACTGCATCTCCAGACTGAAAAGCAGCCTTTAAAACCAGAAAAGACTAGACTTGTCATATCACCACATTACAATATCCAAAATTCCAGACGATCTCACCTTATATCACATTATCAATATAATATTAATATATTTCCCAGAGCCATCAATACAGCACAACTCAGTAACAACTAGAGAACCCTTTGAGCTGCAAAATAATATCACCAGCTGTGCTACAAACTGGAGCTGAAACGAACAGGACAGCAGATCTCCAGGAACAGGGCTTGTTGCCGCTGGGGAACAGGATCTGTGCAGTTCCGCCTTCCTGCACCAAGCTCACCTTTAGAAGTTTGACAGTGAACTCCGTGTCTTGCATTTCCACCTCCTCAACACCGGGGGCGCTCTTGCGAATCAGGCGAGTGTACACCGACTCTGCATCCCCGTCCAACTCCCCAGGGATTGAGTTGGTCTGAGGCTCGGGGGCGGGGCGGCGCCCAGTCGGCCAGGAGCCAGTCAGAACAGCCGTGCAGAGGCTGTCCAATCGGTTTATGAGCACCCGGTCCTGAGAGGGTGGCAAAGTCCCCGTCAGCCACGCCCACTAAAAACCTCCAAATCCCTCCCTCCAGATTAGTGGTGCAACAGATCGTTGATCCGTAATCGGTACTGATCCCTCTTCACAGTTCGGTACGCACATGATCCGCGGATTGGTTGACAAATAAAAAAGGTTGCGCTAGGAGTGTGACGATATCGAATTGCGATGATCGTAAAGTGAAATGAGACAATTTGCCGCTATGGGGTGTGTCAGTTGCTTCACATTTCTTCTCAAAACATACAAGCCGTCTAAAATAAACAAAAATCATTTGAAGTGCTTCCGGGAAGATGATTCAGATTAGAACTCCTCCAATTGCTCCAAGATGGAGCAGCTTCCATCACCTTTTAAAGCTCAGCTGGCCACCCTAAATCTGCTCCTGAATAATATGCTCCAAATGACAATCAAGCAATTTAACCTGTTGCCAATGATTATGAAGTGATAGAGAAGAGCTGACAGACGTAACTGCACTACAATGTTAAATCGAAAGAACACCAATAATCAAAAGAATTACAAACCAGAAATGCCCGCATTTGAACACCCTCTGCCTGACGGTGCACACACGGACAGACAGACAGACGGACAGACAGACGACAAACTGATGACAATACCCTTCGGCCTGAAGTCGGGCCGAGGGTAAAAACCTTGTCCAAACTCCATCTCTCATCGTAGCGTTTTCGCTGATTTTTAAACTCTTGCACCCTGAACTTGGCATTGGAGGATTACCTAGCCCTGCTTTCACCATGCCTTCTCTGTTAACATTTACGTTTCCCAATCAGCCACATGGTGTTAATTCGTTTAGACGCGAGAATCAGTCAGTAGAATTACTGTCCCGCTCCCCTCATCTTGCGTTGTTCATTGCGATTATCGAGCATTTCTCCATCCACGTTGTGACATGAAACGGCAACGGTCTTTAGAAGCTTCTGAATTCATTTAGGTCACAAAATGGCACATATTTTTTCCCTCTGTCTGTGTTGTGCTTGATACGCCTAACAAAAATTTCTATTAAATGCTGTTTTGCCGACTGAGGTCCGAGTGTTAAGTTTGCTTTCGTAAAAATAAAACGGTCTACAGCCAGTGACATTACCATAATGCTGATTAACCCTCAACCTGTTTCTAACTAGAAATGGTTTTTACACGTAAAAACAGATGTCTCCTCCTTCCCCCATTTGACATTTTAGAGTTATGGTCCAGAAACGAGTCCCACCCTTCAATATGCCTAAGTCCAAATTGTTGTCATGGAAGCAGAAAAAATAAAATTCAAAAGCAGTTCAAATCCTCAAAAGGCACATCTACATGTTATGGAGAGACACTATCAAATTTGGTGAGAATCGGTCAAACAGTTTCAGAGTTATGCTCCGGAAACAAATGGGAACGCCGACGCCGACGGGAATTCAGGCAAAAACAATATGTCCCCCCCCCCCCAGGAAGGGGGGAGACATAATTTAGAGTGGGAATAAAGTAACTGAACATGTAGGCTACTGATAAGATAATCATCAATGGTAATGACGAGGCAAAAACAATATGTCCAATATGCTACAATGAGATTGCATAAATGGCTTCTCATTCTAGTGGAATATTGAGTAGCTAATGCTGCTGATGATGTTGTTTAGATAAGGTTTAGATTTTGTTTATAATAAACTAGATAACTGGCGTTCATACATCTCATTTTGAAACCTCCGTATAACTTTCCCAGAAGCCGGACTATAAAGTCCCCTTAAATGATTTTGACAACATGAAAGTTTGATGCATAGCTTGCATTTGAATTGATTTTAAATGCATACTGTGAGGTGAACTTCCACAATGCAATAACCAATTTATGAAATTATTCAATTACCAACGCTTTGATGCAAGAGCATTAGTAATATAAAAGCCTGCATTATTATCCCTTTGCAGCACAGTGTGCAGCTGCGCTTCCCCGCAAAAGTAGCCTATTCTTTTGCAAACATGCACTCATGCAAATATGAGCTGTTCAATGGCTATTTTAGTTTATAAATTCGGCATTCCAGTGGATGGTGGTCCACGGACACGTTAGAAAAGCAATGAGTGTAAATACCCTCACGTTGCTGAGATGCTGTCTCGCTGTGCCTGGCACTTCACTGCCTGGCGAGAGGGCATTCTCTACTGCAGGGGACATCGTGACTGCAAAGGGATCTACGCTCTCCCCAGACAATGTAGACATCCTTTTCTTTTTGAAAAATAATTTCACATTATAAGCAGAGGCGTGCTTTGCTTTCTTTCTTTTCATCTTTCTTGATGAAGTGGACATTGGCTGGTTTTTAAATCACTGTCCATATGTAAAGAGAAGGTACCATGAGGTATCATGGCTTTGTGCACTTCAAGTCATTTTTCATTCATGGTCCCTGTTTAAAAGAAGAAGCTATCATGCCTTAAATTGCGCTTTAATTAGTTTTTATATAATTTAAAGTTTTTATTTTTTATTAAATGGGCAGAAGTTTGATGTGATCAGTGACTCAAATCCGTGATACGATCCGAACCGTGAGTTTTTCGATCCGTTGCACCCCTACTCTGGGTCGACCCAATATTCCACAATCACACATTACGCTGTCATTTTATGACTAGACCATCAGACAATTACCTTCCCATTGTTAATTTCACAACCATGATATTCCTCTTTCCTAAATTCCCAGCAGCATATACAGGGCTCACAAAAAAATTTCATGCCGCCAATTTTCAAATTGCTCATCTGAACAGAAGACATTCAAATTTAAACACTTTCAAGGTGCATTTTCAAGCTTTCCCTTACAGCCGTGGCAAGTTGCAAATTTACAGTACTACTGTCAGATTTATGATAAAAGTAATGCAAATTATGTTACAATTACAAGCAGTTTCAAACACTTCATTCAAAAGCCAAAGACTGAAATGTTTAACACCACATTAAAATGTGAGCGTCTTCAAGGATTTCCAGCACCAGTATGAACGAGTCAGTCGTTAATGTTAGAAAAAACTAGTGTCAGACGACGATCCACCAACAGCCATTAGGATAAGCCTGTTCAGGAAGATCCGACAAAACGAATAAACGGTTCCCAAGCTTCAGCAAGGTACCAGAAAGCTGATATAAAACCTCTCTCCCCCTGGCCGCCAATATCCCATAATGCTCCACAATGATGCTTCCACCTCAGCACAAATTTCTCCCAATGTGTCTGGCGTCACGACACTGTAAAACCAAACAAAATCCCCAAAACCACTCAGCCTGCAAACACCCACCGTCTGCTGCACAGATATGAACAAATATCAACCAGAGGAGGACAAGCCAGAGAGGGTACCTCCTCAGGAGCCTTTATTTTACTTATTTTTTAACGTTGCCAAGTTTACATCCTCTCATAACCTCTTACAGCTGTCATACATGACCTTCCACTAAAGTTTCATACAAATCGGTCCAGAACCTACCCCGTAATCTTACATACATATGGACACAAAAACAAACAGGGAGAACCTAAGTCATTGACAGATTCTTCACCAATACAAGGACACCCAATATCACTAAACTACCGATAAATGGGCAACATGACAAACTTGGATCACATACCGGAAATTCTGACAAGAGCAAAGCAGAGCGTGGCACATGCCCCCGCCTGTATGTTGATCAAGGGCATATTGAGATGGCTGCTGTGGCGGCCGTATTAGATATCGCACGACGCTGGTTGTCGAAAGGAACCTTCCTCTAGCCACTCCCAATACGCCATTAAGAAATGGTATCAATCCGACGAGGGATTCTATGGTTATCCCACGGAAACAAAAAGTTAACGGACGACGGACGGACATGGTGTCGACATAAGGGCGGGGGCATAAAAAGGACCAATAGTTATCTCCACTGCACCAACAAGCAACGCTGCCCCCTCACCTTGGGCCAGTCAGCTCTGAGTGGGTCATTGGACAAATCAGGGGGTGCGCCGTCCTGAGATGGAGTCATGGAGAGGACACTGTTCTCATCCACATCGCACAGCTTTAGAGGATCTACAGAGAAACAGCACAGCTTTAAAGGATCTGTAGAGAAACAACACAGCTTTAGAGGATCTGTAGAGAAACAGCACAGCTTAATAGGATCCATAAGATACAGCACAGCTTTAGAGTATCAACAGAAACAGGACAACTTTAGAGAATCAATGGAAAGACAGCACAGCCTTCGAGGATCTACAGAGAAACAGCACAGCTCAAGAGGATCTACAGAGAAACAGCACAGCTCAAGAGGATCTACAGAGAAACAGCACAGCTTTACAGGACCTATGGAGAGACAGCACAACTTAAGAGGGGCAAGAGAGACCGCACAGCATTACAGTATCAAACACACACACACACACACCCCAAATTAAGAGTCACTTTTCTCAAAGGCAGGCACACGCACACAACCCTAAAACATACATTTTGTACTCTCTTCCTGAATGTATATGCAATCACACACTCCCCCACATGCACACACACCCACCCCTGGCTCTCCTTCCCTCGCCGTCGCTCTCTCCACTCTCATCCGAGCTGCCACTCCGATGCGAGGATCCGGAAGATCCCGAGTCCGAATCGGACTCCGTGTCCGACGGCGCTCCTCCTTCTCCTTCCCTCTCGCGCCTCCCTCCTCTCCCCCGCCTGCTCTTCTTCCACTCCCACCCCGCCCTCCCACTAGGCTTTGAGCCCAGAGACTCCTCCCCTTTCTCTGAAGGCCCAACCCCCATCAGACGTGACTCCGCCCCTTCCCCAGTCTCTTCCTCCTCCTTCACCTGTGGCCCCTGCCCCAGCGTCAGAGGGACGGGGCCGGGCGTGGAGCTCCGGGAGGCGGGCGCAGCAGAGGGCGTGGCTTGGGTCGGCAGGAAGTCGAGGCGGCTCTGCCGGAAGGAGAAGGTGGGGTCGGGGAAGATGGACTGCTCTGTGCGGCTGACGCCGTGGCGGGCGGCGCCCTGCAGGAGCTCCAGGTCATGCTGGGGGCGGAGCCACCAGGCGGGGAGGTCGGTGCTGGGCGGGGCTAGCAGGAGGCGCTCGTGTAAGGAGGGGTGGGGCAGGACTCGCTCGCGGAGTCTGCGCAGAAGCCCGATTCGGTACAGCGTCCGCGACGCGCGCTCCTCCGTGATTGGTGCCAAGGACTGCGACAGCACAGAGGGGTCTGTGTGGGGGGGTGAGGTTGGAGTTGGAAACTGTGTCAGACCACAGACTGCAAAAAACATGGACGAAGCAACCATGACATCATCCATTGGTTTCAGCAAACAATTTAAGAAGCCTCGATTTTTACAATTTGAATTGTGCCATTTTCTCACTGTGAAACTGGATGTGATTTTCTATTGGTCGAGAGCGTGAATTGAAGATTCAGGTAGGAGCGAGGGGTGGATCTACGGGTGGATCTGACCGTATTGGACGAGGGCCAGAGGATAGCCACGCCCCTAAAGCATATTCTGGTTTTTTCCTTTATTCTAGCCTATTTGGGACCATAATTTACAAAAGTGAACATCATGATATATCGAAAGAGACTTTAACTTGCGATAGATACCATAAAAATAATGTGGAAAATCATTATTGAAATAAAAATTCAGGTGGGAAAGTAGGGTCATAGATTTTAATAGGATTGAAATTCTTTCTGCACCCACCGAGGTTGCCATCTGCTGGCCATGAAATAGAATTGCACTGGCCTCAGTTTCCAGACCCAGGTGCTGCATACATCATTATATACAGTCTATGCATGAGACCCAGAGAGAACCATCATGAGTAAACAGGGGTGCAGCACATAGATCCACCGCAATGCGTACATCAGCAAACCTCAAACCAGTTGCAGGAGTTCTACCATTCAGTAGGTTTGGACTCCCACTCCCATTGAACACACCCCAATCAACAGCAGGAGATCAGTCATCAGGACCGCCAAATTCTGGTTGAAGTGAAAACCGAAAACTTGGTGAAGATTTCTGGGGATAAGGGCTGGGGTTACCCTGGAGTCAGGTGTGGTCTGAGCTGGCCTGGTCAGCATTGTGTAACAGAGGGAGCTCACCAGTTCTGAGACGGTCTCTGGCTTGCGAGACAAATGCCTAATAAATCCTCAACAAGTAGCTTCCAGGGCTGACCTCATTTAGTCAACAGGCTGGCTGATTGGTTGATGAGCTTTAGGTTGACCGAGATTAGTTTTGCAGCGATAGGCAAAGTAAGCACAGTACAAGACAGAGGGTATTGAGTGGAGTTATGGTCTCAATCGCTGTTCCTGGATCTGCAAGTTTTTTCTTCAAACCTAACAAAGTACACACCAGACAACAGCTGACTCCGCAGCCAGTGAGAGCAATCAGGAGTCCCACATGAAAACCCACACAACGGCAGATATCCAGGAACAGCGCTGGCTCCCGCTGGGATGGAGGGGAGGGTATAGTGTGGGATGTAGGGATATAGGGTAATTGCGGCCAGGACACACAGCGTGGCGCAGTTGCGGCCAACCCTGTTGCGAAATGATCCAACGTGCTCATACACATTATGAGCAAGCATCCAACTATTGTTCAGGTTTGCCAGATTATTGCAAAGCGAGAACCAAGTTACTCATTCAGCTGATGATTTTGGCAGGAGTAAATGCACCATCGGACCATCCTGAGGTCCAATCACTTTCGAAACCAGCTGAGGCAAGTTCACTGCCTCATCTAATCCATTAAGTGCTGAATAACAAAAACCAACTGACATTGCGGCCCTCCCCAGGAACAAGGTTGGCCCTCACTACAATAGACACCAGCTGCCCGAGAGTTGAAATGACATTACAGGAATGGAGGATCACTCATGGCAGAGCCGGCCACCCAAGGTAGCGTACGGGCGGCACCTCACCCTCTCCCGGTGCAGGCCGCAGGTGACACACCCTCCGGCACATGGCCATGAAGCTGCGGAAGTAGCGGGTCAGGCTCTCGTCCGTCTTCTTGTCCAGCCGGGCGAAGGTGCGAAAGCGGGTCCAGTTCAGCTCACCCCCTCTCTCCGGCCCGGCCCCGTCCACCGCCGTCGCTCCGGCCCCATTCTCCGCCTTCACTCGCTCCACACCGAACGTGGACACCACCCGGTAAAAATCGCACTCCTCCCTCCTCGTCCACCTGCGAGGAGGGAAACAACAAACTTCACTGATCTGGGGGCAGCACCGCCACTTCTGGGACACAGCAGGTCATGGCCGTTCCCAGGGCTTCCATTTTAGGGTCCAATCCCACCATAGTGTTCTACAATACTGAGTGCACGTACTACATCAAGAGTTGGGAGTCATCCATCGAGCATGGAGGATGCAGCAACCTACTAGCTCTAGATGTATGCACAACGTCTAGTTTTTTTTATTGAGGACGGTGTGTACTAACGAAACAGGAGCCATCAGGAGATGGCATATCCCCCCGACCCCCAGCAAAATCGTAGAACAGTAATTTGTGAAGAATATGTCTCAGAAAACATGATATTTTATGTCCAGACATGATCACTATATGCATAATCTTTCCATGGAAGACCTCAGAAAAAGAGCATAAACAAGAATCATCTGGAGATGACAATATCCCGACCCCCAGAAATCGCAACTCAGCTTTTATGATGAAGATATTAGAATGCAGAGTTTGCATGCATGAGATGTCATGATCACTAGTGGTCACGTAAACGGATTCTGTATTCACGAGAACATCTTGACATAGTGGATAATGTGTCTGTGAATTAAGTTTAATGAACCTAGATCATATGGTTTGGGAGATATACCCCAAGCAAGACAGCCACCTTCAAAGCCAATCCAAGTTCCCTGTCTCCATAGAAACTTCGAAAGAGAAACGAATCAATCAACTCCAAAATAGGAATAGGCAGATCTACTCATAGTGGGTAATATATCTGTGAAGTTAGGTGAACCTAGGACACAGTTTAGGAGATATGCTCCAGACAAGGAATCCACCCTCAAAGTCAATCGAAGTTCAATGTTTCCAAGGTAACCTGAGAAATTAAATAATCTAGAAGCTTCGAAATAGCAAGAGGCACATCTACTCATCTGGTTAATATATCTCTGAAGTGTGGTGAACCTAGACCATACGGTTTAGGAGATATGCTCCGAACAAGGTAGCCACCTTCAAAGTCAATCCAAGTTTAACGTTTCCATGAAAATCTCAAAAATTAAAAGAAGAAGAAACTTCAAAATAGCAAAAGGCACATCTACTCATAGTGGTTAATATATCCATGAAGTTTGGTGAACCTAGGACATACGGTTTAGGAGATATGCTACGGACAAGACAGCCACCCTCAAAGTCAATCTAAGTTCACTGTTTCCATGGAAACCTCAAATATTAGATGATGTAGAAGCTTCAAAATAGCAAAAGGCACATCTATTCATAATGGTTAATATATCTGTGACGTTTGGGGAACCTAGGACATACGGTTTAGGAGATATGCTCCGGACAAGACAGCCACCCTCAAAGTCAATCCAAGTTCACCGTTTCCATGGGAACCTCAAATATTAGATAATGTAGAAGCTTCAAAATAGCAAAAGGCACATCTACTGATAGTGGTTAATATATCGGTGACGTTTGGTGAACCTAGGCCATACGGTTTATGAGATATTCTCCGGACAAGGTAGACACCTTCAAAGTCTATCCAAGTTCCGCGTTTCCATGGAAACCGCAAAAATCAAGAAACCTCAAAATAGTGAAGGCACATGTACTCATACTGGTTAATATATCAGTGAAGTTTGGCAAACCAAAGATGCATAGATATGAAGATATGTTCCGGACAAGAAAATGATTACAGACGGACATACTGATGACTATATCCCCCCGTCATTTGTATGTCGGGGGGATAAAAATGCTACAGGTGCTAGTGAGGAGCATTTGAAGACCAAGACATAAGCCAGGGAAAATAAGTGGAAGGGTTTGAGCAGGGAATAGTAAACTCTACTGCTGGAGTCACAGCCCAGCATGTGTATGTCACTCTGGCCTTACACTCCTTATTCAAATGATTGTAGTTTGTTAAGAGCTTGATTAAGATGCAGCTGTTTGAGTCAGGTGTGTTTGAGAAGAAACACACACGTAGAACTGTGGCTCCCCAGTAGCAGGGTTCCCTTCCCCTGTTGTAAGGCATCTCTATCTTAAAAGTCAAGAGACCGTAAGCCAACATCACTGCTACCAATCCCTACCCCAGAAAAATAGCCCCGTAAACCGGGCGTTGCCCGTCAGTCCCTGGATTATTCAGAATGAATATAAATTGAGGAAGCCATTTTCAAATTATCCTGCGGAATACAAAATTCAAGATGGCAGCTGTGGCGGCCATATTGGACATCCGAGTGCCGTCAAATTCGACAGGCTTCTGTAAGTACACAAGATCAAGCAATGGAGCAAAAATGATCTTCTCTGACGAAGGCATTTTCAGGTTACCGAGCAGAACACAAAATTCAAGATGGCGGCTGTAGTGGTCAGACTGAACATCTACGCATTGTGAAAGGCAATTGGCTTCTGTAGGTACACAAGACCAAGCAACACAGTAAAAATGGCATTGATTGACAAAGGCATTTTCAAGTTATCATGCAGAATAAGCAAGTTTACGGACAGATGTACAGACGGACATCGCACGTGAGGACAATACTCCTCTGCCTCTTCGCCAAGGCTGAGGGGTAAAAACCAAAACACCAGCATCGGCTGAACGAAAACAAGGTTGGCGATTATCAAACGTATTGTGGCTTAATATGATTTGTAATACATTTCCGTAGGCGGAAAAGCACCAGAGGACCAAAAGTATTAGGACTAGGTGGCGTTTCCCCAATGAAAACAGTCAACAATTTTCATATAAAATGGTTCCACCTCCTGGTTTGAAGAGGAGAAAGCACTATTATTAACTCCTGGAGGGTGGAAAATAAACACAGGGGAGTACTTTCACTCCCCGAACCTCGATTCCCCACCTCTGGCGGCCGGCCTACCTCTGCTGGCGCTCCTGTCGGGCAATCTCCTTCAGCTTGGAGGCCTGCTCGCAGCGGCGCCGCCGGCGGTCACCCTTCTCCGCCGCCTCCATCTTCTGCTGCTCGCGGCGGTAGCTGCGCTGATACGCCGTGATCAGCCTGCGCAGCCGCGCAGTCAGTGAGGAGGCCGTCGGCCAATCGCACGCCCCCGCCGAACCCCCGGTCTGCGCCTCCTCAGCCCCGGTCCGATCCTCCACGCTGATCTCCTCGTCCACTGCTATGGAGTCGCCCTGCGGAGAATTGGGATTGGAGTCAGTAAGGTGGGTGTTACAGAACAGGAAGTTCAAGGTTGTGTCGCCTCAGGACCGTTAAATGCTCGCGCTCCAGACTTGGTCTCAGGTACTGTGCTGCTAGCTGAAGCCCTCCTGGTCATTACTGAAAGTCTGCAAGACTTGTGTGGTCAAAGCCAGATGCTCTAAAATGCCGTACGCATGTGTTGTTTGTTCCAACTAATCCAAAACAGAAAGAGACAAGCTTCTATCGAGGGCCAAACATGTCACACGAGGGTGAAAGATGTGAGAACAGTTCAAGATGCTCGGGTTACTTGAAAAGCAACACCATGGCCACAAAGAAATCCTAACGTGTATGAAATTGCATCTTTAAGTCAGTCAGTCGTACACCCATTTCAGAGGTCTTGCATTACGACGGCAGCAGAAGCCAAACGCACCTCGTCATAAGGGTCTCTGAACTGCCTCCTCAGTGGCTTGAACTCTGGGTCCTCAGAGTACTTGTCGAAATCCCCCCTGAAACAGAGCGAATCAGTGTCAGCATTGCCGTTTCCTGGACCGCAGACCATCCAATGGCATTTCATACATGCAGCGGGTCAGCCAATGGGCTGAGGTCTCACCCATCTCCGAGCTCTGCGTCGCCTGCATGCTGCTCAGCGTCAATGGCCTTGTCATCGGGGCGACCGACTCTTTCCAAAAAGCACAGGCAAGGGTCAGCCCGCATTGTGGTGTACATCTCATATCCTAGGAGAGAAGACAGGGGGAGAGAACAGCGTGAGAAAGATAAGTGGCATGAAGTGAACTGAACTAGACATGCCGAGACAACTATTCTCACGTTCATTCCAAACGAAATAATAGATAGAGCAAGTTAAACAAGCATCTTCTTTTTTTTTTTTTTACTTTTTTTTAAAGATTTCACAAATTAATGCAGAGAGAAGGATAAACACACACACACACACACACACACACACGCGCGCGCGCGCGCGCACGCAGCACGCACCATGTTTGAAGACTCCAATAAGCAGAGATCGGTCTGCTTCCGTATCCCACCAGCGTGAGGGAACTTCTTGCAACTCCATCTCTGGCATCCAGATATCAACATCCCTACAGACACACATCACATATACATCAACAAACCTACAGACACACATCACACATACATATCAACATCCCTACAGACACACATCACATACATAAACATCCACACAGACATGCATCACATGTATATCAACATTCCCACAGACACACATCACATACATAAACATCCCTACAGACATACATCACATATGTATATCTACATCCCTAAAGACACATATCATAATATATATCAACATCCCTACAGACACACATCACATTTATATCAACATCCCTAGACACACATCACATGACACATCAACATCCCTACAGACACACATCACATATCACTACAGACACACATTACATATGTATCAATAGGGCTGTTTATATATCAGATATATCAACATTTCCGCAGCTACACTATAGGGATGCTGATGTATACTATATCAACATCCCAACAGATACACAGCACACAGATATCAATCTGCATGTATATCTACATCTCAACATGAAGCACACACAAGTAGCACCAAAAAACCGAGCATGTGCACCTTTTCCCAAGAAATTCGGATAAAAACTTAGAATACACCAAGGTTTACTGAAGATTTGAGGCCAACTCCGTAAACCTGGGAAAATTTAACCGAGGTAGACCGAAGCTTGTCTGCTTGGCCTGTGATCACAGCAGAACAAAGGGGATGTGTGAAGACAGTCAAGACACCTGCCCCATTAAAGACCTTCTTCCAGTACTGCAGTCCAAATACCTATTAATTATGCTGATTACCAGTAATGCCTGTCCAACGAGGTTACAGTGTAATTAAGCCAGGCCCTAGATGCAGTCCTGATGAAGTACAGGCTTCGTTCAGCCTGCTCTGTCCGTGCTGTATACAGGAACTGGCAAAGGCCAAACCACCACCATTATAGTAAAACACATGTTCAGTATTCAGAATATATTCAATCGGCAAAAGCACCAATTTACAAACAAATCAGATACACAATGTAATTTTTAAAAGAGGGCACCTGGAGAGAAAGTGAACATCAAGAGTAAGGAATGTGTGGGTGGGCAAAGTGGGGAAAATTAAGCACAATCACACATACAGTGAGAAATTATGGGAGGAGTCCATTCACAATTTAGCCACTGATTCATGAAACCCACAACATTAATGCAGATTCATTCAGAGGGCCACACAATCCTTGGTGTGTTTCGGGAAAATTTAACAGAGGTTTACGGAGATGTTGTCCAAAATCAAGTAAACCGAACTGACTTCGGTCTTCCTTGATGAAATTTTTCCGAGGTTAACACAGTTGGCTTCAAATCTTCAGTTAACCTGTGTGTATTCGAAGTATATATAGGAATTTCTCAGAAAAAGGTGCACCTTCTCAGTTATTGGGTGCTGCTAGTGATATATCAACATCCTTACAAATACACAACACACAGATGAACAGCCCTACTGAGACACATCACAGATATGAACATACCAACTGATACACTGCACATATATCGCATGCCAACAGGTACACATTACACAGCCATCACCATGAGATGAGCATCAAACACACATGCACGTTACCTGGCCTCAGCACCCCGTAGCACTGGGTCAGCATGGTCTCCGATCACCTCCTGCCGCAGATAGTACAGCATGCGCACACGCAGCAGCACCCTGAGGAAGACAAGCACGTGAGAAAGCGAGTGCACATGTGATACGTGCAGACAAATAGGCGAACCAACACACACTCGAGACTGATGTGCAAACAAACCTGCACTCGACACGAATACGCATACAACGGTTACAGTTTGAGGTGAAAGCACGCGTAAGCAGAGCATACTTTGCTGTGCTGGTGTGAGATTATGGCTTGTGTTAGCGAAGCATAATCCCAAGTTGTTGCACTGGCATTTGAGGTGTTAGCGTGTGTTTGCGGTGCGTAGTTGTTGCACTGGTGTTTGAGGCGTTAGCTTGTGTTTGCGGTGCGTACTTGTTGCACTGGTGTTTTAGGCGTTAGCGTGTGTTAGCAGTGCGTACTTGTTACTTTGGTGTTTAAGGGCGTTTGCGTGTGTTAGCGGTGTGTACTTGTAGCACTGATGTTTGAGGCGTTGGCGAGTGTTTGCAGTGCGTACTTGTTACTCTGGCGTTTGAGGTGTTCGCATGCGTTAGTGGTGCGTACTTGTTGCACTGGTGTTTGAGGTGTTAGCGGTGCGTACTAGTTACTCTGGTGTTTAAGGCATTAGCGTGTGTTAGTGGTGCATACTAGGTACTCTGGGGTTTAAGGCGTTAGCTTGTGTTTGCGGTGCGTACTTGTTGCACTGGTGTTTAGGCGTTAGCGTGTGTTAGCAGTGCGTACTTGTTACTTTGGTGTTTAAGGGCGTTTGCGTGTGTTAGCGGTGTGTACTTGTAGCACTGATGTTTGAGGCGTTGGCGAGTGTTTGCAGTGCGTACTTGTTACTCTGGCGTTTGAGGTGTTCGCATGCGTTAGTGGTGCGTACTTGTTGCACTGGTGTTTGAGGTGTTAACGGTGCGTACTAGTTACTCTGGTGTTTAAGGCATTAGCGTGTGTTAGTGGTGCATACTAGGTACTCTGGGGTTTAAGGCGTTAGCTTGTGTTTGCGGTGCGTACTTGTTGCACTGGTGTTTAGGCGTTAGCGTGTGTTAGCAGTGCGTACTTGTTACTTTGGTGTTTAAGGCGTTTGCGTGTGTTAGCGGTGTGTACTTGTTGCACTGATGTTTGAGGCGTTAGCGAGTGTTCACAGTGCGTACTTGTTACTGTGGCGTTTGAGGTGTTAGCATGTGTTAGTGGTGCGTACTTGTAGCACTGGTGTTTGAGGTGTTAGTGGTGCGTACTAGTTACACTGGTGTTTAAGGCATTAGCGTGTGTTAGTGGTGCATACTAGGTACTCTGGGGTTTAAGGCGTTAGCTTGTGTTTGCGGTGCGTACTTGTTGCACTGGTGTTTAGGCGTTAGCGTGTGTTAGCAGTGCGTACTTGTTACTTTGGTGTTTAAGGCGTTTGCGTGTGTTAGCGGTGTGTACTTGTTGCACTGATGTTTGAGGCGTTAGCGAGTGTTCACAGTGCGTACTTGTTACTCTGGCGTTTGAGGTGTTTGCATGTGTTAGTGGTGCGTACTTGTAGCACTGGTGTTTGAGGTGTTAGTGGTGCGTACTAGTTACACTGGTGTTTAAGGCATTAGCGTGTGTTAGTGGTGCATACTAGGTACTCTGGGGTTTAAGGCGTTAGCTTGTGTTTGCGGTTCGTACTTGTTGCACTGGTGTTTTAGGCGTTAGCGTGTGTTAGCAGTGCGTACTTGTTACTCTGCCGTTTGAGGTGTTAGCATGTGTTAGTGGTGCGTACTTGTTACATTGGTGTTTAAGGCGCTTGCGTGTGTTAGCGGTGTGTACTTGTTGCACTGATGTTTGAGGCGTTAGCGAGTGTTCGCAGTGCGTACTTGTTACTCTGGCGTTTAAGGCATTAGCGTGTGTTAGTGGTGCATACTAGGTACTCTGGGGTTTAAGGCGTTTGCGTGTGTTAGCGGTGTGTACTTGTTGCACTGATGTTTGAGGCGTTAGCGAGTGTTCACAGTGCGTACTTGTTACTCTGGCGTTTGAGGTGTTTGCATGTGTTAGTGGTGCGTACTTGTAGCACTGGTGTTTGAGGTGTTAGTGGTGCGTACTAGTTACACTGGTGTTTAAGGCATTAGCGTGTGTTAGTGGTGCATACTAGGTACTCTGGGGTTTAAGGCGTTAGCTTGTGTTTGCGGTTCGTACTTGTTGCACTGGTGTTTTAGGCGTTAGCGTGTGTTAGCAGTGCGTACTTGTTACTCTGCCGTTTGAGGTGTTAGCATGTGTTAGTGGTGCGTACTTGTTACTTTGGTGTTTAAGGCGCTTGCGTGTGTTAGCGGTGTGTACTTGTTGCACTGATGTTTGAGGCGTTAGCGAGTGTTCGCAGTGCGTACTTGTTACTCTGGCGTTTAAGGCGTTTGCGTGTGTTAGCGGTGTGTACTTGTTGCACTGATGTTTGAGGCGTTAGCGAGTGTTCACAGTGCGTACTTGTTACTCTGGCGTTTGAGGTGTTAGCATGTGTTAGTGGTGCGTACTTGTAGCACTGGTGTTTGAGGTGTTAGCGGTGCGTACTAGTTACTCTGGTGTTTAAGGCATTAGCGTGTGTTAGTGGTGCATACTAGGTACTCTGGGGTTTAAGGCGTTAGCTTGTGTTTGCGGTGCGTACTTGTTGCACTGGTGTTTAGGCGTTAGCGTGTGTTAGCAGTGCGTACTTGTTACTTTGGTGTTTAAGGCGTTTGCGTGTGTTAGCGGTGTGTACTTGTTGCACTGATGTTTGAGGCGTTAGCGAGTGTTCACAGTGCGTACTTGTTACTCTGGCGTTTGAGGTGTTAGCATGTGTTAGTGGTGCGTACTTGTAGCACTGGTGTTTGAGGTGTTAGTGGTGCGTACTAGTTACACTGGTGTTTAAGGCATTAGCGTGTGTTAGTGGTGCATACTAGGTACTCTGGTGTTTTAGGCGTTAGCGTGTGTTAGCAGTGCGTACTTGTTACTCTGCCGTTTGAGGTGTTAGCATGTGTTAGTGGTGCGTACTTGTTACTTTGGTGTTTAAGGCGCTTGCGTGTGTTAGCGGTGTGTACTTGTTGCACTGATGTTTGAGGCGTTAGCGAGTGTTCGCAGTGCGTACTTGTTACTCTGGCGTTTAAGGCATTAGCGTGTGTTAGTGGTGCATACTAGGTACTCTGGGGTTTAAGGCGTTAGCTTGTGTTTGCGGTTCGTACTTGTTGCACTGGCGTTTTAGGCGTTAGCGTGTGTTAGCAGTGCGTACTTGTTACTCTGCCGTTTGAGGTGTTAGCATGTGTTAGTGGTGCGTACTTGTTACTTTGGTGTTTAAGGCGCTTGCGTGTGTTAGCGGTGTGTACTTGTTACACTGATGTTTGAGGCGTTAGCGAGTGTTCGCAGTGCGTACTTGTTACTGTGGCGTTTAAGGCATTAGCGTGTGTTAGTGGTGCATACTAGGTACTCTGGGGTTTAAGGCGTTAGCTTGTGTTTGCGGTTCGTACTTGTTGCACTGGTGTTTTAGGCGTTAGCGTGTGTTAGCAGTGCGTACTTGTTACTCTGCCGTTTGAGGTGTTAGCATGTGTTAGTGGTGCGTACTTGTTACTTTGGTGTTTAAGGCGTTTGCGTGTGTTAGCGGTGTGTACTTGTTGCACTGATGTTTGAGGCGTTAGCGAGTGTTCGCAGTGCGTACTTGTTACTGTGGCGTTTAAGGCATTAGCGTGTGTTAGTGGTGCATACTAGGTACTCTGGGGTTTAAGGCGTTAGCTTGTGTTTGCAGTGCGTACTTGTTGCACTGGTGTTTGAGGTGTTTGCGGAGCGTACTAGTTACTCTGGTGTTTAAGGCTGTAGCATGTGTTAGCGGTGCATACTTGGTACTCTGGAGTTTAAGGCATTAGCTTGTGTTTGCGGTGCATACTTGTTGCACTGGTGTTTGAGGTGTTTGCGGAGCGTACTAGTTACTCTGGTGTTTAAGGCTGTAGCATGTGTTAGCGGTGCATACTTGGTACTCTGGAGTTTAAGGCATTAGCTTGTGTTTGCGGTGCATACTTGTTGCACTGGTGTTTGAGGTGTTTGCGGTAGCCATCGTCCAGCAGCAGGGCGTCAGGGTTGTATTTGCGGATCCACTCCACCTTCTGCACATCAAACGAGCTCTGAGCCTTCACCCTCTTACCCTTACGCCCACGGGGCACAGGGATCGAGAGACCTGAGAGAGAGGGAGAGGGAAAGAGTGAGAAAGAGTGTGCAAGAGAGGGGGGCAGGCAGAGAGGAATGATGGAAAGAAAAATAAAGGAGGAGAAAGACAGAGGGAAATGACTGGAACTCAGCCAACAGGATTTAATATCAGCCTCTACTGACCAACTGATGAACTTAGTGGGACCTAAAAGGCTGTGATCAGACAGACAGTACAGTGGTTGAGGACAGACGGACAGGCGAGGAGAGGGGGGTACCGGAGTGGTTGAGGAGCGCATGTGGCGCGCGGCCGTTTTCCGGCGGGGTGATGAGCTCCCAGATGAAACTCTTGATGTTCTCGTCGCCGCGGTAATGCAGCAGGCAGAACACCAGGATCACCCTGCAGATGGTCTCCACATCTCGCTCGCCCAGCCTGCGCTTGCAGCGCGCATGCAACAGGATGTCCCGCCAGCGCCCCCACCTGGAGAGGAGGAACAGTGGCACATTATCTTCAGGGTCATTTCAGAGCCTCAAACTGGTGTGTGAACGCAACAGTCCATCACGATACCATTGGCCGTTTACTTTACTCAAATGTCAATAGAAGTGACATCACCTAACCGTGCTTACAGCACCTTTAACATCGCTCTCTCAAAAAACCAACCTGACATCCACCATATTGATAAAAACAGACCCAGATTACTACGCAGAATGCACTGCAATAAACAACTGATGACGCAATTAGTCTTTGGAGCTATTGGGGAATGGACCTGTCCGCAGATTTTTTGCTTCCAAAATCCAATTACTGAAACGCACCTGGAGACTGGGACAACATTCCACTCACTTAACTACATTTCCCATGATTATAACCAAACTGTCATCTCTTGCAATATATCATCATAAAGACCGTCTTTTATTTTTATTTTTTGCCATTGGAATCACCTGAACAAACATTCCATGAAAAGCATTTAGCATAACTTATCCAGAGCAATGAACAACACAAAGTACATGAGACAGTCACGTGTCTCCATGATGCAGTTAGTCAAGTACAATCATGATGTGAAACCTAAAACCCTAATCCAAAAAAGTTCATACCGTCTGTGGTAAAGAACTAGCGTTGGCGTTCTTATTTTCAGACAGAAAAAACCCTATAAACCCTATTTTTGATTGGCTGAGCTGCCTGATTGATGAATATTTATTTAAAATGAGCTGAACACATCATCCACATCAGCAAATCACCAGTCTTCTTGCGAATGAATATTCATGATTTGGCCTCCAGTCACTGGGGTGGGGGGTGAATTTTGCGACGGAAGCCGTACCCGTAGACCAGCAGGTGCTTCTCGACGCGAAAGCAGTCGGTGCGCCCGTATCCCGAGCCACAGTGGCGGTCTGACCGGCGGGACGACCGTGCGTGCCGGGAATTATGGGGCGGGTACTCATCATCGCTGTCCAGGTCGGAGAGGTCGGCTCCACCCTCTCCCCGCAGGGTGGAGTACTGCCGCGTTTGCTTCCTCACGCGCGGCGTGTCAATCACCAGTGTGTTCTACAAGGGGGAGGAGTTAGACAGCCAATCACCAGAATGTTCTACAAGTGAGAGGAGTTACAGACAGGCAACCAATCACCAGGGTGTTCTGCAAGGGGGAGGAGTTATGGACAAACAACCAATCACTAGGGTGTTCTACAAGGGGGGAGTTGTTACAGACAGACAACCAATCATAATAAAACCTAGATTTTTTTCTTAAAGCGTAGGAGTTGAAAAAGGAACAGGGAAGGGAACAGCACCTTCCTGTTGATGGAGTCGTAGTCGATGTCAGCTTTCTTGGCCCATTTCTGCCAGAACTCTGGGTCGTCCAGCGCGATGTCCGTCCTGTTCTCAGAGGCTACAAAACTAGCCTGGGGACCAAGGAGCTGGTGTTATACAGTGAAAACAAAATACAGGCAGACAAACAACCTCACACACACACACACACACATACACACACATATACACACACACACACACACACACACACACACACGTGCGCATGCATGCCCACACACAGAGAGACACCCAAAAAAACCCGCGGACAGACGCAGACCTTGGAGAAGGTGGACCCTTTCCCCTCGCTCTCGATGGTGATGGTTGTGGCTCTTCGCTGCAGAATTTGGTCGATGTCCTCCTCACAGAAGCGGCTGCCTTCATCGCCCTCGTCCATGATGGCGGCGTACGCGCCCTTCCGCAGCAGGTCCTCGATTTCCTTCTTGGAGAACTGCTGTATCTGAGGGGGGGGACAGGGGAAATGTTCCCACAACATTTTACTAAACTTGTTCCAAAATTCACACCCCAACCCCCCCCCAAAAAAAGCCTTTTAAGCAAACATGCCTCGAACGACTGACCCAACTTTTCTCACCCTGCTTTGACTTGCGATCAACATTCACCTGACTTTCTCCTCAAAAAATATCCTCCAACCAAACACCAAATCTCCTTGCAAAATAGTTGGCATCTGAGAGTCCAGTAACAACATTCCCATAGCGTTTTATCAAGCCTATCCCACTGTTCCTTTTCATTTTTCAACCAATGAGCTTTCAAACGATAAATATATACCATCGCAGAGTATTCTATCTTCAAAGAACTATATCTCTAATATCAGAAAAACCAAACATTTTTAAGTTTTTTTTTTTAAATAAATGCAAAGCTCCCAATCATTGAGAATGCATGGGTTCTATAGCAAACTGTACAGCGCTGCCATTGTGAAAGGTTGGAAGCGCGTTCGCCAATCAAAAGTGTTTTTTCCTTGTGACGCATGCGTGACCCAGTCCAGTCGAGTTTACAGCGGTGGACTGTAAGCGTTTCCTCTTCTATCGCCTCGCTGTTCATTTAGGTTATACCATATCCCTGCAAACCTCCATCAGGTGTAATTTCCTCATCTGAACTTGTAACGCTGTCATCATCATCTCTGTTCGACATGCTGGACGAGTTAGAACGCAGTGCACATCTCCAGCATCGTTTTATGTTTTCATACATTGGAGAGCGGCTGGGTCAATAAGAAGTCTCGTTTCAGATTGAGCCCAGTCAAAATAGCGCAGATCACGAGGGATGGAGTGTCAACATAAAATTGCCATTTACTCTCTCGGAGAATTTTGTTTGTTTTTTTTTTTTTTTTTTTTAATGCGATGTACACAGATTGGATAATTCTTTCGCTAGAGATACACAGCATGGCAGAGTTTACAATCTCTTTCCACATTAAGCCAATATTGCATCAAAGTTTTGCCCTCCATTTCCAAAAAGTAACATTCCATCAAGCTTCCTTCATAAAAAAACATTCCAAAAACGTCTCCCTTACATCCTCAGATCAACCAACCCACCCCCAAAACAATCCAACAGCATTCAACCAACATTCCCACAACTTTTCTACAACCATTTCCCCAAACCCACCAGCAACATTCAATCAACCCATCACACTCACCACTCCCTCCACAACAGGCCACCAAACTTAGGGAGCGTCTGAAAAGTGTTAACACCAGAGAGTGGGTATGAGGTTAGGGAGCGTGTGCAAAGACCCACCCCGTTGATGTTGCTCTCCTTGTTTCCGCTCATGCTTTGCAGCACGGCTCGGTCCAGGCCCAGCTTCAGGCTGGCCTTGTCCAGCATCTCCCGCTCGTATGAGTTCCTAGTGATCAGTCGGTAAACCTTCACTGCTTTAGACTGACCGATACGGTGGCACCGAGCCTGGGCCTATTGCAGAGTGAGAGGGAGGGGCGATAAATTAAGACCGAGGTG
Organism: Gymnothorax reevesii; assembly: GCA_029721435.1. NCBI lineage: Eukaryota > Metazoa > Chordata > Actinopteri > Anguilliformes > Muraenidae > Gymnothorax > Gymnothorax reevesii. Next base: position 12,402,424 of record CM056577.1, on the reverse strand, counting down.
AGCAGACAGACACAGAGCAGATCACCTTTAATCCGTACTCTAAGAATTGACAATGCTGGAACCACAGAAAATTGAAGACAAACCCCCCACAAGAGTAAGACTGGGGCAACGAGCTGAGCAACGGTTCCCAGACATGAAGGGTTTTGTGTTCTTGACCCAAAAAAGGCAGCCAAAATTGCTCCCGAGACGCCAAAACAGGCCAGAGTAATGAAATGAAATTCTTTATTTCAAACACGTTAAAAGATAAAACAGAGATAATCACCAAAACTAATGGTCACCATGCCTATACCAAAACAAAAGGCAAATTGTTGACAACTGTCTTGCATGAGCAGCAAGATTGTATGCTCGAAAAGGAATAAGAAGTAGTAAGAACTTATTTCATCCTACCCCTTGCATTACCACATTCTACAGTCAAGTTATTAAATTCTCTATTATTATATTCACAACATTCACCGTCTATTCAGGAACCAATGGTACTTACAATTTATTGACTATAATATTAAATAAGCTGCTTATATACAAATATACCCAGAATATTGCACCTGTATATAATACTGAATTCCTATACTTCTAGAACCCCCTGCGCACGCACAGAAGAAAATTTGTATTTTAAATGTTTTTTTAAACTTGCCAATGGTTTTACATGTCCTTAATTCATCTGTTAAACGGTTCCATAATTTGACCCCAGAGACTGACACACATGCTTTTCAAGGTTGTTCTGACACGATTTATTTTTAAGTTCCGTTCCCCTCTTAGATTGTAGCCTCCTTCTCTCTCTGAGAACAGTTTATTTATGTTGCCTGGGAGTAAGTTATTTTTTGCCTTAAATATAATTTGTGCTGTTTTAAACTGAATCAGATCTTGACATTTTAGAGCTTGCAGTTTTCAGAAAAGTCTATTCGTGCGATCTCGAAATCCAACATGTGGATGAATCTGATTGCCCTTTTCTGCATTATATTTATTGTTTGAAGATTAGTATTTAAGATTAGTAGATTAGTATTTAAAATAAAATAAATGGACTCAATAATATGCCTCTCACAACTCCTCGGTGCACATTTGCCCCAAAAAGAGTGGGGGGGGGGGGGGGGGGGATAAAAAATTGGATTTGTTGCCTCCATAGCTTTCCAGATATAAGACATAATTTCATAATTAGTCACAGTAAGTTTGAACTGAACCTTCCATATCAGCTGAACTGAATTCATGTTGTATAGAAGATCATGAAAAATTAAATTGTTAACAAAAATAATCTACTGTTCTGTAATTATGCAGTAATAGTGCACACTTCATAACAGGAGGGGATAGTTGCTCTTGGAAATTGTCCAATTTTTCTGTGAGTGCTTGGTGTCTGGAAACCATCAACCAGTCCCAATATGCCAGCCTCAGTGAGTATGCATGGTTCTGCCCCCGAACTGAACATGATCAAGTGACCCTCAAAGTTCATGCTCTGCGCAACTTTCACTAAAATTCAATCTTTCTTTCAAAGGCTATTGTCCGGAAACCATCACAGACCAATCATACGCAGCAGCTTCATTAAATAAGCGAAGATCTGTCCCAAAATCGAACTTGACTGAGTGGACTTCATACTAAGATATCGGAGTCATTTGCATGTAAATCCGATTATTCTTTCAAATAATTATTGTCAAGAAACCATCAGCCAATCACAAGGCTGCAGTCTCATTAAATAGGCATGGATCTGTCCGAAAGTCAAACTTGCTGAGACTAAGGTAATAAGTAAAGTGATTAAGTTTCATTCAAATCCAATTATTCTGTCAAATGCAAACGTTATTGTAAAGAAGCCAAATTCTTTCAGTACTTGTTGTCAGGTGCAAATCTGTCCCAAAATCTAACTTGGCCAAGGAACCTTAGTTAGAAGCAAACAGAGTGAGTTTCATCTGAAATTTCATCCAAATCTGATCACTGTCAAGAATATTGCTCAGAAACTATCAACCAATCAAAATCAAACTTGCCAGAGAGACCTTGGTAGTAAGTTAGCTGGGCAAGTTTCCTTCAAATCCAATCATTCTTTCAATTGTTACTGTTCTGAAACCAAATTATTTCAAGTGTTATTGTGAGGAAATAATCAACTAATCAAAATACAGCAGCCTAATTAAACATGGAAGGATCTGCTCAAAAACTGAACGTGACCGACTGACCATGGATAAAAGCCATCCAAGTTAGTTTCGTGTAAATCCGATCATTCTCTGAATGCATATAGTACAGGAACAAATCAACCAATCAAAATGCAGCAGCCTCATTTAAAAATGCACATATCTGTCCCAAAATCAAACATGCCCAAAAGACCTTGGTACCAAGTAAGCACGCCCATCGGAGGCCTGTGCAGGAGACACAGATTGACGTTTCGATTCCGAACAGGTACGGGCGCACACCTGCAGGTCGTTTTGGGGGTTCCAGTCGGAGTCGAAAATGACACAGGTGTCAGCAGCTGTCAGGTTGATACCCAACCCGCCGGCGCGTGTGCAGAGAAGGAAGACGAAGCGATCAGAGTCCGGTTTGCTGAAGCGGTCGATGGCGGCCTGACGCAGGTTTCCCCGGACGCGCCCGTCAATGCGTTCGTACAGGTACCTGCCAGGGACAAAAAAAAAAGCAACTCTTTTGTGTGTCGGACACAGACCAACAGAAGAACCACTCAAACATCACTAACCAGAGATACTACTGGCTATTCTGATAGTTAAGGTGAATTTAAAGTTACAAACACGCACGTCTCCAAACTACTGAGCAACCAACTGAATTAAAAACACTATGCTGTCACTTAAACCTTGTGTTTAGGAGATCTCCGTTCCTGTACATCATCTGCATATGAAAGCCCCATCCCTGTTTCTAGTGGATGAGACAGTGACACCTCCATACTCCTTGCATGAGGTAGGAACCCCCATTTCTCCATACCGCAAGCATTTGAGATCTTAAGCCCAGCCCCTCCATACCTCAGGCATGAGGAATTAAGCCTCGCCCCGACGTACCTCTTGTGTAAGATGTAATCCCCACCCATCTGTACATGATGTAGTAAGCCCCGCCCACACGTACCTCGAGTAGAGCTACCGTAAACCCCGGAGCTCAAGGAAAATACATTTCAAAAGTTTGACCAGCGCTTAATTTACGCATGTGAATTCTTGGGCTAAAATCAGTTTGCACAGAATTATAACTACAGTAACTAAAGTAACCGTTAGTGGACACAAGCCACTCACACTAAATAAACATTGTCCTGATAACCAATTTTCGTTCCTTCATTTCGCCAAATCAGTGCCGAGTGCTCGCATTCAGCCCTGTTGCTGTCCGTGTAGTGGAATATTTTTCAGTTATTCATTATGCTTACTAATATTTTTTAGTTATCAGTTATTCATTACATTTACTAATACTAAGTACGTTTCAGTATTATTCATTATATTTACTAATAAACTAACAATTAAATTTACAGCATATTTAACAATCAATAATTATAATCAATAATCATTTTATATAAGCAGTAGTACCACATGCACACAGATGAGTAGTGCTAATACGCATACACATACAAACAGTACACACACACACACACACACACACACACACACAAGTAATTCAATTCTGCATGCATGAGCAGCTCACACACATAAGCAGCACGCTTTTTGTAGCTTTGATTAGTAAGCAGGCTTCTGTGTGGTTGATTAAAAACCTAATCAGAGAGAGTTTAATTTCTGTAGCTTTGATCAATATTGGTTTAATAAAATCATTAGTTGTGACTAAAGAACAATCAAATGAATCTATTATGTATCTGCATGTAACCCATTCATCTGAAAGCGATTTTTTACACAACCTGTAATTTTCCAGACCATTTTAGTATACATTCCTTTTATTTTTTTCGATCCTATTGAAAAATCTTGCACCATGGTTTTATGAAAACAAAATTGGAGAGTAAAAAAATGGTTACAGCCCATGTATTGTGATTGGAGCAGAGTTGGATTGTTTTTCCCAATAAATATTGCTCTGTAAAGCCCGCTGGGTTGGTGCTTCATGGCCAGGGGTTACCGTCCGGATTTGGATTATTGCACGATTCAAGGCTGGAATAAATGATAACTCCGAAGATCCTGTCTCCATGTATTACCCAAAACAAGAGAACTTTTAGAAGGAACAACTCTGAGTCCACCTGGTCAGGAAGACACAACATCCGTACATCTCTATACAGGGCGCCAAAATATACTGAGCAACAAAACACAAGTTAATACAAGACTGACCAGAAGCTAAGATTGAGCATAATTATAAATATCTTATTAGCAGATGATCATTTCCTCTAATTTATTCAATTGTTTTTGTTTGCAGTCACTTCAACTGGGTGACCATATGAGTACATTCACTAACTTGCGTTTCCTGTGTTGTTCAGAGTATTTCCGTAGTGGTTTTCGCAGTGCAAAGCTTTCTAAGCAACTGAGAGGTTGTTATGAACTGATGAAAATGTGGAATAAGTCTATGCTAATGATTCTTATGAAATGTTCTCACAGGACACGCTCTATTAACTGCTCACACATGATTATGAGTATTGCCAAAGGCATAGCCTATAACCCTGGTCCTCAAATGAGTTTGAAATGAGTTTGTGAGCTCAGAACTGGGAACTGGTAGCTTTCATTATAGGGTGAATGTGCTGACCGTTAAAACAGCAGTTACTTTAATGTGTGTGTGACTTGGGGAACCTTGAAGAAAAATGGAAAAAACTCAACTTTATTATGGAGAAAATGCAGGTTGTGTGTTTGGAGAGGTTACTGGTGATCCCTGATGTTCAACTGCACCAATTCCTGCTAAACTCAACCAGAAAATCATTAGTTCATATTAAATTTCATTGCTCAAAACTGTGTTAAATATATGATTTTATGATCTGACAGTGCACCATTTTTAGGGATCTCAGACTTTGGGGAGCCACCCGCATAACTGTCTAATTTGGCCAGGGCTTAAAGCAAAAAAAAATCCCAGGACTGAAAATTTCAGACGTGGGATAAGACATTCTGAAAGGGGCTCTAAGCTTGCAATGGTCTAGCCCTGGCCCCTGACCTAGGCAATGGCAATATAAGAGAAATATAAACAACGTTGTGCGCCCAGCACACACCAATTAATTGGGTGATATGCTACTTCACAGTTCTCAAATGCCTTAATTGTGAATGTGCACAATACGTGCTTCATTTTAACATAAACACCAGCTGAAGTTGTAGTCTGTCTATTGCTAGTCTGGTCTATATCAATTATTAAAATTACTGTAGGACTTTAAAGCAAAAGTGCGTAGCAGCAGCAGACCTGCTAACCTTGGCAATTTTTTTTGAGTACACATGCGCGGGCATGAAGCACCCGCAGGGCCAGCAGCGCAAATTTTGTGGTTTTCCCGCATGAAATGCGCACAGACCGCGTATATTTTGGGGGGTCCCCAGTACCCACACGCCTTTTTGGGTGGGAGCAAATTGTATGTTGACTTACACTAAATGGAGGCAAGCTGTTTACAACCTTTTAAATAAAAATGCCAGAGCAGAGAAAAAGTAGTATTACCAGGCTGTAATGTTGCATTGGCAATATTGACAAATCTTTAATATACTAACTGCACCTGCTCAGACTTAGTTAACACTAGTCTAGCAAAACAGTCTAATCATGTTATTCTTTTTACACACTGCTGAGCAGTGTGCAAAAAGTAGTAGTCATATGAACCAGAATGCACCTTGCATTAGGGTAGAGGAATGGTTGCAAGTAAGAACACGAGTCAATTACACGAGACATTTAAAACCCACTGGTTGGCAGCTCAAAAAGAAAATGTTAGTACCTTTAGTGGATAACATTTGACCTTTTACTTTATATTTCAGGGTTCCCATTATTAATACTGTGCATTAAAACTAAAACAACATCAATATTCAACAAGCCGTTTTATTCAGATTCTCTGATAAACAATGCTGTTCATTCTCTTTTTTTAGCAACAAAGGCAAAAGTCACAACATCAGGAATTCAACAAGCCGTTTCAGATTCTGATAAGCAAATATTATTCATTCTTTCTTTTTTTTTTGCAACAAAAGCAAAAGCCTGAAGCTTGGCTACACCAGACATTCTTTTCAGTGTTGACCTGAAACCTGGTTCATTGCTGTGTTTGAAAAGCTTTTTTTGCCGTTTGAACCGTACAACAGCTTTCTGTTGCAAACACAACAGAAACAGGCTCCTGGTTCCTTCCATTTTTGACACCAGGACCTGAATGGCTTTCCTGTGTCACCTTTCTCATCCAACCCAGCCCACCTCCATTTGTTTTTGACAGTGCTGTCAATATTAGTCACGTCTGATCCTTCCTTCACAACTAACCGCTCCATGATTTTTCGCAGACTGAACCGGTACCACAGCAGTGACAGCACACGTGGGTAATATTTTGAGTCAAACAATGCAACGCGGTGAATACACCAACCAATCATGATACAGTAGTTGCAGACGCGGTTGATCTGAGACATTACCCAGAATAGTAGATTTGCACACGTAACAATGCTCTTTTAATGCAAGATAACGTAAGAATACATAACAACAACGAATCAATGACCGATCGTGTCTGCAATCATAAAGTGCGTATCTGCACATTTATTGCAGAGCACGACCTTTCGTTCACAGTTGCACAGTCATTGATTGATGACTTTATTAGAAGTTTGCTGTTTCATACAGTTTCATAACGGTACAGTTCACTAGTGCATGGTCTACTAAAACTAAAACACACAGGCGTCATATGTGTACATCCATGGAATTTCCACTCCGATAAAAAAGCAGTTATCAGACAAGTTGAACATGATTTATTTTTCTCTAAATGCTGACGAGGCCACCAGTACAAACATGGACCGTGTGCTGAACGTTTTGGTGCGCTTCTATGATGAGGATTTGGCCACTGCTACCTTCCCAGCAAATTTACGCTAACGTTATATATTTGGATCATACCTGATGTTCACATGGTGTAATCCACTTTCGATGTTTAAGAAAAAAATCCACTGACTGCCATTATTTCCTTGTGATTTCATCTTTTGGACACAGTCATCCATACTGAGCGAATTTCATAACTTCACCGTTAAAATCCGTAGCATGTCATGAAGTCACACTGCTGATCTGCCATTTAAGTCACTCCAACACGACACAACAATCGCTAGCTAGTTGACGCTAAGCTATTGCTTGGTGTCAGGTTACATCAGAGCTCAGCAGCCAGCGGCAACCTACTGAGTGCACTCTGAGCTGCGTATCTTCATAGATGTTTAAATTTACATTATTTCCTTGGGGAGGGATGCATCGCATTTTGGAAATCACTTCACTAGCAAGAATATGCAGCATTTTAACATTTTTTTCATTGACATCGCGGCCATGGCTACCCCCCCCTCCCCACCCCCCGTATAACTTTTTTTTTTTTTTTTTTGCAAATCTACATCAATCTCAAAAATAGCCCCTAGGGAATCACCAGGACGGAAATCCGTCCCCAGGACGGAGAACTTTAAGCCCTGAATTTGGCTCATAGCAAGAAGGTAACCGAGGATGTAATGTTCAAGATGAATTATATTTGTGGTCAAGGAGTTTATGATCAGAGAAATGTATCGATTTTAGCCCCAGAAGTTTTTCAATTCTCAGCATTATTTTTTTTCCCCCATTTCAATGCTGAATTTCCATGAAGATTTTTTGGGGTTGTAGCCCTTTTTCCTCTACCAAAATTACGAAATAAACCAGAACACAATGGAATTCTAAATGCTTCCAAGTGTCCTGAATCAGGTAAGCCAAACCTTTGCGGTCTGTGAAACTGCAATCTTGAATTATAAAGCCTAAAATAAGTTAACACATAAACAGCCAGATTTGGCTTCTATACAAAGGGGTTGAAGTACAACTGTGGCAATGTCCAGATCCGTCACTCGCCATTTTAATGGTTCATCCTTCATAAAATATTGCTTTGAATGTGTCCACCCCTGGGAATAATGCAGCCCTGAAAAATACCTTTGGAGTTAAAAGGTCGACCTGAAGCCCTGTCTTGAGTATCAAGTAGTAATCCCCATTCTTCCGTACCTCTTGTGTATGATGCAGTAATCCCCATTCTTCCGTACCTCTTGTGTATGATGTAGTAATCCCCATTCTTCCGTACCTCGTGTATGATGTAGTAATCTCCGTCCCTCCAAACCTCGTGTCGGAGGTAGTGATCCCTATCCCTTTGTACCTCTTGTGTATGATGTAGTAACCCCACCCCTCAGCAACCTCGTGTATGAGACCAATCTCTGCCCCACTGTACCTCTTATGTATGAGGTCGCAATCCCTGCCCTTACACAACACTTGTGTATGATTCAGTAAACCCACATTACTCCGTACCTCTTGTGTATGAGGTAGTCCTCCAGGATGTCGAGGCAGCGCACCATCTGGGAGAAGATGAGCACTTTGTGGCCTCCAGCCTTCAGTCGCGGCAGCAGCTTGTCCAGGAGCACCAGTTTCCCTGCTGAGCGCACCAGAGCCTGCAGGTGGAAGTCTGGAGCCAGGGGGTCGTACACCTCTCTCAACTCCGCAACAATCTTCTCCTCTGCTCCTGAGAGATGGACACACACATACGCACAAAATCACCATCAGCATCAGAACACTGACCGGGAGGGGAATTTACATCAGCAAAATGCAACCACCAAACACTGGGGTAGTGCTCCAGTCTCAATTCTGCGGCAGGAGTGTTGGATATTCTGGGATGAGGTAGGGGTGGCTACTGCAGCAGTGTTGGGTTGTTACCTGTGATGAGGTGGGGGTGGCAGCAGCAGTAGTGTTGGGTCGTGTTGGGTCATTACCTTTTGATGAGGTCGGGGTGGCTGCAGCTGTAGTGTTGGGTCATATTGGGTGGTTAGCTGTGATGAGGTAGGGGTGGCTACGGCATTAGTGTTGGGTCGTTACCTGTGATGAGGTAGGGGTGGCTGCAGCAGTGGTGTTGGGTAGTGTTGGGTCGTTACCTGTGATGAGGTAGGGGTGGTTGCAGCAGTGGCGTTGGGTAGTGTTGGGTCGTTACCTGTGATGAGGTAGGGGTGGTTGCAGCACTTGCGCAGCTCCATCATGGTGTTGAGGAGGTTCGGCACGTTGCTGTTTTGAGTGGCTCCCAGACTCAGGAAGCTGAAGTTTCGCTCCAGAATGGCACGGTAGTACTTCTTCTGAACGTCCGTCAGCTCCACCTGCCAATGTACGCACACACATACAGACACACACAGCTAGAGTCAAGCATGTACACATACATAAATACAATCATGCCATTAGACCACTCTTCAAGGGAGACTTTACTGAATTTCAAACTTGCCTCTTATCTAACACAAAAGGGGAATTAGAGTGAAACTAGTGAAACTTCAGGGCCCTGAAGGTTGCTGGCAGTTGCAGCTCCAACAGATGAAAAATAACTAGCATTGCCTGTCAACAGCAAGCCAACACAAATTCTTGGGAAAGCAACACGTTGTCTACACGATATTGGCATTAAATAGCTCCAGCTCGGACATCCGCGCAAAAATTAGACCAATTTAATTTTTTCGCGAATTTTGGCGGTGATGGCGAATAGTCCAAAACCACTGTGAATCAATTCAGGGTTCTTCAAATCAATTATTCTCTACGAAAGAAAAGAACCATTTCATCCGCACAATGATGCTCAGTTTCATACGCAGCTCAGTGAAAAAGGGGTTTTAGTTATCATTATCGGGCAACTCGACTGAGCAGTCACACTTTTTCATGAGTGACAGACAGCAACATTTCTGCCATTTAGCAAAAATATAATCTTTAAGAAGTTTCCATCATGAAATCCCATTAGATTTTTTTCTAACCTGAACTTTCACAGTCGTCTGCTGTCAATTTGTGAAGTGCGCCACCTTCTCAATTCACCTCTGGTTCTTGCTCAGCTTTCAGACAATGATTTTTTTTACACAACACTTGCACCGAGTGGATCTAATTAGTATTATTCTTTCTATTACATGATGCTACTCGGAACGAACATCCAAAATTGGGTTTTGACCAGTTTTTATTGCCGCAATTGATCGTGAAAAAAGGTTGACCACGCGGTTTCAATGCCCATAAATTTTTAAATTATATACAGGTTCGTGCCTAATACATACTAATTTCTGAAGACATTATTAAATGAGGAAATGCATAGATTGATTTTGTCACATGACCTTGACCTTGAAGACCAAAGTCAACTCCAATATGGTGTGTTTGATCACATACATGATTTGTCATTAGTATCCAATACAGACCGAAGATCTAAAGCCAACATTAATGGACTTTTAGGCCGTTTTGTCATTATCTGGACCTTGTAGCCCAAGGTCAAATCCGATATGTCGAAAACAACCAGCACATATGATTAGCTATTAGTGCCCAATACATACCGAAGCTCTGCAAACAATATTAAACAAATATGGGCCATTTTTGTGATATAACCTTGAGGCTCAACATCAAATTTGACTGACTGCCTAAGAATGTTCAGCACACATGGTTTCCTATAGATGCCCCAAACATCCCTGAGCACTAATATTCATATTCAGCAAGTTATAGCAATTTTTGCCATTTGATCTTGATGCCCACTGTCATATTCAACTTGCTGAGAATGTTTGGCATACATGATTCTCTTTAGGTGCCTCACACATACCTAAGCTCTAAATGCCACATTAAGCGGTAAAAGCACATTTTTGCCATTTGACTTTCACCTTGAGGCTCAAGGCGAAATTCGAACAACCAAAAATGTTTGGCATACACGATTCCCTTTAGGTGCCTCATACATATCTAAGCTCTAAATGCTATATTAAGAGAGTTATAGCACATTTTTTCCATTTGGCCTTGACCTTGAGGCCCAAGGTCAAATGTGACTGACTCACAATGTTCGGCATACCAGATAACCTATATGATTCCCTTTAGGTACCTCATACATACCTACGCTCTAAATGCTATATTAAGAGTTATAGCACAAAACACCCCAAAAAATGATGAAGTCCAGACACGTTGCCTAGGTGGCGCTATGAAGGAGCGATTCAATCAAAACACCGTTTACACCGTTGAAGCAGGTCATGATACGGATTCCATTGCTGCGATAAAAAAAATTCATCAGACAGTTCATCAGAGAATATTGCACCTCAGTGCCAAAAATTGCCATTTGAGACATAAAAATGGCCGCAAAGTCTAAATGAATGATTCAATCAAAACAAGTTGTAATGTGAATATAGGCCACTGGATGGCAGTATTTACCTTTTTTTTGTTAAGCTCAGACTGGGATTATGTTTAGACATGTCCTGGACATGTCTGGGGCAAGTCCCCGAAAATAAAAAAAAGAGGTCTAAATGTGGGTGGGGTCTGCAAAAGAGTATATAAGGCAAAGAATTGAGACAGTAAAGTAGAAGGGGAAATTGCAAGAAGGATACACGTGACCAGACCTGTCATTTCTGTTCAAGACCTGTGAAGTTTTCTTTTGTGGATTTTTGCCTGTAAAAGAGCCTTTTCCTCACCCAGCACATCACCAGAAAACCCACAAGGACTGTAAATATTTCTGGTTTTTTTTGTTTTCCAATCAATCTTGGTCTGTAGTTGTAAATAGTAGTTTAGTCTTTGTTTGTTAATTAAATGTGTTGAGGTTTTTAAAACTGTGTCTGTCATCCCTTGCTGTTGCGTTGTAAATCTAATAACAAATTGGGGCCATAACAGTGTAAAAGCGAGCAGAGCTCACATACCCCCGCTTCATGTTTGAACGAATCTAGACGCAAAGACACACGGACGGACGCGCAGACCGCTGTATACCCCCCGACGACGTCGTAGCGGGGGTATAATAAAAAATTTTTGCTCAGGCATCAACTTGATGACCAATTTGATCACTTCTCCCCAAAAAAAAAAAAAAAAAAAAATTTACCAGACCGTTTTTGAGATACAGCTTTAAACGGACGACGCCAACGCCAACGCCGCCGCCGGACGCAAAGTGACGACAATAGGTTTCTGGCCTCCGGGAGGCAACCTAAAATCATGCCATTTTTGCCAATTTTCTGAACATCTGTGGGCATCAGCAGCAACATCATCTGTGGTACCACCCCCCTCCGCCACCATCTGACTCGACCAGCGACATATTTGGAGGTGAGGATGGAAAATAAGTCTCCTCTACTCTCTGGGCAGCCACAGTGCAGTGCATCCCTACCTGCCACTTAAACACTATTCGGACCGAAGAAAATGATTGGTCAGACTTATCAGAAATATATGAGAATTGAATATCGATGAGTTTCAACACCTGGTGGATTTTTATTATATTTTAGTGTGCCATACGCTTATTAGGAGCATTTTAAGATTACAAAAGAAGTGTAAAAATGCCACAAAGGTAAGAATTTAATACCACAACCAAACCTCTTCGCAACAATGTTGACAGGATGTATGATGAAGATCCACACAAGGTTGGGGGTGGGGTGGGGGGGGGGGAATCCGGAGTCATGAGTTGGTGCAGTGCATTGCATTATCGGCTTCACACCAATTGCATAAAGAAGTCAAGCCCTTGAAGTCAAACTGCAGCGGGAAAATGTGTTTGGTTTTTGTGCAACTTATTCATACAGCGCCTGCACTTTGGAACCACCTGCGGCTCAATCATCAGCGAAATGCCTCTTCAAAAGAAATGATCCATCGCTGAAGTGAACTACTGTAAAGCAATGCAGTGTGACAGCGCTGGCTGAGCTCACAGAAAAGAGTGCCCCTTCAAAAGCAGCGCACAGACGGACAAAGACATAAATCCGCGGGCACGCACCTCGATGATGGTCTCCTGTTTGGGCGCCAGGTTCTTCTCCACGTCCTCCTTCAGCCTGCGCAGCATCATGGGCTTCAGGATGGACTGGAGCTTCTGCACCTGAGAACGTTGGGAGACGGTGAGAGACATTAATACTGCACTGAGAGAGAGAGAGCGAGAGACATTAATACTGCACTGAGAGAGAGAGGGCGAGAGACATTAATACTGCACTGAGAGCGAGAGAGCGAGAGAGAGAAAGAGAGCGAGAGAGAAATTAAAGAGGACCCACTATGCTGATCCTTCTTTTAAAACAAATTAGCATATAATGTTAGTTGTCCATACTCAACCTCTGAAAAGTTTCTAAACATAAGAAACAGGGGTTTTGCCGTAATCCAAGAATGTGATTTTGTGAACGGGATTTCCTGTCTGAAAAGCTCGTCCCCAGATCTTCACGAGATTTGGGCAAAACCTGACGTCAGGTTGTGCCGTCCAATAGAAGCCTAGCCAAAGCCAATCACGGCACTAGACCTGCCCACACCTGAAACTACTCTAGCAGGCACTAACAACGGCAGATCATACTATGCCTTAGTAGCACTGACAGTTTTGGAAATGCAAAAGAAGAACCGCAGATCATTTGAGGTGCAGTTCTGCCAGTATCTCACCCAAAGCTGCTTGTCCATTTACTTTTGGACGCAAAGAAAAGCATCAATTTCTCTTCCAATAGAGGATGCCACCAGAAATCAGTGAGTAGCTTTTCTCATTTGCTGGCAGGAAATAGCCACAGCCAAAGGGAGCGTTAGCCTTCGGTGCTCAGCATTTCACCAAAGACAGTTTTGTCAATAAAGGATAATTAAGCACAGGATAAGCATTTCAGCTGCTTCTCAAACCTGAAGCAGTTGCATCGATCAAGCGCTCAGAGCCACAAGCTTTAAGTAACGATATGCAAATAATGAAAGTGAAGCCAACGTGTTAAGGGTGGCTAGCAGGACCGCTAGCGATAGTAAGCACTAACAACTAGCCTCAACCGCAGGCTTTGTAAAATATCTGAAGATATAAGCCTGTATCGGTCGCGACTATATGACTGAGACCCAGAAGCTGCAAGTTGCTTTACTGCATAAGCCTACCTAACGTGATGGCCTGTAGATTGTGGCTGTAGCACTGCGGCTAACGTAGCCAAGTTACTGTTCTCAAACTTTCTGCTGGGCCCCCCTTTGGCACATAAGAAAATTTTTGCGCCCCCCCCCACCCCACAAAAATAGGTAATACATACGCACATTTTGTTTTCAGAGTCCATTGCAGTTTATTTCATACGTTGTCATTAATATAAACCTCAACCTTTTTTGAAAAAATATAAGTAAACGGTCATAAACTGTAGGTAGTCATAAACTACAACTAGGCTACTTTTACAATTAGAAATAACAAAATGACAAACAACCACGACGTAATTATTTTAAGTGTAACTGTTTTCAAACACCTTGACTGTGTAATTATGTTCAGAGCAACAGGTTTATTTTTTAATATTAAACAACATTGCTATTCATGCATTTTCCGGACACCGACAGAAACTTACTTGCATACAGCCAATCAGCAACCTTGTGCGGGACCGCTTAAGGAGCGTCTCGAGACAGTTACATTTTCCTCTCTTCACTGGCTTCACACTTTTAAGTTAAAATACGTTAACAGAGATCGCGTCAACTAATTATGGAGAATATGAATGCTCTGAACAGATGATTTTTGTCTAGCCTAGCTGGGAACATTAAAAATGATTGGCAGGTTTGGAAACGGCCACCGTAATTTTCCAATTAAGGACACGAAAATGTAATAATTCAAAACCTCTTTTCAAGTATAAAATCATTAGGCTGTATCACACCCCTCTGCCTGAGTATAGCCGTCTACTTAAAATTATGTTTCTATGATGCAGAAAGAAAGCACCACAATCAACCAAAATTAACAGCCGACAGCGAAGTACGAAAAAAAATTCATGAACACCACTCGCAAACCTGCCGATATGATTGTAACGTTCAGTTGCTAGGCTAGATAAAAATAATCTGTAGGCCTGTAGAACATTCATATTATCGAGAATAAGATGACACAATCTCTTAGTTCTGCTTTGTATTCATCAGATTTTGTTCCGTGTCACTTACCATTTTATTATCAATATGCCAGATCAGTGCAGGATAAAAAGCAGCGAGTTGGATATCGCGAGACTACATTGATTGTAACCAGCTCATTTTACCAGCTTCATATATTTGAACAACTACATTCATAACAAATTATTAATGAAAATAGCAGGCTAGATGAATGATTTGGCGAACAGTTATGCTGAGAGTAAGGCAGGCATTTACGATGTAATCGCAGAATTCTGGGCTGCGAATGGACTGTATGCAAATTATTTTCTGTTGGTGTTCGGAACTCCAGTGGGGTGGGGGGGGGAAATTCGCTTCCCGCACCCCGCATCCCCCCTGCACTTGTTCTGCGCCCCCCGTAGGGGACGCGCCCCCCACTTTGAGAACCACTGCTCTATACACATGTACCGCCTTTGATTGCAGAAATTCCCCGCCAATTCCTTAGCTCAGATGGCAGACGCATCTCATGTTTCACACTAGAGGCGGACCTAGAAAACTGCATTCTGCCAAGTCCCCCCCAGCTCCGCCCCCCACAGAGCCGGCCAATCGGAAGACGGTGGGCACACGGGGAGGAGGGGCTATAGCGGAAGAGCCACCCCAACTAGGCAGAGACTACAATGGACTACAAATGGGTTTTTTTAGGATGGCAGTATGAGCTAAACTAGGCTTGTGCCGTCCCAGGTGACAGCTTGGGGTATATCCCCGAACGCCCCCAATCCTCCAATTCCCCAATGCTTGAATAGACCTTGAATAGACTTTCATTTGAACTTAATTTCAGGTCAATCGGACAAATGGTTCTGAAGATATGGCCAAAATGGTAATTTTCCATCACAAAGCACGACCTAGTGGCAAAATATTGAACCATACAGGTATTATGTCATCGTGTGACACGTTGTGCGGTCATGACCTTAGGGTTGCACATAGTTTCATGTCAATTGGACAAATGGTTCCAAAGATATGGCAAAAATGGTGAATTTTATGTGACAAAGCTCCACCTTGTGTCAAAATTTTGAACCAAACAGGTGTAATGCCATCATGGGACACATCCTCAGGTCATGACCTTTCATTTGAACTTGATTTGAGGTGAATCGGACAAATATTTCCAGAGATATGATAACAAGAGTTGTCAGAAAGACAACAAAGCTCGCCGGGGCAAGGTTTAAGTTTTTCCGCACGCGGACGCTAGGGGTACGACAATAGCTCTCCGGACGTTATTCGTCCCGGCGAGCTAAAAACAGTGATTTTTCAGTTTTTGGCCCCTGGTGGCCAATCTAGAAATTGTAAATTGTCCAAAATCGAATCAGTTCTTCCTCTCTATGATACTTACTTGTATCCAAAACATGAAATTTCTAATTGAAATATTACTGAAGTTAATCCGTTAACACATAGGGCGGTGGCGGTCGAGCCAAAAACATAATATCCCCGAAACGCCATTTGGTGTTCGGGGATATAATAAGGACCTTTTTTGGACTTTGAACGATCAGGAATACTCTAGGGGAGTCCAATATCAAAATATAACCTTGGAAATGTAGCATAATAGGTCTCCTTTAATACTGCACAGACAGACCGAGAGAGAGAGAGAGAGAAGGACAATTGGTATCAGTGTGGGGTGGGTGTGGTGCCCGTGTGTGTGTGTGTGTGTGTGTCTCGTTCTCTCTACCTGCTCTTCAGTCTTGAGGTCTCCGAACTCCCGCAGGAACTCAGTCTCCGAGGGGAACTGCGCCGGCTCCAGGAAGTGCAGCAGGCTGAAGAGCTCCTCCACAGTGTTCTGCAGGGGAGTCCCTGTGAGCAGCACCTTATGCTCCTGAGAGAGGAGAGAAGAGAAGAGATTAACAATGCACTTTATTCCCCAGGACAACCAACATCTGCCTCCCTAGTTCTGGTGAGGATGCTGAGCCAATAAGGAGGCAACAAGTTTTCAATGATCAAAATCAAGACTGTGGTGATGCAAGTTCTTTCCTAATGGTTTTCCTAAAACCAATCACAAAACTTACACCAAACAGGTCTGAGTTATCATAATTTGTTTTGTCTTTGAAACATTAATGACCTAACAAACGGTTCGTTTTAATGACCGCATGTCTGCAGTTTCAACAATTAAATGTCAATTCATTCTGCAATTTTAAGGGTCACAATTTTCCTCTTTTTATGCAGTAGTTTGTTATATAGTTCAATCATATAATGCAGCTCTTCAGCAACAGCTCAAGTAGTCATTTCTGATGATGTGGCTTTACGGTGTAAACAATCCATATGAGTATGGCCAAGCTTGAGCAAGTTTGGAAACCCCTGATTTTAGCCATTTTATCCCTCTCTGTGGAACTCAAATTTTGAATTTAAAAGCCTTAAAGGATCATTGTGTAAGATTTGAAGCCATCTAGTGGTCAGATTACAGATTGCAACCAACATACCATTCCTTTTCTCGGAAAATCTACGGCAGCCGCAAAAGATGCGAAAACGTGAAAGGCGCTCTCGTTTCAGTGCTTTATTCATTTGCTTTTTTCCCCGCTCTGGGTCACTGTCGAAAAAATGGCGGCGCATCATGGCGGCCTCCACGGAGGTGGACCCGCTCCCATGTAGGTTTAAAGGGCTTATTCTAGGCGAAATTAAACTCAAAGATCATTTTCACGTGATTATACACTACTAACAAGAGTTGTCAGAAAGACAACAAAGCTCGCCAGGGGGCAAGGTTAAAGTTTTTCTGCACGCGGACGGACGCGGCCGCCGGGGGTACGACGATAGCTCTCCGGACGTTATTCGTCCCGACGAGCTAAAAAAGGACTTAATGTTATATTCCATTTCTGCCAAAATATTTGTTGCACGCATCTAACTGATAATCAGAAGTGACGATACACATATGGAACTCAACAGGAGCAAATTATGACAAGTGTCCTCAAAAATATACAAAAGTTTAAAAAAGAAAATAAAATTAGGTCATTACCAAATGACGAGGAAATTAGATACTACAAGCCACCAGAATACATCATAGAGCTTCAAAGTTTCAAAATTCTCTGGGGGGAATGCCCCCTGGTGAGCTTTGCGCCCTCAATGCTCGAATTCCTGGCACCTCCACTCCCATTAGGGCTGGGCGATATATCGATACTATATCGAAAATATCGTCACGGATTTTGACTATCGTAATATCTTGATATGAAATAAGTGTTGGCTTTTCTGGTTTTAAAAGCTGAATTACAGTCATGGGTTGCATTTTTCTGCACTTGCAAGACTGTTGAAGCTGTTGCCTGCATCTGTTTCATCGTTATGTCCACATTACTAATAAATGCTTATAAAAAATACTATTGTGTAAATATTTTGCAAAATCACCAACATTTGTCCCGATAATATCGGCAAAATATCGATATCGAGGTATTCGGTCACAGATATCGGGATATTAGATTTTATCCATATCGCCCAGCCCTAACTCCCAGCCATAGCCGCCTACTCGAAAAACTTCCGAATGCCCTGGAAAGCAACACATGGACCATTTTTGAAATGTTTGCACAAGTTCAACGACCGTCCGACTTCGCAACTGCAGTTACTGCGACCCACACAGCTGATTGCAAAGCTTGAATTTCAGGACAGTTATCTGTTTGCCGTGCTGCCCACTGATATAAGCCCCAGTTCACAGCAGTTGAATGCCGTGCCCTTTCCCCGCGTAGCTGTAAGTGCCCCTCGCCAAAACACCGACCCAAAATAAATAAATCACACAGCATTTCCCATTTTTACCAGTGGCGGTTCGTCAGCCGTAACAAAGAGAAGCCAAAACCTCGGCCTTAACGACTTTAACGTCATTAAGCTTAATGACTTAAACCTTTCGCAGTTTACTTTTCTTGATCAGCAGTTGCTCATACGAATTGGTAGGGAGACAGTCAAATTTATTTTCGATAGCAAATGATAATACAAATTATCAATACGTCTTTATAAATTAGTTTGCGAGGCTTCTTTCGCAAGAAGCCACGAGAATCCGTTTTCTGCAATCTTAATATACAAGTAAAGAATGCGACATTGCACAGCTTATTGCTTCATGAGCCTCACTAATCAATTTGCGAATCGATGTCGCGTCATGAGCTTCTTGAGCGCGGAATGTATAAAGACGTGGGCTAAAAGACGTGGGAAATTCAAGGCAAAACTTGTAGCAAATGCACAAATCGCAGGAGATGGCAGAGTATTAGAATTAATCGCTTTACGATGCGTGATCTCATCTGTGATACGCTTCCTAAGAATAAAATGCTTCATCAGCACCCGTAAAGTTATTTTCCATGGATCCTGGCCTCATAGGGGGCCCTTAGAAACTGAATTTTTTATTTCCACCAATAAAAATTTTCATATTTGAGAGGCCAATATCTTTAAAATGAAAAGAGATACAATTTGACAAGAGATTACCAAAGCCTGCACCCAAATGACCCTGGACAGCATTTTCAGCCCATACCTACGATTTGTTCCAAAGATATTGGCCTCAAAAATCCCTATAAATTAACATTCACTATTCGCTTGGGGCATGGGCCCCCGATTTTGGGAGGGCCATATCTCAGAAACCCCTTGGAGAAGCAGCCTAAAATTTTGCACGTGTTCATTATGAATATAGAGGTACCTCCAAAATTTGAGACAAATGTGAGTGGGTGACCACGGAAGATTCTTGTACTTTCTTTGAGTTTGTAGGGAATGACCCGCACATTCAAGTGAATTTAACAAAATGGGAATTACAGTCAATTCAAATTATTTTGTAAATCGTGTGACTGTCGAGGAGGTCGGCAGTTGGCTCTGCCAATCCCCAGGATGGTTGCTATTGGCCACTCACCAGGTCGAGCATCTTCAGGCTGTCGAGCAGCTTGCAGTTGCGATTCTTGAGGCGGTGAGCCTCGTCGATGATCACGCATCGCCAGGAAATCTCCCGCAACTCGGGGCAGTCGGACAGAACCATCTCAAACGTGGTGATCAGGGCGTCGAACTTATACGCCCCCGGAATCAGGTGACCCTGAGGGGGAGAAGCGCACACTTAACCACGAAAGACTTGCTTTACTTGTGTGCATGTGTATTTATTCATTTCACCTTTATTAAACCAGGGAAATCTCGTTCAGATTGAAATCTGTTTCAAGGGAGCCCTGGGGGTTGAGGTGGGGAGGGAGAGGGAAATTTGCACAGCCAATTAGATCAGGGAATGATTAGGTGGCAGGTGGAAAGAGCCTGGTTGGGACTTTAGCCAAAACACCGGGGAACCCCCTACTCTTGTCGAAGAGTATCATAGGATATTTAATGACCACAGTGAGTCAGGACCTCGGTTTAACGTTTCATCTGAAACACGGCGTCTCCTTCAGTACAGTGTCCCCATCACTGCACTGGGGATTATTCCCCCAGAGGGAAGGGCGCAACCTACTGGCCACCAAAACCTCTTCCAGCAGCATCATGGTTTTCCCAGGTGGTCTCCCATCCAAGTACTAACCCAGACCACACCTGCTTAGCTTCAGCCACACAGCTGGTGCAGATCAAGCCGTGGCTGCTGGCAGTAGGGGTATGGCTGTATGTAATATGCGAGTACGTGCGTCTGTGCATTTGTGCACGCATACACACGTCCATGAGAGATGGTACAGGGTGAGCGTGTGTATATGGGCATTCGCGTGCGCGCGTACACGTGTGCACGTAGTATGGAAGGGTGAGAGAGGGGGGTCAGAGGAGGTGTGTGTGCGCGCGTGAGACAGCAGACTCATTTCCTCACCTTGTCATCCTTGCAGTACATCTCATACTGCTGAATCATTTGCCTGCTGGCCAGGCTGCCGTGGTAAACGATGGCGTTCATGTCTGTCCAGCCGGCGAACTCGCGCTCCCAGTTGGTGATGGTGGAGAGGGGCGCGATGACCAGGAATGGACCCTGTACACCTGCCCCGTACACCTCCGACAGCAGGGCGATGGACTGGATGGTCTTCCCCAAGCCCATCTCATCTGCAAGGATACAGTTCTGCCTGCAGGGCAGCACCAGACAACAAACGAACCAATCAACTGACCTGCCAGCCAGCCAGCCAATCAAACACTGGGTTACTCAGCTCAGCAACTGATCTGCCGAATAATTCAGCCACATCCTCAGCCAATGCGCCAATCAACCCGCCAGGCTACAAACCAGAGCTGCTTCGCAACTCAAATCAACCAACCAACTTCAGCCGATCAAATCAATCCAGCATCCAATCACAAAGCAAGCTGCACAGCCAAAAAAACGATTCAATCGATTCAGATATCGGGCAAACCAGGGGTTTGCAACATTCTCCAGAAAGGACTGGTGTGTGTTCACATTCCAGCCACGCAGATACACACCTGATTCTACGAAAGAAAGAATCAACTAGGGTCTTTGATAAGGACCTTGATAACCAGAATCAGACGAAAGGTACCAGTAATACCAGTGGAAATGCAGTGGACAGGAGTAGTGTGCAGTGCCTGTTGCGCGAATGGAAATGCAGTGGACTCACCAAGGTATAATTTCTGTCCAAATAAATCCTGACCTCCATATACTTTCAGGCCCAAAACTGTGTAACTCACATTTTACCCGATATATAGTTACTGCACTTAGGCTTTGTAGGGCTGAGTAGCAGTGCGCAGTGCCTGTTGTGCCAGTGGAAATGCAGTGGACAGTAGCAGCGAGCAGTGCCTGTTGTACCAGTGGAAAAGCAGTGGAAAGTAGCAGTCAGAGTTGGGTTCAAGTACTTTCAAGAATGGGATGAAAGTTTTTTTTTTTTTTTTTAAATACCAAGCGCATGCACTTGAATCAGAGCTCTTCTTATTAAAACCTGAAGTACTTTTCAAAGTTCTTGACCAATCAGTCTCCGAAGTGAAGTGCTGACAGAGATTGGTTAGGTACTTTGAAAAGTACATGTACTTATTATTAGGTATTATTAGGCATTATTAGGTAGCACTCAGATACAAATACAAGCACTACGGTATGAAAAAAAAAAAAAAATTCCAGTATACAATTCTCAAAGTACTTGAAAGTAACTGGACCCAACTCTGGTAGCAGTGTGCAGTACCTGTTGAACCAGTGGAAATGCAGTGGACAGTAGCAGTGTGCAGTGCCTGTTGTACCGTGCAGTGGACAGTACCGGTGGAAATGCTGTGGACAGTAGCAGTGCGCAGTACCTGTTGTACCAGTGGAAATGCAGTGGGTACTAGCAGTGGAAATGCTGTGGACAGTAGCAGTGCGCAGTACCTGTTGTACTAGTGGAAATGCAGTGGGTACTAGCAGTGGAAATGCTGTGGACAGTAGCAGTGTGCAGTACCTGTTGTACCAGTGGAAATGCAGAGAACACTAGCAGTGGAAATGCTGTGGACAGTAGCAGTGCACAGTACCTGTTGTACCAGTGGAAATGCAGTGGGTACTAGCAGTGGAAATGCTGTGGACAGTAGCAGTGCGCAGTACCTGTTGTACTAGTGGAAATGCAGTGGGTACTAGCAGTGGAAATGCTGTGGACAGTAGCAGTGTGCAGTACCTGTTGTACCAGTGGAAATGCAGAGAACACTAGCAGTGGAAATGCTGTGGACAGTAGCAGTGCGCAGTACCTGTTGTACCAGTGGAAATGCAGTGGGTACTAGCAGTGGAAATGCTGTGGACAGTAGCAGTGCGCAGTACCTGTTGTACTAGTGGAAATGCAGTGGGTACTAGCAGTGGAAATGCTGTGGACAGTAGCAGTGTGCAGTACCTGTTGTACCAGTGGAAATGCAGAGAACACTAGCAGTGGAAATGCTGTGGACAGTAGCAGTGCACAGTACCTGTTGTTCCAGTGGAAATGCAGTGGGTACTAGCAGTGGAAATGCTGTGAACAGTAGCAGTGTGCAGTACCTGTTGTACCAGTGGAAATGCGGAGAACACTAGCAGTGGAAATGCTGTGGACAGTAGCAGTGCGCAGTACCTGTTGTACCAGTGGAAATGCAGTGGGTACTAGCAGTGGAAATGCTGTGAACAGTAGCAGTGTGCAGTACCTGTTGTACCAGTGGAAATGCAGAGAACACTAGCAGTGGAAATGCTGTGGACAGTAGCAGTGCGCAGACCTGTTGTACCAGTGGAAATGCAGTGGGTACTAGCAGTGGAAATGCTGTGAACAGTAGCAGTGTGCAGTACCTGTTGTACCAGTGGAAATGCAGAGAACACTAGCAGTGGAAATGCTGTGGACAGTAGCAGTGCGCAGTACCTGTTGTACCAGTGGACGTGCTGTGGACAGTAGCAGTGTGCAGTACCTGTTGTACCAGTGGAAATGCAGTGGGTACTAGCAGTGGAAATGCTGTGAACAGTAGCATTGTGCAGTACCTGTTGTACCAGTGGAAATGCAGTGGGTACTAGCAGTGGAAATGCTGTGAACAGTAGCAGTGTGCAGTACCTGTTGTACCAGTGGAAATGCAGTGGACAGTAGCAGTGAGCAGTACCTGTTGTACCAGTGGAAGTGCAGTGGACAGTAGCAGTGGGCAGTACCTGTTGTACCAGTGGAAGTGCAGTGGACAGTAGCAGTGGGCAGTACCTGTTGTACCAGTGGAAGTGCTGTGGACAGTAGCAGTGGGCAGTACCTGTTGTACCAGTGGAAGTGCAGTGGACAGTAGCAGTGCGCAGTACCTGTTGTACCAGTGGAAGTGCAGTGGACAGTAGCAGTGGGCAGTACCTGTTGTACCAGTGGAAGTGCAGTGGACAGTAGCAGTGGGCAGTACCTGTTGTACCAGTGGAAGTGCAGTGGACAGTAGCAGTGGGCAGTACCTGTTGTACCAGTGGAAGTGCTGTGGACAGTAGCAGTGGGTAGTCCCTGTTGTACCAGTGGAAGTGCAGTGGACAGTAGCAGTGGGCAGTACCTGTTGTACCAGTTGAAGTGCAGTGGACAGTAGCAGTGTGCAGTACCTGTTGTACCAGTTGAAGTGCAGTGGACAGTAGCAGTGGGCAGTACCTGTTGTACCAGTGGAAGTGCAGTGGACAGTAGCAGTGGGCAGTACCTGTTGTACCAGTGGAAGTGCAGTGGACAGTAGCAGTGTGCAGTACCTGTTGTACCAGTTGAAGTGCAGTGGACAGTAGCAGTAGGCAGTACCTGTTGTACCAGTTGAAGTGCAGTGGACAGTACCTGTTGTACCAGTTGAAGTGCAGTGGACAGTAGCAGTGGGCAGTACCTGTTGTACCGGTGGAAATGCAGTGGGCAGTAGCAGTGGGCAGTACCTGTTGTACCAGTTGAAGAGCAGCCAGTTGACTCCCTCCAGCTGGTACTCCCGCAGCGCGTTGCCGCTCTTATACTCGCGCGTCTCCTCCAGCTTCTTCCAGCTGCCCGCAGGGGGGCGGGGCTACCGGAGCGACAGACGGGGCATTAATTACAGGGGTGACCAACACCACATTAACCCAAACCCAGCCTGAACGTCCATCATCCAGAAGACTTTCAATCAAATCCAAACAAAATTCATCTCATTCAAGGCTCCCGAGCTTAGCTCCTGGAGGTCAGCAGTTGTGTTCAGCGTTTCATCAAGTCTTCAACATAACGTGTTGCTGGATACCCCTCAACCAGGGTCAAAGGTCAAATCCAGCAAAAAACCTGACGTTGCACATCTATGGGTCATAGTGAGTTACCATACAAAATTTGGTGAAGCTGTGATCATTAGTTGCCGAGTACTGCCACGGACTGTCATGGACAGACAGACAGACAGACACGCAGGTGACGACAACACCCCTCTGGCCTACATTTGCGCTGAGGGGTAAAAGCTCATCACATTTAACAGCTATAGGTCATTGAGCAGCAAATCGTTAGTCAAGCGCATGCCAAATCAGGCTTGAAATGAACACCAGGAATATACTACATCTTCTGAAGCAGGGATGAGCAGCTCTGCTCTGTAGGGTAAACTCCACACTCACCGTCCTCTTCAGTCGCGCCGGCCGAGCCTCGATCTTATGAAACTCCTCTACCTTGGCATCGTCCACGTCTTCTCTGAGCTCCCAGGTGGCGTCTTCATACGGCAGGGAGCACCACTTCACCAGGAAGTACACCACAGGCTGAGGAGAGAACTACATTACCCACAGGCACACACAGACTGCAGGAAGTACACCACAGGCTGAGGAGAGAACTACATTACCCACAGGCACACACAGACTGCAGGAAGTAC
Organism: Gymnothorax reevesii; assembly: GCA_029721435.1. Taxonomy (NCBI): domain Eukaryota; kingdom Metazoa; phylum Chordata; class Actinopteri; order Anguilliformes; family Muraenidae; genus Gymnothorax; species Gymnothorax reevesii. Next base: position 12,377,491 of record CM056577.1, on the reverse strand, counting down.
ACCACAGGCTGAGGAGAGAACTACATTACCCACAGGCACACACAGACTGCAGGAACTACACGACAGGCTGAGGAGAGAACTACATAAGGCCCGTTTCCACCACAGGAACTTCAGGGTAATTTTACGGGCTGCAGGCAGGGAGGAGAACTATAAACCCACAAACACCCAGACAGACAGAAGGACGCACACGGTCCTGAAGCCCACCTCTCCATTGTCCTTGTCCACACTGTGAGACTCATCCAGGATTCTGTCAACCTCCACATAGTCTGGGTTAAAGGGCTCTTCGTCCTGAGAGAGAGAGAGTCCAGTCAACACATGCATCATCTCTCCAGACTCATACAATACATGACCAAAAGTATGCGGACACTCCTTGGTCTGAGGCCATTTTTTCATGGTTCAGCCAAGGCATCCTGGCCCCTCTGAAGGATGATTTTGAAGATACAGCAAACGGTGGCTTTCCATATGATCCTGAGTATGTGGCAGCTGACCGCAGTTGAGTTGTTGACCGAGGGGAGCTTAGTAATGTGGTGCAGTATAAAGCTACGGCAAATCTCTCAGGACAGGCCTGGTCACCGCATCATTCTTCTTCCGAGACACATTCCGCTAGATCCCGCCTCGCATGCTACGGGACCCAGCGAACGCTCTGAGATAGTCATTTCACACCATCTGATGCATACTGTTGGGGTACACACCCTTCACCGAAGGAGGATCTGCGTCAGAGGCGGGATCGGGCAAAACACAGCAAGGGGACAACAAGGCTTGGTGCAGAAAACGAGACTGGCCAACACAGACGCCCGGCCTCCACCACACCAAACACCATTATTATCAGCAGGAAGGCCAACTACGAGCCAAGCACCCAACATTTCTGTCTGACCCAGCTAATGGTGCTCAGGGAGCAACGCAAGCGACCGCCGGCAGCACAGTTCGAACCCACAGTAAAAACACTGGGGCTGTAAATGCAGCAAAGCAGACACCAACACAATACAGGGTTTCCTCCAGGCAACTGAGGCGGAGGCTTCAGCGTCGGGACAGAACTCAGCATTATCAGCTGTGGCCAGTTTTCATTAATCAGCACGAAGGCGATGTAAAAATTGAAGTCGATGTGCACGAAGGTTCATTAGTTTCGCGTGCGCGACGGTGGATTTCACATATAATATGAAAACCGAATAAATAATCGTGACGATACAATTAGATGGAGCGGGATTCGCTCACAGCAAACACAGAAGTTAACATCATAGTTCACCATTTTGCAAAGTGAACAAAATATTTTTCCTCTAATCGTTGCGCACATTGCATTAAAAAGAAAGAGGTGCATTATACTGCTGATGGCTAATTCTTATTAATTGGAAAACGTGTTCATCAAGCAAAATGATTGACAACAGGCCAAGTATTATTAGTACTCATTTTAACTTAACAAGGACAGCTGGTGACACCTGATTGTCCTTAGGATTTTTGGAGTTCTTTCCATAGCCTTGGCAGCTTTTATTTTGCCATGGCAGTGCGCTACAATGAACTAGGCCTACGCCGTTGGCGACCGACAGCAAGGGGTATATCCCCGAAATTCCCCAATCCTTGAAGCCCCCTTTATTAGATTCCCCTTTACTAGACCTACAATATGAGGCAAATTTGAGGTCTGTGCAAGTTATGTTCCAGAGATATGGTTAACAAGAATCATCAGAAGATGACATATCCCACCAGTTCCACATAATTTGTGATTTATGGCAGAGTTTTTGAATTCTGCTGTAGAAAAGGGACTAAGTCCAATTTTTGGGCTGTTTTTGGTATAGAAATGAAACATTTTGGGCAGAATGGAACTGAAACCCCCAAAAGGCACAACTACAGCATAAGGGTAAGTTCCATACCGAATTTGAAGTTTCTAAGTGGCATAGTTCTGGAGTTCTGTCCCGGAAACGAGACAAAGTCCAATTTTAGGGCTGTTTTTGGTGAAAATTTCCAAAATTATGGGCAGCATGGAACTGAAACCCCCAAAAGGCACAACTACGCCATAGGAGTAAGTTCCATAGCAAATGTGAAGTTTGTAAGTGGCATAGTTTTTGAGTTCTGTCCCAGAAACGAGACAAAGTGCAATTTTAGGGCTGCTTTTGGTGGAAATTTCCAAAGTTATGGGCAGCATGGAACTGAAACCCCCATAGGCACAACTGCATCATAAGAGTAAGTTCCATAGCAAATTTGAAGTTTGTAAGTGAAATATTTTTTGAGTTCTGCTCCGGAAATGAGAATGATTACGGACGGACGGACAGGGCGATGACCATATCCCACGGTATTCCATACCGGTGGGATAAAAAAACTGATTTTTCTCAATATATAGCGCCACCTGGTGGCAGACCTAGGATTGCATACTTGCCCAAAATCTAATCAGTTCATCCTCTCGACCATATCTCTGCCCAACATAGGCTAAGTGCAGTAACTACAAAATAATTTAAGCAGTAAAAATGGCTTCAGAATTTGTTTGCTGTCCAAACAAATAGTTGGCAGATCTATGATAGATAATGATTAACAGACTTGCTGTGGTATAATTTCTGTCCAAATAAATTCTGGCCCCCATTTACTATCAGGCCCAGAACTGCACAACTCACATTTTTCCCAATGTGTAGTTACTGCACTTAGGCTTTGTAGGGCTGATCTGCCCATATGCCAAAAATGAGAAGCCAATGTAAAGCATTTTGTGAGTTATTGCGCTAACGGCTAAAATCTGCGGTCACGGCGGCAGTGGCAGAGGAGGCGGGTGGGGCGAAACCATGATATCCCCGAAACTCATATTTCAGGGATATAATCACACGTAGCGGAAGCCCTGCAATATCACTGGCCACCATTTTAGAATGAGATGTTGAGTAAGCAGGAAGCCAAGTCGGATGCGCAATGCAATACACATTCCCAAACCCCACAAATCTGACTGAATAACTCAGCAGACACACACACACACACACACACAACCTCCTGAAAGATGTGTCTCATCTGAGCCTTCTTGGTCTTGAAGCGCTTCAGCTTCTGGTGTATCCTCTTATCTCTCTCCAGCTGCTCCAGACTGGCCCACTCACAGTGCATGTACGAGCTGAGAGTGAGAATGAGAAGAGTTAAACAAACACGTGTACACACACACACACGCGCACACGCACGCGCACGCGCACACGCACACGCACACGCACACGCACACGCACACGCACACGCACACGCACACGCACACGCACACGCACACGCACACGCACGCACACGCACACGCACACGCACACGCACACGCACACGCACACGCACACGCACACACACACGCGCGCACACACACACGCACACACACGCACACACACACACACACACACACACACACACACACACACACACACACACACACACAGTGCATGTAGAGCAAGAGCAGAGTGTTGGAGACTGACAGCGGTTATACACCACAAGACAACAGTGTCATCACTACCCCCCGCCACAATCAAGGGCCATAACTCAGAGCACAAGTCCTTCGACATCCATTTCCAAACTCCGTATCGATCATGAGCCGCTCATTAAGCAGACCGAATTACACACGGAAGCAAAATTGTTTCAAAGAAATCTTGTCCCCACTGTAGCCCGGACAGACAGACTCCAAACCAATATTCAACACACAGACCATAAATATAAGCGAAGACAGGGGAGCACAGACAGACAGACAGACAGAAATGGAGAAGGGATAAAAACACACACAGAGACACAAAACACACACATACTGTACCATGAGTTATGAGGTTATGCACACATGAACACACCCAGAGCAAAAACAAAACAAGACAGAACAGGTGTGCAGGTACACAAACACACACACGGACACACACCACTCACTAGTTTTTGTATTTGACGAAGAACTCCTCCACAGTCACATACTGTCCAGGGGAGACCTGTCAAGAGACGGGCGAACGAGAGATGGGGACTCAACACGAGGGAAGGAAGCAGAGTGTAAACTTCACACTGTCACCAGCATCACACACTCACCTCCTTCTTACTAATCCTCATGGACAGCACTTTATCTACGATGGCAGCATCTTCCTCACTGGGGTTCTCCTGTTCCAGAGACACAAACAGCAGAACTTAACACCCACATGCGCACACACACACACGCACCGCACGCACGCACACACACACACGCACCGCACGCACGCACACACACACACACACTCTATAAAACACAGACACCAGCGCACAATGCAGAACCTCACTATTCATGATCCCTCCCATCCCAAATCCCATCAGTCCTCATCCCACCAGTGCACTCACCACAAAGAATTGCATGCTGGGAAGGTTGTCCCCGTCCAATCCGGTGAGGTCCTGCTGCACGTGCGCCCCCAGGGCCTGAGCACTCCCCCCGCCGAGTGGCGCCGTGCCCGCCATCGACATAACGTCCACATCCTCCTCCGGCTCATCCTCGTCATCCGTGATCTTGATGTCCAGGTCTTCTGTGTACTTCTTCCTCTTTATCTGCCGGTTAGAGCGCCTCTTCTGGCAGGAGGATGGAATTACGGCATGAAAAATGCAAAGTCAGTTGGGCCAGCGTCTCAGCTCCTGGGTTTAGGGCTACAGCAGCCAGTCTTTTCTGCCATAAATCTTAATTCACCAACAAATTCTGCTGAAGGCCAGGACTACTCCTCATTAAAGAATCCCCACAAAACTGCAAAGCTGCACTGTGGAGCACCATGTTTTATTTGGGGGGGGGGGGGGGGGGGGGTGTAGGTGTGTAGGGCAGTGTATGTTTTTCAGGGTGTGTGTATTTGAGGGGGGGGGGGGGAGCAGGGGTGTGTGTGTTTTTTGAGGAGGGTTGCAGGGGTGTGTGTGTGTGTGTGTGTGTTTTTTGGGGGGGGGGGGGGGGGCGCTCTACCTGTAACATGTCCTCCTCGAGAGTGTGGGGGGAGGCGGGGGGGCTCAGCTCCCCCTCCGAGTGATCCGAGGAGCCCGTCCTCTTACGCTTCTTACCCCCGACCGGAGTGATCGTGCTGAGAGAAATGGAGAGATGAGGGGAGAGAAAAGGGGAGGATGTTAGCCATAAATCAGCCAGCACATGTTGCCTCGAACACAGACACACCATCTGGTACAGACACATACACACACGCACTTCGCTTCACCCAACATGATCAGAAGTGCGCCACACAGATTGAAGATGCAGTTAATGATAACCACCTCCTCTCAGCTCACCGTGTCGACACGAGCTACAGCCGAGCACCACCATCAACTGCATGCCTTTCATCGGTAAGTATATAACCTCAGACGAAGCGCTTTATGTACACACAAACAGGAAATAACACAGCCCTTCCTGCATAAGCACACACTCACTTCGCCTTGGTCTTGCTCTTGCTCTTACTTCCACCGGCCCCTCCCACTACGACTCCGCCCACTCCAACAGCTCCGCCTCCAGGCACCCCAGTCCCCGCCTTCGCTTTCCCTCCTTTCTTATCTCCGCCCGCTCCTCCCCCTTTCCCCCCTCCGGCAGAGGGGCTTTTCTTCTTAGTCCCACCCCCTCCACCGACAGCTTTCTTCTTCCCGCCCGCAGAGGCGGAGCCAGCGATAGCCCCACCCTGCTCAGGTGTGACCAGCCCTTGATTGGCGGCGCTGACAGGCAGCTCGTCCTGGTTCAGCACCCGCGGGATGTTCCGCTCCCCGCGAGCTTTGGCCCGAGCGATGGCCTCGGCCACGATGCGATTGGCCTTCTCCTGCTTGCACAGGGTTTCCACCCGCCGCAAAGGCTCCTGGGACTTTGGAGAGCGGAGCACAGTGGCGCCAGAGGTCGAGGTGGTGGTGAGAGAAGAGGAGCCGGCCGCTGAAGTGTTAATGACCTTCACTACGGAGACGGCGCCCCCTGCAGAGGAGGACCCAGCCTGTAGGAGGAGGGGAGAGAGGGGGAGGGGGCAAGAGAGAGAGAAAAACAGAGAGAAGAAAGGAGGATAGAAATGAGAGAAGGAAGGTAAGTTTGTATACACAATTCAAGCACAGAGGCTATTTAAAGCGCTATATGTCACATAACAGAGGCCGTAAAAGATTTTTTTGATATTTGCAAAGACAGTGTCATACAGGAAATTATGAAGCTGTGATTTGAAGGAAGACCGAAGTGTTTTCCAGAGTTATGGTGTTATGGTGCATGAAAAATGCTTTTGTCCAAGGTGATCCAAGAATTCTGGGTGGTTTGTCAAAGTGTTCCTGAGCATTAACCGCTTTAGAAGTCAGTAGTAGGACTGTGAAATCAATTCTTTTTTGTATAGGAAGCCAGTACAAAGCACTAAGAACAGGGCGAAGTGCTCTACTTCCTTAGTTCTAAAAAGGACTCGAGCTGCAACATTCTGAATGAGCTGCAGTCATCCGACTGATTTTTGCAGACCTGTAAAGGCACTACTACAGTAACCAGGCCTACTAATATAAAAGGCATGAATTTGCTCCTCCAAGTCCTCATGAGACAAGTCCTTTAAGTCTGGCTTTATTTGTTTAAGGTGGTAGTAGCCTGATATTACACGCCTATTGAGACATCCATTGAAGATTAGGCCCGAGTCCAAACGTATACCAAAATTTCTGGCATACTGTGAGGTCTATCGGGCTTCAAGGTGAGTATGAACTTTGTCTTTCTTTTTGGGCCCAACAAAAATCAGCGTTCTCACCAGCGTATTTCAGCGTAGCGTTACCTGAAAACATACGCTGTGTCTTGGCCCGCTACGCTGTCTTTCAAGTTGCGTGCTTGCAAAGTTTGACACATTTCCCAGTAAAATATGCGCAAATTTTCCTAAAAACTTGTTTCTCTACATTCGCGTTTGCGGCATATAGCAAATGGTTTGACAGAAACAACCACGTGCACATCGTGGTATTAGATTGTTTCGGAAAGAACGAGAGGTGGCGCTCGATACTACCGTTTTCCCCCCAGGGTGAATGATTAATGCAGGACTCAGAACGTTCTAGAAGCAGGATCACGTAAATAATTCCAGGATAACTTTCCACGCCGCCCCCAATTGGTGTTGCCCTAAATCTTACCCAGATACGATAGTGCTATTATCTGATCGGCTATTGCGTAGCCCCGTTCCATTTTTTGATTGGCTGGCAGGTTACAAGCTGCCACTGAGAACTCCAGGGGAGACGCGTTTGATTCCTGTCAGTTTCCACAGTTATAGCGGTGCTGCTGCGCATATTGGCCAACTGTTGTAAATCTTTTTCATTTTAATCCTTTTTTTGCATGTGAAATACTGTGTGTGGCGTAAGTGCGTGACATTCGACTGAAATGAGCGACAATCACGCTCACAGCGTGAGATTGGAGAGCCCTGCATTAGCATAACCCCACAGTTCACATCAGAACCAAAGCCTTTGCAAGTTTACCTTTAGCTACAGTGGTCCCAGGTATTATTTCAAGAGATTTTACATGCAAGATTTGTATTCTAGGTGGGTATATATATCCTTCAATTGGGACATTTAGACTGTCAAACAGGCATCAAAAAACCATAAATTGTTAGAGCTTCTGGGAGGCTTCACCTCCTCGGGCCCCCCACCCCTGGACCCCCTTGGGGGCCTCTGCGGCCACAAAACCCCCAGCCGGTTTGGGTGATGTCCCACCCCACTACGCTGTCAAAATTTCTGGTGAGAAGCCTGAAATTGTTTGAGTTTTATCATTTAATTGGAAAACGCCATGTAAAACATAGGCACATACAATGATTAATTTGTTCAATGTCTGTATGGGGCCAACAGGCACCTGGGTTTATTATGTGGATCAGCAGGTCATCTGCAAAACAATGGGAGGATATTTTGAATGTATTTGTGAAATGTCAGTAAAGTAGGCAAAGTTGTTGCATGCATGAGAGTTCAGGGAATACTGACATGGAAGCAGAGTTGTCAGCCGGTCAAACACGGCCAAGAAGGCTAGCACACAATCTTTTTGTTCTTCTAGAAATATAGTCACTCAAAAACCTCTTTACTGCTTTTGTTACTTCAAGATTATAAATGTAATTAAACTCCTTAAAAATGTCAGTGAATACAGAGGTCTGAATTGATTAAAAACCATGACTAATAAACTTTAGCCATTCCCATAGAGGATTTCCTTGACAATTTCTAACTTTTGTCACAGAAACTTTGAGGGAGAGAGAGAGAGAGAGAGAAGTACCTGGGGTTGCTGTAGCAGTAGCTTCAGTGGAACAGCCAGCCGCTGGCCTCCCTGCCCCTGTGAGATCTGCACTATTTGTGGACTGCCACCAGAGGGAGCTCCAGAGACCAGCTGAAACTGAAGCAGGGAGGACAGCAAGAGTCATCACTGCTGCAAATACTCATAAAAGCCCAAGCCGAGTAATGACAGCTACATATTAATACATCAACAAGCATGTTGCATCAACAAAGAAACATTGAAGGGCAAGTCCTTTAGAGCTTACAGGACCTTTCCTCTGCAGACTACACTCATTTGATCTGTGTCACAGGTTGTCAACTTAAATCAACTCAGGTCCTCCAAATAATAAGTTAACCAATTAATCAAGTTAGACACTGAACTGAAACTCGACAATTTCCCTCCCCTGGCTGAGATGGTTGAAAAAACAGAGTGAAGGAAAAATCTGGAACGCACCAATGCAGAGTCCATCAACCTTTCTTGGGGATCAGAGAAGAGCATTTCAGCACATGGAGCTGCAGATCTCCAGCGCCACCACACTGCAGTGAGCAGTACTGCAGCCAAGCCCATCTTTGTCTACTTAGCATGTTACCTGCAGTTATGCAACCTGTGTCAGATTCGTCAAAAGGGACAATGGCTGGAAATTCGTCCCAAAAACAGGTTGATTGTATCTGGTTGGTTGGACCCTCCACTCAGGGCTTTCAGAAGATGCCTCCTGGGTTCTAAAGGCTGTTCCCCACAGGCTCTGAGCTCCTCCCACCCTCCGCTGTTAGACCAGGGGTGGGCAATCACGGTCCTGGAGGGCCGGTGTGTATGCAGGTTTTTATTCCTATCAATTACCCTGACTAATTGAGTTAATTGATTGCATGCACAAATATAGATTTTCGCAATGATTCGATCAAAGGAAAATGTTTTATGAAGGGAGACAAGACTAGTCTTTGTAGTTTCATGATAGTTTAAAGAAATGAGCATGAAACGTCAGATTTCATAAATGGTTTGGCTGATTGAGACAATGAACTAATTAAAGACCAGACGTTGGTGTGAAAACCAGGGACAGATACGGCCCTCGCTGCCCACCTCTGTGTTAGATCCAACCCCGCTGACGCAGTCTGGACTCCCGACCCCCCTCACCTTGGCCCCCTGGGCGTTGGGCTGCTGCTGCACTTGCAGCTGGATGGTGAGCACTTTGGGCTGGGTGCCCCCAGGCTGCCCTGCCCGAGCCTGGGTCAGCGCGGCCAGCTGCCCGCCCTGCAGAACCAGCTTCCCAGGGAGGGACCCCAAAACCAGCCTGGGCTGCTGCTGCTGCTGCCCCGCCCCTCCTGCTGATGCCCCACCCACAGCCACAGCCCCGCCCTGCCCCGCCCCTGCCTGGGCTGGCTGCTGCAACACCAGAGTGATCCTCTTCGCTTCTCCCTGCAGAGAGAGGAAACGTCACACACCACAGATTGTACTTAAACTATACACATACACTATACTCACACACATACACCATGCCCTGCAGAGAGAGGAAAAGTCACACACCATAAACTGTACTTAAACTATACACATACACTATTACTCACAGATACACCGTGCCCTGCAGAGAGACATCATACACCATATACTGCACATACATCATACAAATACACTACACTCAAAATAGTTCTGCACCGCCCTGCGTAGAGAGAGCAAACATCATACGCCATACAATGTACAAACACTATACACACACTATACTCAATACACACACAAATACCTCTACACCATACATACTATATACACCATATACTATACACACACACACACACACACACACACAATACACATACAGCATCTTCAAATATGCACTACTCTATGGAGACAGAGGACATCATACACCATATACTGTACATACACTACTGTACACACACACACACACACACACACACACACACACACACTATACTCAATAAGAATTTCATGACTTATTAAAAGAAAAAATCCAGCTGAAGTTGCATGAGACTGCTGGAATCAGATTTGTGTACCAAATGAAAGTACCATAATAACCTTCTCCCTTTTCACCATGCCTGTCTCCTGGGATGCTACAAAAAATATTCACATCCGAAGGTTTCTTTTAATCATTGGTCTTTGTTTTTTTAAATAAAAGGGCAACACACCAAATATAAACAAGTATTTGTATTGGCAATCACCATGACTACTCAGGTGCAAGGGTGTATAATCCAGGTTCAGGAAGTAAAAGTCCATCCCAGAATATTGTTCCAGCCACAAAACTAACAAGTGAAATCTGCCGACAGGAGTTTACGGGTGGAATGAAAACATTGTCGGATTTTTACTTTCTGACCCCCGGATTATACGCCTCTGCTCAGGTGCAAAGTAGATCAAACCAACAACAACACTTAATCAAATGAAGCACCTTATGTTATTAGCCTAGTACCCAATGTCCCGCAGGAAAAAACTGTCTCAGTTCCCGAAGGACTGCGATCACTTGACATTATTTCGCCATACACAGTACACAATACACACAGTGTGTCCGGAAAGTATTCACAGCGCTTCACTTTTTCCACATTTCGTTATGTTACAGCCTTATTCAACAAGAAGAGCACCGCCAACGGTACATAATACGCCCGTCATGAACATGGATCAGGAAGTGGACAGACAACATGATACCAATATCCAACAGACAACAGCCCCATGTGAGCTTTGACCTTTGTCCGTGACCTTGACCTTGGAGGGAGGGCCGTAAACATGGTACGCGACACTCTGCTCAGTGATGGAAAACGTGTGTGTGAAATACCATAGATGTATCTGAAGCGGTTGAGAAGCTATGCTCCGGACAAGCCCCATCTGACCTTTGACCTTTGCCAGTGACCTTGACCGAGTGAACAAAATCATGGTGCGAGACACAGCGCCTACTGATGGTGCACGTGTATGTGAAGTATCACGAATGTAGCTCAAGCGGCTCAGGAGTTATGCCCCGGACAAGAAATTGCCGACAGACAGACGGATAGACAGACAGACAGACGGACGGACGGGGGTGATGACATAATACGTCCCGTCTTAAGATGGGCGTATAATAATAAAAATGGATTAAAATCATTTTTTCCCTCTCAAAAGTCAGCATACAATACCCCATAATGACAACGTTAAAAAAGTATTTTGTGGATATTTTTGCAAATTTATTGGAAACAATTGCTGCGCAATACTAGTCCCCTACCGGTGAATGCATATTTCCTAAAAAGTAGGTCAAAGTGACCTGAATAGGGTACATGAAACTTCCTCTCCCCAAGATGCATCCACACACCAACTTTGATGTTCCTAGGTCATACGGTATTGAAGTTATGGAGCGGACACGAATGCGGAGGGACTGGCTGACGGACGGAGTGCAATTTCCGGTAGGGGACTAAAAAAAAAAAAAATTAAAGAAATCACACATACATAAGTATTCACAGCCTTTGCTCAATACTTTGTTGATGAACAGGATGTCTCTGTACATCACTGCATTCATCTTTTTCTCAATCCTGACTCGTGTCCCAGTTCCTGCTGCTGAAAAACATCCCCACAGCACAATGCTGCCACCACCCTGCTTCACTGTAGGGATGGTTTTGGCCAGGTGATGAGCGGTGCTTGTTTCCTCTAAACGTGAGGCCTGGCATTCATGCCAAAGAGTTCAATCTGTCTCATCAGACCAGAGAACTTAAGGCTCTCATGGTCTGAGAGTCCTCCAGGTGCCTTTTGGCAAACTCCAGGTGGGCTGCCATGTGCCTTTTACCAAGGAGGGGCTTCCGTCTGGCCACTCTACCATACAGGCCTGATTGGTGGATTGCTGCAGAGATGGTTGTCCTTCTGGAAGGTTCTCCTCTCTCCACAGAGGAATGCTGGAGCTCTGACAGACTGACCTTCTTGGTCACCTCCCTGACTAAGGCCCTTCTCCCCCGATCGCTCAGTTTAGACGGGCGGCCAGCTGCAGGAAGAGTCCTGGGGGTTTCAAACTTCTTCCATTTTCGGATGATGAAGGCGACTGTGCTCAGTGGGACCTTGAAGGCAGCAGAAATTGTTTCTGTACCCGTCCCCAGATCTGTGCCTCAAGGCAATCCTGTCTCCGGTCTACTGACAATTCCTTTGAACTTCATGCTTGGTTTGTGCTCTGACATGAACTGTCAACTGTGGGACCTGATATAGACAGGCGAGTGCCTTTCTTAACCATGTCCAATCAACTGAATGTACCACAGCTGGACTCCAACTAAGCTGTAGAAACATCTCAAGGTTGATCAGTGGAAACAGGATACACTTGAGCTCAATTTTGAGCTTCATGGCAAAGGCTGTGTACGTGTGATTTGTTAGTTTTTTATTTTTAATAAATATGCAAAAATCTCCAAAAACATTTTTCACATTGTCATTATGGGTTATTGTGTGTAGAGTTTTGAGGAAAAAAATGAATTTAATCAGTTTTGGAATAAGGCTGTAACATAATAAAATGTGGAAAAAGTGAAGCGCTGTGAGTACTTTCCAAATGCACTGTACATGCATACATACACACAAACATACAACACACTTAACGCGCTACGCCCATACAGTAGGCACACCACACACACACCACACACACCACACACACCACACACCCCAAAATTACACCCCGCATATGAACAGGTACATTTGTAAACGTAATAAGAACAAAATACAGAGTAAACTCATGGTGAGCCTGCAAAAAAATGTCTGAGAGGGGTTACGCCGATTATCCTGACTTGGTGGCATTCGGAAATACAAGTCCTTTGAAATAAATATATTCAAAATTATGAAAAAAGTCACATGAAATAAAAGTAATCCTTTGAAATAAAAACCTATGGCAAATGGCGTTCCATATTCATTATCTTGTGTCAAAATTGATCTCTCACTGTTCATTTTCAAGACATTGGCCTCTCAAATATGAAAATTTTTTTGGTGGAAATAAAAAATTCAGTTTTCAAGGGCCCCCTATGAGGCCAGGATCCCTTACAGAGGCTAAACTGTGCTGGATTCCTTCTATGTGAGGAGAGGTCTGTCTGTATAAGGAAGACTGACTGCAGCCAAGACACAATAGTGGAGTTGGGAGACCCTGAAAACAGTTTCGGCTTAAAAATAAATCAATCACTTTTTTCTTTTTGCCAATTTAGGATTGGCAAGTTCACCATGTAGGCAGTTACCCATGGTAATGAAACCTGTTCTACATAAATGTATATACCTTTGCTTTATTTGTTCAAAACTAGATTTAGTCAGTAAGCATGGCTTACAGGATACCCCCCGCAACAACAAGTAGTCGGGCAGTACCACGGTCAATAGACCTTCCAGCAAGAAAAAGAATTTTCAAAATCGGATGAGTAGGTTATGAGATCTAAGTCCAGACGCACAGACGCACGCACACACACACGCACAGACAGACACACAGACACGCACGCACACTCGGACGGTCAAAGCAAATCCAGTATACCCCCCTAAACTTCGTTGCGGGGGGTACAATAATTACAACATGTTTGCTCATCTGCTTCATTATATAATCACGTTATCAAATGTAGGTGTTTTGGGGTAAAAACACCCATCATTATCCCCTTTAAAACAGTTTAAAACAGACAGTGCAGACTCAAACTCAAACTCAAGATCCATCATTTCCTAAAATAATCTGACATGATGTTGCATTTCCTCATCCAAGGAAATTCCAATTTTGACGTAACATTATGAAAGCCTGGACCCAAATTGCCTTGGGTAGCAATTTTCAGCCCATACCTATGACTTGTTCCAAAGATATTGGTCTCCAAAATCCCAATAAATTAAAGTTCACGATTTGCGAGGGCAAGAAGGGAGCGCGGCTCCAGATTTTTGGGGGGCCATATCTCAGAAACTTCTTTGAGTAGGAGCCTAAAATTTTGCGTGTGTTCATGATGAATACAGAGGTACTCCCAAAATAAATTTGAGCCAAATCTGAGTCTGTGACTGCGAAAGATTCTTGCATTTTGGTTCATATGGAACGACCACTAATATTCAGTAAATCCGGTCAACTTCATAAAAATAAAGCCCAAAGGATCATAAAATGCCAGAACCGCAAATCATTCATGAATGCTTAATAATCAAGTACTATTGCAATATATGCAAGTACACCCTAAATTGAGAAAGGTAAGGCAGTCATGAGGGAATTAATATCCCTGTGGCTCTTAAATGAAACTCAAATTACTTTTACCAGTATTGCAGACTGAAGAGACAGATTCAAGGATGTTTTGAACACTGATTTTCTTGCAAAAAGGCACGAGAAATCCAGATATTTCGGCTACAATATCCATTTTCATTTTAATGTAAAATCGTGCTTCCACATCCAAAAACTGAAGACTGCACCATGCGTTATTAGCACCAGAATGTACAAGTTGACTCCTGAGAAATAATCTCAGCAATTGAATATATAATACCCAAATTACTGACAACCCCACGCTATTTTCAGTCATATTATTAGGCCAATGTAAGCAACACAGTATGGTAAATAAAAATGCCAGAATGTTTTTGAACGAGGTGGATACAAGATAAATTTGACTGTTTATTGCCCAAATATAAAAGCTGCTTCACAAATATTCTCAGATTTTTTTCTGGCGCGTCCAAATGACCAAATCATGCCTTGAATTTAGGCTTTTTTTTTTTTTTTTTAAATCATAAGCATTTTCAGACGAAAGTTACTCCTCAGCTAGAGAAAGGAGTTTGGACTGGATTTATGGGGCCAGTGAGCAGTAGCTGCTGAGGATGTGGCTGCAATATGAGCCTATGATTAAGCAAACTTCAGTCCACCAACTAAAGGACACCAACAAAAAATCAAATAAAAATGTTGGTTCTGTAAGAATTGTCATTTTCAACAGCCTATTACAGGAAAATCAGATGAGATGTGCCAAATCTGATGGCAGATTTGTAAATTGCAGGTAATTTTACCAATGTGCAGCCAGTGACATTAATTTAGGAGCACAAGTGTATTTACATCCCTGCAAAAATGCATATAAGTCACTGCCACATTTGCAAGTGACTAGACACCGCCTCTAAATTGGCAATTACTCCACGAAACATTGGAGTTGGAACTTCAGATTTGGGATTTAACCAGTTTGCAATTTTGTAAAGCTCTACACGTTTACTTGAAAACAAACTCCTAAACCCATATCCTATGAGCTGTCAGAGAAATTTGACCCTCAAATGTGTCAGTTTCAGTGACACTTCGTTCAAATTTCAATTTTGGATTGTTAATTGCAAAACCCCTGAAGGGTTTATGCTGAGAAAAATGCTGCCTATTAAGACTTTGAGACACAAACATATTCTGAAGAGATCAAGTTGCTAGCTTTCATAGTTTTTGATTTATAGGCAGGTGAAAATGCTCACAAACTGCTAACAGGGGGTTAATGCTGACACACCCCCCTTTTCAGACCCCTATAAAATCTAAACGCAGACAGATACTGAAGCAAAACAAATTGCCATCACCTTCTTGCACTAGACACTATAATCAAAGAAACAAGCAATTCTGAGACCATCAAACTGGGAGGTTTAGTGATTTCAAATGGAATGACCCTCACATCGTGAGGAAATGTCAATTCTTTTTAGTTACGCAGAATTATAATGGGGCATTACATGGTATTTGCGACATGACTCCAGAATTTTTTTCTGAATTTAAGAAATATCTGGTGGATGTGTTAGTTGACATCGAAAAATTTCTGAAAAATGCATTTTGGCTTCATGCATCATTGCACTCATGGCGTTTATGTACCGTTGTCAAATTCATGACTGTGACTGGCATCAAGATATGGAAATCAGCTACAATTTATATTTTTCAAGTTAGTCAAGCCAGGCATTGAACTTAGATGAATACATTTACATTATATAACAACTTTGTACATGCTTATAGATATGAGGTAGCAAGTCATGATATTAGAAATTAAAATGACATTTTACACATTAAAAGATATGTTGCTGTCTCTCCCACAAAGGAAATGTAGCCATAATATTGTTCAATACGGGTTGAATTGATCAAGTGATACATGTGTCCAGTCCATGACATTTTGCCCCGTCCAGTCCGAAACGCACATTGACACGTGTCGAATTCATCTGTTCAGATATTTTTTTTTTTGAAAATTCCTGAACGATATTCCTTCGATACAGGTACATCACTGGATGGCTGAATTTGAAGAATATCGCCTCAATGAAGAGAACTTTAGATTTAACCACTTTTACAAAAAAACCCACGTCACAATCTGTCCTGTCCATAACGGTTTTTCTTACATGTAATGAAGTGCATTAATTACAGTCAATGGCATTCATTTCTATATCACCGGAAGTACTCCCAGAGCACTTCAAACTCAGCCATTCAAACAATTCAGAGGACCAACACATTAGAAGTTGCAATGGAATTACTTCTCCAAATGTCCTGTCCGTAACAAGATGAATACCATGGAATGCCCCCAAAGCAAATATCAGTCCACCGGACGACATGCCAACATAGCCATGTTATGATACACTGCAAGTACTGAAGTAAAACCGTAAACAATCAGTTGAACAGTTCACGCACGATTAAAGTGACATTAAGTCACGGTAAATCACAAGAGAAAGTGGGTAGCAAAGTCAATCTGGAGTGTTCCACTGCAGATGAATTCATCTGTGCGTCAAAAAAAATGTCAGCGTTTCAATTTCCCCTGAACCAAGATTTTGAACACTAAGCAAGTTTGATCCAGATCCACCCACTGCATCCTGAGAGTTCAAAAATGTGTCTTCCAATCCTCTATAAGGACAAACATCCTGGATTCTAAATCGACCCAATATAAAAACAACACTTGGCCAGGTGTTGAATATTTAAAGCAAGTTTCATCCAAATGTTCCAAGTGGCAATAAGTTGAAAACATATCAGGCTATCAAAGACTTGGGTAGCAATATTCGATCCTGCATCAACCTGAAAATAACATTTCGTCAAGAGTCATGAATTAGACATTTGCTCTAAGCCAAATCAAAATCTGGCCACTGGAACTGCAGAAGTAGTTGAAAACGTCACCCAATCATTTGATTTTGAATCGAGCCGAAAAAACAACACTTGGTCAGGGCCATGAGAGAGACGTCTGCATCATGTCCGGCTAAAATCTGACCTCTGGAACAGCAAAGGAAGTTTAAAGAAAACATTTGTTTCAGCTCTTACCCGATAAAAGTACATCTTTTCGTTCCATCAATACTTTTTTGGGAATTTTTGCTTTCTTTTCTAACGAGTAATCAAACATCAAACCTCTGAAATACAATTGGGTCATTCCGTGTGGTTTCATCAGATGGTGGTTGCCACACCATTTTCAAATTAGTCACCAAAGTACTTTCTATGCAAAATTGTAGACCTGTAGCTCAAATAGTTACTGAGTTATGGGGGTCTGAAATTTTCAGTAATTGGGCTATAAACAGCCAAGAAAAGCCTCGCCAGGGTTTTTTGCATCTTTAAGTGGTTAATTCTCAGCCTCTAGACATATCAGAGAGCTGTAAGTTGGTATACAAGGCCTCTGCATGTAGCTAGTGCTCCACAAACATCCCCAGGTGTTTCCCTACGCTCTGCAGGCCATGGGGGCTTGCTAAAAATGCCAAAAATTAAGAAAAACCTACTCGCGAATGGGGTTTGGGGCCTTAAAGGTACTAGAAATACTGCACAGAAGTGTTCTGATACCCCTGGGTACCATTCTACACAAACTTGTGTGATAACTTAGCAAACTGGAGCTTTCTAGGTACCTCAGTTTGGAAAATGAGCTCCCAAACTTGGACGAGATTTTTAATTGGCTGTATTTGGTGGCAAAAATCTCCATGTGGGACAGGTGCCAGAGACCCCAACTTTTTCTAAAAGACAGTTCCATCTGTCTTCTATCACTGTACAAAAAAGCAGCAGGGTTATATTTGTAGTTACTGAGATATTGTTATTCAAAATGGCATGGGTGATGCCAAAATCGTCTTTTGATTTTCAGTACTGTAAATTGGGATACAAGTATTAGTAGTCATTCCAATGGCAGTATTATGTATATTTTGTTCTTTTTGAAATGTTCATTGTTAAAGATGACTACTTTCAAAAAGTATAATGCCTTTTTTGTGTCACAAGGTCTAGCTTAGAGGCATCCCTGTAGATATGTTGACACCGATTTGCAATGCAAACTCAGCAGCAGAAATCTTCCATTGTTGAGGTCTTTCTTTTTCAACTTTTGCAGCGAAAGTCCCAGCAGACTTAAAAGGGGCCCCTTTTAAAGGGGTCAAAATGGAAGGTGAATGACGTCACACACGAAACGCATGAATACAAACTTTTTCACAAAATTAATAAATCCAAGGGAAGATATGAAAAAAAAAAAACTTGATATTATAAATTAACACCATACCTTCCATACTTGGAGGGCATAAGATCCTCAGCCCCACAACGTAACACGGTGTTATGTGTGTCACATTTATGACGTTATGTGTGTGACAAAAGTACAAAGCCTACGTCTATTATGAAATGAATGACCCGTTTCCTTTATCTTTTGACAAATAAAGGTTTAATTCACACTTCTGTCAAAAGGCGTCAAGGTTCTCCATCCAGAGTAACAAGGACTAAAGCCTTCTCCATGAAGGTCAGCCACCCCATCACTTGACCTAAACATTTTGCCAGATTTTTTGCAACTTTGATGTATATACCCACGTGCAAAGCAGATAAGGATTTAGATGTAATATCATGGAATATGTAACATTTATTTTTATTTAACCCTTATTTAACCAGAGAAGTCCCGTTGAGAGGAGAGTATCTTGTGGTTGTCCAATAGTGATTCCAATCTGCAACCCAGTGAAAGTATATTGCATTGAAAAATGTCACGAATACCTTCCAAATGTCACATGCGTAACTCGAGAATCACCCCGCAGCTTCATTTTTCGTTGAATGATAAAGGTTTGATATTACCAATCATTAATAGAAGCGGAGCAATAAAATTTGCTACAATGCCACTGCATGCGGCTATTGGTTGCTCCAACAAAACGAGAAAGTCCAACCTACCAACAGAGTCACCAGTTATGTCCGACGCACTTACCCAGCTGTTTCAAGTAGCACATTTACGCAAAGTATAGAAATGAATCTCCCAGTAATAAGAGGCTCCACAGAGCCTGTACTCGGGCCGGGTCCAGGCCTGGGCCAATCGCGAAACCACGCGTGCACAAGCAGGACAATCGCGACCACCCACAAAAAAATAAATAAATAAATAAAAATTAAATATAAGAGGCTCCTCGGAGCCTGGGGGGTATACTACGAAGCAAGATAAGTGGGTTTGTGAGTTTTGTCGAGCCTAAACCGAGGCTTTTCAATGTCACGAAGGTGCCTCTCTTTTGATGTGGCAACATTACCATGGCAATTTAAGCTGCGAACTTCACCTGGTCGGGAGCAGGTGAAGTGCCGAGTTTCGGCTTAAATCAGCTATACATGTGCTGCCTTATCACAAAGCACCTCCTTTGAAGTTGGCATCACCTTTCTTGAATAATTCTGTGGACTTCGATGCCCGAAACGTACTCGGTTCTCTTCGGAGGGAGACTGCCATGACCTGTTCGCCTTTTCTGTCGATATTCTCTACGAACGCTACAGATTCTCAGCTGAGGCAAGTTGTTACTTATGCAATCAACTGGAGCCAAATATTGGCAATGTAGTAAAGAGAGGCACTTAAGCTGCAGGAACAGTATGCATAACGTTGCTTTTTTTTTTTTTTTTTTTTTAAACTTGCCACAGGAGCCAACAACATTCAGGTGGTGATGCAGAAAAATGTGTGCAAGAATATTTTTTTCCGCGCTACACATTTTACACAGTATACCATCAAAATAATTTAAATAATTATGAAAGCAAAGCAGCACAGGGCGTAGCACTTTTAAACATGTTTCCATGCTTTGTTTTTACAAGCTTCCATGTCCTCTTCACAGTGCTGGTTCTGCAACTATTAAAGTGTATTCAACTATTAACTGGTATTTTATGCCACAGGACTAATGTAAATTTGCAATGGTGCAACTGCTTAAGGTTTGTGGTGGAATACGATTTTACTAAAATCATGCTGTATAAAAGAAAAGCAATGGAAATAATACTTTACATCAAAAACGATAAAATTAGTAAAACGGAGTTCACTATTGGTATTTATCATCAGATAATATTCAATCTATAATTTAATTTCACTTTGTCTCATTTGGCCAAGAAACTGAAGTGATTTGCACTAGTCCTTCATCAGAGGACTTACGCATTTACACGGTCAGCAATTTTCCGCCAGAATTCCTCTGGCCTTATTACAACCAACAAGAATACATATACTAACATGAATCTCAATTACAATTTCCCAAGTGTCTATCCGAGTAAGCGCATGCATAATCAGGGTTTTCCCTGCCGATCTAACACCAAGGCCGCCTTAGCTGAAAGGGGGCTGAAAGGACGGTTCCGTTTGGCTTTCCAACGGTTCCACTATGGGACTCATAGAACTGCTCTAAGTAATCTTCGTATCCAAGGCTCTGAGTAACACAGCTATCAACAAAACACAAGCCTCACATGCGTCATACGTCACGAGCATTTACGTTGACGCATACATGTTTAGTTTTCTCCAAGCGCGTGAAATAGACGAGGCGATATTCCAAACAAAAGGACAAACAATTACGTCCATCACACACGGTAACGCGCAGTGTTAATTGGAAAACGCGTCAATAAAGGAAAATGACTGAGAACTTGCCAGGACTAAAAGGAACGGGTCTGTGCCTCCCCAATTCCCTGTTCTAGACACGCCACTGGATAATTCGATTGCTAGTCAAATTATTATCTGCTTGAAAACGTCCTATCTGATCAGAGTCGGACTTTGCGTTCTGCGCATGCTCGAGCAGTGTTGCTGCCGGAAACATCGAGCGACCCAAACGGCCTCGGCCAGACCGAAAATACACTTTTGGATGGACAGAGATGTTTTATGCTTCATCAGCCCCAAGAGTTAAATATTCTGAAATTTATAGCTGGGAGGAAAACGCGGAACGGCAATTTTGTCGAAATGCCGGCTGATCAGCTAGCCGCAAGTGGCTAGTTAAAGGGCTACAGTGCCAACTAGTGTAGCGGAGTAAGACTTTTCATTTATCAGATAAATAAATACTGAAGTTAAGCGACTTTCACACAGCACGCGGTTTGGACGGCGCTCTGCGCTGGGCACGGCGCTGACTGTTCAGCGGCTTTCAGAGTGGGCGCCAAGTAAGGAGCCCGCATGCGCGTTGTGCACGTATGTGGCGCTGGTTGCTATGCGACCCATACAGACGCTTGGAAGTAGTTCGTTCTGGCGCCCTCTTTCCTCTGGCGGACAATACAGCAGCTTCGGATGCACCATGTTGAGTGACAGTCAAAGGACAGCTCTGGCAGTAGTTCTGAGGAGGAGGAGAACACCAGCAGCAGCAGGAAGAGTGTGGGTACAAGAAATTCTCATGGTACGACAGCGGCTAGGGGAACTTTAATCTCATTCAGGAGCACTTCCAGGTCTATTTCAGACTGAGCAGGGATGTGTTTACAACTGCAGTGGTCTTTAATTGCAGGAAAAAAGAAAAAATTTGCCAATTGTGGAGATGAAAACCATATCGTTAGCCTCATAGTCATATTTTGGCCAAATTGAGATCTCTGACTAAAGGGCCGTCCACATCAAGAAGGATAACTACAACGGTAACAATAAAGATATAGTTTTAAAAATCGTTCCAACTCACGTGGATGGCGAAGTCCACACCACAACTAGAACGACAACGATAATGGCAAACGATATCGCTGTGATCACTTTCAGAACAATTTTATGAACGATGGAAAAATTGAGCGCCCATCAAATCCATCGGAATTTACAGGGCTTCACATCAACATGTCACGTTCATTCAACATGGCAGATGACATCACAGAGAAACTCATTACAGAACGTCAATATAAGTCCGAAAGGTTAACTCTTCAGATGTATTCGCTGAATAGTAGCCGTGAAGCTAGGCCAAGGTCGATTTTCCAACAAAGCAAAAATGGGTTCGCTGAAGAGAAAGTACAGCCAATGTGAACTAATCAAAGTAGGTAAATCAGCATTTACATAAGAAGTGAGGCGAGTTGTGCGAGTCATCTTTCTCGGTGCGGACGGCCCTAGTGATTTAAAATATGCAATAAATAGTAACTTTTTACAAAGGGGAAAAAAACCGATACGTTCATTAATCAAACTGATGGAGAAGGACGCTGAACAGCAGTTCACACTTCCTGAACACCTGCTCCATCGTTCGGCGCATGAGCAGAAAACTGTTCAACGAACGCTGACCATTTCCGCTCTGCATGAGTAAATTTAATACGGTGCTGAGCAGGAGTGCGATTCATATCGCACTTAATCCGGTGCTTCTCTGGTGCTACCCCGGAGCTAAACCACCTCCAGAGGTGGTTTAAATTACTCCAGGGTAAACCATGCTGCAGTAAATTACCCCGCCGTTAGTCAATTCACATCAAACTTTAATCTGGTGCTGCTCTGGAGCTGGTGCTGATACGGAGTGAACTGTCAATATGAAAGGGGCGCAGGACTCATGGCCTACTGGCCCGAGTAATGACTAAGATTTTGGAAGATGATGCTGAGCCAATCGAATTCAGTCAACAGCAGGCCCCCGAACCCGAGCACTGGTCAACTTTAGCTAGGCTGGAGAAACAACAGCATCAGTAACAGATAGAGAGCCGATCTGTTCTAATCACATACAAAATCCCTCAGAAAAGTATTGATCACAAGGAGACCAATTTATTATCCCCCGCCATGAAGTGTGAGGGGGACATTGGTTTGAGCTCCGTCCATTCGTGCATCCGTCCGAGATAAAGGGGACAGCTTTACTCAGGAACTATTACAGACAGGACAACCAAATTTGGTGTGTAGCTTCAGACCATAAAGGCCTTGGTGGAGTTCGAAAATGAGATGCGCGCAATTATTTTTCCCCACAGTTATTGCCCTTGATCCGTATTATTGCACTCCGTCCACGGCATCTCTAAAGGGGACAGCTTTTCTCAGAAACTATGTGACATAAGCTACACACCAAATTTGGTTATCCTAACCATAAAGACCCTGATGCAGTTCGAATATAAGCAGCACACAATTATTTTTCCCACAGTTATTGCCCTAGTGGAATTTTTGGGAGCCTCTGTTCATAGTATCTTTAAAGAAAGCATTTTGGCAGGGCATGTTGTTGACCATGTCTAGTTGTTTAAATTGAAGCCATGAGGTTATTAGGGAAGGACAAAGAAAACTGGACAGTATGGTCGGCCGCAACCGCATAGGTATAGCCCCCTAAAGCCCGCTTCTCCCCTTTATTACGCATTTTTTGACCAATACGGTCACCATGGCAACCAAAATCAATAGGTATAACTAAAGTCTATCACGTCCATACCAAATATGAAAGTAATCGGTCACAAATTACAGCCTGTACTGCGTCCACAAGGAACTGTCGATGTTTTACCACACATTTGGGAATTATTCGGCCAATACTGTCACCATGGCAACCAAACTCGATAGGTGTCATCACCCAAGTATAGCACATGTCCATAGCAAATATGAAAGGAATCGGCCAAAAATAACAGCCCGTAGAATGTCCACAATGAAGTGTCTATGGACGCCGCGGCGGCAGCAAGCATGAATCTATGGTAGCCGCCCGACTTGGCCAGGGGGCAACAATAATTCTTTAAGATATTATTTAAACGCGGAAAAAAATGAGATTGAGAATTATGGACATGACACGGAAAGATGGGCATTTTAGGGAGTCCTTTCTGATAACCTTACGAATGCCCGAGTCTAATGCAGGGAATCTGGGCTACTTAGCAAAATATAAAAATAGCCATTGTCATTTTGAAGTTTGAGGCTTAAGGGGGAGAAAAAAAAAAAAAAAAAAAAAAGTGATAGATGTGACATGTCTGAAATTAATGCAATTTGACTATTCAATTCCAAATTAAATTCGATGAGGGCATTTCATTTCAAGCAAAATGGAACTAAACATCAGTTTAAACATCACCCTTAAACACATACACTTACATATTTGCACACAGTAGACTGTAAATGCACTAATGACATTTTGGCAATCCAATACAATATGCAAAACACAAACTCAGAATACACACTATAGTATCCTTAGTTTGTTCGTATAGTATGCAAACATACATATAGGGCCGGGGCAAAGGGGAAAAATGAAATATCAATTTTTTGACAAAACACCCAGATGACAATGAGGTGTCGATATTGGAGGTATTAATACTGATGCTTGCACACAATATTTAAACAATGATTTTTTTCATAAACACTCATCAGTTATGAGGACTAGATGGCCAAGCAGGCACACGCAACAGATAACCCAGTCTATGAAGTTCAGGAAACAGCATCCATTGACCATAATGGAGTCTTTAAAACCAGAAAAGACAACACTTCTGCCATAATCACAACACATCATCCAAAATCCCAGATGAGCCCTACTCCCATATCACGACATTGATATGATATAAATATATTGCCTCACATAAAAGTACTTTGACATACATGCTACAGGCCAGTCTGGCAGACTAAGTCCGAGAAAAAAATGGAGTCCTGGAACAAACAAAGTTTAGAGCAATAATCTGCACCAAAATTACATTTTATCTTGGAGAGGGATCCTCAAATCTGGACCTCGAATCCAAATTCAGCCTGGGTTTTTTTCATTTATCCCAGGAGAGTAAATGAACACTTAGTGTTCCCAATAGGCAAAACTGTCCTTACACCTGACTCCCAGGTAAAGGGAGGGTAAAAACTAGCAGTATTGGGCCCTCAAGGACCATGATTTGAGGACCAGGGGTCTAGGACTACACTTAATTGCCATCTATGAGAGTATACCGACAAATGTACCCTGACACAAGCACACACATTTGGTATGAGCATGAGCACAGTCAGTACACACAGATGTCCATACCTCATCTGTTCCCCGCACACACAGACACACTCACCTGCTGCGGCACGGTGGTCAGGGTGACTCCCTGGGGCCGGACTGCAGTGGGTTGCGACTGCGTCTGCAGCTGCACTTGCTGCTGCCCTTGAGTTTGCAGTTGCACTTGGGGCTGCAGTTGAGTTTGCAGCTGGACTTGCTGCATTTGTGACTGCGGCTGTGCTTGGGTTTGCAGTTGGACTTGCTGAATGTGTGACTGCGCTTGAGTTTGCAGTTGAACTTGCTGCTGCACTTGAGTTTGCAGTGGGACTTGCTGAATTTGTGACTGAGGCTGCGATTGAGTTTCCAGTTGAACCTGCTGCATTTGTGACTGCGCTTGAGTTTGCAGTTGAACTTGCGGCTGCACTTGAGTTTGCAGTTGGACTTGTTGCATTTGCGGCTGCAACTGAGTTTGCAGTTGGATTTGCTCCATTTGCGGCTGCGCTTGAGTTTGCAGTTGGACTTGCTGTATTTGGGACTGTGGCTGCGCTTGAGTTTGCAGTTGGACTTGCTGCATTTGAGGCTGCGCTTGAGTTTGCAGTTGGACTTGCTGCATTTGAGGCTGCGCTTGAGTTTGCAGCTGGACCTGCTGTAGCTGCGTCTGCGCTTGGGTTTGCAGCTGGACCTGCTGTAGCTGCGTCTGCGCTTGGGTTTGCAGCTGGACCTGCTGTAGCTGCGTCTGCGCTTGGGTTTGCAGCTGGACCTGCTGTAGCTGCGTCTGCGCTTGGGTTTGCAGCTGGACCTGCTGTAGCTGCGTCTGAGGGACGGAGGTCAGCAGCACTTGCTTCAGCGGTCCGTTGGGGGACTGCACCAACCGCTGCACCCCCGTCCCCACCTTCACCTGGCCCTGCGCTGCCGCCGTCGCTGTGTTCAGAACTGTCCCACCAGAAACGATGGACATGCCAGGCCTGAGGGGGGTTCCGGTCAGCACCCGGGCGATGGTGACCTTCCCCCCCGCGCCGCCCACCCCGGCCCCGCCCGCCGCCAGGCCCTGCAGCACCTGCGCCTGGCCCTGGGGCCCCTTGAGGATGACGATTTTGGGGGCGCCCTGCTGAGGCTGCAGGGAGGATGCAGAGGTCATGGGCGAGCCCAGCAGCACGGCGGTCGCAGAAGCCGCACTGCTGACCACAGGGACGGCCGCAGGCTGCGCCACTGGGGGCGGGGCTGGGGCAGGGGTAGGCGGGGCCAGGACCGAAGTGGGCGGGACATCCACCTGACCTAGTGCCAGCTTGAGGGCCTCCTCCACAGGGTCCGAGGATCCCTGGGTGAAGGACTCAGGCAGGGCGTCCAGGTTAAACAGGGGCGTGTCATCCAGCAAGTCCATGATTGGGTCTGCCATGGCTCTTCTGGCAGGCCACGCCCACTGACTTAATCAACCCAACCAATCACAGAGGCAGGACAAAGGGAGTTTAAAAGATGGAACACTACGCAAGCGAGTTCAGAATTTTACCTGCGCACACATGCACAAACAAGCTCTGTCCTGTGAGCCCGGCTAATGAGGACTGTCAAGTCGACCAAATAAGGCCAGCTTCTTCAAATTTTCCAGAGAAGAACTACTTCATTCCATTCTAGAGTGGCGAAAAAAATCAGTCATTTGCAGTCAAATTATTTTGATTCAGATTTCCTTCAAATTTTGGATCCCAAAGACTGAGCAAAAGAGAGAGAGCGAGAGAGAGAGGGGGGCATAAGATGGAGGGAGCGATCCACAGGTCTTCCTCCTGCTCCCAGCCTCTGCTCTGCTCTCCTCCCCTTCACACGGGCTTCAATCCTTCACTTCAGATGAGGTGAAAGGTGAGATTCCCATCAGCCAAATAACGGACTGACGGCCTCTTCCTGCAACAGAGAGGGGAACCGTGTCTCATTAACTGAGCAGCAGGAGATCAAACACACTCCATGCGATTAATCACTCCTCAGTGTACCTGGACTGCGGACGCGCATGCAAAACACATCTTTGTTATTTCAACACTACACTGAAGTAGACGGGTAACACTGAAGAGGCAGAAACTAAGGATTTAGAAAAATAACCTTTAAGCAGCTTTCACACCGGACGCCAAACGAATTTTTCGCACGGCAGATTACATTCAAAGTCAATGCAAAGACCCGTACACGCGCGGATTCGCGTCTTTGCATTGACTTTGGATATAATCTGTCGTGCGAAAAATTCGTTTAGCGTCCGGTGTGAAAGCAGCGTCACCTCCAAGGTTGCCGGTTGCCCCAGTGTCAGCGCGTTCATGGTGAATTCGGGCAGGTTTAATAACAGAAAGAGAGTCGGGCGACACTTCAAAAATAGCAACTTATAAGTTTCATGAGCATAAAGGACGGTCGTGAATTAAACAAGCTCATCTAGACCATTTCCAGCAAGTCAGGTTACGTGCTTATACGTTTCAGAGACCGTAGCACAACAGAGTAGCCGGCATGTTTAACATTCAGAAAAATAGAAAGAGTAAGCAGGCTACATCAGTTGGAAAGTGAGATGTAACTACTGAAAATGTCAGTCAGGCAAACGCACCGAAACCCAAAATCTGCCATCAGCGAGATGCGGGTCAGTATCTAACGTCGCTGGTTATATTGCGCTCGCCAACCCTGCAAATATGAGTTGCTTGCTTGTTAGCCATCAAGCTAACGTTAGCCAAGATCCCGATGAATTAGATCTCACCACAAAATAAACCGTTCAAAGTTATGGCAACAGTGAAAACTTCAATTATTTGAGAAAAGTTGATCGATTCTCCATCATTACCGGAGCATCGCCGCCGCGGACTCCCTTTCAATCATTGCCATCCAACAACAAACCGAACCAAACCAAAGCAACGTGCTACAATAAGCACAGCCAGGCTACGGACACACTCCGTAAGGCCGCAAAGCGTTTTCGGCTGAACGGTGGCTGTTTTTCTGCGTCATTGCCGGCTTTAAACGTTATTACCCGGTGCCCCGACTATCTCCATTATATATTCGGGTTGCTAAATTTACCTTTGCTTCGACACACATGGCTTTCTCCGTCTCACAACACAGTACGATACAGGAAACGGCCAGTGCAAGCGCAGGAACTAACTTTCCTGCTCGCCCAGGCGTCGAAAGTGTCCTTCACGAGCTCCTCAGCAGCGCTGTGACTGGTCCATCACATTTCCGACCAGAAAAATTGAGCATTTCCATTGGTCTGAAGCACCGTCTGTCATAATAGTTTCTGAGGAGGGAGGGCGGTAGAAATAGATCCAGCTCCGATCGCCTCGGCAGTTCGGTTGAGATAGCGGCAAACGCGGCCTAGCCGCGGATAAGGGAAAAATTAAAGCCTGCCTCGGTTTTCGCGTTTGCGCTGTCAATTCCAAAACAGACGCGGGGTCCACTCATTGCAAGTGTGACGTGAATGGTTTCGTGAAAAGTAAACGACGCCGTTATATTATAGGGATTGAAATTGGCCATGTATTTTCATACATTAATTCTAGCTGAATAATTAGGCATAGGATATGGCTAAAATCGGGGGAAAAACTGCGAAATGATCAAGAATGTAAGCATTGAAAAGACCAGACGACTGAGTTGTCTCACCAATAGGGGAGTCGCAGAGTGAAAAAGCCCGGGGAACAAAATCTTATTTCATTGACGTAAAGGTTTCAGTATTAGATTGAGAATACTACGGGAGTTCCGCTGTGTCTACAAAGTATTATAATTATTTGGACTACTTTGGTTCCGCGCGATGATTCTGAGATGTGTCCGAAGCCTAAATGCGTTGATTATGCATCCCTCGACATGATGCATAGGATTACGAAAAAGAGGTCCAAGGCACTCAGATGGACAGAATTATTTTCACATTCCTCCCCCCCCCCCAGAATTTTGACCATGTCAAATTACAATATGAAATTCTCATCCGATCTTAAAACAAAGAATAACTTCCTTCAGTGATTGGACAAGAGCTGTTTACAGTGCTTTTCATTCAACTTTTGATGCGTAAAGTCCAGTTTCAGGATAGAAATCCTCCCCGAGTTTTATGTCAAACACCTGGATCTG
Organism: Gymnothorax reevesii; assembly: GCA_029721435.1. NCBI lineage: Eukaryota > Metazoa > Chordata > Actinopteri > Anguilliformes > Muraenidae > Gymnothorax > Gymnothorax reevesii. The sequence goes on along the minus strand of CM056577.1, from coordinate 12,348,444 downwards.
CTCAGAAGAACACTCTGCTATCGGAATTTTTGAGTGTAGTAAACACACATCAGCCCTCAAATTGAACTCCTCCTCCAGGAAAATTACAGTAGGATGTTTCTCAGTCTGATATCCAGCAGACATTTGAAGACGGAGCTTGTGGATTCAGGATGGCAATGTTCTCCACGTTTCTTAACTCTCAACTCCCCATTGGAGTCCGTTCATGTTCCAATCTGCTGGAGATCGTCGTCAGATAATTTCCAGCAAAATTCTGAAGCAATGGCTCACACTCTGATTGCCCAGCCTGGTCCAACTGCATTCCTCAGTCCTCTTCTATGCTTACCTGCTTTCCTATATAAGATCACGCTTCCTTGGCCCCAAATAATGTATGTTGTCTTGGAACCTGCGCTTTAAATATTCCCAAAACACATTTTGATAAGAGACCAAGAGTCAACAAGGACTGCAAGGGCCTCTGGAACTCCAGATCCCATAACGCACAGCTCTCACAATACAGTGGCACAAAGCAAAATAAGTGTTCAAACTGGCTGCAGCTTATGTGGTTTAAAGTCATCTTTATTAGTCAAAAGAAAGCATTCACAGTCAGGGTCCAGTCCATAAAATCTGGAGAGAAGTAATACACACGTTGCAAGTGAAAAGGACTGGAATAATGGAGTATGTGTGTGTGTGTGTGTGTGTGTACTTTGCCAAATATGCTTGTTGATTTGGTCATGGACACCATTCCTCACTTCTTTTCTTCACAATATCATTCCGCCACCCATCACCTCCACTTTCTGTGCGAGAGAGACAAAGAGAGAGAAACATGAATAAATGCAGAGATTCAAACGTCTCGAATCAAAATGCTGCTCTTATTTCTGCAAATATATACGGCTTATTTGGTATGTTATTAATTTTAGTTATACGTATGTACTGGATGTGAATGAGCAAAACCACATAGTTCAGTTATTGCCCTTTTTAAGTGATGTATTTACCTGTTCCAATCCACTAATTTTGCCATGGCAAATAAATAAATAAATAAGTAAATATATATATATACATATATATATATATATATATATATATATATATATATATATATATATATATATATATATACATACATACATTTCCATTTGGAAAAATTGATATGCAACCGGAGCCTGTACAAGGAAAAATGCCTGGCACGTGCTCACCTGGGCAGGCTCTATGAAGGCAAGCCAATCAGAGGAGTGTGTGGGGAGGAGCCCCATTGACTGACACTTGTAGATAGCCAATGCTGAGCCCAGGAGGTTTCCGATGAGATAGACCAATCCCTGAAGCCACTGCTGGCTGGAGCTCTCCAGCAACTTAAATGCTGAGAGATTTGAGGATGAAGGAGAGAGAATGAGAGGAAAGACACAATATTTGAGAGCTACAGCATTGGACCCACAACAAATACTTGGTCTAACATTGTGCAAAAATTAATTTCCTGCTCCAGGGTTATTCAGATGTTACACGCTGTATATGGGTGACAGCAGTGCCTGAATCAGCTGGAGCAATGCTGTTAAATTAGGAACCTGTGAGTAAACAGAATAAAGTAAATAAATAAATAAATAATCATAAGTCATGATTTGAAGCATGCCCATGTTCAACATCGAACAGGAATATTAGAGTTTTGAAGGTTCATGAAAGACGTAACAGGGCGCCTTCATTGAGATAAACTTAACAACCAGTTCTACTCACTTACAGGTGTTTCTGCTGAAAGTCACTTGATTGTTTTCATGAGAACACAAATGGCGATTTTCCACTACACAGTGCCAGCTCGATTCTACTATACTCACCATTTTTGCCTTTTCATTAGGGAACAAGAGCCATCTGGAAATGGGGTATCCCCCCGGCCCCCCACATTCATGGATTAACTGCTCAAGAAATTCCTAAATACCAAAAGGCACATCTACATAATATATCAGATCTACACATCAAATTTTGAGAAGAAATATTGAACGGTTTTTGAGTTCTGCCCCGGAAACGAAATGATTACGGACGGACGGACAGACAGACATGGCTATTGCTATATCCCCCCACATTATATGCCGGGGGGATAATAAAAAAAGTACCTGGCACTAGGTACTAGTAGGTACTTGTGGGTACTCTTCTGGTACCTGCTCTCCTGAGGTTCAAAAAAACAGCTGACCAGGTACTAGTAGGTACTAAAATGTGACGTGCAACATTGCTGCCCACTGGTTGGTCAGAGAGAATCGTCACTGTGAAAGACACTCCGTAGTCGACCTCGGGACATCTCATTCAAGTTTGATTGATGAGTCACAAGATCAGCGTAGTTATTATGACCATCGACTACTATTGTTTTAGGCTACTTGTTCGACATACTGTGCGCTGCCTTACCTTTCAAACACGGGTTCGCTGGTTCACCAAAGCTGCTACATTCATGAAATGCATTTCTCTTTGCCTGTGACCCCGTTCGTGACTGTTCTGGGGTCCTGGCCTTTGGCCAGGACAGCATTTATGGTTTTAACAGTTTCACGTATCAGGATTCCATAGTTCACAGTCATAGTTCATGTCACAGTTTTAACAGTTTCTTGTATTAGGATTACTCATTTCATTATTTATGTTTATTGTTCATGTTTTTACTTTTCCATGTTTTTGTTTTTGCCAGGTCTGCCAAGCCACTCCACCGCTTGTCTGTGTTCCGCCCCGTGCCTTCGTTGTTGCACATTTCAGAGCTCTGGTTCTCCCCCGTACCGCTCAGGTGGTGGCAGGCGGGTCTCACGGCCTGGGTGCGTGACCGGCTGCAGCTGGGGTGCTTCTGCTCTGGGCTGGAGCACAGGTGCAGCGGTGGCAAGAGCCAGGCTCCAACCATGCCTGCTACCCAGCCTCTTGCCACCGCTGCGTCCTACACTTTGATGTCGATTTGACTTTGTTCATTATGCTCTCCTGAGCTGAAATCCAACAAGCCCGTTAGGTTATGTACGGCATTTTGTCAGGCTAGAGTAAAACAATAATATGATCTGACTAAGAGAAAAAGATTAGAACACGAGACAAGAGTCAAGACACAGCGGCAGCATGCAACTAGGCGCGCAGCAGCAGCTCGGGGAAAGCACTTTCACAATGGACACAGAACAAATTTTTTAGTATGACAAATTACATTCAAAGACAATGCAGAGACGCGAATACATGTATTTCACATCCGGTGTGAAAGCAGCTTAATAGAGCGCTGGCGAAGAGAAGGCAAAGGTGTGGAATGCACGCCAAAGCTTGCTATGTGCTAGCCGAAGCCAGCGCTCTATGAAGCTCTATAGTGTCTAAAACGAAAGCCCTGCTGAAGGGCTGGCGCAGCAAACGCGTTATAATTGTTAATTTGCAGCCTTCCTTCATTTTCTTCCGTTTTTCAGGGCCCGGTCTGCTGTTTTTTCTCCCCTTTTCCTCGGTGCTTCTCTCCTCGAATGGACTTTTGATTTTTGGGATAGCACCTGGCTTGGTTTTTCTCCCCCTATTCATTGTGGACTCAGACCAAAACCCTTCATCCTCGAAGTCGGAATCGTTGAAGTGGTCGCTACAAATCACACTGTTGTCACTTGGTCCTTGCCATTTTGTCTGAGTCAATTTCACCCGAGACGCCCAAATTTAATTAATTTTTTCATCTTTTGGAAATGATGAAAACTGGCTCCTTCTTTGGCTACGTTACTACAACCTGCTACGGTGCATCTGGAAGGCATTTGCTCTGCAGTTTCCTGAAATTTCGCAAGAAAAAAAAAAACGATTTTGTAAACCTTCTGCAGTCCTTGTCCCCTTAGCAGTAATAGAAAAACGAGCTCCACTGAGCTCGTCTCGTTCTTTATATGACGTCAGCAGGTGGATGTGCCAATCCCACGGAAGTTGGACCTAATTGTGGGCGGGGCAGGAACGGGCTGAAAATCAAGGTCTGCCGTCAGAAAACAAGCCTAAAATTATTACTGTGTGTATTTTCATGGGAATTTTTGGTGCAGACATAGTTTACAAGTACAGAACTATCGAATTAGTGTGAAAGTACCCAGTAAGAGAGAGTTCCTTTAACATCCTTGGTGTGTGGTGATTCCATAATTTTTTGCCTGGGGTGGTAGTTAGATTATGAAGTACTGATGGTACACAAATGCCATGAGAATATATTACCTTTTTCTATCAATACTGAATGCCTGTTATAAATATCATTGCTTTGCGTTTTTAGGTGGTACTCGGACAGAACACCAGCGGCTATCCTATGCATCAGGACAATGTCAAAGGGAAACTATAATTTAACACTCACAGACTTTAGTGCCATAACGTGGTGACGACAGTGCACGCCCCCTGATTTAAACACATAAATATTTAACTAAATCGATGGAATAAAAGTAAATTTGATATAACTGATGCCGTTGCGGCAGTAACATGCTGCGTCGCAACGACAAGCAGGTACCAGGGGGCAGCACAATACCCGAATGGAAAAAGCAACCCAAAAAAAGTACCCGGTGCCGAGTAGAGCAGAGCGGAGTGGAGCCGGTACCATGTAGTGGAAAAGCGCCAAATTTTACAAAAAAAGAGCCTAGCTACTTTCATGCCTTCACACGAACTCTGCTAAAGATACCTGTTCTTATTTGAAAACCACACTCCACCTCCTGAGAGAATAGTCTTTCCACACACTGAGCCAATGTATGCCTGTCTCATGTGTTGATGATATAGAGTTTTTTGTTGTCATAGTTTATTACTTAAATTTTTTTGCAAGTCCTAACGTAAAGCGAGCAACGTACAATCTTACTGGATTGCGCAGGACCCTGAGATGCATAATTTGACGCTACAGAGCTACATGAAAAATGGGCTGCCCAACGCCACAGTTTTCATGCTGCTCTGTAGCAAACAGGCTGGCCACTGTAGATGCCAAATAAAAGTATACGCTAGTAACATGAGCACAGTACACTTCAACTGAGTCAGAGACACAAAACAAACATTGCTATCATGACTGTAGGATCAGTCATTTAAGAGGTGCACCATTACAGCCATCTACATATGACATGAGGTGAAGGCTCACATTGAAAAGAGAGAGGAAAAGGGAGATCCTCTGAAAACAGCGCTCAAGCCTCGAAGAGAAATTTCTTAAATTCTGCAAAATACACTCAATAACAACAACGAATATAACAGAGCAATGGCAACATTGAAATTTTACATTAAAACATCAATTGCAACCCTTTTGTAGTGTGTTCTCCTCTTCAAATATCACTGAGTGAACCACAGTCCAGTCGCCCGCGACCACATGGGTGTAGCCCCCGAAAGCCCGCTTCTCCAGCCTGTACTGTATCCACAAGGAAATCTCTGTGTTTCAGCACTTGGTGCATTATTCGCCCAATACCGTCGCCGTGGCAACCAAAATAGCTGGGTGTCTTAAGTGAAGTATAACACAATTACACGCCAACCGTGAAAGTAATCAGTCAAAAATTGCAGCCTGTACTGTGTCCACAAGGAAATCTCAATGTTTTAGCGCAAATTTGCGTATTATTTCGCCAGTACTGTTGCCATGGCAACCCAAATCTATAGGTGTCATGACTTCAGTATAACACAGGTCCCAACCACCCAACCAAATATGAAAGCAATCAGTCAAAAATTACAGCCTGTACAAGCGTCCACAAGGCAGTGATTACGGACGCAGTTTGCCCGGGAGCTACAATTATTTGGCATGACACAGCCTCCACATTTTTCTCAAGACATATTTGATACAATAAAGGGCACACACTGTGATACTTCAGTGACCCTGGCTCTAGGAGCAGAGGTAATTCACCTTCATGTTTGTCAACAATGGAAAACTGCTACCAGCGTGATACTTATTCAAGTAGACCTCTCTATAGAGGAACAATAAAGCAGCATAACCCCATTAGTATTTGAACAGCAACGCCATACGCAAGTCTTAGCTCTGTACTCCAGCAAACTTAAAATCAACAATGAGTAAGAGGTTAAAATGAAAAATTGCGCTTTTACTTTGAGTGTACTTGCATCCATGCCAGGAGACCATCCTGGAATTGCCAGCCATTTTTATGGAGTAACAAATACATTCCGACTCCACAATTGAGTCTAAAACATTTCCCAAACGGTCCTTCCTTTGAAATATATACCGTGTACTAAACAAAAGCAAAAGTTTTCTTTTTTAAGCACCCAGATTATTGACGAATTTCTGTGATTTTGACCATTCAATTTAAACGCGTATAATACACCCTACACAGATGTGAAGAGATTGAAACGTCCACATGTCCAATCACTGTCGGAAGGATCACGAGTGCAGGGGTGGAGGCTTTTTATTTCACGGGCCCCATATTGCATTCCCGTTTTACCGGACGGTTGGATCGTGCGAAGTGTATGCAGATTGGCGTATGGCCAGACTATGTCAGACCAGGAAAATGCTTACAACATTTGTGTACTTAAGACAGCAAATATTAACAACCTTGTCGGCCAGTGAACTCATTTTACGGAAGAAAAATCAAGTAAGTGTCGGATTCTCGAACATGGCCAACGTTTTCAGGTGGGAATCACCCCTGGCTCGAGAATCTATTCATTCCCTGAAAATTCTCCACTAGAGGGAGCTATTAGCACTCAATTGGATACTCTTCCAAGTTTTCAAAAACTCGGCCAGTGCCTCCCGCTGTACTTCACCAAAACCTCAGTTATCTGCAGTAGCAGCTCTTTTCTTTGCTCATAAACGCGTACTGCACATAACTACAGAGCACTCGGTAGAGCGCATACCTCTGCCACGCCATACATCTGTTCTTTTGATTACAGAATATGTTCCAGATCACTTCCAGAATTGAATCAACTCATCCTTGGACTACCACCTATCATCCTGCCAAATTTCGTGCCAAACCCCTCATAAACTTTTTGAGTTATCCTGTTAACAGACAAATAAACAAACAAACAGGGGTGAAAACATAACCTCCTTGACAGAGGTAACAAAGACAAAAGTATACTCAGCAACAAAAGTTTCTGTGACACCATTTATGTGTATGTTATAAATGACACGCAAAGATCTCAATGCAATCAATATGTTTATTTAACAGGAGAAACACTGACTTTTCAGTGCCAACTTGTCTGACGTCTAACCAATTGTGACCTTCACACTTCAATACCGGGTGTGACTTCCTCGTGCCATGATGCAAGCAACGCATCTCCGGCGCATGGACCGAATCAGATGTGCCAGAAATTGCTGTGGGATGTCATTCCAAATCTGACGTAGACGTTGTCGCAATTCCTGGAGTGTATCTGGCGGGTTATCCAACCGCCGCAAACGTCGATCCATCTCGTCCCAAAGATGCTCGATTGGGGACATGTCTGGGGATCTGGCTAGCCATGGCAGGACATTGACATGTTGTTGCATCAGATACTGCTGTACAATCCTTGCAACGTGTGGTCTGGCGGTATCATGTTGCAGCGTTATTCCGGGACCATGTTGCATCAAAAACGGTACCACCAATGGCCGTAGCACTTCATCGCGATATCTTTGACCTGTCAGATTTCCATCAATAACAAGCAAATCTGTTCTGTTTCTAGCCGTGATCCCTCCCCAAATCATGACACTACCACCTCCAAAACGATCAAATTCCTGAACACAGTTGTTGGCATAACGTTCTCCACGTTGACGGTATACACGTAAACGACCATCACATCGGTTAAGCATGAATCTTGATTCATCAGTGAAGAGTACAAGATCCCACTGACGTTGGATCCACCGTCGATGTTGTTGTGCCCACTGTAGACGCAGTCGTTGGTGTTGTACTGTGAGTATTGGACGTCTTGCTGGCCGACGTGGGACAATGCCAAAATGACGGAGACAGCGACGGATTGTCTGTGCAGACAGTCGCCTCAAACCAGGTATCGTTCTTGCAGTTATGGTTGCAGGTTGGAATCGATTTCGGAGATGGGTTGTTCGAATCCAGTTGTCCTGTCTGGGAGTGGTTACTCGTGGACGGCCGCTGCGAGGACGGTCTCTGACATGTCTTGTCTGCTGATGACGCTGCCATAATTTCCAAATGGTGTTTCGGTGGACATTCAGGCGATGAGCAACTTCCCTCTGCGAGGTTCCGGATTCAATCATCCCAATGGCCCTCCACCGATCATTTTCAGACAGTCTTGGCATTTAGAGGGTAGAGTTCCTGATCCGAAATGGCTGTGTTTTCGATAAGTGATGCATCCGTCGTTCATCAGGCACAATGTGAACATTCCAAAAATGTTCCTCTTTTATTGCCATCCACAAGCATGATTTACGCACATTTTCACGTGCAAAGTCATTTTCTCGCATTTTCATGATTTCCATTTCAATGTTGTGTTTACGTGTACTGTTTCAGTCTGATATCACCATGTATGACAATTTCATAATTGCGTTATGAAAAATAATTAACAATATTGGTGTCACAGAAACTTTTGTTGCTGAGTATATATAAAGGTGACAGAGTGCGTATTGCAGGATATAGTGTATCAGGTCTTTCAAAGAGATTTAAAATGTATGTGTTCAATAAATGTCAAGTGGACATGCTGTCCACAAATATCATGTACACGTGCAGTGCGCGAGTGTGTTGCTAAATGATGCGCCGGCAGTAACAGTCATAGACATGGCCATCAGCACATGTGCGCGTGGGATTATTTTGTAAAACTGCATTGTAGGAATACTTACTAGCAAACACAGATATCAGTGTGCTGAGCAAGTGCAAGTGCATATGTTTGGGTGTGTGCGTGTGTTCAGTCAAATGGCTCACTGCGGGGAAAGACCTGGCGGACCTGGGCATCAGTATGCGCTGTGCGATGTGTGTCCGCGCCTGTGTGTATGTGTGCATGCGTGTGTGTGTGTGTGTTCTGTACGACGGCGTGTCGCAGGGGACACTCACTGGCCGACATGGACATCAGGGCCTGTATGGGTCTCCAGGCCATCATACACACCATCATGATGGGGAAGATGGAGATGGTGTTTCCTGACATGTACATGATGAAGAGATTCATGGGGATCTGCTTCAGTGGGCCCAGAGCGACGTCCCAACACCTCTGAGAGAGAGAGAGAGAGGGAAGGAGAGAGGGTGGAAGGAATGAGAGGGTCAGAGGGAGGGAGAGGGGGAGAAAGGGACAGAGAGATAAAGATAGGAGGGGGAGAGAGGAGAGAGAGAGAGAGGATTTGATTTTTAAAAACCTATTTATTGAACCAATTTGGTTTAGCAGTAAATAACAGAATGCATCATAAGTAAAACATCAAAGTTGGCAAAGAAAAAATTTTTGTTTTAAACCAAGCTAAAAACAGGATAAAAAACAAGGAAAAAAACAAAAACAACAGAACATAAGCAGATGCAAAACTGAAATAAAAACTGCTAAAACGGACAATAAAAAGGTAAAAATAAACAGTATTAAAATAAACCGTAAAAAGTGCCATAAGAACAGATAAAACCAGACCTTCCAATTCATGAAGTACTAATTCCTAAAAACACATTTTATAACCCCCTTCATTATCAATGGAACAGACAGCATCATCAATGCACCAAACTTTTCTAAACAAGTTAACATTATTTGTTAAACTAAAATACATGTATTCAATATGAAGACGTTCTAAAATCATCCCTCTAAAAACCAGCAATGGCTCAGTGACCTGCCCCTCCCGCATCCTGTTTCTCCTGCTCAGCCAGATTGCAATCTTTGCTTGCCCAAATAAAAAATTAACCAGTGTAAGCCTATATTTGTTTTTTACATCATAACCTGGCCCCAGGATAAAATTCTTTGAGTCCCAAACCACCCCAAGCCTCTCGCAAAGATCGTTCAACAGAGTAAAAAGCCGACCCAGCCGGTTACAATGCAGAAACAGATGAGCGACAGATTCCCCTTCTCCACAGAAAGCACAGGCCTCCCCTTGCACAGGGTCAAAGTGCGCCAGGTGTCTGTTAGTGGCTATGGCCCCATGTATAAGCCTCCACTGGAGGTCTCCAGACCGCTTAGGCAGAGGAGCTTATACAGCAGCCTCCAGTTCCTCACAGAGGGGAGAGAGAGAGAGAGAGAGAGAGAGAGAGAGGACTTGACTTCACTTGACCTCAGTGACAGACACAAAACTCAGGAGAACACTGACTAAGTACAGACTGAGTGAGCACAGCCTGGCCATAGCGGTCGGCCGGCACAAACACACCAGGCTGCCCAGAGAGCAGAGATTGTGTTGTTATTGTGACCAAGGAAGTGTTGAGACCGAACTGCACTTCTTAACACAATGCAATGCACAATGCAACCAATACAACAACCTTCGGGAAAAATATTTTGAAAAAAATATCAAAAATAACCCCAGAGTTCCCCTATCTAGATGACTGGGAAAGACTGCCGATCCTCCTGGGAGAGAGAGAGGACTGCTGTAGTCCGGCAATGAGATATGCAGCAGCCCGCCATGAGCTCCACATCTCAGTGAGCCCCCTGTCCCACACAGCAAATGATTAATCTTTATTCATAACCCCACCTGTTCACTGTTTACACTGTAATTTCACCCACTGCCCACAGCCCCTCATGTTTCACTTGGTCCTTTGTATATTTATTGAATATAGTCTGTCCATATGTTCGACTGTTGTACTGTTTGTGTTAATATGCTCTGGCAATATTGTATTGTATGCAGTCATGCCAATAAAGCCTCTAAATTGAATTGAGAGGGAGAGAGAGAGAGGGGGGAAGAGAGAGGAGAGGGAGGGAGAGAGTTTAAGGTGGGGGGGGCAATTGGAGAGAGTGATGGTTGATAATCTCATCGTCTGTTCGCAGGTTGGCATTTCTGCCTTCGCTGACAGCAGCAGTACAGTATTTGTTTAGCCAACAGCATCCATCCAAACTCTGTGTATATGTATATATATACATGTCAGCGCGTACGGCGTGAGAGGATGAGGAAGGCTGCGCGTGCCCGTGCGTGTGTGTGTGTGTGTGTGTTTGTGCGTGTATGAGGGTATGGCTGAGCATAAGGTGGCCACACCTTCTCAACGAGGTTTCTGTCAGCCTCCTGTACACTGGTGTCCGGGACAGGCTTGTCCGAATATCCAACAGGGTACAGAACGTCCCCTTGGTTGCTCTGTCTCTCCCCCCGAGTCCTGCAGAGCATGGTGGGACAGTGAACACACCAGGACCAAAGCGCTCAGTTTAGGACAGTCAAAAACACTCAGGTCAAATATTTCTGTGTGGAACAGTCTAAAACATCAGTAATAAGCTCTCATAGTGTTGCATGCATCACGGTCATCTTGGGCCTCCAGGATAAGCAGCTATAACCGTATGTCCTCACACTCAGTATTGCGGGACAGTAATGAGGGCAGTCACATTCTGAGCACTCAAATGAAATGGCACCCATAAAAGTATGACAAGTGCTGTTTTGCGATAAGATAGTTGATTACACCAAGGTTGTTTATTTACATCCTAGATTATTATGCAACAAACAGTCTTGTTTTTAATGAAAATGACTTGGCCTAGGTGACATACAAAATTTTGCATTAATTTTAAAGACATGCCCAATTTCAAGGCAAGCAGTCTGGTCCATGGAAAGTCATAAGTTGACACTACTTGCCTTTCTGATTCAAGTCATAAAAAGTGAGGTCAATTAACATAAGAATGAGGATGCTGGTACAAAATAACATAAGCTGTAATGGGAATATAGAGCGGCCCAGAGTCCTGGGAAAGTCAGTCATTACCTTGTGCCGCCCAAACTCAGCTCGAGAGCCCACTTCAACCTACGGGTTCCGCCCCCTCTCGAGGACAGTGCGCCCGAGCCCTGTCCCCCAGGTGACGTCATATCAGCTATGGTGACGTAAAGATCCGACATTGCCGAGAGAAAGAACAAAGAACGCGGTTTAAGTCAATACCGAGAACCACCTTAGGAATGCGTGCTGCTGGTATGCAGCATTGTCGAGACAGAACGAGCATCCAGTAATGTTACCTCTCTTTCTAGCGTCATGTGCATTAATTTGTGATTACCGAAATGCGTCATTTGCCGATTGATTCAATCACAAAGCCCATAAATGCCCCCCTAAAAAACTTGCAAACTAATTTGAAATTTCAAAGACAAAATATATCATAGCAGACCGCAAATCCCAGATTTCTGGCTGTATTGCAACAATGCATGACCAGATTAGGCGAAAGGATAAGCTTGCTCTAAAGATGTGAATGTGACGTTACCTCTGATTACTGTTTCTCGTCTCAATGAACCACACACGCCATGCACATTGGTGTCAATCGACCTGAACCATGAAGGCTTCTCATTCACAGACACATACAGCCAATTCTACTGCATTGTTTTCGTGAAACCACAAAAGTCACGCACTAACCTCTCCGATGTTTATTTCAGACTGATGACGCAACGATAGTCACGTGTTTTTCTACTGTGGAAATTCGAACGTCGCACGATTTATACGTAATCTTTCAGTCTCTTGCATTGTTTCCCATGGCGCAGTATTTAAAAATAATTTCACGCTTATTGAACTTGATGAAGTTGGTGGCGAAAGGCTTGATAAAGCTGCATTGCTGGTTTGTCGCGTAAATAGGCCCTCTACCTCTTTTTCTCCGAATGCCAGACGTAAAGAAACTGGCTGAAGTGCAGATACTTATCAAACAAAGGCTTGTATGAATTTTGAGTATTAATTTGTAATGGCTGCGCTTGTCATCGCAGTGTTGCAGGATCTGCATGGGAGAGTCACTTTCCTTCAGATTCTTAATTTTATTGCAATCTTGCTGAAATAATAGTTAAAAACTAATTTATAGCTTTTCTTGGTACAGGGACGAGGCTCCTCCAGTCAGTGCATGCCTCAATTGAATATTTGAACGAATCAACTCCTGTTAAGTAAGCAGACCCAAACCTCACCGCCGTACTATGCAGAATTAAATCATTCTATGTGTGATCTATATTTTAAATGAGAATATCTTTTCGTGATTAAGAACACCTTGCATTCTTTCTCTGAATGCACTGCGAAGATAAATTACCATAGGAAGCTTGCCTAAAGTACTGGGTGAAATGTTAACTCAGAACAGTACATTTTTATCTCTTATTTTTATAAATGCAGAAACTTCTTTTCTTTTTATGGTTCGCTGTCAGAAAGGCCAGGTCTGAGAGCGCTGTTCTTGCTATGCCAGAATTTTTCCCCCCGCTCCATTATCCCTGTTCAGTCGATCTTCAAAGAACCAATGAGCCCTTCTTATTTACACTCTGCGCATGCGCGATTTCCCTGTGTTGAACTTTCACGAATGGTCATTTGGGCATAAACGCGAATATCAGCCATTGATTGCAACGGTGAGCTCACGTTGAATAACAATATCGAGGTTAAAAATTACGCTGCGCATCAGCTTAGCTACTTCCTAGATTATCACGTGCGAAAATTTGTTCGGAATTTCATACTGGTAAAGTATAATGTGCGGTTTTCAGGAATGAAGTGGATTAGATGTAAACATTTTGATGCTTGAATCTTAAACGGTGGAGTGGCTGTAACTGTCCATAATTAATGTGGGTAATTCAATTAATGAGGACCATCTAATATTTTTTAGGGATTTGCTACGGGTACGGCAGGTTTCCAATGCATTTCAATGTAGAGAGGTACAGCAGTCCCAATTTCAAACCCTGCCATAACCTAACCCTGACCCCCTAACCCTAACTCAATCCATAATCCCTAATCTTTCTCCAAATACTTTCAAATTGACAGCCGTTCCCACATAAGAGTCATATCTGCAGACGCTGCGTTTTTTATTAGCCTACACCTTTTGCTGTTCATTACTAGAAGTGGAAAGGTATAGTCATTTAAGCGAGGAGACAATTAACCCTTTCATGCATGGAGGTCACAGGAAAACAAAGGAATCCCGCACACTGTCTAACTTGCAAATAGCAAAAAGTTTTATTGTGACATTTCTTTACTTAAACCTTCAACAGACAAATACAAAACACATTGAAAGAAGCCATCTTAATTAGGGTGTGGTGGAGAGTCTCAACCCGTCACCCGTATGTATGCGCACAAAGTTTGGAGGGTGTAAATCCATTACGCCTCCCGCTGCTTCAAGAGTTTATCATGGTCGCCCCCCCTCGGAGGTAAAGAGACCTGTTCAATGCCACAAAACCGAAGGGAGGGAGATGTCATGGTGGGCATCATTAAAATGTACCGCTCCTGGGTAATCCCGATCATTTCGGCGAATTGCGCTTTTATGCTCACTAATCCTTCGTTTTAGTTTTCTTAACATTTTCCCTACGTACACCAGACCACAGGGACAACGAATCATGTACATATTACATGTGTAGACACGCATGTGATAACACTATTGATAGAAATAGGTTTACCAGTGTGTGGGTGCGGAAAATTATTGGTTTTAGTGGTACTGCTGCATTGAGCGCAACTACCGCAACGGTAGTTCCCTTTAGGTAGGGGGCGTAAGAGTGTTTGTGTGGATCCACTGGGTCTTCTTGAAAGCGCATCAGCGCGAACCAAATAATCCCTCAGGTTTCTTCCTCTTTTGTTGACAAACAGGGGCAAGGTTTTGAAGGTAGAAGACAATTCGGGATCAGATTTTAAAATATGCCAATGCTTCTTAAAAACCGACCTTTGAAGCAGCGGGAGGCATACCGGATTTACACCCTCCAAACTTTGTCTCCCAAAGGACTTAATGATGAATTATCATTTAATGTATTTTTGTAATGGTTTGTGTGCTACTGTTCTGATGCCAGTCTGTGTCCACCTCCCCCCCCCCCAAAAAAAATGATTGTAATGGATTTTGCTCATAATTGTGTAATCAAACTATAGATCAGCTTTTATGATGTGTACAATTGCGATATATGGGTGATATGATGGGGATCCTCTGAATATAATCCCCTATAAATAACTCTGTGGGAGATGGGTGTGTTTTTTTTTTTTAATGCATGGTTTGGGTATTTTCCAGGAAATAATAGGTGCCATGTCATTCCTTAAAACTATGGGATGGATTAGTGCGTATACATACGGGTGACGGGTCGAGACTCTCCACCACACCCTAATTAAGATGGCTTCTATCAATGTGTTTTGGATTTGTCTGATGAAGGTTTAAGTACCGAAAGGTCACAATAAAACTTTTTGCTTTTGGCAAGTTAGACAGTGCGGGGGACTCCTTTATTTTCCTTTGAACTGTTTATCCTAGTCCGACGCACCTGTCGTTAGAAATGGATGTGCGAAGTGTCTACTCGTTTATGCATGGAGGTCACGACAGATTACAACTGTTTAAAAATGTTTTTTTCTCAAGAGGCATATATGCCTGAAATTTGGGCACTGCTGCATATTAGTCAAAAAATTCTGACTGAATTTATCATAATTCATGCATGAGAGGGTTAAGTTGGTAGCATTTTCATTAAGTCAGTTTGCATAACAACGTAGCCTAACACCAACAAGCATCAATTTGAAGGCAAACATCAAGATCATGTTGTATTTGTCCACTACTGGTAAAGCGATCTGAGTTATTTAAGCTGGTTAATTTGAAACAGTATTAACAGGGGCATTTCCATTACATCGCGAGCAATCCTACTGCAGCTTGCAGGTTTAACGCAAACTTTGCCCACCGGTGTCTCCCAAACAATGAGAACCATAGCTGATGTTCTTGCTACCAAAGCCAGCCTGACTAGCCTAATTCATAAGAAAAAAAAGATGTATATATATATAGCTACAGCCAACAAACCCAATAAAATTTAATTAGCAGAATGGGATTACACCATAGGCTATTAAACTTCACATTGTGGGTCATTCACTGGACATGTTTGGCATTTTTTGCACAATTTAACTGCTGAAGTGCTGAGGCATTAAAACTGAAAGCTGAGTGGCTGAGTTGAGTGAATGGCGTTTATGTTCACGCAGTTCTGAAATTTGTAAATTGCGATTTGAGATGTCATATGTGGATTCGCTTTCTCCAGTTTATTTCTTCAGGAATTTCTTTGATGAGTTATTTTGTTATTTAGAATAGGCTAGATACTTAACATTTGTCGAATCAAGTGAGCAACCTCTGGTTTATTCTATATTGCGCTTTCAAAGGAAAAACAAAGCATCCCATACGGTAGTCTGCTGGAATGGACTGTTACGTCACTGCGGTCAAGCTATCACCAGTTCGCAAAACGACGGTCAAACTATCACCGCTAAAATTTTGATGCGCAATTACAGCGGATAGCGCGGTACTTTGGTCACGTGATACAAATGCTGTCAAAATTCGGCTTGCCGAGAGAAAAACCGTGGCTTATTCAACGAAAGAATGCGTATATTTTCTTCATTAAAAAAATCGTCAACAACTTCCATAATGTAGTTTGAAAATGACTTTTCTTTTTCTTTTTTCAATAAATAGTTCACATTTTGTGCAGATTGAAATGTGAGATTTTGGCGAGCTGCTGTGAATCCAGATGACAAATAATTGCTTGTAACTGTAATAATGTTTTACTTAAAGCAAATAGTTAGAGAAAAGTGACACTTGATTATGATAGAAGAGGGATCCTCCTATAAGCCCACCAAATATTGAGAGATTCTGTGGTGGATATATTTAATAAATGGCCATCAAAGTTGATACTGTGCAATGTGGGATTGCAGAAAATTGGATGGGGACGTCATACTTGCGGACCTATATTTCCTGCAAATCAAATAGTTAGAAAAAGGTAACACTTGATTATGATAGAAGAGATATCCTCCTATAAGCCCACCAAATATGAAGAGATTCTGTGGTGGAAAGTTTGAATAAATGGCCTTCAAAGTTGATACTGTGCAATGTGTGAATGCAGAAAATTGGATGGGGGTGTCATACTTGAGGACCTCTATTTCCTGCAAATCAAATAGTTAGAAAAAAGTTACACTTGATTATGATAGTAGAGGGATCCTACTATAAGCCCACCAAATATGAAGAGATTCTGTGATGGAAATTTTTCATAAATGGCCTTCAAAATTGATACTGTGAAATGTGGGAATGCAGAAAATTGGATGGGGGCGTCATACTTGCAGACCTCTATTTCCTGCAAATCAAATAGTTAGAAAAAAGTAACACTTGATTATGATAGTAGAGAGTTCCTGCTATAAGCCCACCAAATATGAAGAGATTCTGTGGTGGAAATTTTTAATAAATGGCCTGCAAAGTTGATACTGTGCAATGTGGGATTGCAGAAAATTGGATAGGGGCGTCATACTTGCGGACCTCTATTTCCTGCAAAACAAATAGTTAGAAAAAAAAAACACTTGATTATGATAGTAGAGTGATCCTACTATAAGCCCACCAAATATTAACAGATTCTGTGGTGGAAATTTTTAATAAATGGCCTTCAAAGTTGATACTGTGAAATGTGGGAATGCAGAAAATTGGATGGGGACGTCATACTTGCGGACCTATATTTCCTGCAAATCAAATAGTTAGACAAAAGTAACACTTGATTATGATAGTAGAGGGATCCTGCTATAAGCCCACCAAATATGAAGAGATTCTGTGGTGGAAATTTTTAATAAATGGCCTTCAAAGTTGATACTGTGAAATGTGGGAATGCAGAAAATTGGATGGGGGCGTCGTACTTGCAGACCTATATTTCCTGCAAATCAAATAGTTAGAAAAAAGTAACACTTGATTATGATAGAAGAGGAATCTTGCTATAAGCTTACCAAATATGAGGAGATTCTGTGGTGGAATTTTTTAATAAATGGCCTTCAAAGTTGATACTGTGAAATGTGGGAATGCAGAAAATTGGATGGGGGCGTCGTACTTGCAGACCTCTATTTCCTGCAAATCAAATAGTTAGAAAAAAGTAACACTTGATTATGATAGTAGAGGGATCCTACTATAAGCCCACCAAATATGAAGAGATTCTGTGGTGGAAATTTTCAATAAATGGCCTGCAAAGTTGATACTGTGCAATGTGGGATTGCAGAAAATTGGATAGGGGCTTCATACTTGAGGACCTCTATTTCCTGCAAATCAAATAGTTAGAAAAAATTTACACTTGATTATGATAGAAGAGGAATCTTGCTATAAGCTTACCAAATATGAGGAGATTCTGTGGTGGAAATTTTTAATAAATGGCCTTCAAAGTTGATACTGTACAATATTGTTTAATTTTCACTTATGCAAATTATTTCAAAATTATTTTTAAAAATTTTATTATGCTGTTGTGCATGAATGCCATGAACAATAAAATTTTCACATGCATGCTCTAAAATTCATAAAAATACAGCATAATAAAATTTTTAAAAAGTAACATCAAAACAGAGAAGTGTTGGGTTCTTCATTGGTGAAATTATGAACAAATGGTCGCAAAAACTAACCATTTATTCGGCGAGCAAATTAGTCCAATCTCTTTTCTTTCATGTTTATGTTTAGGTCAAGACAATAATTTTGAAATAAATAAAACACTTATGTTCAGGTACTTAAGTTGGAGATATCTAATTCTATCATTGACTTATTCGGTCTGTAAGATTATATAACTTGAAATTATTTGCATAAGTGAAAATTAAACAATATGCTCAAGGTTATTTTATTTTGCAAGCCATACATGGATATTTCTGGTGAAGGGGAAGGTTAAGAGGTTAAATACACCTACGAAGACAAATGAATAGTTTGATGAAAACATACAATTACAAATGTGTTTGTAACAAAAACCATCAAATGTCGGTGGGCCGCAGGATCGAGTAAGGCAAGTTCAAGCTTACGCATTTTTTTTTTCAATCAAGGCAGTACAAAATACTTCAGGTGATGCACATTGATTCAAAAATTTCCGGTACATTAGGCCGACACTTGACGTAAACTATTACAAGTAATATTCTGTGCAAGTTCTTTTTGACAAATTATTGGTACTAAAACAGTCATCCATTCAATTTAATTCATGGTCACCCATTCCATTGTCTTCATTCTCACACTGCAAAGTGGCTAATTTGATTGCCATTTCTTTAATAATTCCGCCATGGAATCTTTTCATTTTCAATGTGCTTGTACAAGAATACATGAAGCTTGTAAAGGAGGTGTTATATTCCACAAACTTCTTGACTTGCAGAAATTACAGGCCCTCAAAAATCACCCCCATTTCAACTGTCTACATGCGTACATTGCAAGAGTAACAAACTGTTATTTTAGCAACTGTTATTTTTCTAAAAGTTTTGTATTTGCAGGAATTACAGACCCTGAAACGTGGCCCCACATTCAATCATCTCTTTTCGCACACTGCAACAGTTCCGACATTGATGCCCATTTTTTTCATAATCCCATCATAGAATCTCTTCATATTCAGTCAATTTATATTACAGTGCATCTAGCATGGTCAGGAATTGTTATGTTTCACATAAGTTTTGATTTACAGGAATTACAGGCTCTCAAACATGGTACCCCAATCAGTCATCTCCATTCACACATTACAATAGTTCCTGATTTGATAGCCATTTATTCAATAAGTTTGGCACCGATTCTTTTCATATTCAGTGAGTTGATACTACAACCTGTAGTAAGCAACAGGTACTTTTTACAAACTGCTTCATTCACAGGAACTATAGGCCCTCAAGAATGCACCCCCCATTCAATTGCCTGCATTGACACATTAAACAGTCCCAAATTTGACGGCCATTTATTTTAAAATTCCACAATGGAATCTTTTCATGTTTTAAAATTTTATAATAGGATCGATGAGTTATGCTATTGAATGGTAACTTTTGACAAACACTTTGATTTGCCGGAATTATCAGCCCTCAAACATGATCCCCCCATCCAATTGTCTGCATTGGCATATTACACAGTATCAATTTTAATGGGCATTCATTTAAAAATTCCACAACAGAATCTCTTGATATTCTATGGCGTATAGTAGGATACATATGTTATGACATGCAAATATTACTTTTTTCTAACTATTTGATTTGCAGGAAATAGAGGTCTGCAAGTACGACGCCCCCATCCAATTTTCTGCATTCCCACATTTCACAGTATCAAATTTGAAGGCCATTTATTAAAAATTTCCACCACAGAATCTCTTCATATTTGGTGGGCTTATAGCAGGATCCCTCTACTATCATAATCAAGTGTTACTTTTTTCTAACTATTTGATTTGCAGGAAATAGAGGTCCTCAAGTATGACGTCCCCATCCAATTTTCTGCAATCCCACATTATACAGTATCAACTTTGAAGGCCATTTATTAAAAATTTCCACCACAGAATCTGTTCATATTTGGTGGGCTTATAGAAGGATCCCTGTACTATCATAATCAAGTGTTTTTTTTTCTAACTATTTGTTTTGCAGGAAATAGAGGTCCGCAAGTATGACGCCCCTATCCAATTTTCTGCAATCCCACATTTCACAGTATCAAATTTGCAGGCCATTTATTAAAAATTTCCACCACAGAATCTCTTCATATTTGGTGGGCTTATAGTAGGATCCCTCTACTATCATAATCAAGTGTTACTTTTTTCTAACTATTTGATTTGCAGGAAATATAGGTCTGCAAGTACGACGCCCCCATCCAATTTTCTGCATTCCCACATTTCACAGTATCAACTTTGAAGGCCATTTATTAAAAATTTCCACCACAGAATCTCTTCATATTTGGTGGGCTTATAGCAGGATCCCTCTACTATTATAATCAAGTGTTACTTTTTTCTAACTATTTGATTTGCAGGAAATATAGGTCCGCAAGTATGACGTCCCCATCCAATTTTCTGCAATCCCACATTATACAGTATCAACTTTGAAGGCCATTTATTAAAAATTTCCACCACAGAATCTGTTCATATTTGGTGGGCTTATAGAAGAATCCCTGTACTATCATAATCAAGTGTTACTTTTTTCTAACTATTTGTTTTGCAGGAAATAGAGGTCCGCAAGTATGACGCCCCTATCCAATTTTCTGCAATCCCACATTGCACAGTATCAAATTTGCAGGCCATTTATTAAAAATTTTCACCACAGAATCTCTTCATATTTGGTGGGCTTATAGTAGGATCCCTCTACTATCATAATCAAGTGTTACTTTTTTCTAACTATTTGATTTGCAGGAAATAGAGGTCTGCAAGTACGACGCCCCCATCCAATTTTCTGCATTCCCACATTTCACAGTATCAACTTTGAAGGCCATTTATTAAAAATTTCCACCACAGAATCTCTTCATATTTTGTGGGCTTATAGTAGGATCCCTCTACTATCATAATCAAGTGTAACTTTTTTCTAACTATTTGATTTGCAGGAAATAGAGGTCCGCAAGTATGACGCCCCTATCCAATTTTCTGCATTCCCACATTTCACAGTATCAACTTTGAAGGCCATTTATTAAAAATTTCCACCACAGAATCTGTTAATATTTGGTGGGCTTATAGTAGGATCACTCTACTATCATAATCAAGTGTAACTTTTTTCTAACTATTTGATTTGCAGGAAATAGAGGTCCTCAAGTATGACGCCCCTATCCAATTTTCTGCAATCCCACATTGTACAGTATCAACTTTGAAGGCCATTTATTAAAAATTTCCACCACAGAATCTCTTCATATTTGGTGGGCTTATAGCAGGATCCCTCTACTATCATAATCAAGTGTTACTTTTTTCTAACTATTTGATTTGCAGGAAATATAGGTCCGCAAGTATGACGTCCCCATCCAATTTTCTGCAATCCCACATTATACAGTATCAACTTTGAAGGCCATTTATTAAAAATATCCACCACAGAATCTGTTCATATTTGGTGGGCTTATAGAAGGATCCCTGTACTATCATAATCAAGTGTTACTTTTTTCGAACTATTTGTTTTGCAGGAAATAGAGGTCCGCAAGTATGACGCCCCTATCCAATTTTCTGCAATCCCACATTGCACAGTATCAACTTTGCAGGCCATTTATTAAAAATTTCCACCACAGAATCTCTTCATATTTGGTGGGCTCATAGCAGGAACTCTCTACTATCATAATCAAGTGTTACTTTTTTCTAACTATTTGATTTGCAGGAAATAGAGGTCTGCAAGTATGACGCCCCCATCCAATTTTCTGCATTCCCACATTTCACAGTATCAACTTTGAAGGCCATTTATGAAAAATTTCCACCACAGAATCTGTTCATATTTGGTGGGCTTATAGTAGGATCCCTCTACTATCATAATCAAGTGTAACTTTTTTCTAACTATTTGATTTGCAGGAAATAGAGGTCCTCAAGTATGACACCCCTATCCAATTTTCTGCAATCCCACATTGCACAGTATCAACTTTGCAGGCCATTTATTAAAAATTTCCACCACAGAATCTCTTCATATTTGGTGGGCTTATAGCAGGAACTCTCTACTATCATAATCAAATGTTACTTTTTTCTAACTATTTGATTTGCAGGAAATAGAGGTCTGCAAGTATGACGCCCCTATCCAATTTTCTGCATTCCCACATTTCACAGTATCAACTTTGAAGGCCATTTATTCAAACTTTCCACCACAGAATCTCTTCATATTTGGTGGGCTTATAGGAGGATATCTCTTCTATCATAATCAAGTGTTACCTTTTTCTAACTATTTGATTTGCAGGAAATATAGGTCCGCAAGTATGACGTCCCCATCCAATTTTCTGCAATCCCACATTGCACAGTATCAACTTTGATGGCCATTTATTAAAAATATCCACCACAGAATCTCTCAATATTTGGTGGGCTTATAGGAGGATCCCTCTTCTATCATAATCAAGTGTCACTTTTCTCTAACTATTTGCTTTAAGTAAAACATTATTACAGTTACAAGCAATTATTTGTCATCTGGATTCACAGCAGCTCGCCAAAATCTCACATTTCAATCTGCACAAAATGTGAACTATTTATTGAAAAAAGAAAAAGAAAAGTCATTTTCAAACTACATTATGGAAGTTGTTGACGATTTTTTTAATGAAGAAAATATACGCATTCTTTCGTTGAATAAGCCACGGTTTTTCTCTCGGCAAGCCGAATTTTGACAGCATTTGTATCACGTGACCAAAGTACCGCGCTATCCGCTGTAATTGCGCATCAAAATTTTAGCGGTGATAGTTTGACCGTCGTTTTGCGAACTGGTGATAGCTTGACCGCAGTGTAACGTCAGCTGTTATCTTTAAACACAAATTAAAAGCCCAACAGATTAAATTAAATAATTGCAACAATGAAACCAAAAATAACTCTGATTACACCCAATTCTTTATTGAATGTTATTTACACTTTTTGTCTATTTGAGAGACACTATAAGAGTCCATAAGAATTTCCGACGTTACTCCAATGGAATTTCAATAACAACAATTAGCACTTTGCCTTTGTTTGTTGCAACCTAAAATATCAGAGTATGCGGCAGGACTAATAGTACATCTGAAACGGGGCACGAATGCAACATCCGGGCATTCTTTTCGTATTGGCGATGCCCTCTATTACGAAGGGGCTTATCAAAGCTTATTCATCTCGCAGGGATTTGATGGAGCTGTTTCACGTTTTCTGCGCATGCTCAAAACTGTGAAAACTGTTCAGCCGAACAAGAAATCAAACGAAGAGAATCTGTTAAAAATCAATAATCAAAATCTGATCCCAACCTTGCCTACCCATTTTCATTTTGCATTGTATTTATATATTTTTTGCATTGTATTTATATATTTTTGTGGGCATTATGCTTTTTGTACTAAAAAGTTATCTTTATGGAAATTTGAGGAGTCAAAGTGCTATATTGGCGCTTTAGCCTAAGGATATGAAGAATTTAAGCTTGTTTTCCGACTGCAACGAACGTCAGAGAAGAAGAAGATACGATATGTCATCTCCTCAGGAGTGTTTACACAACTCCCTGGCATAGGCGTAGATTTGGGTAGGGATGGCCGGGATTTATCCCGCCCAACTTTCAGACAAAGTGAAAATATCCCGACCAACTTCGGACAGTGGGGAAAATCACTGAAGCGCGGAACATTAAATTTAACATGATCTAGTTGAATGTAATGTTTGATTTGGAACTTTGTCCTGTTCATACATAGCGAATAATGCATTTTGAAGTGTGATTGTCAGCTGCCCCACCACCACTGTCCACTCTATTATATGTTTAAGTTTCAAACAGTGGCTGAAATTAATTCTCTCTGAGAATAAAGTTGTGGATTGGTATGTTACTTCTTAAATGAAATGCAAATATAAGTTACCTAAAGACTGAAACGCTAGTTTTCATTTCTGTAATGAGACCTATAACTGTTAAGCTATATTGAATTTAAAATTTACACATGAAAATTGAATGAAAGCAAATAATGACAGAAATCACATTCATGGGAGTTTGTAACTGTGATGTGAATAGAGGCCACTAGATGGCAGCATTTGCCTTTCTTTTATTGAGCTCAGACTGGAGCTAGGTTAAGACATGTCCTGGACATGTCTGGGGCAAGTCCCCGAAAATAAAAAAAAAGAGGTCTAAATGTGGGTGGGGTCTGCAAAAGAGTATATAACGAAAAGAATTGAGACAGTAAAGTAGTAGGAGAAATTGCAAGAAGAAGTATACGTGTGACCAGACCTGTCATTTCTGTTCAAGACCTGTGAAGTTTCTTTTGTGGATTTTTGCCTGCGTTTGAGCATTTTTCCTTACCCAGGACATCACCAAGCCACCCCAACAAAGAGGGACTGTAAATATTTCTGTTTTTGTTGTGTTCAATCTTGGTCATTAGTTGTAGGTTATTGTTAGTTGTTGTCTTTGTTAATTAAATGTGCTTAAGTTTTTTAAACTGTGTCTGTCATCCCTTGCTGTTGCTGTTATGTTGTAAATGTAATAACAAATTGGGGCCATAACATAACATTCAAAAGTTTTCAGTCTGCCAATGTATAATAAACATGTAAATATTAGATTTTTTAAAATTGAAATCGATAGTGGTTCGGCTGCATATTTTCTGCTTATTTCATGGAAAATATCCTTCCACTTGCTTTATTTTTGTGGAGATTTGTGGGAAATATGATGACCCATCAAACTGAGTTCCCTGAAAATGCTGTCATCAGAGAACAGACACAAAATGAGAGACAAAATGTAGAGAGTAATAAATTCCATTTTTTGTGTCCTTGTGCAATGCGTTAACATTGTGCAATGCTAATTAACCTGTCATTGCTCCTGTCCTTTGCCGTGGGACTTTACATTTAGCTGGTATTGTCTCAAGCTAGACCGTTTCACCCACGCAAGACAGTCAACAACAGGATGTGTGTCCTTGGCAAGCACCTTTTTTTGAAGTTCAAATGGACACTGATTAGACCAGTTCGGTTTAAGGCCGGAAGTCTGCGCGCGCATGCCCAATATAGCTGATGTGGGGCAAAAGGAAAATTGCGGCTATTTGCTGCATAGAGAGGTGCGTAAACCAGTATCATAAAGACGGGGACGTGAGGTTTTTCCGTGTTCCCCGTGGCAAGAGACAACGACAGATGTGGATTCAAGTTATAAATCGGAAGAATTTTGTCCCAAATGATCGCACTAAAATCTGCAGTGCTCATTTTGTCAGGGCTGGCCCGACTTCGTTGACCCAAATAATGTTGGCTTCGCTCTGTGTTTCCCCAAACGAAAGGATCTCACACTGACGCAAGCAAAAAGGAAAGGGTGATCTGATCGGAGAAATATAGTTAATGTACTGGTTGATATAAGTTATTTAAGTTGGCCCACTAATCGTCAAATAATTGTTTAATCTTTTGTTTCAAGGTGTTGTTTTGCAGTGTCTAGTTTGTTTCCACATTTTGAAAAGGGACTGGCGTTCGATCCTATAGGCTATGTCGGACTTTAAGTAGATTTTAAACTCTACGCAAAAAAAAAAAATTCAAGCCAAAGGGGGAATGTTACTACCATACGACGTTTTCAGTGTAGGTAAGCTCTGCGGGGCTCACATTACAGAACTTAGCCCCTCAGAGCTAAGTGCAGCCTAGGTGTGGTTTTCATTTCGCTGCTTGCAGTGATAATTTGGTTTCCTAGTGATTTTGATTCCATAATTACTTGCTATATATAGCCAACAAAGCAGTATTTGCTTGCCAGTTTGTTTTGCGGACGTGAAATTAGGCTATGTCATTAACGCTACCATGATTGGGTCCCACGCCTTAAGTCAGCTTATGGCTACAGTGTTCTTGCGACGAGTTCACATTGTTCAAAACAACCGGCAAGCACACATGATTCTAATCGCCTCTTAACACGGATAAGTGCGCAGGTACACATGTAAAATACAAGTATACATTAGGCCTACTGTTTGAACGCCGCACATTTGATTTCAGATTTTCATCTGTGCTGAAAATAACAATGCCAAGGACTTGCCTTGACAGTGTCTCGCTGATATAGTCTCTCAAGTCTCTGTTGCGCTGAAGAAGTCAATGCTTTCAGTTTGAAGGGGAAAACTAATAGAGCTTAGTCTTGATGCAAGATCAGGAAGACACCAAATGCGAGGTGGGAGGGAATTTATTGAAACAAAACAAAACTGGCACGAGGGCCAACAAAAAACTGGGCCCAAAGGGTTGCAAAATACAAACTAAGGTGAGCTTCACAGAGCTGAGAACTAAGATCAGAAAATGACAAAAAACAAAAGCCACTGGAAACTCCAGGGAGATAAACAAGAACAGAAACGAAAAAACAAGACTAAGAATGCAGAAGGTAAAATACAAAATGACTATGAAAAGACAGACTAGAACGAGACTTGGGAACATGAACTTGGACCAAAACTTGCAAACATGAACAAGGACTTGAGACACTGTCTGCCTGCCAACTTCCACCGCATCCAAATAAAGGGTAAGAAATCAAGACATGAGGGGCAACACCTGGAGGAGGAGAAACAAGAGGCATGGCAAGATCAAGACATGGACAGAGATTGGATGACAAGACTTTCTCATTAAGAGAATGAGCGGCTCAGCTTAAGTACCAATTAAGTATGCAGTTTGAAAGCAGCATGAATGTTCAGAACAGAAAAGCACAGCAAGACTTGAAATAGCAAAGCAGGAATCATGACAACAAACTCCCTGTCTAAATTAGTAATATTAGTCATGTGCCTGTCTAAGAATTACACCACCCAGTGAGTGTTAGTAAATGTTAGTAACTTAAAAACAGTTAATTGTCAATTACGCTTAGACAGCCCCGAATCAGCACAGCACGGAAGGAAGGGGGAAATACCAAAGCCAACCAGAGCTCAGAAATGTGCAAAAACAAAGGCACGGGGCGGAAAGCAGACAAGCGGTGGAGTGGCATGGCAGACCTGGCGAAAACAAAAACATGGAAAAGTAAAAACATGGGCAATAAACATGAATTATGAAATGTAAAATCCTGAAACAAGAAACTGTTAAAAACTGTGACATGAAGTATGAAACTATGAACTATGGAATCTTGAACATGAAAACTGTTAAAATCATAAGCAATACTGTCCTGGCCAAAGGCCAAGACCCCGGAACACAACAAGTCTAGCTATATCGTCATGGGGGAAAAGAATTTCGAATCCAACCTACGCTTTTTTCCGGCTTTTTATTTGCCTGAATGATTTTAAAAGGGGGGCGCAAATATGTATCTAGTGGAGTTTTATCAGTGAGAAAGGGGGTTTAGAATTTAACATTAATATTTAATTACCGCGAATGCATATGCTGCGCCTGCCCTAGCGACCCAGTGTGTCATCAGTGACATGACAGCCGCCGTTAAGGACATGCAACTGTCACGAATAGCAGTGGGCCTATTTGAAACTAAACTCTAAATTTCCTTAACTGTACGTATGCTTGACGTGTTTTCATACCCTAATGTTTCTCTGGGTACCCATATATCAATCAATATTTGGAGTAGGTTGAATACAGAACTCTTATTCTCGCCATCCAGACACAAATTACGCCGTACATCCTACAATATTCCCAAACTAAAATTATTCTTGTTTATAGTCCGAATCCAAGCTATAAACTGCCTTTTGCCATGGGGAAAGCGAAAGAACTTATAATTCCCCACCGTTTAGATAGGATTTATGCATCTTCTGCCCCACATAGTCTGCAAAAAGCATGCGCACTCCAAATCTCGCTTTTTCACGTCCTTAAACCGAAAGGGTTTACTGGAGATTTAAGATCGAGGCAACACGAATGTGCTTTAGAATGGAAAATTAGTTTTTTTTTTTTTTTTTTTTGCTTGAGGCAATTTTATTAAGCTGGTCTGAAAATGCCAAATAATGATTCTTCTTTGGAAAAATCCTAGAATTCATAGGCTACTTATCAAACTTAGGTGCAATGATGTTGGATGTTTGGGCTACTGGGATAGCCATTTACTAGGCTGATTTGTACAGTCGTTAATTGTGAGACTATCATGATCTGACCGTAACTAAAGTTAGATCTCTAGAAGAGGAAAGAAGCCTCTAGTGTGAAATCACTATTCCAAGATGTAGTATTTTAGCCATTTGAGGTTAGACGGGGAGATGCCGACACACATGTTCCATAAAGCACGCACGGAGATTTGTAAACGAACGAAAAGCGTTGATTTAACCGAGACTCCGGTTGACTTTTCCACGACATGATATCAAATAAAATGCACTACGATACAGTGCGGTCCATAGATGCGCTACATACGACTCATATCATGTGGTCGAAAAACTGTTGCTTCTCCACCTAACAAGAACCAGCATATTCTGATGGAATTGCATGGACTCTCCATTTACGCATTGGAGGCGTGTTATCTACGTCACATGCTGTCAGGTAAATTCCAACGCGTAGGAGGTGTGTAACTCGCGTCTTGCAATGGAAAGGGAAGTAATCGATTTTGAAATCCTTTGCATTCACATTTAAAGCAAATAAATATAAAGCATCAAACACAGTGGCGGGTGGTGGGCGGAAAACATCCCTTGAAACGGATGAGATTTTTGACTGGATTTCAATAATTGTTCTTGGACAACATGTTAGTTTCCCTAATAATGAAATGTTTAGGCGAGTGAATAATAAATTCAATAAAATGTCTAATTCACATGCCTTAATAGGCAACTTCACGAAAAAACCACAGTGAATTTTCTGCGTTAAGTTTTGTCACATCCTAAGCAAGTCGTCAAACCTGTGCGTCGTGATTGTTTAATTGAAAAAGATGGAAATGCGCTCTTTTTTGCGTTCAACTGGTGCGTTTGATTTCTCGTCTTAACAAAGAAAATTAGCTACGCCTGAGAGGGGAGAGTTCAAGTGTCTTTTACCAGGGAAATTGACTGAAAACAGATCGAGACTAACAAGCAGTTTAAAGACATGTTTATCGCCCTCCTTGTTCTCTGTCCGCCGCCCGCCACTGATCAAACATATATATTGTACATCTTCCATAGACACACACACAAAAAAAAAATTCTAATCATGGCTCCAACAGCCTGATGGTACCTACGTGGCCCATCAGGCCGGTGCTTAACTCCGGTTTCGTGGCATGAAGTGACCCTGGATGAGATGCCAGTCCAGCGTATGGGTATTCTCCAAACTCTGAATCAAATTTCCATTAATTCATTTGGGAAGAGTGATGAAATGGAGTGTGGGATTGAAGTGTTTTGACCAAGAACACACTGCCAGGATCGTGGGCAGGGCTTGATCTCAGGAAGTGTTGATCCTTAGTCAAGTTTACTTAACCACTGCGCCATTGTCTTCTCAGCTGGCTGTAGCGAGCTGAAATGACCTGAACGAATCATGCAAGTTGTGAGTAACTTGTAAGTTGGCATGAGTTTTTCAAATGTTCAATGTTGTTAAGCTTCATAATAAATGTTCATATCAGTTGTAAACTAGTATTCAATCAAAAGTGGGCCTATTTGGATGCAAAATAGAAAAATGAGTCAATGAATTTGGTCTCTCTTGATGAAAACTATGGAGGCACCTTGCTCAGCATCTTAAAGAAAAACAAAGAAACTCTTCTTCGGATAATCTTTGTATCAGGAAAAGGCAGTATTTGCACTTAGATTAGAGAAAAAAATTTTCCAGCTTGCAGGCTGTGCACAGTCACATTTCATATGTGTCCCTCCTAACTCTCACATTAAAACTAGGCGCTGGGTCCCCGGTGACAACAGCTTGTGGTCACTGCCAGTGTTTCCCCCCTCAGGTCGACATTCTTTATATCTTCTTCTTTGATGTCTATTGCCGGTTGAAAAACCAGTAAACATTCTTCATATCCTTCAGATAAAGCGCTAAAATGCGCTTTGAATCTTCACATTTCCATAGAAAACTCCTTAATGTAAGAAGCATAATGCCTGAGGAACTAAACTGTATAAATACACTGCCCAGCCAAAAAAAAAGTCACCGTTTGGAAATTAATGAACAAATTCTAGAATTGGATCATTATTGCGGTAACTAATATGCTTCAGCTGATGATAATCATTTTTCCCCTGACTGATGAAGCGCATCGCTACTCATTTCTCAAAAAATCATGTCGGAAGACACATCCCTTGCTGGTGGAAAAGATGTTACAGTATTTCAGAACGAGCAAGTTATTGGCCTGTATTTAGCAAAGAAACTCATGAATGCAAAAACAAGAATGAGGAATCATTTTCACGAACATATTTGCCACCGCAAAGTTCTGATCTTAGACACAGTAAAAGTTATTGGGATGTGCTCAAGAAAGACCACCGAGTGGTTTAACCATTATGTCGAGAAGACAAGATCTCGGCCAAAAATTATGGCATGTATGATCGAAAATAAATGTTCTGGCATTGCATATAGTTGTCAAAACAATGACAAAATGAATTTGCACTGTAATCAAAGCTACAGGGGTTCCAGCTAAATATTTGAGTGTGCAACTTTTTTTTTGGCCCGGCAGTGTACAATGCAAAACAAAGACAGATTAGCAACGATGGAATCAGATTTTGACTCGCAGTCCAGCGGATTCGCTTCATTTGATTTCTTGTTAGTCTGAACAGTTTTCGAAGTTCTGGGCATGCGCACTGATACTCATCAGTGTTGGACCAGGGACAGGCAGTTGGTCTGATGCGGTAGTTATCTTTCGCATTACATCACTCTCTTTCAATCTTTCTCCTTCTGTCCCTGACGGCAGGTTCTTCCCGGTGGGCGCGGGCGGTTGTGGCTAACGTGTGGTGGCAGGGCGGCGGGAGGGCACGCGGAAGCCAAAGCTTCCATCTGTCGCCGTAACGGTAGCTGCCGCTGTCCTCTGTGTGCTGCTCAGCTTCTTCGTGATACTGCATCCGCAGCGTCTCCGCCAACTCACAGCAGAGAGACCTATATTTACAAACAGCAGTCCGGCCTGCCAGCATGACTCTCGGTGTCAGACGTCGCCTTCCTGGTGCAGTTAAACCCCTGATTGCTCTCCATCACCTTTAATGATTTCCAAAGAGGAAATCCCCTAATAAAGAAACTGAACACAGTTATGTTACCGGGCCCATTGAATTCAGATGACATTTAATTTTTCTGTTTGTCTCCCAGAAGAAGAAAGAAGACATGGTTTTGGTCGACAGAGGATGTCTTATGCCTTCCAAAAAAAAGGCAGATATCAAACTTTTAAAGATTCTTCATTTTTAATCAATGCCCCTAAAGAACAGGCAGGGCTATTTTGATTACTCACCTCTCACACACAGAAATGTCAAGACTATATATATATATATATATATATATATATATATATATATATATTTTTTTTTTTTTTTTTTTTTTTCCCTGTGTATAAATGTGATTTCAGAGTCCATCTGTGGCTTGTTATTTAAAATGCTAGAGCAAGCGTGATTTTATTGGTTATTTAGAAGTTACGTTGTGCATAAATAATAACCATCATGAATGCAAATTGCATCCATCTGTATATGATGAAATCATTCCCTGTACTTCTTGGTTATGTGTGGCAGATCCAGGTAATGGCGATGTTAACGAAACAGGCGCATGACAATGTATTTCACCGACTGTTTTACAGATTTTTCACTCTTTCCCTTTATTCCAACTTCTGAGTTTACATCATGATAAACACACAAAGCAGGCAACAGATAAGCTGAAATATTCAAAAAGGCTAAATAGATATAAATCTCATTCATAATATAATATCACATTATTACAAAATTTAACTTTACAAGAACATACCAGAACAAATATGAAAATAGTGAACACAATTTTTGGTATACAGTTTCCATATATTCCATATATGTTGATATATTAATATTATAAATTATAAATTACTTTTTTTAAGTATATGGAACATGAAAGATAATACAAGGAAGACAACACATGCCACAAAATAATGATTTTGTGTTTTAAACAGCCAAAATGATTGCAAATATTCAGAGCATAAGTGACAGCATTCATTTAATAATCACTAAATTAATAATTCATGCTGAGTTATTCTGAAGTTTGCTGTAATCTCTGTTAAGACTGTATATTATTTTATCATTCTGTATGGCAGAAGCAGAATTAACCACATTGAATGTTTGGTTGTTTTTTTTTTAATACTTATTAACATCCAAGACACCAAACCTGATGTGGAGTTAGTCCAAGCCAACACATGAAGTTTAAGGAGAGCCTTTTCAAAAAAATGACTTAAAAAACACAAATATACAAACATTAACAGTTACACATGACCATTCTTGCATATTTGCACATTGGGGGCTCGTTCAAATTGCTTATTTTTCATTGGTCTCTTTCCTTTCCTGCGCCTGACACACAAATCACTCAAGGCTGGCCGTCACTACGGGGATTCCAATTTGTTAAATAAAGGTTTTCCCAGGGTAACTTCATGTAAAGATCATAAAAACAGTCATTTACAGAAGTATTTTTTATAGAAGGCATGATGTACAGGAGAGTTACCTGTGAATCCGCCTCTCCCTGTTTGCCTAGCATCTCAACCGCTAACTATAACTGACTACAGTTTTGAAAAGACGTTGAAGGGACAAGGAAGTTCCATTAGTGAATTCACGATTCTCAAATCTCCCCTATCTCCATCCAGGCTCCAATTTTTTACTTTTTTTTCACTTTCCTCGATACGCGAAGCTAAAAGCAAGGAAATAGAAAACAAATGTAGAAAAATAAGCCACTGGAAAAAGCCCTTGGTCCCTCCCTCTCAAACTCTCTGTAGAGGCTGCTGTTTTTGGGGTCAAAGGTCGCCAGCAGAGTAATGGGCTCCACGCCTGGAGTGCATCTCAAAGCATAGACTGCATCCTTCGATGGTAGCATATTTAGGGGCCGTCATTTACTTTCATCTGCCAAACTAACATTTAGGGTCAAGGATACGTTTAAACTTCTGGGGAGGGCTCACAAATTTTAAGGGGAGGAGGGAGGCACGGTGCAATATTCATCCAGAGTACCCATAGTTCCTTGCGATGGCCCATTCTCTCTCTCTCTCTCTCTCTCTCTCTCTCTCTCTATAAAGGGAAGACCAGAAAACCGGAGAAAGTGGAATACTTCCAGCCCCCCATCAGGTTTCCCCGCTCCAGCTTCAGGTAGGCCTTGTCCCCCCTCTCCATGGTAACCAGCCCCGCATTGGTCGCCGCCTCTCGAGTCACATCCTGATCACCGGCGAAGGCCGAAATCACGGGCCACCCGTTGAGCACCAGACTGACCTGAGATCAATGGGGCAGCTGACTCAGAAAGGGCTCTCTGGTTTGTCTTAGTAGGACAGTGGGTCCCAAACTCAGCCCTGAACTATACCCCTGTTTATGCAGGTCTGTGTCTGTGTGTGTGTGTGTGTCTGTGTGTACAAACAAGGATGCGTATGGTTACTGTGTGTGTGTAGGTGAAGGCATATATGTGTCATATGTGGCTTTGTGTGTGTATGAGTGTGTGCAGGTCCGCGTATGTATTCACATGTTTATGAGGGTGTGCGTGTGTGTGCGTGTGTTTGCAGGTGGGCGTATAATGTGTTAATGTGTGTGTGTCTGTGTATGTGCAGGTCCACTCTGTCCACATGTGTTTTGTGTGTGTGTGTGTGTGTGTGTGTGTGTAAGTGCGTGTATGTTTTCGTATGCGCATGCATATCTGTATTAATGTGCCTCTGTTGGTGTGTGTGTGTGTGTGTGTGGGTGTGCAGATCAGAATATGTATTAGCATTTATGTGTGTTTTTTAGCGTTTGTGTGCAATTTCCAGCATGTGTCAAAGGAGGAGGCTGCACTTCGGCAAAGTATATTTCAGCGGAAAGAAGAATTCTTGAAGTGTCTAAAATGCATATTCTAATTTGATATTAATCCAGTGCAACGTATTTTTAAACCAGTGAGTCTTTAAATTGGCTTCAGTATCAGGGGGCAAACATTTCCACTTGGGTAATCATCTGATTTTAAACTTGATCTTCAGAAACCTGTCTTTAAATGCTTAATAACCTAAACCTCTCGCAGTTTACATCTGCCCATTAGCCACAGTTGCTCAGACTAATTGGTAAAAACCGACGACTGTCTAATTTACTTTTGATAGTATTGTTATGCATGGCTCCAGAAAATTATGAGGCGTCGTCGTCTGTGCATAAATAGCGATGTAAAATATCAATATGTCTTAATAATTTCAGCACTTGTGTTCCTCATTAAGCCTAACAGATTTCCGTAAATTAGTTTGCGTGGCTGCAAGAATCCGTACTATATCATGAAAGTTGTCTCGGCTAAAGGGCGCTACATGGCAAGTTGCACAGCTGTGTGACAATCCCAAGGACGGCAAAAATAAATGCTGCAAAGTCAGCGAAAGTTTTGGATTTACAATGTCATCTCAATTATATAAATGTAGGCAATGGAAATTCAACTTTTCATCATCATTTCAAATTGTAGGTCATGTAATGTTCTTGGTTTCTTTGTCAATAAATTGATTGTTAATCAGGCCAGCTTAAATAAGAACAGCTTACGGGCAGCCAAGCCATAAAGGGTGAGCATACAGAAGGCCCTCTGAACAACTACATTAACCAGATGAAAGGAAAGAGAACAACTGACGCCACGTAAGAGAATAACTGACACCACAAGCACCGTGGCACTGGCGTTTGATATACACTCACCCTCTATATTGGGCACAATGTCATGAATGTTCTACATTGAAAACAATATAAAAAGAGTGCGTGAGCGAGTGGACAAGTGTGCATTCCGAACGCAGCCTTAGATTCCCCTAGTAAAAATGTTTGCCCCAAATATTGACGCTGATTTGAAGACTCGCCGGTTTTAAAATGCGTCGCACTCGATCATTACCAAATTAAAATTGAAGCACCTATTACTAAAACCCCATAAGTCACACTTGACTGGACTTGACTTGTGGGGTTTTAGTAATCAGTGCTTCAATTAAAAAACAATGCATTTTAGACACTTCAAGAATTCTACTTTCCGCTGAATTATACTTTGCGGAGGTGCGGTCTCCTCCTTTAATGCGTGTGTGTATGTGTGCAATTGCCAGTATGTGTTAATGTGTGTGTTTTTATGCGCAGGTGGGCTTATGTGTTTGTGCGTGAGTGTGTGTACATGCACGCTTCTTACCTGTATAGTTTGCCTGTTATAAGCTTTGACCACGTGGAAGTTGAAGCTGTACACTCCTCTCCTCGGGGCGAGAAAAATACTGCTGTCGTGATCAAAGTGATTTCCCACATTCACCAGGACCTGAGAGAGAGAGAGAGAGTGGGAGAGAGTGAGAGGAGAGAGAGAGAGGGAGAGAGAGAGAAAGAGAGAAGGGGGGAGAGAGGGAGAGAGAGAGGGGGGGAGAGACAGAGAAAGAGAGAGAGAGACCAGAAGTGGAGAGACAGAGAGGAAGACAAGAAAGGGGGAGAGGGGAGAAAGGTTGCACATCAGTACGCACTCTAACATGTTGTGAAAATGTTTCACATGATATTGCTCCATAGCATGTTGTGAAATGCTGCTCATGATAACACACTGAATCACAGGAAATCACTGCAAGGCTCATTTCACACTCTGCTCACTTCAGCTGTGCGCAGTTTGCATTTGGAGGCTGACCTGGTCGAAGTAAATGATCATGGTGCGATTGCTCATCTCTGTGGGCTCGTGATTGGTCTGACGTGTGACGGAGAAGGCGACGCGGCCCGTGCCAGAGCGAACGGACATGCCCAGAGCGTTTCCGGCTGGCTCGGTCGACGGCGTGGAGTCGCACACCACCAAACACTTCCCCTCCAGAACGATGGGCTCTGTGTCGTTCTGCCCCCGAGCCACCAGGGGGCCCCAGAGAGCCAGGAGACCCAGCAAGAGGCCGTGGCTGTGAGGAAGAAGGGAAAGGAGCCTGCTGGCTGGCATCGTGTTGGAGGGCTTAACTTGGATCGTGGATGACGATGCTGCCAATAAAAGAAATGTATTTGTGGATGTGGCTATTAGATTGTGTGTTTATCAAGGGATGATCAGGATAAAGTTTATTTCAGTGGGTGCACATGAGGGTATGGGCAGTAGACAGGTGCGTCAGAGAGAGTGTCAGTCACTGCAGGTGTGTATTAGCATGTGGTAGCTGGAGCAGGTGTGTATAAGGATATGGTCTGTAGAACAGTGTATCAGAGGGTGTATCAGTGACTGCAGGTGTGTGTTAGCGTGTGGTAGCTGGAGCTGGTGTGTATAAGGATATGGTCTGTAGAACAGTGTATCAGAGGGTGTGTCAGTGACTGCAGGTGTGTGTTAGCGTGTGGTAGCTGGAGCAGGTGTGTATAAGGATATGGTCTGTAGAACAGTGTATCAGAGGGTGTGTCAGTGACTGCAGGTGTGTGTTAGCGTGTGGTAGCTGGAACTGGTGTGTATAAGGATATGGTCTGTAGAACAGTGTATCAGAGGGTGTGTCAGTGACTGCAGGTGTGTGTTAGCGTGTGGTAGCTGGAGCAGGTGTGTATAAGGATATGGTCTGTAGAACAGTGTATCAGAGGGTGTGTCAGTGACTGCAGGTGTGTGTTAGCGTGTGGTAGCTGGAACTGGTGTGTATAAGGATATGGTCTGTAGAACAGTGTGTCAGAGGGTGTGTCAGTGACTGCAGGTGTGTGTTAGCGTGTGGTAGCTGGAGCAGGTGTGTATAAGGATATGGTCTGTAGAACAGTGTGTCAGAGGGTGAGTCAGTGACTGCAGGTGTGTGTTAGCGTGTGGTAGCTGGAGCAGGTGTGTATAAGGATATGGTCTGTAGAACAGTGTATCAGAGGGTGTGTCAGTGACTGCAGGTGTGTGTTAGCGTGTGGTAGCTGGAGCAGGTGTGTATAAGGATATGGTCTGTAGAGCAGTGATTCAGAGGGTGTGTCAGTGACTGCAGGTGTGTGTTAGCATGTGGTAGCTGGAACTGGTGTGTATAAGGATATGGTCTGTAGAACAGTGTATCAGAGGGTGTGTCAGCGACTGCAGGTGTGTGTTAGCGTGTGGTAGCTGGAGCAGGTGTGTATAAGGATATGGTCTGTAGAACAGTGTATCAGAGGGTGTGTCAGTGACTGCAGGTGTGTGTTAGCGTGTGGTAGCTGGAGCAGGTGTGTATAAGGATATGGTCTGTAGAACAGTGTATCAGAGGGTGTGTCAGTGACTGCAGGTGTGTATTAGCGTGTGGTAGCTGGAGCTGGTGTGTATAAGGATATGGTCTGTAGAGCAGTGTATCAGAGGGTGTATCAGTGACTGCAGGTGTGTGTTAGCGTGTGGTAGCTGGAGCAGGTGTTTATAAAGATATGGTCTGTAGAACAGTGTATCAGAGGGTGTGTCAGTGACTGCAGGTGTGTGTTAGCGTGTGGTAGCTGGAACTGGTGTGTATAAGGATATGGTCTGTAGAACAGTGTATCAGAGGGTGTGTCAGTGACTGCAGGTGTGTGTTAGCGTGTGGTAGCTGGAGCAGGTGTGTATAAGGATATGGTCTGTAGAACAGTGTATCAAAGGGTGTGTCGGTGACTGCAGGTGTGTGTTAGCGTGAGGTAGCTGGAGCAGGTGTGTATAAGGATATGGTCTGTAGAACAGTGTATCAGAGGGTGTGTCAGTGACTGCAGGTGTGTATTAGCGTGTGGTAGCTGGAGCAGGGGTGTAAAAGGATATGGTCTGTAGAACAGTGTATCAAAGGGTGTGTCAGTGACTGCAGGTGTGTATTAGCGTGTGGTAGCTGGAGCAGGTGTGTATAAGGATATGGTCTGTAGAAAAGTGTATCAGAGGGTGTGTCAGTGACTGCAGGTGTGTATTAGCGTGTGGTAGCTGGAGCAGGGGTGTAAAAGGATGTAGTCTGTAGAACAGTGTATCAGAGGGTGTGTCAGTGACTGCAGGTGTGTATTAGCGTGTGGTAGCTGGAGCAGGTGTGTATAAGGATATGGTCTGTAGAACAGTGTATCAGAGGGTGAGTCAGTGACTGCAGGTGTGTGTTAGCGTGTGGTAGCTGGAACTGGTGTGTATAAGGATATGGTCTGTAGAACAGTGTATCAGAGGGTGTGTCAGTGACTGCAGGTGTGTATTAGCGTGTGGTAGCTGGAGCTGGTGTGTATAAGGATATGGTCTGTAGAGCAGTGTATCAGAGGGTGTATCAGTGACTGCAGGGGTGTGTTAGCGTGTGGTAGCTGGAGCAGGTGTTTATAAGGATATGGTCTGTAGAACAGTGTATCAGAGGGTGTGTCAGTGAGTGCAGGGGTGTGTTAGCGTGTGGTAGGTGGGAGTGGTGTGTATAAGGGTATGGTCTGTAGAACAGTGTATCAGAGGGTGTGTCAGTGACTGCAGGTGTGTGTTAGCGTGTGGTAGCTGGAGCAGGTGTGTATAAGGATATGGTCTGTAGAACAGTGTATCAAAGGGTGTGTCGGTGACTGCAGGTGTGTGTTAGCGTGAGGTAGCTGGAGCAGGTGTGTATAAGGATATGGTCTGTAGAACAGTGTATCAGAGGGTGTGTCAGTGACTGCAGGTGTGTATTAGCGTGTGGTAGCTGGAGCAGGGGTGTAAAAGGATATGGTCTGTAGAACAGTGTATCAAAGGGTGTGTCAGTGACTGCAGGTGTGTATTAGCGTGTGGTAGCTGGAGCAGGTGTGTATAAGGATATGGTCTGTAGAAAAGTGTATCAGAGGGTGTGTCAGTGACTGCAGGTGTGTATTAGCGTGTGGTAGCTGGAGCAGGGGTGTAAAAGGATGTAGTCTGTAGAACAGTGTATCAGAGGGTGTGTCAGTGACTGCAGGTGTGTATTAGCGTGTGGTAGCTGGAGCAGGTGTGTATAAGGATATGGTCTGTAGAACAGTGTATCAGAGGGTGAGTCAGTGACTGCAGGTGTGTGTTAGCGTGTGGTAGCTGGAGCAGGTGTGTATAAGGATATGGTCTGTAGAACAGTGTATCAGAGGGTGTGTCAGTGACTGCAGGTGTGTGTTAGCGTGTGGTAGCTTGAGCAGGTGTGTATAAGGATATGGTCTGTAGAACAGTGTATCAGAGGGTGTGTCAGTGACTGCAGGTGTGTGTTAGCATGTGGTGGCTGGAGCAGGTGTGTATAAGGATATGGTCTGTAGAACAGTGTATCAGAGGGTGTTGCAGGTAGAGCCACCTGTGATCAGGTGTATCAGGACACATCCGAGGCTCGCGCTGCCCTGGAGATTAAGGGGTTGGCCGCTGAAGACTTCCACAGTCCATCGCATGTAACAACTGTCTCATTCCAAATCAAAACAAGAAAAAGAAATGAGAGGGTGAGACCTTGCAGTGAGCTATAACACTACATTTATACAGGTCTATGATATGCTATACAATAAGTGAGAGAAAAAGGAGAGTAAGGTGGAGGGAGAGATCGGAAAAGGAGAGACTGAAAGATCGGGATAGCAAAAATGGAGAGACGGGAAAGAGATGGAGATGATGGGAGAGAGGAGGTAGAGAGAGGGAGAAAGTGAAAGATGGAGATGAACGCAGAATGAAAGAAAAAACGAGCGGGACTAGGCAGGACAGACAGAAGAGCAAGTGAGAGAGATATTAGGAAGGAGGGGTTGTGGGAGAAATTGAGAGACAAGGAAGAGAGCGAGGGGAGAGGGGGAGCGAGAGAGAGGAGGAGATGGAGAGGAGGATGGATGGAGGGAGGGAGAGAGAGAGAGAGATTGGGAGGACACCCCAGGCGTGCTGAGACACCATCTGTCCCACAGATGCTCTCTCACTCTCTCCCCGTGTTCCTGAAGGGAGAATACCTCCCTCCTCTCCCTCCCTCGTTCCATCCCTCCCTCCTCTCTCTCTCACAGTCTCTCCATCTCACTCAGCATCCCTCTCGATTCAGTTCGAGTTGCCTTATTGGTATGAAATATATAAGCAGTCCTTTCCTGGGCATAGATTCCAGCAAATACAAAAAAAATCACGTCATACTGTCGCCTGGGTAAAATCATTCTCACTCGATTTTGATTGATTGCCAGCAGCCCTCTCATTGGTCATTTCATCTCTCCAATCAGATCAGTCTCTGATTCCCCATCTCAAACAGTGATCCCAGTGTTTATTCAATTCTATCACAGGGCATTTGAGAAAGGCTAGAATCAAAGGCTATTTTGACACTGACCCGTGTATCAGACTATAAATTGAGTCACCCTGTTTTCTATTTGACATAGAACAGCAACGTGCGGTAAATCTGTGGTGCCTCGTCCGCGTCCCGGTGGGCCCGCTAGTTTTTATTTTTCCCATTAAGGCAGCAACCAGTAGAGACCTGGGGCCTTATTTCTCAAAGTTTGCATGTATTTCTTATTGAAATATTTCATGCTCTCCAGAAAGAAAAGTGGCTAATAATAATAATACTAATTAAAAAATGCATCCTACTTACTCCTGGATAAGCAAAGCTTAGGAAGGAGTATTGTGATGAGATTGGAGCGTCACTAACCAAGTAATCAATCTATCAATCAATTTGCTGTGAGCATGACCATGGGTGGTAAGATTCACAAACAGCTTGTCCAGGAGTTAACGATGGTGTCACTTTCATTCTTAAGATTGTGGTTAAGCTAAACTGCAAGTACTTTTCACTAAGTCAGAAAAAAACATGACATTTTTACATCATGCGCACCATCCTATTAATAATTATGAATTTTTTTATATGTGAGGTTTGTTGTTATAAATCCAAAATCTGCAAAGTGAGTGGCGTATGCATCTTTTCTGTGCCAATGAACCGTTCATGAATGAGGCGCCAGGTAACATGAGTTCGCTTTGTTATCTAATTTGATCAGCGTTTGGAACGACAGAATTAAACGAATCCCTGAACTTTAGCCCCATTAGTCTGAATGTGTCCTCAGCTTTGACCCTGCTCCACTAACCAAATACACTCTCCATCATCACTCCGTCTATAAAGACTGAACATTATCCTGGATAAGAACATCTTTTTTTTTTACCTTCTCTCTGCTATTATGTTCCAATTAATAAACCATTTTTGCTTTGAGGTCAGTTTGATCCCTGCAAAGTAAAACTACATAAAATGTTTGTAACTGAAAGTGTTACCCAATCTCCTCTCGGCTCATTTATGTCTTTCTACTGACCATTTTGCGCAGAATACAAATAATGCCAATTTTTTCCTGTTATGCTTGAGCCTATATAGGCTCTATAACTCTGTATTTGTGTCAGAGAAACTCTGGAAAATTATTCCAGTGAAGCAAGACATTTGTAAATTCAATTGTAAAATTATTTAGGAATTAAATTTCGGAATTTATGGACGCCGGCGTCTACATCTGCGCAAAAGGGTTAATAGCCAAGTAATTAAAAGACGACTCACCTATCCTCTATCTCTACATCAAGCATCAATTTTACATGATTATAGCAAAATTAATGCGAACAAATGTGAAATGAATGAGAAGTTATTTTGAATACGCCCTCAGTCTTAGGCTACACTACAAAAATGAGATCAAAATAATGTTTTTATGAAATAATTGATCCTGGAGTCAAAATGATTCCAAACAACACCGATGCTTACAACAATGGTACAGAACATAAAACATATGTATTTTTTAAGTTAAATTCATGTTTTGCCCATAATGTTAGCTGAAAAAGTCTGTTAACCATGTTTTTAGAGATATTGAACATTGAGTTGGGTCAAATTGACCCAGAACATAACTGGAGGGGTATTCAAAATGCATCATATCAAAACAATTGTAAACCCTTAACATTAACAGGAAACATACAATAGCCAACACACAGCTCCGAACAGAGCTAAAGAACCTCCAAATCTTTTGTTAATAAATAATGTGATGTCTAAAGCACAGCCTTTGACGTAGTCATGATAATCACAAAATAATATCGAAAACATTGCCGTCAAACCTTAACAAAAAAAAAAAAGTCATGCAGGCTCCGCAAAATCCATGAATGGGCGATGATGACTGGTTCTATCCACAGTTTGACTGGTTTAACTGACAATCCAGATATTGTTAATCATGGAGATTACTCTGTGTTTCTACCTGTGCTCTTTTTACAACATTCTGAATGGCGTATCTGAAATGGTCTCACTCAGAGAAACAGATTAGCAAGGCTTAGATCCACTGCCGCACTGACAGCCCAGTGCATATCAGAGACTCACCATAGCAGGAGAACTGGCGCTTCAGCAGGAAGACCTGTGTTCCATGGCCTGGGAGTGAGATTATGGTGGTTCCTACCTTCTCCCTTTCTCCTTCTGACCCTCCTTCTGTCTCCTGCGCTCACCATCCCTACCTCTCTCTCTCCCTCTCTCTCTCATCCCTCGCTTGGATGAGTAAAGGGCTGATGCCATACTGTTCAACTCTTTCTCTCTTTCCAAGAATTCCCTCAATCCCACCCTCATGCCACTACCTCACACACACACACACACACACGCACTCACTCACACATGCACACCCGCTGACACACACTGGCATAAGCGTGCGAGGGCTCGACAAAATTCCGGAAACATCCCTGAAAATCAGCCCTAACTTTGAAGGTCTCGAAAAAAAAATCTCAATTGAAGAAGCATCTCCACAACTCAACCCCACTTATTTTAATGCTAATTAGCATCATACGCCTGCTTAAAAGAAATCTCGCCAGCAGCCCTTTTTTTTCACGTGGCAGTTAGGAAAACTGCAAAATGACTTAAAATGGCTCGGGGAACTGCATGCCAAGCACCAAAAAATGGCAAAAACAAAAAAAAAAAGACGTGGCAGCAAGTCAGCTCCAACAGGACTGAAACACACCTAGTAGGATATTTATCAATTATTGACCATTGTAGAAGTGCAATACCATTTGCTTTTGTCAGTATCTGTTTCTTTGGGTCCATAAAATTTTATATTGCTTGACTTATGATCAGTAATCTTTTTATGACATAAACAGAAACAATTTTATTGGATTTCAAATTTTAATAAATAGAAAAACCAATTCAAATGTGGACACCTTATGATGACAGGAGAATTACCATGTTATAAATATCATGATATAAGTCAATACAAGACTGGAGAGAAAATACAAGCTTGTGGTTTGCGAGACTTCACAATGACAAAGTGCGAGGCTTGGTCTTATATAGCACAACACTACCATACAGTGTAAATGAACAAGAGAGGCATGCAATGATCGCGGAGCTGAAGAATGCGATCCGGGTCTGAAAAGACCGGTGAGTTAGAAGGCTGGAGGAGTCGCCTAACAGTACCGCCTCCTGAGATATGACTGGCAGTACGCCTGATCTTTGGGTGGGAGGTGCCCTCTGGGGTGCGGAGTGGGCTGGTCTGGATGGGCCAGGCGGAACTCGGCCAGGATCTGTGGATCCAAGATGTCATCAAGGTCCACACAGCTCCTCTCCTCCGGACCATAGCCCTCCCAGTCTATCAGGTACCGAAACCTGCCTCCGCAACATCTGGTACTGAGCAGGCTCCGTACCCAGTAGGCTGGATCTCCGTCAACCTCGAGGGCGAGGGATGAGTCTTCAGGGGGCGTAGTCTGCGCCAGGGGTCTAGCTATCACCGGCCTGAGCAAAGAGACATGGAAAGTGCTGTTAATGTAGTAGCGTGACAACAACTGTAGTGAGTGGCTGTTTCATTGATCTTCCAGAGAACATGGAATGGACCAATGAACCATGGGCTGATTTTCCTGCAGGGCAGGTGGAGGCACTGTTCTTACGTGGAGAGCCAGACTCTGTTCCTGGGCTGGTAATTGGGGGCGTCCCAATGTCTCCGGTCTGCCTGGATTTTCTGATGGCGGAGAGCCCTCCGGATCTGGACGTTGTTGGTTTCTCAGACCTTCTCTGCCCCCTTAAACTTGGCATCCACTGGCGGGACTTCCATCTGGGTCTGGTCGCTCAGGCACAGGTGAGGTTGCCGTCCGAGCGCACACTGGAAGGGGGTTAGTCCAGTGGACGCGCTTTTGAGCGAATTCTGGGCATATTCAGCCCCAGGCAGATATTTGGACTAATCCCACTCGCAATGGTGGCAGTTGGCTTGGAGGATCCTCCCTAGGTCCTGGATGGCTCTCTCCGCCTGCCCATTTGTCTGAGGGGGCTATCCCAAGGTGAGGCTGACTGCGGCTCCCAGCTTCCTGAGGAAACTACGGACCACGGTCAGATAGGATGTCCTCCGGAAGGTTGAAGTTCCTGAATACCTGCGTGAATAGTGTTTCTGCCACCTTGACAGCAGACAGCACTACAGCGAAAGGCAAAAATGTACAAAATTTTGAGAAGCGGTCTATAATCACCAGAATACATGTGTTACCTTTTGATGAAGGG
The DNA here is from genome assembly GCA_029721435.1 of Gymnothorax reevesii. Lineage (NCBI taxonomy): Eukaryota > Metazoa > Chordata > Actinopteri > Anguilliformes > Muraenidae > Gymnothorax > Gymnothorax reevesii. The sequence continues at coordinate 12,304,099 of CM056577.1, read as the reverse complement.
AGATCTGCAACAAAGTCCACAGCGATTTACGACCACAGGTGACGACTCACTGGTAATGGGTTGAGTCTGCCGGCTGGCAACTGTCGCGGTGACTTGTTGATTTCACACGTTCTGCATGATTGAACGGCTGCTTCCACATCAGAGGCCAGGTGGGTCCAACAGTACTTTTGGCTGATGTATGCTGTTCTTTTGCCTCCGGGGTGTCCTGCAGACAGGGAAGTAGGCACCCACAGAACCACTCGCTCTCGAAAAGTAGAGGGAACAAATGTTTTAGCCTCTGGCACCGAGGTGGTAGGAGGGTTCGCCCTGGTCTCCTTTGCTATTTCACGGTCCAACTGTCACTTTATTGGGGTAAGGATGCAGGAGGATGGCAGCATCTGCTCTTCTGCCTCTGGATCTTTCTCCACCTCGTATCTTTGGGATAGAGCATCTGCTTTGCTGTTCTTGGAGCTGGGCGATAGGTTATTGAAATGAGGAAAGAAAAAATGTGAATTCAGCGGATGTGCCTTTCCCAGATATTCTTGGTTTCGGTGGTCAGTCAGCATGAGGCATGGATGACAGGCCCCCTCCAACCAATGCCTCCACTCTTCAAGTGCTAACTTAATTGCCAACAGCCCCCAGTTGCCTACATCATAGTTAGCCTATGTAGGCGAGAGCTTGTGGAAGAAATAGGCACAGGGGTACAGCTTCTGCAGCATTACTGCTCCTGTATAGGTGTGTTGAGCTTCTGGATTCCATTCCAGGCTTTTGGGTTTTCCCTTGTACAGACGTGTCAGAGGGTGGGCAACCACGCTTAGGTTTTTAATGAAATGTCAATAAAAGTTTCCGAACCCCATGAAGCATCGGGGATCCTTTATCATCCCTGGGACTGGCAGTGCTGCTACTACCCTCACCTTCATCTCTTCTATAGCTCTGGTCCAATCACATAGCTAGGGAAGAAGATGGTGAACTGGTGGAAGATACACTTTTCGGCTTAGACGTAAAGTTGATGTTGTAACAGGCGATGGATTACTCTCCTTATGCGTCCCACATGTTCTTCATAAGTGGTTGAGTAGATGAGCATGTCGCTGAGGCAGGCGATGACAAATCTTCCCGACATCTCTCGCAGCTTATCACTCATGAAGGACTCCAACACAGAGGGGGTGTTAATAAGGCCATACGGCATTACGCAGTACTCATAGTACCCAGAGGTGATGCTAAAGGCCGTCTCCCACTCATATCATTCCCTGATGCAGATGAGATTGTATGCGCTGTATAGGTAGAGTTTCATGAAAATTTTTACTCCTTGAAGTTGCTCCACAGTTCTGGGGACCAAGGTGAGCGGAAATCGATACTTCACCGTGACATGATTTAGTTTGTGGTATATACAGGGGCGCAGACCTCCATCCCTCTTCTGGACAAAAAAGAAGCTTGCAGACGCGGGTGAAGTGGAAGGAGGAATAAAGCCCTGCTGTAGAGCGTTTTGTACATACCTTGTGCATACTGCTCCATTGCTTGAGTTTCAGCCAATAATAGGGGGTATACATTGCTCCTGGGGAGTGAAGTGTATACCTGCCAACTTTTACGATTCTGGCATACAATATATGATTTTTGAACCCGTTTGTACGCTATACGATTTACACATTTATTTAACGTTTTTGGGAATGTCAAAAATAGGATCTGTCAATGTGCCATTTACACTGGACCCCCTAATATACTGCCCGGTCAAAAAAAAAGTCGCTCACTCAAATATTTAGTTGGAACCCCTGTGGGTTTGATTACAGTGCATATTCGTCTCGTCATTGTTTTGACAGCTATATGCAGTGCCAGAACATTTATCTTCTATCAGAAATGCCATAATTTTTGGCCGAGATCTTATCCTCTCGACATAATGTTTGAACCACTCGGTGGTCTTTCTTGAGCACATCCCAGTAACTTTTAATGTGTTTAAGGTCAGGACTTTGTGGTGGCAAATTTGTTTGTGAAAATGATTCCTCATACTTGTTTTTGTCATTCATGGTTTTCTTTGCTAAATACAAGCCAATAACTTGCCCGTTCTGAAATACTGTCATATCTTTTCCACCATCAAGGGATGTGTCTTCCGGCATGATTTTTTAAGAAATGAGTAGCAACGCGCTTCATCAGTCAGGGTTAAAATGATTATTTCCAGCTGAAACATATTAATAACCGCAATAATGATCCAATTATAGAATTTGTTCATTAGTTTCCAAACGGTGACTTTTTTTTTGGCCTGGCAGTGTAAATGCTGGTATCATTACGGAGTCAGTGCTATTGCTCAACTTTTCATTCACAAGTAGTTCCTTTTTTTTGGCCCATATGCTCACAACCTACTTGATTGGAGTAGGCCACAAACGCACCCCTGGCTGGCTAGCATACTTAAGCTTTATGCTATTAAAGAGTTAAGTTACATCTATTGCAGCTGTAGTGAAAACTTGAATTTTTTAATTTAATGGTGAAAAGTGTTAGCATGCTAGCCAGCGAATTATTCATCTCATTGACTTGAAGCTTGCGCTGTATTCATTCTCTAACAGCAGCTCCTGGTCTCGTTCCAATGTTGTGTCCGATTGTGCTCCCCCATCAAATCGTATTCCACCTTCGAGAAAGTTTTGTGATGCTGTTGCTGATTTAAGAAGATCACGAAAGAAATAACTTCACGGGCACTGATTAATTCGCTCGTTCATAAGAAAATTATCACATATGATGCCATGTTAAGTGATGAATTTTGGCACTCCGCCATGTCTGCGATTTGTCCTTTTGCAATGCAAAACTCTTCTGCTCAGCAATGATAACACAATTACCCCATGCTTTCACAATCTATTCTGCTGTCACATTCAGAGAGAAATGTTCGTTCGCTCTACACACTCTTTAGGGACATCACTGCATTGCGTTGTTCGCTGAAATGCGATTTGACTGGGGAACTCAATAAGACACAAGGGCTTCACTATCATGGCCGAAGTTTCTATTTTACTCAAGGTCTCCTGGTGGAAATTGGATTTAGTTTAATTTTGAGTCATTTTTTGCATAAAATATTTTCCTTCACTCATTTTAGGAACTCTCAATCGGTTTTTCTGAGTACAGAACAGAAGAGGAACATTGGGGACTGGAGCAGTTTGGGCTCAGCTTATTAATCAGTGCCGATTTCAGTAATTACTAACCCACAGTGATACCCAGACTTTTTCTGTGACTCGGGATCTGGTTGATGAAAATTTTCATCTGTTAAATGTTTAGGGCAGATCACCGTCCTAATCCAGACTCTGTGAAATCCGCTCGTTTCCACAAAATCCACCCATACCTTCCGAATTTAGTTTTTTTTTTTTTTACAATTATTATTTATGGACCATGATGCCTCTGCTTGCAGTGGCCATATTGTTTATTCAGCCATAAACAAGGCAGATACGTGACATTTTCCCAAGGAAATAATCCACAATGACGAAAAACTAAGTCCCATGACATTGACGATGTGTTCTCTGCCCCTGGCTAGGTTCCTCCCAAAACATAATTAAAGAAGATAGCCCAAGATAAATTCTCTCTCAGATAATCGAGATTTGCTGCGATTAAAATGCAAAAATGCAAATAAACTTGTAAGGTCTGATTACAATTTGAAATGAACAGTCCACAAAGCATTTATTTATATTAAACATTCCGTGGTCCAAATTTTATTTTTGGACTTTAAAAAGATTTATTTTTTTTTTTGAACAATTACATTTAGGGTCTTGGACGATAATATTTTTATCAAAATTTAACACTCCACATTTCATAAGAAATTATGAACTTCGGAAATTTCACAAAATATTGTCAGATTACATTCGATCGCATGCGGAAACTGCAGACTTCGTGCCAGGTTGGATCATGTCATAATGATTGGACTTGTTGAGAAGATGCTCGTCTTAGTCACACGTAATGTCAGAGTGGGACCCTCCTCTGCATTTGACTGACAAAACATCTCATTGAGGTCACAATTAGGGTGGTGTTGTTGGTTCTTCCACCCACCCTACGTGTTACCCCAGTGAGAGGCTTTGCATTTATTTAGTAAATCTGGCATCTCAAGCATGGAGCCTCGATGTCTGTGAACTAGGAGAGTGCGTTGGATCACCCAGAGAAGCTTTACATAAACACGCCGAACAGAGACCAGCCGGCCCAACGAATCTCTATTTTGTGAGGCACTAGATGCAAAGCAGGACACTCCTGATCTGTGTGCAGTGTTTGGGAGCACTCACACAGTGTCATTTAGTGAAATGCTGTGGCCAACTCTCACTCTCCATCATTGGGAGACTGTAGTTGTGTGAGCAAATCCAAACTTCCTTTCCTCAGGAATTCTCCGGCCAATCCGAGCCCTCTTTCCAAGGGAAATAGGATTGATGTGGCCTTGTCTGACTTCCCCTTTCCGGGCAGTTAGGAAATCTGTGGCATATTACAACCCGATCCATACTCCCTGGTACGGCTACTGGCCTGTAATGTGTCACCATGTAGCACGAGAAATTTACTGCATTGTTTGCTTATCTAAAATGTGCAGTGTACCAGAGTTACTGATGGTCTGATGTAATGTCAGAAACCTTTCACATTGTCAGTGTTAATTTTCAGAACAAAAGAACAAGGCCATTTCCCCACTGCATCCTGTGTGTCTCAATTGTGACAGTTCCTCCGCTTCAGTCAACTGCCGCAGGCTGCAACATGCAGTTTGAATCGTGGACGTCTTTATGTGTATGTGTGTGTGTGTGTGTGTGTGTGTGTGTGTGTGTATGCGTGCGTGTACGTGTGCACGGTGGGGAAACTCCACGGTTTCCATTTCCCATGATACCCTTTGGTTTCTGGGTCATACCACTCGAGTGGAAATTAACTTGCTTTCACACCTAACCAGTGGCTAACTTCTCTTCCCATATTGACGTTGCTTCGGAGTTTCAGGAAGAGCTGGTTGCAAAACAGCCTTGTAGTAAGTAGCTTCACAGTGGAGAACAGCCAATACACGGTAAGGCAGCTCCCACGATAGTGAATGCACTGTGAACAGCACTAATCTGTGAAGCTCACGGCGATTAATACTAACCGCAACAAACTCCAGGTCCAGGTGAGTTATCAATGAGGAATTATTGCACCACTTTCCACGCACAATTTTAAAGACAACTATGCCATATGTATCTATGCTGAAATATACAACTCAATATGCCACAGAAAAAAGATTTCGCAAAAATGTAACGTATAATTGAATTATGACTAATAATAATAATAATAATAATAAATAAGTTAATTTTTTTTGTCAGAGAAAAGTATTTTTGTTGATTAGGTGTTATCTTACTTTAAGGTCGACCATAACATATTGATATTCTAACAGGTTTTGGGATTTGCACAATTACATTTTCAATAAGTACAAAAATGCAGTAAATGGGCAAATTTAGAATGACAAATGCCCTTCTGTTTCACTGGCGTCCAAAGGCGATATCGAGTAAGTCACATTTTGATTGGAGAAAAATGCTCCTGCATTGGGAGATTGGGAATGATACCTTTGAGAAGTTTGGATATGGAAAACACACTTAATCAACTGCTCTGAAATACTTTTGGGAGTTATCCAAAAAAAATGTTACATAACAGAATTTAATGTGACTAACTATGTTTTACTGTCAGAATTTCTGTTTCAATGCAGCAATAAGACCTAGAAAGTCACAGTTCTGAGCAGTTACATCTGCAAATTTCACCGGCAATGATGTTGTCCATCTTGTTTTTGGAGGAAATGAATGAAGAATAAATTAATCAAGAACAATTCATAGAAATATATTAACGCTCAAATTGAAACATTGATGAAATAGAACTATCATCATTTTATCAGTTGGAAATATTCAGTCAGTGCCGAGACTGAGCTGCTCCAAGCTGAATCAACCAGTCAAGAAAACTTACACTGAACAAAAATATAAACGCCCCTGTCAAATATTGATGCCACATGGACTTAACTACTCTAAATGAGCATATGCTGACTTTTACTTGTACAATAGGGGTATTTCTCTTGAATTGTGCGCCATTTTTTAATCCATCTCTCTGTCAGTGAGCATTTGCTCAGTGATTTCACTCAATACATGGGTGTGGCATTACCAGACAGTGATCAGACAGAATGAGCAGCACCCAGACACTCCTTAAACTGGGGACAATAAAAGGCCACCCCAAAATGTCAAACTTTGTCAAAAGTCATCATGCCTCAGATGTCTCAGGTCATGCGGGAACGTGCCATTGGCATGCTGGATGCAGGGATGTCCACAAAAGCGGTCGCTGTGCAGCTGAATGTAAACTATGAAACGATAGGCCGTTTGAGAGTTTGTTTCCAACAGACGGGCAGCACTGCAAATCGACCTCATCCATGTCAGCCACATGTACCCACACCAGCACAAGATCGCTACATCCGGCTCGTCCACCCGCAGGATCGGCTCAGATCAGCGACACACACAGCGGTTGAGACCGCTGGTCTGCACAACAGACGCATCACACCACAGACAGTCCATAACCGCATGCGAGAAGCCAACTTGCATGCCGGCATCCTCACCGTGGATAGAAGAACGCTATTCACACGAATCCCGGTTCCAGTTTTTTGTTAATGAAAACTCAAAAATTTGACATGGGGCGTTTATATTTTTGTTCAGTGTACACTTCGTTTCCAAAACAAGTCTATTCCAATCTTTGATCATAGATGCAATCAGTGGTCTCGTCTCATCATCATAACAAATCTTCCTGGGTTTTACCCCTGTAGTGTTGATGCACTGGTACACATTTTGCCAATGAAAACACTTATTATGATGCGAATAGACCCTGTAAGTTCGATTGTGATCTTAATTCATTTTCAGCAAGAATGTGACTTGGCCTACTAGGTATTTCCTTTGGACAGAAGATCATTTTCTGTGTAAGACTCATGGTATACTGTATGTCCACTGCTAATCTTTGACTAAATCTTCATTCGTAAAATTATTAGTCTTCAGCACATTATTGACTCAAACTATAGATCAGGGTTCAAACAGGCACAGGAAATTCTGGAAAATACTTGAATTTTAAGCTTTGACAAGTGTTTAGATTTTTTTGATAATGTGCCTAGAACTGCTTGAACATATACATTTAATTGCATAACTTCCATAAATCCCCATCAGACTGAGTGGTCTGATAAATATGTCATTTACCACAGCTGCAAAGGTACTGGAAAACATTGACAATGCACCTTGAAAATACTGAAAAAGTGCTTGAATTTGACTACTTTTGTTCAATACACCATATTGCTGCATTTAATATTAATGTTTTTACCTTAAGCTGCTCAAGTAATTTTTCTGATATTTACTTCTGCTTCGTACCCCTCATTCAATTTATACCACATAACTTTCTTAATTCTTAAATTTCAAGGTTATTCTCTATGCTCAGTTGCCCAGGAGAATTAAGTTTGTTCTGAAAAAAAGGCGCACATCAGTTTTCAGTTTTTCAAAACAGTTTTTTCTTTAATGCAAAAGTGCGCGGGAATGCAGTCTGAGAGAGATTTATGAAACAGTGATATGAAATGAAGGTTGTGAAAGCTTGTGTTGTTGTGAAAACAATGATGGGTTAGGACGCACAGTAATCACAGGAGGAAATGCATGTTGAAAAAGTGAACCTCATTGTGACACATCCCCTCTTCTTCTCTTCCCAGTGGGCAAAAAAGAAACATTTTGAGGTCTTTGTCATGGTTTGTGTACGTGTTTTTTGCTACTCTCTTCCCTGACGACATTGTTTTCTTTCCCCGTCGGATTTTTCACCCACCTGGCTGATTATTCCTGGGCGGTCCTTCCCCGGAGTCAATATAAGCAGGAGGTCGCCACGCCTCCTATGCTGGAGTGCCTGATATTATGTTACTCGCTTCAGCTCGAGAACTCTTTAGTCAGGGTTTGTCAGTACATGTATTATCTTTATTTCTGGGAAGCTTTGCTTCTCTAGGTTTTTTATGGCACAATAGTTTGGTGTCGTGTTAGTTTCACGTTTATTGAGATTTCTTTTCCTCTGTGGTTGCTCGCTTCGTTTCAGGCACTTAAGTCTTTCATGTATTCAGAAACACGAGCTCCTTTCCCTTCCAATTTTCGCTCTATAACTTTCAGCTGCACCGCCTCCGTGCTTGATGCACCTTCGCCTGCCACGGCATCTGAAACTCCACTTTAACCAGCCTTTGTGTGCTGTATGATATGTATTATGACTAATAATAATAATAATAATAATAAATAAGTTGATTTTTGGTCAGAGAAAAGTATTTTTGTTGATTAGGTGTTATCTTAATTTAAGGTTAATCTACAGAGTAAACGATAACATATTGATATTCTGACAGGTTTTGGGATTTGCAAAAAGACATTTTCAATAAGGACAAAAATGCAGTAAATTAAAACAGGCCTGTTCAACAGTTGAGATTTTCAAAAATTGAATGAACTTTCTGGAGAATGCATACCAGTGGCGTAGCCAGCGGGTGTGCCAAAACATGTCCCTTTATGACAGTAATTAGTCCTGGCTAGATATCAATCATTTTCCTTTATTGACGCGTTTTCCAATAATCATAATTGGCAACTGAAGACATAGTTTCTCTCCATATGCGATCTAACAGCGATTAAATCATGGGCTAAATTCCGTTTAAAAAAAATTAACTTATTAATTGGCCAGTTGATTGAACTGGTCCGCATTCCAATGAACTATCGCCTTTCACTCTCGGTATTGCGGTCATGGTTCTGTGTTTTTGTTATCATGCTTTATGTTCACAGTCATGTCTTCTTATTCTTTTTGGTTATAGTATTCCCCTATTTTCAGTTTATATCATTTTCAGTTTCATTGCACTTGTCTCCCCTGTCTTGTGATCTAGTTGGTTCAGTCCGTCTCCCCGGTCTGTGTGCCTGCCTGCTTTGGGTGATTTCAATGGTTTCTGGGGTTTCATATTATTACTTCAATTCTCGTTTACTTCCTTCGCCTTGCTGTTCTTGATTACTAACATGACCAGTGGCGTTTCTAGATCCGGGAATCGGGGGGGCGCAGACACGTCCCTTTATGACAAATAGTCCTGGGTAGTTCTCAATCATTTTCCTTTACTGAGGTGTTTTCCAATTATCATAATTGGCAACTGAAGACACGGTTTCTCTCCATGTACGATCGAACAGCGATGAAATCATGGGCGAAATTAAGTACAGAAAAATAATTGACTTGTTAATGGACCAGTGCTTCGCGTTGATTTGATCAGGTCCATGTTCCAATGAAATATCGCCTTTCACTCTTGGTATTGTGTGGGTAGATTTAAAAAAACAAAAAAATGGGCACTTGGCAGTTAAATAAGCAGTGTGCTGCTCAAGCTATTTGTGTGAGAGTCAATAGGTATGCAAGTTTGAATAATGTTGATTTAAATACAGCAGCAAATATGCGTACAGATGAATGATTGTCGTCTTACGTAATCGGTGAGAACAAGTAGCACCTGTTAACTGTGGAGTGCTCTCATAGTGAACCTTTTGTTAATCATGAAAATGACTGAGAATAGGTTAGAACTAATAACTGTTTTAAACGGATGTTTTGTCACAATTCTCAGTTCAGGTTCCGCCGCTGTGCTGAATTAAGCCCATGATTTCATCGCTGTTTCATCGCTGTTCCATCGCACATGGAGAGAAACCGTGTCTTCAGTTGCCAATTGTGATAATTGGAAAACGCGTCAGTAAAGGAAAATGATTCAGCAGTAGTCAGGACTAATTGTCATAAAGGGACATGTATGCGCCCCCAAACTCCCAGGTCTAGAACCACCACTGAACAAGACTAACACTTATATTTTGTATCATAGTCTACTAACCCAACTAATCCATGTATATATTACTAACTCACTAATGAGCACTTTGGTTAATTTGTAAAGCAGCACCTTTACTAACTACAAAACCCAAAACCAGTGAAGTTGGCACGTTGTGTAAATCGTAAATTAAAACAGAATACAATGATTTGCAAATCCTTTTCAACCTATATTCAATTGAATACACTGCCAAGACAAGTTACTTAATGTTCAAACAGGTAAACTTTGTAATTTTTTGCAAATATTAGCTCATTTGGAATTTGATGCCTGCAACATGTTTCAAAAAAGCTGGCACAAGTGGCAAAAAAGACTGAGAGAGTTGAGGAATGCTCATCAAACACTTATTTGGAACATCCCACAGGTGAACGGGCTAATTGGGAACAGGTGGGTGTCATGATTGGGTATAAAAGCAGCTTCCCTGAAATGCTCAGTCATTCACAAACAAGGATGGGGCGAGGGTCACCACTTAGTGAACAAATGCGTGAGCTGATTGTCGAACAGTTTAAAAACAACATTCCTCAACGAGCTATTGCAAGAAATGTAGGGATTTCATCATCTACGGTCCGTAATATCGCCAAAAGGTTCAGAGAATCTGGAGAAATCACTGCACGTAAGCGACAAGGCCGAAAACCAACATTGAATGCCTGTGTCCTTCGATCCCTCAGGCGGTACTGCATGAAAAACACATCAGTGTGTAAAGGACATCACCACATGGGCTCAGGAACAGTTCAGAAAACCACTGTCAGTAACTACAGTTCGTCGCTACATCGGCAAGTGCAAGTTAAAACTCTTCAATGCAAAGCGAAAGCCATTTATCAACAGCACCCAGAAACGCCACCGGCTTCGCTGGGCCCAAGCTCATCTAAGATGGACTGATGCCAAGTGGAAAAGTGTTCTGTAGTCTGACGAGTCAAAATTTCAAATTGTTTTTGGATACTGTGGCCGTCGTGTCCTCCGGACCAAAGAGGAAAAGAACCATCCGGACTGTTATAGGCGCAAAGTTCAAAAGCCATGGTATGGGGGTGTATTAGTGCCCAAGGCATGGGCAACTTACACATATGTGAAGGCACCATTAATGCTGAAAGGTACATTCAGGTTTTGGAGCAACATATGCTGCCATCCAAGCAACGTATTTTCATGGACGCCCCTGCTTATTTCAGCAAGACAATGCCAAGCCACATTCTGCACGTGTTACAACAGCATGGCTCCGTAGTAAAAGAGTGCGGGTACTAGACTGGCCTGCCTGTAGTCCAGACCTGTCTCCCATTGAAAATGTGCGGCGCATTATGAAGCGTAAAATACGACAACAGAGACCCCGGCCTGTTGAACAACTTAAGCTGTACATCAAGCAAGAATGGGAAAGAGTTCCACCTGAAAAGCTTCAAAAATTGGTTGTTAAAAGGAAAGGCGATGTAACACAGTGGTAAAAAGGCTACTGTGCCAACTTTTTTGCAATGTGTTGCTGCCTTTAAATTCTAGGTTAATGATTACTTGCAAAAAAAAAAAAGTTTCTCAGTTTGAACATTAGACATCTTGTCTTTGCAGTGTATTCAATTGAATATAAGTTGAAAAGGATTTGCAAATCATTGTATTTTGTTTTTATCTACGATTTACATAACGTGCCACTGGTTTTGTAGTACTAATTCAGTCTCAGCAATCGCCCTGTTCTAGTCTCCGTCCCTTGCTTTGCTTTCTGTCTCTCAGTATGTTTCTGTGAGATCTCTCACACGTGCTTAATTGCTTTCCTGCACTCATTGTCTGTGCACTTAGAACTCCTTAACCGGAGATGTTAATTGTCATAGGATGTCTACGTGAATCTCGTCCGTGTCTTGGCTTTCGCCAATTGTTGTGGTTTAGGATTTCCCCATGTGTACCTTCCTTTGTAATTAGCTCTCATCCCATTCACCTGTTGCCTGCATAGCATGTGACTTCCCTTCTGTCTAATTTAGAGTCCTTACTGCGGTTCTGACTTTGTCAGAATGTTGATCAATATTCCTTTGTGCAGAGCTTCTCATATGCCAATTGATTATTGCTTCTCTTCGACTGTTTCGTCCGACCTTGAATTTAGCCATTGCCCTTTTTGTCTCGTTTTGTCTTTCTGGATTTTTGACCTATTTTTGTATAACATAACATGAACATAACATGAATGGCAAGAATAGGCCTTTCAGCCCAGCTATGCTCGCCAGTTTCTTTACACTATTGTGGATATATCCCTTCAGATACTCAATGACTCAATGGTATCTAGCTTTAAGTCAAGCCTGCTTTTGAAAACCCCCAAGGTCTCTGCCTCAACAACATGGTCAGGCAAGCAATTCCACATTGAAATTACTCTATGGGTGAAGAAATATTTCCGAATATCATTGCTAAATTTACCTTTGGTCAACTTCCATTTGTGACCCTGAGTTCTACTCACAACACTTAGTCGAAGGAATCCTACATAATTCACTTTGTTAATCCCTTTAACATATTTAAAGACCTCAATCAAATCACCCCTCAGTCTCCTTTTCCTAAGACTAAGGAGATTAAGGATCTTCAGCTTCTTCTCATTGCTTTCATCTTTTATACCGGGAATAAGCTTAGTGGCTCTTCTCTGAACTTTCTCAAGAGCCTCTATATCTTTCTTAAAGTATGGTCCCCAGAACTTTACACAATACTCCAGATGTGGTCTGATGAATGTGTCGTACAAAAGAAGCATCACCTCCTTAGATTTGTACTCAATACTTTTGGCAATGTATCCCAGCATCCAATTGGCTTTTTTAACTGCTACGGCACAATGGCTAGAGCCTGTGAGGGTTGGGTCAACAATCTCTCCCAGATCTTTCTCGTGGACAGCACATTCCAGTTTTAAACCTCCCATGAAGTAATCCCGTCTAATGTTTTTATGACCTACATGTATAACTTTACATTTTGCTACATTAAATTTCATTTGCCACAATTCTGCCCAATTCTGGATTCTGTCCAAATCTTCCTGAATCACTTTAGTAACAAATAGATAACTATTTGCCAAACCCCCCAATTTAGTATCATCTGCAAATTTAACCAATCTGCTCTCAATATTACTATCAAGGTCATTAATGTAGATGAGGAACAGCAGGGGCCCCAACACCGATCCCTGGGGGACTCCACTCCCCACCATACCTAGCTCAGATGAGAAACCACTGACCACCACTCTTAGTGTTCTGTCTGTAACCAGTTTTGAATCCGCTCCAGAATACCTCCTATAACTCCAATGGAGCTCAATTAAAAAATTAGTCTCTTTTGCGGTACTGTTTCGAATGCTTTCTGAAAATCCAAGTATATGATGTCATAAGCCCTGCTCTGGTCATAAGTCCTGGTGGCCTCTTCAAAAAATTCCAGAAGGTTTGTCAAACATTACCTTCCCTTACGAAAACCATGTTGGCTATCCTTCAAGATACTGTTCCGTTCAAGAAATAAGTCCAGCTTATCTTTTATGATAGATTCCAATATTTTGCACGCAATGCGAGTTAAACTGACTGGTCTGTAATTTCCTGGCTCGGTACGGTCCCCTTTCTTATATATTGGTACAATATTGCCCTGTTTCCAATCACTTGGTATTTCTCCAGTTTCTAAAGACCGCCTGAAGATAGTGGATAGCGGCTTAAAGATGATCTCACCAACTTCCCTGAGCACTGTAGGATATAGGCCATCAGGACCCGCCACCTTATCTGCCTTTAGTTTATGCAACTTGTATGACCACGTCTTTTGTGTTTGGAAGCCCTTTGTATGACCCACTGCTTTGGATTTCGACTTGATTTAAATACAGCAAATATGCTTCCAGATGAATGATTGTCATCTTACCTAATCGGGGAGAACAAGCAGCACCTGTTAAGCGTGGAGTGCTCTCAGGGTGAACCTTTGTTATGAAAATGACTGAGAACAGATCAGGACTAATAATTGTTTAAAACGGATGTTTTGGGAAACCCAATTCTCTGTTCTTGTTCCGCAACTGTACTAAGTTTTGCCCATGATTTCATCGCTGTTAGATCGCATATGGAGAGAAACCGTGTCTTCAGTTGCCAGTTACGATAATTGGAAAATGCGTCAATGAAGGAAAATGATTGAGAACTAGCCAGGACTAACTGCTGTCACAAAGGGACGTGTTTTGGCACACCTGCTGGCTACGCCTCTGATGCATACTGTCAGTTTTCGTGCAAGGCCATTTACGCCCGTGTCAAGTGGACAGTGTCAGAATTATAACCATTTAAATTTGTGTCCCAGTGTAAACTACATTCTAGAAGACAACATAATATCAAGTAAAGGTCATTCAGCCCAACCAAGCCCCCAGTTTTCCGAACACTTAAGTCTACCCAATGCTTGGTTAACCACAGAACTAGGTCGTAGTCAGCTCAGGCTCAAGCCCGGTCTTTGAAAACTTCAGAATGTTTCTTCCTCTCCTCTTCCTTCTGCGGTATCGCACTCCTTTACCTCCATTGTTTCTCCTATAGAATGACAGAGGTCAAGCTCCTTTACCTCCATTGTTTCTCCTTTAGAATGACTGAAGTCAAGCTCCTTTACCTCCATTGTTTCTCCTTTAGAATGACTGAAGTCAAGCTCCTTCATCTCCATTATTTCTCCAATACAATGACTGAGGTCAAGCTCCTCTACCTTTGTTTCTCCTATAGAATGACAGAGGTCAAGCTCCTTTACCTCCATTGTTTCTCCTTTAGAATGACTGAAGTCAAGCATCCGCCATCCTCCGCCAGCCCAGATGGCTTCACCTCCAGCCCACCAACGCTCGGCGAACCCCCTGCCGACAGACCGCCGTTGGACCCATCCCCGCCATACATGCCCCCTCCCTACACCGCATCGCCGGCCCTGTACCCCCCTCCCTCACTGGGGGAGGACGAGTCCAAAATATCTGAACAACAGTGCCCCCCAGAGTACACTTCAGGTAATCTCACTCGGAAGAGATTTGAGAATTTGAGAGGACGAGTCTATAGGGCAGAGGCGGGCAACAAGGGCCATATCTGTCCCTGGTTTTCACACTTACTTTTGGACTTTAATTAGTTAACGCTCTAAATTAGCCAAACTAATAATGAAATATGACATTTCTCGCACATTTCTGTAAATCAGTGGTCGTCAACCCCGGTGCTGGAGGGCCAGAGTGTCTGCTGGTGTTTGACGTTACTCTGCACTTAATTGATGAAAGTAAGCAGTTCATTACACACTTAACTCATCTCACCTGGTGTCTTAGGTTTAAATAGGGGGGAGAAAACCAAACTCAGCACACCCTGTGCTGTTAGCAATACTCCTGCACTAAGGGAGTAATAAGCCAATCAATCAATTACCAGGAACTACCCACAAGACTCCAAGAGCCAATTAAACAGACATGCAGGTTGTGACAGAAGTCTAAGTGGAAACCCAGATTTGTCAATGTAGTTGGACATTGAGCATAGTTGTAATCCGGACAAAGTAGAGGTTCAAAGTAAAGATAAGTGTATAGGGCAGGGGTAGCAAGAGTCCTGGAGAGCCACAGGGTGTGCAGAGTTTGGTTTTCTCCATCCTATTTAAACCTAAGACACCAGGTGAGATGAGTTAAGTGTGTAATGAACTGCTTTCATTCATCAATTAAGTGCAGAGTAACGTCAAAAACCAGCAGACA
The DNA here is from genome assembly GCA_029721435.1 of Gymnothorax reevesii. Lineage (NCBI taxonomy): Eukaryota > Metazoa > Chordata > Actinopteri > Anguilliformes > Muraenidae > Gymnothorax > Gymnothorax reevesii. The sequence continues at coordinate 12,288,683 of CM056577.1, read as the reverse complement.
CTCCGGCGCTCCAGGACCGGGGTTGACGACCACTGCTGTAAATGATCATGAATGAACACTATTCTTGTCCCCTAACATAAAACATGTTTCTATGATCTAATCTTTTGTGCAAATCTTTATTTGACCGTGCAATGAATTAGCTCAATTTGTTAGGATAATTGATAGAAATAAAAACCTGCAAACACACTGGACCCCCAGGACCGAAATTTCCCACCCCTGTTATCAAAGAGTCTGATCTCAGGCGAAAAAGAGCGAGTATGTACACAGGATTTTACCAAGGCCTAGGACCAGTAGACCTGACTCTGCTTCTCAGGGTTTACAAGACAGAACCATGACGGCTAAATTAGCTGAAAAAACCAGTAACCGTGTCAGCCATTTTTGGGCGAGATCGGACATCCCCGAGCCAGTTGGTGAGTTTGAAGCAGAGGTTCAGAAAGGAAAAGTTCCTCCAAAATATTTTGTTTACGGTCACCTGGAATTGCTGATCAATACAATTCTTGAGTCTGGAGGCAGAAACAATGAGGGAAATCAGCTGGGAGAGTTCATGGCAGTAGGCAAAATGTGGCATCAATTTTACGTTTCGATGCCATTAAGTTCATATGTCTGGTTCAAGGGGAACCATACCACTGTCTGCAACTTCACTTTTTCTGTCTCAACCGCAAGCGCGAAGCCAGCCCAGTGAACGCAATTATCTGTGACTCAGTAACTGATTGAGTAGCTGGCTTTGTTGAACACCTTAATGGCGACGCACAATTAGAATTCCCATTAAGATGCTAATGGAAATTATCATGGCAATCGCAATACGGACGGTCCAGCCCCGTACTAGTCTGTCTCAACCGCAAGCGCGAAGCCAGCCCAGCGAACGCAATTATCTGTGACTCAGTAACTGATTGGGTAGCTGGCTTTGTTGAGCACCTTAATGGCGACGCACAATTAGAATTCCCATTAAGATGCTAATGGAAATTATCATGGCAATCGCAATACGGACGGTCCAGCCCCGTACTAGTTTTTGACTAGTAATTGTTTAATTAAAGTTATCTTATGTTTCTCCACTTAAACTTGACCCATTTAAGACCACATATATGAACAGAACAATCTAGGGCTCTGTACAAACAGTGCTGTGAAAAAGCATTTGTCCCCTTCCTGATTTCTTATGCTATTGCATATTTGTCACACTTAAATGTTTCAGATCATCAAACAAATTTTAATATCAGAGAAAGATAACCTGAGTAAATACAAAATGCAGTTCTTAAATGATGACTTCATTTGTTAAGGGGAAAAAGGCTCTCCAAACCTACCTGGCCCTAGGTGAAAAAGTAATTCCCCCCAGGCTTGACATGTGATTAACCACATTTTTTTTTCGTTCAATTTCACGAGCCACACCCAGGCCTGATTACTGCCAGATCCGTAGAATCAAGTAATCAATTAAATAGAATCTGTCTGACAAAGTTAAGTAGGCTAAAAGATCTCAAAAAGTAACACATCATGCAGTGATCAAAAGAAATTCAAGAACAGATGAGAAACAAAGTCATTATCATCTATCAGTCAGGAAAAGGTTATAAAGCCATTTCTAAGGCTATGGGACTCCGGCGAATCACGTTGAGAGCCGTTATCCACAAATGGAGAAAACTTGGAACAGTGGTGAACCTTCCCAGGAGTGGCCGGCCTACCAAAATCACTGCAAGAGCGCATCGACGACTCATCCAGGAGGTCACAAACGAACCCAGAACAACACCTAAAGAACCGTAGGCCTCACTTTCCTCAGTTAAAGTCAATGTTCATGATTGGCCTGGCATGAATGCGGTAATGGCAACTGAATGTGAAAACAGAATGGCATAAACTATGGAGAGGTCTTTTGCTCCAGTGCTCTTCTGTGTCAGTGTTAACCTCCCCTTTTCCCAGCAAACTACAGTCCTCAAAGTTTACGTTTTTACCCTGGCTGAGCACGCCCGTCGAGCTGGTATTGAGATGTGCCAGGTTTAGGTTAGTTTCCTCTGAACTAAGTCTTGCTCTTTCATAGGATTTCTGACTGTTTAAGTGCTACCCTTTGTGAACATTTACGGTGGCCGTTCAAAAGTATTTGGACTGTATTTTGGTTTTTTACAAACACATTTGATTTGACGATCAATACCATGTGAAGCATGTTGAAATTTCAGCCTTTACTACACAATTTGTCACCGTCGAAACACTTTTGTGCTGCAACGTAAATGAGCTGCCGGGAGTCCGCAGCGGTCGCCTGTTGGGCTCTGGGGCTGAAGCAGTTTCTCTCACCCTTAGGGGTCGACACAATTCCTGAGGACACAGTCAGCACCCTGTGGGTCTCTTCGTTTGAGGATAAGACCATACGCAGGGCATTCATTAGGAAGGTTTGTGCGCATATTTCTGATCAAACTTCTCAATTCTCTACTTTTTTTTGGATTTTCACATTTTAGTTGGTGTTTAATTAGGTTTTCAGTCTTCTGAGCTTGTTTTGAATTTTAATTTTTGGTGATTCAGTTTACCTGTCCTGGTGTAAAGGGTGGAGATTCGGTCAACCTGTTTAGGTGTTCAATGTAGTGATACTTCTTCCACAGGTGCTTATTGTGGAAAATGTTTCCTAATACGGGTTTTCAGTGTGGAAAATGTTTACTAATACAGGTGTTCAATGAGAAAATGTTTTCTAATACAGGTGCTCAGTGTGGAAAATGTTTACTAATACAGGTGTTCAGTGTGGAAAATGTTTACTAATACAGGTGTTCAGTGTGGAAGATGTTTACTAATACAGGTGCTCAGTGTGGAAAATGTTTACTAATACAGGGGTTCAGTGTGGAAAATGTTTACTAATACACGTGCTCAGTGTGGAAAATGTTTACTAATACAGGTGCTCAGTGTGGAAAATATTTACTAATACAGGTGTTAAGTGTGGAAAATGTTTACTAATACAGGTGTTCAGTGTGGAAAATGTTTACTGATACAGGTGTTCTGTGAGGAAAATGTTTACTAATACAGGTGCTCAGTGTGGAAAGTGTTTACTAATACAGGTGCTCAGTGTGGAAAATGTTTACCAATACAGGTGTTGAGTGTGGAAGATGTTTCCTAATACAGGTGCTCAGTGTGGAAAATGTTTACTAATACAGGTGTTCAGTGTGGAAAATGTTTACTAATACAGGTGTTCAGTGTGGAAAATTTTTACTAATACAGGTGTTCAATGTGGAAAATGTTTACTAATACAGGTGCTCAGTGTGGAAAATGTTTTCTAATACAGGTGCTCAGTGTGGAAAATGTTTACTAATACAGTTGTTCAGTGTGGAAAATGTTTACTAATACAGGTGTTGAGTGTGGTGCTTCTGTTTACCTCTACAGGTGTTCAGTGTAGTGATTCTGTTTACCTCTACAGGTGCTCAGTGTGGTGATTCTGTTGAGCTCTACAGGTGTTCAGTGTGGTGATTCCGTTTACCTCTACAGGTGTTCAGTGTGGTGATTCTGTTGAGCTCTACAGGTGTTCAGTGTGGTGATTCTGTTTACCTCTACAGGTGTTCAGTGTGGTGATTCTGTTGAGCTCTACAGGTGTTCAGTGTGGTGATTCCGTTTACCTCTACAGGTGTTCAGTGTGGTGATTCCGTTTACCTCTACAGGTGTTCAGTGTGGTGACCATGCAGCTGGTCTTCACCTTCAGTGTCGTGTGCCTTTTCACCTTCTCAGAGAAGGTGAAAGATGCCGTGCAGAGTAACATCTGGATTTATCTCAGCTCGTACATCATCTTCGTCATTGTGGCCATTGCCCTCAGCTTGTCCAGCTCCTTCAGTCGCCAACACCCCTGGAACCTGGTGGGGCTGGTGAGTGCAACACTGCCCTCTACTGCCCAACACTGCTGGAAGATGATGGAACTAAGAACCCATGACCACCCCCTACTGGAAGGTAAAGAGTAATAACAGAATCGAACCTCCTGCAGGAAGATAAAGACATATATCACAACACCAACACCAACTGGAAGATACTATTAATTAAAAAACTAACCCCTTCCCCCCACCACACACTACACAACACAGCCCCCTTCTGTAAGATAGCAGTGATGCATGGCCTCAGCTGCATCCTTGGCTCATCTTCGCTGTAACGTCATCTGAGGGTTTTCCATTCTGGGCCCTTCTTTGAGTACAACTGAGAGAAAAAGCCCACATCAGGTCAGCTTCCTAGGCCTATCACATCCATCCTACACAGCCTCTAATTTGCCACGTTCCATTGACCATTTAATAAAAATTATTTTAAAAAATGGTGGAAGTGCAGTGCGTGAAAATAAGTTCAAGTCAAGCAGATGTTTCAAGCAAACGCGTCCCGCTTTTCCACCCGTTATCGGTACGCGCTGCATATGTATGGCGGGGAGGACATCGACTGTGACATAACAGTACACCCTCCTTTATAAGACCCAGTATTTAAAAGATCAAAGACCTTCCTATGTGGCTGAGACTGTTGTAGTATTGATATCAGAATGCAGCCAGTCATTCCATGATAGCGTAATGACACCCCCTACTGTACGGTAATGGAACCGTAGGGCTTTCCACCCAACCTTTACATAGGAGTCAAGAGTAAAGAAAGTCTGACCAATCAAAAGCATTGATTCTTCAGCTAATTGGCTAATAACCAGGGAGGAAAGAAAGCCAGGCTGTATTCAGATTCTGGATCCAGATTTGGAGATCTCTGCCACACTGTATACCATGGACACTTGTAACCAGTGGAACACTGCCCCCCACTGCGGGATGAAGATTTCAGCAGAGTCTCCTGCACTACTTACAGGTCGTGAGGGAAGATCACGCTTAGCTGGCTCAATCGGGCATCATGATACCGGAGAATCCCTTTGCCTGTGCCTCAGCCAGCTCGTTTAAGAGAAGATTGCACAGCGTTGGAGCAGGTTTCTGAGTATAACACTGGTGTCTCTGTGTTCGCAGGGTGTGGTCACGGTGAGTCTGTCCTACATGGTGGGCACTGTTGCCTCCTACCACAACACCACCGCTGTGGTTATCGCCATGGGAACCACCATAGCAGTGTGCTTCACAATAATCATCTTCTCAGCACAGGTAAACACGAGCATCTCTATTTAAAAAAAATACAGGCCCAGAAAATAAAAATCCTCCCAAAAACTTTGCTCCAATCCGCTGGTATCTCTAATCAACCTTTGGTGTCCCAGCCATTTTTTAGCTCACTTGGTCCAAAGAACCATAGGGAGCTATAGGATGACTCGGCAGCGTCGGCATCGGTGTCTGTGTGAACTGTGCTGTTCTTCTGTTAAACCTCTGAAGGGATCAGTGAGAAATGAGGTGGGGAGGCACTTATGGATGTGCAGGTTAAAGTTTGTTCAGGGATCGAAACTCTGTCATTTAAAATTGCACTCCATCAAGTTGGGAGAGTGTTTGAAAACAGCTAGACTGCTGAAACTTTGTACACACATACTTTTGAGGACATTTTAGCTCTTAATTTGCAACAATACGACTCCCTTGAGCAACCCACTTGCACAATAGCTATAGTGCTGGGTACAATGATCTTGTGTCTTTGGCTAGATATTTTAATAGAGCTGCACAATGAAAAGAGCACTGAGCTGCAAAAATAAATAAATAAATAAATAAATAAAACGAAATGATGAAACATCAGAATTTTGATGCAGAATTTTTGGGGATTTTTTTCCCCCACACAAATTACAGGAGGGGTCTTCATTCTCCCAGTGTTGGACCCAAGCATAAAAAATACTACAGCTTGTGAGCTTACATCAGTGTTCCCCAACCCTGCGTCTGGAATACCCCTGCCCGGCACAATTTAGATGCGTCCCTGATTTAGCACCCCTGACTTAGTCGATTCAGCTCATTATTAGAGCATTTTAGGAGCTGAAAAGGGTGTGTCCGATCAGGGAGACAGAGAAGATGTGCAGGGCAGAGGTACTCCAGGAGCAGGGCTGGGAAACATTGGCTTACATAACGCTAAAGCCTGAAATAAACCAAGTGAGCTACGGTGCCCATGCCACTATATTTTTTCCATTTTTGGTTTGCCTGGTCTCCTTGTGTAATAATGCTTGTAAAACCTCAACCCTGTAATCCACAATAAAAGTTATATACAACCCCAATTCCAAAAAAATCTGCAAATCTAATAAAATTACATTTTATTCACAACAACATATCAGATGGTGAAAGTGAGACATTTTACCATTTCATGAAAAATTTTAGCTCATTTTGAAAAAATAAACATTGTAACTAATATGCGTCAAAAATTTATTAATATTCCTTCCCCCACCCCCCCCACCCCCCACCCCGAGAAGTCCTTTTGTTTTTCTATCTAGTTTTCCCCAGTTAGCCCTGTCATGCTAACAACACTGAGTCCTGGAGTGCAATCACGCTGTATGCATTCTGCGACTAACCCCAACCTCCACACTCAATCTGCTGTGTAACTGTCATGGTGTGGAGGCTTTGAGAGCTTTCTTTGCTGCTCTCGTCTGGGACGATATCGTTTTGCTCTCAATCGGATTCCTGGACCAGCTGGCATTAATTGGGGGCGTCGCCCGTAATCTATTTAAGCCCTAGTTCCACCTCACTTCCCTTGTTAAAGTGTCAGTGTTATGTTTGCACTTCAGCCGGTAAGGTCTCTAGTAAGAGAGTTGTTGAGGGCTTAGCTACATATTTGAGGAGAAGTTCAAGTCAGCAAGGGAATCTTTCTGTTTCTTCCCCTCCTTTTCGCCCTATCCAGCTCGCCTTGCTTGACGACATGTAGGTCCGTTGGAAGCGCGAGTTTCGCTCTTATTTTATTTGTATCACTCTCATCTGCTTGTCCTCCTTTTATTCTGGCCGCTGCGATTGGCGTCTCAACTCACCAGCCATCACAGTAACTAACAGTCTGCCTGGAGACAGCGGAGTCCCCCAAAACTCACCAGCCATCACAGTAACTAACGGTCTGCCTAGAGACAGCGGAGTCCCCCAAAACTCACCAGCCATCACAGTAACTAACAGTCTGCCTGGAGACAGCGGAGTCCCCCAAAACTCACCAGCCATCACAGTAACTAACGGTCTGCCTGGAGACAGCGGAGTCCCCCAAAACTCACCAGCCATCACAGTAACTAACGGTCTGCCTGGAGACAGCGGAGTCCCCCAAAACTCACCAGCCATCACAGTAACTAACGGTCTGCCTGGAGACAGCGGAGTCCCCCAAAACTCACCAGCCATCACAGTAACTAACAGTCTGCCTGGAGACAGCGGAGTCCCCCAAAACTCACCAGCCATCACAGTAACTAACGGTCTGCCTGGCGACAGCGGAGTCCCCCAAAGCCACCACACTGTGTGAGACAGGCTTCTGCCAAACTACAAATGAATGAAAAACAAATGCATAAATACTTAAATCTGACAACTGACATCACCTGATACCAATTTCATGCCAAGAAGCGAAATAAAATGTGTAACCATGGAATAACAAGCTACATCCATGGAGTTCTCCATGCGCACGGAGACGCACCCCTTTCAGCACTACCTAATTGCGCAAGGAAGACTCTACATTTATGCCATTTCGGCTCTACATTTCAAGTGCTTACCCTCTACGGTATAGATCTGTAAGAAGTAGGAATGAGAAAGTCCCCTATTTTCCCAGTGCACAATTCAATACAGTCCGGGGTTATCAAAAACGATGGCTGTCTGTCGAAAACAGACTGATTTCTCCGAAGTCAATAACGGCCTCTGATTGGTCTACCGACTCAATCCAAGGGATCATTGTATTAATATTGCACAGCAGAAGCTGTTTACAATGCAGAAAATTGGATAAATCATCACATTCTGAGTTGGATTTATCATTATATTTGGATCTCAAAAAAGAAACTGTAGTCTGAGGCCGGATAACAAAGCTTCTGAAAGGGATATGATCCCACCGGAGCACTGGTTTAAACCAGGCAATACTTACCTTTTGGACAAAAAAAAAGGTAAGTTAATCGCTTGCTGCATTCCAGTGATATTTAATATTTTATACATGGTGTGCTTTGATGTTGTACACTACACTGTTGACTCCAGCAGGTTAATTCTCTTTGCTCAGCCAGTGGGCGGGACGAGTTAAATGGGCATCGTCACGAACACCAGTGTAAAGGTCAGCTGACCTGAAATATGTAATAGTGCAGTAAACTTGTCCATTTTTCTTTCTTCCCATGTCAGACCCGTGTGGATTTCACTCTGTGCAACGGCTCTCTGCTAATAATGGCGGTCATCCTGCTGATGTTTGGCTTCTTCAACATCTTCTTCTACGCCAGCGTGCTGCAGATCGTCTATGGATGCCTGGGGGCTCTCTGCTACTCAGTGGTACAGTCACAGTATAACATTTACCCACCTCCCATCTCCCTCTATAAATAATGCAAATATATGACTGTGGTACATGGACAATAGTGTGCTGGACTCATGCTCCCCCCCCCTCCAGTTCCTGGCAGTGGACACTCAGCTGGTGATGGGCAGACAGAAGTACAGTCTGGACCCGGAGGAGTATGTGTTCGCTTCCCTCATCCTCTACCTGGACATCATCACCATCTTCCTCTACCTGCTGATACTGTTTGGAGGAAGCTCCAGCAACTGAGAGCTGTGCGCACACACACACACACACACACACACCTACCTACAAGCGCACATTCTCACCCTCTCACACAAACATGCACAAAAGTATGCAAACATGCACACCTGCACGCGTGTGCACACACACAAGAGCATATAGTCGCGCGCGCGCACACACAAACACACACAAAAACACACACACACACACACACACACACACACGCACACACACACACACACACACACACACACACACACACACACACACACACACACACACACACACACTCACCCTCGCACGCGCACACACACACACACACACACTCCTCACACTCCTTTGTAAATACCTCCACAAATTGAGGAACACACAGTACCAGACAGGTTTGTGTCCCAGTGCACTCCTGCTGGATTAGTTTCCTAAACAAAATCAGCGGCAAGTGTTGTAAATAGTCATAAGTTTAAGGACGACTAATTCCTTGACAGCATAGTGTCCAAAATAATAAAATTAATAAAGTCATACTTGGCACAAAAAAATTTCCTGAAATTAATTTAACTTTCCAAGAAGTGTATTTAAATAAATCTGTCCAATATTACAGACCGACGGGTGGATGGGCTGCACCACAACATTATTCCCCTGTTTGGCTTTCGCCCGGCGAGGATAAGAACAAAATCACAAACGATGAGAAAAGTAGCCCCACTGTTAGGTCATCAGAGTAATAGTTTCAGGACAGAAAAAAGTTAACATTCATGATCTGAATCTGCGTGAAACCAAGGTCTATTAACCTGGCTAACGCCCAAGTTGAAAAACCTGTTCTATAGGACTTTAATGGTCTTTGGGACCTTCTAACAGAACAAAAGCTTTATGGGAAAGACATCTTAAATAAGGGTTAAATAAAAACAAGAGTTGTCAGAAAGACAACAAAGCTCGCCGGGGGGCAAGGTTAAAGCTTTTCTGCACGCGGACGGACGCGGACGCCGGGGGTACGACAATAGCTCTCCGGACGTTATTCGTCCCGGCGAGCTAATAAGGTCAGGTAAAGGTCATCGTCAAGGTCACCAGGTCAAAATTTCGGCATCAGTACGTAGGTCTTACACCAAGGAGTATACATGCATAGTATGAAAGCCCTATCTCTCACGGTTTAAAAGTTATAAACAAGGTTAAAGTTTTTGTTATGGGCAAGGTTAAAGTTTTCTAAAGGTCGGTCAAAGGTCAAGGTCAAGGTCACGAGGTCAGAAATTTTGGCATCGGTAGGTAGGTCTGGCATCAAGGAGTACACATGCAAAGTATGAAAGCCCTATCTCTCACAGTTCAAAAGTTGTGGGCAAGGTTAAAGTTTTCTAAAGGTCGGTCAAAGGTCAAGGTCAAGGTCACGAGGTCAGAAATTTTGGCATCGGTAGGTAGGTCTGGCATCAAGGAGTACACATGCAAAGTATGAAAGCCCTATCTCTCACGGTTCAAAAGTTGTGGGCAAGGTTAAAGTTTTCTAAAGGTCGGTCAAAGGTCAAGGTCAAGGTCACGAGGTCAGATATTTTGGCATCGGTAGGTAGGTCTGGCATCAAGGAGTACACATGCAAAGTATGAAAGCCCTATCTCTCACGGTTCAAAAGTTATGGGCAAGGTTAAAGTTTTCTAAAGGTCGGTCAAAGGTCAAGGTCAAGGTCACGAGGTCAGAAATTTTGGCATCGGTAGGCAGGTCTGGCATCAAGGAGTACACAAGCGAAGTATGAAAGCCCTATCTCTCACGGTTCAAAAGTTATAGGCAAGGTTAAAGTTTTATAAAGGTCGGTCAAAGGTCAAGGTCAAGGTCACAAGGTCAAAAATTTTGGCATCGGTAGGTAGGTCTGGCATCAAGGAGTACACAAGCAAAGTATGAAAGCCCTATCTCTCACGGTTCAAAAGTTATAGGCAAGGTTAAAGTTTTATAAAGGTCGGTCAAAGGTCAAGGTCAAGGTCACGAGGTCAGAAATTTTGGCATCGGTAGGTAGGCCTGGCATCAAGGAGTACACATGCAAAGTATGAAAGCCCTATCTCTCACGGTTCAAAAGTTACAGGCAAGGTTTAAGTTTTTCTGCACGCGGACGGACGCGGACCCATACGCACGCAGACGCCGGGGGTACGACAATAGCTCTCCGTACATTCGTCCCGGCGAGCTAATAAATCTTATGAATCCTTGCAATGCTCTGTCGAAGGGTCAATTTACCTTACGTGTACCCAGGTTCTGGAAAGAGAGACCTATGGAGTTAAATTACTGCCAAAACCTTGTATACAAACCGAACATGTTTTACAAATGCACCACGATTCACAAACAAATACAATGTGATTTGCAAACATAAAAATGATTCACGTGCAAACAAAGTGTGGTTTGCAAATATGAAAACGATTTGCAAACAAATACAGTGTGATTTGCAAATATAAAAACGATTCACGTACAAACAAGGTGTGATTTGCAAATATAAAAACGATTTGCAAACAAATACAGAGTGGTTTGCAAATACAAAACACCATTAACAAACGAATGTTTTCAGTTTTACAAATACAAAACGTACCGATTACAAGTATACGACGAGAACCATTTCCTACAAGTACAAATCACTTTTGGCAGTTTTCTACCGCTGACATGGCGTAAAGGATTTTCTCACAAATGTCCTCACTGTTATTGTCCCTGTTAAACAGCAGGTGGGGCTATGACTCAATATCCTACATCTCTACACCGTGAAGTTGAACAGAATAGAGAACGGCCGCCAGCGACAACCGTGGACATGAGGATGATGGCTGAGGCTAAATAAAAACGCAGTGTCTACGTGTTCGAAATAACTCCGTGTCCGACAGTGGGATGGTGTCAATATAACTCCGTGTCCGACAGTCGATTATTGTTTTTAATCTCTTGAAGTCTACTGAATCTTTTAGATAGCCTATTAAACGTGAATGTTTGATCAGATGGCTCAGTTCTTCAAGATGGGTACCCAATCAATGTTTCTGTTTAAGCTCTGCTCAATAAAGTGTTCTGATTGATAGTGATATATTTTTATTTTCCATTTCGTTATAAATCTGGGCCCGTATTCACAAAGCATCTTATCTTAGCGCTAGGAGTACTCCTAATTCGCGCTAAAACATTTAATGTAGGAGTAAAATCTGAAAAGTAATTCACAAAACCGCTGAGAGCAACTTTTAGCCATTCGAGACACCGAGGGTAACGCTGCAACGATCTGTTGGCTGATATTATCCCACGCATACCGCTTGGATTTGCTGTTCACCCCCGAGCCAATTTTCCCTCTGATTAGGTTACATGCTTTCGCTCCAGCACCAACTGGCCCAGCAGCAGTAACTGGTCTTGGCTCCAGCTGGGCTTTCGCGTCATTTTTGAACTTACATCCATGACAGTTTAGGGCAAAAAAACTTGAACGGCTCGACATTTAAATGATCGCAACATATTCTCATTCTCATCGGGTAACAAGTAGCAATTGGGGCAAGTGACGCGTTTCATTAGTAACTTGTTTAATGCTATTAATGTTTTTACAATTATCTCTATCCTATGTAGGCCTACGTTTATTTGCCTAGAGCGTGATATGCGGGGACCGTGCATTGCAATTTTCAAAAGTCCTCAATATGCTATTATCTTAAACCGAATCTAAAAAAACCAATGCTTTGTATGTTAACGATAACTTGCTTAAAAGTAACCATGTTTTAAACTATGAAATTAGAAGGGAAGAAAATTATTTTAAAGTCAATGTTAAAGTTAAGGTTAGGCTTAGGGTTAGGGCAGTGTTTAAAAAGGGGATTGTCGTACCTCTCTACTTTGAAATGCATTTGAAAACTGCCGAACCCGTAACAACTGCCATTATTTTATTGGACAAACCAGGCACTTGGACTAGTTTCTCATTTTTTCCTCCATGGGTTGTATGTGGGATATTTTTTTCAATGGGTTGCCCTGCCACCAAACAACCAATCACCGTGCTCATTGTTCCAAGACTCGTGCATGAGAATTGACATCAGCCATAGCAACGGAGATTACTCCCGCCTATCTCAGAGCTACCCCTATTCTAGGAGTTACCAATTTTCTTCACTAAAAGTTGCTCTCAGCGGTTTTGTGAATTTTAAGATTGTTTTATCATAAATGTTTTAGCGCGACTTAGGAGTACTCCGAGCGCTAGGATAAGATGCTTTGTGAATACGGGCCCAGATTTATAACGAAATGGACAATAAAAATATATCACTATCAATCAGAACACTTTATTGAGCAGAGCTTAAACAGAAACATTGATTGGGTACCCATCTTGAAGAACTGAGCCATCTGATCAAACATTCACGTTTAATAGGCTATCTAAAAGATTCAGTAGACTTTAAGAGATTAAAAACAATAATCGACTGTCGGACACGGAATTATATTGACACCATCCCACTGTCGGACACGGAGTTATTTCGAACACGTAGACACTGCGTTTTTATTTAGCCTCAGCCATCATCCTCATGTCCACGGTTGTCGCTGGCGGCCGTTCTCTATTCTGTTCAACTTCACGGTGTAGAGATGTAGGATATTGAGTCATAGCCCCACCTGCTGTTTAACAGGGACAATAACAGTGAGGACATTTGTGAGAAAATCCTTTACGCCATGTCAGCGGTAGAAAACTGCCAAAAGTGATTTGTACTTGTAGGAAATGGTTCTCGTCGTATACTTGTAATCGGTACGTTTTGTATTTGTAAAACTGAAAACATTCGTTTGTTAATGGTGTTTTGTATTTGCAAACCACTCTGTATTTGTTTGCAAATCGTTTTTATATTTGCAAATCACACCTTGTTTGTACGTGAATCGTTTTTATATTTGCAAATCACACTGTATTTGTTTGCAAATCGTTTTCATATTTGCAAACCACACTTTGTTTGCACGTGAATCATTTTTATATTTGCAAATCACATTGTATTTGTTTGTGAATCGTGGTGCATTTGTAAAACATGTTCGGTTTGTATACAAGGTTTTGGCAGTAATTTAACTCCATAGAGACCGGACTAATGGTATGAAAATGTGCAATATGCAGTGATATCCACAGTACTGGAGTAGCAAGGAAATTGCGTCCTTTTTAACTTTAAGGTGGGCTTAAGCACATGGGGTACCAGGCACATACAACTCATTGATTCTCTGATCAGATGACTGATCGACTGACTAATCACACAACTTAGCCGTATTTCAGTTACGGTGTACGAAGACCTCTTTACATTTCCTTGGTAGCAATTCAATAATATAAATGTAAGGCATTACAACTTCATGATGCTGTAATGAAAAACTCGTGTTCCTCTTTTGCTTACGAAGACAGAATTACGCTGAAAGTTTGACATTTTGAACTTTTCCCTACATTTAAAAAAAATTCAATCAAATTATGCTTTGCCATTCACATGCATGTGACTGCAGATTATATATGGATTTAGAATTAATTTGAGTAATTGAGCTACTATAAGCTTCTGAATGGCTCACTTGCTTAAAACACTGAATTGCGGAGCAGAAGTGTCTAGGTTCGAGCCCCGGTCAGAGTAACACGAGTGGTCAATGTGCCACAGAGATGCAAGTTGGGAAAGGATTGCTGGGAAATGTCATAAAAAATGGTTGCTTTGTTCATGGTTGCCTTCCAAAATTGGAATTGAAGATGCCAAACTGAAAAAAAGTCTTCCAGAGATTTTCTAAGGAAGTGTTTTCACTAAGACTTGAGATACTAAAATTCTATAGAAATTCCTATCGCACGTTTTTTGCAGGGTAGCCGCGCATCAAAGAATTGTTACTGTACAGTCCTGAAGCTACGGTCAGTGATAGTCGGTGCAGGCTCGCCTACGTCTCAATCACACACCTCCCTGTCAGCTAGCCTGCCAGTCATCAAGCGCATAAACAATTCAATGCACATCCTACCTTTTCTTGTTTACCGATAAAATCCATGCCAGCCACCTCAACTGGAATTTTTTCCACGATAATCCACACGCGTTGGAGTAAATATTCCTTAGATGCTGCAGGCGAGCAGTGACCATTCTTTATGATCAAAACGAGTCCGCAAGCGAGGCTACCCAACGTCCACTGTTGGTTGCAAAGCAAACCATGAAAAAACATTCCGACTGAAACTTTTTTTAGTCGATTGTAAAATGTCTAGCGGGAAAATCCAATTCCATCACTATACATATCTGCTATGTAAGGCACATCATCAGCGATAATCCGCTGTTTAGAGTAGTTCCTTGGATGCAGGCTAGCAGACCACTTCTTTATGATCAACAAGTCCGCAAGCTAGTCCTACCTTACGTCCATAGTTCGTTGCAAAGCAAATCGAACACGCATTCCGCCAATGAAACCCTTTCTTTGGTTAATTGTGTCCGAGATAAGCTGCTTTTTCACACCGAACGCAAAAAGAATTTTTCGTACGACAGATTACATTCAAAGTCAATGCAAAGACACAAATACAAGTGAAACGTGTGTATTCGCGTCTTTGCATTGACTTTGAATTAAAAATAATTTCCTGTATTTATTCATACTGAATAATGCAAAGCAACTTATCAGCTGGCATCGTGTTTCTGGTGCCGGATACCAAACTGGAGCTATTCTCCATCATCAAGATATGATGTAATGTCACCACAGCTCTGTATAGCAACAATTAAATGCATCTAATTCATTCTTAATAATTCAAAACAAATGTCATTGATGGTTAGGCTTTAGGTAAGTGCTCTTCAAATGGTCTTGTGTACAGAAAACAGCAACCAAATATTGAATTTAGGCAAGTTCACAGTAGAAGACCAAATGCACCTACAGAAGAGTAATGAAGAGTGGAGATTCTCCCTTGCACCCATGAGACGTCACGCATCACCCTTCCAGGGGGCAAAATGGCAACTCAGTAGTGGCCTTCGGACTGCCACACAAAAACGCTCACAACTTTTTCATCAATGGTCAAGTGTGCCTGAAATTTTTCTAATGGGCTCTAAATATTACTAGCCATCAACCTATGCATTTACTTAAATTCCATTGTCTATTCCTCTAAGGCAGGGGTCCTCAGTCTTTCCCAGAAAGGGCCGGTGTGGGTGCAGGCTTTCATTGCAACCAAGCATTTACACACCTGATGCTTCTTATCAACCCCTGGACTCCTTACTAATAAGCGTGATTAGTAGCATCAGGTGCAAAACTGGTTGGTTGCAATGAAAGCCAGCACCCACACCGGCCCTTTCTGGGAAAGATTGGGGACCCCTGCTTTAAGGTGTTGACTTGGCATCCAAATTCCCCAGATCTCAATGGGATGTGCTGGACACATAAACCCCAGCCAGGGAGGCCCCACCCTGTGCCTTACATGACTGACAGGATCTGCTGTTAACGTCCTGGTGCCAGATGCTACAGCACAGCTTCAGAGGTCTCGAGGAGTCCCTGCCTCTGAGGGTCAGGGCTGTTTGGAGGAAAAGGGAAACCCACACAATATTAGGCAGGTCATAATGTTATGGCTGATCGATGCGTATCGCCGATGAATACAATATTTTATGATCACAGTGAAAAATATGGAAAAAGAAAAATTTAATTGGAAAAAAAAAAAGGGTAAAGAGGAATTACCCCAAAAAATAGGAAAAATAAAATTATAGGCACTTGACACCCTGATTCTGTCACTCTTCAATTACTTCGATTTTCTTCTCAGGATTTTGAAAAATATTTATTTGTCAGCAAAGTTAGGTGCCTGTGAGTGCGCACGCACACACGCGCTTGCACACAAACGCACGCGCGCCTACACACACAAACCTGCACGCTGATTCGATTACAAAACCAGTCAAGCACTTCAATGTGCGAGTGTCATCACTGACTGTAGAAAAAACAGAGACAGAGACTGAAAGCTGCCAGAAACACCATAACAATATAAAGCGGGTAAAATTACACAGTGCAAATGTAAACGGAGCACTCCTGCATCTCTCCTGCTTCTCTCCTGCTTCTCTCCTGCATCTCTCCTGCATCTCTCTGCTTTCTCTCCCTCATCTATCACTCCCCTACACCTTCCACCCTCTCTCTCCCCCTCCCTCGCTTTCCCCCTTCTGAGGACTGAGGGCCTCCGGTAGGCAGGGCTGCATCGCAAAGCCGGAGCACCACTCCCTATAGGTCGCACAAAAACGCCATTTGCTTCTCACTGGAAAGGAATCAAGTTGAAATATTTCACATGCAGGTCGGGGATGAACCAGGAAACTAAACTGCCAGACTGTTATTTGTGCCATGATCTGGCAACACACAGGAAGCCACTGGCTGGCGACAGCAGCCCAAGCATTCCCTGTTACCCCTGCGCTGGGCGGTCCCTCCTCCTCTCCGGGGTTTTGGCCCCGCTGTTCTGAACTGTAAGCTGGTAAGCTGCGTATGTAGCAAGAAATCAATATCAGCCATCACAAGGCAACCATGAGCGGTTAAGACATATGTGCTATTGTAACCTTATCCTGCAAGCTAATTTTTTATTATTGCCATTTTTGGTTAGCGGACATTGCTTTACATAACTTTAGCCAAGACCTTTCAAGTGTTATCCACGTTAGAAAGAACAAGTCAACATGGTCAACAACATCCCCCGCCAATCGTGTGCTTCTTATTTTCGAACTCCATCAAGGCCTTCATGGTCTGAAGCTACACACCAAATTTGGTTACTGTATCTGAAGTAGTTTCTGAGTAAAGCTGTCCCCTTTATCTCGGACGGACGCACGGAAGGACGGACGGATGGACGGAGGTAAAACCTATAATTGTGCATATTTGCAGTCCTATAGTGTTTCACAGTTTGCTAACTAACGTGTCATGTACCCGTACTCATTAGCGAACACACTTAGTGGGTAGCTAGTGAACTAGTCAGCTAAAATTCAATGTCACCTGTAAAGCAAACCAGATGGTAGGAATTAGAATTTCAGCCGAATGAATTTTACAGCAGCGACACAATAGCTGACATTCATTACTTGCTAGACATGCTGCTAACCAGCTAACAACTCGAAACAGCGGGGGTGAAACCCTGGAAAGGAGGAGAGACAGTTCAGCACAGGGGTAACAGGCAGTGCCTGGGCGGCTGTCGCCGGTCAGCAGCTTACAGTGTGCAGCCGGATCACGGCGTAATTAACAGTCTCGTCTGGGTCCCTGGTTCATCACGTACCTGCATGTGAAACACTGCAACTTCACTCCTTTCCAGTGAGAAGGCAATGGAGAAGCAAACCAAAGTCGTGGCTTCGCAAAGCAACCCTGGCTACCGGAAGTCTTCTGTCCTCCATCTTGGCTGGAGATCAGCAATCATCGATTCCCCTGACTCTCTCTCTCTCCCTCTCCTCTTCTCTATCTCTCTTTTCCCTCCCTCCCTCTCTTCTTCTCTCTCCCTCTCTCCTACCACAGTGAGGAGAAGTTGAACTGCACTCTCAGTAGGTACTTCATACGGATCTGTGCAGGGTTATACACCACAAACTCGTTATACAGGAGGGAGTACCCTCCACTGCGGCCAACCCCGGTCCTCACGCCCGGACCCAGGGGCACTGCCGCCCCGTCCCTGAGAGAGAGAGAGAGGGAGAGAACCAGAGAGGGAGGGAGAGAGTAGGGAAGAAGGAGAGAGGTCAGATGAAGGGCCTCTTGAATGAGGAGTGTGTGTATGTGTATATATGTGAACATAATTTCTAACATTGGGGTCATGTTATGTATACTACATGTCTGTCTGTGTGTGTGTGTGTGTGTGTGTGTGTGTGTGTGTGTGTGTGTTTGTGCATGTGTAGGGGTGTATGAAACACCCACAAAGTGACAGGGCTTTGTTTGTGCGTGCGTGTGTGTGAGAGAGTGAGAGTGGGGGACAGAAACACACTCACAGAGTAACAGCGTTTTTGGGGTCAGGCCCAGTCTGACCCAGGCCCTTAGTGCTGTGCTTCCCTTCAGGAAGTTTAGCTGCATTGTAATCAGCATCCACCAGCTCTCTACTGTCTCCCAGGGCGACCTGAGAACATGCACAAAAATCCACACACACTTTCATCCAGAGTCCATCTTGACCTGTGCAGTGCAAGTAATCAATAAGGGTCCATAGACTGTATAAACAGATGGACGCAGCGCCCAGTTCTGAAAAGTGAGGCCAATGCAGAAATGCCTAAAAATTGCATTTTATTTAACGGCCAGCAGATGGTGATATCGGTGGGAGCAGAAAGAAGTTCAATGCTATTGAAGTCGATGAGAAAATTATCCAATTTTTCCACCTGACTTACAATTTTCCTCATTATCTCATGGTATCTATTGCAAGTTTCAAGTCTCCTTTGATATATCATGGTGTTCACTTTTGTAAATTATGGTCCCATATAGACTAGAATAAGGGATAAAACCAGAATATGTTTTAGGGGCGTGGCTATCCTGTGGTTCTCCTCAGATACGGTCAGATCCACCCATAGATCCACCCCTTGCTCCTCTCTGGATCTTCAATTCACTCTCTTGTCCAGTAGAAATCACATCCAGTTTAAAAATGACAAAATGGCACTGTTCAAATTGCAAAAATCGAGGCTTCCTAAATGGAATGCTGAAACTAATGGGTGATGTCATGGTTATTTCGTCCATCTTTTTATACAGTCGGGGTCCCAAGCATTTACCATCTGCCTACACACCAAAAAAAGGCAAAAAGGATGCTGGGACACGTAGTTCAACACATTTGGCACAAATGAAATGAAGTCTAACTGAAGCTATACAGTGTTTTTGCCAGACAACAATTGCACTTTCTGCGCCGATTCTGGAAGCCACACCAGTGCAAAAAGACAGGAAAAACTTCCAAAAAGGGCAAAGAAAATAAGAATCGAGGCCGTAAATTTCCTTCAGTCAAAGAGGCATTTGAGACAAATTTGTAAGGAAAAAATGGTCGCCTTCCAGATGTAGAATGAAAGACAAAGAATTCCTTAATTTTCAAAAAATATAAAAGAGACAAGTCAACACACACCTCACAGAGGAGGAGAAGGCCGACGTTTTTCTTCTGGTTGGCGAAGCAGTAGTTGGCACTTTTTGAAGACATGTCTGCGAAGTAGACGCCTTTCCCAAACTGCAGAGAAAAGGGACATAGAGAAAAGGTTCCGGATGATTCTGAGTCTGTAATGAGGCATTCAATGAGTGAGTGCTGAGTGTGATAATGACAGACTGTGCTCAATGTGATAATGGCAGACTGTGCTCAATGTGATAATGGCAGGTTGTGCTGAGGGTGATTATGACAGACTGTGCTGAGGGTGATAATGACAGACTGTGCTGAGGGTGATAATGGCAGACTGCTGAGTGTGATAATGGCAGACTGTGCTGTGGGTGATAATGGCAGACTGTGCTGAGGGTGATAGTGGCAGACTGTGCTGAGGAAGATAATGACAGACTGTGCTGAGGGTGATAATGGCAGAATGTGCTGAGGTGATAATGACAGACTGTGCTGAGGGTGATAATGGCAGACTGTGCTGGGGGTGATAATGGCAGACTGTGCTGAGGGTGATAATGGCAGGCTGTGCTGAGGGTGATAATGACAGAATGTGCTGAGATGATAATGACAGACTGTGCTGAGGGTGATAATGGCAGACTGTGCTGTGGGTGATAATGACAGAATGTGCTGAGGCGATAATGACAGACTGTGCTGAGGGTGATAATGGCAGACTGTGCTGAGGGTGATAATGGCAGATTGTGCTGAGGGTGATAATGACACACTGTGCTGAAGGTGATAATGAAAGACTGTGCTGAGGGTGATAATGGCAGACTGTGCTGAGGGTGATAATGGCAGACTGTGCGGAGGGTGATAATGGCAGACTGTGCTGAGGGTGATAATGGCAGATGGTGCTGAGGTGATAATGAAAGACTCTGCTGAGGGTGATAATGACAGACTGTGCTGAGGGTGATAATGGTAGACTGTGCTGAGGGTGATAATGGCAGACTGTGCTGAGGGTGATAATGACAGACTGTGCTGAGGGTGATAATGGCAGACTGTGCTGAGGAAGATAATGACAGACTGTGCTGAGGGTGATAATGGCAGAATGTGCTGAGGTGATAATGACAGACTGTGCTGAGGGTGATAATGGCAGACTGTGCTGAGGGTGATAATGGCAGTTTGTGCTGAGGGTGATAATGGCAGACTGTGCTGAGGGTGATAAGGACAGACTGTGCTGAGGGTGATAATGGCAGACTGTGCTGAGGGTGATAATGGCAGACTGTGCTGAGGGTGATAATGGCAGACTGTGCTGAGGGTGATAATGGAAGACTGTGCTGAGGGTGATAAAGGCAGACTGTGCTGAGGGTGATGATGGAAGACTGTGCTGAGGGTGATAAAGGCAGACTGTGCTGAGGGTGATGATGACAGACTGTGCTGAGGGTGATAATGGCAGACTGTGCTGAGGGTGATAATGACAGACTGTGCCGAGTGTGATAACGGCAGACTGTGCTGTGGGTGATAATGGCAGACTGTGCTGAGGGTGATAATGGCAGACTGTGCTGAGGGTGATAATGACAGAATCACCATGTATCCAGTCACAGGGGCTTCAGGGGGGGCCACTCGAAGGCCTTGGCTCAGGATTCCCACCCAGTTGGTCAGACGGGAGCCATGCCACAGGAGAGTCCTAAATCATGCAAACATACACACATCTGCACATTACAAAAAATGCACACACACATAAACACACAGGCCCATTGCAAAGTCTCTCACATACACACACAAACACATTAGCTCACAACAGACACATACACAAAATAGTGCACCTGTTGTGTATCTGCGACTGGAAGTTGTCCCTCTCTCCCTCTCGATCCACCACGAATATGTCCAAAATGGTCATGGTGTAGTCGTTGTGAGTGGGAGCGTGAGTCGACTGCAAGTACTGCTCAATCACCTGAAGAGAGAGAAAGGGAGAAAGAGACCAGGAGAGAGGGAGAGAGGGCACAAGAGAAAGGGAGGGAAGAGAGAGAGATGTGTGTAATCTGCACCCTTATGCCTTCAGCACACTGGTTAACATAAACTGTGTTTTATTACCCAAAACGTTTAAACTGCTCTCAAACATAGACCATCAACAGTGATGCAGCCAGAACTGAACCCTGACAGTGAAAACAGAAGAGAACACAATTTGGGTATCAAAGATGCTTACTGCTGAACTGTCTGCCTAAAATAACTATCTTGATGCCAGGCCAAAAGATGACACTTGAACGATACAAACACAGAAATAAATCCCAAACACACAACCTCAGAGTCTGAAACGTGCACACACACACACACACACACACACACACACACACACACAAACGCACGCACGCACACCTTGTACTCATTGCTGCTGGAATCCAGAGTCTGCAGTTGGCAGTGTAATGAGTGATACTGGCGGTCAAGAGGGTGTTCCAGGCTGTCCACGTCCATCTGAGCCATTTTCACTGCTATCTGGATATCGCTGAGGGCCTGAGACACAAACACACTCACTGAGAAAAGCTGGCAGAGACACAGAGACTGAGACACACAGAGACTTACTGAGAGAAAGAGAAACCCCCTCAGACATGGAGACACTAACTGAGAAAGACAGAGACTCACTGAGACACAAGGGCACTTACTCGCACAAAGAGAGATGCAGTAAGACACACAGACTCTCACTGAACCACAGGAAGAATTATAAACATGAAGAGAGACTCACTGAGACACAGAGACTCCTGAGTCAAAGAGAAACTCACAGAGACAAAGGGATGCACTGAGACACAGAGAGACTCAATAATACAGATACTGACAGATACACAGGCTCACTGAGAGAAAGAGAGACTTGCAAAGACTTAGAGAGACTCACTGATACAAGTAGACTCACAGAGACTAAAAGGGACTCACTGAGACATGGAGGCTCACCGAGATTAAGCAACACTCACTGAGACACAGAGACTTACCGAGACTTAGCGAGCCTCACTGAGACAAAGAGAGAATCACTGAGGCACAGAGACTCAGTGAGACCAAGTGAGGCTCACAAAAACAAAGAGATTCACCGAGCTGAACAGAGACGAACGGAGACATAACATAACATGACATCAGTGGCGAGAACAGGCCATTCAACCCAACTAGGCTCGCCAGTTTCTTTTTCTTTTGTGAATATATCACTTCAGATACTCTATGACTCAATGGTATCTAGCTTTAAGTCAAGCCTGCTCTTGAAAATTCCCAAGGTTTCTGCCTCAACAATATGGTCAGGCAAGCTATTCCACATCAAAATTACTCTTTGGGTGAAAAAATATTTCCTAATATCAGTGCTTAATCCAACTTCCATTTGTGACCCCTGAGTTCTACCTACAAAACTTGGCCGAAGGAGTCTTACATAATTCACTATCTTAATCCCTTTAACATATTTAAAGACCTCAATCAGATCACCCCTTAGTCTCCTTTTCCGAAGACTAAAGAGATTAAGGATCTTCAGGCTCTTCTCATAGCTTTCATCTTTTATTTATTAATTTTTTAATTTAACCCTTATTTAACCAGGGAAGTCCCATTGAGAGTGGATTCTCTTTTTCAAGGGAGCCCTGGGGGTTGAGGTGGGGAGGGAGAGGACAATTTGCACAGCCAATTAGATCAGGGGATGATTAGGTGGCAGGTCGAAAGAGCTAGGTTGGGAATTTAGCCATGACACCAGGGAGCCCCCTCCTCTTATCAAAGAGTGTCATTGGATCTTTAGTGATCACCTTGAGTCAGGACCTCGGTTTAACGTCTCATACGAAAGACGGTGTCTCCTTCAGTACCGTGTCCCCGTCACTGCACTGGGGATTATTCCACCAGAGGGAAGATCGCAACCTACTGGCCACCAAAACCTCTTCCAGCAGCAACAACATTTTCTCAGGTGGTCTCCCATCCAAGTACTAACCAAACCCACGTCTGCTTAGCTTCAGCCATGCCTGGAATGAGCTCAGCGGCTCTTCTCTGAACTTTTTCTAGAGCCTCTATATCTTTCTTAAAGTACAGTCTCCAGAATTGTACACAATACTCCAGATGTGTAAAGAGAGAGACTCACTAAGACACAGTCTAACTGAGACAAAGAGAAACTCACACAGACTAAGACTCACAGAGACACAGAGTCACGGAGACAGAGAGACTCACTGAGACAAAGACTCACAAAAACTAAGAGAAACTTGCTGAGACAAAGAGATGCACTGAGACACAAAGACTCCATGAGACGAAGAGGGACTCACTGAGAAAACGAAAGACCCATTGAGATCGAGCGAGATGCACAAAGACTCACTTCGACACAGGAGGATTTTTTGAAACTCAAAGAGACTAACCAAGACGCAAAGAGACACTTGGACACAACAGGATTTACTGAGACACAGATGGATTTACTGAGACACAGATGGGCTCACTGAGACGCAGACACTTACTGACACAAAGAGAAACTTGATGAGACTAAGAGAAATGTATTAAAATAAACAGGCTCATTGAAATACAAAACAACTGACTGAGATACAAATAGATTTGCTGAGACAAAGAGAGACTCAGTGGGACAAAACAAATCTCGCCGAGACACTGAATGACTTCCAGTCATTCAGCTCGCAAACTCAGCTCCTCAGAAGTTCAGAAAAGTCTCTCATCTCTTCTTTATCTTACCTCCAGCAATGCAATCTTCTCCTTTAGCTCCTGTTCAGTGCGAATAAGCGGCGGGGTTCGCAATCTGAGGGAGAGAGTGAAAGAGGGAGAATGAGAGCTTTAGAGAGAAAGAGAGTGAAGTTCTGTTGCGATTTACATGCATATTTGCTTTGTTATTTTACCCATTTGCAAGACAGGCAATTTTACACACTGCAAGTCTCATAGGTCGTGGATGGGTTAGCCAGCCTGCATAATTTACCTAGAGCCATATGGGATGAGGGGGTGCATCAAGTCATCTGGGTTAGGGGGTGTACGTGCCCAAAGTTATCCGGGATACTGGTTTTATGTAACTTAAGTCATCTGGGATGGCTGGTGTATGCACTTAATGTCATGAGGGATGGGTGTGTATTCACCTGAGTTCGTACAGGTTGGGCGCCATGACCCAGTCGTGAGACGGGAGTGTATTTATCCAAAGTCCCGTGGGATGAAGCCATTTACCCAGAATCATGTGGGATGATGGTGTATTTCTCCAAAGTTTTGTGATATGAAAGTAAATCTACCCAGAGTCATTAGGGAAAAATGTGTACTTCACTAGAGTTGTGAGAGAGGAAGGGGTGTGTATTTACCCAAAGTTGTGTGAGATGGGGAGTGTATTTATCCAAAGTAATGTCTGATGGGGAGTGTACTTCCCCAAAGTCATGTGTGATGGGGAGTGTATTTATCCAAAGTTGTGTGTAATAGGCAGTGTATTTATCCAAAGTCATATATGATGGGGAGTGTATTTATCCAAAGTGGTGTGTGATGGGGAGTGTATTTATCCAAAGTGGTGTGTGATGGGGAGTGTATTTATCCAAAGTCTTGCGTGATGGGGACTGTATTTACCTAAAGTTGTGTGTGATGGGAGGTGTATTTATCCAAAGTCATGTGTGATGGGGAGTGTATTTATCCAAAGTCGTGTGCGATGGGGAGTGTATTTACCTAAGGTTTTGTGTGATGGGGAGTGTATTTACCCAAAGTGGTGTGTGATTGGGAGTGTATTTATCCAAAGTCGTGTGCGATGGGGAGTGTATTTACCTAAGGTTTTGTGTGATGGGGAGTGTATTTACCCAAAGTGGTGTGTGATTGGGAGTGTATTTATCCAAAGTCATGCGTGATGGGGAGTGTATTTAGCTAAGGTTTGTGTGATGGGGAGTGTATTTATCCAGAGTCATGTTCGATGGGGAGTGTATTTACCCAAAGTCGTGTGTGATGGGGAGTGTATTTACCCAGAGTCATGTTTGATGGTGAGTGTATTTTCCTGAAGTCGCGTGTGATGGGGAGTGTATTTACCCAAAGTCTTGTGTGATGGGGAGTGTATTTTCCTGAAGTTGCGTGTGATGGGGAGTGTATTTACCCAAAGTCGTGTGTGATGGGGAGTATATTTACCCAAAGTCTTGTGTGATGGGGAGTGTATTTTCCTGAAGTCGCGTGTGATGGGGAGTGTATGTACCCAAAGTCGTGTGTGATGGGGAGTATATTTACCCAAAGTCTTGTGTGATGGGGAGTGCATGTTAAGTTACAATTGTCAATTTTGTGTTCAAGTGGAAACATGTACTATTAACCACATATCTGCATGTATGATACATCTTATGTATTATAAAAATGGGGACCTTTATAGTGAAGAAATGTTGTGATAGCTTACATGAAAAAAATGTGAACACCGGAAAATGAGTGACCGGAAGTTAGTCGGGGATAGAGAGTGTGAAAAACTTGGCGGTGATAAAAATAAAGTGGCTACTCTTGTTGAACATAAAACGTTGTATTATTTTTGAGTAACATTGGTGGCAGAGGATGGTCAGCAACTATAGAATCCCACCAAGTTTCGACGAACAGAGGCCGTACGAAACGTGGAAGAATGAAGTTACAATTTGGACTAGAGTCACGGAACTTGAGAAAAGTAAGCAAGCGCTTGCTGTTGTTTTGGCACTGTCGGGGAGGGTGAGACAAACAGCTATGGAAATACCGGTAGATGACTTGGATAAAGAGACTGGTATGACCACTTTACTTGGTGAACTTGATGAGTTGTGTCTAAAGGAAGAAAAGGACCGAACATATGTAGCTTATTCAAGCTTTGACCGGATTAGAAGAGCCAGTAGCTTGTCAATGGCAGACTAAATAACGGATTTTGAGCAACGTTATTCGCGGATGCGCAAGTACAAAATGGAACTTCCAGACGCTGTTTTGGCTTTCAGACTGCTGGATACTGCATGCTTAGACGCGAAAGATCGAAAGTTAGCTCTTACAGCTTGTACTGAATTGACTTTTACATCGATGAAGTCCGCTTTAAAGAGAATATTTGGAGGACAAGCACCTGTCGCCCCAGTGGGAATTAACCCCTTTCTGCCAATGTAGACGCTCACGTCTATAGACCAGCAAAATTAAGCACTTAGTTAAAGTACTCAACCACGAGATGACACCCCTGGATCAGCTATTGAATTTTCCCAGGCAGGCAGAGCTGAAACGCGATTTAGAGTATGGAGAACTTCCCTCCAATCCCTGTTTTTCAGGAGTTGCATGAATTAAACTCCTCAGCTAAGCCTGATGTGCAAACTGGTCAATATCCTTGCCCATAGTGTCGATCCAGTAGTTTAAAAAAATTATCACTTGCGACAGAAAAAAAACTGCTACTCTGTAGCAACCATTTTAGCTACAGTGAGCCAACAGTATTCCAATTAGTGCCTAATAAAATACGTTTTGTGAAGCAAAAAATCCAACATTGTATTGATTCTCTCACATTCTACTGTCAATTACAGTCATCACACGCAAAATATGCGTAGTTCCCTCCCATGGATTAACGCGTAGATTCCTCCATTGACAAATTCAGCGCTCCCTTCTATCCACCCAAGTACTGGTGTCGATAGCCAGTCACTCAATTATATACTCAGATTCATCTGCGTAACTCTACAGTCATAGTTCACGCCCTCGTGAAGCTTCCCAGTAACAATGTATTGATAGACTCGTTTCTTATCCAATTCCCGAGTGTTTAAACTTTCCTCAATAACTGAAATACATTGATCGGACAATAAGAATAGGATACAAAGCTAAGCGTAAACTCAAAGTCGTGTGTCATGGGGATTGTATTTACTCTAAGTCCTGTAGGATGAGGAGTGTATTTATCCAAAGTCATGTGCAATGGGGAATGTATTTGCCCAAAGTCGTGAAGGATGGGGAATGTATTTACCCAAGGTTGTGTAGGATGTGGAGTGTATTTACTCAAGTTGTGTAGGATGTGGAGTGTATTTACTCAGGGTTGTGTAGAATGGGGAGTGTATTTACTCAAGGTTGTGTAGGATGGGGAGTGTATTTACTCAGGGTTGTGTAGAATGGGGAGTGTATTTACTCAAGGTTGTGTAGGATGGGGAGTGTATTTACTCAGGGTTGTGTAGAATGGGGAGTGTATTTACTCAGGGTTGTGTAGAATGGGGAGTGTATTTACTCAGGGCTGTGTAGAATGGGGAGTGTATTTACTCAGGGCTGTGTAGAATGGGGAGTGTATTTACTCAAGGTTGTGTAGGATGGGGAGTGTATTTACTCAAGGTTGTGTAGAATGGGGAGTGTATTTACTCAAGGTTGTGTAGAATGGGGAGTGTATTTACTCAAGGTTGTGTAGGATGGGGAGTGTATTTACTCAGGGTTGTGTAGGATGGGGAGTCTATTTACCCAAAGTCATATAGGATGGGGAGTGTATTTATCCAAAGTCATGTACGATGGGGAGTGTATTTACCCAAAGTTGTGTAGGATGTGGAGTGTATTTACTCAAGGTTGTGTAGGATGGGGAGTGTATTTACTCAGGGTTGTGTAGAATGGGGAGTGTATTTACTCAAGGTTGTGTAGGATAGGGAGTGTATTTACTCAAGGTTGTGAAGGATGGGGAGTGTATTTACTCAGGTTTGTGTAGGATGGGGAGTGTATTTACTCAAGGTTGTGTAGGATGGGGAGTGTATTTACTCAGGGATGTGTAGAATGGGGAGTGTATTTACTCAGGTTTGTGTAGAATGGGGAGTGTATTTACTCAGGGTTGTGTGGGATGGGGAGTGTATTTACCCAAAGTCATGAGGGATGCGGGTGTAGAACTGGTTGCAGGCCTCCAGCAGCTCCTTGCCACTGTTTTTCTTCTTCAGACACTCCTCAATGCGCTTCAGAGAGGAGTAACCCGCCTTAATCTGCTCCACAGTCAGCTTCCCTGTGGCAACAGCACTGACCTTTCTACAAACTTACATACATTATACACGCATATACACATCCATATATTCACCAACAAACAACAACATGCACATGTACACACACACACTCGTGCACACACATATATCCGCACACACGCTAACATATGAATTCTCACACACACGTGCATGTGTAAGCATCCTTGCACAAGCACACAAAAACACATCCAAACTCTCACACATATACACACTGCCACACACACATATATTCACACAGGCATACGTAATCATTATCTCATATACGCCTTTCATGATTGATATTACCCACACACCTAAGGGAGCTTTCTTGGTGTCAAACTTCATCTCCAGTACACACTCCTCCATGGCTTTGATGTCACAGATGAGCTCCAGGAGGGACTGTAGTTTGCTGTCCAGCTGGCAGGCCTTTCTCTTGGGTGGGGCTGTAACTTCAGTCCCAGGCTTTGTCTCGGCCTCCTGGGGCTGCAAAGGTCATATCTTTAGAACCAGGGGAGGATGTGTGGCTATGTTATTGGACGGGGTAATTAATGAATAATGAATGAACATGTGAGTAATTTCAATGCCTGATCGTTGGAGCCATAATCCATGAACAAGATGTCGTATTTTCCTGCAACTTTCTCAAAAGAATCTCGGGCATCCCACTCGTTTTTCGTCTTGTCTAAGAACCTGAAAAGAACAAACAAAGACAGGAAAGTATATAAATACCGCAATGCTGCGTTTCCACCGGAGGCGAAAATTTTTTTGCGCAACCAGATTATATTCAAAGTCAATCCGAATACTTGCGAATACGGGCGACGAGAATCACGCGAGAGACTCAGTGTGAATCTGAATGGCTCGCGCGAACTGTGCGAATGCACAAAATTCACATTTCGGTCCACCTCAAAATTTTTTTTTTTTTGCAAAAAAATTTGCGCAAATAGCGCGGGGTTCTGAATAGCTTCATTGCTACTATCAGCAACATTGGCGAGCGAGGCTACCTAGCTTCATCTTAAAACTGCAGTCAGCCGCATTGCTTGAGATAATGGGAATGCTAGCTGCCTAGCATGCTGGCAAGCTTGCTAGCAAGTGAGCTAGTTGTGTCAAATAACATATGAATGACAGTTTCACCACAAAACAGTGGTCGGATATGACAATCGGATATGACAACATCATCAGTTTTGTGAACATTTTTATTCTCAAGCCGGCGCAATGTTCATGAAGTAAAATTTTTTCTGATGTTAGCATAGCAACATTTGCATAGCCATCTTGTTGATTTTTGGAGATTGCAGGAAGTACTGCCTGTCCCTTGAGTGTAAACAAGGCTCAACAGTAGCATTGCTACTGGTCGGCGGTGTGAATTCGTGAGTCAATCCTCTGCCAGGTTGTTACCCCATAGAAATGATTGGGATCTTCGCGCAAATACAGTGGAAAATCTTCAAAGCGATAAAAACAATCCCGCAGTCACACTCCAGCAAATAAAGGGAGGAGAAATTTCACTTCACGTTTCGTGGAAACGTGGCTGAAGAAGGGCAGAAATTCCTCTGCGGTTCCTGTGTTATGGATGCACATATCGGCAAATTAAATCAAACAGTCTCCATTTCAATTTCATATCCACCATTTTCAAATCCGTATGTGCTGCAGCCCAGAGCCAACAAGAGAAAATCATGTCACTGTCAGAACTGTTACAGGCCGCAATGTAGGTGGACGAACACTCAACATACACACATGCCTCTGACACTGAGGCACTCATGGGTAGAATTACGCACTTTTTCTTGAATACGTCCTTTGCCTGAACGAGGTTCGGCCCACAGGACACCAAACTGCTCTGGCCAGCCTTCCCCACTGAGGGACAGACAAACGGACACATGAATGAGAGATAAAAGACAGACAGATATGCGCATAAAACACACAGGCAGGAGTACGCAAATTAACAGAGGCAACCACACCCACAGATAAACACACACACACACACACACACACACACACACACGCACAAACACACACACCAAAAGCAAACTCGCACGCACACACACACACACACAAATACATATATACAATGCAAGCATATGCAAACCCCCAACCTCACTGACCTCTCCCCCATCTCATCCACACGCTGTAGTTCTTGGCATTGTCATCTTGTAGCAGCTGGATCACATAGTATTTGTTGTTATTGAACTGAAGGTTAGTCTGGAACATACAGCATAAGTACAGCAAATTATCACAACACAACCAAGATAAACACACAGAGAAACAACCACAGTACAAGTACAATCAACTTACGCCTCAGAGTGTTTCAAATCCAACTGCTCACACAAATGCAGTGCATGATTACAACACACACACACCGAGGAACAACAGCACAACACTGTGGAGAAAGTCCCTCACACAGAGCATTAGCATTCACACTGCTTACCTGGTTTAGCATGACGTCATACACGTCCTCTCCTTCACAGAAAACATGGGCCTGAGAGAACAGAGGACACATCGGGACAGTCATCAGAAACACAGCCAGTAATACCAGCTCTGGGAGACTCAAAGCATACTACTGTTGTTCAGTCTGGTTCAGGCATGATTCCAGAAAATTCTGTGGTAATTTTTAAAGAGCTGTATCTCTGTGGTTATCAGCGACCACCCTTCTGAGTCTCTGTGCATCCCAGTTAGAAAGCTTTGACTTAAGGTCACAGTTTTTTTTGTTGTTGCCTTTGTTTTATGTGAAGTATAAGTTCTAAAGATGTTTTAAACCATACTTGGTGCCAAACTTAAATGACTTTGCAGTTTTTGTGACGGATGCATCTGCAATGCAGGCAGCGACTATTTGGCCCGTTTGAAAAGAGCGTCACCAATCAAACTGCTGCAGGTTAAACAGGGGGCCGGTAAGCGGTTATTTTCACCAGCTGTTCAAGTAAATGTTACTGCCTATTTCATTGAAATTCTGATATAATTCTCCAACGAATGTTGCTCTGTTCAAATGTGAAAACCCATTGCATTGTCTTCTTCCAGTGAATGTTGTGATGATATCCATTAGATGTTATCGCTTTGAAAACCCATCGTCTGTTGAAGAAATCCTGCTTGTTCTGACCATTTCATCCCTCAAAGTCATGCCTCGAAACCGAAAACGATCCGCCCACTGACCTGTTTAGAATTACTGGATAGCTGATGACGACATAATTTAGAAGTAACCGTGCCGCCAAATTGATATGCCCAACAGTCTCCAGTTTGGGGTAAGGTTGCTGTCAACAGATGTGTGCGCGTACACTTAAAAATTTGCACATATATTTAAAATATTTGCATATTAGTCTATAGTCATACACAAATAAAAAGAATTGTAAACTCTTGTTTAATTCAAATCATATATCGAATATGTGGTGTGTGTCTTCTCTGTGAGAATACAATTCATAAAGTAACAACTTTACAAAATTACAAAAACGGATTGCAGTTTTCTGTGCGTTTTCTTCAATATGAATACAAATCTTTACTGTCAAAACTACGTCATGAGGTCACAGGCATTATGTATCAAGTGCAAGAACGCATCAATTCTACAAACTATGCGTGCATCCTCAGTACGAAAGTGGGTTGAATTCATTAAGTGCACACAAGAACTGGAGAGCGTGTCTCCGCCTTGCTCTCCAGGAACCAATATGGCGTCCAGTGCACGGCACCTCCCCAGTTTCCCAAAGAGTATAATGGAGAAATCTGGGCGATGTTATTTAAAATTAAGGGGTCTAGAGCCATATTTTCAACACAGATAAAACCGAAATGCATATAAGAATAAAGAATCCATGAATTATTTTTTGTGACATTTTTCAAGAATAAAGTAATTCAAAGGTGTCATTTTATTTATCGCTATCAACGTTTGATCGGCCGGATGGTTGTATTGAGTAGTCTAGTCAACACTGCACGTCACTTGCAAGAAATCGTTCGCAATGAGAATGTCATTGTTTGCTGCATAATATCGCACAGCTTGTTCCAAAGATGCTTGATAGACAAAGTTTCACATGCATTTTAGCAAATGTTATGACACCACTGATCAATGTTTTCTATAGACAGCTAAAGATATCAACCATCATTAACATTAGATGCTGAAAGAGCGTGGCGGTGTAGCCAGCCAGCGAATATTAATGTTAATTTTGCTTTTGAGCAATATGGGCAGTGTGATATCTGATTTCAGCCCAAAACACAAATGGAGCTTCAGTTAGTTAACATGAATAGCTTTGAACATCCTTTGGTAGCCTAATGACTGTTATCACCACCCCAATAATTAACTAGAATTTAATCCTCTGTCTTTAGTTAAAGGCGGCAGGAAGACTGAAATAATGAATGTGTGGATGGGAAAATGAGCAAAATTTTATCTCTGCTGGTAATCGGACTGATTTTGTTCCTATGTACACTCAATGAATTAAACACACGTTTGTGCTTAGGATGCCTGCGCAGTTTGTATGTTCGATTCGATGTTATCATCCACTCAATACATGATACCTGTGACCTTCGTGACATAGTTTTGACTGTAATGTCACGGTTGTCAGAGAGTGGAGGAAGGATAGATGTGAGACACATTCTACAGGAGCCCCGTTCGATTACAAACTGTACATCGCAGGCTGCAATGTTCACCTGGGCCAGGGCTGGTTCACAGTCCCTTAGCAGCTTCACTAGACTCCACTGGCTGTAGTGTTTACACGACAGATCCTTTGTAATCATTCCTTTGTCCTATTTTGACTGACTGACTTCTTCTATAGTTACCATATAATATACACCTCATCTTCACTGCTGCGGTTCAAATTACTCTTCATGCAAATTGTGAATTATCCAGCCTGTGTTCTGATGTTCACCACAGCTGGTGAATACGTGAAATGTAGTGACTATTGACTATATTAACTACCTCTTCTCCAATTAGCCCCAGCCCTCCTGTAGCATTGTGTGTGTGTGTGTGTGTGCAGTAGGGTATAAAATCGTCACTGGCTCTTGTCAATACTTATAATGTTCTCCAATTCGTGATGCCGGCTCAACTCTACTCGCCTTTCTGAATTTTCCATCAGGAAAAAGTTCTGCGTAGGACATGGTGGCAGGTACTTTCTCTGGTATCACCTCAGCTGAGGTTCCAAGCAAGCTGTGACGAGATCAAACAGTGACGAAAAAAACTGCAGACTACTGATTGGTCAGAGAAAATCCCAGATTGAAGATGGTCGGTTATTTTTTAATGTTAACTTTAAAGCTTTGTTATCTTCAGTTGACTGGCTACTGAAAACTTCGCTTCTAACAACTAAGCTTATTTTACATTTAAACTTGTGTAAAATCAACATATCGCTGGCGACGATTTCATTTCAACACAAAAGCAGATAACATCAGCTAGTGCTCTTGTTGCGCAATTTGCTGTTGCTGACATTCACTTCTCTTTCATTTTTGTCGCCATTTCATGCCAAGAATCAAGATCATGATCCCTTCAATATCCACCATTGTTCCCGTGCATGCCGTTTCATGAGACATCGCTATAACGACCAAAAATAATCAAGAGTAAATTTAAAGGAGCTGTGTCACCATTACTGCACATGCTGAGAATTTACATCCCAAGAAAGTGAATCAGCTTGACAGCAAGTCATGACCTCATTACATCCTCGCCAATCCGTCTTCGTTTTGCATTGTATTTATATCTTTCAGTCACTCGGGCATTATGCTTTTTATATTAAGGAGCTTTCCAAGGAAATTTGAGGATTCAAAGCACTACTTTAAGTGTTAGCCAATGGATACAAAGCATGTACCGTAGAGGCCAGCAGACAGTGCCATTTCTACGCGAGATTATCAGGAGAAATACACGAGACAAACACGAGAGTATCGCGACGCAGCGTAAATGAACGAGTGACATATATCGTGCGTAGGAAAACAACAGGCCTAGTGCCAGTGACAATTATACATGTGTAGCGCGACAAGTCTCGCATAAAATTGATGTCGGTAAACAGCATTGTGACTGAACGAGATCCCAAATGTCGAACATCCAGTTTTGAGGTTTACGGTCTCACGCGCGCTTAAAATATGGCTCCTGGACAGTGTCATTTATGTTTTTGATTTCCTTATTTATTGATGATACACTCAAAATATTATTTTGTTAAAATTTAAGAAAAACAAATTTGTTTTTCTTTGTAATAAATTTGTAATAAATTAATTTGTTGATGCAACAGAATCCGATTTGTTATTCTAACAAAAATCTTAACAAAATAAGACTTTGTCCAGTCGTCTTAACAAAGTAGATGTGTTACTTTTCCACACGGCCCCAGTGAATTTTCTGTAGTCACTTTTCATTGGCGAGAATCGATCACGAGCACCGATTTCAGTGTCGTCTGACTGCGAAGGATCTTGAAATGAGCAGGAGCGCAGGCGAATTTTAACCTATGTCATATTTTATCTGTATAGGCTACAAGCTATACGTCGTCGTTCTTTAAGTTTTAATATTTAGCGACATACACCCACAAGGTTATCATCCCCCGCTGCACGATTAACGCGAAGCGGGGGATACAGCATTGGGCTCTGTCCGTATGGACATATAAAATTGAGGCGGCGGGGGATATTCCCATGTTAGTGGCAAACACTTGTTCTATCTTTATTTTTGTGTCGCAATCTAGACATTTGTGTCTAGATGATATTCCTATACCACCATATTTTATCTTCCGCAAACCAGGTCATTAAACATGAGGAGACTACCTCTGATGCCCGTTTTTGTTCCTTTAACAGCTGATTGATTTGTCAACAACTTATTGGCATTGGCTAAAAACTCGCCTTGCTGTTCACTTCCTGCATTACCACTTCACTGTGAAGTAATAAGAGTACGCACTTAAATTATTTCATCTACATGTACATCGGCCGCATAATCGGTTTGTGCAGATTTATTTTACCAAAAATTCTATCAAAATAATTTATGGTCCAATCGTGTTAGCAAAACACATTTGTTACTTAATTGTTAGTCGAACACAATAGGCCAATTTTGTTACTACAGCAACAATTTTACTTTGTTAATAAAACAAACTAATTTGTTACTTCCTGAACAAATTAATTTTGGATTGATTTTAACAAATGAATTTGTCATCTTTCATGGAACAAATTAATTTGTTAAACATTTTGTTAAAAGTAACAAATTCATATTTTGAGTGTAACGGTCATCGGATTATTATTAAACTGGTCAAAAAAAAGATTTATTAGTCTGTGATTATTGTATTTATCCGATTGAGAGGTTTACTGACTCTGTCAAGTTTAGAGTTTTGGACCGATCGATTGGGATGTGGGGTGTGTTGAAGGATAGCTATATTATCACAAATACAGAAAGGACAAATCAAATTCTTCTGTTAACAATGCAACCCAGCATGACATTATTTTTCTAATCCTATACTTGATTAATGAGTAGATGTCCCTTTGCACCCAAGTGTTTCATGCCACCTGTGAAAGAAGCCATAGCTTAGATAATACAAAAGCCGCAAGTTGCAGATGTCAAAATGGAAAAGGGGTCGTTTTTTTAATCCGCAGCTTGAGGCCCGTTCATCAGTCCTTAATCAGCAAAATTATCCTTCAGTAAGCAAGATGTCAGTAGAGAAGCTGCTTCGCATTTCCCCTTATTTCGGAGTGCGTGTAATGTCTCTGAATAAAAATCAAGAAACGCTGTTGCACATAAGAGACTGTCTGAACACAGAAAAAGGAAAATCCATTCAAACTAAATCCATCAAACTGGATATACAGAGGCGAAATCTATATGCCAAACAACTATCAAGCAAATAATTACCGTACCATTAACTATTTCCAATTGAAGGAAAAAAGACATGGAATGTGAGCTCTGTCGTTTTCAAGATATTGCAACAAGGCATCACTTTAAATAGGCTATAATTTGACATGTGAATCGATAGATTTGTTGCTTTATTTATGACACAGTGAGACGTGCGCAGAAAACAGTCTACAGTGCATTAACAGTATAAATGTTTAAGAATAAACAAACATCATCAAAACAGAAGGCTATTAAACAGCAAACATAGTATGAGTTATGTCCTCTACCAATGATGAAACAGTAAACAGGCTGAAATAAATGCAAAATTGCAATCTACATGTATGTGGCACATTATGTTTCATTCAGACCAGTGGAGCATGTACACTGAGATTTTCAATGAGATTCTTCAACCACCCCTGGATATCGTATACTCTTCTTCAGCCCTCCCTCGATTTTCCCGGATTAGTGATTGGCGATTACCAACAACAACGCAGCAAAGCAACAAAGTATTATATCCCCAAATAAAAAGTAATTCTCACGAACAACTGTGCATAGGCCTATTTCGGACTACATTACATCGCACATTTGGCAGGCTCTAGGCATACGTGTGCAGGTTCGGCGGCCGGCTTACTGCGAAGCTCATCTCGGCAGAGTTCAAGGTTGATGATAGCAGGCGAAATAAATAGGAGATTATCGCGAGAAAGCCACGAGAGATACACGAGACGTCTTGTGGGAATTAGGCAGTATCTGCTGGCCTGTGCGGTAAGCTGGTTGCCATCACCGATAATCATTGAAGAAGCAAAATGCCGAATAAATTTTGACTTACATTTGAACGGATTTATTTCGTTCAAAGTTGTGAGCATGCGCAGTAATCGTGACACGGCTCCTTTAACATCTTTCTGCAGATGTAGACGCTCGCGTCAATAGAGCTGCAAATTTAAGCACTTAGTTACAGTACTCGACCACGAGATGGCACCCCCGGATCAGTTATTGAATATCCGCAAGCAGGCAGAGCTGAAACGCGATTTAGAGAATGGAGAAGTTCCCTCTAATCCCTGTTTTTCAGGAGTTGCATGAATTAAAATCCTCAACTAAGCCTGATGTGCAAACTGGTCTATATCCTTGCCCATAGTATCGATCCAGTAGTTTCAAAAAATTATCACTTGCGACGAAATAAAACTTAGTGCTCTGTAGCAACCATTTTAGCTACAGTAAGCCAACATTATTCCAATTAGTGGTTAAGAAAATATGTTTTGTGAAGCAAAAAATCCGACATTGTATTGATTCTCTCACATTCTACTGTCAATTACAGTCATCACACACAAAATATGCATAGTTTCCTCCCGTGGTTTAACCCGTAGATTGCTCCATTGACAAATTCCTTCTATCCGCCCAAGTACTGGTGTCGATAGCCAGTCACTCAATTATATACTCAAATTCATCTGCGTAACTCTAGTTATAGTTTACGCCCTCGTGAAGCTTCCCCGGTAACAATGTATTGATAGACTCGTTTCTTATCCAATTTCTGAGTGTTTAAACTTTCCTCAATAACTGAAATACATTGATCGGACAATAAGAATAGGATACAAAGCTAAGCGTAAAAGTAAGGTTGGTTGTGTTCTTCGAATGTTGGCCATGGTTGCGCAGCTGAAAATGATGCAATATCAAACAAACAAAGACACCCGAAACCGGCCTGAGTTGTTCAGTTTCATTTACGAGATAAATGTTGTATGGACGCGATCAATGGGAATTATTCCGAATGAAACAGTACTGGAGGGTTCCTTCTACCCGATACATCTGTCTCTGGAGGAGGGCATCAATGAAGAAAACAGGTTATACTTCTACTCTGTTAGCATTTTGCTCAATATGGCTTTTTGCTGTAGAATTTATACCGCGTTTAAAGACATCAAATGACAAGGTTTTCGTTTCTGCAGATGTATGCAACCCACGCACGTTGGTAGATCCCTCGGTGTTAATTACACCATTCTGTTGAATATGGAGGCATATGTCGTTTTATTTTTCCTGAAAGTGAAATTTCTGTTCTGTTAAATAAGGTATATTTCAGAATTCAGATATTACTGAGTTAGTGAGTTTTTACCCTTATAAGGTGTAAGGTTGAGCTTGGATGTGAGAGCGGTTAGCTTTTCATTGCAGCGTGAATGTTATAGCTGTTTAATCAGCAGTTTATTTAATGCTTGGGGGACTTCGAAGAAAAATGGACAATATTGTTAACTTTATTATGGAGAAAAGGCATGTTTTGTGTTTGGACAGGTTACTGGTGACCAATGATGTTCAACTGCACTGATATTGATAAATTCATGCTAAACCCAACTAGAAAATCATTAATTCATGCTGAATTTCATGCCCCAAAAGTTAATTTGTGTTAAATATATGATTAATGTATGATTTGACAGTAAACCATTTTGATGGATCTCAGACTTTGGGGAGACACCTGGATAGCTGTCTAATTTGGCTCATAGCAAGCGGGTAATCTAGAACGTAATGTTCCAGATGAATTGTACTTGTGGTTAAGAAGTTTATGATTCCAGAAATGTATAGTTTTAAGCCCTAGCAGTTTTTCAATTATCAGTATTATTTTTTTTGCTAATTCAAATTTGAATTTTCATGAAGATTTTTTGTGTTTGCAGCCTCTTTTCTCCACCAAAATCATAAAAATAAACTGAAATATGATCGGAGTCTAAATGCTTCAAGTGTCTAGACTCAATTTAGCCAAAGTTCTTCTGTCTGTAAAGCTGCAATCTTTAATTATAAAGCCTTAAATCAGATAACGCCTAAAAAGCCAGATTTGGCTTCTGCGCAAAGGGGTTAAGCTGAGCCAGCACCATGCAGTGGAAAAGCACCATTGGGTTTTCTGCTGGTTGGTAAATTGTCATTGGCTGTTCTGCTTTTACTTCTCCAAGTAGCAGCATAATAATGAGCCCGGGCAGTAGGGTGGGGTGAATACCGGAAACAGGAAGTACCTTTCCCAGCTTGGCCTTGCATTCAGAGTCCACCGGAGCCTTTCCCTTCATTACTACCGTCTTCACAACCTCTGCATGAATACGCAAATACACACACACACACACGTAAACAACAATGTCAACAACTTTCTGCACACATACAAACACATACACCCAGCCCTGGCTCTAAAAACTCTGCAAACACAGCTGCAGACATCAACCCTGCCCACACAGCACTCTCTTAATAACACTTATGTCCAAAAAAATGCTGTACATACATAATGTCATCATATTGTTTGCGAAATTCCTTACAACAAAATAAAGTCAACACACACACACACACACACACACACAAGCTTGCACACACACGCAAGCATGCAAACTCAAACATATGCACATACACACACGCACACACACATACACACAGTCACTCACCACAGTCAGCAAGCACAACCTCAGCTCACAGTATACTCAATGAAAACAGAAAATGTCCGTCAATGCTGTGAGTATCAAGGTGCTGACCTTGGCTCTCTGAGGCTTCAGCTGGGACCTCCTGGCTTGCCTTCTCGCTCCGCCCTTTGCCCCGCCTCTTTTTGGCAGCTGGCTCCGCCTCCTCCTCCTTCTCTTCCTCCTTGATGTCAGCAGGGCCAGGATTCTGATTGGCTGAGCTTGCAGCATCACCGCCATTCTCTGTCAGAGGAATAAGGGTTCGGTCGTATCAGTTCTTAGGATGTTAAGGCCCGTCCAAATCAACAAATACAATAACACGAGCATCCACAATGATGGACAATGACATCATGAAATACCCTTTCGGCCATGCATTTAACATTTTGGAACCTGATGCTCTGAAAACTCAGATGACTGCTTTCTTTTATTTTAGCATCTCGAATCCTGCCTGAATATAGAATGTCCAATCCGGAAACCATGTACATGCACTCTTGTTTGCTGCCATCTCAGGAGAGTTGGACAAAACACAGCTGCCACTGCTCTTCACCCAGAGTTTCAAACCTCACTTACACAGAAGGAGAGAGGAAGAAACCGAAACATGAGCCTGCTCAGAATGCAGCGGACGAGAGCCCACTCGACCAGCAAGAGGCACCTGTTCGACGCAAAATGCTAACCCAGCCTGACGGTATCCTTCCCATAGGGGAAAATAGAAGTGAAGGTATCAATGCGCTGTCGAAGCGCGCAGAAGGTGTTACTACGCCTGTCATTATAGTACGCACTTCCCACAGCATAGAAAAAGCCTCGTTTGGATTTGCGTA
Source organism: Gymnothorax reevesii (assembly GCA_029721435.1). NCBI lineage: Eukaryota > Metazoa > Chordata > Actinopteri > Anguilliformes > Muraenidae > Gymnothorax > Gymnothorax reevesii. The sequence continues at coordinate 12,248,444 of CM056577.1, read as the reverse complement.
CCCGAACCTGAACTCATGTCACTGGTCATATAAACCTATGTAAACAGGAAAAACGTGGAAGACTATGGTCGCATCTAACTTCAGCCCCGAAAAATACCTTTGCCCACACTGAGTCTAGCTACAAATGCTAACAGGAGTGGCAGCGCTTCTGGCTGACTGGGAGATCGCTCAAAGCTCGGGGAGGTATGTATCATCTCGTCTCATTTCATAGAAGAACATATTTCATTATGAAAGTACGGTGGACTGTTCCTTTAAATACAGCAGACATGTGATAAGAGATCCGTCACAGAAAATACCCCGATGTCAGAGAATTAAGGTTTGGATCATAGTAATTCCTTTGGTGTATATACACACAAAGAAGACCACAATTATTTGGATAGTGATACTGCATAAAATAATCTGCTATTCCTTCATGGTTGGTGCAGTGTGGGTGTTAATATCCACGAATCAAAGGGACTGCAGAGGGGGTGTACTCACTTTCAAAAACACCCCAAATGAAATGGCTTCAGCTTCAAAGTATCTCAAAGACAATTTCAAAAGCACCAAAAACAGTGGATACCAATGAATTAGAATGATAATTAGAAGCATGCGTTCGCTTTCAAGATGCTGTCGTGGTTCGGCAACACGCACATTCTGCTGATAAGTTCAGAAAGCAGGGGTGCCAAACAGATTACGAGTGTTTAAGAAAAAACGAGAAGCTGGTTATTTGCCATTGAGATAGACATTTGGTTATTCTTTACACCCTTTCGACTTATCTTTTGTTTAGTTTCTTGAGTTTTACTTCAGCAGTAGAGCATCAAAGCCTTCGAGAATATTAAGACAATCATTCTCTTTCTGATACACACACACACACACACACACACCTTGTTTCACCGCTTGGGAGCGGATCCTCCTCTGGAACTTGGTGACAGTGTTAGTCTGGATCATCTTCTTCAGGTCTACCCTGTACTTTGCGCCAGTGGCCACCGTCAGAGTCAGAGAGGCCCGACCGGACCGAGCAGCGCCGTCCAGCTGGGCACCCAGAGCAGGGGGGTACGATTCCCACTGCCCATCGCCCTCCTCCCACTGCCAAACTAACACACAGGGGAGATGTGGGATGAACGCACACTGACTGTATTGCCATCGCTAGAATACACTTATGCTGAACTCGGATTCCGGCAGTGTACTTCATGGTTGACTGTACGCAATAGAACATTAATGATACTCTCAGGTTCATGCAGAATACATACCAACTTGCCGGGCACTACAGTGCGTAAACACAATACAGAGACTCAGTTCAGAATATGCTGTCGAGGGCCACTACTGCACATGATTTCCGCACCGTCAAAAGCATACGCGCTGACCGAGACACGGTAGCTCACTGACGACTGGCTGGACACGACAGTGCGGGGACAGTGCATTGTGTTTTGGGTAGATTGCATTTTGACTGCGTAAGATTGCACTGAGACCTGCTGACTGTCACTAAAATTCGCTAACAATGCCCCGTGAAGACGTTTGAGAAGGGGGAAATGGCACAGTAGAAAATACTGACGGCAGAGCAAGCGCATCACCAACACAAACACTGTATCCAGCCAGAATGGCTGCGACCCTGTACGCTTTCACTGAAAGCCTGCATTCACCTACTGTTTTCAATTTATATGGCAAATATCTATCAAGCTAAACTAATCCTTGTCTTCATAGCCACTTTCAAATGATCCGAATACAGCAAAAGGATGGTACATAACTTTTCTGAACGTTTGCCAATTAAAATAGGAAACTGTGCAGAGAAGTCAGAGCTATGGAGCGAGCTAATTGCTAACATAGTTACCTGTCGTAACTTCACTTTCTCCACTATTTTCTTCCACCTTATTACAGGCACTTCTGGTCCGTCTCATTTTCGCGTATAACTGGAAAGCAAAAATGCTCAATGCCGTAATACAGATCGGTCTTGATAGATTTTAGCGTTGTTTTATTATTATTATTATTATTGTTATTACAACCGTTTGTGTTGCACAGCCAACCAAAGAGAGAGGAAAAAAACTAACAGCACGCGCCCATAAGAAGGAAAGTCTGTGATTGGTCAAAGCTCCAGCAAGGCTGCTTTTGAGGGCTGTAATTGGTTTAGAAGTAGGAAATCGATGTTTCTCGGAAGTCGCTCGTCGCGACCGAGAAAGGTTGATGACGAAAGCACAGGCGCACAATCCGTCCACCCCTTTAGACTCAGAAACATGTCAGCACTTGTGCCACCCAACAACAAAACTGTCATGACTGTTCGGTGAATATTTTGTTGAGGATTACATTTCAATGTTTCTCATCATATTCATCAGTAAATCAATGACTATAATTAATGACCAGAATCAATAATCATAATCCAGCTTGTGTTCCAAGCTGCTTACATAATAAGCTGCTTGTGTTCCAATCACAATTGCAAGGAGGATTCTGACAAACTGATTATTTGGCTTATTTGGGTGAATTTTATATTTAGAGCAGTTATTCACAATAATAAGGAAGATTCCTACAAGTTATAAATGCCTACGATAAAGAATAAAAGACCCGTGTACATCTGCACATTTTTCTGCAACTAGTGCAACTAATTTTCCGACAGTAACATTTTCAAATTAATGAAATCAGACATTGAGAAAATCAGAAAACTCAAAATGAGCTTTGCTTTAACTTAATTACACAAACATGACACAAACCAGTGTGAGTGGCATTTCCCTGTATAATAAATGTACAAACATATTTTAATTATACTCAGCAACAAAAGTTTCTGTGACACCAATATTGTTAATTATTTTTCATAACGCAATTATGAAATTGTCATACATGGTGATATCAGACTGAAACAGTACACGTAAACACAAAATTGAAATGGAAATCATGAAAATGCGAGAAAATGACTTTGCACGTGAAAATGTGCGTAAATCATGCTTGTGGATGGCAATAAAAGAGGAGAATTTTTGGAATGTTCACATTGTGCCTGATGAACGACGGAAGCATCACTTATCGAAAACACAGCCATTTCGGATCAGGAACTCTACCCTCTAAATGCCAAGACTGTCTGAAAATGATCGGTGGAGGGTCATTGGGATGATTGAATCCGGAACCTCGCAGAGGGAAGTTGCTCATCGCCTGAATGTCCACCGAAACACCATTTGGAACTTATGGCAGCGTCATCAGCAGACAAGACATGTCAGAGACCGTCCTCGCAGCGGCCGTCCACGAGTAACCACTCCCAGATAGGACAACTGGATTCGAAAAACCCATCTCCGAAATCGATTCCAACCTGCAACCATAACTGCAAGAACGATACCTGGTTTGAGGCGACTGTCTGCACAGACAATCCGTCGCCGTCTCCGTCATTTTGGCATTGTCCCACGTCGGCCAGCAACACGTCCAATACTCACAGTACAACACCGACGACTGCGTCTACAGTGGGCACAACAACATCGACGGTGGATCCAACGTCAGTGGGATCTTGTACTCTTCACTGATGAATCAAGATTCATGCTTAACCGATGTGATGGTCGTTTACGTGTATACCGTCGACGTGGAGAACGTTATGCCAACAACTGTGTTCAGGAATTTGATCGTTTTGGAGGTGGTAGTGTCATGATTTGGGGAGGGAACACGGCTAGAAACAGAACAGATTTGCTTGTTATTGATGGAAATCTGACAGGTCAAAGATATCGCGATGAAGTGCTACGGCCATTGGTGGTACCGTTTTTGATGCAACATGGTCCCGGAATAACGCTGCAACATGATAACGCCAGACCACACGTTGCAAGGATTATACAGCAGTATCTGATGCAACAACATGTCAATGTCCTGCCATGGCCAGCCAGATCCCCAGACATGTCCCCAATCGAGCATCTTTGGGACGAGATGGATCGACGTTTGCGGCGGTTGGATAACCTGCCAGCTACACTCCAGGAATTGCGACAACGTCTACGTCAGATTTGGAATGACATCCCACAGCAATTTCTGGCACATCTGATTCGGTCCATGCGCCGGAGATGCGTTGCATGCATCATGGCACGAGGAAGTCACACCCGGTATTGAAGTGTGAAGGTCACAATTGGTTAGACGTCAGACAAGTGCTTCATGACGCATGAAAATGACATTTTTCGTTTTGAGTGACGTTGGCACTGAAAAGTCAGTGTTTCTCCTGTTAAATAAACATATTGATTGCATTGAGATCTTTGCGTGTCATTTATAACATACACATAAATGGTGTCACAGAAACTTTTGTTGCTGAGTATAGTTTCCATCAACTAGGAACCAACTAATTATTGAATTTCATCCGTTAAATTTCTTCCTTCTTTTAATGAAATTGTTTCCAATATACCACAATGTGGATATGGAATTCTTATTCTTGACTATTTCTGTCAACAAATTATCAAATGGCATGAGAGGATTAATAACTTCTCTAAGCATGAAATTTATCCAAGGGACAGTTGATCTGTGTGAGGTTCCTCCTTGTGCAGTTTCATACACCAAAACCTCCATGGAAAAAAAAAAGTGTTTTTCTTTTGATACATGCGTTTTGTAAATCTATCTATATATATATGTATACATATATATATATATACAGCGCCCTCCCTAATTATTGGCACCCCTGGTTAAGATGTGTTCTTTAGCTTCTAATAAATTCAGTTTTTTTTCTAAATAATATAGGATCACAATGAAAAAAAGAGTAAAATCCAACCTTTAGTTCAAGCGCAAGTGGGAAAAAAATCCCACATTAAGAAATTATTATTTTACATCAAATCATGTGTGCCACAATTATTAGCACCCAGGTGTTAATACTTTGTACAACCCCCTTTTGCCAAAAAAACAGCACATAATCTTCTCCTATTATGTTTCACAACATGGGAGAATACAGAAAGAAGGATCTTCGACCATTCCTCTTTGCACAATCTCTCTAAATCATCCAGCGACCTGGGCCCTCTCCTCTGCACTCTCCTCTTCAGCTCACTCCACAGGTTTTCAATGGGGCTGAGGTCTGGGGACTGAGATGGCCATGGGAGGAGCTTGATTCTGTCTGGTGAACCATTTCTGTGTGGATTAGGCCACATGGTTAGGGTCATTATCTTGCTGAAAGACCCAGTGACAACCCATCTTCAGGTTTCGGGCAGAGGCCACCAGATTTTGATTTAAAATGTCCTGGTATTTCAAAGCGATCATGATGCCATGCACCCGAACAAGGTTCCCAGGGCCTCTGGAAGAGAAACAGGCCCACAGCATCACCGATCCTCCCCCATACTTCACAGTGGGCATGAGGTGCTTTTCTGCATACTCATCTTTTGTGTTCCGCCAGACCCACTGAGAGTGTTTGTTGCCAAAAAGCTCTATCTTGGTCTCATCTGACCAAAGCACACAGTCCCAGTTGAAGTCCCAGTGCCGCTTAGTGAACTCCAGACGTTTGCGTCTATGATTGTGAGTGAGAAAAGGTTTTTTCAGTGCATGCCTCCCAAACAGCTTGTTGGCATGTAAATAGCGCCTGATGGTTGTTTTGGAGCCTTTGTAACCCCATGATGCTACCATTTGTTGCAATTCATTAATAGTGAGCTTTGGAGAACTTTTTATCTCTTTTAACATCCTCCTCATGTGCGTGGTGGAAAAATAACATTGAAGTGATTCAAAAGTGAACTGAAAAAAACAGGCTATGGGTAAAATGAATGGGAAATTTTACTTCCGACACCAGCGTTGCGTCATCACTTTAGTAATCGATTGAATAATTGCTGACTGTGGCATAAGCGCGAGAGGTGTGAGACTCACGGCGGATGCGTGAGAGTTGGCAGCCCTGCATTGATTAAGAAACCAACAAACTAGCTTGCACGCGAGGCTAGCAAGCTAGTTGCTACCTAATTGCGGTGCATATAAATCAATAAAAAACAGTGAATTGCGATTATTTCGCATTAGCTGTGTAGCTAGGTCAGTTATGCATTGACGAGGCTGATTAGTTGTTCGCTAGATACCGAGTTTTTACCATGGACATCCTTGGTTTTTAACATTGGCCAAAGATACTCCAATGATTTCTGTGTTCACGCCCAAAAATAATACAACTGCGCATATGTACCGGAGGGCACAGCCAAATAGCCTTCGAAATGTAAAACCGGTTCATGGCAAAATATCCACTGCCTAAAGAATTACCCTGAATTTACAGCAAATGGCGGTATTACACTACCAGGTTTGTTAACACAGCAACCAAAGAAGAAGAATTCTGGAATCCTTGAGTTCTGAGACTGACTTCTACGCATGGACCTATAAGGAGTGAAATATAAAACATCCTTGCTTCTACGGGAGACCGTGCAGAGCCGGACCCATTTAGATGACGGACTAAACACTGGTCACGTGAACATATTGCATGCTTCGACCAAAGCAATATATTCATGAGTTCGCATTCCCACATTAATGTGACATGTCCTGAATGCAAAATACCATTGTCGGAACTCCTCATTTGCTGACAACTTAACTGCACACAATCGCGCATCGGTCCAAAATCAGAGATGGTTGTGCCTCTGGGCCGCTGCTTTCACATCGTCTGTCAACCACGGATTTCTCTGGGGACGAGCAACAGAGTAAGTGATCTGCTTTTGTGTTTTGTGTTTTGAAATATGGAATATGGAATTGGAAAAGACTGGACGGAGAGTAGTCTGAATTGGGTTCTGGGTTATTCCACCAGCTTACACATCGCACTCATGCGCCAGCCGCGAGCGTTTCCAAGCCAAGAGTGTCGCATCAACCGAAATGTACTTTTCACGTACATTTCGGCGTCTCCTGCAGCAATGACACGCCATTGGCCCAAGTTTCTGTGTACTCGCTCTCCTGTATCAGGTGGTATCCTGTTAGGATAGCCATTGGCTCTTTTCTCAGACCTTCCCCGAGGTGATTGGACGAGTGACATGCACTCAGATAGTAACCTCTACGGTAAGCTTCCGACCAGCCTTGAAGAGGCGGAATGGGAACTGGCGCTTATATACGCTCGACCGGATGCAATGTTTGTCAGTCATGGTGTTTTTTATGTGCTAGTTGTAGGGGAATGTATGTAATATTATGACGCAAAGTGGCGTGACAGCTATGGAATGACTGTATTTTTACATGTAAACGCTCACATAATATGATCTTACTCTGGCTTTAACCTCAAGTGAACGCCGTGGTTTATGGGAATGGGTACATATTCTTCCCGATGATTGGTAGGATCTAGTGAATGTAAATATAAGGGAACGTGATCTAATGTTTTTTGATTACCAAAATTTGAATAATTCTGTGCTATTCCTCAATTTTGGATGAGGATAGCCATATCTTATATTAATCATGTCGTTCTGATTCCAAAGTTGTTGTAAATAATTATGTCAATTCCCCAACGCCTGCGTGATGTGTTATCATTGTTTGAAATATGGCCCCAATTCAATTTGGCTTTTAAAAAAAAATTTTTTACAGTGACTATGCTGTCACTTATTTGAATCATTCTATGTCAAAACATGCAGTATTAGGGGTGTTTTCACAGTGATTTGCTCTGATTTTGATGATATTTTGAAATGAAAGATCTGTCGGAATATCATGAAGTTATGTCAGGTCTCTGGCAAAAATTAATTACAGTTTCTTGATATAAGCCCTCAACGTTAGGGCATTGTTCCCATTTTTTGAATGAATGAGTTAATATGAGTGAAGTTAAGTAATTTTTGTTTGTGTTTGAAACATTATGTCTGAGCAACTACTCAAGATATCCTCGTAAAATTTGGTGGGATAACAGGCCTGTACTCATATTTTCAGAAAATGACAGAATAGAGTGTTTTTATTGCCATTTGAAGTTTATTTTGGTCCATGAATCCCTTTTAGTTGTGGGCCATTTCACAGTAATTGCAACATGGGTTTTGAAAAAATAAAGATCATTCTGTTGTGTGACAACTATGGAAACATTTTCTTGAATGCCTTAACCATCTGAAAATGTAAATATTACAGCTCTCACTAAATGTTTTCATATGTTATTTAAGTGAATAATATGAAATTGCCAAATTGTAAATTTGCGTTGTATACGGGACGTTTGTTTTTTTGTTGTAGCTCTGTCAATTTTTGGTCTATTGACTTCATATTTGGGTATGTTGTAGCCTATTACAAGACAAATGTCGTATTACCAAAATATGATTTGTTTTAGGCATGTCCTGAAAAAATTGGGCCAATAAACGTATTTCACTTAATTTCACAAAAAGACAACAGAAACTTTTCATTTCTTCAAAACTAACAAGAGCATTGGTTTTCTTCACAATTTGGTCATATTAGAGATTGGGGACAGATAAGAGTAAACCGAATTTTCAAGAAAAAAAGTTAGCATGTCAAAAAAAAAAAAAAAAAAACAATTAATTTCGTCCCGTACTCAACAAAAATGTTGAGTACGGGACAACAATACATTTTCATGAGGCAATAATAGAGTGAAACTGAACTGATATCCTCAGATATCTGAATTGTTTTACACAGGGAATGTAACAGAGGTTGGAGAGGTTCATTCTTATTGGAAGTTTTGAAGAAACAAAAGACAATAGGCTCCCTTGACTAGACTAACAATGCTCACTTGCAGCACTCAGCAAGCACTCATGTTTCATCTGCTAAGAATCATTCAGCTCAAGCAACTTTATGTCATGTGCCATTTGCTTTGCTGCTGTGCTTTGGAAACATTGTTTCATGAATTTCAGTGACTAATTAAGACTCAATTAGCCCATGAGTGATCAGCAAGCAACTGTTGGCATGACTCATGCATAGAATCACTCACTTCAGTGACAAACTAGGTGTTGCTTAGTTGCTTGGCTTCAAAGGCCAATTTTTTGGTTGATTGACATTTACTATCATTTATCGCATTGCACACAAACATTCCAATCATGTTTTCATTTCTTCTCATTTTACCATATTTTCATTGGTCCCTTCATTTAGTAATCAGCATTGTATATTATTATGATACTTTATTTTTATGTTTAAAGTGGTAATCCTTAAGATTTCCGTCTCGTTACTGCCTGTTAAGCCAGTGTCTATCAGAGAGGGGGGATAAAACAACGGTGATTGGGCCTATGACCCACTGATGAAAGCACTTGTATTTCATTCTTTAGCTGGTAAAGCGATCAGTGTGTCTGTGGCAACATTCCTGCACTATATTAAACTACAGGCGCACATCTAGTGACACTTTTTACGTCAGTAAGCAGTGTCTGGTCTGTCCAGAAGGTAGGAGGAACTGCAAGCCAGTTTGAAGGAAGTAAGGAACCCCGGGAGAAGCAATGGCAGGGTAGACGTCAGAAGGGATCTGTCAGAAGTCAGATGTCAGAAGTGGTACTTTCCCTAATCTGAACATTGGCTCTATTCCCTATCCCTAAATCTAACTTGTCCCTTACACTGTATCAGTTTTACGGATGGAATTAAGGGAGGAGCGTTAAAATGCAGCTGTCCAAGAAGTGGAAAGTACTGCTACTGGATCCCTTCTGGTGTCTATCCAATGGCAGTGGCAAATACCAGAGCCATTGATATTCTCAGAGTTGCGACACTCCCGTTGACTCTCTTGTACAAAAAATGGTGGCGCACTTCTGGGTACTGGGAACTTCCAATGGTTCCTTATATATATATATATTTTAAGTCTGAAGAAGTTGTGATAATTTAAGCTCATGTTCTTTGCTTCTGGTTGAGCTAGGTCAGCTGTGGGAATTCAGTCATGATCTCGATGGAGTTTCTATTTCTATCTCTCACAAAACCGGTATAAATCACAATGGTAAATTATGGGATGAAGTGCCTGTGACTGGTTTCGGTGAAGTTTTTTTGTTTAAAAGTTAGCATGACAACTTTGACATGCTCTTACCTAGCCTTGCTTGATCAGCTGTTTTAAGTTCAATCACGAACGGTTGCAGAGTTTCTAACTCCGTTTAGCTCTCAAAAACCATTTCGGTGTAAAACCACTTATTATTCATAAAATTGAACGAAACCACAAGTTAGGACAAGGAAGACCTTTGTGTCACCCATTATGTTTTAGCTAGCTCTTAGAAAATTGCATCTGGGCAATTCCACAGTAACGGAATTACGATCAAGAGTAATTTTCATGTCATTTTTACCTGCCATCTATTACTCTAATGCAGTAGCTACTTGCCTGTGCTTTTATCAGTTCCACTGGCATGCCTACTGAGCTGTATAACACAAGGCTTGGGATAGTTATTTTGTAGAAGGCTATACGAAGGTGAAAGTGTTGGTTACAGAATTACGGCAGGAAAAATGCCATTATTTTTTCCTTAACTTTGACAGGCATTTCTCTGAAATCTGGCAATGATAGGCTGTTGGTTTGAGCTTAAGTTGCTGGCCTAGGATGTTGACCAAGCCATGGTGAGTTTATATTGACTGGTACATTCACAGAGATTTTGTAGGATGCCATTTATGAGAAAGAGACACGGTAACGGAATTAAAAAATGGTCACGGAGTTACATTTTCTGAGAATCTACTAAATTTATTTTACTTAAAACAACAAAGCAATGAAAATTGGTATCATAAATGATGCTTGTGTTGCTGATCTCCTGTTGAACCAAAATTTTGAACAAATTTTCAACAAGTCTGGGAAAAAGTAAAGCAATACACGATATTGATGGGAATAACTAATTTTTCTACAAGAACAGTAAATATATTGTAGCGGTTCCTCCAATGAGCGGAGGCGGAGTCATGGTCTGCAGTTTTCGCATCGCCCCTGAAGCATATATATCCCCTGGATTGCTGTGATCGGCCAAAATGTAGAGCAACTATCTGGCTAATACCTAAGTGCGTATCAACTTGAAAGCTTCTTTCCTTGAGCAGGATTCTTCAAATTCCCAAAAGTTCCAGAAATCCATGTCCCAGAGTGTCCCATATGCAACGTTAATACTTTTAGTTAATTAGCCAAAGTGAACAGGAGAATTTAAAGATATTTTTACCTACTAGGTAAAGGTTCCATCGGCCTACTCAAGTAAAAGAAAATTTTTATTCTCATTTCTGTTGGTTTTCCACAGCAACACTGGAAAGTTTGTTATTGTCCCGTAGGCCAGTGTTTCCCAACCCTGTTCCTGGAGTACCCCTGTTCTCCACCAATGAGCTGATCAGCTGAATCAGGTGTGTTAAATTAGGGAGACCTATAAAATGTGCATTACAGGGGTACTGCAGGAGCAGGGTTGGGAAACACTGCCGTACGCAGCGATTTGAATACTGTGAAATGCCCCTTGTACTAACGGACTCAGAATTGCACAAGTGTAATGCAGTTGATGGGATGCAGTTGTACACTACACAAAAAGCAGAAAGGGATTGAAATACCTACTTAATAATTTGTGAGTTTTTTTTTCCAAAATCCTAAAAAATACCATAATTTGAGGGGACAAATGACCTTTTTGACTACTTGTCAATGCTGTAAAACTTCTACTCCTTAAAGATGCATATAAGATCTACCTCTATGCCAGTTATTATCTTGGTTGACCAGATCCTTGCATCATGAATTACAACCCCAACTCCGAAATAGTTGGGACAAAGTGTAAATTGTGAATAAAATCAAAATGCAATGACTTTCAGATCATATGAGCCAATATGTTATTTACAATAGAACATGGATAACATTTCGAATGTTGAAACTGAATCATTATACATTTTTATCCACAAAATGAGCTTATTTCAAATTTTCTGGCTGCAACAGGTCTCAAAAAAGTTGGGACACAGGCTAAAAAGGCAATTAACATTTTCGAGAATCAGCCGAAAGAACATTAAGCAAGTAATTAAGTTAACTGGCATCAGGTGTGTAACATGATTGACTATAAAAGGGATGTCTTAGAGAGGCTGAGTCTCCCAGAAGTAAAGATGGCCAGAGGCTCTCAAATCGGTGATGGCTTGCGTAAAAAAATTGTGGAATGCTTTAAAAACAATGTTCTTCAACGTCAAATTGCAAAGGCTTTGAAGGTCTCATTATCGACAGTGCATAACATCATCAAAAGATTCAGAGAAACTGGAAAAAATGTTCGTAAGGGACAAGGCCGAAGACCTTGAGGCCCGTGATCTTCGGGCCCTCAGACGCCACTGCATCACTCACTGGCATGACTCTGTCATTGACATTACTAAATGGGCCCTGGAATATTTCAGGAAATCACTGTCTGTAAACTTGTCTCCTCAGTGCCCAGATGCCTCCACTCTATGTTAAAAAAAGAGGGGATGCTACACCATGGTAAAGAGGCCCCTGTCCCAACTTTTTTGAGACCTGTAGCAGCCATCAAATTTGAAATGAGCTAATTTTGTGGATAAAATTGTAAAATTTCTCAGTTTCAACATTTGCGATGTTATCTCTGTTCTATTGTGAATAAAATACTGGCTGGTGTTATCTGAAAGTCATTGCGTTGTGATTTTATTCACAATTTACACTTTGTCCCAACTATTGGGGAATTGGGGTTGTAGTTTTTGAAGTTGGTGCCAATTTGATGCTTACCCTTACCTCTTTATTTTGAAAGTTTGGCATTTGAAATCAAATTAATTCCGAACGTATTTGTGTCATGGGTGCATTTTTTGCTCAAAAATGAATGATATGAAGTTTTTTCTTTTATTTTCCCAAATTTGAGGTGATTTGATATTTAAATAATTTTATGTATTTATGAACAAACTGAAAAGTGATCAGAATGCCTATGTCCTGCAAACGACGCCTAATCTCATTATGCAGCACATATGCAGCCTAGGTTTAGTGTTCATAACAAAACATTACATCAGATGACAGTACAGACATTTAGGAGGTGCTCTTTCCCATAGCGACTTAATTACACACGGCACATTTTTAATGGACCAAATCTGCTTGAAAACCCTGGAAGGTAGTACCAGTCCAAATGCCAGTAGTGGCCGCAAAATTTGGACCGTGTAGTCATCCTACTGGAACAATTAGACAAACAATCAAATTATAAAGAACATAAATAACAGAACATACCAGCTGCCATAATTTAGCGGGTGTGAGAAGGGTATAGTCTGAAGAGACAAGTGTATTGTCTGATGCCATTATCCTTTTTTGAAAAAAGTTCAAAAAAAAAAAAAAAATGTCCAGCCTATTTCTAGGAAGCTAATGTAGATTTATTTTCGATGCCTGCTGTTTGAATATATACTGCCTGGCCAAAAAAAATTAGTCACTCAAAAGTGTAATATGGGAAATAATATGGTGTCATATTCTGCCTGGGTAGAAGTCTGTTTACTAACTAGATTTTATGTGGATAGTTTCATTTGTAATGAGGTGTGAAACTCTGAATTTGATAAGAAATAACAAACTTCACTCACGAGCAGAACAAAAAGGGGTGTGACTTCTGCAGCCAAAACTCATGCCTGGTGTTTTTATGTGTCTTTAGTGGCAGAGTGTGATGGCAAGTGTACAGATTCAGGACTTGCTGAATGGCGCCCCCCACAGGAAGCACCCAGGCAGGATGGCCATGAAAAGCATCTCCTTACCAGAGGAGCTGCAGAGAGCAGCTCTGACTGTCATACACGGTAACGGCCCTTAATGATGATGTCATAATAATAATAATATATATTATATATATATATATATATATATATATATATATATATATATATATATAATGATGATATAATAATAAAGGCTGTTCCCACCCATGCTCACATCACTTGGAACTTCTCCGCTGATTCCACTACTCTTCATCAAACCTCGGCTGTGTGACAGAAAGTAGATGTGCTACTCCTGCCTTGGCCGGAAGACTGATTTACGCAGTTGTCTAAATCTGTGCACTACATTGCCACCTTAAAATGGAGACAAAACTGACTTTCGCAAAATCTGTGTGGCAATGCTTCTTTGCGTCTTGACACTTGAGGCAACGTGATGTTTTCACCAATTTGATATCGAACCCAGCACTGCTGCCACTGGACGCCGCCATGTATTTCCAGAAAAAAAGTTCCGGCTCATGGCTTTCGTAGTCTCACATCCGAGGTTTCATGAGGAACAAATCGCCCAAGGTTTGCCAAGTGCGCTCATGTATGGGCCGTTTCTCAAAGTGTAGAATGAATTTTTTTGGCTGCTACGTCATCGTAGGGTGTTCCATCGCGAAGGTGTTTGTTGAATATAGTCCTGAAATGCGGCCTTCACCTCGCATGATGTCAGAAAGACTCGTAAGCTTGTTTTCTCTCCATTTCCATGCTGGCAATTCCGTTTGATATCAGGCGAGAGGAAGGCTGCATTTCACAGCTGTATTCAAAAGCACCTTCACAGTGAAACAGCCTGCAATGACGTAACAGCCTTCAAACGCTGCCTATGCTTTGAGAAACGGCTACGGATGCTCATGGTTACATGCACATGCTGACACATGCACTAGCATTACCACAGAAATCAGGTTCACACATGATCACCCAGTAAAAAATATGCTCATCCGCGTCCTGTTCTGACCATAGTGTGCTGTGACCTCCTGTCCCACAGGGGCAGAAGTGACCAAGCTCGCCGACAGGGCGAGCAAGCTCACCAATTTCCTGTGGAGCCGTAAGAGGCAAACGGAGGACTTTGTGCTGAGGAAGAAGGCGATCGCCCTGGAGAAACGGCTCTGGGAAAGAGAGAGCGAGAAAGGCAGAGGTGGGCGAGGGGTGGTAGGGAGTGAACCTGGGGTGTGTTTCCCAACAGCGTAGTTGCTAACTTTGCTAACTAAGTTAGCAGTTTACATCGTTGATCCATTCACAGTCAGTGGTTCTAACTATGTAAGTTAGCATCTGTGATTTTGGGAAACACACCCCTGATTGGTTCTGGGCTCTGTCAGGTTTTCTTATTGACGTATGCAGGCTGATGTGAGTGGAGTGGGCTTTTCCAGCAGGGAGATGACGGGTGAGAGAGGAGCACAGGTGCAAAATCCTGGTTCATAGGGTAAAATTTCTCTCCACCATTTTGTTCCAACCGCCAGGAATGGCTCATCGTCGCAATGCTTCAGCTGTAAGGTCAAATTCAGCTTTTAAAAAGGCATTGTCACGGCCAAGCATGCAAAATAAGTTTGAAAACAATTGGGTTCAGCGCTTTAATCACTCATGGAAATAGCTAGTCTAAGGTTATATTGCAGTTAATCATAGCTGTTGATCTCTGCTGTCATCTCCGAAAATGAATCATTAATTTTAGGTCAAGACTTAATGTTAATTTCAGTTCAGTTTTTTTTGACATTCATTTTGTTTATGTTCGAAAATAAATGAAAGGGAAGTCACAACGTAAAAAAATCATAGATATTTGAAGGCATTATTTTCTTTTTTGCTTGAGATCAATCAAAGTCGTGGACTGAATTGAAGATTGCGGACTGCTAAATAATTTCTCTGATAACCAATGAGCTTTCAGCTCGTATCTTCGGCTGTGACTAAGCCCCTTTAAAGTGCACCTATTGTGGGACTTTTCATTGGTCATTCTTGTATTCTTGAAGTCAACTCAAAAAAAAAAACAAAAAAACAGAAGATTTCTCATGCTGGCCATTTCTGCAGTACCTGTGAAACGAAAGTTTCCTGGAAGTATCTGCGAAACGCTCCCTTGAGGTCCTGCCCTCCCCCTCCCAAAAACCCCAATGTGCTGAGACTGCTCAACTTGATCACTCACTTGTGCTTGGTCCACCATTTGCGCATGTCGGGAATTGTCACTAGGGCGTAACCCACGATTCAAGGGCGTGCCAAACTATATGCTTGGCGTGAAAACTCAAATCGTGACATCACCAATTGATGAAAAAAGTAGCCAGAAGCTATTGGGGTGTTTCAGTCTGGTCTGGAGCAGTGCGTTTTGCGGCAGAGAGTGCTTGTTCTGCTGGTGACTTTGAGTTGTTTTCCAACACAGACCTTTTAAATGTGCATGAAAACTATATGATTCACAATACGACGTTACAATAATGAAAAACCAAAGTAGGTGCACTTTAAGTGAAGAGGAGGAATGAGAACAGGGCAGGACGTAAATTTTATGACTCCTGGATTTTCCATCTTTGGAGAGGATTGAGTCAACAGGACACAATTTTGAGTTGGGGAGATGGAGGAATGAGAGGGTGGGATTTTTTGTGTCTTCGATTTGTACAGGATTCAAAATTTTTCAATGTTATTCAACGGTAAATTATAATTGCCAACTTCATATGGATTCATCTGTGTTTAGATACAGATCCCCAACTACTGGAGACTCAAATCCGGAAGAAGGTTTTGGCTGAACTGAAGAGAACAACGTATCGCTGGACTGCCCTCAGGCACGTGTGTTCACTGTGAAAACTCTGCCAGTTGGTTTAGTGTCTGTCGTCTCTGTTTCACACCGAGCTGCATTTTCTCTCCCAGGTACGATGACGATATTGCCGTGCTGTACCTGGCTGCTCGGGTCGCCGGGGGCTACGCAGCTGTTTGTAGGGCTCTGAACGAGGTGAGGAATCTGAATATATCCGAACACAAAAATAACAGGACTGCTGTAAGAACACACTATCCCCAGCCTTTGGGCTTACCCCCATGACTGTGTGCAGAATAAAGTCCTGTCAATCAAGGGCTGGAATTGTGTCAGAATTTATTGGAGCAGAATGATAATACTGTATGCAAATCGCCAATGTATCTGGAACACTTCCACAAAGTTTCAGAATCAGGCTAACAAATGGAATCAGGTTAACTCATTGAATTAGGCTAACCAATGGAATCAGGGTAAATATTGGAATTAGGCTCACTTATTGAATCAGGCTAACAAAAGGAATCAGGCTAACTAATGGAATCAGGTGAAGTGATGGAATAAAGCTAACAAATGATGTGCCAAATTTGGGTCGGAATGAAATCCAACGTGTTATGGCCCCAATTTGCTACGACATATAAGACAGCAAGGGATGACAGACAAAATTTTAAAACTAAAACAGATTTAATTCAAGAAAGACCAACACTTACCTACAATTTATACTACTGACCAAGATTGATAATATACAAGAAAAAAAATATTAACAGTCCCTTGAGATGGGGTTGCTTGGTGATGTACCGGGTGAGGAAAATGCTCCAACACAGGCAAAAATTCACAAAAAGCTTCACAAGTCTTGAAAAGAGTAACAGGTCTGGTCAAATGCATCCTTCTCCTTGCAATTTCTCCTACTACTTTACTCTCTCAATTTTTCTCCTTATATACTCTTCTGCAGCCCCCTCCCACCTTTTAGACTTTTGTCAATTCTCTGGGACTTTCCCTCTCAGACATGCCCAGGACATGCCCAAACCTAGCTCCAGACTGGGCTTAACAAAAAAAAGGTCAATACTGCCACCTAGTGGCATTTTTTCACATTACAAACAGGACCGGAGACCTCCAGAGATGGGGTTGGGACTCGTTCTGAAGTCTTTTGTTCCAGCTTTGCGTGTGTTCCAGGTTTATCTGAGTGCAGTTATCCAGTGTAATTCTGTTCTGTGTTATGGGTGTCTGTTTATTTTTATTATTGATCTGATTAAGGGGGCCATGCTTGGTCAAAATTTGGGAAATACAACTCTGCACTTGATCCTCAGATAAGGCAGACTGAAACATTGTTTCATCAAACTGTCCGCTGATTTACCCATGAGGTTTAAGGCCCTTGTATTGGAGAGAGAGAGAGGACCTCAAAATTTGGAACAAAATTCGGAACCAAAAATGACCCCTTTTCTCATCAATTGTTGTAAAAGCAAAGATGGGTTATTCTTTGAATAATAAAGAGTTATTCATACAGGATGCGCAGTGTTATTGGCTGGATGTAAATGGGAACTTTTATCAGGACTGATGAGTGTAATTCTATCCCTCACACCCCCCAGATAAAGAAAGGGGATCCCTCGTTTTCTCCTTACTCTCTGCTGGACTTTGGGTCTGGAGTGGGAACAGTACTGTGGTGGGTGGAGTATAATTACCTGTTTTAACCTGTTCTACAGTTTCATCAATGTACTATGCGGAGTGTTATGGAGAGTATCATACAGCTTTATTGATATGTGTTTTTAATGACTCTGTGTGTCTGAGACTGTGCTTTAGGGAGACTGTACTGTTGATTGGCTGTGTTTTTGTGTGTAGTTGTAATGCGTTGAACTGTGTTATAGTGTGAGTCTGTGCTGTAGTTTGTTTTGAGACTGTGTTGTGCTGTAAGATTGTGCTGTGGTGCAGCTGTGCTGTGTTGAGACTGTTGTACTGTTAGACTGTGCTGTAGTGCAGGTGTGCTGTGTTGAGACTGTGTTGTACTGTTAGACTGTGTTGTAGCACAGGTGTGCTGTGTTGAGACTGTGCTATACTGTTCGATTGTGCTGTCGTGCAGGTGTACTGTGCTTAGACTGTGCTATACTGTTAGATTGTGCTGTAGTGCAGGTGTGCTGTGCTTAGACTGTGCTATACTGTTAGATTGTGCTGTAGTGCAGGTGTGCTGTGTTTAGACTGTGCTATACTGTTAGATTGTGCTGTAGTGCAGGTCCACTGTGTTTAGACTGTGCTATACTGTTAGATTGTGCTGTAGTGCAGCTGTGCTGTGTGGAGACTGTGTTATGTGAAAGAGTGTTTGATTGTAATGCTGTTGTGAGCGTGCACTGCTTAAACTCTCCTGTAGGGCGACGCACTCACTGTGGGGGGACTCTCTGAGGGAGGCAGTGTGTGTGGACAGCTCTGGGGCCATGAACGCACTGGCAGAGCGGCTGCTCAGAGGTACACACATACACACACACACGCACACTTAAACGCACAGACGTACGTGCACACACACACACACTTAAATGCAGACACACACACAGTCATACTTAAACGAGCACACATACACACTTAAACGTGCAGACGTATGTGCACACACATACACACCCATACACTCACACTCCCATATACATGCATACGCACAGCGAGCGCACACTCACACACACACACACACACACACACACACACTCACTCACACAAGCACACACACATATGTGCATGCATACCCTCGCGGACACATACTCACTCACTCACACTCACACGCACATTCAAATGCAAAACTTGTCCCCACTCTGTTGATAAAATTTTTTCCGGTCATCACTCTATTGCAAATACAATAAAACACATTCATGTTCTCACAGTCACATATACTCTGCAGCATACACACTCATACGTACGCACAAACACACAGTTAACAGATGCTTTGTGTACTCACAAACAATAACGCTGGCTCTCATGCAAACACACACCGACACAACATGCTCGCGCACACACACTGCAAATGCACACACATACACACAGTGTAGTGATTGTGTGCACACTCTTTATCTCACACACACACACACGCACACACACACACACACAGTCTCATGCTGTCTCTGTCTCTCGCACATTTCCTTACTCTATCTCTCACTCCCGCTCGCAGTATTGAAACATGATAAACACACAATCTCTCTCTCTCTCTCTCTCTCTCTGTCACACACACTGCAGGAGGCAGTGACACCGGGGATCCTGCAATCAAACAGGCCTACTTTCGACAGTTTCTCCCAGTCACTCCGAAGGTAAGGAGTGTTTGTGTGTGTGTGTGTGTGTGTGTGTGTGTGTATGAAGGTGCGTTCGCGCTCCAAGGAACAAGACTGTAGAGAGAATTGTTAACTTTCACTCATATTAATAAATAATCTGTGACTAAAATGTTGGTCGATTCCACTCTTAAATTTTTTTGTCTTAACGTCTCGTTAGTGTTGCCAGTTAAGTTTTAACTGACTCAGTCTCCTGGGTGTAATCAGACACACTGCGCCTGTCAGTGTTGAGTGTTTCGCCTTCATGGGGACTCTCTGTACTGTGACGCAGGTGCAGTTTGACCTCGTGCTGAGTGCCTTCTCCCTGTCGGAGCTGGGCTCCCTGCAGGAGAGGAGAGATGCAGTGCGCACGCTGTGGAGAAAGACACACTCTTACCTGGTATGTATGCACACGCACGCACGCACGCACACTCGCACGCACGCACGCGCACACACGCACACACACACACATACACACGCACACACACACACACACTAATTTGTACACATACACTCTTATCTGATATGCTCACGCAAGACAGACACACTTCTGCACACTCTTGCTCAACGGTACCAACATTTACACTTATGAAAATACTTGTCCCATATATTCCTCCATACAAATACATACAGAATGTGCACACTGAGATACACCTTTTACTCACTGACCAGAAATTGGTGGGTGAGGTACTGGATGGATGGATCCTCAGTGTATTGCTTTTAAAGATGATGTTGTGTGTGTTGTGATTGGGTGTTGTGTGTAAAGATGATGTTGTGTTGTAGTGTGTGTTGTGAATGAGTGTTGTGTGTGAAGATAATGTTGTAGTGTGTGTTGTGATTGGGTGTTGTGTGTAAAGATGATGTTGTGTGTGTTGTAGTGTGTGTTGTGTGTAAAGATGATGTTGTGTTGTAGTGTGTGTTGTGAATGAGTGTTGTATGTAAAGATGATGTTGTGTTGTAGTGTGTGTTTTGATTGGGTGTTGTGTGTAAAGATGATGTTGTGTTGTAGTGTGTGTTGTGATTGGGTGTTGTGTGTAAAGATGATGTTATGTTGCAGTGTGTGTTGTGAATGAGTGTTTTGTGTAAAGATGATGTTGTGTTGTAGTGTGTGTTGTGATTGGGTGTTGTGTGTAAAGATGATGGTGTGTTGTAGTGTGTGTTGTGAATGAGTGTTGTGTGTAAAGATGATGTTGTGTTGTAGTGTGTGTTGTGAATGAGTGTTTTGTGTAAAGATGATGTTGTGTTGTAGTGTGTGTTATAAATGAGTGTTGTGTGTAAAGATGATGTTGTGTTGTAGTGTGTGTTGTGAATGAGTGTTGTATGTAAAGATGATGTTGTGTTGTAGTGTGTGTTGTGATTGGGTGTTGTGTGTAAAGATGATGTTGTGTTGTAGTGTGTGTTGTGAATGAGTGTTGTATGTAAAGATGATGTTGTGTTGTAGTGTGTGTTGTGATTGGGTGTTGTGTGTAAAGATGATGTTGTGTTGTAGTGTGTGTTGTGAATGAGTGTTTTGTGTAAAGATGATGTTGTGTTGTAGTGTGTGTTATAAATGAGTGTTGTGTGTAAAGATGATGGCGTGTTGTTGTGTGTGTTGTGAATGAGTGTTGTATGTAAAGATGATGTTGTGTTGTAGTGTGTGTTGTGATTGGGTGTTGTGTGTAAAGATGATGTTATGTTGCAGTGTGTGTTGTGAATGAGTGTTTTGTGTAAAGATGATGTTGTGTTGTAGTGTGTGTTATAAATGAGTGTTGTGTGTAAAGATGATGTTGTGTTGTAGTGTGTGTTGTGAATGAGTGTTGTATGTAAAGATGATGTTGTGTTGTAGTGTGTGTTGTGATTGGGTGTTGTGTGTAAAGATGATGTTGTGTTGTGTGTGTTGTGAATGAGTGTTGTATGTAAAGATGATGTCGTGTTGTAGTGTGTGTTGTGATTGGGTGTTGTGTGTAAAGATGATGTTGTGTGTGTTGTAGTGTGTGTTGTGTGTAAAGATGATGTTGTGTGTGTTGTAGTGTGTGTTGTGTGTAAAGATGATGTTGTGTTGTAGTGTGTGTTGTGAATGAGTGTTGTATGTAAATATGATGTTGTGTTGTAGTGTGTGTTGTGAATGAGTGTTGTATGTTAAGATGATGTTGTGTTGTAGTGTGTGTTTTGATTGGGTGTTGTGTGTAAAGATGATGTTGTGTTGTAGTGTGTGTTGTGTGTAAAGATGATGTTGTGTTGTAGTGTGTGTTGTGAATGAGTGTTGTATGTAAAGATGATGTTGTGTTGTAGTGTGTGTTGTGATTGGGTGTTGTGTGTAAAGATGATGTTATGTTGCAGTGTGTGTTGTGAATGAGTGTTTTGTGTAAAGATGATGTTGTGTTGTAGTGTGTGTTATAAATGAGTGTTGTGTGTAAAGATGATGGCGTGTTGTTGTGTGTGTTGTGAATGAGTGTTGTATGTAAAGATGATGTTGTGTTGTAGTGTGTGTTGTGATTGGGTGTTGTGTGTAAAGATGATGTTATGTTGCAGTGTGTGTTGTGAATGAGTGTTTTGTGTAAAGATGATGTTGTGTTGTAGTGTGTGTTATAAATGAGTGTTGTGTGTAAAGATGATGTTGTGTTGTAGTGTGTGTTGTGAATGAGTGTTGTATGTAAAGATGATGTTGTGTTGTAGTGTGTGTTGTGATTGGGTGTTGTGTGTAAAGATGATGTTGTGTTGTGTGTGTTGTGAATGAGTGTTGTATGTAAAGATGATGTCGTGTTGTAGTGTGTGTTGTGATTGGGTGTTGTGTGTAAAGATGATGTTGTGTGTGTTGTAGTGTGTGTTGTGTGTAAAGATGATGTTGTGTGTGTTGTAGTGTGTGTTGTGTGTAAAGATGATGTTGTGTTGTAGTGTGTGTTGTGAATGAGTGTTGTATGTAAATATGATGTTGTGTTGTAGTGTGTGTTGTGAATGAGTGTTGTATGTTAAGATGATGTTGTGTTGTAGTGTGTGTTTTGATTGGGTGTTGTGTGTAAAGATGATGTTGTGTTGTAGTGTGTGTTGTGTGTAAAGATGATGTTGTGTTGTAGTGTGTGTTGTGAATGAGTGTTGAATGTAAAGATGATGTTGTGTTGTAGTGTGTGTTTTGATTGGGTGTTGTGTGTAAAGATGATGTTGTCTTGTAGTGTGTGTTGTGTGTAAAGATGATGTTGTGTTGTAGTGTGTGTTGTGAATGAGTGTTGTATGTAAAGATGATGTTGTGTTGTAGTGTGTGTCGTGAATGAGTGTTGTATGTGAAGATAATGTTGTGTTGTAGTGTGTGTTGTGATTGGGTGTTTTGTGTAAAGATGATTTTGTGTGTGTTGTGATTGGGTGTTGTGTGTAAAGATGATGTTCTGTTGTAGTGTGTGTTGTGAATGAGTGTTGTATGTAAAGATGATGTTGCGTTGTAGTGTGTGTTGTGATTGGGTTTTGTGTGTAAAGATGATGTTATGTTGCAGTGTGTGTTGTGAATGAGTGTTTTGTGTAAAGATGATGTGTTGTAGTGTGTGTTGTGATTGGGTGTTGTGTGTAAAGATGATGGTGTGTTGTAGTGTGTGTTGTGAATGAGTGTTGTGTGTAAAGATGATGTTGTGTTGTAGTGTGTGCTGTGAATGAGTGTTTTGTGTAAAGACGATGTTGTGTTGTAGTGTGTGTTGTGATTGGGTGTTGTGTGTAAAGATGATGTTGTGTTGTAGTGTGTGTTATAAATGAGTGTTGTGTGTAAAGATGATGTTGTGTTGTAGTGTGTGTTGTGAATGAGTGTTGTATGTAAAGATGATGTTGTGTTGTAGTGTGTGTTGTGATTGGGTGTTGTGTGTAAAGATGATATTATGTTGCAGTGTGTGTTGTGAATGAGTGTTATGTATGGACCCAGTCTAGGACAGGCAGCAGCAGGTAGAGAAATGAGGGCGGGACGGGCGGGGAGACCTGTAATGGGCACGAATTGCACGCTGCTCAGTAACTCCTATCCCTGACTGCCTAACGAGAGATAAACTACACCTGCGGCTAATCTTCAAAGGTTCGCAAGGCCCGGGGCGGCTTTTAAACCCTGAATCCCGAACTCTCAGTCCGCAAATGAAGACTGAGCAAATAGTGTCCCACCTATGGAAACAAGCTTCTGCCCAGAATCACCTTCAGAAACAACAAAGCAAAATAACAAAAAAGTGCCCCGATGGAAGGACTGTGAGATCCAGCTGGGAGCTGCTGACTAACCAGAGTAGACCTAACAGCGTACAGAAAAGGAGAAAGACGAGAGGGGTAGTCAGATACGGAAACACCGGTCAAACACCGGGAATTCACCTAACGACTAGACCAAAACACAAGGGCTTGAATTCGAGTGGAATTGACTGGCAACCGCCACAATCCAAACGAACCAAACAAAGGGCACGGTGAGACTCATGTCAAAAGGCAAACTGAACCAACAAAGAAGGCAATAAAATACTCGCAGTACGTCAACGCTCGGTGCAAAGTAGAGGAGCTCGTCTCCCACTGGTACTTGCAAGCGGCGGCCTGAAAAAGCCCCGCCCCCTCCGGAAGTGGAAACATTCAGTTAAGAGCGAGGCGAAATAAACACTCCGGAGCATCCTGGCTTGAATGTGTGTTCTGTGTGAAGATCATGTTGTGTTGTCATGTGTGTGTCAAGATAATGTTGTGTTTTTCAGGTGCTGGTGGAAAATGGCACCAAAGATGGCCATCAGATTCTCATGGAGGCCAGAGACACACTTCTCACGGTCAGAAACGGACGCACACGCACGCACACATGCACTCCCATAAGCACACACTCTCAGAACTTAATGTCACATGTGGGGTTCTTTCAAGGTGGTCCGGAATGAATGGGAGCCTATGGAACTGTCCCGCAAAAATTACATTTAAGGGATAAAAATGATTTCCTTGTCATTTTCATGATATTTTCGATGCAAGGGGTCGAGGAAATGGATATGGTTCCATTATTATATTTTTTAAGGGTTTTAAATTGCCATAAAATATGTTTTTGTCAGTGTTAGCGAGGTCACGAACCACAAGCCACTTTATGGCATTCGTCCAGCCATTCAATAGCAGCAGTCCACATTGAACATGCAAGTCTTTTTTGTTAAACCAAAAATCTCATAACCTCTGCTGTGGTCATTGTTTGAAAAATATGTGCGGTGTATATAATGCACAAAAAAAATCCGAAACCATAATTATAGTGATTGTGTTCCTATAACTGTCGTTGGATAAGTTAGACTAGGGTAGCATTGCTTGGTAACTGAAGGCTCCCAGTGCCGTCAGCGGAGGGTGTTTGGCCGTTATCAGTTGAAACATAATACAAATGCAGAATGCTCACATTTTATGGGCAAAATTGCCTCTCCTTTAAGAACCTGAAAGTAAAGTAGTATTTTTTAAATTTTGTTTCTCATACATGATCAATGCTATATTTCCCAAAACTAGAATACATTTTTGGCTTTTTTCTCAGGAAGTGGGTAGAAATAATAATTTTATCTGTGGAACTCCATTCACCCCCATTCATTCAGGACTATCTCTCTAGCGCCCTCTAGGTGAATTGCGACCAACTTTGGTACAGTGAAATTGATAGGGAGTTGACAGGGTCTTCGTAGAAGGGCTCTGACATCATCGTATTTTCATTCCATCACAGGAAGAAGATAAGGTGACCTTTGACCCCAGGAGACCCTCCGTGTTCGCCCCGGTATGTACTTCTTCGAGCAACTCATCCACCCTGTTTCTATGTTCTCTAGTTTTAGGGAGTTATAAGATGTTGTGATGTCAAATTGGGATACCAATAAATCTTCAGACTTGGAGAAGCAGCTAAATAATGGCTTTAGTTTGTGAGGACCAAAGGAGATAGACTTGGATGTTAATGTTTGCACTGCTTAGACCTTGACTCAGTGTTGACAGGACACTCACCTGCTGAAAACACAGGCATAGAGGAGACTTGCAGCTGGTGTGCCAGTGAATATTGTTTCTGATGTCATGTAGTGGTGATATACAGCTCAGTCCATGAAAATGTGGACTGCTGGATGTGAAAACAGTGAATTTGAGGTTACAGTAGAGGCTGCTAGCTTGAATTTGGAGGTTTTTGCACCTATGTCATGTGACCAGTGCCGTACTTGTAGGCAATGCATTTGTATCAACCTCCAAATATGCACAGATTGCACTGTAAATATAGCATTAGCATGCTTGTGCTAACGCGGGTGCAGCTACAATAAGCGTGAGGGTGTTTGTGTTGTGTCTTTGTTTCCAGTGCCCGCACCAGCTGACCTGCCCCAAACTGAGACAACTTACCCATCTTCCCTGCAACTTCCCCCAGCCGTACCGCCCTCTGCCCCTGCATGGGGTAAGAGAACACATCATGTGTGCACCTCTGCCCTCCTCTGGCTTGATGTGCAGTGTGTGTCTGTCTTTTTGCCTGTCAGCTCAGTAAATGCAGGGGGGGAGGTGAAGATTGAGAATAAAACAGAGTCGATGGAGACTGAGATCCACGTCTCTCTCCTCTCATTCCATTTCTCGCTACTTTTACAATTCGGCTCACTTAATTGACTTGAATCCCGTAAAACCAGCAGCTTCATACATGTGAGTCCGTAAAATCCAGTTCTTGAATTGAAACCTGGGGAGCTTCAGGCCTATTTTGAATTCTAGTGGAGGATTCTGATGATCCCAAATACAGTGTCTTCTGAACTGCAGGGAAGTGTGCATAAAATGATGTTCAAGATCTAGATATTTTTTCCTTGATCTAACGCCGTGGCAAAAAAACATGCCATCCTGGGTTCGAATATTTCTCTGTCTAAGTGTGACGTGGCTTCAGTGAAATGCTGGAACCAGCAGATACAGAATATGTGCCATGTCATTGTCCTTCAGCAGATAGAAAATATGTACAAAACCCAAAACCAGTGAAGTTGGCACGTTGTGCAAATCGTAAATAAAAACAGAATACAATGATTTGCAAATCCTTTTCAACCTGTATTCAATTGAATACACAGCAAAGACAAGTTACTTAATGTTCGAACAGGTAAACTTTGTAATTTTTTGCAAATATTTGCTCATTTTGAATTTGATGCCTGCAACATGTTTCAAAGAAGCTGGCACAAGTGGCAAAAAAGACTGAGAGAGTTGAGGAATGCTCATCAAACACTTATTTGGAACATCCCACAGGTGAACGGGCTAATTGGGAACAGGTGGGTGCCATGATTGGGTATAAAAGCAGCTTCCCTGAAATGCTCAGTCATTCACAAACAAGGATGGGGCGAGGATCGCCACTTCGTGAACAAATGTGTGAGCTGATCGTCGAACAGTTTAAAAACAACATTCCTCAATGAGCTATTGAAAGAAATTTAGGGATTTCATCATCTACGGTTCGTAATATCGTCAAAAGGTTCAGAGAATCTGGAGAAATCACTGCACGTAAGCGACAAGGCCGAAAACCAACATTGAATGCCCCTGAACTTCGATCCCTCAGGCGGTACTGCATCAAAAACACATCAGTGTGTAAAGGACATCACCACATGGGCTCAGGAACACTTCAGAAAACCACTCCCAGTAACTACAGTTTGTCGCTACATCTGCAAGTGCAAGTTAAAACTCTACAATGCAAAGCGAAAGCCATTTATCAACAGCACCCAGAAACGCTGCCGGCTTCGCTGGGCCCAAGCTCATCTAAGATGGACTTATGCAAAGTGGAAAAGTGTTCTGTGGTCTGACGAGTCCACATTTCAAATTGTTTTTGGAAACTGTGGACGTCGTGTCCTCCGGACCAAAGAGGAAAAGAACCATCCGGACTATTATAGGCGCAAAGTTCAAAAGCCAGCATCTGTGATGGTATGGGGGTGTATTAGTGCCCAAGGCATGGGCAACTTACACATATGTGAAGGCACCATTAATGCTGAAAGGTACATACAGGTTTTGGAGCAACATATGTTGCCATCCAAGCAACGTCTTTTTCATGGATGCCCCTGCTTATTTCAGCAAGACAATGCCAAGCCACATTCTGCTCGTGTTACTCCCAAGTAAAAGAGTGCTAGACTGGCCTGCCTGTAGTCCAGACCTGTCTCCCATTGAAAATGTGTGGCGCATTATGAAGCGTAAAATACGACAACGGAGACCCCGGACTGTTGAACAACTTGAGCTGTACATCAAGCAAGAATGGGAAAGAGTTCCACCTGAAAAGCTTCAAAAATTGGTCTCCTCAGTTCCCAAACGTTTACTGAGTGTCGTTAAAAAGGAAGGCGATGTCACACAGTGGTAAAAAGGCCCATGTGCCAACTTTTTGCAATGTGTTGCTGCCTTTAAATTCTAAGTTAATCATTTTTTGCAAATAAAAATAATAAAGTTTCTCAGTTTGAACATTAAACATCTTGTCTTTGCAGTGTATTCAACTGAATATAAGTTGAAAAGGATTTGCAAATCATTGTATTCTGTTTTTATCTACGACTTACATAACGTGCCAACTTCACTGGTTTTGGGTTTTGTACTATGTGTCATTGTCCTACAATATGAAAAGTTAATTTTTCTGACTTTGAACCTATTGAAGCGAAATCTTAAGTGAAAGATGGGGTTAAGTAGGCAGCAAATATGAGCAAAGAACTTTTTAATATTTGAAGACTGTATGTAATATAATTCACTCCCGTACTTCCACGCGCTATAATTTCTCACCCTTAACTTGCTATTCCTCCCTCAGAGTACCGATCGTCAAATCGAGAACTTCAGTTATCTGATTCTGATGCGGGCGGGGCCGGAGGTGGAGAAAGGGGCGAGGCCAGAGTGGGCGCGGCTGACGGGGCCGGTGCTCCGCAGGTCCCGGCACGTTCACTGCCAGCTGTGCTGCAGCGATGGGGAGCTCCGCCAGACTGTGGTAACGGCCCACCGACACGGCAGGTACACACCAAACACCCCTGCACCAAATAACCACTTCACTCACCTGAGTCCTGATCAGGACAGCGAGAGCATGCATTTGGAGGTGTCTCTTTCCACGAACAAAGATGGCGTCCAACAATGTCTCTTGTGCGCATGGCATAAACTTATAACTATTTACACATAAAATATGAAGATAGTTACGTTTTGAAATTTCCGGGATTCAATTGGAATTCAACGCCCGCAAATTTAGTTTAAAACCGACAACGTTAGTCAGAGGTTTTAAACGTTTAAATTTGCGGGCGTTGAATTCCAATGAATCCCAGGAAATTTCACAAACGTAACTATGTATCGATATTGTAAAACATAAGCGAGACACGTTTTTTGCACGGTTTCTTTCGTATGGCGGCGTGATCCGTCACAATTAGGTCAAGTCACGCGCTAGAATTCCGCAACCTGTCAAGTTGAACTGATGGGCTGAATGAGCGAAAGTAGGTCCGTTTTCATGTTAACAGAGGTGTGTAATCCAGGTTCAGAAAGTAAAAGTCCATCCCAGGATATTGTTCCAGCCACAAAAGACCTGGCAGTCTAACCAATCAATACACTTTGTATGTTCCTGAAACACTCCAGTCATCCTTCCAACAAGGTAAAAATAGTTTGACAACTAAATGCTGAAACTGATGCGGCGTGGTCTAGGTCTTCGAAGAGCTATACACACTCTTCCATCACCATTCGGATAGGAATGGTTATTGCTATCTGATAATGCAGAGGAGTACTAGTTTGAGTTCGATCACTTTGTGTACGACGTGGGATGCCATCTTGATAAATTTTGAATGCGCCTGCTCTTGTTTAAGATCGCTTGAACATGTGCGCCAGGCACTAATGCAGGTGCTTACAATCTTGAGCGCGCTTCAGGGGACTGCTGTTACACGGTTTCGCTGGATAGCTGAGCCCAGTTTCACCAAGAACTGCTCTTTACATCTGTCCATGTTCCACATGTGGATTTGGGTTTGATTCTGTTTTTTTACCGCAGAGATCTGTATCGTTGTGCACGGAGCAGCGACTGGGGAGACCGACTACCAATCACCCAGCTGGAGGATGACGGCCCTGCAGAATGAGCAACCAATGAGAACGCACTACAGGGCACTGCACATTCAGACTGCTGGGATCCAGTGCAGAGCTTTCACAGCACCACCTGCTGGACTGGAGTATAACTCATGAGGGAATCTCTCTTTGGAGACACATCTGCCACTGCACCTTTGTAAAGACATGAGTGCACAAGGGAGATCCAGAGGCCCTCAGCACACACTTCATCTACAGTCTGGGGACTCCAATTCTGCACTCAAATCCAAATGTGAATGTTTTTCTTGCATCCAGGGTAATTAACTGAACAGGAAGTGCTTTTGATCGGCCAGACAGGTTGCACATCGGATTCCTTAGAAAAGGGTGGAAAACCAGCAATTCTCAACCTGAGACTCAGTTATCCCTGATCACAACGCCACACACACACAGAAAATGCAAGCCTCCTCTCATCAGATGCCACAGGTCAGAGTGGTTCACCATTTTCACGGTTTGTGAGTAAAAAATAAATGTGTAGGTGAATGATCTGTTTGTTCATTTAAAACACACTCACACACAAAAACACACACACACACACCTGTTCTGATCAGACAGCACTGGCCAGAGCAATTCACCATTTTCACAGTTGTGTGTGGGAAAAACCAAATAAAAGTGCAAGTATATATAAGCGGTATGTTTATTTGAAATACATACGTGGACAAACACACTTAAGCCACAGAAGGTGCGGACACACTACCAAGGCAACGCAGCACTAAATCAGGGATTTCTACAAAGAGGATGCAGTGGAAAACAATATTAATTAAAAAGAAAGACAAAATGAACACTGACGTACTCATTAATGCTTCAAAACCACATTCAAAGCAGAGGCGAATTATGTGATGCCTGTCCTGGCCTGTAGACTGCAGTGTTCATCTAGTGGTGCATTCCAATAACCGCAAAGATACATTGCAGGGTGGTGCGTAGACTGGATTACACAGTTTGGTAAACACGGTATATTCACCTTATATATTTCGTAACCAAGTGGAAAGGACACCTTTGCATTCTCGCATTTACTCACCTGAAAAAGCACTTGAGCAAGTTGTTCTTTAGTTCTAAAAGTTTAATTTGACATTTTGTGCTGAGATCCACTTGCAGTGTCCACGGATATTTATTTGTAGACCACAGAATTTAAGCCAGTCCTCCACACCCAGGCTACAGGTGAGGGTGTCTTTAAAATGCAATTGCAGCAGAAAATCAGCATTTATCAGAGAGAATCAGTAGTTTAATCAGGTGACCAGCAATGAATAGCCAGTTTTGAAGCACTGAGGAGTGTGGCCACTAACAAGAGAGTGTTGTGATCTTAACTGGACTCTGTTACACTGCCATCATAATCATGACTGGTCATCTAATGGAGAGGCCGTTTGATTGGAGGCAAGTTGGTTTTTTTCCGCCCAACAGGGTTAGCTGTAATGCTCATTAAAATATAACCTCGATTCCAGCAAAGTTGGCGCGTTATGGAAAATGCACAGAAAATCAAGTCCATTCACCCTCTGTAAGACAACATTACAACAACTTGATGTTCAACCATGTGAATTTAATACCTTACTGAAACTGGAGCCCATCTCGCAATAGGATCGCTCAAACCTCTTTACAGACTTCTGCAACCCTTTGCTCGCACCACACCACCCTTCTATCTCAGCCTGCGTTTTACGTTT
Source organism: Gymnothorax reevesii (assembly GCA_029721435.1). Classification (NCBI taxonomy): domain Eukaryota; kingdom Metazoa; phylum Chordata; class Actinopteri; order Anguilliformes; family Muraenidae; genus Gymnothorax; species Gymnothorax reevesii. Next base: position 12,217,407 of record CM056577.1, on the reverse strand, counting down.
TGATGCATCTCTGTGGAGATGTTGTGGGCAGGCGGGGCTTTTCACAAAATCAGCTGGATGACTGTTCATAATAAAGCCTGAAACTCCACTGTATGCATCAGTCCACGTTCCAGTAAATGTGCCAGTTACAGGTTTTACTCTGAAGTTATCCAGCTGCCTCAGTAATCCTGCTTGGTGAAACAGCCCCTTGGTTGAGGTGGCACAGGCCCTAAGTGCCCACTATTTCTCCCAGGGCGGACTGCAGATCAGGGTACTGGTACTCGAAACCAGACTCCAGAGTCCTCTTTGGCGCCACCCGCTGGCCCTCCAGGAGTACTAAAGCCCGTTCAGTGCCCATGAGTGCCCGAATGACAAATCCGGGGACGGGGAACAGAGTGGGCCTCCGCAGGGCCCGCCCCAGAGCCACGGTGAACTCGCCATTCGTGTCGAGGGCGGGAGCCACCCCGTTCAGGACCTGGCGGCCCTCGGCCTGGGCTGGCGGGGGGGCCTCGAGCGAGCGCAGGATTATTCCCGCCAGGTCCGAGACATGGATCCAGGGGAACGGCTGCTGTCCGGACCCCAAAGTGCCCCCCAAACCCATCCAAAACGGAGTCATCATCTGCTTCATGGCTCCTCCGTCTCGCCCCAGCACCACCCCTGCGCCAGGATGTTAAAATACACAAATAAAACAAATAAATACTGGTCAGTAAGACTAAAAACGCATGTGAGGACTCGAGCAGAGGGGTTTACTACAAAGCCAGTTAAACATCAGCCACGCTTGCTTTGCGTGAGCTGCCTCAAGAAAACCTCAACTAGCAATCAGAGATACTTAAGTTACGATGATAGGTTAAAAGAAAGCCACTCCCCTGATATTGAAATCCCCAGCTTTCGGTTCAGTGTACCACACTAGCCCCCCAAACGCTGTTTCGTTACTGCCCCACAAACGCCCCTTCGTTACTGTCCTACTAAAGCCCCTTCGTTACTGTCCTACTAACGCCCCTTCGTTACTGCCCTACTAAAGCCCCTTCGTTACTGTCCTACTAACGCCCCTGCGTTACTGTCCTACTAACGCCCCTTCGTTACTGCCCTACTAAAGCCCCTTCGTTACTGTCCTACTAACGCCCCTTCGTTACTGTCCTAATAAAGCCCCTTCGTTACAGCCCTACTAAAGCCCCTTCGTTACTGTCCTACTAACGCCCCTTCGTTACTGTCCTAGTAAAGCCCCTTCGTTACAGCCCTACTAAAGCCCCTTCGTTACTGCCCTACTAAAGCCCCTTCGTTACTGTCCTACTAACGCCCCTGCGTTACTGTCCTACTAACGCCCCTTCGTTACAGCCCTACTAAAGCCCCTTCGTTACTGTCCTACTAAAGCCCCTTCGTTACTGTCCTACTAACGCCCCTTCGTTCCTGTCCTAATAAAGCCCCTTCGTTACAGCCCTACTAAAGCCCCTTCGTTACTGTCCTACTAACGCCCCTTCGTTACTGTCCTACTAAAGCCCCTTCGTTACAGCCCTACTAAAGCCCCTTCGTTACTGCCCTACAAAAGCCCCTTCGTTACTGTCCTACTAACGCCCCTTCGTTACTGTCCTACTAACGCCCCTTCGTTACTGTCCTACTAACGCCCCTTCGTTACTGTCCTACTAACGCCCCTCCGTTACTGTCCCACTAAAGCCCCTTCCTTCCTGTCCTACTAACGCCCCTTCGTTACTGTCCTACTAACGCCCCTTCGTTACTGTCCTACTAACGCCCCTTCGTTACTGTCCTACTAACGCCCCTTCGTTACTGTCCTACTAACGCCCCTCCGTTACTGTCCTACTAACGCCCCTCCGTTACTGTCCTACTAAAGCCCCTTCGTTACTGCCCTACTAAAGCCCCTTCGTTCCTGTCCTACTAACGCCCCTTCGTTACAGCCCTACTAAAGCCCCTTCGTTACTGTCCTACTAACGCCCCTTCGTTACTGTCCTACTAAAGCCCCTTCGTTACAGCCCTACTAAAGCCCCTTCGTTACTGCCCTACTAAAGCCCCTTCGTTACTGTCCTACTAACGCCCCTTCGTTACTGTCCTACTAACGCCCCTTCGTTACTGTCCTACTAACGCCCCTTCGTTACTGTCCTACTAACGCCCCTTCGTTACTGTCCTACTAACGCCCCTCCGTTACTGTCCTACTAAAGCCCCTTCGTTACTGTCCTACTAACGCCCCTTCGTTACTGTCCTACTAACGCCCCTTCGTTACTGTCCTACTAACTCCCCTTCGTTACTGTCCGACTAACGCCCCTCCGTTTCTGTCCTACTAAAGCCCCTTCGTTACTGTCCTACTAACGCCCCTTCGTTACTGTCCTACTAACGCCCCTTCGTTACTGTCCTACTAAAGCCCCTTCGTTACAGCCCTACTAAAGCCCCTTCGTTACTGCCCTACTAAACCCCCTTCGTTACTGTCCTACTAACGCCCCTTCGTTACTGTCCTAATAACGCCCCTTCGTTACTGTTCTACTAACGCCCCTTCGTTACTGTCCTACTAACGCCCCTTCGTAACTGTCCTACTAAAGCCCCGTCGTAACTGTCCTACTAACGCCCCTTTGTTACTGTCCAACTAACGCCCCTTCGTTACTGTCCTACTAACGCCCCTTCGTTACTGTCCTACTAAAGCCCTTCGTTACTGTCCTACTAACGCCCCTTCATTACTGTCCTACTAACGCCCCTTCGTTACTGTCCTACTAACGCCCCTCCGTTACTGTCCTACTAACGCCCCTCCGTTACTGTCCTACTAAAGCCCCTTCGTTACTGCCCTACTAAAGCCCCTTCGTTCCTGTCCTACTAAAGCCCCTCCGTTACTGTCCTACTAAAGCCCCTTCGTTACTGTCCTACTAACGCCCCTTCGTTACTGTCCTACTAACGCCCCTTCGTTACTGTCCTACTAAAGCCCCTTCGTTACAGCCCTACTAAAGCCCATTCGTTACTGCCCTACTAAAGCCCCTTCGTTACTGTCCTACTAACGCCCCTTCGTTACTGTCCTACTAACGCCCCTTCGTTACTGTCCTACTAACGCCCCTCCGTTACTGTCCTACTAAAGCCCCTTCGTTACTGCCCTACTAAAGCCCCTTCGTTACTGTCCTACTAACGCCCCTTCGTTACTGTCCTACTAACGCCCCTTCGTTACTGTCCTACTAACGCCCCTTCGTTACTGTCCTACTAACGCCCCTCCGTTACTGTCCTACTAAAGCCCCTTCGTTACTGTCCTACTAACGCCCCTTCGTTACTGTCCTACTAACGCCCCTCCGTTACTGTCCTACTAACGCCCCTCCGTTACTGTCCTACTAAAGCCCCTTCGTTACTGCCCTACTAAAGCCCCTTCGTTCCTGTCCTACTAACGCCCCTTCGTTCCTGTCCTACTAACGCCCCTTCGTTACTGTCCTACTAACGCCCCTTCGTTACTGTCCTACTAACGCCCCTTCGTTACTGTCCTACTAACGCCCTTCGTTACTGTCCTACTAACGCCCTTCGTTACTGTCCTACTAACGCCCCTTTGTTACTGTCCTACTAACGCCCCTTCGTTACTGTCCTACTAAAAAGTATGTAAAAGTAAAAGCGAAAAAGTATGCCTGAAATGAATGGATCGAGCAGTGTCTCAGTGGGTGTACATTGAAAGTCAGATTTATAAATATCCACCCACAGCGACACGTAGGGTCTAAACGCCGCTTCATTAAGGCCCCACTAACGCTGCTTCGTTACTGCCCCACTGATGCTGCTTCGTTTTGCACCTGTCAAGGTCATTAGACAAAGTCCAGATGGTCAGAATGTAAAAATTCCATCATATCTTTCTTCCTCCATTAAATCAGTCCAATGATTTCACCATTTACATCTGGCTCTAGGTAGAATGTCTCAGCCTATCAAAAAGGTGGCTTGAACTAAACAATGGGGAGAGCTTAACATGTGCAAGTCCACAACAGGAATTAACCTGATCATAAAACATTTTTAGTTCAATTTGTTGTTAGAAACCTACTAAGGCACTCCACATCATAAATGCACTCCTTCACAAGAAATCCAGTTCGGAATCCTGGGTTTCTTTAAAACAAACACTCCCATAACAAGAGCACTGCAATGTACAACCCAATAAATTTACTAAGTCAGAATGAGAGTTTGAAGCAAAGACCACCACATACAGTGCAGTCTAAGTATTTTAACAGTAACACTGTAAAAAGAGCCCCAGTTCCTCCAAGTTTCCCACAATTTAGATGGAAATATCAGCAAATGAAAGGAGGCAGTCTCCACTTCAATCTTAGATGCATGCTTTTCACATCCACTATGTTGTGGAGTCAAAAAAGAAGTAACTGCCCAAATATTTATGGGGCTTACAGAAACCCAGTCCCCTTTTTCACTGGTGTCATACACCCCTGATCTGAAACATTTTCAAAGCATCTCAGATTTGCGAAACACAGGTCAGTCCCAAACCCATCCCAGGGACCGCACACCCCTCACTCACCAGGCCGAATCACCACCTGTCCGGTTTTCGTGGCGATGTCACCAGAAAGCCGTCCCGCCTCCTCCCAGTCCTTCACCAATTGGGACAAGAGGTCAAAGGGCGTCCACTCGCTGTCCTCTGTATACAGAGCAGTCTGGCTCGGCTGGTAACAGGCTGAGCGAACAGAAAATACGAAGCCTCAAGTCCCTATTTTTACCTCGGCAATATTTTTCCCACTCCAATTTTCCATGAAAATTGCTTTGAGGATATTTTTTTTTTTTTTTAAATAAATGATGCACTTTGATGACATTCACTCTGATTTCAGGAAGCAGGATTTATTAATTTCCCCTTTTTTCAAATTAATTTTAATGGTTAGATTTTTTTTTACTGATGTTTCATACAGCAGCCGTGACGTCGTCTGACAAACGGCCTCAGCGCCGTGTCACACCAGCTGGGAAACACTGCTATTCTTCGTCTTCAATCTACCTCACAACAATACGCAAATTCGCCAAAATATAACATTCCGTCCTGTTGGTTGATATACAAGATAAGATACACTTTATTGAACCCTGTGGGGTAATTTATCCTCTGCATTTGACCCATCCTATAGTTAGGAGCAGTGGGCAGCCACAGAGCAGCGCCCCGGGACCAACTCCAGTTCTGAAGCCAGTACCTTGGTCAGGGGTACTGGTTGGAGTGTTCCTATTATGCAGTTTTTGTGGGTGGGGGAAACCAGAGTACCCGGAGAAAGCCACACAGAAAGGCCCCAGGCCGGATTCAAACCCACGACCTTCTGGCTGCGAACAACTTCTTGCGGTGGCAGTGCTCACCACTGCCCCATGGCGCGCTCTTTCACAGCACCCATTTTAAGCACTGTTACTGGCTGTGGTCATGATGCTTCAAGAAACAAAGCCCCCTACGTCGTTATCAGGGAGGAAGATCGGCTTTTAATCACGTTCTTTTTCGAAAGTAGGAGTAATGTCGGTTCGAGACTGGCAGATAAATTTTAAATCTTTACATATGAAGAATGAGCCTGCACTTGTTTATTGGTTCCCTTTGCCTTATTTGTTCAACAGACCACTTATTTCAGCAACCAGCGGATTAAAAGAAAGGCTTGTCTATGCTCTGAAAATAACGTAGGCAAAAGGCACAGAGCATGCCTCTGTTGATGCATTGTGATGCGGCAGGATAAACATTGGGAGGTCGCTGATCAACATCGCATTTACAGCTGGGAAATATGGGCCAAACAGAAGCAATGTCGCTACAACGACCAACCAATGGGCAAACTGTTTCCACGCAAGGTTGTGCCAACATCGGCGCTACGTAGCTGTGCTGTCTGGGTAGACTGTTGCTGTAAGCTAAATGCTTTGCATATCAACCAACATGGCGGCGATAAGTGACGTCACTGATTTTAACCACAGGATTTAAAACAGAGGATGCGCCACCGCGGTGATGTGTACAGCCATTAGGCGTCTTAGCAGGTGCCTGTCTGACTCACCCACACCAGTGACTAGGACCCAGGACCTCGGGGGCGTGGGGGCGGCACTTATTGCCTGGACGAGAGCTCTGGTCGTGTCAATCCTACTGGAGATCAGGTCCTTCTTATAGCTCTCATTCCACCTGGAGACGAGGAGAAAGAGGGATGAAGGGCGGGGAGAATTAATAGATGGAGAGCAGGAGAGAGAGAGGGAAGGAGGGATGGGGAAGAGACATGTAAAGGAACTGAGACAGATACTGAAAACATTTTTTGGAGAATGAAGCCACTCATTGCAGTCGATTGTGTATTAGGACCAAGGCTGAAAAAAGCGCCATTTTGAACAGTATCATAGACCGCTGAGCACCATACTCAGGTCTGCATTCCATACAGGTACAATGGGATCCATATGCTCTTAGACAGTATCACAAATACGTTTTTTGGCTCTTTATTAGTTGAGAGTTTCGACCATCACCTACATTCTAGGCAAAACCAGAGAAGAATTGCAGCCAATTTTATTCAAGATCGCGGGGTCAAGCGAGAGCCGGCAAGGTCTAGCCTCTTGAATGATTGACGTTTGGTCTTGCGAGAAAAAGCAAGAATATCTGCAAACAGCCTTGCGTTGCTTTTCAAAATGGCATCCAGTATGGTCATGGCTTTATTGGAAACTGATGCAACCTTAGTTGGCAGCCATGTTGGAAAACACACAAGAGCTTGCGAGTAATTCAAATCTTTGGAGTCTTCCCGTGCAAAGCCAAGGCGCGAGATCCTTTGATCTTGAACCTACCCCTGAAGTTTGTTCTACTCAGGCGAATCGCGCAAGTCTCACCAGCGAAGGGGGTTCATGAGATTCTCTCCGGCCAAATTAACAGCGCCATCGAATGGTGGGAGGCTGCCGGACTTTAAATCTTCCTGAAACCAAAGAATGAGAGAAATGGACAGAGAGAGAGAGAGAGAGAGAGGGGGGGGGTGAGCGAGAGGCAGAGACAAATGAGACAAGCATGAAACACTCAGATTCCCCGCCACAAGATGGCCGACATCTGGCCGGGACACTAAACGCGGTAAAAGAATGGACAGATCAACACGAGGAGGGACGGAGGTATGAACAAGAGTTGTCAGAAAGACAACAAAGCTCGCCGGGGCAAGGTTAAAGTTTTTCTGCACGCGGACGCAGACGCCGGGGGTACGACAATAGCTCTCCGGACGTTACTCGTCCCGGCGTGCTAAAAAGCACACCTACACAATAAGCTGTATCCATATGTGACACTTCGAGGAGAAATGTTGAATGGTTTAGGTGTTCTGGCCTGTACAAGAAACGCGATGGACGGACAGGTATTGTTTTCAGCAGAGTAGTGCTCATTATAACGCTTTCGGTGAGTGCGAACTCAGACCGCACCCATTGTCAAACTCAGCCTTCCTTTTCTACCAAACTACTCTCCTGTAGTATTTCATGATGGCATCTCAGAAGGATGTGACGCCACAGTGTGAATGAGAATCGTCCCCAAACAGACAGGCACACGTAAAAATAAACACAGAGATCAACTGAAAACTAAACCAGCGTCGCTACTGCAGCTGGTGACTATGCAACTTATTCCTGAAAAAACACTTCCACAAATAATGGCCTTGATGTTCCCTTAATGAAGTCACAGTGCAGAAAGCTCCTTGAGTCTCATGAATCACTCAACACACTGGAATCCCCTGACCAATGACAGACCTGAATCCATTTCTGGGTCAGGCCAATGAAGGAAATAAAGCAGTGAAAAAGAAGTGATTGGAATGAGTGCACAGATGGAGAGGTTGAGCAGTTGAGCGATGAAATGGAGCGAGAGATCGAGTGGGTGTGAATGAGATCAGGACCGGGGAGTGACTGCTTTTCATCAGGCTAACGTATGTTTTCTCGCATCCTCTCCCCTCCCATGAGCTGGAAATCTTTCCCCCTCCACCATCAAGGAGAATCTTCCCATCCCTAAAATGCACCTTGAGGAGGCATGTAGCAAGGAGAGAGGATGTTGCGAGAGGAGCTTAGAGCGAGTAAACACAGGCGTATCCTTCGCAGATTAGAAATGTTGCAGGGATTTCTCATTTGACATTTTTGGCTCCTCCCATATGGGTCTCTTCCATAAAACTCTGTCTCACATCCTCACAGGGAGAAGCGAAGACACACGGAGGAGACAAGAGAGAGGGAAGCGAGGAAATGCGTTGGCGTATGAAAGGACCCACCGATTCAGAAGGATAGGGAAGCGTGCTAGAGTTACCCCAGCGGCCATCTTACCCATGTGATCCTGTCCGGGCCAGGGTGGCGGGAAATGATGGTGACCTCATGACCTTTCTGACGCAGCAACCGCGTCAGCTCCCGACCCACAAATCCGGACCCTCCACCTGAACAGAAAGCCCTCATCATCATGATCACCATCAACACTGCAAAACTAGAAGGTCAACCTCAGATCTCCAACCCTGCTCCTGGAGAACCACCACCCTCTAACCCCAATCAGCACATCTGATTCAGCCAACGGAGCAGCTCATTAAGGTCTACAACTGAGAAATAAGATCTGCTCTGTCTTGCTCGTTTTGCTCCACCAAAAGTCATCGTGAGCATTATCGAACTCACAAGAACACTTCCTCTACCAGTATAAGAACATCATCATCACCACCATGTGAGTGGTGCCTGGTCAGGATAGTTCAGAAAAACACTGGACACCAACACCTGTCTGTACAATCTTATTTCACCCATTTCAATATGAAGTAGGCAAATTACTCTGACGTCTATATGACAAAAATATTATATACTTTGCAGAAAACAGTTGCATTTGACAAGGTCCTGATCAACGACCATGGAACAGCATAGATGATTCACTATTCTTTATGTGGCATAGACATGGAAACATATTCTCAGATACACAGATGATACACAGATCATATACACTCATTTATACTCTGTATTGATGACTGCTTGTGAAAACTAAGCACTGTAATTTTGCCACAGCATCTTTGTGACAAATCCCCTTCCTCTCATGTCACAGTTTGTACATCCTTGATTCCTTTCCCGCTTCCCCTCCTCGCATCTCCGTCTCTCCCATCAGATATGCGAGCAGAGGAGTTATGGACGAGAAATGAGAACATTGGAGTTGAGAACAAAGACTTAACAAAATGAGACATCAGTACTTCAAAGCCTTCATTCAAAACCAACGTCAATAAAATATGCAGATACACTGCTGCATCATCTGTCTATTATTTTGTCATCACCCACGGCCAGAAACCAAACCTTGTACCAGCCACTGACCAAATGCTGGCAAAATGTGCAAGTGGTTGGCAAATTTGCTTCAGTCACCAGCCAAAACACAAGTTTAATCTATTGAGTGGCTGTTAAAAACTTAGTCGATGAACCAAGAACTTAATTTTGCCCCCTACCCATCACTTCATTTCATGGCCTTTGTCAGGTGAGCATCACGAGTTATGTCCATGATGTTTGTGACAAGTTATAAATTAACATTTAATTCAATGCACAATGTGGCAGGTGTAGGTCAGGCCTCTTTAGTACTTTACAGTACTCTACAGTGTCCTTTTCATCAAAGGATACACCTGTGCATTCTAGTGCATAGCTCCTCTGGCAAACCCTCTCCCTGCTCCAGATACATTTTTGAATTGAGATGTTCTTCAACACAGTGGGCCAAGATCGATTTCCAGACAACAGACAGGAGGACAGAAGAAAGAGGAGACTAGGAGGTACAGAAGTGCATCTCAAAGTGTAGGCTGCAGCCTTCAAAAGCTATATTTTTAGAGGTCATCACTTAATTCCATCTGTCAAACTGACATGATGTCATTTCATCTCCTTAAAATAGCTTCGGTTTAAGCGAGTCTCCACTGGTTTCACTGACCCTAACCTTGCCTCTGACCCCTAATCCAAAACCAAACCCTTACCCAAAAATGATCCTTATCCCCAAATGTTAGCTGCTTGGCAGGTGGAAGTAAGTGACAACCCCTAAAGATGCAGCCTTCGCTTTGAGATGCACCCAACTCACCAAGGAATGAGAAGAACCCGCGTTGACACAGAACGTCTCGCCATCCAATGGAAATTTGTTTAACTACACAGTGCATGCCCTAAAATCCTGCATTTAAGAATCCCCTCATAACCTGGGTCCGGTTGTTCAAAGCTCCGTTAATTTAACGGCTGGTCAGCGCTCAACACCTGACATTATGACCACTCTCTAAATAAGATTCTCGCGAATGCTCATATACGAATCCAAGGGAAACCTACAAAATGCATCGAAAACATTCAAACATCTGTGCTTTCATTCAGAGAAATAGATGCTGTGGTTTAAACTTAATCACCCGTTAAAGTTAACAAAGCTTTGAACAACCGGGCCCTGAAGATTACCAGTTGCGACCTTCGCTAAAACTGGCTGAACTAATGCAATTAACCGAATGCTGTAAAATTGTGAAGCAAACTTCCAAATCGGCTGTGGTAACGTTAAACGACAGCATGGAGTTTTGGCATTAAGGCACGCACAATGACATAGAGAACCACGCGTGCGTTTAGAGAAAACATACAAGTCAGATTTCGTTAAAACAACATAGCTACCTATAATAACTCTCATTCCGCCCGTTTAAGCCTTCCAGTCAGCAAGGTCGACCAGCCTGAGCCATACAGTCAGGTAAAACTTCGGTCAGTTACATCATCAGCAGCGGATCACTTACTGAAGTCACTTCCGCACAGATGCACCAATGGACCGCCCAATCAGTCACATGACGCTCCAAGACCATGAAACATGACTGGCCCCAACAGCCATGTCTGTAAGGGAGGTAACAATCGCTCTGAACGAAATTATACTGAACAAAAATATAAGGCAGTTGCTACGGGTACGACAGTTAGTGATGGTGTGAGGAGGCCTCGTGAATATATCGATATACATATATCTGTGTGTGTGTGTGTGTGCGTTTGTATCTATGTAGACACACACACCACTCATCCTCCACGTGATTGATATCAGCAGATGTATATTATGTTTTATCCTATTGGGAGATATCATATCAAAATGTTCCCAAACGGATAATGTCCTCCTTTTTGATGGCTCCATTATCTCCAGTGTGCTGCATGTACCTCACCAGATAACGCAGAACACGTCTTGAATTTCTTGCGGCTTTTTCAGTGAATCAAATCACACAACGAGATTTCAGCTTTCGGGGCGTTAGACCTGGTCTAATATCCCTCCCTTTATTAACAATTAGTTCTGGATAATTCTAGATGGTTTTCCTTTATGAACACGTTTTCCATTTCAACCCAAGAATAATCAAGTGGCAATTGATGACACGGCCTCTCTCCCCCATGCGATCTAAAAGCAACAAAATAATGGGCTCTGGGCTGCATTCAGTAGGCCCTACAGAAGAATAATTCAATAGTAATTTGGTCTTTGGGCCGGCACTCGGTGACGGCATGTCAGAACTCTTCAGAGAATTAAGATAATTTTGGTAACTAGTATGTGGTTTCGTCCGTTTACTTTTTTCAATCAGACAGCTGTCTATTTTTTACAGCGAGTTGCTTGACCGTGTTGCAAAAACAGGTGTAGTACTGTCGCCGAAATTACCTTAATTCGCTGAAGAGTTCTGAAATGCCATCGCCGAGTGCCGGTGCATAGACATAATAAATAGAGAACTTTGAAAATGCACATGTAGTTTATTAAAAAAGACAATTTATGCAAACAGTACCTCGATGTAGTTTCCAGTCGCCTCCATCTTGAAAGTCACGATAAGGGGATTGACGAGCGCAAACGAACAGATTGCATTGTTTCCCTATCCTTCCTATTCGTTCATGCTTGTCAATCGACTTATAGTGATTTTCAAGATGGTGGCGACTGGAAACTACATCGAGGTACTGTTTGCATAAATAGTATTTTTAAATAAACTACCGGTGTAGTTTCAAAGTTCTAAGTGCCTCATTTTAAATGTCAGGGCCCTCGGAATTCTATCGATGAAGTGTGGAGCTACTTTGAGCTTTGTTAATAATGATGAAAAAAAAAAAAAAAAAAAAAAAAAAAAAAAAGGGATCTCTTTGCATGGCAACGCGATGTCCGATTCACAACCATTGTAAGTCTGTTGGGAGCTTCAGCTAAAAATCCATTTATTTCGAAAAGTTGCATGTGTGCAGAGGTGGGTTATTCGTCACAAGGTAGTACTCATTATCATGTTTCAATACACCCCCAAGTCAATTTCACACTGGAATTTACCTTTAAGAACACTGCCCAAAAAAAAAAAAAAAAAAAAAAAAAAAAAAAAGAAAATTAATATATAAAGGGAACACTAAAATAACACATCCTAGATCTGAAAGAAATATTCTTACTAAATACTTTGTTCTTTACATAGCTGAATGTGCTAACAAAATCACACAAATTATCAATGGAAATCAATTTTATTAACTCATGGAGGTCTGGATTTGGAGTCACTCAAAATTAAAGTGGGAAAACACACTGATCCAACTTTGATGTAATGTCCTTACAACAAGTCAAATGAGGCTCAGTAGTGTGTGTGGCCTCTACATGCCTGTATGACCTCCCTACAACGCCTGGGCATGCTCCTGATGAGGTGGCGGATGGTCTCTTGAGGGATCTCCTCCCAGACCTGGACTAAAGCATCCGCCAACTCCTCGACAGTCAGTGGTGCAATGTGGCGTTGGTGGATGGAGTGAGACATGTCCCAGATATGCTCAATTGGATTCAGGTCTGGGGAACTGCCAGGCCAGTCCATAGCATCAATGCCTTCATCTTGCAGGAACTGCTGACACAATCCAGCCACATGAGGTCTAGCATGGTCTTGCATTAGGAGGAACCCAGGGCCAAACCGCACCAGCATATGGTCTCACGGGGTCTGAGGATCTCATCTCGGTAGCTGATGGCAGTTAGGCTACCTCTGGCGAGTACATGAAGGGCTGTGCGTGCCCCCAAAGAAATGCCACCCCACACCATTACTGACCCACTGCCAAACCAGTCATGCTGGAGGATGTTGCAGGCAGCAGAACGTTCTCCACGGCGTCTCCAGACTGTCACATGTGCTCAGTGTGAACCTGCTTTCATCTGTGAAGAGCACAGGGGACCAGTGGTGAATTTGCCAATCTTGGTGTTCTCTGGCAAATGCCAAACGTCCTGCACAGTGTTGGGCTGTAAGCATAACACCCACCTGTGGAGGTCGGGCCCTCAGACAAGCAGGGCTCTGGCAGTGCTCCTCCTGTTCCTCCTTGCACAAAGGCGGAGGTAGCGGTCCTGCTGCTGGGTTGTTGCCCGCCTACAGCCTCCTCCACGTCTCCTGATGTACTGGCCTGTCTCCTGGTAGCGCCTCCATGCTCTGGACACTACACTGACAGACACAGCAAACCTTCTTGCCACAGCTTGCATTGATGTGCCATCCTGGATGAGCTGCACTACCTGAACCACTTGTGTGGGTTGTAGAGTCTGTCTCATGCTACCACTAGTGTGAAAGCACCGCCAGCATTCAAAAGTGACCAAAACATCAGCCAGAAAGCACAGGAACTGAGAGGCGGTCTGTGGTCACCACCTGCAGAACCACTCCTTTATTGGAGGTGTCTTGCTAATTGCCTATAATTTCCATCTGTTGTCTATTCCATTTGCACAACAGTATGTGAAATTGATTGCCAATCAGTGTTGCTTCCTAAGTGGACAGTTTGATTTCACAGAAGTGTGATTGACATGGAGTTACAAAACATTGTGTTATTTAAGTGTTCCCTTTATTTTTTTTTGAAGACTGTATATGACAGATATTTTCAGATACAATCTTGTACTTTTCAGTTTGTTACTACATAGTCAGTATGTGACACTCGTGAGTAATTTGCTTCATTACTTTAATGAGTGTACCATGGCAAACATGTTTTATACTTAATTTTCTTGCTGCATCCTCCATAATAATTCGATGACATGAAAATCTAATGCTTTTGAAACAATTGTAGCCCATGCTGCATCCATCAAAATACATGCTTAATGAGCTTTAATTTAATGAAATATGTAGGTAGGTGCTGCACTGGTTTGTTTCCTTGTGCTGCTGTCATGTTGTTTATGAAGCCTCTATTTCTAATAAAAAATACAGAGCTCACTGACATAGGTTAAAATAATGTTGTAAACCCTCTTGGATAGAGATTGATCATAAATCATACCTGTATGGAGAGTTTGCAATTTCCTTTTGTAATTCTGAGAAATACAAGTCATTTCATATTTGCAGTCAAATTATATATTATTTGTAATGCTTAACACATAACTTATTGTTATTCGGAATAAATTATAATGTTGACAGCAAAAAATAAAGATTGACACATACCTTGAATCCATCTTGGGATCAAAAAAATGATGATAACAACAAAATTCTAATGTCCAAATACACGGATTAGCCAAAACATTAAAATCACTCAGAGATAAAGGAAGGAACATGAATTGTCTTGAAACAGTGGTGCAAGCCAAGCAAACGGAGTAACAGTTAGTTTATGCTTGAGGGACGAGGCGTGCGGGGGAGGGGGGGTTCCGCAAGTGAGCAATCGGTTCTTGTAGCCACCAAGTTGGGTATGGGAGAAATGGAGCAAAACCAACTTTGACAAAGGCCAAACCATTATGGGAATCTCCAAAGTGGCAGGGTCTCTGGACTGCTCCCTGCCAGCAAATGTGAGTACCTACAGACATCAATCAACTTCTTAACAAAAAAAAAGTCAACCTCTGTTCTTCCATCACATTTCGTGAGTGATGGAAAAATTGTAAACGTTCCATATGGTATATCTTGTGGTTTTAATGATTTCTTTGTTAATGTAGGTGCAGCACTTTCAAGTAAAATCAAAGAGACTGATGGAAGTCCTCTTGATTACTTGCATGGTCACTTTCCAGCTGTTGTACAGTTTGAACCTCCTGATATTTCTGAGGTGTTGGATATAATAGCTGATCTCAAAAATTCTGCAGCAGGTTATGATGAATTAGTGCATCTCTAATTAAAGAGGTTAGCTCTTATATTGTAAAACCTCTAACGTACATCTGTGCCAAGTCCATGGAAAATGGTGTTGTTCCCAAAAGTATGAAAATTGCTAAAGTCATTCCTCTTTTTAAATCTGGGAATCCTGGTAGCTTTCCGAACTATCACCCAATATCAATTTTTCCTTGTTTCTCAAAGTTCTTGGAGAAGTTGGTCTATAAACAACCAACATTTAGAGAAGCAGGATATTCATTATCAACATCAATATGGCTTTCGAAAGAAGTATTCTACTTACATGGCTTTATTACAGCTTGTTGATCATGTATATACTGCCATGGATAAAAATGAATTTGCACTGGGGATTTTTTTAGATCTATCCAAGGCCTTTGACAAAGTGAACCATCATATTCTTTTAACAAAATTGAAGCTCTACGGTGTCCATGAACAAATTTTGAAGTGGTTGCAGAGCTATGTCAATGACCGAGAACAGTATACAATAGTTAATGGAATGATATCAAAGACAGCTAAAATATTTTGTGGAGTTCCACAGGGATCCATTCTGGGACCTTTGTTATTTATTATTTATATTAATGATTTACCAGCGGATTGTTCTCAGTTGCTTCCCATACTTTTCGCTGATGACACCAACCTAATCTCTAGAGATACAAACTTTCATTCCCTCATATCTGATGCCAACACAGGCATGAAACAAATTGCAAAATGGTTCCAAATAAGTAAACACTCTCTAAATGTAAAAAAATCTAACTTTATTATCTTTGCAAATAAAAATAAAAAATATTGTAAAGAGGACAGCAAAATTCTTATTAACGGTACAATGTTATCACCGGCTGCCGCGGTAAAGTTTTTGGGAGTTTTAATTGATGAGAAGCTTAATTGGAAAGGACACATCAATCTAGCCTGCAGTAAAGTCTCTAAATCGCTGGGTGTTATTAGAAAACTTTGTGGCCTGGTTAATCAGGATTGTCTGCTTACATTATATTACAGTTTGATTTATCCACACTTAACTTCTTGCAATATTGTCTGGGCTAGTACATATGTTTCCTATCTTCGCAGTATTTACTTACTTCAAAAACATTTTGTTAGAACTAATTCTTTCTCAAAAAGTATAGTTCCTGCTGGTCCATTATTCAAACAGCTCAAGTTGCTTACTGTCTACCAGATTAATACCTATCAAGTATGTATTTTTAAGTATTATCATATTCTGAACGCCATTCCTAAACTTTTCAATAACTTCCTTATAAAAAAATTCATATCGACAATACAAGATGGGCTACAAGCCTTCACCATCCCCTTTACCGCACTAATCATGGAGTTTTCCCTCAGATACAAAGGCACGAAATTCTGGGACATGTATTTTAAGAGTTTACAACCCACATCACCTAATTCATTCAAAAAAGATTTAAGAGCTGTGCTGATTGACCAGGTCACCACATAGTTTAAAAACATTGCATCTTACATATGCATAGGTGCACAAACACACATACATGTACACGCACTCACCCAATCTATTCCTGTTTCGTATTTCTTCTTTGTATTTTTAATTTTTTTTTTTTATTTTTTGGGTTTGGTAACCTGTCTGTTGTGAACATAGTTTTGTGTAAGTATGAAGGTTATTATATTCAGTATGTTTCGTGTTATAGTATGTTTACGCTTGATATACTAAATATTGTTTCATTTTTTCTTTTTTATTTATATAATGTAAATGTATATATAGGGTGAGGCCTCGCATAAGCCCTTTGGGTTTCTTGCCTCCTCCTTGCACTTCACTTATTTTACTACATTGTCTGTAATTTTTGTACTGAATTTTAAATCGTGCTAAATCAAATCAAATCAAATCAAACAGTGGCCCAAGGAGGTACAAACCATGAACTGACGGGAGGGTGTCGTGTGCCAAAGGCTCATGTGGGCTATACTACAGTCCAAACCGAAAAAAGGATGTCTGTGGCACCAGTCGCAGAGAATTTTAATGATATTTGCACGAGGGATATGCCGCAACACAAAGTGCAACCTACTCTACAGCGTATTGCACTTAGCAGCTGCAGTCCAGGCCTGTCGGAATGTTCAGCCAAAGCTTGTTCCACCACTGAAAGCACCAACAATGGGCATATGAGCATCATGTCTGGACCTTTGAGCAATTGCAGGAGCTTGCGTAGCACTTTGAATCCTGTTTTCTTCCACATTTTGAGCATTTGCCAGGTACACGTGAAGCATTCACCAGGATGCGCTGAGGGAGAAAGACAACCAGGCAGCGGGAGTTCGATGCTCTCAGAAATGCTCTGCTGTCAAAACCCTGGTTACAGGGATTCAAATGGGTGTCAGTTTGACGGACATGTCCTCGCGGAATGGGGGGAACCTACACAATTTAAGCAGCTGGTTCTAACGTTGTGGCTGATCAGTTGATAGGGGAGTATTATGACCGCAAACCACTGAAATAATGAGATTAATCTCGGCAATCTATTGCGCCTGCTTGTTTATTTTACAATCACAAATGCAAACACAGAATTTCAGAGAGTTGTTGATGACACCATCCATGTTTAAGGAAATTTTTCACGCTTTTAAAGCACAATAAGTTCAAGGAAACGTTTTGAAAAAATCAAACTATTTGTGTTCAGCAACCATCAGCAAAGAGGTTATTGATTCACCCACATGTTTGATTTGATCTGATTAAATTTCCTTGGCGCTCACGCAAATACTTGCTGTAGAAAAATAAACACCGCAGGGATTTCCCATGGGGATTTTATTCTACAAGGCAGGCTTCGCAATTTGTATCATAATATGGCGGAACCCATAACCTCGCTAAACCTGAAAAGCACTGAAATAAAAGAATCGGCTTGTCAAAATTCTGAACCCACATATTCTTATGCATTTATCGATCAGGATCGAGACTGAGAAACACTAATTTTTAGCAGACACACTGTCTACAAGGCACGCAGTTGTTGCGAAGCTGTTTAATTCCAGCACGAGGAGGGGTATCCGGAAGCGCAAAGTAAACACGTGATTTGATAAGGAGATAATAAAGACCGTCCTGCCTGCTGTCTGGTCTCTCCGTCCAAGATCCTCGTGGGCTGCGGGGTGGCGTGAGATGGTTTGTCGTGAAAGGGATGGCGTTGAGCCATTAAGTTTGAGGCAAAGCGAATTTTATTTTATTTTATAGTTAAGACTTGTTTTACTCTTTTCAAAAATTGCCCTTAACAGAGTTAATTCTTTGTATTTTTAATTGGTTGAATCGAAAGGGCGAGTCCTCTGCTCGCAATATGAAGTCGATTGTCTGTGATCTGAATTTTTAAAATTTTTTATCCTATTTCTTGCGTATTCACCACTCCATTAAAGAGTGCTTTTGTTGTAAAATTTGCTGTTTTTAAACCGGTGGGTCGCGTTCGATGTACGTGATTGCGAATAGACCTCTGCATGTGTTGCTAAGTGTAGTTAGCAGGCCATTGTTAAATGGCCTTGACGGTCATCCTGAAGGAAGAGCGCAAGGTGAGTGCGTTTATTGATTAACTGCCGCTGAAGCGTGACTTGTTTATGGATTCTGTTAGCGATTTTTAGGAGAGCTCGCGTAACATGGTTATGTTCTCCACGCTTGCGCTCGCGAGCAGCTCTGTCTCCACGGCAGAGCAGGTGCATGATTGTTTCCATGTGCTGGGAGTCGGCATTTATTACTGCCGGCTCGGAGCTTCCCGAGGAATCAACTTTGTGTTCGGATTCTTGCGAAATCTGTGAGCCGCCAACATCGGACGCGAAGGTTTTGTTGCAGATCATTGAACATGCCTGTTTTAAAATGTACTTGCTACATACTCATAGCTGTAGCCGCTATAAGATCAGACGCGCTTGATTACTGTTAAGTACTGGCCATATTGGTGGATGCATCCATTACTTTTTGATTAAACATTCGAAGTCATTTCACTGAACAGTTTGGCCCCTGGTTTAACTACAATGTTCGGTTTGAAACCCGGGATGATGAACTGCATGTGAGTCCGTGTTTCAGATGAGTTATGATTAGCTATTCACTGCACTGACCGGGTCTGGCCGCCAGGAGGTGCCGCTGCTTTCAAGAGTTTATGCAGAGTAAATGTCTAAATCGAATCCGTGGTCTCCAACCAAGCTCATGGATAGCTACCATCTTGAGGATTTTCACAAGCACACGTTATTTTCCAGTTGCTTATCTTGATAAGCTGCTAATTGGCTGAATTGGTTTGCGTAAACATCTGTGGGATGTTGGATCTCGGGGAGTAGGGTTGGAGACCACTGGTCTAAATGTTCTAACTTTTTTTGCAAGCAAACCACTCAAACTGCTGATTTTACCCTCTTTTGCAGCTTAACCTTCAGTCTACTTGGCCATCTGGTAGGTTGCTCTCAATTTCTCCTAATACTGAGTCTTGTACAGTCTTAAGTATTGTGTTTGAGTACTATTTTGGCTTTATGACCAACTGAATTGTTGAGGGGAGGGACCTTTGGCAGTGTTTGTAGTGACTGACTTGCATACTACATGTTCCATACTACATCAGTATTTATGGTGTAATTGCCAGTATGTGAGAGTGGCATTGTATTCTACAGTCACATGACCCCAGGGCCTTTGATCGCCTGGGTCTTGGTGGGATGTTGTCATTGACTGTTACATTATGAACTGCAATTCTCCATGAGGACTCCTGTCTGCTTACTGTAAAAAATTTGGCAAGGGTAAAATTGCATCCGTTTCTCTGGTGCACTGGAAAGTTTCATTCACTCAACAACAACAAAAAAAAGCTAAGGAACACCATTTTAACCCGAGAATCTGAGAAGTAGGAATTTAAAGTAAATCCCAGGTGTTTATTTGTGTTAATCCAAGAGACAAATTGCATCAAAACATGGGGAAGATGAGTCACACAAAGTTCTGACCATTAAATCAAAACATCGTCAGCATTGACTGTGGGAGATGTTGCGTGAGGAGGCCAGATGTACTTACCTTTAGTTTTAACTTTGGACTTCTGTCCTTTGCACTTGAATGTCTTATTTTCTTTATTTCTAACTGTATTTTACAAAAAATAACTGTAGAATAATTGTGTGAACTATGCAGTGTTAACTCACTTTGTAATTGTTTAATTGTATTCAGGGTTTCCCTGAAAGAGACCTTTGTCTTAGTGGGCCTTCCCTGTAATAAGGGGGGAAAAAAAAAAACTCGAGTCATTTTAAAATGGTGAAAGCCACGCGTTCTCACCACAGTTTGACAGTGTCTTGAATCTCAGAACAAGACAATGAGTGAGAAGATTCAGTGCTCTAATTTTTTCTGTGTATTTTAAAGTGTGGACCTCTTGCTGGATTTGGCCAGTCATTGAGCAGCAAGTCGTAGGCGATGCTGAATGCAGCTGTGATTTTTAGGAA
The DNA here is from genome assembly GCA_029721435.1 of Gymnothorax reevesii. Taxonomy (NCBI): domain Eukaryota; kingdom Metazoa; phylum Chordata; class Actinopteri; order Anguilliformes; family Muraenidae; genus Gymnothorax; species Gymnothorax reevesii. Next base: position 12,197,161 of record CM056577.1, on the reverse strand, counting down.
GTGGTCATGCATCATTGGTCAGTGCTGGTGTCCTTGCTGTGATGAGTTGCATGTCAGTCTGTGTTTCACCTGACAAACCTGTGATTATACACATGCCCTGAGCAAGACCACCGGCAGTGCGCACAGCCCATGAAGAGCATTACCTGTGCTTTACCCAATGTTCTCTCCTTTCTCAGGTGCTGGGGGGTCATCCTCGTGTGGAGCGAGGTGCTGCTTGCATGCTGTGGATGACCGGAGCAATCTTGTTACTGGGGGGGTGCGGGTCATTTTTTTTTTTTTTCTGAATGTGCATTTATTTGAATAAAAATGAAGTGGGGAAAAAAATTGCGCATCTGGGCTTTCTTTAACTGCAGTTTCCAGTAATTGGTAGTGCCCAGCCTCTGATTTGAGGTCAGGTCTTTTGTATTGGATATGTTGAGTTTAATTTGGTTTGATCAGGTACTGACCCTTTTCTGAAACCTGCGCAAAATTTGGGTATTCATATTTATTATTTTACTGGTCCACACACGGGGCTATCCGCATGGCAATATTGTGCAGACTTGAGGTGATGTCCATGCCAAAACTCTGCAGACGTCAAAAATGCTTGTCTATGTGGTAAATTTCCTTGCAGATAACTTTCATTTGGGAAATGGGGGGAGAAAGGCAGGGACTGCAAAGCCAATGTCTGCTCTTAATGCTCGTGCAGTTTCTGATCTGTTGTGCAACTGACCGAGAAGAATGGATTTGAATGACTGATGCTCACTATGCGCCTCACAATATGGCGCACTTAACCGGATGTGGGTGCCATGCTTTTCCGGTTCTGGCTTCTCAGCATGTAAATGGCACATTTCATAATGCTGCCTTTTGCTGCTATTTTTTTTTTTGCATCACCAATGTGGTTGGAATGATTGAAAACAAGAAAGATTAGATTCAGTTGAGGGGCACAAGTTCTTAAATTTCATTTACATTTGCGATGGTTAATGATTGTGAAACACCAGATGTAGCACTGAGGCAAAGCTAGCAGGTAGCAGCTACATGGCTAAGTAACTAGCTAGCTTTGATCACAATTTTAAAGGTACATTATAACCTTAGCTAAAGCAAAGTTTTGCGGATTTTGTTTTGATTGTATTTGCAGCAAGTTGTTTGTCGTGATGGTGAAACTTTCGTTGCTGGCTGTCCGTTAGCTTGTAGGCTACCTTCCTAATTTCGTAAATGGCACTAATTTCCTTATTACTTATGACCTGAAATCTTGCTGACATGCGTAATTGGTGCCATTTCTGAAATTGGAGATGCTAATGCAGGTTTAGCTATCGCCTGGTAGCTACAACTGTCTAGCTTGATGCATGCAAGAGTATGCTGGCGTGGCTAACTGACCATAACTTCAGACAACGAGCGTAAGGTAGCAAGCTGTTCGTTTTGAAGTACATAAATTGTGTTAGCTAGGTCACAAGGCAAAAATTTCCCCGTTTCATCTTCAGTCGTGAAACCTTGCTTTACTTATGGCCAGTAACACTTGCATTTTCTGTGAAATGTCTGTCTGTCATCGTAAACGAGCTTCCCCGCTGAAAATTCCAGCTTTGACCAGCCTAGGATGGTCAGGCTGGTTTAAGCTGTGTTTTGGACAGTTTTAGCTGGTCAACCAGCCCTTCACCAGCTAACTCCAGCTGAAAATACCAGCTTAACCAGCTTTGAACGCCTTCATCAAGCTATAAAGACCAGCTAAGAGCACATCTCAGACCGAATTAAACCAGCTTAGAATTCTAGCAGCTAGAACTCTCTAAGCTGGTTCAAGATGGTCTGATTTGTGTCATTAGCTGTTCATAGCTGGTCTAGCTGGTCTCTATACTTTGAAAGTGGTCAAAGCTGGTTAAGCTGGTATTTTCAGCTGGAGTCGGCTGGTGATGGGCTGGTTGACCAGCTGAAACTGTCCAAAACAAAGCTTAAACCAGCCTGACCATCCTAGGCTGGTCAAAGCTGAATTTTCAGCAGGGTTGTAGTCTAAGCATCATAGCTGGCAATGTGTCCGTGACAACACAAGGTGCCAAAGATCTTAGGAAAAGCAAGGAACTTCACAAAACTTGAGGTCCATGACTGCGTTTTACTGACATGTAAGTATTCCTATTACAGAATGGAATGCTTCGCTTCAAGTACGAGTAAATCGAAGTACGTATAAGCGAAGCTAACCACCCTGATAGCGAAGAGTCATTGAAACAATGTTAAATCAACATTGTTTTGTCAACGTTAAGACACTAAAACAACGTTGAACGTGCACCCTCAAACATTGAATCAATGTTGATTTTTCTAATTAAAGATCAATGGTATTTCAATATTTAATTCAGAAGAACATTGAAACAATGTTGATTTCAACCTAACCATGAGCTTTCAATGACTTTTCAACAGTAGTATCATCACCCTGTCAACAAGGAATCGATACTGAATCAATTATAATCATAACTATAAATCAATATTGTTTCAATGTCTCTGTACTAACGTCGGGTTTCATCGCTATTGTAGCAGCGATTCGACATTGATTTTGCCGTGATATTTCAATGTCAACCATTCTGATGATTCAGGTGGGAAAGCAACATTGTTTCTATGTGGTCATGCTGTCTGAGCATTAATGTTGCGCTTCATTCATCCAGCCATGCTGAAAATTCCAGCTTGCTGGTCAGGCTGGTTTTAGCTGTGTTTTCGACAGTTCTTTAAATTTGGTCGACCAGCCCTACTCCAGCTGACAATACCAGCTTAATCAGCTTTGTCTTCCTTCATCAAGCTATAGTGACCAGCAGTTCTGAAATGACGTCGAGTGCCGGTGCATTGACCTAATTATCAAATTATTTTTCTGTACTGAATGTAACTCATTATTTTTGTCGCTTATAGATCGCATGGGGAGAGAAGCCGTGTCTTCAATTGCCGCATGATTATTCTTGAATTGGAAAACGTGTTGATTAAGGAAAAAACCATCTGGAATTGGCCAGCACTAATTATTTTCAATAAATGGAGGGATATTGGCCCCGGAATTATCAGGTCTTACGACGCTCTTAGCAGCCGATATTGGAATTTGGCAAAAATAAGTAAATAATAAAATAACTAAGGCAATTATGCGGAGTGGCTTACGAAATAATAGTCAGAACAGATGCAATACTTGGTCATATGCGCAACTCCGTCTTGTGTTTCACAGTGAAGATAATTTAGTCTGAAAGCTGGACATTTTTTGATAAATATTCAGAAGAGCCGCCACGATTGAGACATAAAGCTTGGGCGTTTAGTGAATACAACGTTTTTCTAGTTTTCAAGCCGTCTATGGTTTATGGTCATTTCTGATTAAAGAAACGGAGCAAGGTAAATTTGCTTGATCGCAGAGAGTCAGAAAGCGTAGGCTAATTGTATTCTAAAATAAAAAGGTACCCTGATCAGGAATCGTACCTTCACAATTTCCTTTCAGCAGCGCAGCATTTTATCCAATAGGCCGCGACAATCGACAACAGTCTATGGTGAAATTGCCCATTCAACAAATGGGTCAAGAAAATGCGTACTGTACGGTTATAGTCTTAGTATTTGTGCGGAATACTGCAAAGATTCTGTCTGAAAATGACTTTGAAAATGAATGTTGAATATTTCGCAGATAATTATTCGGACAATACATCAAACAAACCAGTTATGCGTTTATATTGTCGAGCTATTCACGAACATGCCCAATGCAATCAGTTTGACGCACTCGGAACGCAAGACTGTAGCTCAGGCTCGGTTTCTGCGATCAAGATGGTTTAGAGTTCGTTCAATCATCAGGACTCATGCAATCAAATTCCGACCGGCATAGTCTTCCTGACAGCATCACAAGCCGATGGCAGACCGGAAAATACATTGTAAGGAAGCTGAATGCTACAGAGCTGAATTTTCTAAAGCAACGCCCTGGGAAAGAACATGCTAGGATCCCGGCAGATCTAGTTTCGTTATAACATGAACATATTGGGCTAACAATAGCAAGCACAGATTTACCCTCGAGCAGTTTTTTTTAATTGCTAAATATCAAAGAGGTAAGATTTTTTTTCTGCTCATCTCAGTAGACTGTAAAGTGTATGCCTGCTGTTCTTTCAATGTGGTGGCGGTTTAAAATGACAGGGCTCATATCGTTGCATTCTGTGGACTTTCCTCTTTTATTTGAGGTATCGCTTATATGTATAGCACGAATTCAGCAGAAATCCTGGTGATTCAGCGCTGATATGATTTTATCCTATGTTCTGCTGCATGCTTATTTACTTGCTTGGTGCTTGAATTGTGTTCGTTTGAGGTAAAAATGGTTTACATGAGCTTTTGGCCGAGTTTCTTTGCGAAATGTGGATATGCCGCTTAACAGTGTCGCAATTTTTAAACATGCTGTATTTGTAATGCATAATAACCGACCCCGGTACCGGGCCGTAGTTCTTAATGGGTTAAACGGACAGCCAGCAATCGACGTTTCACAGGATCAAATGACACAGGAGACAAACAACTTGCGGTAAGTTTAAAAATAGCCTAAAACTGAATCCGAAAAACTAAACCTCGTCTGAAGTTAAAATGTTCTTAAATGAATTAGGATCAAAGGTACTGGCTAGTGACTTCGCTTTGTAGCTGCTACCTGTTAGCCACCACTATTTTACTATCATTACTAACCATTGTAATCATAAAAGAACTGCGCAAAAAATAAGTTTCATCACTTGTCCACTGAACTTCTAAGAAACAATTATCGCCACCTCAGTGAAGGGAAGTGAAAGAATACATTTAGACAAATGCCCCAGCTCCATGCAGAGCAGTCCTGTACTCCAACAACAGAGACAGATACGAACCAGAAATGCAATGTAAATGTACAGAAATATACAGACCCGGGGCAGGTGGCACTTCCAGAACCAGCGCTGACACCAATACGACACAAAAATCTGCAAGATTTTATTTTATTTATTTAAACTGGTCTGTACATTTACACCAATTTTACACCAAACATTTACACCAGTTTGAGTTGCGCAGTACCTCCTCTGTGATGTCACGAAGTAACAGATTTTGAAATGGCTTGTCATGGCTAATGGGCTGTGCTCCTATTGACATCATAGGTGAAAATTTGAGGAAGAGAACAAAAACCTAAACACCAGTGACGGCCCGTGACAAAAATTACTGAGGAAGCCAGAATGAACAACAAATTTAATTCAGTGTTTACGTGTTATTTTCATGCAAACAAATTAGCCTACTGTCACAGTACCTTTATTCTACCGACTTCTATGTCATTTTAGTGAAAAAAGAGGTTGAAAAAAGAGGACAGCGCGTGTGAGAGAGTGAAAGCGCGAGGGAAAGCTGTGGATGCGCTGTTATGGCCCCAATTTGTTATTACATTTACACACAACAGCAACAGCAAGGGATGACAGACACAGTTCCAAAAACTCAAACACATTTAATAAACAAAGACAATAACTAACAACTAACTAACCTAAAGACCAAGATTGAATACAAAAACATAAATATTTACAGTCTCTTTTTGTGGGGTGACTTGGTGATGTCCTGGGTGAGAAAAATCCACAAAAGAAACTTGACAGGTCCTGAACAGAGATGACAGGTCTGGTCACATGTATCCTTCTTCTTGCAATTTCTCCTACTACTACTGTCTCAATTCTTTTCCTTATATACTCTTTTGCAGACCCCGCCCACATTTAGACCTCTTTTTTTTACTTTTCGGGGACTTTCCCCAGACATGCCCAGGACATGTCTAAACATAACTCCAGTCTGAGCTGAATAAAAAAAAAGGTAAATACTGCCATCTAGTGGCCTTTATTCACATTACAGCGCGCTTCGGGCTGTGCGCGTGCTCATGGCTCTGGCACACAGTAGTATTTGATCAGCTAGAGAAAGCCCATGCAAAGCTGGTAAACGTCTGGTAGCTTTATTACAACAAAAACATTTTAGCCATTGCTTTCACAGACAGTATTAATGAAGTTCCGTTTTGTGGATAATGCTTCTCTCTTACTCATATTTAATTAATTGGCAACAAAAGCATTTGCAAGATAGCCGTGGACTATTGCACAGAAACACAGGCAAACCCCTTCCAGCAACATTCCAGCAACAACACAAATCACAAGGATGCCCAATATTCATACATCCAAAAACACACTCTGCATGAATGCACAACCCGTGCGCAACGTCTGAATTACATAAATTAAATATAAAACACATAGTTACAAAGGTTTATACAAAAATTAATATCAACCGTGCTGCAGCGCTAACAACTGTAAACCTTGAAGCTGTCAGCTGATAGTGCAGCTGATGTCAGCGGAGCTAAATGCAGTCTCGGTAAGGACTAAGAGTATAAAAAAAAAAGTATAGCTTAGCCATCACGCTCTGAAATCCACTTGACACGACAAGAATAATAAAGAACAAAACACCACATTTTATGCATCACATAAGAAAATTGTGACAACAACCCGGTCATCAAAAAAGCCGGTTAAGCTTAGCACTTCCTGTTAGCCACTCGTTTCTAGCATAGTCAGCTTCACAAAAAGAGCGATCTTTTCCATCAGCTCTCCCCTTAGTTAAACTGAGCTTTGGAGTCGGCCTACCGTCCCGCTTGACTTTTAGTTGAACCTCAAATGGAAGTTTTGTGAAGTCATTTTTACAAGAAACTCAAGGTCCCTGTCACCATCCATTCTCTGACTTAATGGCTATACTTTCTGTGTGGGCTGGCTGGCGCCTGGCGGGACAGTTGAATCAGTGTGTGTATTTTCCGTAACAGTTTGTGATTGGTTGGAAGCCAGATTTGATCTGGCCTCCCTCATACTTTTTTAATAATGCATCGACCATTAAGCGATGAGCCTTGCTTCAATCTGATTGGCTAATACGGGCTGTTTTTTTCCTAAGGGAGGCCAAGTGAAGCTGGCCTCGGAACGACAGACAGGGCGGAGGGCATGAGACACGAAGTGTAAAACACAATGAGAGCTTGACAGGAGGGGGCGCTGTTTTGCACCTCTCGCTCAGCCAAAGCAGAAGTGTGCTGACATAGCGTTTTGACAAGGAAATGACAACAATATAAAATACATTGTGGTGAAGCTTATTTATATTTTTTCTTTCTTGCAATAATTTTTGGGGAAGCCAGGCTTCCCTTGGCCTCCGTGAAAAACTGCCACTGCTAAACACCTTATGACACCCCAAACCCATCAACTTGTGGCTTACCAATTTGATCGACAGTGAAGCATTGTCATGCACATTTCGGCTTATTTGGCCACCGTTATTTGGTCAAAAAAACGGTACTCTTCAGGATTGCAAGACCTGGTTTCAGCCAGAGGGACATTTCTAAAGCTTGAAAACAAAGGCTCCCAAACCTTTCCTCAGAGGAACTGCCAACCAAATCCATGAGAGCTGAGCATTATTCAGGGATAAATGCAGCTTAGGAATGCCAAGACCATCCTTTGTGGAGGTATTTCTGGTAAATGCGTGACATTTAACTGATTGACCTGCAAATCTGCCTTTTCCCACATGCCATGGCTGAGACGGTAACTGACATCTCTTTGAAATGTCTGAAGGAGCCTTGGACGGTCTGTTTCCCAAAATTTAGTCCATCAAAATTTTGCTTTCCCTATTAGAATTAACCTGTCATTGTATCTCCCCGACGACGATAGTCGAGAGATACTCTGGTTTAGTTCCAGGGCCACCGCAGAGATTTTGTTTCGGCGCACTGGAAGTCACAATTATTACAGGAGTGTTTTCAAATTTTACACAGGCAAAGATATATATATGACAATGCTCAAGACCAATTTTTGTCAATTTTGGGCGTCCAATATGGCTGCCGGCGGCCATTTTGTCCAAAATTTTTTATGTTCCGGGCTCAGGAAGCCACAATTATCACAGGAATGTTTTCACATTTTACACAGGCGAAGATATATTTCTGACAATGCTCAAGACCGATTTTTGTCAATTTTCGACATCCAATATGGCTGCCGGCGGCCATTTTGTTCAAAATTTGGGGATCAGGGAGATACACGACTCAGTCCCTGTGGCGACCGAGTTATCTAGTTTTTCCAGCCGAAATTAGCCGCTGCTTTAAGGGAAATCGCTCAAAAATAAAGACAAGCATGAAGCACAGCCCCCAAGGACCAAATCGATGTTGGTGTGATGACAAATGATTTTTGTTAGTAATGACAATACATAAACTTACCAGCCTTCAGGACCAAGAGGGGAACTGAGGGTTTCTAGCTCAAAGTAGGAAAGGAATATGTGATAGCAGGTAGGTGTCATAACCCAGAATTTACCATGACCCTAAACAAACATGGAGCAGAAGCATTGTTCTTCAGGAGTGCACCGAGCACGCCCAAACAAGGCAATCTGTGTCTGTATATTCTTCCTGAACATCAACAATGACTGCTTAATTAGACAGTCCTGCCGCCGCAAATACCCAGGCTTTCATAAAATGGAGAAGCAAGCAGCCAATGAAAATAGTCATCCTCCTTTCCACTGCTTAACGTCGGACAAAAGCGTCTCCGTAGTCGGCAGGATTCGAACCTGCGCGGGGAGACCCCAATGGATTTCTAGTCCATCGCCTTAACCACTCGGCCAAAAATGGGGCAAAAGGGACTGCTAAGAGGGGGGAAAGAAAGGAAGAGAGAGGAGGGAGGGGAGGGAAAAGAGGGAAAAAGAAAAGGAGAAAAAAGGAGGAAAATGCACTCTATATATTTTTTTCTTTACAGTCTTATCTTCTCAACATTGTTTACACAAACTTCTTCACTTATTGCAACGTTTATCTTCACTTTAATTTTCATGTTTCTTGTGGGATTCGAACCTATGCAGTGGCAACATCCCAACATACCACAAAGCTCTGCACAGTCCTAAAACCGACTGTAGGTGGCAGCATGCACCAAAACAATGTATTAATGGTGTAAAACAATAGAAACTGTAGTAAATAACTCTCCCATCATGTTTCCCCTCCTTCTTTTCGTAAATTAAATTTTAATTTTTTGAGGGACTAGCTCAGTACATCTGTGCAGCTCAAGTGAATTACACAAATTCCACATTAAGCAAAGAAAGTACTCTTAAAAAAATCTTCAGATGAGACAAAGAGTGTTGGGTATAAATGTAAAATGATTCTGCAAGTAATTCTGGCTTTAGTTTTGACAATCACATTCAATGGATGACACTCACTGTCCTGTTTTTCAAGAGGAAATTAAATAAACAGTTAAGACTGTCACATTTCATGACAATGCTGTCTTTTCGCTCATTTTAACCTTTCTTAACAAAAATGATTTTGTTAATATACACAGTACAAACTGACAGGTAGACTTGTGCTTGTGCAATAACATTACTATTTATCATTTACTATATTATTATATACAGATTTAACAAAAAGAATCGATCCTTTTTTTGCATATTTTATGCAAACAATATTTATACATATTTATTTTGATAAACAAATGTGCAAATAAGTTGACAGAAAAATCAGAAAACATGGCCTTCACAGTATTAACATAAACCTAAAGTGATGTCTGTAATTATCTGGACAGTAACACATTTTTATCATTTTGTGTCTATACTATTACAAAACCCAAAACCAGTGAAGTTGGCACGTTGTATAAATCGTAAATAAAAACAGAATGAAAACCTGGATAGACACTAGTGAACTTACACCTTGGCAGAAAAATATGGGTTGGAAAAAATAATGAAAGCTTGTGATTGAAGATCATTAAAATGCTTGGTTTACAAAACCCAAAACCAGTGAAGTTGGCACGTTGTGTAAATCGTAAATAAAAACAGAATTCAATGATTTGCAAATCCATTTCAACCTATATTCAATTGAATACACTGCAAAGACAAGTTACTTAATGTTCGAACAGGTAAACTTTGTAATTTTTTGCAAATATTAGCTCATTTGGAATTTGATGCCTGCAACATGTTTCAAAAAAGCTGGCACAAGTGGCAAAAAAGACTGAGAGAGTTGAGGAATGCTCATCAAACACTTATTTGGAACATCCCACAGCTGAACGGGCTAATTGGGAACAGGTGGGTGCCATGATTGGGTATAAAAGCAGCTTCCCTGAAATGCTCAGTCATTCACAAACAAGGATGGGGCGAGGGTCACCACTTAGTGGACAAATGCGTGAGCTGATTGTCGAACAGTTTAAAAACAAAATTTTTCAACGAGCTATTGCAAGAAATTTAGGGATTTCATCATCTACGGTCCGTAATATCGTCAAAAGGTTCAGAGAATCTGGAGAAATCACTGCACGTAAGCGACAAGGCCGAAAACCAACATTGAATGCCTGTGACCTTCGATCCCTCAGGCGGTACTGCATCAAAAACCGACATCAGTGTGTAAAGGACATCACCTCATGGGCTCAGGAACACTTCAGAAAACCACTGTCAGTAACTACAGTTCGTCACTACATCTGCAAGTGCAAGTTAAAACTCTACAATGCAAAGCGAAAGCCATTTATCAACAGCACCCAGAAACGCCGCCAGCTTCGCTGGGCCCAAGCTCATCTAAGATGGACTGATGCAAAGTGGAAAAGTGTTCTGTGGTCTGACAAGTCCACATTTCAAATTGTTTTCGGAAACTGTGGACGTGGTGTCCTCTGGACCAAAGAGGAAAAGAACCATCTGGACTGTTATAGGCGCAAAGTTCAAAAGCCAGCATCTGTGATGGTATGGGGGTGTATTAGTGCCCAAGGCATGGGCAACTTACACATATGTGAAGGCACCATTAATGCTGAAAGGTACAAACAGGTTTTGGAGCAACATATGTTACCATCCAAGCAACATCTTTTTCATGGATGCCCCTGCTTTTTTCAGCAAGACAATGCCAAGCCACATTCTGCACGTGTTACAACAGCATGGCTCCGTAGTAAAAGAGTGCGGGTACTAGACTGGCCTGCCTGTAGTCCAGACCTGTCTCCCATTGAAAATGTGTGGCGCATTATGAAGCGTAAAATACGACAACGGAGACCCCGGACTGTTGAACAACTTAAGCTGTACATCAAGCAAGAATGGGAAATAGTTTCACCTGAGAAGGTAAAAAATTGGTCTCCTCAGTTGCCAAACGTTTACTTAGTGTCGTTAAAAGGAAAGGCGATGAAACACCTTTCTTTTTTGGGTTTTGTACTATCGATACTAGTATAACTATGCTATCTTCTGATCCGTTTCATAGACAGAAAAGAAAAAAAATATCAAATTTTAATGTTTGTAGACTTCCAGCAGTTGTTGTCTGCAAAGGATTTTCATCCAACTATTAAAAACTACTGTTATATTTATAATTATGTTGGTGTCCAAATACTTCTGAGCCCCTAATAATGGAGGTACTCTGAATAAAATGGCTGTAATTCCTAAATGGTAAATACCATATTTTTGTGAAATTGGATCTGACAGGCAACACTTCAGTCACATCTTGATGGTTTTATTTCACATTCATTGGGATGGTGTATAGCAGGGGTCCTCAATCTTTGCCAGAAAGGGCCGGTTTGGGTGCAGGCTTTCATTGCAACCAAGCATTTACACACCTGATGTAACTAATCAACCCCTGGACTCCTTACTAATAAGCTTCATTAGTAGCATCAGGTGCATAGCTGGTTGGTTGCAATGAAAGCCTGCACCCACACCGGCCCTTTCTGGGAAAGATTGGGGACCCCTGATGTATAGTGTCAAAAAGACACACACAGAAACATGTGCCATTGTCCAAATAATTATGGGCCCCACTGCATAAACACATAACACAGTATAATGTATGAAACTGAACTCACTAAATAATTCAGTCACTTAAAATGAACTCACTAGAACGACTCTGACAACTTCTATTGTTTGTCAAGGGTTTCTCTCCATTCTGCGATGGTCTGTCCGGATGCTGGGCAGTACCACTTTCCCCTAATCTGGGTATGACCAGTGCTCTTACTCTTGGACTGACCACATGTTTTACACTGGTAGTGATAGTCCTCTTTACAGTGTCGCTTTTTTGGCAACTCTCCTCTTGTCACAAGCTCCTGGTCTTCACGTGCTGCCTTTTGTAGCCTCCATTTTCTGTGACGATTCATATGGGATGGTAGTAGCTGACTCTGCTGATTCATGGACCAGGGAGGAGATTGGGCTGGAAATGGGCTCTGCTGGTTCGTGGACAAGGGAGGACATGGGGCTGGAAACGGGCTCTGCTGGTTTGTGGACCAGGGAGGACATGGGGCTGGAAACGGGCTCTGCTGGTTTGTGGACCAGGGAGGACATGGGGCTGGAAACGGGCTCTGCTGGTTTGTGGACCAGACAGGAGATGGGGCTGGAAACGGGCTCTGCTGGTTTGTGGACCAGACAGGAGATGGGGCTGGAAACGGGCTCTGCTGGTTTGTGGACCAGACAGGAGATGGGGCTGGAAATGGGCTCTGCTGGTTTGTGGACCAGGGAGGAGATGGGGCTGGTGGTAGTGAATGCCACGAACCCGGAGGACAGAGCTGTGCAGAGCCAGTTCTGTTGCTTTTACGAGGGCGTATTACTGCCTCACCCTCCCGATTTGCAGGCTCCTGGAACTCCATGACTTCATGTCCATGTTCCAGAGGCGCAGAAGGGAGCTCTCTTGCTTTGGGCAAAGAGTCCTCAGCTGCAGAGATCTTCTGGGGAAGCTGTACTCCCTGCAGCAGTGAATCCCGGTCTGCTCTTTTCTGCCTTTCATGCAACCTGGAGGACATACAAAACAAAATGTTAAATTTTCACACATGGCACATTGAAAGGTTTGTAGCTAAATCAATTGTTCCTGATTAAATGAAAAGATATTTAACATTAGAACTGCCAGAATTTAAATACCCCCAAGAACCACTGGGCGGGGTCATTTTTAATCCCTGCCGCAACACCCCAAAGATTGATTTTTTGCAGCAGTTCATTTTCACCTATTGTTAACATAGTGTGTCAGAAAAGTGTCAGGTGTGATGTGTGATAAAAGAGTATGAGCATGAATGAAAGGTGAGGTGTACAATACGGTGGTGAGGCCAGAGATGCTGTCTGGTTTAGAGACAGTGGCACTGAGGAAAAGACAGGAGGCAGAGCTGGAGGGAGCAGAGGTTCAGATGTTGAGGTTCTCTTTGGGAGTGACGAGGATGGACAGGATCAGGAATGAGTCCATCAGAGGGACAGCACATGTTAGGTGTTGTACAGATAAAGTCAGAGAGGCCACACTGCGATGGTTCAGACATGTGCAGAGGAGGGAGACAGAATATGTTGGCAGAAGGATGCTGAGGTTGGAACTGCCAGGCAGGAGGCCTAGAGGAAGACCAAAGAGGAGATTTATGCATGAAGTGACAGAGGACATGAAGTTAGTTGGTGTGAGAGAAGAGGATGCACAGGATAGAGTTAGACAGAGGCAGATGATTCGCTGTGGCGCCCCTGAAGGGAACAGCTGAAAGGAAAAGAAGAATTCTGCTATGCAGGCGGCGCTGCACAACCAGTGATTAATTAATCATTTTTAGGGAAAGTCACAAACTGAAAGATTTGAAAATGCCAGGTAGGTGAAAATGATCCATTGGCTGTTCTAGTGTTAAACATAACTCACCAAGCTGACACTGTGGTGTTGTTGATGGTGACTAGCACCAAGTCCGTCTGGTCCTGAATCGCCTGGCTGTCTTCAAGCAGTTGTTTTATATGGCAATACGTGTGCACAATAGCTTGTGCAACAGGTAAAGATTTTCCCTTGCAGTCTTTTGGCCTATTTCTGGTCTGCTGGTATTCCTTTAAAAGCCTGAGGCAAACACACTCAGATGTTCTATTAAGATCAGGCCTTTGGGCAGCCTGGCCATGAGTCATGAATAGTCTGTAAAGGATAAAAAACAGAATAATTAGTCTGGTAAATGATACAGTACCAGTCTGCTAATTTAATTGAAGGGGTGTTGTACAATCATCATATACAGTATAAACCCACATCATAATATATCAGTTTACAACAGCCCTCCCATGTGAATCTGTCACAGAAGACTGACAATATGACTCTGCTGGAGTGCTATTGCTTTTCTTCAGCATGTAATAAATGATAATTATGATACGTGTGAATTAGATCATAGGTGCTTCTCAGGTCGGTTTACCTTTCAGCTGCTTGCTGACCAGGTGCAGAGCCACTACATTTCCGAGAGGCTCTCCATGGCCCTGGCAAGGTCTTCTTCTTGCATTTAAGGGTGTATTTTGTGGGAGTCTTGTCCATGGCATGGAGACAGGAGTAAAGACGCACAATCTCAGCTGCCTCTGTGGTTGACAATGCTGTTATTGTGCGGTTCAGGCTGACAAGGTATGCTGCCAAGTCATCAACTGCCTCCCACCCAGGAACACCTCTTGTATCACATCGGCTATCCTGAAATATCAAGAACAACCAACTGATAAGTCACTCATAACCTTACTGAATACGATTTGCTGAACATTTATATAGTCTTTTATTTTCCATGCTTTTTTTAAATGTTCAGTGCAGTCCAGAATCATTTAGTTTCCTCCTGTGGATTTGCTTCTTGAAGTCTTCTTATTTTTAATTAATTCAACAAAAAGTTTTTTTTCACAAGTTTTAGTTTTCAAGTTTAGTTCTCTGTAATTACCTTGGTACTTGGTCCACTGGAAGAGCTGTCCTCAAGTAATACGCCTTTCGCTGGACTGAGAGGATGGTTTGAAACACCACTTGCATCAAAACTAGTGTCCTGGGAATTAATGAGACAGAAACCATCATGAAAAAAGTTCTTGGATTCTGAAACTGACTCTATACAAAATCCCCTAGTTTATAAGCATGTGAGATCAGTGAGTCACTTCATTCATAGTATATGCAGGTCAATACCCTTTATTTTTTAAGTGACAGATGATCATGCAATGGTCAGATTACCTGGGATGATGCGTGAGAGGATGTGTTGGCGGAGTCAGTATGCAGACAAGGGCTGTGGGGGGGTGAAATATCCAGGTTGTCCTCACACTGCAGTGCTTCAGGTGGGTTCTCGATGTCTGCCGGATCGCTTATTGTCACATCCAAACACTCGTCCTCCTGAACCTCGCCCTGCAGGTCTGGCAGAATGATGCCCAGTTCGCTGTGCTGCTGTGGACCAAGAAGATCTCCTCTGTCAGACTGGGCCAGCAAATATTCCACAGCAATACGCTCACCTGCATTAACAATGATTAGAAAAGAAAACAAATTTTGAATTGAGAACAATGGACATGTTTGCACTGGATGAGAAAAGGCAGGAGTCTTGTTGAGTATCTTACCAGTGGGTCGCCCAGGGAGAGTGAACTCTGGCAAGAGTGCACTACCAAGGACTCTGTTGCTGAGGACATTTAGGTTGGACATCAGGCGGACATCATAGATTTTAGTTTGCGATGCACCACGCACAGCCACAGCTTCACGGGCTCGGTTCATGTTCCACCTGGATCCACCCTCCAGCATGTACATCTGCGTGTGCATAGCATTGCTTCTCCATCCTTGAAAAAAAGGAAAGTTATGTTTGAGATGACTGAAATATTAGTCGCATTTACTAGATGATAAATATTTTGTTATGCAATTTGAAAGATGGGACGTGGTAGACAATTAGGTTGTTTTGATTAAAATTCAAAAGTAAACCGAAAGAATTTGAAATGTACCAAAGATAACTAATTCCTACCTACCTGGGATGAAGGTGCATTGGTGGCGATGAAAACTCTCCACAGAAGAGGACCCTCTGCCACATCTAAACACATCCAGGACCTTTCCTCCTTTTTGCAACCCTGAGCTAAGTTTTGTATACAGATCAACACCAGGTGGATCTTGTATGCATGGTAAGTGCTTCTGTTGCACCTCCCACACATGCGTCATGCTCTCAGGGTTGATCAGACGTAAACCCGAGGTGTCAGTCAGTTCCCACATGGATTTTAGCAATCCTTCAATGAGAGCACGTGTTTCCTCAACCCCACGAGTTCTTCTTCTGCAGTGCTTGGCCAGTTCACTGGAGGAGATGCTGGCCAGGACTTGTGCATCTGTGGGATCAAGACCAGCATGCTTTTTCCTGAGTTCCGACCTCTTGGCTTCCTTAAGATGACGAAGGTCATCCTGGTCCCACTCAAAAATGCAACTTGACATCTTTGAGCAGAAAGTGCCATAGAGAGGATGGTGTTCGGTCGTGAGACCAGAAGTGAATCTCCTCATGAAATGGAAAATATCCAACCTCACTTTGGATTTCCAAGGTCGGAATAAAGCAAGAACTGGGGATGCACCTGTACAAATGAACAACAAGGCATTAATGTATGCATACACACAGAGCACAATGCACCCTGACTAGAAACATCACAAACTGGCATGTGATGTGGACAACCCAGTACAGAAGGACTGCAATGAAGAACATTCAGCATGTCAGAGCATCATTTGTGCACATCTACCAAGCGTCAGGGATATCTGTGGAGATGGATACTAACAGACAGAGCCCTAACAAGCAACAGCCTATTTACTATGCTGCTGTGACAAAAGATGAGAAGAAATATCTGCTGTCATACCACCAGACTACAGTGCAGTTTCTACTTTTCTTCTCTGTGATAATGCTGGATTCATCCTATGTTTAAGAAATACATCACAACAGGCCGTGACATGCACTCATTATATCACAGCTAAGGGACGTTCTTCCCTCTAAACCCCTGCCTCAAGACCTCGAGGCAGGCACCTGGAGATGCAGCAGCGGCATCTAAAAATCATAACTTTAAAAGCACTAAATTTCTTGCCATAATGAATTTTGTTTGTAAATAATGTAAAGAATTGTAAAATATAATTTCCAATCAACAGTGACAGATCACCCCATGGAGCCCTGAGTGTCACCTTGTTGCTGTCAAGGTGCTCATCCTGTGACTGTCCATGGTCTGCTTTTTGTCTCCTAATTACTCATTGACGCACAGTGCAGGATTTTATAATCTAATAATAATACGGCCCAGCTATTTAAATGTACAACAACATTTTTAAATGTTAACGCCGTCAAAAAATAAACATCAGCATCAGCTACTTTTTGCTGCGTACTGTAACAGTTGGTTGTTGTTATGGGAACATTGTTGCTTCCCTGAAGTGGAGTGATATGCTGTGATAAGGCTTTTTGGAATAGTAGCTGTGTTATATGTTCTTTATATCCCAGTTAACAGCCAATCAGATTGCCGGATTTCACCTTTCCATTTTATAAACTTGAATATACATACTTGTTGTTACTTCAGCATCATAAATTACACCCACACACACACATTATATGTATTATATTGTATTATACATTATATGTATTTTTACTTTTGTGTTTCTAATAAATACTACCTAACAAAACACACCTGTCTCATTACAGCAGTCTCGGTCAACATAAATGACATCTGGTTCTGGCTCCCCAGCATCCTGGTAACGCTGCACAATGCCCTGGCACAAGTCATTGAGGCCAGCTCCCTCACCTGTGGTCAGCACACAGTTCAATACCTGGCCACATTCATTGCTGACATTGGTCATCCATGTAGCGGTATCTGCAATGCCACCGGCGAGTTTCTTTGTGATCTATGACATAAATAAAGCAAAACAAAAAACAACAACAAAACTCAATACAACAACATAATCAAGTATAATCAATGATAATCGAAAAGATTGGACAGTACCTTTTTTGTGGAGTCCAGCTTCAATATCCTGCCATAGGTGGAAGTGATGACACCCTTCATCTCATCCAGATGACCCAGAATGTCATTGGCATGGACTGTCTCAAACCACTGTGCAAGCGGTAGCGGGCAAAAGGGTGGTGGCTGCTGATAAATGACATTTGTGCCTTGTGTTAAGGCACTCCTTTTCTGGTGAAGCTCACAATCTGTCAGATATTCAATTGTGTGCTTTGCCCACGCCTCGCTGTGAACTTCCTCCAGCGCTTGTTGCAGATAACTGGAGCTGTTCCCTGCAGTCCGTGGTCTGAGCAAAGTCACACAGTTCCTGTCAAGTGCCAACTGCGTGGTGAGGACAGCAGGAAACCTGTTTCTGTGGGCTGGATCAAGCTGGCTGACAACCTCGTCACTCCACGGACAGACAGGGATCATGCATGTACTACAGCGCGGATAGTCCCCGCCGATCAAGTAGTACCTGGAGTCGATGTCGATGACCTCCCGTACCTTAGGATAGATGCCTGAGTGGTGCATCTTTCTTTTGCACTGCTGACACTTCAGCGGAATGCCCCACATCCGCATGGGTGCCCACAGAAACATCCGCTGCCTGAAGTAGTTCAGGGGTTCAGGTGGTGCGGCTGATACCTTTGGTGGAGCAGGAGGAAAAAACCAGCTTTGTGTGAATTGCTGCCTCAGCTGTCCAGTGGGCTCATAGAGGCACTGAGCGATCCACTCTCTGTCAGCTGGTTGGATGACTCGCAGGAACTGCTTCGGTAAAAAACCGACCCAATTCACCTCCGGCGGCCTAAGATGGACAACGTAGGGGGATGGGGCAGAAGGAGAAGGTGTGGGAGGAAGTGAACAAGAAGGAGGAGGTATGAGAGGAAGTGAAGAAGAAGGAGAAGGTGTGGGAGGAAGTGAACAAGAAGGAGGAGGTATGAGAGGAAGAGAAGAAGAAGGAGAAGGTGTGGGAGGAAGTGATGTGGAGAGGGAAGCAAAGAAGGAGGAGGAGGTGTGGGGAGGAAGTGAAGGAAAAGGAGGAGGTGAGGAAGGAAGCAAAGAAGGAGGACAAAGTGGTAAAGGCTGTTGTGATGATGGCGGAGGTGGTGGTTGCTGCTGTGGAGCACCAGTGCCAGATAGATGACATTCTTCGATGTGATGAAGCAGCCCAATTGCGCCCTTGACCCTTTTTCCACACTCTTCACAACATTCCTCTGCATGAATGTCAGACAGATGTTCAGTGTAACTTTCAACATCAACATCCTGAAAGCAAAGGGCGCACTTTATCTGGCATGGAGCCTGACTGCCTGACTGACTGGCTGCACTTGAGGAGGAGCTGGCTGCTGCGGGGTCACTCTGACTAGCTGCAGTGGAGTGTGTCTCTGCCAGTGTTAGCTGACTTCCTGTCTGCTCACCTGACTGTGAAGAAAGAGTTTACTTTTTCTCTAGATGTGTAAATAAGTCTCTGATTTAATTGTTGACAATTGGAAAACAATCCTAGCACAACTGATGGTACCAGTTACGCTTATTTTGTTTTAAATTTAAATTGCCCACTGGACAAGCAAATACACAATGGTTTATGCTTCAAAATGAAATGCAGTAATCACTTACCTTATGATACCCACACTTGCAGATTATTTTTCTGCCAAAGATGTCATATTGGCGGGGGGCTTGATTAAACACCGGAGTCAGTGGACAGGAATCAATAAGCTGCATCGCAGCCTTCCACTTCTTGGCTCCCGGTTTCTTGCCGGTGGTGAAATGAAATTTCCCCTGGGCATACTGGGACATCACACCTGCCCAATAGGAGTCTGGTTTCCCAGTCTTCGTCATTCCTGCAGATTAGGACAAGACGTGGAAAATCAGCTGTGGTTAGAGCAGAGCTGTCAATAGCCTTCTTCTTGTATTACTGGACGTTCAAGAAAAAACAAAACAACATATATAAATGTATTTATAAAATAAATTCAATCTAACATTTTTAAGCTGCATGTACACCATAAAACCCTGCTTATCAAAGTGAAAATAACATTTAGAACATTCTGTACATTTAAAAAAAAGTCAGTGAAATATCTGGTTTGAATAAGTCCTTAGAAAATATCATTATGAAATTCAAACACCAGCTAACTGCCAGTAAATAACTGCACTGTAAATAAAGAATAAACAGCAGTTTCAAAAATCATATAGCCAAGTGTAGGGGTGTCAAACTCATTTTCGTTCGGGGGCCAAATTCAACCTAGTTTTCCTTGTGTTTTAGTGCAGATGAGTACAAGTACATCATGAAAATATTTATATTTAATAAACTATCCTTTTAAAAAGCATAATATGAACAACAACAACCAACTGAAAAATACAGTATTGAACTTTGTGATCAAATCAACTTGTCAAGATCTAGAAATGATTTAAACTCTAAATACATTATTTCTGAGCACCCAAACTGATTCACCACACCAAGTAAGTGGGAGCTATTATGCATATGGGTATGTATATACATAAATAAAGAAGTTGTCCCCTGCCTTTTATATATAAAAATACATACACAGATATACACAAAATTTGTGGCAGTGCATGAGCAATAGGATTCCAGTAAACAAACTCTTTGTTGTATTGACGTTCATTACACGGAACAGAATTGCTCTTCATTTGGGGTTCGCTGGCAAGAGGTAGTGATAGAATGGACACATACAGTAGTGTAACCTGACCAACACGAAAGCTTTGTGTATTTCAGACAATGACATTACGTCGGCACAAACAAACACATTAATGAATGAATGAATGAATGAATGAAGTGGCCCGTCTCACTTTGCCCTAAAGGCCCATACGGATGATATTTAATCAATCGATCACTTTTCATGTGATAATAATCCAAACGGGTTGAAATTGCGGTCAAACGGGTAATGGTAGATGTTACCTATCAATGAACCCAAACTGGGTCTATGTAACGTTAGCTTAGCTCTCAAAAACGCGTTCGGACTATTCGCATATTTACTCTCACACGTACACACACAAATAACATTTCAAAGGACACGTTAAAACATTAATACGCTAAATTATGCTTACTTTTGGTGTCCTGGACGATGGAAACTGCCGGTAAAATCTGTCCGCTCAGACAGCGATTTCTCGCATTTGATTGGTTCTTTTGCCCCATTTTAGGACTTGGTTAGGACTGTGTTAGGAATTGTTAGGAGTTTGTTAGGACTTGTTAGGAATGGTTAGGACTTTGTTAGGACTGTTAGGATGTTTGTTAGGAATAGTTTAGCTGTCCGATCGCTGCAGGGACTACATATACTTAAACATAATCTCACCATATACAGTGGAGACAGCGATAGGGCGAGATTAATTTTTCTGAAATTTATTTCGTGAGTTCGCGTTATTTCCGGGTTGCGTGCTATGACAAGTGGGTATTCGATTCAAATCGCATGCTGTTGGGAAAATCCCAAGGCAGTGTCCAGCACAAATTCGTCCAGACAACATTGGGACATCATATGTAAACACAGTTGTTTAAAAGCATTGTATCCATACCAGAAGTGGGGTTCGAACCCACGCGGACATACGTCCATTGGATCTTAAGTCCAACGCCTTAACCACTCGGCCATCCTGGTGCGAGCTTCACATGAGTAATACACAGTTATTCAACAACTACTGACACAAAACATGAACAAAAGTTGGCACACGCTGTTTATTCTGCCACCCCTAAGTTCAAACCTAAAAGGTACGTGAAATTATACTTCCCTTTGTCCTCTGACAACCAAGGGGCGTTTTATAAATTAATTCACTAAACTGGAAGTAGGATCATAGATATAAGAACATTTACAATTAGCGTTGGCTGCGTAAAATCGGCGTAAGTGGCGAACACAACCATCTTAAAAAGCTCGTTGCCTCAAGAAAATATCGCAGAACTCGCAAAAGCAAACGCCTCCCAACCATAGACTGTAGAAAACTCTTTGCTTACAGTCTCTGCTCCCAACAGCGGCGGTGCCCCACTCTAAAAAAAGTCGATATTAACGTTGACGCATCTTGAAACGGTCTGTGCACAATTTATCGACCTTTCCCTTACCGCCGTCAGATCTCTCCAACTTCACAATCGAGTCAGTCCTCGTGAATTCTCCCTCGCTTCAGTGGAGGGAACTTCATTTTGGGGGAGGCTGTAAATATGAAAGTGAACTTTGGGATATCCAACACCTTTATCACCATGCCGATCGATAGACATGCTGCGTTATATTAGTGGCACAGTTTCTCAATGATACACCTCTTGTCCAAAATAATTCAAATTCAGAAAAAATAAAATGAATATTTATATATTTTTTATTTATATTAAACATACTTTATACGCAACATTGACAAAGACAAAGCTTTGTGATAAGGAACAATCATTGACACACCAAAACAAAGTACTCACTTTACGGTTTCTCGTGCACACTACTACATCTTCTTCCCTAAATACGATGCGACTTTTCGTTCCGTGACGTGCGCACAAAATAGTCAATCAATGGTTCGTTTGCGGCTAGCCAATTTACGACTATTTTCTGGAGACAGACGCATGGAACTCAAATTTGCGGATATGAGGCGTTTCCTCCATCTCGGACGCAAAAGAGCAGTGGCACTTGAGAGGAGAATGGTTTGTAAGCTTGCATCGCTGTACTAGATTCGCTGCGGCAGGTTTCATAACATCCTTCCACTGGTCGCCAATTGGTTTGGACAGACACATAATATGGCGGGGTTCATCTAACGAACGTTCCCTGTCAACCCAAGCTTCACCACGGCAGTCCGACAGTCATCCTTTTCATCTGATGCAACTGACCACCAGGTGGTTATCAGTTGATAGCTCTGCCCCTCTCTTCACGTGACTTTCCAAAACATATGGCAGCAGATCTAATGAGATGATTACAAAATAGATCATCGACCTTTGGCTAAGAGTGCTCTGGAAGCAATTATACTTATGAGCACCCTCCTATTCGAACATGGAATCTGTAATGGCTAATCCATGACTAGAACAGAAATCCAGTAACAAAGCTCTGCACAGGTTCAGATCAGGGAGGCCTTTCCTCCCAGTCACTCCCCTCAAAATGTCTCCGTTACTGCCCACGTGAGCTGACAGGTCCCCCAGCAAAACTACATAATTCCCAGTCGCAGCCTAATCCAGGACCCCACTCAGGGATTCAAAGGCGGTTGAATTCTCCAGACTCCAGTCAGGTGCATAAGGGCTGACAACAGTTGGAGCATTCTCCTGCTCAACCTGCACGCACATAGTGGGGACCCTCCCATTCACCTGAGAGAATTTTAACACAGCAGCAGCACTCAGCCGAGGACTCGCAAGTATCCCCACGCCTGCCGACCACCTCTTACCTTGGGCAACTCCAGAAATGGACGAAGTCCAACACCCTTCAAAGAGTTCGGTTCCAGAGCCAGAGCTGTACATCGAGGTGATTCTGACTAGATCTGGCCAAAGCCGCTCAACCTCCCACACAAGCACAAACTCCTTCCTCGGCAATGTGGTGACATTCCTTGACCGATGTGCAAGTTTCTATAACCGGGGGCTAGAACGCAAGGGCCTCTGCCCCCGTCTGCCACCCAGTCTACAATGCACCCAACTCCAACCCCTTGTGGATGCTGGATCCATGAAGAGGTGGCTCCCCGTAGCTTTTTCAGGCCAAGCCTGGCCGGGTCCCGGAAAAGACCAAACCACCAGGGGCTTGCTTTGGAGCACCCCTCCCAGACCCGGCTCCAGGAGGGAGCCCCATCGTCTATATTCTGGGCAAAGTTCTCACATCTTTCAAGTGCAGAATCACAGGGGTCTGTTGAATCGCATTTTGTCTGGCTCCTCTCCTGGGACTCAATTTGCCATGGAAAACCCTCCCGGGAGCGGACGTCTCGGCAACAGGGCTCCCATGATCCCAGAGGCATGCAAACTCCTCCACCATAATAAAGTAGCGATTGTCAGAGGAGGGTCATTGATTAACTAACCATCATAAAGTAATTAAGAATTTAAAGACAAAGCAACTTAACAATTTAATCCTTTTTGTCATTTGTGTGC
This sequence comes from Gymnothorax reevesii, assembly GCA_029721435.1. Classification (NCBI taxonomy): domain Eukaryota; kingdom Metazoa; phylum Chordata; class Actinopteri; order Anguilliformes; family Muraenidae; genus Gymnothorax; species Gymnothorax reevesii. The sequence goes on along the minus strand of CM056577.1, from coordinate 12,173,583 downwards.
GGTTGTGGGAAAAACATCTAGAAAGAACTATAACACCGGAGTACAGAAACTTAATTAGTAGCTTACAGACTTGCCAAAGTCTTGAATTTGATCAGTAAAAACACTTTCTACTTTGGGTTGGGTTGCTTACTTGGTATATCGCAAAATTTACAAGACAAGCAGTGGACAGTCATGGAATGCATGGCATTTTCTGTGGTTAAAGGAAGTGAAACATCTCTAGTCTTCAGCCTGAAGAGTAATTTAGAAATATTAACAGCCTATTAATTTTGGGATTGTAATTGTGGTTGGATCAAAAAACCAGCGTATAAAGTGGGCATTTAGGACAGTTTTTTTTAAATTCTTTATTGAACCCCATGGGGTAATCCGTCCTCTCCATTTAACCCATCCTATAGTTAGGCGCAGTGAGCAGCACCTGGGGACTAACTCCAGTTCTAAAGCCAGATCCTCAGGCAGGGTCACTGGGATTCCTGCAATGTATGGTTTTCTGAATGGGGCAAACTGCAGAAAACCCCCACAAACATGAGAACATGCAAACTCCACAAAGAAAAGCCGCAGGCTGGATTTAAACGTGCAACCCTCTTGCTGGGAGGCAGCAGCATTAACCACAGCACCACTGGGCTGCAGTTTGGTAAAAACTACTGTAATGGTTTGGGACAAATTTTTTTATGGGATATGCATAAGGCAGACTATACAAAACCATTTTACAAGATCAGAAATACCCAACACTGTCATCTCGTGATGGACCTTTATTCTATCATAATATAGCCCCTAGGGGTGTCAACGTTTACAATTTTTTCTGCACGTGTACACGGGACTTCTAACTGATGTGTACCCGGTTACACGTTGGAGATTTATGAGCTTTTTCTATCGCAGTTGCGTCATAAAACCACAGAATGTAAAATGAGTTGAAAATAAAATCCTCTATCATTTTGACAGATAAGAAAATGTACAAGTGAAAGCGGAAAAAGGTTTAAAAAGGTTTAACTATTGCTCACTTGTCAACATTTTGAACTGCATCCCTCTCTCGCAACGGGAGCTGCGTCTGAATTTTAATATACGTCTCATAGTAAAAGTAATGTGGAACTGGCGAGAGAAAGCAACTCAACAAGAAGCCAAAGTAAGCTGAAGAGAGGAAAAAACTTCACCTTTATAACCACAAAGTTAAACAAGAGTTGTCAGAAAGACAACAAAGCTCGCCGGGGCAAGGTTCAAGTATTTCTGCACGCGGACGGACGCGGACGCCGGGGGTACGACAATAGCTCTCCGGACATTATTCGTTCCGGCGAGCTAAAAAGTAGAGGGGGACTCCCACAATGATTCACAAAAATTGGCGAAAAAAATATGTTTTCTTCCTCCTCTTTAGACGCGAGCATGTGTGATCAGGTCGTGAAAAGCCGACAGAACACCAACAAACAATATAATGTACATCATTATACATTACATCTGCCATCAGACCCCTGCAGCTCATCCAGAACGCTGCAGCTCGTCTGGTCCACAACCTCCCAAGACACTCCCACGTCACCCCCCTGCTCACAAAGCTCCACTGGCTCCCTGTTGCTGCTCGCATCAAATTCAAGACTTTGGTGCTAGCCTATCAGGGAGTCAACAAGACTGCTCCAGCCTACATCCAGAGACTGTTCAGACCCTACACCCCTGCCAGAGCACTCCGCTCTGCTACTTCTGGTTGCCTGGCTCCTCCCCCTCTCCGCTCTTCCCCTTCCCACTCAAGGCCGCTGTCTGTCCTGGCATCTCGATGGTGGAATGATCTACCGATCGAGGTCAGAATGGCAGAATCCTTGAGCATCTTCAAGCGCCACCTGAAAACCCACCTCTTCAGGCTCCACCTTTCCCCTACTCCACTGCCTTGATTCCTGTCCCTACATCCTTTTGATTTGTTGCACTTAATTCTGTTTTCCCTACTTCCTGACTGTGCCGCTTGATTTGGTTTCCCTTCATTTTGTTGCACTCTATTTTGTCAGTTTACTTGATTTTCCTGCCCCTTTGTTGCACTTGACCCGTTGCCCTTCTATTGCACTTATTTTATTGCTCTTTGTTGCACTTGCCTCTGCACTTAACCTTGTTGCCATTTTGTTCACTTGCCCTTGACCTTGCCTTTTTGTTATTAGTCTAGATCTGTCACAATGGAACGTGTTCTGTCACTTACTGTTAGCACTTTTACTTGTCTCCTAGGAGGTCTGCACTTTTGTACTGTTCTTATGCACTTTTGTACGTCGCTCTGGATAAGAGCGTCTGCTAAGTACCTGTAATGTAATGTAATGTACAACAACACGCAACAATATAGGCTAAAATAACAAGCCATTAACAGTTTTTGTTTTCAGCTGCGCAACATTTGCACATGGAGAAGATGATGAGCGCAGCGCTCTTCTCAAGTCCTGTGCAGCCTATTCTTGATGCGGCGCGACACTGGCTGTGGCTGCAGGGTTTTTTTTTTTTAATCAAGGTAACATTGCGCCCCATGCATCTGTATACAGATAACTGCACTAGTGGGAACATTTAAGTGTATAGTTAGTTAATGTTATTATCTGATGCTTTCAGGCAACATTATCACCTGTAAAAATAAGGCAACTGTATGTATTGGTGAGAAATGAACGAGGAGGAGGAAAAAATGACGTGTACACGGTTGTTGATTTTTCTGAACGGTTATGATTTGTTATCTGTGTAGCCGTTTACACATGTGGATGTTGACACCCCTAATAGCCCCCATACACACCGCTGAACTAAAAATTGGTTCTAAGAACACAAGGATGGGGTCAATTCCCTCCTTGACTTGCATGATGTCACCTTCATGCAAAACTCTGAAGACTAGAAACTTTATCCAGCTGAGAGACCTGTATTTTTTTTAATAATGGGCCAGTATCCCACTACACCGTTCAGAAGTTGTATTACGGTATTCCTGGGGTTGAAGTTGCTTTTAAGGCAAAGAGTGAGCCGACTGATTAGTTACATTAAAGCCTCCAAATTTTGTCGCCATTTTTACACACACACACACACACACACACACCCACACACACAAACACACACACACACACACACACACACACACACACACACACACACACACACACAGTTTTTCCACTTCAACCAAAGCACACCTCATTTTTCCAATTAAGCATTTTGATAAGCTGCTAACTACCCAAATGTGTGCACTAAATTCCAGATGGTGCAAAAGCCTACTTAATGGTAGCGCCCCAGGATAAGGGTCGGAGATTCTTGACCGACTATCACAGAAGTTGCCAAACATCTCACACATAAGCATATTTATTATAAAAATACATACAAAACAACTTTTTTGACATACAAAAGATTCAGGCATATAAACAGTATCAGAATCAAAACCAAATGACATTTTTTGCAAGAAATATTTACAATTTAATAAATACTCAGTTGTTAAATAGATGCGGAAAGGAGGTGTAGAGGACAGACTCCCTCGTTGCGTCGTATACACATTTACTTAGATTGCGCATTTTGGAATTCATTCAAATATCAAAAAAAAAAAAAAAATGCAAGGCATCCGCCCTGAATCCTGCTCTGATGGACAAGCACATGACAGAAAGCCAATAAGAGGCCGAATCCTAATGCTGGGCCCGTGGTCACGTTGATGTATTATCCCACGAAAGCTTGCTACAGACATAAAACGCGCGGAATACAAAACAGGGGGGCATCTGAGAGAGGCTTCCACATTGTACGACATCTCGCTTCAAGGAGAACGAGCTCAAAGATTCGATCGTTTTCACCTCCATGTCGTCTCATGCTGGGATCCCCGACGTCATCACGGGCCCATCGGTTTCTGCTACTCGTTTGATTTAAGCCACGTGTGTCATCCTTTCAAAAGCGCCTAAATACTGACAGGATTGTTGCGTCTTCCAATGGAAAATAAACATTTGGCAGGTCCCATCCCCTGCTCGGAGGCATATGAAAATGTACACACCCACAGCCACTTCTAACACTGAGGACGCTATTCACAAACATTGATCCAGCATAATCCAGAGATGAGATTTTTACAAGGATATTCTAAACGCAAATTTGAATTAATCCAGGACTTGGCTTGATCAGTGTCGGCGTAACTCGCCCGCAGTCCTGCATTCACCATCAACAAGAGACCCTGCCGCTCATAACAAAGCACATCGTTTCCCCCCCCCCCCCTTTTTTTTTCCTTTAATACTCAAAACAGGTCAATAAAGATCAAGATTATTTTCCTATTTCATTTATCTTCTCAGATGCAAGACTTTGGGCTCATGCCCTGCTGCTTGGTAAATGCAGTTACGTTTGTGTGGCATTGCGCAGTTCGTTAACGCAGTCCATCAGCGACGCACTGACTAATCAAACTGCAGATCAGACGGCAGACATTTGGCAGAGTCATTAGGGCGTGGACACGCCCCCATCGCCTGCTTCGCCCCATCCACCCAATCCAACGACTGATCTCAGATGCCAAGCCCCGCCCTGCAACAAAAGCCCCACCCACCAAACGAAAACACTGAATTTGTCTGAAGAGAGGCTTGGCTAAGACTACATTGAGCTGTAGCACGATAAAAAGCCAGTAAACAAAGTAAGATGTCCATGCACACCCACACCATCATTTAATGCTCCTGTGACACCACATCCAGAGAGAGGGGTAAGTAAAGAACTGCCTTTCCTTGCAAAGGAAAGAATCGTTTATTCCAGGTCATTATTGCCCCCCACCCTCTCCCAATTTTCTGGCGTTTCTGGAGAAATTTGGGCATGGGTACAGGCTTTCTATCGCGAAACACAATCCAGTGACATTATGCGATGAAACGGGGAACTAAATATGTAAAATGTGTGCTTGGTGAAGCAAAATCATGCATTAAGGCTCAAAAAGAGATTATAAAGTGCTTCACATGATTCAAGAGTGTAACGTCACTCACGCTAAACAAAGCTCTCCTTAAATAAGCAAAAAAGAAAAAATAAACACAAAAAGCAGGGTTGTGACCTCTGTCCTTGTCCCAGACTGTGGCAGAAAAATAAGTGATTGTCTCAACATTGGAATTTTTGGGAGCAAGGGGTGAAAAAAAATAGCTTTAATCTGCCCAAGATCCAGAGGAAGGAATTGGGGGGGCCCTATTGCTCAGTAGATAAGAGCGGTTCATTGCTGACCAGTGGTCAGCCGTACAAAGATCTACAGAGTCAAACAGGGCCTTGAGGCTTGGAATATATGACTTCACCAAGGCTCACAAAACAGCCCAGTGTCCAACAAGTTCCAGATACACAAGACACTCGGGACACAGCCACTCACCGTAAAATGGCTGCCTAGTAGTTTGCTATTCATAGCCAATTACAACAAAATGGCTGAGCAGTAGTCTGCCATACACAACCATCAGACTGGAATGACAGCTGCTAAACAGCCACTTGGACTGAAATTGTTGCCGAGTGGCTAACCGTTCAAATCTACTCGAGACTCAAGAGTCAAAGCACCAAACCGTTCAACTGAAAAGACAGCTAATCATAAAACCCATTTAAGCAGCCAGCTGTACACAACCACCTAGACTGCACTAGTAGCCCAGCGTTTGCCGTGCGTAACCACTCTGACTGAGATAGCAGCCTTGCGGCTAGCCAAACATAGCCAACTCAGATCGAAAACAGCAGCCGAAAGGTCAGCCATAGGTGGCTACAAGAGACTTAAACGAAAAGCGGTTAACCCCTATCCAACACCCTCCTAACTCCCAAAAAAAAAAAAAAGGCGATTAAAAACGTGTGGTTAAAAAAAAGAAAATAAAGACTATTGATGGCTGCCACCATGAGCCTAGCGTTGGTTTCAGTTGATTGTTGTGATTGTTATAAGCCTATTGATGTGGCGATGACGGGCGATTAGCTAGAATGATTCAGACTGAGGAGACGAGCTGTTGTTACGGATCTCCGACATCTTTTCAGAGGTCTCCAGCGACTGAAGCCCTTCTGGTTTCCTCCGAGTCCATTCCGCTCATCCTCCCACTCATGCCACCGTAAGTTTTCATTTTTCGTCGCCTCCAGAGTTCCGCGCCGAGAGAGGCCTCCTGACGAGAAACGGACACTTCGATTAAAACTCAGGACGCGGGGGGCGCAAACTCGTCCCCGTGTACACATGACATCGTGCTCACATACCGGCAGGGCCCTCAGTCAAAGGGGTGTTCTGGGCAGCAGGCCTTCACCTTGCACCAGGAGTCAATGCAGCTGAAAGAAGACAACCAATCAAAATCATGGATCAGCGCCATCACAACAATCAATCATCTTCATCGACTTTAGAGCCAGAATCTCCCGACACTAAGGCCTTCGGTTAATTTTTGTGGTTTCAGCTGTATCGTCAGACTAACAAACACACAAGCGATAATTTGGGCGAAATCAGCTACATACCTTTAACAAGAACCAAGAGAATTGTTTTTTTTTTTTTCCCCAGGGACGAGCAATTATTTTACAGGGGCTAGTGCAGCACCTAAAAGGTTCCAGCCAATTCCTTAATCCAATCAATCCTCAAACTCAGATAAATCAATCACGGCAGTCTCCCAAAAAGTGGGTCGACTACTCAAAACTACAATATGGGTGTGCCAATTTATAAGGGTAACTCCTCTCCACTACAGAGCACAGTCATTAATAGAAGAACAGTGACTGACAGAGGGTGATCAGCGAATCATTTCAGTCAAAGGCACAATCTAATCATGCTGATGATTGTACTTGTCAGGTGACTGTGGGTCTAAAGAAACAGTCAAATAAACATGTCCGGGCAGTATTAAAGCCTCCTTGAGGCAAATAAGGATACATTCCTTGGAAGACCCCCTTCTGCGTCTGTCATGATACAAACACCCCTAGTGGTGCAAATGTATGTTGCATCAAGTATTGCACGTTTTGTAGGTTTGTAACAAACGGACACATGCACAGATGGACAGACAAATCCAACAAAGCTACATTGGAAAATAGTTTTTCCAAGGATACACAAATCCATTTTTTGGGGGAGTGCAGGGGGTTCAAATTGACTTTCCTGAACCCAGAATGCACACCATATATTTTGGACTGCCGCTGTTCTTGCAAATATACCCTTTTCACACCAAATTTTCCCGGGCATTTCCAGTTCTATTGACAAATTACCAATGCCTGTTCAACCACAGGCATGGTGGACAGCAATGTCCAGTCAGATTCAAGTTAAAAAAAAAAAAAAAACAGTTTGGAAAGCTTTCTGATGGCTCACCAAGGCACCTTGACAGGGTTCATAGATGCCATTACTGAGGAATGCACTAAAGCACATCAATTACACTCAGAAGTACAATATGGATTTAGGTTTTCTTTGGCGAAAAAACCTCATTCAGAGGTTAATCATACAAGTAAAATATAAAAATGTACAGTCAAAAGTTTTCAGCCTTATCCAGTGCGCCAGCGTGGCAGGTTTCATCCCAACCAAGCAGTTACAAGACCGAACCTAGTAAACAAAGTCTTTAAAAAAACACTCAAGGCCCAGATTTGTTGAACCAGTAGTGGAACTGCATGGCTCCAGAGCTCACCTGCTGCCACACTGGCCATCTCCATATAAGGTTGAGATCTCCCATTCTAGTAGACTCGGTCCCATGATAAAGAACCTGAAATGCAGGCATTACTGTATAGTACGTTGACAGTATTTCTTACCTCTTGTGATAGATGCAGAGACAGGCCAGGCGCGCTATGGTTTCCCCTTGGAGGAGGTCTTCCAGGCAAATACTGCACTCCCCACTGTCCTTGGTCAGAGTGTCCACTACAGGAGAAGAGGGCACTTCAATAAGCTCAATTACTGCACTCCCCCCTGCCTGAAAGCAGAGGGCTCACCACAGGAGGAGTGAGTACTTCAGTATGTTCAAGGGTGCATTCGAGCACATCTGCAAGTTAGTCAGCTGCGCGAGATTCCAAAAAACTACATGAGAATCTTGCTGAAGTTGCGCGATAAGCCCTCCAAACCCCGCAATGGCTGCAGCTATCACGGGGTTTGGAGGAATTATCGCGCAGCTTCGGCAAGATTCTCGTGTAGATTGTCGGGAATCTCGCGCAGCCGGCTAACTTGCAGACACGCTCGAACGCACCCCAAATACTACCGTGTCCCCAACAGGAGGAGAGGGAGCTTCAATAAGCTAAAATACTGCACTCACCACAGCAGCGGCAGTTCTAGGGGCGGGGCCACAGGGGCATTGGCCCCATCTGAAATCTAATTGGCCCCCTGAAGTGCCCCTGTCCGGTCACTCATCTGCCGCTTTGTCTGAGTATGCCAATCAGATTATAGGTGCAAGAGGTATATCACTGTTGATAAAGCTCCCAGAAGCTAATGTCAATTTGAATGAACACTGCACACCAAGGCGGAAGTTTCGTGTGGCAGAAAAAACATTCGCACGGACTTAGCAAAAATCCTAAGTAAAAAAAAGCTAAGCAAAAATCCGACTGCGAAACTAGACTTTCAGCCAATGAAATGCTTTGTTTCTATTAACGTTACAGCATTCAATCCTCAAACTGCAAAGTCACAAAAATTAGATACAAACTCAGTACATAGCACAGTACGGTGACAAACAAAGGAGAGCGTCTCATCAATGTTGTTCTCCAGTATCCTGTCCTCCATAACTAGAGGCAGGATGATGACTTGAACGAGCTGAAAGACCAGCTCTGGGCATCAATGATGAAAACGCTCCGTGGCTGTGGAGATGACCATCTGTCTCGCAAAAGTAGACGTGAGGTTATCGTTTTAGATACATACAAAAAATGTCCTCGTCGCTGCTGCTGCTCTCATGGTCCATTTTGATTAAATATCCCACTGGTTTATTTGTCTGTTGTGCGAAATTGGAACGCAAGATCACGGAATTTGGCATCGATTTTCGTGCAGCGAATATTCTGCAAATCCGTGCCACTTTTTCGCTTCGCCTCCATCTGAATGGGCCTTTACCGTGGATTTCACCACTAATAATATGGAAATCAATTATGATTCTGGACTTCTCACTGTAATGTGAATATAGGCCACTGGATGGCAGTATTTACCTTTTTTTTTATTCAGCTCAGACTGGAGCTATGTTTAGACATGTCCTGGACATGTCTGGGGCAAGTCCCTGAAAATCAAAAAAAAGAGGTCTAAATGTGGGTGGGGTCTGCAAAAGAGTATATAAGGAAAAGAATTGAGTCTTTGTTAATTAAATTTGTTTAAGTTTTAAATTGTGTCTGTCATCCCTTGCTGTTGCTGTTGAGTAGTAAATTGTAATAACAAATTGGGGCCATGACATCACGCTTTTCTTCACTCAGGGGTTGGAAGCAATGGAGTTGCATAAAAATGTTTCAAATTGTCTCATTTCATTTAAACAATTTGAAAGATCGTGAAACACATGCATTGCGTTGATTGAATAATTCCTGACTACAGCAAGAGAACATGAATGAAAAATGAGTTGAGAGCCCTGCAGACATCAAGGCACAGCAACAACAGTCACTGTAATACAGCGCCCTCCATAATCATTGGCACCCCTGGTTAAGATGTGTTAAAACCCTTAAAATAAATTCAATTTTTATTGCAGAAGCATACTCTCACACTGAAAATTGTAGAAAAATGCAACTCAAGTGAATTTTAAGGGGAAAAAAAAAAATCCCTGACTAAGAAATAATTATTTTTAATAAAATCACCTGTTCCACAATTATTGGCACCCCTAACAATTCCTAGGAATTAAATGTAATTGAAGTTTTTCTGTCATTTCTACAGTGGTTTACAAAGTTGATCAGAGTATCAAGGAACATTTTATAAGTAAATCATCACTTTGTTTCCCTGGGGTATAAATATGACGTGACACAGAGGCCATTTCTCTTATCCACTCTTCAACATGGGAAAAACAAAGGAACACACCAATCAAGTAAGGCAGAGGTTTGTCGACCTTCACAAGTCAGGCAATGGCTACAAGAAAATAGCCACTCGCCTGCACCTGCCCATACCTACTATCAGAGGAATCATTGAGAAGTTTAAAACAACTGGAACAGTGGTAAACAAGCCTGGACGAGGACACAAGTTATTTTGCCACCACGCACAGTGAGGAGGATGGAAAGAGAAATAAAAAGTTCTCCAAATCTCACTGTTAAAGAATCGCAACAAATGGTAGCATCTTGGGGTCACAAAGTCTCCAAAACAACCATCAGGCGCTATCTACATGCCAACAAGCTGTTTGGGAGGCATGCACGGAAAAAACCTCTCACTCACAATCATAAATGCAAACATCTGGAGTTCGCCAAGTGGTACTGGGACTTCAACTGGGACCGTGCAATTTGGTCAGATGAGACCAAGATAGTGTTTGTTGCCAAAAAGCTCTAAGTGGGTCTGACAGAACACAAAAGATGAGTATGCAGAAGAGCACCTCATGGCCACTGCGAAGTATGGGGGGGAGGATCGGTGATGATGTGGGCCTGTTTCTCTTCCAGAGACCCTGGGAACCTTGTTAGGGGGCATGGCATCATGAACGCTTTAAAATGACAGGACAATTTAAATCAAAATCTGGTGGCCTCTGCCCGAAAACTGAAGATGGGTCGTCACTGGGTCTTTCAGCAAGATAATGACCCTAAACATGTGGCCAAATCTACACAGAAATGGTTCACCAGAGACAGGATCAGGCTCCTCCCATGGCCATCTCAGTCCCCAGATCTCAACCCCATTGTATACCTGTGGAGTGAGCTGAAGAGGAGAGTGCAGAGGAGAGGACCCAGGTCGCTAGATGATTTAGAGAGATTTTGCAAAGAGGAATGGTCGAAGATCCCTCTTTCTGTATTCTCCCATCTTGTGAAACATTATAGGAGAAGATTAGGTGCCGTTTTGTAGGCAAAAGAGGGTTGTACAAGGTATAAACATCAGGGGTGCTAATAATTGTGGCACACATGATTTGATGTAAAAGAATTATTTCTTAATGTGGGATTTTTTCCCACTGAATAAATGCACTTGAATTAAAGGCTGGATTTTCCTCTTTTTTTCCCATTGTGGTCCTATATTATTTAGAAAAAAAACTGAATTTATTAGAAGCTAAAGAACACATCTTAACCAAATACTTGGCCCCTCTGTGAGAAATGTGGCCCCTTGATGGCCCCTTACTAAGAAAAATCCGAGATCTGCCACTGCCCCTCAGTCCTTACTCAGTGTCCACTACAGGCAGACAGGGCACTTCAATAAGCTGCGTTTCCAGAATAATCACCATCAGCATCGTGCACACTCACTGTTGTAGGGCAGATGCTGGATCGTCAGGCAGCTCAAAAGATGTTCCTCAAGTCTCCCTCCGGGGAAGGTCTTGGTACAGAAGGGACATCGCACGGCTAACACAGGAGGGGGACGGGGGAGAGAGACAGGAAACAAAGGAAGAGAAATATTAACAAGGGCTCAAAAAAAAAAGAAAAGTGGGTAAGAGACAGTAACATTGCTCAGAGGGGGAAAGTATCATATTACTGCGTAATAGGGGTCGTACAGCACGTACATTAACTGACTGCCCAATAACTCGCAGTCATGAGAAATAGAAAGTACAAACTCTTTCAGTTCTATAGTTTTACACATCAGGACATTTTAAAAAATAGCTGATCACAATCAGGTCCTAAAATGAGGCAATTTTAACCTCAGGTCTAAAACAGATTCCATATTGCCATTATTTATCAAACCAAAACGAAGCCAAAATGCATAAGTCATCTGGGAAAAACCAAAGTACACTCAATGATTCATTAACTTGTAGAACTACCTTTAGCAACAATAACTAGAAGTTATTCTGAATGATTATCTCAGTCTCTCGCATGGTGGTGGGAGAATTTCGGCCCTCTTCTCTGTGACATTGCTTCAGCGTATTGATGTTTGAGAGCATTTGTTTATGCTCAGCTCTTAAAGTCCTGCCACAACATTACAACTGGGTTGAGGTCTAAACTTTGAGTTGGCCATTGCAAACCTTAATTTTTTTTTTTAATTTCCCAGCCATTCTGTTGAGATTCGCTGGTGTGCTTGGGATCATTGTCCTGTTGCATAACCCGATTGCGAACAAGCTTTAGCCGTCAATCAGATGGTTTCACATTTGACTCCAGAATACTTTGGTGCACAAATGGGTTCATGGTTGACTCAATGACCGCAAGGTGCCGAGGTCCGGTGGCTGCAAAACGCGCAAAATCTTCACCCCTGCACCACCATGTCTGACAGTTGGTATTAAGCCTTGGTGTTGATACACTGTGTTTGATTTGCAGTAAACATGACGCATTATGGCCAAACAACTCCATTTTGGTCATGGCTGTCCAAAGGACATTTTTCCAAAAGGCTTGTGGTTTATTCAGATGCAACTTTGCATACCTGAGCCGTGCTGCCATATTCTCTTCGGAGAGAAGAGGCCTTCGCCTGACAACCCTTCAAAAGGAGCCAAACTTTTTCAGTTTTTTTTGACGTGCATTGTGGTGAACTTCAGCACTTAACAGGCTACCTGAGACCTATCGAGTCCTAGATGTAGTTTTTGGATTTTGTGCAATTTCTCTGAGCACTGTACAGTCTGAGCTTGGGGTGAATTTTCTGGGATGTCCACTCCTGGGACGATTGACAACGGTCATGAATGTTTTCCACTCGTAAACAATCTTCCTCACTGTAGAATGATGAACTTTAAATAGTTTGGAAATGGCCTTCTAACCCATCCCCGATTGATGGGCAACAAACAGTTGCTTCTCTCCCTATGATTGAAGAAAAAAAAAAAAGAAATACTGACCGCAAATGCTGACAAAGAAAAACATTAGTCCAGTCTGTAAAAAGCATGTTTATGGCAGCTAAAATACCAGTGACAAAAAGTATTACAGGTGCACAAAAACAAAATGAAAATATTTAAAAAGTGGAGAACCAAATGTTTCGGTCCCAAGCAGACCATCAGTCGCATCATCAGTTTTCTTTTTTGTTCTCTCAGATGATTGCCATCGTCTTTCCCTCTTGGCACTGTGTTAACACTCGCCTAAATGCTCCTGACCAGCAAAGTGCCGAAACCTCTGCTTTTAGAGGTGGTCACACTCGCTAAAGACCAATTAATCAAGTGCATTTGGATCTGGCTGCCAATTACCTTCTTAATTCCTATGGAGGCAGTAAGGGTGCACTCAGTTTTCCACAGATGGGTTACGCCTTTTGTCTGAATCTTTGTCAAGTAAATAACAGCAGAGTGGAATCTGTTGTATGTTATTTTACACCGGAGGTAAGATTTACATCATTTTAGGACTCGATAAGGACCAGCTAACTTTTTATAATGTCCCAACACGTAAAAACCGTTGAACTGAAAGAAGGCGTACTTTGTCTCATGACTGTTAAGTACATTAAAATAATCAGAGAAAAAAAATAACTAAACAGCGGTACACGACAATCACACTGAAATCTCCACGCCAAAATAAAAGGGAATGTTATTCTTATTATTATTATTACGGTTATTAATTTACCAACCTGACTTTCAGTCGTTAAATTAGTAACATAGAAATGTCAGCATTTAAGAGCCTAAAGGTGTCTCCTTTCTTGAACCCACAAAAAGGATTAACTGACAAAACAAGATCAGCGGCACATGTAATTAGCCTCGCTTAACCCCAGCGAACGCTGTGGTCGGGATTACAGATTCCCTGCTGGAGTTAAATAAACTGGGTAATTATTGAAGGACTGGGACTGTGCAGGGGGATAATCAGTTTCTGAAGGGTCCGGGAAGTAGGATTCAGGGTCCTAAAACGCTGCTACATTAATCAGGCACTAGATTAGACGACTCCCCTCGAACAGATCCACCCCTGTCCCAGGCCCCGAGGCAGTGGCCCATTTCATCTCTGAGTCAAACAGCCTGACCCACTTCCCACAGACACCTCCCCTTACAGTAAACCCCTCCTGAACAAGGACAGAGCAACTGCTGCGAGTCTCGTGACAAGTGGCAGCGCATAATCACAGACACACACGTACATGCGCGCACAGACATCTGCGCAGATACACACTTACACACACACGCAAGGGACAGATACTCACGTATATCCGCACACAACCGCGGATAGACACACACATACACACACACGCGCGCAATTACACAAACACACATGCATGCACACATGCGCAGACAGAGAAATACATATTTTTAAACACAGGCTCAGGCATATGCCCGAGCGCGTTTCTGTCTGCGTGCGCTCATGCGCAGGGAGTCTGGGAGTGTGTGCACACGTGCGTATATTGATGTATTCGACAGTCTGTGTGAGCATGTACGTGCACGCCTGTCCATCGACACAAGCACAGTCCCATTCCTGTGTGCAACTTCCCAGTCCACCTGAGCCTCCCGGCAAATTATCATCTCAGAGGAAAACAGCAGCTGATCCACCGTTTTGCCCAGCGCAATTATCCTGCCGTCTGAAACGCCCCAAAAGCCAGCTACGGTTGCTTAAGGACCCCAGCACTGGACTATACAGCACCAGTGGCGCCTTTTCACATGCATAACTGCTTTAGGGTGGCTGCACACTCCACAAGATCATCTGTACGGGAATGTCACACCCCAAAACCATCTTTCCGCAGAGCAGAAATGGAGCCTGGCGCAGTCTGCCTGCATTTCCCTAATTGTGAAAAACCCATTTGAAATTTTAAATGTTCAAGTGGATTTTCAAAAATAAATAAATAAATAATAATAATAATAATAATTCGATAAATTCCAGTCAAAAAAGGCCAAACAAGCTAGTCAGAGACTGCAAAAGTCCCCCTGCCGAAGACGGGGCGCACGCACAGAAACACAGCTGGGATCAATAGCCCGACCCTTCGGGCGAATAGAGCCTGAACAAAGGTGTATGAAACTCAAAGTGCTTCATCAAAACCTATAAGAACCGCTAAAGCCCAGGATGTTGACACATCACACCAACCTGTTTGACTTATAATGTTTTTTGACTTAAATTTTCACATCCTTTTTCAAGTTTATTTGAATGGCAAGTTCTCTTTGGGGAATTCAAAACGTGGCACCAGGTTAAAGCTTCTTTTGAGCGGTAACGACAGTTAAATGCAGGACACTGGAGATTTCAATCCCTCACCTGCCGCTGAGTGATGAGGGATGGGATTCTGTGATTAAGCGGTAAGTACCCAGCAGAGTGAGAAATGTTGGGAGAGTTTGCTGTGAGGCGTACAGACAGTGTTCCTGCCAGAGATGACGACTCCTTAAGTTACAATCACACAAGCACTGTATGTTTCCAATGAAGTCACACCTGAAATCTAGAAATCTCCAAAATCACAGCTATTTATGATCCCTTCTTCCAGAAGTCAATTACTTGCATTTTGTGTAGCAATATATATCATTGAGATATGTGGGTTAAATTAACATGATAATCATTTTTGGCCATATCACAAAGTTCGAAAATACAAAACCATGAATGCAGATTTGACACATAAAGTCAGGAGGAGCTCGCTTCTGCTACAGTAAGAACAGCTTCCTCAGAGGCCAGAGGGGCTGGGCTGTCCCAACGAGCCTCTCTTGCTCAGGTGTGATGGAGCACCGGCGTTTACTTCCTGAATCCCAGAGGCAAACACTGATGTGATGGGTTATGTGTAGCGCTCAAATTACATTTAATCATGATTATTCAGAGGTAGTGGACCTGTTCGTTCACAAATCTGCAGTGCAGCCCAAGCAACGTAACAGTGCTCTGCAGGCAGGTGCAGCAAATTTACATGCAACACACATGAAATACGCACCAAGTGGAGACCGACAGGTCAAATTTGCAGGGATTTGCATCCATACTGGGCAAATCATGAAGAAATTACAGCCATTTCTAAATACGTCACTGCCCTGGAATCATTGACATTGGCCGGTTAGAATTGAAAAAAATTAATTCAGAACATAATAGATTTTATTTATAAGAAGCCATGGTGGTCAGTGGTCTTTAAATAGAGACCCCACTGTTTCAGAGTATAAAAATGAATTATACTGCTGATGGTGTTGAATAGAGGCAGAATACATGGAAGACTGACAAGGAGGGGTAAGAAAATGCCCATTCAAATCAAACGGTGTTCCGTGTTAACCATTTCTGTGACTCACTAAACAGCGCTGTGTAAATTTCCATAAAGCTATCAGGAGTTTTCAGAAATCGACGAACCAACCTGACAACCACGTTGCCTGTTGGCTATCAATGTTATATCTGGAAGGAAAGGCAGTTTCATAGCTCCCAGTGCATACGTGAAAACAAAGGGAGAGTTTCATTTCAGACAAACAACAAATACGCCTAAGAAAACCACATCCTCCACGCGCGCTGCTCGTGCTGGCACGCCGTGAAGCATTCTCTGACATGTCCGCACTCGCAGACTGACGCCGCTTTCAAATTCACGCAGGACGCGAAAACGAATTTTTCGCACGACAGATTACACTCAAAGTCAAAGCAAAGACGCGAATAGAAACGCGTGTATTCGCGTCTTTGCTTTGACTTTGAGTGTAATCCGTCACGCGAAAATTTGGTTTTGGCGTCCGGTGTGAAAGCAGCTTGAGAGGGTGAGGTTTTCTGGCGAACTGTGCGGCCAGGCAATGCGGAGCAAATTAATCGTTGCCAACAGTACGTTCTTACTGAACTCGCAATGTCGTCACTAAAAACGTTCCTCCCTACTAAGTACTTACTACTGTGTCGGCTGTTGACCCTGTAAACACCGATCCAAGCCTCCGAGACCGGGCGCGGGGCTCTTTCCCGAGCGCGCGCGGAGGCTCGCGAAGCTCCGCCGCGAGCGGAAGTGTGTCGGCTCGCGGGGAGCCGCTCCGAGAAAGTGCGCTGCGGCGCGCGGCCCGTCTCCTCCACGGACAGCCGTGCGTCGCTGCCGTCGCTCGCCGTAACCGAGGTACCGTCATCTGCGGGCCCGTTAGTTTCGCTGGTCTCATCTGGAGTGGCTTGGTCGGGAATGCTTGGGCTATTTGCCGACACGCCGCCATGGCTTCCATCAGCCCCCGTAGACCGCCCCTGGTCCGAGTCGCTGCCCTCCTCAGAACGACTGCGATTGACTTCCGAGTCTTGATCGAAGCTGCCCGAGAAATCCACCACCAGGCTGGTCGGCCTCTTGTTCCGAATTCTTCGGAAAGATTCTCTCTTGATGCCATCCTTCGCAAAGGTGGTGGCCACGGCTTCTTCCTGGAAACGACTCGATCTCGTCCCCATGTCTGCCTGCCGTGGGTGTTCGGAATGTAGCGAGCTCGCTGACTAGAGAGCGACTATGAAATGCGTTTTCTCAGCTGAGATATTGCAAGCCGTCCCTCTACCAGTTACCTTCGTCAAAACGCTTAGTTTAGTCTTAATCCACTCAGTGAAAACTTGAATTGAGCCGAGCAGGTACGGTCCTGCCTGACTGATTCACATCCCTTTCTTTTTGTGTCAGTTCTTCCCGACACCTCGCGCACCAACATTCAGGAGAGGAAGTGAGTTTTTTCACTGCGGTCGGAAGGCACGTTGACGCGAACTTTCTCATCCAATCAGGAGATAGAAAATGATCTCGGTTGCGATGTGGTATGCATTTGAGCAGCTTGAATTCCAAGGTAGCAAATTAAATCTATGAGCTGGGAGCATCGCTAATTATAGGGAATACACTCATATTTACCGGAAGGGCAATTTTGAAGACGACGCCCATCTGAAAAGTTTGCTGCCTTCAATTTCTGTGATAAATTCTGGCACTTGCCAACTTAAACTATGAAACTACAGTCCAGCGTTTATCATTCTAATTTTGTGCCCGTTCTTCAAAATCTTTTCTAATTACGCATTCAGTAAAACATTCCTAGATGACAAAGAGTAATTTCAAAGAGTAATTTCAATGTGGAATAGCTTGCCTGACCATATTGTTGAGGCAGAGACCTTGGGGGTTTTCAAGAGCAGGCTTGACCTAAAGCGAGATACCATTGAGTCATTCAGTATCTGAAGGGATATATTCACAATAGTATAAAGAAACTGGCGAGCTTAGTTGGGCTGAAAGGCCTGTTCTTGCCATTCATGTTATGCTATGTAATGTTATGACAAAGCATCATACTTGTAAATTTACCGAACGCTAAACTGGCCAGGTCAAATTACGCATCATATTATTTGAGATGTAAGGCATGGATGGTAAGTCCTCTGACAGCCCTGAATTTTGTGTCTGAATTTTGTTGTGCTTCAGCACTACAGGGAGTACTTTAGGTGATCAAATGTAATTACATTGTTGGCATTTAACGCTATGAAAAGTGCATCAGCGGGGACGGAGTAACATTCCAAGTGCCAGAGGTCATTCATCAGCATCTAAATCCAAGTTATAATAATATCTTAGAAACAAGTTGTTTGGGATATTATGGATTAGCCTCTGTTGTTTTGGCCACTACAGGTCCTTCATGTTAGCACAGGGTATAGGTCGGTTGGACCTCGTTCCAGTTTGACCCATACCAGTTGGACCCCAACTAAATGGACCCAGTACCGGTTGGACTCCAGATCATTTGGACCCCAGACCTTACCCAGTTGGACCCCATGCTGTTTGGAGCCCAGACCCTAACGGTAACCCTGACCCAACTGGTCAAGGATCCAACTGGTCTGGGGTCTAACTGGAATAGGATCCAACTTGCCTGAGGTCCAAATGATATGGAGCCGAAACTGTTAAGGTCAGGGGCCCAACTGGACAGTGTCCAATTGGTCAGGGTACAACTTGCATGGGTCCAGCAGGTACAGGGTTGAAATGACCTATTTCTGTTAGGGGTGTGACAATATTTTGTTCGCCACATGCAATTACATCAAAAATGGTTTTGATGGGAAACATGTAACACTTCTTGTGATTGTTTCTGGTGCAGAGAGAGGGCACATGATTGATGTTGGTCACCCTATGAACTTTGCTATAGCGCCATCATCTGGCCAACCTTATTTTGGGAAATTGCAAAAATGTGATATTTTTCTGGAGATCAAGTGGAAATCTTTGTGCTCATTCCTGTTGTGCAGACAATGAACCCTATTGTTTTGTTTGACCTGACAGCCTTTACTGTAGCACCTCCACAAGGTCATATTTGAAGAGTTTGGTTCCAAAACGCAATATATCCATTTTACACATTTTGAGTAAATTAGCTTTTTCTATGTTGGAATCCATTGCATTTTATAGAAAATAACAAACGTTGGCTATGAGGAAATACACCTTATCGTATTAATTCCTAAAAACAGATGACTGCACCATGTGCAAGAGCCACAGGACTACCAGTCTATGGCATTATCTCAATTTTTGTAATTTTGGCACTTATTGCGTTTTGGAACCAAACTCTTCATTTTATGTTTTCAAATGCAATAACTCAATTTTGATGAGAATCATGTCGCACTTCCTGAGATCATTTCTGGTGCAGAGAGAAGTCTTGCTCCTGATGTTGGTCACCCTATGACCTTCACTGTAATGACACCACTAGACCTGACTTTTAACTTTTTTAAGTTGCATTAACTTGGCAGTTTTTATGGAAATCACATTAAACTTCTTTTGTTTATTCCTGGAACCTTATGAACAGCATATAATTTTTTGTAACCCCATGACCTTTCCTGTCATGCCACTACCAGGTCATATTTTACATGTCCAAGTGCAATAACCAATAGTTTTGTTGGAAATCACGTCACAACCACTTTTGATTGTTTCTGGTGCATGGAAAAGAGCTGAAATTGACATCTGTTACCTCATGAGCTACATTGTAGCACCACCACCAGGCCAACCTTTTGAATTATTTTTTTTTAAATTGCATTAATTCAAACCGCTTTGATGGGAATGATGCCAATATGCTGTCATCATTCTTGGTGCACACCGTGCTGTGAAAAAGTTTTTGTCCCTTTCTCGATTTCTTCTATAGCGTGTTTGTCACACTTTAAATGTTTCAGAGCATCGAATTCATTTTGATATGAAACAAAGACAGCCAAGTAAGCACAAAATGAAGTTTTTAAATGATTTATTGATGAGAAAAGCCAACTAACCCTTCCTGAGCCCACAAGAAGTAGTAATCAATACTATCAATTCAGTAGTTACTGAATCGATTAATTAAACACATTTAATTAATTACTGGGTTCAGTTTCACTAGACACACTCAGGCCTGATTACTGCCAGTCCCATTGAATCTAAAGATCACTTTAATAGAACCTGTCTGGCAATTTGAAGTTGGCGAAAAATTTGAAGTAGGCAAAATGCAACACATAATGCCACAATCAAAATAAATTCAAGAATAGAAGAGAAATGGAATTGATCTCTATCAGCCTTAGGATGCAAAGTCTATTCTAAGGCTCTATGATTTCAAAGAAACACGGATGAGCTGTATAAAGAAAACCTGGAACGATGGTGAACCTTCCCAGGAGGAGCCAACCTTCCGAAATTCCTCAATGATTGCATGAATAACTCATGCAGGAGGCCATAAAAGAACCCAGAAGACCGTTTAAAGAACTACAGCCCCCACCTGGTCAGTGCTTATGATTCCACGATAAGAGAGAGACTGGGCAAAAATGGCATCCATGAATGAGTCGCAAGGAGAAAAACACTGCTGACCAAAAAGAACATAAATGTTCCTCTCACATTTGCTGAAAGACATCTTGTTCGAAATCGCTGATTTGTATGTTTGTTTTTAGTATGTTTTAGTAGTTTTTATTGCTATTTATTTATTTATCATATTTATTCGTTTAGAGTATGTATGTTTCTGTTATGATTGCGCTGTCTTTAGTCATGAAAGTTTTCCTTTCGTTTCCGTCTTGTCAGTCTTCACACTCTCTTTCCCTATACTTCGGTGAGGTAATTCCACTTCCTTCTCTCTGGCTGTTCTCATTGACTATCCGCACCGAAGAATAGTTAGCGAGGCACGGGTGATTAGTTAGATCAGAGTTAGAACTCCACCTGTTTCCCCTCGCTTTCCTATCACCATCCTTGCTTTTTAAGTTCCTCCTCCCTCTACAGCTGTCCTGCATTCCAGCTGGGACTACAGTGATTAGTTTGTGTTTAAAAGACGCATTTCGCGCTTTCTTGGTTTCGATTGTTGATTGCTCGTTTTCTGTGAATTCTCCCGTAAGTCTCGTTATTGATTGTTTGTATTACGTTTGTTTGATTGCTGGTTGATTGCTTAGTACTTCGTTCTCCCTGATTCCCATTTTGTACCCATCTGTTTAGATTCTCCTGTGTTATTCCCTTATCCCATCCAGCTCCCCTTTCATTCCCCTTCCATTCCCTTTGCTCAACCCATATTGTTACTGTCTTTGTGCGGATTGATTTTTCTGGTTACCGAATATTTCTGCTTGTCTCCTGACTCTGATTCTGACTATTCTGCATTACCCTGTTTGCCTGGCTATCGATCTGTTTCTGTTTCTGACCATGAGCTGTATTAATCCTAATAAACGCCCTGCCGACGATGAACTGCATTTGGAGTCTAAGCCCGTTCCTTTCACATCTTTGCATTGTAATGGCCAATTCAAAGTCCTTGTTTGATTCTTTGAGATCCTGTGGCATGACCTTTAACAGGCATTCAATCCTCAAACCTTCCAATGTGGCTGAATTAAAACAATTCTGCAAAGAGACAAATGTTTGACAGCAGTTGTTGCTCTCAAGAGTGGCATTACAAGTTATGTTTCAGGTGGCAATTTTTTCACAAGAAAAATGCTTTAAATAACTCTTTGCCTCCAATAAATTAAAGCAATCATTTAAGTGCTGCATTTTGTGTTTGGTCACCATTTTTTTTCTTATTAAAATCGGTTGGGTGATCTGAAATACGACAAACAAAAATGATAAAGATCAAGAGGGGGGGAAAACATTTCCCACAGCACTGTAGAAAAGGAAGTCATTGTGGTGGCTCTGTAATGTTTCCTGTAGCACCACCAATTGGTCAGTTTTATGACCTCTGCCCAGCAAAGTTGGAGGAGGTCATGTGATCATTACCATTTGTCTGCTGGTTGGATTGTTAGTTTGTAAGCAGCATTATGCAAAAAGTTATGGATGGATTTTCATCAAATTTGGTGGAATGATTTAGAATTGTTCAAGGAAGAGTTGATTTGATTTTGGGAGGTCAAGGGCATGCAAAAGGTCAAAAACACATGAAAAACACATTTGCATGAAGACTACAGGACTGCATAAACACAGTGGTTGCTCGCTAATACTGGCAAAAATAACACGGAGTACATTGGCAGAGGTACTTGTGCTCTCTGACCGCAACTCTAGTTTCCAAAATAACACTAGCAGTGTTGATTGGAATCATGTCACACTTCTAGTGATTGTTTCGAGTGCAGAGCAAAGGGGTGTTTTATTTTTCACTCTTTGAGCTTAGCTGTAGCACCACCACCAGGCTACAGTTTTCAGTTTTACATACTGCAATAACTCAAACAGCTTTCAAGGAAACCATATCAAATTTGATTTCAACATGCCTGGTGCATGCAGGAGGATGTTATTGATTCTGATGGCTCTAATGTTGTCTGTAGTGTCACCACCCAACCAAATTTAACATTTCCAAATGCAATAACTGGGACAATTTTAGTGGGAATCATGGCAAAATTCAATGATTGTTTAGAGTGAATAGATGTGATGTTAGTGGCCCTGAGATCTTCCTAGAAGCACCACCACCTGGCTAAATTTTTGATGTTTAAAAATACAATAACTTGAGTATTTTCTGAGGGAATCCTGTTAAATCTGCTGTAGACATTTCTGATGGAAATTGGAGAAACCTTGTTGATTTTGTTGGCTGTATCACTAACTGGCGAGCCACCTCTCTGTGAAACATTTCCAAATTCAAATATAGGGCACTGGCAGCCCCAGAAGCTCTCGCCTTTAAGATTAAACAAGTCAGTTTTTGTTGACGGACAGACGTACGCACGGATGGAGCCCGATACCATCGCTCCTGTGCCACTAGGGTGGCGGTTACTCATTAGGAGCCTGTAACTGAAAATGTTGATAAGGCAAATTGACAGTTTTTAGTGATATTTTTAGGCCAGTGACATTGAAAAAATTGGCCAAGGTCACCTTTAGGCATGTCATTTGTAGGCCTTAATGAGATGCATGTACAGTAAAAATGAGGAGCCTGTAAGTGAAATAGTTTGAGATAAAGCAAAATGTTGCAGTTCATGGTTATATTTATAGTCCAGTGACCTTGAAAAATAGGGCAAGGTCACCTTTAAGCACGTCATTTGTTGGCCTTTATGAGATGCATGTCCAGTAAAAATTAGGAGCCTGGAACTGCAATAGTTGATGAGAGACAGCAAAATGTCAATTTTTGGCGATATTTTGAGGCCAGTGACCTTGAAAAAATAGGCCAAGGTCACCTTTGGGCACTTCATTTGCAGGGCTTTATGAGATGCATGTCCAGTAAAAATCAGGAGCCTGTAACTGAAATAGTTGATGAGATGAAGCAAAATGTTGAAGTTTTTGGTGATATTTTTAGGCCAGTGACCTTGAAAAAATAGGCCAAGGTCACGTTTAAGCACATCATTTGTAGGCCTTTATGAGATGCATGTCCAGTAAAAATTAGGAGCCTGGAACTGCAATAGTTGATGAGAGACAGCAAAATGTCAATTTTTGGCGATATTTTGAGGCCAGTGACCTTGAAAAAATAGGCCAAGGTCACCTTTGGGCACATCGTTTGTAGGGCTTTATGAGATGCATGTCCAGTAAAAATCAGGAGCCTGCAACTGAAATCGTTGATGAGATAAAGCAAAATGCATTGACGAAACCGAGCTCACGCACGCAGGCACGCACGCATGGACGGAGCCCGATACCATAGCTCCCGCACCGCAAGCAGTGGGAGCTAATAAGTCAAACTGTTCTAATAAGAATCACATTAACTTAGCTGTGAGCTTTTTGGTGCATTAAAGAGCAATTCTATTGTTTTGGTGACACTGTGACATCTGCTGAAAAGGAGGCAAAACCCTATTGCCAAACCTCAGATTCAGGAGGACCAAAGCAGGTTCCGTTCTGGCTGTGGAACAATGGGCTAACTCTTCACCCTTGCACAGATACTGGAGGGGTCGTGGGATTTTGCCCATCCAGTCTCCAGGTGTTTTGTAAACTTGGAGAAGGCTTATGACCATGTGTTTGCACTCTCGACACCAAGATGAACTTGCAGTTGGTGTTGGACTCTGCCAGGGTTGTGCCTAGTCGCCTATTTTGTTTATAATTTTCATGGACAAGATACCAAGGCGGAGCAGAGGCTTGGAGGGAGTTCAGTCTGGTGGCCTCAGGGTACCATCTTTGCTGTTTGCAGATGATGTGGTCCTGTCGGCTTCATCGGGCTCTGACCTCCAACACACACTGGAATGGTTCTCAGCCGAGCGTGAAGCGGTTGGAATGAGGATCAGCACCTCTAAATCTGACACCGTGGTTCTCTGCCAGAAAAAAGGTGAATAGTGTCCTCTGTGTGGGGGATGAGTTTTTACCCCAATTGGCAGAGTTTCAGCATCTCGTTTATGAGCGGGGGTAAGATGGAGCATAAGATTGAGAGGCGGATTGGTGCAGCATCGGCAGTGAAGCGGGTGTTGTACCAGTCCATTGTGGTGAAAAAAGAGCTGAGCTTAACTTTCAATTTACTGGTCGATCAACGTTCCAGCCCTCATATATGGTCACAAGCTTTGGGTAATGACCAAAAAGACAAAATCTCAAATACAAGCAGGCTAAATGAGCTTTCTCTGCGGTGTGGTTGAGGTGACACATGGCCGTAGGGAGAGGGTGAGAAGCTCAGGAACCCAGGGGGGAAATCCCGGAGTTAAACCCTCTGAACATAGTTTGAGTGACAATGAGACTGCTTTTTTGCCTGATTGCACAATTTGTGTATTTTCGATAGCTATAACTCCATATCTTCAAAAAGTCTCAAGAATCCCACACTGTGATATGAGAGTCAGCATAACAGAGTATCAAAATCCGGAATTCTGAGAAATTTTACTGCGGTATTTTTTGTAATTATGACCTCTGAACATGGTATGTGAGGTAATATGTCCCCCCCCCCAAAAAGATCTGACACTGTGAAATCAGAGCCAATCTAACAGAGTATCAAAATCCTGAGCTATAACAAATTTAGTAAGTTTTTTAAAATTATGACCCTCTTAACATGGCAGGTGGGGCAATGTGCATTTTATGCCAAATCGCATTGTGTTGATATTTTCTATGATTATAAAGTCTCAAGAATCCGACGCAGTGGTATCATAATTAATATCACAGAGTATCAAAATCTAGAAGTATTAGAATTTTTACTTCGGTATTTTTTTCATTATGACCCTCTGAACATGGTACATCAGGCAATATGCTTTTTTGCCAAACTGCACAATATGTGTAATTTTTACATGTGTGTAATTGGGCATGAAAGCATATTGTCATGCACATCATGTTCAGAGGGTCATAATTACAAATTCCCACAGTAAAATCCATCCGTTTTCTATACCCGCTTATCCCTCACTAGGGTCACGGGGCGAGCTGGAGCCTATCCCAGCTGACTACGGGCAAAGGCAGGGACCCACCCTAAACAGCTTGCCAATCCATCGCAGGGCGCACACACCATTCACACGCACACTCATACCTATGGGCAATTTGGTGTCTCCAATTAGCCTGATATGCATGTCTTTGGACTGTGGGAGGAAACCGGAGTACCCGGCGAAAACGGGGAGAACATGCAAACTCCACACAGAAAGGCCCCAGGCCAGATTCGAACCCACGACCTTCTTGCTGTGAGGCAGCGGTGCTTACCAATGTGCCGCCGTGCTGCTCCCACAGTAAAATTTCTCATAAATTTGGATTTTGAGACTGCATTATTTTGTCCCTGACACCACTGTGCCAGATTCTTGAGACTTTTTGAAGATAAGGAGATATAACCGTAGAAATCACACACATAGTGCAATTTGGCAAAAAAAGGCATGTTGCCAGTTTGGCAAACAATGTACATTGCCTCACATTCCATATTCAGACTCAGAGGCTCAAGTTTAAAAAAATTCCGCAGCAAAATTTCTCATAATTCTGGATTTTGATGCTGTTATATTGGCTCATTTATATCACAGAGTCATATTCTTGAGACTTTTTGAAGATATGGCTATAGAAATTACACACATTGTGCTATTAGGCAAAAAAGATGCACATCTCATTGTCATTTTATGTTCAGAGGCAGAGGATCATAATTTGATTTGCAGTAAAATTTCTTATGATTCTGGATTTTGGCACTCTGGAATACAAGTGTCAGAGTCAGTTTTTTTTTAGACTTATTGAGGATAACTATATGGAGCCATGAAAACTGTGAAGAAAGCAAAAATAACGCAGCAGTTATGTAAATTGGACCAAGAAATGTGAATAGATGCTTAATAATGAGCCAAGTTCAGCCTTGTAGCTAATCAAGCCTCGAACCGGCTGCTCCAGTTATCCCTTATACTTTGTACACTGAGCAGTTATGCAGTTTGTCATCTTATTTTTAAACTTGACGCACTCGTAGAGTGCAAACCTCCACCAAGGCAGCACAATCCAAATCTTTGTGAGTGGGAGCAAAGTTCAGTGATCGTGTGTCATATGATTTCAAGATGGCTGCTGTGGCGGCCATATTGTTTCACTGATTGCGGTGAAATTAAATAGGGTCCATCCTTGATGTAATAACAACGCATCCACAACATCTCAGACAAATCCATGCATTACTTTTTGAGTGATGTTGTTCACAAACAGACAGACCGCCAGGCAGAAAAACAGGGGCGATAACATAACCTCTGCCCAGAGGAGGACATTCCAGGGGTCAGAAAGTAAAAGTCCAGCCATGTTTTACCTCCAGCCATGAGCTCAGGCAGCTGTTTTCCCTGATTAGTTCAACCTCTGGGCTGAAGAGTTGCTGCAATTTTTAGATCCAGGCAGTTGCAGCTAAATACTGGGACGGACTTTTACTTTCTGGGGCTGGATTGTCCACCTCTGCCTCCGCCCCAACTTCGTTGGCCAAGGTAAAAATGCATTTTGGATTCTTCCAGTTATTTGCAGTGCGTCCTGTCACATAACAAAACTTGGGAGTTTTCAGTATTTTAGAAAACAGACAGGCACCGGCACCGTCAAGCCTTTTTTCCTCTCCGAAAATCGCGAGAACTCTGCGCTCTGACTGAACTGTTTGGCTCTCTTTAATTGCTCTGTCAGTGGGCTGCATGCTGATTGGCTAATCAGTGAGCAACGTGCTGGTTGGCTGGTCAGCCTCAGGCGTCAGATTTGGGTCAAAATTTTTGCTTGTAATTAATAATTAGTGAGCTTATGACTGTCACATTTGCACATAAGAAGTTAGTGTGTCAGTCTCTGTGACACGTCATCGGCGAAAATATTCCTGCACGAATTTTCAGGACACATACACAAAATATTTCCACAGCTACAAAAACTTTTTGCGAGTGCATCTGTGCTCCAAACGTTTTCAGACACGCACAAAGCATTTCTACAGTTAAAAAACTTTTTCCCAAGTGCAAATTATTTCTGAGTGCTCCACACATTTTCGCACATACGCAGAATATTTCGACCGCAACAAAACTTTTTTTCCACTAGTGCAAATTATATCTGCGCGCACCAAATTTTTTCACGCATGCACAAAATATGTCTACAGCCACAGAACTTATTTTACATACTTGAAATATTAATGTGCTTCATTTGATTCCATACCCCTCTGCAGCAGTGAGCAGAGAGGATTGGACGGATGCTCCACATTTTGTTTTCATGTCTGACTTAAATTACATAACGTACTCCTCCTCGGTGACTTCAAATGTGAATGAATACATGCCGACCGTCTTTTTTGTGTTGTTTGATGGTGATAGCATGTCAGAGAGTTGACGTTTCCGCGGAGAAATTAAATGCACTCTTGCTATTGAACTTACGGTAAAATAGCGACAGCCTATAAAACTGCAATTCCTGCGCACGTCAGTCTGTTCGGGGAGCATTGTCACGTGACTACTAAATCATTGCGAATTGGAATACTCAGCGCACGACCAAAACTCAATAAGGATAACTGTGATTATTATAGCCCACACCGCTCATCAGACTAGGTAATATTCCGATAATCAGTATGTTAACTTTACTGCGGATGGATTGGCAGTTTTTTGAGCGGCGGAGGGGTAGAGCGACTATATCCATCACTGTTGGGTGGTGTTCCTTTGCGTTTAGTTGGCAAGGAAAAGTTGGTTGGCTCATGCTTTGGCGTTACCCTGGTTGAAATGGCACACAAAATCAGTGATTTGTTTGGGGGTGGGAACATACAGCGTTGCTTTCTAGGCTTGCAAATCGAGCATTTGCGTTAAGTTTTCCGTAACCTTGGTACTGGCGTAGCTACTGCATTTTTGTATTGACCCTCGAACAGTCATGCGCAGTGACACTTCTGCATGCTTTTGCCCAAGACTAACTTATAAATCCTGCGTACTGAACATGAAACAACTTTAATAATGATGAGACTTATTTTAGCCCGAAACGAAAGAACTGAAGAGTCCACTCAATAAGCGCAGGTTTGCGGTTCGCGGTGTCATTTTCTAACGAGCAGCATGTGGGCGTGAGTGAGGTTTCGTTTTGCGGAATTCCAGGAAGGGCTATTCCCTGACCGGTGCGTTTTAATTTTGTAACGTCACTCATTCTCATTCTCCGCAGATGTTTCTGTGGATGGTTGCGGTTCGTTGGATGCATGAAACGATCGTAATTAGAAATTTTCTGTTGTTTATGGACACGGCACGCATTGATCGTTTTGGCATCAGTGATCCGCCCAAAATCAAATGCTCATCTGCCTGAACTGGGCCTGCAAAACCGGTAGAGTTGCGTGCGGTTGACAGTTTGAAAAGTTCCTCCTCTCTAACACGGCTTTGTATTGCAGAGCATCTGCCTACCTGCCTGCTTTTTCTCTCTCTATTTCCTCTGCTGCCGAGACCTCGAATCCATTCCTGAGACACCGAGAAGGTGGTCCATTAGTATTTTGCCATTGAAGGCATTTTAAAGAGCTGACCGTTCACTCGGTAGTGAAGTAATTATTACACCTTTTTAAGGCGGAGTGTTCGCTCTTTAGTTCAACGTTATTAATATCCGTATGGGATGATTCGTATTGTCATTGCACCCCCATTAAAATAGTGACTGTCAAAACTCTTACGGACCGCACTATCACCCGTTCTGTATGCCTGCAAAACAGGATTTGCATGTCTTAATTTTTAGATCATTGTTTTTCATCCAGGTCCATTTGCTGGATTCCACTGCTGAGCTGTGTTCGGTTGATTACTTTAGCAGCCTCCCAAAGCTGATTGGAGAGATGAATCCTGATCTGACTGGGGGCGCCAGCTCTGTGGGGCTCCTCTCCGGCGCTGGACCGGACCTGCAGAACCGGATCCTGGCCCAAGCATCCACCACCGTCCTCTCCCTCACCCGAGCCCCGATCGACACCCGCTGCGTCGCTCCGTCATGGGCAAAGCAACTGTCCTCCCCAGCACTCCAGCCCTCCCACCTCTCCTCCACGAGCTCTTCTCTCCATCCCTCGTCCTCTCTCCTGTCCTCTACTCTCCCACCCCTCCATCCCTCCTCTTCCCTACTCCCATCCACTCACCCGGCCCTCCATGCCACCCCGTGCCTCCTCTCCTCCCCTCTCCTTTCCACCCAGAACCGCCTCCTCCAGAACGCCCGTCTACCCGTCTCCCTGGCTCCCCCAGCCGGGCTGCCGTTGCCTGCCTGGGCCCAGTCCTGTGCTCCGGCGAAGGATGTCCCTGACGGAGAGATGGGCGCGGAGAGGGAGAGTCCTGACTTGGAGCACTTTCCAACTCCCATGGAGTGTTGGAGTCAGGTAAGATCTGCTGTAGCTGTACACCATCAGAGCTCTCTTGAATCGCTTATTTTTGAGCAGCCTTCCCTTCTTCTGTTGTTGCCCCCCCCCCAAGGAAAGGAGAAAGAACAGAATGAGGAGTGGAGTGGGGAAGGTCGGTTGAATAACCATGAAATGGTTGAATGGAATGTTCTTGCGCCTTGTAACGTCACTTTCAAGTGATGCCAGTTTCAGACATGCGTTTTTTAAGGTAGCGCTGGATGTCCTGCATTAAGTAGTAAAATACTCCTGCAAAGGATGGTCTCGGTATTCCATAACTGGTGTCTCCGTGAGAAATCCTCTGTTCCCTTCTCCTTGCTTGGTTAATGAATTGGTCTTTGCTTAATGACAATGGACCGCAAATCTGTTTGTGGGTCAGGACCGAGGAAAGAAAAATCTCAGATTTCCTGTTTCTCACCTCTCTCCTCGGTGGGCTTGTTGCAGTCGCATTTTTTTTTTTTAGCTCACCAGCCCTATGGGCCAAAAAGCTATTATCGTGGTGTGCTGTCTGTTGTCTGTCGTCCAGAACATTTAAAAAAAATTTTTTTTTGGCCTGATGAATTTTCGTCTAAATTTGTGATTACCTACTACTAGCCCATATCTCCAGACTTGTTTCTTGGATTTTTGATTGAATTATTTTTGTCCGTTTTATGGGCCCTTGAAATTTTGGCCCCAATGCTAAAGATGGGACTGAGAAATTTAAAAAGATTATTTCTCAAAAACTGCATCAAATTTTTTTTCTAAATCAGGCAATCGACTTGCCTTCATACCGTCAACGTTCAGTGAGAGCGCCATCTTAATTGAATCAACGGATTGTGGGTCTTGTGACGGCGCTGTACTTTACGAATATGCAAGATGGCCTGTGGAGGCCAAATGGTTGCAGATTGAGATTTAAGTTTCTTATCGACACATAGGAAGTCTCATATGATCTATATTTTGGCAATATTAAATTTGACCACAGATGACTTTGAAAGGTCAAACTTGAGGTCAAGCAAAATGTTACAAATTTCAAAGGCTTCTAGGCTTGAAAATATTGAAGATTGGGAATATATGTGTATTAAACTCTTATAGGAAGTCCAGGCCTCGATCTACAGGTGATAAGGGGCACAGCAAAAGTTGCCGCGGTCCAAGCTGAAAATAAAAGGGCACTACGGCAAATATGCCTCCATATAAGGGGCACCACAGCAAAGTCTGCCGCTACCTTGGGGGCACAGCAGCAAATCCACCATGGAGCTTTTGCCACTTTAGCTTATCCAAAGTAAAGGTTCGTAGTCTCAGATGTTCCTCACATCATGACCAATCAGCTTGCGCTATGCAAATCAAAACCATTCTTGAAAGAAAACGTTTCCTGTATTTTTCTTGGAAATTGGCTCAGTATTGCACTGGGACATCGTTTGGGCATCGCTATAATGCAAGTACAAGCAAAGGACATTCCAATCAAATGCTGGGTCATTGAAAAAATAAACCTATTTAGCCATTATGTCCATCTTCTGACACCTGCGAAATTCGGACTTTCTCCTGTCATTCCAACACTCGCACTGTCAACAGTGCTAGATACTGGCTATTCAGACCACTTCCCGAGCTTTATCAACACACAACACGCAACCTAAGAATTTCAGTACCTCCAGAACTTCGTCATTTTGCCACACTTTGCGGCTGCCGACTGTTATTCGGCATTTTTTTGTTGCTTTCACCTGTCGGCATCGCGATCGGAGTTAAAAATAGAAGAGATGCATAAATTATTCAAGAATATTGCTGCGCCCACGATCGCAAGAAAAGGGCGAAAAAGACAGCTGTAAAAATCAGCGGGGATTCGTCGGCCGGAACAAAGGGAAGCAAAAACCTCACCCTTCAAAGCTTAATGACCTATACCTTTCGCAGTTTACTTTTCTTAATCAGCAGTTGGTCATACGAATTGTTAGAAGGGCAGTTAACTGAGTCATATTTATTTTCGGTAGCATTGTTATGCATTGCACCACAAAATTATGTGGAGTTTTCTTTCACACACAAATTGCGACATACCATTGGCCTACGTCTTTATAAATTCCTCCTCAAGGATCTTCTGAAACGTCATAGATTCGCAAATTGATTAGTGAGGCTCATTAAGCAATAAGCTGTGCAACATTTTATTCTTTACCTCTATATTA
The DNA here is from genome assembly GCA_029721435.1 of Gymnothorax reevesii. Classification (NCBI taxonomy): domain Eukaryota; kingdom Metazoa; phylum Chordata; class Actinopteri; order Anguilliformes; family Muraenidae; genus Gymnothorax; species Gymnothorax reevesii. Next base: position 12,141,749 of record CM056577.1, on the reverse strand, counting down.
AGACTGTGGAAAACTGATTGTCGTGGCTTCTTTCGAAAGAAGCCTCGCAAACTAATTTATAAAGACATATAGATAATTTGCGTCGTCATTTGCTATCGAGAATAAATTTGACTGTCCCTCTACCAATTCGTATGAGCAACTGCCGATCAAGAAAAGTAAACTGCGAAAGGTTTCGGTCATTAAGTCATTAAGGCATTGAGGCCGAGGTTTTGGCCTCTCTTTGTTACGGCAGATGAACAGTCACTGGTAAAAACCGGAAATGCAGTGTGACTTATTTATTTTGGATAGGTGTTTTGGCCGAGGGGCAGAACTATTGCAGATAGAGCTTAGGTTTGTATTGTGGGCATAAAGGAAGTCATGTATGAAGTTTCATTTGGTGACATTGAACTTGACCTTCAGTGACCTTGAATGACCAAATTTCATAGTGAAATTTCAATGATTTATATCAGCAACATCTTTACACATAGTGTTGGTTTGTTTTGGAGACCTATAGTAAGTCATATATGAACTTTCATTGGATGACATCCATAATGACCTTCGAAGGTCAGACTTGACCAAGATCTGTCACTGAAACGGTCACAAATGGAGCTTGGGTTTGTGTGACTGACATCTAGGAAGTCCCGAATGAACTTTCATTTGGTGACATTCAACTTGTCTGTCTGTGACAAATTACAATGACTTGTATCACCAAAATGGTCACTGATTGAGCGAAGGTTTCTGTAGAGAAATTTAGTAAGTCATAAATGTCATTTAGAAAGTCTTCTGCCCTGTCTCTGCTCCCCCCGACACACCCTCTTCTGCCCTGTCTCTGCCCCCCCCCGACACACCCTCTTCTGCCCTGTCTCTGCCCCCCCGACACACCCTCTTCTGCCCTGTCTCTGCCCCCCCCCCCGACACACCCTCTTCTGCCCTGTCTCTGCCCCCCCCCGACACACCCTCTTCTGCCCTGTCTCTGCCCCACCCCGACACACCCTCTTCTGCCCTGTCTCTGCCCCCCCCCCCCGACACACCCTCTTCTGCCCTGTCTCTGCCCCCCCCCCCCCGACACACCCTCTTCTGCCCTGTCTCTGCCCCCCCCCCCCCCGACACACCCTCTTCTGCCCTGTCTCTGCTCCCCCCGACACACCCTCTTCTGCCCTGTCTCTGTCCCCCTCCCCCCGACACACCCTCTTCTGCCCTGTCTCTGCTCCCCCCGACACACCCTCTTCTGCCCTGTCTCTGCCCCCCCCCGACACACCCTCTTCTGCCCTGTCTCTGCCCCACCCCGACACACCCTCTTCTGCCCTGTCTCTGCTCCCCCCCGACACACCCTCTTCTGCCCTGTCTCTGCCCCCCCCCGACACACCCTCTTCTGCCCTGTCTCTGCCCCCCCCCGACACACCCTCTTCTGCCCTGTCTGTTCCCCCCCGACACACCCTCTTCTGCCCTGTCTCTGTTCCCCCCCGACACACCCTCTTCTGCCCTGTCTCTGCCCCCCCCCGACACACCCTCTTCTGCCCTGTCTCTGCCCCACCCCGACACACCCTCTTCTGCCCTGTCTCTGCGCCCCCCCGACACACCCTCTTCTGCCCTGTCTCTGCCCCACCCCGACACACCCTCTTCTGCCCTGTCTCTGTTCCCCCCCGACACACCCTCTTCTGCCCTGTCTCTGTTCCCCCCCGACACACCCTCTTCTGCCCTGTCTGTTCCCCCCCGACACACCCTCTTCTGCCCTGTCTCTGTTCCCCCCCCGACACACCCTCTTCTGCCCTGTCTCTGCTCCCCCCGACACACCCTCTTCTGCCCTGTCTCTGTCCCCCCCGACACACCCTCTTCTGCCCTGTCTCTGTTCCCCCCCGACACACCCTCTTCTGCCCTGTCTCTGCCCCCCCCCGACACACCCTCTTCTGCCCTGTCTCTGTTCCCCCCCGACACACCCTCTTCTGCCCTGTCTCTGCCCCCCCCCGACACACCCTCTTCTGCCCTGTCTCCTCCCCCCCCCCCCCCCGACACACCCTCTTCTGCCCTGTCTCTGTTCCCCCCCGACACACCCTCTTCTGCCCTGTCTCTGTTCCCCCCCGACACACCCTCTTCTGCCCTGTCTCTGTTCCCCCCCGACACACCCTCTTCTGCCCTGTCTCTGTTCCCCCCCGACACACCCTCTTCTGCCCTGTCTCTGCTCCCCCCGACACACCCTCTTCTGCCCTGTCTCTGTCCCCCCCCGACACACCCTCTTCTGCCCTGTCTCTGCCCCCCCCGACACACCCTCTTCTGCCCTGTCTCTGTCCCCCCCGACACACCCTCTTCTGCCCTGTCTCTGCCCCCCCGACACACCCTCTTCTGCCCTGTCTCTGCCCCCTCCGACACACCCTCTTCTGCCCTGTCTCTGCCCCCCCGACACACCCTCTTCTGCCCTGTCTCTGCCCCCCCGACACACCCTCTTCTGCCCTGTCTCTGTTCCCCCCCGACACACCCTCTTCTGCCCTGTCTCTGTTCCCCCCCGACACACCCTCTTCTGCCCTGTCTCTGTTCCCCCCCGACACACCCTCTTCTGCCCTGTCTCTGTTCCCCCCGACACACCCTCTTCTGCCCTGTCTCTGCCCCCCCGACACACCCTCTTCTGCCCTGTCTCTGTTCCCCCCCGACACACCCTCTTCTGCCCTGTCTCTGTTCCCCCCCCGACACACCCTCTTCTGCCCTGTCTCTGTTCCCCCCCGACACACCCTCTTCTGCCCTGTCTCTGTTCCCCCCGACACACCCTCTTCTGCCCTGTCTCTGCCCCCCCCCCGACACACCCTCTTCTGCCCTGTCTCTGCCCCCTCCGACACCCCCTCTTCTGCCCTGTCTCTGCCCCCCCGACACACCCTCTTCTGCCCTGTCTCTGTTCCCCCCCGACACACCCTCTTCTGCCCTGTCTCTGTTCCCCCCCGACACACCCTCTTCTGCCCTGTCTCTGTTCCCCCCCGACACACCCTCTTCTGCCCTGTCTCTGCCCCCTCCGACACCCCCTCTTCTGCCCTGTCTCTGTTCCCCCCCGACACACCCTCTTCTGCCCTGTCTCTGCCCCCCCGACACACCCTCTTCTGCCCTGTCTCTGTTCCCCCCCGACACACCCTCTTCTGCCCTGTCTCTGCCCCCCCCCGACACACCCTCTTCTGCCCTGTCTCTGCCCCCCCGACACACCCTCTTCTGCCCTGTCTCTGTTCCCCCCCGACACACCCTCTTCTGCCCTGTCTCTGTTCCCCCCTCGACACACCCTCTTCTGCCCTGTCTCTGCCCCCCCGACACACCCTCTTCTGCCCTGTCTCTGCCCCCCCCCCGACACACCCTCTTCTGCCCTGTCTCTGTTACCCCCTCGACACACCCTCTTCTGCCCTGTCTCTGCCCCCCCGACACACCCTCTTCTGCCCTGTCTCTGCCCCCCCCCCGACACACCCTCTTCTGCCCTGTCTCTGCCCCCCCGACACACCCTCTTCTGCCCTGTCTCTGCCCCCCCCCGACACACCCTCTTCTGCCCTGTCTCTGCCCCCCCCCGACACACCCTCTTCTGCCCTGTCTCTGCCCCCCCGACACACCCTCTTCTGCCCTGTCTCTGCCCCCCCCCGACACACCCTCTTCTGCCCTGTCTCTGTTCCCCCCTCGACACACCCTCTTCTGCCCTGTCTCTGCCCCCCCCCGACACACCCTCTTCTGCCCTGTCTCTGCCCCCCCGACACACCCTCTTCTGCCCTGTCTCTGTTCCCCCCCGACACACCCTCTTCTGCCCTGTCTCTGTTCCCCCCTCGACACACCCCTCTTCTGCCCTGTCTCTGTCCCCCCCCGACACACCCTCTTCTGCCCTGTCTCTGTTCCCCCCTCGACACACCCTCTTCTGCCCTGTCTCTGTCCCCCCCCGACACACCCTCTTCTGCCCTGTCTCTGCCCCCCCGACACACCCTCTTCTGCCCTGTCTCTGCCCCCCCGACACACCCTCTTCTGCCCTGTCTCTGCCCCCCCGACACACCCTCTTCTGCCCTGTCTCTGTCCCCCCGACACACCCTCTTCTGCCCTGTCTCTGTTCCCCCCCGACACACCCTCTTCTGCCCTGTCTCTGCCCCCCCGACACACCCTCTTCTGCCCTGTCTCTGCCCCCCCGACACACCCTCTTCTGCCCTGTCTCTGTCCCCCCGACACACCCTCTTCTGCCCTGTCTCTGTTCCCCCCCGACACACCCTCTTCTGCCCTGTCTCTGCCCCCCCGACACACCCTCTTCTGCCCTGTCTCTGCCCCCCCCGACACACCCTCTTCTGCCCTGTCTCTGTTCCCCCCTCGACACACCCTCTTCTGCCCTGTCTCTGCCCCCCCGACACACCCTCTTCTGCCCTGTCTCTGCCCCCCCCCCGACACACCCTCTTCTGCCCTGTCTCTGCCCCCCCGACACACCCTCTTCTGCCCTGTCTCTGCCCCCCCCCGACACACCCTCTTCTGCCCTGTCTCTGCCCCCCCCGACACACCCTCTTCTGCCCTGTCTCTGCCCCCCCGACACACCCTCTTCTGCCCTGTCTCTGTTCCCCCCCGACACACCCTCTTCTGCCCTGTCTCTGCTCCCCCCCCGACACACCCTCTTCTGCCCTGTCTCTGTTCCCCCCCGACACACCCTCTTCTGCCCTGTCTCTGCCCCCCCCCGACACACCCTCTTCTGCCCTGTCTCTGCCCCCCCGACACACCCTCTTCTGCCCTGTCTCTGCCCCACCCCGACACACCCTCTTCTGCCCTGTCTCTGTCCCCCCCGACACACCCTCTTCTGCCCTGTCTCTGCCCCTCCCCCCGACACACCCTCATCTGCCCTGTCTCTGTCCTGTCCCCCCCGACACACCCTCTTCTGCCCTGTCTCTGCTCCCCCCGACACACCCTCTTCTGCCCTGTCTCTGCCCCCCCCGACACACCCTCTTCTGCCCTGTCTCTGCTCCCCCCGACACACCCTCTTCTGCCCTGTCTCTGTTCCCCCCCGACACACCCTCTTCTGCCCTGTCTCTGCTCCCCCCCCGACACACCCTCTTCTGCCCTGTCTCTGCCCCACCCCGACACACCCTCTTCTGCCCTGTCTCTGCCCCCTCCGACACACCCTCTTCTGCCCTGTCTCTGCCCCCTCCGACACACCCTCTTCTGCCCTGTCTCTGCTCCCCCCCCGACACACCCTCTTCTGCCCTGTCTCTGCTCCCCCCCGACACACCCTCTTCTGCCCTGTCTCTGCCCCACCCCGACACACCCTCTTCTGCCCTGTCTCTGCCCCACCCCGACACACCCTCTTCTGCCCTGTCTCTGCCCCCTCCGACACACCCTCTTCTGCCCTGTCTCTGTCCCCCCCTCGACACACCCTCTTCTGCCCTGTCTCTGCCCCCTCCGACACACCCTCTTCTGCCCTGTCTCTGCCCCACCCCGACACACCCTCTTCTGCCCTGTCTCTGTCCCCCTCCCCCCGACACACCCTCTTCTGCCCTGTCTCTGCCCCCCCGACACACCCTCTTCTGCCCTGTCTCTGTCCCCCCCCGACACACCCTCTTCTGCCCTGTCTCTGCCCCACCCCGACACACCCTCTTCTGCCCTGTCTCTGCCCCCTCCGACACACCCTCTTCTGCCCTGTCTCTGCCCCCTCCGACACACCCTCTTCTGCCCTGTCTCTGCCCCACCCCGACACACCCTCTTCTGCCCTGTCTCTGCCCCCCCGACACACCCTCTTCTGCCCTGTCTCTGTCCCCCTCCCCCCGACACACCCTCTTCTGCCCTGTCTCTGCCCCCCCGACACACCCTCTTCTGCCCTGTCTCTGTTCCCCCCCGACACACCCTCTTCTGCCCTGTCTCTGCCCCCCCCGACACACCCTCTTCTGCCCTGTCTCTGTTCCCCCCCGACACACCCTCTTCTGCCCTGTCTCTGCCCCCCCCCGACACACCCTCTTCTGCCCTGTCTCTGCCCCCTCCGACACCCCCTCTTCTGCCCTGTCTCTGCCCCCCCCCGACACACCCTCTTCTGCCCTGTCTCTGCCCCCCCCCCGACACACCCTCTTCTGCCCTGTCTCTGCCCCTCTGACACACCCTCTTCTGCCCCCCCCGACACACCCTCTTCTGCCCTGTCTCTGCCCCCCCCCGACACACCCTCTTCTGCCCTGTCTCTGCCCCCCCCCGACACACCCTCTTCTGCCCTGTCTCTGCCCCCTCCGACACCCCCTCTTCTGCCCTGTCTCTGCCCCCCCCCGACACACCCTCTTCTGCCCTGTCTCTGCCCCCTCCGACACCCCCTCTTCTGCCCTGTCTCTGCCCCCCCCGACACACCCTCTTCTGCCCTGTCTCTGTTCCCCCCCGACACACCTCTTCTGCCCTGTCTCTGCCCCCTCCGACACCCCCTCTTCTGCCCTGTCTCTGCCCCCCCCCGACACACCCTCTTATGCCCTGTCTCTGCTCCCCCCCCCCCCCGACACACCCTCTTCTGCCCTGTCTCTGCCCCCCCCCGACACACCCTCTTCTGCCCTGTCTCTGCCCCCTCCGACACCCCCTCTTCTGCCCTGTCTCTGCCCCCCCCCGACACACCCTCTTATGCCCTGTCTCTGCTCCCCCCCCCCCCCCGACACACCCTCTTATGCCCTGTCTCTGCCCCCCCGACACACCCTCTTCTGCCCTGTCTCTGCCCCCCCCCCCCCGACACACCCTCTTCTGCCCTGTCCCTGTCCCCCCCCGACACACCCTCTTATTCCCTGTCTCTGCCCCCCCCCCGACACACCCTCTTCTGCCCTTTCTCTGCCCCCCCCCCGGACACACCCTCTTCTGCCCTGTCCCTGTCCCCCCCCGACACACCCTCTTCTGCCCTGTCCCTGTCCCCCCCCGACACACCCTCTTCTGCCCTGTCTCCTCCCCCCACCCCCCGACACACCCTCTTCTGCCTGTCTCTGCTCCCCCCGACACACCCTCTTCTGCCCTGTCCCTGTCCCCCCCCGACACACCCTCTTCTGCCCTGTCTCCTCCCCCCACCCCCCGACACACCCTCTTCTGCCCTCTCCCCCCCCTGTGGCAGCAGAGGACTTGGGCGTGATGTTGGCCTCTTGTTTTAACTGTGGCCAATCAGTCGCCGAATCCCCATCTTCATGCCAACTTCAGTGTCCGGCCACATCGATGTCTGGCATATCTTCCATCCCTGTCTTCCTGTACGGTTCATACTCCACTGCCTGTACGTACGGACTGGTTCTTAAGTACCAGTATTCTGACGGTGGCACCATTATTTTTTGTCTGTAGTTCTGTCATCCAGTAAACTATTCCAGTCTTATCGGAAGCAAAGTAATGCTGAGCACATCTGTCTCAAAATAAATGGACAACAGATTAATAGAGTAAAATCTACAAAATTCTTGGGAGTTCAAATTGACGAACTCTTAAACTTCAAGTTTCATATTGATGAGTTAACATTAAAGTTGTCAAAATATGTTGGATTGTTTTTCAAACTTAGACATTTCCTCCCTCAACCAGCCCTCCTAACATTATACAGATCTTTAGTTGAGCCTTATTTAAACTACTGTAATATTATATGGTGTAATACTTATCCGAGCCATTTAATAAAATTACAAACATTGCAAAAGAAGGTTATACATGCCTTATCATGGGCTGAAGGTAATTCTCCTACCTCCCTTCTTTTTCGCAGATATGGTCTACTTCGGCTCACTGAGACTAATACTCATCGCAATGCATGTACTATGTTTCAGGTTTTTCATGGTATGAATTCTAAACTGTGTGATCTCATTCCAGTCTGCCATCCTCTGCATTTATACAGCTCTAGGAAGACACACTGTATTATGGGGAAAAAACGAAGGCTTAAATCTACCAGTCTGAGTGTTGTGGGCAGGGGGCCGCAGATATGGAATGAGCTCAATGACGGCATTAAAATGTCACATTCTTTCTCTGTGTTCAAGAGAAATTTAAAGAAGCTGCGGTTGTCAATCTATGATTAACTGATGCTGCTACTCCTGATGGGTATTCTGATTTATTTCATTTATTGTGTTTTTGAACTAAAACTGCATTTTTAAATCCACTGACACCGGTCTGCTGATGGCTGTTGCCTGCTTGTTTCTACTAATGCTGTTCAGACTGTCTAAAGTGGTGGGGTGTGGGCTGTAATCATTCTCTTGATCATGGTTCACCATCTCTCTCCAGAGTTTTGAAATGCTATGCTATTGAAGAAAGGACTTGATATTCTGTGATTTATGATGGACTAATGAACTGATAGGGGCTATTGTGTTGTTTGTCTGCGTTATTTGTTTTATGTTTCATGTATTGTGCGTATTTGGTATTATTTTGTCAGGACACCCTCTTAAAAGCTTTGGGAAGCTTACTTGGGATGTCTTTTTCATGTGCCAATTATTCCTCGGCTGTTATGCTGGATCCCTGTTGTTTTCTTGTATGAATGAATGAAATAAATCAAATCAAATCAAACTGTGTTGAAACAATAAATATGAGGCTGAATTGGGTACTGTCAGCTATAAATTCATGCATAAACTTAATGTTATGTCAACTCCTTAAACTCTAACTTAACTTTTCCCTTAGGAAGATCCTAAGTTGGAAAAGGCTTTTATCATTCTTATATTGAGGAGAATATTAAAACCCAGGATGCCATGATTTTATGGCCTCAGCATTACATCCAATGGAAAATATCTCGATCTTGTGCATCACGTCATGCGCGTTGCGCTGTAATTCAGCTGGATATATTTGGGATCGTTGGAGATCGTGGGATCTCCAGTGGAATTTAAAATGGGTCTGAGGTTCCGCAGGTTTGAGTGCAGCCGCTGCATCTGTCTTGTGGGGTTTATCGCTGGCAGGAGTCGGAGCGCAGCAGCCGATCTCCCTCCCTGGAGGAGTCGTCTCAGATTCCCTCCCCGGACGTGTTCATGCACAAGGACGAGGACGAGGAGCCGGAGCCCGCGCTGGCGGCCGAGGAGTTTGGGGAGGTTGAGGAAGGCGGCAGCGGACAGGAGGAGGAGCTGAGGAATAAAAAGGTGGGCGAGTGTTCTCCTCACAGGAATACAGAACACAACCGCACGTCTGTAAATCTCAGGCTCGCCCAGGTGCCGTTGCAGGTTGCCCTCTCGCCTCACAATAAAAAGGCTGTCGGCCTGATTGTTGCCTGAGGCTGTGCTGTGTGGAGTTCTCATGTTCTCCTCGAGCACCCTGTGGATTCCTCCCACAGTTCAGACTCGCACGACAGGCTTACTGGATGCTCTAACTGCCAACAGGTGTGGGTGTGTGAGTGATTGGTGTGTGTTTGCCGCAACGGATTGGCAAACTGTCCAAGAAGTGTTCCTACCTCTCACCTACAATGTGCTGGAACAGGCACCAGCTCCTCCCTGACGCGGCTGGGAACTCGTGGGCTGAATGATGGATTCGTGCACTAGCAGGGCGAGGAAAACGGAGATGAGTGACTGCAGTGTGGTGTTTATTGGCGACCGCGGGCAAGGCGTAATTTCCTCTGCCGGACCTCCTCTCTGTCTGTGATTTCGCAACTTTTCCTCATCCTGTATCTCTCATTCTCTCCCTCTATCCCTCCGCAGTACCTGCTGCTGAATGCTGTGTGCTGCTCGTTGGTGAATAAGGCGACGAACCCTGGACTGGAGGGCTGGGATAAGGAGGACAGCCTGTGGATGAGGATCAAGAGTCTGGCGCAGGATATTTCCCAGCATGACCCCGAGTTCCTGCTGAAGGTCAACGTTTGCACTGCACAAGAGAAACTGCACACATTAACCCCTTTATTCATGTGCCATATCAATTGTAGCAAAGACGCCTATATAGAAAGCATGACACAATGCAAAGAATTTAAATTGAACAAGCAGTAAAACGTGCCATTTGCCTCAGTCATATGCATCTTATCCCGGCTTTATGATTGCTCCTGAAATGTGTTTTAATACCCCATCAAAAATTTTAAATGCAGCAATTTGATTGGTTAGCCGAATGGTGAAATGGCAATGACATTTGGGCATTTTGTGTAAACGGTCTTATCTGAAATTCGTCATCTGCATGTGTTGTAATGGGTTGGAACTAAACTCGCCAAACAAGGCTTCTTTACGCATTAGATTACAACCCCAAATGAACAAGACTCTAATTAAAGCATTACACTGTTTGAAAGCAGAAGTCTCTTATTGGATAACTATAGCTATAACTCTTCCTCATCATACCACAATAAAGATTTAACCCTTTCTCCCCCACCCAGTGCCCAGTTCTCACTGCTGTTTCTCCCAATGTCCTTTGTTGACATTCTAAATAAATTTCTGGCTGTCTGCTCTTGTTCCTGATTGTTCAAAGAAACAAGACAAGAGAGCCATATGGCACTATTTGGGGGGGGAATGCCAGTCACGCAAGAGTGCCATATGGCTCTACTGGTGGTGAAAGGGTTCAAGGAATATGAAGTGTAGAGAGAGAGTTTTTGGATTTGGCTCTGCTTAATATTTTATGCATTTGTTCTGGAGGGCTCTCGAATGATGGGGAAAAATAATGTTGAGCCTTTTCAGGGCTGATGACAAATGATGCATCGTACACTACAGTATGCATTACATTTGTTATGCTCTGTTCATTAGACAACAAAGTTACCATTGTACACATTACACTCATAACTCTGCGTTATAGTGTATGCATTAACTTTGCATTACGGACTGTGCTATACAGCGGACGCATTACTCTGTACCTCATACATCACACTTGTTCTATGTACCATGAACTACACTTGTTAGTCTCTAAATACTATACATTACACACATTCCATAAAGAGAAGACAGCACCTCGGCAAAGTACATTTCAGCAGAAAGTAGAATACTTGAAGTGCCTAAAACGCATAGTTTTATAAATTGGGTAATGATCCAGTGCGATGCATTTGTAAACCAGCGAGTCTTCAAATTGGCTTCAAGACCAGGGGGCAGACATTTTTACTTGGAATCTTCTGATTTTGAATTTGATCCTCAGAAACCTCACCATTAAAAATGCTTAATAACTGTAACCTCTCGCAGTTTACGTCTCCCGATTAGCCACAGTTGCTCTGACTAATTGGTAAAAACAGACAACGGTCTAATTTACTTCTGATTGTCATGCATTGCACCACAAAACTGAGGCGTCTTCTGCGCATAAATGACGACGTAAAATATCAATGTCTTCATTATTTCAGCACAGCTCGTTAAGCACCACAGATTTGTGGAAATTAGTTTGCAAGGCTGCAGGAATCCATTCTTTACTTTGAATGTTGTCACAGCTAAAGGGCGCTGTAAGGTTGCACGGTCGTGTGACAATCCCAAGGACAGCGAAAACAGAGGCTGTCAGTGAAAGTTTTGGATGTACAATGCCATATCAATTATATAAATGTAGGCAATGGGAATTCAACTTTCATTACCATTTCTAATCATTGGTCATGTAGGCTATTGGTCTTGCTCGCTCTGTCGATAAATTGTTTGATTGTTAATCAGGCCAGCTTAAATAAGAACAGCTTGCGGGCAGCCAAACCAAAAAGGCAGAGCTTTCTGAAGGTGCTTTGACCTACTCCATGGCCCGGATGAAAGGAAAGGGAACAACTGACATCACGTAAGAGAATAAGTGACGCACAAACACCGAGGCACTGTCGTTTGATTGGATAATGCGTTCGAAATGCACGCTTACCCACTATATAGGGCACTGTGTAGTGAATGTTCTGTATTGAAAGCAATATAGAGAATGAGTGAGCGAGTGGACATGTGTTCATTCTGAATACCAGCCTTAGATTCCCCAAGTAAAAATGCCTGCCCCTGATATTGAGGCCGATTTGAAGACTTCCCGGTTTAAAAATGTGTCGCACTGGATCAATACCTTATTAAAATTTATGAAACTATGCATTCTAGACACTTCAAGTATTCTACTTTCTGCTGAAATGTACTTTGCCGAGGTGCATTTAATACACAATATTACATTCATTATTCCTTGAGCTCGATATACTACATGGTTTATTCTCCATACTCTTTGTATTACGCATGTTATTCTCCGCACACTGTACATTACTCTCATTCTTTTTCAGTATAATTTGAATGTTATTCTCCACAAACTACAAACGTTATTAGCTGTTCAGTATGAATTAAGCACATTATTTTCTGTCCATGGAAATAATTTATAGAAAAACACCATGATGGGAACCATTATTCTCCATGTACTGTACTGTGCATTACATTAGTCATTCTCTGAACACTGCATTTCATGTGTTGTTGATTCACCACGCATTCCACACTCCTCCCTCGCTACACATCCCTATGTGTATTCTTCTCTACGCAGCATCTGCAGTTTTCTCCCAGCACGACACACATGCCATGTGTTGCTCATTATGCATTTATTTTGCAGAACAGTACTGCCGCTGCACTGTGTGTAAACATCATCCTCGATGTACATTAAGCCTGTAGCATACATAAACACGAATGATACGCTGCATACTGTGGGTGATGCGCGCTCATTATTTGCAGTTGTCAGCAGTGTATATTTCTTGTATCTTTGTGGCTGTGCATTCATCCCTCCTCCAGGTGGCGGTGTACACCAGGCAGGAGCTCAACATTCGCATCACCGCCAACTTCCTGCTGGTACTGGCGGCGCACCTGGTGGCCACCAAGCCACACGTGCGCAGGTACTTTGGCGCGGCCATACAGCTGCCCTCTGATTGGCTGGAGGTGACGAGACTCTATAGCTCTGTGAGTGTTTTGGGGAGCGCCTGTGCCGGCCTTTTTTTTTTTTTTTTTTTTTACACGCGAATGATTGTTCGGTTACGTAAAGGTTGCCCAAAAAAAAAAACTTCACGCGAATGGCGGCCGTTTTCGCAGAATGAGGGGTGAATATGTCTTGGCCAAAGTGATCAACAGTTCATGAACATTTTCTTTGTGTGTGCGAATAAACTTCTATATGTTTACTGTGCAGCCTGGTTATAATATGTCTTCATTTTGTGCTTAACTGACGGTCACATCCACACCACATGCACCGCGCTGCGCGTGCTATACCGTAATACACTAGTGTCATCTCTATACAGGCCTATACCTGTCTTTACCAATACGTTCTGCGGTGCGTTGATTAATCTTTTAACGTCTTGATTTAATCACTTCATTCTACTCAACGTGATGTGTCAGTTGGGGGTTTGTTTTTGTTCTTTTCTTTTAGTTTCTTTCTTCTTTTTTTTTTTTTTCCAAACAATTGTCCTTCCCCAACCAGTTTTGGTTTTTGTCATCCAGGTGCGACATCAGTTGCATAAATAAATAGATTCAGAGGGTCTAATTGGTCAAATTGTCAGAAGTGTTAAAGAAACTTTAAACTTTAAACTGACTGCAGTAACCTACAGAGGCACTGTGTACTTGAGGTGCGCAACAGGACAATGTTAAGCAGCATTTGGCATATATTTGTAAAATCAAGCAGGCTGTACATGGACATATTGAAGATGAAGTAACTCATACTCTACATGAATGATGACAGATGGATGATTGCTGTGTGGAATTTTATTTGTTTAGCGATGTAGTTATATTTTCCCCTTTCTCCTTCTAACAGTGGAGATGGAGTGCCCCTCTACAGGCCCTGTGTCAAAGGGCTCTTGCCTTTTAGTTATTTCTGTCACTCAGTATTCAATAAACTTAATGTTGGCCTGATGCATTGTTTGTTCCAATCATAGAACATGAAGGCAATGGAATATATAAACTCTGATGTGCAGTATACCAATGTGGGCCAACCTAAACATGCTCGCTGGTTATTACCTCCGCCAAGGAGGTTTTGTTTTAGGCAGCAATTGTTCGTTTGTAAGCAAGATAACTCAAAAAGTAAAGAACCGATTTTGATTACATTTTCAGAGAAGGTGGGTATTAAGTCAAGGAACAGGTGATTCAATTTTGGAATATCTAGGCCAAAGTACAGCTGAGATGTATGTAAAGTTCAAGATTTCAAGTCTTTCCAATGGGCTGGAGTGCCAATTGCTGTGCTTTTGGGTTTTGCTGCCCCCTGGCGGAGGATTGCGCTCTCTGAGTTTTTTTTTTTTTTTAGTTTTTTTTTTAATAGTTTTACTGTCGATAGAAACGTCCTGAAATCTTTGATTCTCATCCTCTTTCTCCCCCTCCCTTTGTGTCTGTGTCCATCCCACCATCTCCCTCTGCTCAGTGTTTTGGCAGCAATCTCCCATCCTGCCTGAAGAAGTCGCTAGTGGACAAGTTTAAGGACTTCAACGAGTACCAGCTGGCCAAGTACAACACCCGCAAACAGCGCTGCAAACACAGTCGGCTCTCCAAAAAGCCGAAAGCGAAGGTGACCGCTCATACATACCTGCGCACGCGTGCACACACACACACACACACACACACACACACACACACACACACACTATACACCTTAAAGACAATATCTAATACAAACACGCATGCTTGGAAATATGTGCACACGTTTTTCACACATACTCTCTCAAACGCACTTGTGTAAACATGGTTACTCGCACAGGCACAGTTGCATGGGTTCTTGACCACTTATTTTAGTGCAGTGTGACCTGGGTTGTGTTCGGAATGGACCCTTTGCTCACTCACTCTCATTTGCTCATATCGCGCCTTCAAAAGAGCACATTGACTACGTAGTGCTCTTTTTCGTGAGTGAGTGTACCGTTTGAACAGATAAAAAAAGTTTGTACTGAACCCATGTGGCTCGTCATCAGTTTCTGTAGCATGACTCAACGAGGAGTCCTGCTGCTCCCCCTGCTGGTCCATCGCAGGTAAACCTCTCAATCAGGTTTCCCTGGCAGTTATCCAATACGCAAGTTTCCACCTGGATGTAGTGAGGCACTAAGAGTGAAGTGTTTTGCCCAAGGACACACCGTGAAGGCAGTGGTAAGGACTTTAACCAAGGACCTTACGATCCCGAGTGAAGCACACACTACCAGTGTGTCATCACGTCCCCCACAGTTTGAACACACCCCTGGAAATGTCTCTGACTCCCCAACCCCACCCTCCTTTTTTTTTTTTTTTTTTAAATTTTTTTTTTATTTTTTAGGTAGACCACATTAGGTATGTGTCAAAGAAAAGGTAATTAAGTAATTAGCAAGCTCGTCTGTGAGCCTCATAGTGGCAGTTACTTTTATTGCGCTTGTGATAACCGCAATTCCGTTTATCGTGCAGCCCAACAGGAATGAATATGCTGTCTCAGTCTGTCAGTCTGTCTGTCTGTCAGTCTGTCAGTCTGTCTGTCAGTCTGTCAGTCAGTCTGTCAGTCAGTCAGTCAGTCAGTCAGTCAGTCAGTCAGTCAGTCAGTCAGTCAGTCAGTCAGTCAGTCAGTCAGTCATGCTTCCTCTCCCGGCCAGAACTCCTAAACAGTTGTATATTTCTCAGCGAAATGTGACGGTTTGGTACATCATCATCATGTGTAGATGTGGCTGTTCACGCTTCTCTCCGTCCTCCTGTGCATCTGTCCGTCCTTCGTCTCAGGCCAGCGGAGGGGCACCTGAGCATCGCCTGCTGGATGAAATTCAAATAAGCTTCATTGGAAGTTTGCATCGCATAGCTATACAGATGCATATCGCAAAACAAACAAACAAACAAACAGAACAAAGCATATTTTCTCTCTCTTTAGACGCCTACCTCTGAGCAGTGGAACAGATGGGCGAACTGGCTTGGCTCTGAACCTGCTATACTGCAGAAATATGTGAGTCCTGGGCGTCGTATCATGAATGCAGCGAGGTGCGAGAGTGTTCAGACAACAATGCAATTTCAAAGGGATCATATTCCAACGCTGTTCACTGGATATGGTTGTAAGTTGTCAATTATTTTGTTGCCAAATATGCGTCTCCCTGGTAACGAAGAAATCGTCAATCTTTCTCTCCAGAGAGGAGCAGTTGGCTAACATATGGTGGCTCGTTTGTGTATGGGTAGCTGTTGTGATTCCATGAGGTCTAATATTACAATGAGATGAAATTGTGAATATTACAATGACTTGAAATTGTGTGCGTGTGTGCTGTGTGCTGTGTGTGCTGTGCGTGCGCGTGTGCTGTGTGTGTGCTGTGTGCGCTGTGCGTGCTGTGTGTGCGCGCGTGCGTGCATTCGTGTGCGTGCGTGTGTTCGTTCGTGCGTACGTGTGTGGTGTGCGTGTGTGTGTGTGTTTGCGTGTTCGTTCGTGCGTGCGTGTGCGCGTGCGTGTGCGTGTGCCCGCAGTTGAAGGGGCAGCAGCGTACTGTGGTGGATAAGAAGGCCAGTGTGTTCAGTCTGAAGAAATTGATTCAGCGGCTGCACATCCGCCACCCTGCAGAGCATGTGATGCCTATTCTAGGGAAGAGGTACATTATCCACTACACCCTTAACACTTCCTGTACTCACTACACCCTAAACACTTCCTGTACTCACTACACCCTAAACGCTTCCTGTACTCACTACACCCTAAACGCTTCCTGTACTCACTACACCCTAAACGCTTCCTGTACTCACTACACCCTAAACGCTTCCTGTACTCACTACACCCTAAACGCTTCCTGTACTCACTACATCCTAAACGCTTCCTGTACTCACTACACCCTAAACGCTTCCTGTACTCACTACACCCTAAACGCTTCCTGTACTCACTACACCCTAAACGCTTCCTGTACTCACTACACCCTAAACGCTTCCTGTACTCACTACACCCTAAACGCTTCCTGTACTCACTACACCCTAAACGCTTCCTGTACTCACTACACCCTAAACGCTTCCTGTACTCACTACACCCTAAACGCTTCCTGTACTCACTACACCCTAAACGCTTCCTGTACTCACTACACCCTAAACGCTTCCTGTACTCACTACACCCTAAACGCTTCCTGTACTCACTACACCCTAAACGCTTCCTGTACTCACTACACCCTAAACGCTTCCTGTACTCACTACACCCTAAACGCTTCCTGTACTCACTACACCCTAAACGCTTCCTGTACTCACTACACCCTAAACATTTGCCATACTTATTACACCCTAAACACTTGCTGTTAACACTACACTGTTAACACTTCCTGTACTCAATATACCCTAAACACTTGCTGTTCACACGACACCGTAAACACTTCCTTTACTCACTACACCTTAAACACTTCCTTTACTCACTACACCGTAAACACTTCCTTTACTCTCTACACCAGAAACACTACCTGTACTCACTACACCGTAAACGCTTCCTGTCCTCACTACACAGTAAATGCTTCCTGTACTCACTACACCGTAAACACTTGCTGTACTCACTACACCCTACTACAGGTATATTCAGCATTATCCTGCAAGGGCCGGTGTGGGTACAGGCTTTCATTCCAACGAAGCACTAACACACCTGACACTACTAATCAAGCTCTTTAGCAAAGACTCTTGCGGTTGATTAGTAGTATCAGGTGTGTAACTGCTTGGTTGGAATGAAATCCTGTCCTCACACTGGCCCTTTCTGGTTAATGTTGAATAGCCCTGCCCTACACCATCACTATACATACTGCACCCTGAGCACTTACTGTGCGCACTACACCCCTTACAGTCACTGAACATATTTTACTGTACACGCTACACTCAACACAATCACTGTATATACTATGCTAACAACACTTGCTGTACACACTACACCCTACACAATAACTATATACTACGCTAACAACACTTGCTGTAGACACTACTCTCTACACAATCACTGTTCATGCTACACAAAACACTTTCTGTACAAACTACGCCCTGTAATCATGCTAGACACTTCTTCCCTCACACTTATCACATGCACTTACCCTATACAAATTGAATTCATACTTTGCCCTGAGTACTTGCTATATACACTGTGATATATTCGCTCACCGTATTCCCTGCATTCACCATACAGACACACCTTATAATTTTGGTCGGGCTTCACTTTTTCAATTGATTCTGGAGCTGAAAGACAGTGGATTGATTGTTCCAGAACTGAGTGACTGCGTGCATTTTGATGGCCATTTTGATTCTTTCCATGGGCTGATGATGACACACACCCCTGCTCGGTGTTTGTGTGTTTCATGTTTGACCCGGTTTCCCCCTCAGGTACCCGCGGGACGCCCAAGTGTTCGCCCGCAGTGGGCTGAGGGGGGCGTGGCAGAGCGAGAGGGCGGGGCAGCGGATGAAGCTGCCGCAGGCCGACACCTGGGAAAGGAGCCTGAGTCAGCTGGGGAATAAAGCCAGTACCTGGGAGGGGCTTATAGGTCTGTAACTCTCTCATCCGCACACGCACGCACGCACGCACGCGCACACACACACACACACACACACACACACACACACACACAAATATTGAAGTACTCGCTGTCATGGTCCAACAGACAGGAAGTCCCTTCCATTCATGGCAATGCTGAGGAACCTGAGGAACATGATTTCTGTGGGAATCAGTGAATCGCATCACCGGCGCATCCTGACCAGACTAACCAATGAGGTGAGACTCTCTGTGACGCTGGGCTAATAAGGCAAGACTTCCGATAAGAGCTGGTCCAATAACATGAATCTTGGGGGCGCGCTGTCCTAAATGAAATCTCTATTTTTAGATGATTTTTTTTTTTTTTTTTTTTTTTTTTTTTTGTGTGGGACTTTTCTGCACACAAGCATGCATGCACATTCACACAGATTGCTTCGCTTTTGCAGTCCTTGTGGGCAACAAAAAATTATTTTGGGACAAAAATTTTCCTCCCTGTGAACCATAATATCAACCCCAGCCTTAACCCCTTCTTAACCGTTAAGTTCAAAGCTAACCTACAAACCCCTGAAATGACCCATTCCGAACGTCCATGTAACACCTTTCCCTAATCTCGAGCCAAATTTTAAAACCCAACCTTCATAACTGACTCAAGCAGTGACCCTTGACCTGAACATAGAATGAAGCCCAGTGTCCATGCAGTGCTGTCTTTCAGACTTAATTACTGTTGTCGAGTTTCCTCGCTTCCTCCTTCAACCACTCTTGCATGGTAAAAGGACTGGAGTTCCAGGACGGAGTGTTGCAGTTCATGGAGCAGTTTTATTTCCATTGCATGACTGCGCACTGTTTCAAAGTGATCGCCCCCACCCCTCCAAATATTTTCTCTTTTGTTCGAACATTTTTTTTCCTCTTAACGCTTGTAAAAAAACCAGCTTGGTAGTTTTCTGTTTTTCCCCCGAAAGGAAAGTTTTTTTCCCTTCCAAGGAAAGAATGAAAATTTCCATCGTGCGAAACTGCTTGGTATTGCGCAACAGAAACAAAATGACTCATGTTCTTGATTTCTTTATCAAGGGACTAAATGCAGTCCTCTCCAAAAACATTGCCTCAGCGAGGCCAGATCTTTTCTTTTTTGTCCTCACTGAATACATTTTGGTTTGATATCAAAAGATGAGATCAAAGACAGAGCTCAGAATTTCTTTTTAATTTCTGGTTTTTACTCCAAGACGTGTAAAACTACTCAGAATTTGGCTCCCTTTGCATCTGACTACCAAATTTTTAGGTGAGCAAATGTGTTGGAACTGAGAGTATTGAAGTAAATGAAAGTGAATGGCAGTTAATATACAAAGTATGATTGTTTATTCAATGCTTGCAATAACTGCTCGGGGCTGGAGACCCCTGAAATATCACCAGACCCTATTGCATTATTTATATAATGCATTTCCAGGCTTCCACTGCGGCCTCATTCTGAGGTTCTTCCTTCAGCATCCTCTTCAGGTGGTGAAATGCACACAAAGTTGGGTTGAGGTCCGGTGATTGACTTGTCTCGTCCGAAACCGCCCGAGTTTAGTCCCTGATTATGCCCTTAGTCGCACTGACATGGTATTCGTGGTCATTTGTTGTCTTGCTGTGTGGTGAAATTCTTCACCAAAGGTTGGACGCATTTGCTCTGAATTTGCAGATTTGTGAATTCATCCTGCTGATGTAACTTTAAGGGGTTGCATCATGAGTAAAGATTACTGAGCCTATATACAAGCCCAAGTCATGATGCTTCCACCACAGAACTTCACAGATGAGCTTATATGTTTTGGGTGAGCAAAATGAGCAAAATCCCTTATTTCTCCAGTTTTACTGGTCCATCACTTTGTTCAAGATTAATCTTGGTCTCGTCAGCCCAGAAAGCTTTGTTCCACAGTGTTTGTGGCTCATCTCTGTACTACTTTGCAAATTGTGATCTCACCTTTGGATTCTGACTATGGATGAGTGGTTTGCATCTCGTGACAACCTCAGAACTGCTGGGCTCTTGGTCTTCTTTAAACAGTTGAGTAAGATGGCTCCACCATTGCCCTGAAGAGCTTGTTCGTGATGTCACTGTTTAGTGCTTTGTCATCACAGCTCTCAAAATGTTCCCGTCAAACTTGGTCAACCTGTTCAATGTCTGTCGCTCATTGTGCCTGCAGTTTCACTGGGTCATTCCAGTTAATGCTTGTGCAGTGGCTCTGATTGATTCCCCCTCTTTCCTGTGCTTCAAATACAGCTCTCTGGTCTTCATGTTGGATTATGATTTCCGAACACAAATGCAGTCTTCACAGGCTAAACCCAAAGCTAAAATAAAGAGCTGATATTTGTTTCACCATTCAATCTAACAGGATGCACATACGCAACAAGAAACACCTGCTGGTCACACGTGCTTATACTTTTGCTCTCCTAAAGATTGAACGATGGAAATGGTGATTTGTTCTAAGTTCTTTCATGAGTATAGAAGAAAATGTCAGAAAATGAAAGTAGAACTTTGGGTCTGTTGCCTTCTCCACATCTTTCGACATTAAACTCTGTTGTTTTCAGTGAACAGAAAAAGAAAGGAGTTGACCTTGCTGTTCTGAGTCCTCCCCTCATCATGTGTTTGTTGCAGGAGTCTGTGATCAAGAGCAGGCAGTTCCCCTTCAGATTTCTTGCTGCTTACAAGGCAATTCTGGAGCTCAGCAAGTCAGGTTAGTACGCACGCCACGCAAGTACGCACGCCACGCAAGTACGCACGCCACGCAAGTACGCACGCCACGCAAGTACGCACGCCACGCAAGTACGCACGCCACCCAAGTACGCACGCCACGCAAGTACGCACGCCACGCAAGTACGCACGCCACGCAAGTACGCACGCCACGCAAGCACACACGCCACGCATGGCCGCGCACACGCTGTCAGACGCCCGGAAATCCACACATGCGTACACATGCATGCTAGTATATACTAACCCAATTCCAAAATAGTTGGGACGAAGTGTAAATTGTGAATAAAATCAAACTACAATGACTTTCAGATCACATGAGCCAATAGGTTATTTACAATATAACATTGATAACATTTCAAATGTTGAAACTAGGACATTTCACATTTTTATCCACAAAATGGGCTTATTCCAAATTTTCTGGCTGCAACAGGTCTCAAAGTTGGGACACAGGCAAAAAAAGGGGCTGAAAAGGCAATTAATTTGAGATTCAGCTGAAAGAACATTCAGCAAGTAATTAAAGGGGACCTTTTTTGCTGATCCTTCTTTTAATTCATATAGGTAATGTTATAATGTTGGACGTCCATACTCAACCTCTGAAAAGTTTCTAAACATAAGATACTGGGGTTTTGCCGTAATTCAAGAATGTGATTTCCTCTCTGAACAGCTCCTTCCGAGATCTTCGCGAGATCAGGGCAAACCTGACGTCAGGTTGGTGCCGTCCAGTAGGTACAGACCTTGCCAAAGCCAATCACGGCACTGGACCTGCCCAGGCCGGAAACTATTCTAGCAGACATGAACAACCGCGGATCATACTATGCCTCAGTAGCATCCATACTTCCAGAAATACAAAAGAAGGACCGCAGATCATTTGAGGATTTGTCAGTATCCCTCCCAAAGCTGCTCGTCTGTTTACTTTTGGACGCAAAGAAAAGCACCCGTTTCTCTCCCAAAAGACGATGCCTCCAGAAATGAGTGGGTAGTGCTTTTCTTTTCTGGTGGCGAATAGCCGCGGCCAAAGGAAACGTTTGCTGTTTGTGCTCAGCATTTCACCAAAGACAGCTTTGTCAATAGAAGATAATTTTATGCAGGATAAGCATTTCAGCTGCTTCTCAAACCTGAAGCAGTTGCATCGATCAAGCGCTCCGAGCCACAAGCTGTCAGTAAAGATATTACAGTAAGTGAAGCTAACGAGCTCCGTGAGGCTAGCAAGTCCGCTAACGATAGTTGGCACTAACAACTGGCCTCAAATGCAGGCTTTGTTCCGAAGTTAAAGCCTGTATCGGTCGCGACTGTCCGCGACTCACAAGCTATGTTTCCATCCACTTGTCAATCAAATTATCTGGAGTTCGCCAAAAATATTAATGCGAATAAAGCTGGTGAAAATAAGTTTCCATCTAAAGGCATTAAAGGGAATAGAAAGCAGTGCGTAATGACGCACTACTGACGAGCTAAATTACAGCCACATGCTGTTATGCAATCAAATTGGTGTATCGAGTACTTTTCTGATATTTTAAGCTGTTTCCATTCATTTACACACTGAATTGCAGAAACCTCAAGTGAACATAAGTAGTTTGTTAGCCAACTAATTTAGCTGGTGAGCCAAAATGGGTCGCGTTTACCAACAAATGACGATAATTGCACAAGTTATTGTCGTGACGAGGCACCAGGTATTAGCAGCATAGCAGACCATTTTTATAAGGAAACGACGGCATCAAGACACCATCAAGATGCAGTAGCAGACTTATTCGCCGAATAACATCGCCATCAGCATTTATTGCATAAGCCTTTTACCGATCAAGAGAAAATCCGATGAGATGGACCGTACAAACTATGAGTCGATAGTCTTGAAATCAAGTCTAATTTCACTGTCTCCTTGAGGCATTTTTAATTCGATATTGCTTAATTCGTATAAGAACGTGTGGATGGAAACATGGCTACAGATGCGGAAGCAGTTGCTACATAGCATAAGCCTACCAACTGATGGCCTGTTGAATGTGGCTGTAGCACTGCGGCTAACGTAGCAAAGTTACTGTTGCTAATGTTTTTGTGTTAAATATGCAAGAGTAATATCAGGGGAAATTTAACAGAAGGTGCGTGAACATTAACCTCATTTGAAGCTAACTTTTTATACTTGTTTGTAATTTGGATGCTTGGTACAACTGCCCCCCTGGTAGCGGAATTTACTGTCTGTAAAACTTGTATTGCAGGGTAAAGTTTGCCTATGTAGTTGTTATGACCGCTCGATTATCAGCTACTGCAGGTTAGTTTGTGTGCAGTGCAAATTAAAATGCTCCTGGTAACTTATAGGCAGTAATTCTGATCGGTATGCTTGTTACTTCGGTCAGCATCAATGTGGCAGTTCCATCATAACGTTGCCTGATTGTAGCCAGCACAGTTGAAGCTAACCAGAGGGGTGCTGTATGTGTCTGCAGAATTGGGCTGCGAACCAGACGTAGGTTTTAC
This sequence comes from Gymnothorax reevesii, assembly GCA_029721435.1. NCBI lineage: Eukaryota > Metazoa > Chordata > Actinopteri > Anguilliformes > Muraenidae > Gymnothorax > Gymnothorax reevesii. The sequence continues at coordinate 12,118,411 of CM056577.1, read as the reverse complement.
AGTGCTTGTGGTGTGTTTTTGCATGCTTCTGAAACGATCACTTTACTTATCCATGACCGGGGTCTGCCTGATACATTTCCAATACCTGGGCAAGCTCTCTGATGCTACCGGTGAAAGAAATACCGAAGCGCACAGGCTATAACGTGACTAGTATCACAAACGATTTCTCTCCATTGCTGTCGATTGAATATTAAAACGACGATTGAATATTGAATCCTTTACTGTAAAAGTTATCGATTCGCTAGCTCCACATAAGCAACGGTTCACGCAAACGGAACTTACGGTCTGTAAAACCTGTATTATGCTAATAACATAATACGAGCTCTATTGAGCTCTCGCGCACTATTCATAACGTGCCCATTTTCCACGAGGAAACGCTGGTCATTTCGACACTATAAGTAAACCATTACCACGGGCAATTTCCAAAAAGATAGTTTAGCCCTGGAGCTTTCGCCACTCCGTCATATGCCAGTGCAGAAGCTGTTTGTTACTCCACGCTAATGACACATCACAGTTATGCACATGAACCAGCAGGTCCTAATACACACCGAAGCAGTCCATATGCGGTTAGTCCACTTTTAGCTGCTCCTCACTGTCCACGTTTCCCTTTCAACTCAGACCCACCGGATTTGTACGGTCTCCGGTCTTCTCCTGGGTGTGTTGACCCGTTCTACAAATGTGTCTGAATGTGGTGGATTCTAGCTTTCCCTGCATCCTAGCTATAGAGTAGAAAAACCGCTGCACTCACCACTGTTGCCGTAGCAAACTGTAGTCGATTGCAAATTCGAGCTTGAGCTGCCAGACTTTCGCACTGCGTCTTCCACTTTCGCCGCTGTGTTTATTAGAACAAGTTCTTCTCAATAGAACTTTATTCATGTATAGCGTTAGATTTCGGAATTTCCCCTCTGATTCCTTATCAGATGATGTGAGATGTGTCTCACATTTCACATCGGGGTGACTGACCCAGAAAACTGCGTTCTGCAGCCTCAACCCGCCCAACTCCGCCCTCCACAGAGCTGGCCAGTCAAAAGAAAGTGGGCACACGGGGAGTGGGGGCCATAGCGGAAGAGCCACCCCACTGAGGCGTTTCAGGTAGAGACAAAAATGGAATGCAAATGGGGTTTTTTGAGGATGGCAGTATGAGCTAAATAAAGACCTTGTTTTGGACTTGTCATTCTTTGAACGATCAGGATTACTCTCGGGGAGTCCAGGATCAAAATATAACCTTGCAAATTCAGCAAAATGGGTCCCCTTCAAGTTAACTGGCATCCGGTGTGTAACATGATTGGCTTTTAAAGGGATGTCTTAGAAAGGCTGATTCTCTCAGAAGTAAATATGGCCAGAGGCTCTCCAACCTGTGAAGGCTTGCGTAAAATAATTGTGGAATACTTAAAAGCAATGTTCCTCAATGTTAAATTGCAAAGGCTTTGAAGGTCTCATCATCGACAGTGCATGACATCATCAAAAGGTTCAGAGAAACTGGAAAAATGTCTGTGCGTAAGGGACAAGGGCGAAGACCTTTCCTAGATGCCCGTGATCTTCGGGCCCTCAGATGCCACTGAATCACTCACCGGCATGATTCTGTCATTGACATTACTAAATGGGCCCAGAAACACTTCAAGAAACTACTGTATGTAAACACAGTCCGCTGTGCCATCCACAGATGCCACCTAAAACCCTATCATGCAAAAAGGAAGCCATTGTTGAGCATGACTCAGAAGCGCCGCCGTATTCTGTGGACCAAGGTCAATTTAAAATGGACTGCTGCAAGGTGAAGTGTCCTGTGGTCAGACGAGTCCAAATGTGACATTCTTGTTGGAAATCATGGGCGTCGTGTCCTCCGGGCTAAAGAGGAGAAAGACCACCCCTCCTGTTATCAGCATTCAGTTCAAGAGCCAGCATCTCTGATGGTATGGGGATGCAATAGGCATCATTGCATATGGTGTGGGACACTTGCATGTTTTAAAAAGCACCATGAATGCTGAAAGGTATATAAAGGTTTTAGAGCATATGCTTCCATCCAGACAAGCATATCTAATCCAGGGAAGGCCTTGTGTGTTTCAGCAGGATGATGCAAAACCTCATCCTGCGGCTATTACAACAGCATGGCTTCGTAGTAGAAGAGTCTGTGTGCTGAACTGGCCTGCCTGCTGTCCTGATCTTTCACCGATTGAGAACATTTGGCACATAATTAAATGAAAAGTCCGTCAAAGGAGACCCAAAACTCTCCAGCAGATGCAAACATGTATTAGCAAGAGTGGGATCAAATTCCAATGGCTAAACTCACTAAACTTGTCTCCTCAATACCCAGACACCTCCACTCTGTGTTAAAAAGAAGAGGGGATGCTACACCATAGTAAACAAGCCCCTGTCCCAACTTTTTTGAGACATGTAGCAGCCATCAAATTTGAAATGAGCTCATTTTATGGATAAAGTTATAAAATTTCTTAGTTTCAACATTTGGTATGTTATCTCTGTTCTATTGTGAATAAAATACTGGCCGGTGTGATTTGAAAGTCATTGCGTTTTGATTTTATTCACAATCTACACTTTGTCCCAACTATTTTGGAATTAGGGTTGTACACGCACAAGCATGTGCACTTTTGTACTGATCCTGTGCACTTTTGTACGTCGCTCTGGATAAGAGTGTCTGCTAAGAACCTGTAATGTAATGTGTGAAAAATACTCAGTCATGCAGTTATTCACATGCACACTAAAAAGTTCAGTCATTTCATCTAGTGGCTTGTGCTAAACTTCAGTCATTTTGTGAAATTACTGGTTTCACAATCTGACTAACATATACTCGTGCACAAATTTATCCTTGCGCAAACATGCTTTCATGTACAGGCACTTGCATTCTGAGACACACAAACACATTCACAGTCATAGGCACAGACGCGCGCTCTCAGATATGGACACAGACACGTGTGTTCAATGTCTTAAAACCATAGACTGTATAAAAAGATGGACGGAGCACCTGGATCTGAAAAGTGATGGCAATGCGGAAATCTCTGAAAATTGCATTCTATTAAATGGCCAGCAGATGGCGACGTTGATGGGTGCAGAAAAAAGTTCAATGATGTAGAAGTCAATGAGAAAATAATCCTCCTTTCCCACCTGATTTATTATTTCAATGATTTTCCACATTATTTTATGAAATCCATCACAAGTTTCAAGTCTCCTTTGGGATACCATAATGTTCATTTTTGTAAATTATGGTACCAAATGAGCTAGAATAAAGGATAAAGCCAGAATATGTTTTAGGAACATGGCTATCCTCTGGTCCTCGTCAGATATGGTCAGATCTGCTCGCTCGATCCACCCCTCGCTCCTCCCTTGATCTTCCATTCATGCTCTCATCCAGTCAGAATCACATCCGATTTCAAAATGACATAATGGTGCTGTTCAAATAGCCAAATTCGAGGCTTCCTAAATGGTATGCTGAAACCAACGGGTGACGTCACGGCTGCTTCGTCTATCTTTTTATACAGTCTACGGCTAAAACAAACACAGACGCGCACACATCCACATCTTTGATTGTCTCTGCCTGTGCTACAGTGAAAGATGTCCCCAGCTCCAAGGAGATATTGCAAGATATTTTACGGAAAGTTCCAAAGAGCAAAAAGTTCAAGAAGCTGGACTGGGAGACTGCTGGACGCAAGCGGCTGCGGGTCGCCCTCGGCGTTCCGTTTGTCGCCAGAATATACAGCAGGAAGAAAGCGCTTCTGCAAAAAACCAGGTACCCCTAAAAAGCAGCAAAACTGTGTCCGAAAAACCAGGTACCCCTAAAAAAACAGGAAAATCTGAGGTCAAAAAAACCAAGTACCCCCTCCCAAAAAAAAAAAAAAAAAAAATTTGTGGCCAGTTACGACCACTCGGACAAGGAACATCCTCGGCCGCCCTTGGAATAGCATACTTAAGTACTGCATACTGCACCATTGTATACTAGATACCGCATGCTACTGTCAATAGTGGTGTACAGTCTAGTAGCGAATATGGTCATTTGGGATTTGGTGAAAGGTTACCATTCACCTCATTCCTGTGTGCGATGCAATACACTGCTCTGGCTGTAGACTGCGATATTTGACTGCTGCAGTATGTTATGAGGGCATCCGATATATACAGGCGAATTTTACACATACTATGTGCTACTTCTGGTCGCAATCAATAATTGAGAAGCAAGTTCAAGGTTGTTCTGATAACTGACACAGTCCTGTTGCATGTTCATTCCACTCACAAACTCTATTCACTCATTTGACAAATTAGTCAACCTCAGGGCTGAGGAATTATGCTGATTGGCTAATGCAAGTGTTAGGAGCAAAAAACAGGGGTGGCCTTATGAGTTTGGATTTCCCAGCTCTGCTGCAAATCTCTACACCTGAAGTTCCTGGATGAAATACTTGTTTGAAATTCTACACGTTTGTTTCTGTGTGTGTACGCCTGTGTTTGTGCGTTTTTGTGCGTGCGCCCGCAGTATTTACCCACGCCCGACGAGGCGGCGTGGGCATGCAGTTTAGCTGCGTGTGTGCGTGCGTGCGTGCGGTTTTTTTTTTTTTTTTTTTGCATGTGTGTGTTAATATATGTGTGTGTGTTCCCTCAGTCCAGAGCGCTGTACAGTGCAGGTTCTGGCTCAGTACCAACAGGCCCTGGAGAAGGCGGTACAGATCTCCTGCCGCTACAACGTGCCTCCCCTTCCAGGCCACACACTGCTGCTGTGTGAAATGAACATGGGCGACAGCCGCGAGTGGAGCGCCAAGCAGGACTTCTGCTGCCGCCCCGATCCTGACGCCCAATCAGACGGCAAGCGTGACGCTGACCCACTGACAGTCACTGTAAGACTTGCACAATAAAAGCTCTCCTCTGGAACCCTCAACACCCTCCACCCACCAGCAGTCGTGGCCATTCCCTGGCTTCTATAATGATGCTTTAGTGCCGAGACACAAAGTGTGAATTTGACAGTTTTGACATCAATCTGATATTTTTTGTGCGTTAAAGTTGTTCTTTAAAGCCTTCACAGAACGCCCCCCTGCAGCAGAACTACAGTTCCCAGAAGTCTTTGCTATATTCCGTTTTAATGGTGTGATCTTTCAGCTCCAGGAGGTGGGGGTGTTGCTGTCGTTGATGATTGGCCACTGCAGCGAGCAGGCGGAGATGCTCCTCATCCAGCATTGGGGTTTCAAAGAGATGGACCTGAAATTCAATAACCTATTGGATAACGTGAGCCATGTGATGAAGCAAATCAAGGTAAGCATGGCTTCTGATTGGCTGTTAAAGGCCACTTCTGGGTGCACGGAGAATTTTAAGTATTTGAACTCTATTGAAAGTGCTGAAATTTTTGGGCCTTGCACAATTTGGATGTAAATCCTGCAATTTAAAGATGACCGTCTTGACTGCACATTTGTTTGCTTTTTTTTTTTTTTTTCCCCCCGAATCCAATCTGTTGAAAATGGATTTGAACAACCCCTTCCAACATGGCAGATGTAGCTTTGGAACCTGATGCACTCACTCCAACATACACTAAATGTGCTTCACTCTCTGACAAAATCCATTCCATTACACACAGAAGAACAAACTGACTTGTGGACGCTCACACATAGCAAATTAAACATAACACAACAAGAGTAGCCTGTCTACATCAGAGTTCCTCCCTCCACAATACGGCCAGGCAAACTATTCCACACTGAGATTACTGTCAGCCTGAAGAAAGATTTTCTTTATCAGTGCTAAATATACCCTTTTAACTTCTATTTGTGACCCTGAGCTCTGCTAACACAACTTGGCCAAAGTAATCTTGCGTAGTTAACCTTGTTAATCTCTTTAACATATTTAAAGACCTCAGATGACCTTCAAAATCTCCTTTTACGAAGACTGAAGAGATTAAAAAATTTTCAGCCTCTGCTCAAAACTTTTTTGAAAGCTTCTGTATTTTTCCTAAAGAATGTTCCCTAGTGTTAAAGGAATTTTAACATTAAATTCCTCGTATCACCTTCACATAAGAAACCCAGACTACTCAGGGAAAAAATCAGTCAGAGGCAGAGAAGTTAATATTCAAGCCAAAGTCAGTTTACTTTTCTGCAGCAAAGGATCCCCATACAAGTCAAGTCAAGATGGAGGATGATACAGTTAGTCTCTCTCTGGTTTTTGTAGGGGTACTCCATGACGTTCTCCTCCCCCCGCGCTGATTTACACATCATGATGTAATCTGGAGACCCCTCGCTGTCTTATGCCACCTACGTCACGCTGTCGTAAGGCTGCACACATACATCTCGTTGGGGAGGAGAGCACCTGTCTTCTCTATCAGCCCCGGCTCCAGTTTATCTTGTTATGCATTCCGGAGCTTTCTATAAACACAAACTTAGAGACAGAGAAAAACATCTTGTCCTTGGTACAGACATTCAGCTTTGCATGACTTTAGATAGGCTATATGTCATGACGCACTGGTACAGTTATGCAGGCCCCTGTTAAATCAGAAATATGCAAGCACACACACACACACTAGGCCTAAAAGGATATGAAAGAAAGTAAAGTAGGAGCAAGCAAGGATAAACAATTAATAATAATTAAATCAATCAAAAAATGATTCCACATTTCCCCCCTGTTTATAATTGATTATCCGCCAGCATGCCACTTCTCTCATTTTTCAGCATGTGCTTCATTCACGGGGAAGATGTGTCAACATATCACCACTACTCTCTATTCTTTTGTTCAAACAATCCTTCAACTCCTCGGGCAGAGTATACTTCTCATTGTTGTCCTGTAATAGAAACCTCTGATACTGTGGATTAGTACTCAACATTTTTGATATCATTCCTTTAATTATCGGAATTCCACAGCAACTGCAAAAGAGCAGTACTGCGAATCCCCCAGCTATAAGACTCATTGCAGATGTAATTCCCGTTTCCCAACCCCCAGACAGAAGCCAGTCACTTAGAATTTGTCACTACTGGTGCAAGGTCTCGCTGTTGAGCATCAGATATGTCTTTCAAACGTTGCAAGGCTTGATCAATCACCCCTCCTGCCTCATCATTAGCGGGTATATAGGTACACACACTGGCCCAATAAGCTGACAGATCCCCCCCTGTGCTGCTGTCAACAGATACAATAAGCAGAAGTAGCATCCTGCAATTCCAACTTGGACACATAATTTTTGCACTTAGATCCTTTGAAAACTACTTTGATCCTTCGAACCTCCCTCTCCCAGGGCGCAGTTCCAGGCTAGATCCCTTTTCACAGAGATCTCCACCCAGGCTCCCCCAGGTTGAGAACTCTGCTTTCTACTTCCTGGTGTCTCCTTTTCAGGGCCCACCGATCACAGAAGCACCACTCGCCTACTGACGCATTCGCTTTGACAGTTTCACCCACTTCGCCTGTTCACAGAGGTCGTCTCCATCGCCCCTCTGCTAGGTGTGGGCTGTCACCCACGTACCACGTGTTGTCCACCACCTTACATGCGACAAACACGCCGACTAGATTGTACCATGGAAATATGTCAATTCATACTTCACCAGACACTACTTCACCAGACACGGGGGTCTTCAGTCCTCTCCGCAGCACTATTTGCAACATTCCTGTAATCGGCTTACGAGGGGGCGAATCTGCAAATTGCAACGCTTAGTAGATTGCTGGGGTCCGGTTCCCAGAACCACCATCTGATCCCCTGCAACCTCACTTTGTTCGTTTTCCTTGAACACACGCATTGTCTCCCACGTAGTAGGACCTGTAGGAACCACCACAAGCCCCAGTTTAGACATTATGTCCCTCCCCAGGAGGTTCACTGGGCACTGTGTGGACACTATTACAGAGCAGAGTGTAGCAATCCTCTCAGGATCCTCAAATTTGAGTTCCTCTGTTGCTACGCTGTCCCATTGCCCCATTTGCAGCACAAGTTGGTGTCACATTAGTGCTGAGCCGATGTGGAAAAATTGCGCTTACTTTTCTGATAACAGTTCAACATGCTCCCGTGTCACATAGAAAAGAAATCGGTGCGTCATTTACAATCAGGGTTTCCCAAGCACTTATCGGTGCACCCATTAATGCAAACAATTTAATTTCATCATAGGGAAATGGCTCCCCAGATGCTAACCCTTCCCCCCAGGGCGGTTAGTCATTCCGAATTGTTGCTGTCGCTTATTTGTGGATACCCACTCAAAATCAATAGCTTCCCCTGGCACACCTGGGTTACTCCCACAAACCCTGTGCCATTTCCTTCGACACATCGACTATATTAAGTGGGGGTAAACTGGGGTCTATTGAAACTAATCCATTATGTGCAGTCGACACTGCCATAGTGCATTTAACTATACTGTTCACATTCATTGTAGGCGCAACATATGTTTAAAAATGAACAGACACAGGGAGAGATAAGCCATTTTATTAAACCCTTTTTTTTTTAATGAATAAGTCCCGGAGTCTCTACTGACTTGGAGCGTAAATAAACTCTTCACCGGGTTTGAGACGGGCGGGCTCTATATGCCACGCCCCCCTTTGTAGCCGGACTCCCTCCAAGTCTATCCTGACTCACCCAGATGTACCTATACACCCGCTGGAGGAGGAGACACCACCTTACAATGTGACTGATGTGTCCACGCCTCCCTCTCCTGGATTTTTACTGCAGTCGGTGTAGTCAGGAGCACTTGATATGGACCCTTCCACGCCGGTTCACTCCACTTCCGCTTTTTTCCGACACTCCGCACCAGGATCCAATCTCCAGGCTTTATCTCACTGATCTAGGAGGAAGCATATTTCGCATCTCACTTTTGTTAGTCAATATTCTATTCATATACTCTGCCAGAGTCGCTTCTTCTATTTAATAAATAATAATAATATTAATAATAATAATAATAATAATAATAAATAAATGTGGCAACTCAAAAGGTTACCCCACATACTGCATCATAATGTGACAACCCCAATCCCTGCTTGTGGGGTTATCCTCATGCTAGTTAATATAATGGCAGACATGCTACTTAATTCCATTTTAGTTTCTGCCATGGCTTTGCGCAGTTTTGCTTTCAGGGTTCTATTAGTTCTCTCCACTAATCCTGCTAATTGTGGATGATCTGCAAGTTTTTTCAATTCTATTCTCAATTTTTACTCCCAAACGAGCCAGTTCTTCATTTCTAAATTCTGGCCCATTATCACTATAGAATGCTTTTGGAATCACTTATCTAGGAACAATTTCCCTACTCAAAATTTTCCACTTGTGATAGCATCTATAGCTTCTCACTTCATTTAGATAAAGATCATATCAATACTACCACATCACTTCTTCACTTTACATGGTGTTAAGTGTATATATAAAAAAAATTTTAGTAAAGAAGTGATAGTACTCTCATCTATTAACCCTTTGGTCCCCCCCTCTTGGTACATGGCATTGCCCATGCACCAAACCTACAGCAATATGGAAGAGGGATTTTGGTAATATAGGCTTTCCATTGGGAAGGGTATTATTAGATAGGACTTCTTTTACACAATGGAGAATACATTTTTATTTTTTCCTCTCAATGAATTGTGATTAAGCAATCCACCTCAGGCTAGGGTTCCGCTAACAGCATGGAGGAAATGCACAGTCAGGGCTTATTAGCCCCAAACATTCTTACATTTTCCTACATCATCAGCAGAACCGGGTGGAGTCACTTTAGACTATGTTACAATTTCCAAAAAAAAAAAAAAAGTTTATATTTTAGTCACCTCCTAGTATAGAACGGTACTTATTCAAAAATAAATTTAGAAATCGCAAGCAAGGTATTATGTGATCACGTTACTAGAGGACTTTTGAATTTAGTCTTGTGTTAATACTTCAAATTGTATTTCCCCAAATCTATTTTAGAAGGTTAACTCTTAAGCTAAAGCATTCCCAGCTGGCCAGCAATTCACTTCTCTTCAGCAGTGCTTTCTGTGGAAAAGTTCCGAGAGGAGTTAGAGACAAACAATAATGTACAATTTTGTTTTAATTCAACTCGTTCGGATCATTCCCTGTAAAAATTAAACAAACAGATTAAGGTTCACTTCTCAGTTCCTTTACCATGAAGACACTCGTTGACAATTCCTGTTCAAAATGGAGAAAAGATTTTTAATTGCATTTCTTTGATCAGGGAAACTTTCAGTCACATTTGTTCATCACCCACAGATAGCAATTGCAATTTTTCAATGCTTGATAGAAAACACTTCTGTTCTGCATCAAATGAATTTGCACACAGTCTCTTATTGTATAAATTTGTTAAACAGTACTTTGGCAACTTTTGAACACACTGCTATTTTTGTTTCCACTTTCGCTTAATTTCCTTTTCAGAGATATGCTTCTAGCACACCAATCTCACACAGCCTAATTATTTATAGAAAAGTGCTTAGATTTTCTAGCTCTTTAAAAATATTTTACAAATTAAGTGTAAATAGTGTAATTAATTCATGCTCATAGAGGATATCACTGGTAGTTTTCTCTGCAATGTATTACTACTGCCAAATATTAGAGCATTTAAATATTCACTTTGTCTTTCATTTGAAAGAAATTCAGTTAGCCACAACATTAGAAACACTTGTCCATGTTTGTTTAATTTACATTCAATTGTTACTTCATCTAAACTTCCCACTGTTTATAGTAACCGATCATTTAAGAGGAGTTAGCATTTATTTTATCAAGAAATAGTGACTTTTGCTCGGTTTCATAAGGAATAATTATTCTGTGTACTTCTGCAACTTTGTCCTTTAACTACTCCATAGTCAGTAAAATGGCTTAACTCCTACAAATTTGCACTGCTTATTTACACTTCTTTCTTAGAAATTTCACTTTTTACTAATTCTGTAGTTACAGTGAGGATTCCATAAAGTACTGTAAATATTGGCTAATCAACAGGCACCTTAAATTATTTTGAAAAGCAAATTTCATTGTAGACATTTATATGAGCACTTCATGGAATATAATGACAATTGCATTCAATCTAACAAAGACAGAACTAACAAATATGCCAGCAATGCAGTTGTTTAGAGACACTCACAGAGTTAGGTTCATTCACATTGATTTCCACACAGAAACGCAATCTGAGCTCAGGACACACACACACATAAACACACACACACGCACACACACCTCAGTGCACTTTCCTCTCTCACATTCATTCACATTGGAAAAGATCCAAGGCTTAAATTTTCTTACGATCTAACCCTATTGTTGCTTTGATAACATACGCAGACAATGCTCTATTTCAACTAAACCCAAACTCCTTTACCCACAATGATTCCCAGAACCATTATGTCAACTTTCAACAAATTGCCCAGTTTCAGTCAAAGTCACGTCAACATTTGTCCCAGAACAGCAGTCCTTACTACAAGAACGACAACACCACACTTACTGTTCGTCTGTCCCATAATTGGCAATAGTAACTCCTCTGTCTCACACAGCAACTAAGCCAAATTCAGCAAGTATTCCGTCACTCACCCGCACCTCCACCACACACCTTGGAGAACCTCCCTCCTGGCCTCACTACACACCCAAGGAGCCTTGCCAGTCGCTCCGGGTTGAGGACTTTCCCTTCTTTTACGTCTCTCAAGACGACCGTGCACGGAATTTCAGTCGGCGCCGATTCTCCAGGGAGTGCAGGTGAGATATTGGAACCCCGGACGATGCCCCCAATGTTAAAGGAATTTTAACATTAAATTCCTCGTATCACCTTCACATAAGAAACCCAGACTACTCAGGGAAAAAATCAGTCAGAGGCAGAGAAGTTAATATTCAAGCCAAAGTCAGTTTACTTTTCTGCAGCAAAGGATCCCCATACAAGTCAAGTCAAGATGGAGGATGATACAGTTAGTCTCTCTCTGGTTTTTGTAGGGGTACTCCATGACGTTCTCCTCCCCCCGCGCTGATTTACACATCATGATGTAATCTGGAGACCCCTCGCTGTCTTATGCCACCTACGTCACGCTGTCGTAAGGCTGCACACATACATCTCGTTGGGGAGGAGAGCACCTGTCTTCTCTATCAGCCCCGGCTCCAGTTTATCTTGTTATGCATTCCGGAGCTTTCTATAAACACAAACTTAGAGACAGAGAAAAACATCTTGTCCTTGGTACAGACATTCAGCTTTGCATGACTTTAGATAGGCTATATGTCATGACGCACTGGTACAGTTATGCAGGCCCCTGTTAAATCAGAAATATGCAAGCACACACACACACTAGGCCTAAAAGGATATGAAAGAAAGTAAAGTAGGAGCAAGCAAGGATAAACAATTAATAATAATTAAATCAATCAAAAAATGATTCCACACCTAGAACTGTTCAAAATACTCCAAGTGTGATCTGATGAATGTGTTGTACAAGAGAAGTATAACCTCCTTAGATTTATATTCCACACTTTTGGTCATATACACCACAATCCTGTTGGCCTTTTTCATGCTACCGCATAGAAGCTAGAACATGTAAGGGTTTCTGCAGAATTTATATTGGTCGAAACACATCAACAATTTTTGGAGTGGTCTTTCTGCTATAATGGAGAAAAAAAAAAAACTAATAATAGAAGAAAATCCAAGGTGTGCCCCTGGAGATGCGGGGCTTTGAACAGGTGGCATTTTAGCTTTTTTCACTTTTGGAAAGGTACTGACTGCAGTTGGTGATGAATTCATGGTGAATTTAGCCTGATTTATATTCAGCAGACACAAATGAATGGAAAACATGCCAGACAGCCTATGCTAGGGTTTATATTGGGGTGCTTTGGGGACCGAAACATGGAACTGCCTGAATAAAAAGGAATTTTTGTGTCCTCATCGCTCCACAATCAAGAAAGTTTAAGTAAAATGGAATACATTATTCTGACTGAGCAGTATAAAATTACTTTAGATGCAACGTTTCAAAGCTATAGGTGTAATAATAAAAAAGGTATGCCATGTTAAATACAAGAAAAATGACAATGGACAAAAAACTGACGGACAGTACCCTTCAAAAATAATTTACCTAAAATTCATTTTTTGTCCGAATGAGCTGAAATTTCGGATTGGTTTGTCACTAATGCATATTTTTCTAGTGTGAAAATATAGAAGCAATCTGTCTCCATGGTGACAAATGCTTTGTATCTCTGATTTGACATGGAATGACCCAATTATATGATGTCATGTGCCCTGCTGTGATCATACGTCTTGGTGGCCTATTCAAAGAATTCCAGGTTTGTCAGACATGACCTTCCCTTAAGGAAACCATGTTGGCTATCCTTTGGATGTTATAATGTTCAAGAAATTATTCCAGCTTGTCTTAAATGATGAATTCCAGTACTTTGAATGCAATGCAAGTTAAACTGACAGGGCTGTAATTTCCTTTCTTATATATTGGCATTATATTTCTCTGCTTCCAGTCATTTGGCATTTCTACAGTTTCTAAAGACCACCTAAAATTAACTGACAGTGGTTTAGAGATGATCTCACGAATTACCCTGAGCAGGGAGCAATCTAGGGTATAAGCCATCACACTCTGTCGCCTTATCCATCTGTTTATGAAATTTGCTGAATATTTCTTAATCCCCAATCGCAATTCTTCTAAATAATTTGGAGTACTTGAAATACCCTCTGGTCGAATAAAAAAATCTCCTCCCTGGTGAAATTCTCAACAAAGTAACTGTTTTAAGCATCAGCAATATTCTTATTCTCATACAGCTATGATCCATCTTCATAGACTTAAAGGAGCTGTGTCATGACGACTGCCCATGCGCAGAACATTGAAAAATTGGCGCTCACAGGCACGGGCTGCTTATTGGCTTTTTCACATCAAAATGACTGGCAGGTCTTCTGAATTGTCAACATTCGGCGTACATGAAGAATGACTCCGAAGCTGCTACCAAATTTTAAATAAAATTAGCATGCAAACGCAGATATCCACAATAACTTCATTTCACAGACAAATTTTGTGAGGTAAATGGCTTACCGCCAAACTCTCTTAATTACATAGCATCATCAAACAATCATTGAATTACGCATGTTCCCAAGAATGGCTATGGTGGCTACACTACATATGTAAGCACACACATATGCACAGAAAGCTCTTATTTGACGCTGAAAAGCGAGCTAATGTTAGCTACTTAGCTATCGTGGCTACACTATGATGCTTGCCACACAGGTATCCGCATTAACTTGACCAACAAAGTTTGCTTGCGAGTTAATGTATTTATTTTGCTAGCTACTTAATTTACATCTTCATCAGACAACTTGCCAAATTGCTAGACAATATTGCCTACATAGCTATTATGCCTAACCTACGGAGCTGGCTATGCAGATATCCATGAAGAAAAGATGTTCTTCTATGAAGTTCATCGGAGGTTAGCAAACAACCTAAAATGTGCTTCAGCTATAGAGCAAGAATAGCACTTTGAATCCTCGAATGTCCTTATAAAACTCTTTAATATGAAAAGCTTAATGCCAGAGTAACTAAGATGTATAAATTCAATGCAAAACAAAGACAAATTGGCAAGGATGGTATCAGATTATGATTTGCAGTCCAGCAGATTCACTTTCGTTGGATGTAAATTCTGAGCACGCACAGTAATCGTGACACAGCTCCATTGACCTCTTCCTTGAATTTCCTTATTCTAATACAGCTTTGAAAAAAACTGCTTTGGATCAGTTTTCATAAGAGATGTGAAATGCTGGTATTAATCCTTATCGGGAGGAATGACAGCTGCCGCTCTCTTCTCTGTGATTGGCCACTCCAAGGATTGTCGGCTGTAATGTCAAAAAATGGTACTCGGCCAGTTACCGGTCGGGAAAAAAAATGAAGCGAGAGAGACAGAACTGCCCCTTGGGCTATAATATATGGTTGATTGTCATACATGACAACAGCTGTTCAGTTGGTGATGGGACCTTTTTTTGACGCAATATGCATTCCATAATGGATGACTACAGCATTCAGAATCTCTGTATTTTACCCATGCTATGCTAGCTGTACAGAATGCTGTCAGGACCTTGTTTTATACAATCCATGGTTAGGATGTTGCCCAGTCTTGTGGTGATGTCTTGTACACGGTCTCTGTTACTGCGCACACAAACAGAGGTGGAAAGTCCAGGTTTAGTAAGAGTTTTGCTCTAGTCTCCTGGATGTGTCCGACGGCACGATTCCTCTACCAGGAAGTGGAACTAATCCAAACTAGATGCCAAGTAGGGGTGCACGTGGGCTACCCTCCACTGCGATGGAGAACTCCAAGACAGAACTCGGTCAACTCAGCCACGCAATTTCACCTTGAGCGACGCCTTATTTTCATGATGCGATACCGAAATGCTGCTGTGTAATTTTCAATTCTCAAGAAAGACAGACTGACAGACAGAGACGGATCTAGACTCAGGTTATTTTGCTGGTAGCCCGAGTGAATCAGTGGGGTGACTTTTTGGGTGGAAGAAAATCAGGCCAGGACTCATACTTCCTGACCCTCGGGTTTTCCACCGACGCATACAAGCTTACATAAAGACGCATCTAACATTCTCTCCGCTCAACAGGCCCTGCAATCGGCCTCATCTGACGAACTGACAGACCAAGCAAGCCTCCTAACTCGACTGGTCACGAAGAAAGCCAAGGTAACTCATGTCTCTCGCAGGACTAGGGAACACACCAGAGTGATTATTTATTAAACACAACAGAGATTTTTGCCTCGGGCTGCTAAGTGGCGCTCGTGAGGAGAATCCGGAGCGTGCCTTTCTGGAGCTGCGCCTGCTCTGGTTCGTGTTGATCAGGGATGTGCAAGAGAGGAAGGCAACCAGCGTAGTTGTATTTATTGCGGCTGGGGCACCTCCCACTGGCTGTCCAGGTTACTCGCGGAATAAGCGTGTCAGGGCTCCCTTCACCTGCATGCCCTGGAGGGGATTTTGATCTCTATTGAACTGACAGCCCCAAGGCACATAGAAGTACGCTGGTACATGGTTCACAAACTGGGCATATTGGATTCAGATGGCTTTGGAGATGCCAAATTAATGGGTAAAGCTCCACAAGAACGTATTGATTGGCTAGTTGACGCAGCGAGCAATATTTTTATTTTTTCTTGGACGGCGTAGGCATGATAACACTCCTCAATCTGCCTGCGATTGGTCTCCCCTAATATTCTGACCATGATCCTAACCAGCCTCGCTCCTCGTGGCTAAACCGAACCAACCCACCTGAAGAAGGCAACGAGCCAATCAGAGGCAGAAGAGAGTGGGCATGACTTGAATGCCAGGAAATGAATATGGCATAGAGTTTGTTGATGTGCATTTTCACAATCTGTTTTGTGGGTTGACAGTTGGTGGTCTTGGTTGAGGTTGTCTTGGTTGGTGAATTGATTGTGCGAATGAACAGGTAAGGAGCTTAAAACGGTTGTTGGACATGCCAAATTTGGCGGTTTTAACCTTTTGACTTTTCTCAGGTGGACACTATAATCTGTTTGGTGGGCAACTATGTACCCGGTCAGTTGGATGAAATCATCAATAAGTATCGGAAGGATGTCAATCCCGAAGCCCTGGTCATCACAATCCTCATGGATGATAGGTATGAATTAAAACAAAGTCTCCCTATGGTGCAAAAAGACATCACGGCTTGCTCTGCTATGTTTACCTATGGAATACAGTACAGCGCAAAAGTTCGCCATCACTTATGATTTTTATATGAATTGAGCTGAAGAAACTTTGGGCCTGATTTCCCCCCCCCACCCCCCTCCCCCTCCCAGTCGTGCGACATGCGCATCGACCATAATGACCCTATCCGTGATCCATCGATTGGAGAGGTACCTCTGAGTAAATCATATGTGCTCGGTATGCCACAGCCACAAGTAAGAGTTTTAAGAAGAGCAGCGGCTCAGATCTGTAGCAGTACTGGTACCCTGTGTCGGGGCTCTGATGTACTTACAAGAGTAACCAGATAGCAAGCACCTCCGCTCCGGATCTGCCCCGGCTCTGTGCCGACTCTGGCTGATCTGGTGCAGAGCTGGTGCAGATCCGGAGCAGAGGTCCTTGCTGTCTGGGAAGGTTCACACAGGCTTATTGGCCTTGCTTGCCTTTGTTAAGGTTGTCACTATCATTATGTGGACATTTAACGAAGCATTTTATGCAGTGGTGGTCGGCCCTGCTCCTGGAGAGCCGCAATGTCTGCTGGTTTTTGGTGTTACTTAGTACCTAATTGATTAAAGCTGTTGATTACAGGCTTAACCCGTCTCACCTGGGGCCTGTACCATTAGAGCTGGATTAACATACCCGGGGTTTCCCTTAGTTATCTGGTTGCACTTAACCAGACTTCTGCATTCCTGATAAGCGGTACCACAAAGCCAGTTATCAACTCGGTAACTGAACCCAGGGTTTTCCATTCAAGGTATGAGCGCGTTCACATAAAAGGGGCGGTGTTTGAAGTAAATGACCAATTGCAAACAAGGACAAACCG
The DNA here is from genome assembly GCA_029721435.1 of Gymnothorax reevesii. Taxonomy (NCBI): domain Eukaryota; kingdom Metazoa; phylum Chordata; class Actinopteri; order Anguilliformes; family Muraenidae; genus Gymnothorax; species Gymnothorax reevesii. Next base: position 12,101,035 of record CM056577.1, on the reverse strand, counting down.
ACTGGACGCAAAGCTGCGTACTTTTCAAATGCAGAGCAAGAGCTCTTAATAAAAATATGAAGAGAATAAACATATCATCATGGCAAACATTAACACCATTGCAGCTGCCAAATACAGAAACGTCAGTTGGCAAAAAAAATCACCGACTGTGTAAATGCGTAAGTTAATTATAATGATATTATCACTGCAAATAACTCCCGTATTCATGATTGTATGTGAGCTATTGCTGCGATTGTGATTTATTTCTACTTCTGCTGCAGTAAGTCGTGACAACAGAGGCTGTGTAGGCAAGTGAGCGCATCTCTCTCCTTTTCTGCCTTACAGGATATGTTTGATCCATCTTATCGTTTATAATGTCACTGCCCTATCAGTAAAATTACAGTTGCGTATTTCGTTAAATTGACGTGATGCGAGGATGTATTCTTATGGAGTGTGTGGATTTTTTTTTTTTTTTTTTCCTTTCCCTGCTGTAACCCCAGTGTTGTCAAAAGAGCCGGAGAACAAATCATGAATTACAACAAAAGCATAATTCAAAGCGGTCAGTAGGCTTACTTTCACTTGTCAACAAGTACAAGGCCTTAGTGCTTTTGCCCTTGGAAAAATCCAGCATTCTGACACACTCAAGATGTGAAACTATATGTGCAGAAACAAAACTCACTGTGCCTAAATGGCTCCATCTTTGTTTCATCCGTCCATAACATTGACAGCCAGAAACTTGTATCTTTATCCAGGTGAGCTTTTTCCAAGGCTAGACGAGCTCTTGTGTGTCTGGGGTGGATGAGTGTAAGTAGTGAAAGAAAGGTGAAGTGTTCACCCCGAAAAACACGATCCCAATGGTCAAACATGGTGGCAAGAGTATAATTCTCTGAGGTTGTTTTTCAGCAAATGTGCCGGAAAATCTTGTTAACCTGAATGGCATCATGAAACAGGACCAGTATATCCAGATCCTCAGTGAAAACATCAAGCAATCTGGCGAATAACTTGGTCTTGGGCAGGAATTGATCTTCCAAAAGGATAATTATCCTAAACACATGGCCAAATCAGTCAAGAAATGGTTAGTGGACAACAAAGTGAACATTTTGGAATGGCCAAGCCAGAGCTCTGGCCTCAGTGCTATCGATAATCTGTGGAGGGAACTGAAGACCAAGGTCATGTCAAGGAAACCCTTCAACTTTAAGGACCTGGAGGAGTCTGCCAAAATCCCTGTGGAGATGTGTAGAAACCTTGTGATCAACCACAGGAAGCGTTTGAAGGCTGTAATCGTAAATTAAGGCTTTGCCATCATTTACTGAGAAAAAGGTATGAATAATTCTGGACATGGCATTTTTTGTAAATCTGTCAAAATGCCAAAAAGTATTGTATTTCTCAAAAAATTGTTTACTGTAATTCTTACAGCCTTATGTCAACTTACTGTGTCATTTTTGCAAAAATAAATTTAATTCGTCAAAAAATATCTAAAAAAAACCCCAAAAATTGGTAGGGGTATGAATAATTTTGGGCATAACTGTATATTTCAATTTCTTTTCACAAACTTTTCTATTGCATATTTGCGCACTGTGCAAACTAACAGATTTACATATATCCATGTACATCGATGCGTATTAATGTCATCGCAATAGTAAACATGGTAACATAGTGGCTGTAAAAACTTGATAGGCATCGGGGGGTTACACGACGATTGTCCCTGTGGCCCCGAGTTATCTTGTTAATATAATTTCCTTTAAATACGGCCAGATCATTGATTGATGAAATCGACTACCATGTCACATCGTTAGATTTCTGTCTGTCTGTCTTTTTGTTAGCAGGATAGCTCAAAAATGGCTCCATAGGTTGCAACCAAACTTTGCATGATGTTACAGTAGCACAGCGGGAACAAGTGATGACATTTAGCCATATCTAGGCCAAAGTACAGCGGAGATATAGGCCAAAGTACAAATCCAGCTACGCTGGCAGAGATATGAAATCTTTCCAATCGGCGTGCTTTTGGGTTTTGCTGCCACCTGGTGGTAAAATGCCACAATACCCTACATCAGCCAATGAAAATGACTAATACACAGAGTTGCCTTGGCTTGGCGGAGGTATGTGCTCTACCGAGTACCCTTAAGCAAAATTATATTATCCAGTTGTCCTAGGACACGCATTTAAAGTTCTGAGGCAAAGGTCAAAGTTCTAAGTTACTGTTGACCACATTACGAAATTTACCCAAGTCTCGTGTCAGACACCAGACTATTTTGACAACTGTCCCGCTAGGTGGAGGTCATTCTGTTTGTTAGCACCCTCCTGTGAAATTTTGAATAGGTTGTGCTCCTGTTTAGACGTGGTTCTGGCGAGTCATGTGTTCTTGAAATATATGAGAAAGATTCCTCAGGTTGCCTGATGCAACCTCATTTAAAAGACACACCCACTGGTGTCATTAATTTAAATGGAAAACACCCCTTGCTTTATAACAACACCCTTGATGCTCATCTGTCCACCCAGTTGCGTGCAGTGCTTGAGGAAGAGCACAAATTAGTCCTCACGGCTGGAGGAAAATGGCAGCAGGCGTAGTGTAATGTGAATATAGGCCACTAGATGGCAGTATTTACCTTTTTTTTGTTAAGCTCAGACTGGAGTCATGTTTAGACATGTCCTGGACATGTCTGGGGCAAGTCTCAGAAAATTAAAAAAAAAGAGGTCTAAATGTGGGTGGGGTCTGCAAAAGAGTATATAAGGAAAAGAATTGAGACAGTAAAGTAGTAGGAGAAATTGCAAGAAGATGACCAGACCTGCCATTCTGTTCAAGACCTGTGACGTTTCTTTTGTGGATTTCTTTGCCTGTGTTTGAGCATTTTCATCATCCAGGACATCACCAAGCCACCCCCACGAAAAGGGATTGTAAATATTTATGTTTTGTACATAATTCAATCTTGGTCTGTAGTTGTAAATAGTAGTTTAGTCTTTGTTTGATAATTAAATGTGTTTGAGTTTTTAAAACTGTGTCTGTCATCCCTTGCTGTTGCTGTTGCTGTTGTGTTATAAATGTAATAACAAATTGGGGCCATAACAGTAGCGATGGGTCTGTGCCCATGTTGTCAGACGTAGTGCACGCAGAAACGTAGGGTCCATGGTGTAAAAGCAAGGAGACGACCCAAAAATTGAAAACTGAACCACAGGGACTTTCTAGGATGGAATTGAGAACATATGTATTGGTCAGATCAATCACCTGATGAAAACTCCGCTGCACTGTTTGGATCACCTGGATTGTGGTGACCATGCGGGCACATTAGTTGCACCATACAACTCAAGGAAATTAATGAAACGTGGCTAAAAGTTACTATGCAGTGATCTTTGAGATAGTTATGTAAAACGTCCATCACTTGGCATGGCTATTTGCACTCCTTTGAGCTCATTCAATTGACAAGAACCTTTATCCAATTAATTTGCGCAAGACCGTACCTTTATGTTGTGACTGACATGTCACCAATCATTCTGGATTAACTGAAGAATTGAACGTAAGTTTTCAGAAGTTTCTGATCATTCATTGACTCATCTTTCAGTTTCATTCCACCATGGATTAAGCCGTCCAATTTCTGCGTGCGCGTGTGTTTTTGGTTTTGTGTTTGTTGGTTGTGTGTGTGTGGACCTGTGTTTGACTGACCGCGCATTTGCTGTATTTGCACTGTGTTTGTGCAAATGTGTGAATGTGCAATTGTGTGTTTCTGCTACAGGTGGAGTCAGTCTGAGTTTAGTGAAGACAGAAACAGGGTCACCCTGCGAGGCTTCAGTGAGCAGATCCTCCGGTAAGTTCCCCCTGCAGTACCACTTACAGCCACAGGGGCTTCAGTGCTGGCCAGCACAGTGGAACGTTCGTCCCAGAGTCGAGGGATCCTTTACATGCCCTTCCTGTGTCTCTATGGCTTTTATCCTGGTCTCTTGTCAAGTGGAAACAAATGTTTGACTTGTTCACTTGTGCTGCTTTACAAGTCAAAGCAAGTCTGAAATTTGGTTTAAAAAAAAAAAAAAAAAAAAATAACGAAGCTTTGCTCCATCTCTCCCTCCGTCTTTCTCCCTCTCCCCCTTCTCTCATTCCCTCCCTCTCTCTCCCCTTCCTTCCCTCTCCCTCTCTTGCACTCTCTCCATCTCCTCCCCTCTCTCTCTCCCTTTTTCAGATTTGTGGCAGAGAGGGGCTCTGCGCGGCTGTTGGATCATGTGGAGAGAATCGATAAGCTGCACAGCATTCCTCCACCAGAGGGAGCCAAATCCCAGCCTGAGAGGGACACAGCAGTCTGCTCCTTGCCTCCATCTCCAAAACAAAGGTAGCGTATGCCATGCATGCGTGTGCACACATGCAATTCATGCTTACTTATATACACACGCATTTACAGGATGTTGTGATTTGACACATTAGGCATGATCATCTCCTCTTTTCTTTTCCTTGCATAGTTTGCTTGTTCCTGACTTCCACATAATCGCTGACCTCGAGGAGAAAATGCTCAGAGTAAATTAAGGAATGGTGTCTATGGAATGTCATCACTCTTGTAAAACGTCCTTTTGAATGTCGGTTGCAGACTTGGCTGATGCTTGGAATTATTTGGAGATGTGGATCCACCGGTCTAGCATTCGTTCTTCACTCACTGCTCTGCTCTGAACTGCTTTTATGAAATCCTCGCTCAGGTGTCCTTGCTCAAGGAATCTGCAGTGCCCCCTAACTCCTGGCTGATTGCTCCTCAAAGGACCAAATAATTGGCTGGAGTGCCCCGAGACTTGGCTCACGGTGATCAGTTTCCTGTGTTATGTGCAGTTCTTCCCTGTGAATTTTTTTTTCGGGCATTTAAGAAATCTTGGATGTAAACTGTGTGGACTATATCACTGTTATCGTAGCCGCAGGATGAAGTCAGGTGGCTCTTATGCATTCATGGTCGTTGTCTCTGCTGCCGTGTCCATAGAGCTTTTCTCGTGGATGCTCTACAGGCCATAAATCTCGACCGATTCCTCTGATATTTGGTGTGGCCATAGGTTATGGTAAGGGTCACAACATCTTTTGATTTTGGTAGCCATCGCAACACAATTGGCGGAATGACGCACGATTTCATGCAGAAAGTGTGCCCATTTCTGCTTATGGCGTGTGAACGCTCTAGAGGTCAGAGTTCTAAAGACAACACAAGCAGGCCCTTTTTTTTTTTAAATTAAACAAACTTTTTTTCAATAAGTCATGAATAAATATCTTTTTGTCCTTTTCTTCTCCAGGTGGCGGACAGTGCGCGTCTTCGTGTCCTCGACGTTCCGGGACATGCACGGCGAACGGGACGTCCTGGTGCGCAGCGTGTTTCCTGAGCTGCGACGCCGTGCTATGCCATACTGCCTCCGGCTGCAGGAGGTGGAACTGCGCTGGGGCATCACCGAAGAGGAGGCCGGCCGCTCCCTCGAGCTCTGCCTGTCACACGTCTGCCGCAGCCAACTGTTGCTCGGCATTCTGGGAGAGCGCTACGGCCTGGTGCCCCCGCTGCCATCGCTACCCCAGCTTCCACAGTACCAGTGGGTAAGAGGTGCTGGTGTGAGAGTGAGAGTGAGAGTGAGAGTGAGAGTGAGAGTGAGAGTGAGAGTCTCTCTCTCTCTCTCTCTCTCTCTCTCTCAACCCCCCCCTTTATTCACAGTGCCAGTGGGTAAGAGATGCTACTGAATCTACATGGTGGACTGAAATAACCTTTTTATTCACCAACCCCAATTCCAATGATGTTGGGATGTTGTGTAAAACGTGAATAAAAACAGAATACAATTATTTGCAAATCCTTTTTGACCTATATTCAGTTGAGAACACTACAAAGACAAGATATTTAATGTTGAACCGGAAACTTTATCTTTCTTTTATTTTTGAAATTTGGCATCTCCAATCCCACCCGAATCTGGAATGCCCAATCCAAGAACTACGTACCAGACTTGCTCATGTACAGCCCCCTGTTGCCAGCTCAGGTGAGAGAGACAGTTCGCGGCTCTCGTCAGAAGCACACACCTGTCAGCCCCTGAATCTTTACACTCATTGGTCGAAACTATCGCAAGTTCAGAACGAGGGCAGAGGGAACCCAAACATGAGCAAGCGTAGAATATCACTGACGAGCGCCCGGCTGGCCAACAGGAGGCGCTTGCACCAGGCAACCATTTTTAATTTCCCTTCCCCGCAGTCCCTTCCCAATTTGCATCCCTACTGTGCAGTAGCCAATCATGCGCTATTCTGAAAAAGCTGCCGACCACTGCTGGTTGGTGTGACCGGGTATCAAACCCGAGCCGTGGTCGTCACTACTGCTCCGCAGATGCATAAGATCTTTTGATAAGATAAGATCTTTTGATGATATTATGGACTGTAGATGATTGAAATCCCTAAATTCCTTGCAGTTGCACCTTGAGAAATGTTGTTCTTAAACTGTCGGACTATTTGCTCATGCAGTTGTTCACAAAGTGCTGAACCTCTCCCCATCCTCGCTTGTGAACGACTGACCCTTTCGGGGAGGCTCCTTTTATACCCAATCATGACACTCACCTGTTTCCAATTAACCTGTTCACCTGTGCAATGCTCCAAACAGGTGTTCTTTGAGCATTCTTCAACTTCCCCAGTCTTTTGTTGCCCCTGTCCCAGCTTTTTTGGAATGTGTTGCAGGCATTAAATTCAAAATGAGTAAATATTAAAAAAAAAAACAATATTTAAAGTTTCAGTTTGAACATTAAATTTCTTCTCTCTGTAGTGTACTCAATTGAATATCGGTGGAAAAGGATTTGCAAATCATTGTATTCTGTTTTTATTCACGTTTTACACAACGTCCAAACTTCAATGGAACTGAGGTTTGTAAAAGTGGAGTGTCTGCATTTCAAGCATTTTTATTGTTGCATTAAAATGGTGTAGTTCAGAGCCTAATGAAGGGAAACCTTTTCGGTCCCAAACTTTATGGAGCGTGCACTTTTACTCTGTCGCTGCATTATCAGTTTTTATTGGTTATTTTCTGCAGCTGAGCTCCGCCCCCAAAGGGCTGTCAGTGACAGAAATGGAGATTCGGCAGTTCCAGGCGCTGCACCCCGATTCAGCTCAGAGCCGCATGTTCTTCTACTTAAGAACCCCGCAGATTGCAAGGTACACGATTTCCCTGACCCGTGTCTGCGCGCACCTGCTCGGGCGCACACGCTCACACCTCCCTGTCCTGGTGCACTGTACCTCACCAATGCAGGCTCATACACACTACCTCTGCTGTCGTGCACTCACTCTCTCACCTGTAAGCATGTGCTCGCATTACCTCTGCAAGAATACACACCTTACATTGTGGGCACCAATAACCTTTGCTGGTGTAGGCACTGTCTGACCTGTGAAAGTGTATGCGCTCTCACCTGTGCGTGAGACCGGTACGCACGCACGCAGGCACGCACGGCGCACACACACAACTCACGTTGTCTTCAGTGGAGCACACACTGCCTCTCCTCAGTCTCTGAGGACACTGGTGGTGTCTAATTCCCAATCAGCAGTGTCACAGCCAGAGGAGCAAAACCTAGGTCTATAAACTAAAATTCTTGTTATATTTGCTCCGTCCACCTGGATTCACTAATGACTTCACTGTGGCATTTACTGCTTTTCATGCTAGCACATGAACTTTGACCTCTGCGTGCATTAAACCCGATCTGTATGTGTTCGTGCGCACGTTTGCTTGCGGCCGTGTGTCTGTGTGCGATTGTGATGCTCAGGTCTGTACCGGTTGCTTGGAGGGCTGACTTTGTGGCAGAATCGAAGGAGGCGGAGTCAAAGATGGCCGATCTGAAAAGCCGAATCCTGCAAAGTGGCGCAAAAGTCACCGAAGAGTAAGTTATATGATGCAGTTTATATCAGATGAATGCAATATGTAAATATCAGCGATGCAAAAATATGAATCCAAAATATGTGCTGTATCGATTTTAAGCTAAGGATCTCAAACTCAAGTCCTGAAATCAAATCAAATCAAACCAAATCCTGTGGTCCGCTGATGTTTGAAACCTAGTTTTCTAGACCTAAGTTTGCTTCAAACTGGAAGCACGGCACGAGTCAACTCTTCAAGACTGCATGAAACGCGAGAATGGGGTTTTTTTTTTTTTTTTTTTTTTTTGAAGGGGATATTTTCTGGATGAATTTTGATGTTCCATTCCCCTACATTCCTCTTTTTTTACCGTATTTCATCAACCCATTGAACTGCATTCATTTACCAAGTCTTGCGACTTTCCAACGAGGCCCTTCAAACTTGCCTCACACTTTTAACCCTCCCTGAAGGATGGATGTCGATGTCTCAGGCCCTGTCCACCATACACATCAGCACAGATGCGCTGAGCTTCCTTCCCCTTTTTTCATCACTCCATCCCACACGTCCCCCGAATGGACAGTCATTGTATTTCTATAACCTTTGAACAACCTGTCGAAGAGATGGGGATGGGGTTCTTGGAAGGATCACACGTTAACCCATTAATAACCACCGTCCCATTTTCTTGTCACGCGGCACATTTTAACCTCTGATACCCAAGTGAATGTGTTTCTGTGACTAAACTGCAGTAGGTTAATCAAGGGAAGTAACTGACATCCAGGAGAAGTGTTAACGAGAGAAGTCTCATTTACAGCAGTGCTGGGGGCCGCCGTCTGCAAGCATTTCTTGAATCTGTAACAGCAGTATGTGACAGTGTAAAAGGTGCGTGCGCCATCTCTGTCTGAGACGCATTCTTCTACAGCACTCAGAACCGGGGCGGCCTGGGAATTCTGTGCTGACGGGTCCACTCTCTAGGAGGCAGGGATGGGGAGGTAGTTGCTGGCTGAAAGAATTTCTCATTATTTGACAAAAAAGTTTGCATTTTAACATCATATTGGACCATATATCCCAAAAAACAATGATATGATTAGTTTTTGAGTTTATATAACACAAATTAGCTAACAACGAAATAATTGTTGTGTCTAACATACAAACACAGTGGCTGTATGCATTTGTGATTTTAACGGATGTTCACAGATCACAAAGTCCCCCCCCCCCCCCCAAAAACAATTTTTTTACGCAAGCCTGCACAGGTTGGAGAGCCTCTGGCCATCTTTACTTCTGAGAAACTCAGCCTCTCTAAGACATCCTTTTATAGCCTATCATGTTACACACCTGATGCCAGTTAACTTAATTACTTGCTAAATGTTCTTTCAGCTGATTCTCTTATATATTAGTTGCTTTTTCAGCCCTTTTTTTTGCCTGTGTCCCAACTTTTTTGAGACCTGTTGCTGCCAAAAAATTTGAAAGCTCATTTTGTGGATAAAAATGTAAAATGTCTCAGTTTCAACATTTGAAATCTATGTTTTGTAAATGGCATACTGGCTCGTGATCCCCAAGCATTTTGATTTTATTCACAATTTACTCTTTGTCCCAACTATTTTGGAATTGGGATTGTAGCATTATCTAAATGTTTCTTCTCAATGAATTAAAAAAAAAATGCTTTCAACAATCTATGTACATTTGTAATGGGACATAAATATTTGGGGTCCTTGATGACAATTATTTTTCGCCAGAATTTGTGTGTGACACTTTCATTGCACATAGTATCTGATAATAAAATGAAACTTTTACTTTGAAATTAAATTTGGGCATTAATGGGTTAAATGACAAAGCCCCATCCTCTTTGATTGGCTTAGATTTTACCCTTCGTTTGACATATTTGTAGTCTTGAGATGGGGATTGGGTTGTTTCAAGTATTGTCATAATTCTATTGAAAACCGTTGGGCTTTGTCAGGTTGACTTAAACTTTACATTCAGGTTGTTTCGGTGATAATGAGCCTCAGCTGATTGTCTTTGCACCACGTGATGAAGCTGTCACTCTGTACTCCAGTGTAAAAATGGTGTCTTCATGGGACAGCATGTCTCTCGCTGGAAATTATTTTCTGGAATCCTATTTCTCAATACAGCAATGCATTTCATTTTGCTGGAAAAAAATGCACTTAAAACTGTATTTTAAGTCTTCACTACATATGATGATTCTGGACATACGTGGACGTAAACTGTTACTTGACTGGTTGTCGGGGGGGATAGTTGCGAGGCGGTACTTGTAGTATACATGCTAACTTACCGAATTTGGTGACATAGTTATCACTTGCTTGTACAGTCACACCCACCAACAAAAATAGTGAAGTTTTATTTTCTCACTTTACTGGCTCCTAATCACTGAATAACAACCAGCTTTAAAGACTCACCCTCTAAGATCCAATCAATGTAGTAACACGCAGACATAAATAACACGGTTAATTCAGGGTGTAAATGAGGATGTCATTTTCTACATTGCTTCATTGTTTTGGTTTATTACAGATAAGTTGACCTCAAAATGTTTAAAGCCTTTGAATAAGACTGTGGCGAGATCACGGTGGGATCAGTGTTCGTGCCCATCTGAAGCTTTTATTGAGACTAACAAGGATGTAACAGGATTAGTTTATTATGAGTGTTGGTTGGTCTTCCTGGATCAAAATCATGACTCATGTTCCTGAATTACCCTCAGTTACTGCAAAAGTCTGTATTAATTGCCCTAAATCGCATCTGTTTATCGATATGCCAATTTTTCCACCTTTGGTAATTATGAAAATCTTTTTTTTTCCAATTACTTTTTTTTTTTTCCCTCCTTTTCATTTTAGGCACTTCAGTTCTCTCTCACAGTGATTCTCATGGTGTTATCATGTGTAATACTCTAAATACATTTATGCTAAATACTTGGATGAAAACTCTAATTTTTCAGAATTTTTCCTCTCTCTCTCTCTCTCTCTCTCTCTCTCTCTCTCTCTCTCTCTCTCACAGTTACCCGTGTGAGTGGGGTGGTGTTACCGACGGGAAGCCGTATGTCAAAGGCCTGGAGGAGTTCAGGAAGGCTGTGCTGGGAGACCTGTGGGGGGCGCTGGAGCAGCTTATCTCAGAGGTCAGAGAGAGAGAGCGAGTGCCTCACTGCTAATGCTTATGCTGTTGGACTGAGCTGGAGCCTTTGGTTCTCCATGTCATGCAATGAAATATAATATTTTACGCAGAGGTGGAAAATCCATGGTTGACAAAGCGGAGGACTTTACGGTTTGTCCTTTGCAGCCAAGTCAATTTACTACTAATTAAAGAAATGTAGTTTTCCGAGAGGTTCTGCTGTTCATGGGTGGACCAAGTGAATGGCTGGTCTTTTACTCTCTGACCGGTGGACGATTCTGCGTGTGGTTTTGTGCGACCCAACAGGATATGGAAGTGATGGAGTCGGGGTCAGAGGCGGCAGAACAGGAACTGTACCAGGAGGCCCAGCAGCTACAGTGCTGCGGGCGCGACAAGCTGATTGGGACGGCAAAGAAGATCATTCTGGAGGCTCAGCAAAAAGTGGGCGGGGCCAGGGGTGTGTTGCTGGTGGAGGGCGGTCCTGGAGAAGGAAAGACTGTGTTCATGGTAACAGAAATTTCAGAGGAAGTCCTGCATCGAAGCACTGCCCTATGGCACTCTAAATAGCAGTGTTGCGCTGAAATGTAAAGAACAACTGGAGGGTGGGATGCACTGGCTGATCAATAGGATTCTCCTTTCTGCAGGCTGCTCTCGCTAAGGCACTGGTGAGTCCTGACAGGTCGAAAAAAACAACCCCCTGTGATGTCATTTCATACTACACTGCTGCCAGCCAATCGGCACAGAATCCTGAGCACCTGCTGCGCTGCCTTATTCAATGGCTGAGGAAGAGGCTGGGCAAAGGGGAGGAGTCTCGGCTCCCTACATCTTATAAGTAAGTTAATCGGCAGCTGCTATATTTCTAATGATTCTAATAAATATTAATATTATAGAACAGGTCTGTTGTCTGTCATCTAATGTGTAAACTATTGTATAATGTTGACTGGTGGTGTTGTTACCATAGGAACCTGCTGGCAGAATTCAAATCAGAACTGAAAGCCCTGAGTGACGCAAGGAAGGGCCAACCCCTGGCTCTACTGATTGATGGGGCTGAGCTTGTGCAGGACGATCAAGGCCAGCTGAAGTCTGATTGGATCCCGCAAGAGCTCCCTCTGGTCAGTAAATACTGGTCTGCTTTCTCAGGGATGTGTTGACTTGGCACCAGCTGTGCAGTGCAGATGATATTTAAAAGGGAAAACGCCAAAATTCCCCAAATTTTTAAATTAACCATTCGAATTCATGACGTGGTGATGTGCTCTAAACCTTTCTGAATGTCCTTGTGTGTGTGTGAGAGTGTGTGTGTGTGTGTGTTCTTGGACTTTCAACAAGGTGAGAACCAAGAAATTTTTTGCCTCCAGAGTGGGGAACATTTTCATGTGTCCTCACAACTACAAAGGAAAATTGTGACTAATTAGTTAAGGTTAGGAGTTAAGTTAGAATTAGGGATGGGTAAAGGTAAGGGTTTGGGTTAAGGTTAGAATTCGGGAAAGGTTAAGGTTAGGGTAAGGGTTTGGGTGAAGCATGGTTGGATTATTGTTGAGATTAAGGAAAGGCTGTAGAGACACACAAAGAATGAATGGAAGCCAATGTAATGTCCTCATGAAAGTACAAAGATTGTGTGTATGTGTGTGTTTGAGATATTATTTCTTCCTCTCCTTAAGCCATGAGCAATAATGGTCATCATTTCTCAGGGTGTGTCATTGGTACTGAGTGTCACGCCGAAGTCAGCCCTGCGGAATACCCTCGCGAGGATGAAGGGTTCCATCGTGTTCCCCCTGGGTGCGCTCTCGATGCTGGACAAGAGGGAGATCGTTCAGAAGGAGCTTGCGATGTACGGGAAGAAATTGAGCGACTCCGCGTTTAATAACCAGGTTGGTCCTATCGAGTGACATGGGTCCTGTGGAAGCTAATACTGTCGCTTGTATGGGTGTGCCTGTATGCGTGTCTGTTTGTGTTATCCTGTAATATGAGACCAATTCACCTGAGTACACATCTATATTATCAGGACTTATCGGATAACGTGGAGCTCCTGTCTAGGCCTGTACCCGAATCAGATTTCTTTGATTCAAATCAGATTTGGCTGTTCAGTATGAAGATTTGACTATTCTTTCATTTTTTTTTTCATATCTACTATCTGGAAATCGGAACATCCGTTGGCATGAGTTCACCTGAGTGTGTCAACTACATTAAGTCCCCATTATCTAGGAATTGGTATTTTTGCTAAATGGCGCCCCCACATCATCTAAGTGCAACGCCACGGTCATTAATACCAGTCCCCACTCCCCCGCCCCTTTTGGAAAGCATTCGTCGATGCGTTGGATCCCAAATCAGAAAATCCAACTTTAGGAGCCAAATAACCATGCTGACTGAAAAATGTTATAATACAGGTTTAGATGCAAATATGACTTTGCGTAGTTTAATTTATGGTGACATCTGAGATGAACACACATATACAGTGAATGTACAGTGAAGGATTGGAATGTGTGTGACCAAATTAAACTCCGTTGGCGGAATGATGTAGGCTACATTGCCGATTGGACAGTGCAATTAAACAAAATAGCAAAGATGGGTTCGCAAAGCTGCACACTTTCAAGGCGTAATTGGTATGAGATTACCAAAGACTGTCCAAACTTTTAAAAATGTATTTATTTGCACGCAAGCCTGAGAGGGAATTGAGGTCAGATGGATAATTTTCAGCATCCAAACAAAACTCTTGAGAGGCAGGCATTTCACTGATGAAGTTACGGTTCATGTCGCTGTCTTTCGCAAAACTGGCAGGAATGTAAATTTCTGCTCTTGAATTGACATTGTTTTTCAGTTAATCATGAGACTAGCTATACTGCTAACACCAGGCTATAACATAGAAATACTGGGGTATGCTAATGGACGCAGAATAGCTCCCCAACAAAATTAAACTTCTCAAACCTGCACTTCCTTGGCACAAAGTGCAGTAAACTCTGGTGGAGTGGCACGGTGGTGCAGTGGTTAGCACTGCTGCCTCACAGCAAGAAGGGTGGGTTCGAATCCATCCTGTGGGCCTCTCTGTATGGAGTTTGCATGTTCTCCTTGTGTTCGCGTGGATTTCCTCTGGGTACTCCAGTTTCCCCCACCGACGACAACTGCATTATCATTATACACTCCTACTGGTACCCCTGACCAAGGACCTGGCTTTAGAACTGGAGTTGGTCCCTGGGCGCTGCTGTGGCTGCCCACTGCTCCTAACTATAGGATGGGTCAAATGCAGAGGACAAATTACCACACGGGATTCAATACAGTGCATCTCATCTATGCAACATCGCTAGGTAGGCAGGATCCCACAGAAAAGCAAATGTTACCAGTATGGATCTCAGGCAGAGGTTCAGTTAGCTGTTAAATCTGTCAAAATGAGATGAGTTCATGATAATTAAAAAAAACAAAACGCAAGACATAGCAGGCCAACTAATTTTCTTTATAACAAGAAGACTAATGGAGTCGGTCCCGCATCCTTTTATTTCACCTGCTTCACTTCAGTTCCCCAACAGTACGTCATGAGGGGGGTGGCGAAGGCTCGACATAAACAACTTCAAGTCAGCTGAGGGGTCACCGACAGATGATTCAATTCATCCACTTTCACTGGGCAGCCCTACTCCTGTTATTATATATCCAATAACATGAAGTTACTGACCCCCTCCTGCCTCTTTGTCAAAATCTTTGAATTCCATTAATACACAGTTTCTGTGTGCGCTTGTGGTTTTTTCCTGCATTATGAGTCTAATTCACCTGAATGCAAAGCTACATCATGGGGACATTCTGGATCCTTATAAATCTGATGCCTTTGAATCACTCCTATGACTGTTTCAGACGCCCTTCCACCTTTTTTCTGCAACATTTTTATGTCCAATGAACACATTGTGTGTGTGTGTGTGTGTGTGTGTGTGTGTGTGTGCATGTGTAGCTCCAGACCCTGCTGATGAAAAAGGGTTCTGCCAGCCCGATGTACCTTCACCTGGCCTGTGAGGAGCTGAGGAGCTATGCTGTGTTTGAGAAGGTGAGCTACTCTTCCTCTGCTATTCCAGGGCTCAGCTGGACTGGTCTAACTATGATGATGATGGTGAAAATTGCAGTGATGATCGGATTTATGAAGCTGATGTTGATGATAAAGTTGATGAAGATGAATGTGATCATCAGGGTATTGAGAACGAGGATTTTGACTGCGGCAATGACTTAGGAGGTTGTCACTGATGGTGATCATGATGTCAGTGCCGTTATTATAATGATGGATGGCGAATGCACTGGTGTTGGTAATCATGAAAGTTATTTTCTTCAATAGTGGTATTGACAATGTATGTCGTGTGATTTTGTTGATATTGATGAAGATGATGATGGTGGTAGTATTTATGCTGGTGACGGGGTCTTGATTTTGAAAGTAATATTGGAGATGTTATGTGCATTGTATTGACAATGGTGGTGATGATGATGGTGATGTTAATGACTATAGAAGTAATGATGTTAACGGTGATGTTGATGCTAATGGTGGTGTTGATTATGATTTGTGATATTGAAGATAATGATCTTGATTGTGATTCTAATGGCGATATTATGATACTGATTATGGTGAAATTGATGATCTGATACTGATGATGGTAATATTGTAATTGTGATACTGATGATATTGATGATTGTGGTGATGGTGATGGTGAGATTGATTATTGTGATACTGTTGATGTGATAGATGATTATGATACTGATGATAAGGATGATTGTGATGACGATGATGATGGTGGCTCTCTGCAGATGAAGGCCAGCCTGCAGTCCCTGCCGCAGTTGATTGGGCCCCTGATCCGGCACATACTGCTCAGATTGCAGTCCCAGCACCGGGGGCTGGGCTGGGCCCTGTCGGCCCTCACTGTCAGCAAGCGAGGTGATGCGCACCACACACACACACACACACACACACACACACACACACACCCTTTATAATCTCCCCGTTCACTTCACTTACTCACTACACATTCTCTACACGCTGCCTCCGGCCTCGGAGGAGAGCAGTCCCTCCATCTCTGCTCCTGCCCAGGCTGCCTCCTGCATTTAACCCCTTCTTCCCCCACCTCTCTCCTCCCCCCAGTCCTCTGCAAAAATTCCTACCCATTTCCTGCGTGTCGTGTTATAAACCTGATGTGTATTATTATGTCTGACGTCCTCTTCTGTGTTTAACTGCAACCTTTAATTTTCGAAGAAGGAAGTGGAGTTGGCGGCGCGACGCACGTTGCAGCAGCCCGGAGCACTTTCTCTCCAAACCAATCTCGTTGTTATTCTGTAACAACAACAATAAACTCATTCATTCACACACTCTTCACACCCTACCCTTCATATACACACACTCTGCACAGTCAGCACACACACTTAACCACACTTCACACTCTCCTAAGTTCACACGTTACTCACTACACATTCTCCACACACACTGTCCTCACACCCTACCCTCCATAATCACACACTCTGCACTGTCCGTGTGCACACATTACACCTTCCCTACACACGCTCTGCACAGACTTTACAATCTCGTCTCACGCTTTAATTACGCTCTGCACTCTCCCTTCTCACACTCTACACTTCGTATAAACACACTTTGCGTAGTCACCAAACACTCTGTACACTCTGACTTTACACTCTAATTTCTCACTTACATCCTCCCCATTCACACTATGCACACACTCTGGCAAACTCTCGGTACACACAGTCTGCTCTCTGAGCATGTTGCGAGCGTGCATTTAAAGCATGAACACTACTCACTCGCTGCATGAATACTACGTTCGCTACAGGGACACACACTCAGTATGTTGAGTAGTGACTGGTGGTGATTGTTCGCTGTGTCCGTGTCTGTGTGTTGATCTGCAGGACTGAGAGAGCGAGAACTTTATGCGATACTGAGCATGTGCAGTGGGCTCTCTTCCGAGCGTGGAGAGGTCACATGGCAGGAAATGATGGAATTGGCCCGGAAGCCACAGGAACGCATCCCCTTGGCAACGTTCTCTCAGCTGTTCCGCAGTTTACAAAGGTTTTTACCCATGCTAGTGTCGTTTTCTGAGTCCTATCCTTCCTCTGCAGCAATAGCACTATGCGTTTGCGGGAGATCAGCATTATTCCGGTTTCTATAACAGAAGAGATCATTGTACTTAGGAGATGGAATCAGGAAGCTTAGCCTTGGTCCCGTGTTGGTACAGGAGGGAGGCACTAATTCTTTGTTGGTACGTGTGGTTCTCATTATATCCATCTTAGTCCTGATTTTGCTTTAGTTAAGCCAAAGCTAATGAGTAAATCCTTGAGTCTTTTATGTAAAGCCATGGTTACAAATAATTATAATGGCGTAAATGGGAGGGATACTGTCAAGGTTCTCACCAGAAATTTTTGAAACCATAGTGGGAGGGACATCACCCAAACCGGCTGGGGCTTGGGGGCCAATGGGGTCCAGGGGTCCAGGGGCAGAGCCCTGGTGGGGGGGCCCTGAGAGACCCACGGAAGCTCTGGCAGTTTATTTTTTTTGAGGCCTATTTGAAAGTCTCGATGTCCCTATTTAAAGATATATATACTCATCTAGAATACAAATCTTACATGTAAAATCTCTTGAAATAATACCTGGGACCACATTAGCTAAAGGTAAACTTATAAAGGCTTTGGCTCTGATATGACCTGAGGGGTTATGCTATTGCAGGGCTCTCCAATCTCACTCTGTGAGCGTGATTGTCGCTCATTTCAGTGGAATGTCACGCACTTACGCCACACACAGTATTTCTCATGCAAAACACATGATCAAAACGAAAACCATTTCCAACAGTAGGCCACAGCACCACTATAACTGTGGAAACCGACAGGAATCAAACACGACTCCTCTGGAGTTCTCAGTGGCAGCTTGCCACCTGCCAGCCAATCAAAAAAGGAAAAGGGCTACCCAATAGCCAATCAGATAATGGTGCTATCGTATCTGGGTAAGATTTAGGGCAACAAACAACGGGGGGGGGGGAAGTTATCCTGGAATTATTTACGTGATCCTGCTACAACAACGTTCTGAAAGCTGCATTAATCATTCGCCCACGGTGGGAAACGGGAGTATCGAACGCCACGTTCTTTCCTGAACAATCTCTTTTCACAATGAACACATGGTTGTTTCTGTTAAAAAAAAAAAAAAAGTATATGCTATTTGTTTGCAGTGAAGACAACGGTAGAGAAATGAGTTTCTAGGAAAATTTGCACATATTTTACTGGAAAATTTGTCAAACTTTACAAGCATGCAGCTTGAAGGACGGCATAGTGGGCCGAGACACGTCGTCTCTGCTATGCTGATACGGTGTAGCGGTCTGCTATGCTGAAATACGCTGGTGAGATCACTGACTTTCTTGCAGCCTGATTGGCCAGTCCTACACCCAGGGCCCAGAAGACACTCTCTCTCTGACCAATCCTGAGGTGCGATCTGCCTTCGAGGGGCTCTTCCTCTCCGGAGCGGGTGACGAGGCCAGAGCACACAGACTGCTGGCAGGTGAGTGTGTGCACAGACACACGCAGTGGTCATACGTGTACACACAAGCGTGTATTTCCTCATGCAGTATTCATGCGTGTGCATACTTCTGTACAAACATGAACATACACACGTGTACAAATGTAGAACTTATACATGTATTTATGAACACGGACACACGCATATTCAGATTCATATAAGTTATGTATGCACAGAAATACGCATGTTCCTGTGCACACTGGCACAGTATTCATAAATGTTCATGCAAGCCTGCACGAGCGCACACAGACTTGAAGGCATGCATGCATATGCACAGAAAGTATTTATATGCATGCCTAAGCACTTGCGCGCAAACGCACTGAGTATTCATGGCGTGCAAACACACTGAGTATTCATACAAGCACACAGATACATACACACACATACACACACTCTCTCATTCAGAAAAAGTATTTATATTCATATTCCTGCACACAGTACTCATGCACATACCCATTTTGACAGCATACACACTCTTGCAGTGTAAAAATACATACAGTCTCGCAGTGGCGTACGCTCACATGTACCCAGTGTGAACACGCCTACAGGTGTCACGGCAGGAATGAGAAATTATTTATATTAAGGCTTTGTTTTTGTTTATCCAATACTTTATGTGGATCACTGTCTCAGCGTCTTTTACTCATTTATTTATTGCATCTCCCTGAGGACGACAGTGGAGAGAGACTCTGGTTTAGTTCTGGGGCCGCCGCAGAGATTTTATGTTCTGGGCTCTGGAAGCCACAATTATCACAGGAGTGTTTTCAAATTTTACACAGGCGAAGATGTATATGTGTGTGTATATATATATATATATATATATATATATATATATGTATATAACAATGTTCAAGACCGATTTTTGTCAATTATAGGCATCCAATATGGCTGCTGGCGGGCACTTTGCTCAAAATTTGAGGGTCAGGGAGAGACACGACTCGATAACTTAGTCCACTTGGTCCACGGGGACCAAGTTTATTATTAACCTTTATTGCAGGGAAGTCCCACTGAGACCGAGGCCTCTTTTAGTCTCATATCCAAGATTAATTTCTTGTAGGACTCAAAAGGGATAAGGCAATCTATCTTCAGTGTATTCCGGCAATTGTTCCGCAAATGAGGTGAAAATGAGCTAAAACTGGTACCTCCCAGCTTTGTTCTAGTCCTGTGTTTGTCATTTTCTATCTTTGTCTCTCCCTCTCAGCTCATCTCTGGACCCTCAGTGACCCCCTGGGGAAGGACACCTTTTATCACTGTGAAGCCGACGCCATCATCCACCTGCCTGCTCACCTGGTCAGGGACTCCGCCCCCTCCTTGGCATCCATCCATCCATTCCTCCATTGTTTACATGTTTTTGACATTGACACATGACATTGTTTCCAAGTGAATAATAAGTGAACCAGAAGTGAAAATTGCATAACTCCCCTGATACCTCAGCACTGTGCTGCATGTCGCAATTTGAGCCTGAATTGGCATTTCAACCAGGAGGAGAAATTTTAAAGTGTGTCTTATGGGAATATAGGAGTATGTTAAACCGTCCCTGATGATGTCATTTCCCTTCCTGCTTCTCCTTGTTCAGATGGGCGGTGGCCAGACAGCAACCGTAAGCTTCCTGCTCTCCAGTTTCCACTTCCTGTACGCCAATGTTCGGCACGGACTCCTGCATCACCTCCTGGAAATCTACAGCCAGTTTGGTGAGGCACCTGAAGCCACAGATTGCGCTCTGACCTCCCAGAAACCTCCACATAACTTTATCCCAATCCCGTCCGCAGCATTTTTACCCAGGGACTGTGAAGGCGAGCCCACCGGAGGCCATCTTTTATTGTCTATTTATACTCTTCCAAAAAAGAAACTATACATTGTTGTTGTTGGCATCAATTTATTATACATGAAATGTTTTGACAAATGTGGAAAACATATTGAAAAGAAAGTGTAATCAATAATTCAATATTTATATAGTTTCTTTTTTGGAAGAGTATAATATTACCGTTCATGCCCAAACCTGTTCAAAAAAATCCAATGAAAGGCTACAAGATCTAGCCAATCAGAGGCTGAGTAGGGTGGATCAAGACTTCACCATCCTGGGGGGGAACAGAACCAATACGACAATTTACCATGAACGCCTCAGCAGAAATAGACATTCTTCCGGGGTGGCAAAGGCCGAAGAGTTCTTAGCGAAATGTTTCAGTGTGTTTCAGCTGTTACTTTTGCCATTACTCTGACACATTTTACTTTATCTTGCACTGTGTCAATTGGAAATCATATCGATGGAGCCAATTCAATGCGGTGTCAGCTAGTTCTAAGCCATCAGCTGTGTAGCCTAGTTGTGGGTGTTTCTTTACAGCTGGACAAACACTAGCCAGCATAAGCACTGCCGTTTCTCACAGACTCCCTTATTTGTGAGTTCAAACTTGAGAAGTTGAGAACGGGAGTAGAAACATCCAAGATCGCGAGGACGCAGTAAGCCGAATCTGCAGTTTGAGACAGTTGTGTTCTTGCCTACTTAACATTTCAGCGCGAGAATTTATTTGTTCACCTTTCTCACCACCATTTTAATACTGTTAAATATTGTTAAAAATAAACAGTTATATGCCTTTTCCTCGGCGGATGTTGTTGTCGCTGACTGTCACCAGAGAACGCTGTCACCAGGGGCTCTGCTGTCACATTAGCTGCAAAAGCCATAGGGAAAAAGCAGGCTACGCTTGCCGCCGATAGGCGTTGCAAACTCTGCTCATAGCAATAACTTCATCGGTAGTTGGTCACTAACTCAGGTGGGTGGCTGGTAGATGCATCGTATATCACCACAGATCGGTTTTGTTACCAGAAAATACATGTTTTCATATTTAACAGTCAAAATTTCTCATCTCGTTTTCCAAAATATCAAGTCATAAACCCCAAACTTAATAATTTAAGACAGACTTTCCCGGCTGGATCTCTTCAGGTCAGTGGGAAGCCACTCGCGTTCTGCCACTCGGATGCATCTTGGTGCATATTATTTTCAAACATTCTGAAATGCCCTCGAGCTCTGAAACTCAACGGTTCAGTAACTGTGAGCCAATTGTTTAGCTTTTCAGAGATTCAATAGTGTATGAAAACATTATACTGAAATATATGCCGTGAATCTGGGCACCAGTTTCACTGGAGATAATTGTTAAAGAGTTTCCCATTATAAGTAAATGGGGAATATTGAATTAGAAAAATTTTTTTTTTAAATTTAAAAAATGTAAAAATTTTCAAAACTGTGAACAATCACGGTTGACATTCTCTCAAGGGAGCTCCATACCAAATTTGAAGGAATTTCGGAGAAGATTTTGCTGACTGATGGTGATCCAAATTATGACCATGATCGCAAATATGAGGCTGGACGCCGCCTGCTCACAATGTCTCACAGTTCTATTGGCTGATGAGTTAAAAATTGGCCCTGTGTTCGTGACTGTCTGAAAGTGAAATGGTGCTGCCAATGTCACTTTGAACCTCAGATGGTGAGATCAAACTTTCTAATTTTTGAGATGACTGAGGGGTCGATCCACAACGGTAAACTGCTGTTAATACTGCCGTTACTGTGTCATAGTAACGTGTTGTTGTACTTATCCTGATTACCATTATTACAATTATAAATTTTACTTAATTTTTTTTTTGCAATTTAATCATTGCATTGTACACTGCCCGGCCAAAAAAAGGTCACCATTTGGAAATTAACGAACAAATTCTATAATTGGATCATTATTGTGGTTATTAATGTTTCAGCTGGCAATAATCATTTTACCCTGACTGATGAAGCGCGTCGCTATTCATTTCTTAAAAAAATAATTTCGGAAAACACATCCCCTGATGGTGGAAAAGATGTTACAGTATTTCAGAACGGGCAAGTTATTGGCCTGTATTTAGCAAAGAAACTCATGAATGAAAAAAACAAGTATGAGGAATCATTTTCACAAACATATTTGCCACCACAAAGTCCTGGTCTTAGACACAGTAAAAGTTTATTGGGATGTGCTCAAGGAAGACCACGGTGGTTCAACCATTATATCGAGAAGACAAGATCTCGGCCAAAAAGTATGGCATTTCTGATCTAAAATAAATGTTCTGGCATTGCATATAGATGTTAAAACAATGACAAGAAGAATATGCACTGTAATCAAAGCTACAGCGGTTCCAACTAAATATTTCAGTGTACGACTTTTTTTTTGGCCGGGCAGTGTATTTTGCTTATCATGCATACTTGAGCAATATTTACCCTGTGGATGTTCTGCCAGTAAAGCGTGTGGAACTGAACTGAACTGAATGGACTGCTGAGCATTAGAATGGTCAGCTAACCCTATAAAACCTCATGAGTTCATCAAACGCAGCTGCTGCACTCAAACCTGTGGTCCTTTCAGCGCATTTTAAAAATTTGTTTCTTCAGAGTTACTTTTGTGCTTTACCATTTTAAATTCTGGTAGAGATCCCTAGGTGTCCTACAATCCCCAGTATGTCCTGCTTAATTACTGGAAACTGAGAATAAAGTGAGGTACAAGATCTGGATATTTTCCATTTGATGTGATGATGCGGCCATAAAAACTTGGGTTTGAATATTTCTCTCAGTACAAGTGTGACGTACGTTGTAGATTCAGTGAAGCGCCGCAACCAGCTGATACCGAATATGTGCCTGACATTATCCTGCAATGTGTTATGTTACGGAACCCTGGCTCGTTAGGGCACGCAACAATAAGGGGAGACCACTCGCGGATGAAAAAGTTTTAAACAATAATAATAATTTATTAACATAAATTGGTGTGGTGCAAAAATATCAAGTCGTATCAGTATAAATGTAAGAGCAAGGAAATAAAAATGTAGTGCGATCAGTCAAATGCAAAAAGACGCCTCAGGAGAAGGGGGAACCCCTTGCCATCTTGTGAGCTGCTTATAAAGCCCCAGCCCAGCTCCTCAACGAGGTACACCTGCGCCACAGCCCCGCCCTCCTGGAATGACAGACAGGCAGACAGAAAGGCAGGCACAGGGGAAGACAAAAAGCTTACCCATAACACCTCCCCCCTTAAAACAGAGGACCTCCGATAGAGGTACTCTGTATCCCGATGCATCCATCAACAAAAAAAAACAACCAAGTGACAAAGAACCCAAAACATCCTCATTTAAGCTATACCAACTTATTAAATACATTATAAAAATCAGTCACTGCCAGTACTTATCTTATACCAGTGACCCAGAAAGGTCACCAGGGAAATATTTCCACGCCAAACTTCTCTCCAATCCCACTGAACCATCGACCAACCCCTGCCACTGGAAAAAATCATTGTAAAGGGGGAAGAGAGAGTGTAAGCGACAAGACAAACAATTACAAATCACCCTGGATCACAAGGGGCACGAGACAACGCATCAGCTACCACATTGTCTACGCCCCGAATGTGCCTAATCTCCAAGTTGTACGGCTGAAGGAACAAGGCCCAGCGCATAAGGCGCTGGCTAGGACTCTGCAAAGAATGCAGGAAGGTGAGGGGGTTATGGTCAGAATAGACCACAATCGGCACACCCCCACCCACATACACATCAAAAAACTGTAACGCCCAAATTAAAGCCAAAGCTTCCTTTTCTATAGTAGAATAGTTTAATTGATGTTTATTAAACTTTTTAGAAAAGAAAGACACTGGACGATCAACGCCCCCATCATCCGTTTGTAACAACACAGCCCCAGCACCCACCTGGCTGGCATCCACCTGGATCTGAAATGGTTGATCCAACCGCGGAGCAGCCAGAATGGGTGCCGTGCTCAACAACAATTTGACATTCTCAAATGCCTTCTGACAGGCTAAAGACCAGTCAAACTTAGCTTTGGCTTTTAAAAGATCTGTTAGCGGAGCCACCACTGTTGAAAAATTAACACAGAAGTTCCTATAATACCCCACCATACCCAGGAATCTCATGAGCTCCCTCTTGGAAATAGGCGGTGGAAAACAATCAATAGCTCGAACTTTAGCACGCACAGGCTGCACCTGGCCTTGCCCAACCACCTTACCAAGATAAGTAACCGTGGCCTTCGCAAATTCGCACTTAGCTAGATTGACCGTCAAACGGGCCTCCAATAATCTCACAAACAGCGCACGGATGTGATCTACGTGTTTTTGCCACGTATCGCTGTAAACAACCACATCATCAAGATATACAGCGCAACCTTCCAACCCTGATACCACACGGTTCATCAGGCGCTGGAAGGTCGCGGGCGCGTTCCGGAGACCAAAACTCATGACCTTATACGAATACAATCCAGATGGAGTAACAAAAGAAGCGATTTCCTGAGCACGGCAAGAAAGGGGGACCTGATAATAACCCTTCAAAAGATCAAACTTGCTGACATAACAAGCAGCTCCAACCCTGTCAACGCAATCTTCCAACCTGGGAAGAGGAAAAGAGTCTGGCTTAGTAATGCTGTTAAGTTTCCTGTAATCAGTACAAAAGCGGTAACTGCCATCTGGCTTACTGACCAATAGGCACGGAGAAGCCCAACATGAACTTGACGGCCTTGCCAACCCATGATCTAATAGGTACTTAACCTCTGACTCCAAGCACTTCCCCTTCTCAGGCGAGACACGGTAGAACCGTTGACGTATTGGTGCTGCATCTCCCACATCAATGTCGTGCTCTATCAAATGAGTGCGTGTAGGAGTGTCACTAAATAAACCAGGAAAATCGACAATCAAACATTTCAACTGGTCACATTTATCGCGAGACAGATGAGACAACAGAGAGTACATATCTGCTAACTCTCAGAATTTTTCAGACGTGGCTGAAAAACTGAATCATCAGGAACACAGACATCTTCAGAACATACTGCCACCGTGCTAGAAGAGACTAAACACACAGGCTCACTGAGCGACGACCGACCTACCGGCCTCACTCCAGAGTCTACTCCTCCCCCCATCACCGAAGACCTAGAAAAATATGGCTTCAACAAGTTAATGTGACAGAGTTGAGTAGGCCGCTTGCGACCTGGGGTCGAGACCAAATAGTCCCGCTCTGTCACCTGCTTTACAATGGTATATGGACCAGAGAACTTAGCCATAAAGGGTGAACCTGGAATGGGCAACAAGGCAAGCACCTCATCCCCAGGATTGAAATCACGCTGCACAGCTTTTTGATCAAACCATTTCTTCATTTTCCTCTGTGCCTTAGTCAGGTTCTCTCTTGCCATTCTACCCGCCAAAAACAACTTACGGCGAAACCCGCTGATGTAGTCAATCAAATTGGCTGGTGGTTCAGTAACCTCCAACTCACCGTGCAACACTGCCAAGGGGCCGCGCACCTGATGACCAAAGACTAAGTCATTGGGGCTAAACCCAAGACTCTCCTGCGTGACCTCTCGAGCTGCTAGTAAGAGCCATGGAAGACCCTCCTCCCAGTCCCTCCCAAATTCAGTGCAATAGGCACGCAACAGTGCTTTCAGGGTCTGATGCCAACGTTCCAAGGCCCCCTGACTTTGAGCGTGGTAAGCACTGCTCTGCCGATGTACAACCCCCAACTGTTTAACCACTTCACTGAACATTTTTGAAGTAAAGTTAGACCCTCTATCAGTCTGAATGGTTTTTGGAATACCAAATATAGAGATAAATTGTGTCAAAACCTTAACTACTGACTTAGTTTTTATAGTCCTGACTGGATACGCAGCTGGGTAACGTGTGGCTTGACACATCACAGTCACCAAGTTGACACAACCAGACCTGGAAGGAGACAGAGGACCCACACAATCTACAATTAAATGTTCAAAAGGCTTATCAACAGGAGGAATTGGATACAAGGGTACAGGTCTAATCGCCTGATTTGGTTTTCCAGTTAATTGACATGTAGGGCAAGTCTTAATGGTCTAGGGGTATGATTCTCGCTTCGGGTGCGAGAGGTCCCGGGTTCAACTCCCGGACGAGCCCCCATATGTTACGGAACCCTGGCTCGTTAGGGCACGCAACAATAAGGGGAGACCACTCGCGGATGAAAAAGTTTTAAACAATAATAATAATTTATTAACATAAATTGGTGTGGTGCAAAAATATCAAGTCGTATCAGTATAAATGTAAGAGCAAGGAAATAAAAATGTAGTGCGATCAGTCAAATGCAAAAAGACGCCTCAGGAGAAGGGGGAACCCCTTGCCATCTTGTGAGCTGCTTATAAAGCCCCAGCCCAGCTCCTCAACGAGGTACACCTGCGCCACAGCCCCGCCCTCCTGGAATGACAGACAGGCAGACAGAAAGGCAGGCACAGGGGAAGACAAAAAGCTTACCCATAACAGTAAAGAAATGCTTTTTCAGACTTTTTCAGGGAAAACTGTGGTGAGAAGAGGTTATGGGGTTAAGGAATATTAATATCATGAGCTTATTGCTTATCCCTTAAAGGGTTAAGACTGACGCAGGAATATTAACTCTGCATTGCTAATGTTGCTATGGGCGTCGCTTATTTCCATTTGCCAAACTTACATTTTCGTATTGTATTTGGATTAAAAATATGGTTTAGGTGTTTTTAGGCTCGGGCTAGAGTTAAGGCTTAGGTTTCGGTGTGGGGTTCAGGATATGGTTTAGGTGTTTTTAGGCTCAGGTTAGAGTTGTGGCTTAGGTTTCGGTGTGGGGTTCAGGATATGGTTTAGGTGTTTTTAGGCTCAGGTTAGAGTTATGGCTTAGGTTTCGGTGTGGGGTTAAGGATATGGTTTAGGTGTTTTTAGGCTCAGGTTAGAGTTATGGCTTAGGTTTCGGTGTGGGGTTAAGGATATGGTTTAGGTGTTTTTAGGCTCAGGTTAGAGTTGTGGCTTAGGTTTCGGTGTGGGGATAAGGAAACAAGTGACATAAACTGAAGCCGTTTACAGGAGATCAGATGATATCAGGTCAGCACTGATGCTGCTCTTACTTCCTGTCTCTCTTCCTGGTCTCACTTGCTTCCTTCTTTTGGAATTCCAGAGTCCCTGAACTCTGTCCCCAGTGATGCTGCTTACCTGGAGGAGTGTCGAGGTTTCCTCAAGCGCCACGCCCCCCTGCTCTCCCATTGGCCGGCTCTCTTCCTCCAGCAGGCTCTCAATGAACCGGACGGCACCATTCCTCACACCTGGGCCCGGGGGATTGTGGGTAATCGGGGCAGGGCTGGCTTGATGAGGTGGCTGAATAAACCGAATCATGTCCAATCCGGGGACAGGTAGGCCTTCACACCTGTGGTCGACGCACCTGTCGTCTGCTTGACCGTGAAGTTAGATACCAAACACTTAACTACACTCTCAGACTCTCGGAGTGCATTAAGGCAAAATATTAAACTGTCTCTGCAACTGAGCACCAACCTGCTGTATGCTGCAACCACACACTCTCAACCACTGTATCAAGAAGGAAAACGAGTCAATTCATTGCATTCATCACCTGATCACCCGCTCAGTGTATTGAACAACTAAATGCTCTTAATCTCCCTGTATTCTGCGAATAAACACTAACGTACATGGCAATCTAAGTCTTACTCGCTTTATTTTGCTGCTAAAAGCTGA
Source organism: Gymnothorax reevesii (assembly GCA_029721435.1). Classification (NCBI taxonomy): domain Eukaryota; kingdom Metazoa; phylum Chordata; class Actinopteri; order Anguilliformes; family Muraenidae; genus Gymnothorax; species Gymnothorax reevesii. The sequence continues at coordinate 12,073,109 of CM056577.1, read as the reverse complement.
AAATCGCACCCTATTCTCCCAACAATCGCTCAAAATGCCACTGCTATCTGCAAAAAAATGTATGTCCCAACTCTGAGTTTATTTAGCGACTCAGCACTCAAATCTTTATTGTACTGTATACAATGTGATCGCACATCTGTTGCATGTCAGGTGAACGGTTCCATTTATGGCATATCTGTTTTATTGCTTTATTTCTTTGTGCTGTTCCTGTACTTGTTTTCATACTTTATGGAATTATTATGATTGTCTGTATTATTTATTTCTGTGTAAACCTCTCTATAACTCTGTTTTAAAAAGTGCTGTTAAAATTCCAAAGTATTCTTATTGGTTTTGCTGACTGACATGCGCTTTCATGCTCTTTTTGAAAGTCGATTATGAAAATAAAATAAAAATAGCTATTAAATTGTTTTTTTTGTCCTAACCTGCTGTTCATAGTGAGTTGGTGTCGTCCTACCTATCCAAGCCCACCTGTGTTGCTGTGAGCCCTGGGGTTACCTTGGCAGCAGTGGGTACTGAGAACGGATCCCTGCACCTTATTCTCAGGGAGACCGGAAAGGTAAGTGCACCTGCCAATCAAATATGTCCCCGCCCTCTGTGCTTTTCAGGACCCCGCCCCTGACACTGTTATCGAAATCTCCCCCCTTGAAGAATTTTTTTTTTTTTAGAAACGTAATGCTATTAATATTCTGCGTATGTTATTTATTGACATCATGATAAAAACAAAGGTTTTAAACGTGAGATTTTGGTTTTTGATGAATATGAAGTGTGGTCATCTACCTGTGTGATTTGACGTTCACAGGAGGTGAGGTCGTTGGTCAGTTGCTGTGATGGCATCTCAAGCTGCTGCTTTCTTGGGGAGGGGCTTCTGGCATCCACCTCCTTTGACGGACAGCTGGAATTTTGGGATGTTGACAGTGGGTGCAGGTAACTCACTGTTCTCAATACTGTACTGAACGTCATGCTGTTGACCAGTTACTGACGCACTGTTCTCAGTACTGTACTGAACGTCATGCTGTAGAACAGTTACTGAAGCACTGTTCTCAGTACTGTACTGAACTTCATGCAGTAGAACAGTTAGTCACGCACTGGTGTCAATACTGTACTGAACGTCATACTGTAGAGCAGTTACTGACGCACTGTTCTCAATACTGTACTGAACGCCATGCTGTAGAGCAGTTACTGACGTACTGTTCTCAATACTGTACTGAATGTCATGCTGTAGAGCAGTTACTGACACACTGTTCTCAATACTGCGCTGAACGTCGTGCTGTAGAGCAGTTAGTGACGCACTGGTCTCAATACTGTACTGAATGTCATACTGTAGAGCAGTTACTGACGCACTGTTCTCAATACTGTACTGAACGTCATGCTGTAGAGCAGTTACTGATGCACTTCTCACTACTGTACTGAACGCCATGCTGTAGAGCAGTTACTGACGCACTGTTCTCAATACTGTACTGAATGTCATGCTGTAGAGCAGTTACTGACACACTGTCCTCAATACTGCACTGAACGTCGTGCGGTAGAACAGTTACTGACGCACTGTTCTCAGTACTCTACTGAACGTCATGCTGTTGAGCAGTTACTGACGCACTGCTCTCAGTACTGTACTGAATGTCATGCTGTAGAACAGTTACTGACACAGTTCTCAGTACAGTACTGAACGTCATGCTGTAGAGCAGTTACTGACGCACTGTTCTCAATACTGTGATGAAAGTCATGCTGTAGAGCAGTTACTGACACACTTCTCAGTACTATCCTGAACTTCATGCTGTAGAGCAGTTACTGACGCACTGTTCTCAGTACTGTATTGAACGTCATGCTGTAGAGCAGTTACTGACGCACTGTTCTCAATACTGTACTGAACATCATGCTGTAGAACAGTTACTGACACAGTTCTCAGTACAGTACTGAACGTCATGCTGTAGAGCAGTTACTGACGCACTGTTCTCAATACTGTACTGAATGTTATGCTGTAGAGCAGTTACTGACGCACTGTTCTCAATACTGTGATGAACGTCATGCTGTAGAGCAGTTACTGACACACTTCTCAGTACTATCCTGAACTTCATGCTGTAGAGCAGTTACTGACGCACTGTTCTCAGTACTGTACTGAACGTCATGCTGTAGAGCAGTTACTGATGCACTGTTCTCAATACTGTACTGAATGTCATGCTGTAGAGCAGTTACTGACACACTGTTCTCAATACTGTACTGAACGCCATGCTGTAGAGCAGTTACTGACGCACTGTTCTCAATACTGTACTGAATGTCATGCTGTAGAGCAGTTACTGACACACTGTCCTCAATACTGCACTGAACGTCGTGCTGTAGAACAGTTACTGACGCACTGTTCTCAGTACTCTACTGAACGTCATGCTATAGAGCAGTTACTGACGCACTGTTCTCAGTACTCTACTGAACGTCATGCTATAGAGCAGTTACTGACGCACTGTTCTCAGCACTGTGCTGAACGTCATGCTGTAGAGCAGTTACTGACGCACTGTTCTCAGTACTGTGCTGAACGTCATGCTATAGAGCAGTTACTGACACACTGTTCTCAGTACTCTACTGAACGTCATGCTGTTGAGCAGTTACTGACGCACTGTTCTCAGTACTGTACTGAACGTCATGCTGTAGAACAGTTACTGACACAGTTCTCAGTACAGTACTGAACGTCATGCTGTAGAGCAGTTACTGACGCACTGTTCTCAGTACTGTGCTGAACGTCATGCTGCCTGAAGAACAGTTACTGTTGAAGCTGCTGGGCCATTTGCAGTGGATGACACATGCTGTCTGTGGCATTAGATCATTCTACTGCAGCTGTTGCCCTTCGTGGCTCAGGTCATCTGATCAAAGAAAATCAAATGGCAAATTTCTTGGTCATCTGCTGTAAAGTGTTTCTAAAAATAGAAAATTGGGTCATTACAGTTTTTTAAGTGGATATACAGTTGTTGCCACATGTCATGACTCCCCATAGATTTAAGGAAAGTTTTTAATTGGTGAAGAAATGGGAATTAAAGATGTATTCCAGATGTATTTCCAGAATAAATGTTGTAATCAGGGTTTCAGGAGCGCCCTTGATCAAGTTCTTTCTGGCCTTATATTTTTGTCAAGTGGATACAGGCGATGTGGTCCTCTGTAACATTACCCTCTAAAGCTGGACTCACGAGAGCCCATACCTCCGCCAGCATAGCTGCATTTCAACTTTGGCCTATATCTCAGCTGTACTTTGGCCTTGGTATGCCATGATGTCATCCCTTTTTCCTCTTGTACTGCTTTAACATCCTGCAAAGTTTGGTTAAAATCTATGCAGCCGTTTTTGAGAGGTCCTGCTAACAGACAGACAAATTAATAAACAAACGGAACCAAAGACATAACCTCCATGGTAGAGATGAAAATCCATGGTTCAGCCCCTCACAATGAATAAACTGTTAGCTAACCGCTGCCAGGAATTTCTATGAGCGATACAACTAATGCTAGCACCTCATTGTTGAGAGTAATGTTTTCTTCTTTTACTCTATCTTCTCCTTTCAGGACTCTGCGGGTGGATGCCCACACCAACAGGATCACAGGATGTGATGTCAGTGCAGACAGGAAGCACCTGGCCACAGTCTCCCTGGATTTTAATTTGAAGGTGAGTGTGATTGAAGTGACCTAGTAGTCTCTGGACATAGTGTGTGATTTAAAACTCAACAGTTTGGCTTTTGCATTTCAAAAACTTATTCGTTTAGCTCAATAAAACATGTACAAACTCAGCATTATTTGAAATGGGACATATCGAGGGGCAGCATGCCACCAAATCAATTGTACACCCATGGAATTTGTGGTCATCACTTATACTCTGTAATCTATGCCTCATACCGGACTACACTGACAGTTAGGAGACCTGTGCTGCCTTTTGTAGTCTGAGTATATATGTGATACATCATTGTAGCCCCTGGACGAAGTCAGGCGGCTACTATGGATTCACAAGTCTTTGTCGCCGCCTCCGCGTCCGTAGACACTTCCTTGTGGATGCTTGACAGGCTGTAATTTTTGACCAGTTACTTTCATATTTGTTATGGACATGTGTTGTACTTCACTGATGACACCTTGCGATTTTGGTTGCCATGGCGACACTATTGGCTGAATAATATGCAAATTAGTGGTAAAACAGAGATTCCATGTGGACACGGTACAGGCTGCAATTTCTGACCGATTACTTTCATATTTGGTATGGACATGTGTTTTACTTCACTTATGACACCGGTCAGTTTTGGTTGCCAAGGCGACAGTATTGGCGAAAAAATTATGTGCAAAAAAGGGTAGAAGCGGGCTACATCCAGTCGACGGGACTGCCTAGTTACAAATGACTTTCTTTTAAGAATAAGTGGGTGACATACTGGAATAAATGCTTCCCAGGGTATAAATTTGGCTGTAACTTCTACATCCCTAGCAGGGATAGAAATTGATTACTACTGCAGATGTGTGAGTGGGGGGGGGGAAATCCAGTCAGGTGTACTCATCCTCCCCATATTTTACTGCAGAAATCCCTCGCCAAGTATTGACATCCACTTCGAATTTTGGAGTTGAATAAATACTTTTAGGCAAGTGATTGTTCTGGGTTAAATTAAGTGCCTCAATTACGTACTTTTTTGTGGTCTTTTGGTGCAATGTGCAGCAGACTACTATCCAAAAATTATAAACACGATTTGAAATCCGTCGTCCTCGCCGTAGTCATTTAAATAGTTAAGATTGTGCATACAGTTTTGTGATTGAGGTATTTACCAATGCCCCCCTCTGCGCTGTCTTGCTTCCAGCACCCCCCCGAATCTCTCAAAACGCCCCCTGGGGGGGTTGCGCCTCCGTTGAGAAACCCTACTTGAGACTGTGGCTGGCGAACTGTGGAGAGCCAGGCACTAGACAGATACCCCCAAACTTTTGGTCAATCTTCCCAGTGATGGAATCACAACAATGCAGCCAAGTAGCAAGAGCACAGAGGCGCATAGGCACCCGCAACGCTCTTGAGGTCAGAGATTTCGAGATATCACAAACCGGTACTTGGGGGGGCTACACCCATGCAGTCGCAGGCAACCGGACCGCCTAGGTCAATATTTTTTCAAGGGATATCCCGTTTGAATTATAAGAAACGATGCACACAGTGATTTGTCTCTGTTGTTACTTCCAGGGTCTGTGTTGCCCGGCCATACTTGCTGATTGGCTCTCGAGGCGGTCATGCGTATCTCCTCTGTTTTCCAGATCTGGTCTCAGAAGGGAACTCTGGTTGCCACAGAACCCCACCCTTGCCCACTGAACTGTGTGACCTTTGACCCCGAGGGTCAGGTGCTGGCAGCTGGGGGGTGGGATGGGGGCGTCCATCTTTGGAACTGGCTTCGTGGGGAGCGTCTGGGGGTAAGTATTGGGAGGGGGCACATTTTCGTGAACATTGTTCCTTTATTTTAAAGGCTGTTATTTACAGGATTTACTCAGGTTTATACCAGGGACTTGTGTTATAAGGTGACTTCTAATTTTTGAGGTATTTGGAGAGACAAGTTGGCCTGCGAGTTGGTTGTGTTGTGGAACTGAATGACGAGGTGACGTGCGTTTGAAAAACTTTTTGGTAGTCAAATTATGAGGCAATAATTGTGAATGGGCCCATGTTTCGGAGGAAAAACTGTGACCTGTCTGTGCTCTCTCAAGAAGGCAGCATGAGTTGTGCAAGAGCATGCTAGGACATAGATTGCTGATTGGACATTCCACATTCAAAGATTCACGGGGGATTGGAGATACAAAATATAAAAAAGAGCTTTTAGTTTGTCGTATTTGCATCCACATCATATCTCATATGACGGCTTTGGACCCTTTTTATACAGTGTCATTCAGGCATTCGACTTGCTTGTACGTCTGTTACGCACTATTTGATTGGAAGGGGCCTATGCTTTTCATGGCGTCCTAGCATTGTGGTCTGAGCCGATGTTTTCGGTCACAGAACATCACGGAAACGTGCAAGGAGGTCTTGATTAAGAGTCACTGTCCGAACATTTGCTGACCTGATGACAACCCTCCTGCTCGCTCTTTGTCATCCATTTTTTCTCTCTCTCTCTCTCTCCCAGGTTCTCTCAGGGCATCAGCAGTCGGTTCGGAGCGTCTCCTTCTCTCCCTCTGCCTCACTGCTGTCCTCCGGTGCGCTCTCCGGTGAGGTGAGGCTGTGGGCAGTACCGGCCCGGTCCTGCGTTGGGTGCTATCATGCTCACCGCGGATCTGCAGAAGCGCTGAACTTCATACAGAAAGGAGAGCTTCTGCTGAGCGCCGGGGCGGATGGTGTGGTGAGTCTAGTTATGGGCTCTCTTACTCAACAATAAACACTCTGCACACATCATTCACTCTGCACACACTGTGCACATATCGCACCGTACTTACTGTGTACCTGAGGGACTTCACTCTACAATAAACCCTCTACACACATCAGACCGCGTAAAGTCACAGAGTGAGGTCGCCGAGTGCTGCGCGGCTAAAAACGCTAACACTCGGTTGACTCAGTTACTGCAGAGTTCTTCACATCCGCTGGCATTAACATCAGCAGGAACACTGCGCCGGGAGCCTCGTGCAGCCGGTTTCATGACCGAGCAGCTGCATGCAAGCCTGACATCAGCGAGCACAGTGCCGAGTGTTGGATGGTGTGGGGTAAAGCAGGTCACCACAGGACTCTGTAATGGTGGAAGTTTTTTCTGTGAAGTGACCAATCAAACTTCTCGGCCTGGCAGTCTGGGTTTGGTGAATGCCAGGAGACCTTTACCTGCCTGACTGCTTTGTTCTGACTGAAGTTTGGTGGAGGAGGGATAATGGTATGGGCTTGTTTTTTCGGGGGTTGGGCTGGGCCTCTTAGTTCCAGCGAAGGGAAATCTTAATGTTTCAGTAAACCGAGACATTGTGGACAGATCTGTGCTTCCAACATCGTGGGAGCAGTTTGGGGGAGGCCGTCTGTACAAAGCAGGGTCCATAAAGACGATGGTCGCATTCAAATAGTCTTCCTTTGCTTTCCTAACTCTAAGATGGCCTGGAAGTATTTACTCGGCAGCCACAAGTGTATTCAGATTCTCTCAATGTTCCGGAAAGGTGTTTCAATGCCTCCCAAGCTATCACCTTTAGCACAGAGTGCACTGTAGCATCCTTCACGAAAGGAGTGGAGATGATGCCATCCTGAAATTTCGTGCAGCAGCAATATTTAGAGCAATGACCATCCTTCTGTTCGATCTCGAAAACGAAGGAATATGACGGACGATAGACGCATGATCATGCTGCTTAGTGTAAGTGCATTAGACTGTATAATTATGGCTGTTGTCTTCCCAAGCCATTCTGAATTTCGCTTTACACCTTTCTTTTGCCTCGTGACGCTTTCCCTTGAGGTTACAGAGAAGTCAGTAGGAATTGGACAACAGGAGTTAATTATTTGACTGGTGGAAAGCAGCCCTGTTTTTGAGGAAGAACTTGACTGACCTGCGCAGAGCCCTGACCACAACCCAACTGAACACCTTCGGGATGAACTAGAACGGAGACTTCCGGCCGGGCCTTCTCGTCCAACATCAGCACCTGACCTCCCAGCAAACGCTCTCCTGGATGAATGGGCCAAGACTCCCACGGACTCACTCCAAAATCTTGAGGAAAGTTCTTAGAAGAATGAAGCTGTTATCGCTGGAAAGGGAAGACCAAGTCTGCACTGATGCCTTTCGACTGAGAATGAGATGTCATAAAATTTCCTACAGGTGTAATGGGCAGCTGTCCCAATACTTTTGTCCATGTTGTGTATATAATATTTAATGTATTTCTAGCAGCTGAATCACAATACTTCTGTTTATTTGCATTTCGATGTTTTCATCTCACACTTGCGTTGGCAATGTAAACGTCTGTATCTCCTGCCAGTAAAGCCTGTTTGAAGCGGATATCCTGCGCAGCCAACGAACTGTATTCACACACCGTTAATGTCATGTCTGTACAAACATTACACTGCACTCAGTGAGGGAAAGGTCTTCTGTAACAGACGGTGCTCACTGCATGTGAAAGACACACTTCACTAGCCTAGCACTGTACACACTGCACTGCGCACTATAAAGGGCATATATTTACATCCCATGTGGTAAATGTAATAAATTTTCTGACTATCTTGTGTACTCCTCACGCAGTTTGCTGCGTACACTACAAATATTGCATGTTTTTCGCTCTATTCTCTGTCATTCACAACACTCACCAGTCCCTGGCTCTGCGCATCACCGTGTGACCTGTTACAACTCTGGCCAACGCTGTTCCCCTGTCCATTTCATTATTCACCCAGTCACTCTCCGCCATTGAAATGCGTGGAATATTTCACAGGTGACGCTTTTCTGTGAAACCATTTCGCGCCTCACAAAGATGGTTGGGGAAATATGAGCAGCTTGCCCCCCTGTTCGACCAAAGGTTGGGGGTATTAGGGCAACTTTCCTTCCTGTGCCACCAGCGGCTGGGGGAATGGCCACTTTGAGAAACGTTTATCCCCCAATACACACACTCATGGGACAGAGCACTTGCTTTATTGGCGCTGTGCTGATGAGATGCGGCACACTATATTCACTCAACACACATGTTACATCCACTTCACACATGAGAGAATTCGAATACTTACAATATACACACTGCACATCTCCCAGCATGCTTTGTGCACACACTGCTCTGTAAGCTCTAATGCACTGCATACACCATTTACTATTCACTGTAATTATGATATATGTGCTACTCCTGATTCTTCATTCCCTCTCTCCGTACACTGTGTCCCTGATCTTCGAAGCACGGCTCTCGAGGGCCAACTGTTAGTTTTCCACCCTCCCTTGACCTGGAGGTCAGATGTTGAAGACAGTCTAGCCTGTCAGGGAAACCAAGTGATAATTTACTTCCTCGGGTAACAGGACAACGTGGTCTGGAATCATTTGAGGATCCTATACTTGCACACTATTTTCGTCAGACTTCACACTACTCCAGTGTACATGGCACACTGCACCATGTGCAAACAACTCAATGTGTCCCATTCATATTATACATGTGCTCAACGTATGCTCCATACTTACTATGATAGCACGATACACACTATATACTGTGCACTATACACACTCCACTCCACACTCAGCGGGCAATACAGGCTCCATACTGCATTCACTATTTACAATTTGCTGTACGCATTATGGTTGCATTATACAGAGTAACACTGCTCTCTGCCAGCATTAGACAGTGTGTGCCACACAATGTATGAAGTGACATAATCATGTGCTCATGCGAGCGTGAGGGTGAGTAGAATTAGTCTTAACTTAAATTTGTATGTGGCTTTGTTGGCGTTGTTTTATTTCTGATTCTAACAGTCCAGTGTCCGTGGAAAAAATGAATGGGGTTTGGAAAAAGTAAGTACGAAAAAGTAAGGTCCATGATAAAAATTAATGTGTGGAAAGCATTACTGTTTTGTTCATGATTACCCCCGGGGGATGTAATGCGGGGAGACGTAGTCATCAGTATGTCTGTCCGTACGTCCGTCTGTAATCATTTCGTTGTCGGTGCAGAACTGAAACGCTGTTCAGTGTGTTTTAATGAAACTTGCTGTGCCTGGACTGGTGCCTTGGGATGTTTTGGGATTTTTGTGATTAGCTCGCGCGAGCCGGGGGGAGGGGGGGGGGGGGAGATACGTCATCCATCCTCCGATGACTCTTGATTTGATAATGTGTTTGAATACTCCAATCCCTTCTAAAAATGAAAAGCTTTGAGTCCGTGCTGATGACAACTTCGTATTGACATGCTGAGGTTGACGTAATGTTGAGGTTCATCAGATCATCAACTCATTCAAATGTCATCCATACTTGTTATTGAGGTATTTTTTGTGATCGCATATCATCGCCAACATGCACATTATCGGGACGCAGAGTGCTTCATTTTCACATGGTTGTAAAGAAAGGCGTCTGGTAATTAAACAAAATGCCCACCATCTCGATCAATAATTCTTCTCATGGACCTTATTTTCACCAATTTTTCAGAACTGTGTTTATTTTCCGCATAGACAGTGGTCCGTTGGAACTTGTAGAAGCAGGAAGTGTTCCTCTCCTCTCTCCTCCCCCTTCTGTCTGTACCTGCCAATCCCACCTGTCCCCGCCCACCATTATCTGTCCCTCCAACACCCCCTGTTGGTCATTCATTGGTTTTCCTCTCCATTCATGTTCCTGTGTCCAATCAGTGTGAACTTCACTGTAAAGAACAGCCCACTTAGCTCCAGAATGACTCACTAAAAGCGCATCCTGCCCCTGGTCCCAGGCAAAGGGCTACAGCCTTCAGCAGTTGGTTTTTGTTTGTACTATTATGTGGTCATAATGTCACCTTCACAATAAATTTGATAAAAGACCGTTGGCTTTAATTACTCTGTTCCACGATAAACTGGCAGTGGGAAAAATGCTAACAGAGCCGTGTACAAATGACAGAGGGCTGGGGCTCTGAGATCGGCTTTGAGCATTCTGGGTCAGTTGTCATCTCCTCTCTCTCACCTTTAGGTCCAAGTGTGGTCAGGTGGTCTCGGACAGGAAGCGGCTGTGCTGGGAGTGGACCAGGTCTGTTTGTATCCGGTTTGTGCTGTGGTGTTTTTTTTTTTTTTCCCTTTTAAATTTTGAATTGGCAATTCAGAAGTCAGTGGCTTTCAGTCGCCTATCGCCGTGGTAACAACACCCTCAAATCTCACAGTGACCGTATATGTATGTGTGCGTGCACTATTAGACTGTAGGTGGCTCACGGCAAACGATAAACGTGATCTCAACAACTTACTGGAAGTGAGTGTGTTCCAAGTGGAGAAAAATATTTTGCCGAAAGTGCAACATCCGGGCATTCTTTCCGTATTGGCGATACTCTCAATTGCATGCAGTGAGATGTGGAAGTACTTTGCGTATGACGCGCTTTGGAAGGGCTGTTAATTCATGAATTATTCCATCTGCATGGATGCAGTGTGAACGCTGCTGCACTGTGGGGTCATGTATACCCACATTGATTGGGTCATGTATGGAATGGAGCCCAGTGAAACTGTGACTGTCCAAAGTCTTGCTGATGTCACTTCCTGTGTGGTGCATAAATGGATGATAAGCACACGTGTTCTCACAGCGGTGGCTGATGTAAGTGTGCCCAACAGAATCGGCCGGATTCTCAGCGCCTGGCAACTGCGGGGCCCCCTGCTCTCTGCGTCGCTGTTTCTGGATGTTTGGCGGCTGTCGGTTACCATGGAGAAGGAGTGAAACTGTACAGTACCGAGTCAGGTGAGTAGGCCTGAGATCAGTGCGCATACAGATCTGTGCATACGGTTGATTTTCACACACACACACACACACACACACACACACACACACACACACACACACACACACACACACACACAAGCACAAACGCACACGCACACGCACGCACACACACACACACACACAAGCACAAGCACAAGCACAAACACACACACACACACACACACACTCACACACACTCACACACAGACAGTTGCTTTCATATGCTTGCATGGTTATTTGAGTGAAGCCTACGTACAGTTTTCATTCACATGTACAGTTGCTTTTGGCTTGGGTGCTATTGGTTTTAACACACAGGTGCACACACACAAGTCCATGCTTGCACAGGTAGGGGCTCTGGACTCCCGCAGACTGACACACACCGTATGTTTGCGGCTGCTGCAGGAGAGAAGCTGTGGAACAGCACTGACCTGAGGCAGTCTGTGCGCTGCCTGCTCTGGATCCAGACAGCCACGCCCGCTGAGTCTGGGGAGGGGCCAGGAGAGCAGACTGAGGTGGGGGCGGAGACTGGAGATCAGATGGAGGTGGAGTCTTCTGAGGAGGCGGGGTCAGGAGTGATGGAGGCGGAGTCGAGAGAAGGGCTGGAGTCTGAAAAGGAGGTGGGGCCAGCAGAGGTAATGGAGGCACAGTCTGCTGAAGGGTCTGAGTCCGAAGAAGAGGCGGAGTCTAAAAAAGGAGCGGGGTCAGAAGAGGTGATGGGGGCGGAGTCAACAGAAGGGTCTGTGTCAGAAGGGTCGGGGTCGGGGTCTGAAAAAGAGGCTGGGTCTGAAGAGGAGATGGGGGTGGGATCACCAGAGGGGTCAGAGTCTGGCGAAGGGTGGGAGACTGATAAGGAGGCGGGGTCTGAAGAGGTGATGGGGTGGGGATCACCAGAGGGGTCAGAGTCTGGCGAAGGGTGGGAGACTGATAAGGAGGCCGGGTCTGAAGAGGTGATGGGGTCGGGATCACCAGAAGGGTCAGAGTCTGCCGAAGGTTCAGAGTCTGAAAAGGAGGTGGGGCCAGAAGAGGAGAAGTGGACGGGGTCAACAGGAGGGTCTGAGTCTGCCGAAGGGTCAGAGTCTGAAAAGGAGGTGGGGTCTGAAGAGGAGAAGGGGGCGGGCTCACCAGAAGGGTCGGAGTCTGGCAAGGAGGCGGAGCCTGAAGAGGAGAGGGGAGCTGGGTCAGCAGGACGGTCTGAGTCTGCAGAGGTGATGCAGGCGGAGTCCACTGAAGGCTCTGAGTCCAGTGAAGGGGAGCAGTCTGGGGAGGGGGTGGAGGCTGAAAAGGAGGCGGAGGGACCGGTGGCCGAGGAGGCGGAGTTTCTGGTTACAGGAAGTGAAGACTCGCGCCTGAGGGTGTGGAGGAGGCGGGAGGAGGAGCAGGTGATGGAGCTGTTTGGCTGTTTCGGTGTGCAGCAAGGACCCATCCTGGCCCTGGCACAGTCTTCCACTCTCCTGGCCTCTGCATCAGGTGACTCCTCTCACCCTATCAGCATCCACTGCTAAGTTATAACTATCAATTCCTTCCAGCTGGAATGCTTGGTTATGAGTCATGATCTGACAGAGCTGAGGTCATATCAAACTGTGCAAACTCGGTCAAGTGTAGCTATTTAGCGGTGATTTCCCGTTGATTTGATTTTTAAGTCCAGCTCAATGATCGATGGAAATAAAGCGGCGTTTCACCAAAAAATTGCTTTTTTGCCACTCGTCCTAGCGCAGGGATTCTCTTCCTGGAAGGACCAGTGGGGGTGCAGGCCATTCGGTTACACTCCTGATTCTACTAATTAGCGCCAAGACTCTAGTGAGGACCTTGAATTGTGGAGTCAGGTGTGTAAGTGCTTGGTTGGAATGAAAGCTGCACCCACGCCGGCCCTTTCTGAATACGGTTGATCATTCCTGTTTCGGACTAAACTCAGTTTTTGCTCAAACACCGCATCCTGACGCGAGCGAGCAAGAAAAAATTATTCAAATGCGTTATTTTCAATCAGCCTTTCCTGACATGCGGTGAGAGACATCACTCTGTCCAACAATGACGCCCACCCCTGAAAAACTCGCTCGCACCGTCTCTATTTGGACGACATTTTGCGGCCGTGTCCCGCCCCGAAACACTTCCTATTGGTTGAAAAGTACACGCCGCTGCCTGTTGACAAGCTAGTTAGCAGAGAGGGGAGAGCAGCGGAGCAGCAAGCCTGAGGCGAATGGAGGAGAAGTTCATTTTAAAAGTTGAGCAAAACCCCTTATATGAGCCGAGACGCCCGCACCACAAAGATTTGAATCGAAAGGAGGCCGCATGGTCGGCTATTGGCCGAGAGCTGGGTGTTTGAAGTAAGTCCTGTAAACTTTTATAAATCCATTTGCTAATGCTAGCTATCATTTTCCCCATGGTTCCCTGTCCCGAATATGCTCACACTAGTATGCTGTTTGAGTATTCCCAGCCAAATTTACCAGACCTTAGCTCTGCCGTTTAAAATCGTCACGCTGCATATCAGGACACTTTTGCGTGCGATTTCGTCGCTCGCTCGCTCACTGTATGTCAGGATGCGGTGTAAGCGCTCATCTATTCAAAATTCGGTTGACTTCAGCACTGAGCTCTTAATCTGTGGCGCAGAGGATAGCTCTGTCAGCTCACAGCAAAGACACGTTTAATGTGTGCAGTAAGTTCGAATCCAGGCTGGGACCAATCTGTAAAGTTTTCATGTTCTCCCCGTATTTGTGTGCATTTATTCTGTGCATTCCAGTTTCTCCCCACAGTCCCAATAACATGCATCTCCAACTGATTGGAGACTGTAGATTGGTCATAGATGTGTTTTTTTGAGGACTCTGTGCAGGTTTGGAAGAGAGTGGTGGATGACCGTGTAACCGTATAGTGATGTGCTGAAAGTTTCTTTAAACCAAACATAAACTAACCCTCAGTGCACTAAATACAAATAGTGTTGCTTAATGATGTAAGATATCAAGTTCAAAGCTGTTGAAAACCTGTCATGTGGCAACTTGTTCAAAAGAGCTCCCCTGCGGGAGTTTTCAACAGCACAAGATAATTTAATTTATCATTTTTTGAAAGTGTATTTCAGCACTCTAAGGGTGAATAACCTTCAGGCAGCGCGGCTGTGCTGTGGGGCAGATTTGCAGTCAGGTTGCCGTGTGCCGGCAGCATGAACACTCATCTCTCCCTCTGACAAACTCCTCCCCCGATCCCTCAGCTCCTCAGCTCACTGGCCTTATGGGTCCATAAGCTGTTGTCCTGGTTTGTCATCCGGCGTCCGGCACATTTTTTTAAATCTTTTTGGCCTGATGAATTTTTGTGTAAATTTGCCACGAAGCTCTACTTGCCCGTATCTCCGGAAGCTTTTATTGGCTTTTTTTAAAAATTATTTTTGTCTGTTTTTTGGGCCCTTAAAACTTTGGCCCTAATGTTAAAGAGGGGATTTTTAGAAATGTTTTCAAAAAATATTTCTCAAAAGCTGCCTGACAAATTTTTTTTCTCTCTCTCTCTAAACCAGGAAGTCAAATTACCCTGGTACTGTCAATGTACAGTGCGAGGCCATTTTGATTGAATGGACGGAAGTGGGTCTATTGGGGGCGCTGTACTTCAGGAATATCCAAAATGGCCTGTGAAGGCCTAATGGATGCTGATAGAGATTAAGTTTGTATTACTGACATATCGAAAGTCATATGTGGCCTGTATTTTGGCTGCGTTCAATTTGACCTGAGACAACTTTGAAAGGTGAAACCCGAGGTCAAAGGAAACATTTACAATGTTGAAAGATGGGACTTGAAATTTCAAAAAATTATTTCTCAAACTGTTTGAGAACTTTTTTCTAAATCTGGCAATCAACCTTAATACACTTGATGTACAGTGTGAGTGCGGTTTTGATTGAATCGATGGAAGTGGGTCTGGTGGGGGCGCTGTACTTCAAAGGAAAAGAGAACCCTTTTTTTAGCTTTTGGTCGCAAGTTAAGGTCATAAGTTAAATTAAACCAGTGGGGTAGCGAGAACTGAAAATTTGGTGGGGCACAGGGCATTCCTTTAAACTAGTTATGTGTCCTGACCTGCTCTCAATCATTTTCATAATTATCAATATTTTTGCACTGAGAACATTTCACTCTATGAGGTGTTGCTAATTCTCCCTGTTGACAACAGTCATTCAAGTGGACGCTGAATTTGGTGCATTTAAATTGGCATCATTCAAAATTGCAAACCTGTCGGCTCTCACGCATGTGGCTTCAGTCTCGCGCTTTTAAGTGTCATATCACATCCTCCCGCCATAGTAACGCTTCATAATTTTACAAAACCCAAAACCAGTGAAGTTGGCACGTTATGTAAATCGTAGATAAAAACAGAATAAAATGATTTGCAAATCCTTTTCAACTTGTGTTCAATTGAATACACTGACTGCAAAGACAAGATGTTTAATGTTCAAACTGAGAAACTTAATTTATTTTTTTGCAAATAATCATTAACTTATAATTTAAAGGCAGCAACACATTGCAAAAAAGTTGGCACAGGGGCCTTTTTACCACTGTGTTACATCACCTTTCCTTTTAACGACACTCAGTAAACGTTTGGGAACTGAGGAGACCAATTTTTGAAGCTTTTCAGGTGGAACTCTTTCCCATTCTTGCTTGATGTACAGCTTAAGTTGTTCAACAGTCCGGGGTCTCCGTTGTTGTATTTCACGCTTCATAATGCGCCACACATTTTCAATGGGAGACCGGTCTGGACTAAAGGCAGGCCAGTCTAGTACCCGCACTCTTTTACTACGTAGCCATGCTGTCGTAACACGTGCAGAATGTGGCTTGGCATTGTCTTGTTGAAATAAGCAGGGGCGTCCATGAAAAAGACGTTGCTTGGATGGCAACATATGTTGCTCCAAAACCTGTATGTACCTTTCACCATTAATGGTGCCTTCACATATGTGTAAGTTGCCCATGCCTTGGGCACTAATGCACCCCCATACCATCACAGATGCTGGCTTTTGAACTTTGCGCCTATAATAGTCCGGATGGTTCTTTTCCTCTTTGGTCTGGAGGGCACGACGTCCACAGTTTCCAAAAACAATTTGAAATGTGGACTCGTCAGACCACAGAACACTTTTCCACTTTGCATCAGTCCATCTTAGATGAGCTTGGGACCAGCGAAGCCGGCAGAGTTTCTGGGTGCTGTTGATAAATGGCTTTCGCTTTGCATTGTAGAGTTTTAACTTGCACTTGTAGATGTAGCGACGAACTGTAGATGCTGACAGTGGTTTTCTGAAGTGTTACTGAGCCCATGTGGTGATGTTCTTTACACACTGATCTTGGTTTTTGATGCAGTACCGCCTGAGGGCTCTGGTCACGGGCATTCAATGTTGGTTTTCGGCCTTGTTGCTTACGTGCAGTGATTTCTCCAGATTCTCTGAACCTTTTGATGATATTACGGACCGTAGATGATGAAATCCCCAAATTTCTTGCAATGTTGTTTTTAAACTGTTCGACAATCAGCTCACGCATTTGTTCACAAAGTGGTGACCCTCGCCCCATCCTTGTTTGTGAATGACTGAGCATTTCAGGGAAGCTGCTTTTATACCCAATCATGGCACCCACCTCTTCCCAATTAGCCCGTTCACCTCTGGGATGTTCCAAATAAGTGTTTGATGAGCATTCCTCAACTCTTTCAGTCTTTTTTGCCACTTGTGCCAGCTTTTTTGAAGCATGTTGCAGGCATCAAATTCCAAATGAGCTAATATTTGCAAAAAAATTACAAAGTTTACCTGTTCGAACATTAAGTAACTTGTCTTTGCAGTGTATTCACTTGAATATAGGTTGAAAAGGATTTGCAAATCATTGTATTCTGTTTTTATTTACGATTTACACAACGTGCCAACTTCACTGGTTTTGGGTTTTGTATTTCAGAAAACAAAATAATATTTAATTGCCGAGTTCCACGCTTTAATCAACCCCGACTGTACCGAAAGTGAAAGGTGAAATTTCATTGGAATCAGTTGCGGATCAGTCATTTTTCAATCAGCGCGTATTTAAGATATCATCACGTGGAAATGACGTGCTTCTGCATGGAAATTTTTTAGTTTCATGTACGTTTTGGTCAATTTCTCCTCTCGTAACATGGATACCTATTATGACTCCGAAATTCTCACTGTTCTCTTTTCTCAGGGGCTGGAAGCTCTGAAATTGCATAAAAACGTTTCAAATGGCCTTTTATATAAACAGTTTAAACAATCATGAAGCGCAAGTTAAATCGCCTGATATACGGAAAATGTAGCACAGAAGTTTCAGAGCAGTTTGTCTTTCGTAAAGCATAGGCCTATTTTTGAGTACATTTTTTTCCTATACTGAATTTAGCGCATTATTTTGTCGTTGTAAGATTGCGTGGGGGAGAGAAGCCGTGTCCTCAGTTGCCAATGGATTATTACGATAATTGGAAAACGTGCCAAAACTGGAAGTTTGTTGTCAACTGGTCAGGACTAGTTGTTGTTATGAGGGGATATTCTGTGGGCACCTTTATCTCATCAAGTCAGGCTTCACCATGGGAAACCAGTGCAAGCTTATGCCCACGGGTAGGTCCGAGTTTCCTGTATTGTTGGAGCAATCATCAGCCGCAATTGGGCATTACCGCAGATTTTATCAGGTTCTCATAATGATTAGTTAATACCGGACCTTGATCCTTCGACGTAAAATGAAGTCGTACCATGAGTGATAATGAAGACCAATTTGTACACACTTAATGTACTTCAGCTTATTTCTTGGTGGCCAATGGCGTCAAAACATCCGGGACATTGCCAACTAAAGTATTTTTGGATTGGCTGAAATTTAGGAATGGCAGCATTCGTGAACTTGTGGTAATTAGTAGTACAGAGGATTGAGGTTTGATTACTCTACTCATAAAAATTGCAGAAATTCACAGAAAATATTTTTGGAACGAGAAGAACATGTACTTTTGGGTAAGAGCTGAAAAAAGGGTTTTATTTTCCTTTAATATTGAGTTTAATGGAAAATGGGCAACATGGCCTGTGCAGCCATTCCATTGTCACTTGCGTCACATTTTTATCCCCCCGGCATATAATCTGTCCGTCCGTCTATCTGTGAACATTTCCTTTCAGGAGCATAACTTGAAAATCGTTCAATATATTCTCACAAAACTCGGTGTGCTCATTAATCATGGCCTTACGTGGCGCCTTTTGCTAATCTGAAGTTGATGACGTGGGGCTCGGGGGATATGCCATCTCCTCATGGCTCTTGTCACTAGATTTTCTGATAAAACCGCTTGTGAATTTTTATGAGTCGCGAGCAAGAGTTGAACATTTATTTTGTCATCGGTCCTCTAATATTTGATGTGAAGACAGTTGGTTTGTTGTGGATAGTTGGTGAGAAATAATCACTTTAAAAAGTGACTTGTGTGACCGGCTTCTTTTCAAGTATTACCACTCCTGCTCAGGATTGGCCAGTTTCACAGAAAGTCATTCCCTATTTCTCAACTGTTCTTGTTCATGTTGGAACCGAATAGACACTTGATGAACATGATTAACTTATTCCAACTGAATTAGTCATAGTGTCACAGTCAGGGGTGTGAATATACGTGGCTCGCGTGACAGGCAAATGTGACTCGTGTGACGCAATAGAAATAACTTATAGTTTCAAGTTAAAAATCTGATATGGTTGAATTGCACACCCAAAACATTAAACGATCACAGATTTCTATTCAATGGTCAATTATTGATGTTAATTTGCTGACTTTAAGCTCAAACTTGATAAACTTTTACACTAGTGAGGTAGAACATAACTAAAAAGAACAACTTTGTTGAAACAAGGGCCTGCAGGGTGGTACACGCCAAAAAACTGTCCCTGAAAGGCCCTCAGCATGTTCAAAGCCAAAGGGAACCAGGAGATAAAATGCAGCTGACTAGTGAATAACAAGGCTGGTATGTCCAATTCACAAAAGACTTTCCCTGTGACCACAGCCGGTCGATCATGACCACAGCCGCTCGATCCTTTATCCTGTGGTTATTACCCAACTATTGAATGCAAATCTTGTAAGCGTCCCGCTTCCCAGGCAATTGTGCGTATTGTGGTTTTTCGCCTTCTCTGCTGCCATTCCTGATGTGACAGACTTGTAAGTGATACAAGCTGGTCCACAGCAGAGAGACAGGGATACGTTTTTGGCCCACCCTGTATGGGCCTCCATCTGCATGCCAATTCGTTGAATGAAAGGAAAGACGTGACAAATTTAGCCTCTGAGACGAAGATCATTTTGATTTTCCCTGGAAAACATGAAACCAATAAAGAAATAATTCCTTGTGCTCCATCAAAAGGACTCATGAAATAGAGTGGCTCGCGCGACACGGGTAAATGGCGTGGCTCGCGCGACACGGGTAAATGGCGTGGCTCGCGCGACACGGGTAAATGGCGTGGCTCGCGCGACACGGGTAAATGGCGTGGCTCGCGCGACACGGGTAAATGGCGTGGCTCGCGCGACACTGGTAAATGGCGTGGCTCGCGCGACACGGGTAAATGGCGTGGCTCGCGCGACACGGGTAAATGGTGTGAAATGGTGGTTTTCCCCAGCCAGGCTAACGACTTGCATGAGATCTACTGTACTTTCGAGCTTTTATACTGTGAGGTTACCATCATACTACAACCTGCTTTTTCTGGAAGTTGGTTATAAAGTGCAGACATAAACATTGATACTTATTTTTGGGACTCGCGTGACTCTCGCCGAGGTACTTTTCAACAGTTTAAATCTACAAATTCGATAGAGATGGGGTAAACAGAATGTGCCTCTCATCACGCTTGAGGTATGAGCCATTCTCTAACTTTGAGACGATGGAGAATTCCACTGCAGGTGTTGCATCATCCCTTCCCTCTGCAAAGTGCCCTCTCTTGTCTTTTGGGGGAGCTCTGTGGTAACTCTGTGGTATTTGAGCTTTGTCAGTTAGATACCCCTCCTCCCAGAATCTAACAAGAAAGGGCACAGTTACAAACTTTATTTTTATTATGATGTATCCATTTACATGGAATGGCTGCAGATTGAGATTACGTTTGTATTATCAACATATCAGAAGTCATATATATGACCGATATTTTTGCTTTGTTAAAGTTGACTTCAGACGACCTTGGAAGGTCAAACTTGAGGACAAGCAAAATATGCCAGAATCGTCATAGGTTTGTATTGGAGATACATTTGAAGGAAGTCATGAATGGACTTTAATTTGGTGACCTTGACCTTTGAAGGTCAAATGAGACCCAGTGAAAATTCAATGACTTGTATCGCTAAAATGGTCACAGATGGAGCCAAGCTTTGTGTTGCAGACATCCGGGAAGTCACACATGAACATTCAACTTGACTGTCTGTGATCTTCAAAGGTCAAACTTGACATCGTTAAATTATTGTATCACCAAAATGGTCACAGATGGAGTCGGGGTACTAGAGATGTTCAGAAAGTCGAATATGAAGTCCATTTGGTGACCTCAGCTTTATTTTCTGTTACCTTTGAAGTTCACGATTGACATTATGAATTTTCAATTAATTGCATTCCCAAAACTGCTTTAGAGCCTAGGATTGTATTCCAGACATAGGAGGTCTGATAGGTGTATGTGAACTTTTATTTAATGACCTTGAAATTGACCTTCTCTGATTTGAAGGTCGAACTTCACATAGAATTTTTTATAACTTGTATAATAAGTTATAAGATTGCTGGCCGGTAAGCTACTGGACCCCTGGTCCCTTTTCAGCTCACCAGACGACTAAGTCAGATGAGTTTATGTCATGGCCTGTTTGTCCGTCATTCGTCGTCGTCATTCCTCGTCGTTGTCATTCGTCGTCCGTAAACATCTTCTCCGAAGAAACGACTGGGCCTATGAAGCTGAAACTTGACAGGTACCTTCCTACCCATGAGGACACCAAAATTTGTTCAAGGCGTTCCGATCCGATTTCAAACATGGAAAATCACACAATTGGCCATCTGAAAGCTATTCATGTACATATTCAGCTGAAATTTGCCATGTAGTCAGTACGTGGCAAGATGCATCACATTTCGTCGGGCTTTTCCCGTATTTCGAATTTTGACCTTGCTTTGACCTTCAACTTTATACAACCCCTGTGAGTTGCACTGAAATCTTTCAAAATAATCTTCTCCGAAACTACTTGGCCAATGAAGGTGAAACTTGACAGGTACCCTCCTGCCTATGAGGACACTAAGTTTTGTTCAAGGCGTTCCGATCCGATTTCAAACATGGCCGCCACAGCGGCCATATTGAAAATCACATAATTGGCCATCTGAAAGCCATTATTGCACATATTCATTTGAAATTTGCTATGTAGGTAGTAAGTAGCAAGATACATCACACACAATACAAGGTTTTCCGTATTTTGAATTTTGACCTTGCTTTGACCTTCAACTTTGTGCGACCCCCTCTAAGTTACACTGTAACCTTTAAAACTCTTCTTCTCTAAAACTACTTGACCAATGAAGCTGAAACTTGACAAGTATCTTCCCACCCATTAGGACACTAAATTTGCTCAAGGCGTTTTGCTTGAGTGGTCAGGTGAGCTACAGGGCCAGTGCACTACTTTTTTAAATTCTTGTTCTCATTCTTCTGTTTTGCTCGCTGTCAGGTTCCTGCTAATATCCCCTCTCTTCCCTTCCTGTAAATCTTGTATAATGTTCTCTCTCTCACTTTCACAGAGGACGGCACAATCGTTTTGTGGTCGCTGGAGGAGCTGACCTCTGACCCCTGGAATCAGCCCAGCCCAAAGTGGGTCCTCAGGGAGCACTCAGGGGGCGTGACCTGCCTGTCTTTCAGTCCCTGCGGGAAGGGGCTCATCTCCGGTGGGAAGGATCGGGTGAGGGGATTGGGCGCGCTCTGTTGTCTGCGTTTGAATGTTCTGTGCGATTATTTGCTTTTGCACTTTGTGTTTATGCGTGTTTGTTCTGTGCGGGAATATGAATGTGTGTGCAGTGTGAGAGTGCGTTGTGTGCATGTTGTTTGTGTATATTGTGTGTATGTGTATAGTACGTGAATGTTTGTGGTGTTGCATGCACTTTGAATAACATGCACCACGTAAGTATACTGTAAATATAGTCTCCATTTGTAAGTGTACTAAACAAATGATTTAATACAACAGTTTGAATTAATAAAAAAATGTGTAATAATTTCATTAATTTGGATAAAAATACCGTAGCATTATAATTGCTTTATCATTATGAGCCAGTGTGAATCAATTTTGCAGCAGTGTACCAAGGATTCAAAACTGTGAATACAAACACATGAGGAGAGTCTGACTGCCTTTCACCAAATCTTAGGATTCCTTACATCCGTTCATCCATCCTCTTAATGATGTAGCATCCGGTCTAATGACTTATCAAAATAAAATAGCTCAAGGATGCTGCTTGTCCCATGTAATGTGTCCAGCATTGTCATGTTGGGACAAAGTTTTGAGGACTAAAATTAATTTGATCTTAGTGTATCAGTTTAATAATATTTGAAGACATCAGTTTGGGCTGAAATCTTTCTTGGCCTACCTGACCTTGGCTTGGTATCAACACATCCCCTAATTTCCCCCCCCAACTCATCGACTGAACAGCATTTCAAGTCTTAGGGTATCTTTTTATATCCTGTTTGAACTACCTTGTTACAAAGGTCCTGAGACAGATCTTTTCTGCTCCTCGTGGCTCAGTGTCTATGCATTCACTCGGGAGCGAACAAACTCAGTGACTTTAGACACTAGTTACAATTCAAAAAGCCTCAGGTGTGGAAAATTAACCCTTAGGTTTAAATTAAGTGTGTCACCTTGTGTCGATATAACCAGGTCAAACATTCAAGGGCCGTTAACTTTTGATCAGGGCCGATTGAGTGATGTCCATTATTATTATGATTGAAAAAAGGAGCAAAACTCCCATGTGATGATAAATGACTTCACATGATAACTATCCTTAAATAAATGACGTGTATGATAAATGCATGATGAGCCATATTTTCAAAATAAATGGCAACATTTCTCAAATTCAGCTGGGAATGCAAAGTTTTGTGCACAACTGTAAAGCGTTAGTTTTTGTGTGTACGTTAAATATTGCATTTGTATACGGTTTGTGTTTATAGGGTGAGGTATATTTTTTGTATGAACGCTGTAATCATGAAGCGTTGGTGTTTGTGTGTATTCTGTGTACACAGTGTTTGTGTACAGCGTATTCGTTCAGTGTTAGTGTTTGTGTGTAATGTATAAGCATAGTGTTTGTTGGTACTCTGGTAGTATTGTGTTATTGTTTGTTTGCATAAAATATCATCTGTGTAGTGTTAAATTTAGCTCTGAGTCAGTGTTGTTTTGACTCCAGGTCCTCTGCCTTTGGTGGCTTCCTCCCCCCTCGCTCTCTCGGACCCTTCGGCACTGTCACAGGGACTGGATCACAGGCTGCGCCTGGACTGTCGGCTCCACTGTGGTGAGTGTGTGTGTGGGTGTGTTCGTGTGCACTGACATGGACTCCCCCTGTTTGAGAGAGAAAAAAATACCCTCATGGCTACTGTGGGCAACCTTTCTTTTAGCACAGATGCCACTTGGAATTGCAAATCTACCCGATCAATTGCAGAGCACTGTGTGTGCCTCTGCAGCTGTGCGCGTGTGCAAGTGCGTGTGTGTAATCTCTGTGTAACCCTGCAGGTGACCTGCTCCAGTGATGGCCGGGTGTGTGTTTGGGACCTGCAGTTGGGGCTCTGCATCAAAGAAATCCCCACTCCTCTCTCACTTACCTCTGTCTGCAGTGCGGTGAGTGAACACTGGAGGGCAGTGTGGAGCAATGGTCAGAGCAGCAGTGTGGAGCAGTGATTAGAGCAGCAGTGAGGAGCAGTGGTTATAGCAGCAGTGTGGAGCAGTGGTTAGAGCAGCAGTGTGGAGCAGTGGTTTGAGTAGCAGTGTGGAGCAGTGGTTTGAGCAGCAGTGTGGAGCAGTGGTTTGAGCAGCAGTGTGGAGCAGTGATCAGAGCAGCAGTGTGGAGCAGTGATCAGAGCAGCAGTGTGGAGCAGTGATCAGAGCAGCAGTGTGTAGCAGTGGTTAGAGCAGCAGTGAGGAGCAGTGGTTATAGCAGCAGTGTGGAGCAGTGGTTATAGCAGCAGTGTGGAGCAGTGGTTATAGCAGCAGTGTGGAGCAGTGGTTATAGCAGCAGTGTGGAGCAGTGGTCAGAGCAGCAGTGTGGATCAGTGGTCAGAGCAGCAGTGGGGATCAGTGGTCAGAGCAGCAGTGTGGAGCTGTGGTCAGAGCAGCAGTGTGGAGCAGTGGTCAGAGCTGCAGTGGGATCAGTGGTCAGAGCTGCAGTGGGGATCAGTGGTCAGAGCAGCAGTGGGGATCAGTGGTCAGAGCAGCAGTGCGAAGCAGTGGTCAGAGCAGAAGTGTGGATCAGTGGTCAGAGCAGCAGTGTGGATCAGTGGTCAGAGCAGCAGTGTGGAGCAGTGGTCAGAGCAGCAGTGTGGAGCAGTGGTCAGAGCAGCAGTGTGGTGCAGTGATCAGAGCAGCAGTGTGGATCAGTGGTCAGAGCAGCAGTGTGGAGCAGTGGTCAGCGCAGCAGCGTGCAGCAGTGGTGAGAGCAGCAGCGTGGAGCAGTGGTCAGAGCAGCAGTGTGGAGCAGTGGTTAGAGCTGCAGTGTGGAGCAGTGGTTAGAGCAGCTGTGTGGAGCAGTGGTGAGAGCAGCAGTGAGGAGCAGTGGTGAGAGCAGCAGTGAGGAGCAGTGGTGAGAGCAGCAGTGAGGAGCAGTGGTGAGAGCAGCAGTGAGGAGCAGTGGTGAGAGCAGCAGTGTGGAGCAGTGATTGGAGCAGCAGTGTGGTGCAGTGATTGGAGCAGCAGTGTGGAGCAGTGGTTGGAGCAGCAGTGTGGAGCAGTGGTTGGAGCTGCAGTGAGGAGCAGTGGTTAGAGCAGCAGTGTGGAGCAGTGGTGAGAGCAGCAGTGTGGAGCAGTGATTGGAGCAGCAGTGTGGAGCAGTGATTGGAGCAGCAGTGTGGTGCAGTGATTGGAGCAGCAGTGTGGAGCAGTGGTTGGAGCAGCAGTGTGGAGCAGTGGTTGGAGCTGCAGTGTGGAGCAGTGGTCAGAGCAGCAGTGTGGAGCAGTGGTCAGAGCAGCAGTGGTCAGAGCAGCAGTGTGGATCAGTGGTCAGAGCAGCAGTGTGGAGCAGTGATCACAGGAGCAGTGTGGAGCAGTGATCACAGGAGCAGTGTGCAGCAGTGGTCAGAGCAGCAGCGTGGAGCAGTGGTCAGAGCAGCAGTGTGGAGCAGTGTGGAACAGTGATCAGAGCAGCAGTGTGGAACAGTGATCAGAGCAGCAGTGTGGAGCAGTGATCAGAGCAGCAGTGTGGAGCAGTGGTCAGAGCAGCAGTGTGGAGCAGCGGTCAGAGCAGCAGTGTGGAGCAGCGGTCAGAGCAGCAGTGTGGAGCAGCGGTCAGAGCAGCAGTGTGGAGCAGCGGTCAGAGCAGCAGTGTGGAGCAGCGGTCAGAGCAGCAGTGTGGAGCAGCGGTCAGAGCAGCAGTGTGGAGCAGCGGTCAGAGCAGCAGTGTGGAGCAGCGATCAGAGCAGCAGTGTGGAGCAGCGATCAGAGCAGCAGTGTGGAGCAGTGATCACAGGAGCAGTGTGGAGCAGTGATCACAGGAGCAGTGTGGTGCAGCGGTCAGAGCAGCAGTGTGGAGCAGCGGTCAGAGCAGCAGTGTGGAGCAGTGATCAGAGCAGCAGAG
Organism: Gymnothorax reevesii; assembly: GCA_029721435.1. Taxonomy (NCBI): domain Eukaryota; kingdom Metazoa; phylum Chordata; class Actinopteri; order Anguilliformes; family Muraenidae; genus Gymnothorax; species Gymnothorax reevesii. The sequence continues at coordinate 12,047,105 of CM056577.1, read as the reverse complement.
ATGGTTAGAAAGTTTTTGTCTTTGGCGAGCTCTTGTTGGTGTGTCCTCAGGGGGAGCATGTGATTGGAGCTTCCCGGGAGGGGGATCTGCTGTTATGGGAGTGGCAGTCCGGAGTGGAGGTCAGCAGGATTCCTGCACATCGAGCTCCAGTCCACCACTGCAGCGTCCTCCCCCACAAAGGTGTCAAGCGCGCCTCACCCTTCCCAACACCAGCTCATAAGCACCACGGCGCAGCACGCTGCCCAACACGTGGGCAAACACACACCAAACACGCCCTCACACACTCATTCCCTGACCCTGGCACTCACACACTCATTCCCTGACTCTGGCACTCACACACTCTTGCACTGGCCTGCACTCACTCTCACTCACGTGACACGAAAACACCTGCATTCATTCAGGGCAATATGAACAAAATCAACTCTCAGATTGTTTTTGATTCCATACACTGCCTGACAAGAGTATTAGGACAACACTATTTATGTGTGTGATTTTCTAACAGTTTAATAGAAAATACTGAAGGTATCATGTTTTAAAATAGTTGTATATTCAAATAAAAATACTGACCCCATTTTGGAGACGCCATATTGAATCATTGTATGTCTCTGTCCTTTTATAGAGCATTAAAATTAAAAGCATGAGCCACAGCTGATCATTATGATTGGACCAATAGAAGCCATTTATCTTCTATTATGACAAGGACACAATTCCAAACGTGTAAATTTGAAAATTACCATCTTGCAGGCACAATTTATCATGATATCTCTTTCTTATGACAGACCAAAATTTAGAGTTTTTCATACAAGAAAAAATATGCCAATACATAGATCTGTACCTTCCCCAAATGTTCAATAATGTTCTGTGATGTTTGCATGTATATTTTAGGACATTCGCATATATAAAACTAGAGCTGCGCTCAGACAGCACAAGAACCTCTGCTGATGTACTCAGTGTTATTTTTGCCAGTATTAGCTAGCAGCCCCTGTGTTTATACAGTCCTGTAGTCTTGGCACAAATGTTTTTAAATGTGTTTTCGACCTTTTGCATGCCTATGACCTTGACCTCCAAAAATCAAATTGCTTCTTTCTTGAACAATTTTGAGTCATTCCACCAATTTTTGGGGAAAATCCATCCCTAACTTTTTGTGCAATCCTGCTTAGAAACAAACCAACCAACAAACAAACGGTAATGATCACATGACGCGTAATAAAACGTACATCAAAAGTTGAGTGACAGTGAGGAACGTCCTAATACTTTTGTCAAGTAGAGTACATTTATATTAATCATGCAGCGATATTGTAGGAATAATTATTGGTGCTCTCATTAAATATTTGGACAGGTTTTTGAAAAACAGTCATTTGTAATTTGGATATAATGACCATGCAGATCCAGGTAACAGTGAGGACTAAGAAATAAGGGCTGAAAACTACAGTCTTTCATTGAAATGCAGCCCTTTACCCCAGAAAACCTACAAACCCATATATGGGTCTGTGACATGCAGCTGCTGAATTCAAACCTGTGGAACTTCAGGCCTATTTAAAATTTTAATAGAAATTGAAAAGTTTCTAATGATCCCAAATATGGTCTGATGAATTTCAGGGAAATGTGTATGATGATATTCGCTAGATCAAGAGCTTTTCTATTTGATGTAAAGCTGTGGCCATAAAATCATGGAGTCTTGAGCTTGAATGTTTCCCTCAGTAGTCTGATGTAGCTTCAGTGAAGCGATACAACCTGCAGGTGCTGAATATACTGTATTTGTGACTCTCCAACAATGTGAAAATGTTCCTTTTCTGACTTAGAACCTACTTTAAGGAAAACTTTTTAAGGTACCCTGTGATGTCACCTGGTGCACAGCCGATTGGTCGTTAAAAGCCATTTCAAAATCCCCTATTTGTGTCTTCATAAGAGGGAGGGGTCACCAGAATCATGAAGGAGCTGATTAACTGGTCGGCTGATGTTAATCAGCTGTCATTTGTGGGTGGTATTTTTACTCTGTGATGTCACTAACAAACACATTTTGAAATCGCTTGTAATGAGTAATTGGCTGTGCACTTGGCAACAAGATTTGGGACCTTTAAGTGAAAAAATTAGCTTAGGGGGTTACAACCAGGAAAGACAAAGTTTGTCATGGCGCAAGATTAATTTATCCAAAATGCTGAATGATCTCTGATGTCACATCATTGACAAATATTAATATCTTGCCCCACACCATCTTGCAAACATGCACTTGTATGTACTGTTGTGTGTTAGTTTTTACACTGACTCTTTCTCTCATTTCAGGAAAGGAGAATTTGGTTGTAACCACGGCATCGGATGATGGAACCGTGAAACTATGGCGGCCTTATAATGTGAGTTTGTTTTTTTCCCTTTTTTTTGCAGTATTTTTTGTTTTTGCCCATTATTACTGCTGTAAGTTTAATTTTAAAGCAGCTGCAGTTGAGTCTTCCTGTCAGCTGTCATCAAACTTTAAATGTTCACGCAATGTTGCTTTATTGTTTGTCACCCCAGAAAAGTGCATTTTGATGGTAAAATAATATACTTTTTTTCCAACATGTGAATTATGTGAAATGTCAAAGAATGTTTGCTTGCAAAACCTTAGAACTATTCACGATCATTTAGAAAACGATGTCTTGCAGTTTCCATTGCGGACTGTGTAGTAAATCAGTTGGACACGTTTATACCCCCCGCTGTACAGTGTGCATGTACTTGAGGTCACTTCTTTTATTAAATAAATGCGAGTCAAGTCATGGCAAAATATGTGGATGTAGGTCCAGCACCACAGCACTATAACCGGGCACAGCGGAGCGATATGGGGCTTGGCTGCTCAGCAGGAAGGAGCCCCGGTTTTCCTCACTGTCTCTGAAGACTGCTCCTTGAGGTCCTGTGGCGTTTCCATGGCGATGGGTAATCTGTCCTCTCTCACTCAGCTCGTTGTTTGCGGTGGGGGTTAAACAGCTCAGTCCCTGCAGTGTTCCTGCTGCCTGAGTGGGGCGCCATGACTGGTCCAGTATTATTTGGTCTTTTATGACACTGAAAACCCTGAAAACCCGAAACTTGTTGTGACCAGGACTTCTCTTGTGGGCCCTTCAGCCTCATCCAGGAATTTGTGTCCCAGTGCATGTGACAGGGGGGGTCCATTCTGGTCCAGAAAGGCCTAGTGAGGGGGCAGACTTTCTTTCTCACCGAAACGAATGCTGGATTAAAACGAGTGACTATAGTTTTTCGTCAAAAACTTGATCAGGGAATCAGGTGTGTTGATGTTGGCCTGAACCACAAATCTCATCTGTGCGTCTGTGTAAAGATTATGGGGTGTTGGGCTGTTCAGAGCTCTGTTCTGGACTTGTATTGAGATTCTCCATACAGGGCTCTGGCCTCGACATATCCCAGAAAGCTTAGCTATTAACTTAGTTAGCAACTGTGTTTTGCCTCAGAGTTAACCAGTGAATCCGGCCCATTGTTGGGTGCTATTCAGGTCCTTGCATGAAAGGGCTGATGGATTTTATCTCCCCGCTTTCTGAGGCTTTGGGGGAATCCAGTGACCTTTCCCTGTAATATTTCTCTCCTTGCTCCCTGTAGAGACAGCCCAGCAGGGGGCGACACAGGCGCTTGCCTTCTCTCCCTGTGGGAGTCTGCTGGTGTGCGGCTTTGCCTCCGGCCGTGTGCAGTTGTGGAACCGCACCTCAGTGCTGTGCACCAAAAAGGTATCTGCACCTTCCCTCGCATTTCACCGCACGTGGGATTTATGGGAGGGACGATCTGTCTTTCACAAACGGCTTGGGATTAAACGTAACATAAACACCACCCTCCGCTTCAGTGTCCCACCAATTATTTCAACATCTCATTCAGTGTCTCTTTCTACACTTCTGTGTACATCACTCCCCTGCTGTTGTGAACATGTCATCAGTCTAATTATCATATTTACAAGTCATTATTGCAAATGATAAATTTCCAGCAAGTACCGGGCAGTGGAAACCATAATAAAACAAACCTTTGACCTCCGTCCACCTGGTTTTCAGTGCAGCTCTACTTTGGCTCATAAGATTCTATGGCTGAGCTGTTGATTGACATCTCCAGCTGCTGGCTGTGGTGTTTCGTTCGGGTTGGAGTGAAAACCTGGGTGGTAGATCTCCAGGAACAGGCTTGGTCAGCCCTGCTCCAGCTGTGGAATGAGATGCACTTTGTTCGGGTCGGATTGAAAGCCGATAGGACCCCCTCTGATAGGGTTTAGCAGCCCTGATGTAAACTCAGGTCCGGAGTGATCAGTGTGTCTCTGCTCTGATCCGCCTCAGGTGTCTGACTCTGAGGTCACAGCGCTGGCCTGGATGCCTGACGGTCAGTTGGCGGTGGGCTGTGCCGACTGCTCTGTGTCAGTGTGGAAACTGGACTGGAACCTGCCACAGCCCATTGCACGGTGAGTCAACATCCTTTAACCTTTGACCTTTACCCTCTGAACTTTCAACCCTTTAGGTCCCCAGGGTGCCGTATGGCTTTCAATGCATGAAAGCTGTAAAATCCCTTCGAGTTTGTCCAGTTTCGGTGAAAACGGCTGAGCGATTAGGGAGGTGTGACACCAAACTGGGCTCGGGACTTGAGTCAGCCTTCACCATTTAAATTTTTACTTCTGAATCTACTTAGTCCCAAAACATTTGTGTTCACAGCACTATTTGGTGTATCCGCATGTGTGCGACCATTTGTGTACATTCTTTTGTTCAGCTATAAATTCCAGTCATTTAAATGCCCCTTGAAGGAGTGTTGGAAAAGGGAGTCTGGTTACTCAATGAGCGCTTGGGTATCCCAGAGGTGCTTTCAGTGAGAAACTAAGAGGGTCTGATGTTTTGGAACACGAGATGTATAAATGACTGACTAGTGGATCCACCTCACCTCTTGCACGACTCGTTTTCCACATCTGTGACGGACTTCAGGTTGAAATGACGTTTGATGAATCGAGGGCAGTCTATTATTGCGAATCGCCTTTCTTCGATTCCCACACCCACGCTTTCCCAATTGGTGTGAATAGTTCTTCGAAAAAGACAGGGAAGGAGTGTGGAGGGGCTTATGTGCAAATGGAATGCTGGAGCCTGTACATTATCCTTTTTAACTGTGACCTTTGCCCTCCCCGTGCTCAGGCTGCACAAGGTGTCGAGCGGCACAGTGGACTGTCCGGTGCGGCTCCTCTGTTACTGCTCCATTCTGCTGGGAGTTTGTGAGAGTGGAAATATCCTGAACGCCGGAAAGAAAGAGAGAGGATACAACGACTCTACATACCAGTGAAGTACCGCTGTACCCCTGAGGTCACCTCTGTCTCTCTTTACCCCTTTACCCACTTTTGCGTGATGAAGTGTATAAAGACAGGAAGTGTATAAAGAGTGATTGGAAGTGTATTGAGGCTCAGTGGAAGTGTATAAAGACTGAGATGAAGTCTATAAAGGCTCAAAGGAAGTGTATAAAGGCTCAGAGGAAATGTATAAAGACAGAGGAAGAATATAAAGGCTGAGAGGAAGTATATGAAGGCTCAAAGGAAGTGTATAAAGGCTCAGAGGAAATGTATAAAGACAGAGGAAGAATATAAAGGCTGAGAGGAAGTATATGAAGGCTCAAAGGAAGTGTATAAAGACAGGAAGTGTGTAAAGACTGAGAAGAAGTGTATAAAGGCTCAGGAAGTGCATAAAGACTGAGAAGAAGTGTATAAAGGCTCAGGAAGTGCATAAAGACTGAGAAGAAGTGTATAAAGGCTCAGGAAGTGCATAAAGACTGAGAAGAAGTGTATAAAGGCTCAGGAAGTGCATAAAGACTGAGAAGAAGTGTATAAAGGCTCAGAGGAAGTGCATAAAGACTGAAGAAGTGTATAAAGGCTCAGAGGAAGTGTATAAAGACTGAAGAAGTGTATAAAGGCTCAGAGGAAGTGCATAAAGACTGAGAAGAAGTGTATAAAGGCTCAGAGGAAGTGCATAAAGACTGAGAGGAAGTGTATAAAGGCTCAGAGGAAGTGTATAAAGGCTCAGAGGAAGTGCATAAAGACTGAGAGGAAGTGTATAAAGGCTCAGAGGAAGTGCATACTGATTCAGAGGTTGTTATTTTACATGGCAGTTGGACAAACAACGTCCGTGCCTTGGGACTGGTGGCGAATGATGACATCAGCACCTGGCTGCTCGGAGAGAAAGACGGCGCGGTCACCCTGGGGTTTCTGGTGAGCCTCTCCTCTACCTCACTCTTTTTCCCTCTTTGTGACTGGCTGATCTCCACCGTGCTCCCTGTGATTGGCTGATCTTGACTGTATTGTGACTGGCTGATCCTGACTGTGCTCCCAGTTGATTGGCTGATCCTCACTGTGCGCCCAGTGATTGGCTGATCTTGACTGTGCTCCTAGTAATTGGCCAACATAACCTAAGCTCTCTGATTGGCTGATCTGCCCTTGTGCTTTCTCTATCTGGAAAATGCTCAGTCTCCTCCCTGTAATTTGCCAATCCATGTTCTGTGATTTTTGGGTGATCCAGTCAGCGCTTTATTATGGGCTGATCATTCCTGTACCTTCCGTAATCTGTTGATCTTGCCTTTCCGCAGTTTGCAATGGGCCCCAGCACCAATTTAAGCTCCAGTTTTGCTCACACTGTGATGGGTGAGGATGAGGACTCTGAGCCGGTTGAGACAAAATCATCTGAACCAGTCATCTCTGCCATCACTAAAGATGAAGGTACGCTGCCCTCATTGGAGGGACCCTCAACATCCGTTACTGTCGCGATACATCTCTAGTGCTACATAACTATACTGCAGACGCAGCTTACACGAACACAGTCCTTGCTGCTCTGACACCTCTATCACTGTAACCAATGTACTTTGTTGCACTACACAGGCAAGACCAGAGCAATGCGACTGACATACACCACATTTCTCCAGAGACACTGCTAAAATTATCCGCATTATGAGCATGAGTATAAATGCCTACAGGCAGTATTACGCTGCCATTACGGTCGAGATTGTGCCAACATTATACAGCCATTACTTTGGCTTTATCACTCACATTACACAGAGATAACTGTTGAGATGCCACCAATATCACTGCTATTACCACACACACAGCCAGCAATACAGAACCACTAGCGATTATAGCAATATATGGTGTATTGCACTGCAATTACTAGGAGATGCTACCAATAGTACTCTTGTTACTGTAGGTGTACCGTCAAAAATACATTGCCGTTACTTTTGAGAAACTGCAAACATCACAAAGCCATGGAGACCAGTTTCACCACTTGTCTGTTTGAAGAGACCTTGATGATTTGACTGACATGACTACAAGGAAATGACCAAATTTACAGAAGTCTTACTCTCTCGATGAGTAATCAACATTCCACCACTATTCTAGAACTGTAGTAGCAACATGTGCAGCGATTATGACAGAGATATTGAAAACATGACAGCCATCATCATTCTGATGCCGTCAACTTTTCTCAACTATTAATACAGAGTTGCTGTCAGTATTTACAGAATCATTACCACAGTAATGGCACCAACTTGACGCAGAAAGTCATACTGCTGACAGTAAACAGTCTTTTACTGCAGATGCCCATACTTTCAATATGACTCGGCCATTACTACGGAATTCTCGCCATGTTGTTTTTTTTTGGAAATTCCAAAATATTATTCTGGTGCTTTGTGTTTTATTGTCCTCTTCTGTCTTTTTAAAGATTTTGTGGTGTGTGGAGACAGCAAAGGACAGATGTGGTTCAACCAGCCGCCAAACTTGTGCTCCTGGAGTGACAAGAAACGGGTGAGAAACGCTGAGTTTCGGAAACAGCCAGTCATGTGATCAGTCCGTCCAATGAGAGATTCCCCTTATAACTGGGGCGGCTGGGTAACTCAGTCGGATGGCATGTGACCCCACTGCCGCCTGCAGCCCGCTGCCCTGGAGAAGTGGGCTTTATCACTCGGAGATGACGGACTGATTGGTTTAGAGTGAGTCTTGCACTTTTCATCTCTCAAGTGACACCTGCTGGTGGTTGGGGTACCTGCAGCGAACTCCATCTGCCCACGTATGACTTGGTCTCCTCCACCCCCACCCTGCAAGTACTTTGCGTAGAATTAGCTGCTGTTGTGTGTTTCGAAAAAATTCAAACTGCTTTTGAGCAGTGTTTTCTCAATGATAAAAAACTTGTAAGAAATGGTTATTGACAGCAGTCAGTCAACCAGTTATGCAACCATGTGATCATTTTGGTCCTTCTTGAAAGAGTTTATGGCCTATTTCTGCTATTGCTGATGCGTTTTCAAATGTAAATAACATGGCCAAGTTTGGCAGTGGCAGCTGGGTGCTGTCCTCTTGTACTTACTCAAGGTTTTGGAGAAAATCGGGCCCTTGAAGTGCGTCATGAATGATCGCTGCAGATGTCTGTGATGGTGACGCTGATTTTGATACCATTGGTTCGTAGGCACACAGTGGGCGGATCAGCGCGTTGAGATTGACGGAGAGCACCATCATCTCTGCCTCCTACGACCGAAGCGTCAAACTGTGGGACCGTAACAGCAAGAGACAGGTGTGCAGCCCAGCGTTTAATAACTTCTGAGTCATTAATCTGTACCATCTCAATGTGGACTCCTGCAACAGTATTTCATTCCAGATCCACGGTGTGTGCAGTGGGTTTCCACTACAGTGAAGTTCATTTTATTTTTAGAGTCATTTAAAACGAGTTGACCAAACCACCGTACTCCAAGAAAATGGCCCTTTCTCAATTCGCTCCCTCACCACTCGCACTTCAGTGTCACTCAGTGACGGAGGGAGCTTCATGGAGGGGGAGGGTTTAAAAACGTGTGTAGACTTTGGGATGCCCCTGCCCTTTATCCAATGGGAAGCGGAGGTAATCATTACCCTGCCTTCTGATAGGTGCGTTGCATTGTATATGACAGTCTTGTTCCTTCATGATTCACCTCTTACCCAAAGTATTTCAGAGATGATAATGAAATCAAATAAAATTTATATTAAAGATATGTAATATACAGCATTGACGAGGATTAAGGTGTTTTTTGCGTGAAATGGCACGTTGTGATAAAGGGAAATCATCGATTCAACAGATAACCCTCAGCGAGGGGTTTTTTCTCGGGTGCACATCTGCACGTTCATTTCAAAATACGCTGTAACCTTTAGTTCCGTGATGTGAGCATTAACTGGTCAATCTAAAATCCGTTTGGGGTTAGGTAATGTTTTACTGACACGTCTGTCAGAAATGGCACGGAACGGACATTTGTAGGTAGGCAGCGTTTCTTCCATCCCAGACACACAGTAATAACAGCACTCGGCAGGAGGGGGTTTGTGAGCTCAAATCGGTGTGGACTCGCTGCGGAGGGGTTAATCAGCCACTTACACTCCACAGGGATTAGTTTGGGATGGCACCCAATGCGGCGGAGCCTCTGCGGGAACGCACCTCGTCTCACCCTGTCCGCCTCTCCTCTCTTCCCAGGTGGGGGCGTTTGTGTGCGGGGGACCAGTTCTCTCTCTGGCCGTGAATCCCGTCAGATCCACTCAGCTTGTGTGTGGTGATGCCCTGGGTGGGGTCTACTTCCTGTCCTGGGCAGACTGACTTCCTGGATGGGCTGGCTGACCTCGTATCCAAGAATCTCCGATCAAACACACGCACACACACTCACACACGTGTGCACAGACATGTGATCACCTTCACTTGTGCGCACACAACCATGCTCAGATACACACACACACACACACACACACACACACACACACACACGCTTATAATATGGCATACAGCGGGCATATAACTCATGCATGTAGTCACTTTTGTGTGCATTCACTCAGCCAGGCTCTCTCGCTCACAGACACACACACACACAAGTTGATTTTTATCTATGCGTCGATTAACATTCATTTACATGGACATGAGATCGCACTTATACTATACCAAAGCATTCGCTGTGTTATTTTTAATTTTTTTTGTTTCATGTCTCCTAGTTTAACATGGAGTTTAAAAAGACAAGGATTGTTTCTCGATCTTTAAAAAAATGAAGTAATCGCCTTCTGTGTTCTGCATAATGTACCTCGCGCCATTAAAAATGCACCGGTGAGGTGTGGCCCTTGTGTGCGTGTGCATGCACACACACACACACACACACACACTGAGCGTTGACCGGTGACAGTACAGATGACACACCGCCTCTCGGCGGCTGAGACCTGCCCATAACCTGCCAACGGCTCTTTTTTTCTCTCGTATGTCGTAGGCCGATCCATTGACTTCATGCCGCAGCATTTTTCCTTTTTTAGCTCATGGGCCGATAGGCTGTGAGCGATTGTGATTATGCGGCGTCTGGCATCGTAGTCATGATCATGTCGTCTTCGTCATCTGTTGGCAAAATCTTAAAAAATCCTCTTCTTTGAAACTTCTGGCCCGATTTACTTCTAATTTGGCACGGACCTTCCTTCGTCTGCCACGATTGTTCAGTTTAGTGGAAATTTTTAAAAAAAATTAGATTTACTCCAGATTCGGTATGGAGCTCCCTTGAGAAAATGTCTACCAAGACTGTTCAGTTTTCTGAATATTTTTTTTTTTATTTTTTGAAGGATTTTTTGGAAGGATTGTTTTTTTTTCTTTTTCTCCCAAACTGAAAACGTTAAAAACCTTCTCTGAAACTGTAGCCCAGATTTACCTCAGATTTAGTCTGGGGCCTCCTGTGCTCATGCACCATTGAATCTTTGAAAAGCTCTTCTCAGAAGAGCTGAGCGATGGGCTCAGTTATTGGGCTGGTGAGCTGCAATGGCCACTGGTCCTATTTTTTGTTCGTTATAAGATACTGACCCCACACAAAAGAACAAGTCACTCCTCACTGTACTCAATACAAACAATTCAATATTCGTTACCACCCAAGTGCTCGGCCTGTCAACCTGGCCTGCGTCAGGATTACAATTCCAATTTTCTTTATTTTCACTCGTTTCTCATTGGGAAAAGCAGTCAAAATCGATTGATTCTTTAATTTGCTGCAAATGCACAGCATACCTCCCCGGTGCATTTTTAATGGCGCTATTTACATATTCTTAATACAGTGGTGTATCAGTGGGCACAGAAATCGAGACGAATAAGAGTTTTGAAATGAGGTGAATGATTGCACTTTGAGTTTTCTGTTGGGGTTCAATAAAGGATGTCAAATGAATCAAGTCGACTGGGAGTCTGAGTGGTGGGGACAAAACATGGCGGATTCTCCATGATGGCGAAGTCCATTAAAAAAAAAAAAAATTACGTAAGCCAATTAGCATACGCTGTCCTCCGAAACAAAAGCCTGTGTCGTTTCACGCTGCCTTACAAACCGACGCAGGCTCATTCCGAGGTTCTGTTTCAAACTCTGCAGGCCGCCCACACACTGGAGCCGGGCCGCAGCGGGAAGCGCTATAATCAGAACCGCTAAAACAAGGATTTGGAACTGCTATGCGAGATTAATGAGCTGACGACATATTTGGCCGCAATAACTGGCCAAAATCTGTGTGCTGAGTTCCAGGGTCCTACATGGTATATTAGTTACACAGACAATATTGGGCTGAATTCGGAAATCCATTACAGCAGACATTGCAGGAAGATGGTCATATCATGTTAAGACCTGACAAAAACATTGCAAACAGGGCACCAGTTTTGCAATGTGCTTCTACCTGTGTGTTCAATAGCTTGAAAGTGCAAAATATGGGGGGTTACTACGGTATTTTCTGGAGTTCCTCCCCTTCTTTGCTTGGATTGGTTTGCCTCACATTGGCTAAGCCCTGTCAACATGCTGGTATGTTCTGAGATCTGTATGTTGTTTGACAGTGACGCCTGTTTAAAAGCGTGGTACGTCTTAAGGAGAGTACAGACGAAAGCATCCTCTAATTATTTCTGGCAGTCCATGATTTAAGTGGTTACTACATTTATCTTCATGCAGTCATCCATTTAGGAAGTACAGCCATTTGCCTGGCCTGCTTGTTCCAATACTTAACAGACCTCCCAATATGAGCGCGGCTTTGCTAACCTGTTATTGTCCGTAACATTTTTATATGAGAGCCAGTTTTACCATTTGGCACAAGATGAACAGAGTCATTCTCAAAAATGATTCGAGGTGCACTGCATGTACTTCCTTCGCCCTCATCAGAAATGCTACCTTTGTACACCTTTTTTTTTTTTTTTCCCCCCACCCTTTGAATAAAATGGTCTCTGTGGTCATGTTAGTCATTTTTCTGGAAGTACTATTTTTATTCGAGTCAAATGTGGGTTAATAGGCCAACCAATGAGCGCGAGTCGTTGTTTTCTTGGCAGAGCAGTGTTTCCGCGCCCAGTGGCTCTAACATACGGTGATGGATGAGCTGATGAGCTGTATGGGCCTGGGGCATTGTGGGTAACACTGTCTCCTCACAAGAAGAAGGTTGTAGGTTTGAATCCAGCCCGGGGCCTTTTTTCTCAGAGCTGGCCTGTTCTCCCTGTGTTTGAATGCGTTTACTCCGCTATCCCTCTGCTTTCCTCCCACAGTCTTCAGACGTGTTTATATTAGGCTTACTGGAGACTGTAATGGCCCACAGGTATGAGATGGAGTTGTGTGAATCCCTGTGCTGGATACGGGTGTCTTCCTCTCACTGAGCTTTAGTTGGGATCAGCTCTCTCTCGTTACAGCCAAGGGCCAGTTTCAGAAAACCGGATGGCTGGGGTGGCCAGACAGCTGCTCTGAGTAGAACCTGGATGGGATCTTTACTTCAGTCCATGCTCCAGATTTGAGAAATCCTCAGGTTTTACTTTGTTTCAGTTATCCAGCTAATGGAGTAATCCTGATTTGTGGAACAGGCCCTGGAATGATAGAGCAGATGGAATGTCTCTGCTTTAAGCCACTGTGAGGGAGAGGTGAGGGAGAGGTCTGTGTCTGTGTCTGTGTGTGTGTGTGTGTGTGTGTACGTGTACGTGTACGTGTGTGTGTGTGTACGTGTACGTGTACGTACGTGAAGAAGAGTGACTCAAGGAAATTCATCACATTTTGCAGTGTAAGTTTTAAGTGCATGCAGTGTCAATATAGTTCACATGGTATGAAAATGCCCAGGAAAACTGAAGGTCACCTTGTGGGGGATAAAAATCCTCTGCATAGTTGTGAAAGTGCAGAAATGTAGCAGTGCTTATGGCACGCTGCGAAAAATCATCGAAAATAAATTGCGGCAAAACATCGTCACTGAGTCGGATAGCAGATGCAGTTTTAAACTCGGGAATAAAATGTTCTAAAACGGGCTTGGGTGTGAAGGAGGATTTTAATCCTGTCAGAAAATACTCACATCACTCTTCAAGTATCCATGTGGCACTACTGTTATTCAGGGAAGGAACGAAATAACAGAACAATGCAAATAAACCAAAGAACACATTGAAAATTTATTCTTAGAAGTTAAGGTCATTACTCTGACAAACTTGTAGGACAGTGGTACTTACATTGTTTCTGGGGACCTCCAGTGTCTGATTGTTTAGTCCCAACTGCAATTCCTGTCACAGTTATTGTGATTTGCTTCTTAGGATAAGACTTGTGCTTCATTGCAGATATTTGCAGAAGGGGCACAGCTTTTACTGACTGAATCAGTTGGGTCCTAATTAGATTGCAATCGTTTGACTTTTTCCTTTCACAAAATTCTGCTCTGGCTCCTGATGATTTGCGTTGTTTAATTTGTCATTAACTACTAATTTGATACTTTGAAGTGACCATGTTTCTTCTCTATTTAATAGAAGCTCATTGATTCTTTAAGGTACAATTTGCCCCTCTTTATTTGCGATAAAGATTTGCAATACAATACAACATGAATATGGTTCTGTATAGGGCATACATGGCCATATCTAACATTGTGGTTTAGAGGGTAAATAATCCATATAAGCATGAATAGTGTGGTGCAATTTAGAGCAATCTGCACTTTGTTAAAACACTGAAATTGCAATTGTGGTTGAAACAAAAACCAGCATACTTGGGCGGTCTTGAGGAAAGATGTTGCGGGTAATTGCCGTCGGAGAAAACAAGCCCAGTACCAAAGAACGGTAATGGAGAGTGCATTACTACTTTCTACCAGCAGGTGGAGGCAGTTCTCGCAGTGCCATGCGCGCAAAGAAAACGGGGAGATTTTTCAATTAACAGAATAGAACACAGTGAGTAGATTAAAAAAATCATTCGCCGTGTCTTTGTACTGTCAATCCTTTGTTCCCTCACTCCCCCCTCCGTCCTCTCCCCCTCCCCCTCTCTCCCTCTCTGTCTTTGCCTTGGCCTTGCGATTTCTTCCCTCTGCTTTCTCTCCCCTGCCCCCCTTTTCCTGCTTCCTCCCCCGCTCTCTCTCTCCCTCCCTCCCTCTTTCTCTCTCTCTCTCTCTCTCTCTCTCTCTCTCTTTCGGTTATGTTCTGATCTCTTTGAGTGTTCCCTCTGTAGGATTATAAATAGAACCCACCCCCCCTGCCCCCCACTGCACTCCTCTACTACTCCCCCGCATTATAGCACTTGGCACTCTCTCTCGCTCCCTCTAACGCGCACACACACATGTGCCGTTATCGCACAGACATACCCGTGGTGCGGTGGTGTATCAGGGTTTCTGCACAGATGACAGTGAATTGTCTGGGCTTCTCAGCAGCTGTGCTCTAGAGCTCATTTGAGGACTGAATGTTTATTTTTTTGGCTGACGGGCTTGGCCGTGCCGTCAAAGATGCGCACTATTAATATTTCCTGCTCAGGCACTGAGTGGGTGGAGTCTAACTGGCATTTCCTGCTTTGGCACGGAGTGGGGCCTAACTGGCATTTGCTCATGAAGCACTGTGTGGGTGGAGTCTTTTTTGGCATTTCCTGTATATAAACTGAGTGGGCGGAGCCCTGTCATTTCCTTCATGGGTACTGAGTGGACAGTCTTGCTATCATTTCCTGTACGGACTGTGAGTGGGTGGAGTCTTATCAGTATTTCCTCATGAAACACCGAGTGGGCGGAGTCTTGCTGTCATTTCTTGCATGGGCACTAAGTGGGCGGAGTCTTGCTCGCATTTCCTCATGAAGCAATGGGTGGGCGGAGTCTGACTGGCATTGCTAGTGCTGCCTTGATGCGCTTGTTGATTTGGCTTGTTTTTTTTATCTGCATGCAGTTTCTTCAGTTTCGCCATGTTTGAGAGTGGGGAAAACACTGGAGTAAACCCACACAAACAAGGGGAGAACGTGAACACTCCATGCAGGGAAGCCCTAGCCAGTCGGGGCTTGAACCCAGAACCTCCTCATTTTGAGGCAGCAGGTCTAAACACTCCACCACCTTGCTGCAATTATAATCATTTTATTTCACGGTTCAGTTCGTTAGCTACCTATTTAAATTCTGCTTTTATGTGCCACATGGTGTTTGAACTTGCTAAGCCAGAGAAAAACATACTGCCATCCATTTTCCTCATTTTTGTCTGACCAAGAGCACTTGTATGCTTGATTTAAGTGATTTAAAATGTCCAAACCTGTACGCAGTAATGTTTGCGGAGCACATGAAGGTAGCATAAACACTCAGTTTGCAGTCTTTTATTTCATACAGCGATTTTTCTGCGTCTTAAAAGCAAGACGTTGGAGCATTTTGTAAATGTTCCTTCAGGTGACCATTATAGCCTTTACTTTCAGGGAGAGACGAGTGATTATTCTCTGAATTAAGAACAAGCCGTTGGCCTCTTCCCGGAGGTGCCTTCACTAGCACAAGCCAGTGTTTACTTGGAGGGAGATGAGCAGCTTTTTCTGACTAAAAAAAAAAAAGCGAGATGTTGAACATCTCCTAAAGGTTCATTCAACTCGTACATACCAACCTGTACTCCGAGGGAGATGAGCGGTTATTCTCTGACGTCGGAGTGAGATATCGGCCATTTCCTAAATGTTCTTTCACGAGTACATACCAGCGTTTACTTTGAGGGAGATGAGTGATTATTTCCTGACTTAAGTGCAAGATGTCGGCAGTTTCTTAAAGGTTCCTTCTCTGGTACATTCCTGGGTTTTATTTAGGGAAAGATGAGCTATTTTTTTTCCTGACTTAAAATGATTGAGGCCATTTCCTAGACTCTGCGTCTGTACTGTAGAACACAATCCTGTACCAGCCTTTATCTGAAGCTTAGGGGAGATTATTTCTTGTCTCTAGAGCGAGATGTAGGCCATTTCCTAAATGTGCAGTTGACTTCTTTTCGTCGTTTAATAGGGCACGTCCTGGGAGGGCCAGTACTGGAACAGGGGTCCCACAGGAACACACACATCAGAGGGACTGTGCCATCTGTGTGTGTGTGTGTGTGTGTTCATTGAAATGTACATGTATTTGTGTTCATGGAAGCATTTGGGTTTGTTTGCGTGTGTGTTCTCAGAAACTTATGTTTGTCTGTGTAGTATGCGTGAGTTCATGGAAATATATCTGCGCATATGTGCGTTCGCGGGCACATTTGCGTGTGTGTGTGTGTGTGTGTTCCTGGAAGCAAGTGCTTGTGTATTTTTGTTTTCATTGAAATGAGTATGTATGTGTGTTCATGGAAGCATTTGGAAACGTGTGTGTGTGTGTGTGTGTGTGTGTGTGTGTGTGTGTGTGTGCGCGCGTGCATGTGCATGTATGTGTTATTGAAAGCATTTGTGTGGATGTTTGTTCATGGAAGCATGTGTGTTTGCTCGTGTGTGTTCATGCAAGCTTGTGTTTATGGATGAATTCTGTGTGTGTTTCTGTTCAGGAAAGCTTTGGTTGTGTGGTTGAGTTCATAGAGGCTTTGTGTGAGAGTGTTTGTGTGTTCATGAATGCATTATGTGTGTGTATTCATGAAAGTATTGTTTGAATGTGTGTGCTCATGTGAGCTTTTGTGCGTGTTTGTGTACTCATGGAAGCTTGTGTGTTTCTTTGCGTGTTTACAAAGCATTTACGCATGTGAGTGTTTGTGTTCATGGATACGTGTGTGTGTGGTCATTGTTCACAGAAGCATTTGTGTGTTTTTGGAAGCTTGTGCGTGCGTTTGTGTGTTTATGGAAGCATTTGCGTGCGTTTTTGTGTTTCTGGAAGCATATGTGCGCGTTAGTGTATTTATGGAAGCATTTGCGTACATTTGTCATTTATGGAAGCATATGCACGCGTTTGTGTGTTTATGGAAGCATTTGTTTTTTATGGAAGCATTTGCATGCATTTGTGTGTTTATGGATGCATTTGCGTGCGTTTGTGTTTGTGGATGCATTTGTTTTTATGGAAGCATTTGCGTGCATTTGTGTGTTTATGGATGCATTTTGTGTGTGTTCATCTGTTCATGGAAGCATGCATTTCCATTGGTGAGTGATTTTGTGTGTGTGTGTGTGTGTGTGTGTGTGTGTGTGTGTGTGTGTGTGTGTGTGTGAGAGAGAGAGCATTTTCACCCATCCGTGTATAATTTGCCTGTGGACGATGTAACGCTCAGCGTCCGTTATGCGTCAGTGGGTAATGCTTTTAAAATGCGATGTCCCCATCGTGACGTTATGCAACCGAGATGTATACCCAGAGCAGCAGTATGCTCCTGCAATATTTATTCATTGCCATAGTGCGCTGCTTTGATATTTATTCAGTTATAGTACAATATGCATATACATATGAATTCCACTGTACATACAGTATATTGGTGCATACTTGCGTAATCTACCGAGTTGGAATCTGTTTGTGATGCCGAATCAAAATGACAGATGTGTTTGACTGACTTTCACAGCGCAGAGTGGACATTGGGAGTACGATATGTGGGTTAATCACACGGAACGTGTGCCTACACTGCTCCGAAGTCCTGAATCTCGGTTTTGAATGAAATCAGAAACATTAATTGGCACAGCGTTCTGCTCCTCGTGACTCCCAGGAAAATTTTACCCTTGGCCTGTTTTTCCGGGGATGGATTGTAATCGTCATCTGTGGGAGGACATCTTCAAGTTTTCATTAAAAAAAGCGTAATCGCATATAATAACTGCGGTGTGAGTGAGCATCACTTCTGCTCATTTCATAACTGTAGGTACACCCCTTCTATCCCCCCTCCCTAAAAGAAAATGGTTAAATAATGATGAGAGAACTCATTTGTTCTCCCCAGATAGGTTCAGAAAAGCTGCCATTTCCTAAGCTACACTGCATTCTAAGTTGTGTTAAATGGTGCCCCTCTGGTCACGAAAAACAGACCATGTTCAGAAATGGCATATGGCAGCACAAATGCCAAAGCCCTGACAATAACAAGAGCTGAAAAGCTTTGTTTGGATGCTTTTAATATCAGTGTAGGATGCTTTTTCACTAATCACCTCTGCATTTATGCTATTGTTAGAAAAGGATATTTGGAGATTTACCCTAACCGATTACTGAGTAGCGTGCCTACTTAATTTTTTTTTTTTCTTGCCCAGGGAAAAAATTGAAAGGAAAATTTAACATATAACAATGAAAGGACAGCTGATTCAGGTGAACTCTTTGACAGCATTTTAATTTGTGCAGTAAAATTATACAGAACACACTCTAACCAAATGGCATTAGCACCTCTACTGCCCCCTAGCTGTGTATGGAAACCAAATTCCTTCCCAAACACATAATGTACATATATGCATGCTTATTATTACCAAAACTGAGCTAAAATATGACCCAAAATGGAGAACAGAGATAATAAATTAATAGACTCATAATTTAATGATAAATAATACAAAATTGATCCATAAATAAGTTGGAGGGTTGGTCAAGTTTCCATACACAGAGTGTAGTTGTTTCTGTAAGTTGTGTTTAAGAAACCAGGGGCTTCCCCGCTCCCCACTCTTACAGTAAGGTCTGGTGAGACCTGCATGTTGTACCGATGTGGACAATCTGGTGAGACCTGCATTTTTTTCAGGTGTGGACAATCTGGTGAGACCTGCGTGTTGTACAGGTATAGAAAATCTGGAATGACCTGGATGTTTAACAGGTGTGGACTATTTTGTAGCACTTGCATGGTATATTTGTGTGGACAATCTGGAGAGACCTGCATCCTTCCCTGGTGTGGATAATCTGGTAAGACTTGTTTGTTGTTCTGGTGAGGACAATCTAGTGAGGTCTGCATGCTGTAATGATGTGGACAATCTAGTGAGACCTGCTTATTGTCATGATGTGGACAATCTGGCGAGACCTGCATGTTGTCATGGTGTGGACAATCTGGTGAGACCTGCATGTTGTCATGGTGTGGACAATCTGGTGAGACCTGCACGTTGTCATGATGTGGACAATCTGGTGAGACCTGCATGTTGTCATGGTGTGGACAATCTGGTGAGACCTGCATGTTGTCATGGTGTGGACAATCTGGTGAGACCTGCATGTTGTCATGGTGTGGACAATCTGGTGAGACCTTCATGGTGTTCTGGAACAGACAGCTTCATGAGGTGTGCTGTCTTGGCATGGACAATCTGATGAGATCTGCATATTATATTGGTGCAGAAAACCAAGTAAGAATTCCATGTCCTACTGGCATGTAAAGGTTTTTGAGATCCGTAAGTTGCGCTGAAGTGGACATCCTGGTAAGGCCTGGAGATTATCCTGGTGTAATTTGTATTCTGTTCTAGTGTAGACAACCTGCGAAGACCAACATTTTGTACACATGTGGACACCTTGCTAAGACCTACATTTTTTCCTGGAATGGACAACCTTGTGAGACCTGCGTGTTTGTTCTGATTTGAACACCCTGCAACGACCATCATTTTGCTCTTACGTATGCAGCCTGGTGGGGCCAACATGTTATAATAACGTTTCGACAATTTAGTGAGATCTGTATACTGTACTGGTGAGGCGTGCATGTGGTCTTGGTGCGGACAGTGGCTTGACCTGAATGTTGTATTGGTTTGGGTAACCTAGCTGTGCTGGTATGGAAAGATTAGCAAGACCTGCAGGCTGTGCTCATGTGGAGAGCCAAGTAAGACTTTGCATGTTACACAGGAAAGACCAACATCATCTGCAGGCAAGACCTGCATTTTTTTACCGGTTCCGGTACTCTGGAGAGCGGCGAGCTATATCTCAGCGTATGTTTCATCTTCTCTTCATCTCGTGTTTGGAAACAGACTTTCACAGGCTTTCACTCATGGCTGTAGTTTATCCTATAGAATAGCCGTTGCATTACAGTGATTTACTAGAAGTTTTAAGAAATGTAGGGGAAGACGAGAGCGGTCAGACTCATCTCCCTTTCAAAACAGTTTTTTTTTCAGTCTCTTTCTCCCTTAAATTATTGATAGTTAATTTTTTATTCACTGTTCAGACGTGTGTGTGTGTTTGTGTGTGTGTGTGTGTGTGTGTGTGTGTGTGTGTCCGTGTGTGTGTCTGTCAGGCCTGAGTATAAGTTGGATGGATGGAGATGTGCGCATTCAAGGGGAAAAAAGGCTTTATTCCTCTCTCTGTCTCCATCCCTCGCTTTCTTTCCCTCTGAACCGAACTTCACTCCATCTCTGGGTTTTAGGAGATGACAGTTTAACTCTTCAAGGTGTAAGATCACAACTACGCAATCAGGATGTTCCTAACAAAAACTCTAATGCTGACTCAACTATTAATTCGAAAGTGAAAGGTAAGGTGTTCTACACGCTTTAAATATTCAAAAAATACATAAATAAAATAATAATAATAATAATAATAATAATAATAGTACGATTCAAAAACCTTAAACTGTCACTAATTGTATGGTTTTTGTGTTCCCATGCATAGTGCCTGGTCCGTATGCTCTGTGATTGGCTCCCTGGCTTCTAGCGAACATCAGTGCTTGGACACTGATTGGAGGTTGTAGTCCAAAATGGCTTTTCCTTTAAACACATGAGCACACAGCAGACCGAGCGATTCCCCCCACCCCAGCCCACCCCCCTCAACACAAACCGAAACATGCAGTCGATCTGAGGATTCACCTGAGCCCAGTGAAGAGAGAGCGAGAGCGAGAGAGCTGCAGAAGTGGGAGGAGGAGAACGAGAGAGAATAGATGGGGAGGGAGAGGTATAGAGAGAGAGAGGGAGAGAGAGGGAGAGAGAGAGAGAGAGGGAGAGGGCTACATGCAGAAGCAATGTGCTATTGTTGTTCAGCCATCTGAGCAGTGTGCTTATGTCTTCAGGGTCAGGCTAATGCACTGCACTCGCCCAGCAAGGAGCCTGACGGACGAGCGCAGAAGGAAGGGGGGATGGAGGGAGGGAGATGGTGACAGGGTTCTATTCATGCTTAGTTATTATAAACTCCTCTTCCTTCTCTTCGCAACTCTTCCTCCCCCCTCCCTCATCACACACTTTCTCTACTTCTCCCCTCCCCCTCTCGCCCTCTCTCTCTCTCTCTCTCTCTCTCTCTCTCTCTGGCACGATTTTCTGAGGATGTTTTTTTTTTAAGTGAGTGTGTGTGAGTGTGAGTGTGTGTGTGTGTGTGCTCCTCTTCTGAGTGTCTATTTCTTCTTCTTCTGGAACCTTCTAAACTGGTTCTGTATGGCCAGAGCTGCCTTCTCTGTCTCCGGAGCCTCCAGGTCGATGTCGACCTCCTCCTCCTGTTCTTCTGGTTTCCCCGTCCCGCCCGGAATCTTCTCTGTTTGGGAGGGGAGCAGAGAGGCGACTTTCACACATTTGTTGGTCACAAGTTAAAAAGTAATGGTGATTTCCCGCCAGCATTATGGACTGCAATCTGAAATTAAAACCATGTACAGCGCATAACAAATTTGTGAGACCACCTGTCATACAAACGCGGAAACGCACACAAATATTTTAGAAATTTGTCAAAAATTACTTTAAATCTAAAAAATATATTGTTATTTCTTAGGCAAATGAGCTGAAACAACTAAATAAGTCTTTGTTCTCACATTAAACCAAAAAAACTTTTAATATTTTGTTATGGCCTCCCTTGGCCTTGATAACAGCTCGCATTCTTGCATACAACCACTAAAACTTATTTTTATGTTCAGGAATGCAAGAAAATAACTTATTTGGCATCTAAATAAAAATAATAATGTGCTTAACTAGTTTTTCTGCTTTTTTTGTAAAACGGTAAATTTGAAAATTCATGGATAACAAAAATAATTATATTTTAACATATCGTTTCAGTGAAAGAGCTCGTGCTGGATAAACCATAAGAGAAACATAAAAAATGATTTTGGTCATTACCAACACTGTTCATTTAGGGCAGCTGTGGCATAAACCTTACATTGGGTGGTGGTCTAATAAATTTGTTAAGCGCTGTAGTTCCTACTCTGTTCAATCGATAGGGACGTAAGTGTTCTTAAGTGAGAGCTGACGGTCAGTGCTTACATCCCTAAGCGATGAGCCGTATATGGATCGCAACCTTTCAAATTCAGTCTACTGTTCAAATATTTACAGACATCCCTGTATTTACTTTCAATGCCTTCACCGTGTACCAGGATTAATAATGCAGAGTAAGATTAATATTGATTGAGGGAGGGGGACAGGCTGGGTGGTATTTTAAGAGTCGGTGGGTGAACGGGGGTTATGTCCATAGTCGGCCATATTTGAGTTACCAAGCAAAGTAGAATTATCTAACAGTCGCCCCAACTTCAGCTACCTTTGTCAACACTACCATCTCGCAGATATCCCAAACTATAAAATCAAAACCCCCACTAATGCTGAGAGACTCTTCAATTTAGAGCTTCCAATGTCACCACTACTATCTTTCAGTCACTATTAATCTAGTTACTAACCGCGGCATTGCCATCAGTGATAACCTGGAGTTACAAACCTCACCACAACCATCTTAAGAGTCTTGAATCTCGAGCTACCAACATCAGAGCAAGAATCTTACAGTCACTCCGGAGTTTTCAACTACAGCATTATCATCTTACATTCTCCAGTTTAGACTTAGCATGACTACTACCATCACAGAATGAGGTCAGATTAGTATCTGTGATCAGAAATAACTATAAAAAGATTTTAAAATGTGTATCATGGCTTATAATAACAGAAGTGTCTTCAGAAAATATCATACAAGCACCAGAGAGGCTTTGCCTTCCATGGACACTTAGGTGGGCAACAAGCGAAAAAGGGGTGGACAACATTGAACCAGAATGCATGATTATAATTTGTTAAAATGGAACATACTTCTGATAGCATAAAAAATAAATTAAAAAAGCATTTGCTAGCTCACTTGGTGAAAGCATCGCATTGCGAAACAGAAGCGACTATCGCGGCGCGGGTTCGAACCACGGTTGTACCAACTGGCAGTGGTTGGCAGCTTTTTCAATGTAGTAAACAATAGGAGCGATCTGATATAGCGCAAAACTGTCATAAATTGGGAGATGAGATGAAGGAAGGGGATTTTTTTGTCGACGTCCGCACTTCCGGTAATAAGACCAGCTTCACCAAGCCAATGCATGCATGACGAAATGCGATGAGCATTGCGCAGCTTCGCAGTCGAATACCATCGTGAATACACCGATATGAACATGAAAATACAGCAAAATTCAAATAAATCCTACATTCCAGTCTAAGCCAGAGTTCACATCCTGGAACTAAATGCTATGAAATGCCATTATATTAGCTAGCGTTCGACTGCGCGCAGATATGAGCGGAAGTTCGCTCGTCAGCATTTTGACCATTCAGCCGTCATAACCGGCAAGCATATCCGCCTCGCGATGTGCCGTATTGCATATCAGATCGCTCCAATTGGCCATTGCGCTACAGGGAAGCAAATTGTGACGGGTCTGCCGGGAAGGGTAATATCACGTTCCTTTGTTCGTTGCTTTTGTGCCTCCTGTTGGCAAAGACGGGCGCCCGTCAGGAAGATTCTACGCTTGTTCATGTCTGGGTGTCCTCCACCCTCATTCTGAACTTGTGAGGATTCAACCAATGAGTGTATCAGAAGCAGTAGCTGACAGGCGTGTGCTTCAGAGGAGAGCCGTGAACCGTTCACTCTCCTGAATTGGTAACAGGGGGTCACACATGAGCAAGTATTGAACACAGTTCCCCAGTCGGACATTCCATATTCGAGTGGGATTGGAGATGCCAAACTTAAAGAAAAAAAAAACATTTGTGAATCATTAGCCATCAGGGAAGTCTCAAAAACCCACTAACAAATGCTATGTGGTCAATACAGACACGGCATTCAACGGCAGGATTCCCAGTATTCTGTACAAGAATCAAACTACTCTCTGTTATGGCCCCAATTTGTTATTACATTTATACAACAGCGAAGGATGATAGACAAAAATTTTAGAACTTAAACACATTTAATTTTTAACAAAGACAACTAACAACTAACTGATCTACTCTCTACTCTAATGACCAAGATTGATTAACAACAATAACAAAAATATTTACAGTCCCTTTTTGTTGGGTTGCTTGGTGATGTCTTGGGTGAGGAAAATTCTCCAACACAGGCAAAAATCCGCAAAAGAAACTTCACAGGTCTTGAACAGAGTGACAGGTTTGGTCAAATGTATCCTTCTCCTTGCAATTTCTCCTACTACTTTACTGTCTCGGTTTTCCTCGTTATATACTCTTTTGCAAACCCCTCCCACCTTTTAGACTTTTTATTTTTTCTTTTCTCTGGGACTTGTTTCAGACATGCCCAGAACATGTCCAAACCTAGCTCCAGTCTGGGCTTAACAAAAAAAAGGTAAGTACTGCCATCCAGTGGCCTATATTCACATTATATCTCTCATATGTCTCAAGCCTATAAATGACATATTTGTGAATCTTGTTTTATTTATGATTCTTGTTGAAGTTATGTGTGGATTGTTTTACCATTCATCTCGCAAAGAAAAATATTTGTTTGTGCATGAGGAAAAAGTATACCCAGCGCCATTAAAAACGCACCGGTGAGGTATGTACTGTATTTGCGGCAAATTGAAGAATTGATTGATTTTTATTGCTTTTCCAGTGAGGCACGAGAGGAAATAAAGAAAAGCGTGTGGTATTGTAATCCTGACGCACAACGTGCACACGCTAAACACTTCAGTAATAACAAACATTGAGCTGTTCATGATGTGTTCAGTGACACTTGACTTGTTCTTTTTGGTGTTGTCAATAGCCTACATAAAGCCAACAAAAAAATGAAAAATGCTACTGCATCAGATAAATGCAACGGCTTGTGAAAGAGGATAGAGAAAAAGAGCCTTTGGCATGTTATGGGAAGGTCTGTCACCGTTCAACAATCAGTCGGCTGTCCATCCGATAATGGAACACAGGCACTGTCACTGATCGACCCCGCTTAGGGCAGCCATGAGTGACAATGGCAGCTCAAGAGCGGCACATCTGGTTACAGGCTGTATGTGACAGGACTCAAACTGATCATGAGATGAGGGGTCCGAGACGATTGAGGGTGAGCGCAAGTACCATTTGACGCCGTCTACGTGAGCAACACGTGTGCACACGGGCCCTCCAGAAAACCCAGTTGGCGCGTGCACGTGGTGTGCGTCAGGATTACAACACCACACGCTTTTCTTTACTTCCTCTCGTGCATCACTGGAAAAGCAATAAAAATCAATCGATTCTTCTATTTGCCGCAAATACAGTACATACCTCACCGGTGCATTTTTAATGGAGCTGAGTATATTTGCGATTACACATCTGCTTTTGTAGGTCATAACGTGTATTTGTGAATCTGTGAACTTACCTCCTTTTAAATAGGGCATGATATACATTTGTGAATCTTGTTCTACTTATTTCTGACTTGATACTAATCTCGACTCACAACATGGAGAGTCTACAAACTAGACCAACCAACGTCGGCACCGCAGGCTTAGTCACTCTAAGGCCAAATCCACACGTACATTTTTAAACGGGGCTTTTCCTTCTTCGATTCCCGAAACAATTCAGTCTACACAAAGACGCAAAAACACAAGGCACTATCGAGCGAGCCAACCACGAGGCGGCGAAGATACAATTCAATGGAAGATCATGGAGGCCAATCACAAACCTTAAAAACTTGGTGTAAGTCACACACACTCTGAGGTCACATGCCAAAAACTCATTTTTCCCCGTCCACGCGTAATCGGTGAAAACAGAGTTTCTAGAAACCTTCACCAAGAGGGCACTTTTCAAAAAGGTCCGTTTGTGTGTGGACGAAAGGCCAAATTGCATAGAATTTGTGGTGTTTTCAAAAATACTCAAACAAGTGGATGAGGCCAAAATTAGAGTTCCCAACCTCTGCGTTCCAAGCTTGAACTCTCCTATCTACACTTATCAAACTCACCACTACTGTCAAAGAGACTCTCCAAAGTATAGCAACTCACATCTGCGTAGCCACCTTACAGTCACCCCAAACAAGCTTTCTCAACCTCACCATGACCGCCTTAGGGGCACCCCAATTTACAGCTACCAACAGCAACACTGCCATCTTATAGTCATTCTTAACTACACAGACCAATCGCATTACAACCAACTAAGACTGACAAACCTCGACTTCCCATCCTGGCAACTAAAATCTTAGAGACTTTCCAAACGCGAGCAATCAACCACTGTGCTTCATCTTGGAGAGTCTCCAATCCAGAGCTACAAACCACTCACTGCTACCTGCTTTGAGATTCTCCGGACTAGATCTGCCAACCAAAACATCTTAGAGATTCTCCCAACTACAGCTTCCAAACTCATCAATACTGAGAGACTCTCCTAGCTAGCGTAGCCAACTGCAACACAACCTTCTCGGAGATTCTTCAAACTACAATTATAATATCCTCACAACCATCTTTTCACCCCCTCTAAACCAGCAATACCAACTTTAGCTCAACCATCTTGGAGATTCTCCCAACTAGAGTTAACAACCACAGCACAACCATGTTAGCACTGCTCCAAATTAGTGAGAGACCACCCTCAGCACTACTACCTTACACGTACTGTAAAGTAAATGTCTTGGAAACTCAGCATTGCCACCCAAGAAGTGCTTCAAACTGGTGTTAACCAGCCAGACACTGTCGAATCAGGGCAGCTCCAAATTAGAATTACAAACTTATGGTTTGGTAACTCGGTCTTGGACCCTGTTGCCATTAAATTACATTCTCAAATCCACTCCAAACAAGAGCGACCAAGCTCCGCAGCATCAGCAAAGAAGGTCCACGGGCCAGAAAGACAAAGTACTTAGCAAGCTAATTTCAGTAATGAGAACAACCTTCTGGCTACTCGCTAATTGCACCAGTCAGCAATTTCAGATGGTTGGAACGAATTACTGCGGAAGACGTTTTCTGTCCAGACATGGATTTAATTCCTCAGCTCAGCACTACTGTCAGCGCTGGTTGTCGAGGTTAAAGGTCACAAAGCCGCGCTATGGTTCGTATATAGAGTATAGGCAAACGAGTAAATATGTGAAGAGCTGTCACCTGCTGTGAGTAACGGTTATTACTCTAAAGTAAGTGAGCGGCTGGGAGGGGGAGGTTGGGCTGGAGATCAGTGATGCTCAGACTGACAGGAGAAAAGGAGGCAGTTATTTATAGGACCAATTATGGAAAGAGCGAGAGAGAGTGACAGATTGAGAAAGAGAGAAAGAAGAGAGGTGGGGTGAGAGAAAAGAAAGAGGGAGGAGACAAAAAAGAGCATGAGAGAGGAGAAAGAAATGAGAGCAGGAAAGAGAGGCTGAGGTGGAGAGAGGAAACGAGGGGGAAAGAGAGAGAGCGAGGAAGGGCAGTTTTTGAGAGTAAGAATGTTGGAGAAAAGGATGGAGGGATGAAGAGAGGGATTGAGAGTTAGAGAAAACGTGAGAGATTAAGAGGGACGGTCAGACCTTTGTTATCACCTGTGGGCTCCGGGCTGCTATTGGCGTTTCCTGCGGCTCTCTGTAATGACACAAGAAAGAATCCATTAGTGTAACAGTTACATTACACCCCGCAAGGCCCACAAGTATTTGAACTGCAGAACTGTCACGTAACGGCAGCCTTTTCTGCTCAGTTCGGCCGACATGGAGGGAAATGCCCTCAATTCTCAGCATTAGCCTTGTACTCTTTGAATAAAAATACCAGTGCCCTGTGGTACTGTATCAAATAGCTAAAATTTTGTCGCTGCCCAAAAACGTATGGACTGCACTGTAATTACATTCACCGTATTACACATACAATGCAGAGATTGGTTAAAATTTCCCAACATAACACTGATCATAAGTATCCCTGCCTGTATATTAGCCTACAGGAATATAAAATATAATGTATACTTCAGAAATGTAACAGTGGTGACATAACATAAATTAGCACGCCTCTTCCTGACAGGTCCTGTCACAGTAACACCAGTGCTGCTGAGCTGGTGTTATATCAAGCTCTTGGACGGCTTCATGAATTTCAATGTATAAATTATGATGAGGCGATGCTCCATTTGCCAATGAGCTTAGATGGAATCCAGCCAAATTATCTGCTGTGGGGCATAACAGGGTGTGTGTATGAATTTCTGTGTAAATGTCTGTGTGTGTGTGAGTGTGTGTGTGTGTGTGTGTTAATTGTGTGTGCGTGCTCGTGTGTGTGTAAGTGTGTGCGTGTGTGTGTAACAGCTTGAGAAACAGCAGCAGCACAAATCAGATGTTTGTCAGATAGGAGCCACAATCCCTGATTATTGCTGCGTGTCTAATCTGTTTCTCTCCCACTCTGTCTAAAAATGCCTGCCTCATGTGACCTGCAACCCACTTCTGTAACTGCTTTATCCCCCCCTCTCTCCCTTTCTCGCTCCACAGAGATGATGTGCAGTAGCGTGCTGAGACACAGGACGGATTCAGCTCCATCCCGTCTCTAAGATGAAAGAGCAGATGCTTACTCCGGCCTAATGCAGCCCAGCCCTGCGGGTAAGAGCATTATACACACGCCAATCCTGCTGCACACTCTCTCTCTCACACACACACACACACACACACACACACATACAGCACACAAATATACTCACACACACACACTGCAAACAAATATACTCACACACACATACTGCACACAAATATACTCACACACACAAACAAGCACACACACACCTGCACACAAATATACTGTTATGTATGAGTATTTTATGTAAAGCACTGTATATCATTTTTAAATGGAGATTTGTGACATGCTGTTTTTGCTGCCTTGCTGGTCAACTATTTATTTTGTTCTTCAGCACCCTCTGGTGGTGTGTCTGTAGTAAAACATCTGATGTAATATCACTTCTTTGTAATGGACAAGTGCTTTCTAGAAGCTTCTGGTATTTTCCTGCCTGGAGGAGGCGGGATTACCCAGGAATCCTGTAGATCTTTCCAGAATGTTGCTAGTCTATATAAATGCTGTGATTTTGGTTAGTAGGAGCAGAGCTTTTGTTTTGGTAACAGAATAACATAGTGGCGCTAGACTGTTATTATAAGGTTACAGTGGATTATTTGTTGAAGTTTTTTTTTTTTTCTAATTAGTGAAGAATAAATTTGTTTAAGTTGTCATTGCTGGTTTTCTTTGTTGTGATTTTCAAGTCATAACAATACTCACACACACACAGACACACACACACACACACACACACACACACTCGCCCACACATGTACTGCACACAAATATACTCACCCACACAAACACACACACAAACATACACACACACCTAATACAGTTCATTTGCACAAAAACACCATAGACAGCAGGATGAGAGAAAAGAAAAATACGAAGACGAGGCGCGCGCGCGCGCACACGCGCGCGCACACACACGTCCATAGTAATCACAGGCTGCCACCACCCCACAGATATACTCACACCATTCCCTCTCTGTCCTGTCCTATTTGCTGTCTTACTCACTCTCTCCATCTAACACATACTTCCTCCTTTCTCACTGTGTTGTTACCTGTAATTACGCCATATGTCCCAAAATACGCACATTTAACAGCTGAATGAGCACTACATCTTAAGCAAAGTCATGCATCAACTCTGCGAGAGTTTCCTGTAAAACACTCTCCGTTAACCCCTTAAACACTAATCTTTCACTTAAGTTTTGCCTTTAGTAGGTCCAAAGTCAGAAAAAGCCTTTTTTCATACTGTAGGACAAGGTCACACACACATTTTATATCTGCTGAGTACAGCGCCTCGCTGAAGCTACATCACACCGATATTGAAAGAAATATTCAAACGCAGGACGCCATGTTTTTATGGCCACAGCATCACATCGAATGGAAAATATCTAGATCTTGTGCATCGTTTTATACACATTTCTCTGTCAATCAGCAGGGCATATTGAGGATCAATGGAAACCTTGAATTTAAGAATAGGCCTGAGTTCCGTTGGTCTGAATGCAGGACCTGACCCACAAATGGCTCGGTAGGTTTCATTGGGTTAATTGTTTCTCTCTCCCTCTAACACACACTCTCGCTCCCACTGCACATCATTGCATGTACGTCATATGTCCCAGAACACACACATTTCTCGCGGTTGAATGAACCACTACATCTCAACCAAAGTGGTGCGCAAACCTTGTGAGTGAGTTCAGCAAAGCCCTCCCCATTAACCACACTGCTGTACCCTGCGCTGTGCTGTGCAGTATTCTACAAGATAAATAGCAGAATGACTTGACTGAGAACTGGATGAATGGGGGTTGGAGTTCTGCTGCAGTCACAGTGAGATCGATACAGCCGCTCGGCCCTTAACCCCGGCCCTTAACCCCACGCACCCCCAGGGGGATTACAAAGTGCCATAACTATAAACTGTTAAAGCATTAGTTAATTAGTCATAATCAATTCTTTTTCTTTACCAGCACACTCCCACCCCGGCTCCTCATATGGTGGTGACGCTGGTACGTGACTAAGCCTTAATACAGGACAAGGAGGAGGTTTTTGGTGTTCTTTTTTGATATTGAGGGTTAGCGTTCAGTTTAAGGGTTAGGGGGTAGGGTTCGTTTTAAACTGGTGTCAAATGAGGACTCCAAAAGCCGCCTTTCTCATCGTATATCGACGCTCGGTCAGGTAGCGTCACAGTATGACGAGATGGGATGAGACCGAGCTCTCTCGATTTCCCAGAAATCAAACTGCACTGCATTTTTCTCTGTAAAGTACAGATATGATAATGAACTAAAGTACACTTCCTGTACTGCATTCTGCAGAAACTGCACTGTGCTGAATCTCACTGATTTACCAGGGAACTGCACTGCACTACGCGGAAACTGCACTGCACGGAACTGCGCGGTTCCGTGCAGAAACCGCTCTGCAGTGTGTTGTCCATGAGCCACACTGCTCAGCACTTCCTGGTTGAGTGATAACACTGCATTGCACATAACCTCCTGAAACTACACCATACAAAATCAGGGAGGTGGCGGGGGGGGGGGAGGGGGGTCGCTGGGATTTCTCCACATTGGGGCCGTTTTCAGTTTGTGACGCACCCCTCTATCGTGGGTGAGAAAAGTTGGCAAGTTTCCCAACTGAGCCATTCTGCCAAACAAATGACCCTTAAAAACTTGCGAGCGTTTCCCCAACGGAATCACAGGGGGAGCCCTTTCCGAGCCACAATTCTCTCTCTTCACCTGGAAGCGTGCTGCATTGCTCTACATCACCCCGAAACTGCAGTATGTCAGTCTGACTGTGCTGCTCATTAGCCGCACTGCTTAGCCATCCCCATTCTTTCTCCCAATGCCTATGGGACGCCACCATCATTGATTTCTCTCTTTCTCGGGCTGTGAGTGAGCCTTTCAGATGCAAATTGCTGCAGCTCCTCGTACTACTCCTGTTTATAAGGCTTCTCTCCCCCCTCCGCCCCTCCGCCCCTCTCTCTCGCTCTTCCTCTCCGTCATCCTGTTTCACGGTGAGCTGAATGTCTCTCATTGGCTTGTTCTGCTCTCCCCTCTGCTATCAGCTCCGTCTTTTCCCTCCTCATTCAAATTCAATTTCCCATTCAAAGTGTTTGATGGGCGCATAAATATATTTTTCCCCTAATAGTCCTCGTTTCGTTGGTACTCGTGCGGCACTGCAATTTTTCTTCCTTCCTGTCAGATGCAAGGAAGAGTTGATCGCTGACTCAGACTCACTTGTGCAGAACAGATGATCATTGACTATGAGATTCACTCGCACATTCAACTCTGACACTGTCTTGGAGTCTCATTTGTGTGTTGGACTCTGTGGCTATGGGAATGAAGTGTGTTGAAGCTGGCCACTGATGATTAGACTCATTCGGACATGAGTCAGTCAGCGACTGAGGCTTTTGAGTTGGAGTTGGCAAATACCCATCAGACTCATTTGTTTTTGGAATCAGTTTATGAATATGCAACTTATTTTTATGTTCGAGTAGGTCGGTGACAGACTCATTTGCATGGTGTTGTTAGAGACTAATTAGTTTCCACGTTGGAGTAAATTCATGACTGGGACTGATTTGTATGTTAGAGTTTGACATTTACTGACACTCGTCTGTGTGTTTGAGTTGGTTGATGATTGAGACTCATTTGTGAGGCGTAGTCTACATCAGCAACTCAGACTAATCAGTTGACAAGATTCAGTCAGTGATCGTGATTCATTTGTGAGTTGCAGTCTATCAGTGATTCAGGCTAATTTGTTGATTGGAGTCAGTCATTGATTGCGATTCATTTATGAGATAGTCTATCAGTGACTTGGACTCATTTGTACATTGGATTAAGTGATTAAGACTTGCAGTCTATTGGTGACTAAGATTCTATTGAGAGTTGGAGTTGGTCAGAGACAGCGAGTCATTTGTGAGTTGCAGTCAATCAGTTACTGAGATTTATTTGTGGCTTGGAGTTGGTCTGTGACAGAGACTGAAACACACACCGGTTTCTCTTTGTGCGTGGTAGGAAGGCTAGCCCCAT
The DNA here is from genome assembly GCA_029721435.1 of Gymnothorax reevesii. NCBI lineage: Eukaryota > Metazoa > Chordata > Actinopteri > Anguilliformes > Muraenidae > Gymnothorax > Gymnothorax reevesii. Next base: position 12,014,474 of record CM056577.1, on the reverse strand, counting down.
GGCATAATTAACATCTCCTAATTAGCCCAGCTCATTAAGAGTGGGCCTATTTCTGCAGAGGAAGCTCCCCTCAGTTCTATAAATTAATTACTCTGCCACCTCTAATCAGAGGGATGGAAAGTGTGTGAATCCCAGAGCTGCCTTCTGTGAAATTTTATCAGAGTGGTTCAAATGTGCACGTTGCGCGTCTGCGATTTTGTTTATTTGCGTAAAATAGAGAACTTCTAGTCAGAAACTGATGGCAAATGAATTTCTGTGGACTGCTACCATCTCTGTTGAAGTTAATGTAAAATGGGTTAATCCAGGCTCCCCTTCGGCCAGCTAAGGGTATGAGGCACCTCTATTGCGCGCGCGCACACACACACACACACACCAGTTAAGAAAACAGAAGGAGGTGACACAATATCAATAATAAAGTCCGCAAATGCAACTGAAAAGTATTCTTGGAGAACAAAGACAGTCGAAGAATGTATAGAAAAATGTCTGATAAATCTACTTACAGCCTAAAGTCAAGCTGCTGGTTGCAGAATGTTTAAATGCTGCTTTAATTTGAAATGATTTCTGTCGGTAAAATCTCTCTCTCCCTCCCCCTCCCTCCCTGCTCTCCCTCTCTCCCTCCCTCCGCTCCTTTGTTGTTGTATGCGAAAAGGCTTTCGCAGATTTGGCTTTCGCTCAGTCCTTCACGCGCTGTGCAGATGTTTTGTACGCGGATACGCGCGCACTTGTATTAATAAAGTGGACTTCGCGTTCTCGCGCTGTTGCCAAGGAGAGAACGACCTTAGAATTACTCCAAAGTAAAGCATGAACGCGGGCGAAATAACTATATGTGTCCGGACAGATTAAATTATTTGTATTAACTTCTTCAGACTTCAGACGGGGTTGCAAAAAAAAAAAGGGGGGGGGGGGGGGGGGATTCTACATAAATACATCCATTTACACGCCGCTACTATTCACAGCAGCTGACAGAAGTGACAGCCCAACTCAGGTCTGCAATGCGAAAGAGCGCGCATGCAGTACCTCCACGAGCCTGACTCCTTAAATTCAAACGCACGGTTGGCGATGACTGAGAGGAATCTTGATAATTCGCAGGAACGATCGGCTTCGCCAAGATTTTACTCTAGAACATCGTAGCCGTTGCTGCAGTTGCTCCGTTTTTATAAAGTGGTAGATGGCCTATATGGGGGTGTCCAAAGCGTCAGTGCATTTTCTGGCGAAGACACACATTGTTTTTTTTTTTTTTATCAATTTCCCATAATAAAAGCAGCCACTGATTTTAAATTGCAGATCATAAATGTATATTTGATTAGCAGCTCCATAATTCGCAGGCTAAAGCGCGGTTAAGGAAACCCGGCAGCCCCCGCATCATTCTGAGCGCTTTTGAACCTTTCAATTATCCAGCGAGACGCCCCCACATCCCGCCTAAAGGCGCATCAGTTAAAACGGCCCGATATTGCAGTAAGTCGTATAGCCTGTCACTGCACGAGGGGGGCGATCCCCGTCCCTGTGCGATGGTCGCCAGGTTTTGGTTGGCTGCCAACACTTAGCTGCAAGGTGACAGCAGGGAATACGAATGTCAAATATAACTGATCATTTGCACATTAATACCGCATCGCCGTCGCGAGGCAGCCGCCGGCTCCACGGACTCCTCACGGGGGAATCCGCGGAACTCCGCAGATGTGGTAAAAGTGGCTGCTTACCGGATACGTTCATGCACAGACCAATCAATAACACCGCCGCGCAAATGATTCTCTTGGCATGGCACTCTGTTTTACTTGGACTGTCAGTTTGGTAATATTGGTACATGAATCTTCCGAGCACTGCGCCGGAAATTTTCAGCGGTGTAGCCCACAATCACCCGCTTTTATGCTCGATCCACAACGCGCAAAATTGCCAGCATTCTCTTTCTTTCATGCATTGTATCCATGTTAACCCGAACGCAAAACGTAATTCAGTGCTTACCCTACGTTCATGACAGGAACGGTACAAAGCTACTGCAGCAAAAGAAAGGCGAATTGGCAATGTTAGCCCACCACTTCGCAATAAAAACACTGTCCGGAGAACTTAAATCCAGCCCATGTCCCGTTCAACACGTGGAACAACTATGTTGAGTGGGACGGTTCATGTGCATTATCACAGTATTTCGGTTGGCTTGAGCACGGCTTACCTCGCTCATTTTGAAATGGTTTTGATGCAGTAGAGTTTCGCTGCTGTTGTGCCTCAAGCTTCAAGCTGCCTGCGCCAACTGGAGAAGGACTCGCTCGACCGGCGAACAATATATTTCTAAATCCTGAAAAATCATAAAAAAAAGAAGAACAACAAGGCCCGGACACCTTTATTGCCCGTGGAAGATGCGTCGCTAGTCTGTACTGTTGTCTCACCCTGGAACGATCACCGGCAGCTTCTGATTTCGGTTGAAGTGCGACACTGAATGGTGCACGAATGTGCGAAAAAATAAGTAAATCTAAGGACAGCTCTCTCTTCCTCCAACCCCCTTCTCTCTTACACTCTCTAGCTCGCCCTGTCAAATAGTAATAAGCGCATACACTGCGCAGTCGCCACTTTGGCATGCGCTGCTTGCTGGGGGGTTCGTTCAAGTGCGTCTCTAACTGTCACAGAATATGGGCGAGCTTCTGAGAAGGGATACAGGCAAATCATTTATCCTCGTCAGTAATTTCCTGAACAAATAAGAAAATTGGTCCCCGACGATTTTTACACACTAACCACCTATTGTAATTGTGTTTTTTTTCTATCATAATAATTCCACCTTCAGAATCAGAAGCATTATATTCTGATTTCCTAATATGCTGGTTTACAGTCTTCTCTCCCCCTCTGGGCCTCCGTATTGCATTGTATTGTTCCTCGTCGTTTTCAAATGTTTCAGATCATCCAACCAATTTTAATTTAAGACAAAAACCATGTGAGTGAAAACAAAATACAGCTTTCAAATGATCATTTAATTTATGACCGTAAAGGTGTTTCATAAAACCTCTATCACCATGTGAAAAAATATATATCCCCAAACCTTGGCTGTAGCACCTGAAATTAAACATTTGTGGGGATTGACAATGAGTCTTTAACATCACTGTGGAAGAATTTTGGTCCTCTCTTCATAGAGTTGTTTTAATTTGGCCAGGTGAATTAAAATTGAGTATGAACTGCCTGTTTACTGTCAAACAGTAGCATCTCAATTGGATTCTAGTCAGAACTTTGACAAGCCCCCTCCAATACCTTCATTTTATTTCTTTTGAGCCATTTAGAGGTGGACAAATCATTTTTCTGCTTCATTACCCGACTCACAAACTGATGGGCGGACTTTCTCAATCAGGATGTTCTGGTAGAAAGCAAAATTCGTGGTTCCATTTATTACGGCAAATCATGTAGGTCCTGAAGCAGCAAAGTAGCCCCAGACCAACAAACTACCGCAGGGGTGTCCAATCTTACCCATAAAGGGCTGGTGTGGGCGCAGGTGTTTGTCTTCGCCCAGTGCCGAAACGCCTGATTCCACTGAATAACTGATCAGGGGGGTCAATCAAGACCTTGATGAGTAGAGTCAGGTGTGTTAGTGTTGGGCTGTAATAAAAACCAGCACACACACCGGCCCTTTGTGGATTAGATTGAACACCCCGGCACTATCACCATATTTAACAGTTGGTATGACGTTATTATTATGGGGTGCTGTGTTAGCTTTACATCAGAAGTAATGGGACCCATATCTTCCAAAAAATTCTACTTTTGACTCATTAACACAGAATGTTATCTTAAAGTCTTGACGGCCATCAAGATGTTTTTTGGCAATGTGTCTTTCGGCTCAGCAGTAGTTTTTACATCGTTGCTGTCACCTGGATTCCATTTTTGCCCAGTTTCTTTCTTGGTTAGGAGTCGTAAACGAGTAAAGTCTGTTGGTCTGTTCATGGTGGTTTGGGTTCTTTTGTGACCTCCTGTGTGAGTTGTAATTGCATCCTCGAAGCAATATCAGTAGTCTGGCCGCCCTTAGGATGGTTCACCACTGTTCCAAGTTTTCTCCATTTGTAGATAATGACTCTCACTGTGATTTGCTGGATTCCCAGCGCCTTAGCAATGCCTTTGTAACCCTTTTCAGACTGAGGGACGTCAATAACCTTGTTTCCAATCAGTTCATGAACTTCCTTCGATTAGGACATCTTGCCCTGTCTTTAGCCTACTATCTATTGCCAGACAGGTTTTTGATGGTTAGATTCAGCTGGGCTGGCAGTAATCATGCCTAGTTGCGTCTGATGTAATTGAACCTTCTTCTCAATTAAATTTGTTAACAATCAGTTGATTTAGTAACTTAGGGGACAATTTCTTTCTTGCATTAGGGCCAGGTGAGCTGGATTTTATTGGTCAGTAAATGAAATCATCACATAAAAACTGTGGGTTTTTTTTTTGTTTGTTTGTTTTTTTAATTTTAGTTTATTTGTCTTAGACAGAAATGAGTCTGATCGTCTCTGATATTTGAGTGTGACAGAAATGTGAAGCAAGTAGGTATCAGGTAGGCCAAGAATACTTCCAGTATATACAGCACACCGTTGATGGTGGAGCCCAGGGCTGACCAAATCTGACCCTCGAATCGAAATCTCGCCCTGATTTCTCTTCCCGGCATGAAGATACTAATTATTGCCTCTGATTGGCGGTACTATCATTACACCTGACTCTCGAGTAAAGCGAGGGCGGAAAATTGGCAGTTCTTGGCCTTCAAGGGATGTAACTTGGGGAGCCCTGGTCTAGCCTCTGAGTGAAATTGTGGCAAACAGACATCCACAGACGTTTGAAAGAGCTGCGGCCAATGGAAAGAGTGCACTCGACCACCGACCAATGCCAAAACATCATCAGCACTTACTCACTCACTCAACAATGGTCATCCAGGGATGTAGGGTCGGACCATTGTGGTTCAGCCAAAAACTGAAATGAAGATCAGAGAGCCTCAGAACACCCCAAAATGGCCCGAGGTCTGTGGCTTGATAATAGGCAGGACTTACATTAGCCCTCTAGCGGCACACATACAGTACAATGGTTCACTTGATTTTTCCAACTTGAAGGTCTTAAATATTCAGCAACTGAATATTTTCACAGATTTCCTCTGATCTGATCCCTTTTACAGCAGTAAATGAATGAGACGCCAATTTTAATTCTTTCATTTGCGTAAAATTCATTTAAAGATATTTTTATAATCTGTAGCCTAGGTCTGTGAACTTCTCTGATTAATGATTCCTTGTTTTTCTTCATTACTTTCTTTCTTTTCTATTCACACTCTCTAAACTTCCAGTTCTGCCTTTGCCTTTGTCTCGCTCTCCATACCACCCCATAAACACGTGACGTAATAAAAACGCTGTACTGGTCATAATTTGGTAAGTCACAACGGGACCGACTGGCAGTGTTGTGACATTGTTCTCTGGTCGCAAAATGACCAGTTTCCACGGGGATCAGACAAACGTGGCCACAAAGTAAAACTATAACATTGCGACGGATGAATTCATGACCTTGCGTGACAACTGCCCGTCGACGTAATAGAAAGGTTGGGGTGAGGTGATTATATTACACCCGCAAATGTAACATTTTTAGAATGTAATTGCGATCCATCCATATACTGTTGTTTTGTGACTCTGTAGCGACGAAGCCCTGGTTCTACTTTTGTGATGTTAGGATCAAATATTGAATTGAAAAAAAGGACGTTAATAGTATGTAGCCTCAAGCACATTTCGTTTGTAGTATACCCCCTTCATTTCCTCCGGTCTGACCTCCCTCTCACCCCAAACATCTTCGTTCCTCTATCTTACTCCACCGTCCCTCCTGCCCCCCTTGCCAGCTCACTTCTGTCTCCTACCCTCCCTCCTTCCCTCTTTCTCTCAGTCCATCACACTCTCCTGCGCTCTCTCTCTCTCCCCATCTCTCAATAATGGTAGCTTTACATTATCTCCCCGGCTGTGCCTAATTTCCCTTAAACAGACATCTTCCTTTCCTTACCCCACCTCTTTTCCTTCACCTCGACAGAAAATATCTCACAAGTGAAGGGATAGTCGCTTCTTGAAGGTGCCTTGGCCTATGTGTCAGGGAAATTGGATGTCTTATTCGTCAATACGTTAAAATGAACGTTAATATGTGAAAATGCGCTGCAAAATGAAGAAAGCCCTCGCAATTTATTGGAAAACTTTGGGTCAGATGATGTGTCCAGTCCCTGCAGCTGCTAATGATTGTGGTCCATATTCGATCTTCCCTTTCTTGAAGGAAGCGACAAAAGAGCAGTTTGCCTTCTTTCCTCATTTAATAATTTGGATGCTTCTTGTCATGGCTACCAGCCAAACTATTTCCAGTTCATGTCCATTTACAAGAAAGGCTCCTCGTGCTGTGGAGAAATCAGATGCACCTTCTGTCTTCCCATTTATCCCTTCAATTCCATGTCCACTAGTCCCTGGTTGCTTTCAAATAGTCTCTTTTTGCTTTGGGAAGTTCCTTACCCCTTGAAAATGACTTGGAAGTATTTAAGTGACAGCCATGACAAGAGCTGTTCAAATTCTCTCTAAACAATGGAAAGTTACTTCAGTGCTTCTTGGTGCATTTCCGTTAGCACGGGGTACACTGGACCATCCTTTATGCTACGACAGGAGGTAACGTCATTCTACGCTACCTTGCTGCAGTGATATTCAAAGCAACGCAGCATTCATCCAGCTATTTACAAAATTAAAATGAACATGACGGGCAAGGGATGTACGATCATTTCGCCTAGTTTCAGTACAATCGGATTCTCTTTGCACCATGTTTGTCTTTGCCTTAGTGCTGATGCATTCTCCTGTAAATCTTTCCTTAACCTGGATGGAAAGCATCCTGAGGTTAAGTGAAAATGGCTCTGAATTTGACCTCTGCACTTATTTTTTTGATGATTCAAATGGAGCCCTTCAGTCTGACTGCCGACATTTCTTCCTCTGAGCTGGGGATGTGCGGCAATCAAAATCTAACTGCATTTGGACTCGTGAGCTCACAACCCGCTGCTGCCCCCTGCTGGTCAGACCTGAGCAGCACACCGCTTTCTTGTCCTCCTGAGCTTTCCTGAGTCATTCAGAGGATGTTCTTATTTTGCTGAGCAAGGGAACTCCGAGCAAGAGAGCCAAAGTTATTTACGCTAGTCAGGAACCCAAAAACAGAATCATAAATGCGCATGAAGAATGCCGCAACAGCCCAGCCCAGTGCTTCGCTGTGTGCAATGTTGGCTCATTCCAGGAAGATTCTTGGTTTGAATCTGCCTAGGGGTCTTTCTGTTTAGCTTTTATGTTCTTCCCATTTTGGAGTGGGTTTCCTCTCGGTACTCTGCTTTCCTCATACAGTGCAAAGACAGATGTTAGGCTAATTCAAGGCTGTAAATTGCCTGTAGGTATGCGAATGACGCCCAAAATGACTTTGACCAGGTATAAATGACTTAGATGATAGATGGATGGAAAGATTACGACGAGCCCGAGCCAAAGGAAGAAAAGCACATTTTAAATCATATCGCTGTACAAATCCCTGCATACGATCCAGTGGTGGGGAAAAAAAAACAAAACAGAAGTATGCCTGCCCTGATGAGGTGGAATATTCTACAAAGGGAGCCTGAACATCAGCAAAATATATTCGTTAAAAAGTATTATGTCATGTACTAAATGAAAGGGGTCATGAAATACCCACATAACGCCTGTGGAGGGGCCGTAGCTCTGTTCACATGAATGACTGGTTGCATCAGCTTTTGCTGCAATAAATGCCACCAAATGCCCCTTTATAATTTTTATATTAGTCCTGCAAAAGCTTTCTTTTGAGCAAAATGGTCGCTTTTCAGGAGCAGACTGCTTGTTTCAGTTCCCACTGCGGCATCTCTAATGGGTTCGTGTGAGGTCACTGAGCAGGTCACATTCGCATCACTGCAGTAGGCAATTTCTGCTACCGCAGCAGCGCCTGGTTCAAAGCCAACTTTGATTGCTACAGTCAGTGTGCTGCCTTCATCATTTAAAAACATGGATAATGATTTCCAGATTAGAAAAATTAGGAAGTCCATTCATCCATTATCAAAACTGCTGCTTCCCCGCGTCGGTGTCGGAAAAGCTGGAGCCCGTCCCAGGTAATCATGGGGGGAAGAGCCGGGACACGCCCGAGGCAGCTCGCCAATCCATCGCAGGCTGCACGCTCTTTCGTGCCAATGGGCAATTTAGAGCCCCAAGTTACCCTGACCCGCATGCCTTGGGACTGCAGGAGTACCCAGAGGAAACCCAGGCCAAACACGAGGAGGACATGCAGACTCCACACACAAAAGCCCCCAGCCAGATTTGGATCCACGACCTTCTTGCTGTGCAAAAATTACGTAGAGTCCACACTCGAATAACTTACCGCTTCTCTTTTTTATTTCCCATGGAGTAAAAAAAAAAAAAAAATCACACAGATTTTTTGGCCTCTTGGCCTTTTTGAATGTGAAAATGAACACAAAGTGCACACTCCTCATCAACAGACTTATTATGCAGGACGTGACGATTGGCTCAAGTAAACAATGGTGTATTCGAAGAACCAAAACTTGACTGAAATTATAAATGAGGAAAAAAAAAAGAAAAATAAAGAAATAACAGACAACACGCCCATAATCTATGAACTGTTCATAAATCCATTTCATTCGGATACATAGGGTAAAACTCTAACCATTTTACCTTGACGTGATCAGCTTCTGTTTGTATAATCATTGTAAAAAGAAAAAATACAACCTCATTTCCAGAAAAACTGGGACGGTGTGTAAAATGTAAATAAAAACAGAATGCAGTGGTTTCCAAAACATTTAAACCCAATATTTAACTGAAAACAGTGCAAAGACAACATATCAAATGTTGAAACTGAGAAATTTCTACTGTTTTTGAAAAACATCTGTTCATTTTGGATTTGATGCCAGCAACACAGCACAAATGTTGGGACAGGGGCTGTAAAAGACTGGAAAAGTTGAATGATGCAAAAAAAAAAAAAAAAAAAACACCTGATGGGACATCTCACTGCAAAGAAGGTGAATTGGTAACAGGTCAGTAACATGATTGGGTATAAAAAGTCTTTAAGACATGAAGATGGCAGTGACTTCACCACTCAGGGAAAGGCTGCAGCCACTAACAGTTCAACAATTTAAAAAAAAGTTTCTTAATGTGAAATTGCAAAAAGGTTTCAGGATTTTATTATCTACAGTAAATAATATTACCAAAATATTCAGAGCATCCAGAGAAATCTCTGTACACAAGGGACAAGATCAAAAACCAGTATTCAGTGTCGATGATCTTTGGGCTCACAGGCAGAACCACCCGAAAAACAGACGAGACTCTGAAGTGGGAATCACTGGATCAGGGCCACTCCAGTGAACCACTGTTGGTGAACGCCATTTGTCGCAGCATCCAAAAACGCAAATTAAAACTCTGCCGTTCAGATATTAGACCAAGTTCCAGAAATGCTATGGCCTTCGCTGGGCTGTCTAAGATGGATTGCAGCAAAGTGTGAAACTGACCTGTGGTCTAACCGATCAAAAACATGAAATCATTTTTATGCCCCGAACCTCGAAAGACTGTCGGGGGCATTATGTTTTCACCCCTTCCGTCCCGGTTGTCGCACTCTAACGTGAACAGCGCTCGACGGAATCTTAAATCCTTTAGCGCACTCGCCGGAGGTTTTTGCTTTTTGGTGACCTGAATGGTTATACATAGCACATGGTGCCTAACACTCGCTTTTATGTACATGTTCTTCAACTGTTTCAGTAGGGGGCATATGCCACACCTTGCATTGCTCTAGCTGGAAATTATGGATGACACGTCCTCCGGGCTAAAGAGGAGAGAGACCATCCAGCTTGTTATCAGTGCACAGTTCAAAAGCCAGCATCCATTATAGTGCATTATTGAACATGGCATGGGTCACTTGCACATCGATGAAGACACCATTAGTATCATGAATCAATGAAAATAGCCCTAAAGGAAATGAATAAATCACATTATTGGCTATCAGATCCTAAAAATAGGCCAAACAGGCTTAAATAATCAATCTATCAATCAAAGTTTACCGTATTTATATAGCACGTTCAAAACAACCTCAGTTCACCAAAGTGCTGTACATGATACAAGATAATCACCATATATAAAATAAATAACAACAATAAAAGGAACAATATGATTATGGTAAAAGAATAAAATGAAGTAAAAAGTAAAAAAATAAAACAAAGAGTAAAAAAGCCAAGATTTCTTGTCTAGCTGGGACTGAACGCCAATGAGAAGAGATTTTCAACAGTGTTTTAAAGTGCTCAAGTGACTGTGCAGCTCTAACCTGATAAGGTAGGCTGTTCCACAGCTTAGGGGACACCTAAAATTAAATAAAAAGGATCCCAAAATTAACAGGAAGCCAGTGCAGAGATGCAAGGACAGGAGAAATATGATCACGCTGTTGCTTTCCCGCCAATAAGCGGGCAGCTGCATTTTGAACGACTTGCAAACGGCGCAGAGATGACTGATCGAGACCAACAAAGAATTGCAGTAGTTTCAGCGTGATGTAACAAAGGTGTGTATAACTCCCTCTAAATCATAACATAATTAATAAAATAAACATAGAGAGATCCAGTTCTTCATGAAGATTTACTGGCACTAAAGATTTTAAATGAAAGGTCCACATTGCTCCCTTTTTTTTTTTAAAGTTCTTCACTAATATTATCACCACTATGTGACAAAAGTACTTAATTTATCCCAGAATACTCCTGCTGATGGGCATCATGTCTCCTCGCAGGGTGTTACAACAGGCAAGGTTGTGTCATAGTGTCGAATAGTGGACTTATGTTCATTTATCCTGAGTTTTATTAGGTGTAATGTTTTTCCAAAATTTATATCTTTTGCCAAGGACATCTCAACACATCACTTACATTTTTTTTGTAGTACAAGTAATGCATGACTTAATTGCATAATGTTATTTAGTCGGGTGACAAATTCCTTACAAAGATCAGTATTGTCACAGGCAGCAGTTTCCACATGGGAAGAGCCCCAGGCTGAGCTGAGCCACTGCACCACTGCACTGCCCCAGCAGGCAGTGAGTGACCGTAAAAAAATCTGCTGTTGAGCAGGTTATGTTCCGGTTTTTACCCCCTCGGTGATTCTAGCCAAAGGAGTATTGCTGTTCCCTCTGCCATCGGACCGTGTGTCCGTCTCTCGGTCCGTCTGTCCTCTCATTGCATGTTTGCCGCTGTACCTGCTGGACCATTGCAGGGACAGCCCTCAAATTTAGAGACGTTATGAATATTGAAGGTCTCCAGAAGCCTATTTGATGTTGAGGTCAAAGGTCCAGTTTTGACGTCATTTTTGGGATGTCAACGGTCGGTCACGCTCACCTGTAAGGCACATGAAGGGAGTATATAGTGGCAAGTGCAATCCAGTTCTAAACTTTGTTCCTAAATCCTATTTCCTGTCATATTTCAATCTTTTTACCAGCTTCTTGTGTTGTTGGCTTGGCTTTGCACAGTCTTGGTTGAAAACAGCACAGTTGTCCTCTTCGATTACTCATGATGCGTCAAGCTTCCACAAATTTTAACTTCCTGTGAATTTGTGGTATAAATTTACAAGCTCTTGTTCTCACTAATAAATTTCTGCCTCTCTCTTTCACAGTGTCAAACGAGCATTCACACACGCACACACACAGACACAAAGCGTCACACACCAAACCCCAAAAAACAACATTCAGTCTCACTCAACACACACTGAAATCCCTTCATATACAACCCCCAATTCCAAAATAGTTGGGACAAAGAGTAAATTGTGAATAAAATCAAAATGCAATGACTTTCAGTTCACATGAGCCAATATGTTATTTACAATAGAACATAGATAACATTTCAAATGTTGAAGACATTTTACATTTTTATCCACAAAATAAGCTAATTTCAAATTTTCTGGCTGCAACAGGTCTCAAAAAAGTTGGGACACAGGCAAAAAAAAAAGGCTGAAAAAGCAATTTATTTATGAGAATCAGCTGAAAGAACATTTAGCAAGTCATTAAGTTAAAGCTATTCGTACCTTTCTGGCAAGCTGCACAGCACTTAGAAATTTGAACATGAACAACTCCACCTCCCTCCAAAGTCCCACCCTCCTCCGCCTGCCTGTCCTCTGACGTGTGTGGTGAGAAAGTGAGCAACGCAAATTAAGCTGCTTTCACACCGGGCACAAAACGAACTTTTCGCACAAAGTCAATGCAAGGGCGCAAATTTCGCGCGTATTCGCGTCTTTCCAGTGACTTTGAATGTAATCTGTCATACGAAAAATTTGTTTCGCGTCCGGTATGAAAGCATCTTGAAACGGGGCAATGGAGTCAGATTCAGAGGCACCGGTTAGTGAAAACTAACCAACAGTAATTACATAATATTCAATTCTGTATGCGGTTTAAAATAAAATGCCATCGTAACGTCTGATGAACTACCATTGACATTAGTAATTATAGCATTTCAGGGTCTGTTTGTTTAGTCAGATGCTTCGTGTTTTGGCAGAATTCATACATATTTTCTTGCAAAACTGCTGTCATAACGTCTTACCTCACCAGAATTGTACCGGTAACGTTAGTCATTAAATCAAGAGCAGTTGCAGCTGCTTTGTTTGCAAGCTAACTTTGTTGAGTAGCTACCTCCTTTGTCTCTACCGCTCTGCTGCTCTGCCAGAGAGGCGCGCGACTCGCAAGCAGTGACAGCGGTAGGCAACTGGAAGGGGCACAGCAATGGATGACAGACAGGAAGCTCGGCAAATCATTTTCTTTGGACCGAAGAAAATGATTGGTCAGACTTTTATCAGAAATATATTAGAATTGAATATCTATGAGTTTCAACACCTGGTGGATTTCTTTTACATTTTACATAGTGAGCCATACGCTTATTAGGAGCATTTTAAAATTACAAAAGAAAAGGGTAAAAATTCCAGAAAGGAAAGAATAGCTTTAACTGGCATCAGATGTGCAAAATGATTGGCTATAAAAGGGATGTCTTAGAGAGGCTGAGTCTCTCAGAAGTAAAGATGGCCAGAGGCTCTCCAACCTGTGAAGGTTTGCGTAAAAAGAATGTGGAGTACTTTCAGAACAATGTTCCTCGACGTCAAATTGCAAAGGCTTTGAGGGTCTCATCATCGACAGTGCATAACATCATCAAAAGATTCAGATAAACTGGAAAAATCTCACCAGCATGATTCTGTCATTGACATTACTAAATGGGCCCAGGAATACTTCAAGAAACCACTGTCTGTAAACACAACCCGCCATGCCATACACAGATGCAACCTAAAACTCTATCATGCAAAAAGGAATCCATTGTTGAACATGATCCAGAAGCACTGCCATGTTCTGTGGGCCAAGACTCATTTAAAATGGACTGAAGCAAAGTGTCCTGTGGTCAGATGAGTCCAAATTTGACACTCTTGTTGGAAATCATGGGCGTCGTGTCCTCCGGGCTAAAGAGGAGAAAGACCACCCCTCCTGTTATCAGCGTTCAGTTAAAAAGCCAGCATCTCTGATGGTATGGGGATGCATTAGTGCATATGGTGTGGGACACTTGCATGTTTTAAAAAGCACCATGAATGCTGAAAGGTATATCAAGGTTTTAGAGCAACATATGCTCCCCTCCAGACAACATCTATTCCAGGGAAGGCCTTGTGTATTTAAGCAGGATGATGCAAAACCACATACTGCAGCTATTACAACAGCATAGTAGAAGAGTCCGTGTGCTGAACTGACCTGCCTGCAGTCCTGATCGTTCACCGATTAAGAGCATTTGGCGCAGAATTAAACAAAAAGTTTGTCAAAGGAGACCCAAAACTCTCCAGCAGCTGGAGGCCTGTATTAAACAAGAGTGGGATCAAATTCTAATGGCTAAACTCTAGAAACTTGTCTCCTCAATGCCAAAACGCCTCCACTCTGTGTTAAAAAGATGAAGGGATGCTACACCATGGTAAACAGGCCCCCCTCCCAACTTTTTTGAGACCTGTAGCAGCCATCAAATTTGAAATGAACTCATTTTGTGGATAAAATTGTAAAATTTCTCAGTTTCAACATTTACTATGTTATTTCTGTTCTACTGTGAATAAAATACTGGCTGGTGTGATTTGAAAGTCATTTTGTTTTAATTTTATTTACAATTTACACTTCGTCCCAACTATTTCAGAATTGGGGTTGTATGTATTGTGTATTAATTGTATGTACAGTACCAGTCAAAAGTTTGGACATATACTGAGCAACAAAAGAAACGCAAGTTTGCTAGTTGGTTAATGTACTCTCATGGTTACTCATTCATAGTGACCGCAAAATAAAGAAAAGTTTGATGAAACGAGTGTAAATGTGCACACGCTAGTAATAAATTTGCTTTTCTAAAATAATTATATGCAAACTTATTTTCCAGTCTGCCTTTAATTAACTTGCGTTTCTTTTGTTGTTCAGTACACTTTGCTAAGGTTACAGCAATTACAATTTTAAGTGGCTAATCTTCTCTATATAACGTCAAATGTAATCTTTTGAGAGGTAAACAGCCGGAAATGTAAAGAGAATAATTAACTTGTTTGAAAAGAGTTAAAAGTTTTGGAATTCTCAAAGAAGTCATATTTTGCAATGTAAACAGGCATACTCTTTCCATTTTCCCACCGGTGAATTAAAGTCAAGCTGTTTTGGGACTTATTGGGGGGAAAAAGATTGATGAAAATCAAACCAGGAGTGCAGCTCATCTCAGGGAACTTTGACAGGGCTGCGCAGCAGCAAACTCATTACAGCCATAAGGCTGCCCTTATGTAAACCGCTCAGCAGATAGGACAACAAGCGCTGGTTAGTTTGATGGAATTAAGAATTAGATATTTTTTCCAAAATAATGAGGGCTTATTTCTTTATTTAACATGTATTGAAAGAAAAATGTGGGTATGTCCAAACATTTGACTGGCACTGTATTTTTACAAGGCAAAACAGCAGCTATCAATTACATTGACGACAACGCAGGGCTCTAAGTGCCTTCCTGCTCCCCCTCCCGCCTTCCATGCTCGTGCGCAGGTGACAAAAGTTCTCTAGTTTTGTGTTATTGGGGGTTTGTAATTATGGATGACGAAGTGCAAGAATTTAACCCTTGTATGGTGTTAGGATTTTTGTTACTCAGCCAGTGTTCATGGGTCTGGGACCCGCTAGAGTTTTGGGTTTTCAAAATTGTTTGATTGTGTTGTTTTCAGTGGCGGCTCGTCGGCCCAAACAAAGGGAAGCCAGAAACCTCGCCTTTCAAAGCTTGATGACTTAAACCTTTCGCAGTTTACTTTTCTTGATCAGCAGTTGCTCATACGAATTGGAAGAAGGCCAGCCAAATATATTTCCAAGAGCATTGTTATACATTGCACCACGATATTGAGGGGTTTTCTTTCACACAAATTACAACGTAAATTACCATAGGCCTACGTCTTTATAAATTCCGCTCTCAAGTAGATCATGAAACGGCATAGATTCGCAAATTGATTAGTGAAGCTAATTAAGCAATAAGCTGCGCAACATAGCATTCTTTACTTCTATAGGCCTATTAAGATTTTAGAAAACTGATTCTCGTGGCTTCTTGCGAAAGAAGCCTCGCAAACTAATTTATAAAGATGTATTGATAATTTGCATCGTCATTTGCTTTCGAAAATAATTTTGACTGTCCTTCTATCAGTTCGTATGAACTGCTGCAGCTGCGAAATGTTCAAGTCATTAAGCTTTGAAAGGCGAAGTTTTGGCTTCCCTTTATTTGGGCCGATGAGCCGCCACTGGTAGTTTTATGTTAAAATGCTCAACAGATATTTACTTCATCCCAATTACAAGTCATATGAACAGCAAACATGGTTGGATGAAAACTGAAAACGGGTCCCACAGACCCAAACACCATACAAGGGTTAAAGATTTGGTTGCAAGGCTGAGGGCAAACAATAATCATTTGGAACGAGAGCCTGCAGAGGCCCTCCGTTCCCCTGCAGCCACTGCATCAGCCACACCCACACCTGTGCTGCCCCCAACTGTCAGATTGGTGTTTATCCCAAGGGATAGAAAATGTCCCATGTTTCGGGGTAGGTCTGGGCTAAGTTTTGATGTGTGAATCCCCGGTGTTCTGGGGATGAATATTAGCAGTAAATGTTACCTTGAACTTTTTGGGCAGTATGGCTCCTCTCTGTAGTCCCTCGCTGTAGGTCAGGTTGTGAGTCCAGTTTTGGACACGAGTCCTACATTGCACCCTCTCATACGACTGAGTGGACTGTACCAGTATGAAGGGAGGGGGCTCAGCGTATCCCTGGGGGTACCCTTAAGTTTGCTGCTACCCCCTGCTCGAGTGCGAGGGCTGGAGGGTCAGCCCTTTGAGCCCCCAGTCTCTGGGCTCCCTGAGCATCCCCTGCTCTGGTTCCAATCATTTGCGGAACTGCTGATGTTCTTACGTTGAATGTAGGGGAGGTTGATGTTTTTCTTTATCCTCGTACTGTGTGAGGTCACTTAAATTATGTTTACATCGCTAGTCTGCCTATGGGGGTGGTTGAGGGAAGGACCATGCATACTGCTTTTCAAGACCAGGAGATTCATGACCTAGTAAAATTAAAGATTCAAGCCCTTTATTTGTGTCCCCTAACAGGGCTGGAGCAGTGCTGTTTCATTATAGCTCTGTCTTCGCAGCTCAAGAAGGTGACTTGGGTTGCACTATTCTCCTTTCTCATGAAATGCCTCCAATTGATGAGTTTCTTGTTTGACAGCACTACAGGCTCCTGTCCCCTTCTGAATATGAGGTAGTTAAGGCTCACATCCAACAGCTGCTGGAGGCATAAGTCATTCTGGAGAGTTGCAGTCACTATGCATCCCCCATTGTCCCCGTCAAGAAGAAGGATGGCAGTCCCAGCTTGTGTGTAGATTACTTAAATTGAACCAGAAGGACTCGTAAGGATGCTTTTTCATTGCCTCGTACCGAGGAGTCCTTGGATGCCCTCTCCAGGGCCTACTGGTTTTCAACTCTTGATCTAGCCAGCTGATATAACCAGGTACCTGTTGCAGAGTCAGATAGGGCTGAAAAGGATTTATGTACCCCTTTTGGGTTTTTTTTTTTTATAGAACAGGATGCCCTTTGGACTCTCTAATGCCCCTACTACCTTCAAGAGCAGGGGTGGGCAACAAGGGCAGCGTCTGTCCCTGGTTTTCACACCAACTTCTGACTTATAATTAGTTGTTTATCTAAATTAGCCAAACCATTTATGAAATCTGAGTTCAGGCACATTTCTTTAAATGACCATGAATGACCACCAAAGACTGTTCTTGTCTCCCAAAATAAAACATTTTTCTTTTGATCTAATCTTTGCACAACTCTGTATTTGTGTATGCAATCACTTAACTCAATTAGTCAGGGTAATTGATAGAAATAAAAACCTGCATACACACTGGCCTTCCAGGACCGGAAGTGCCCACCCCTGTTCTAGAGGCTTATGCAGCAACTGTTGGGAGACCAACATTGTCAATCGTTTTTCATCTATCTGGATGATGTTTTTGTTTTTTCTTCCTATGTCGCAGCGCTTGGAGCGTCTGGATGTTGTGCTTGGCTGACAGGAACAGGAGGGCTTTAATATCAAGTCAGAGAAATTCACCTTTTTTCAAGCTGAGGTGAGTTATCTGGGCTATGTTATGTCCAGCTAGGGTGTCTTCACTGACCCTCGGAAGATTGAGGTGTCAGCTATCTGGCGAAAGCCCTCTCATGTCTCAGAGCTCCGCTTGTTCTTGGGGTTTGCCAGCAAAGACCACCGCTTTGTTGAGGGCTTTGCCAATTTGGCAGCCCCTTTGCATAGGTTGGTGGCTGAGCTGGTGGGAACTAAATCTAAGAAGGCATCTGGTTGTAGTCTGGCTTCTGCATGGACTGATAAGTGCGAGTGCAGCTTTGAGGGCTTGAAAGCTAAAATATAAAAATTTTCCTTAATTAACTGTTTTAATTGGATATATTGGAAGTATCTTGACCCTTTTTTACCGAGCAAGTTTAGACCCATTTCCAAGCTGCCAATTATTTCCAAAATCTTTGAAAAAGTCATTGCTATCCAACTGGTCCCTGTTTTGCACAGGCACAATATTTTTTTATTTTTTATTTTTTGGTTACCGCAGAGAGGCCTACCCAGATATCTGACAATCAATACTTTCAAACAAATTTTTCGGTATGTTCCGGCACATTTCAGTAATAAACAATATGACGTTGAAATGCAATCTGATGGACATTTAATTCTGCTATTACAAACATATAAAATAATGAAACAATGAAGTTCAATCAAAAGTCTATTAAAACCTAGTTTTTAATCTCATTGTGCTCCGCGTTTGATTTGGTTGGTAGTCTCAAAAGCAGCCAGCAGGTGCCGCTCAGTATACACTTAGAAACAGGCTATTTGATTGGCCGACTGAGAGGCGGGAAAGAGAGAATCGGATTGTGCTAGGCAATTGCCGTAGGGAATTTTTTATGAGCCTCAGAATGGCTTTGTCGAACTACAAAACCCAAAACCAGTGAAGTTGGCATGTTGTGTGAATCGTAAATAAAAACAGAATACAATGATTTGCAAATCCTTTTCAACCTATATTCAATTGAATACACTGCAAAGACAAGTTACTTAATGTTCCAACAGGTAAACTTTGTAATTTTTTGCAAATATTAGCTCATTTGGAATTTGATGCCTGCAACATGTTTCAAAAAAGCTGGCACAAGTGGCAAAAAAGACTGAGAGAGTTGAGGAATGCTCATCAAACACTTATTTGGAACATCCCACAGGTGAACGGGCTAATTGGAAACAGGTGGTTGCCATGATTGGGTATAAAAGCAGCTCCTCTGAAATGCTCAGTCATTCGCAAACAAGGATGGGCCGAGGATCACCACTTAGTGAACAAACGCATGAGCTGATTGTCGAACAGTTTAAAAACAACATTCCTCAACGAGCTATTGCAAGAAATTTAGGGATTTCATCATCTACGGTCCGTAATATCGTCAAAAGGTTCAGAGGATCTGAAGAAATCACTGCACGTAAGCGACAAGGCCGAAAACCAACATTGAATGCCTGTGTCCTTCGATCCCTCCGGCGGTACTGAATCAAAAACCGACATCAGTGTGTAAAGGACATCACCACATGGGCTCAGGAACACTTCAGAAAACCACTGTCAGTAATACAGTTCGTCACTACATCTGCAAGTGCAAGTTAAAACTCTGGTCCCAAGCTCATCTAAGATGGACTGATGCAAAGTGGAAAAGTGTTCTGTGGTCTCACGAGTCCACATTTCAAATTGTTTTTGGAAACTGTGGACGTCGTGTCCTCCGGACCGAAGAGGAAAAGAACCATCCGGACTGTTATAGGCGCAAAGTTCAAAAGCCAGCATCTGTGATGGTATGGGGGTGTATTAGTGCCCAAGGCATGGGCAACTTACACATATGTGAAGGCACCATTAATGCTGTAAGGTACATACAGGTTTTGGAGCAACATATGTTGCCATCCAAGCAACGTCTTTTTCATGGACGCCCCTGCTTATTTCAGCAAGACAATGCCAAGCCACATTCTGCACGTGTTACAACAGCATGGCTCCGTAGTAAAAGAGTGCGGGTACTAGACTGGCCTGCCTGTAGTCCAGACCTGTCTCCCATTGAAAATGTGAGGCGCATTATGAAGCGTAAAATACGACAACGGAGACCCCGGACTGTTGAACAACTTAAGCTGTACATCAAGCAAGAATGGGAAGGAGTTCCACCTGAAAATCTTCAAAAATTTGTCTCCTCAGTTCCCAAACGTTTACTGAGTGTCGTTGAAAGGAAAGGCGATGTAACACAGTGGTAAAAAGGCCCCTGTGCCAACTTTTTTGCAATCTGTTTCTGCCTTTAAATTCTAAGTTAATGATTATTTGCAAAAATAAAGCGAAAAGAAAAGAAAATGTATTCGGAAATCTTTCATCATTTTGCTCTGTGTCTGACGCAACTGTTCGATGTTTTCAAGAGGGCCTGTAAAATAAGAACTGATTCTTGGAGCCTGATGACAGCTCGTGCACAAGTTTGGTTGTCCAGCTGTTGCTCTGACTGCAGCAGTTCAGCCAATGAGTGTATAGTGCGTGCGCGTTCTGGATTAACAGCATTGCTCATCATTTCCCCTCGAATACATTCGCCAATCCACACAGACACACATTTTCTTGCCCATTTGTGCTGTGTAATCAGACTGGCAATCTTATGAAATGGTGCCGGAAATAAGCACCCATGGAACACCATTTTTATAGATTCATCAGGTCGGCAAACGTAGCCCCGCCCCTTTTGGGAGAAAACAAACCATTGGGAAAACTCTCCCCTTTGACTTTAATGTAAAATTGCTGCACAAAACGACATAAATACAAGACCATCAAAGGTAAATTAGCCAAGAAATTATCTACAGGCATCATGTCTGATTCATATACATCCACTCTACCGGATTGAGAACGTGCAAGATATTTCAAAAAGATAAATTTAACCAATCTTAAAGCATGCCCCTTCAGTCTCCCGGCATCTAGCTGGTGCAATGACCCCACCCAGTGGCCAGAGGTATTATTCCCCGACATCTATTTTCATCTGATTGAGTCTCCAGGAAAGCAAAATACTATATGTTATTAATTGCTTATTTCCGTATTGCCTTAGTATCGGCCTGAGGGTCGCCGTGCGGCCAAGGGCTAATACCACGACCCAAAGCACAATACCAATGAAATGCGAAAATAAGCAACTTATAATATTTTTATTAACTGGTTAAGTATGTTGTGCTATCATGACAATATTATGACTGACTTCTGAAATACGCGACTTCAAGACTCATTAAAAAGCTAAATGTGAGGTCCGCGACTGCTACCTGCTGAACTCGGCCAATACAGGATATAATGGCAGGCCATTTTTTTACTGTATGCAAGCAAAAACATACTTAAACAATTAATAAAAATGAAATATTTCACCTTTCGGTTCTGCGATTTGGATAGTAGTATGCTACTTAACAGCAGCACTGTGCTCTGACCAGACGGTGACAACGGTCTTAGCTAGGTTCGTAAGTAAAGCCTGCCCGTCTGTCTCGTCCGGACATATGCACGAGTCCTCCCTCCGTATGCCTTGGAGCCATAAAGCCCCTCTCTCCGTACATTTTTGGGCATGGCAGAGGAATGAACCAGAGATCCTTGTTTTCCATTTTATTGTTGGTGCAGCCACCAACACTGCAACTCCTCGGCATGTCGGATTCAAGTTGAATCGGCTCGTTTTAAGCGTCCGCGCTTTGAAAGTCTATGCAGAAAGCGGGATTGTTTTCCCCCTAGAAGGGACGTGATCAGGGCCCACTGTGGATGACGTATTGCCGACCTGATGAATGGCGTCGGTCAATTCTGTATTTCATGGGCTGAAGTAGCTAGCCTAGCATCTCCCATTGAAAGTGATAGGGGTGGTACTTCCTCGCTCTCTCCTGTTCTATTATATTACCTCCATGGTTGAACAGGCCTCCCTTGCAAGGAAAACTAACTTGAAAGCAGCCCTCACACACCAATACACACTGTGTTTTGCCATATGTTGTATCCAGTTTCACTCACTCACATAGCCAGACAGACGGTCTCTCTCACTCAATTCACTCACTCTCACTCATACACACACACTCAAGAACATTTCAAATTTGTACTTTGAAAAGGAAATTTATCCAGTGTCCCTGCTCCAATTTTGAGGAATTGCAGTCTCTCTCTCTCTCTCTCTCTCTCGCTCTCTCTCTCTCTCACACACACACACACACACACACACACACACACACACACACACACACACACACACACACGTATATACATACCCATTGTGTATCTACTTTCACTTCTATGGTTTAAAGGGAATTATGACCACAGCTTTATTTATGCTTTATTTTGTATGTTCAGTTTCACAGCTGTTTTTGAAGGGAATTAAAGGGCAATTGTGAACTAAAGGGTCTATTCTCCCATTTGCGCTTAAGTCCTTTTTTACGTGATTCGAGTTAAGCGCTTTTGAATTACACGTATTCTCCCCTATGCGCTTCGATCACGCCCACAGCGCTTAACTTCAGAATGTAGGGGGCCTTATGAAAGAGGTGTGACTAACGCAAAAGAGAGGCAGACTCTGTACCAAGCTCATTGATTATGGCTATCAGGAAAACATGGAACAAGGATTTTCTGATTTACCATGAAAATGCAGTTGTGGTCCATGGAAAACGCAAACCAGAGTTTAAATTTGAATTTTGTCGGCCTGCTGATAAAACCTTGTATCTCCAAGCCGATAAGAAACAAAAATTTGAATGTGAACTATTCTTACATGCAAAATTAAACATTTTTTTAACAATATTTATCCATTTATATTATTTTATTATTATTATTTAATTTTATATTTCTTTTTTATTTTCCTGTGAAGTTTGTCAGTTTGAAGACACAAGGTTTTATCAGCAGGCCAACGATATGCTGCTCTAATAGCAAGCCTATGTTTGTCTGTGCCAAGTAATAATGCAGACATCTCTTTTGTATTTCTTACTCTAGCCACCATGGCATTAAAGCTATGCAAACGAAGAAATTGCCGCAATAATGAAATAAAAAATAAAGAATTTAGTGCTTCTCAACCAGTGTAATCAGAGCATTGAAAATGTGCCCCTCCTACACCAGCCTGTTTGTTCCGTGGAAGACAGGGAAGAAGACAAAGGGAACATTCTAGTCACACAAAAATGACAATCAAAGACAGTTTATATCATCTCATTAAGAAATTGCACACTTGAAATCTCAAACTACTCCGATTTCAGATTTGAGAGAGCGCCATACTCATCAAATAGAGCGGGTGAATTTTTGTTGTCCATTGTCCATCCGTAATTCTGTCCGTCCGGCCGGCCGTCCGTCCGAAGTAACGACGTTATCGAGATAACTCAAAAAAAAATTGGCCCAGGAAGTTGTAATTTGGAATGATGATGTATCTTCACCTCAGGCAGCTTGTAATTGAAAACGGGCGTGCTTAGTCAAAATCCAATATGGCCGCCGCCATTTTTGTAAAAACGACTTTATGAAGATAACGCGAAAAATAAGTGTTGTAGGAAGTTCTAAATTGGTGTGCTGATGCTTCTCGACCTAAGGCACTTTGCTTTTGAAAATGGGCACACTGCGTAAAAATCCAAGATGGCAGCTGGCATTTTTGTAAAAACGACATTCTCAAGATAAAGCAAAAAATATGTGTCGTAGGAAGTTCTGATTTGGTATGCTGATGTATCTTGACCTAAGACAGGTCGCTATCGAAAATGGCTGCGCTGCATCAAAATCCAAGATGGTCGCTGCCGTTTTTGTAAAAAAGACGTTATTGAGATAACGCGAAAAATAAGTCTCGTAGGAAGTTGTAATTTGGTAAGCTGATTTATCTTGACCTAAGGCACTTTGCTATTGAAAATGGCTACACAGCATCAAAATCCAAGATGGTCGCCGCCGTTTTTGTAAAAACGATGCTGTCAAGATAACGCGAAAAATAAGTCTCGTAGGAAGTTCTAATTTGGTAAGCTGATGTATCTTGACCTAAGGCACTTTACTATTGAAAATGGCTGCGTTGCGTCAAAATCCAAGATGGCCGCCGCCATTTTTGTAAAACCGACGATATCGAGAAAATGCAAAAAATAAGTGTCGTAGGAAGTTCTAATTTACTATGCTGAAGTATCTTGACTCAAGGCACTTTGCTATTGAAAATGGCTGCGCTGCATCGAAATCCAAGATGGCCACAGCCGTTTTTGTAAAAACAACGTTTTCAAGATTACGTGAAAAATAAGTGGCTGAGGAACTTTTAATTTGGTATGGTGGGGCATCTTCACCTATTGCATGTTCTTATTGAAAATGATATCACAACATCAAAATCCAAGATGGCTGCCAAGCAGCATTATCGAGATAACTCGCAAAATAAGAGGCTGACCCAAGGCAGGTCATTATTGCAGATGAGTGTGCTACGCCAAAATCCTTTCCAGTTTATCTTTTCCATATGACTGCATCTATCTATCATCATCATCATCGTCATCATCACCATAACAACTCACCGTCACTCAATCAATGCAAAATTCATTCACCAAAGCATACTTCTACATAGCACCCTCGCAGCGACGCAGGTTCAGTGACTTCGCACTTGTTTTGTACAAATTTGATCTTGCTTCCAAACTTTTGGCCTGTTGTGCATATGCTGCCTCTTGGAGACATCATTGGCAGGTTTAAAGGTGTGTCATATCATTTGTACGCAGGTGATATTCCGCTCCATTATTCAATTATCCCTGACGGAACGGACAGTCTCAGTGTGCTGCATGATTGTTTGTTGGCAATTAAATCCTGCTTGGCCAACAACTTCCCTCACTTAAATTCAGCTAAAACTGAGGTTCTTATTGTGGCTCCTGATGGCGCTGTCTCTAAGGTGTCTTGCTGTATTGGGTCTCTGAAATTAAATGTACATTCTTCCCTGATAAATCTTGGTGTTACTTTTGATCAGACCATGAACCGAGACAAACACATTCATGCTTTGACCCATACATGCTTTTTTTTCAAAAAAAAAAGACAAAACTCGGGTTTATTGTATCACACGCTGAACTTGAAATGATCATCCATGCTTTCGTGTCATCACTGCTTGATTATTGTAATTCTTAATTATTGTAAACCAGAGCTCACTGTTAAAGAATTGCAACAAATGGTAGCATCTTGGGGTCACAAAGTCTCCAAACCAACCATCAGGCGCTATCTACATGCCAACAAGCTATTTGGGAGACACGCACAGAAAAAACCTTTTCTCACTCACAATCATAAATGCAAACATCTGGAGTTTGCGAAGCGGTACTGAGACTTCAACTGGGGCCATGTGCTTTGGTCAGATGAGACCAAGATAGAGCTTTTTGGCAACAAACACTCTGAGTGAGTCTGGCAGAACACAAAAGATGAGTTTGCAGAAAAGCACCTCATGCCCACTGTGAAGTACGGGGGAGGATCGGTGATGCTGTGGGCCTGTTTCTCTCCCAGAGGCCCTGGGAACCTTGTTAGGGTGCATGGCATCATGAACGCTTTGAAATACCAGGACATTTTAAATCAAAATCTGTTGGCCTCTGCCCAAAAGCTGAAGACGGGTCGTCACTGGGTCTTTCAGCAAGATAATGACCCAAAACATGTGGCCAAATCTACACAGAAATGGTTCAGCAGACGCAGAATCAAGCTCCTCCCATGGCCATCTCAATCCCCAGACCTCAACCCCATTGAAAACCTGTGGAGTGAGCTGAAGAGGAGAGTGCAGAGGAGAGGACCCTGGTCACTGGATGATTTAGAGAGATTGTGCAAAGAGGAATGGTCGAAGATCCCTCTTTCTGTATTCTCCCATCTTGTGAAACATTACAGGAGAAGATTAGGTGCTGTTTTGTTGGCAAAAGGGGGTTGTACAAAGTATTAACATCAGGGGTGCTAATAATTGTGACACACATGATTTGATGTAAAATAATTATTTCTTAATCTGGGATTTTTTTCCCACTGAATAAATGCACTTGAATTTTTGTGTTTTATTTTTTGATTTATGGTTTATTGTTTTCATCTGTGAGGCACTTTGAGAGTTTTCTCTGTGAGAGGTGCTATGTAAATAAATTTTACTTGCTTAAGTACTGATTTTTTTCGATGTTTTATTTTTCAGTTAACTGCAGGAAGGAAAGCAGGGTTTTATTTTCAAAAATATGGCACAGATGTGTAATTCCTTTATCTTTCCACTAATTACAAATCATAGGTGATTTGTTTATACTGAAGGCAGGGTTTTTCCAAATTAGTGAGTGTGCACTACGTGTTATTATGAAGTTTATCATTCTATTCATTTGCCACCAAGCTGACAGAGTTGTGTAGATGGTATTTAAAAACTATGTTTTTTTATGGTATTGTTATGGCCCCAATTTGTTATTATACTCAGCAACAAAAGTTTCTGTGACACCAATATTGTTAATTATTTTTCATAACGCAATTATGAAATTGTCATACATGGTGATATCAGACTGAAACAGTACACGAAAACACAACATTGAAATGGAAATCATGAAAATGCGAGAAAATGACTTTGCACGTGAAAATGTGCGTAAATCATGCTTGTGGATGGCAATAAAAGAGGAGAATTTTTGGAATGTTCACACTGTGCCTGATGAACGACGGAAGCATCACTTATCGAAAACACAGCCATTTCGGATCAGGAACTCTACCCTCTAAATGCCAAGACTGTCTGAAAATGATCGGTGGAGGGCCATTGGGATGATTGAATCCGGAACCTAGCAGAGGGAAGTTGCTCATTGCCTGAATGTCCACCGAAACACCATTTGGAACTTATGGCAGCGTCATCAGCAGACAAGACATGTCAGAGACCATCCTCGCAGCGGCCGTCCACGAGTAACCACTCCCAGACAGGACAACTGGATTCGAACAACCCATCTCCGAAATCGATTCCAACCTGCAACCATAACTGCAAGAACGATACCTGGTTTCAGGCGACTGTCTGCACAGACAATCCGTCGCCGTCTCCGTCATTTTGGCATTGTCCCACGTCGGCCAGCAAGACGTCCAATACTCACAGTACAACACCGACGACTGCGTCTACAGTGGGCACAACAACATCGACGGTGGATCCAACGTCAGTGGGATCTTGTACTCTTCACTGATGAATCAAGATTCATGCTTAACCGATGTGATGGTCGTTTACGTGTATACCGTCGACGTGGAGAACGTTATGCCAACAACTGTGTTCAGGAATTTGATCGTTTTGGAGGTGGTAGTGTCATGATTTGGGGAGGGATCACGGCTAGAAACAGAACAAATTTGCTTGTTATTGATGGAAATCTGACAGGTCAAAGATATCGCGATGAAGTGCTACGGCCATTGGTGGTACCGTTTTTGATGCAACATGGTCCCGGAATAACGCTGCAACATGATAACGCCAGACCACACGTTGCAAGGATTGTACAGCAGTATCTGATGCAACAACATGTCAATGTCCTGCCATGGCCAGCCAGATCCCCAGACATGTCCCCAATCGAGCATCTTTGGGACGAGATGGATCGACGTTTGCGGCGGTTGGATAACCCGCCAGCTACACTCCAGGAATTGCGACAACGTCTACGTCAGATTTGGAATGACATCCCACAGCAATTTCTGGCACATCTGATTCGGTCCATGCGCCGGAGATGCGTTGCTTGCATCATGGCACGAGGAAGTCACACCCGGTATGTGAAGGTCACAATTGGTTAGACGTCAGACAAGTGCTTCATGACGCATGAAAATGACATTTTTCGTTTTGAGTGACGTTGGCACTGAAAAGTCAGTGTTTCTCCTGTTAAATAAACATATTGATTGCATTGAGATCTTTGCGTGTCATTTATAACATACACATAAATGGTGTCACAGAAACTTTTGTTGCTGAGTATACATTTACAACACAACAGCAACAGCAAGGGATGACAGACACAGTTTTAAAAACTTAAACACATTTAATGAACAGACAACTAAACAACTAACTACGCTACTGACCAAGATTGAGTAACAAGACAAAAAACAGAAATATTTACAGTCCCTTTTTGGTGGGGTGGCTTGGTGATGTCTTGGGTGAGGAAAATGCTCTATGGGGCAAAAATCCACAAAACAAACTTCACAGGTCTTGAACAGAATGACAGGTCTGGCCACATGTATCCTTCTTCTTGAAATTTCTCCTACCACTTTACGGTCTCAATTCTCCCCTTTATATACTCTTTTGCAGACCCCTCCCACCTTTAAGACTTTTTTTTTCTTTTCTCTGGGACTTGTTTCAGACATGCCCGAAACATGCCCAAACCTAGCTCCAGTCTGAGCTTAACAAAAAAAAGGTAAATACTGCCATCCAGTGGCCTATATTCACATTACAGTATTGCTATTGAAGAGTAATAAGTCCGCCAAAAGATTTGTTCTTTGAGTCTGTCAGTTCAATGTCGATCAGGGGTGGATGGGGTCATGGTTTGCATGTATCCATTTGATGAGGTATTGTATTTGACTTGCCAGGTAACAGTTCTAAAAGTGGGGTGCTTCCAACCCTCCATGGACTTTCGGTTTTTGCAGTATTGATAGCTTTACCTGGGTTTTTGATTTTGCCGGCAGAATTTTATAACCAGAATCAAATTTTTTCAACCATTTTGCTGTCAGCTGGATAAGAATTATGGTGAATAGGTAAGTGATTTTGGCTGGTATCATCATTTTTATTGTGGAAATTCTGCCTATGATGGATAGTTGTGGTAACATCCGTCAATTCAAGTAATCTTCTCTTGGTTTTAGTAGTGAGGTGAAATTTAGATGGAACAACTCTGACAGCTTGGAGGATACATTTATGCCTAAATACATATGACCAGTAGTGAATGGAAAGTGTGATAGTTGAGATGCAGCTTTCCCACTATCCCCACAAAGAGGTAGGATGGTTGATTTATTCCAGCTGATGGAATAGCCAAATAAATTTGTGAATGTTTAAATAGTTTTTGTGACTTCATTTAATGACTGGGTAGGATTTTGCATGAATAGTAGTACATCATCTGCATATCAGCTGATCTAAATGAGACTTCTCAAGACAGGAGGACAAATCACATTATTTTGAGTATTATTGATTGAGACCAAATGGAGGATAAAAATTAACCAGTGCTTGCCATTACAGTATGAAGAATCCATAGCTAATAGACTTAATTATTCGTTAAAAAAAACATGAATCATGAATTATAAAGAGAGACCTTCACTGCCAATAGGGCTTAGACTTGAGCTCAGACTAACAGAGTCCACACGTACATCATAGTTTTGATAAGCACTGAAAACAGAACTGCAATCCTCATTCAAAGCTGGAATAGTTTGGACAGTGGCAACCAACCAATTCCTGGAGATATACCGTCCTGTTTTTAGCTTTTAACGCTAATATGGCACGCCTGACCCCCACTAGTTCGTAGATCCATGCAGATCATCGGCAGATCTTTGAGGAGTGCTCTGCCCGGTTGAAGAGTAAACTGCGAAGTGGAAGCCCTTCGGGAACAGGGTGGAGTTACCACTGGGCAGAAATTTCCGTCAGTCTTCAAGCAATAGTCTGCCAGGGATAAATGCGCTCTCACTTGAGATTTGCCAGGCTGCAGAGAAGTACCGAGTACCGTGCACTCCGCGGAAAACTCTAGCATCATCCCCTTCCCGAAGAGAGTGTAAATTCCAATTATGAGCCTACCAACAACATTAAATAAAAGCAGGGAACAATATGGGAACGTGAGAGAGTGTTGAACAGATTAAAAACACTTCGACAATGGCATTGTTCGGAAATAACAAATTAGATCGAATAAATCGAGGCAAGTGATTGTAGTTTATAAGTTCATTCACTGAAGATCGTCATTTTGCATGCAGTTTCTGAATTATCGCGCACTAATTCAACCAATCATTGCCGCACCAGCTCAGTCATTGTGCCGTTTTAACCAATCATCTTTGGATTATCAAAATGTGGGCTGATCTTCTTATGACTGTCAACGCCAGCGACCTGTTAGCTGCAAGGTCTTTTGAGACAGTTGCGCTACGAAGGTAGAGAGAAACGTTTATTAGCCACTCAGAGGCCACAACGGCTGGCGCAATTGTTCTAACAACCAATCAGAAGCCAGAACCGTCAAAAGGCGGGGCCAGCTGTTGCTCCCTGTATTTGCTTCGTTTCCATCGTGCGCCATTTCGCGTGAGCAGACGCTCAGATATCAGGCCGACGGTTGTCTGTGTTGCTGAAGAAATAAAACGCAACAAATTAACTGATTGAAACCGACGACTTTTAATCATTTTAAACTTTAAGCTTTTGGTGAGTATTTTGATTCGGAACAGTTTTTCCATTTTTTTTTAAATTTTTTCCTTGCAGTGTCTGGGATTTTTATTTTTATTGTATTTTTCGGAGGAACTGGTTGACGGTTGGTTTATTGTGTCGTACATTTTGTGCAGCGGTACCAGCTAGCTTGTGTTCGCTGGCCAGCTAACTAGACTTTTTGTTTTTCGAGATGCATTTTTTCGTGAATCGGGATTTTTCTCCGCTGTATTAGCTAGTGTTTTCCACAGTGGTGTATGTGAGAACATATTTTTAAAACGGAAAAGGCTGAAGATTGTTTATAATCTGAATGGATCGGCGCTCCTTTTGCGTTGTTGGAGTCTCTTTTTTTCTCTGTTGGGATTGTGAATCTGTGTGCGCTGATTTCGACCTTGTCTGCGTCCGGGCAGTTGTCCAGATTTTTGCGAAAGCATTGCTTTTATTTCATTTTTGCTTTCAATTTTTTTTTTTTTGGGTTGACCTTTTTTATTTTTACCTGTTGGTTGTTTGTGCACTACGCAGTTATGCAGTAGGACTGGTAACTATTCCTTTTTTGAGGGAAGACATTTTTCGTCAAGAACAGTCGTGCAGTTTTTAAAGGACCCACTATTGTTTTTATGGACAGGTTTTACAGTTTCACGAACCACATTTTAAAACCTTACAAATCCCGAATGTGAATTGATGCAATATCTGACATGATGCGTGTTGTATTTTTTTATTATTAAAAATGTTTTGAAGTGATGGTTGCTGTTATGTTTGTCTTCACTCCTAGAGCCTTGATTCAATTGTAGGACACGTGAATGTTGGTGGCGGGAGTCTCCAGCCGCAATGCATCAAGCCACATTTCCACCTGTGGGTTAAATTTGGCCAGCAAACATTGATCAGTCTTTTTTTTTTTTTTATTTGGTTTGTTTTAACCAGCGAGCTGTTGCTTGGAAAAGCATTGATGTAGACTCTTTCATAAGTCAATTGAAACGTAAAACTGGCATGTAGACTGGCGCTTCCGCCATTTTGAATCCGAATTGTCTCATCCATCGGTAGGGCTGTGACTCTCGGAGCGAAGGCCGCTTGGTCATATTGGTTTTTCCGGTCGTATATTGTGCTTTGCGAAAAGGCACCGACATGGCATTCTTTTATAGGGCGGTGCAGCGGGGATTTTTTGTTGCTTGAGATAGAGCCTGTCGTTGCCCCTGCAGCAGGAAAACCACTATTTGATCCAAATGTCCCTACCCCCCCGAACCACTCTCATTGTTTCATTGTTCTAAACGCTTGAATGGATGAATATGAACATTTATATGATGGTCCTTTTGAGTCCTTTCTTTGAAGGATTTGTTGATGCCTTATGGCTGTTCATTTGCTATTCGACCCTTAATTTTGCACATCTGGGTGGATGATATTGTAATTGTGAATTTCTATTATTCTTTTTTCTCTCGTTGAAGTGTCTGTGTGTAGAATGCCTTATTCTGATTTTTGGCCCAAAACTCTCGATGGCTGTTCTTGAATTTTTTTTTTTTTTTTTTCGCCTTTTATTTTTGTTTGTGTCCCTAGTTGGTTTGCTCTTATTGTCAACACTTAACAATCCTGTCTAATTGCGCCTTTTTTGTTGTCCATTTTTATTTTATTTTTCAGTTTTTGCGGCAGCTTTTTTGATCAGCGGCGACCTGTAAGTGATATTTTTTTAAAAACATTTTTTTCTCCACTGTTATATCCAACTACACTTGTCTATTTTTAATCTTGTGCTTAAAGATATTTTTGAAAGTAGTTTTTTTTCTTTTGCTCCCCCAACCCACGCTCCCCTCAGACATTTCTTGAGTTGAAGGTCTCGTGCCTGTCCTGAGAAACGCCTTTAATTAAAATTTGCTATTCATTCTGCTCTAAAGGCTGCTTTTACACCCTTTCCGTTTTCTATCAGTTAAAATAGTTAGGATGTGCTGTAGACTTTTAGTTTATGCAGCTAGATGTGATGGAATGCAGTAGTCAGTTTTTTGAATGGCTTAGATTTTTAAACTGTGCCCATTATCTGGTAGCACGCCTTTGTCTGAACTTAAGTGTGTTGGTGCGTGTGTACACTCAGTCACAAGCCCCTATGTGTACACGCCCACATGTGCTCAAGCATTCACACGCACAATTCTCTCACACACTCGCGCACACACGCGCGCCACTGCAGCACTTGCGTGGCCGCACTTCCTGGTGATTCTGGATGTGCTCTTTGTTGCATCTTTCCTGCTGCCCGTCCACATGCTGTAATCTGAGTGAACGGAAGGTCATATATTTTATTTAAATGCACTGGACGCCTGTGAGGTTTTGGATGCATCACAGTACTCTAAAATATCTTCCTTTGCTCCGCATGCAATCTTACATCTGGGCAATTCCAGCGTTACTCAAGTTAAATTTACTGCATTAAGCTATAGTATAAAATTGTTTCACTACTTATTCAATTGACGGAACTTCAAAACTTCTTCATTGTGGCAACCTCTGACCATAATCAACTTTACCAGAAAGAACCTGGAATGAACCCTTCAATGGTTATGCTGGCAGACTGGATTTTACTTATGTTACACAAAAGTAACATGGCTTTTTTTCCAGTCAAGTTTGGTCCAGTCTCCTTGATCAATCTTGCATTACAGAATAAATTGGATTATATATGTTTGAACCTTTATTACTGAAAATTCTAACACAGCCAGGATTTCAGCTTGATGCAACAGTAATTTTCTGTAATGGGCCCTTAAAACCAAAAAGTCCTGTTACTCATGTTTCATTACTTGTGTTACAAGTAGCTTTTAACTGTCTGGAGGCTGGGCTATTACCATTGCTTGACTTAACTGTGCATGTATGTAATAACTGTTTCAGCGATGTCAGCCAATTGTATTTAAGAGGACTTTGTGATTTCCAAATTCCAAGGCCCCAATCTGAAAATCCATCCTCCACCCTCTGAGTCCCCCGCCCCCCGAACAAATATCAGACTCGTGGCCCTAAGTAGTCTCGTCACAACTTTAGTATCTGAATGATGACCAACTTTAATATGCTTACCAAAAAAAATTTTTTTTGCCTCAGTCCCTCAATTTAAAACACCTGGATATACTAACAGTACAGCCATATTGTATTGCTATTTAATGTCTGAATTTTCAGTGGTCATGTTACCCTTCAGCTGGAATTGCCCACCTGGAAGCAGAGGAGTGAGAGGTCGAGTGGTGAAAAGGAAGTCCTCCTCCCCTCCCCTCGCTAAGTAACTGTGGCTGCATCCAAATTCTCCTGTATCGGCTCAGGAGAAAGTTGCAGAGCGATTTTAAAGGTGCCTTGAGCCATGTTTGATGAATCATATGTCCTTTCATCCAGTATGCCATGAGCTCAAGAGTGAAGATGCATTGCGAAAGCTTTCGTAAATCAACTGATCCGAATGCCTCCAATTGCTACAGCTGCCAAGGATTGTGGTCATATTAGGACTTAGCTTTTTTTTTTTATCCAATGTTGGTCCTGTGTTCCCTTGCTGGAAGGAAGCAACAATGCAGCAAATGGTGTCCAACCTGTCATGGAATGGACTATTTGGCGACTTGCCTTGGCTAGCTGCCGGGCAGTTTCCAGTCCATGTCTGTTTGCGAAGGAGGTCGTCTTCAGCGAATTCGGATGCAGCCGTGGACTCGCCCTGTGCCTCAATGCTCTGGGGTGGATACATGCAAAAAAAAAAAAAATTTCCTTCCCTCTGCCCTCCAGATAGATGTTGGTGTAGGAAAAGGGGATGCAGCTGTCTTCAGTGTCAAGAGCAGAGCTAAGGGGGGTGGGATTCATTTTAGAGCACTGGGACACATTCCTGGACAAATTTTGGATATGTCTCGGGGGGGCACCGTTGAACAATTAGAATTACCAGTATTAGAATTGGCGGACAAGTCATAGATCTATGATTTGTTCCAGTTGTTCAAGGCGAAAGTTGGCTCAAATACAGTTTCTTATTTATTCAAATACTTCTGTGCTCGAGTAAGCTTGCTTCTTGGAGCAAATGTAATGTTCAGAGGTCGCCTATCAAAACACCAGGTGCACTGTCAATTGGTCATCACAGGCATTTATAAAATCCGCTCCTTTGTGACGTGGGTCACGGTTTTTGCGACAGTCAATTTTTTTTTTTTTGTCAGTATTAATTTTTTAATGTAGATGGGGATGAAAATGGTTGAACCTCTTGAGTCTGAAATCTTGAATCTGTTTGTTCGTATCTTCTTTCTGAAGACACGAGCATTAAGAAATATTGGTTAATGAGATATGTAGATGGGACACATGATTTTATTGTTTTATCGCCAAGGCATGGTAGCTATGGCTTTCAAATTTTGCATATTGATTGGGCATCACGAGACGTTCTTGATACAAAAATTGATGTTTTCAATTCACTGGAAGGTGCTTAAACAAAAGACTTAAAGCGGTTAATTTAGATTTTGAGAAGGTTTCTTTCAGAGCCACAATTTGGTTTTTTCAACCGCGCTCGCAGAAGAAAGCGGCGACAGCCTCTCGTTCTATATATACTATTTTACAATGAGTCCGTCCCCCCCCCCCTCCTTGAGTATCTAATGGATCGAACTGACATGGTTGACATTTTCAGAAAATAATTGTTTCAGGAAAACTATAGAGAAAATGTCCCATCTACATATTGTAAATGGGACAAGCTTGTAGATGGGACAATTTTAAAATGCTAGTTTCTAGGAGTAAGTTATTCATCGTTTTATTTCAGCTTTTAGTTGATCTGATATGTGCTACTAAAACAATGTTAATTAGTCTAATTAGTAAATGCTAATTTGGCTAATTAGTAATCACTAATTAGTTTTTCCTCTTTTTTCTTCAGCTTATGGTTGACCTGATTACATGCAATACTACTGGGACACTGCTAATTAATATAATTAATTCTAATTGGGCTAAATACAATCACAAATTTTTGCACTGATTCCTTTTTTTTTTCCATCGACTTAGTCTGTTTTTTAAATCTACTCAGTCACATCAAAGCTTATCAGACAAAATATTGACCACTGATCTATTGACTTGTGTACTATTGATAACTCAAGATCAGATCAAAAGGGTCATTTTCATCAACTTTCGCCTCGATATAAAAGAAACTCACTGAAGAGGAAAGTATGTGCACTGGATCAAATCATATCTTATGAATGGAGATGTGGCAAACATACTTATGTGGTGCAAACAAGTAATTAGTGCCACAGAGTTCAGTAACTTGTAAAATATGACAGAATCATGGTGTGTATGTAAAATTTTTATATATATATATACATACACACACTTATTTGTATTATGAGCAAGTTACGTGCCATCAAGGAGAACATGACACGTATTTTTCATTTTCTAATTAAGCCTAATTGGTTGTAATTATTTCTACAAAAAATTGCTTTTTGGACTCAGGTTGATGCTATCTTGTTTGCACTAACCTGAGTGTTTTATACTCCTATCAACTCCCACTACCTCAGAACTGTCTGTGCCCCATATCTGTCCCATAGACAAATTTTCGGCGTGTCCCATCTACAAATCTCTTTTAGTCTCATTATCTTAATATTGATGATTTAACACTTTTTTTCCCTCCATGTTGTAGTGCAGTTACTTCATAGATCAATTGAGAGTTCCTTGAAAATATTTGACCGATCAGGGATTTAGATTTTCCACGAAGGGTCTAAAAACCAGTGTCGCAAACTGTCCCATCTACAGTAAAGCTTCCTTCAGACAAGAGTCATTAACACAAATTGCTTCAGCACAATTGTAGTTCATAGAAATGTCTTCCAAATAAATGCAAAACTTTTCACAGAGCTATACTGGGGACGTGTGCAGAAGATTGAGTTTTGATTTTGACCCATCTACAAGAAAACAAATACCGTGGCCTTACCCACATCGCTTGGAAGTGACCAGCCTAAAGCGAGAAGGACTGAGCAACCTCTGCCATCCAGTTCATCAGTTCCCCCATGTGATGTCACCAAGGACCAATCTTTGGAATGGCTTGTAATGGCTAATTCTAGTGATTGCCAACTCAAAAAATTACCCTGATGTTGCAGTCAAGCCCCATTTCTGGTGCTTTGTGGGGTAGTTTGGTTTCCACGTTGCTTCTGGTCTCGCACAGCTCCTTGGCAAGAATTCCTCTTTCCATCAAAAAAGCTTTCAGCTAGGGAATGGTCATTTTATCAAAGTTTCAATGAGGGCCTAAATGGTGATATTCAGGTCATTGATATTATTGAATCATTGAGTTTCAAAAGGGCTTACTGCAATGAATTAGAGGTCTGCAAAACTGATGACAAAAGGGGAACTTTCTTGAAATTTCGGCCAAAAGTATGGCAATGACACTTGTCGATAAATAAACAATAAATGGGTCACAACATGCATGGGTGGGGAGAATTTTCAGGTGGTGATTTGCTCATTCTCAACCATGCTCAAGGGTTTATAAAGTGAGTGATATGATCAGTTCCTTTGCTGGAGCAGGGAGAGATCTACAAGTATCACTAGCAATACTGGAGAGATTTGAGAAGCGCTGATGTGGATAAGACTGCCATCATTCAGTGTTATTATGCGCATGCTATAGGCCTGAACGCTAGCACACAAGGCACACCACTGCTCAAGCTGCGCACTGGAAGTGTGGTAGTCTCAGAAGTGTAAGGAATATCGATGGAAAAAGTCACATTTGGGATTTTTTTGCGCATTGGCGTTGGCGAGAATTGACTACTACTGGTGACATGGAGAACCCCCGCTGCCTGGCCCTTGGGGCGTGCTCTAATGCACCAGGGAAAATCATTGGAGTGCAGAAGCATTTGAGTCCCAAACCAGTGCTGTGTGAACCCCAGCCAAGTACAGTCAGTCAGAATAAAATGTTGGTTTTTGCGATGGTGGGTGTATAGAGGGGGAACCCCTGTTTGCAGTATTATTTTCCTAGGGGACACTCATGGGGTGCGCAGAGTGAGTGGGTAAGGAGTTTGAGGGCACACCAGGTGTGAAGCTCAGGTGTGCTGTCGGTGCACACAGTCTTCATCTTTTAACGCCGGATTACTCTCAGTCTGTACTGTAAACGGTCAATGTTTCTGAATTGGAGTATGTGGTCTTAAGTTGAGGAATTATAATGACCACTAACTGGGCTGCAAAGTAAGATCATCGTCCCCTGAATGTGGGGGGAGGGGCAGCTTTTGAGCTTCCCATTATGGTTGTAGCATTTATTTTTGTATATTTTGAATCTCCAATCCCACCCGAATCTGGAATGTCCAATCCGTGAACTATGTGCAAAGCTTGCTCGTATGCAACCCCCTGTGGCTAGCTCAGGAGAGTTTGCGGCTCTCAGAAGTACGCCCTTGTCAGGCCCTGCATCTTTTAAGGGTTATTTATGCTCGACGCAGTTGCGAGTGCACGATGTTCGCGCGCCACAAATGAGGTAATCGCGCACCTGGTGACAGCCGCGCTGGCGCTTCGCGAGGTTGCGCACCTCCAGGATTTTGAAACTTTTCACATGCCACACTAGTGTCGCCTACACATTGGTCGCCCAGTTCAAAATGCTTCTACTTCTGTGTTTTGACTGCTTGTACTACTAGTTTTTTTTCTACTGCACCTTGTCTTTGGGGATCAATAGTGCAACGGAAAATGCGCTAAGTATAAATTGGAGAGATGTATAATAGAACCTGAGAGAATGAGGAATTACCTTTGCTTCAGCCAGTTAGCATGTTAGCTTCCTGCTTCCGGGTTTCCCAAGGATGAAATTTTGTGGCCAAAGACGCGGCAGCTCCATAGACACCAATTGAAAAGTGCGCATTTTTTTTCATGCCAATTAAATTGAAAAAAGAAAATGTATTAGGTAATCCTTTATTAATTTTCTTTGTCTCACACAACTGTTCAATGTTTTCAAGAGGACCTGCAATATAAGAACTGATACTTGGGCTTTGAAAGTCTTGCGAGACTTTCGTTGTCCAGCTGTTGCTCTGACTGCAGCAGTTCAGCCAATGAGTGTCTAGTGCGTGCGCATTCTGGATTAACTGCGTAGCTCATCATTTCCCTCAAACTCATTCGCAAATCCGAACAGATGACTCTTTCTTGACCATTTGTGCTGTGTAATGAGATTGGCAATCTTATGTAATAGCACTGGAAATAAGCACCCATGAAACACCATTTTTATAGATGGCGCCGATCAATTCCGTATGGGCTGAAGTAGCTAACCTAGCATCCCCCATAGGGGTGGTACTTCCTCGCTCTCTCCAGTTCCATTATTACCTCCATGGTATAAATGCCTCCGTGCTCTGTCGTGGTGCGCGCGCAATCCACGAATGGCGCCAGGCAAAGGTGAAACTGAGGCTGTACACTCATTGGTTGAAACTTTTGCAAGTTCAGAACGATGGCGGAAGATATCCGTACCAAAGAAATATGTAAACCAATGAGTGTTTCAGAGGCTGCCACCGCTTTCTTCTACGAGCGCAGTTGAAGAAACCAGTATGGCGTCGAGTGCACCGCACTTCTCAATTTCCCAGAGAGTATAATGGAGAAATTCGAGCCATTTTCTTAAATTAAGGGGTCTAGTGCCATATTTTCAACGCATAAAACTCGAATGCATGTAAGATTAAGAATCAATGTGTTCTTTTACGTGATACTATTGGAGGATAGTCATTGGGGGTGGTGTTTTACTCTTCGCACTTAATGTTTGAGCGGCCGGTTGGTTGTATTGAGTAATGACAAGTGGCTAAGTACTAATTCACGAATTTCATGTGCGACTTCGCGAAATGTGGATGGGTGAATTGTGACCCTGTCTGTACTGTTCTCCAGCTGGCTGGCATTGGTTTCTGTGTTCTGTTATGGCTATTGTCCGGATAAATATCCATTCCATTAAAGTTAATTGTTTGAAAAATCATCTGGCATGCTAGTTATCATTGAACTCCGCTACGCTTGCCAACGCACGCTGAACGTGCCAGTAACGTTAAACCTTTGAAATGGTTATATCAAAATTGAGTTACTCCACGCGTTGGCTATTAGCTAGCTAGCATGATTACAAACACTCCCACCAAATTAGCTTGCGAGCTAGGACAGCTAACACCAGTCTCTCCGCCGCAATAACTTACCCATTTCAAAATGAGTCCGGTCTGCTGCCAACATTGCCTGCTACTCACCATTGATCATTCGCGTTGAAAATGCCAATGCATCACACTGCTCTCTCCAATAATGCTTTAAAAACACATGCCACTTAGCTAACGTTATGTGAACATTGATCAATATTTTCGATAGATCGTCCAAACATGTAAATGAGCATTAAGGTTAGATGCTGAACGAGCGTGACAGAGTAGCCAGCCAGCTAACTTATGTTCGCTTCGCGTTGAGCTATATGACCTGCCCTGCATGATATCTGATTTCTACTTGAAGCACCGATGGAGCCTCAGTTGGCTAACATGAGCTGGCCACAGTGCAGCCTTTGTGCTTAGCGAACAGTATCCCTGTCCCCAACGTTTACAATTCATTGTCTTTTGTTAAAGGTGGCAGGAAGATTGAGATAATGAATGTGCGGTCGAGAAAATGAGCAAAATTCTCTTGTTTTGGACTGATTTTGATAAGGTGGTCCAACCTGGCTGGAAATGGGGCCATTGTGTTGCCCGAACCGATCTTAAGCCTTTATTATCAGCATAATATGTGCGAAAATTCCTTTGTGCAATAATTTGTCCTTAATATTTAATATGAATGTTGATTTAAATAAATCGGCATAAACCCGTGTTCAGATACACCATCTGGGCGTAAGATTTGGTTGGATGCACAAATGAAAAGGCAGCAGTATCTTTCACCTCGAACTTAGCAATAATTTCGGCCAGAGATGTGACTAATGCACCTGTGTCATGAGCAGCATGTGAAATAAGTCGACATGGTCTACAACATCCCCCGCCAATCTTGAGCTTCTTATTTTCGAACTCCATCAAGGCCTTTGTGGTCTGAAGCTACACACCAAATTTGGTTGTCCTATCTGTAATAGTTTCTGAGAAAAGTTGTCCCATTTCTCTCGGACGGACAAACGCACGCGCACGGACGGACGGAGGTCAAACCTATATCCCCCTCCCACTTCGTGTTGACGGGGGATAATGTGAGATCGAAATCCACCAGCAAACATTGAATTCTATTCACAAAGCAGGTCTAACAACAAGCTAGCAGTAGGTACATTAGCTACAGCTTTAAACTAGGAATCAGGACTGCACAGTGACCTTTAACTAGCTGGCTTCGGTCATGTTTCTCCAAAGCCTCGCTGTTAACCATGTCAGCAACTTAAATAGTTTTTACTCTCTGACTAAATAGTTCCCGCAATGCAAGGTAGGCATAGTGCTTTCATGCATTGATGTTAGCAGTGGAAAAAGCCCAGCTACCAAACGGAAAATACAAGGCAATGTTCGCATTTGTTGAACTTCAAGACCATTGTGCTGGTTGACAGCAATGCACCTCGCTGATATGAGAGAACGACACGTTATACTTCAAACCGAACGTCCAGAAAAAATGTAAACCCGACAGTGACAACATTCTGTAGGAATAAAACAAACAGAGTGAGAAGTGGGTTGGAATGCTGGCCAGCTTTTCAGTAGGGGTACGGGCAAGGTCCAGAGAGCAAGACTGAAGATAAGAATTCAGTTTGGTGCACTACATGACAAGGGACTAAATATCTTGCTAATGTTAAAGTTAAATTCCCAACCAATTCGAAGTGTGACATGACTTCAGTAACGTGTTCGTGTTGTGATCCTCATTCCAACCGATTGGAAAAAAGTACAGAGGCTTTCCTTGTTAACGGTTGGTTAGGTACCCATTAGGGTAGCTAGGACAGTGAGCATCCTGAGATGGGATTAGTCCAATGCCCATGGGCACAAAACCGCTTTACGGCCATGTTCCCTGAAGGCTATTCACCAGTACCACACGTTTGACCATTAAGAGTCCGATGTGAGGCAAATTCTGTCCAACCAGTGCCTTAATCGTTGATTTTAAAAACAACTCTGTATAACTTTGTTTTCAAAGTGTCAACCAAAATTGCGCCTCGATTCACTTCTCAATATGTATTCCAGTACTACTTAAGAAATTCGATTGCATTCTCTTTAAATAACAAAATAATGACAGGTTTTTTTCCATTAGTCAATGGGAAATTGAGAGGTGCGGTGCACTGGACGCCATATTGGTTTCTTCAACTTTTCGCTCCGACACCCTCTCCAGTTCCAAATGCACTCATTGATATAAACTAGAGGCGCTAGGTTGCTCGTTCCAGATCAGCCAATGTGTGCAGACCTGGCCGACACCTTATGACGGGCGTGCCTGCCGCTGGAACCCATTCTACACAAATATGCTCTGCTTAATATTTCGATCAATATCAATAATAATCATTCAAGAGATGGATTTCCGGACTTTTTCTTACCGATTACTAGAGAAGAGTTGGCTTGAAGTGCCATTTCTGTCTATCGCTCATTGCATTTACCAAAAGCGTAGTTGTAGCCTGCATAGCTCGTCCATGCATTGTCACTGGTTCCTACGACGTAAGTTGGTATCTGTGATTTCGGGAAACGGACCCCTGAGCTATTTGATATTTTTCCATAGGGAATGTTTGAAAATACGGTGTTTTACATCCAGGCCTTCTTAAAACCCCTTCGGTATGGTGATATTTTGTGATCTTGTTCTGTCAAGCCGGGTCTATTTCTCTCGCAGTGCGATCCAGGACGGGGCACTTACTGACTAGTAAGATAAATTATCATCGCAAATGCCGGGAACCTTGATAACAAGCATATTATTGTGACTGCAGCAAAGTCTTGGAACTAGTTTAGAGGGGGAAAAAACAAAACACTGGTTTGTAATTGAATCTGACATGTTAGCCTATCTATTTAAAAAGGAAAAAGAGAAAAATTGGTTTGTAATTGAATCAGGCACGTATCTGACTATCTTTTTGGTTTGATCGAAGCTGCATGGTGCAGACCTGACATTACGATGAGTGACAACTAAACCTATTCGCGTCTACTGACAGCGGCTGCTGATTTCAACGGGCTTTTGGACCTGCCTAACTCTTAAGTCGTGAGTGATTGTTAGGACTGTATGGCACTGGAAATCAAAATTTCTGGAAAGCATGACTCCATTTTGCTGCACCTTTCTGTGATGGACGCCCGTCACAAAATGGCGGCCAGAATTGCTAATAGAAATCGTTACACAGAGAAACTTGTTTATATAACTGGTTGACCCGAGAGCAAGCTTATAAGCTTACTGATGAGCGCCCGGTGGGCCAACAGGAGGCGCTTGAGCAACGAACAAGGCAACCATTAATTTCCCGTCCCCGCAGTCCCTTCCCAATTTGCAAACGCGCAGCGCTATAGCCAATTGTGCACTGCCCTGAAAAAGCTGACGACTGCTGCAGGTAGGTAAGACCTAGCCTCACGTCACTAGGCTCTTCATAGAGGAGAAGAGCCTGGTTTCCGTTCACTCTGAATATTGTCTGGATTCTGTTTCCAGTCTAGAGCGGATCCGGAATTCGCCAAAGTGTTCACCAAAATAAAACTTAAAATACTGGCGCACCATCGATTTCCATCTCCGGTTTTGAAACATTTTATTAATTTAAATATCGACGTACAAATTTAGATTATTTTAAATTAAAAAGTTTCACCGCATTTTTATGAGCTTGGCGCATCCCGTCTCTCGCCCTGGTTCCGGTTGCTTACCAAAATGGCCACTAAACGGCCCCAGACTAGGTAAGATCAGGGATTGGACCCGCTCCGTGGTAGTCACTGCGGTGCCTTAACCGAGTGAGCTAACCTTGCGGCTGTAGCATTTGTTTTTAATAATGGGAGGGATAAATGTAATATGCATTTTAAGATGGCTCTTGACTTAGCTGCACTTGCTAATAATGCATTTAAAAGCAATGAAGTGCATTTATCAAAACAGCCTAAGGAGCTGCATACCAAAAAAAAAAAGATTAACTTATTTACCATCAACTTGGCAAACCTACAAATGGCAAATGTTTTACTTGGGCATAACATATGTTCAGAATCTTCAAAGGACGTTCACTGTTACTTTTAATGTTTCATTTTGCAACTTTTAGACTAGCACTGATCTAATTATGAAGCAAGGAATCTGTATTTCACATTTCTGAACAACTGTTCATCCGGTGGACTTCACACATGATGAGTGTATTGCTTACGACGCGTGGAAGCAGTGAGACGAGACTGAAGTTTTTAGGCTGAATGATTCTTGAGAAATCTCTGGAAAGCTGCCATCAGCAGTGCTTGAGGCCAAGTAATCGGCCTGTTCATAAAGGCTATTATTTCAGCGGGCTCTGCACTAGCAAGCAAAGTAAATGAAAATGGGTGAAGAGTGATCTAGTGTTGACGGTTGGCAGAAATGGGGCGGCTGGTGAGAGGAGTGGATTGGGTGAGGTTTAAGAAGCATGTGAACTGCACTGGAATCTGTGCCCCGTCACAGAAAAGTAAATTAAGTGGCCTTGAGCTCAATGGCCTGCCATGCCTGTAATTGAATGCCGAACAGCGTTTTCGGGATATTGTTTTTGGTCCGACCGCTACCGCCCTACGTGTTAACGCGATTACTTCAGTAATATTTCAATGAGAAATTTTATGTTTTGCATACAAGTAAGTATCAAAGAGGAAGAACTGATTCCATTTTGGACAATTTACAATTTCTAGATTGGCCACCAGGGGCCAAAAACTGAGAAATTTCATCTGAAATGTGTCAGATTGACCTCAAATGAAAGGTCATGACCTGAGGATGTGTCCCACGGTGACATTATACCTGTTTGGTTCTAAATTTTGACAAAAGGTGGAGCTTTGTCACAAAATTCACAATTTTTGCCATATCTTTGGAACCATTTGTCCAACTGACATGAAACTATGTGCAAGATCATGACCTCACATGTCACATGACACGATACCTGTATGGTTCAATATTTTGCCAACAGGTAGAGCTTTGTGATGGGAAAATTACCATTTTGGCCATATCTTCTAAACCATTTTTCCGATTGAACTGAAATCAAGTTCAAATGAAAGGTCATG
Source organism: Gymnothorax reevesii (assembly GCA_029721435.1). Taxonomy (NCBI): domain Eukaryota; kingdom Metazoa; phylum Chordata; class Actinopteri; order Anguilliformes; family Muraenidae; genus Gymnothorax; species Gymnothorax reevesii. The sequence goes on along the minus strand of CM056577.1, from coordinate 11,970,647 downwards.
ACCCGAGGGGCTTTATATTGTATTGGGTCTATTCGAGGATTGGGGAATTGGAGGATTAGGGGCGTTTGGGGATATACCCCAAGCCGTTGCCTCCCACGGCATAAGCCTAGTTAAACAATGGCTGAGATTCTGAACTGAAATGGGTTGTTTTCTGCTGATCATAGTGTTGCTGGTGGAGAAAATTACGGTGGCTGACGGGGGCAAACGCGCTGCAACAGCCAAAAACATCTCTAATCAGAGAAACTCACAGCAAAAACAAAGATGCTAATTCAAAAACAAGCAAACCGCAAATGCAAAAGTAAAATGCTGCACATCTATGTCAACACATACGTGCTGCAACAGCCCAAACCATCTCCAATTGGAGAAACGCGCTGCAAAAATAGAAATGATTTAAATGCAAAAACACGCAAACCTTAAAAGCAAATGCAAGAGAGAAAAGTGCTGCATTTAGATATCAACACAAAGGAACTGCTCCTCGTCGGTATGGCGAGTGCCAACTAAAACAGCTTTTACTTCTGTCCTCCGAGAGACTAGCTTGCCAAGACTTTCTGGCTAGTTAGCCAGCTACCTAGCTAATGTTAGTTCGCTTGCTTAGCAACCAGGATTCCTAGCCTAGCTAGCTAACAGTTTGGTGCACGGATGTCAATAGAAAATAAATGAATAAAAATCCATTATATTGCCATCTCGCTTGGCTAGAGTTGAACTGTGAGCATTTGTTATATGAAATATAGCTGTTCGCTAGCCTTGCTAGCCAACAGTTTGCTAGCCTAGCTAGTTGACAGTTATATTTTGTATAATGCAAATGCTCGCGGTTCAACTCAAGCTAAGCGAGATGGCAAAATAACAGATTTTTTTTATTAATTTGATCTCTATTGACTTCCATGCACCAAACTGTTGGCCAGCTAGGCTAGCAAACTTGCTAGCTATACCAGCGAATGATCGTTAGCTAAGTAGCTGGCTAGCAAGCCAGAAAGGCTTAGTTTGCTCGTCTTGTTCAGGACAGAAGTAAAAGCTGTTTTTGTTGGCGCTCCCCATAGCAACTAGGAGCACTTCCGTTGTGATTATCTAAATTCAGCGCTTTTCCCTCTTGCATTTGCTTTTAGATATGCTTGTTTTTGGCTTTGCATAGTTTCTATTTTTGCATCCCTAATGGAGGTGTTTTGGGCCGTTGCAGCGTATGTGTGTTGACATGGACAGGCGGCGTTTTTCTTTTGCATTTGCTTTTGCAGTTTGTGTTTTTGAATTTGCATCATTTGTTTTTTCAGCGCGTTTCTCTGATTGGGAATGTTTTTGGCCGTTGCAGTGAATTTGCCCCTGTTGGCCACCGTAGGGAATGCCACTTAAAAGCAAGTCTTTGTGGCTACATCTTGAGCGGCTGAATGGCGCCCTCTGCTGGTCTTGTGAGCTTCCTACTTGGCGCTGTACAATAAATCAAACTTTGAAGGTCCTCATGTCAGCAGGTGCACAGCCAATTAGTTATTACAAGCCATTTCAAAATCTTTCCCCTTTTGACATCACCTGGGGAAGTAACCATCCAGAGGCAAGAAGAGCTGATCAACTTCAGCAAAGCAATCAATTAGATTTCATTATTCTGGGTGGTCACTTCCCCTTGTGATGTCAGGAAGGTTAGATTTTGAACTGGCACTGAATGGCTAATTGGCTGCACCTGGTGGCATAATTGGGGACCTTTAATTCATTTAGTAGTTTAGCATTTCGCACTAAGCTGGTGTCAAAGGTTGAAAAATTGTCTGAATTCTTTTAGGTTTGAAAGCATGGAGACGGTGCAGAGAAATTTTAACCTTGTGGCAAATGCCTTTCTTTTTATGAAGGTTTTTTTATGAACTGAGAAGTGGTGATAAGTTATGGATTTGGATAAGTGGTCAGCTGAGAGTTAATTGATTAATCCTGGAGTTGTCGCATCATGTATCGCTATTGTATTTTCCGATTCATTAATCTGTGTCACATTTTTCACCATATTGTACAGCCCTCCTTTTCTACTGCATGGCTGACCTTAGAACTCTTGCCTGCCTCAATTGCTTCATCTGGCTTAATTTTTTCTAACCTTATGCTGCTCTTTTGGCCACTTGGATTGATTTTCTTCAGGTTGTACTTACTGCCCAGTATTTCAGAATGGCCTTCGTCCAGTAAGGGCTTGTATCTGAGGCTACAGGCATGTGAAATTAAGGATAATGGCTCAGTGTTCATGATTTAAACTGCATCACAGGGCGACGTGTAGATATTGATAGAAACATGCGCATGCAAATAAACCCTGAATACCCTCCTGTGATTGGTCAGCCTGACATTTTTCACTTGCTGAAAGCCCTCTGAGACATTGTGGATCGGTAACGTGTATGTGTTCAAAACTTGCATCAAATCATTTACTTGCTATCAATGGAACAGGTCATTAAACGATGAAAGCTGTGATCGAGTTACCCCCATGCCAGTTGAAATGAGGCTGAAGATTTCGTCTGGGGGTCCCAAACTGGTCCGTGGGGGCTGCAGGTTTTCAATCCAATCTAACGGAAGCACATCTGATGGAACTAATTTAATCAGGTGATCTCAGCCTGCACAGGTGATAAGGTGTATCAGGTGTGCTTCTGCTAGATTGGATTGAATACTTGCAGCCCCTAGACCCTTTCATGGACTGGTTTTCAACCTCTGATTTTGTCCATAAAACACACTGGGAGGATGCCGGCTCAACTCCGTAGCAGCCTTCTCCAAAACAATTGAAGTCCATGTGGACTTGTTTATTAGAGTTCTTCTGAGTTTAAAAATGACACACATTCCATACAGCTCTTGCCACGAAGTCTCCTGAAGCAAAACTGTTGCACTGTGAAAAAGACCTGATACTCAATTATTTTAGCCCTAATCTTCACCAATTGACGAGAATTAAACTGTGGACTGCTCAACTTGGCCAAAATTCTTTTTCCCGAGGATGGTGAAGTCATGACCTGCCCCACTTTGCCTCTGGTTGGCTTGTTCCGATATTATGCTCACCTATTTCAGTCAGGCCTATACCTAACCCCCCCCAACCAAAAAAGGCTATGGATACTAGCCAATCAGAGGCAGAGTAGAGCTGAATATTGCAGACCCCTGGCTGAAAAATTGGAAAATGGACTTGGTCAGTCGTCTTAGTCCGATTTACTCTACTGTTGGATATGCTGAGCCTGGAGATTCCATCTGGATGGGGAACGGAACATGGGCTGATCTATTTCTGGATTTTGTGCTGATGTACTGATCACAGTTGGCTCAGTTGTGTCTTTATCGCAAGTGGGAGCGCCAAGCTACTGCCACAGACTGCCATGTTATACCACAGATCTTTCTGTGTTGAAGCACAGCCTCAGACCAGCGTGTTTTAAGGGCTGACTGGCCCTTTGGGGGAGAGCTGGTTTATGAAGGGGTCTTTAGGGTAAAAATTTACATTTTTTTTCCCAAAGTTTGATTTTCACATAAAGTAAGGGAGCGGAGTGAGATGCTGGTAAACACCAAGAATCTGTTTTTCCTCTGCCTCAAATGTTACTTGCGACTTTAATTGCCAATTACCGAAAATCACAATTTTGACTGATTTTTCAACCTTGTGGCATTCATAAAATCATTAATATTCACCTGATTGACTTGAAATTTGGACTGAAGGTTGTATCTGTAGGAGATCTATGAAATGATAGACGATTTTCTAGATGGCTGCATCCGTTGGGGGTTAACTTTGAAAATGGAGCATGTTTTTGGTAATTTTCGTTATGGGTACATTACAGGGCATTAAATATTCATAAATTTTCTAAACGAAAGAATTCTTTGACATTCCATCGAACAATCTTAAACTTTTCATATGAGACTAATTTGAGTAAAATCTGACCGTGGGTTATTGAAATCAGTGCCACAAAATATTTTCAGATTTTGTCATTAAAGTGCCATTTCCATGGCAACCATGTAAATTTTTATCAAAATACTACATTTTATGAGGCTAAAATTATGTTGAGTGTGTTTACTACTTAGTTTTTATTACATTATGATGGTTATTTCTGCACTTGACCCTGAAGACCCCCTAAGCTCTACCGGTGAGATCTGATATATGCTGAAGTTGATAACATTGCTTCCTGGTGTCACCTGTACTTCCTCCTTCCTTTTAGGGATTGAATTTGCCCATAAACCGCGGGGGGAAAGATGACTTAACAATGAATCCTTATGAGAGCTGAATAGGCAGTATATCAGCTCAAGAGATGCCCCCAAAATCCTACATTTGAGTGAAAGTGACATTAAACAACATTTCTGAGAAACACTGGGTGCATCTCAAAGCATAGGCTGCATCCTTTGAAGGCTTCATTTTTAGAGGTCATCACTTCCATCCGCCAAACGGACATTTACGGTGAAAAACCAGGTTATATTTGGGGTTTGTTTTTGGGTAAATGGTTAGTTAAGGTTACAGTTTGGGAAACCAGTGACAACTCACTTAAACCAAAGCTGTTTAACGGCGATGAAATGACATCACGTCAGTTGGGCAGATGGAATTAAGTGATGACCCCTAAAAATGCTGCCTTCAAAGGAAAATGCTTTGAGATGCACCCCTCGACATGCATCAAACCCAATTGTTCAGTGTGGTGATCTGAATGCTGCTGCAGATGCATTGTGGGAGATGGAGTTCACTGCTTAAATTCATAATTTTCTTGGTTTGTGTACATCTGGTGCATTAAGGCATGTAAATAATTCCTTAGGTGTGGATATTTTAATCATGATGATGGTGATGAGGGCGGGGTGTGGATATTTTGATTTCAATGATGGCGTTATGACGGGTGTGTGGTTGGGTGCATGGTTACACTTGTTGATCTTCTGCATTTCGTGTTTAACATTCTTGTTTCAGATGGTGCCTCAGTTTTCCCCTCCATACATTTTTGAATTTTTTTTCTTTTTTTTTTTGTTTTTTGCCTTTTGAAGCTCAAGCTCAGCCTTAACCTGCTTTTTTGGGTGCTCACTGCACTCTGGTCCTCAAGTAGAACACCTTTCAGAGTCCTTTTATCCAGTGCTCGCTAGCATTAGATTCAGTCTTTTTAAATTATGCATTTATGCAAAAGTATACATTCAATCACTTTTTGCTGGTGGTAGCTGGAAGAAGTGAAACTCGGGCTGGATTTGAATCTGAGGGGGTCTCTACATGTTTTAAATTCCCCATGAAGCAAGTATCCGGTAATCGCACACGTCTTTGTTTTTGGGCAAATTCTGTAGTGTCTATAATGAACAGTATTTGGCTGTCCCTGCTACTATTAAGTCATGCTACAGCTGTTTTTTCTGGCTTTATACTTTTTTTTTGTTTTTTTTTTTCTTTTTTTTCCCCCTCCCTCGGCCCTCTGGGAAGTTGCGTGCGGCGTGGAAGAATGGGGACCCCTGCAGTGATGATTTTGTTGGGAATGGCAGTCCTCAATTTTTTTGGAGAGGGGAAGGCAGGGATGTTGGAAGGCTTCACGTTCAAAATGCTTTGCAGTCAGGCCGCTGCTTTAAAGAATTTTTCTTTCTTCCCGCCCCTTTCTCAGGAGAACAGATGGAAAATGTGGGGTGGGGGGGATGGGACTTCCTGAAGAGGAGATTGAGGGGAGGGAGGGAAGGAAGTTCTGAGCCTCATAAAGCAATGTATCCAAAGCCTGGTGAATTTCACAGCCAAAAAGCAGCCCTTCAGTTTGGTGTGTAGTGTGGGGTAAACTGAGCATGTTCCACTCCGCAGGATGGTACTCTTCAGTCCTCAAAGCCTTTAACTAATGCATATAGAGAGATGAATGGATGGAGAGATGTAGATGCGTGTCTGGAGAGGGATTGACGGGTATGTTCATGTGGAGAGGGATGGATAGAGACTGATGGACAGATGAATGAGAGAAGCACATGAAGAGGATTGGATGAATGTGGAGAGATGCAGTAAGAGAGGTTTAGATGGAGAGGTAGTTTGTCTGATTGGTGCTGGATGACAAATTTACTGCAATTTTAAGCGCATAAAAAATAACTGCTGCCATGGGGTGAATATAGACAAACTAGCTGCTTTTCTATGACTCATACCTGGTGCAGTCATCAACAAACGGCAAAAAATTGTTTTGAAGTCTGCCAATTATCAGCGAGGTTGGACAGCTTCCATCACTTTGGCGTAATTAGCCTTCCCTAAATCTATTCCTGTGTGCTTTTCCCAACTAGGAATCAAGCAATTTATTTAGCCAACTGTCTGAGCAAAACCAAAATGAGGCCGATTTAATGATTAAGAAGAGAGGAGAAGCAGGCAGACCTTACTTGGCTACTGTGTTTGGGTGAAAGAATGCCAATCTGAATAACAGGCTTTAAAAAAATCCTTTGAATTCCATCTCTCATTATTGCATTTTTACATACTAATGATTCATTAAAAATAAATTCATTTTAAGATTGCTGTGGTTTTAAAGCATCTAAAAATGTGCTCGGTAGAGAACATTTTTAGTGTGTTAAATGTGAAAGAGACAAACATTATTTTTGCATTGTACAAAATGGTCAAATGTACAAAAACACCCAACCATACACTCATGCAAATCTGTGCCATTTCACGGTCATTTAAATTTCAAAATGCCGCAAACAAAACGCTATAAAAATAATTGGACTGTCGACTAATTCAAATTGGTAATTGAGCTCAATTGTTTGTTAATTGAGCAAAGGAAATCAGAGCTGGGTGAGAACAATTGTGGATTAAAAGGTCATGATTCTGCAGACCTTAATGTTGTTCTGTTCTGCTCTACACTGGTAAATGCTGAATTCATTAAAGTTCTTATCTAGAAGCATGTCATAGGATCTCTGTTTTGCTGCTTTTGCTTTTTGACCACGAGGTATGATTCGTGGAAAACGACGGGAGCGAGATCGTCTGTACGCCCCATGGTGGCAGTTATTTTGCGTAAAATAATTGCGATTAATTTGTTTGTCCACCTCCATGTCTGATATCGTGTCACTAAGTGCACAGCAAATTGGCCATTACAAGCCATTTTCAAAATCTGTTTCTTTGTGACATCACAAGGGGGCAGTGATCACTGAGTGATGGAGATGAGTTTGGCGTTGGCTGCAGTTGATCAGTCCTTGGCTCTTGGCTCTCTCTTCGCCATATGATGTCACGAAGAAATGCTTTCAAATGGCTTGTTATGGCTAATTGGCTGTGCACCTGGTCATATGATGTGTGGCCTTTAAGTGAGTGTGGATTGGTGGTTAGTAGTGTTCTGGCATTCCTGAAGTCCCGAGTTAAATGTCCTCATTTGGCCGGTCAGTGTGCACCTGCTGTATTGGGCTCAGAACAAGGGGCGGGTTCGGGTGCTCAGGAAGCCCTGTAAGGAATGTCCTCCCCTTGCGGGTTTGCTGAGGTGTGTTCTCTGTCGCCTCAGTTTAACTCGTTGGGGGCGAAAGCTGCGTTGGGAGAAGTTAAGGCGAAACGGACTGGGGGCTGCTGGGAGTTGTAGTGTCTCATTGAGGGACGCCTGCTCACACACACTCTACCCGCCCACAGTGAGGGGACAGACACACAGACAGACGGCCGCCCAGACACTATGGAGTGAGTGATGACCGAATTAACACACCTCTCTCCCCCCAACCACTGTTGATGTTTGCTGGATGCAATGTGCCATTGTGGTCCCACCGCTGCTTGGTGTGACCAGCAGAGTATCTGAGTATTACCCCCCTCCCCTTTTCAGAACCTGCTTGGCACCTCACGTCCGACACTGAACCACCCCCCCCCCCCCAAACCAGACCTGCTTCCAAATGCACAGTCTGCTTTCTCAAACCAGTTCTGCCCCTCAAAAGTGCTCCTGCTTCCTTATCCAGCCCTGCCTGAGAGAAGTAGGTTTGCTCCCTTAGACCAGCCCTACTTTCTAAAATAAACCATTCTTCCTCAATCTAGGTCTACTTCAATCATAAACTATTCTCCCTTAAACCAGGCCTACATTCTATAACAAACAGTTCTTCCTTAATCCAGGCCTACTTTCTATAATAAACTATTCTCGCTTAAACCAGCACCACTTTCTAAAACAAACTATACTTCCATAAACCAGCACCACTCTAAAATAAACTGTTCTCCTTTACACCAGCCCTACTTTCTGAAATAAACAGTTCTTCCTTAATCCTGGACTACTTTCTAAAATAAACTATTCTCCCTGAAGCCAGTGCCACTAAAATAAACCATTCTTCCTTAATACAGGCCTACATTCTATAATAAACTGTTCTTCCTTCATCCAGGTCTACTTTCTATAACAAACTATCCTCTCTGAAACCAGTCTTACTGTCTAAAATAAACTATTGTTCCTTAAACCAGGCCTATTTTCTAAAATAAACTATTCTCCTTTACACCAGTCCTACTTTCTATAGTAAACCATTCTCCCTGAAACCAGCGCCAATCTCTAAAATAAACTATTCTTCCTTAAACCAGGCCTATATTCTAAAATAAACTATTCTCCCTCACAACAGCCCTACTTTCTAAACGTTTCTAAACATTTTTTCCTTAATCAAGACTTGCTGCCTAAAATAAACTAGGCTTACTTTCTGAAATAAACTATTCTCCTGTAAACCAGCGTCACTTTCTAAAAAACTATTGTTCCCTAAACCAGGGCTACTTTCTAAAATAAACAGTTCTCCCTTAAGGAGACCTATAGCTAAGCAAAATGCCAATTTTGGTTCAAAATTTTAGTTTTGAGGTAAGAACATGAAGTGGTCCTTCAAATATTCCATAATATGCAGTCGTGTTCCGAAGGAAACATTCAGTCTTCAAGGCTGGAACAGCTGTGTGTGGTTACTTTCCATGATGGCCAACGAGGAATTGCCTCCACTCTTATGAAACTTGGCATAAATGCAGGGGCACATTCAATGAAAAATGGACAGAAAATGTGTGAAAGTGGAGAAACGTGCACTAGAGCTTCAGCACCAAGTCCCCCCCCCCCCCCCCCCAACAAGCATGTAAAACTTGAAGATGGATTGAAGAAGAGGGAGTTACTTATAAGGCTGGTGCTTTTTTAATGAGGTAAAAAAAAATCCTAAAAACCACTAAACACGAAATGTATTCCTCCTGAGAACATTACTGTCAAACTTCGATCACATTATTTCTGCCAAACTAAAATCACGGTTTTCTAAAAATACAGATTTTCAACGAGAAAATTATTTTTTCAGCAACTCTGCATCCAATTCATATTTGGCAGTTTTCTTCATTTTGTGATCTAGGTCTGAACAGAGCTATTTTTGTCATATGTACCTCTGAAAATGAGTAAATCAAAATATGCATATTAGCGGTTTCCTGTCGAAATTGATTTAGGGGGGTCAAAATCAATACTAGAACAAAGAAACCTGGAAAATTTGGAATTATTACATTAGGAATGTTTTTTTTCCTTCACATTACAGTTGAAATTATAACCAAACACTGTTTAGTTATCTCAATAACTGTTTCTCTTAGTATCTATATTTTTATTAAAACAGCTGTTTTCCATGGCAACTACTGATGTGATGTTACAGAAACTATGTTTTAAGCTGCAATTTCTAAAAGTTATTTTGATGATAATTCTTAGTTGAAAAAGTTTATATCTGGGGAAAATGTTTGCTTAACTATAAGTCCCCTTAAACCAGTTCCACTTTCTAAAATAAACCATTCTTCCTTAAACCTGGCTTACTTTCTAAAATAAACTATTCTCCCTTAAATCGGTGCCACTTTCTAAAATATTCTCCCTTAAACCAGGGCTACTTTCTAACACTGGGTATGCTTTCTTACGCCCAAACCTGCAACCTTAGTTATGCACCCTTAAATGAGGCCACTTCCTAAAATTGACTACTCCATCAAACCAGGTCTACTTCCCAAATTTGGGTATGCTCCCCTAAACCAGGCCTTCATCCTAAAATTAGTTATGCTTTCTTAAACGAGGCCTGCTTCCTTATCCAGTCCTGCTTCCTTTAAGTAGGTATGCTCCCTTATACCTGGCCTACATCATGAAATTAACTGTTCTTAATTAAACCAGGTATCCTTTCTAAAATTTAGGCATGCTTTCTTTGACCAGGTCTGTTTCCTAAAAGTAGGCATGCTCTCAAACTTCATCTACTTCTTACAATTAACTATTCTCCCTTAAACCAGGCCCACTGCATAAAATTAGGCATCATCTCTTAAACCAGGCATACTTCTTAAATGTAGGCATGCTCTATTAATCTAGGCATGTTTCCTAAAATCTGGCGTGCTCTTAAACCAGGCCTACTTTCTAAAAGTAGGCGTGCTCTCTCAAACCGGGCCTGCTTCCTGACATTAGGCGTGCTCCCTTAAACCCGGCCTACTTCCTGAAATTAGGCATGTTCTATTAAACCAGACATTTGTCTTAAAATTGGGGATGCATTCTTAAACCAGGCCTACTTGCTGAAATTAGCATGTTCCCTTAAACCAGGCCTGCCTCCTAAAATTAGGCATGCTCTAGTAAACCAGGCATTCGTTCTAAAATTAGGCATACACTATTAAACCAAACCTGCTCCTTAAAATGCTCGCTTCTTTAATCCGAGCCTGATCCCTGAAAATCTATCTCCTCACTTAAACTTGAGTCTGCTCTGAATATTTAATTATCCCTGCTCCCTTAAACCAGACCTGCTTCCTAAGATTGGGCTGCTCTTATAAACTGGACCTGCTCTCTGAAATTAGTCCCACCCCATTTGAAGTGAGGCCTGGTGCTTTGCAGTGGTTCCAATCTCCAAGAATTAATTGTTGCAATTTAAGGCTTTGTTTGTTCTTAATTTATCTAATTTTGAAAAAATGTTTTACATTTGTTGTTCTTTCAGTGTTGTTTTTTTTTTTTTTTTTTCTCATTTGCTGAGAGGGGTTTTATTTGAAGGGTATAATCTGTATTTTCTTTTAAATGTTCTACGTAAAATGTTCACCTTAATGATTGATATGGAAGCAATCACAAGTTTGATTGAAATTGATACATGAATGAAGAGACTGCAAAGCAGCAGTGTGGTGTTTCGGTGTCTTTGTAAGGTGGTCAAAAACACAATTTCTGTCACTAAATCTTCTGTCAAAAATTCCTAGTTAATGACACGGAGATAGCAGGGACGTGGCTTACATTCAGTTCTTTGTGATCGTTGTTGTGCTAGCATGCTGTCTTTACGGCCTGGTTTACATATAAGTAACTTGGCCTGGAGACTCTGTTTTGAAATTGTGACTAAAATGTGCAAATGACTTCAAATCTGGCGCTCAAATCCAGCCCTGGGTTTCTGTTCTCCCTGAATACTGACTTCACAATTTTTAATGCTCTCCACATCTGTCATTCTCACTGCCTTATCTCAAGATGGTTGCTGATAATGACCCCAGTTTCTTTGCCTCTGTAGCTGTAATGGCACAAGCACAAATCATTATTCACCCCTAATGGTTTGTTCTGGCTTTCAAATATTTTAAATTTTCTTTTCACTTTTGGTTATGGAAAGTGGTGTCTTTTGGTTCATTGTCTGTTGCTTTGAATATTTACCCTCATCCATCTTGAGTTACAGTTAACCCTTCTGACTTTATGGAGAAAGCGGGCACAGCCTCAAGATGGACTAACATTGCAGTGCCAGCTGCTGAAGTTGTTTTGCTCTGAAGTACAAACTTGCGATTGCCCCTATACCAGTTATTATATTGCCACCATGTTGTCTATATTGGCCTATATGCATTAGCCCTTTGTTAGCATTCCCTCTCTGGAGCGTCACTTTAGCAGGTCCTGCCGTAACTGTTTAGTTCCACCCCCCCCCCCCCCCCCCCCTCATATCCCTCTCTTGGGATCCCCCTCCCCTACTCATTGGTAGCCCCCACTCTGTATAGCGCCTTACATTTGGTTAGGTTGTCCGAGCCCCACTACGCACATTCCTGTGCACTTGTTGTGAACGCACTCTTGGTCTTTCACACAAGCCAGCACACGGGCAACATTTTTGTAAAGCGTTGAGTTTTGTCCACAAACTCTCAATGGAGAAGGTTTGGCTCTGTAAGACACTAAACTGATCCGGAATCCCCACCCTTGCTCTTAATGTTACGAATATGGCTAACTGCACACGCGTGCGCACACAGGTAATTTGATGCAAAGCCGCTTTCACACTGGACGCGAAACAAATTTTTTGCACGGTAGATTACATTCAAAGTCGATGCAAAGACGCGAATATACACAAAACGCATGTATTCACGTCTTTGCGTTGACTTTGAATGTAATCTGTCGAGCGAAGAAATTTGTTTCGCGTGCGGTGTGCAAGCAGCTTAATACTTTGGAGAGGATGATGCAGAAGAACGATCCACTGATCCAAAATCTCCTGATCGTGTTTCTTAAAGCCACGTCCCATAATGCATCTTGCCCCACATTGAAGTGCTGCTTCTGTTGTGAAGTTTGAAGAAGTGTCTTTTGAAATGTATCAATGTATTTTGGGTCGATCACTCATTCTTTCGCTGTCAATTTCTCTTTCCCGTCTCCCTCCTCCACCGACCCATAACCCCCTCCTCTCACTCCTCCATACCCCCTCCCTATTGCTTCATAATCGCTCCGCCAACCAACACCCCCCCCACCCCCCACCTCCAACTCCACCCCCCCTTAAGTCGGTCTCCAACCACTAGCAGCCTGATGGCGAGTAACGTGACCAACAAGACTGACCCACGTTCGCTCAACTCGCGGGTCTTCATCGGGAACCTCAACACCCTGCTGGTCACCAAAGCGGACGTGGAGGCCATCTTCAGCAAGTATGGCAAGATTGTTGGCTGCTCTGTGCACAAGGGCTTCGCCTTCGTGCAGTACGCCAACGAGAGGAACGCCCGAGCTGCCGTTGCCGGGGAGGATGGGCGCATGATCGTGGGGCAGGTGTTGGGTAAGTGCTAAGAGCTGATAGGTAGGAGCTGGGCTCCTGCTGAAAGTTCAGGGGAAGGTGGTGAGGGAGGCAGGTGTTGGGTAAGTGGAGAGGGCTGCAGGGCTGGTGTTGGGTCAGCAGTTTAGGGCCGTGGGACTGGTTTTGGATATGTGGAGAGAGCTGAGAAGGAGGGGTTGGGTGAACCGTGAGAGATTATGGACAGGTGTGGGGTAAAAGGAGAAATTTGGGGGGGGGGATTGTTGGGCAAGTGCTCATAATTCTGCAAGTATTTCTGTAATTGAAATTTCTGGAAAGTTTTTAGTATTGAGGAAATTTCATTGGGTATGCAATGGTGATGCACAAAGTTCTCCCCCTTGGGTACCTGCGGACATCGAGAACAAAAGCGAGTACCTCAATACAGTAGCGTGCAATGATGATTATACACATGGTCGCATGTCAGGAACTGGCACCCCTGAAAAGGTGAATTTGTAACATGACCAAAATCTTTGGTAGTTTAACTTGGACACCATTCAATAATTACAGGCTCAATAAAGGCAAACAATACCTCCATTTTTTTTCATTAAAATGTTCTCTGTAATATGAAACAATCCCCACTAATTTTGGATTATTAGTAAAGGTTCCAGGGGTTTTGAAAGAAAAAAAGGCAGGGGTGGATTCGGTGGAGGGCAGTGGCGCCGGGTGGCGCCGACTCATTATTTTTGATTTGGTGTCAAATAATTTCATTTTAAAACATTGTTTTATCATTAGTTGGCTCTATTATCACCAGGTGTCACCTTTAGAGGTTAGAAGAAGCCACAACTAGGTCAAGGTCACATGTCATACATGGATGAAATGATGCATTTTTTTTCCTAAATCAGGCAATCAACTTACCTTGGTACCCTCAATGTTCAGTGCGAGCGCCATTTTGATTGAATTGACGTAAGTGGGTCTATTGGGGGCGCTGTACTTTATGAATATGCAAGAAAGCTTGTGGAGGCCAAATGGTTGCAGATAGATTAAGTTTGTATTGCTGACATAAGAAGTAATATATGATCTATATTTTGGCTGTGTTAAAGTTGACCTCAGATGACCTTGAAAGGTCAAACTTGTGGTCAAGCAAAATTTTACAATTTTTAAAGGTTTCTAGGCTCGAAAATATTGAAGATAGGGAGCATATGTGCATTGAACACATAGGAAGTCATGTATGAACTTTTATTCGTTGGCCTTGAACTTGACCTTCAGTGACCATGAATGTCCAAACTTCACTGTGAAATTTCAATGACTTACAGCAGCAAATTGGTTACTGTTCTGCTCGCACTTAAACATTGACACCGAGTCACATTTCGATCTTTCCATTAGTAAGTGTGCCCCTTTCCATCCTCCAAAATGCACATATTTTGGGAGACAAAATGTCAATGCCAAAATAACACCGACTCGCATGCAACACATCAGTGAACGGAACCGGCGCCGCTATGCTTCTTTTGAACTCAGGCAAGGGTGAAGTTTCCTGGTTAGTTGTCCGACCTAGCAACAGTAACAATGGGAGGCGGGGCTTGGGATCGGTCAGTTACACCGGATTATGCTTTCGCTGTATGATTGTCGGTTTTTGTGAGATCATCGGCTCCTTATGAGCATACTGAATGCCAAATGTATATATGATGCTATCACCAATATATAACTATTTAACGATTTTTAAAATGAGTGTGGAGATCGTTTAATAATCAAATGAAGGAGTGGTCCTAAGGTGGAACCTTGTGGCACATTCTGAGTATATAAATCTGATCTACACCCACTCAGGGCCACGCATTGCTTTCTATTGTGCAAATAAGAGAACAGGTCAGTGAATATTCAGAGGCCAATAGCATGAAACTTGTTCAAAAGTAGATGGTCCACCCAGATCAAAAGCTTTGGTCAGATCAATGAAATATTCCTGTGAGATTACCACTATAAGATGTAGGAAGAAAAATCTGTACATTTTACAGTAACCACAATGCTGATTTTGATAACACTTTTACTTGCATTGGTCAAGATATTTAGAAAATGAATGTTTCATTCGGTTCGTAGTTGTATGACCTAACTTTTGTCTCTCCTCAGTATCTGAGCAACTTTTGCATTCTGCGTTATATTTGTCTCTCTCACTTGTGAACGGTGTGGACGTTTTATCATTTTTATCCACTATTGAAAGTTAAGGGTTTGTGCTTCACGATTGTGTGGAAGTGCGCATCACAGTGCAGAAAGCTGTTGGCAGTGAAGTTTCTGCCGCATTTTATGAGCTTTCCATTGTCATACAGTTGGTATAATCACAAAATGTACTGCAAATTGTGAGATGTTCTTCTGCCATTGACTTGGTGGCATAACTTGGTGACATTAAGACCACTGGCATCTGTTTGTGGATCGGTGCATTTTGAGAAGGATTGTAGCATGTCAGTGCTGTATCGGTGCATCCCTATCATGCAGTGGACATGGGCAAATGATGCTTGGTAAATGTCAGTTTTGATACTCAGGTCAGTATTTACTCTCTTTTCTCTCGGGCTTCTTAGATATTAACCTGGCCGGAGAGCCGAAGCCTCACCGGTCAAAGACCACCAAGCGTTCTGCAGGAGACATGTACAGGTAGGGAGAGATGCACACCTGAGCGAATCTTCACTCGCTCCTCGACTGTTTGCTCTCACCGGATTTCTGTGGGTGAATGCAGGCACAATTTTGGCTGTTGGTGGAATGTGGAGCAAAATTTGGACCACAATACCCTCACTGTGGGATTTGCCCCATTTGCTTGTTTACCATCTCTCATTTTTCCAAGATGGCGCCTTTCTGAGCCCATGTTTTCATCTCCCCTCATTCTTCCTGTTGTCTTGCTGTAATATCTAATGAAGACTTTCTTTTTAATGCACAAATGCGGATTGGTTTATCCTTTTCAACGATCAAAAGGCTACAAGTGGCTTTTATTTTTCCAGGCCGTTTGCACAGTGGGAACTGCAGTTTGACATGAAAAGGTATATCAGTTTAACTAACGCAAAAAAATGCATTTCTCTGGCCTCCTCTACTGTTACTGTGTCACTCACTCTCCGTTTCTCCCTCTCTCATTCACTCTCACCCTCTCTCTCACTCGTTCTTTCTCTCTCTCCACATCTCCCCCTTCCGTAGCAGTTCCTCATTCGATCTGGACTACGACTTCCAGAGGGATTACTATGACCGGTAGGTGTAGCATCAGCGTTTTGTCCCGTTTATGATCTTGAGTGCTTGGTTGTGCTTGTTGGAGCTGGTGCCTTGGAGAGATGTATGATCTTATTTTAGATGGGAAGAGGTGAATTAAAATGTCGTTATAGTAATGGGCAGCAGTGAAGTGTTAGTGACCTGTCATGTTTCTTCAATCGCTAACTGGTGTCACAGCTGATTCTCACGACTGGGGGCTGTGGGCTGTGAAGAACTAACTGCAACCCCAATTCTGAAATGGTTGCGACGAAGTGTAAATTGTGAATAAAATCAAAATGCAATGAGACTCAGATCACATGTGCCAATATGTTAACAGTAGAACATGGATAACATTACAAATGTTGAGGCAAACATTTTACATCTTTGTCCACAAAATGAGCTCATTTCAAATTTTCTGGCTGCAACAGATCTCAAAGTTGGGACATAGGCAAAATAATAAAAAAAAAAGCTCTGAGAAAACAATTAATATATAAGAGAATCAGCTGAAAGAACATTTAGCAAGTAATTAAGTTAACTGGCATCAGGTGTGTAACATGATTGGCTATAAAAGGATGTCTTAGAGAGGCTGAGTCTCTCAGAAGTAAAGATGCCCGGAGGCTCTCCAACCAGTGAAGGCTTGTGTAAAAAATTGTGGAATACTTTAAAAACAATGTTCCTCAACGTCAAATTGCAAAGGAATTGAAGGTCTCATCGACAGTGCATAACATCATCAAAATATACAGAGAAACTGGAAAAATCTCTGTGCGTAAGGGACAAGGCTGAAGACCTTTACTGGATGCCCGTGATCTTCGGGCCCTCAGAATCATGCCGGTGAGTGATCCAGTGGCATCGGTCATTGACATTACTAAATGGGCCTAGGAATACTTCAAGAAACCACTGTCTGTAAACAGTCCGCCGTGCCATCCACAGATGCCACCTAAAACTCTATCATGCAAAAAGGAAGCCATCGTTGAACATGATCCAGAAGCGCCGCTGTGTTCTGTGGGCCAAGGCTCATTTAAAATGGACTGTAGCAAAATGTCCTGTAGTCAGACAAGTCCAAATTTGACGTTCTTGTTGGAAATCATGGGCATTGTCCTCTGGGCTAAAGAGAAAGACCTCCCCTCCTGTTATCAGCCTTCAGTTTAAAAGCCAGCATCTCTGATGGTATGGGGATGCATTAGTGCATATGGTGTGGGATACTTGCATGTTTTAAAAAGCACCATGAATGCTGAAAGGTATATAAAGGTTTTCGAGCAACATCTGCTCCCCTCCAGATGACATCTATTCCAGGGAAGGCCTTGTGTATTTCAGCAGGACAATGCAAAACCACATACTGGAGCCATTATAACAGCATGGCTTCGTAGTCGAAGAGTCCGTGTGCTGAACTGGCCTGCCTGCAGTCCTGATCTTTCACTGATCGAGAACATTTGGCGCATAATTAAACGAAAAGTCCGTCAAAGGAGACCCAAAACTCTCCAGCAGCTGGAAGCCTGTATTAAACAAAAGTGGGATCAAATTCCAATGGCTAAACTCGAGAAACTGGTCTCAATACCCAGTTGTCTCCAGTCTGTTAAAAAGAAGAGGGGATGCTACACCTTGGTAAACAGGCCCCTGTCCCAACTTTTTTGAGACCTGTAGCAGCCATCAAATTTGAAATGAGCTCATTTTGCGGATAAAATGATAAAATTTCTCAGTTTCAACATTTGCTATGTTATCTCTGTGAATAAAATACTGGCTGGTGGGATTTGAAAGTCATTGCGTTTTGATTTTATTCACAATTTACAATTTGTCCCAGCTATTTCGGTCAGGAATGCAAGTCCTGACCTGTGTTAATTCATCCTGCCAAAGGACGGTTTGCACCTACTTTTTGTTGGGGCTAACACATCGCTCTGCACTGCAGTTTCCTGGGGTTATCTGATGGCTGTACTCCTGGTTTTGAAAAGTGGGCTGTTATCCCAGTATCCTGAGGTGTTATCTTTGCCAGCATTATGAGTTTGAAATCAAATTCCTGATCCCTGCGCCTTTGAAACCTTGGGTTATCTCAAACAAGGGTACGTTTCCCAAAATCAGATGCTAATTTGCATAGTTGGGCCCATTGAATGTGAATGGATGAACTATGTAAGTTGCTAACCTAGTTAGCAACTACGCTTTTGGGAAACGCGCCCCAGGTTTGGAAAGGCAATAGTTGATTTGGTTCCTCTGGTTTCAGAATTGAGCTAAATGACAAATCCACAGGGTTTGAGTGGAATGCTTGGGGATTGCCTTTACCATCCAGACCTGGACTTCTCTGTTAAGTGAGATGTAGCTCCCTCTGCGGGTGTGGTGGAATAATTTTGAATCTTTTTGTGCAGGATGTACTCATACCCCTCCCGCGTGCCCCCGCCCCCCCCTCCCCTCTCGCGAGCTGTCATCCCCTCCAAGCGGCCACGCGTCAGCGTGAGCGGGGGAGGCAGCCGGCGCACCAAGACCAGCTTCTCCTCCTCCAAGAGCAGCCAGAGGACCTCCTCCTCTCGCACAAGTCAGTGCAGCGCCTGCTCTCGGCTCGCTTGCTTCTGCACACTGCTTGCAGCGCCTGCTCTCAGCTCGCTCGCTTCTGCACACTGCTAACAGCGCCTGCTCTCGGCTCGCTCACTTCTGCACACTGCTTGCAGCGCCTGCTCTCGGCTCGCTCGCTTCTGCACACTGCTTACAACGCCTGCTCTCGGCTCGCTCGCTTCTGCACACTGCTTACAACGCCTGCTCTCGGCTCACTCGCTTCTGCACACTGCTTACAGCGCCTGCTCTCAGCTCACTCGCTTCTGCACACTGCTTACAGCGCCTGCTCTCGGCTCACTCGCTTCTGCACACTGCTTACAGCGCCTGCTCTCGGCTCTCTGGTTTCTGCAAACTGCTTACAGCGCCTGCTCTCGGCTCACTCGCTTCTGCACTCTGCTTACAGCGCCTGCTCTCGGCTCACTCGCTTCTGCACTCTGCTTACAGCGCCTGCTCTCGGCTCACTCGCTTCTGCACACTGCTTACAGCGCCCACTCTCGGCTCACTCGCTTCTGCACACTGCTTGCAGCGCCCGCTCTCGGCTCACTCGCTTCTGCACACTGCTTGCAACGCCTGCTCTCGGCTCACTCGCTTCTGCACACTGCTTGCAGCGCCCGCTCTCGGCTCACTCGCTTCTGCACACTGCTTGCAACGCCTGCTCTCGGCTCACTCTCTTCTGCACACTGCTTACAGCGCCTCCTCTCGGCTCTCTGGTTTCTGCACACTGCTTACAGCGCCTGCTCTCGGCTCGCTCGCTTCTGCACACTGCTTACAGCGCCCGCTCTCGGCTCACTCGCTTCTGCAAACTGCTTACTGGCTGTGTACTCAGTCTATGCGAAGCAGTCTGCATTCTTAATCTAAATTTCTAACTACGCTCATTCTGTTAGTGTAAAGCGTACATCTTATGGCCTGTATTAAGAGTAAATCTTCCTGTTTGCACACTGCCTACTTGAACATTATTCTCTCTGCGCACCATTTATTCAGTGTACTCCGTTAGCATAATGCATATGTCTTAGTATCTGTGTGAACTGTACATTTTGATATCTGCATACTGCTTACTTGAAGCTCACTCTGTCTGCATACTACTGTGAATCAGCTTTGTTTTCATGCCACTCACTCCATATCACTCAGGCACAGCCGAGTGATCGCATACTACCTGCTCATGGCATGTACAGTCTGGATAAACTGCAGCTGTTTCCTCGTGCGCAGCTTGTGATCTCTGTGTAATACTGACCCTATTCCCTTCACTGCCAATAACAAAGAATTAACGATGTGAACAATTCCAAAAGTCTTGTGTTCACTATTGGGTAGGAGTTCTGCTTCTCTTGTGCGCACCGAGGAAGACTTCCTTTTCTGCTCCACAGGAAAATATTTTCATAAGGCTCAATCGTTTTAGATTTATTTTTAAGCTGTAGTTTCTGAATGTTGTTCTTCCTCCTGCTGTGTTGGGAGTTGACTGTGAAGTTTGGCGCCTGTGTGTATGCAGTGAAGGCAGATGATCTGCAGACCATTAAGAAAGAGCTGACTCAGATCAAACACAAGGTGGATTACCTGCTGGAGAGCCTGGAGCGCATGGAAAAGGAGCACAGCAAGAAGTCAGGTACAGCTGCAGCTACATCTGTGGTGTGTGTCTGTCTATCCATCTATCTCTCTATCTAATGCTGGTATACGCATGTCTCTAGGATAGAGTGTAGAGCCTGTACTGTGATGCTGGTATACGTATGTCTCTAGAGTAGTGTAGAGCTGTACGGAGATGCAGGTATACGCTCGTCTCTGGGATGGTGTGTAGAGCTGTACTGTGATGCTGGTATACTTATGTCTCTAGGATAGTGTAGAGTTGTACTGTGATGCAGGTGTACACATGTCTCTGGGATAGTGTAGAGCTGTACTGAGATGCAGGTGTACACATGTCTCTGGGATGGAGTGTAGAGCTGTACTGTGATGCAGGTATACACATGTCTCTGGGATAGTGTAGAGCTGTACGGAGATGCAGGTGTACACATGTCTCTGGGATGGAGTGTAGAGCTGTACTGTGATGCAGGTATACACATGTCTCTGGGATAGTGTAGAGCTGTACGGAGATGCAGGTGTACACATGTCTCTGGGATGGAGTGTAGAGCTGTACTGAGATGCAGGTGTACACATGTCCCTGGGATAGAGTGTAGAGCTGTACTGAGATGCAGGTGTACACATGTCTCTGGGATAGAGTGTAGAGCTGTACTGAAATGCAGGTGTACACATGTCTCTGGGATAGAGTGTAGAGCTGTATTGAGATGCAGGTGTACACATGTCTCTGGGATAGAGTGTAGAGCTGTACTGTGATGCAGGTGTACACATGTCTCTGGGATAGAGTGTAGAGCTGTACTGAGATGCAGGTGTACTCATGTCTCTGGGATAGAGTGTAGAGCTGTACTGAGATGCAGGTGTACACATGTCTCTGGGATAGAGTGTAGAGCTGTACTGTGATGCAGGTGTACACATGTCTCTGGGATAGAGTGTAGAGCTGTACTGTGATGCAGGTGTACACATGTCTCTGGGATAGAGTGTAGAGCTGTACTGAGATGCAGGTGTACACATGTCTCTGGGATAGAGTGTAGAGCTGTACTGTGATGCAGGTGTACACATGTCTCTGGGATAGAGTGTAGAGCTGTACTGAGATGCAGGTGTACACATGTCTCTGGGATAGAGTGTAGAGCTGTACTGTGATGCAGGTGTACACATGTCTCTGGGATAGAGTGTAGAGCTGTACTGAGATGCAGGTGTACACATGTCTCTGGGATAGAGTGTAGAGCTGTACTGAGATGCAGGTGTACACATGTCTCTGGGATAGAGTGTAGAGCTGTACTGAGATGCAGGTGTACACATGTCTCTGGGATAGAGTGTAGAGCTGTACTGTGATGCAGGTGTACACATGTCTCTGGGATAGAGTGTAGAGCTGTACTGTGATGCAGGTGTACACATGTCTCTGGGATAGAGTGTAGAGCTGTACTGAGATGCAGGTGTACACATGTCTCTGGGATAGAGTGTAGAGCTGTACTGAGATGCAGGTGTACACATGTCTCTGGGATAGAGTGTAGAGCTGTACTGAGATGCAGGTGTACACATGTCTCTGGGATAGAGTGTAGAGCTGTACTGAGATGCAGGTGTACACATGTCTCTGGGATAGGTGTGTGATGTAAAATTTGGAGTTAGTGGCGGTATCCATGTCTCGTTGGGGTAGAGTGCAGGGCCTGTGCCGACACGCAGCGTAGTCATGTGATGTAAAAAGCCTGTAAACGGCGGTATGGGCGTGTCTCTGGCAGAGGGGAAGAGCCTGAAGGCGGAGGCTGGTGAAGTCGCGGCTCTCCAGCACTCCGGCAACAAAAAGGAGGACGGTGTGAAGAGGGAGAGGGAGAGGGACAGCCAGGAGCTCAACGACTCCGAGGAGGAGGGAGACCTGCTGGAGGAAGAGGAGGAGGCGAGAGGGGCGGAGGAGGAGGAGGACGAGGAGGTGAGAACTGTGGGAGGGGGGACTTCTCCCAGAACTCACATTTTCTCTTGCTGGGCAATGTTGGTGTCCTGTGTGTGTTTGTATGTGTGTGAGAGACAGAGGACTCACTGACTCACTCACTGATTCACTCACTCACTCACTGATTCACTCACTCACTCAGCCTGGCTTCTTCACGCAGGCGAAGAGTCGCGTGAGGGAGGATGACAATGAAGAGGAGGAGGAGGAAGGAGAGCAGGAGGAGGGCGAGGATGATGGCGACAGCGTGAATGGTGACGAGGATTCGTAGGCGACAAACGAAGATGCTGCCACGCAGATGCACGCGCTCGCTGTCGCACGCGCATTACTGTTCTTCTCCTTCGTCCGGCCGCTTCCCCTGTTACCCCCGTCCACCCCCTGCTTTTATCCGAGTGTCCAGTACCTCCTCTCTCACACTCTCTCATACACGCGCACACACACACACACACACACACACACACACACACACACACACACACGCGCGCACACACACACCTGTATGCTCACACAATGAGTCGTTCGTTTTATTTTTTATAGCTTGTTCTGTTTGGTGTATTGCCTTGAGACTGGATCTTACACTAGAGTAGTTATTACCGTAGATGACAGGATGTGAGGTGTGGGGGTGCTGTCTCTACCAGCAGGTGGCAGTGTGCCGCTGTGTATTCAGTCATCAGCCAGGAAACTCCTCTGAAAGGGTAGAACTTTGTTTTGGGGAAATGATTTGAGCTGAACTTAAACAATGTTCCTTGATACTTTAATATGACTGCTACATGTTTTTTGGGGGTTTTTTTTGTCCATTTGTCGTTTCAGTTGTTTAAAAGAAACAAATTTCAATAAAACTTGAAAATTACACTTACCTGCCTAGTTTTGTTCTGATGTGGCCAGATGTTTTGTGATCGTTGTTTGTATGGTTGGGATCTCTGGGGGGTGCGTCTGTGCTACTGGTGAGAAATGTTTAGTACAATGAATGCACAACAATTATTTTGCTGTGTCTCCATGTGGGCTGCTAGACGAGGTCATGACCTAGTAAATGGCTGGATTGTTTATGGTCTAGGTGTGAAACTGGGCAATTGGCAACAGCCAATGAGCAATGTGCAATCAGCCAGCAATGGTGCAATTTCATCAGTCACTCGCTCACTCGACTGCGGATGTAAGGCCGGAGCAAACCAGTCCCGCAAAAAGTGTAAATGTAGGTAAAGCAGACAAATGTCACATGTAATACATGTTAGTCTGGTGTGCAGGACTGTGTGTGCCAGGTGTGGGGTGTGCAGTTGCGCCGGGATGATTATACACTTAAAATGAAGATGAGGAGAACTTTGTTTCTGACTTAAGTATGTATTTCATCTCAGATTGAATCAAATGGATGAAAATAAGTTAACGGATGGAGGAAAAAAAAAAAAAAAACTATCTTTGCCTGAAAGATTAAATGGTGTAATCAAAGGATAGTTTTCTCTTTATTTTTTTATTTCTTCACTCGCTAAACTATTCCATATGGTTTGAAGTTCATTTCAAAGAAATTCCTTCAATGTTGCGACAGATTTGCTCGATGGGATTAAAGTCTGGACTTTCAGCAGGCCAACTGTGCTAGAAGCAATGCAGAATACAGAATTTTGTGAACAGAAATGAGAATGAGGCCAAATGTGAGGATATCTTGAGGGCAGTGAATGTTCTTGAAGGGAAAACACTGATGCGCGGTGTGTGGCTTAAGACTGGAACAAGATGCCAAAGGTTCATCCAGAGGCAGTAATTTCTCAGTAATGAGAAAATTGCATCTCTTGAAGGGGAATTGGAAGCCTCCCCAACAGACTGTCTGAGATCTAAGCTGAAATGACGCAGGCTTGTCAGAAGGAGGTGACGCTTGAACTGACAGCAAACTCCATGGTCAGCTGATTCAACAGGTACTCGGCAAAAAACAGCAGAGGGAATTTCCTGCTCTTGCTGAAGTGCTGGCCTCAGATATTGAGGCTCGCAGTGGATGCAGGGAAATCCAGTCAGAAAAATCTGGGTAAGCAACCAGGACCCAGGCTGGGTCAGCCACCAGGTGGCACTGTTGCATCAGGCCTGACAGCAGTCACTGGAGGTACCTACTATGGAGGACCAAAACTGCAAAAAGTGAAAAAACAAAAATAAAGAAATATGTATACATAAATAATAAATAAACAAAAATAAAAATGTATACACACAAAGTAAAAATACAAAAATAAACATTTCAAAAAATAAAAATGGAAAAATAAATGTGGAAATAAATACAACAAGCTGCTGACATTGTCAAGCAATATCCCCCGCAACTGGCATTGCATTTTTGAATAGAGAATGTTTATATGCATTTAGATTTCTATAGAACTATACTAATCACAAAGCTGTTAATTTCCTTGCAAAAAAAATAGGCCTGAGAGTATGCATCAGAAAACTCGGGAAAATTATACCAAATTGTTTTCATGACCCACCTTTGTGTTTTTACACCTTGATGCCAAATATGATCACAATCGGATGATTATTTTGAAAGTTATATCCCGGACACGAGACATTACAGATTTCCCTGAAATTTGTCGCTTTTTGGCCCAAAACGTGAGGAATTACAAAATTATTTTCAAAATTGTTTTCATGACATACCTTTATGTGGTTTTACACCTTGATGCCAAATATGATCACAATCAGATGATTATTTTGAAAGTTATAGCCCGGACACGACACATTACAGATTTCCCGCGGATCTGTCGCTTTTTGCCCCAAAACGTGAGAAATTACAAAATTATTTTCAAAATTGCTTTTCATGACGCACCTTCATGTGGTTTTACACCTCGATGCCAAATGTGATCAGAATCGGATGATTAGTTGCAAAGTTATAGCCCGGACAACAAATGTGTCGGACGGACGGACGGACCCCATTTTTATATCCCCCGCAACAACGTTGTTGCGGGGGATAAAAATAAATGTATAAATGGAACTGAATATCAATAAATTGGTAAAAGCGTTCTGCTCATTTATTTTTTTTCTGTCTGCATGTAATGCAGAAGGAAATGTTATTCAAATGAGGGGGCGGTCCTAAGTGTGCCTTTGGTTGAACTGTTCGCCTATTGGTTGTGCAGAGGTACACCTGCCAACAGCCACACACTTTTCTCTCAAACATTGACGGGCTGTTAATGGCGGAATCCACGATGAGGTCGGTTTCCGAACTTCTCTGGGATGCTGCCAATCCTTTGGATGATTTGGAACGCGGTAAGTATGAAATATGTTGTATGTGTTATGTTTTTACTTAAGTCCAGTTCAGGTGGACACTCTCTTTACTTTCTGCTTTTACAAGCTTCGACTTCGGACGAATTCATCTCAGGAAGGGGGGAGATGGCAGGGCACATGCAAGTTTACTCAGACAACGTTAAGCTCCCTGGAGATTAAAGTTAAACGATAGGACGCAATTATTTAACTATTTGGTATGCAGCCAAGGTTCCGCGGCAAGCTAAAGACAGAAGTGTCATAGTGCACCGGTGATGCATCAGAGCGAATCACATTAGCAAAAACCAGCAGTAGCCAATGAGATTTTGTCATTAGCTTTAAATCCCCCTATGAACTTTCACAATTGCTAACTGACAAAGGAAATGCCCTTATTTGCTTTACAGTGTTGTGCAGGAGAATCAGAGCTTTACAACTATACCGGACATGACAGACTTCAGTGAAGAGGCGAAGTACTGTTTGTTGCGTTGGAATGCTAACTTTTTGGTTAATTTGGAAGAAACTCACTGCCGCAAGTAGACAAAATGTAATAAAATAAACATCTAAATGTATAATTTTAATGTTTTCTTTATAGCAGTTTGAAAGAATACAGATTCGAGGAAACTAGCCCAAAATCTGAAATTTGACCATTGCATGAAAAATCCATGTTTTTCCCTACACAAAATTGTGTTATGGCCCCAATTTGTTACGACATAAGACAGCAAGGGATGACAGACAAAATTTTGAAACTCACAGATTTAATTAAACAACGACCAACCCTAACCTACAATTTATACTACTGACCAAGATTGATAATATACAAGAAAAATATTTACAGTCCCTTGAGATGGGGTTGCTTGGTGATGTTCCGGGTGAGGAAAATGCTCCAACACAGACAAAAATCCACAAAAAGTTTCACAGGTCTTGAAAAGAGTGACAGGTCTGGTCAAGTCTATCCCTCTCCTTGCAATTTCTCCTACCACTTTACTCTCTCAATTTCTATCCTTATTTACCCTTTTGCAGCCCCCTGCCACATTTACACTTTTTTTTCCTCTGGGACCCTCCCCTCGCAGACATGCCCGAACCTAGCTCCAGACTGGGCTTAACAAAGAAAAAGGTCAATACTGCTATCTAGTGGCTTCTTTTCACGTTACACCTCCATTCCAAAAGGAAAAAATTTTGACTCAAAGGCGCAATTTTTCGTTTCAATACAAAAATGGTTAAGTAGACACTTGTGGGTGTATACAGGTGCTGGTGAACGAATTAGAATAATTTGAAATAGCGCAATCATTAAATTTTCTTGATGCATTTTTTGTGCAGAAAGCAAATCCGGTAAATAGCAAATACCAAGATGTTCTGGAAACGTTCCTGATTCCGACTGTTGAGGGACAGTTTGGCGAAGCAGACCTCATATTTCAACAGGATCTTGCACCGGCTCATGCGCCAAAGTCGACCAAAGATCGGTTCGCCGAAAAACAGCTTGAAGTTTTGGCATGGCCGGCCAACAAGCCTGACCTCAATGTCATTGGAAAACCTTTGGGCCATCATCAAGCAGAAAATTTGCGACAGAAGGCCGTCTACGCTGGACCAACTGAAGCAGAACATCGCCACAGCCTGGGAAGCAGTGACTGCAGAAACTTGTGACAAGCTGGTCAAATCGATGCCGCGGAGACTTCAGGCAGTCATACAAACCAAGGGGGCAGCCACAAAATACTGAGAAAGTGATGATTCTAATTATAATAAAAATCATTCTAATTCAGTAAAATGGTTTCTCCATTATTCTAATTCAATAAAACAACAGTGTCACAGTTAAATGGCCTAAATGGGCCTTTTCGAAAGCTCAGCTGAGCAAATTTTTTACAGGCAGCGAGTTCTGTGATTACTCTAACAAGTAGGACAGGCGCGGTGAACACCTGATTTGCTTTCTGCACAAAAAATGCATTTAAAAATTTTACGATTGCACCATTTCAAATTATTCTAATTCGTTGGCCAGCACCTGTATATACATATAATACAATATGCTAATAAACGTGATGTATATACTCAAACATGGGGTAAACAATCCGCAATTACATTGTCAGTACCCTTTACATGCTTAATTTCCAAGTCAAACGCCTGTAAAATCAAACTCCAACAATCTCCGATTCTTGTTTTTCATCATACTCAAAAACATTAATGGATTGTGGTCAGTGTACACAATCATTGGCTTTTGCCCTGTACAAATATAAACTTCAAAGTGTTGTAAGGATAGAACCAACCGATAGAGCCAACAGCTCCTTCTCTATTGTGGAATAGTTCCTTTGGTGGCAATTGAACTTCCTGGAAAAGTATGCTACGGGATGCGCAATGTCATCAGAGTCACTTCTCTGTAGGAGCACAGATCCACAAGCTTGGTCGCTAGCATAGACCGCGATGGAGAACGGTTTGTTGAAGTCAGATTTGAGCACGGGGAAGTGACATACAGTAGCAGAGACTTCAGGCAATTGAAGGCTCTTTGGCATGCTTCATCCCAAGTGAACTTTATGCCTTTCTTCAGTTGGTTAGTGAGACTGAGAGCAATCTCAACAATTTTCTTGCAGAACCTGCGGTAGTACCCGATCATTCCAAGGAAGCGGCGCAAAGCTTTCTTGTCAGGAACTGGAATGACGTAGCCAAGATACGTGACAGTAGCACAACCAAAGTCACTCTTGTTCAGGTTAACAGTCAGGTTGGCCTTGGTCAGGCGCTGGAACAACGTCTCTACATCTTTCAAATGTGCTTCCCGGGAGTCACTCCATGTGATCAGGTCGTCGATGTACGCACCCGTGTGTGGCAATCAGGCGATTGTAGACCGTATCATCCTTTGGAACGTGGCTGGGGAATTTTTCATGCCAAAGGGTAGGACTTCATACTGGTACAACCCAGATGGTGTGGCAAAAGCTAAGATGCTCTTGGCCCTCTCAGTTAAAGGCACACACCAATAACCCTTCAATAAATCAATTTTGGTTAGAAACTTTGCTTGCTCTACTCTATCGATGCAATCATCAATCCTAGGTATTGGAAACACATCAGTTCTAGTTACAGTATTGATTTTGCGATAATCTGTACAGAATCTAGTAATTCCATCGAGTTTTGGAACTATCACACTGGGCGAACTCCAATCTGAGTTGGAGGGTCTCATAATATCTTGTTCTAACATGTACTCAACCTCTTTCTCAGCAATCTCTCGCTTTTCAGGATTCATCCAGTACGGATGCTGTTTTATTGGTTTGACATCACCAACATCTACGTCATGAGAAGCTAAAGAAACTCTCTTTGGAACATCAGGAAATAGATCCCCATATTTCTTGATCAACCTCTCAAACTGATCTTTCTGTGAGGGTTCTAAGTGCTGGAGTTTTACATCAAGATTTTGCAACACTTCAGAATTTGACAATTTACTTGAAAGAACTTCAGCTTTAAATCTAGGTTCATCATCTTGAAACAAGGGAAACACAAGGACAAACAATCAATCAATCAATCAATCAAATCCTTTATTTAACCAGATAAAACCAGTTGAGACCAAAGTCTCTTTTTCAATGGTGATCTGGCAATATGCAGCAAGTCACAAACAAGTACAACATAAACACTACACAGTTCAAGACAATATTGGAAAAAAAAAACAGTACAATATAAAACAAGAAAAAAACGACAGAATAGACTACCACCTGACAGGATATAACAATGTATCCAAAAAAAAATAAAAATTATAAGTTCTAAAAATGGCTCAATATAAAAACAGTGGAAAAACAGCTAATGGGAAAGGCTTCAGAAATCTTTTGTTTGAAACTTGGTATAGAGATGGGAGCAGCAATTTTAAAATTAGTTTGAAGGTCATTCCATGACCAAGGGCCAAAGTAAAACAGACTCCTCTTACCAGCTTCAGATCATACAGGAGGAACCTTGAATCGCAACCAGGCGTTGGATCTAAGGTTGTATGAGTTCTGAATTAAAACAAATTTATAGCAAATATACTGGGGTAGTTTGCCTAAAATAGCCTTGTATATTAAAACATACCAGTGGTGCAGCCTGCACATAGCTAGTGAAGGCCAGCCAACTAAAGTGTACAGTGTACAGTCATGCGTCCTATAGGGCGACTTAGAAATGTGTATCAGTGCAGAATGATAGAGCGAATCGAGTTTAGCCAGGAAAGTGGGACACGCAAATCGGTAAACTGTATCGCCGTATTCAAGTTGAGACAAAAATATATTATTTACTAGCCGTTTATGAGAAAAAGAGGAAAATCAAGATTTTAATCTATGTAAGAAACCCAGTGTAAACTTGAGTTTCTTTGTCAACATGTCAATATGGTAATTAAAAGTTAAATTCTTGTCCAGCCATAATCCTAGATATTTGTATTTATCTACAAACTCAATCGGAGTTCCATCTAGGGTAATAAGAGAAGGGGAAGACGCCACAGACCTGTGTGGTGCGAACAGCAGAGCTTTAGTTTTGCCACCGTTCAGAAGAAGTTTAGAATCACTGAGCGCATGCTGCTGAGAGATAAAATCAGACTGAAGATGTGAGACAGCAGCCTCGAGAAAGGGAGCACTAGAATACAAAATGGTTACGTCGGCCTACATATGATGCAATGAATATTTAAAATGGTCACATATTATTTATGTATTGTAAAAAAGCAATGGTCCCAAAATGGAACCTTGTGAAACACCCTTATCTATCATCACAGGGTCGGAAACCGTATCACCAAGCTTAACACATTGAGAGCGGTTGGATAAATAACTCTGAAACAAGCCAACCATACTATGACCAAAACCAACCTTTGAAAGAATCTTAATATGTGGTGATCAACTGTGTCAAATGCCTTGGTTAAATCCATGAATAATGCAACACAAAATAATTTATCAACAACAGCTGCTTTAATATCATCTAGGACTTTCAAGCTAGCCATAACCGTACTGTGCTTGGATCTAAAGCCAGATTGCATGGGATTTAAGACATTATGCAAATCTAAAAATAATTTAATCTGGTCAGAAATTAAAGACTCCAAGATCTTAGCTAAAACCAGAAAGATTTGAAATTGGTCTATAGTTATTTAAATCAGAAGGATCACCACCCTTCAAAAGAGGAGAGACAAGGGCTTGTTTCCAAACTACAGGTAAAGTCTAAGTGGAAATGGAAAGATTAAAAATATCTGTAATTGGCAAAGCTACAACTGGTGCTGCAATTTTTAAAAAGTATGGATCAATGCCATCAGGCCCGGCGGCCTTTTTAGGATGTAAAGTTGATAGCGCATGCAAAACTTCAGAGGCCAAAGAGTTGACAAAGTGCCTGATTGCCCTGGAAGCTTAATATTATGCCTTGGATCATGAAATAAATGCCCAGCCTTTTTAAAATGAGTATTAAAAGCATTAGACATCATCTTATTATCCAAAATACAAGAATCACTAACCTTCAGCCTATGAGGAGGACCAGCAACTTTCTTATTTTGTAAGGTTTTGACTATTTTCCAAATTTTAGAATGGTCATTACCAGTGTTGGAGGTTAAGCTGAGATAGTAGTTGGCTTTAGATTTTCTGATAAGGACCGCACATTTATTCCTAAGGGAACGAAAAAAGGGTCCAGTCTTTAGATCAGGGATGGGCAACGAGGGCCGTATCTGTCCCTGGTTTTCACACCAACCTCTGGCCTTTAATCAGTTACTTATCTAAATTAGCGAAACTATTCATGAAATCTGACATTTCATAAAACTAGCATGAATTACCACCAAAGACTGTTCTTGTCACCCTACATAAAGGATTTTTCTTTGATCAAATCTTTGCAAAAACCTATACCTGTGTATGCAGCCAATTAACTCAATTAGTCAGGGTAACTGATAGAAACAAAAACCTGCATACACAGCGGCCCTCCAGGACTGGAGTTGCCTACCCCTGCTTTAGATGTACCTGACTTTCTGGCTAAAGACCATTGCTTATCATGAGCATGAATGGAATCAGCCAGGTCCCTAGAAAACCAAGGATTTGACCTATTTTTAATCCTGATTTTTTAAGAGGGGCATGTTTATTCATGATTATTCAAAAGTGATGCTGAAAAAAATGAACAGCATCAACAACAGAAGGAATTAAAGGTATTAAATGCCACTTGACAGAAGCCAGGTCATGCAGGAAAGCTTATTCCCAAAAATGTTTAAAGCTACGTCAAAGTATAATGGATTTGGATTTGGGCAATTTAGTGCTTCTAATACAAGCAATGGAGCAATGATCGCTAATGTCATTAGCGAAGACACCAATAGCCACATACTTATGGGCTGCATTAGTAAGAATTAAATCAATAAGACTTTCACTGCCAAGTTTAGTAGCGTTAATACGAGTTGGGATGTTTATGAGCTGAGTTAAGTTCAAAGAGTCACAAACCTGCTTAAAGCCTGCAGATTTGTCACTCAACCAATCCCAGTTTAAGTCACCAAGCAAGATAAATTCAGATGTAATTAAATTAGACGAGATCAGTTAAATTGGAGATACTACTATTAATGGCAGATGGTGGCCTATAGCAGCCAACAACCGTTAGAGGGGCATTTGCTGCAATGATCTGAACAGCCAAGAACCCAAATTGTTTTGGTATTGAAACAGATTTGAGAACAGACCCATGAAATTTGTTAGAAATATACATGTAAATCGCAACTCCTCCACCACTACCTTTGCGGTCAGTTCTAAATACATTGTAACCGTCAATGTGTATTTCTTGATCAGTGATTGATGGTTTCAGCTAAGTTTCAGAAACTAAAACACATCTCAGGTTTAGCAGTGAAAAACCAAGTTTTAAAAATATCAAGCTTCAGTACAAGGCTCCTTGCATTTATATGGAGAAAACCCAGGCCAGGTCTATTACTAAACTCATGAGGAGTTGACAAATGACATAAATTATCTAAAAGAGGCTCTGGGCCGGGATTAGTATTAATATTACCAGAGACAAGCAACAGTAACAATATCATTAACCTTGAGAATACATTTTGCACACCCATTCTAGAAATATCTTTTTTAAACTCAGAACTGTGCCCTATCTTAGAAATGAGAGACTCGATAATTAACAGCGCATAAGGGAAAGTACCTTTAGTGCTACCGATAGTGAATTATGAAGACAACCAGTAAAAGTCGTTTCGCGAGAGGTAACACAATCACAATGGTAAAAACAAAAGGAATGATACCATGAAAGCAAGTCTATGGAAGCACCAAAATGCGTCCTGGCCATACAGCCCATGAATAAAACTAATAATAACACAGCTTTGGACTGACACTGCGGCAAAGTTTTTCAAGACAGAATTAAAACCATTGGCCTACCACGCATTTAGGAGGCAAAACTGATACGGAACAACGCGGCAATGCGGACGACTGCCAATGTCCCACAGCACC
The DNA here is from genome assembly GCA_029721435.1 of Gymnothorax reevesii. Taxonomy (NCBI): domain Eukaryota; kingdom Metazoa; phylum Chordata; class Actinopteri; order Anguilliformes; family Muraenidae; genus Gymnothorax; species Gymnothorax reevesii. The sequence continues at coordinate 11,938,028 of CM056577.1, read as the reverse complement.
AAGCAGACAGTTCCACAAACTGGGAAGACGATGGCAGAAAACCACCTTAGCCGGCCAAAAGGCCTCAAGGATCCTGGCAGGTCTGGCGACAGCTGACGTCCGCGGCAGAGAAAACCAATCTCTCCAGGCTGCACCGCGACCCGAGAAGGCAGCCAACCTCCGTGCGAAGGAGAAACAGCTGACACGGCCAGCCCACAGAAGAGATCAGCAACCGCGGTGAATTCCGACTCGGTGGTCGAAATGAAGAGGGAGCGATCCCAGCCCGAAAGAGCACGTAACACAAGACTGGTAGTCAAGCCACTTGTCAAGCCCGTCAGCCGAGCGAAACGGAGCGACTCTCTGCACACCTCTGCCCAGATTGCGTGCACCAGTCACTCAGAAATCTCGCCGGCGTATTCGGAGTGGGGGCGAAATGCCGCAAGAACAAACTGGAACTGGAATGAACTCACAAAGCAGGTCCTTGTCTCCTGGTTTAAACTCACGGCTTCTAGTCTTATGATCATACCAAGTTTTCATTTTTCCCTGACTTGATTTCAAGTTCTCTTTAGCTAGGTCACAAGCTGCACGCAATCTTTCCTTGAACTTGCTAACATAGAACTGCATATCAGTCTGTTAGACTTTCTCTTGCCATTGTTCACTCAACAATAGCAAAGGTCCTCTCACTTCATGGCCAAACACTAGCTCAAACGGACTGAATCCAGTAGACTCCTGCACTGCTTCTCTAGCTGCAAACAACAGCAAATGAACACCTTCATCCCAGTCTTTTTCATGGTCATAACAATAAGTCCACTTCGTTGTCTTGAGAGTGGAATGAAACCGCTCTAAGGCTCCCTGACTCTCTGGATGATAGGCTCTAGAAAGAATCTGCTTCGCACCTAGTTCATACACAACCTGCTGAAACAATCTGGAAGTGAAATTGCTTCCTTAGTCTGACTGAATTTCCCAGGGAAGGCCAAACAACGTGAAGAACTTTATCAAAGCCCTCATGATTGCAGTTGCCTTGATGTTGCATAGAGGTATAGCTTCAGGGAATCTGGTAGAAGCACACATGCTTGTCAACAAGTACTGATTTCCAGATCTAGTCTTGGGTAATGGACCAACACAACCAACAATGACCTTGGAGAAGGGCTCCCCAAATGCTGGGATAGGCTGCAATGGAGCAACTACCGGACAAGTGTGACAGGTTTTGCAAAAGTTGGAAACATCTTTCCGAAGCCCAGGCCAGAAGAAGTGTTTCATGATCTTATCAACAGTCTTGTTAACACTAAGATTACCCCCTAAAGGTAAACTATGAGCCATTGTTAAGATTTCATTCCTGTAGACCTTCGGAACAACAATTTGCCTAACAACTGCCCAATCTGCATTGGCAGGGATATCAGGAGGGCGCCACTTCCGCATCAACACACCATCCTTGAGATAATACCCAACAGGAACTGCATCTATTTCTTTATCAGGAAGGGCTCTCTTCTTTAGTACACAAATTTCAGGATCATTAGTTTGCTCCTGAATCAACTGCTTTCTGGACAGAGACACATCTCCAGACACATCAGAATCACAAGACCCATCTGGCTGGCTGAACAGAGTACTGATAAAAGTGTCTAATAAGTCTTCAAACGGAGAAACCATAGTAGGCTGAATAGAGTCATGAGGTTGAACCACCTGAGTCATGACTATTCAATGTGCTGGACGGCACCACATCATCTTCTTCTTGAGCCTTCTTGACCATAGCACGGGTCACTGCACAGGAAGGATACAGGGATGGGTCTTCATCGCCATCTTCAGTGCTCGGCTGTGAAGTAAGATGAACAGGGGAAACTACATTACCCCCAGCCAGGTCATTGCCTAGCAACTGAGAAACACCCTTGATAGGTAGACTTAACATAAGTCCCACCTTTACCTGTCCTGTAACTAAATCTGACCTAAAGAATACAGAGCGGAGGGGTACAGATACAGTCCTCCCTTCAATACCTTGTACAAGTATGAAATCTCCAGAAGCGGTCTCATCACATAACTCCAAGGAGTCCATCAACAAAAGTGACTGAGAAGCTCCGGTATCCCTTAGGATATATATGGGGACAGGAGTAGTATGCTCATTCAGAGCCACAAATCCCTCAGACACAAATGGAAGAAATTCCTCCCTCACAAAGTCAGCAGGATCAAGCTTCTTAGCCCCGCAAGGAGCAGGCAGTTTAGGAGATCGGTCATCTACTACAGGGGTTTCTAACCTTGTTTTCACAAAGGCATTGGGTTTGGTATCCTTTTCTTTTTCTTTCTTGGATTTAAGGAACCAACAGTTAGTTGTAACATGACCAGATTTTTTGCAATAATTGCAAACTCGACCACTTTTGTCACTGTCAGCTTTCACACTTTGATCAGACCTGTGACTGGATTTCTGAGCACCATCATCAGATTTGGTTTGTCTTTGGGTGAGGAATCTTGGGTATCACCGTTACCTTTCTTCTGAAATTGGAACCATCTATTGTTACCGCTAGACTGAAATTTGGACTTATGTGTGAGAACATATTCATCTGCAAATTTGGCAGCTGATTGCAAATTCTGTGCTTCCCTCTCATTAAGGTAGGTCTTTATATCATCCTTAACACAGTTCTTGAATTCTTCAACTAACACCATCTCTTTTAGTGATTTGAAATCATCCTTGACCTCCATAGACGTACACCAGCGCTCAAAGCAAACCTGCTTCTCATTAGCAAATTCCACATAAGTCTGATTGTCAGATTTCTTCAGACCTCTGAATTTCTGTTTGTAAGCCTCTGGAACCAACTCATAAGCTCTCAAAATAACCTTTTTGACAACCTCATAATCAGAGGAATCATCTGCAGACAAAGCCGAATAGGCTTGTTGAGCTTTACCCTTGAGGACAGTTTGCAACATCAGAGGCCAGTGTTCCTTTGGCCACTGACAACTTTTAGCTACCTTTTCAAAGCACTGGAAATAGTTATCAACGTCCTTCTCCAGGAATGGAGGCACCAGTTTTACCTCCTGGCTAGCATGAAATTTGTTTTCAGTTGCTCTCTTGATTTTTAGTAGCTCCATTTGGAGCCTTTCTTCTCTATCTAACTTCTAAATCATCCATTACTGTTGATCTGTCGATATATATATATACACTCAACAAAAATATAAATGCAACACTTTTGTTTTTGCTCCCATTTGTCATGAGATGGACTCAAAGATCTAAAATTCATTCCAGATACATAATATTACCATTTCTCTCAAACATTGTTCACAAATCTGTCTAAATGTGTGATAGTGAGCACTTTTGCTTTGCTGAGACAATCCATCCCACCTCACAGGTGTGCCACATCAAGATGCTCATCAGACACCATGATTAGTGCACAGGTGTACCTTAGACTGTCCACAATAAAAGGCCACCCTGAAATGTGCAGTGCAGTAAATCTACACAGCTACTCATATTGTGCAATGACTACTCTAGAATATATTCAGTTTTCATTTCTGTAACATTGTAACATTATATATTTATATATATACGAGCCAATATATTTACAATAGAACATGGAGAACATTTCAAACGATGAAACAGACATTTTATGTTTTTATCCACAAAATTAGCTTATTTCAAATTTTCTGGCTGCAACAGGTCTCAAAAAAGTTGGGACACAGGCAAAAAAGGGCTGAAAAAGCAATTAGTAAGGGAATCACCTGAAAGAACATTTAGCAAGTAATTGCATTAATTGGCATCAGGTTTGTAACATGATTGGCTGTAAAAGGGATGTCTTAGAGAGGCTGAGTCTCTCAGAAGTAAAGATGGCCAGAGGCTCTCCAACCTGTGAAGGCTTGCATAAAAAAAAATGTGGAATACTTTATAAACAATGTTCCGCAACATCAGATTGCAAGGGCTTTGAAGGTCTCATCATCGACAGTGCATAACATCATCAAAAAATTCAGAGAAACTGGAAAAATCTCTCTGCGCAAGGGACAAGGCTGAAAACCTTTACTGAATGCCCGTGATCTTCAGGCCCTCAGACGCTATTGCATCACTCACTGGCATGATTCTGTCATTGACATTACAAAATGGGCCCAGGAATACTTCAAGAAACCACTGTCTGTAAACACAGCCCGTCGTACCATCCACAGATGCCACCTAAAACACTATCATGCAAAAAAGAAGACATTGTTGAGCATGATCCAGAAGCGCCATCGTGTTCTGTGGGCCAAGGCTCATTTGAAACGGATTATAGCAAAGTGTCCTGCGGTCAGACAAGTCCAAATTTAATATTCTTGTTGGACATCATGGGTGTTGTGTCCTTCGGGCAAAAGAGGAGAAAGACCACCCCTCCTGTTATCAGTGTTGATTTCAAAAGCCAGCATCTCTGATGGTATGGGGATGCATTAGTGCATATGGTGTGGGACACTTGCATGTTTTAAAAAGAACCATGAATGCTGAAAGGTATATGAAGGTTTTAAAGCAACATATGCTCCCCTCCAGATGACATCAATTCCAGGGAAGGGCTTGTGTATTTCAGCAGGACAATGCAAAACCACATACTGCAGCTATTAGAACTGCATGGCTTCTTGTGGTAGAAGAGTCTGTGTGCTGAACTGGCCCCTGCAGTCCTGATCTTTCACCCATTGAGAACATTTGGCGCATAATTAAACGAAAAGACCGTCAAAGGAGACCAAAAACTCTCCAGCAGCTGGAAGCCTGTATTAAACAAGAGTGGGATCAAATTCCAGTGACTAAACTCAAGAAACTTGTCTCCTCAATGCCCAGACGCCTCCACTCTGTGTTTAAAAGAAGAGGGGATGCCAGCACCATGGTAAACAGGCCCCTGTCCCAACTTTTTTGAGACATGTAGCTGCTATCAAATTTGAAATAAGCTCATTTTGTGGATAAAATCATGAAATTTCTCAGTTTCAACATTTGTTATATTATCTCTATTCTATTGTGAATAAAATACTGGTTGGTGTGATTTGAAAGTCATTGCTTTTTGATTTTATTCACAATTTACAATTTGTCCCAACAATTTTGGAATTGGGGCTGTAGATATAACCCCTCTCATTATTTATGGTGGTATTTATGGTGGTGATTTGAATACTGATCTTGCTCGCAATATCCCGCACTCATTAGCCGAACGAAACTTCATGCAAGTGTAATGCGAATAGAAGCCACTAGATGGCAGTATTGACCTTTCTTATGTTAAGCCCAGACTAGAGCTAGGTTTGGGCATGTCTTGGCCATGTCTGGGACAAGTCCCAGAGAATTAAAAAAAAGAGGTCTAAATGTGGGAGGGGTCCGCAAAACAGTACATAAGGAAGAAAATTGAAGGAGTGGAGTAGGAGGAGAAATTGCAAGCAGAAGGATACATTTGACCAGACCTGTCATTTTTTTTCATGACCTGCTAAGGTTTTTGTGGATTTTTGCTGTGTTGGAGTATTTTCCTCACCCAGGACATCACCAAGCAACCCAACCAAAGGGACTGTAAATATTTTTGTTCTTGTATTTAACAATTTTGGTCAGTAGAGTAGTTCGTTGTTAGTTGCCTTTGTTTAATTAAATCTGTTGAAGTTTTTAAAGTTGTGTCTGTCGTCCCTTGCTGTCGTAAATGTAATAACAAATTGGGGCCATAACAAATTGGGGGCTCAAGTCCAGGATTGACCATTGTTTGAGCCATTTATTGAAAATCTAGCATTTCAAATTGTAAAATTGTTTTTTTAATTTGCCTAGATATATATTGACAGATAGACAGCAATGGATGATTTCTTGGCATCATCAACCATAGAGGTTTTGAAGTCTTTTTAAAAAGACAGAACTGCTGGAAATATGCAGACATTTAGAGCTGACAGAGGTAAAACCAGCCATGCGAAAAGCAAGACTGGATAGAGAGATTGTTGTTGTTACATTGCTGAAAAGACAGAGAGATTTCGATTTACAGAGATTGGATAGAGAAGAAAGGCTCCAAATTGAGCGACGAGATTCACGCAGACATCCTATGACGATTAACAGCTCCGGTAAAGGAGTTCTAAGTGCACAGACAATGAGTGCAGGAAAGCAATTAAGCACGTGCGAGAGATCTCACAGAAACGTAGGGAGAGACAGAGAAAGCAAAGCAACGGATGGAGACTAGAACAGGGCGATTGCTGAGACTGAATTAGTACTACAAAGCCAAAACCAGTGAATCGTAGATAAAAACAGAATACAATGATTTGCAAATCCTTTTCAACTTATATTCAATTGAATACACTGCAAAGACAAGATGTTTAATGTTCAAACTGGGAAACTTTTTTTTTGCAAATAATCATTAACTTAGAATTTAAAGGCAGCAACACATTGCAAAAATTTGGCACAGGGGCCTTTTTACCACTGTGTTACATTGCCTTTCCTTTTAACAACACTCAGTAAACGTTTGGGAACTGAGGAGACCAATTTTTGAAGCTTTTCAGATGGAACTCTTTCCCATTCTTGCTTGATGTACAGCTTAAGTTGTTCAACAGTCCGGGGTCTCCGTTGTCGTATTTTACGCTTCATAATATGCCACACATTTTCAATGGGAGACAGGTCTGGACTACAGGCAGGCCAGTCTAGTACCTGCACTCTTTTACTACGGAGCCATGCTGTTGTAACACGTGCAGAATGTGGCTTGGCATTGTCTTGCTGAAATAAGCAGGGGCGTCCAAGAAAAATACGTTGCTTGGATGGCAACATATGTTGCTCCAAAACCTGTATGTACCTTTCAGCATTAATGGTGCCTTCACATATGTGTAAGTTGCCTATGCCTTGGGCACTAATACACCCCCATACCATCACAGATGCTGGCTTTTGAACTTTGCGCCTATAACAGTCCGGATGGTTCTTTTCCTCTTTGGTCCGGAGGACACGACGTCCACAGTTTCCAAAAACAATTTGAAATGTGGACTCGTCAGACCACAGAACACTCTTCCACTTTGCATCGGTCCATCTTAGAGGAGCTTGGGCCCAGCGAAGCCGGCAGAGTTTCTGGGTGCTGTTGATAAATGGCTTTCGCTTTGCATTGTAGAGTTTTAACTTGCACTTGCAGATGTAGCGACGAACTGTAGTTACTGACAGTGGTTTTCTGAAGTGTTCCTGAGCCCGTGTGGTGATGTCCTTTACACACTGATGTCGGTTTTTGATGCAGTACCGCCTGAGGGATCGAAGATCACGGGCATTCAATGTTGCTTTTCGGCCTTGTCGCTTACGTGCAGTGATTTCTCCAGATTCTCTGAACCTTTTGACGATATTACGGACCGTAGATGATGAAATCCCTAAATTTTTTGCAATAGCTCGTTGAGGAATGTTGTTTTTAAACTGTTCGACAATCAGCTCACGCATTTGTTCACTAAGTGGTGACCCTCGCCCCATCCTTGTTTGTGAATGACTGAGCATTTCAGGGAAGCTGCTTTTATACCCAATCATGGCACCCACCTCTTCCCAATTAGCCCGTTCACCTGTGGAATGTTCCAAAAAAGTGTTTGATGAGCATTCCTCAACTCTCTCAGTCTTTTTTGCCACTTGTGCCAGCTTTTTTGAAACATGTTGCAGGCATCAAATTCCAAATGAGCTAATATTTGCAAAAAATTACAAAGTTTACCTGTTCGAACATTAAGTAACTTGTCTTTGCAGTGTATCTAATTGAATATAGGTTGAAAAGGATTTGCAAATCATTGTATTCTATTTTTTTTACGACTTACACAACGTGCCAACTTCACCGGTTTTGGGTATTGTGTATCCTAAGGGATATCAGAGCTTCTCAGTCACTTTTGTTGATGGACTCCTTGGAGTTACGTGATGAGACCGCTTCTGGGGATTTCATACTTGTACAAGGTATTGAAGGGAGGACTGTATCTGTACCCCTGCGCTCAGTATTCTTGAAGTCAGATTTAGTTACAGGACAGGTAAAGGTGGGACTTATGTCAAGTCTACCTATAAAGGGTGTTTCTCTGTTGCTAGGCAATGACCTGGCTGGGGGCAATGTAGTTCCCCCTGTTCATCTTACTTCACAGCCGAGCACTGAAGATGGCGATGAAGACCCATCTCTGTATCCTTCCTGTGCAGTGACTCGTGCTGTGGCCAAGAAGGCTAAAGAAGAAGATGATATGGAGCAGTCCAGCACATTGAATTGTCAGGACTCAGGTGGTTTGCCTCATGACTCTGTCCGGCCTACTATGGTTTCTCTGTTTGAGGACTTATCAGATACTTTTATCAGTTCTTCGTTCAGGCAGCCAGATGGGTCTGGTGATTCTGATGTGTCTGGAGACTTGTCTCTGTCCAGAAAGCGGTTGATTGAGGAGCAAACTAATGATCCTGAAATTTGTGTACTAAAGAGGAGAGCCCTTCCTGATAAAGAAATAGATGCAGTTCCTGTTGGGTATTATCTCAAGGATGGTGTGTTGATGCGGAAGTGGCGCCCTCCTGATATCCCTGCCAATGCAGATTGGGCAGTGGTTAGGTGAATTGTTATTTCGAAGGTCTACAGGAATGAGATCTTAACAATGGCTCATAGTTTACCTTTAGGAGGTAATCTTAGTGTTAACAAGACTGTTGATAAGATCATGAAACACTTCTTCTGGCCCGGGCTTCGGAAAGATGTTTCCAACTTTTGCAAAACCTGTCACACTTGTTAGGTAGTTGGAAAACACCAGTTAGACGCACTTGTAGCTCCATTGCAGCCTATCCCAGCATTTGGGGAGCCCTTCTCCAAGGTCATTGTTGATTGTGTTGGTCCATTACCCAAGACTAGATCTGGAAATCAGTACTTGTTGACAGTCATGTGTGCATCTACCAGATTCCCTGAAGCCATACCTCTACGTAACATCAAGGCACCTGCAATCTCCAAGGCTCTGATAAAGTTCTTCACATTGTTTGGCCATCTCAGGGAAATTCAGTCAGACTAAGGTAGCAATTTCACATCCAGATTGTTTCAGCAGGTGGTGTATGAACTAGTTGCGAAGCAGATTCTTTCCAGTGCCTATCATCCAGAGAGTCAGGGAGCCTTAGAGCGGTTTCATTCCACTCTCAAGACAATGATGAGGACTTATTGTTATGATCATGAGAAAGACTGGGATGAAGGTGTTCATCTGCTGTTGTTTGCAGCTAGAGAAGCAGTGCAGGAGTCTACTGGATTCAGTCCGTTTGAGCTAGTGTTTGGCCATGAAGTGAGAGGACCTTTGGCTATTGTTGAGTGAACAATAGCAAGAGAAAGTCTAACAGACTGATATGTGTCTCTATGTTAGAAAGTTCAAGGAAAGATTGCGTGCAGCTTGTGACCTAGCCAAAGAGAACTTGAAATCAAGTCAGGGAAAAATGAAAACTTGGTATGATCATAAGGCTAGACGCCGTGAGTTTAAACCAGGAGACAAGCTCCTAGTGTTGTTTCCCTTGCAGTCCAATCCATTACAGGCTAGATTTCATGGTCCTTATGAAATTCTGACAAAACTCAATGATCTCAATTACATTGTGAGGACTCCAGATAGGAGAAAGCCAAAACAGTCGTGTCACATTAATATGCTGAAGCCTTATCATGACAGAAATGCTAGGGTTGCAGGTGTCACTTCAGATTCTCCTATAGTTGAGACATGTGAAGATGAGGGGGAGTTTCAAGATGATGAGCCTGGAATTAAAGCTGAAGTTCTTTCATGTAAATTGTCAAATTCTGAAGTATTGCAAAATCTTGATGTAAAACTCCAGCATTTAAAACCTTCACAGAAAGATCAGTTTGAGAGGTTGATCAAGAAATATCAAGGTCTATTTCCTGATGTTCCAAAGAAAGTTTTTATAGCTTCTCATGATGTAGATGTTGGTGATGCCAAACCAATAAAACAGCATCCGTACCGGATGAATCCTGAAAAGAGAGAGATTGCTGAGAAAGAGGTTGAGTACATGTTAGAACATGATATTATCAGACCCTCCACCTCAGATTGGAGTTCACCCTGTGTGCTAGTTCCAAAACCTGATGGAAGTACTAGATTCTGTACAGATTATCGTAAAGTCAATGCTGTAACTAGAACTGATGTGTTTCCAATACCTAGGATTGATAATCGTATTGATAGAGTAGGGCAAGCAAAGTTTCTGACCAAGATTGATTTATTGAAGGGTTATTAGTGTGTGCCTTTAACTGAGAGGGCCAAGAGCATCTCTGCTTTGGCCACACCATCTGGGTTGTACCAATATGAAGTCCTACTCTTTGGCATGAAAAATGCCCCAGCCACGTTCCAAAGGATGATACAGTCTACAATTGCCGGATTGCCACACACGGGTGCGTACATCGACAACCTGATCACATGGAGTGACTCCTGGGAAGAACATCTAAGAGATGTAGAGACGTTTTTCCAGCGCTTGACTCAGGCTAACCTGACTGTTAACCTGAACAAGAGTGACTTTGGTTGTGCGACTGTCATGTATCTTGGCTATGTCATAGGCCAGAGTAAGGTGGCACCCATAAATGCTAAAGTCCAAGCCATCATGGACTTTCCAGTTCCTGACATCAAAAAAGCTTTGCGTCGCTTCCTTGGAATGATCGGGTACTACTGCAAGTTCTGCAAGAACTTTGCTGAGATTGCTCTCAGTCTCACTAACCAACTGAAGAAAGGCGTAAAGTTCACTTGGGATGAGGCATGCCAAAGAGCCTTCAATCGCCTGAAGTCTCTGCTGTGTCACTTCCCCGTGCTCAAATCTCCTGACTTCAACAAACCGTTCTCCATTGCGGTCGATGCAAGTGACCAAGCTTGTGGATCTGTGCTCCTACAGAGAAGTGACCCTGATGACATTGAGCATCCCGTGGCATACTTCTCCAGGATTTTCAATCGCCACCAAAGGAAGTATTCCACAATAGAGAAAGAGCTGTTGGCTCTGGTTCTATCCTTACAAGACTTTGAGGTTTCTGTTTGTACAGGGCAAAAGCTAATGATTGTGTACACTGACCACGGTCCGTTGGTGTTTTTGAGTGGGATGAGAAGCAAGAATCGGAGATTGTTGAATTGGAGTTTGATTTTACAGGAGTTTGACTTGGAAATTAAGCATGTAAAGGGCACTGACAATGTAATTGCTGATTGCTTATCCCGTGTTTGAGTATGTGTATATATCACATTTATTAGCATATTGTGTTATATGTATACATGCATACACAAGTGTCTACTTAACCATTTTTGTATTGAAAAGAAAAATTTTGCCTTTATGAGTCAAAATTTTTCCCTTTTGGAATGGAGGTGTAATGCAAATAAAAGCCACTAGATGACAGTATTGACCTTTCTTATGTTAAGCCCACACTGGAGCTAGATGTACCTTACAACTGCATATGTAAGTGCTATGGGAAGCTAATCTTGAATTGATTATTTTTGTCATGAGCTCTGCTCTGAGTGACTGTCTCATCTTGTAACATTCAAGACAATTGCTTATTTTCAGGTCTTGTTCCAGTGGGTGCTTTTGTGGATGTCATTGTTAACAGCATCTATACTGAAGCCAGAAGATTTGAAAGAAAAGCTGCTTGGAATATGGCTAGCTCAGATGAAATAGACATGTATAAAGCAGATCTTGAGTCGATTATATTAAATATGGCAAGACTGTTTTGGATTGTAATGATGTCAAATGTAAAAAAACATGTTAAAAACATATTTGCTTTATGTTATGAGATTTTATTTGCTTGTCAGAGGCCTCTCAGTGTATACCGCCCAAACCTCTGCTGTTATATTGGTGGTCACACTTGCAGTGATGTTGCTCGGTACGCAGCCTGCGTCCTTGATGCATTCAAATCTGAAAGGACGCAGTAAACTCACTATCCATGCGTCCCAGGGACGCACTTCATTTTTCCCATGAAAAACGATACATTGGGCAAATTTCACAAAAGTCTTTAAAGGTTTAAACATGGGTAACTTTTTTAATCGCGCATTTAGGATGAGTTTAATTTTAATCACCATTTCACGAGGTGCAACTGTCCGCGTGCGTCTAAATATTTTAAACACCTGCGGTCAAATAACAAAATGAAACTTAAACGTTCGTGAAGTTATGTTTAACTCGTGAAAACTACTACCACAGATTGGCGTCACTTATTTAGGTGCAAATCAACCTGCCTTCATCTGGTTGCCTGGTAGATTTTGAGCAAGATTTGCGCCTTTTCTGGAAAAGAAATGCATAAATAAATGAAATGAATGCATAATTTAGCTGCTTTCTTCAGTTTCTTTTTCTCGAAGAGGGGTTTTACAAGGCCACGTTTTTCCGCTTACATCTACGTTTACATTTTCGAAAAAGGCTACCGTGAGTGAAGTCCGAACTGCATTTTTACGCTTAACCTTTAATGAAAGTGCAAATGTATGGAAGCAAATCTGTCTCATAATCTAAATTAAAATGGATTAACAGAAGTGCTGTTTCATTTTCAGGATGTAGCTGCATTTTTCACTCAGAAATAAAATAAATAATAGATAATCCAAACTGCCGTTTCATTTTCTTCTTCAAGACTGCTCATTTGTGACTTAATTAAAATGAAAAAGAAGAGGACGTTTAATATTTAATTATCAAAAGATACCCCAGCAAATAGCTACCAAAATTAAATTTGAATTGTCAAATTTGAAAACTAAAATGCATGTATGGTATGGTATGCATTATTTCACTCATCAATAAAATTAATAGTAAATCGTCCAAACTGCATTTTCACTTTCCTCTTTAGGTTGCACATTTCATGACACAATTAAAAAGAAAACAAAGAGGACATTGCTTTTTCGTTTGTCCGCAGTGCAAAAAAGTGTTCCATAATTCAATTATGAATTATATTTATGAGTCAAATAATACAGCCATAACCTTGAAATGAAAAAGCCTTTCTGGAAATGCATTTTAATTTTCAAATTTGACATTTCAAATTGAATTTTGGTAGCTATTTGCTGGGGCATCTTTTGAAAATGAAATCTTAAATGTCCTTTTCTTTTTCATTTTAATTAAGTCACAGAATAAGCAGTCTTGAAGAAGAAAATGAAACTGCGGTTTGGATTATTTATTATTTATTTTATTTATGAGTAAAAAAATGCAGCTACATCCTGAAAAAAAAAAAAATTTCTGTTAATCTATTTTAATTTGGATTATGAGACAGATTTGCTTCCATAAAATTAGCGTGTGTAATCACGAATGCCGATGATGAAACAGTTTTGGTGAAGGATGCGTCTGACGTCAGCATCTTACTCACATCCACAGGACACAAAGTTTGATATTCTTTGAAGCGAAGCTAAATTCTTGCCACGTTTTCTTTGCCGACATCTCTGCGCGAAATGCGTGTCCACAACGTAACTACCCTTACATACGGGGTTATTAAACAGTAACGACAATTGGAAATGCCCATTATGCAATGGCAGGTTGTCATAATTTGACCGCACCTGTTTAGTCTGAGGGCTAAATGCAAGGTTATCTGTGTGCAGTTATACGAGCGATGATCTAGTTCAGGGTTCCTGATCTTTCTGAGAAAGGGCCAGTGTGGGTGCAGGCTTTCATTGTTACCAAGCAATTACACACCTGATACTACTAATCAACCCCTGGACTCTTTGCTTATAAGCTTGATTAGTAACATCAGGTGCGTAGCTGCTTAGCTGCAATGAAAGCCTGCACCCACACCATCCCTTTCTGGGAAAGATTGGGGATCCCTGATCTAGTGAATCCAATCTTGTGAAATGGTGTTTATACGTTTGTTTAGCTGTCTGCCTACAACGGCATTTTAAAATTTAAACACGTTAGTTATACGCACTCTAAATGCTTTTGTGAAATCGCCCCATAGTGAACAACAACTCGTCCCGTAGGAAAAATGTGTTGCTCAATCTCGTCTCTTGAGATGAACTTGAGCTTCTCATATTTGTATCATTCTGTGATCATTTGTTTTTGAGTTACTTCTCCAAAAGGTCCCTTAGGAGCAAGAGATAAGCTAAAAAGAGACAAGACATCACAGAGACAATGGAGGTTGAGTTGAGATAACCATTTGAGCAATACGTGAGAAGTGGGATAAACAGAGGAGATCTCATAATTGTATGATCTGATCTCAATTATGTCTTGGTGCTTTGACATAAAATTGCGTGCAGCAGGAGTTTCGCCATGATTGATAACCAACGAGATCGCTTGTATTTGTTAATATCCAATCCGTATCAATTTGTGGAGGAAGTCCCGCCTTCTCACTGACAAGCCACACCCAACTAGGGAGGATATTTTCTTTTTAATTTTGTTAGGAAAAGCGCGTGGGACCTCAAACGAAAATGCAAACCCAGGCAGGGCAGTCTGTCACGAAAATGAAAAAAGTGGCAAACTGCATTAGCGATTTGTGTGACAGATATCGCGTCTGCTTCTCGAAAAAGAAAAAGCATTTTCGAGAATGTATTTGCTTAATGAGATTAGTGTTTTTGATTTAGTTTTGTTAGTGATAATACGGGGCACGTCTTGCAAATGAAAACAGTGCCAACATGGACTTGAAAATGCAAACGCAAAATGGAGGATTACTTTAATATTTTCGTGATGATGCAAATAATGCGCGTGCTTCTCGAAAACGAAAAAGCATTTCCGAGAATGTATTCGCTTTATACGATTAGCGTTTTCATTTTGTTAGTGATATTGCAAGGCACTTCTCGAAAATGCAAATATAAATGAGGAATGTATTTTCAGTTTCCAATTGTTATAAAAATTTCATACATGGACTTGAAAATGAAAATGCAAAGTGGAAGATTACATTTGCATTTTCATTATGATACAAATAATGTGCTTGTGTCTTGAAAATGAAAATGCATTTTTGACATTGCAATTTCATTTTAATTTTGTTCACTATATGCTTCCATAGAAACAAGGTGGGCTGTTCGTTACAGTAAAGCTTGAACTGATTGGATACAAAAGGACAAATGGCAGAGGAAACCAATGAATGTTCAACAGAGGGGGGGTGGAGGGACATTCAAAAGACAACAATGGGAGTGGATTGGATGAATAGGCAGGTACAGACAAAATGATGGGTAAGGGGGAGGAGGAGAGTGTCTCCTTCTACCACAGTTCACACTCTAAAATGTTTCTTAGATTTTCTTGGGTGTCTGCAAAACATGAAGCCTATGATCTAACGATAACTGGTGTGAGGTGACTGCATGGTGACTGAGGCTCCCACACTATTATGTTGCATTAGTTTTGATGCAGCAGACAACAGGTGGTTGGCTCAAGGCTGCTGTAGTGTTTGAGTGCCGACCAATTCAGAGGGTAAGGATCGTTTCTGTACATTCTAAGAGTGACAACTTGCTTGAAATAAGTCGTACAAAAATACAAGATTGTTTATTGTGAAGACAGAAATGTAAAGATCCATCAGATGAAACTACTTTACATAAATTTGGTAAATGATGGTTTTTCCAAGATGATGTGCAATGATTACATGAAGTTATCGAGGTAAATAAAGGGTTAGTGAAGTTATGACTTGATAAACTGCAAGTGGGGCATTATTGTAATAGCTATAGTAAAAAGATGTAACATTTTTACGAAAAGCAGTGCGCCAGGCTGTCAGGTAGCATTCTTGTCTGGTCTGTATAGTGCCATACTAAGTGAACCACAACGGCTGGCTACGCTTTGACCAGTTGGCCTCATTTGCAACAAATGTACATACGCACAAATGCATAAGCCTACTGTGCAAACACACTCACTAATACGCATTGAAGATTATAAATATCAGGAAAATGGTGCTTCATTTGGCTCAGTGCTGATTGGTTCCTTCCTCCAAATGAGTGTAATGGTGGGGGATGATGCGCTTTCTGACGGCTCCTTAAACCAGACGGGAGATCAGGAGACTGAGCAGGACCAGGAGAGCTGAGGGGCGAGAGAAGAAAGACTGATTATTAAATTAAAGGGATACCGCACTGATTCTCAACTGGCTTTATATAATTATGATTTGGTTTGGGTGTGTAAATGTTTGTCTTTCTTCAATGTTGCCAGGACTGAGAATTTTCTGCTTATTTGCCAGTAATTGTCCATCAGATGAAGAGTTTCACGTCATCTAGTGGACAGTTTCTCGCGCCTGATCGAAATACAAGTTGTAATTCTGTATTTTTTCTCTGCCCCCTTCACGGATGGAGAAAAGCCAGCCCCTGTGGAATCATGGGATACAAGTTTTTATGTATGAGATCTAAACTCTCTTGGTACCTTGCGATGCTAGGAAAGTTTAGCCAAATGTTAGTAGCTGTGACCGGCTGTTCATAGTAGTGGCTTAAGAAAGCAACGTGCCCAGTCGATTCCGGTTATTGAAGGTTTTCTACCTTTTGAGCAAAACAAAATACCACAGCCCTTTTTCTTCTTTCTCAGGTGATGCGACACCAATTTCTAAAATTTATTTGTCTGTCTACCACATATATAGACTTTTATGAGACCATTCTTTCCAATGGCGGAATACTTCTTTACATATTATTAAACTTAATTAGAATAGCTCTTTTCACAAAAGGACTGTAAAAGAGATGCTTTCGGATACAGCCATGAATTGGTGAATGAGATTTAACTAGATTCAACCATATAATGCCCAGACACCGACATCATTATTGGAAAAATATGACCCAGTAATATTTTTTGAAGTATTGAAGGGTAGTATTCAGATCCACTGTTCATTATTAGGTTTTGTGACAACAAAATATATATTGCTGAACAGAACTTCTTCTAATTCAATCAGCACCCCTCCAAAACTCAACACTCGAAATTTCAAATTATTTATATGCTCTCTACTATCTATAGCTATCCCTTAACATGTATAAGAATAAGTTTTTTTGTGTAATATTTACCTTGGAATGCCAAACCTCACTGCCAAAGTTCAAGGAAATTCATGAATTCCCATTCACATTGGAGCTACTACCTTGAAGTGAGTGACTAGGGGAGAGACGACTCCTGTAATCTCACTTCTTCCCTCCCGGTGGTAGCACTGTGTATCAGATATGATACAGTGAGCAGTCGTGGTTGTGTTGCATCTTACTAGGTGGGCATGGTCCTTCAAATTTGGTGTATCATATATGATACAGGGGGCATTACAGGGTCACTTCTTTTTGTGAGAAGAACTTTCAACTTGTGGGAAGAAATATATAGAGGAATCGACACTCCCTGGTGAGTTAAACCATGTGAGTTTGCCAGTGTCCTTTTCATTACTCAGTGATATTACTTACTAAAGCAAGAGTGAGGGGTCAAGGGTTCAAGGAGGCTAATGGGAAAACAGAATATTCTTGGTCTTTCAAGTATGAGTTTGACGCTGCATGAATCACTACTTGGCGGATGAGTGGAGATGGATTTGGGGTCAATCGTTTATGTTAACGCATTCTGTTAAAAGACTTTCGCAAGACTTCTGATGGGCCCATGTTTCTTTGCTCAGGAATTATCAGGGACCCTGTTACTGCCGGGCTTCTAGCTTCCTCAAGGAACATTAACTGTGTTGGCATGTCATTAAAGATGGCAGACATTGATTTCTTAGTCAGTCAAGGAATGAAAATGCAATGAGGGAGAAAATAAGAAACTGGACTAGGCTTGGAGTGACGGTCATATAAAGAGCAAGAGTTGGGTTTAAAATGCTGTGAAAAGGTGTTTTACCCCTTTCTGATTTCTTATATTTTTGCATTTTGTCATAATGAAATGTTTCAGATTATTAAGATAGTTTTTGCATCAGACAAAGATCGCCTGAGTAAACACAAGGTGCAATTTGTAAATGATCATTTCATACTTTGATGGAAAAAGCTGTCCAACTCTATGTGGCCCAACGTGAAAAAGTAATTGCCCCCATAGTAACTAAATCAACTAAGCAAAAATACTTAATTGCTACCTGGGTTCAATTTCACAGGCCACAGTCAAACATGATCACTGTCAGCCCTGTTGAGCCTGAACATTAACTATATAGAACTTGTCTGGCAATGTTAAACAGGCAAAGAAGCAGCAGGTGATGCCACAATGAAATGAAATTCAAGAACAGATGAGAAACAAAGCCCTTGACTTCTATCAGTCTGGAAACGGTTAAAAGTCATTCCAAAGGCTTTGGGACTCCAGCGGATGATGATGTGAGCCATTGTTTATAAATGAAGAAAACTTGGAACAGTGGTGAACCTTCCCAGGAGTGTCTAGCCTACCAAAATTACTCCAGGAGCGCATCGTCGACTCATTCAGGAGGTCACAGAAGAACACTGACTGACATCTTAAGAACTGCTGACCTCACTTGTCTCAGTTCAGGACAGTGTTCATGATTCCACAATAAAAGACATGGCACAAATGCCACGGGAGAGCTGTGAGGCCGAAGCCACTGCTGACTAATAATAACACAAATGCTCATCTCCCACTTGACAAAAAGTATATTGATACCATGTGAACTGCTGAGTCAAATCTGAAACTTTTTTGATGACATTAGTTAAATCTAGCATAAAGCTAACGCAGCCTTCCACCGTAAGAACATCGTACCAGCAGTCAAACATGTTGGTGGGAGTGTAATGTTTTGAGGCACATTTGCTGCTTCAGATTCTGTCAACTTGCTATAATTTACGGACCACAAATTCTGCTTTCTACCATAAAATCCCGAGGGAGAATGTCTGGCCAATAATTTGTGACCTAAAGCTCATGTGCAGTTCAGTTATGCAGCAGAACAATGATCCACAACACAGTAGCAAGTCAACCTCAGAATGGCTCAAAATAAACAAAATGAAGGTTTTGGAGTGGGCCAGGCAAAGTCCTGACGTGAATGTGATGGAGATGCTGTTGCTTTGTGGGATTAGGCAGTTCATGAGCCTGAATTTAAACAATTCTGCAGAGAAGAGTATGCCAAAAGTCCTCCACAGCAATGTCAAAGACATATTGGCAGTTATCACAAACATTTGATTTCAGTTGTTGCTGCCAAGAGCAGCACAACTGATAATTAGCCTAAGAGGAACAATTATTTGCTCACATGGTTAATATTGGATTTCAGTAGCTATTTTATAATGAATAAATTAAATTCTCATTTAAAAGCTGCATGTTACTCAAGTAATCTTTGATTAATCTTAAAATTAGTTGGATGATCTGAAACCTTAAATATGACAAGACAGCAAAAATAGAAGAAATGAAAAAGGAGTCAAACATTATTTCACATCAGTGTCAGTTTGAAGGAAAGTGAAGGGTGTTCATGAGGGTGTAATGAAGTTGTACGCAGTGTGGTTGATACCCAGGGATGCAGGGTGCAGGCCTGCACCACCACTGCTGCTGAAGTCTGCCAGGTTCACAGTACCATTGCTGCGCAGGAGAATATTGGGCTCCCCCAGTTCTCCTGCAGCAAAAAAATAAATCATACACTTTAAAGGACACCTTGCACAAACAAAGTCCATCTGAGCTATGTTTGGATGAATTGCATTGGGATGTATTCACTGGTTTGGCTGACAACATGAGTGGGTCTATGGTTTGGTCGGTCAGGTGTGTGGGTCTGTGGTTTGGCTGATCATGTCGGTGGGTCTGTGATTTGGTCTGTCAGATGCGTGAGCCTGTGGTTTGACGGATCATGTCTGAGGGTCTGTAGTTTGGTTGGTCAGGTGTGTGGGTCTGTGGTTTGACTGATCATGTCTGTGGGTCTGTGGTTTGGTTGGTCAGGTGCGTGGGTCTGTGGTTTGACTGATCATGTCTGTGGGTCTGTGGTTTGGTTGGTCAGATGTGTGGGTCTGCGGTTTGACTGATCATGTCTGGGGGTCTGTAGTTTGGTTGGTCAGGTGTGTGGGTCTGCGGTTTGACTGATCATGTCTGGGGGTCTGTTGCTTTGTTGGTAAGAAGAGCACATGTGTATCAGTGCTTGGTTGGTCAGGAGAGGGGTCCTTGTGTGACTGGCATGGCGAGAGGAAGCTGAACAGAGTGAGTCAGTCATGAGGGTTGGTGCTCACCGTTGCGGAAGTCTCCTGTGGCGGCAAAGACTGCAAAGGTTGTGTCATTAGTTACTCTCCTTGCGCTGGTAGTGGAATTCAGTTCCTGAGCTGAGAAGGTACATCGGATCACATTTTCTGTGAGTGAAGCCAGGACTTTCTTGATCTTTTCAGACTGAAACACAGGAAGATTCCAGTTATTTCAACAAAGGTTGGACTACAGGCCATGGCTCACTCACTTTAAAGATCATTGATACACCGCTAAGTGGCTCTGAGCTGGTGATGCCTGTTGGTCAGTTTCTGTAATGATGCTCACCTCATTGGTCCTGGTTAGTCTTCCATTGTCGAGGGTCGCGGTGAGGAATCGGATGGTTTTATTGTTCTGGGCGCAGATGAAGGTTGTATCGTTTCCTCCCTGCATGGGCAAAGAGGGTTTTTTACTCGTGTCACATACTAAAGAATCTCAAACGCTGCAGTTTGTTAGAGAGCACTGTTGGGTTTCAGAGAGAGGGAGTGTGTTGGCAGTGAGGCAGACGTCATTAGAAAGTGATCGAGAGTTAGCACTGTGTCCTGTTATTGATGTATAATGAAAGCTGGAGGTGCCTACCGGTGTCAAATCGGTGGACAGAATTATGGCGATGTAGCCGGTAGAGTTTCCACGCATCTCAAAGTTCACTTTGGTACCAGATCTCTTCGGGGTGGCGGAGGTGACGGCCGAAATAAACAGGCATTTACCTGTACCTCTGGGGTCGCAGTCCGCTGGAACCTCGTTGCAATACTTTTTCCTGCCGCAGCCGTTACGAGTGATGGCCGCCTGTCAATTACATTCCTCCATCAATGTATTGTTAATTTAACTTTTAAAGAGAAAACAGAGTGAAAAGGCCATGCAATAATGTATTTTCTCAGAGCCAGCAGAGAGAACATAGGTGGAATGTGCCGGGGCCTGATAGTTAAAGCAATGCTATCTGTTCATAATGCCCATTAAGTCAACCATCAGATTTCACAAATCAGCTCTGCCTCCTGGATAAACAGTTGTGCAGATTAGCAAACCAACATGGTAAAAGTTACACAAAGCAATTTCTGTACTCTAAATGGTTCTGTGAGCAAATTTCTCTTTTTCATGGATGCCCCAGGAGTAATTTCAGTTAGAACAGTTGCAATTGAGGAGGGACAGAGAAAGTCTATGCAGTAATTTTGGGGCTGAGGGCCTTCTTCAAGGGCCCAAAGGCAGAATTCTTCTCAACTAACTTACGTCTTTACAGATCAGGTCTGAGTTCCAATCCCCACTGTGAACTTGAACCAGCAACTCTTCAGTTACCAGTCAAACAACCTCCCTCAAGACTACACTGCTGCCCAAATTCATTACGATAACCTTAGACTTTTCCTGTTGAAAATTCTCGAATTGACCAACATGATATAACCAAGGGCTGATTCAGAGTGGGAAAGTCAGCCTGCCAGCTACCATCCACAGCCATATACATTTAGAGGAAAAGACTTGAATAAGGGTTGAATATGTATGCTACCTGGCAGGAGTCCATGTCTAAGTTCATGTGAAGAACAAGATCCATGCCTCGTGCTTGATTAAATAATTATACAAATTCTGGTTATTCCATTTGTTTACCAGCAAGTTAGATTAGCACTTTGAAATAGGAGCTCACTAGCTAGCAATGCCAGTAGATGTCAGGCTACTTCAGCCAGCAGTAGTTAGCTAGCCAAATTAGTCTTCAAAAAAGTGGTAATCTTCCTCTGATGTTTCCGTCTGCTGAGTTTTACTTGCGTACCGATCGCTAAATCTGTCTGATTTCTGCATAGGTTCACTCATTCATGCGTTAGCCAGGTAACGCTTTCTGACGAGACTGAAACTACCTGGAGCATGGGCAATGAAGTGTTCTGCGACAACCTGCACAACCACACCCACCAAGGTGAATTAACACGTTTTTAGTAAGTCCTTTGCTATGGGGGGAGGGGTGACGTGAGGGTCAGAGGAGGAGCTTATTGTGGGGCCGGCAAAAAAATGTGGTAAACAAAAAACAGGTCACAACAGCAGGTTGGAAGTAAATTATACTGTGCAAAGAGACCTACAAATGATGACTCTTGCATTGCTAGGTGCAATTTTACCGAAAAAGTGCACTTAATTTGAAAAAGTGCACTTAATATTGCTTTTTGTAGCTTTAAAATGAAATTCTGGGCAAGACCAATGCTTTATTAAACCTCCAATTTGTACATCAAAGAAAACCAGCGGTAAGGACTACAGCATGAGGCTTACAGCAAGATTTCCCACGGGGATTTCTGGGAAGGTCATATCACTGCCACCGTTGGAGAGGGTGACACTGCCATTGCTCGTGAGCATAATTACAGGATCTCCAAGGACTCCTGCAGCAAAAACACAAGTCATTACTTCAGATATCTGGGTAAATGCATAATGGAACAAGACCAACTGGAATCCTGGGACATTCTGACTGCTACCCCTATCTATCCTTTGGTAGATGTGTTGTAGCACTCGGATGAGCTCAGTACTGTTGCTGGTGAAGAGGGCAGGTAAATAATTTGGGCAATATAGTGACTCAGTGGTTTTGCCTAAATTAATAGAGTGGGCGAGTGATAAGGTTCAGTTCTTACCGTTGGCGAAGGAGCCGTTGCCAGCAAAGATGTAGAGCGATTTTTCAGTTCTTGGTTTAGGCGTTGATCTCAGAACAGTGAAGGTGCATCGGACCACATTTGTTTCGTATGCAACGAGGACATTCCTGGCTTTCGTCTGAAACACACCGAACAATGAGAGGCACGTCAAATATACAAAGGCACAAAGGCTGTACTCCACTTAGAAATATCAAATGTACGGTTCTGGTCATAATCTATGCTGATACTGGCTGTTCCTGGTACTGTTTCTCAGGGTGTAATGCTTTTACCTTGTTAGTCACAGTCAGTGATCCATTGTCAAAGGTTGCGGTGAAGAAGAAATTGGTCCCATTGTAGTTTGCACAGACAAAGGCATTGTCATTTCCCTGCAGAGAATAAGAGGGCTGTTACAACATTAGAAAGAACCACAAGCTGTAATAACTACAACGCCTGTGTGTGTGTGTGTTGTGTGTGTTGTCTCTGTGTGAGTGGATATGAGTAATACATGCTTGTGTGTGTGTGAGTGTATCAGTTAATGAAAGAGAGTTTTACAGGTGTGGACAGGGGTAACAGACCTGCTTGTTATTGGGAGTCAGAACTGTTTCTCCTTACTGGGGTACAGTGTTTGCCTGTAGTGTGTACCTGTGTCATATCAGGAGACAGAATGAGGACGACGTAACTCTCAGAATCCCCACGCAGCTCAAAGTTCTCTGCTCCGTTGTTAGAGGTGGCAGCAGCCGAGACGAAGAGGCAAGTATTGTTGCTGCTGGGATCACAATTCGCTGGAGTCTCCAAGCAAACTTTACTCTGGCCACAGGAGTCACGAGTGATCGCCGTCTGCCAGTGACATTTAACATAATTTTACCTTTGTTTTCATTTCATAAGAAAGTGACCTATATAACAAAGGCAGTTCAGAGAAACATTTTCTCTAGGCTGATGAACTTAACCAGAGTAAAAAATTATGGGGTGAGGCTTACAGTAAGGGGTCCCACAGGAGCAGATGAGCTTATCTTAAGGCCATTGACTGCCAGTGTCAAGAACCCAATCACCAGCGTAACTCCATAGATCAGCCTGCAGTCCATTTCCTGCAACAAGAAGAAAACCTGTGTGCACACGGGGTATGGGAACGGTCCCAGCATGTGATTGTGACTAGTTGGAGGTAACCGTGTCCTCCGCGCTCTGCTTGCCAACCTCCCAAACAGATACCAGGGTTATATCCTGAGGGGAGCACTGCTGTTGAACTTCCAGTTCGGTCACACATTCAGCTGAGTGAAAGTATGAGTAACATTATGACATTTACATTTTACAGTGCCATTATTTCGCCTCCGGTGAGGTTCTCTTTCTATTTCCCTGTCTGTGACCTGAGAAGCCCTGATGTCTTTATTTGCAGATTAATGAGAAGACAGTATCTGAGACACATACAAGCATTTCATGTGTGTTGGGAAACTGGCCAACTGTACTGTCCCAGAGTTCGACAAAAAAATAGGTTGGTCATGATTTTGCTGTCAGGGCATATCAGGTCAGTTTGTGAAATCACTGCATCACTGAGCAAATGCTCACTGACAGAGAGATGGATTAAAAAATGATCCAAAAATCAAGAGAAATATGCCTATTGTACAAGTAAAGGTCAGCATATGCTCACAAAGAGTTGTTAACTCCATGTGGCATCAATATTTGACATGAAGCGTTTATATTTTTGTTCAGTGTAGAATCGTATTCACTTCGTAAATTAAGGGTCTTAAGTAGTGATGGATTTAAACTTGAACAATAACAGGCGACCTTCAGTTGTGTTTTCCAGCAGGGATATTGGGAAGATACGAATTTTTATTTGCAAATTTGCCAGTAAAAGATCTTCATTTTGCCAAATATTAAATTTTTGTTCCAGTTTCTGTTCCCCTCCTCCAATTTGTGCTTCTTCTTTTTATTAGAAAATGACCGAAACCTGAAGAAGGTTGTTTGATTTTATTGTACTGCATATGCATCTCTCAAGATACCCTGGCAGGTTCTGAAATTTAGTCAGGATTGTGGCGAAAGAAATGCCCTCATGATTCTTGAAATAACAACACGTTGATGCCCTCATTTTTTAAATTATTTTGACAATCATCATAAAGTTTGGTGGTTTGTCTCTAATAATACTGTCTAAGGTCAGAGAGCAGTCATCACAAAGCTGTTTCCCAGAGGCCCCTCCACATGAACCATGTCTGCTAATCTGGGCTCTCTTCAATCACTTATTTTACACATCATGGCCCTTTCCTTTGGAAATGCCCCTGCACTTTAGTCAGCAGTGTTAAAAATGGTCTTTTTTGAAAAATGAAATTTTCTTTTTCTGTATGTAATTGTTATGCTCGCACCCCAATGGCTTATTGTGGGGCACTGACTTCAGTTATCTGGAGCCTTGCCCTCCCTAAAGGCAAAGCTGACTGAATGAGCTGTGCCTTTATCAGTCTGCTACAGTGCCTTCAACACTGTTTTTTTTTTCTTTGTTCAGAACGAAATGCATCTCATGACCACTGAGTTTTTATGAAACCTTCTGTACAATCATCTACAATATGAAAGCCTTGGTTCGTTCACATTTTTTTAGGATAAATACAAGATATGCCCTATTAGAGTGGATTCATGCAAACCATTCTACCTGTCTTGGGCATATTTGCCCCGCACTGAGAGCCTTGTCTGCTTGTAACACAAGTTGTTTTGCCGATAGCTTCATCTAAACAATCGTTTAGATCCTGCTGGGGCCAACACCCCGTGGAGCAACTCACTGTAAGGAAACTGGGGCCCCAAAGCTCCAATCATTGGTATCTGAGCCCGGCCCACTAACCACCACACTGAGCACAAATTATAAACAATCAGAACACAAGAACTAACAGAAGTACCTCCTGTCTTTCATAATTGCTTGATGAAACCAGCAAATAAGTTATAACTGTCGGCCACCTGAGCAGAATTGTTACTCATAAAAACCAGCAAATAAGTTGTAACAAACGGCCTACCTGAGCAGAATTGTTACTTGCAAGTGCGATTTAGGTAAATCCTTGTTAAGTGATGACGCCCTTGCTGTGATGTGGTGTTATGTGCAGAGATGCTCATGCGTCACCCTCTTTTAACTGTCAATCCTGGGGAGGGACAGGACTGTTAAAGGTGTGTGGCTCATCTCTGGGGTGGGGTTTCTTGGATGAACTAATTTCTTGTTACCTGAGATAACAGAATTGTAGGGAAATAAAAGGGAACAGGAAGTAAGACGTCAAACTGGAATAACTGGTTCTCCATTCAATTCTGTCTATTCATCCATGTTGACTCAAAATGTAGTGTTTAAAGTAGTATGGTGGCATGCTTTGGTCCCTTTTTGATTAGAGGATTAAAATGCAGAGCAGTGCCAAGGCCATCTTTGGTTCCCCTGGTCCAACCCTGTCTAACATACTCCAACACTGCAAAACGTGCATGACCTGTGACTCACGTTTCCTGTTCGGTTGAGTTTGCCACAGCTCATCTGTCCTGTGCAGTCGTTTACGGGGGAAGGCCAGATATACAGTCAGGTGCAGATAATTTGTCGTTGATATTATCATTTTTGTTGTCCTACACAGCATGTTAAGAGTTATAATAATGAAATACTGCCATTTGGCGCGAAGTGGAAAATTTCAAATGAAATTTCAGGGTTCAAAATTGGTTGTATGGAGTCGGACTTGTTGAAGTTTTTTGTTTGTGGTTTTTTCCTTTTTAAGGGACTAAAAGTAACGGACAGTCAGCTTCTCAGCTGATCCATGGGTGTTATTCCCTCCTTATTTCATTTTCAAGTAAAATGGTAAAAAAGAAAAAAGGTCTTGAGAAAGCCATCTTTAGGTTGGATAATGTAGAAATAAGAGAAACTTTTGGTGTTGCCAAATCAATTTTGTGCATTTGTGATAAGGAAGAATGCTCAGGTGGGCTTGGAAGCGCCGAAACCCCCAAAGACCGTGAAAGAGAGCTGAGATGGACGACACAGGCGTCAGGTGGTTCTGAACAAGAGCCATTCCCAGATCACACAAGAGCATAGTTGAAGAGACTGGTCCGAGTTTGTAACTGGGATGACAGCCCGAGTACCAGGGCACACAGGCAGGTGCTCACATTCGCAGTGCAACGCATGAGAGTCTGGATAAGGTCACTTGCCAGGACCACAAACTCTGGGGAAAGATTCCCTCTGAAATAGTTTCTAGGTTTATGCTGTACTGAACACCAAGAATGGAAGAGAACAGTCCGGAAAAGGTGGAGACACAGGTTTGGAACTTAAATACACACAGTTTTTCTGAATTGCAGAAACACTGAACCCCATTCTCTGAACCCAACAGTCAGAGGCCTAAAAACGTTTGTCAAATCAATCGCTCTATTGGTAGAACCTTTAACATTATTCTTACAGTTAGATACGATTGCATATCTCATTCGCTCCTTTCTCAGAGCTCTGAACACATTCTAAACACACATGTTGTACTGTGATGCACTTGCGCTGCAAAATGGTGAACAGGCACAGCAGGAGTTGAACACAACTACAACAGTGCTATCACTGGCTGCTCTCAGCAACTTGAAATTGTCAGCTCTTGTTTCTACCGATGTGATGTGACCATGTGAACCAAATATAAGCCAGTGCAGAGTGCACAGGTGAGCTCTCCATTTTGTGGTTTGAGACAATTTCATCTTTCACTATGGTGCCCTGATACGAGCCTTGCGGAGCAGACGGCCCTGCCTGATTCAGTGTCTGAAATCCTGCAGGTCCATTTTGCCAACTACCGTCATCCAACAATTTCATGGCTAAATTTTTTACGGCCCAATCAGGGGAAAGAGGCGGGAGCTGCAGACGTGACATCACCAGGCATCGACTTTATGTTTGAATACTATGGCGGCGTACAAAGTGGTTTCTGTGGATGGGTCAATATCAACGGTTTTATCAGAAATAGACTCAATTTCTTAATTAAAAGAGGAGTAAAGGATGTGACTAAAAGCTTTTCTGACGGGAAACAATGTTTTTGCTCTTCTCCCGACCGGTTTCGGTAAGAGTTCGATCTACCAGCTGGCTCCTCTGGTCGTGAAAAAGATGGGAAGGACTCCAAACCGCATTGTGATAATAGTGTCTCCGCTGGTTACCCTCATGGACGATCAAATCAGAGAAGCTGGGAGTCACTGCTGGGAAACTGAGAGAACGCGGAAATCCTCCGTAGCCAATGCCAGTTAGTCTATGGTAGCCTGGAGTCATGGTTACTCAACGATACCTGGAGAAATCTGCTCTCCTCAGAAGTTTACCAGGAGAACGTGGTGGGAATTGTCGTCGACGAGGTTCTTGTCACATGTGAATGGTAAGTGATACATCTGTGTGGTATAATTTAATTTAAGATGATCGTCTAAGGACTGAATCGTAGTTCAAGCTAACGGCTAACAACGGGTTCTAACTGCTTGTATTGTGTACAGTTTGGTGCCGATTGTGTCACAACATCCCACATCTGTCCATGTATCCCGGATGGTATTGCTCGACAGTCTATATTTTTTAACGTCGAAAAGTACGCCACGTGTATTGTGAAACAAACATTTTGATTTGACCCCATTTGTACTTTAATAAAGACTTAAACCTGTTGAGTCCGTGAATGGCTCATGCCCGACAA
Source organism: Gymnothorax reevesii (assembly GCA_029721435.1). Taxonomy (NCBI): domain Eukaryota; kingdom Metazoa; phylum Chordata; class Actinopteri; order Anguilliformes; family Muraenidae; genus Gymnothorax; species Gymnothorax reevesii. Next base: position 11,909,979 of record CM056577.1, on the reverse strand, counting down.
ATACGGATGGATCTCAAGTTGTCATTTTTTTAAGTTAAGCCCAGTCCTTGCAATTGTTCAGAAACCGTTTGCTCATTAAGTGCCTTGTGTGATTAAAGTAGTTTCTTTGTACTTGTCAGCGTCCACTGGATGCTCAAATTTACTTTACAAAAATGCCAAAATTCGTGTAACGCCATATCACAGCTGTTTCTCATGTTCCCGTTTGTTTCTATTGCTTCTCTGCAGTGGGGCACATCTACCACGTCGTACTGTGGCTTAATGCGGATTGGTCGGTGATTGCGAGTGTGACGAGAAGAACCATTGTCCAATCAGCAGCCGTAGATTTTTTTGAAGGATCCTCCTCTGAAAACTTTTTTGAACAGCTCTTTCCCAGATGGACTTGTGAAATATTTCCGTAGCGGATATATGGAACAGTCCGTCTGGCCTGTCAGGTTATCCTGATACTGCAGGAGTGCGCCAACTTCAGAAAGTGACTCATAAATGTTTGCTTTCCATTATACTCCCCTGTACTCAGTTCAACAGAAGAGACTTCTTCGCATGGGTGTGCAAGGTTTATGACCGTAAATCTCCCACAGACGACGGAAGTGGCTCAAGGGGATATAGGGAGTTTTGTCAAGGCTGAATCTGGCTCCTGAGAGGGTTTCTCCCCCATTCAATCACTAGGGAGAACGAGGCCTTTGATAAAGAAAAAGTACCCTGGCTTGGCTCAGCACACATACATGATGCTCAGGCAGAATGAATCTCCTGTCTGAAATCAGTTTTTTTCGGCGAAACGATCCATGGAGCCAAGTAAAGGACTACAGAATCGTCTCCTATTAACCAATTAAGCTACTTTAAGAAAAGTAAGCTGTTTCCAGTTTACTTGCTTGATTAGCAGTCAATTGGTGGATGTGTTTACTCTCGAAGTTGAATGAGTTGAGCTGTTTATTAAGGTAGCATGTTTGATTGCTGCATTTTGAAATATAAATGGCCATTGAACAGCACAACATGAACACGATTGCCATTGCCTTGGTATTTCGTGCGACTGTGATCATTTATATCTCACATTCATGTTTCATCTGCTTTACAGGATGTTTTCCACCTTGTGTATTTTTTAGACGCTTGAAATCCAGGGCGATCTGAAAACAATTCTCTTCATTTTTTCATCTCTTCAGCAGGTAGTGGTACTACGCCTTAAAAAAGAATCGATTCAGAATCGTCCCAGCCTTACTATCTATCTATCTATATAAAATGTATTTATGACTGAATGTTTGGATGTGTGGGTACATGTGTATGTATGGATAAGGGGAGGTTTGCTTCCAAAAGAAAATATATCCATTTTACTGATTTTGAGTAAAGTAAATCACCTTGTTCTATGTCGGTTCATATTGCATTTCACAGGAAAACAAAAACTTTGACCCTGAAAAATACACGTTACAGTATGAATTTTTAGAAAATGATTTTTTTTTTTTTTTTTACACATGTATAAGAAGCACAGGGCCATCGCTCTATGACATTATGTCAATTTTTGCAACCTTGGCACTTACTGGGTTTTGGCAAACCCAGTAAATATGTATATGCATGTGTATGTATACATGAATGTGTATTTATGTAATCATTATTATATTAATTTACTTAGTCTAAAACTCTAACTCCTGCACAGGTTTGGTGGGTAGATGAGAGCCTTTTTTGTATTGAATGTGATTGTTTCTTGAATTGTTTCGTATTGTTTTGTTTTTTCTATGTGGACCCCCTTGAAAACGAGATGGTACTTCTCTCTGGGTAATCCATTAATAAACCTATTCTTTACAGACTGATTAGATAACTGGCAGTTGAGCAGGTGCACTTAATGAAGTAGCGATGAGTGTATATTCACAAACAAAATTAAGTAGACCAGACAAAACATGAAATATCTTGTCTTCATACTGTCTGCAATGAAATATAAGCCAAAATACATATAGAAATCACTGCATTTTCCATGCTGTCCACATTTTGTCAGAGATGGGATTATATATTCCTGACAAAACCCTCAAATTAATGTTGAAACCACTAGCACATTTTGATTGACTGGTTTCAAATCCATTGTGCTCGCACACAGAGCAGTACTGTACTTATTTTACATACAGTTGCAGGGATGTTGATAGGTTTTCAATTTAGTGAGTCCCTGGGACCCACATTCTTCTATTTCTTAAATTGTAGTGTTACACTCCTTTGATGGTGGTATGGTATGATATGGTTATAATTAACGGATATATTCATGTATGTTCAAAATGTATATGAAATTAAACAAATAAAATTCCAAATCTGAAAAGTTTATCGCAAAACAACATTCACAGTGGCATGACATACAAAATTTAAATAAAATAGTGTTTTTGTAGCTACATAAATAGCACCAAAATAAATTACTAGAATTCAAATGAAAACAAAATGGTGTCTGTAGTACCAAAATAAATTAACAATAAAATTCTGATTTTAACACATAAACAAAACGTTCTCATTACCATGACAGTGTCAACAAATAAATTGTCACCAAAATCTTCTTGTCTGAACATCAACTAAATCAAATGAACTGAGTTAATCACTGTGAAACTTTTAGCACAAAAATGAAACTTAACTAACGCAGTGGAAAGTCTGTGGAGAAAAATAAAATGATGGAGATATGTTTGTGGTGGGAGGGTTGAAACAGCGCTTGTCTGGTCTGCTGACAGCAAGGTGTCTTTTGCTAGTTACAGTCCCCTGAATTCATAAAGGGTGTTTTTCACTTGATCACAGTTAACTTGGCTGAATAGTGTATAAACAGTTGATGATCGAGCGGACAAATTTACACCCGAATTCATAAAGAGAGATCAGATCAGCTGCTGTTCATCCAACGTACATAGTTATTCACACCTTTCTAAGTAACATAAGAAATTCTAATCATCCCCGGGGGCTTGTTTGTCTCGCATACAAGCTACCAATTCCCTGTTGGCTTGCTTGTGTGGCTGGACGCATGACCATGGATCTCTTGCCCATAATTGAAATAGCACAGGAAGAGAGGGCTGAGCAAAGGCAAGGTGACTAATTGAGGGTTTTCAAAGATAGGATGAATCCTTTAGAAGAGTATAGCGACACAAAATTTCTCAAGCGATACAGAATTTTCAAAGAATCATACCGTTATTGTCATGGTTTGATATGGGATCAGTAAGACACCAGATGCGGGGAGAAGGGAATGAGGATTTATTAATAAACAAAACAAAACAGGCACGAGGGCCAACAAAAAACTTGGCCCAAAGGGTTGCAAAAAACAAACTGAGGTAAGCTACACAGAGCTATAAAACAATAAATGCAAAAGGCAAAAAACAAAAGGCACTGGAAACTCCAGGCGAGAAGATCAAGAAAAATAAATAACAAGACTAAATATATATACACAAAACAAGACGAGAGGCGAGGACAAATACTAGGGAACTTGACAAGAATTTGGCTAAACGAGACGCAACTAGAAACAAACTTGAGACACTGTCTGCCAGCCAACTTCCACCGCATCCAGATAAAGGCTTGGTAATCATGACACAAGGGGTAACACCTGGAGAGAGAGAAACAAGAGGCATGGCAAGATCAAGACATGGACTGAGATTGGATGACATGACCTGCTCATTAAGAGAATGAGCGTGCTCAGCTTAAGTACCAATTAAGTATGCAGTTTGGAAGCAAGCATGAATGTTAAGAACAGAAAAGCACAGCAAGATCTTGAAATAGCAAAGCAGGAATCATGACAATAAACTCCCTGTCTACATTAGTAGTATTAGTAATGTGCCTGTCTAAATTACACCACCCAGTGAGTGTTAGTAAATGTTAGTAACTTAAAAACAGTTAATTGCCAATTAAGCTTAGACAGCCCCGAATCAGCACAGCACAGAAGGAAGGGGGAAACCACAAAGCCAACCAGAGCTCTGAAATGTGCAACAACGAAGGCACGGGGCGGAACGCAGACAAGCGGTGGAGTGGCATGGCAGACCTGGCGAAAACAAAAACATGGAAAAGTAAAAACATGGACATGGAATGAAACTTGAAATGTAAAATCCTGAAACAAGAAACTGTTAAAACTATGGCATGAACTATGAGCATGAACTATGAACTATGGAACATGAAACTGTTAAAACCATAAACAATACTGTTCTGGCCAAAGGCCAGAACCCCGGAACACAACATGGTTTGCATGCGTTGAGAGCTTTCTTTGTTGCTCTTGTCCGGGATGATATCGTTTTGCTCCCAGTCAAATTCCTGGGCCAGCTGGCATTAATTGGGGGCGTTGCCCAGACTCTATTTAAGCTCTAGTTCCGCCTTGCTTCCATTGCTAGTGTGTCAGTGTTGCATTTGCACCGGTAAGGTGTTTAGAAAGAGAGTTGTCAGGGACCGAGCTGCATATTTGAGGATAAGTGGTAGAGAGCAAGAGAATCTTGGTTTTCTTTTCCCTTTTCATTTCCTCCCTTCGAGCTGGCTTTGAATCCTACCCCGGACGACATCTAGGTTCGTTGGTAGCGCGAGTCTCGCATTCTTATTTTATTTGTGTCTCTCTCTCCTCTGCTGTTTTCCCTTTGTTTATGGCACTGCTTTTGGCTTCTAATTCTCAACAGCCTTTACAGTTATATTCTAGACCTAATCGAAGCAGACATTGACCGTCCCACAAGACAAAACCATGCCAGTACCAACTATGTATTGCCCTGCGCTTTTATGCATCTGGTGCATTCCAAACGGTTGTTGGTGACACGTGTGGTGTATCACAGGCTACCTTCTGTCGAGTAGTTCGTCGTGTTACCGAGGCAATATGTGCCAGGAAAAACCTCTTCATAAGATCTACCCTGGAAGAGAATGAAAGACAAGCAGTTATTCAAGGATTTCATTTCATAAAGAATTTTCCAGGAGTGATTGGTGCTATTGACGGCACCCACGTCGCAATCGGTAACCCAGGAGGAATAAATGCTGCACGTTTTTATAACAGAAAATGCTATTTCTGTATCAACTGTCAATTTGTCTGCAACCACCTGATGCAGTTCACGAATGTTGTTTCAAGATGGTATGGGTCTGCCCATGATTCGAGGATATTGGAGGGATCCCTGCTCTTCAGGCAGTTTGAAGGTGGACAACTCCAAGGAATTCTGCTCGGGGACCCAGCATACAAGTGCCGAACCAACATGCTCAGACCCGTGCGCAATCCTGCAACTCCAGCCGAAGAAAGGTATAACCAAGCTCAAAGGAGAATGAGGCGTCGAATTGAACAAGCGTTTGGTATGTGGAGAAAACGATTTCACTGCGCAGGTGAATGGAATAGTCTTCGATGTTCAGTGTGTATCGAACTACCAGGTCATATACCTCGACCATTTTTGCGACTTGCGATTACTAAAATATTGGTTAGACTAAATCTGTGCTTCTGTTTATGACAATGGAAGGAGGATGACGTATGGAAAACTGAAGTAACCCAGGATGTGCATTCCATAATAAAATTCAGGCTAATGCAGCTGCTGGGAAAGTTACAGTGAAATGTTTGCCAAATTGAGAAGGGTGTACTTACTACTTCTAGAATGGTGGCAATTTTTCTGAGGGCAAAAGGAAGCTGCTGGTCACGAGACCACCCAGAGTGGGGCATAGATTGGAACTTCTGTTTATCTAGCTCTCGTTATGGAGTTGGTTCTAAAGAGTGACCTACTAGCATAGGTATCCAGTATTCACGTTACTAATGAATGGACTCCCAGGCAATCTCTCAGTTTAACCTATTCATATATGTCAGTTGCAGGTAAATATGGCAGTTGTTGTAGCCACAGCCTGTTTGCACAACCTTGCTATTCAACGACAGGACCCACTGCCTGAGGATGAGGCTGACGATCATGATGTCGGCCCCGCAGACCATCAACAACCCCCAGTAGAGGAAAATTGTGTTGAAGCCAACATCCGTGGCAACATTTTCAGACGAAGGTTTATCAGGCAACATTTTCAGTAAGATATTACTACATTTACTTTTTTCTTGACAAATTACATATCAATACACAACTTTCTCTGTTTTTCCCTGTAGTACTCTGCTTTAGCGTCGAACGCAGTTGTCTTCGCCTGTGCTGCTTGTGCCTGTAACATTGCAGCCTCCTGCTCAAATTGAATCAATTTCATCTTTACCTTACGTTCTTCTCTCAGGTCGTCCCACGCAGCATCAGTCTTCTTTAACGCTGGTGATGTATTCCGACGGCCAACTGACGGCGTTGCTTGGCTGAAAGAAAAATCCTACAGGCAGATATATTTTTTAAAGTACATGCAGGGTGTCCCCAAAATTCTATCCCACCTCCCAGAACTGTGTGAAAAGATTAGGGTCAATATTAATGGCAGTGCAAATGTTCGCTGCGGTATTTCAAGATGGCCCCCTCATATGCGTGATTAGTTAACCATTTTCAACCTAGAGACTGGGAAATTGATGTAGGGGATGTCAAACTTGCTGGGACACCCTCAAGGTTGAGAGTACAGTGAGGGGATACAATCAAATTGTTACCCTACTTCCATAAATTACCCTCCGTTGAGAGTGCAACCTGGAATATACAAATTCAAATCAAAGTTCTAGGTACGAACTGTAGTCGAAATAAAGGTGATATAAATACCATTGACATTGATGACGTGGAAGAGTCTGTTGCTCCTTTCTTGGGATGGCGGACAGAGGTGCATCTGCAGCAGAGGTTACCGGAGGTTTCCTGGAATTGGAATACTCTAGAAATGTAAGAGCAGACAACGTTGGCAAAAAATTGTTTAATGTTTGATACATTGTACTGTACCAAATATTAAAGAACACTTTCCACGCGTCCCTTGTTTGTGTAAATGACAGCATGTTACGAGTGTTCTTATGATGTTGGTATGACAAGAAAGAATTTGACATAAAATTCAGATATCCGACAGTTTTATTTTTCTCCATTTCATTCAAGTACTCAAATGCACAAGTACATGTATATTGAATTTGGGAGAAACTAAAGTGGTCGATCCCTTTAACATACATGATTATAGATCTGCATACACTTGTTGAAGGCACAGGAGATGGAGAGCGTAACTCAAAATCTGCATCTTGTGACGTCGAGCTGTCTTCATGGTCACTTGTGAGACCTGCAGTGCCAGGCCATGCAGCCAGGGCTGAATCGTCATCCCATTGATTGAGGAATTGATACAGCTCCTCCACAATGACGTTTAACACGACCAGCTGCTCGTCTGCGAGATCGCCAGTTACGGCTTTACCTCCTCCGGTTTCTGAAATGTCGATTTTGACTTGACGGGCGGCATTTTTCGCTCTTGTTTTCATCCGTCTCCACAACTCCTTCAAATCCTTAGCGCTGGTTTTCTGGGAAAAGTGCTTCCATCTCACGTTCGATTGACTCCTATGTGACATGTTTCTTTCGATTAGCATCGGTGTCACTCTTTTATCCTCTATAACTGTTCTCCTACCTTTTATACACTCAATTAGACCCATTTTCTGGTCATGGGTCAAATTGTCAGTGCGGTTTTTTCAACATTTTCGTCCTGATTTCTCAGTTGGGCGGAAATCAGCAGAGCACATGTGCCGCGATCTCCGGGTTTTTTCAGATTGGCATCCCTTTTGGTACACATACTACCATGCAGAGTGTTACTTGACACCACAACCCACCGGCTAAGCGGGGACTTGTACACGGATGGGTAAACACACGATTATGTTCTACCTGAATTGCGCTGGTCACAGGAGTTTATCCACACGCGTACTTCTCTGTTTTAGCCACCGTGCACCGTTGTACGTGTCTAAATTAATTGGGTGATCATCACCCTTTATGAATTCGGGGGTGTGATTTTAAACTCAAGTTGTTGTTCACTATGAGCCAGTGGCGGATCTAGGAAATATTACATGGGGTGGCAAAGGGGTGGCAAGAGGTCTGGGAGGGGTGGCATTGGGACATCCTCAGTGAGGTATTAGGAAATCTCCAATTCCAATGAAGTTGGGACATTGTGTAAAATGTGCATTAAAACAGAATACAATGATTTGCAAATCTCAAACCCATATTTTATTCACAATAGAGCATAGACAACATGTCAGATCTTGTAAGTAAAGTCAGGCAGAGGTTCGACAATCGGCGAAAAAACTGTCTAAAAATTGGGGAACAATTTCAGAAAAGTATTCTTCAATATATTTATTATACTGTGTGTCCTAAAAAAAAAGAAGCCAAGAATAAGTGATGCGGCACCATTTAGACACCAAACGCAAGATGGAGGGGAATAGGGTGTTTATTAAATCAAGAGTCATCAGAAGATGACATATCCCACCGGTTCCACATAATTCGTGATTTACTCATTGCAGAATTGCATCCTCTTAATATCATCACTGTAGTAATTCTATACTCATAAAACAGATGGATTGATTAGTTTGTCATCAAGGCAAGCATGTAATGATGAATGTATAGATTCAGAACTAGGATCTTGGGTCATGAAGTGTGGGGAATACAATAACGTGAGATTTGCTATTACCACTGTATGAAATGGAACACCTATTTCCGTATATGTTAACATATACTTACCTTTATAAATAATCAATGATGTACAAAAACCAAAACCACTGAAGTTGGCACATTATGTAAATCGTAGATAAAAACAGAATACAATGATTTGCAAATCCTTTTCAACTTATATTCAATTGAATACACTACAAAGACAAGATGTTTAATGTTCAAACTGAGAAACTTTTTTTTTTGTTGTTGCAAATAATCATTAACTTAGAATTAAAAGGCAGCAACACATTGCGAAAAAGTTGGCACAGGGGCCTTTTTACCACTGTGTTACATCACCTTTCCTTTTAACGACACTCAGTAAACGTTTGGGAACTGAGGAGACCAATTTTTGAAGCTTTTCAGGTGGAACTCTTTCCCATTCTTGCTTGATGTACAGCTTAAGTTGTTCAACAGTTCGAGGTCTCCGTTGTCGAATTTTACGCTTCATAATGCGCCACACATTTTCAGTGGGAGACAGGTCCAGACTACAGGCTGGCCAGTCTAGTACCCGCACTCTTTTACTACGGAGCCATGCTGTTGTAACACGTGCAGAATGTGGCTTGGCATTGTCTTGCTGAAATAAGCAGGGGCGTCCATGAGAAAGACGTTGCTTGGATGGCAACATATGTTGCTCCAAAACCTGTATGTACCTTTCAGCATTAATGGTGCCTTCACATATGTGTAAGTTGCCCATGCCTTGGGCACTAATACACCCCCATACCATCACAGATGCTGGCTTTTGAACTTTGCGCCTATAACAGTCCGGATGGTTCTTTTCCTCTTTGGTCTGGAGGGCACGACGTCCACAGTTTCCAAAAACAATTTGAAATGTGGACTCGTCAGACCACAGAACACTTTTCCACTTTGCATCAGTCCATCTTAGGTGAGCCTGGGCCAAGCGAAGCCGGCGGCGTTTCTGGGTGCTGTTGATAAATGGCTTTCGCTTTGCGTTGTAGAGTTTTAACTTGCACTTGCTGATGTAGCGACGAACTGTTGTTACTGACAGTGGTTTTCTAAAGTGTTCCTGAGCCCATGTGGTAATGTCCTTTACACACTGATGTCGGTTTTTGATGCAGTACCACCTGAGGGATCGAAGGTCACGGGCATTCAATGTTGGTTTTCAGCCTTGTCGCTTACGTGCAGTGATTTCTCCAGATTCTCTGAAGCTTTTGACGATATTACGGACCGTAGATAATGAAATCCCTAAATTTCTTGCAATAGCTCGTTGAGGAATGTTGTTTCTGAACTGTTCGACAATCACCTCACGCATTTGTTCACTAAGTGGTGACCTTCGCCCCACCCATGTTTGTGAATGACTGAGCATTTCAGGAAAGCTGCTTTTATACCCAATCATGGCACCCACCTGTCCCCCAATTAGCCATTTCACCTGTGGGATGTTCCAAATAAGTGTTTGATGAGCATTCCTCAACTCTCTCAGTCTTTTTTGCCACTTGTGTTAGCTTTTTTGAAACATGTTGCAGGCATCAAATTCCAAATGAGCTAATATTTGCAAAAATTTACAAATTTTACCTGTTCGAGCATTAAGTAACTTGTCTTTGCAGTGTATTCAATTGAATATAGGTTGAAAAGGATTTGCAAATCATTGTATTCGGTTTTTATTTACGATTTACACAATGTGCCAACTTCACTGGTTTTGGGTTTTGTAACTTCCATAGTGATATCCTGTCTACCTCAAACTTGACAGTGTTCTGTAACCCATACTCTTTTCAATAGCGATGGCTGGTGTGTCCTAGGTAATTGACAGTTCTGTGTGTTCCTCATTCCATGGCTCGGATGTGAGATACAAAAAGGACATTTCACTCTATTTCACTTGGTCTGTGTGAGCTGAGACTTTTTGTCTGAGACTTGGAGTTTTTGAAGTTTCTAAGCGGCATAGTTTTTGAGTTCTGTCCCAGAAATGAGACAAAGTCCAATTTCAGGGCTGTTTTTGGTGAAAATTTCAAGAATTACAGGCAGCATGGAACTAAAACCCCCAAAAGGCACAACTACACCATAAGAGTAAGTTCCATAGCAAATTTGAAGTTTGTAAGTGGTATAGCTTCTGAGTTCTGCTCCAGAAATGAAAATGATTACGGACGGACGGACAGGGCGATGACTATACATTACATACCGGTGGGGGGATATTAAAGAAAATCAGGCACGAGGGCCAACAAAAACCTTGGCCCAAAGGGTTGCAAAAAACAAAGTAAAGAAAGCTTCACAGAGGTAATAACGAAAAGATCCAAAAACGACCAAAAACAAAAGCCACTGGAAACTCCTGGCAGAATAACCATAAACAGAAAAGAATAATAACACTAAGGGTTCAAAACAGGACTAGGCAAAGACAAGATACCTGATGCTACTGTATACAAAAATAACACAAACTGTGACCGTGAAAAGCACTGACAAGACTTGGACATGAAAAGCTCTCAAAGAAACTTGAGACTCTGTCTGCCAGCCAACTTCCACCGCCTCCAGATAAAGGAACAGAAATCAGGACACATGAGGGGCAGCACCTGGAGGAGAAACAATGGGCAAGATCATGAGACATGGACAGAGATTGGTTGACAAGACTTGCTCATTAAGAGAATGAGCGGCCCAGCTTAAGTACGAATGAAGCATGCAGATTGGAAGGAAGCATGAATGTTAGCACAGAAAAGCACAGCAAAGCTGCCGGGTGGCTCACACGGTTAAGGCACTGCTCTGCGGTGCAGAGGTGATCACCACGTCGCGGGTTCGAGCCTCGGCGTACCCACCGGCAGGGGTCGGCAGCCTTTTCGGAGTAGCGCACAATTGGCTATCGCGCTACAGGGTTTCAAATTGGGAAGGGACTGTCGGATTTGGGTGTTCAGCGACAGCTTTGTTCGTTGCTCCAGCGCCTCCTGTTGGCCAGACAGGCGCTCGTCAGGAAGACTCTGGGTTTGTTCACGTCCGGGTATCCTCCGCCCTCGTTCGTAACTTACGAAGATTCGACCAATGAGTGTATAAGAATCAGTGGCTGAAGGACACGTGCTTCGGAGGAGAGTCGTGAACTGTCTTCACTATCCTGAGTTGGCAGCAAGGGGTCGCATACGAGCAAGCTTTGTACATAGTTCACTAATTGGGCATTCCAGATTTGGGTGGGATTGGAGATGCCAAATTCTTTAAATAAAAAAAAAAAGAAAAAAAAAAAGAAAAGCACAGCAAGATCTTGAAATAGCGAAGTAGGAATCATGACAATAAACTCCCTACTTAAATTAGTAGTATTAGTGATGTGCCTGTCTAAGAATTACACCCCCCTGTGAATGTTAGTAAATGTTAGTAACTTAAAAACAGTTAATTGCCAATTAAGCTTTGACAGCCCCGAATCCACCACAGCACAGAAGGAAGGGGGAAATACCAAAAGCCAACCAGAGCTCTGAAATGTGCAAAAACAAAGGCATGGGGCGGAACACAGACAAGTGGAGTGGCTGGGCAGACCAGGCAGGAAACAAAACACGGAAAAGTAAAAACATGAACAATACACATGAATTATAAAATGCTTGATCCTGATACAAGAAACTGTTAAAACAATAACACACTGTCAGACCCTGGAACACAGCAATAAGTGGTTAATTCTATAACAATTACTTAAGATTCTTTGATTAAAAATGGCATTTGGTGTTATAGATATAACTATGCCTTCTGTCTAATGATATCAAGTAAGTGGAGCTGGTGCCACACACAACTGAACAACAATGACACTTTTGGAGTAATTCAGCAAACACTTTGCGCCAGATTACATAAAATGATGACAGGCCTAAACACGAATGAACCTGGATGATCAGTCTCAACTTTTCATTGTCAGGGCTATTAGTGCTTTATGTTATGTAATGTGTACTGCTTTAAATGTAAACCTGTCACACTTTAGATGAAGTGTTGCTCATAAAGGTTATGACATGCCAGATGTCATATAGCTGACAATGTCACCTAGCTAGTGGCTAAATACTATAAAGGGTGACATTGTCAGCTAAGTGACATTGTCTTTGTCCCATCTGGCATCACATGCTAAATAAGGATGTGGTATTTCACCCTGAAGCAGTTGCATCGATCAAGCGCTTGGAGCCACAAGCTGTAGTAACCAAATAACAGCAAATAATGTTACGGGTGGCGAGCAGGACCACTAGCGATAGTAAGCACCAACAACTGGCCTCAAACGCAGGCTTTGTAAAATATCTGAAGATAAAGCCTGTATCTGTCGCGACTGTCCGTGACTCAGACACAGAAGCTGTAAGTTGCTTTTACTGCATAAGCCAACCTGACATGATAGCCAGTTGATTGTGGCTGTAGCACAGCAGCTAACGTAGCCAAGTTACTGTTGCTAATGTTTGCGTCCTAATTATGCAAGAGTGATATCAGGGGAAATTCTACAGAAGGTGTGTGAACACTAAACTCATTTGAAGCTAACTTTAAGTACTTGTTTGTAAATTGGATGCTTAGTACAACTGTTCACAGTAACAGAACTTGCTGTCTCTAAAACCTGTATTGCAAGGGTTTGTGGTTATGACCTTTCGGTTACCAGCTACTGCATGTTAGTTTGCATATCGTGCTAATTAAAAATGCTCCTAGTTAACGTATATGCAGTAATTCTGATCGGCATGCTTGTGTTACTTCGGCAAGCATCAATGTGACAGTTTCATCATAATGTTGCCCGATTGTAGCCACTACAGTTAGTGATCGCTTCACTTATCCATGATCGGGATCAGACAGATACTTCACAAATGTCTGAGCAAGCTCTCTGGTGCTACCATGAAAGCAATGCGAAACGCAGAAGCTCTGCTGATTTACAAATGATTTCTCTGCACTACCTTGACATAACCTCATCCCCTTTAGAAACTGTTGTGGCTAGTAAAAAGCCAAAAAAGACTGAGATTAAATAGGGAATTCTTTCCTGTAGAAGTGCTCAATTCGCTCGCTCCACATAAGCAACTTGTCCGCGCTAAGGGAACTTACGGTCTGCAAAACCTGTGTTATGTTCATAACATAACCGAGCTCTCTCTAGCTATCGCATAGTATCCATAAAGCTGCTTTCACTTCCGACACATACAAATTTTTCGCAGAACAGATTAGCCTACATTCAAAGTCAATGCAAAGACGCGAATACACGAAATAGGCACGTCAAGCAGCTTTCACACCGGACGCGAAACAAATTTTTTGCGCGACAGATTACATTAAAAGTCATGATCGCTTATCAGCTACTGCATGTTAGTTCCCGTGCTCTGCAAATTAAAAAATGCTCCTGGTTTACTTATGTGCAGCAATTCTGATCGGTGTGTTTATGTTACTTTGGTAAGCATCAGTGTGGCAGTTTCATCATCACGTTGCCTGATTGTAGCCTCTACAGTTGAAGCTAACCGGAGAGGTACTGTATGTGCCTGGGGAGTTGGGCTGCAGTTATACCAGACGTAGATTTTGCAGAGATTGGGGTGTGTTTTTGGGTGCTTATGAAACCTTCGCTTCAGTTATCCATGACCAGGGTAAGCTCTCTGATACTACCGGTGAAAGCAGTAGGGAAGCGCACAGGCTAACGTGTTCGGTATAACAAACGCTGCATTGCCATCTATTGAATATTAAATCCTTTCCTGTAAAAGTGATAAATTCGTTAGCTCCACATAAGCAACGGTTCACGCAGACGGAACTTATGGTCTGCAAAACCTGTATTATGTTCATGACATAACCAGAGCTCTGTCTAGCTCTCCATAATGCACCCAGATTCCGCGAGGAAAAGCTGGTCATTCCGAAGCAATAAGTAAACCATTACGACGGGCGATTTCCGAAAAGGTCGTTTGGAGCTTTTGCCCCTCCGTCATTTTCCAGCGAGGAAGCCGTTCGTTACTCCACGCTAACAACACACCACAGCTATGCACACGAACCAGCAGGTCCAAATACACATCGAAGCAGTCCAGAAGCTGTTGGTCCACTCTTAGCTGCCCCTCACTGTCCTTGTTTCCCTCTAAACTCAGACCCACCGGACTTATACGGTCACCGGTCTACACTTGGGCATGTCGACCCGTTCTACAAATGTGTCTATATGGGGTGGATTCCAGCTTCCCCTGCATCCTAGCTAGGAGTAGTAAAACAGCTGTACTCACTAACTGTTGCCGTAGCAAACTGTAGCCAATAGCAAATTCGTGCTTGAGCTCCCAGACTTTCGCACTGCGTCCTCCAATCAAGGTTCCACTCGACGTGCCTGACAGCCTGTATTCTCTGGAGCCACATCCTTCTGAAGACTCGGGGAATGAAGATCCACTCCCGGGTCTGCACCAGCCGCCTCTATCTCCTGCTATCCCTGCTGTCATCTCTACGCCTGGTGTTCATGGCAGTCCTCTGAATGCAGCGTCCTGCCTGCCTGCCAGCCCCGTTGCCTTGGTTGAGGCAGAGCTGGCCTCTGGATGTGTGGGTGCTAGTCGGCCTGCCTCGCCTACTCAGTCTGTTCCTGCCCCACTGGTCTGCGAAGGCCCGCGTCGGTCATCACGCTCCCGACACCCCGCAGTGTGTTTCAAGGACTATGTTGTTGATCTTTAGACCCATGTCATTGCAGTATGCCTGTATTGTTCATAATGCCTATTTGTTCCTTGTTAAAAAACAGAATGTGTTCGTGAAACACTGATGCCCCCGTGCATAACATGCACATGCTAACCATTAAAGGCCTATCATGAGTCAATCAAAGGTTAAAGGTCAAGGTCAACATGCATTACCTCATCAGAAAGGCCTTATCCTAAGGAGTACATATGCCCGGTATCAAATGCCTATTACTAGCTAATGAAAAGTTATGGGCCATGTTCAAGTTTTTGTCACCAAACGTCATGCTCCAAGGTCAAGTTCACAAGGTCAAAAGTCATGACCACATCTGAAATGCCTTCTCACAAGGAATGCATATGCCAAGTATCCTATCATGAGCCGATCAAAAGTTATAGCCACGGCAAAGTGCGGACAGACAGACAGACAGACAGACGGACAGGTAAAAAACTATATGCCCCCGAAACTTTGTTTACGGGGGCATAAAAATGATGTCACTCTTCTGCTGTCGGTTGGCAGCCCCCTCTAATTCAAACATCTTCCTGTGCGCATGGGGGCCAAGGCTCGACATTTGGGCGTGGGTGGGGAAGTTGCCCCCCCCTTTATCCCCTTTGTAGATCCGCCCCTGCTATGGGGCGATTTCACAAAAGCATTTAGAGTGCGTATAACTAACGCGTTTAAATTTTAAACGCATGTTAAAATGTCATTGTACGCAGACAGCTAAACAAACATTTAAACACCATTTCACTAGATTGGATTCACTTGATCATTGCACGTTTAACTGCACGCGGATAACCTTGCGTTTAGCTCTCAGACTAAACAGGTGCAGTCAAATTATGACAACCTGCCATTGCCTAATGGGTATTTCCAATTGTCGTTACCAGTTAATAACCCCGTATATAAGGGTAGTTGCGTTGTGGACACGCATTTTGCACAGAGATGTCGGCAAAGAAAACGTGGCTACAATTTAAAACAGGTGCAGCACACTGGCACAGATGTATCAAAGAAAAAAGCAAAAATCAGAATCGGGGACGTTCCAGTCAGACGTATAACACTATGAATACAAGGTATCAACGATCGCAGCACAAGTTAACCAGAGAAAACGTTCTGACAAGAGCTGTGTAGAACCTGAAAGTTTGATTTGGCTGGATTTTACTCAAAATACGTGTCAATTCATATTGTTGGAACACAGGCACATTCCATGTGTAAAATTTGGTTGATTTAACAGCAAGCTTATACGACCTGGATGCTCTGTTGCCTGCCTCGAATCTCCTTTGTTCTGCCCAGCAGGGGGTTTGGAGCCATTTGCTCTGGCCCTCTGAAACTCACAGACCTCTTCTCAATTAAAGTCAGGATCAGTTACTTTTAAGCTGCTTAAAACGATCTTAACCTCTATCAAATTCATAATATATTTCTGTTCAATATCCTAGGAAGGAACCTGTTATATATTGATAACGCAATTGGGCTATAATATTCCATCTTAAGGCTTTTCCATGACAACTGCATCATTTTAATACATATTCATATCATGTTTGGTCTCTTTATTCTCGGGGGAGTCCAAGGAGTTGAATGGAACATGTTTCATTTCCCTTGGAATTATGGTTCGTTTGTAAGATTCATTCAAGCAACTACCCTAGTCTCCCTGTGCAAATTATCTTATCACCTAGGCCAGTAAAACTCTAATTCGGCCAACCTTCCCTCTACCTTTTTCGGAGGCGTGGTTTGGAGTCTTTAAAGGTACGAGATCCGGAGGGGGCGGTCTCTTCTCTTCTCTTCTCTTCTTTCTTCGCTCTTATTCTGTCCTGCCCTTCTCTGTCAACATCTGACGCGCTTAGGTGAGTTGGGGAGGGGTCACATGTTGCCTTGTTCCGGAGCGGGGGAACATTTGAGTTCTCCCCGACCACGTGGAGCGACTTCAGCTCCGCGTGGTCATTCATCTTTTCCAGGTATGAAAATACTCTAAATCCTTCTAAATTATATGTAACGGTAATTGGCTTATCATTGATTTGTTTGATTCAAGTTGTGCCTACCTGGTGAATTAAATTATTGTTATTCCTTTTCCAGCTTGCGTGTTCTCATTGTATATTCTTTCTGGCCTTGTTGCGATTGGGACTTAAGGGGAGACTCCTACCAAGACATGTGTAGGTAGCGATACTTCTAAGTTAGATTGAGATTGGGTTCTACCTATTAAGGGGATATGAAATTACCGGCTCTTAAGATTTAGCTATTGGTTAATCTTTCTAAGGGGCCCTTTGATATGCATAAACCTAGGTTCGTGGTACGTTCATACTCAGAGCCATTTGCCTGATGTTGCTACCATGACAGTCTCTTCTATCCAATGGATTTATCGTCGAATTAGACCAGGCAGAGACGCCTATTTTAACCCTAGGGGGTGTTCTGCTTAGTGACAATGGTTTTCGCAGACAGAGTTTGGGTGCGTAACTGCCCTGAGATTCACGCATGCGGTTTCAAAATTATCAATTCTAATTCTAATTTGGAGTCAGATTTTTAACGAGGATATAGCTAAATGTTGTATTCTAGCTGTTATATGGAGTCAGATAAATCGTAACCATTGCGCTTTCATGCCCCGTCCTCGGACGGTGAAAAATATCCATTATATTGTGATTCACACCAGCCAGAAGAATGCTCTAATTAAAGTTAGACTAAGAGAACACGTGAGGCCTTCACCCAGGCAATATCCGCCTTTTGGTCATTGCTTTTTTGGGGTTTTACAGCTGGTGACCCCGCGTAAATAGTCTAATAATTATTAAAAGTGTAATTTGTCGTTTTGAGAACCTTTGCATCTTGCGGCGTAATGGCTTGCGTACCATACTGGCGAAGCCTATGGTCGTGAGTGCATGGTTCTGTTTTCAAACGCGTTCTGAGGTGTTCTGCCTTCTGCTGGCTGGTGTGTGAATCTACACATCCGAAGTGAGCCTGGTTTGTGCGATCCGTTCGGCTCTACCAGTCATCCGAATTCGGTAAGTAATGCCGTGTTTTTTGCTTTGTTAAAATTCACCGCATAAAAGACCGATGCTAAGGGATCGAGATATCCCCCATAGGCTTGGGACCGTAGAAACCAGACGTTTTAATTTTATCTTTTCGGGATCAGAGAATGAAGTGTAAATTGAGGGAATGTTCGTATAAACTACGTTGTTTTCCGTTATCTCTTTGGACTGCTGTGTCTTCAAAGCCATTTGGTATTTTCGTGCTTTTAAGTAGAAGGTTTAATGGCAAGTTGGAAGTGATTGCATTTCTGTGTGCAGTCGGAGTTTTCGGCATCCTTGGGTGGACGCGTTTCGTTGCTGCGCGATGGCAGAGATTAAGCTTGCCACCGAAGGGGTTGAATACTCTTGACTTCTACCGGAAAGTGGTGTAACTATATTGCGTTTGAAGGTTTGCGTAGGGGTACCGAAGGTAATCGGCAGTTGTATATGTTTGATGGATTTGGTGCAAGGTCTTGTCGGAATTGTCCGGGTAATCTTGATCCAATACTGGGAGTTATAGTTCGAATGAATTTTGTTTGTAGGGGAGTGGAGTGTAGCTTCGAAGTATCATTGGTTTTCCGTATTTTTCTTAACTATCGCAGGGTAGTGGCAAGTGCGTTTGTTAGTGCTTTAACTCGCCTCATTAGTTCGGCTGAGTTGGCGAATGTTTTCCATTCTCTTGTCTTGTTAAACTTTGTGCAAGGTTAATACGGTTTCACTGCCCCGTGGGTGCGCTCCTATGACTAGCGCCTTGAGAGCAGCAAACGGCATTCCGAAAATTGTAATTCGGATTCAAAGTCTAAATTAGGTTGCAGCCTGCACCATGTGGGCTTTTGAAGTTAAGCAGATTCGATAAGTTTTCATGCCGACAGTCTTTCGGGACACGGACAGTGAATAGATTTAATTCTTGAATAGGTTTGTTATGCGGCTTTCCGCAAACAAGATATTCAGCCGCTTCCGTGTGAGCTAAAGCTTGTTGTGCTGTGACACGTCGATTTTCAGATCGCCGAGTGTTTGTGCTTATGCAACTGGGCTAGGCGGTTTGGGCATTTGTGTTCAGCATAGCGACGCAGGGGCTTATCATTGGAGATGTTGAATATTTTTGCAATTTACGCCAAATTGAGCATTTGAAATGGCAGCTTTGAAATTCGCTTTAAATTTGAGCTTCTCTGTAGTATACATTGAAGCTGCCATATTGCCTTTGCACAAAGGGTTATCAAGTTGAACGGCCCGCCATTTTGGCTCGGATTGTTGGGGAATATGACGTGGTTTCATCTGGGAGTTGCCATTGGTCGAGTTTGCATGTGGGCTGGTTCTTCCTCAGAGGGGGAAGTCCTAGCCGGCCCACGGGGTCACGTGACTATTCGCCGGTGAGCTGGTTGGCTGGTACAGCCCCCATGCCAATCGTGTAATAGGGTGACGTGACCCGTAGCCTGTTAGCTGGTTGGTTGACACAGTCCTCACTCTGAATACGAGCAAAATGGCGCCCTTCAAATCGCCCAATGACTGCCGCGGTTTAATGTTGATTTCCGACCTTCCTTCCGAAAGGAGGGCGGAACCAGTGTTATGTTGCATGGGGTACAATCAAGTGCCTGCCTGTGACCGCCATCTTGAGAGTGGCTTTTCCACTAACAAGCTTACTTGCCTTCTAACCTTATGTTTGAAGTAACCGGTTAATTTGATTGCGTTTTGTGTGGATCTAACGAACCACCAAATGCAATGCTCTAAATTAATATTTTTTGACCATTTGTATATCGTCATTGCCTCTGTGTATCAAATAACAACTGAAGTTCTAAATACTTAATGGGACTTTAAGTCTGTACTGTCTGCTTCCCCTGGGGGGACAATTTATAACTTTACTAGAGTAAGTAATTGAATTTTCAATTGCTTGCAATGTACTATCTTTTGGGAGATGAGTTTTCCTTCCACTTTAAAATTCATTTTACTTAATGTACATTCTTCCTAAGGTATTGGAACCAGATGATTTTGGTCACTTTTGGCAATGATTGATATATTTCTATTAATTACTTTATTTCTTTATAGCATGCCTTTCCTCTACTTCTGCCTTCTCTCTGATCCCCTTCACCCTTTTTCTGAGTCAGCTATGTTCAACAGGGACATAGTGGACATAAAGTTTGGGCCTGTGTTCCGACCGAACACATGATTTGATTTCTTTTGTTTTTTGTTTGTTTTTTAACCATTTCAGGCTTAACTATGCAGACAGTCACCCTGCATAGCTCTTTCTTTTACAGTCCTCACACCCGAGAGCATCAGGGGGTGGATGAACATCCCTATTGCGGGGCCATAAAACACCCGCTCTTGGTAACAGGCCTCCTCAGACCCACTTTACAGCTGTCATTCACACCCCCATGCGCGCGCGCCCACACACACACACGCCCACACACACACACGGGTACCCTCATCTACACCACTTACTCTTCCCCATGTTTGTCTGTGGTTCGTCCTGGTGTGAAAGGAAGGCCATAAAGCATTGTTTCATCTAAAATTGTGGTATTAACTACATCTGTTTTTCCTCTTTTGAAGCAGGGGTAATGGGACTTCTGGTGTCACTCGCACCTCCTCAGTCACTGTTCTCCTTGGAGCGTCGTAAGGTTGCACAGACGGGGGAGATGTGAATTGTGGGGTGACTACAGGCATTGGGTCCAATTTATCTATTGCTTCCCTACAGGACAATTTGCTGGCTCAGGGAGAGTTCAACTCGCACTGAGCACCTCACACCCAAATGTTTTCAATTAACTAACATTTTCTGATTCTTACAGGTGGAGTAATAACATTGCTTTGGTCATGTCGTGTTTTGATCTTGTTGTGTATGTGGCGGGATGCTTCTCTAAGTTTCTCTATACAGGCACCAAAGATTCAAGGACCGGACTTGGCCAGACTCACCTAAGGAACAGAAACTCCATAATGCTTTCGACTAACTTTGATATCAGGATCTTCATCACAGACAAAACACCACCCATTCCTCCTCTTCTCAACTTAAAGGACACACACTCCTAATCTCAACTGACATGTGCACCACCGCGAGCGGCCGCTGAAGATTCGGACTACATCTTCACAACGGAACAGTATATAGGACATTTTCATATGGACAAACTGTAGTTGTTTGTGGTTGATTTGTGACTTGTAAAGAATGCGAGTTGATACAAAAATGGGTTGCGAGGAATCAGTTAAATTCTATTTCATAATTTGGCAATTAATTGGATTGTAGTATATAGGTTCCTTACATTGAAGGCCAAAGATGGTGTGCCTTATGTTCATAAAAGTAAGGTAAAACTACATATGCCATGATCCAGATTAGCCTAATTCTTTATAATATTTTTCATAATTTTATCGGAAATTCTTCAAAACTGCTTCTGAGCAGCCTATTATGTGTCAACCCCACTCTCTCAGTTGATCGCAAGATCATATCATGTAACAAAATTGCTGATTGTCTTTATGATTCGCAAGTTCTCATTTCACCACATTTCCTGCTTTATCTCTTGTAAATATTCATTGTTCTTTGTCTGTAACTGTATACGTTTACATGGCACTTTAATCAGACCCTATAATGATTTGATATTGTAACCTCCATTGGATTTTTTCCCACTGGGTTTTTCTAATTGGATGGTTACTTAGTTTTAGCAGCGCATATAATCTTTTTGCTTTCCCTAGTCAAGAATGGGAAAGTTTTTGGTTTATGTGCTGGTTTGTTCTGCGATCTCTATTGTTCATGATTTTAGGAAAAGTACTTTTCAAATTTTCATTTATTTGGCAGAATAAAATTGATTCGGTTAGTACATCAACTAATTTCAGAACATAGACTCATAGAACAAACCTAGATATTACTTTTAATTAAATGCTTCGTTCTTGTCTTGTGCCAATTTTTCCATGTTTTATGTTAAATTCCCCGGTGGTATCTCTTTCTTTTGGGGTCCCAAACCACACTTCTCTAAATTTTCAATTACATTGCATTAAACGGAAACAATCAATTTTTATTAAGTGATGCAACTGTCAGGAAAAACTCAATCACACTCAAATCTGGAATCAAATTTCTTCTATAGTTTTAAATATACTTAATACTCACGTTTTAATCTATCGACCATTCAAATAATCCTTTGTGGCCCCATGGGTGGATTTGTGTCCCCTGGGGCCAGGGGGTGGATTTGTAGAACCTGAAAGTTTGATTTGGCTGGATTTTACTCAAAATACGTGTCAATTCATATTGTTGGAACACAGGCACATTCCATGTGTAAAATTTGGTTGATTTAACAGCAAGCTTATATGACCTGGATGCTCTGTTGCCTGCCTCGAATCTCCTTTGTTCTGCCCAGCAGGGGGTTTGGAGCCATTTGCTCTGGCCCTCTGAAACTCACAGACCTCTTCTCAATTAAAGTCAGGATCAGTTACTTTTAAGCTGCTTAAAACGATCTTAACCTCTATCAAATTCATAATATATTTCTGTTCAATATCCTAGGAAGGAACCTGTTATATATTGATAACTCAATTGGGCTATAATATTCCATCTTAAGGCTTTTCCATGACAACTGCATCATTTTAATACATATTCATATCATGTTTGGTCTCTTTATTCTCGGGGGAGTCCAAGGAGTTGAATGGAACATGTTTCATTTCCCTTGGAATTATGGTTCGTTTGTAAGATTCATTCAAGCAACTACCCTATTCTCCCTGTGCAAATTATCTTATCACCTAGGCCAGTAAAACTCTAATTCGGCCAACCTTCCCTCTACCTTTTTCGGAGGCGTGGTTTGGAGTCTTTAAAGGTACGAGATCCGGAGGGGGCGGTCTCTTCTCTTCTCTTCTCTTCTCTTCTTTCTTCGCTCTTATTCTGTCCTGCCCTTCTCTGTCAACATCTGACGCGCTTAGGTAAGTTGGGGAGGGGTCACATGTTGCCTTGTTCCGGAGCGGGGGAACATTTGAGTTCTCCCCGACCACGTGGAGCGACTTCAGCTCCGCGTGGTCATTCATCTTTTCCAGGTATGAAAATACTCTAAATCCTTCTAAATTATATGTAACGGTAATTGGCTTATCATTGATTTGTTTGATTCAAGTTGTGCCTACCTGGTGAATTAAATTATTGTTATTCCTTTTCCAGCTTGCGTGTTCTCATTGTATATTCTTTCTGGCCTTGTTGCGATTGGGACTTAAGGGGAGACTCCTACCAAGACATGTGTAGGTAGCGATACTTCTAAGTTAGATTGAGATTGGGTTCTACCTATTAAGGGGATATGAAATTACCGGCTCTTAAGATTTAGCTATTGGTTAATCTTTCTAAGGGGCCCTTTGATATGCATAAACCTAGGTTCGTGGTACGTTCATACTCAGAGCCATTTGCCTGATGTTGCTACCATGACAGTCTCTTCTATCCAATGGATTTATCGTCGAATTAGACCAGGCAGAAACGCCTATTTTAACCCTAGGGGGTGTTCTGCTTAGTGACAATGGTTTTCGCAGACAGAGTTTGGGTGCGTAACTGCCCTGAGATTCACGCATGCGGTTTCAAAATTATCAATTCTAATTCTAATTTGGAGTCAGATTTTTAACGAGGATATAGCTAAATGTTGTATTCTAACTGTTATATGGAGTCAGATAAATCGTAACCATTGCGCTTTCATGCCCCGTCCTCGGACGGTGAAAAATATCCATTATATTGTGATTCACACCAGCCAGAAGAATGCTCTAATTAAAGTTAGACTAAGAGAACACGTGAGGCCTTCACCCAGGCAATATCCGCCTTTTGGTCATTGCTTTTTTGGGGTTTTACAGCTGTGAGTGAAATGACTTAAATACACGTAGGGGAAGTCACATGCTATGATAGGGAGCAGGTGAGCTGGATCAGACTAATTAATAGAGGAAATGAACATGAGGAAGTTCCTAACTACATTAACTTGACTAAAGCCAAAACGCGGACAGGGATCACAAGACAGCCTATAGACTAAGGGTGGGCAATTCCAGTCCTGGAGGGCCGGTGTGTATGCAGGTTTTTATTTCCATCGTTTACCCTTGCTAATTAAGTTAATTGATTGCATACACTATTATACTGTTGATTTGTGGAAAGAGTAGATCAAAGAAAAATGTTTTATGCTGGAGCAGTCTTTGTTGGCCATTCATGATAATTTTGAAGAAATATGCCTGAAATGTCAGATTCCAGAAATAGTTTGGCTAATTCAGATAAATAAATAATCAAAGGTCAGAGGTTGCTGTGAAAACCAGAGACAGATACGGGCCTTGTTGCCTACCTCTGCTATAGACAGACATACAGCTCCGGTTAGGGAGTTCTAATGTGCACAGAAAAGGAGGGAGAACTTCTGGTTACCTGGATGTAACTCCAGTTCTATGAGTACGTGTGTAGCCCTCTAACGGGCTTCGCTATTGGTTTACTCCTCCGAGGCCCCACCTCGGTGCCTGAGAAAGATAATTGAACTCACCTGCTCCGCAGGAGGGGTAGCATACACACCTCCTATAAAGCCTCAGTGTTGCCAATGCTCGTGTCCCTTTGAAACTCCGCATCTCACACTCGGGGCCAGCTGGGCAGGTTGTAAGAGGGCTACGCACATACTCATAGAACTGGAGTTACATCCAGGTAACCAGTAGTTCTATTTCGTACGTGCTCCGCCCTCTAACGGGCTTCGCTATTGGTTTACACCTAAGGCGATGGCCGTTAGGGATGAATGTACTCCTAGGTGGCCCCCCACCACAGAGTTCCATTCCGAAACCAAGAGAAACCCCACCACACACTAGGGTGAGCACTGCCAGACTGCGCACCCTGCCCCAAGTCGCGGCGCACACAGTAAGACCAATTCCAAGTTGATGCCAAAGGGGACCACACCGCTAGGGTCCCTTCTTAGAATGAATGGGAGGGCTTGCTATCTGTCATCTCCCAATGAGAAACACCCACACCCACAGACGAGCACCGCCAGATTGCATCGCCTCAGGCAGTGACATGCAACAAAGAAGACCAGCTGATGTTGGATGGGGACTCCCCTCCGATAGGGTCCCTTCCCCAGACTGAATAGGAGAGCTTGTTAGCCGTCATCTCCCGATGACAAACCCCCACACCTGCAGGCGGGGCGCCCCCAGAGCGCATCGCCTGAGGGTTTGGTAATACATTAGTCAGTGTTGGAAGGGAACCCTGCTGACAGGGCTCCCAGGACTGAGTGTGCGACCATGCTGGCTGTCATATCCCTGAGATATGAAGGCGCAAAAGTCGATTCAGAAGACCAAGAGGCCGCCCTGCAAATCTCTTCTTAGGATACGCCTTTAAAATGCGCTGTAGAGGATGTTACGCCCCGGGTAGAATGTGCAGTCAATCCTGCTGGGACACTGAGACCCACGTCCAAGTAGGGTCTGCAGATAGCATCATAGATCCAGTTGGCGAAGCGCTGTGCTGACAGAGGGGCCCCCTGTGCCTGTGCACCATAACAAACAAACAGCTGATCCACCTTCCTAAGATTCGCAATGCGTTCCATGTAAAGACTTAGTGCGCGCACTGGGCACAGCTTGTGCATCCGTTCCTGCTTGCTGGTGGCATGAGGAGGTGGACAGAAGGCCTGCAGTCGAATGACTGATGACTTGAAAGCTGTGGTGATGACCTTCGGCCAGAAGGTCCTCTCTTAGGGTCAAACATGGCGGTTGCACAGAGAGGGCGCTCAGCTCACTCACCCTCCTAGCTAACGCCAAGGCCAAAAGGCAGTTTTGATAGATGAAATATGCAGGTCCCCTGGTCCAGGGGTTCGAATGGTGGCCCTGCCAGGCCATCCAACACTGTCTGCAGATCTCATTGCGGGATACACGCTGCGTAGGCGGTCTTATCCTGCGGACTCCTCTCAAAAAGCGCTTCACCAGGGGGTGACTTCTGGCTGTGAAGTGGTCAAACCTTTCATGTCCAGCTGCGATTGTGTCAGCAAACACCCCCAGAGTGGATGCTGCCCCCTTGAGGAGTCCTTGAAGGAAATCTCGCACCCCTTGAAGGGACATGAGCGCGGGTTCAGGCCTCCTATCTGAAACAAAAATCCACCAACGCGTCGCATAAGCCTTGGATGTGCCTGGGGCAAGTGCGCACTGAATTGTGGGCACCACCGCCTCAGGCAAGCCCAACTCGCTCAACTTCCTTCTTTCAATTTCCAGGCCATGAGGGAGCAGGCGAGAATGGTACCCGGTGCTCTACAGCCAGCTGGATGAGATCCAGAAACTACCTGGTGCTTAGACACATAGTGCCACAATAATTATGGACAGGTGCTGTTCCTGTATGCTGCGGAGCAGTATCATCAGTAGCTGCCGGGGCGGGAACGCATACCGCAGGCCCACTGGCTAGACTGGATGGGCCAGCACATCCACCCCCCAGGGGAGGATTGTCAGTAGGCCTCAAGGAGAACTTAAGAGGAAACAGAGTGTTTTCCCTGCTCGCAAACAGATCCACCACTGGTTGACTGAACAGCCTCTAGATACGTTTGGCCGTCACTGGTGGGAGGCTCCCATCCTCCTCAGGCAGAGCCCCCCTGGACGGCCCATCTACCTGAGTGTTGAGGATGCCATGAGTTCCAAATATGACGCTGGGGCCCTGCGACAGAAGCAGGGCCACAAGTCCCGTCCCATCCTGTGAGGGAGGTATCCACAAATATGTGGGTGTAGTGAGACACAGACCCCATCTGAACCCCGTCGCGGAGCCGGCTGGGTGAGGCCCAAAACGCTAATGCTCGTCGAGCTGGCATTGGTATGCAGAGCATGTGCTGTTGGTCCCGCCTTGGGTCCAGACAATGGCGTATGAACCAGCACTGAAAATCTCTCGAGCAGCAGCCCCAGACGGACTACTGAATGGGCTACAACCAGCATTCCCGGCAGCGACGTGACTGCCATCGCTGGTACCGTGACTGTGTCCAGTATTCCTTAGGCCCAAGACAGGATCGCGTCTGTTCTGTCCAGTGACAGACATGCGGTCATAGATTGTGAGTCCAACAGCAGCCCTAGGTACTGCGCTGTCTGGCTGGGCTGTGGGGTGCTCTTGTCGCTGTTGATAGCAAAGCCCAGTTGAGCCATATGTTTATGGTGACTCACTCACCATGGACGGCGGGGGCACAGCGATTTCTGAGTTAAGCGAGAGCCCCTCCTGACGTTTAACTTCAGAAACATTAGTGTCCAGAAACACTTGTGTAAACCTCCCTCTGCTTGTTTGCGGGATGCACGGTAAACGTTGTGTGACATCTCAGGAGCCATGGAGCCAAAGTGGCGGACAGCTCCACTTCTGCACAACCCGGAAGAAGATGGAGCATGCTGCGGTATACTGACCACGCCACTGGAGCCAGCCCAGCGAGCAGTATGAGGAAATTGCTGGCTATATGCAGCAGTATATGAACGTTTCCTCATCAGCGCTGCATCGGGATGAAACGAGTCAATCGAATCGAAGGATTTGGCGTGAACCCACCCGCCAGTGTATGATGGGAGGGTGTCACTGTCAGATTCAGATTAGCCACATTGTTTGACCGTGTACTACCCCCGCGGGTTGAACAATGCAAACTTTGCTGGCGCTTAGCTAGCCAGTGTTTCATAAACAGGCTATAGCTAGTGAAGCACATATGCAGATCTGTGTTGAGTGGAAATGCCATGAAAACACGAGCCTCACGCACCGTGTCTTTCTTATTCACCCCGTCAACGGGAGGAGAGCCACTCTGTTTCCGGGGGGGGGGGGGCGTTTGCACAGGCGGCACAGGAAGCAGCCTCCACCTGTTACTGCCAGCCCAGACAGATGAACAGCCATCGTGCTGGTCCGAGGGCGCCATGGGGGAGGCATATTGAAGACAAACCTTATCCATATCTTTCGCGACACAAGATAAAGACTGAAATTAGCGAGAGTCCAAACTTTCATCAGGCTGAGTGAAAAAGGGAGACGAGCATTGGCAGCACTGAGGCTTTATAGGAGGTGAGTATGCTACCCGCTCCTACGGAGCAGGTGAGTTAAATTTTCTTTCTCATGCACCAGGGTGGGGCCTCGGATGGGTAAACCAATAGCGAAGCCCGTTAGAGGGCGGAGCACGTACGAAATAGAACAGAGTCTAACAAGTGCGGAGGTTCCGCTGAAAACTCCTGCAAAGTAGAATGAGTGAAGCCAAAGGGGCGGAGACTAGAGCAGAGCGAGTGCTGAGAGCTTGTTAGTCAATTAGTAAGTGCAGCTATACAATCCCGAAGTGCTCATTTGTAAGTTAGTACTATAAACAGTGTTAGGCCCGGGCCACACTGCCTGCTGCTGCGTTGCGTCTTCCGCAAGCGGAGCACTGCAACCGCTGGTCGCATGCGTCTCGGTCATACTGCCTGCGTGTCTGCTGCGTCAGGTCTGCCACGGGCTCCTGCTTCCGACTCTGGCTCTGCACGACTTTGCCCATGAAATCATTATAAAATGATATATTATTTCGTCTCGCGTCGTTATAGCCTACTACACGTGATTTATATTTTGTATTGACAGTGGGGGGAAGCATGCTTGAGCGTATCATACAAACAATCTGATTACACGATCATATTACAATACACAGCAAACCCATTAGAATTGCTCTTGCTCTCTACTTTCGGGGTTGTGGGAGGGTGTCGGGATGTGGAATGTGCTTTCAAGGGCTATCTAATATACATTAATCGAGGATGAAACGATTCGTAAAGGCTAGGCGCCGAACGACCGTGAAAGGAACAGTTCAGACAATTCAGAAACTGGCTGGTGTGCAGTACGTTCGTCTGGCCATTATATCCAAAGGATGTTATATAGGTCCATGCTATATCCAGCTTAGTTTTTTTCCTCTCTTTACAAGTGGAAACAATCACCTGAACTTGCTGATACAAGTGGGGAGTCGTATGTAGGTTCAGCGATCGCGGGGGTGTCATGGCCAGAGTGAGAGATACGGAAAAGTGCTGCTCTGATGCTCTTTAATCATCAACGTAATAAGCTATGTCCATTGGCCTGGCACCGCAATTAATGGCATATTCCTGCAAAATCTAGACATCTAAATCCAAAATAAAACGAGCAACGTCATATTAAAGTGTTTAAAAATAAGTTGAGAATGAGGAAATTCTTTCCCTAGGCTATATCCCCTTTAATGACAGCAGCCTACGATGAAAGTCGCGAATTTCCCACAACATGTTTCAATATTTCACGAAGCATAGCTGAATCGAGCGGAAGGGATTATGTCCATATAAACGGGCTTTTACTGTAATATGATAAACATGCCGGAAGTGTTATTACATCTTTTGATTGTCTGCTTCATGCTAGCAACAGACACGCATCCTCGGCAATTAAGCGAAATTCATGTATTTATGAAGATATGACTGTTTCTGACAGTCGTTTTCAGCTCTGGTTTGCCTTTTTCTGCATGCGTCTTGCGGAAAAATTCGGCAAGAGTCCGAATCTATATTTTCCGCAAGGTAGCAGTATGACCTCTGCATGCGTGAGACGCAGCTTCGGCATGCAGTGTGGCCGCTCTCATTGAATAACATGGGAACCGAAACGAAAAGACGCATGCGATCTGCGAAAGACGCAACGCAGCAACAGGCAGTGTGGCCCGGGCCTTAGTTTGGGTTAGTATGTTGACTAAAATAATATATTGTTAGTTTGATGAGTAATATAGAAAAGCAAGGTGAAGGAAGTAAACGAGATTGGAAGGAATGATTGAAATCCCAGAAACCATGAAATCACCTGAAAGTGTGGCACACAATACTGGGGCAATGAGCACATGACAAAAGACCAGACAGAGAGAGACAAAGTGCAATGCATGCTATGACACAGAACATGGACTGGAATAAAACTGCTGGAGTGGATTATGGCAGAATATACAGAAACAAGGTAAAACAAAACATGGCATGGAATCCTAATCACAAATACAGTGCATGGTCAGACAAGGCAGAATTCATTTTCAAACATGGCAGAATCAAAAATTAACATGGCAAACAGGTAGAATCCTAACAGCCTGTTAGGGGGGAACATTGCATTGTTAACTTTGGGAGGGGTGTAGTTTCAAAGTTATTACCTCTTGCCCTCTCTGTGAAACTTATTTAGGTGCAAATCAATCTGTGGTAGTAGTTTTCACAAGTTAAACATGACTTCAGGAGCGTTTAATTTTGTTATTTGACTGCAGGTGTTTAAAATATTTAGATGCACGCAGACAGGTGCACCTTGTGAAACGGTGATTAAAATTAAACTCATCCTAAATTCGCCATTAAGAAAGTCGTCCGCGTGTAAACATTTAAAGGCTTTTGTGAAATCGGCCTAATGTCCCTGGGACGCATGGATAGTGAGTTTACTGCGTCCTTTCAGATTTTTAATGCGTCAGGGATGCAGGACGCGTACCTAGCAACATCACTGCAGTTGTGCTCAAAAGTTTGCATGCCCTGTATGAATTTGTGAAGTGTCGCTATGTATTTTGAAAATATGACTCGTCATGCAAATAACTTGTCTTTTATTGAAGGATAGTGATCATGTGAAGTCATTTATCATCACGTAGGTGTGTGGCTGCTTTTTAAATCATAATAATAACTGATATCACCCAAATGGCCCTGATCATAAGTTTACAGCCCTTAAATGTTTGGCCTTATTGTATAGACACAAGGTGACACACTCAGGTTTTAATGGCTATTAAGGGTTAATTTTCTACACCTCTGGCTTTTAAATACCGAGATATAAAACCTAAACAATGTACAACAGTTTATGAAAACATCTAAATGGAAATATGTAGTCCATAGTAAAAATGGCTTGAATGCACCACCGTTAACTGATCTTATCACATTTACAGGTGATCCTGAAAGTGTTATCATATCCTAATAAATTATCATACAACTATATACTATATATAGTAACCATTTACATTTGTCTAATCTTAAATGGGCAAATGTGTTTCACATGTATTGTAGTTATGATCCAGAATGATCCAGAAGGCCAATATCTTGTCAATCATGTACATATACTCAAAGACTCTTAATTTGGATAAGTATCTATAACAAGCATTCCATGTTTATTATTTAGTGACCTATTTTGACACCCAAAGGAGATATTAATAATTTCTAAATATAGAGATGGCTTCAATTTTCTGGATCCATGTTACCGATCTCGCAATTTAACGACACTCGCACATTATTTAGCCAACTATATGAGGCAACTGTTATGAAAGTATCTTACGTGTGTTTTCATCGGAACCTGGTTGTTTTTCAAGATTAACTTTATGTTTTGCATCAATTTGGGTCAAGACAGATGCATTTTTCAATGGAAAATTGTCTGAAACTGTTTTTTCACATAAATGCATATGTTCGGTATTGAAATGTCTGTCATGTTGTTGTAAAATCATCTGTTTTTTCAGAACAATCACTTATGGGTTTGCATATGGATTGTCCCACAAAAATCTTGAGATCACTAAATAGGTCACAGTTCACTTCCTGTATGCAAATTTCAAGTCTATTTTCTGGACAGTCCCACAAGGAGGTACATATTTCTAGCAGATGGTTCAAATTTGGCTGAGGGAATATTTGCATATACCCTGCAAAACCTCCTATATTGTGCCGATTAATTTAGAAAAATTGGTTGAATAGTCCAAATGAAAACCAAGGGCTGAAATCTGTGGCTCTGTCACAGAGATATAAGAAAACTAGAGTGGACGACGTTTGGGCTGGACCAAAGCGTAAACAGCAGAATAGCTTCGCCATCTTGTGTATGTATAAATGTCCAATGAGGCACATGTAAACGGTAGGCAAAACATGAGTGTCAACTACTGAGAGACTTGTTTTCCTTATCCTTTCATACTCAAAATGGACACGAATAGGGAATTGTAATCAAACCACAAAATTTATTTAAAAAAAAATTTTTTTTTTAAAATCCTGTGTATTCGATGTCTATTTAAGCGGAAGACATTACAGAGAAATCAGAACTTCAGCTGTTGTCCCGTATAAGCGAGTTTTCGTTTTTTTCGAGCACAGTTTTGGCCAGTTATACTGCATTTTCCATTGGACGTCTGGCCCGATATACATGCATAAGATGGCGGCGGCGTGCTGCCACAGAAACTACGGGATTGTCCACTCTAGTTTTCTTATATCTCTGTGGGCTCTGTCTGGTACCTGTGTGGCAAGAGGCCTTAAAGATGGAGGCCCAGTGATTTATGCTGAAACAAGGTGGGCTGTTCTTTACAGTAACGATTGAACTGATTGGATACAAAAGGACAAATGGCAGAGGAAACCAATGAATGTTCAACAGAGGGGAGGTGGAGGGTCATTCAAAAGATAACAATGGGAGTGGATTGGATGAATAGGCAGGTACAGACAGAATGATGGGTAAGGGGGAGGAGGAGAGTGTCTCCTTCTACCACAGTTCACACTCTAAAATGTTTCTTAGATTTTCTTGGGTGTCTGCAAAACATGAAGCCTATGATCTAACGATAACTGGTGTGAGGTGACTGCATGGTGACTGAGGCTCCCACACTATTATGTTGCATTAGTTTTGATGCAGCAGACAACAGGTGGTTGGCTCAAGGCTGCTGTAGTGTTTAAGTGCCGACCAATTCAGAGGGTAAGGATCGTTTCTGTACATTCTAAGAGTGACAACTTGCTTAAAATAAGTCGTACAAAAATACAAGATTGTTTATTGTGAAGACAGAAATGTAAAGATACATTAGATGAAAATACTTTACATAAATTTGGTAAATGATGGTTTTTCCAAGATGATGGGCAAAGATTACATGAAGTTATCGCGGTAAATAAAAGGTTAGTGAAGTTATTACTTGATAAACTGCAAGTGGGGCATGATTGTAATAGCTATAGTAAAAAGATGCAACATTTTTACGAAAAGCAGTGCGCCAGGCTGTCAGGTAGCATACTTGTCTGGTCTGTATAGTGCCATACTAAGTGAACCACATCGACTGGCTACACTTTGACCAGTTGGCCTCATTTGCAACAAATGTACAAACGCACAAATGCATAAGCCTACTGTGCAAACACACTCACTAATACGCATTGAAGATTATAAATATCAGGAAAATGGTGCTTCATTTGGCTCAGTGCTGATTGGTTCCTTCCTCCAAATGAGAGTAATGGTGGGGGATGATGCGCTTTCTGACGGCTCCTTAAACCAGACGGGAGATCAGGAGACTGAGCAGGACCAGGAGAGCTGAGGGGCGAGAGAAGAAAGACTGATTAATAAATTAAAGGGATACCGCACTGATTCTCAACTGGCATTATATAATTATATCCCTGAACGGCGTTTTGCGGATATTATGTTTTTGGTCCGACCGCTGCTGCCGATTTGTCCGATTGACCTGAAATTAAGTTCAATTGAAAGGTCATGACCTGAGGGGCTTTATATTTAATTGGGTCTATTCAAGGATTGGGGAATTGGAGGATTGGGGGCGTTGGGGGTTATACCCCAAGCCGTCGCCTCCGACGGCATAAGCCTAGTTATGATTTGGTTTGGTTTGTCTTTCTTCAATGTTGCCTGGACCGAGAATTTTCTGCTTATTTGCCAGTAATTGTCCGACAGATGTGTTTCACATCATATAGCGGACAGTTTCTCGCGCCTGATGGAAATACAAATTGTAATTCTGTATTTTTTCTCTGCCCCCTTCACGGATGGAGAAAAATCAGCCCCTATGGAATCATGGGATACAAGTTTTTATGTATGAGATCTAAACTCTCTTGGTACCTTGCGATGCTAGGAAAGTTTAGCCAAATGTTAGTAGCTCTGACCGGCTGTTCATAGTAGTGGCTTAAGATAGCAACGTGCCCAGTGGATTCTGGTTATTGAAGGTTTTCTACCTTTTGAGCAAAACAAAATACCACAGCCCTTTTTCTTCTTTCTCAGGTCATGCGACACCAATTTCTAAAATTTATTTGTCTGTCTACTGCATATACAGAGTTTTATGAATCCATTCTTTCCAATTGTGGAATACTTCTTTAAATTTTATTAAACTTAATTAGAATAGCTCTTTTCACAAAAAGACTGTAACAGAGATGCTTTCAGATACAGCCATGAATTAGTGAATGAGATTTAAGAAGATTTTAAAAAATGTAAAAACTTTTGTTGGGAGAATAACTTTCAACTTGTGGGAAGAAATAAAGAGGAATCTACACTCCCTGGTGAGTTAAACCATGTGAGTTTGCCAGTGTCCTTTTTACTACTCACTGATATTACTTACTGAAGCAAGAGTGAGGGGTCAAGGGTTCAAGGAGGCTAATGGGAAAACAGAATATTCTTGGTCTTTCAAGTATGAGTTTGACGCTGCATGAGTCATTACTTGGCGGATGAGTGGAGATGGATTCGGGGGTCAATCGTTTCTGTTAACGCATTCTGTTAAAAGACTTTCGCAAGACTTCTGATGGGTCCATGTTTCTTTGCTCAGGAATTATCAGGGACCCTGTTACTGCCAGGCTTCTAGCTTCCTCAAGGAACATTAACTGTGTTGGCATGTCATTAAAGATGGCAGACATTGATTTCTTAGTCAGTGTAGGAGTGAAAATGCAATGAGGGAGAAAATAAGTAACTGGACTAGGCTGGAGTGTCGGTCATATAAAGAGCAAGAGTTGGGATTAAAATGCTGTGAAAAGGTGTTTCACCCCTTACTGATTTCTTCTATTTTTGATTTTTGTCATAACAAAATGTTTCAGATTATTAAGATTGTTTTCGCATCAGACAAAGATCGCCTGAGTAAACACAAGGTGCAATTTGTAAATGATCATTTCACGATGGCAAAGGCTGTCCAACCCTACGTGGCCCAATGTGAAAAAGTAATTGCCTCCGTTGTACCTAAATCAACCTAGCAAAAATATTTAATTGCTACCTGGGTTCAATTTCACAGGCCACAGTCAAACATGATCACTGTCAGCCCTGTTGAGCCTGAACATTAACTATATAGAACTTGTCTGGCAATGTTAAACAGGCAAAGAAGCAGGATGTGACACCGCAATGAAATGTAATTCAAGAACAGATGAGAAACAAAGCCGTTGACTTCTATCAGTTTGGAAACGGTTAAAAGTCATTGCGAAGGCTTTGGGACTCCAGCGAATATTGATGTGAGCCATTGTTTATAAATGAAGAAAACTTGGAACAGTGGTGAACCTTCCCAGGAGTGGCCAGCCTACCAAAATTACTCCAGGAGCGCATCGTCGACTCATCCAGGATGTCACAGAAGAACACTGACTGACATCTTAAGAACTGCAGACCTCACTTGCCTCAGTTCAGGACAGTGTTCATGATTCCACAATGAAAGACATGGCACAAATGCCATGGGAGAGCTGTAAGGCCGAAGCCACTGCTGACTAAAAAGAACACAAAGGCTCATCTCCCATTTGACAAAACGTATATTGATACCATGTGAACTGCTGAGTCAAATCTGAAACTTTTTTGATGACATTAGTGACATCTAGCAAAAAGCTAACGCAGCCTTCCACTGTAAGAACAGCATACCAGCAGTCAAACATGTTGGTGGGAGTGTAATGGTTTGAGGCACATTTGCTTCTTCAGATTCTGTCAACTTGCTATAATTTACGGACCACAAATTCTGCTTTCTACCATGAAATCCTGTGGGAGAATGTCTGGCCAATAATTTGTGACCTAAAGCTCATGTGCAGTTCAGTTATGCAGCAGAACAATGATCCACAACACAGTAGCAAGTCAACCTCAGAATGGCTCAAAATAAACAAAATGAAGGTTTTGGAGTGGGCCAGGCAAAGTCCTGACGTGAATGTGATGGAGATGCTGTTGCTTTGTGGGATTAGGCAGTTCATGAGCCTGAATTTAAACAATTCTGCAGAGAAGAGTATGCCAAAAGCCCTCCACAGCAATGTCAAAGAGATATTGGCAGTTATCGCAAACATTTCAGATGGTTAATACAATTTTATTAGCTCCTCTTTTGTTAATAAATAATAATATTAATAATAATAAAAAAAATAATAATAATAATTCTTATTATTATGAGAATTAATACCTTTTTTTAAAAGCTGCATGTTACACAAATTGTCTTTGTTTCATATTAAAATTAGTTGGACGATCTGAAACCTTTAAATACGACAA
Source organism: Gymnothorax reevesii (assembly GCA_029721435.1). NCBI lineage: Eukaryota > Metazoa > Chordata > Actinopteri > Anguilliformes > Muraenidae > Gymnothorax > Gymnothorax reevesii. Next base: position 11,873,926 of record CM056577.1, on the reverse strand, counting down.
GACAGCAAAAATAGAAGAAATGAAAAAGGAGTCAAACATTATTTCACATCAGTGTCAGTTTGAGGGAAAGTGAAGGGTGTTCATGAGGGTGTAATGAAGTTGTACGCAGTGTGGTTGATACCCAAGGATGCAGGGTGCAGGCCTGCACCACCACTGCTGCTGAAGTCTGCCAGGTTCACAGTGCCATTGCTCATCAACAAAATATTGGGCATCCCCAGCATTTCTGCAGCAAAAACAGAAATCATACACTTTAAAGGACACCTTGCACAAACAAAGTCCATCTGAGCTATGTTTGAATGAATTGCATTGGGATGTATTCACTGGTTTGGCTGATTACATGAGTGGGTCTGTGGTTTGGTCTGTCAGGTGTGTGGGTCTGTGATTTGACTGATCACGTCTGGTGGTCTGTAGTTTGGTTGGTCAGGTGCGTGGGTCTGTGGTTTGGCTGATCATGTCTGTGGTTCTGTGATTTGGTCTGTCAAGTGCGTGGGTCTATGGTTTGACTGATCATCTCTGTGGGTCTGTAGTTTGGTCTGTCCGGTGTGTGGGTCTGTGGTTTGACTGATCATGCCCGGGGGTCTGTGGTTTGGTTGGTCAGGTGTGTGGGTCTGTGGTTTGACTGATCATGTCTTGGGGTCTGTAGTTTGGATGGTCAGGTGCGTGGGTCTGCGGTTTGACTGATCATGTCTGGGGGTCTGTAGTTTGGTTGGTCAGGTGTGTGGGTCTGTGGTTTGAGTGATCATGTCTGGGGGTCTGTGGTTTGGTTGGTCAGGTGGGTGGGTCTGTGGTTTGACTGATTATGTCTTGCGGTCTGTAGTTTGGCTGGTCAGGTGCGTGGGTCTGTGGTTTGACTGATCATGTCTGGGGGTCTGTAGTTCGGTCTGTCAGGTGTGTGAGTCTGTGGTTTGACTGATCATGTCTGGGGGTCTGGGGTTTGGTTGGTCAGGTGTGTGGGTCTGTGGTTTGACTGATCATGTCTTGGGGTCTGTAGTTTGGCTGGTCAGGTGCGTGGGTCTGTGGTTTGACTGATCATGTCTGGGGGTCTGTGGTTTGGTTGGTCAGGTGTGTGGGTCTGTGGTTTGACTGATCATGTCTTGGGGTCTGTAGTTTGGCTGGTCAGGTGTGCGGGTCTGCGGTTTGACTGATTATGTCTGGGGGTCTGTAGTTTGGTTGGTCAGTGTGTGGGTCTGTGGTTTGACTGATCATGTCTGGGGGTCTGTAATTTGGTCTGTCAGGTGTGTGGGTCTGTGGTTTGCCTGATCATGTCTGGGGGTCTGTGGTTTGGTTGGTCAGGTGTGTGGGTCTGTGGTTTGACTGATCATGTCTTGGGGTCTGTGGTTTGGTTGGTCAGGTGTGTGGGTCTGTGGTTTGACTGATCATGTCTTGGGGTCTGTAGTTTGGCTGGTCAGGTGCGTGGGTCTGCGGTTTGACTGATCATGTCTGGGGGTCTGTAGTTTGGTCTGTCAGGTGCGTGGGTCTGTGGTTTGACTGATCATGTCTGGGGGTCTGTAGTTTGGTTGGTCAGGTGTGTGGGTCTGTGGTTTGACTGATCATGTCTGGGGTCTGTAGTTTGGTCTGTCAGGTGCATGGGTCTGTGGTTTGACTGATCATGTCTGGGGGTCTGTAGTTTGGTCTGTCAGGTGCGTGGGTCTGTGGTTTGACTGATCATGTCTGGGGGTCTGTAGTTTGGTTGGTCAGGTGCGTGGGTCTGCGGTTTGACTGATCATGTCTGGGGTCTGTAGTTTGGTTGGTCAGGTGTGTGGGTCTGTGGTTTGACTGATCATGTCTGGGGTCTGTAGGTTGCTTGGTCAGGTGTGTGTGTCTGTGGTTTGTTTGGTCAGGTGTGTGGGTCTGTGGTTTGACTGATCATGTCTGGGTTCTGTAGTTTCGTTGGTCAGGTGCGTGGGTCTGTGGTTTGACTGATCATGTCTGGGGGTCTGTAGTTTGGTTGGTCAGGTGTGTGGGTCTGCGGTTTGACTGATCATGTGAGATGCTCTGTGGCTTTGTTGGTAAGAAGAGCACATGTGTATCAGTGCTTGGTTGGTCAGGAGAGGGGTCCTTGAGTGACTGGCATGGCGAGAGGATTACGTGGTTTGGGTGAGAAGCTGAACAGAGTGAGTCAGTCATGAGGGTTGGTGCTCACCATTGCGGAAGGCTCCTGTGGCGGCAAAGACTGCAAAGGTTGTGTCATTAGTTACTCTCCTTGCGTTGGTAGTGGAATTCAGTTCCTGAGCTGAGAAGGTACATCGGATCACATTTTCTGTGAGTGAAGCCAGGACTTTCTTGATCTTTTCAGACTGAAACACAGGAAGATTCCAGTTATTTCAACAAAGGTTGGACTAAAGGCCATGGCTCACTCACTTTAAAGATCATTGACACACCGCTAAGTGGCTCTGAGCTGGTGATGCCTGTTGGTCAGTTTCTGTAATGATGCTCACCTCATTGGTCCTGGTTAGTCTTCCATTGTCGAGGGTCGCGGTGAGGAATCGGATGGTTTTATTGTTCTGGGCGCAGATGAAGGTTGTATCGTTTCCTCCCTGCATGGGCAAAGAGGGTTTTTCACTCGTGTCACATACTAAAGAATCTCAAACGCTGCAGTTTGTTAGAGAGCACTATTGTGTTTCAGAGAGAGGGAGTGTGTTGGCAGTGAGGCAGACCTCATTAGAAAGTGATCGAGATTTCGGACTGTGTCCTGTTATTGATGTATAATGAAAGCTGGAGGTGCCTACCGGTGTCAAATCGGTGGACAGAATTATGGCGATGTAGCCGGTAGAGTTTCCACGCATCTCAAAGTTCACTTTGGTACCAGATCTCTTCGGGGTGGCGGAGGTGCTGGCAGAAATGAACAGGCATTTACCTGTACCTCTGGGGTCGCAGTCCGCTGGAACCTCGTTGCAATACTTTTTCCTGCCGCAGCCGTTACGAGTGATGGGCGTCTGTCAATTACATTCCTCTATCAGTATATTGTTGACTTCATTTTTAAAGAGAAAACAGAGTGAGAAGGCCATGCAATAATGTGTCTCTGAGCCGGCAGAGAGAACACAGGTGGAACGTGCAGCTCTGCCTCCTGGATAAATAGTTGTGCTGATTAGCAAACCCACATGGTTAAAGTTACACAAAGCAATTTCTGCACTCTAAATGGTTCTGTGAGCATAAATGAACGCCTTTCGGGGGTGATGCCTTGCGCCCTCCATCAGACAGACTGCTTGATGCATGCGCTCGTTGGCTTGCATGGGACTTGTTACATTTCGGTAAGACTGAGGTCTCACACCTACTTTTAATTAAAACTGTGTTAATTGTTTTAGTTTTATGGTGAAAAATGTTTTTTTCCCCATTTCTTAACCAGGGAAATTTGATGGAGAAAATTTCTCTTTTTCATGGATGCCCCAGGAGTGATTTCAGATAGAACAGTTGCATGTGAGGAGGGACGGAGAGAGTCTCTGCCGTAATTTTGGGGCTGAGGGCCTTGCTCAAGGGCCCAACAGCAGAATTCCTCCCTACTGCACCTTTCCAGATCAGGTCTGAGTTCCAAACCCCACTGGGAACTTGAATCAGCAACTCTTCAGTTACCAGTCAAACAACCTCCCTCAAGACTACACTGCTGCCCAAATTCATTACCCTAACCTTAGACTTTTGCTGGTGATAAATTCTCGAATTGACCAACATGACAACATGACCACTGGCTGATTCAGAGTGGGAAAGTCAGCCTGCCAGCTACCATCCCCATCCAGTTATATTTAGAGTTAAAGAATTGAATAAGAGTTGCATATGTATGCTACCAAGCAGGTTTCCGGTTCGATCCCCAACTTCCCCAGAGAGCGTGCCGAAGGGTCCTTGAGCGAGACACCGAACCACACACAGCTCTTGATGCAGTTTGGCATCTTGCATGGCAGCCTCTGCCATCAGGGTGAATGAGAGGCAAAGTTGTCGAGCACTTTGGGATCATGTCATGTGACTAGAAAGGGCTGTATAAATGCAAATGTAAATGCATTTACTTTTTTTAATTTAAATATTTGACAAAATATTTATATGAGTTCTGGGCATTCCATTTGTTTGCCAGCAGGTTACATAAGCACTTCAGAATAGGAGCTCACCAGCTAGCAATGCCTGTAGAAGGCAGGCTACATCAGCCAGCAGCAGTTAGCTAGCCAAATTAGTCTTCAAACAAGTGATAATTTTCCTTTTATGTTTCCGGCTCCTGAGTTTTACTTGCGTACCGATCGCTAAATCTGTCTGATTTCTGCATAGTTTCACTCATTTATGTGTGAGCCAGGAAACTTGCTGACGAGAGTAAAACTACCTAGAGCATGGGCGATGAAGTGTACTGCAACAACCTGCACAACCACACCCATCCAGGTGAATTAATAAGTTTCTAGTGAGTCCTGTGCTATATGCCCGACCGATTCAACATCATCAAGCGCTCAGCGCCAAGGCCGCACCCCTTTTGGGGGAAAACAGTCTTGCTCATGCGCTTAAATCAATGACTAACAAGTGTGAAAATCGAGTAGGAAATTAACTAATAGTTGTTGCGTGCCGGGTTGCACATCAAATAAAACAACCAGTTCTGATCTCAGGTTCCCCATCCTAACCGGAGAAGGGAAGAATCCGGAAGGGAGAGTTAAGAGAAGATGAAGAGGGAAAGCTTGGGGATCCAGTGTCTTTCCATGTTTATACGTGTGGGAAACACCTCACAGTAGGTAATGCCACTCTTTTTTAAATTTAGAAAGTATAAGTAGCCTTAAATATGTAAGACTTGATACTACTCTTTAATAGGTTCATTCTTTATGATTTTTGTGTCTCGTGTCATTATTTATTCTTAAGTTGCTAAAATAGCTAACTTTTAATGAACTCTTGACCATTCCCTAAGGGGAGGAGAGTATTCAGTGGAATGATGGATAGGAGATCGAGGGGAGAGCGATATTGTATGGACTTGGTCTGTGATTGTGCGAACACTGGGAGCCCCAGGTGGCGGGACTCAGGGTGGGGCTCGCGTCTCTCGTCAGAGTCCGTGGAGGCTCCCAATGTCTGTGAACTGATCGGGCATTTTGAAGAAATCATTTGTGTAACTCTAGATTTTGTGGTAATTAGGTACCCAATAAGGTTAAAAAAAAAAACAAAAACACTAAACTGCCCAAATGTTTTCACAGAAATATTATTTCTAAAAACCCTCTGATCAGAACATGCAGTATATAGTTATAAATGAAAAAAAAATTTGAAAATTTGAGATTAAAGTAATAAAAAGTTTTAGAGATATCCTGCCTGAGGTACTTGATCAAATTCCACATTGCGGTAGCCATCTCGGGACCTAATTAGCATAATTTATGTAAATGAGCCATCACTTAAAATTCTGTATTTAGTAGTTGTTTATATCAATGTTTCCCAACCCTCTCCTGGAGCCCCACCTGTCCTGCTTGTGTTAGATCTCTCCCTGCTCCAGCGCAGGTGATTCAAATGATCAGGCTGTCATCAATCAGCTTTAGGGGGTGATTAACGAGCTGATCATTTGAATCACCTGTGCTGGAGCAGGGAGAGATCTAAAGCATGCAGGACAGGTGGGCCTCCGGGAGAGGGTTGGGGAACACTGGTTTATATGATGCTGGTACTAAATTGTTATGAATGAAAGAGAAATAAATGTACTTTGGAGTATATACCTACCTTACAACCATGAAATGCACACCTACGAGTTGATTATCCCTTACGTGTAGCTTTAAAATGAAATTCTGGGCAAGACCAATGCTTTATTAAACCTCCAATTTGTACATCGAAGAAAACCAGCGGCAAGGACTACAGCATGAGGCTTACAGTAAGATCTCCCACGGGGATTTCTGTGAAGGTCATATCACTGCCACCGTTGGACAGGGTCACCCTGCCATTGCTCGTGAGCATAATTACAGGATCTCCAAGGACTCCTGCAGCACAAACACAAGTCATTACTTCAGATATCTGGGTAAATGCATTATGGAACTAGACCAACTGGAATCCTGGGACATTCTGACTGTTACCCCTATCTATCCTTTGGTGGATGTGTTGTAGCACTCAGATGAGCTCAGTACTGTTGCTGGTGAAGAGGGCAGGTAAATAATTTAGGCAATATAGAGAGTCAGTGGTTTTGCCTAAATTACTAGAGTGGGCGAGTGATAAGGTTCAGTTCTTACCGTTGGTGATGGAGCCGTTGCCGGCAAAGATGAAGAAGGGTGGTTCATGTGAGTATCTGTCAGTGGTCTTTCGGTTTGCTTGCCGAATCATGAAGGTGCATCGGACCACATTTGTTTCGGATGCAGCTTGGACATTTCTTGCTTTCGTCTGAAACACACAGAGCAATGACAAGAACGTCAACTATCCAAAGGCACAAAGGCTGTACTCCACTTAGAAATATCAAATGTACGGTTCTGGTCATAATCTATGCTGATACTGGCTGTTCCTGGTACTGTTTCTCAGGGTGTAATGCTTTTACCTTGTTAGTCACAGTCAGTGATCCATTGTCAAAGGTTGCGGTGAAGAACAAATTGGTCCCGTTGTAGTTTGCACAGATAAAGGCATTGTCATTTCCCTGCAGAGAATAAGAGGGCTGTTACAACATTAGAAAGAACCACAAGCTGTAATAACTACTACGCCTGTGTTGTGTGTGTTGTGTGTGCGAGTGGATATGAGTAATACATGCTTGTGTGCGTGTGAGTGTATCAGTTAATGAAAGAGAGTTTTACAGGGGTGGACAGGGGTAACAGACCTGCTTGTTATTGGGAGTCAGAACTGTTTCTCCTTACTGGGGTACAGTGTTTGCCTGTAGTGTGTACCTGTGTCATATCAGGAGACAGAATGAGGACGACGTAACTCTCGGAATCCCCACGCAGCTCAAAGTTCACCGCTTCGTTGTTAGAGGTGGCAGCAGCCGAAGCGAAGAGGCAAGTATTGTTGCTGCTGGGATCACAATTCGCTGGAGTCTCCAAGCAAACTTTACTCTGGCCACAGGAGTCACGAGTGATCGGCATCTGTCAGTGACATTTAACATAATTTTACCTTTGTTTTCATTTCTTGAGAAAGTGACCTATATAACAAAGGCAGTTCAGAGAAACATTTTTTCTAGGCTGATGAGGGTAACCAGAGTAAAAAATTATGGGGTGAGGCTTACAGTAAGGGGTCCCACAGGAGCAGATGAGCTTATCTTAAGGCCATTGACTGCCAGTGTCAAGAACCCAATCACCAGCGTAACTCCATAGATCAGCCTGCAGTACATTTCCTGCAACAAGAAGAAAACCTGTGTGCACACGGGGTATGGGAACGGTCCCAGCATGTGATTGTGACTAGTTGGAGGTAACCATGTCCTCCGCGCTCTGCTTGCCAACCTCCCAAACAGATACCAGGGTTATATCCTGAGGGGAGCACTGCTGTTGAACTTCCAGTTCGGTCAAACATTCAGCTGTGTGAAAGTGTAAGTAACATTATAGCATTTACATTTTACAGTGCCATTATTTCGCCTCCGGTGAGGTTCTCTCACTATTTCCCTGCCTGTGACCTGAGAAGCCCTGATGTCTTTATTTGCAGATTAATGAGAAGACAGTATCTGAGACACATACAAGCATTTCATGTCTGTTGGGAAACTGGCCAACTGTACTGTCCCAGAGTTCGACAAAAAAATAGGATGGTCATGATTTTGTTGTCTGGGCATATCAGGTCAGTGAGCTCACAATCTGGTTGCTCATTTGAAATCACTATCACTTCGTAAATTAAGGGGCTTAAGTGGTCTTGGATTCAAACTCAAAACAATAACAGGCAATTTTCAGTTGTGGGTCACACTTTCTTTGAAGTGTTGCTCATAAAGTCTTCATACAGGATGTATAATGCCTTCATAAATGAGACATAATGTCTTCATAAATCATACATAAGAAAATGTCATACTTTGTAAGGGTTTAAATAACACATACATCTTCAACATGTGACGCCAGCTGTGATATAACTGACAGTGTCAATTAGTTAGTGGCTAAATGCGATAAAGAGTGACATTGTCAGCTGAGTGACGCTGCAGTGGGGAACATCTACCACGTCGTACTGTGGCTTAATGCGGATTGGTCGGTGATGAGTGTGACGAGAAGAACCATTGTCCAATCAGCAGCCGTAGATTTTTTTGAAGGATCCTCCTCTGAAAACTTTTTTGAACAGCTCTTTCCCAGATGGACTTGTGAAATATTTCCGTGGCGGATATATGGAACAGTCCGTCTGGCCTGTCAGGTTATCCTGATACTGCAGGAGTGCGACAACTTCACAAAGTGACTCATAAATGTTTGCTTTCCATTATACTCCCCTGTACTCAGTTCAACAGTAGAGACTCTTTCGCATGGGTGTGCAAGGTTTATGACCGTAAATCTCCCACAGACGACGGAAGTGGCTCAAGGGGATATAGGGAGTCTTGTCAAGGCTGAATCTGGCTCCTGAGAGGGTTTCTCCCCCATTCAATCACTAGGGAGAACGAGGCACATTGTCACATCTGGCATCACATGCTGAATAAGACGTTGTCATTGTCACATCTGGTATCACATGCTGAATAAGGATGTGTTATTCCACCCATGACAATGTATGACATTTGCTTATGTATGATTTATTAAGTCATTATGTCTCATTTATGAAGGCATTATACATGCTTTATAAAGCCTTCATGAGCAACACTTCAAAAAAAGTGTGACCCAGTTATGTTTTTCAGCTGGGAAATTGGGAGGATACTAATTGTTCTGCAATATAAAAGATCTTCATTTTGCCACATATATTATTTTTGTTCCAGTTTCTGTTCCCTTTCTCCAATTTGTTCTTCTTCTTTTTATTTGAAAATGACTGAAACCTGAAGAAGGTTGTTTGATTTTATTGTACTGCATATGCATCTCTCAAGATACCCTGGCAGGTTCTGAAATTTAGTGAGGATTGTGGCGAAAGAAATGCCCTCATGATTCTTGAAATAACAACACGTTGATGCCTTCATTTTTTAAATTATTTTGACAATCATCATAAAGTTTAGTCGTTTGTCTCTAATAATACTGTCTAAGGTCAGAGAGCAGTCATCACAAAGCTGTTTCCCAGAGGCCCCTCCACATGAACCATGTCTGCAACTCTGGGCTCTCTCCAATCACTTATTTTACACATCATGGCCCTTTCCTTTGGAAATGCCCCTGCACTTTAGTCAGCAGTGTTAAAAATGGTCTTTTTTGAAAAATGAAATTTTCTTTTTCTGTATGTAATTGTTATGCTTGCACCCCAATGGCTTATAGTGGGGCACTTACTTCAGTTATCTGGAGCCTTGCCCTCCCTAAAGGCAAAGCTGACTGAATGAGCTGTGCCTTTATCAGTCTGCTACAGTGCCTTCAACACTGTTTTTTTTTTCTTTGTTCAGAACGAAATGCATCTCATGACCACTGAGTTTTTATGAAACCTTCTGTACAATCATCTACAGCATGAAAGCCTTGGTTCGTTCACATTTTTTTAGGATAAATACAAGATATGCCCCATTAGAGTGGATTCATGCAAACCATTCTACCTGTCTTGGGGATATTTGCCCCACACTGAGAGCCTTGTCTGCTTGTAACACAAGTTGTTCTGCCGATAGCTTCATCTGAACAATCGTTTAGATCCTGCTGGGGCCAACACCCCGTGGAGCAACTCACTGTAAGGAAACTGGGGCCCCAAAGCCCCAATTCATTGGTATCTGAGCCCGGCCCACTAACCACCACACTGAGCACAAATTATGAACAATCAAAACACAAGAACTAACAGAAGTACCTCCTGTCTTTCATAATTGCTTGATGATACCAGCAAATAAGTTATAACAGTCGGCCACCTGAGCAGAATTGTTACTCATAAAAACCAGCAAATAAGTTGTAACAAACGGCCTACCTGAGCAGAATTGTTACTTGCAAGTGCGATTTAGGTAAATCCTTGTTTGGGGATGATGTCCTTGCTGTGATGTGGTTTTCTCTGCAGAGATGCTCATGTGTCCCTCTCTTTTAACTGTCATTCCTGGGGAGGGACAGGACTGTTAAAGGTGTGTGGCTTATCTCTGGGGTGGGGTTTCATGCAGGGACTCATTTCTTGATACCTGAGATAACAGAATTATTGACAAATTAAATGGAAGATAAAGTAAGAGGACATTATACTGGAATAACTGGTTCTTCATTCATTTCTATCTATTCATCCATGTCGACTCAAAACGTAGTGTATAAAGTAGTATGGTGGCATGCTTTGGTCCATTTTTGATGAGAACATTAATGCAGAGCAGTGCCAAGGACATGTTGGGTTCCCCTGATCCAACCCTGTCTAACATACTCCAACACTGCAAAACGTGCATCACCTGTGTTTCCTGTTCGGTTGAGTTTGCCACAGCTCGTCTGTCCTGTGCAGTCGTTTACGGTGGAAGGCTGGATATACAGTCAGGTGCAGAAATATTTGTTGTTGATATTATAATTTTTGTTGTCCTACACAGCATGTTAAGAGTTATAATAATGAAATACTGCCAATTGGCGCAAAGTGGAAAATTTCAGCTGAAATTTAAGGGTTCAAATTTGGTTGGCTGGTTTTTGCCTTTTTAAGGGACTAAAAGTAACGGACAGTCAGCTTTTCAGCTGATCCATGGGTGTTATTCCGTCCTTATTTCATTTTCAAGTAAAATGGTATAAAAAAGAAAAAAGGTCTTGAGAAAGCCATCTTTGGGTTGGAAAATGTAGAAAGAAGACAAACTTTTGGTTGGGTTTTATGAAATGAACCAATAGCGAAAACCAGTAGAATACAAAAAGGAGGCTTTATTTCTGAAGGGGGAAACCCTCCAACAGAGCTGGCAACAGTACAAAGTCCACAATCCAAAAACAGAGTCAAATGGGCGAAATCCAGAGTCATACACAGGGCAACAATCACAAAAATCGTAGTCAGACAAAAGAGGTCAAAAAACAAGAATGCGGCAAAAGTACAGGGAATAGGCAAAGCTCGGTGTCTAGGGCGGTCCAGTCAGAAAGATAAATCACAATGAAACAAGGCGAAAGAAGCGTAGCACAGGTAACGCGGAGGAACGATCTGACCAGGAAGTGAATCAAACAGGCATCTTATATTCATATCCGGGAGAACACATGATCAGGGAACACAGGTGCAATCAATGGAACAATAATCATGGAGTGACACATTAGGAATGAACTAATCACATCAATTTGGCCGAATCCAAAACGCAGACAGGGATAACAAGACAAACCTATGGACAGACAAACAGCTCCAGTCACGGAGTACTGAAAGTACATAGTTTAGAGAATGGAAAGCACAAAGCATTTGTGGAGACCCACAGAAAATCGCAGCAGAGATAATAGGGAAAGGCAAGGAGGCGGAGACTAGAACAGGGCAACTGCTGAGAGATTGTTAGTCAATTAGTAAATGCAGCTATACAATCCCGAGTGCTTGTTAGTAAGTTAGTCTAAATATACAGGGTTAGTGTTGGTTAGTAATTAGCAAAAATAATAAACTGTTAGTTTGTGTTAGTAAGATAGTAAAAGTAAGGGGACGGAAGAACACGAGCTAAAGAAAGAATATTGAAACCCAGAAGCCAATAAATCACCCGAATGAGTGGCACGCTAGACAAGGGACTGTGAGCTAAGATACACTCATGACAAGGCGGGGGAAAGACGAAGTGCAAGGCATGGAAAAATAAACATGACATAGATACTATGAAACATGACTAGGAGACTAAGAAACTAAAACATAAAAAATAAAACATGAAATCGAATTACCAATGATACAATACATGATCTAGGGATGGTCAGACAAAGCAGGGGTCACTAAAACACATGAGGCAATCTAAACATGGCGCAAGGCCAGGCACAGAACTTAAACTTGAAGCATGAGGCATGGGACATTGGCATGGCAAAGACAGAAAATGCAGGATCACAACAGTACCCCCCTCCCTACGAATCGCCACCGGGCGATTAAACCTGATAGTCTGGGGTGGTTGACATTAAAGTCTCTTATTAAGTCCTTGTCCAAAATGTGTCGGGATGGTGCCCAACTGCGATTTTCTGGTCCGTAACCCTCCCAGTCAACGAGGTACTGCAATCCTCTGCCTCGTCGACAACAGTCCAGGAGGGTACGGACCGTGAAGCCTCCGTCGATGATCCGGGCGGGTGGTGGGGAATCAGGTCCAGAGGACAGGGGGTGGGTTACTGTTGGCTTAATTTGGGACACGTGAAAGATTGGATGTATGCGTCTGATGGACAGGGGAAGACGGAGGCGAACAGCAGTGGGGCTGAAGACTCTTTCAATGGTTAATGGTTAGGGAAAAGCTTGCCCCCATTACCTCTGAAGGGGATGTCCCTTGAAGACAGCCAGACACGCTGCCCAGGTTAGTACGTAGGGGCGGATGAGCGTCTCTTGTCAGCCTGCTCCCTCATCCTGGAGACCGACCTGAGCAGGGCCTGGCGGGTGGCAATCCAGGTGCGTCTGCACCTGTACACAAACTCACGGGCAGAGGGAAAGGCTACCTCCTCCTCCTGAGATGGGAACAAAGGGGGCTGGTAGCTTAGGCAGGCCTTGAAGGGGGAAATGCCGGCAGCAGAGGTGTGACTGTTCAAGGCGTATTCCACCCACGGCAACTGATGGCTCCAGGAGGAGGGGTTCCTAATGCATAAACATCTTAAAACATTCTCCACACACTGGTTAGCTCGCTCGGTCTGGCCATTGGTTTTGGGCTGAAAACCTGATGATAAACTAACAGAAGTGCCAAGTGGGGGCCGCGATCTGAAGTGATGTCAGTAGGTATTCTATGAAGTCTAATAACATGTTGAATGACAAGATTGGCGGTGTCTTGAGCGGACGGGAGTTAAGTGAAGGGGACTTAGTGAACTGCTCTGGAAAATCTGTCTACTATGGTGAGAATGGTGGTGTGATGATTGGAAGGGGGAAGGCCTGTGATAAAATCCAGTGCTATGTGGGACAATGTGGTGTTGGAAGGGGCTGAAGCAAACCTTGAGGGAGCTGATGTGAAGCTTTTGTCTGGGCGCAGACCGAGCAAGGAGCTACAAAACCCTGAACATCTTGAGCCATTTCTGGCCACTAATATCTTTGTAGGATAAAATCTTTGGTTCTGCGTACCCCTGGATGGCAGGACAGCATGGAGGAGTGACCCCATTCCAGGACCTTAGGGTGCAAGGCAGCTGGAACATATAAACAGTTAGTGGGGCAAGCACTAGGGGTAGCAGCATTAGCTTGGGCTTCCTTGACTTCCTTTTCGATATTCAAACACCAGGCATTGATAAAGGCTTCCTTAGGTAGGATGGTGTCATGGCTAGGTTCTTCTTCCTCAATCTCAAAACAACATGAGAGAGCATCAGGCTTGACATTCTTACTTCCTGGTCTATAGGCTATGTGAAAATTGTAGCGGGAGAAGAGTAATGCCCACCTGGCTTGTCGTGGATTAAGTCTCTTGGCTGTTTGAAGGTACTCCAAATTCTTATGGTCTGTCCAGACAATAATGGGCGCGTTGGATCCTTCCAGCCACTGCCTCCATTCCTCCAAGGCTAACTTCACCGCCAACAGCTCCCAGTTGCCGATGTCATAGTTCCTTTCAGCTGAGCTGAGGCGGCGAGAGAAGAAGGCACATGGATGGATCTTCCCATCCTCCGTGGACCTCTGGGACAGGATGGCTCCAACTCCAATATTGGAGGCGTCCACTTCGATGATGAAGTGGAGCTCTGGGTTGGGAATAGTGAGGATGGGTGTAGACGTGAATCGGGTCTTTAATTCACCGTAGGTGTTCTCTGCTTTTTCGGACCAAAGAAATCTGGATTTGGAGGAGGTGAGAGCAGTGACAGGAGCAGCAACAGAGCTATAGTTCCTGATGAACCAGCGATATAAATTGGCAAAGCCTAAAAAACGCTGGAGAGACTTACGGTCCTCTGGTCGGGGCCACTTGGTGACAGCCTCCACTTTCACTGGGTCCATACGAATTGTGCCTGGAGAGATAATGTAACCCAGAAAAGTTGTGGTACTGACAAAAAACTCACATTTTTAAGCCTTCACAAAAAAGCGGTTCTCCAGGAGGCGACGGAGCACTTGGCGTACATGCTTAACATGGTCCTCCTGGGACTCTGAAAAATCTAAATGTCTTCATGATAGACTAAAACAAACTTATTAACCATTTCTCTTAGGACATCGTTCACAGGATTCTGGAACGCTGCCGGAGCATTAGTAAGGCCAAAAGGAAGAACCAGGTACTCCCAGTACCCAGTGGGAGTGTTAAAAGCAGTCTTCCATTCATCCCCCTCTGATACGCACCAGGTGATACGCATTATGTAGATCCAGTTTCGTGAAGACTTTGGTTCCTTGTAGGAGATCAAAAGCTGTATTCATGAGTGGGAGAGGTTAAGCCTTCACAAAAAGGCGGTTCTCCAGGAGGCGACGGAGCACTTGGCGCACATGCTTAACATGGTCCTCCTGGGACTCTGAAAAATCTAAATGTCTTCATGATAGACTAAAACAAACTTATTAACCATATCTCTTAGGACATCACAGGATTCTGGAACACTGCCGGAGCATTAGTAAGGCCAAAAGGAAGAACCAGGTACTCCCAGTACCCAGTGGGAGTGTTAAAAGCAGTCTTCCATTCATCCCCCTCTGATACGCACCAGGTGATACGCATTGTGTAGATCCAGTTTCGTGAAGACTTTGGTTCCTTGTAGGAGATCAAAAGCTGAATTCATGAGTGGGAGAGGGTATCGGTTCTTGATGGTTATTTCATTGAGGCCCCGATAATCAATGCAAGGTCTTAGTGAACCGTCCTTCTTGGACACAAAAAAAAAACTAGTACCAGCAGGAGACAATGATGGTCGAATGATGCCAGCAGCAAGGGACTCTGATAGATATTTCTCCATGGCCTAGGTCTCTGGTCGAGAGAGGGAAAAAAGTCGGCCTCTAGGGGGCATAGTACCTGGCTTCAGGTCGATGGTACAATCATATGGACAGTGAGGCGGTAAACTGGTGGCCCGGGACTTCGAGAGCACCTCTTTGAGATCAAGGAACTCTAGCGGGACTTTTTGAAGGTCAGGAATCTCTTCCGGAGATGAGTTAAGCTGGGGTTCGAGAGCGTTGTGGAGGCATGCCAGAGAGCAGTTAAGGCTCCAGCCCTTAATTTTGTTTTCTCGCCAGTCAATGTTAGGGAGGTGCTTGACCATCCATGGGTGGCCCAGAACAATAGGTGCATGGGGAGGATAAAGGAGGAAAAGTTGAATGGTTTTGTGGTGGCTTCCTGAGATCTTGAGCTTGATGGGGCTGGTTACAGGGGTGATCTGGGCTATCTTCTGGCCACTGAGTGAATTGACCACTCGGTAGAAAGATCTTTTCGGTAGAAATCCCCCAGTCACGGGCCAGGTCCACGTCGATCAGGTTTTCCTTGGCCCCAGTATCAATGAGAGCCATGATGGACTTACTCTCTCCTCCCAATTCCAGAATCACTGGAAGGCACATGCAGCTCCTGGACTCTTGAACTGGCGTCACTCCGATCACTGCTCCATTCTTGGCACTAGGGGAACTCTTCTTGTTGGGACACTGAGCAAGGTGATGTCCCCCCTTGCCACAGTAGAAGCAGGCCCCCTCTCAGCGATGGCGGTTCTTCTCCTCCACAGGAATGCTTGTACGTCCCAGTTGCATGGGTTCCACCTCAGGAGAAGGGCTGCCGCCAGGAGGGGGTGGTAGAGGTGGAGTGGTCTGCAAGCGCTGGATCGGCCGATGGTGAGGAACGGATCATCTTCGTTCTTCTAAACGAGCATCCACTGGAATAGCCAAGTCGACCAAATCATCCAATCCTTCCGGAAGCTCACAGGGAACTAGCTTGTCTTTTATAGCTTCAGAGAGCCCATTAAAAAAGGCGTCATACAAGGCTCTTCGCCCCCACCTGCTGTTGGTAGCCAGGGTCTGGAAATCGATTGCGTAGTCGGCCACAGAACGACTACCTTGGCGAACGCGTAGAATATCTCGCCCCGCTTCATGACCCAACTTTGTGCGGTCGAAAATCCGCCTCACCTCCTTGCCCAGTAGACCGGCTGACTGTACGCAGGGTAGATCTGCTTCCCATGCCGCCGTAGCCCACTGGTTGGCCCTTCCTGTCAGCTGCGTGATGATGAAGGCAACCCGATCACAACACTTTTGTGCATTTGTAATTAGGAAGAATGCACTGGTGGGCTTGGAAGCGCCAAAAACCCCAAAGACTGTGAATCAGAGTTGAGATGGATGACACAGGTGTCAGGTGGTTCTGAACAAGAGCCATTCCCAGATCACACAAGAGCATAGTTGAAGAGATTGGTCCGAGTTTGTAACTGGGATGACAGCCCGAGTGAACCAGGGCACACAGGCAGGTGCACACATTCGCACTGCGACGCATAAGAGTCTGGATAAGGTCACTTGCCAGGATCACAAACTCTGGGTAAAGATTCTCTATGAAATAGTTTCTAGTTTTATGCTGTACTGAACACCAAGGATGGAAGAGAATATTCCGCAAAAGGTGGAGACACAGGTTTGGAACTTAAATACACGTGACTACAACACAGTTTTTCTGAATTGCTGAAACACTGAACCCCATTCTCTGAATCCAACAGTCGGAGGCCTAAAAACGTTTGTCAAATCAATCGCTCTATCGGTAGAACCTTTAACATTATTCTTACAGTTAGATACGATTGCATATCTCATTCGCTCCTTTCACAGAGCTCTGAACACATTCTAAACACACATGTTGTACTGTGATGTACTTGCGCTGCAAAATGGTGAACTGGCACAGCAGGAGTTGAACACAACTATAACAGTGCTATCACTGGCTACACTCAGCAACTTGAAATTGTCAGCTCTTGTTTCTACCGATGCGATGTAACCACGTGAACCAAATATAAGCCAGTTCAGAGTGCACAGGTGAGCTCTCCATTTTGTGGTTTGAGACAATTTCATCTTTCGCTATGGTGCCCTGATACTAGCCTTGCGGAGCAGACGGCCCTGCCTGATTCATTGTCTGAATTCCTGCAGGTCCATTTTGCCAACTACCGTCATCCAACAATTTCATGGCTAAATTTTTTACGGCCCAGTCAGGGGAAAGAGGCGGGAGCTGCAGACGTGACATCACCAGGAATCGATTTTATGTTTGAATACTATGGCGGCGTACAAAGTGGTTTCTGTGGATGGGTCAATATCAACAGTTTTATCAGAAATAGACTCAATTTCTTCATTAAAAGAGGAGTAAAGGATGTGACTAAAAGCTTTTCTGAAGGGAAACAATGTTTTTGCTCTTCTCCGGACCGGTTTCGGTAAGAGTTTGATCTACCAGCTGGCTCCTCTGGTCGTGAAAAAGATGGGAAGGACTCCAAACCCCACTGTGATAATAGTGTCTCCGCTGGTTACTCTATGGACGATCAAATCAGAGAAGCTGGGAGTCACTGCTGGGAAAGTGAGAGAACGCGGAAATCCTCCGTAGCCAATGCCAGTTAGTCTATGGTAGCCTGGAGTCATGGTTACTCAATGATACCTGGAGAAATCTGCTCTCCTCAGAAGTTTACCAGGAGAACGTAGTGGGAATTGTCGTTGACGAGGTTCATGTCACATGTGAATGGTAAGTGATACATCTGTGTGGTATAATCTAATGTAAGATGATCGTCTAAGGACTGAATCGTAGTTCAAGCTAACGGCTAACAACGGGTTCTAACTGCTTGTATTGTGTACAGTTTGGTGCCGATTGTGTCACAACATCCCACATCTGTCCATGTATCCCGGATGGTATTGCTCGACAGTCTATATTTTTTAATGTCGAAAAGTACGCCACGTGTATTGTGAAACAAACATTTTGATTTGACCCCATTTGTACTGTCAATAAAGACTTAAACCTGTTGAGTCCGTGAATGGCTCATGCCCGACAAATCCGGATGGATCTCGAGTTGTCATTTTTTAAAGTTAAGCCCAGTCCTTGCAAGCGTTCAGAAACCGTTTGCTCAGTAAGTGCCTTGTTTGATTCAAATAGTTTCTTTGTACTTGTCAGCGTCCACTGGATTCTCAAATTTACTTTACAAAAATGCCAAAATTCTAGTAACGCCATATCACAGCTGTTTCTCAAGTTCCCGTTTGTTTCTATTGCTTCTCTGCAGTGGGGCACATCTACCACGTCGTACTGTGGCTTAATGCGGATTGGTCGGTGATGAGTGTGACGAGAAGAACCATTGTCCAATCAGCAGCCGTAGATTTTTTTGAAGGATCCTCCTCTGAAAACTTTTTTGAACAGCTCTTTCCCAGATGGACTTGTGAAATATTTCCGTGGCGGATATATGGAACAGTCCGTCTGGCCTGTCAGGTTATCCTGATACTGCAGGAGTGCGCAAACTTCACAAAGTGACTCATAAATGTTTGCTTTCCATTATACTCCCCTGTACTCAGTTCAACAGTAGAGACTTCTTCGCATGGGTGTGCAAGGTTTATGACCGTAAATCTCCCACAGACGACGGAAGTGGCTCAAGGGGATATAGGGAGTCTTGTCAAGGCAGAATCTGGCTCCTGAGAGGGTTTCTCCCCCATTCAATCACTAGGGAGAACGAGGCCTTTGATAAAGAAAAAGTACCCTGGCTTGGCTCAGCACACATACATGATGCTCAGGCAGAATGAATCTCCTGTCTGACATCAGTTTTTTTCGGCGAAACGATCCATGGAGCCAAGTAAAGGACTACAGAATCGTCTCCTATTAACCAATTAAGCTACTTTAAGAAAAGTAAGCTGTTTCCAGTTTACTTGCTTGATTAGCAGTCAATTGGTGGATGCGTTTACTCTCGAAGTTGAATGAGTTGAGCTGTTTATTAAGGTAGCATGTTTGATTGCTGCATTTTGAAATATAAATGGCCATTGAACAGCACAACATGAACACGATTGCCATTGCCTTAGTATTTCGTGCGACTGTGATCATTTATATCTCACATTCATGTTTCATCTGCTTTACAGGATGTTTTCCACCTTGTGTATTTTTTAGACGCTAGAAATCCAGGGCGATCTGAAAACAATTCTCTTCATTTTTTCATCTCTTCAGCAGGTAGTGGTACTACGCCTTAAAAAAGAATCGATTCAGAATCGTCCCAGCCCTACTATCTATCTATCTATATAATATGTATTTATGACTGAATGTTCGGATGTGTGGGTACATGTGTATGTATGGATAAGGGGAGGTTTGCTTCCAAAAGAAAATATATCTATTTACTGATTTTGAGTAAAGTAAATCACCTTGTTCTATGTCGGTTCATATTGCATTTCACAGGAAAACAAAAACTTTGACCCTGAAAAATACACGTTACAGTAAGAATTTTTAGAAACTGATTTTTTTTTTTTTTTGCACATGTATAAGAAGCACAGGGCCATCGCTCTATGACATTATGTCAATTTTTGCAACCTTGGCACTTACTGGGTTTTGGCAAACCCAGTAAATATGTATATGCATGTGTATGTATACATGAATGTGTATTTATGTAATCACTATTATATTAATTTACTTAGTCTAAAACTCTAACTCCTGCACAGGTTTGGCAGGTTCTGGGAATGGTGGGGGGGAAGTTGGTGGGTAGATGAGAGCCTTTTTTGTATTGAATGTGATTGTTTCTTGAATTCTTTCATATTGTTTTGTTTTTTCTATGTGGACCCCCTTGAAAACGAGATGGTACTTCTCTCTGGGTTATCCATTAATAAACCTATTCTTTACAGACTGATTTGATAACTGGCAGTTGAGCAGGTGCACTTAATGAAGTAGCGATGAGAGTATATTCACAAACAAAATTAAGTAGACCAAACAAAACATGAAATATCTTGTCTTCATACTGTCTGCAATGAAATATAAGCCAAAATACATATAGAAATCACTGCATTTTCCATGCTGTCCACATTTTGTCAGAGATGGGATTATATATTCCTGACAAAACCCTCAAATTAATGTTGAAACCACTAGCACATTTTGATTGACTGGTTTCAAATCCATTGTGCTCGCACACAGAGCAGTACTGTACTTATTTTACATACAGTTGCAGGGATGTTGATAGGTTTTCATTTTAGTGAGTCCCTGGGACCCACAGGTGGTGATTTGAGTGGGTCCCTGGGAAATTCAATGGGTCCCCAATGAAAAAAAAAATTTCTTTCTATTTGTTATATTCTTCTATTTCTTAAATTGTAGTGTTACACTCCTTTGATGGTGGTATGGTATGATATGGTTATAATTAACGGATATATTCATGTATGTTCAAAATGTATATGAAATTAAACAAATAAAATTCCAAATCTGAAAAGTTTATCGCAAAACAACAGTCACAGTGGCATGACATACAAAATTTAAATAAAATAGTGTTTTTGTAGCTACATAAATAGCACCAAAATGAATTACTAGAATTCAAATGAAAACAAAATGGTGTCTGTAGTACCAAAATAAATTAACAATAAAATTGCTGATTTTAACACATAAACAAAACGTTCTCATTACCATGACAGTGTCAACAAATAAATTGTCACCAAAATCTTCTTGTCTGAACATCAACTAAATCAAATGAACTGAGTCAATCACTGTGAAACTTTTAGCACAAAAATGAAACTTAACTAACGCAGTGGAAAGTCTGTGGAGAAAAATAAAATGATGGAGATATGTTTGTGGTGAGAGGGTTGAAACAGCGCTTGTCTGGTCTGCTGACAGCAAGGTGTCTTTTGCTAGTTTCAGTCCCCTGAATTCATAAAGGGTGTTTTTCACTTGATCACAGTTAACTTGGCTGAATAGTGTATAAACAGTTGATGATCGAGCGGACAAATTTACACCCGAATTCATAAAGAGAGATCAGATCAGCTGCTGTTCATCCAACGTACATAGTTATTCACACCTTTCTAAGTAACATAAGAAATTCTAATCATCCCCGGGGGCTTGTTTGTCTCGCATACAAGCTACCAATTCCCTGTTGGCTCGCTTGTGTGGCTGGACGCATGACCATGGATCTCTTGCGCATAATTGAAATAGCACAGGAAGAGAGGGCTGAGCAAAGGCAAGGTGACTAATTGAGGGTTTTCAAAGATAGGATGAATCCTTTAGAAGAGTATAGCGACACAAAATTTCTCAAGCGATACAGAATTTTCAAAGAATCATACCGTTATTGTCATGGTTTGCATGCGTTGAGAGCTTTCTTTGTTGCTCTTGTCCGGGATGATATCGTTTTGCACCCAGTCAAATTCCTGGGCCAGCTGGCATTAATTGGGGGCGTTGCCCAGACTCTATTTAAGCTCTAGTTCCGCCTTACTTCCATTGCTAGTGTGTCAGTGTTGCATTTGCACCGGTAAGGTGTTTAGAAAGAGAGTTGTCAGGGACCGAGCTGCATATTTGAGGATAAGTGGTAGAGAGCAAGAGAATCTTTGTTTTCTTTTCCCTTTTCATTTCCTCCCTTCGAGCTCGCTTTGAATCCTACCCCGGACGACATCTAGGTTCGTTGGTAGCGCGAGTCTCGCATTCTTATTTTATTTGTGTCTCTCTCTCCTCTGCTGTTTTCCCTTTGTTTATGGCACTGCTTTTGGCTTCTAATTCTCAACAGCCTTTACAGTTATATTCTAGACCTAATCGAAGCAGACATTGACCGTCCCACAAGACAAAACCATGCCAGTACCAACTATGTATTGCCCTGCGCTTTTATGCATCTGGTGCATTCCAAACGGTTGTTGGTGACACGTGTGGTGTATCACAGGCTACCTTCTGTCGAGTAGTTCGTCGTGTTACCGAGGCAATATGTGCCAGGAAAAACCTCTTCATAAGATCTACCCTGGAAGAGAATGAAAGACAAGCAGTTATTCAAGGATTTCATTTCATAAAGAATTTTCCAGGAGTGATTGGTGCTATTGACGGCACCCACGTCGCAATCGGTAACCCAGGAGGAATAAATGCTGCACGTTTTTATAACAGAAAATGCTATTTCTGTATCAACTGTCAATTTGTCTGCAACCACCTGATGCAGTTCACGAATGTTGTTTCAAGATGGTATGGGTCTGCCCATGATTCGAGGATATTGGAGGGATCCCTGCTCTTCAGGCAGTTTGAAGGTGGACAACTCCAAGGAATTCTGCTCGGGGACCCAGCATACAAGTGCCGAACCAACATGCTCAGACCCGTGCGCAATCCTGCAACTCCAGCCGAAGAAAGGTATAACCAAGCTCAAAGGAGAATGAGGCGTCGAATTGAACAAGCGTTTGGTATGTGGAGAAAACGATTTCACTGCGCAGGTGAATGGAATAGTCTTCGATGTTCAGTGTGTATCGAACTACCAGGTCATATACCTCGACCATTTTTGCGACTTGCGATTACTAAAATATTGGTTAGACTAAATCTGTGCTTCTGTTTATGACAATGGAAGGAGGATGACGTATGGAAAACTGAAGTAACCCAGGATGTGCATTCCATAATAAAATTCAGGCTAATGCAGCTGCTGGGAAAGTTACAGTGAAATGTTTGCCAAATTGAGAAGGGTGTACTTACTACTTCTAGAATGGTGGCAATTTTTCTGAGGGCAAAAGGAAGCTGCTGGTCACGAGACCACCCAGAGTGGGGCATAGATTGGAACTTCTGTTTATCTAGCTCTCGTTATGGAGTTGGTTCTAAAGAGTGACCTACTAGCATAGGTATCCAGTATTCACGTTACTAATGAATGGACTCCCAGGCAATCTCTCAGTTTAACCTATTCATATATGTCAGTTGCAGGTAAATATGGCAGTTGTTGTAGCCACAGCCTGTTTGCACAACCTTGCTATTCAACGACAGGACCCACTGCCTGAGGATGAGGCTGACGATCATGATGTCGGCCCCGCAGACCATCAACAACCCCCAGTAGAGGAAAATTGTGTTGAAGCCAACATCCGTGGCAACATTTTCAGACGAAGGTTTATCAGGCAACATTTTCAGTAAGATATTACTACATTTACTTTTTTCTTGACAAATTACATATCAATACACAACTTTCTCTGTTTTTCCCTGTAGTACTCTGCTTTAGCGTCGAACGCAGTTGTCTTCGCCTGTGCTGCTTGTGCCTGTAACATTGCAGCCTCCTGCTCAAATTGAATCAATTTCATCTTTACCTTACGTTCTTCTCTCAGGTCGTCCCACGCAGCATCAGTCTTCTTTAACGCTGGTGATGTATTCCGACGGCCAACTGACGGCGTTGCTTGGCTGAAAGAAAAATCCTACAGGCAGATATATTTTTTAAAGTACATGCAGGGTGTCCCCAAAATTCTATCCCACCTCCCAGAACTGTGTGAAAAGATTAGGGTCAATATTAATGGCAGTGCAAATGTTCGCTGCGGTATTTCAAGATGGCCCCCTCATATGCGTGATTAGTTAACCATTTTCAACCTAGAGACTGGGAAATTGATGTAGGGGATGTCAAACTTGCTGGGACACCCTCAAGGTTGAGAGTACAGTGAGGGGATACAATCAAATTGTTACCCTACTTCCATAAATTACCCTCCGTTGAGAGTGCAACCTGGAATATACAAATTCAAATCAAAGTTCTAGGTACGAACTGTAGTCGAAATAAAGGTGATATAAATACCATTGACATTGATGACGTGGAAGAGTCTGTTGCTCCTTTCTTGGGATGGCGGACAGAGGTGCATCTGCAGCAGAGGTTACCGGAGGTTTCCTGGAATTGGAATACTCTAGAAATGTAAGAGCAGACAACGTTGGCAAAAAATTGTTTAATGTTTGATACATTGTACTGTACCAAATATTAAAGAACACTTTCCACGCGTCCCTTGTTTGTGTAAATGACAGCATGTTACGAGTGTTCTTATGATGTTGGTATGACAAGAAAGAATTTGACATAAAATTCAGATATCCGACAGTTTTATTTTTCTCCATTTCATTCAAGTACTCAAATGCACAAGTACATGTATATTGAATTTGGGAGAAACTAAAGTGGTCGATCCCTTTAACATACATGATTATAGATCTGCATACACTTGTTGAAGGCACAGGAGATGGAGAGCGTAACTCAAAATCTGCATCTTGTGACGTCGAGCTGTCTTCATGGTCACTTGTGAGACCTGCAGTGCCAG
Organism: Gymnothorax reevesii; assembly: GCA_029721435.1. Lineage (NCBI taxonomy): Eukaryota > Metazoa > Chordata > Actinopteri > Anguilliformes > Muraenidae > Gymnothorax > Gymnothorax reevesii. The sequence continues at coordinate 11,849,845 of CM056577.1, read as the reverse complement.
GCCATGCAGCCAGGGCTGAATCGTCATCCCATTGATTGAGGAATTGATACAGCTCCTCCACAATGACGTTTAACACGACCAGCTGCTCGTCTGCGAGATCGCCAGTTACGGCTTTACCTCCTCCGGTTTCTGAAATGTCGATTTTGACTTGACGGGCGGCATTTTTCGCTCTTGTTTTCATCCGTCTCCACAACTCCTTCAAATCCTTAGCGCTGGTTTTCTGGGAAAAGTGCTTCCATCTCACGTTCGATTGACTCCTATGTGACATGTTTCTTTCGATTAGCATCGGTGTCACTCTTTTATCCTCTATAACTGTTCTCCTACCTTTTATACACTCAATTAGACCCATTTTCTGGTCATGGGTCAAATTGTCAGTGCGGTTTTTTCAACATTTTCGTCCTGATTTCTCAGTTGGGCGGAAATCAGCAGAGCACATGTGCCGCGATCTCCGGGTTTTTTCAGATTGGCATCCCTTTTGGTACACATACTACCATGCAGAGTGTTACTTGACACCACAACCCACCGGCTAAGCGGGGACTTGTACACGGATGGGTAAACACACGATTATGTTCTACCTGAATTGCGCTGGTCACAGGAGTTTATCCACACGCGTACTTCTCTGTTTTAGCCACCGTGCACCGTTGTACGTGTCTAAATTAATTGGGTGATCATCACCCTTTATGAATTCGGGGGTGTGATTTTAAACTCAAGTTGTTGTTCACTATGAGCCAGTGGCGGATCTAGGAAATATTACATGGGGTGGCAAAGGGGTGGCAAGAGGTCTGGGAGGGGTGGCATTGGGACATCCTCAGTGAGGTATTAGGAAATCTCCAATTCCAATGAAGTTGGGACATTGTGTAAAATGTGCATTAAAACAGAATACAATGATTTGCAAATCTCAAACCCATATTTTATTCACAATAGAGCATAGACAACATGTCAGATCTTGTAAGTAAAGTCAGGCAGAGGTTCGACAATCGGCGAAAAAACTGTCTAAAAATTGGGGAACAATTTCAGAAAAGTATTCTTCAATATATTTATTATACTGTGTGTCCTAAAAAAAAAGAAGCCAAGAATAAGTGATGCGGCACCATTTAGACACCAAACGCAAGATGGAGGGGAATAGGGTGTTTATTAAATCAAGAGTCATCAGAAGATGACATATCCCACCGGTTCCACATAATTCGTGATTTACTCATTGCAGAATTGCATCCTCTTAATATCATCACTGTAGTAATTCTATACTCATAAAACAGATGGATTGATTAGTTTGTCATCAAGGCAAGCATGTAATGATGAATGTATAGATTCAGAACTAGGATCTTGGGTCATGAAGTGTGGGGAATACAATAACGTGAGATTTGCTATTACCACTGTATGAAATGGAACACCTATTTCCGTATATGTTAACATATACTTACCTTTATAAATAATCAATGATGTACAAAAACCAAAACCACTGAAGTTGGCACATTATGTAAATCGTAGATAAAAACAGAATACAATGATTTGCAAATCCTTTTCAACTTATATTCAATTGAATACACTACAAAGACAAGATGTTTAATGTTCAAACTGAGAAACTTTTTTTTTTGTTGTTGCAAATAATCATTAACTTAGAATTAAAAGGCAGCAGCACATTGCGAAAAAGTTGGCACAGGGGCCTTTTTACCACTGTGTTACATCACCTTTCCTTTTAACGACACTCAGTAAACGTTTGGGAACTGAGGAGACCAATTTTTGAAGCTTTTCAGGTGGAACTCTTTCCCATTCTTGCTTGATGTACAGCTTAAGTTGTTCAACAGTTCGAGGTCTCCGTTGTCGAATTTTACGCTTCATAATGCGCCACACATTTTCAGTGGGAGACAGGTCCAGACTACAGGCTGGCCAGTCTAGTACCCGCACTCTTTTACTACGGAGCCATGCTGTTGTAACACGTGCAGAATGTGGCTTGGCATTGTCTTGCTGAAATAAGCAGGGGCGTCCATGAGAAAGACGTTGCTTGGATGGCAACATATGTTGCTCCAAAACCTGTATGTACCTTTCAGCATTAATGGTGCCTTCACATATGTGTAAGTTGCCCATGCCTTGGGCACTAATACACCCCCATACCATCACAGATGCTGGCTTTTGAACTTTGCGCCTATAACAGTCCGGATGGTTCTTTTCCTCTTTGGTCTGGAGGGCACGACGTCCACAGTTTCCAAAAACAATTTGAAATGTGGACTCGTCAGACCACAGAACACTTTTCCACTTTGCATCAGTCCATCTTAGGTGAGCCTGGGCCAAGCGAAGCCGGCGGCGTTTCTGGGTGCTGTTGATAAATGGCTTTCGCTTTGCGTTGTAGAGTTTTAACTTGCACTTGCTGATGTAGCGACGAACTGTTGTTACTGACAGTGGTTTTCTAAAGTGTTCCTGAGCCCATGTGGTAATGTCCTTTACACACTGATGTCGGTTTTTGATGCAGTACCACCTGAGGGATCGAAGGTCACGGGCATTCAATGTTGGTTTTCAGCCTTGTCGCTTACGTGCAGTGATTTCTCCAGATTCTCTGAAGCTTTTGACGATATTACGGACCGTAGATAATGAAATCCCTAAATTTCTTGCAATAGCTCGTTGAGGAATGTTGTTTCTGAACTGTTCGACAATCACCTCACGCATTTGTTCACTAAGTGGTGACCTTCGCCCCACCCATGTTTGTGAATGACTGAGCATTTCAGGAAAGCTGCTTTTATACCCAATCATGGCACCCACCTGTCCCCCAATTAGCCATTTCACCTGTGGGATGTTCCAAATAAGTGTTTGATGAGCATTCCTCAACTCTCTCAGTCTTTTTTGCCACTTGTGTTAGCTTTTTTGAAACATGTTGCAGGCATCAAATTCCAAATGAGCTAATATTTGCAAAAATTTACAAATTTTACCTGTTCGAGCATTAAGTAACTTGTCTTTGCAGTGTATTCAATTGAATATAGGTTGAAAAGGATTTGCAAATCATTGTATTCGGTTTTTATTTACGATTTACACAATGTGCCAACTTCACTGGTTTTGGGTTTTGTAACTTCCATAGTGATATCCTGTCTACCTCAAACTTGACAGTGTTCTGTAACCCATACTCTTTTCAATAGCGATGGCTGGTGTGTCCTAGGTAATTGACAGTTCTGTGTGTTCCTCATTCCATGGCTCGGATGTGAGATACAAAAAGGACATTTCACTCTATTTCACTTGGTCTGTGTGAGCTGAGACTTTTTGTCTGAGACTTGGAGTTTTTGAAGTTTCTAAGCGGCATAGTTTTTGAGTTCTGTCCCAGAAATGAGACAAAGTCCAATTTCAGGGCTGTTTTTGGTGAAAATTTCAAGAATTACAGGCAGCATGGAACTGAAACCCCCAAAAGGCACAACTACACCATAAGAGTAAGTTCCATAGCAAATTTGAAGTTTGTAAGTGGTATAGCTTCTGAGTTCTGCTCCAGAAATGAAAATGATTACGGACGGACGGACAGGGCGATGACTATACATTACATACCGGTGGGGGGATATTAAAGAAAATCAGGCACGAGGGCCAACAAAAACCTTGGCCCAAAGGGTTGCAAAAAACAAAGTAAAGAAAGCTTCACAGAGGTAATAACGAAAAGATCCAAAAACGACCAAAAACAACGGCCACTGGAAACTCCAGGCAGAATAACCATAAACAGAAAAGAATAATAACACTAAGGGTTCAAAACAGGACTAGGCAAAGACAAGATACCTGATGCTACTGTATAAAAAAATAACACAAACTGTGACCGTGAAAAGCACTGACAAGACTTGGACATGAAAAGCTCTCAAAGAAACTTGAGACTCTGTCTGCCAGCCAACTTCCACCGCCTCCAGATAAAGGAACAGAAATCAGGACACATGAGGGGCAGCACCTGGAGGAGAAACAATGGGCAAGATCATGAGACATGGACAGAGATTGGTTGACAAGACTTGCTCATTAAGAGAATGAGCGGCCCAGCTTAAGTACGAATGAAGCATGCAGATTGGAAGGAAGCATGAATGTTAGCACAGAAAAGCACAGCAAAGCTGCCGGGTGGCTCACACGGTTAAGGCACTGCTCTGCGGTGCAGAGGTGATCACCACGTCGCGGGTTCGAGCCTCGGCGTACCCACCGGCAGGGGTCGGCAGCCTTTTCGGAGTAGCGCACAATTGGCTATCGCGCTACAGGGTTTCAAATTGGGAAGGGACTGTCGGATTTGGGTGTTCAGCGACAGCTTTGTTCGTTGCTCCAGCGCCTCCTGTTGGCCAGACAGGCGCTCGTCAGGAAGACTCTGGGTTTGTTCACGTCCGGGTATCCTCCGCCCTCGTTCGTAACTTACGAAGATTCGACCAATGAGTGTATAAGAATCAGTGGCTGAAGGACACGTGCTTCGGAGGAGAGTCGTGAACTGTCTTCACTATCCTGAGTTGGCAGCAAGGGGTCGCATACGAGCAAGCTTTGTACATAGTTCACTAATTGGGCATTCCAGATTTGGGTGGGATTGGAGATGCCAAATTCTTTAAATAAAAAAAAAAAGAAAAAAAAAAAGAAAAGCACAGCAAGATCTTGAAATAGCGAAGTAGGAATCATGACAATAAACTCCCTACTTAAATTAGTAGTATTAGTGATGTGCCTGTCTAAGAATTACACCCCCCTGTGAATGTTAGTAAATGTTAGTAACTTAAAAACAGTTAATTGCCAATTAAGCTTTGACAGCCCCGAATCCACCACAGCACAGAAGGAAGGGGGAAATACCAAAAGCCAACCAGAGCTCTGAAATGTGCAAAAACAAAGGCATGGGGCGGAACACAGACAAGTGGAGTGGCTGGGCAGACCAGGCAGGAAACAAAACACGGAAAAGTAAAAACATGAACAATACACATGAATTATAAAATGCTTGATCCTGATACAAGAAACTGTTAAAACAATAACACACTGTCAGACCCTGGAACACAGCAATAAGTGGTTAATTCTATAACAATTACTTAAGATTCTTTGATTAAAAATGGCATTTGGTGTTATAGATATAACTATGCCTTCTGTCTAATGATATCAAGTAAGTGGAGCTGGTGCCACACACAACTGAACAACAATGACACTTTTGGAGTAATTCAGCAAACACTTTGCGCCAGATTACATAAAATGATGACAGGCCTAAACACGAATGAACCTGGATGATCAGTCTCAACTTTTCATTGTCAGGGCTATTAGTGCTTTATGTTATGTAATGTGTACTGCTTTAAATGTAAACCTGTCACACTTTAGATGAAGTGTTGCTCATAAAGGTTATGACATGCCAGATGTCATATAGCTGACAATGTCACCTAGCTAGTGGCTAAATACTATAAAGGGTGACATTGTCAGCTAAGTGACATTGTCTTTGTCCCATCTGGCATCACATGCTAAATAAGGATGTGGTATTTCACCCTGAAGCAGTTGCATCGATCAAGCGCTTGGAGCCACAAGCTGTAGTAACCAAATAACAGCAAATAATGTTACGGGTGGCGAGCAGGACCACTAGCGATAGTAAGCACCAACAACTGGCCTCAAACGCAGGCTTTGTAAAATATCTGAAGATAAAGCCTGTATCTGTCGCGACTGTCCGTGACTCAGACACAGAAGCTGTAAGTTGCTTTTACTGCATAAGCCAACCTGACATGATAGCCAGTTGATTGTGGCTGTAGCACAGCAGCTAACGTAGCCAAGTTACTGTTGCTAATGTTTGCGTCCTAATTATGCAAGAGTGATATCAGGGGAAATTCTACAGAAGGTGTGTGAACACTAAACTCATTTGAAGCTAACTTTAAGTACTTGTTTGTAAATTGGATGCTTAGTACAACTGTTCACAGTAACAGAACTTGCTGTCTCTAAAACCTGTATTGCAAGGGTTTGTGGTTATGACCTTTCGGTTACCAGCTACTGCATGTTAGTTTGCATATCGTGCTAATTAAAAATGCTCCTAGTTAACGTATATGCAGTAATTCTGATCGGCATGCTTGTGTTACTTCGGCAAGCATCAATGTGACAGTTTCATCATAATGTTGCCCGATTGTAGCCACTACAGTTAGTGATCGCTTCACTTATCCATGATCGGGATCAGACAGATACTTCACAAATGTCTGAGCAAGCTCTCTGGTGCTACCATGAAAGCAATGCGAAACGCAGAAGCTCTGCTGATTTACAAATGATTTCTCTGCACTACCTTGACATAACCTCATCCCCTTTAGAAACTGTTGTGGCTAGTAAAAAGCCAAAAAAGACTGAGATTAAATAGGGAATTCTTTCCTGTAGAAGTGCTCAATTCGCTCGCTCCACATAAGCAACTTGTCCGCGCTAAGGGAACTTACGGTCTGCAAAACCTGTGTTATGTTCATAACATAACCGAGCTCTCTCTAGCTATCGCATAGTATCCATAAAGCTGCTTTCACTTCCGACACATACAAATTTTTCGCAGAACAGATTAGCCTACATTCAAAGTCAATGCAAAGACGCGAATACACGAAATAGGCACGTCAAGCAGCTTTCACACCGGACGCGAAACAAATTTTTTGCGCGACAGATTACATTAAAAGTCATGATCGCTTATCAGCTACTGCATGTTAGTTCCCGTGCTCTGCAAATTAAAAAATGCTCCTGGTTTACTTATGTGCAGCAATTCTGATCGGTGTGTTTATGTTACTTTGGTAAGCATCAGTGTGGCAGTTTCATCATCACGTTGCCTGATTGTAGCCTCTACAGTTGAAGCTAACCGGAGAGGTACTGTATGTGCCTGGGGAGTTGGGCTGCAGTTATACCAGACGTAGATTTTGCAGAGATTGGGGTGTGTTTTTGGGTGCTTATGAAACCTTCGCTTCAGTTATCCATGACCAGGGTAAGCTCTCTGATACTACCGGTGAAAGCAGTAGGGAAGCGCACAGGCTAACGTGTTCGGTATAACAAACGCTGCATTGCCATCTATTGAATATTAAATCCTTTCCTGTAAAAGTGATAAATTCGTTAGCTCCACATAAGCAACGGTTCACGCAGACGGAACTTATGGTCTGCAAAACCTGTATTATGTTCATGACATAACCAGAGCTCTGTCTAGCTCTCCATAATGCACCCAGATTCCGCGAGGAAAAGCTGGTCATTCCGAAGCAATAAGTAAACCATTACGACGGGCGATTTCCGAAAAGGTCGTTTGGAGCTTTTGCCCCTCCGTCATTTTCCAGCGAGGAAGCCGTTCGTTACTCCACGCTAACAACACACCACAGCTATGCACACGAACCAGCAGGTCCAAATACACATCGAAGCAGTCCAGAAGCTGTTGGTCCACTCTTAGCTGCCCCTCACTGTCCTTGTTTCCCTCTAAACTCAGACCCACCGGACTTATACGGTCACCGGTCTACACTTGGGCATGTCGACCCGTTCTACAAATGTGTCTATATGGGGTGGATTCCAGCTTCCCCTGCATCCTAGCTAGGAGTAGTAAAACAGCTGTACTCACTAACTGTTGCCGTAGCAAACTGTAGCCAATAGCAAATTCGTGCTTGAGCTCCCAGACTTTCGCACTGCGTCCTCCAATCAAGGTTCCACTCGACGTGCCTGACAGCCTGTATTCTCTGGAGCCACATCCTTCTGAAGACTCGGGGAATGAAGATCCACTCCCGGGTCTGCACCAGCCGCCTCTATCTCCTGCTATCCCTGCTGTCATCTCTACGCCTGGTGTTCATGGCAGTCCTCTGAATGCAGCGTCCTGCCTGCCTGCCAGCCCCGTTGCCTTGGTTGAGGCAGAGCTGGCCTCTGGATGTGTGGGTGCTAGTCGGCCTGCCTCGCCTACTCAGTCTGTTCCTGCCCCACTGGTCTGCGAAGGCCCGCGTCGGTCATCACGCTCCCGACACCCCGCAGTGTGTTTCAAGGACTATGTTGTTGATCTTTAGACCCATGTCATTGCAGTATGCCTGTATTGTTCATAATGCCTATTTGTTCCTTGTTAAAAAACAGAATGTGTTCGTGAAACACTGATGCCCCCGTGCATAACATGCACATGCTAACCATTAAAGGCCTATCATGAGTCAATCAAAGGTTAAAGGTCAAGGTCAACATGCATTACCTCATCAGAAAGGCCTTATCCTAAGGAGTACATATGCCCGGTATCAAATGCCTATTACTAGCTAATGAAAAGTTATGGGCCATGTTCAAGTTTTTGTCACCAAACGTCATGCTCCAAGGTCAAGTTCACAAGGTCAAAAGTCATGACCACATCTGAAATGCCTTCTCACAAGGAATGCATATGCCAAGTATCCTATCATGAGCCGATCAAAAGTTATAGCCACGGCAAAGTGCGGACAGACAGACAGACAGACAGACGGACAGGTAAAAAACTATATGCCCCCGAAACTTTGTTTACGGGGGCATAAAAATGATGTCACTCTTCTGCTGTCGGTTGGCAGCCCCCTCTAATTCAAACATCTTCCTGTGCGCATGGGGGCCAAGGCTCGACATTTGGGCGTGGGTGGGGAAGTTGCCCCCCCCTTTATCCCCTTTGTAGATCCGCCCCTGCTATGGGGCGATTTCACAAAAGCATTTAGAGTGCGTATAACTAACGCGTTTAAATTTTAAACGCATGTTAAAATGTCATTGTACGCAGACAGCTAAACAAACATTTAAACACCATTTCACTAGATTGGATTCACTTGATCATTGCACGTTTAACTGCACGCGGATAACCTTGCGTTTAGCTCTCAGACTAAACAGGTGCAGTCAAATTATGACAACCTGCCATTGCCTAATGGGTATTTCCAATTGTCGTTACCAGTTAATAACCCCGTATATAAGGGTAGTTGCGTTGTGGACACGCATTTTGCACAGAGATGTCGGCAAAGAAAACGTGGCTACAATTTAAAACAGGTGCAGCACACTGGCACAGATGTATCAAAGAAAAAAGCAAAAATCAGAATCGGGGACGTTCCAGTCAGACGTATAACACTATGAATACAAGGTATCAACGATCGCAGCACAAGTTAACCAGAGAAAACGTTCTGACAAGAGCTGTGTAGAACCTGAAAGTTTGATTTGGCTGGATTTTACTCAAAATACGTGTCAATTCATATTGTTGGAACACAGGCACATTCCATGTGTAAAATTTGGTTGATTTAACAGCAAGCTTATACGACCTGGATGCTCTGTTGCCTGCCTCGAATCTCCTTTGTTCTGCCCAGCAGGGGGTTTGGAGCCATTTGCTCTGGCCCTCTGAAACTCACAGACCTCTTCTCAATTAAAGTCAGGATCAGTTACTTTTAAGCTGCTTAAAACGATCTTAACCTCTATCAAATTCATAATATATTTCTGTTCAATATCCTAGGAAGGAACCTGTTATATATTGATAACGCAATTGGGCTATAATATTCCATCTTAAGGCTTTTCCATGACAACTGCATCATTTTAATACATATTCATATCATGTTTGGTCTCTTTATTCTCGGGGGAGTCCAAGGAGTTGAATGGAACATGTTTCATTTCCCTTGGAATTATGGTTCGTTTGTAAGATTCATTCAAGCAACTACCCTAGTCTCCCTGTGCAAATTATCTTATCACCTAGGCCAGTAAAACTCTAATTCGGCCAACCTTCCCTCTACCTTTTTCGGAGGCGTGGTTTGGAGTCTTTAAAGGTACGAGATCCGGAGGGGGCGGTCTCTTCTCTTCTCTTCTCTTCTTTCTTCGCTCTTATTCTGTCCTGCCCTTCTCTGTCAACATCTGACGCGCTTAGGTGAGTTGGGGAGGGGTCACATGTTGCCTTGTTCCGGAGCGGGGGAACATTTGAGTTCTCCCCGACCACGTGGAGCGACTTCAGCTCCGCGTGGTCATTCATCTTTTCCAGGTATGAAAATACTCTAAATCCTTCTAAATTATATGTAACGGTAATTGGCTTATCATTGATTTGTTTGATTCAAGTTGTGCCTACCTGGTGAATTAAATTATTGTTATTCCTTTTCCAGCTTGCGTGTTCTCATTGTATATTCTTTCTGGCCTTGTTGCGATTGGGACTTAAGGGGAGACTCCTACCAAGACATGTGTAGGTAGCGATACTTCTAAGTTAGATTGAGATTGGGTTCTACCTATTAAGGGGATATGAAATTACCGGCTCTTAAGATTTAGCTATTGGTTAATCTTTCTAAGGGGCCCTTTGATATGCATAAACCTAGGTTCGTGGTACGTTCATACTCAGAGCCATTTGCCTGATGTTGCTACCATGACAGTCTCTTCTATCCAATGGATTTATCGTCGAATTAGACCAGGCAGAGACGCCTATTTTAACCCTAGGGGGTGTTCTGCTTAGTGACAATGGTTTTCGCAGACAGAGTTTGGGTGCGTAACTGCCCTGAGATTCACGCATGCGGTTTCAAAATTATCAATTCTAATTCTAATTTGGAGTCAGATTTTTAACGAGGATATAGCTAAATGTTGTATTCTAGCTGTTATATGGAGTCAGATAAATCGTAACCATTGCGCTTTCATGCCCCGTCCTCGGACGGTGAAAAATATCCATTATATTGTGATTCACACCAGCCAGAAGAATGCTCTAATTAAAGTTAGACTAAGAGAACACGTGAGGCCTTCACCCAGGCAATATCCGCCTTTTGGTCATTGCTTTTTTGGGGTTTTACAGCTGGTGACCCCGCGTAAATAGTCTAATAATTATTAAAAGTGTAATTTGTCGTTTTGAGAACCTTTGCATCTTGCGGCGTAATGGCTTGCGTACCATACTGGCGAAGCCTATGGTCGTGAGTGCATGGTTCTGTTTTCAAACGCGTTCTGAGGTGTTCTGCCTTCTGCTGGCTGGTGTGTGAATCTACACATCCGAAGTGAGCCTGGTTTGTGCGATCCGTTCGGCTCTACCAGTCATCCGAATTCGGTAAGTAATGCCGTGTTTTTTGCTTTGTTAAAATTCACCGCATAAAAGACCGATGCTAAGGGATCGAGATATCCCCCATAGGCTTGGGACCGTAGAAACCAGACGTTTTAATTTTATCTTTTCGGGATCAGAGAATGAAGTGTAAATTGAGGGAATGTTCGTATAAACTACGTTGTTTTCCGTTATCTCTTTGGACTGCTGTGTCTTCAAAGCCATTTGGTATTTTCGTGCTTTTAAGTAGAAGGTTTAATGGCAAGTTGGAAGTGATTGCATTTCTGTGTGCAGTCGGAGTTTTCGGCATCCTTGGGTGGACGCGTTTCGTTGCTGCGCGATGGCAGAGATTAAGCTTGCCACCGAAGGGGTTGAATACTCTTGACTTCTACCGGAAAGTGGTGTAACTATATTGCGTTTGAAGGTTTGCGTAGGGGTACCGAAGGTAATCGGCAGTTGTATATGTTTGATGGATTTGGTGCAAGGTCTTGTCGGAATTGTCCGGGTAATCTTGATCCAATACTGGGAGTTATAGTTCGAATGAATTTTGTTTGTAGGGGAGTGGAGTGTAGCTTCGAAGTATCATTGGTTTTCCGTATTTTTCTTAACTATCGCAGGGTAGTGGCAAGTGCGTTTGTTAGTGCTTTAACTCGCCTCATTAGTTCGGCTGAGTTGGCGAATGTTTTCCATTCTCTTGTCTTGTTAAACTTTGTGCAAGGTTAATACGGTTTCACTGCCCCGTGGGTGCGCTCCTATGACTAGCGCCTTGAGAGCAGCAAACGGCATTCCGAAAATTGTAATTCGGATTCAAAGTCTAAATTAGGTTGCAGCCTGCACCATGTGGGCTTTTGAAGTTAAGCAGATTCGATAAGTTTTCATGCCGACAGTCTTTCGGGACACGGACAGTGAATAGATTTAATTCTTGAATAGGTTTGTTATGCGGCTTTCCGCAAACAAGATATTCAGCCGCTTCCGTGTGAGCTAAAGCTTGTTGTGCTGTGACACGTCGATTTTCAGATCGCCGAGTGTTTGTGCTTATGCAACTGGGCTAGGCGGTTTGGGCATTTGTGTTCAGCATAGCGACGCAGGGGCTTATCATTGGAGATGTTGAATATTTTTGCAATTTACGCCAAATTGAGCATTTGAAATGGCAGCTTTGAAATTCGCTTTAAATTTGAGCTTCTCTGTAGTATACATTGAAGCTGCCATATTGCCTTTGCACAAAGGGTTATCAAGTTGAACGGCCCGCCATTTTGGCTCGGATTGTTGGGGAATATGACGTGGTTTCATCTGGGAGTTGCCATTGGTCGAGTTTGCATGTGGGCTGGTTCTTCCTCAGAGGGGGAAGTCCTAGCCGGCCCACGGGGTCACGTGACTATTCGCCGGTGAGCTGGTTGGCTGGTACAGCCCCCATGCCAATCGTGTAATAGGGTGACGTGACCCGTAGCCTGTTAGCTGGTTGGTTGACACAGTCCTCACTCTGAATACGAGCAAAATGGCGCCCTTCAAATCGCCCAATGACTGCCGCGGTTTAATGTTGATTTCCGACCTTCCTTCCGAAAGGAGGGCGGAACCAGTGTTATGTTGCATGGGGTACAATCAAGTGCCTGCCTGTGACCGCCATCTTGAGAGTGGCTTTTCCACTAACAAGCTTACTTGCCTTCTAACCTTATGTTTGAAGTAACCGGTTAATTTGATTGCGTTTTGTGTGGATCTAACGAACCACCAAATGCAATGCTCTAAATTAATATTTTTTGACCATTTGTATATCGTCATTGCCTCTGTGTATCAAATAACATCTGAAGTTCTAAATACTTAATGGGACTTTAAGTCTGTACTGTCTGCTTCCCCTGGGGGGACAATTTATAACTTTACTAGAGTAAGTAATTGAATTTTCAATTGCTTGCAATGTACTATCTTTTGGGAGATGAGTTTTCCTTCCACTTTAAAATTCATTTTACTTAATGTACATTCTTCCTAAGGTATTGGAACCAGATGATTTTGGTCACTTTTGGCAATGATTGATATATTTCTATTAATTACTTTATTTCTTTATAGCATGCCTTTCCTCTACTTCTGCCTTCTCTCTGATCCCCTTCACCCTTTTTCTGAGTCAGCTATGTTCAACAGGGACATAGTGGACATAAAGTTTGGGCCTGTGTTCCGACCGAACACATGATTTGATTTCTTTTGTTTTTTGTTTGTTTTTTAACCATTTCAGGCTTAACTATGCAGACAGTCACCCTGCATAGCTCTTTCTTTTACAGTCCTCACACCCGAGAGCATCAGGGGGTGGATGAACATCCCTATTGCGGGGCCATAAAACACCCGCTCTTGGTAACAGGCCTCCTCAGACCCACTTTACAGCTGTCATTCACACCCCCATGCGCGCGCGCCCACACACACACACGCCCACACACACACACGGGTACCCTCATCTACACCACTTACTCTTCCCCATGTTTGTCTGTGGTTCGTCCTGGTGTGAAAGGAAGGCCATAAAGCATTGTTTCATCTAAAATTGTGGTATTAACTACATCTGTTTTTCCTCTTTTGAAGCAGGGGTAATGGGACTTCTGGTGTCACTCGCACCTCCTCAGTCACTGTTCTCCTTGGAGCGTCGTAAGGTTGCACAGACGGGGGAGATGTGAATTGTGGGGTGACTACAGGCATTGGGTCCAATTTATCTATTGCTTCCCTACAGGACAATTTGCTGGCTCAGGGAGAGTTCAACTCGCACTGAGCACCTCACACCCAAATGTTTTCAATTAACTAACATTTTCTGATTCTTACAGGTGGAGTAATAACATTGCTTTGGTCATGTCGTGTTTTGATCTTGTTGTGTATGTGGCGGGATGCTTCTCTAAGTTTCTCTATACAGGCACCAAAGATTCAAGGACCGGACTTGGCCAGACTCACCTAAGGAACAGAAACTCCATAATGCTTTCGACTAACTTTGATATCAGGATCTTCATCACAGACAAAACACCACCCATTCCTCCTCTTCTCAACTTAAAGGACACACACTCCTAATCTCAACTGACATGTGCACCACCGCGAGCGGCCGCTGAAGATTCGGACTACATCTTCACAACGGAACAGTATATAGGACATTTTCATATGGACAAACTGTAGTTGTTTGTGGTTGATTTGTGACTTGTAAAGAATGCGAGTTGATACAAAAATGGGTTGCGAGGAATCAGTTAAATTCTATTTCATAATTTGGCAATTAATTGGATTGTAGTATATAGGTTCCTTACATTGAAGGCCAAAGATGGTGTGCCTTATGTTCATAAAAGTAAGGTAAAACTACATATGCCATGATCCAGATTAGCCTAATTCTTTATAATATTTTTCATAATTTTATCGGAAATTCTTCAAAACTGCTTCTGAGCAGCCTATTATGTGTCAACCCCACTCTCTCAGTTGATCGCAAGATCATATCATGTAACAAAATTGCTGATTGTCTTTATGATTCGCAAGTTCTCATTTCACCACATTTCCTGCTTTATCTCTTGTAAATATTCATTGTTCTTTGTCTGTAACTGTATACGTTTACATGGCACTTTAATCAGACCCTATAATGATTTGATATTGTAACCTCCATTGGATTTTTTCCCACTGGGTTTTTCTAATTGGATGGTTACTTAGTTTTAGCAGCGCATATAATCTTTTTGCTTTCCCTAGTCAAGAATGGGAAAGTTTTTGGTTTATGTGCTGGTTTGTTCTGCGATCTCTATTGTTCATGATTTTAGGAAAAGTACTTTTCAAATTTTCATTTATTTGGCAGAATAAAATTGATTCGGTTAGTACATCAACTAATTTCAGAACATAGACTCATAGAACAAACCTAGATATTACTTTTAATTAAATGCTTCGTTCTTGTCTTGTGCCAATTTTTCCATGTTTTATGTTAAATTCCCCGGTGGTATCTCTTTCTTTTGGGGTCCCAAACCACACTTCTCTAAATTTTCAATTACATTGCATTAAACGGAAACAATCAATTTTTATTAAGTGATGCAACTGTCAGGAAAAACTCAATCACACTCAAATCTGGAATCAAATTTCTTCTATAGTTTTAAATATACTTAATACTCACGTTTTAATCTATCGACCATTCAAATAATCCTTTGTGGCCCCATGGGTGGATTTGTGTCCCCTGGGGCCAGGGGGTGGATTTGTAGAACCTGAAAGTTTGATTTGGCTGGATTTTACTCAAAATACGTGTCAATTCATATTGTTGGAACACAGGCACATTCCATGTGTAAAATTTGGTTGATTTAACAGCAAGCTTATATGACCTGGATGCTCTGTTGCCTGCCTCGAATCTCCTTTGTTCTGCCCAGCAGGGGGTTTGGAGCCATTTGCTCTGGCCCTCTGAAACTCACAGACCTCTTCTCAATTAAAGTCAGGATCAGTTACTTTTAAGCTGCTTAAAACGATCTTAACCTCTATCAAATTCATAATATATTTCTGTTCAATATCCTAGGAAGGAACCTGTTATATATTGATAACTCAATTGGGCTATAATATTCCATCTTAAGGCTTTTCCATGACAACTGCATCATTTTAATACATATTCATATCATGTTTGGTCTCTTTATTCTCGGGGGAGTCCAAGGAGTTGAATGGAACATGTTTCATTTCCCTTGGAATTATGGTTCGTTTGTAAGATTCATTCAAGCAACTACCCTATTCTCCCTGTGCAAATTATCTTATCACCTAGGCCAGTAAAACTCTAATTCGGCCAACCTTCCCTCTACCTTTTTCGGAGGCGTGGTTTGGAGTCTTTAAAGGTACGAGATCCGGAGGGGGCGGTCTCTTCTCTTCTCTTCTCTTCTCTTCTTTCTTCGCTCTTATTCTGTCCTGCCCTTCTCTGTCAACATCTGACGCGCTTAGGTAAGTTGGGGAGGGGTCACATGTTGCCTTGTTCCGGAGCGGGGGAACATTTGAGTTCTCCCCGACCACGTGGAGCGACTTCAGCTCCGCGTGGTCATTCATCTTTTCCAGGTATGAAAATACTCTAAATCCTTCTAAATTATATGTAACGGTAATTGGCTTATCATTGATTTGTTTGATTCAAGTTGTGCCTACCTGGTGAATTAAATTATTGTTATTCCTTTTCCAGCTTGCGTGTTCTCATTGTATATTCTTTCTGGCCTTGTTGCGATTGGGACTTAAGGGGAGACTCCTACCAAGACATGTGTAGGTAGCGATACTTCTAAGTTAGATTGAGATTGGGTTCTACCTATTAAGGGGATATGAAATTACCGGCTCTTAAGATTTAGCTATTGGTTAATCTTTCTAAGGGGCCCTTTGATATGCATAAACCTAGGTTCGTGGTACGTTCATACTCAGAGCCATTTGCCTGATGTTGCTACCATGACAGTCTCTTCTATCCAATGGATTTATCGTCGAATTAGACCAGGCAGAAACGCCTATTTTAACCCTAGGGGGTGTTCTGCTTAGTGACAATGGTTTTCGCAGACAGAGTTTGGGTGCGTAACTGCCCTGAGATTCACGCATGCGGTTTCAAAATTATCAATTCTAATTCTAATTTGGAGTCAGATTTTTAACGAGGATATAGCTAAATGTTGTATTCTAACTGTTATATGGAGTCAGATAAATCGTAACCATTGCGCTTTCATGCCCCGTCCTCGGACGGTGAAAAATATCCATTATATTGTGATTCACACCAGCCAGAAGAATGCTCTAATTAAAGTTAGACTAAGAGAACACGTGAGGCCTTCACCCAGGCAATATCCGCCTTTTGGTCATTGCTTTTTTGGGGTTTTACAGCTGTGAGTGAAATGACTTAAATACACGTAGGGGAAGTCACATGCTATGATAGGGAGCAGGTGAGCTGGATCAGACTAATTAATAGAGGAAATGAACATGAGGAAGTTCCTAACTACATTAACTTGACTAAAGCCAAAACGCGGACAGGGATCACAAGACAGCCTATAGACTAAGGGTGGGCAATTCCAGTCCTGGAGGGCCGGTGTGTATGCAGGTTTTTATTTCCATCGTTTACCCTTGCTAATTAAGTTAATTGATTGCATACACTATTATACTGTTGATTTGTGGAAAGAGTAGATCAAAGAAAAATGTTTTATGCTGGAGCAGTCTTTGTTGGCCATTCATGATAATTTTGAAGAAATATGCCTGAAATGTCAGATTCCAGAAATAGTTTGGCTAATTCAGATAAATAAATAATCAAAGGTCAGAGGTTGCTGTGAAAACCAGAGACAGATACGGGCCTTGTTGCCTACCTCTGCTATAGACAGACATACAGCTCCGGTTAGGGAGTTCTAATGTGCACAGAAAAGGAGGGAGAACTTCTGGTTACCTGGATGTAACTCCAGTTCTATGAGTACGTGTGTAGCCCTCTAACGGGCTTCGCTATTGGTTTACTCCTCCGAGGCCCCACCTCGGTGCCTGAGAAAGATAATTGAACTCACCTGCTCCGCAGGAGGGGTAGCATACACACCTCCTATAAAGCCTCAGTGTTGCCAATGCTCGTGTCCCTTTGAAACTCCGCATCTCACACTCGGGGCCAGCTGGGCAGGTTGTAAGAGGGCTACGCACATACTCATAGAACTGGAGTTACATCCAGGTAACCAGTAGTTCTATTTCGTACGTGCTCCGCCCTCTAACGGGCTTCGCTATTGGTTTACACCTAAGGCGATGGCCGTTAGGGATGAATGTACTCCTAGGTGGCCCCCCACCACAGAGTTCCATTCCGAAACCAAGAGAAACCCCACCACACACTAGGGTGAGCACTGCCAGACTGCGCACCCTGCCCCAAGTCGCGGCGCACACAGTAAGACCAATTCCAAGTTGATGCCAAAGGGGACCACACCGCTAGGGTCCCTTCTTAGAATGAATGGGAGGGCTTGCTATCTGTCATCTCCCAATGAGAAACACCCACACCCACAGACGAGCACCGCCAGATTGCATCGCCTCAGGCAGTGACATGCAACAAAGAAGACCAGCTGATGTTGGATGGGGACTCCCCTCCGATAGGGTCCCTTCCCCAGACTGAATAGGAGAGCTTGTTAGCCGTCATCTCCCGATGACAAACCCCCACACCTGCAGGCGGGGCGCCCCCAGAGCGCATCGCCTGAGGGTTTGGTAATACATTAGTCAGTGTTGGAAGGGAACCCTGCTGACAGGGCTCCCAGGACTGAGTGTGCGACCATGCTGGCTGTCATATCCCTGAGATATGAAGGCGCAAAAGTCGATTCAGAAGACCAAGAGGCCGCCCTGCAAATCTCTTCTTAGGATACGCCTTTAAAATGCGCTGTAGAGGATGTTACGCCCCGGGTAGAATGTGCAGTCAATCCTGCTGGGACACTGAGACCCACGTCCAAGTAGGGTCTGCAGATAGCATCATAGATCCAGTTGGCGAAGCGCTGTGCTGACAGAGGGGCCCCCTGTGCCTGTGCACCATAACAAACAAACAGCTGATCCACCTTCCTAAGATTCGCAATGCGTTCCATGTAAAGACTTAGTGCGCGCACTGGGCACAGCTTGTGCATCCGTTCCTGCTTGCTGGTGGCATGAGGAGGTGGACAGAAGGCCTGCAGTCGAATGACTGATGACTTGAAAGCTGTGGTGATGACCTTCGGCCAGAAGGTCCTCTCTTAGGGTCAAACATGGCGGTTGCACAGAGAGGGCGCTCAGCTCACTCACCCTCCTAGCTAACGCCAAGGCCAAAAGGCAGTTTTGATAGATGAAATATGCAGGTCCCCTGGTCCAGGGGTTCGAATGGTGGCCCTGCCAGGCCATCCAACACTGTCTGCAGATCTCATTGCGGGATACACGCTGCGTAGGCGGTCTTATCCTGCGGACTCCTCTCAAAAAGCGCTTCACCAGGGGGTGACTTCTGGCTGTGAAGTGGTCAAACCTTTCATGTCCAGCTGCGATTGTGTCAGCAAACACCCCCAGAGTGGATGCTGCCCCCTTGAGGAGTCCTTGAAGGAAATCTCGCACCCCTTGAAGGGACATGAGCGCGGGTTCAGGCCTCCTATCTGAAACAAAAATCCACCAACGCGTCGCATAAGCCTTGGATGTGCCTGGGGCAAGTGCGCACTGAATTGTGGGCACCACCGCCTCAGGCAAGCCCAACTCGCTCAACTTCCTTCTTTCAATTTCCAGGCCATGAGGGAGCAGGCGAGAATGGTACCCGGTGCTCTACAGCCAGCTGGATGAGATCCAGAAACTACCTGGTGCTTAGACACATAGTGCCACAATAATTATGGACAGGTGCTGTTCCTGTATGCTGCGGAGCAGTATCATCAGTAGCTGCCGGGGCGGGAACGCATACCGCAGGCCCACTGGCTAGACTGGATGGGCCAGCACATCCACCCCCCAGGGGAGGATTGTCAGTAGGCCTCAAGGAGAACTTAAGAGGAAACAGAGTGTTTTCCCTGCTCGCAAACAGATCCACCACTGGTTGACTGAACAGCCTCTAGATACGTTTGGCCGTCACTGGTGGGAGGCTCCCATCCTCCTCAGGCAGAGCCCCCCTGGACGGCCCATCTACCTGAGTGTTGAGGATGCCATGAGTTCCAAATATGACGCTGGGGCCCTGCGACAGAAGCAGGGCCACAAGTCCCGTCCCATCCTGTGAGGGAGGTATCCACAAATATGTGGGTGTAGTGAGACACAGACCCCATCTGAACCCCGTCGCGGAGCCGGCTGGGTGAGGCCCAAAACGCTAATGCTCGTCGAGCTGGCATTGGTATGCAGAGCATGTGCTGTTGGTCCCGCCTTGGGTCCAGACAATGGCGTATGAACCAGCACTGAAAATCTCTCGAGCAGCAGCCCCAGACGGACTACTGAATGGGCTACAACCAGCATTCCCGGCAGCGACGTGACTGCCATCGCTGGTACCGTGACTGTGTCCAGTATTCCTTAGGCCCAAGACAGGATCGCGTCTGTTCTGTCCAGTGACAGACATGCGGTCATAGATTGTGAGTCCAACAGCAGCCCTAGGTACTGCGCTGTCTGGCTGGGCTGTGGGGTGCTCTTGTCGCTGTTGATAGCAAAGCCCAGTTGAGCCATATGTTTATGGTGACTCACTCACCATGGACGGCGGGGGCACAGCGATTTCTGAGTTAAGCGAGAGCCCCTCCTGACGTTTAACTTCAGAAACATTAGTGTCCAGAAACACTTGTGTAAACCTCCCTCTGCTTGTTTGCGGGATGCACGGTAAACGTTGTGTGACATCTCAGGAGCCATGGAGCCAAAGTGGCGGACAGCTCCACTTCTGCACAACCCGGAAGAAGATGGAGCATGCTGCGGTATACTGACCACGCCACTGGAGCCAGCCCAGCGAGCAGTATGAGGAAATTGCTGGCTATATGCAGCAGTATATGAACGTTTCCTCATCAGCGCTGCATCGGGATGAAACGAGTCAATCGAATCGAAGGATTTGGCGTGAACCCACCCGCCAGTGTATGATGGGAGGGTGTCACTGTCAGATTCAGATTAGCCACATTGTTTGACCGTGTACTACCCCCGCGGGTTGAACAATGCAAACTTTGCTGGCGCTTAGCTAGCCAGTGTTTCATAAACAGGCTATAGCTAGTGAAGCACATATGCAGATCTGTGTTGAGTGGAAATGCCATGAAAACACGAGCCTCACGCACCGTGTCTTTCTTATTCACCCCGTCAACGGGAGGAGAGCCACTCTGTTTCCGGGGGGGGGGGGGGCGTTTGCACAGGCGGCACAGGAAGCAGCCTCCACCTGTTACTGCCAGCCCAGACAGATGAACAGCCATCGTGCTGGTCCGAGGGCGCCATGGGGGAGGCATATTGAAGACAAACCTTATTCATATCTTTCGCGACACAAGATAAAGACTGAAATTAGCGAGAGTCCAAACTTTCATCAGGCTGAGTGAAAAAGGGAGACGAGCATTGGCAGCACTGAGGCTTTATAGGAGGTGAGTATGCTACCCGCTCCTACGGAGCAGGTGAGTTAAATTTTCTTTCTCATGCACCAGGGTGGGGCCTCGGATGGGTAAACCAATAGCGAAGCCCGTTAGAGGGCGGAGCACGTACGAAATAGAACAGAGTCTAACAAGTGCGGAGGTTCCGCTGAAAACTCCTGCAAAGTAGAATGAGTGAAGCCAAAGGGGCGGAGACTAGAGCAGAGCGAGTGCTGAGAGCTTGTTAGTCAATTAGTAAGTGCAGCTATACAATCCCGAAGTGCTCATTTGTAAGTTAGTACTATAAACAGTGTTAGGCCCGGGCCACACTGCCTGCTGCTGCGTTGCGTCTGCCGCAAGCGGAGCACTGCAACCGCTGGTCGCATGCGTCTCGGTCACACTGCCTGCGTGTCTGCTGCGTCAGGTCTGCCACGGGCTCCTGCTTCCGACTCTGGCTCTGCACGACTTTGCCCATGAAATCATTATAAAATGATATATTATTTCGTCTCGCGTCATTATAGCCTACTACACGTGATTTATATTTTGTATTGACAGTGGGGGGAAGCATGCTTGAGCGTAACATACAAACAATCTGATTACACGATCATATTACAATACACAGCAAACCCATTAGAATTGCTCTTGCTCTCTACTTTCGGGGTTGTGGGAGGGTGTCGGGATGTGGAATGTGCTTTCAAGGGCTATCTAATATACATTAATCGAGGATGAAACGATTCGTAAAGGCTAGGCGCCGAACGACCGTGAAAGGAACAGTTCAGACAATTCAGAAACTGGCTGGTGTGCAGTACGTTCGTCTGGCCATTATATCCAAAGGATGTTATATAGGTCCATGCTATATCCAGCTTAGTTTTTTTCCTCTCTTTACAAGTGGAAACAATCACCTGAACTTGCTGATACAAGTGGGGAGTCGTATGTAGGTTCAGCGATCGCGGGGGTGTCATGGCCAGAGTGAGAGATACGGAAAAGTGCTGCTCTGATGCTCTTTAATCATCAACGTAATAAGCTATGTCCATTGGCTTGGCACCGCAATTAATGGCATATTCCTGCAAAATCTAGACATCTAAATCCAAAATAAAACGAGCAACGTCATATTAAAGTGTTTAAAAATAAGTTGAGAATGAGGAAATTCTTTCCCTAGGCTATATCCCCTTTAATGACAGCAGCCTACGATGAAAGTCGCGAATTTCCCACAACATGTTTCAATATTTCACGAAGCATAGCTGAATCGAGCGGAAGGGATTATGTCCATATAAACGGGCTTTTACTGTAATATGATAAACATGCCGGAAGTGTTATTACATCTTTTGATTGTCTGCTTCATGCTTGCAACAGACACGCATCCTCGGCAATTAAGCGAAATTCATGTATTTATGAAGATATGACTGTTTCTGACAGTCGTTTTCAGCTCTGGTTTGCCTTTTTCTGCATGCGTCTTGCGGAAAAATTCGGCAAGAGTCCGAATCTATATTTTCCGCAAGGTAGCAGTATGACCTCTGCATGCGTGAGACGCAGCTTCGGCATGCAGTGTGGCCGCTCTCATTGAATAACATGGGAACCGAAACGAAAAGACGCATGCGATCTGCGAAAGACGCAACGCAGCAACAGGCAGTGTGGCCCGGGCCTTAGTTTGGGTTAGTATGTTGACTAAAATAATATATTGTTAGTTTGATGAGTAATATAGAAAAGCAAGGTGAAGGAAGTAAACGAGATTGGAAGGAATGATTGAAATCCCAGAAACAATGAAATCACCTGAAAGTGTGGCACACAATACTGGGGCAATGAGCACATGACAAAAGACCAGACAGAGAGAGACAAAGTGCAATGCATGCTATGACACAGAACATGGACTGGAATAAAACTGCTGGAGTGGATTATGGCAGAATATACAGAAACAAGGTAAAACAAAACATGGCATGGAATCCTAATCACAAATACAGTGCATGGTCAGACAAGGCAGAATTCATTTTCAAACATGGCAGAATCAAAAATTAACATGGCAAACAGGTAGAATCCTAACAGCCTGTTAAGGGGGAACATTGCATTGGTAACTTTGGGAGGGGTGTAGTTTCAAAGTTATTACCTCTTGCCCTCTCTGTGAAACTTATTTAGGTGCAAATCAATCTGTGCTAGTAGTTTTCACAAGTTAAACATGACTTCACGAGCGTTTAATTTTGTTATTTGACTGCAGGTGTTTAAAATATTTAGACGCACGCAGACAGGTGCACCTTGTGAAACGGTGATTAAAATTAAACTCATCCTAAATTCGCCATTAAGAAAGTCATCCGCGTGTAAACATTTAAAGGCTTTTGTGAAATCGGCCTAATGTCCCTGGGACGCATGGATAGTGAGTTTACTGCGTCCTTTCAGATTTTTAATGCGTCAGGGATGCAGGACGCGTACCTAGCAACATCACTGCAGTTGTGCTCAAAAGTTTGCATGCCCTGTATGAATTTGTGAAGTGTCGCTATGTATTTTGAAAATATGACTCGTCATGCAAATAACTTGTCTTTTATTGAAGGATAGTGATCATGTGAAGTCATTTATCATCACGTAGGTGTGTGGCTGCTTTTTAAATCATAATAATAACTGATATCACCCAAATGGCCCTGATCATAAGTTTACAGCCCTTAAATGTTTGGCCTTATTGTATAGACACAAGGTGACACACTCAGGTTTTAATGGCTATTAAGGGTTAATTTTCTACACCTCTGGCTTTTAAATACCGAGATATAAAACCTAAACAATGTACAACAGTTTATGAAAACATCTAAATGGAAATATGTAGTCCATAGTAAAAATGGCTTGAATGCACCACCGTTAACTGATCTTATCACATTTGCAGGTGATCCTGAAAGTGTTATCATATCCTAATAAATTATCATACAACTATATACTATATATAGTAACCATTTACATTTGTCTAATCTTAAATGGGCAAATGTGTTTCACATGTATTGTAGTTATGATCCAGAATGATCCAGAAGGCCAATATCTTGTCAATCATGTACATATACTCAAAGACTCTTAATTTGGATAAGTATCTATAACAAGCATTCCATGTTTATTATTTAGTGACCTATTTTGACACCCAAAGGAGATATTAATAATTTCTAAATATAGAGATGGCTTCAATTTTCTGGATCCATGTTACCGATCTCGCAATTTAACGACACTCGCACATTATTTAGCCAACTATATGAGGCAACTGTTATGAAAGTATCTTACGTGTGTTTTCATCGGAACCTGGTTGTTTTTCAAGATTAACTTTACGTTTTGCATCAATTTGGGTCAAGACAGATGCATTTTTCAATGGAAAATTGTCTGAAACTGTTTTTTCACATAAATGCTTATGTTCGGTATTGAAATGTCTGTCATGTTGTTGTAAAATCATCTGTTTTTTCAGAACAATCATTTATGGGTTTGCATATGGATTGTCCCACAAAAATCTTGAGATCACTAAATAGGTCACAGTTCACTTCCTGTATGCAAATTTCAAGTCTATTTTCTGGACAGTCCCACAAGGAGGTACATATTTCTAGCAGATGGTTCAAATTTGGCTGAGGGAATATTTGCATATACCCTGCAAAACCTCCTATATTGTGCCGATTAATTTAGAAAAATTGGTTGAATAGTCCAAATGAAAACCAAGGGCTGAAATCTGTGGCTCTGTCACAGAGATATAAGAAAACTAGAGTGGACGACGTTTGGGCTGGACCAAAGCGTAAACAGCAGAATAGCTTCGCCATCTTGTGTATGTATAAATGTCCAATGAGGCACATGTAAACGGTAGGCAAAACATGAGTGTCAACTACTGAGAGACTTGTTTTCCTTATCCTTTCATACTCAAAATGGACACGAATAGGGAATTGTAATCAAACCACAAAATTTATTTTAAAAAATATTTTTTTGATTAAATCCGGTGTATTCGATGTTTATTTAAGCGGAAGACATTACAGAGAAATCGGAACTTCAGCTGTTGTCCTGTATGAGCGAGTTTTCGTTTTTTTCGAGCACAGTTTAGGCCAGTTATACTGCATTTTCCATTGGACGTCTGGCCCGATATACATGCATAAGATGGCGGCGGCGTGCTGCCACAGAAACTACGGGATTGTCCACTCTAGTTTTCTTATATCTCTGTGGGCTCTGTCTGGTACCTGTGTGGCAAGAGGCCTTAAAGATGGAGGCCCAGTGATTTATGCTGAAACAAGGTGGGCTGTTCTTTACAGTAACGATTGAACTGATTGGATACAAAAGGACAAATGGCAGAGGAAACCAATGAATGATCAACAGAGGGGGGGTGGAGGGACATTCAAAAGATAACAATGGGAGTGGATTGGATGAATAGGCAGGTACAGACAGAATGATGGGTAAGGGGGAGGAGGAGAGTGTCTCCTTCTACCACAGTTCACACTCTAAAATGTTTCTTAGATTTTCTTGGGTGTCTGCAAAACATGAAGCCTATGATCTAACGATAACTGGTGTGAGGTGACTGCATGGTGACTGAGGCTCCCACACTATTATGTTGCATTAGTTTTGATGCAGCAGACAACAGGTGGTTGGCTCAAGGCTGCTGTAGTGTTTAAGTGCCGACCAATTCAGAGGGTAAGGATCGTTTCTGTACATTCTAAGAGTGACAACTTGCTTAAAATAAGTCGTACAAAAATACAAGATTGTTTATTGTGAAGACAGAAATGTAAAGATACATTAGATGAAAATACTTTACATAAATTTGGTAAATGATGGTTTTTCCAAGATGATGGGCAAAGATTACATGAAGTTATCGCGGTAAATAAAAGGTTAGTGAAGTTATTACTTGATAAACTGCAAGTGGGGCATGATTGTAATAGCTATAGTAAAAAGATGCAACATTTTTACGAAAAGCAGTGCGCCAGGCTGTCAGGTAGCATACTTGTCTGGTCTGTATAGTGCCATACTAAGTGAACCACATCGACTGGCTACACTTTGACCAGTTGGCCTCATTTGCAACAAATGTACAAACGCACAAATGCATAAGCCTACTGTGCAAACACACTCACTAATACGCATTGAAGATTATAAATATCAGGAAAATGGTGCTTCATTTGGCTCAGTGCTGATTGGTTCCTTCCTCCAAATGAGAGTAATGGTGGGGGATGATGCGCTTTCTGACGGCTCCTTAAACCAGACGGGAGATCAGGAGACTGAGCAGGACCAGGAGAGCTGAGGGGCGAGAGAAGAAAGACTGATTAATAAATTAAAGGGATACCTCACTGATTCTTAACTGGCATTATATAATTATATCCCTGAACGGCGTTTTGTGGATATTATGTTTTTGGTCCGACCGCTGCTGCCGATTTGTCCGATTGACCTGAAATTAAGTTCAATTGAAAGGTCATGACCTGAGGGGCTTTATATTTAATTGGGTCTATTCAAGGATTGGGGAATTGGAGGATTGGGGGCGTTGGGGGTTATACCCCAAGCCGTCGCCTCCGACGGCATAAGCCTAGTTATGATTTGGTTTGGTTTGTCTTTCTTCAATGTTGCCTGGACCGAGAATTTTCTGCTTATTTGCCAGTAATTGTCCGACAGATGAAGTGTTTCACATCATATAGCGGACAGTTTCTCGCGCCTGATGGAAATACAAATTGTAATTCTGTATTTTTTCTCTGCCCCCTTCACGGATGGAGAAAAATCAGCCCCTATGGAATCATGGGATACAAGTTTTTATGTATGAGATCTAAACTCTCTTGGTACCTTGCGATGCTAGTCACAATTAGCCAAATGTTAGTAGCTCTGACCGGCTGTTCATAGTAGTGGCTTAAGAAAGCAACGTGCCCAGTGGATTCTGGTTATTGAAGGTTTTCTACCTTTTGAGCAAAACAAAATACCACAGCCCTTTTTCTTCTTTCTCAGGTCATGCGACACCAATTTTGAAAATTTATTTGTCTGTCTTCTGCATGGACAGAGTTTTATGAGACCAATCTTTCCAATGGTGGAATACTTCTTTAAATTTTATTAAACTTAATTAGAATAGCTCTTTTCACAAAAAGACTGTAACAGAGATGCTTTCAGATACAGCCATGAATTAGTGAATGAGATTTAAGAAGATTTTAAAAAATGTAAAAACTTTTGTTGGGAGAATAACTTTCAACTTGTGGGAAGAAATATAGAGGAATCTACACTCCCTGGTGAGTTAAACCATGTGAGTTTGCCAGTGTCCTTTTTACTACTCACTGATATTACTTACTGAAGCAAGAGTGAGGGGTCAAGGGTTCAAGGAGGCTAATGGGAAAACAGAATATTCTTGGTCTTTCAAGTATGAGTTTGACGCTGCATGAGTCATTACTTGGCGGATGAGTGGAGATGGATTCGGGGGTCAATCGTTTATGTTAACGCATTCTGTTAAAAGACTTTCGCAAGACTTCTGATGGGTCCATGTTTCTTTGCTCAGGAATTATCAGGGACCCTGTTACTGCCAGGCTTCTAGCTTCCTCAAGGAACATTAACTGTGTTGGCATGTCATTAAAGATGGCAGACATTGATTTCTTAGTCAGTGTAGGAGTGAAAATGCAATGAGGGAGAAAATAAGTAACTGGACTAGGCTTGGAGTGTCGGTCATATAAAGAGCAAGAGTTGGGATTAAAATGCTGTGAAAAGGTGTTTCACCCCTTACTGATTTCTTCTATTTTTGATTTTTGTCATAACAAAATGTTTCAGATTATTAAGATTGTTTTCGCATCAGACAAAGATCGCCTGAGTAAACACAAGGTGCAATTTGTAAATGATCATTTCACGATGGCAAAGGCTGTCCAACCCTACGTGGCCCAATGTGAAAAAGTAATTGCCTCCGTTGTACCTAAATCAACCTAGCAAAAATATTTAATTGCTACCTGGGTTCAATTTCACAGGCCACAGTCAAACATGATCACTGTCAGCCCTGTTGAGCCTGAACATTAACTATATAGAACTTGTCTGGCAATGTTAAACAGGCAAAGAAGCAGGATGTGACACCGCAATGAAATGAAATTCAAGAACAGATGAGAAACAAAGCCGTTGACTTCTATCAGTTTGGAAACGGTTAAAAGTCATTGCGAAGGCTTTGGGACTCCAGCGAATATTGATGTGAGCCATTGTTTATACATGAAGAAAACTTGGAACAGTGGTGAACCTTCCCAGGAGTGGCCAGCCTACCAAAATTACTCCAGGAGCGCATCGTCGACTCATCCAGGATGTCACAGAAGAACACTGACTGACATCTTAAGAACTGCAGACCTCACTTGCCTCAGTTCAGGACAGTGTTCATGATTCCACAATGAAAGACATGGCACAAATGCCATGGGAGAGCTGTAAGGCCGAAGCCACTGCTGACTAAAAAGAACACAAAGGCTCATCTCCCATTTGACAAAACGTATATTGATACCATGTGAACTGCTGAGTCAAATCTGAAACTTTTTTGATGACATTAGTGACATCTAGCAAAAAGCTAACGCAGCCTTCCACTGTAAGAACAGCATACCAGCAGTCAAACATGTTGGTGGGAGTGTAATGGTTTGAGGCACATTTGCTTCTTCAGATTCTGTCAACTTGCTATAATTTACGGACCACAAATTCTGCTTTCTACCATGAAATCCTGTGGGAGAATGTCTGGCCAATAATTTGTGACCTAAAGCTCATGTGCAGTTCAGTTATGCAGCAGAACAATGATCCACAACACAGTAGCAAGTCAACCTCAGAATGGCTCAAAATAAACAAAATGAAGGTTTTGGAGTGGGCCAGGCAAAGTCCTGACGTGAATGTGATGGAGATGCTGTTGCTTTGTGGGATTAGGCAGTTCATGAGCCTGAATTTAAACAATTCTGCAGAGAAGAGTATGCCAAAAGCCCTCCACAGCAATGTCAAAGAGATATTGGCAGTTATCGCAAACATTTCAGATGGTTAATACAATTTTATTAGCTCCTCTTTTGTTAATAAATAATAATATTAATAATAATAAAAATAATAATAATTCTTATTATTATGAGAATTAATACCTTTTTTTAAAAGCTGCATGTTACACAAATTGTCTTTGTTTCATATTAAAATTAGTTGGACGATCTGAAACCTTTAAATACGACAAGACAGCAAAAATAGAAGAAATGAAAAAGGAGTCAAACATTATTTCACATCAGTGTCAGTTTGAGGGAAAGTGAAGGGTGTTCATGAGGGTGTAATGAAGTTGTACGCAGTGTGGTTGATACCCAAGGATGCAGGGTGCAGGCCTGCACCACCACTGCTGCTGAAGTCTGCCAGGTTCACAGTGCCATTGCTCATCAACAAAATATTGGGCATCCCCAGCATTTCTGCAGCAAAAACAGAAATCATACACTTTAAAGGACACCTTGCACAAACAAAGTCCATCTGAGCTATGTTTGAATGAATTGCATTGGGATGTATTCACTGGTTTGGCTGATTACATGAGTGGGTCTGTGGTTTGGTCTGCCAGGTGTGTGGGTCTGTGATTTGACTGATCACGTCTGGTGGTCTGTAGTTTGGTTGGTCAGGTGCGTGGGTCTGTGGTTTGGCTGATCATGTCTGTGGTTCTGTGATTTGGTCTGTCAAGTGCGTGGGTCTATGGTTTGACTGATCATCTCTGTGGGTCTGTAGTTTGGTCTGTCCGGTGTGTGGGTCTGTGGTTTGACTGATCATGCCCGGGGGTCTGTGGTTTGGTTGGTAAGGTGTGTGGGTCTGTGGTTTGACTGATCATGTCTTGGGGTCTGTAGTTTGGATGGTCAGGTGCGTGGGTCTGCGGTTTGACTGATCATGTCTGGGGGTCTGTAGTTTGGTTGGTCAGGTGTGTGGGTCTGTGGTTTGACTGATCATGTCTGGGGGTCTGTGGTTTGGTTGGTCAGGTGTGTGGGTCTGTGGTTTGACTGATTATGTCTTGGGGTCTGTAGTTTGGCTGGTCAGGTGCGTGGGTCTGTGGTTTGACTGATCATGTCTGGGGGTCTGTAGTTCGGTCTGTCAGGTGTGTGAGTCTGTGGTTTGACTGATCATGTCTGGGGGTCTGTGGTTTGGTTGGTCAGGTGTGTGGGTCTGTGGTTTGACTGATCATGTCTTGGGGTCTGTAGTTTGGCTGGTCAGGTGCGTGGGTCTGTGGTTTGACTGATCATGTCTGGGGGTCTGTGGTTTGGTTGGTCAGGTGTGTGGGTCTGTGGTTTGACTGATCATGTCTTGGGGTCTGTAGTTTGGCTGGTCAGGTGTGCGGGTCTGCGGTTTGACTGATCATGTCTGGGGGTCTGTAGTTTGGTTGGTCAGTGTGTGGGTCTGTGGTTTGACTGATCATGTCTGGGGGTCTGTAATTTGGTCTGTCAGGTGTGTGGGTCTGTGGTTTGACTGATCATGCCTGGTGGTCTGTGGTTTGGTTGGTCAGGTGTGTGGGTTTGTGGTTTGACTGATCATATCTTGGGGTCTGTGGTTTGGTTGGTCAGGTGTGTGGGTCTGTGGTTTGACTGATCATGTCTTGGGGTCTGCAGTTTGGCTGGTCAGGTGCGTGGGTCTGCGGTTTGACTGATCATGTCTGGGTGTCTGTAGTTTGGTCTGCCACGTGCGTGGCTCTGTGGTTTGACTGATCATGTCTGGGGGTCTGTAGTTTGGTTGGTCAGGTGTGTGGGTCTGTGGTTTGACTGATCATGTCTTGGGTCTGTAGTTTGGTCTGTCAGGTGCATGGGTCTGTGGTTTGACTGATCATGTCTGGGGGTCTGTAGTTTGGTCTGTCAGGTGCGTGGGTCTGTGGTTTGACTGATCATGTCTGGGGGTCTGTAGTTTGGTTGGTCAGGTACGTGGGTCTGCGGTTTGACTGATCATGTCTGGGGTCTGTAGTTTGGTTGGTCAGGTGTGTGGGTCTGTGGTTTGACTGATCATGTCTGGGGTCTGTAGTTTGCTTGGTCAGGTGTGTGGGTCTGTGGTTTGGTTGGTCAGGTGTGTGGGTCTGTGGTTTGACTGATCATGTCTGGGGTCTGTAGTTTCGTTGGTCAGGTGCGTGGGTCTGTGGTTTGACTGATCATGTCTGGGGGTCTGTAGTTTGGTTGGTCAGGTGTGTGGGTCTGCGGTTTGACTGATCATGTGAGATGCTCTGTGGCTTTGTTGGTAAGAAGAGCACATGTGTATCAGTGCTTGGTTGGTCAGGAGAGGGGTCCTTGAGTGACTGGCATGGCGAGAGGATTACGTGGTTTGGGTGAGAAGCTGAACAGAGTGAGTCAGTCATGAGGGTTGGTGCTCACCATTGCGGAAGGCTCCTGTGGCGGCAAAGACTGCAAAGGTTGTGTCATTAGTTACTCTCCTTGCGTTGGTAGTGGAATTCAGTTCCTGAGCTGAGAAGGTACATCGGATCACATTTTCTGTGAGTGAAGCCAGGACTTTCTTGATCTTTTCAGACTGAAACACAGGAAGATTCCAGTTATTTCAACAAAGGTTGGACTAAAGGCCATGGCTCACTCACTTTAAAGATCATTGACACACCGCTAAGTGGCTCTGAGCTGGTGATGCCTGTTGGTCAGTTTCTGTAATGATGCTCACCTCATTGGTCCTGGTTAGTCTTCCATTGTCGAGGGTCGCGGTGAGGAATCGGATGGTTTTATTGTTCTGGGCGCAGATGAAGGTTGTATCGTTTCCTCCCTGCATGGGCAAAGAGGGTTTTTCACTCGTGTCACATACTAAAGAATCTCAAACGCTGCAGTTTGTTAGAGAGCACTATTGTGTTTCAGAGAGAGGGAGTGTGTTGGCAGTGAGGCAGACCTCATTAGAAAGTGATCGAGATTTCGGACTGTGTCCTGTTATTGATGTATAATGAAAGCTGGAGGTGCCTACCGGTGTCAAATCGGTGGACAGAATTATGGCGATGTAGCCGGTAGAGTTTCCACGCATCTCAAAGTTCACTTTGGTACCAGATCTCTTCGGGGTGGCGGAGGTGCTGGCAGAAATGAACAGGCATTTACCTGTACCTCTGGGGTCGCAGTCCGCTGGAACCTCGTTGCAATACTTTTTCCTGCCGCAGCCGTTACGAGTGATGGGCGTCTGTCAATTACATTCCTCTATCAGTATATTGTTGACTTCATTTTTAAAGAGATAACAGAGTGAGAAGGCCATGCAATAATGTGTCTCTGAGCCGGCAGAGAGAACACAGGTGGAACGTGCAGCTCTGCCTCCTGGATAAATAGTTGTGCTGATTAGCAAACCCACATGGTTAAAGTTACACAAAGCAATTTCTGCACTCTAAATGGTTCTGTGAGCATAAATGAACGCCTTTCGGGGGTGATGCCTTGCGCCCTCCATCAGACAGACTGCTTGATGCATGCGCTCGTTGGCTTGCATGGGACTTGTTACATTTCGGTAAGACTGAGGTCTCACACCTACTTTTAATTAAAACTGTGTTAATTGTTTTAGTTTTATGGTGAAAAATGTTTTTTTCCCCATTTCTTAACCAGGGAAATTTGATGGAGAAAATTTCTCTTTTTCATGGATGCCCCAGGAGTGATTTCAGATAGAACAGTTGCATGTGAGGAGGGACGGAGAGAGTCTCTGCCGTAATTTTGGGGCTGAGGGCCTTGCTCAAGGGCCCAACAGCAGAATTCCTCCCTACTGCACCTTTCCAGATCAGGTCTGAGTTCCAAACCCCACTGGGAACTTGAATCAGCAACTCTTCAGTTACCAGTCAAACAACCTCCCTCAAGACTACACTGCTGCCCAAATTCATTACCCTAACCTTAGACTTTTGCTGGTGATAAATTCTCGAATTGACCAACATGACAACATGACCACTGGCTGATTCAGAGTGGGAAAGTCAGCCTGCCAGCTACCATCCCCATCCAGTTATATTTAGAGTTAAAGAATTGAATAAGAGTTGCATATGTATGCTACCAAGCAGGTTTCCGGTTCGATCCCCAACTTCCCCAGAGAGCGTGCCGAAGGGTCCTTGAGCGAGACACCGAACCACACACAGCTCTTGATGCAGTTTGGCATCTTGCATGGCAGCCTCTGCCATCAGGGTGAATGAGAGGCAAAGTTGTCGAGCACTTTGGGATCATGTCATGTGACTAGAAAGGGCTGTATAAATGCAAATGTAAATGCATTTACTTTTTTTAATTTAAATATTTGACAAAATATTTATATGAGTTCTGGGCATTCCATTTGTTTGCCAGCAGGTTACATAAGCACTTCAGAATAGGAGCTCACCAGCTAGCAATGCCTGTAGAAGGCAGGCTACATCAGCCAGCAGCAGTTAGCTAGCCAAATTAGTCTTCAAACAAGTGATAATTTTCCTTTTATGTTTCCGGCTCCTGAGTTTTACTTGCGTACCGATCGCTAAATCTGTCTGATTTCTGCATAGTTTCACTCATTTATGTGTGAGCCAGGAAACTTGCTGACGAGAGTAAAACTACCTAGAGCATGGGCGATGAAGTGTACTGCAACAACCTGCACAACCACACCCATCCAGGTGAATTAATAAGTTTCTAGTGAGTCCTGTGCTATATGCCCGACCGATTCAACATCATCAAGCGCTCAGCGCCAAGGCCGCACCCCTTTTGGGGGAAAACAGTCTTGCTCATGCGCTTAAATCAATGACTAACAAGTGTGAAAATCGAGTAGGAAATTAACTAATAGTTGTTGCGTGCCGGGTTGCACATCAAATAAAACAACCAGTTCTGATCTCAGGTTCCCCATCCTAACCGGAGAAGGGAAGAATCCGGAAGGGAGAGTTAAGAGAAGATGAAGAGGGAAAGCTTGGGGATCCAGTGTCTTTCCATGTTTATACGTGTGGGAAACACCTCACAGTAGGTAATGCCACTCTTTTTTAAATTTAGAAAGTATAAGTAGCCTTAAATATGTAAGACTTGATACTACTCTTTAATAGGTTCATTCTTTATGATTTTTGTGTCTCGTGTCATTATTTATTCTTAAGTTGCTAAAATAGCTAACTTTTAATGAACTCTTGACCATTCCCTAAGGGGAGGAGAGTATTCAGTGGAATGATGGATAGGAGATCGAGGGGAGAGCGATATTGTATGGACTTGGTCTGTGATTGTGCGAACACTGGGAGCCCCAGGTGGCGGGACTCAGGGTGGGGCTCGCGTCTCTCGTCAGAGTCCGTGGAGGCTCCCAATGTCTGTGAACTGATCGGGCATTTTGAAGAAATCATTTGTGTAACTCTAGATTTTGTGGTAATTAGGTACCCAATAAGGTTAAAAAAAAAAACAAAAACACTAAACTGCCCAAATGTTTTCACAGAAATATTATTTCTAAAAACCCTCTGATCAGAACATGCAGTATATAGTTATAAATGAAAAAAAAATTTGAAAATTTGAGATTAAAGTAATAAAAAGTTTTAGAGATATCCTGCCTGAGGTACTTGATCAAATTCCACATTGCGGTAGCCATCTCGGGACCTAATTAGCATAATTTATGTAAATGAGCCATCACTTAAAATTCTGTATTTAGTAGTTGTTTATATCAATGTTTCCCAACCCTCTCCTGGAGCCCCACCTGTCCTGCTTGTGTTAGATCTCTCCCTGCTCCAGCGCAGGTGATTCAAATGATCAGGCTGTCATCAATCAGCTTTAGGGGGTGATTAACGAGCTGATCATTTGAATCACCTGTGCTGGAGCAGGGAGAGATCTAAAGCATGCAGGACAGGTGGGCCTCCGGGAGAGGGTTGGGGAACACTGGTTTATATGATGCTGGTACTAAATTGTTATGAATGAAAGAGAAATAAATGTACTTTGGAGTATATACCTACCTTACAACCATGAAATGCACACCTACGAGTTGATTATCCCTTACGTGTAGCTTTAAAATGAAATTCTGGGCAAGACCAATGCTTTATTAAACCTCCAATTTGTACATCGAAGAAAACCAGCGGCAAGGACTACAGCATGAGGCTTACAGTAAGATCTCCCACGGGGATTTCTGTGAAGGTCATATCACTGCCACCGTTGGACAGGGTCACCCTGCCATTGCTCGTGAGCATAATTACAGGATCTCCAAGGACTCCTGCAGCACAAACACAAGTCATTACTTCAGATATCTGGGTAAATGCATTATGGAACTAGACCAACTGGAATCCTGGGACATTCTGACTGTTACCCCTATCTATCCTTTGGTGGATGTGTTGTAGCACTCGGATGAGCTCAGTACTGTTGCTGGTGAAGAGGGCAGGTAAATAATTTAGGCAATATAGAGAGTCAGTGGTTTTGCCTAAATTACTAGAGTGGGCGAGTGATAAGGTTCAGTTCTTACCGTTGGTGATGGAGCCGTTGCCGGCAAAGATGAAGAAGGGTGGTTCATGTGAGTATCTGTCAGTGGTCTTTCGGTTTGCTTGCCGAATCATGAAGGTGCATCGGACCACATTTGTTTCGGATGCAGCTTGGACATTTCTTGCTTTCGTCTGAAACACACAGAGCAATGACAAGAACGTCAACTATCCAAAGGCACAAAGGCTGTACTCCACTTAGAAATATCAAATGTACGGTTCTGGTCATAATCTATGCTGATACTGGCTGTTCCTGGTACTGTTTCTCAGGGTGTAATGCTTTTACCTTGTTAGTCACAGTCAGTGATCCATTGTCAAAGGTTGCGGTGAAGAACAAATTGGTCCCGTTGTAGTTTGCACAGATAAAGGCATTGTCATTTCCCTGCAGAGAATAAGAGGGCTGTTACAACATTAGAAAGAACCACAAGCTGTAATAACTACTACGCCTGTGTTGTGTGTGTTGTGTGTGCGAGTGGATATGAGTAATACATGCTTGTGTGCGTGTGAGTGTATCAGTTAATGAAAGAGAGTTTTACAGGGGTGGACAGGGGTAACAGACCTGCTTGTTATTGGGAGTCAGAACTGTTTCTCCTTACTGGGGTACAGTGTTTGCCTGTAGTGTGTACCTGTGTCATATCAGGAGACAGAATGAGGACGACGTAACTCTCGGAATCCCCACGCAGCTCAAAGTTCACCGCTTCGTTGTTAGAGGTGGCAGCAGCCGAAGCGAAGAGGCAAGTATTGTTGCTGCTGGGATCACAATTCGCTGGAGTCTCCAAGCAAACTTTACTCTGGCCACAGGAGTCACGAGTGATCGGCATCTGTCAGTGACATTTAACATAATTTTACCTTTGTTTTCATTTCTTGAGAAAGTGACCTATATAACAAAGGCAGTTCAGAGAAACATTTTTTCTAGGCTGATGAGGGTAACCAGAGTAAAAAATTATGGGGTGAGGCTTACAGTAAGGGGTCCCACAGGAGCAGATGAGCTTATCTTAAGGCCATTGACTGCCAGTGTCAAGAACCCAATCACCAGCGTAACTCCATAGATCAGCCTGCAGTCCATTTCCTGCAACAAGAAGAAAACCTGTGTGCACACGGGGTATGGGAACGGTCCCAGCATGTGATTGTGACTAGTTGGAGGTAACCATGTCCTCCGCGCTCTGCTTGCCAACCTCCCAAACAGATACCAGGGTTATATCCTGAGGGGAGCACTGCTGTTGAACTTCCAGTTCGGTCAAACATTCAGCTGTGTGAAAGTGTAAGTAACATTATAGCATTTACATTTTACAGTGCCATTATTTCGCCTCCGGTGAGGTTCTCTCACTATTTCCCTGCCTGTGACCTGAGAAGCCCTGATGTCTTTATTTGCAGATTAATGAGAAGACAGTATCTGAGACACATACAAGCATTTCATGTCTGTTGGGAAACTGGCCAACTGTACTGTCCCAGAGTTCGACAAAAAAATAGGATGGTCATGATTTTGTTGTCTGGGCATATCAGGTCAGTGAGCTCACAATCTGGTTGCTCATTTGAAATCACTATCACTTCGTAAATTAAGGGGCTTAAGTGGTCTTGGATTCAAACTCAAAACAATAACAGGCAATTTTCAGTTGTGGGTCACACTTTCTTTGAAGTGTTGCTCATAAAGTCTTCATACAGGATGTATAATGCCTTCATAAATGAGACATAATGTCTTCATAAATCATACATAAGAAAATGTCATACTTTGTAAGGGTTTAAATAACACATACATCTTCAACATGTGACGCCAGCTGTGATATAACTGACAGTGTCAATTAGTTAGTGGCTAAATGCGATAAAGAGTGACATTGTCAGCTGAGTGACGCTGCAGTGGGGAACATCTACCACGTCGTACTGTGGCTTAATGCGGATTGGTCGGTGATGAGTGTGACGAGAAGAACCATTGTCCAATCAGCAGCCGTAGATTTTTTTGAAGGATCCTCCTCTGAAAACTTTTTTGAACAGCTCTTTCCCAGATGGACTTGTGAAATATTTCCGTGGC
Organism: Gymnothorax reevesii; assembly: GCA_029721435.1. Lineage (NCBI taxonomy): Eukaryota > Metazoa > Chordata > Actinopteri > Anguilliformes > Muraenidae > Gymnothorax > Gymnothorax reevesii. Next base: position 11,812,700 of record CM056577.1, on the reverse strand, counting down.
GGATATATGGAACAGTCCGTCTGGCCTGTCAGGTTATCCTGATACTGCAGGAGTGCGACAACTTCACAAAGTGACTCATAAATGTTTGCTTTCCATTATACTCCCCTGTACTCAGTTCAACAGTAGAGACTCTTTCGCATGGGTGTGCAAGGTTTATGACCGTAAATCTCCCACAGACGACGGAAGTGGCTCAAGGGGATATAGGGAGTCTTGTCAAGGCTGAATCTGGCTCCTGAGAGGGTTTCTCCCCCATTCAATCACTAGGGAGAACGAGGCACATTGTCACATCTGGCATCACATGCTGAATAAGACGTTGTCATTGTCACATCTGGTATCACATGCTGAATAAGGATGTGTTATTCCACCCATGACAATGTATGACATTTGCTTATGTATGATTTATTAAGTCATTATGTCTCATTTATGAAGGCATTATACATGCTTTATAAAGCCTTCATGAGCAACACTTCAAAAAAAGTGTGACCCAGTTATGTTTTTCAGCTGGGAAATTGGGAGGATACTAATTGTTCTGCAATATAAAAGATCTTCATTTTGCCACATATATTATTTTTGTTCCAGTTTCTGTTCCCTTTCTCCAATTTGTTCTTCTTCTTTTTATTTGAAAATGACTGAAACCTGAAGAAGGTTGTTTGATTTTATTGTACTGCATATGCATCTCTCAAGATACCCTGGCAGGTTCTGAAATTTAGTGAGGATTGTGGCGAAAGAAATGCCCTCATGATTCTTGAAATAACAACACGTTGATGCCTTCATTTTTTAAATTATTTTGACAATCATCATAAAGTTTAGTCGTTTGTCTCTAATAATACTGTCTAAGGTCAGAGAGCAGTCATCACAAAGCTGTTTCCCAGAGGCCCCTCCACATGAACCATGTCTGCAACTCTGGGCTCTCTCCAATCACTTATTTTACACATCATGGCCCTTTCCTTTGGAAATGCCCCTGCACTTTAGTCAGCAGTGTTAAAAATGGTCTTTTTTGAAAAATGAAATTTTCTTTTTCTGTATGTAATTGTTATGCTTGCACCCCAATGGCTTATAGTGGGGCACTTACTTCAGTTATCTGGAGCCTTGCCCTCCCTAAAGGCAAAGCTGACTGAATGAGCTGTGCCTTTATCAGTCTGCTACAGTGCCTTCAACACTGTTTTTTTTTTCTTTGTTCAGAACGAAATGCATCTCATGACCACTGAGTTTTTATGAAACCTTCTGTACAATCATCTACAGCATGAAAGCCTTGGTTCGTTCACATTTTTTTAGGATAAATACAAGATATGCCCCATTAGAGTGGATTCATGCAAACCATTCTACCTGTCTTGGGGATATTTGCCCCACACTGAGAGCCTTGTCTGCTTGTAACACAAGTTGTTCTGCCGATAGCTTCATCTGAACAATCGTTTAGATCCTGCTGGGGCCAACACCCCGTGGAGCAACTCACTGTAAGGAAACTGGGGCCCCAAAGCCCCAATTCATTGGTATCTGAGCCCGGCCCACTAACCACCACACTGAGCACAAATTATGAACAATCAAAACACAAGAACTAACAGAAGTACCTCCTGTCTTTCATAATTGCTTGATGATACCAGCAAATAAGTTATAACAGTCGGCCACCTGAGCAGAATTGTTACTCATAAAAACCAGCAAATAAGTTGTAACAAACGGCCTACCTGAGCAGAATTGTTACTTGCAAGTGCGATTTAGGTAAATCCTTGTTTGGGGATGATGTCCTTGCTGTGATGTGGTTTTCTCTGCAGAGATGCTCATGTGTCCCTCTCTTTTAACTGTCATTCCTGGGGAGGGACAGGACTGTTAAAGGTGTGTGGCTTATCTCTGGGGTGGGGTTTCATGCAGGGACTCATTTCTTGATACCTGAGATAACAGAATTATTGACAAATTAAATGGAAGATAAAGTAAGAGGACATTATACTGGAATAACTGGTTCTTCATTCATTTCTATCTATTCATCCATGTCGACTCAAAACGTAGTGTATAAAGTAGTATGGTGGCATGCTTTGGTCCATTTTTGATGAGAACATTAATGCAGAGCAGTGCCAAGGACATGTTGGGTTCCCCTGATCCAACCCTGTCTAACATACTCCAACACTGCAAAACGTGCATCACCTGTGTTTCCTGTTCGGTTGAGTTTGCCACAGCTCGTCTGTCCTGTGCAGTCGTTTACGGTGGAAGGCTGGATATACAGTCAGGTGCAGAAATATTTGTTGTTGATATTATAATTTTTGTTGTCCTACACAGCATGTTAAGAGTTATAATAATGAAATACTGTGATATGGAATCAGTTGACACCAGATGCGGGAAAAGGGAATGAGGATTTTATTATAACAAAACAAAACAGGCACGAGGGCCAACAAAAAACTTGGCCCAAAGGGTTGCAAAAAACAAACTAAAGTACGCTACACAGAGCTATGAACAATAAATGCAAAAAGGCAAAAAACAAAAGGCACTGGAAACTCCAGGCAAGATACTCCAGAAAAATAAATAACAATACTAAATATATATAAACACAAGACGAGGCTAGGGCAAATACTAGGGAACTTGACAAGAACTTGGCTAAACGAGACGCGACTAGAAACAAACTTGAGACACTGTCTGCCAGCCAACTTCCACCGCATCCAGATAAAGGCTCAGAAATCATGACATGAGGGGTAACACCTGGAGAGAGAGAGACAAGAGGCATGGCAAGATCAAGACATGGACAAGATTGGATGACATGACCTGCTCATTAAGAAAATGAGCGTGCTCAGCTTAAGTACCAATTAAGTATGCAGTTTGGAAGCAAGCATGAATGTTAAGAACAGAAAAGCACAGCAAGATCTTGAAATAGCAAAGCAGGAATCATGACAATAAACTCCCTGTCTAAATTAGTAGTATTAGTAATGTGCCTATCTAAGAATTACACCACCCAGTGAGTGTTAGTAAATGTTAGTAACTTAAAAACAGTTAATTGCCAATTAAGCTTAGAGAGCCCCGAATCAGCACAGCACAGAAGGAAGAGGGAAATACCAAAGCCAACCCAGAGCTCTGAAATGTGCAACAACGAAGGCACGGGGCGGAACGCAGACAAGCGGTGGAGTGGCATGGCAGACCTGGCAAAAACAAAAACATGGAAAAGTAAAAACATGGACATGGAACATGAATTGTGTAATCCTAATACAAGAAACTGTTAAAACTGTGACATGAACTTGAACTATGAACTATGAAACTGTTAAAACCATGAATAATACTGTTCTGGCCAAAGGCCAGAATCCCGGAACACAACATACTGCCAATTGGCGCAAAGTGGAAAATTTCAGCTGAAATTTAAGGGTTCAAATTTGGTTGGCTGGTTTTTGCCTTTTTAAGGGACTAAAAGTAACGGACAGTCAGCTTTTCAGCTGATCCATGGGTGTTATTCCGTCCTTATTTCATTTTCAAGTAAAATGGTATAAAAAAGAAAAAAGGTCTTGAGAAAGCCATCTTTGGGTTGGAAAATGTAGAAAGAAGACAAACTTTTGGTTGGGTTTTATGAAATGAACCAATAGCGAAAACCAGTAGAATACAAAAAGGAGGCTTTATTTCTGAAGGGGGAAACCCTCCAACAGAGCTGGCAACAGTACAAAGTCCACAATCCAAAAACAGAGTCAAATGGGCGAAATCCAGAGTCATACACAGGGCAACAATCACAAAAATCGTAGTCAGACAAAAGAGGTCAAAAAACAAGAATGCGGCAAAAGTACAGGGAATAGGCAAAGCTCGGTGTCTAGGGCGGTCCAGTCAGAAAGATAAATCACAATGAAACAAGGCGAAAGAAGCGTAGCACAGGTAACGCGGAGGAACGATCTGACCAGGAAGTGAATCAAACAGGCATCTTATATTCATATCCGGGAGAACACATGATCAGGGAACACAGGTGCAATCAATGGAACAATAATCATGGAGTGACACATTAGGAATGAACTAATCACATCAATTTGGCCGAATCCAAAACGCAGACAGGGATAACAAGACAAACCTATGGACAGACAAACAGCTCCAGTCACGGAGTACTGAAAGTACATAGTTTAGAGAATGGAAAGCACAAAGCATTTGTGGAGACCCACAGAAAATCGCAGCAGAGATAATAGGGAAAGGCAAGGAGGCGGAGACTAGAACAGGGCAACTGCTGAGAGATTGTTAGTCAATTAGTAAATGCAGCTATACAATCCCGAGTGCTTGTTAGTAAGTTAGTCTAAATATACAGGGTTAGTGTTGGTTAGTAATTAGCAAAAATAATAAACTGTTAGTTTGTGTTAGTAAGATAGTAAAAGTAAGGGGACGGAAGAACACGAGCTAAAGAAAGAATATTGAAACCCAGAAGCCAATAAATCACCCGAATGAGTGGCACGCTAGACAAGGGACTGTGAGCTAAGATACACTCATGACAAGGCGGGGGAAAGACGAAGTGCAAGGCATGGAAAAATAAACATGACATAGATACTATGAAACATGACTAGGAGACTAAGAAACTAAAACATAAAAAATAAAACATGAAATCGAATTACCAATGATACAATACATGATCTAGGGATGGTCAGACAAAGCAGGGGTCACTAAAACACATGAGGCAATCTAAACATGGCGCAAGGCCAGGCACAGAACTTAAACTTGAAGCATGAGGCATGGGACATTGGCATGGCAAAGACAGAAAATGCAGGATCACAACAGTACCCCCCTCCCTACGAATCGCCACCGGGCGATTAAACCTGATAGTCTGGGGTGGTTGACATTAAAGTCTCTTATTAAGTCCTTGTCCAAAATGTGTCGGGATGGTGCCCAACTGCGATTTTCTGGTCCGTAACCCTCCCAGTCAACGAGGTACTGCAATCCTCTGCCTCGTCGACAACAGTCCAGGAGGGTACGGACCGTGAAGCCTCCGTCGATGATCCGGGCGGGTGGTGGGGAATCAGGTCCAGAGGACAGGGGGTGGGTTACTGTTGGCTTAATTTGGGACACGTGAAAGATTGGATGTATGCGTCTGATGGACAGGGGAAGACGGAGGCGAACAGCAGTGGGGCTGAAGACTCTTTCAATGGTTAATGGTTAGGGAAAAGCTTGCCCCCATTACCTCTGAAGGGGATGTCCCTTGAAGACAGCCAGACACGCTGCCCAGGTTAGTACGTAGGGGCGGATGAGCGTCTCTTGTCAGCCTGCTCCCTCATCCTGGAGACCGACCTGAGCAGGGCCTGGCGGGTGGCAATCCAGGTGCGTCTGCACCTGTACACAAACTCACGGGCAGAGGGAAAGGCTACCTCCTCCTCCTGAGATGGGAACAAAGGGGGCTGGTAGCTTAGGCAGGCCTTGAAGGGGGAAATGCCGGCAGCAGAGGTGTGACTGTTCAAGGCGTATTCCACCCACGGCAACTGATGGCTCCAGGAGGAGGGGTTCCTAATGCATAAACATCTTAAAACATTCTCCACACACTGGTTAGCTCGCTCGGTCTGGCCATTGGTTTTGGGCTGAAAACCTGATGATAAACTAACAGAAGTGCCAAGTGGGGGCCGCGATCTGAAGTGATGTCAGTAGGTATTCTATGAAGTCTAATAACATGTTGAATGACAAGATTGGCGGTGTCTTGAGCGGACGGGAGTTAAGTGAAGGGGACTTAGTGAACTGCTCTGGAAAATCTGTCTACTATGGTGAGAATGGTGGTGTGATGATTGGAAGGGGGAAGGCCTGTGATAAAATCCAGTGCTATGTGGGACAATGTGGTGTTGGAAGGGGCTGAAGCAAACCTTGAGGGAGCTGATGTGAAGCTTTTGTCTGGGCGCAGACCGAGCAAGGAGCTACAAAACCCTGAACATCTTGAGCCATTTCTGGCCACTAATATCTTTGTAGGATAAAATCTTTGGTTCTGCGTACCCCTGGATGGCAGGACAGCATGGAGGAGTGACCCCATTCCAGGACCTTAGGGTGCAAGGCAGCTGGAACATATAAACAGTTAGTGGGGCAAGCACTAGGGGTAGCAGCATTAGCTTGGGCTTCCTTGACTTCCTTTTCGATATTCAAACACCAGGCATTGATAAAGGCTTCCTTAGGTAGGATGGTGTCATGGCTAGGTTCTTCTTCCTCAATCTCAAAACAACATGAGAGAGCATCAGGCTTGACATTCTTACTTCCTGGTCTATAGGCTATGTGAAAATTGTAGCGGGAGAAGAGTAATGCCCACCTGGCTTGTCGTGGATTAAGTCTCTTGGCTGTTTGAAGGTACTCCAAATTCTTATGGTCTGTCCAGACAATAATGGGCGCGTTGGATCCTTCCAGCCACTGCCTCCATTCCTCCAAGGCTAACTTCACCGCCAACAGCTCCCAGTTGCCGATGTCATAGTTCCTTTCAGCTGAGCTGAGGCGGCGAGAGAAGAAGGCACATGGATGGATCTTCCCATCCTCCGTGGACCTCTGGGACAGGATGGCTCCAACTCCAATATTGGAGGCGTCCACTTCGATGATGAAGTGGAGCTCTGGGTTGGGAATAGTGAGGATGGGTGTAGACGTGAATCGGGTCTTTAATTCACCGTAGGTGTTCTCTGCTTTTTCGGACCAAAGAAATCTGGATTTGGAGGAGGTGAGAGCAGTGACAGGAGCAGCAACAGAGCTATAGTTCCTGATGAACCAGCGATATAAATTGGCAAAGCCTAAAAAACGCTGGAGAGACTTACGGTCCTCTGGTCGGGGCCACTTGGTGACAGCCTCCACTTTCACTGGGTCCATACGAATTGTGCCTGGAGAGATAATGTAACCCAGAAAAGTTGTGGTACTGACAAAAAACTCACATTTTTAAGCCTTCACAAAAAAGCGGTTCTCCAGGAGGCGACGGAGCACTTGGCGTACATGCTTAACATGGTCCTCCTGGGACTCTGAAAAATCTAAATGTCTTCATGATAGACTAAAACAAACTTATTAACCATTTCTCTTAGGACATCGTTCACAGGATTCTGGAACGCTGCCGGAGCATTAGTAAGGCCAAAAGGAAGAACCAGGTACTCCCAGTACCCAGTGGGAGTGTTAAAAGCAGTCTTCCATTCATCCCCCTCTGATACGCACCAGGTGATACGCATTATGTAGATCCAGTTTCGTGAAGACTTTGGTTCCTTGTAGGAGATCAAAAGCTGTATTCATGAGTGGGAGAGGTTAAGCCTTCACAAAAAGGCGGTTCTCCAGGAGGCGACGGAGCACTTGGCGCACATGCTTAACATGGTCCTCCTGGGACTCTGAAAAATCTAAATGTCTTCATGATAGACTAAAACAAACTTATTAACCATATCTCTTAGGACATCACAGGATTCTGGAACACTGCCGGAGCATTAGTAAGGCCAAAAGGAAGAACCAGGTACTCCCAGTACCCAGTGGGAGTGTTAAAAGCAGTCTTCCATTCATCCCCCTCTGATACGCACCAGGTGATACGCATTGTGTAGATCCAGTTTCGTGAAGACTTTGGTTCCTTGTAGGAGATCAAAAGCTGAATTCATGAGTGGGAGAGGGTATCGGTTCTTGATGGTTATTTCATTGAGGCCCCGATAATCAATGCAAGGTCTTAGTGAACCGTCCTTCTTGGACACAAAAAAAAAACTAGTACCAGCAGGAGACAATGATGGTCGAATGATGCCAGCAGCAAGGGACTCTGATAGATATTTCTCCATGGCCTAGGTCTCTGGTCGAGAGAGGGAAAAAAGTCGGCCTCTAGGGGGCATAGTACCTGGCTTCAGGTCGATGGTACAATCATATGGACAGTGAGGCGGTAAACTGGTGGCCCGGGACTTCGAGAGCACCTCTTTGAGATCAAGGAACTCTAGCGGGACTTTTTGAAGGTCAGGAATCTCTTCCGGAGATGAGTTAAGCTGGGGTTCGAGAGCGTTGTGGAGGCATGCCAGAGAGCAGTTAAGGCTCCAGCCCTTAATTTTGTTTTCTCGCCAGTCAATGTTAGGGAGGTGCTTGACCATCCATGGGTGGCCCAGAACAATAGGTGCATGGGGAGGATAAAGGAGGAAAAGTTGAATGGTTTTGTGGTGGCTTCCTGAGATCTTGAGCTTGATGGGGCTGGTTACAGGGGTGATCTGGGCTATCTTCTGGCCACTGAGTGAATTGACCACTCGGTAGAAAGATCTTTTCGGTAGAAATCCCCCAGTCACGGGCCAGGTCCACGTCGATCAGGTTTTCCTTGGCCCCAGTATCAATGAGAGCCATGATGGACTTACTCTCTCCTCCCAATTCCAGAATCACTGGAAGGCACATGCAGCTCCTGGACTCTTGAACTGGCGTCACTCCGATCACTGCTCCATTCTTGGCACTAGGGGAACTCTTCTTGTTGGGACACTGAGCAAGGTGATGTCCCCCCTTGCCACAGTAGAAGCAGGCCCCCTCTCAGCGATGGCGGTTCTTCTCCTCCACAGGAATGCTTGTACGTCCCAGTTGCATGGGTTCCACCTCAGGAGAAGGGCTGCCGCCAGGAGGGGGTGGTAGAGGTGGAGTGGTCTGCAAGCGCTGGATCGGCCGATGGTGAGGAACGGATCATCTTCGTTCTTCTAAACGAGCATCCACTGGAATAGCCAAGTCGACCAAATCATCCAATCCTTCCGGAAGCTCACAGGGAACTAGCTTGTCTTTTATAGCTTCAGAGAGCCCATTAAAAAAGGCGTCATACAAGGCTCTTCGCCCCCACCTGCTGTTGGTAGCCAGGGTCTGGAAATCGATTGCGTAGTCGGCCACAGAACGACTACCTTGGCGAACGCGTAGAATATCTCGCCCCGCTTCATGACCCAACTTTGTGCGGTCGAAAATCCGCCTCACCTCCTTGCCCAGTAGACCGGCTGACTGTACGCAGGGTAGATCTGCTTCCCATGCCGCCGTAGCCCACTGGTTGGCCCTTCCTGTCAGCTGCGTGATGATGAAGGCAACCCGATCACAACACTTTTGTGCATTTGTAATTAGGAAGAATGCACTGGTGGGCTTGGAAGCGCCAAAAACCCCAAAGACTGTGAATCAGAGTTGAGATGGATGACACAGGTGTCAGGTGGTTCTGAACAAGAGCCATTCCCAGATCACACAAGAGCATAGTTGAAGAGATTGGTCCGAGTTTGTAACTGGGATGACAGCCCGAGTGAACCAGGGCACACAGGCAGGTGCACACATTCGCACTGCGACGCATAAGAGTCTGGATAAGGTCACTTGCCAGGATCACAAACTCTGGGTAAAGATTCTCTATGAAATAGTTTCTAGTTTTATGCTGTACTGAACACCAAGGATGGAAGAGAATATTCCGCAAAAGGTGGAGACACAGGTTTGGAACTTAAATACACGTGACTACAACACAGTTTTTCTGAATTGCTGAAACACTGAACCCCATTCTCTGAATCCAACAGTCGGAGGCCTAAAAACGTTTGTCAAATCAATCGCTCTATCGGTAGAACCTTTAACATTATTCTTACAGTTAGATACGATTGCATATCTCATTCGCTCCTTTCACAGAGCTCTGAACACATTCTAAACACACATGTTGTACTGTGATGTACTTGCGCTGCAAAATGGTGAACTGGCACAGCAGGAGTTGAACACAACTATAACAGTGCTATCACTGGCTACACTCAGCAACTTGAAATTGTCAGCTCTTGTTTCTACCGATGCGATGTAACCACGTGAACCAAATATAAGCCAGTTCAGAGTGCACAGGTGAGCTCTCCATTTTGTGGTTTGAGACAATTTCATCTTTCGCTATGGTGCCCTGATACTAGCCTTGCGGAGCAGACGGCCCTGCCTGATTCATTGTCTGAATTCCTGCAGGTCCATTTTGCCAACTACCGTCATCCAACAATTTCATGGCTAAATTTTTTACGGCCCAGTCAGGGGAAAGAGGCGGGAGCTGCAGACGTGACATCACCAGGAATCGATTTTATGTTTGAATACTATGGCGGCGTACAAAGTGGTTTCTGTGGATGGGTCAATATCAACAGTTTTATCAGAAATAGACTCAATTTCTTCATTAAAAGAGGAGTAAAGGATGTGACTAAAAGCTTTTCTGAAGGGAAACAATGTTTTTGCTCTTCTCCGGACCGGTTTCGGTAAGAGTTTGATCTACCAGCTGGCTCCTCTGGTCGTGAAAAAGATGGGAAGGACTCCAAACCCCACTGTGATAATAGTGTCTCCGCTGGTTACTCTATGGACGATCAAATCAGAGAAGCTGGGAGTCACTGCTGGGAAAGTGAGAGAACGCGGAAATCCTCCGTAGCCAATGCCAGTTAGTCTATGGTAGCCTGGAGTCATGGTTACTCAATGATACCTGGAGAAATCTGCTCTCCTCAGAAGTTTACCAGGAGAACGTAGTGGGAATTGTCGTTGACGAGGTTCATGTCACATGTGAATGGTAAGTGATACATCTGTGTGGTATAATCTAATGTAAGATGATCGTCTAAGGACTGAATCGTAGTTCAAGCTAACGGCTAACAACGGGTTCTAACTGCTTGTATTGTGTACAGTTTGGTGCCGATTGTGTCACAACATCCCACATCTGTCCATGTATCCCGGATGGTATTGCTCGACAGTCTATATTTTTTAATGTCGAAAAGTACGCCACGTGTATTGTGAAACAAACATTTTGATTTGACCCCATTTGTACTGTCAATAAAGACTTAAACCTGTTGAGTCCGTGAATGGCTCATGCCCGACAAATCCGGATGGATCTCGAGTTGTCATTTTTTAAAGTTAAGCCCAGTCCTTGCAAGCGTTCAGAAACCGTTTGCTCAGTAAGTGCCTTGTTTGATTCAAATAGTTTCTTTGTACTTGTCAGCGTCCACTGGATTCTCAAATTTACTTTACAAAAATGCCAAAATTCTAGTAACGCCATATCACAGCTGTTTCTCAAGTTCCCGTTTGTTTCTATTGCTTCTCTGCAGTGGGGCACATCTACCACGTCGTACTGTGGCTTAATGCGGATTGGTCGGTGATGAGTGTGACGAGAAGAACCATTGTCCAATCAGCAGCCGTAGATTTTTTTGAAGGATCCTCCTCTGAAAACTTTTTTGAACAGCTCTTTCCCAGATGGACTTGTGAAATATTTCCGTGGCGGATATATGGAACAGTCCGTCTGGCCTGTCAGGTTATCCTGATACTGCAGGAGTGCGCCAACTTCACAAAGTGACTCATAAATGTTTGCTTTCCATTATACTCCCCTGTACTCAGTTCAACAGTAGAGACTTCTTCGCATGGGTGTGCAAGGTTTATGACCGTAAATCTCCCACAGACGACGGAAGTGGCTCAAGGGGATATAGGGAGTCTTGTCAAGGCAGAATCTGGCTCCTGAGAGGGTTTCTCCCCCATTCAATCACTAGGGAGAACGAGGCCTTTGATAAAGAAAAAGTACCCTGGCTTGGCTCAGCACACATACATGATGCTCAGGCAGAATGAATCTCCTGTCTGACATCAGTTTTTTTCGGCGAAACGATCCATGGAGCCAAGTAAAGGACTACAGAATCGTCTCCTATTAACCAATTAAGCTACTTTAAGAAAAGTAAGCTGTTTCCAGTTTACTTGCTTGATTAGCAGTCAATTGGTGGATGCGTTTACTCTCGAAGTTGAATGAGTTGAGCTGTTTATTAAGGTAGCATGTTTGATTGCTGCATTTTGAAATATAAATGGCCATTGAACAGCACAACATGAACACGATTGCCATTGCCTTAGTATTTCGTGCGACTGTGATCATTTATATCTCACATTCATGTTTCATCTGCTTTACAGGATGTTTTCCACCTTGTGTATTTTTTAGACGCTAGAAATCCAGGGCGATCTGAAAACAATTCTCTTCATTTTTTCATCTCTTCAGCAGGTAGTGGTACTACGCCTTAAAAAAGAATCGATTCAGAATCGTCCCAGCCCTACTATCTATCTATCTATATAATATGTATTTATGACTGAATGTTCGGATGTGTGGGTACATGTGTATGTATGGATAAGGGGAGGTTTGCTTCCAAAAGAAAATATATCTATTTACTGATTTTGAGTAAAGTAAATCACCTTGTTCTATGTCGGTTCATATTGCATTTCACAGGAAAACAAAAACTTTGACCCTGAAAAATACACGTTACAGTAAGAATTTTTAGAAACTGATTTTTTTTTTTTTTTGCACATGTATAAGAAGCACAGGGCCATCGCTCTATGACATTATGTCAATTTTTGCAACCTTGGCACTTACTGGGTTTTGGCAAACCCAGTAAATATGTATATGCATGTGTATGTATACATGAATGTGTATTTATGTAATCACTATTATATTAATTTACTTAGTCTAAAACTCTAACTCCTGCACAGGTTTGGTGGGTAGATGAGAGCCTTTTTTGTATTGAATGTGATTGTTTCTTGAATTCTTTCATATTGTTTTGTTTTTTCTATGTGGACCCCCTTGAAAACGAGATGGTACTTCTCTCTGGGTTATCCATTAATAAACCTATTCTTTACAGACTGATTTGATAACTGGCAGTTGAGCAGGTGCACTTAATGAAGTAGCGATGAGAGTATATTCACAAACAAAATTAAGTAGACCAAACAAAACATGAAATATCTTGTCTTCATACTGTCTGCAATGAAATATAAGCCAAAATACATATAGAAATCACTGCATTTTCCATGCTGTCCACATTTTGTCAGAGATGGGATTATATATTCCTGACAAAACCCTCAAATTAATGTTGAAACCACTAGCACATTTTGATTGACTGGTTTCAAATCCATTGTGCTCGCACACAGAGCAGTACTGTACTTATTTTACATACAGTTGCAGGGATGTTGATAGGTTTTCATTTTAGTGAGTCCCTGGGACCCACAGGTGGTGATTTGAGTGGGTCCCTGGGAAATTCAATGGGTCCCCAATGAAAAAAAAAATTTCTTTCTATTTGTTATATTCTTCTATTTCTTAAATTGTAGTGTTACACTCCTTTGATGGTGGTATGGTATGATATGGTTATAATTAACGGATATATTCATGTATGTTCAAAATGTATATGAAATTAAACAAATAAAATTCCAAATCTGAAAAGTTTATCGCAAAACAACAGTCACAGTGGCATGACATACAAAATTTAAATAAAATAGTGTTTTTGTAGCTACATAAATAGCACCAAAATGAATTACTAGAATTCAAATGAAAACAAAATGGTGTCTGTAGTACCAAAATAAATTAACAATAAAATTGCTGATTTTAACACATAAACAAAACGTTCTCATTACCATGACAGTGTCAACAAATAAATTGTCACCAAAATCTTCTTGTCTGAACATCAACTAAATCAAATGAACTGAGTCAATCACTGTGAAACTTTTAGCACAAAAATGAAACTTAACTAACGCAGTGGAAAGTCTGTGGAGAAAAATAAAATGATGGAGATATGTTTGTGGTGAGAGGGTTGAAACAGCGCTTGTCTGGTCTGCTGACAGCAAGGTGTCTTTTGCTAGTTTCAGTCCCCTGAATTCATAAAGGGTGTTTTTCACTTGATCACAGTTAACTTGGCTGAATAGTGTATAAACAGTTGATGATCGAGCGGACAAATTTACACCCGAATTCATAAAGAGAGATCAGATCAGCTGCTGTTCATCCAACGTACATAGTTATTCACACCTTTCTAAGTAACATAAGAAATTCTAATCATCCCCGGGGGCTTGTTTGTCTCGCATACAAGCTACCAATTCCCTGTTGGCTCGCTTGTGTGGCTGGACGCATGACCATGGATCTCTTGCGCATAATTGAAATAGCACAGGAAGAGAGGGCTGAGCAAAGGCAAGGTGACTAATTGAGGGTTTTCAAAGATAGGATGAATCCTTTAGAAGAGTATAGCGACACAAAATTTCTCAAGCGATACAGAATTTTCAAAGAATCATACCGTTATTGTCATGGTTTGCATGCGTTGAGAGAGCTTTCTATGTTGCTCTTGTCCGGGATGATATCGTTTTGCACCCAGTCAAATTCCTGGGCCAGCTGGCATTAATTGGGGGCGTTGCCCAGACTCTATTTAAGCTCTAGTTCCGCCTTACTTCCATTGCTAGTGTGTCAGTGTTGCATTTGCACCGGTAAGGTGTTTAGAAAGAGAGTTGTCAGGGACCGAGCTGCATATTTGAGGATAAGTGGTAGAGAGCAAGAGAATCTTTGTTTTCTTTTCCCTTTTCATTTCCTCCCTTCGAGCTCGCTTTGAATCCTACCCCGGACGACATCTAGGTTCGTTGGTAGCGCGAGTCTCGCATTCTTATTTTATTTGTGTCTCTCTCTCCTCTGCTGTTTTCCCTTTGTTTATGGCACTGCTTTTGGCTTCTAATTCTCAACAGCCTTTACAGTTATATTCTAGACCTAATCGAAGCAGACATTGACCGTCCCACAAGACAAAACCATGCCAGTACCAACTATGTATTGCCCTGCGCTTTTATGCATCTGGTGCATTCCAAACGGTTGTTGGTGACACGTGTGGTGTATCACAGGCTACCTTCTGTCGAGTAGTTCGTCGTGTTACCGAGGCAATATGTGCCAGGAAAAACCTCTTCATAAGATCTACCCTGGAAGAGAATGAAAGACAAGCAGTTATTCAAGGAATTCATTTCATAAAGAATTTTCCAGGAGTGATTGGTGCTATTGACGGCACCCACGTCGCAATCGGTAACCCAGGAGGAATAAATGCTGCACGTTTTTATAACAGAAAATGCTATTTCTGTATCAACTGTCAATTTGTCTGCAACCACCTGATGCAGTTCACGAATGTTGTTTCAAGATGGTATGGGTCTGCCCATGATTCGAGGATATTGGAGGGATCCCTGCTCTTCAGGCAGTTTGAAGGTGGACAACTCCAAGGAATTCTGCTCGGAGACCCAGCATACAAGTGCCGAACCAACATGCTCAGACCTGTTCGCAATCCTGCAACTCCAGCCGAAGAAAGGTATAACCAAGCTCAAAGGAGAATGAGGCGTCGAATTGAACAAGCATTTGGTATGTGGAGGAAACGATTTCACTGCGCAGGTGAATGGAATAGTCTTCGATGTTCAGTATGTATAGAACTACTAGGTCATATACCTCGACCATTTTTGCGACTTGCGATTACTAAAATATTGGTTAGACTAAATCTGTGCTTCTGTTTTTGACAATGGAAGGAGAATGACGTATGGAAAACTAAAGTAACACAGGATGTGCATTCCATAATAAAATTCAGGCTAATGCAGCCGCTGGGAAAGTTACAGTGAAATGTTTGCCAAATTGAGAAGGGTGTACTTACTACTTCTAGAATGGTGGCAATTTTTCTGAGGGCAAAAGGAAGCTGCTGGTCACGAGACCACCCAGAGTGGGGCATAGATTGGGACTTCTGTTTATCTAGCTCTCGTTATGGAGTTGGTTCTAAAGAGTGACCTACTAGCATAGGTATCCAGTATTCACGTTACTAATGAATGGACTCCCAGGCAATCTCTCAGTTTAACCTATTCATATATGTCAGTTGCAGGTAAATATGGCAGTCGTTGTCGCCACAGCCTGTTTGCACAACCTTGATATTCAACGACAGGACCCACTGCCTGAGGATGAGGATGACGATCATGATGTCGGCCCCGCAGACCATCAACAACCCCCAGTAGAGGAAAATTGTTTTGAAGCCAACATCCGTGGCAACATTTTCAGATGAAGGTTTATCAGGCAACATTTTCAGTAAGATATTACTACATTTACTTTTTCTTGACAAATTACATATCAATACACAACTTTCTCTGTTTTTCCCTGTAGTACTCTGCTTTAGCGTCGAACGCAGTTTTCTTCGCCTGTGCTGCTCGTGCCTGTAACATTGCAGCCTCCTGCTCAAATTGAATCAATTTCATCTTTACCTTACGTTCTTCTCTCAGGTTGTCCCATGCAGCATCGGTCTTCTTTAACGCTGGTGATGTATTCTGACGGCCAACTGACGGCGTTGCTTGGCTGAAAGAAAAATCCTACAGGCAGATATATTTTTTGAAGTACATGCAGGGTGTCCCCCAAATTCTATCCCACCTCCCAGTACTGTGTGAAAAGATAAGGGTCAATATTAATGGCAGTGCAACTGTTCGCTGCGGTATTTCAAGATGGCCCCCTCATATGCGTGATTAGTTAACCATTTTCAACCTAGAGACTGGGAAATTGATGTAGGGGATGTCAAACTTGCTGGGACACCCTCAAGGTTGAGAAGACAGTGAGGGGATACAATCAAATTGTTACCCTACTTCCATAAATTACCCTCCGTTGAGAGTGCAACCTGGAATATACAAATTCAAATCAAAGTTCTAGGTACGAACTGTAGTCGAAATAAAGGTGATATAAATACCATTGAAATTGATGACGTGGAAGAGTCTGTTGCTCCTTTCTTGGGATGGCGGACAGAGGTGCATCTGCAGCAGAGGTTACCGGAGGTTTCCTGGAATTGGAATACTCTAGAAATGTAAGAGCAGACAAGGTTGGCAAAAAATTGTTTAATGTTTGATACATTGTACTGTACCAAATATTAAAGAACACTTCCCACGCGTCCCTTGTTTGTGTAAATGACAGCATGTTACGAGTGTTCTTATGATGTTGGTATGAGAAGAAAGAATTTAACATAAAATTCAGTTATCCGACAGTTTTATTTTTCTCCATTTCATTCAAGTACTCAAATGCACAAGTACATGCATATTGAAATTGGGAGAGTCTAAAGTGGTCGATCCCTTTAACATACATGATTATAGATCTGCATACACTTGTTGAAGGCACAGGAGATGGAGAGCGTAACTCAAAATCTGCATCTTGTGACATCGAGCTGTCTTCATGGTCACTTGTGAGACCTGCAGTGCCAGGCCATGCAGCCAGGGCTGAATCGTCATCCCATTGATTGAGGAATTGATACAGCTCCTCCCCAATGACGTTTAATACGGCCAGCTGCTCGTCTGCGAGATCGCCAGTTACGACTTTGCCTCCTCCGGTTTCTGAAATGTTGATTTTGACTTGACGGGCGGCATTTTTCGCTCTTGTTTTCATCCGTCTCCACAACTCCTTCAAATCCTTAGCGCTGGTTTTCTGGGAAAAGTGCTTCCATCTCACGTTCGATTGACTCCTCTGTGACATGTTTCTTTCGATTAGCATCGGTGTCACTCTTTTATCCTCTATAACTGTTCTCCTACCTTTTATACACTCAATTAGACCCATTTTCTGGTCATGGGTCAAATTGTCAGCACAGGTTTTTTCAACATTTAGGTTTCTCAATTGGGCAGAAATCAGCAGAGCACATGTGCCGTGATTTCCAGGTTTTTTCAGATTGGCAACGCCTTTTGGTACACATACTACCATGCAGAGTGTCACATGACACCACAACACACCGGCTAAGCGGGGACTTGCGCACGGATGGGTAAACACACGATTATGTTCTACCTGAATTGCACTGGTCACAGGAGTTTATCCACACACGTACTTCTCTGTTTTAGCCACCGTTGTACGTGTCTAAAATAATCGGGTGATCATCACCCTTTATGAATTCGGGGGTGTGAATTTAAACACAAGTTGTTGTTCACTATGGGCCAGTGGCGGATCTAGGAAATCTTACATGGGGTGGCAAAGAGGTGGTAAGAGGTCTGGGAGGGGTGGCATTGGGACATCTTGAGTGCGGTATTAGGAAATCCACAATTCCACTGAAGTTGGTACATTGTGTAAAACGTGCATAAAACCAGAATACAATGATTTGCAAATCTCTAAAACCCATATTTTATTCACAATAGACAACATATCAGATGTTGTAAGTAAAGACAGGCAGAGGTTCGGCAATCGGCATAAAAACTGTGTCTAAAAATTGGGGAACAATTTCAGAAAAGTTTTCTTCAATGTATTTATTGTACAGTGTGTCCCAAAAAAGGAAACCAAGAATAAGTGGTTAATTCTACAAAGTATAACTCACTTAACATTCTTTGATTAAAAATGACATTTGGTGTTATATAACTATGCCTTCTGTCTAATGATATCAAGTAAGTGGGGCTGGTGCCACACACAACTGAACAACAATGACACTTTTGGAGTAATTCAGTAACCATATTGCGCCAGACTACATAAAATGATGACAGGCCTAAACACAGATGAACCTGAATAATCAGTTTCAACTTTTCATTGTCAGGGCTATTAGTGCTTTATGTTATGTAATGTGTACTGCTTTAAATGTAAACCTGTCACACATTAGATGAAGTGTTGCTCATAAAGGTTATGACATGCCAGATGTCATATAGCTGACAATGTCACCTAGCTAGTGGCTAAATACTATGAAGGGTGACATTGTCAGCTAAGTGACATTGTCTTTGTCCCATCTGGCATCACATGCTAAATAAGGATGTGGTATTTCACCCTTTACAAAGCATGACATTTGATTACGTATGATTTATGAAGACATTATGTCTCATTTATGAAGGCATTATACATGCTGTATAAAACCTTTATGAGCAACACTTCATTTAAAGTGTGACCTGTAAACCCTACTAGCTGCATGACAGATGTGCTCAAATCAAGCAGCTGACAACAGTACAATGAGTTCTGACAACTTTGCCTGACTATATTTTGTTTTCTTTGTATGATGTGAAAAAGTTCACAGTTGTGTAACTAATAGTACCAATTAAGCAATATCTCATGAGAGGGAGTGCTGTTGTGCTGAATATCAGCACTGGTCTGATTCGGTCATAGGCACAAGTTTTTTTTTATTTTTTATTTTTTTATTAAACCTTTATTTAACCAGGTAAGACTCATTGAGATTTAAAATCTCTTTTTCAAGAGTGACCTGGCCAAGAAGGCAGCAAAAATAAAAAGGACACACATAAGTTTCATACAAGGACAGTGACACAGGTATCAAAACATTTAAAAATAAGAATAAATACATAAATAAGTAAATTAGGCACATAGACAGTTTCTCATGCTTTCACATTCTAAATCCTTTAAAATTGAACCAAAAGCATTAATAGAAATCAGTTCTGACAATCTCAAGTCCTTTTGAAGGATGTTCCAGGCAGAGGGGGCAGCATATTTAAAAGCTTTTTTCCCAAGCTCCGTGCGAGCACGTGGAACAGTCAAATGCAAAATATCTTGAGAACGGAGGTTGTAATGGCCTTCACTTCGAAAAAGATAAGTGGACATGTAAGAAGGGACCAGCCCAAGGAGTGTTTTATAAATAAAATTCAACCAATGGGTACGCCTACGTACATACAGTGATGGCCACTCAGCCTCAGAATACAAAGTACAATGATGGGTGAGATATTTAAGACCAGTAACAAACCGCAGGGCACAGTGATAGACAGTATCCAGGGACCGTAAACATTGAGCAGAAGCATTCATATATAATAAGTCACCATAATCTAGCAAAGGCAGGAAAGTAGCTGACACAAGATATTTCCTAGCTGGAAAGGAGAAGCAGGATTTATTTCTAAAGTAAAAGCCAAGCTTTACCTTAAGCTTAATGACTAGATTTGCAATATGGGACTTAAAAGTTAGCTGACGATCAATAAGAATGCCTAAATACTTGTAACTTGAAACAAGTTCAATTACTCTTCCTTGAGCAGTGATTATGTTTGAAAGATTTGTTGGTATTTCACTACTGTTAGAAAAAAGCATGAGTTTAGTATTTTCTGTATTCAATACCAATTTCAGTTTCTGCAGTCGGGACTGAACAATATCAAATGCAGACTGTAGAAAGTTAATGACCTGTATGACAGATGATGAACTGCAATAAATAACGGTATCATCAGCATAAAAATGATAATTTGCATTTGAAAGATTTTCACATAGGTTATTAACATAAAGGGTAAACAGAATAGGTCCTAAAACAGAACCTTGCGGCACCCCTTTGGATACTGTTAAGAAAGAGGAGGTGGACCCAGCTATTTGAACACACTGCGTTCTAGCAGATAAATAGTTGGAGAACCAAGCTACTGCTCACTTAGACAATCCAATTTGGTGAAGTATGTTGACTAAAATGCTATGGTCAACTGTGTCGAAAGCTTTCGATAAATCAATAGAAAGTGCTGCACAATATTTTTTGCAAGCTATTGCCTCAATAATGTCATTTGTGACTTTAAGAGCAGCAGTCATAGTGCTGTGTTTTTTCCTAAAACCAGACTGATAATTTGATAATATGCCTTTAGAATCTAAAAATTCCTTTAATTGATTGCTCACAAGCTTTTCAAATACTTTAGCTAGGACACAAAGTTTGGAGATCGGTCTATAGTTATTTAAGCAAAAGGGTTGCCCCCCTTTCAAAAGAGGAAGAACAAAGGCAGATTTCCAGACTTTTGGGATCTCACTGCTAATAACACTAAGATTAAAAATCAAAGACAGAGGTTCAGCAATGAAATCAGCAGCTAACTTAAGAAAATAAGGGTCCAGCTTATCAGGGCCTGCAGATTTCTTAGGGTCCAGGTGCCTTAATTCTCTATGGACCTCAGCAACAGATATAGGCATAAGCTTAAATGTGCAATCGGTAGGCCTATATGAGCTTTTGGAAACATTGTCTATTTGTACAACAGAGTTTATTTTTTCAGGAAACAAAGATTCAAACAAAAAACCAGAAGAAATAAAATGCTCATTAAAACAATTAAGTATGGCTGACTTGTCGGTCACAGTACAGGAATTTTGAACAATGTAAGTAGGAAGTTCACCAGAGGGTACATGGCCAGACGTTTGTTTAATTATTTTCCAAAACTTTTTCGGGTCATTTAATGTTTTTGTAGTTTCAGAGAGAAAATAATCAGATTTAGCCTTCTTTATAAAAAATGTACACTTATTACGAAGCTGTCTAAAACGGAGCCAGTTTATTTCCTTTTTAGATTTTCTTGCCCTGGCCCAGGCAACATCCCTTTCTTTAAGGAGACTATTCAGCTCAGGAGAAAAGTCAGAAAACCATAAATTATTTCGACCTTTCACTCTGAACTGGCAGATCGGGGCATGTTTATTTACAATACTTCAGAAACCATCATAAAAGAACTTCCAGGCCAGTTCCACATCATCAAAAAGTGAAATTTTATCCCAATCATAATGTGACAGGTCACGAAAAAAGGCTTGTTCACAGAAATGTTTCAGATCTCTTTTAAGAATGACTCGTGGCTTAGACTTTGGGAGTTTAGCCTTTCTAACTGCTGCTACGACACAGTGGTCACTCATATCATTTGCAAAAATTCCCATGTCTGAGAATTTATGTGGTGCGTTCGGAAGAATTAAATCAAGCAAGGATGATCTCTCAGGACATTTAATATTAGGACGAGTTGGGCCATCAATTAATTGAGTCAGATTAAAAGAATCACAGATAGATTTAAAGCTGTCTGAAGCCGAGGACAGCCAATCAATATTAAGATCTCCGACAAGAAGCAGCTCATTCGAACTAAATCTAGATAAGTGTTGAGTTAAAGAACTCAGGGCTTCTTTACAGGCTGATGGTGGTCTATAACAACCAATTACAGTCAAGAACTGACCCGGCATGAACTCAAGCTTCAGGGCAAGTAGCTCAAACTGCCTGCTAATAGATACAGCGGTTACGGTGTTGCAGAGGAATTTGTTTTTTACATAAATAGCGATGCCACCGCCCTTCCTGGGGCGATCGCAGCGAAAAAACGTTGTAACCCTTTATGAAAACATCCGTATCTGAGATAGATTTATTAAGCCATGTTTCAGATATAACAAAAATATCAGTGTCAGTTGAATTGACCCAAATTCTGACTCGATCCATTTTTGAAAGCAAGCTTCGAACATTTACGTGAATAAGTGCCTCAGATAATCACACCAGTGCTGATATTCAGCACAACAGCACAACCTCAAGTGTGATATTGCTTTTATACAAGTGCATTTTATTAGTTAAGAGTAATAAGCAACAAGAGATTATGATTTGTTTGTTTATTTTATCATTTTTTTGGCTCTGCCGACACAAATAACTGATGTAGCGTTAAATAACGGTTATTAGAACACCTGTACAGCGGAGTGATAATGTCTGTAAAAAGTCCCAGTTCTGTTGTACTCTATATCAGCACTCATGGAATGCCTCTTATCCTATCAAATTACTTGGTCATAACTAACTTTGTATTATTAGTTTCATAGATACTAAGTTTCAACAAAATGCCTCTCATTTTATCCCCAGTTTCTTTGTTTTCAGGACACATTGTATTATTATGCCTTCCAAGATGTAGTAGAGTGAATATTTAGGGCTAGTGAAATAAAAGTGCCTCAAAAAAAATACAGCAAAAGTACTTAAGTCCCAGTCCAGGACTGATGTTGGCCATCTCTTTTAAGAGAGCTTCAGACGACGATTGTTGTGCTGTGCAGCAAACGTCTCACAGACATATCCAAACCTAGCTTTTTTGCAAGTGGTTTCTCAATACTGAGAAGAGCTAGATTTCTAAGACAATCATCTGATGATTGTCAGGCTACATAGACCTCTAGTCGTGTGGTGGAATTTCCACCAAGTCAGATACTGCTCCTGCTGCGAGTGCTTATGTGCTACGTCAACAAAACGGAATGGCTAGATCTATACAAACATATATACGGTAAAATAATAATATGTATAATAATAATATATATAATTTTATAATATATGAAATATTATATTTCAACTTTTAATAGAATTTAAGAAATTTTGCCTGTTTCGGCTGACACATGCCAAATTCATTAGGTTTCACCATCTGTATACTAGGGCTAACGGTAGTCGGTACGGACCCGCCCGTACCTTTACCTGTGATAGAATGAGAGGCTAATAATGCCGCTGCCTTACCTTTAGCATACAGGCTAGGGATACGGGTCCGTGCCCATAGCCACTGTCTTGACAGTAAGGACCTGGTTTTATTATGCAGCCTCATTGCTGTGATATTGAACACATAACACTTTTTTGATATCTAGCTAAATGCTTCATAACCTGTTATCGTTTTTTACTATAATCAAAACTAACCGAAAGGAAAAATGCTCCAACAAATTACATGGGAGTGGGTCACTTTTGACAAGCGAATAATGAGCGCATTGAACCATCGCCTTTAAAGTACATTCCACCCATTACACATTTAACTTTGTGCGTTAAAACGTCACCGGGGGAAACTGACTTTTCTCAGAGAAAGTTGTGAGGCTAAGTGGCTCCACTCTGCTGCGCTGCACGCCGACTCCAACATGTGTCCATGACAACTGACACACGCCAGCGCGAAACAGGAGGCTCGTCACGCAGACTCCGGGCGTTTGATGCAGGACCGTAACTAAGTATTTGAGGAGCCAATATTTTATTTTATAATTTTTTTGGTGAATCCATCTCTTATTTCGATGCCTTGAGGGGCTTTTTTACATAGTGGTGATTTGTTTTACAAGTATAGTTTTAGGAACATTAAATACTTCAAAGATAGGGGGGCAAGGCTCAACAGTAGGGGTAGTGCTGTAAAAAAAAAATAAGATTTGCCTTTGCCTCTTCCTGATTTCTTATTCTTTTGCATGTTTTTTACACTTCAGTGTTTCAGATCATCAAACATTTTAATCTTAGACAAAGATAACCAGAATAAATACAAAATGCAGTTTTAAAAATGATGATTTCATTTATTAAGGGAAAAAAGTAATTACTTTTCGTTACTTTTAGTTACTGTATATTATAAATGCCATTTTATATCTCACCTGCTCATGATGTCAAATGAAATATGATTACGATTGTGGAGTCATGTATGGTATTGGAGGACAGTATTGTTTCTTGAGGCGTATAAAAAGCACTGTTTACAAATCCTCTACGCATGAGACTGAGAAGAACTACTTTACAGATCAATCCACGAAAGAACATTGCTGAAAGTTATAAAAAGAAAAAGAAGAGTTGAAAATCGGCAGTAAAAACTAATATTTAGATCAAAATTTGTGAAAAGAATCATAATAAAAACCGTGTTCAGCCTTTTTTGTTTGTCAAATGTTTATGGTGTCCTTTTCGCAGTCGCAAATTTTTTTCTGTACCGTTGATGCATCACAATTTCAAAGACCAAGAAAAAACTCTCCTAAAATAACACTTCCATAGTCCACATTGTTCCTAATATTCAATGTGAAGGAAACTGGGCACTACAGCTTTTCATCGTTGAAGAGATATTAATGATTCCCAGTGATAATTACTGTGAATGTCCTCCTGAAATTAGGAAAATTAAGGTGCTTTCACACCAGACGCGAAACGATTTTTTCGTACGACAGATTGCATTCAAAGTCAATGCAAAGACGCGAATACACGCGTTTTCGCGAGTATTCGCGTCTTTACATCGACTTTGAATGTAATCTGTCTTGCTAAAAATGACCCTGATCATAAGTTTACAGCCCTTAAATGTTTGGCCTTATTGTATAGACACAAGGTGACACACTCAGGTTTTAATGGCTATTAAGGGTTAATTTTCCACACCTCTGGCTTTTTAAATTGTAGCGAGATATAGAACCTATACAATGTACAACAGTTTATGAAAACATCTAAATGGAAATATATAGTCCATAGTAAAAATGGCTTGAATGCACCACTGTTACCGGATTTTATCACATTTACAGGTGATCCTGAAAGTGTTATCTTATCCTAATAAATTATCATACAACTATATACTATATAGTAACCATTCATATTTGTGTAATCCTAAACGGGCAAATGTGTTTCACATGTATTGTAGTTATCATCCAGAATGATCCGGAAGGCCAATGTCTTGTCAATCATGTACATATACTCTAAGACTCTCAATTTGGATAAGTATCCATAACAAGCATTCCATGTTTATTATTTAGTGACCTATTTTGACACCAAAACAAGATATTAATCATTTCTAAATATAAAGATTTTTTCAATTTTCTGGATCTATGTTACCGGTCTCGCAATTTAACGACACTCTCACATTATTTAGCCTACTATATGAGGCAACTGTTATGAAAGTATCTTAGGTGTGTTTTCATAGGAACCTGGTTGTTTTTCAAGATGAACTTTTTTCATTTGGAAATGGAAAATTGTCTGAAACTTCTTCAGTTTTTCACATTTATGCTTATGTTTGGTATTAAAATGTCTGTTATGTTGTTGTAAAATCATCTGGCTTTTCAGAACAATCATTTATGGGTTTACATATGGACTTTGAGGCCTTGTCCCACAAAAATCTCAATAAGGTCACAGTTCACTTCCTATATGTGTTGTGATTCTGATTATGCTCATGCCTTGTTTAAGTTCTGTGGCCTAGCCATGAGTATTGATTTTTGCGCCTAGTGACCTCTGCCTGTGTTTCGATCTTTCTTAGTATCGTGTATTGTGTTTTAGTCATTCTAGATTTCTTGGTTTATTATTTTTCATGTCTTGTATTATTCATAGTCTCTGCCTTGTTTATTTTGCCATGCCTTGCTTTGCACTTCGTCTACCCAGTCTTGTCTCATGTAGGTCTTTGCCCACGGTCCCTAGTCTTGCGTGCCACTCTGGTGATTTAATGGTATCTGGGTTTCAACCTTCTTTGATTATCTCGTGATCTTACTTCCTCTCTCTTTTGCTATCTACTAACACATACTAACAGTTTGTTGTTTTCGCTTAATTACTTACACATATTAACATTGTATATTTCTACTAACTTACTAACATGCATTCGGGATTGTATAGCTGCACTTACTAATTGACTAACGATCTCTCAGCAGTCGCCCTCTTCTAGTCTCCGCCTCCTTGCCTTTCCCTAATTATCTCTGCTGCAGTTTTTTGTGGATCTCCACTTATACTTTATTCTTTCCTTTTCTTTAAACTATGCACGTTAGTACTCCTTAACCGGAGCTGTTGTTTTGTACATAGGTTTGTCTTGTGATCCCTGTCTGCATTTTGGCTACAGCCTAAATCATGTAATTAGTTTATTCCTCATGTGTCTCTCCCTAATCATTGTTACCATTGATTGCACCTGTTCTCCCTGGTCATGTGTTTACCCCGGATGTGTATATAAGATGTCTGTTTGGTTCACTTTCTTGTCAGATCGTTTTCCCTAGTTTTCTTGTGCGACGTTTCTCGCCTTGATTACTCAGTGTTTATCTTTCTGAGTGAATTGCCCGACTTTCGATTTTTGCCTTTGTGATTTTTGGATTATTGTTGCATCCGTGTGTTTTGACCATTTTCTGCCCGACTACGAGATCTCTGTTTGCTGCCCTGGTAACGATTCGGATTATGCCCTTTGGATTCTGGCTTTGCTTCTCTGATACAACTATTCCTGTGAACCAGACCCATTTCTGTCCGACTACGATTACTGTGATTGCTGTCCTGGTTTTTGATTCAATTTTTGCCTAACTGGATTTTGACTTTTGGATTGTGGACTTTGTACTTTTGCCTTCTGCCCTGCGGGGGTTCTCCCCCTTTAATAAAGCAAGTTCTACTGCATCGCCTGGTTCTCGCAACTGGTTCCTGATGGCACCATTACAGTATGCAAATTTCAAATCTATTTTCTGGACAGTCCTACAAGTTGGTACATATTTCCAGCAGATGGTTCAAATTTGGCTGTGGGAATATTTGCATATACCCTGAAAAACCTCCTATATTGTGCTGATTAATTATGAACAATTGGTTGAATAATACAAATGAAAAACAAGTGCTGAAATCTGTGGTGCTGTCTGGTACCTGTGTGGCAAGAGGCCTTAAAGATGGAGGCCCAGAGATTTATGCTGAAACAAGGTGGGCTGTTCTTTAGAGTAACAATTGAACTGATTGGATACAAAAGGACAAATGGCAGAGGAAACCAATGAATGTTCAACAGAGGGGGGTTGGAGGGACATTCAAAAGACAACAATGGGAGTGGATTGGATGAATAGGCAGGTACAGACAGAATGATGGGTAAGGGGGAGGAGGTGAGTGTCTCCTTCTACCACAGTTCACACTCTAAAATGTTTCTTAGATTTTCTTGGGTGTCTGCAAAACATGAAGCCTATGATCTAACGATAACTGGTGTGAGGTGACTGCATGGTGACTGAGGCCCCCACACTATTATGTTGCATTAGTTTTGATCCAGCTGACAACAGGTGGTTGGCTGAAGGCTGCTGTAGTGTTTTAGTGCCGACCAATTCAGAGGGTAAGGATCGTTTCTGTACATTCTAAGAGTGACAACTTGCTTGAAATAAGTCATACAAAAATACAAGATTGTTTATTGTGAAGACAGAAATGTAAAGATACATTAGATGAAAATACTTTACATAAATTTGGTAAATGATGGTTTTTCCAAGATGATGGGCAATGATTACATGAAGTTATCGCGGTAAATAAAGGGTTAGTGAAGTTATTACTTGATAAACTGCAAGTGGGGCATGATTGTAATAGCTATAGTAAAAAGATGCAAAATTTTTATGAAAAGCAGTGCGCCAGGCTATCAGGTAACATACTTGTCTGGTCTGTATAGTGCCATACTAAGTGAACCACATCGACTGGCTACGCTTTGACCAGTTGGCCTCATTTGCAACAAACGTACATACGCACAAATGCATAAGCCTACTGTACAAACACACTCACTAATACGCATTGAAGAATATAAATATCAGGAAGATGGTGCTTCATTTGGCTCAGTGCTGATTGGTTCCTTCCTCCAAATGAGTGTAATGGTAGGGGATGATGCGCTTTCTGACGGCTCCTTAAACCAGACGGGAGATCAGGAGACTGAGCAGGACCAGGAGAGCTGAGGGGCGAGAGAAGAAAGACTGATTATTAAATTAAAGGGATACCTCACTGATTCTCAACTGGCTTTATATAATTATGTCCCTGAACGGCGTTTTGCGGATATTATGTTTTTGGTCCGACCGCCGCTGCCGATTTGTCCGATTGACCTGAAATTAAGTTCAATTGAAAGGTCATGACCAGAGGGGCTTTATATTTAATTGGGTCTATTCAAGGATTGGGGAATTGGAGGATTGGGGGCGTTGGGGGTTATACCCCAAGCCGTCGCCTCCGACGGCATAAGCCTAGTTATAATTTGGTTTGGTTTGTCTTTCTTCAATGTTGCCTGTACTGAGAATTTTCTGCTTATTTGCCAGTAATTGTCCATCAGATGAAGAGTTTCACATCATCTAGTGGACAGTTTCTCGCGCCTGATCGAAATACAAATTGTACTTCTGTATTTTTTGTCTGCCCCCTTCACGGATGGAGAAAAGCCAGCCCCTGCGGAATCATGGGATACAAGTTTTTATATATGAGATCTAAACTCTCTTGGTACCTTGCGATGCTAGGAAAGTTTAGCCAAATGTTAGTAGCTGTGACCTTTTGAGCTAAACAAAATACCACAGCCCCTTTTCTTCTTTCTCAGGTCATGCAACACCAATTTCAAAAATTTATCTGTCTGTCTACTGGATATACAGAGTTTTAGGAATCCATTCTTTCCAATTGTGGAATACTTCTTTAAATTTTATTAAACTTAATTAGTATAGCTCTTTTCACAAAAGGACTGTAACAGAGATGCATTCGGATACAGCCATGAATTAGTGAATGAGATTTAACAAGATTTTAAAAAATTTAAAAACTTTTGTTGGGAGAATAACTTTCTATTTCTGGGAAGAAATATAGAGGAATCTACACTCCCTGGTGAGTTAAACCATGTGAGTTTGCCAGTTTCCTTTTTATTACTCACTGATATGACTTACTAAAGCAAGAGTGAGGGGTCAAGGGTTCAAGGAGGCTAATGGGAAAACAGAATATTCTTGGTCTGTCAAGTATGAGTTTGACGCTGCATGAATCATTACTTGGCGGATGAGTGGAGAAGAATTCGGGGGTCAATCGTTTCTGTTAACGCATTCTGTTAAAAGACTTTCGCAAGACTTCTGAAGGGCCCATGTTTCTTTGCTCAAGAATTATCTGGGACCCTGTTACCGCCGGGCTTCTAGCTTCCTCAAGGAACATTAACTGTGTTGGCATGTCATTAAAGATGGCAGACATTGATTTCTTAGTCAGTGTAGGAGTGAAAATTCAATGAGGGAGAAAATAAGTAACTGGACTAGGCTTGGAGTGACTGTCATATAAAGAGCAAGTGTTGGGTTTAAAATGCTTTGAAAAGGTGTTTTACCCCTTACTGATTTCTTCTATTTTTGATTTTTGTCATAATAAAATGTTTCAGATTATTAAGATAGTTTTTGCATCAGACAAAGATCGCCTGAGTAAACACAAGGTGCAGTTTGTAAATGATCATTTCACGATGGCAAAGGCTGTCCAACCCTACGTGGCCCAATGTGAAAAAGTAATTGCCTCCGTAGTACCTAAATCAACCTAGCAAAAATATTTAATTGCTACCTGGGTTCAATTTCACAGGCCACAGTCAAACATGATCACTGTCAGCCCTGTTGAGCCTGAACATTAACTATATAGAACTTGTCTGGCAATGTTAAACAGGCAAAGAAGCAGGATGTGACACCGCAATGAAATGAAATTCAAGAACAGATGAGAAACAAAGCCGTTGACTTCTATCAGTCTGGAAACGGTTAAAAGTCATTGCGAAGGCTTTGGGACTCCAGCGGATATTGATGTGAGCCATTGTTTATAAATGAAGAAAACTTGGAAACAGTGGTGAACCTTCCCAGGAGTGGCCAGCCTACCAAAATTACTCCAGGAATGCATCGTCGACTCATCCAGGAGGTCACAGAAGAACACTGACTGACATCTTAAGAACTGCAGACCTCACTTGCCTCAGTTCAGGACAGTGTTCATGATTCCACAATGAAAGACATGGCACAAATGCCATGGGAGAGCTGTAAGGCTGAAGCCACTGCTGACCCAAAAGAACACAAAGGCTCATCTCCCATTTGACAAAAAGTATATTGATACCATGTGGACTGCTGAGTCAAAACTGAAACTTTTTTGATGACATTTGTTAAATCTAGCATAAAGCTAACGCAGCCTTCCACCGTAAGAACATCGTACCAGCAGTCAAACATGTTGGTGGGAGTGTAATGGTTTGAGGCACATTTGCTGCTTCAGATTCTGTCAACTTGCTATAATTTACGGACCACAAATTCTGCTTTCTACCATAAAATCCCGAGGGAGAATGTCTGGCCATTAATTTGTGACCTAAAGCTCATGTGCAGTTCAGTTATGCAGCAGCATAACTTGAATGTGATGGAGATGCTGTTGCTTTGTGGGATTAGGCAGTTCATGTGCCTGAATTTAAACAATTCTGCAGAGAAGAGTATGCCAAAAGTCCTCCACAGCAATGTCAAAGACATATTGGCAGCTATCACAAACATTTCAGATGGTTAATACAATTTTATTAGCTCCTCTTTTGTTGATAAATAATAATAATAATAATAGTAACAATAATAATAACCACAATGATGATAATAATAATAATAATAATAATTATCATTATTATCATCATTATTATGAGAATTAATAAATGTATATAAAAGCTGAATGTTACTCAGGTTGTCTTTGTTTCATATTGAAATTAGTTGGATGATCTAAAACTTTTAAATATGACAAGACAGCAAAAATTGAAGAAATGAAAAAGGAGTCACACATTATTTCACATCAATGTTAGCTTGAGGGAAAGTGAAGGGTGTTCATGAGGGTGTAATGAAGTTGCAGCGCAGTGTGGTTGATACCCAGGGATGCAGGGTGCAGGCCTGCACCACCACTGCTGCTGAAGTCTGCCAGGTTCACAGTACCATTGCTCATCAACAGAATATTGGGCATCCCCAGCATTTCTGCAGCAAAAACATAAGTCATACACTTTAAAAGACACCTTGCACAAACAAAGTCCATCTGAGCTATGTTTGGATGAATTGCATTGAGATGTATTCACTGGTTTGGCTGATTAGATGAGTGGGTCTGTGGTTTGGTCGGTCAGGTGCGTGAGCCTGTGGTTTGGCTGATCATGTCTGTGGGTCTGTGATTTGGTCTGTCATGTGCGTGTGTCTGTGGTTTGACTGATCATGGTCTGTGGGTCTGTGATTTGGTCTGTCAGGTGCGTGGGTCTGTGGTTTGGCTGATCATGTCTGTGGGTCTGTGATTTGGTCTGTCAAATGCGTGAGTCTGTGGTTTGACTGATCATGTCTGTGGGTCTGTGATTTGGTCTGTCAGGTGCGTGGGTCTGTGGTTTGACTGATCATGTCTGTGGCTCTGTGATTTGGTCTGTCAGATGCGTGAGCCTGTGGCTTGGCTGATCATGTCTGTGGGTCTGTGATTTGCTCTGTCAGATGCGTGAGCCTGTGGTTTGGCTGATCATGTCTGTGGGTCTGTGATTTGGTCTGTCAGGTGCATGGGTCTGGGGTTTGACTGATCATGTCAGGGAGTCTGTTGTTTGGTCTGTCAGGTGTGTGGGTCAGTGGTTTGACTGATCATGTCTGGGGTCTGTCAGGTGTGTGGGTCTGTGGTTTGACTGATCATGTCTGGAGGTCTGCAGTTTGGTCGGTCAGGTGCGTGGGTCTGCGGTTTGACTGATCATGTGTGGGAGTCTATAGTTTGGTTGACCAGGTGCGTGGGTCTGTGGTTTGACTGATCATGTCAGGGAGTCTGTTGTTGGTCTGTCAGGTGTGTGGGTCTGTGGTTTGACCGATCATGTCTGGAGGTCTGCAGTTTGGTCGGTCAGGTGCGTGGGTCTGTGGTTTGACTGATCATGTGTGGGAGTCTATAGTTTGGTTGACCAGGTGCGTGGGTCTGTGGTTTGACTGATCATGTCTGGTGGTCTGTAGTTTGGTTGGTCAGGTGCGTGGGTCTGTGGTTTGGCTGATCATGTCTGTGGGTCTGTGATTTGGTCTGTCAGATGCGTGGGTCTGTGGTTTGACTGATCATGTCTGGGGGTCTGTGGTTTGGTTGGTCAGGTGTGTGGGTCTGCGCTTTGACTGATCATGTCTGGGGGTCTGTAGTTTGGTTGGTCAGGTGTGTGGGTCTGTGGTTTGACTGATCATGTCCGTGGGTCTGTAGTTTGGTCTGTCAGGTGCGTGGGTCTGTGGTTTGACTGATCATGTCTGGGGGTCTGTGGTTTGGTTGGTCAGGCGTGTGGGTCTGCGGTTTGACTGATCATGTCTGGGGGTCTGTGGTTTGGTTGGTCAGGTGTGGGGGTCTGTGGTTTGACTGATCATGGCTGTGGGTCTGTAGTTTGGTCTGTCAGGTGCGTAGATCTGTGGTTTGACTGATCATGTCTGTGGGTCTGTAGTTTGGCTGGTCAGGTGTGTGGGTCTGTGGTTTGACTGATCATGTCTGGGGGTCTGTGGTTTGGTTGGTCAGGTGTGTGGGTCTGCGGTTTGACTGATCATGTGTGGGGGTCTATAGTTTGGTTGATCAGGTGCGTGGGTCTGTGGTTTGACTGATCATGTCTGGTGGTCTGTAGTTTGGTTGGTCAGGTGCGTGGGTCTGTGGTTTGGCTGATTATGTCTATGGGTCTGTGATTTGGTCTGTCAGGTGCGTGGGTCTGTGGTTTGACTGATCATGTCTGGGGGTCTGTTCTTTGGTTGGTCAGGTGTGTGGGTCTGTGGTTTGACTGATCATGTCTGGGGGTCTGTAGTTTGATCGGTCAGGTGTGTGGGTCTGTGGTTTGACTGATCATGTCTGGGGGTCTGTGGTTTGGTTGGTCAGGCGTTTGGGTCTGCGGTTTGACTGATCCTGTCTGGGGGTCTGTGGTTTGGGCGGTCAGGTGTGTGGGTCTGTGGTTTGACTGATCATGTCTGTGGGTCTGTAGTTTGGTCTGTCAGGTGCGTGGGTCTGTGGTTTGACTGATCATGTCTGGGGGTCTGTAGTTTGGCTGGTCAGGTGTGTGGGTCTGTGGTTTGACTGATCATGTCTGGGGTTCTGTGGTTTGGTTTGTCAGGTGTGTGGGTCTGCGGTTTGACTGATCATGTCTGGGGTCTGTAGTTTGGTTGGTCAGGTGCGTGGGTCTGTGGTTTGACTGATCATGTCTGGGGGTCTGTAGTTTGGTTGGTCAGGTGTGTGGGTCTGCGGTTTGACTGATCATGTCTGTGGGTCTGTAGTTTGGTTTGTCAGGTGTGTGGGTCTGTGGTTTGACTGATCATGTCTGGGGTCTGTGGTTTGGTTGGTCAGGTGTGTGGGTCTGTGGTTTGACTGATCATGTCTGGGGTCTGTAGTTTGGTTGGTCAGGTGTGTGGGTCTGTGGTTTGACTGATCATGTCTGTGGGTCTGTAGTTTGGTTGGTCAGGTGTGTGGGTCTGCGGTTTGACTGATCATGTGAGAGGCTCTGTGGCTTTGTTGGTAAGAAGAGCACATGTGTATCAGTGCTTGGTTGGTCAAGAGAGGGGTCCTTGAGTGACTGGCATGGCGAGAGGATTACGTGGTTTGGGTGAGAAGCTGAACAGAGTGACTCAGTCATGAGGGTTGGTGCTCACCATTGAGGAAGGCGCCTGTGGCGGCAAAGACTGCAAAGGTTGTGTCATCAGTTACTCTCCAGTGACTCTCAGATACTCTCCTACTCTTCGCGTTGGTAGTGGAATTCAGTTCCTGAGCTGAGAAGGTACATCGGATCACATTTTCTGTGAGTGAAGCCAGGACTTTCTTGATCTTTTCAGACTGAAACACAGGAAGATTCCAGTTATTTCAACAAAGGTTGGACAAAAGGCCATGGCTCACTCACTATAAAGATCATTGATACACCGCTAAGTGCCTCTGAGCTGGTGATGCCTGTCGGTCAGTTTCTGTAATGATGCTCACCTCATTGGTCCTGGTTAGTCTTCCATTGTCGAGGGTCGCGGTGAGGAATCGGATGGTGTTATTGTTCTGGGCACAGATGAAGGTTGTATCGTTTCCTCCCTGCATGGGCAGAGGGGGTTTTTTACTCGTGTCACATACTAAAGAATCTCAAACGCTGCAGTTTGTTATAGAGCACTGTTGTGTTTCAGAGAGAGGGAGTGTGTTGGCAGTGAGGCAGACCTCATTAGAAAGTGATCGAGAGTTAGGACTGTGTCCTGTTATTGATGTATAATGAAAGCTGGAGGTTCCTACCGGTGTCAAATCGGTGGACAGAATCATGGCGATGTAGCCGGTAGAGTTTCCACGCATCTCAATGTTCACTTTGGTACCAGATCTCTTAGGGGCGGTGGAGGTGCTGGCAGAAATGAACAGGCATTTACCTGTACCTCTGGGGTCACAGTCTGCTGGATCTTCCGCGCAATACTTTGTCCTGCCGCAGCCGTTATGAGTGATTGGCGTCTGTCAATTACATTCCCCCATCAATGTATTGTTAACTTAATTTTTAAAGAGAAAACAGAGTGAGAAGACCATGCAATAATGTATTTTCTCTGAGCTGGCAGAGAGAACATAGGTGGAACGTGCAGCTCTGCCTCCTGGATAAATAGTTGTGCTGATAAGCAAACCCACATTGTTAAAGTTACACAAAGCAATTTCTGCACTCTAAATGGTTCTGTGAGCATAAATAAATACCTTTCGGGGGTATTGGCTTGCATGGGACGTCTTACATTTTGGTAAGATTGCAAAACCATAATCTTAAATTTGTTTATAAACCTAATTTTTGCCTTTTCCCAAAATTAAACATACTAGAGATCTCACACCTACTTTTAAAACTGTGTTGATTGTTTTAGTTTTTTGGTGAAAAATTTTTTTTCCCATTTCTTAGTCAGGGAAATTTGATGGAGAAAATTTCTCTTTTTCATGGATGCCCCAGGAGTAATTTCAGATAGAACAATTGCAAGTGAGGAGGGACGGAGAGAGTCTCTGCCGTAATTTTGTGGCTGAGGGCCTTGTTCAAGGGCCCAACAGCAGAATTCCTCCCAACTGCATCTTTCCAGATCAGGTCTGAGTTCCAAACCCCACTGGGAACTTGAATCAGCAACTCTTCAGTTACCAGTCAAACAACCTCCCACAAGACTATGCTGCTGCCCAAATTTATTATGATAACCTTGGACTTTTGCTGGTGATAAATTCTCGAATAGACCAACATGACAACATGACCACGGGCTGATTTAGAGTGGGAAAGTCAGCCTGCCAGCTACTATCCACATCCAGTTATATTTAGAGTTAAAGAATTGAATAAGGGTTGGCTCTGGGGATGTGCGGTCTCAATTTTTAAAGGTGACAAAAGGTGTACCACAAGGTTCCATTCTTGGTCCATTTTTATTCACAATTTATATAAATGACATTGCTCATAATGTAACAAATTGCAAGGTTCATTTTTATGCTGATGACACAGTGCTTTATTCCTCTGCTCCAACATGCTTACAGGCCCTCACATTTTTACAACCTGCTTTTAACGTCATCGAGAATGCTCTAGCTGATCTTAAATTGGTTTTAAATACTGAAACAAAGTTCATAATCTTTTCAGCACAGAATGCAATGTCAGGAGACTCCATTTTCTCAGTGACTGGGGCTCAGACTGAGCAGGTTCAGTCTTACAAATATCTGGGTATCTGGTTGGATCATGACTTTTCTTTTAACACGCATGTGTCCAACCTGTCACAGAAACTTAGAATAAAAATTGGGTTTCTTTACAGAAACAGGTCCTGTTTTTCTTTGGACAATAGGAAGAGGATTGTAGAGGCAACAATATTACCTATACTGGATTACGGAGATGTCCTTTACCGACATGCCTCTGTTAGTACGTTAAGATCCTTGGATGCAATATATCATGGCACGTTGCGCTTCATCACAGGCGACGGTTTCCGAACCCATCATTGTATGTTATATCATTCTGTGGGATGGTTTTCCCTTCATTTAAGAAGGAAGCTACATTGTATTTTATTTATCTATAAAGCCTTGCTAGGCAAACTTCCCTCATATCTCACTAATCTCTTATCCTTCAAAATCAGAACTCAGTATACCAGATCACGAGAATGGTATTTGTTGGAGGCTCCCAGGATTAGAACAAATTTGGGATGTACCTCTTTTAGTGCATTCGCTCCTTGTATGTGGAATAATTTCCAGGATACATTGAAGCTGGACAGCCTGATCCCCTTTGTGTCTTTCAAGAAATTAGTGTTGGATATATTGCTTTTGGAGGCCAGATGTATTTGCTTTTAATTGATGGTAGGATTTGCTCCTTTATTTTACTCTGTCCTATGTTCTTATATGTTTATTTATTTATTTTATTGAATTATCATTTTTTAAAATAATTTTATTATGTTTTATTCCAGTTCAAAGCTTGTTATTCCTTTAATCTGAAATTGTTCTGACTTTTGTGTATTTTATGTGTGCTATTTGTCTTTAACCTTTCATTGTAATAGTTTTACTGTAATCAGGGCTCCCCTGCAAAAGAGACCTCGGTCTCAGTGGGACTTCCCTGCAATAAAGGTTATTGATTGATTGATTGATTGATTGATTGATTGAATATGTATGCTACTAGCAGGTTCCCGGTTCGATCCCCAACTTCTGCAGAGAGCGTGTCGAAGGGTCCTCGAGCGAGACACCGAAGCACACACAGCTGATGCAGTTTGGCATCTTGCATGGCAGCCTCTGCCATCAGGGTGAATGAGAGGCATAGTTGTAGAGCGCTTTGGGATCATGTCATGTGACTAGAAAGGGCTGTATAAATGCAAATGTAAATGCATTTACTTTTTTAATTTAAATATTTGACAAAATATTTATATGAGTTCTGGCCATTCCATTTGTTTGCCAGCAAGTTACATAAGCACTTCAGAATAGGAGCTCGCTAGCTAGCAATGCCTGTAGATGGCAGACTACTTCAGCCAGCAGTAGTTAGTTATTGAAATTAGTCTTCAAACAAGTGATAATTTTCCTCTGATGTTTCCGTCTGCTGACTTTTACTTGCGTACCGTTCGCTAAATCTGTCTGATTTCTGCATAGGTTCACTCATTTATGTATGAGCCAGGAAACGCTTGCTGACGAGAGTGAAACTACCTAGAGCATGGGCGATGAAGTGTACTGGAACAACCTGCACAACCACACCCATCCAGGTGAATTAATAAGTTTCTAGTGAGTCCTGTGCTATATGACCGACCGATTCAACGTCATCAAGCGCTCAGCGCCGAGGCCGCACCCCTTTTTGGGGAAAACAGTCTTGCTCATGAGCTTAAATCAATGACTAACAAGTGTGAAAATCAAGCAGGGAAGTAACTAATAGTTGTTGCGTGCCGGGTTGCACATCAAATAAAACAACCAGTTCTGATCTCAGGTTCCCCATCCTAACCGGAAAAGGAAAGAATCCGGAAGGGAGAGTTAAGAGACAATGAAGAGGGAAAGCTTGGGGATCCAGTGTCTTTCCATGTTTATACGTGTGGGAAACACCTCACAGTAGGTAATGCCACTCTTTTTTAAATTTAGAAAGTATAAGTAGCCTTAAATATGTTAGACTTGATACTACTCTTTAATAGGTTAATTCTTTATGATTTTTGTGTCTCGTGTCATTATTTATTCTTTAGTTGCTAAAATAGCCAACGTTTAATGAACTCTGGCCCACTCCCTAAGGGGAGGAGAGTATTCAGTGGAATGATGGATTGGAGATCGGGGCGAAAGCGATATTGTATGGACTTGGTCTGTGATTGTGCGAACACTGGGAGCCCCAGGTGGCGAGACTCAGGGTGGGGCTCGCGTTTTTCATAGGAGTCCCTGTAAGCTCCTTAGCCCTCAAAACGTGTTAAAGAATCGACAATAGATGGGCTGTACATATGTCGTCGGTATAATTGCAAAAATAGCTTGCGTTAGAGTTTGACGTCCGGCGGCCGAGGATTTTAAACAGGCGGTCCGGCCCTCCTTGATTGGATGCTGTGGCGGAGGCCCTGATGCAAAAGGATGCCCGAGGAAGTATTTGGGCGAAAAATTGGATATAATTCAGTTTGATTCAATTCCATTCATTTGCATAGCGCTTTTCGCGCATAGATTGTCACAAAGACGCTATACGTTGAAATACACAAATTATAGTTTTTGGGTGGACTATCCCTTTAAGGTAGGTAGACACTCCCAAAATAGGCTTTTTTTTTGGAAAAAAATGTTTTTGACATTTTTGTAAAATAACCCTCAGTAAGTTCATAGTGTTGTTTTTCGTCAATTTCTCAAAACGTTGATTTTGACCTGCCATGCATTGCTTCAAACTCCATTTCTCCTCTTTCTCTCATGCTATCATTGTGAAACTTGGAATATAAGTTCACCAGATGCATGTGTATGGACTGATCCGGCTTTTTGAAGAAATCTTAAGTGTAACTCTAGATTTTGTGGTAATTAGGTACCCAATAAGGTTAAAAAAAAAAACACTAAAATGCCCAAATTTTTTCACAGATATATTATTTCTGAAATCCCTCTGATCAGAACATGCACTATATAGTCATAAATGATCTGTGAAAATTTGAAATTAAAGTAATAAAAAGTTTTAGAGATATCCTGCCTGAGGTACTTGATCAAGTTCCACATTGCCGTAGCCATCTCGGGACCTAATTAGCATAATTTATGTAAATTAGCCCTCACTTTAATTCTGTATTTAGTACTTGTTTATATGTTGGTACTAAATTGTTATGAATGAAAGAGAAATAAATGTACTTTGGAGTATATACCTACCTTACAACCATGAAATGCACTCCTACGAGTTGATTATCCCTTACGAGTAGCTTTAAAATGAAATTCTGGGCAAGACCAATGCTTTATTAAACCTCCAATTTGTACATCGAAGAAAACCAGCGGTAAGGACTACAACATGAGGCTTACAGTAAGATCTCCCACGGGGATTTCTGTGAAGGTCATATCACTGCCACCGTTGGACAGGGTCACCCTGCCATTGCTCGTGAGCATAATTACAGGATCTCCAAGGACTCCTGCAGCACAAACACAAGTCATTACTTCAGATATCTGGGTAAATGCATAATGGAACTAGACCAACTGGAATCCTGGGACATTCTGACTGTTACCCCTATCTATCCTTTGGTGGATGTGTTGTAGCACCCGGATGAGCTCAGTACTGTTGCTGGTGAAGAGGGCAGGTAAATAATTTGGGCAATATAGTGACTCAGTGGTTTTGCTTAAATTAATAGAGTGGGCGAGTGATAAGGTTCAGTTCTTACCGTTGGTGATGGAGCCGTTGCCGGCAAAGATGAAGAAGGGTGGTTCATGTGAGTATCTGTCAGTGGTCTTTCGGTTTGCTTGCCGAATCATGAAGGTGCATCGGACCACATTTGTTTCGGATGCAGCTTGGACATTTCTTGCTTTCGTCTGAAACACACCAAGCAATGACAAGAACGTCAACTATCCAAAGGCACAAAGGCTGTACTCCACTTAGAAATATCAGATGTACGGTTCTGGTCATAATCCATGCTGATACTGGCTGTTCCTGGTACTGTTTCTCAGGGTGTAATGCTTTTACCTTGTTAGTCACAGTCAGTGATCCCATGTCAAAGATTGCGGTGAAGAACAAATTGGTCCCGTTGTAGTTTGCACAGATAAAGGCATTGTCATTTCCCTGCAGAGAATAAGAGCCCTGTTAGAACATTATAAAGAACCACAAGCTGTAATAACTACAATGCCAGTGTGTGTGTTGCGTGTGTTGTCTCTGTGCGAGTGGATATGAGTAATACATGCTTCACACTTCCCAAAATCTCTTAGAGACTCATTCGTTAAGTTCTCTCTTAACTTAGATGGCCTCTCTGTTTCTGCCAGAGCTGTCGTTAAAAACCTTGGTGTGACTCTTGATTCAGAACTCTCTTTCCAGGCTCACATCAACAATATCATCCGAGTGGCTTTTTTCCATCTACGAAACATATCTAAACTTAGAAAAATGTTGTCTCTTCAAGATGCTGAAAAATTGGTTCACGCATTTGTGTAATCTCGGCTGGACTATTGCAATGTCTTACTGTCTGGTTGCACTAGCTCAGCCCTGAAACGTCTTCAATTAGTTCAGAATGCTGCAGCTAGGGTTCTGACTAGGACTAAGAAATATGATCACATTAGCCCGGTGCTCAAAAATCTTCATTGGTTGCCTATAAAATTTAGAATAGAGTACAAAATACTATTACTAACTTACAAAGCCTCAAATGACTTGGCCCCGGAATATCTTTGCAGTCTTCTCATTTCTTACTACCCACCAAGATTACTTCGTTCACAAGGTGCTGACTACTTGAAAATTCCAAATATATCTAGAATTACAATTGGAGGCAGAGCATTCTCTTACAAAGCACCAATTCTATGGAACAATCTCCCAAGACAATTTTGGGCTTCGGACACACTCTCTGTCTTCAAGAGTAGGCTGAAAACTTATCTTTTTAGTCAAGCCTATGATTAGTTCATGATTAGTCATGTGTTGGCTCTGGTGGGACTGACTACAACCTTGATTTATGGCATGTTCACGATATTGGAAGCCAGTGTTATGTAAATCCATGTGGAACCGGTGGCACTGAGCCTGCATTGTCTAGAAAATCTGAAGTGATCTTCCTGGAATAAGTGTAGGGCCTCTGTGCTGCTGGAAGTGGATGGAGCGGTGTTGACTGTTTCCTGACCAGTCAGCTCCTAAATTCTCATTTGGCACATGACACAGGACTGTATTTTTATTAATATGCAGTAGTTTTATCCAGTGCCTCGCCCCACTTTTTTCTGTCTCTTTCCGAGGATCTTTCCCTCCACAACCCTGAGTCCTGGACCATCCGAGCCCTGTCCCTCACCATGAGCGCTGGCTGCTGCTGTCCTGATCCAGTTCTGCACCATCCTTGGCATGCCACTTCCTCCAGCAACTGATAGCACTGTTTAGATGGACTTTAATGGAACTCTATTGTCATTATCTTCTTATTAACTAGCTAGCCCGCGGAGGATGGGCTTCCCCACTATAGCCGGGTTCCTCCTGAGATTTCTTCCCACTGGGGAGTTTTTTCTCACCACTGTTTGAGGATTTTTCTCCCTACTAGGAGGTTTTTGCCTCATTTGCTGTAGTGGGGAATAGGCTGGGCACTGCCCTTTCAGTAACTCATCTCTGACTGTTAAGCGTCTTTGTGACAGTTTATCTGTGAAAAGCGCTATACAAATAAATTGAATTTGAATTTGAATTTGTGTGTGTGTGAGTGTATCAGTTAATGAAAGAGAGTTTTACAGGTGTGGACAGGGGTAACAGACCTGCTTGTTATTGGGAGTCAGAACTGTTTCTCCTTACTGGGGTACAGTGTTTGCCTGTAGTGTGTACCTGTGTCATATCAGGAGACAGAATGAGGACGACATAACTCTCGGAATCCCCACGTAGCTCAAAGTTCACTGCTTCGTTGTTAGAGGTGGCAGCAGCCGAGACGAAGAGGCAAGTATTGTCGCTGCTTGGATCACAATTCGCTGGAGTCTCCAAGCAGACTTTACTCATGCCACAGGAGTCACGAGTAATCGGCATCTGTCAGTGACATTTACCATAATTTTACCTTTGTTTTCATTTCTTGAGAAAGTGACCTATATAAAAAAGGCAGTTCAGAGAAGCATTTTTTCTAGGCTGATGAGGGTAACCAGAGTAAAAAATTATGGGGTGAGGCTTACACTAAGGGGTCCCACAGGAGCAGATGAGCTTATCTTAAGGCCATTGACTGCCAGTGTCAAGAGCCCAATCACGAGTGAAACTCGACAGATCAGCCTGCAGTCCATTTCCTGCAACAAGAAGAAAACCTGTGTGCACACGAGGTATGGGAACGGTCCCAGCATGTGATTGTGACTAGTTGGAGGAAACCATGTCCTCCGCGCTCTGCTTGCCAACCTCCCAAACAGATACCAGGATTATATCCTGAGGGGAGCACTGCTGTTGAACTTCCAGTTCGGTCACACATTCCGCTGTGTGAAAGTATGAGTAACATTATGACATTTACATTTTACAGTGCCATTATTTCGCCTCCTGTGAGGTTCTCTTACTATTTCCCTGCCTGTGACCTGAGAAGCCCTGATGTCTTTATTTGCAGATTAATGACAAGACAGTATCTGAGACACATACAAGCATTTCATGTCTGTTGGGAAACTGGCCAACTGTACTGTCCCAGAGTTCGACAAAAAAATAGGATGGTCATGATTTTGTTGTCTGGGCATATCAGGTCAGTGAGCTCACAATCTGGTTGCTCATTTGAAATCACAATCACTTCGTGAATTAAGGAGCTTAAGTGGTCTTGGATTTAAACTCAAAACAATAACAGGCAATTTTCAGTCGTGGGTCACATTTTATTTGAAGTGTTGCTCATAAAGTCTTCATACAGGATGTATAATGCCTTCATAAATGAGACATAATGTCTTCATAAATCATACATAAGAAAATGTCATACTTTGTAAAGGTTTAAGTAACACATCCTTCTTCAGCATGTGATGCCAGCGGTGATATAACTGACAGTGTCAATTAGATAGTGGCTAAATGCGATAAAGGGTGACATTGTCAGCTGAGTGAAGTTGTCATTGTCACATCTGGCATCACATGCTGAATAAGGATGTGTTATTCCACCCTTGACAAAGTATGACATTTGCTTATGTATGATTTATGAAATCATTATGTCTCATTTATGAAGGCATTATACATCCTGTATAAAGCATTTATGAGCAACACTACAAAAAAAAGTGTGACCCAGTTAAGTTTTTCAGCTTGGAAATTGGGAGGATACTAATTGTTCTGCAATATAAAAGATCTTCATTTTGCCACATATATTATTTTTGTTCCCGTTTCTATTCCCTTTCTCCAATTTGTTCTTCTTCTTTTTATTTGAAAATGACTGAGACCTGTAGAAAGTGGTTTGATTTTATTGTGCTGCATATGCATCTCTCAAGATACCCTGGCAGGTTCTGAAATTTAATCAGGATTGTGGCGAAAGAAATGCCCTCATGATTCTTGAAATAACAACACGTTGATGCCCTCATTTCTTTAATTATTTTGACAATCATCATAAAGTTTAGTCGTTTGTCTCAAATAATACTGTCTAAGGTCAGAGAGCAGTCATCACAAAGCTGTTTCCCAGAGGCCCCTCCACATGAACCATGTCTGCTAATCTGGG
Source organism: Gymnothorax reevesii (assembly GCA_029721435.1). Classification (NCBI taxonomy): domain Eukaryota; kingdom Metazoa; phylum Chordata; class Actinopteri; order Anguilliformes; family Muraenidae; genus Gymnothorax; species Gymnothorax reevesii. The sequence goes on along the minus strand of CM056577.1, from coordinate 11,769,841 downwards.
CTCTCTCCAATCACTTATTTTACACATCATGGCCCTTTCCTTTGGAAATGCCCCTGCACTTTAGTCAGCAGTGTTAAAAATGGTCTTTTTTGAAAAATGAAATTTTCTTTTTCTGTATGTAATTGTTATGCTCTTACCCCAATGGCTTATAGTGGGGCACTGACTTCAGTTATCTGGAGCCTTGCCCTCCCTAAAGGCAAAGCTGACTGAATGAGCTGTGCCTTTATCAGTCTGCAAAAGGCATCTCATGACCCCTGAGTTTTTATTAAACCTTCTGTACAATCATTTACAGCATGAAAGCCTTGGTTCGTTCACATTTTTCAAGGATAAATACAAGATATGCCCCATTAGAGTGGAATCATGCAAACCATTCTACCTGTCTTGGGCATATTTGCCCCACACTGAGAGTCTTGTCTGCTTGTAACACAAGTTTTTTGCCGATAGCTTCATCTGAACAATCGTTTAGATCCTGCTGGGGCCAACACCCCGTGGAGCAACTCACTGTAAGGAAACTGGGGCCCCAAAGCCCCAATCTTTGGTATCTGAGCCCGGCCCACTAACCACCACACTGAGCACAAATTATAAACAATCAGAACACAAGAACTAACAGAAGTACCTCCTGCCTTTCATAACTGCTTGATGAAACCAGCAAATTAGTTATAACAGTCGGCCACCTGAGCAGAATTGTTACTAGTAAAAACCAGCAAATAAGTTATAACAGTCGGCCACCTGAGCAGAATTGTTACTTATAAACACCAGCAAATGAGTTATAACAGTCGGCCTACCTGAGCAAAATTGTTACTTATAAAAACCAGCAAATGAGTTATAACAGTTGGCCTACCTGAGCAGAATTGTTACTTGCAAGTGCGAATTAGGTAAATCCTTGTTTGGTGATGATGCCCTTGCTGTGATGTGGTGTTATGTGCAGAGATGCTCATGTGTCCCTCTCTTTTAACTGTTAGTCCTGGGGACGGACAGAACTGTTACAGGTGTGTGGCTCATCTCTGGGGTGGGGTTTCTTGGATAAACTAATTTCTTGATACCTAAAATAACAGAATTATAGGGAAATAAAAGGGAACATAAAGTAGTAGGACATTTTGTACTGGAATAACTGGTTCTCCATTCAGTTCTATCTATTCATCCACGTTGACTCAAAATGTAGTGTTGAAAGTAGTATGGAGGCATGCTTTGGTCCATTCTTGATTAGAACATTGATGCAGAGCAGTGCCAAGGACATCTTGGGTTCCCCTGGTCCAACCCTGTCTAACATACTCCAACACTGCAAAACGTGCATGACCTGTGACTCATGTTACCTGTTCGGTTGAGTTTGCTACAGCTCGTCTGTCCTCTGCGGTCGTTTACGGGGGAAGGCCAGATATACAGTCAGGTGCAGAAATATTTGTTGTTGATATTATCATTTTTTGTTGTCCTACACAGCATGTTAAGAGTTATAATAATGAAATACTGCCACTTGGCGCAAAGTGCAAAATTTCAGTGGAAATTTCAGGGTTCAAAATTGGTTGGATGGAGTCGGACTTGTAGAAGTTTTTTTATTTGTGGTTTTGGCCTTTTTAAGGGACTAAAAGTAACGGACAGTCAGCTTCTCAGCTGGTCCATGGGTGTTATTCCCTCCTTATTTCATTTTCAAGTAAAATGGTAAAAAAAGAAAAAAGGTCTTGAGAAAGCCATCTTTAGGTTGGATAATGTAGAAATAAGAGAAACTTTTGGTGTTGCCAAATCAATTTTGTGCATTTGTGATAAGAAAGAATGCACTGGTGGGCTTGGAAGCGCCAGAAACCCCAAAGACCGTGAAAGAGAGCTGAGATGGACGACACAGGTGTCAGGTGGTTCTGAACAAGAACCATTCCCAGATCACACAAGAGCATAGTTGAAGAGACTGGTCCAAGTTTGTAACTGGGATGACAGCCCGAGTGAACCAGGGCACACAGGCAGGTGCACACATTCACACTGCGACGCATAGGAGTCTGGATAAGGTCACTTGCCAGGACCACAATCTTCCCTATTAAATAGTTTTTAGTTTTATGCTGTACTGAACACCAAGGATGGAAGAGAATAGTCCGGAAAAGGGGTGAGACTGAGACACAGGTTTGGAACTTAAATACACGTGACTACAACACAGTATTTCTGAATTGCTGAAACACTGAACCCTATTCTCTGAACCCAACAGTCGGAGGCCTAAAAACATTTGTCAAATCAATCGCTCTAGAACCTTTAACATTGTTTTTACAGTTAGATACGATTGCGTCTCTCATTCGTTCCTTTCACAGAGCTCTGAACACATTCTAAACACACATGTTGTACTGTGATGCACTTGCGCTGCAAAATGGTGAACAGGCACAGCAGGAGTTGAACACAACTACAACAGTGCTATCACTGGCTGCTCTCAGCAACTTGAAATTGTCAGCTCTTGTTTCTACCGATGTGATTTAACCATGTGAACCAAATATAATCCAGATCAGGGTGCGCAGGTGTGCTCTCCATTCTGTGGTTTGAGACAATTTCATCTTTCAACATGGTGCCCTGATACTGCAGGAGTGCGCCAACTTCACAAAGTGACTCATAAATGTTTGCCTTCCATTATACTCCCCTGTACTCAGTTCAACAGAAGAGATTCCTTTGCATGGGTGTGCAAGGTTTATGACCGTAAATCTCCCACAGGCGATGGAAGTGGCTCGTGGAGATATTGGGAGTCTTGTCAAGGCTGAATCTGGCTCCTGAGAGGGTTTCTCCCCCATTCAATCACTAGGGAGAACGACGCTTTTGATAAAGATGAAGTACCCTGGCTTCGCCGTGGGGACACAAGCGCAATTTTTCTTTAGTGTCATTATTTTTTCCACTACACAGTCAATTAATCGTAGTTTTTTTGTAGAAGGCACATGGGAGCCATTGAGGAACATTTTTCTGAAATTCTTCCGCAATTTTTAGACTCAGTTTTTGCAGATTGGTGAGCCTCTGCCCATCTTTACTTCTGAGAGACTCTGCCTCTCTAAAATGCTCTTTTTATACCCAGTCACGTTACTGACCTGTCGCCAATAAACCTAATTAGTTGTAAAATGCTCCTCCAGCTGTTTTTTATTAGTACATTTACTTTTCTAGCCTTTAGTTGCCCCTGTCCCAGCTTTTTTGAGATATGTTGCTGCTATGAAATTCAAAATGAGATAATATTTTTCATAAAATGGCAAAGTGTCTCACTTTCAACTTCAGATATTTTGTCTTTGTTCACTTGTGAATAAAATGTGGGTTTATGAGATTTGCTCATCATTGCATTCTGTTTTTATTCACGTTTTACACAACGTCCCAACTTCATAGGAAATGGAGTTTGTATACAGTACAGGCCAAAAGTTTGGACACACCTTCTCATTCAATGCGTTTCCTTTATTTTCATGACTATTTACATTGTAGATTCTCACTGAAGGCATCAAAACTATGACTGAACACATGTGGAATTATGTACGTATGTATCAAACAGTTGTCCAATAGGGCTTTCGGCTGTGTATCAACCTGACTTCCGCACAACACAAATGATGGCTCCAACCCCATTGATAAGGCAAGAAATTCCACTAATTAATCCTGCCAAGGCACACCTGTGAAGTGAAGACTTCAGGGCACAGGGCCATCGCTCTATGATATTATCTCAATTTTTGCAACCTTGGCACTTACTGGGTTTTGGAGGCAAAGCCTTCATATGTATATGCATGTGTGTGTATATATGAATATGTATATATGTAATCACTATTATTCACTTTGTCTAAAACTCTAACTCCTGCACAGGTTTGGCAGGTTCCGGGAATGGTGAGGGACAAGTGGGTGGGTAGATGAGAGCCTTTTTTGTACTGAATGTGATTGTTTCTTGAATTGTTTTGTTTTTTCTATGTGGACCCCCTTGAAAACGAGATGGCACATCTCTCGGGGTTATCCATAAATAAACCTACTCTTTACAGACTGATTAGATATTTGTGTTAACTGGCAGTTGAGCAGGTGCACCTAATGAAGTAGCGGTGAGTGTGTATTCACAAACAAAATGAAGTAGACCAGACAAAATATTTAATATCTTGTCTTCATACTGTCTGCAATGAAATATAAGCCAAAATACATATAGAAATCACTGCATTTTCCATGCTGTCCATATTTTGTCAGAGATGGGATTATATATTCTTGACAAAACCCTCAAAATAATGTTGAAACTCCACCCCACAAGCACCTTTTGATTGACTGGTTTCAAATCCATTGTGCTCGCACACAGAGCAGTACTGTACTTATTTTTCATACAGTTGCAGGGATGTTGATAGGTTTTCAATTTAGTGAGTCCCTGGGACCAACTGGTGGTGATTTGAGTGGGTCCCTGGGAAATTCAATGAGTCCCCAATGAAAAAAAAATATTTCTTTCTATTTGTTATATTCTTCTATTTCTTAAATTGTAGTGTTACACTCCTTTGATGGTGGTATGGTATGATATGGTTATAATTAACGGATATATTCATGTATGTTCAAAATGTATCTGAAATTAAACCATTAAAATTCCAAATCTGAAAAGTTGTTCGCAAAACACCAGTCACAGTGGCATAACATACAAAATTTAAATAAAATAGTGTTTTTGTAGCTACATAAATAGCACCAAAATAAATTCAAATGAAAACAAAATGGTGTCTGCAGTACCAAAATAAATTAACAATAAAATTGCTGATTTTAACACATAAACAAAACATACTCATTACCATGACAGAGTCAACAAATAAATTGTCACCAAAATCTTCTTGTATGAACATCAATTAAATCAGATGAACTGAGTCAATCACTGTGAAACTTTTAGCACAAAAATGGAACTTATACAGTGGAAAGTCAGTGGAGAAAAATGAAATGATGCAGATATGATTGTGGTGAGAGGGTAGAAACAGGGCTTGTCTGGTCTGCTGACAGCAAGGCTTCTTTTGCTAGTTACAGTCCCCTGAATTCATAAAGGGTGTTTTTCACTTCATCACGGTTAACTTGGCGAAACAGTGTGTGAACAGGTGATGACTGAGCGGACAAATTTACGCCCGAATTCAAAAAGAGAGATCAGATCAGCTGCTGTTCATCCAACGTACATAGTTAGACACATCTTTCTAAGTAACAAAAGAAATTCAGTCACAGTTTATTTGAAGTGTTGCTCATAAAGGCTTTATAGAGCTTGTATAATGCCTTCATAAATGAGACGTAATGTCTTCATAAATCATACAAGAAAATGTCATGCTTTTTAAAGGGTGAAATAACACATCCTTCTTCAGTATTGGATGCCAGATGTGATAAAACTGAAGATGTCACTTAGCTAGTGGTTAATTGAGATAAAGGGTGAAATTTTCAGCGAAGTGACATTGTCATTGTCACATCTGGTATCACATGTTGAATAAGGATGTTATTTCACCCTTTAAAAAGCATGACATTCGCTTATGAATGATTTATGAAGACATGACGCATTTATGAAGGCATTATACATGCTGTATAAAGCCTTTATGAGCAACACTTCAAATAAAGTGTGACCAGAAATTCTAATCATCCCAGGGGGCTTGTTTCTCTCACATACAAGCAACCAATTCCCTGTTGGCTTGCTCGTGTGGCTGGACGCATGACCATGGATCTCTTGCGCATAATTGAAATAGCACAGGAAGAGAGGGCTGAAGGCAAGGTGCCGAGTTGAGGGTTTTCAAAAATAGGACGAATCCTTTAGAAGAGTATAGCGACACAAAATTTGTCCAGCGATACAAAATTTCCAAAGAATCATACCGTTATTGTCATGGTTTGGATGCGTTGAGAGCTTTCTTTGTTGCTCTTGTCCGGGACAATATCGTTTTGCTCCTAGTCGAATTCCTGGGTCAGCTGGCATTAATTAGGGGCGTTGCCCGGACTCTATTTAAGTTCTAGTTCCGCCTTGCTTCCATTGCTAGAGTGTCAGTGTTGCATTTGCACTTTACCCGGTAAGGTGTTTAGAAAGAAGTTGTCAGGGACCGAGCTGCATATTTGTGGGTAAGTTTGTTTTGTGTGGTTTTCCCTTTTCATTTCCTCCCTTCGAGCTCGCTTTGCTTCCTACCCAAGACAACATCTAGGTCCGTTGGTAGCGCGAGTCTCGCATTGTTATTTTATTTGTGTCTCTCTCTCCTCTGCTGTTTTTCCTTTTTTTTGGCCTCTGCTTTTTGCGTCTAATTCTCTACAGCCATCACAGCACACTCTAGCCATCATGGAGACACCAGCGGTGGCTGAAATTAAAAGGGCTGTTGCCAGCCAGTGAGATATGCTGGCTGGCTTCGCTAAAGGGCTTTCAGGTTTGGGTAATCAGCATTCTGAGCTAGTGGAGAGACTCCACCTTCAAGAGAACTTGCTTCAGAAGCAGGAGAGCGTTCTGTTAAGTTTGACTAAGAGTGTTAGGTCTCTGTCAGCACACGTTTCACAAAAAGTTGCAGAAGCACCACCCATACATCTTCCCCCGAGAACAGTTACAGTTGCCCCACAGATATAGTGGTGGGGCCGGAAAATGTTCGGATTTCATCGCCCAGGGTGAAATATTTTTTAAGGCTCAGCCCTCACGATTCGTTAATGAGGATTCTCGGGTGGCATTTATATTATCCCTGTTGGCTGGCACAGCAGTCACATGGGTCGGCCCACTAATCAGATCTAATTCACTGGTCGTAGATTCTGTGGAGGCTCTTGTTAGAGAGATGGTATCTGTATTTGATCAAGATATTTGTGGTCAGGATGCAGCTACGTGTTTAATGCACCATAAACAGGGCAAAAGAAAGTGCAGCTGAGTTCTCTATTACTTTTTGCTCTCTGGCCACAGAGACAGGCTGGCCCGAGTCTCCTCTTGTGATCGTATTCAGTCATGCCCTTACTGAGGAGATAAAAGATGCGTTGGCTACTTTAGAACCCTGTTTGACTTTAGACTCTCTGGTTCGTACGGCCGTGTGAATCGACACCCGCATACGCGAACGGAACAGGGAGAAGCTAAACAGCTTGCCGCTAACTGACAATGGGGCAAAAGTTGCTAGTGGCGAGTGTGCGGCTCCTATTCCACCCACAAAAGATTATACTCCGGTTGTGCCCATGCAAGTTGATAGCTCGTTTGACAGTCAGACTACTTTTCTGCGAGTAGGTTTATTAATCTGCTTTAAATGTAATAAGCCGGGTCATGTCCGTTCACGTAGTCCTAAACTTCAGGGAAACGGAAAAACCCCTTGTGCTATTCAGGGGGTGCTAGAGGGGCAGACCCAATTTCACTTTTGAACACTAATTCCTGTTGAACTCACCGTGGAGTGCAAGAGATTTTCTATTGAAGCGTTCGTTGATTCAGGCGCAGTAAATTGTTTCATGGATATTGGGTGGGCTAGGAAGCACTCCGTTCCCACTGTTACGCTTTCACAGTCACGCTCTTTGAACTTTGGATGGTCTTCCGCTTGGAACGGGAGTTACAACCGAAGTACAACCACTAAATATGTTCATTTCTTTTGGTGGCCACTCTAAGGAGATTCGGTTTTTTATTATCAGTTCCCCTGCTTTTCCCATTGTTTTAGGACATTCTTGGTTATGGGAACACAGACCTTGCATCAGCTGGGGGGAACGGAACAATCCTATCGTCTGCTGTGGCACCTATTGTGGCTCTCATTGTAGAGATGATGAAACTTGTTTTCCTAGACATCAAGCTATGGGGCAGGCTGATGCCTAGAGCGAGTGTGAGGAGGTTATCTCACCGTACCCTCCGAGACTAGAAAAAGGGGCAGAGGAGGAGTTGGAATGGGATCCTCAATTTGACTGGCGACAGCCAGAGGACAATTACCTTTTAGAGGATTTTTTTGCGATTTTGAATCTGTCACAGATACATTAGGTTCGGAGCAAGGTGAGGAATTTGGGGCCACCCTGAACTTTAGCTTGCACTGTAATGTTCCTAAGGACGCTGAAGTGTTTTGAAAGCAAAAAGCATCGACGTTACCTCCCTATCGTCCATACGACTGCGAGATCAATCTTTATCTTGGTACAACTCCGCCTAGGGGTTCACTATACTCACTGTCAGGACTTGAGGGTAAGACCATGCGAGAATATATTCAGGAAGCTCTTGCTAACGGTTTTATTTGGCCGTCCACGTCTCCTGCTGGGGCGGGATTTTTTTTTTGTGGAGAAGAAGGATGGCAGTCTGAGACCCTGTATTGATTATAGGGATTTGAATAAGATCACCTTTAAAAACCGGTACCACCTTCCGTTAATGAATTCCGCGTCTGAACGTCTGTAGGAGGCGTCATTTTTTACGAAATTAGATCTTCGTAATGCGTATAACTTGGTTCGCATTCGGGAGGGGGACGAATGGAAGACGGCTTTTAACACTCATGACGGGCACTACGAATATTTGGTCTTACCGTTTAGCCTGGTTAACGCCCCCTTGGTGTTTCAGGCACTCGTGAATGAAATCCTCTGAGAGATGTTGGAGAAATTTGCCTTCGTTTATTTTGACGATATTTTGATTTTTTTCTTCAACACTCTCAGAGTATAAACAAAACGTCTGACATGTGCTTGAGGCCCTCCTTAATGCCAAGCTTTTTGTTAAGGCAAAGAAATGTGTTTTTCATGCCCAAATTGTCTCATTCCTGGGCTTTATTGTTTCTACGGGGTCAGTGCTGATGGACTCGGACAAGGTGGCTGCAGTCAGGAATTAGCCTGCGCCTCAGAGCATTAAGGAGGTTCAAAGCTTCCTAGGCTTCGCTAATTTTTAAAGGAGGTTAATCCGCAATCTTAGCAGTTGCTGCCCCCATTATTGCACTCACTAAGAAGAATACCTCCTCTGCGTTTTTTGGTCTCCAGCAGCTGATGCTGCCTTTCAGGAATTAAAAAAACGTTTTAGCTCAGAGCCCATTCTGCTTTTGCCCGATCCCTCCCTCCCATTTGTAACATTACTTAACATTCTCTGATTAAAAATGGCATTTGGTGTTATATAACTATGCCTTCCGTCTAATGGTGTCAAGTAAGTGGAGCTGGTGCCACACACAACTGAACAACAATGACACTTTTGGAGTAATTCAGTAACCATATTGCGCCAGATTACATAAAATGATGACAGGCCTAAACACAGATGAACCTGGATGATCAGTTTCAACTTTTCATTGTCCGGGCTATTAGTGTTTTATGTTATGTAATGTGTACTGCTTAAAATGTAAACCGGTCACACTTTAGATGAAGTGTTGCTCATAAAGGTTATGAAATGCCAGATGTCATATTGCTGACAATGTCACCTAGCTAGTGGCAAAATACTATAAAGGGTGACATTGTCAGCTAAGTGACATTGGCCCTCATTTATCAAACTTGCGTACACCAAAAAAATGGGTGTACGCCAAATCTCCCACAAGAATCGGCATTTTTTTTTTTACATTTTATTTCGGCATGATTGTAAATCATTTCATGACAATTTCAACACGACACAACATGTATCATGACCGAAAGGGTTGCGGGAGAAGCGAAATCGCTTATCAGAGTCCCGCCCCCAGCTTCCAGAAAAAACAGTTTGGTAATGGTTAAAATATCCTAAGGATTATAAATCAAAGCAGAGTTAATGTCCATGTACGCTACGTTTTAAACGTCAGAAAGTAAGATCATGAAAATTTATAAATATCATAAGAATTAGAATTGCTGATTAAGTGAGTGTTCATATAACTTAGATTCAAATGCCACTCTTGATCCAAAGCGACATTATCCCGAAAACCCCATTCTTGATCATTCGATTTGTTCCAGCAAATTTGGAGTAGATGAGAGGAAGCACATCCTCTACATCCTCAGTCCAGGACTGTCAAACACAGCGAATGACACTTTGACAGTCCTGGACTGAGGATGTAGAGGATGTGCTTCCTCTCATCTATCTATCTATCTATCTCTCATTTATCAATCTGAACTTGAGTGAACGGTCCGCAAAAATATCACGCCAGCTCTGACCAGGTGTACGCAAATCTGATAACATCGAACAACATGCAGGAACGAGTGCAGCTGTCAAAATGAGTAATAAACCATATGCAGCGATGCGGACGTCATGCTGTTGTTGTTGTTTTTATTAGTAAGAATAAATACAAATCCAAAACCAGTGAAGTTGGCACGTTGTGTAAATCGTAAATAAAAAAAATAATACAATGATTTGCAAACCCTTTTCAACCTATATTCAATTGAATACACCGCAAAGACCAGTTACTTAATGTTCGAACAGGTAAACTTTGTAATTTTTTGCAAATATTAGCTCATTTGGAATTTGATGCCTGCAACATGATTCAAAAAAGGCGGCACAAGTGGCAAAAAAGACTGAGAGAGTTGAGGAATGCTCATCAAACACTTATTGGGAACATCCAACAGGTGAGTGGGCTAATTGGGAACAGGTGGGTGCCATGATTGGGTATAAAAGCAGCTTCCCTGAAATGCTCAGTCATTCACAAACAAGGATGGGGCGAGGGTCACCACTTAGTGAACAAATGCGTGAGCTAATTGTCGAACAGTTTAAAAACAACATTTCTCAACAAGCTATTGCAAGAAATTTAGGGATTTCATCATCCACAGTCCGTAATATCGTCAAAAGGTTCAGAGAATCAAGAGAAATCACTGCACATAAGCGACAAGGCCGAAAACCAACATTAAATGCCCGTGACCTTCGATCCCTCAGGCGGTACTGCATCAAAAACCGACATCAGTGTGTAAAGGACATCACCACATGGGCTCAGGAACACTTCAGAAAACCACTCCCAGTAACTACAGTTCGTCGCTACATCTGCAAGTGCAAGTTAAAACTCTACAATGCAAAGCGAAAGCCATTTATCAACAGCACCCAGAAACACCGCCGGCTTCGCTTGGCCCAGGCTCACCTAAGATGGACTGATGCAAAGTGGAAAAGTGTTCTGTGGTCTGATGAGTCCACATTTCAAATTGTTTTTGGATACTGTGGACGTTGTGTCCTCCGGACCAAAGAGGAAAAGAACCATCCGGACTGTTATAGGCGCAAAATTCAAAAGCCAGCATCTGTGATGGTATGGGGGTGTATTAGTGCCCAAGGCATGGGCAACTTACACATATGTGAAGGCACCATTAATGCTGAAAGGTACAAATAGGTTTTGGAGCAACATATGTTGCCATCCAAGCAACGTCTTTTTCATGGACGCCCCTGCTTATTTGAGCAAGACAATGCCAAGCCACATTCTGCACGTGTTACAACAGCATGGCTCCATAGTAAAAGAGTGCGGGTACTGGACTGGCCTGCCTGTAGTCCAGACCTGTCTCCTATTGAAAATGTGTGGTGCATTATGAAGCGTAGAATACGACAACGGAGACCCCAGACTGTTGAACAACTTAAGCTGTACATCAAGCAAGAATGGGAAAGAGTTCCACCTGAAAAGCTTCAAAAATTGGTCTCCTCAGTTCCCAAACGTTTACTGAGTGTCGTAAAGAGGAAAGGCGATGTAACACAGTGGTAAAAAGGCCCCTGTGCCAACTTTTTTGCAATGTGTTGCTACCTTTAAATTCTAAGTTAATGATTATTTGCAAAAAAAAAATAAAGTTTCTCAGTTTGAACATTAAACATCTTGTCTTTGCAGTGTATTCAATTGAATATAAGTTGAAAAAGGATTTGCAAATCATTGTATTCTGTTTTTATCTACGATTTGCATAACGTGCCAACTTCACTGGTTTTGGGTTTTGTAAATAAATGAATAAAAGCAGGTTGTTTCCATATATAAGTGTAATTAATCTCTCTACATAGATGTCGTTATTTATTTATTTAATAAATTTATTTAATAAATAAATAAATTGCACCTGTGTTGAGAAATTAGTTACTCTTATTTGAAAACAACTTGCTTGTCAGGCCAGACGGCTGACGGTTACAATCAAATTGATTAAACGCAAAGGCAGCTTGGCAGATATGCTGTGTATGTCAGATGCTCATCTAGTCAGATATATACTAAACAACAAAAGAAACAAAAGTTAGCCTAATTAAAGGCAGACTGGAAAATAAGTTTGCGCGTAATTATTTTAGAAAATCAAATGGTTGTGTTCTGGGGTTCTGGCCTTTGGCCAGGACAGCATTTATGGTTTTAACAGTTTCATGTTCCAAGTTTCATAGTTCATAGTTCATGTTACAGTTTTACCAGTTTCTTGTATCATTTTCAAGCATTACATAATTCACATTCATTGTCCACGTTTTTACTTTTCCATGTTTTTGTTTTCGCCAGGTCTGCCAAGCCACTCCACCGCTTGTCTGCGTTCCGCCCCGTGCCTTCGTTGTTGCACATTTCTGAGCTATGGTTGGCTTTGGTATTTCCCCTTCCTTCAGTGCTGTGCTGATTCGGGGCTGTCTAAGCTTAATTGACAATTAACTGTTTTTAAGTTACTAACATTTACTAACACTCACTGGGTGGTGTAATTCTTAGATAGGCACATTACTAATATTACTAATTTAGACAGGGAGTTAATTGTCATGATTCCTGCTTTGCTATTTCAAGATCTTGCTGTGATTTTCTGTTCTGAACATTCATGCTGCTTCCAAACTGCATACTTAATTGGTACTTAAGCTGAGCACGCTCATTCTCTTAATGAGCAGGTCATGTCATCCAATCTCTGTCCATGTCATGATCTTGCCATGCCTCTTGTTTCTCCTTCTCCAGGTGTTGCCCCTCATGTGTCCTTGATTTCTATCCTTTATCTGGATGCGATGGAAGTTGGCTGGCAGACAGTGTCTCAAGTTTTGTCGTTCATGTTCATGCTTCCAAGTCCTTGTTCATGGTTCCAAGTCTTGTCCATAGTCCTTGTGTATATAGCCTTAGTCTTGTTGTTTATTTTTGTTCTTGGATTTCTGCCTGGAGTTTCCAGTGGTTTTTTGTTCTTGCCGTTTTTGCTTTTTAGTTTCCCAGCTCTGTGTAGCTTACCTTAGTTTGTCTTTTTGCAACCCTTTGGGCCAAGTTTTTCGTTGGCCCTCGTGCCTGTTTTATTTTGTTTTAAATAAATCCTCATTTCCCTTCACCCCGCTTCTGGTGTCTAACTGATTCCCTACCACAAATTTATTACTAGCATGTGCACATTTACACTCGTTTCATCAAACTTATTTTTATTTTGCAGTCCCTTCGACTGAGTAACCATAACAGTAGCCTACATTAACTAACTAGCTAGCTTGCGTTTCTTTAGTTACTCAGTATATATATGCCTACGGACACTTCGACCATGATCACATTTTGACAATGGCAGATCTTGCATTGATAGAGGAATAAGCTTCTGTCCAAAGTGAGAGGAACTTTCGGCACATAGATCTCATCCGGGAAAGTGATGAGTGGCTGCTTGTTTTGTGTGGCACCCAATAACATGTCATGGAGTAATACTGATAAAAGTACAGTGAAGAGTGGTCTCTGCAGACTGTATTTTAACAATTACCCTCATGGTGCTCTGATCGAGGCGGGGGGGACTCATCCATGTCCCCACCGGCTCGTATTCCCACGATTGAGGGGGAGCCCATCAGTGCTGTGACAGCTGGAGATTCGAGTCTGGTTGGCCTCCACCGCTCCCTGCGCTGTTGCAACCCGTTTTTAGGAGGTGATCTCAAAATCGAACCACTTTTTCAACCTACAAGTGAAGCATTTGGATTGTCAATTATGTAGGCAATATAACATGAAATATCATGGATCTATAAATTCAATTTATTAAGGCCGATGTTATTCGCACTTTTACGTGTGGCCAATGCTAAATTTTTTTCTTGACCACACTTATAAGTACGCAAGTTGATGACCATCCCAGTGCTTAGAAAGTACCGCTTAAAATAAGTTTGGCCAAGAAAAAATTTTAGCTTTGGAATAAGTGTGGGCAATGGAGAAATGTGCGTCTTGGCCACAATAATAAACGCGTCTAACAAGAATTTTGGTCATTTAAGTGCATCCAAGCACAAAAATTAAGTGCGAATAGTCACTTAAATTTATTAATGAATTAAATAAAACCTCTGCTGCACTCCGGTTTTCCACCCCAATGGTGTTTACTACTGCAGCACCAATAGTTTTCCAAACTGCAGCCTACTGGGCTCCCTTTTTGCCAGTCTTAAGACTTCCAAATAAAATTCTTTTGTTTTTCTCCATCTATCGTCGGCCTGCTGATAAAACATCGTGTCTTCGAAATGATAAACTTTACAGGAGAGCAAAAAAAAAAAAAAAAAAGTTTAATTTTGCATGTAAGAATGCAGTTGAGCTGTGTTCGGGTAGGACGACTATTTTTCCTCCAAGAATGTATCCAATCGATGAAATTTTGTATTTTGCAATGTTTATGCTATTATCATGGACATAGAAGTTTTTGTTTCTCATCAAACTGTAGATACGAGGTTATAAGCAGGCCGACGATATTTCCTCCTCAGTTAACTTCTTTCTTCTTTGCCGTCTTTCGAGAGTCCATGTCGTAAAGTGGGCAGGACTATGCCTCCCGGAGCATGAATTTATTGGGGCGTGTTATGTAAATTACGATGGTTTCTACCGCCAGATTTATCAACGCCACGGCAGTTCTACACCAAAATCTGCGACGTACACACTTTTAGTAAATCAGACGTGACACCTGGCGAACGATGATATTTACACCAGAATCTACACCAGATCCTACGCAAGTTTGATAAATGAGGGCCATTGCCTTTGTCCCATCTGGCATCACATGCTAAATATGGATGTGGTATTTCACCCTTTACAAAGCATGACATTTGCTTACGTATGATTTATGAAGACATTTTGTCTCATTTATGAAGGCATTATACATGCTGTATAAAACCTTTATGAGCAACACTTCATTTAAAGTGTGACCTGTAAACTCTACTAGATGCATGACAGATGTGCTCAAATCAAGCAGCTGACAACAGAACAATGAGTTCTGACAACGATGCCTGACTAAGTTTGTTTTCTTTGTATGATGTGAAAAAGTTCACAGTTGTGTAACTAACAGTCCTAATTAAGCAATATCACATGAGAGGGAGTGCTGTTGTGCTGAATATCAGCACTGGAGTGATTCGGTCATAAGCATGAGTGCCGCAGATAATCACACCTGTGCTGATATTCAGCAACAACTGCGCAACCTCTAGTGTGATATTGCTTTTATACAAGTGCATTTTATTAGTTAAGAGTAATAAGCAAAAAGAGATCATGATTTGTTTGTTTATTTTATCATTTTTTTGCCTCAGCCAACACAAATGACTGATGTAGCGTTAAATAACGGTTATTATAACACCTGTACAGCGGAGTGATAATGTCTGTAAAAAGTCCCAGCGCTGTTGTACTCTATATCAGCACTCATGGAATGCCTCTTATCCTATCAAATTACTTGGTCATAACTAACTTTGTATTATTAGTTTCATAGATACTAAGTTTCAATAGAATGCTTCTCATTTTATCCCCAGTTTCTTTTTTTTTCAGGACACATTGTATTATTATGCCTTCCATGATGTAGTAGAGTGAATATTTAGGGCTAGTGAAATAAAAGTACCTCAAAAAAAATACAGCAAAAGTACTAAAGTCACAGTCCAGAACTGATATTGGTCATCATTTTTAAGAGAGCTTCAGACGACGATTGTTGTGCTGTGCAGCAAGTGTCTCACAGACATATCCAAACCTAGCTTTTTTGCACGTGGTTTCTCAATAATGAGAAGATCTAGATTTCTAAGACGATCGTCTGATGATTGTCAGGCTACAAAGACCTCTAGTCGTGTGGTGGAATTTCCACCAAGTCGGATACTGCTCCTGCTGCGAGTGCTTATGTGCTACGTCAAGAAACGGAATGGCTACATCTATACTAACATATATACGGTAAAATAATAATATATATAATAATATTATATATTATTATATAATATATGAAATATTATATTTCAAGTTTTAATAGAATTTAAGAAATTTTGCCTGTTTCGGATGACATATGCCAACTTCATTAGGACTCACCATCTGTATGTTTACAACAAGTGCTAACGGTAGTCGGTATGGACCCGCCCGCACCTTTACCTGTGATAGAATGAGAGGCTAATAATACCGCTGCCTTACCTTTTGCATACAGGCTAGTGATACGGGTCCGTGCCCATAGCCACTGCCTTGACAGTAAGGACCTGGTTTTATTATGCAGCCTCATTGCTGTGATATTGATCTCATAACACTGAAACTTAACAGCGACCCTCTGGATTCAACAGCCTGTTTTTGATCTAGCTAAATGCTTCATAACCTGTTCTCGTTTTATACTATAATCAAAACTAACCGAAAGGAAAAATTCTCCAACAAATTATACGGGAGTGAGTCACTTTTGACAAGCGAATAATGAGCGCATTGAACTGTTGCTTTTAAAGTACATTCCACCCATTACACAATTAACTTAACTTTAACTTTGTGTATTAAAACGTCACTGAGGGAAACTGACTTTACTCAGACAACGTTGGGTGGCTAAGTGGCTCCACTCTGCTGCGCTGCACGCCGACTCCAACATGTGTCCATGACAACTGACACGTGCCAGCGCCGAACAGATGGCTCGTCACACAGACTCCAGGCGTTTGATGCAGGACCGTACCAAAGTATTTGAGGAGCCAATATTTCATTTTATATTTTTTTTCGTGAATTCATCTCTTACTTCGATGCCTTGAGGGGTTTTTTGACATAGTGGTGATTTGTTTTACAAGTATAGTTTTAGGAACATTAAATACTTGAAAGTTAGGGGGGCAGCAAGTGGGGGGTGGGGGGGTAGTTGCCCCCCTCTCTCCCCTTGTAGATCCGCCCCTGCAATGGGCCGATTTCACAAACGCATTTAGAGTTCGTATAACTAACACGTTTAAATTTTAAACGCATGTTAAAATGCCGTTCTACACAGACAGCTAAATAAACGTTGAAACACCATTTCACTACATTGGATTCACTAGATCATCGCACGTTCAACTGCACGCGGATAACCGTTTATCTTTAGCTGTCAGAATAAACAGGTGCGGTCAAATTATAACAATCTACCATTGCACAATGGGCATTTCCAATTGTCGTTGCCGGTCCCGTATATAAGGGTACTTGTGTTGTGGACACGCATTTCGCACAGAGATGTCGGCAAGGAAAAGGTGGCGAGAATTTATTTCGCTTCAAAGAATGACAATCTGTCCTTCCGTGTCATGTAGATGTGTACAAGATGCTGACTTCAGACGCATTCTTCACCATAATTGTTTCATTCTCGGCAATTGAGATATCACACACTCATTTCCGCTTGCATTGTCGGTGAAGAGTAAAAATGCAGTTCGGACTTCACTCACGGTAGCCTTTTTAGAAAATGTAAACGTAGATGTAAGCGAAAAACGTGGCCTAGCAAAACTCCTCTTCGTGAATAAGAAACTGAAGAAAGCAGCTAACTTATGCATTCATTTCATTTATTTATGCATTTCTGTTCCAGAAAAGGCGCAAGTCTTGCTCAAAATCTACCAGGCAACCAGATGAAGGCAGGATGGCGGTAAAGCACTAGGACCCAGCGGGGGCACAGCGGGGCTGGACAGGTAATATAGAGGGGGTGGTTCCAGTAGAAGCAACTGCCCGAATCGCAACCCAGTTTAGACAAGCCCACGCCCATTTCCGCATTTGACGCGGCCTCGTGATTACGCCGACAATATAGAAGGCTACAGTTGCTTACAGCCTTGCGAGCTAGTTGGCTACCTAGCTAGCAATTCTATAGCTAGCGCGCCACTGTATTTAGCCACATAGCCAACTGGCTAGCTGAAAAGGCTGCAGTTCGCTTTTAATGACTGAAGTATTCTCAGAAATAATTGCGCCCACAAAATAAGGCTACAGTTTGCGTACACTGTCATACTCGTCAGCGAGCTAGTTGGCTTCCTAGCAAGTGATATTGCACTGTGTGTCATACTTAGCTCGCCAATGTATTTAGCTACATGGCCGACTGGCTAGCGAGCTAAAAAGGCTACAGTTCACTCACAATGGAACACTCGCGAGCGAGCTATTTGGCTAGCTAGTTAGCAAGATAAAGAGACATCGATATCTATAATGTTATAGCTAGCATGCCAATGTATTTAACATCCTAAAGTCGCTTTCACACTGGACGCGAAATGAATTTTTCGCAAGACAGATTACATTCAAAGTCGATGCAAACACGCGAATACTCGCGAAAATGAGAAAACTTGCCACTATTGCTTATCGTTGAAGAGATATTAATGATTACGATTGATAATTACTGTGAATGTCCTCCTGAAATAAGGAAAATTAAGGTTTTTTCACACCGGACGCGAAACGATTTTTTTGTACGACAGATTTTCGCGAGTATCGAGCTCCGGACGTCACGTGACTCATTTTGTTTACGCCACCATTTTGGCAGTAAAGCTAACGCGAAAATGAATTGCGCTAGTGCTGATTCCAAGCCATCAGAGTTCATTGCCCGCTTTACATGGAAAGAAATTGACCTATATAATTCAACACTTAATAGGTTAAACATTATTGGCCCTTATAATGCCTAAGGTATGCTTTTCACAAGTATTGACTCAGCCGGGTCGGACCTGCAGACCTGCAGTATCCAGCAACTACAAATACCTGATCAACTTTCCCTTCATAGAGTCTCTCAAAGCGTACAAGAGCCTTGAGGCATACAAATGGACGCAATTTGGCTTTGTGACGAATAGGGCCTGTGTCCACAGGAAACTTATTTTTTGTGCTGGCCGCGTCCGTTTTTAATGCAAATACAATGAAGTTTAGCACTGCCAGCTCAACGTCCTCAGCATACAGCTTTTTCCCACGGCGCTCTCGGCTGGAAATAGTTCGACTTTTGGAACACCGCCGGGCTCAGGATGTCACTTCTCTCTCGCTGACAAATCATAATAGCAAATTGGGAGGGATTAACAATATCAGTAGTAAGAAACGTTTCCTGCTGCCACAGTCGAGTTTCTAATCAATTAGTTTGCTACAGTTTAGGTTTGCTTACTGTTCCCCATTTTGAGACATGAAGTTTGCTGACAAATTATTCAGTATTAATGTGTATGACAACTGTAGACCCCAACAGCTTTACTCTGTGATTGCTTAAGTTCCCATTTATTTTAATCTGGGTCACTAGGTTTCCCAAAGCATGGTTGGGAGCTACATTAGCAACTTCGGTACATAATCGGAACCATTGACTTTACTCGGTTCCTATTGCACTTTTGGGAAATGCTTAGTTGCGACAGTTATTTGCGGTTTCATTTCATTGAATAACGATGCATTTATAACGATGCATAGAGGACATGCTCAGACAGTATTAGCTACTTTTAGCAAAATTCAGCGCTAGAGAGTAGCGCTCTGTAAATGTGATCATGGGCGCAGTAAGCGCTGCCTGTGAACACGTCTTAAGTGCCTCTTCATCACAGTTACGTTAGCATCAGCAACTGGGCAGAATAATGTAACAAGCCATTCGCTCTGTTCAACTAGCTTGTGGCACCACGTTATCAAAGTTTGAATGACTGTCCAAATTACCTAAGATGTAAAATAATTAAATTTTTAAGAATATAATCAGCAAATTAGCTGCTTGTCGTATGCCTGCCAGTGTTTTTAACCACACACTTCACTGCCAATATGGCGATTTCTGATTGCATGACGTCAGCCCCTGGAGCTCTATTGGCGTCTTTGCATTGACTTTGAATGTAATCCGTCCTGCAAAAAATTTGTTTCGCGTCCAGTGTGAAAACGACTTGAGGATGTTAAATACATTGGCATGCTAGCTATAATATTTTAGATATTGATGTCTCTTCATC
Organism: Gymnothorax reevesii; assembly: GCA_029721435.1. Lineage (NCBI taxonomy): Eukaryota > Metazoa > Chordata > Actinopteri > Anguilliformes > Muraenidae > Gymnothorax > Gymnothorax reevesii. The sequence goes on along the minus strand of CM056577.1, from coordinate 11,750,088 downwards.
TTGCTAGCTAGCTGGCCAAATAGCTCGTTCGCGAGTATTCCATTGTGAGCTAACTGTAGCCTTTTTAGCTCACCGGCCAGTTGACCATGTAGCTTAATACATTGGCGTGCTAGTGATGACACACAGTTCGATATCACTTGCTAGGAAGCCAACTAGCTCGCTGACGAGTATGACAGTGTATGCTAACTGTAGCCTTATTTTGTCGGCGTAATTATTTATGAGAATACTTCGGTCATTGAAAGTGAACTGCAGCCTCGTTAGCCAGTTGGCTATGTGGCTAAATACAGTGGCGCTGGATTTACTATTGAAAGATAGGTAGCCAACTAGCTCGCAAGACTGTAAGAGACTGTGGCCTTATTTGCGTAATCATGACGCAACTTGACGCGCACCAAGGGACGTAAGTCACACGGGGCGTGTCATATGCGGAAGCGGGCGTGAGCTTGTCTAAACCATGGACCTATAAGGAGATCTATTCTAACTCACTTGACCTCGTTGACATATGGCGTAAAATTAATCCGCGTAAAATACAATATACGTGGAGTAATAACACAAGACGGTCTCAATGTTCAAGACTAGATTTCTGCTTAATTACAAGCAATTTAATTAATGTTTCCTCTAAATGTGACATCTGCCCTTCTCTTACTGATCATTGTGCCATCACTTTGACTGTTTCATTGAGTCACAAAGTTACACAGCCTAGGATATTCCACTGGAAATTCAACTGTAATTTATTGAAAAGCAAATCGTTTTGTGGCAGGGTATTATCCTTGATTAATGAAGTCAAGCTTCAGGATGACTTATCCTCTATTGACAAATGGGAGTGGCTAAAATTTGGTATTCATGAAGGAAAAAAAATGGCCAATTTACGAAGACGACAACAATTGAACATCATTACTAAAATAAATCATATTTGTAGACAAACTCATCTGAGTGAGGAAAATCTTGTCGAACTCAGTCAGCTACAGACAGAATTGGATGACCTGTATTCAGAAAAGGCAAGAGGGGCTTTTGTCCGATCAAGGGCAAGATGGATCGAGGAGGGTGAAGAGAACTCATCGTATTTTTTTAATATTGAAAAGCATAGACAGGCCAAAAAGGTAATAAAAAAATTGTACATAAATAATAATCTAAACGAAGATCAGGAGACAATTAATAACTACATATTTACATTTTATAAGTCTCTTTATACTTCTAAACACTCTATCCAAGAGGCTGACTACCTTTTGGAACAGGTGAAGGACTGGATCCCGAAAATAGATAAGAATTTTAATGATTTTACAGAAGCTGAAATTACTATGGAGGAGTTGGATGCTGCCATTTTACAGATGCCTAATGGTAAGTCCCCAGGACAAGACGACCTTACAGTAGAATTTTATAAACATTTTTGGGTTGAAATTAGAGATTTGATCTATGAAGTATTTAATGAATGCATACACAATGATTCTTTATCACCAACTATGAAGCAAGGTATAATCACATTATTATGTGAAGCCCAACAAAGATATATTACTCTTGGATAATTGGAGACCAATTACACTTCATTCCGTGGACTACAAGCTGCTAGCACACGTTTACGCCAATAGACTTAAAAAAGGACTCAGTAAGATAATTGACGAAACACAGTCTGCTTTTATCAAAGGAAGACATATTCAAAATCATACAAGGCTAGTTTTAGATATTTTGGATTATAATTTTCTAATTCCTCATGATAGCTTTATCCTATTTTTAGATTTCTTTAAAGCCTTTGATACCTTAGAACACCCCTTTTTATTCAGAACCCTGGAATTGTTTGGCTTCGGCGTTCGCTTTTGTAAGGTCATCCAATTGCTTTATAAAGATATTAGCAGTAGTGTATCTCTCAACCACGGTTTTTCAAAGGAGATTCCCTATTACGCGGGGAATTCGTCAAGGTTGCCCGATTAGTCCTTTACTATTTATTTTGGCGGCAGAGTTAATGGCACTATACCTTAAAAACTCCTCAGAAATTCATGGCATTGAAATAATGGGGAGAGAATTCAAAATTAGTCAATGCGCAGATGATACAGCACTGTTTTTAGGAGATAAAAATATGGTTCCAAAAACAATCAAAAAAACTGATGTCTTCTCAAAAGCATCTGGTCTCACTCTAAACCTTAGGAAATGTGAATTGATGGCTGTCCACAATTGTGAAGATAACAGTATAGCCAATATCCTGCTTAAAGAAGAGGTTAAGTACCTGGGTCTATTGATAACAAAGAATCTGCATGCCAGAGAAGTTGGGAATACTACTAACAGACTGAAAGCTGTGAAGAAATCTCTAAACCATTGGCTCTCGAGGGACTTATCTATATTAGGCAGAATCCTCCTAACTAAAACAGAAGGTTTATAAAGACTTGTATATCCTTGCCATTCTTTGTACACTTCAAAAAATGTGATAAAGTCACTTAACTCCATAATTTTTCAGTTTACATGGAAGAACAAAACTCATTATCTACGTAAATCACAATTGATTAGAGATTATAGTAATGGAGGCTTAAGAGCTGTGGAATTTGAATCTCTTATTGCTGCTATGAGAGTTAAATGGCTGAAAGAGTGCATTTCTCTTCCTCAATCTATTTGGTACCATATCCCTAACAAAATATTTAATTAGGTTGGAGGGATTAAATTCTTGTTTAAATGTGATTTTGAGCTGTCTAGAATTCCCTTAAAGCTGTCAAATTTCCATAAACAAGTGTTACATTATGGGAAGATGATGTTTACCCACAATTTTTCACCTCATAATTCTGTGTTATGGAACAATAGGCTTATTACCATCAATAGAAAATCTTTTTTTAAAGCCGATTGGTATGACAAAGGTATAATATTTGTGCATGATTTTTTGAATTCGGATGGTCACCTCTTATCCTATGAAAATTTAATGAAAAAATTTAAAATCACTTCAACAAGAAAGGGGTATGACAAAATATGTAAAGCTGTGCCTATTACATTACTTCGCATGATTCAAAATGGCATGCAATATCATATAAGTATACCCTCTTTACCTCCCTTAAAAATTGGAGACCTTAATTTGTTGGATAGAAAATGTGATAATAAGGCAGTGAGCCAGTTTTTTAAGTAAATAAATATGGGAGATTTTAACTCCTGCTCCGTGCGGGACAACACAGAGACCTCACTGAAAAGACGGGCCTTCTCTTTTTATTTATCTTGTCCAATTGCTCCTAAAGTTAAAGAGACCCATTATAAATTAGCTACAGCAATATATCCTGTAAATGATCTTTTTCACAAAAGATTTGAGATGGATCCTTGTGCATTTTGTTCGTCTGAGGTTGAAACCATCGATCATTTATTTTTTGAATGCATGTTTTCTGCTGCATTTTGGTCTGATATTCACAGCTGGCTGTCTTTAAAAATGAATAACATTCCCATTTTTTTCTCTCAATGATATTTTCTATTATATGGAAAATCTAGACGAAAAATTTGTAGACATTGTTAATCTTGTAATTATTTTGGGTAAATATCATATTCAAACTTGTAAATGGAACGGCAATACTTCCTCATTCATTGTTTTTATTTCCACATTCTGTAATTATTTTAAGTCACTAAAAGTTATGGAAAAAAAGAACAGAAAGGTAAAAAAAATGTATATTTCAATGTCCCAGTCTTTGCTTTTTTAAAAGTCAAATACCTTGCTCCTTTGTGCTCTCCGAACTTATGTTGGTTATTTTATTTTATTTTTTTAAATTAGTGCCACTTTTTTGTTCAGTTTTACTCATTTACAATGTAAATTGCATTCATTCCTCGTTTTTGTATTTGTACTCTGAAATGCTTAAGAATTCTCCCTGTCTTGTTTTGTATATTTTGTTCTGTCAATAAAAAAAAAAAAAAAAAAAAACCTTTCAGGAGATCTGGACGCACAAATCGGGTCGACCACATAATCCTCCATGGTCCTAGCGGCAAATGTGATATTGCAGGTCACGTGATGCCATGGGGGCCAAAAAGAAATTTCTCCATAGGGAATAATTGAAAAAGACACGCTGATAAATCCGTGAATAATTTTTTTTGACAGCCACAAATTATCGATACCGAAACAGTTTATTTTTCTCTTTTAAATCATTAATGCCTCGTTTCTCGGCAAAGACAAAATCTTTTATTTATATTCAGGCTATGCGAACACCAACGGGTCCTCACATGTAAGCGCGTTCCCGCTCCTCCGAATTTGTCACTGCAGCGGATGTGAATGGGTGGAGCAATGGGCATTCCTTGCCATCTGTCTGTTCAACATTAAAGACGTAAAGTCGGTGAAGTGAGCTGGCAAGTTACGGAGCATATGTATTGAGCGGCAAAAGAAATGCAAGTTAATTAAAGGCAAATTTATTACTAGCGTGTGCGCATTTACACTCGTTTTATCAAACTTTTCTTTGTTTTGCGGTAACTATGAGTAAGTTACCCAGATAGCAAGCTCCACCGCTCCGGATTTGCCCCGGCTCTGAGCCGGATCAGCTGGAGCCTGGGCAGATCCGGAGCGGAGGTGCTTGCTATCTAGGTAACCATAAGAGCACATTAACTAACTAAGTTAGCTAACTTGCGTTTCTTTTGTTGCTCAGTATATTTTTGCCACTTTAATTGATGAATGGCCGCAATACGTAATAATATGTAACTTAGCACCTCGATTGCTGACTTCATGCAGCGCGAGAAAATGTACAGTAAGCTAAGGCCGCTGTTGTGACATCCTAGAACCATGTACGCAGGCAACACTCACCTTACTTTGTCATATTAAAATGAAATGGTTAAATCCATTAGTTGCATTTTGTATTTCCATTACTTTGAATAGCACCAATTCGCATCACTCTATACTGATGCGTTATGCTTAACGTGTCAGCTGAGTAGCATCTAAAGCAACGTAATGTGCATTTATAGCAGTATATAAATTCATTTCGAACACTGCTTAGCGATCCATTTATCAGCCTAACCATTCTTCGTTGTTAAATTACTTACCGACCTTCATACATGATGACGAAACTTTTTTCGGCAACTTGAATTATGAGATCCAAAATGATTACTATTTTTTGTTCATGATCCCATTTGTTCAAGTGGGTGGAACAATGCGCATTCCTTGCCGTCCGTCTGTGATGAACATTCTATATGTGGCCAAGTCAATCAAGCGAGCTGGCGTTACGGTGCAAATATTTTATCCATTTAATTTTAATTGATGAATGGCCTTAATATACTCGATTGCCACACTCCATTATGTAGTGCCGCAAAATGAACAGTAAGCTTAGGCCGCTGTTGTGATATCCTAGAAGCATGTAGCCTACGCAGCTAACACTCACCCCACTTTTTCATAGTTCATGGTTATCATTGTAATGAGTTGTATATTTTCATTACTTTGAATAGCACCAATTCACATTTCTGTATTTTGATGCATCATGCGTCAGCTGTGTAGCATCTAATGTAATGTCCATATGAGTGCATTTATAGCAATACATAAATTCAGTTCGAACACTGCTCAGCAAACCATTTATTTACCATTCTTCAGTCTAAAATTAATTACTGACTTTCATACTTGACGAAGAAACTTTTCAGCAACTTGACAGATGACATCCATGACATTTTTTGTGCATGATCCGAACATCCATGAAAGCACTGAACATGCATACACAATTTTTGAGGTACAGCCTTTATTAGATCGAAGTTTTGGGCAGGTGGAAACGTCAGAGGATACTAAATCCGAACATCTAATGTTCGTGAGCAGCATCTGAGATCAACCGGATTGATGCAGGTAGATTCGACGGTGTGGCTGATTTTCATCTGAACGAAGATAAATTCGAGACCTAATGTCGGATGTTGCTGTCATCATCCATCTGCTCACCCCCACCACCTGTCATTATTGTCACCACCAAGGCATTATTTACATGTATATATTAAAAAATTTTTCAAATAAAATTATTTGTGTTTTGTCAGTTTTTGATTTTTTTGCCAGCTCTGCTTAACATTTGAAGATGAACTCAAGTACTCAAAATCAAAAGGGGTTTAATGCTTTACTTTCGCAGAGCCGGCCATTATCATAAAATTAAGTACCACAAATACAATCGATGTTAACTCGTACTTAGAAATGAAACGTAGAGATGGCATTAAAATCATAAACGAGACAGACTTTATCGGAAAGGGCTTTGGGGTGGATAGAAAGGCACGGCCTCTGGTTCGCTGACATGCAGAAATTCATGGATGAAAGGTTCAGTGCACTCAAGAGGCTCCGATATCTGGGGAAGGACAGAAAAAAAGGTAAAAATAACGCAGTACAACGTCATTTCACGGTAGACCCATTTTATTATACTCCACGGAATGGTTATAAGTTACGTAAGCTAGCTTACCAGAATTGACAAAAGTTTAAAGCTCCTGACTTTAAAACAGTTTATAAGGTAGGTGAAGTGCGTTGTGTGTTCGGTTTGTCTTTAATCCGGAAAAAGATAATGGAATTCGCACGCAGACAAGCAAGAATTATCTGACTCCGATAATGTGGTTATTCTACGTTGAAATAAAGAGAACACGAGCCTGTAGCGCTTTTCCCAATAGCGTAGTTGCAGAAATTTATACGTCCATTCAGTCAGTGGTTCCAACTATGGAAGTTCGCACCTGTGATTTCGGGAAGCGCACCCCTGAGCAATGTCATATTAAAGTTACGCAACAGCAAGTCAACTATTTTGCCGAGATTTTTGAGTTGAAATCAATAGTATTACTTCCCTGTCAAAGTCGTTTTTAACATTTGTTATTGCATTTGTGTTTTAAAATAGTATCTCAAACCATAATTAAACCTTTACCGGCGCCTATGTTTCGTCAGGGCGCAGTCTGCAGTGGTTAGACTTCCATTTCCAGTGAAAAGTGATGGTAAACACGCACCCTAGGTCGGGGTTCCACGAGCCCGAGCCGTTGTCATGGACACCTCGGATACCAGCGCGTTCATAAGCCCCACACTACGCATGTGTGAGCAAAAATCACACAGGGCATGTCCGCGTGGCTCCGGAAGCTTGGCCCCCATGTCGGCTTGCTGCGCCACTGAGCAATTTCCATTGAAAGATGTGGGCGGCCATTTTCCAATTGTATATCCAGTGAAATATAAAACATCCTTGGTCTAAACTGGGCTGCGATTCGGGCAGTCGCTGCCTGGCAGTCTCCCTTTGGTTCTGTGGGAGAGCACATGTTTCTATGCCAAACAATTGACTGCTGGTTCACACTCAGCTACCCAGAATACGACTGAGTTGTTTGTGCTGAAGGGCTGGTGAATGGGCCTAGACATTGGCTAATCTAGCCTTTGGGCCAGCTTCCAGTCACCCATAACATCAGAGATTGCTTGGGTCCAGTGTGAAGAGGTTAAGAGTGACACAACCTAGCAGAAATTGTGGGCTTTGAAGCTGCAAAGAAAAGAAAGAGGACACTGGTCCCCTTTAGCCACTGTCTTTTTCCTACCCTTTTTGTATTAACAGTCTGTTAGTGCTTGGGAAATTTTAGTTTTTTCTTCTTTTGCTTATGGACTGTGCCTTCCGAAGCTTGGGCTGAGGTGTTTTCGTACTCCCCAGTTTGCTGTGTTTGCCACCAGTGTGATTTGCCGTGCTGAGATGTTTAAAGGTGTACCATAGAGTCACCCCTGTACATAATTCTGTTGGCTGTGACAAGCCCTTTACTACGTGTGCCACTTGAGGTGTTGCGCTGTACTGAGTTGTAGAACTCTTAGCTCTTGGTGTTCTTAAACTGTGGCTCACGTCTAGTCCGCACTCTAGGGTGCAGTCCAGTTCTTCCCCCTGTTGTTTTGTTGTCTTTTTGTGGGTTTCCATTAGGCTCTGGCCGAGCTTCATGGACAGCCACTAGGATGGTTTAATATTTTTACCCCCCGTCGCAGGCCGATAGGCCCCAAAAGGGGGGTCTAGTGAAGACTAGCGTACGTATGTATGTAAGTATGTCCATCCCTACGTCCATCTGTCCAAACATTTTGCATCTCCAATGCCCCTGGTCCGAATCTAACCAAACTTGGTACCATATCACACTGGGATGGGGCAAGGGTTACCATGGTGACCTTGACCTAATTTGCATATTTATTAGGTCACAGGGTCAGCGAGTGCAAAAATCATATTTATGGCCACTGCTAGCTTAGCAATGAAGTTTGGTGGCTGAAATCTTTACAGCAGCTACCTCTTCTCCTTGGATATCAACTGGAGGCCAAATGACTTTGACTTTGACCTTGAAGATCGGTATGACTTAAAATTAGGTTATAGTCTACACAAATGATCGTCACAGTTGACACTATCCCCAGAGCCAGTCTCAGGCCTTTGATCTTTGACAACTAAGTTTGGTACAATAACATTATGATGGTGGAAGGGTGCTATGGTAACTGGGACCTAATTTGCATATCAAACAGGTCATGGGGTTAATGAGTGCACAATTTGCCTGTGACTTTCAGCTCAGAAAGATGCGACGGGGGGTTCGCCGCAGCAACGACTTTCTTGTATTATATTGCTGTTTATACTGCCAGATTGAATTTGTGAAATAAGTCTTGTATTTTTTTGTACACCAGCATCGGGTCCAGGTGATTCGGGCCCGCCTCAGTGGGGAACATTGCATTGGTAACTTTGGGAGGGGCATAGTTTCGAAGTTATTACCTCTTGCCCTCTCTGTTACACGTATTTTGGTGCAAATCAATCTGTGGTAGTAGTTTTCACGAGTTAAACGCTCGTGAAGTTATGTTAAAGTTTAATTTTGTTATTTGACCGCACGCGGACAGTTGCATCTTGTGAAACGGTGATTAAAATTAAACTCATGCTAAACGCGCGATTAAGAAAGTCATCCGTGTTTAAACCTTAAAAGGCTTTTGTAAAATCGGCCCAATGTATCGTTTTTCATGGGAAAAATGAGGTGCGTCCCTGGGACGCAGGGATAGTGAGTTTACTGCGTCCTTTCAGATTTTAATCCGTCAGGGATGCAGGACGCGTACCTAGCAACATCACTGCAGTTGTGCTCAAAAGTTTGCATACCCTGGGTGAATTTGTGAAGTGTTGCTATTTATTTTGAAAATATGACTCATCATGCAAAAAACTTGTCTTTTATTGAAGGATAGTGATCATGTGAAGTCATTTATCATCACATAGGTGTGTGGCTACTTTTTAAATCATAATAATAACTGATATCACCCAAATGGCCCTGATCATAAGTTTACAGCTCTTAAATGTTTGGCCTTATTGTATAGACACTAGGTGACACACTCAGGTTTTAATGGCTATTAAGGGTTAATTTTCCACACCTCTGGCTTTTTAAATTGTAGCGAGATATAAAACCTATACAATGTAAAACAGTTTATGAAAACATCTAAATGGAATTATGTAGTCCACAGTAAAAATGGCTTGAATGCACCACTGTTAACTGATCTTATCACATTTACAGGTGATCCTGAAAGTGTTATCATATCCTAATAAATTATCATACAACTATATACTATATATAGGAACTATTTACAAAACCCAAAACCAGTGAAGTTGGCATGTTATGTAAATAAAAAAACAGAATACAATGACTTGCAAATCCTTTTCAACTTATATTCAATTGAATACACTGCAAAGACAAGATGTTTAATGTTCAAACTGAAAAATTTTTTTTTTTTTTGCAAATAATCATTAACTTCAAATTTAAAGGCAGCAACACATTGCGAAAAAGTTGGCACAGGGGCATTTTTACCTCTGTGTTACATCGCCTTTCCTTTTAACGACACTCAGTAAACGTTTGGGAACTGAGGAGACCAATTTTTGAAGCTTTTCAGGTGGAACTCTTTCCCATTCTTGCTTGATGTACAGCTTAAGTTGTTCAACAGTTCTGGGTCTCCGTTGTCATATTTTACGCTTCATAATGCGCCACACATTTTCAGTGGGAGACAGGTCCAGACTACAGGCAGGCCAGTCTAGTACCCGCACTGTTTTACTATGGAGCCATGCTGTTGTAACACGTGCAGAATGTGCCTTGACATTGTCTTGCTGAAATAAGCAGGGGCGTCCATGAAAAAGACGTTGCTTGGATGGCAACATATGTTGCTCCAAAACCTGTATGTACCTTTCTGCATTAATGGTGCCTTCACATATGTGTAAGTTGCCCATGCCTTGGGCACTAATACACCCCCATACCATCACAGATGCTGGCTTTTGAACTTTGCGCCTATAATAGTCCGGATGGTTCTTTTCCTCTTTGGTCCGGAGGACACGACGGCCACAGTATCCAAAAACAATTAGAAATTTTGACTTGTCAGACTACAGAACACTTTTCCACTTGGCATCAGTCCATCTTAGATGAGCTTGGGCCCAGCGAAGCCGGTGGCGTTTCTGGGTGCTGTTGATAAATGGCTTTCGCTTTGCATTGAAGAGTTTTAACTCGCACTTGCAGATGTAGCGACGAACTGTTGTTACTGACAGTGGTTTTCTGAAGTGTTCCTGAGCCCATGTGGTGATGTCCTTTACACACTGATGTCGCTTTTTGATGCAGTACCGCCTGAGAGATCGAAGGTTACAGGCATTCAATGTTGGTTTTCGGCCTTGTTGCTTACGTGCAGTGATTTCTCCAGATTTTCTGAACCTTTTGACGATATTACGGACCGTAGATGATGAAATCCCTAAATTTCTTGCAATAGCTCGTTGAGGAATGTTGTTTTTAAACTGTTGGACAATCACCTCACGCATTTGTTCACTAAGTGGTGACCCTCGCCCCATCCTTGTTTGTGAATGACTGAGCATTTCAGGGAAGCTGCTTTTATACCCAATTGTGGCACCCACCTGTTCCCAATTAGCCTGTTCAACTGTGGGATGTTCCAAATAAGTGTTTGATGAGCATTCCTCAACTCTTTCAGTCTTTTTTGCCACTTGTGCCAGCTTTTTTGAAACATGTTGCAGGCATCAAATTCCAAATGAGCTAATATTTGCAAAAAAATTACAAAGTTTACCTGTTCGAACATTGAGTAACTTGTCTTTGCAGTGTATTCAATTGAATATAGGTTGAAAAGGATTTGCAAATCATTGTATTCTGTTTTTATTTACGATTTACACAACGTGCCAACTTCACTGGTTTTGGGTTTTGTACATTTGTCTAATCTTAAACGGGCAAATGCGTTTCAGATGTATTGTGGTTATGATCCAGAATGATCCGGAAGGCCAATATCTTGTCAATCATGTACATATACTCTAAGACTCTTAATTTGGATAAGTATCCGTAACAAGCATTCCATGTTTTTTATTTAGTGACCTATTTTGACACCCAAAGGACATATTAATAATTTCTAAATATAGGGATGGTTTCAATTTTCTGGATCCATGTTACTGGTCTCGCAATTTAACGACACTCTCACATTATTTAGCCAACTATATGAGGCAACTGTTATGAAACTATCTTAGGTGTGTTTTCATAGGAACCTGGTTGTTTTTCAAGATGAACTTTACATTTTGCATCACTTTTTGTCAAGACAGATGCATTTTTCAATGGAAAATTGTCTGAAACTTCTTCAGTTTTTCACATATATGCTTATGTTTGGTATTGAAATGTCTGTCATGTTGTTGTAAAATTATCTGGCTTTTCAGAACAATCATTTATGGGTTTACATATGGACTTTGAGGCCTTGTCCCGCAAAAATCTTGAAATCACTAAAGAGGTCACAGTTCACTTCATATATGCAAATTTCAGATCTATTTTCCGGACAGCCCCACAAGTAGGTACATATTTCCAGCAGATGGTTCAAATTTGGCTGTGGGAATATTTGCATATACCCTGCAAAACCTCCTATATTGTGCTGATTAATTATAAACAATTAGTTGAATAATACAAATGAAAAACAACTGCTGAAATCTGTGGTGCTGTCTGGTACCTGTGTGGCAAGAGGCCTTAAAGATGGAGGCCCAGAGATTTATGCTGAAACAAGGTGGGCTGTTCTTTAGAGTAACAATTGAACTGATTGGATACAAAAGGACAAATGGCAGAGAAAACCAATGAATGATCAACAGAGGGGGGTGGAGGGACATTCAAAAGATAACAATGGGAGTGGATTGGTTGAATAGCCAGGTACAGACAGAATGATGGGTAAGGGGGAGGAGGAGAGTGTCTCCTTCTACCACAGTTCACACTCTAAAATTTTTCTTAGATTTTCTTGGGTGTCTGCAAAACATGAAGCCTATGATCTAACGATAACTGGTGTGAGGTGACTGCATGGTGACTGAGGCCCCCACACTATTATGTTGCATTAGTTTTGATCCAGCTGACAACAGGTGGTTGGCTGAAGGCTGCTGTAGTGCTGTAGTGTAGAGTGCCGACTAATTCAGAGGGTAAGGATCGTTTCTGTACATTCTAAGAGTGACAACTTGCTTGAAATAAGTCGTACAAAAATACAAGATTGTTTATTGTGAAGACAGAAATGTAAAGATACATCAGATGAAAATACTTTACATAAATTTGGTAAATGATGGTTTTTCCAAGATGATGGGCAATGATTACATGAAGTTATCGAGGTAAATAAAGGGTTAGTGAAGTTATGACTTGATAAACTGCAAGTGGGGCATGATTGTAATAGCTATAGTAAAAAGATGCAAAATTTTTGTGAAAAGCAGTGCGCCAGGCTATCAGGTAACACACTTGTCTGGTCTGTATAGTGCCATACTAAGTGAACCACAACGACTGGCTACGCTTTGACCAGTTGGCCTCATTTGCAACAAATGTACATACGCACAAATGCATAAGCCTACTGTACAAACACACTCACTAATACGCATTGAAGATTATAAATATCAGGAAAATGGTGCTTCATTTGGCTCAGTGCTGATTGGTTCCTTCCTCCAAATGAGTGTAATGGTGGGGGATGATGCGCTTTCTGATGGCTCCTTAAACCAGACGGGAGATCAGGAGACTGAGCAGGACCAGGAGAGCTGAGGGGCGAGAGAAGAAAGACTGATTATTAAATTAAAGGGATACCGCACTGATTCTCAACTGGCTTTATATAATTATGATTTGGTTTGGGTGTGTAAATGTTTGTCTTTCTTCAATGTTGCCAGGACTGAGAATTTTCTGCTTATTTGCCGGTAATTGTCCATCAGATGAAGAGTTTCACATCATCTAGTGGACAGTTTCTCGCGCCTGATCGAAATACAAATTGTAATTCTGTATTTTTTGTCTGCCCCCTTCACGGATTGGAGAAAAATCAGCCCCTATGGAATCGTGGGACACACGTGTTTATGTATGAGATCTAAACTCTCTTGGTACCTTGCGATGCTAGGAAAGTTTAGCCAAATGTTAGTAGCTCTGACCGGCTGTTCATAGTAGTGGCTTAAGAAAGCAACGTGCCCAGTGGATTCCGGTTATTGAAGGTTTTCTACCTTTTGAGCAAAACAAAATACCACAGCCCTTTTTCTTCTTTCTCAGGTCATGCGAGACCAATTTCAAAAATGTATTTGTCTGTCTACTGCATATACAGAGTTTTATGAGACCATTCTTTCCAATTGTGGAATACTTCTTTAAATTTTATTAAACTTAATTAGAATAGCTCTTTTCACACAAAGACGGTAACAGAGATGCTTTCAGATACAGCCATGAATTAGTGAATGAGATTTAACAAGATTTTAACAAAAATGTAAAAACATTTGTTGGGAGAATAACTTTCAACTTGGGAAGAAATGTAGAGGAATCTACACTCCCTGGTGAGTTAAACCATGTGAGTTTGCCAGTTTCCTTTTTACTACTCACTGATATTACTTACTGAAGCAAGAGTGAGGGGTCAAGGGTTCAAGGAGGCTAAAGGGGAAACAGAATATTCTTGGTCTGTCAAGTATGAGTTTGACGCTGCATGAGTCATTACTTGGCGGATGAGTGGAGATGGATTCAGGGGTCAATCGTTTCTGTTAACGCATTCTGTTAAAAGACTTTCGCAAGACTTCTGATGCGCCCATGTTTCTTTGCTCAGGAATTATCAGGGACCCTGTTACCACTGGGCTTCTAGCTTCCTCAAGGAACATTAACTGTGTTGGCATGTCATTAAAGATGGCAGACATTGATTTCTTAGTCTGTGTCGGAGTGAAAATGCAATGTATCGGGACTAGGAAAATAAGTAAGTGGACTAGGCTTGGAGTGACGGTAATATAAAGAGCAAGAGTTGGGTTTAAATTGCTGTGAAAAGGTGTTTTACCCCTTACTGATTTCTTCTATTTTTGATTGTTGTCATAACAAAATGTTTCAGATTATTAAGATAGTTTTTGCATCAGACAAAGATCGCCTGAGTAAACACAAGGTGCAATTTGTAAATGATCATTTCACGATGGCAAAGGCTGTCCAATCCTACGTGGCCCAACGTGAAAAAGTAATTGCCTCCGTAGTACCTAAATCAACCAAGCAAAAATATTGAATTGCTACCTGGGTTCAATTTCACAGGCCACAGTCAAACATGATCACTGTCAGCCCTGTTGAGCCTGAAAATTAACTATATAGAACTTGTCTGGCAATGTTAAACAGGCAAAGAAGCAGGATGTGACACCGCAATGAAATGAAATTCAAGAACAGATGAGAAACAAAGCCGTTGACTTCTATCAGTCTGGAAACGGTTAAAAGTCATTGCGAAGGCTTTGGGACTCCAGCGGATGATGATGTGAGCAATTGTTTATAAATGAAGAAAACTTGGATCAGTGGTGAACCTTCCCAGGAGTGTCCAGCCTACCAAAATTACTCCAGGAGCGCATCATCGACACATCCAGAAGAACACTCGTCACAGAAGAACACTGACTGACATCTTAAGAACTGCAGACCTCACTTGCCTCAGTTCAGGACAGTGTTCATGATTCCACAATAAAAGACATGGCACAAATGCCATGGGAGAGCTGTAAGGCTGAAGCCACTGCTAACCAAAAACAACACAAAGGCTCATCTCCCACTTGACAAAAAGTATATTGATACCATGTGGACTGCTGAGTCAAAAGTCATGCCAAAAGTCCACCACAGCAATGTCAAAGACTTATTGGCAGTTATCGCAAACATTTCACATGGTTAATGAGATTTATTAGCTCATTTTTTGTTAATAATAATAATAATAATAGTTGGATGATCTGAAACCTTTAAAGACGACAAGACAGCAAAAATAGAAGAAATGAAAAAGGAGTCAAACATTATTTCACATCAGTGTTAGTTTGAGGGAAAGTGAAGGGTGTTCATGAGGGTGTAATGAAGTTGTACGCAGTGTGGTTGATACCCAGGGATGCAGGGTGCAGGCCTGCACCACCACTGCTGCTGAAGTCTGCCAGGTTCACAGTGCCATTGCTCATCAACAGAATATTGGGCATCCCCAGCATTTCTGCAGCAAAAACATAAATCATACACTTTAAAGGACACCTTGCACAAACAAAGTCCATCTGAGCTATGTTTGGATGAATTGCATTGGGATGTATTCACTGGTTTGGCTGACAACATGAGTGGGCCTGTGGTTTGGTCGGTCAGGTGCGTGGGTCTGTGGTTTGGCTGATCATGTCTGTGGGTCTGTGATTGGTCTGTCAGATGCATGGGTCTGTGGTTTGACTGATCATGTCTGAGGGTCTGTAATTTGGTCTGTCAGGTGCGTGTGTCTGTGGTTTGACTGATCATGTCTGTGGGTCTGTGATTTGGTCTGTCAGGTGCGTGAGCCTGTGGTTTGACTGATCATGTCTGTGGGTCTGTGATTTGGTCTGTCAGGTGCGTGAGCCTGTGGTTTGACTGATCATGTCTGTGGGTCTGTGATTTGGTTTGTCAGTTTTGTGAGTCTGTGGTTTCACTGATCATGTCTGTGGGTCTGTGATTTGGTCTGTCAGGTGCGTGGGTCTGTGGTTTGACTGATCATGTCTGTGGGTCTGTGATTTGGTTGGTCAGGTGTGTGGGTCTGCAGTTTGACTGATCATGTCTGGGGGTCTGTAGTTTGGTTGGTCAGGTGTGTGAGTCTGCGGTTTGACTGATCATGTCTGGGGTCTGTGGTTTGGTCTGTCAGGTGCGTGGGTCTGTGGTTACACTGATCATGTCTGGGACCTGTGGCTTGGTTGGTCAGGTCTGTGAGTCTGTGGCTTTGTTGGTAAGAAGAGCACAAGTGTATCAGTGCTTGGTTGGTCAGGAGAGGGGTCCTTGAGTGACTGGCATGGCGAGAGGATTACGTGGTTTGGGTGAGACGCTGAACAGAGTGACTCAGTCATGAGGGTTGGTGCTCACCATTGCGGAAGGCTCCTGTGGCGGCAAAGACTGCAAAGGTTGTGTCATTAGTTACTCTTTTTGCGTTGGTAGTGGAATTCAGTTCCTGAGCTGAGAAGGTACATCGGATCACATTTTCTGTGAGTGAAGCCAGGACTTTCTTGATCTTTTCAGACTGAAACACAGGAAGATCCCAGTTATTTCAACAAAGGTTGGACTAAAGGCCATGGCTCACTCACTTTAAAGATCATTGATACACCGCTAAGTGGCTCTGAGCTGGTGATGCCTGTTGGTCAGTTTCTGTAATGATGCTTACCTCATTGGTCCTGGTTAGTCTTCCATTGTCGAGGGTCGCGGTGAGGAATCGGATGGTGTTATTGTTCTGGGCGCAGATGAAGGTTGTATCGTTTCCTCCCTGCATGGGCAAAGAGGGTTTTTTACTCGTGTCACATACTAAAGAATCTCAAACGCTGCAGTTTGTTAGAGAGCACTGTTGTGTTTCAGAGAGAGGGAGTGTGTTGGCAGTGAGGCAGACCTCATTAGAAAGTGATCGAGAGTTAGGACTGTGTCCTGTTATTGATGTATAATGAAAGCTGGAGGTGCCTACCGGTGTCAAATCGGTGGACAGAATTATGGCGATGTAGCCGGTAGAGTTTCCACGCATCTCAAAGTTCACTTTGGTACCAGATCTCTTCGGGGTGGCGGAGGTGACGGCCGAAATAAACAGGCATTTACCTGTACCTCTGGGGTCGCAGTCCGCTGGAACCTCGTTGCAATACTTTGTCCTGCCGCAGCCGTTACGAGTGATGGGCGTCTGTCAATTACATTCCTCTATCAGTATATTGTTGACTTCATTTTTAAAAAGAAAACAGAGTGAGAAGGCCATGCAATAATGTGTCTCTGAGCCGACAGAGAGAACACAGGTGGAACGTGCAGCTCTGCCTCCTGGATAAATAGTTGTGCTGATTAGCAAACCCACATTGTTAAAGTTACACAAAGCAATTTCTGCACTCTCAATGGTTCTGTGAGCATAAATGAACGCCTTTCGGGGGTGATGCCTTGCGCCCTCCATCCGACAGACTGCTTGATGCATGCGCTCGTTGGCTTGCATGGGACTTGTTACATTTGGGTAAGACTGCAAAGCCGTAATCTTAAAATTTGTTTTTTAACCAAATTTTTGCCTTTTCCCCAAAATTAAACATACTAGAGATCTCACACCTACTTTTAATTAAAACTGTGTTGATTGTTTTAGTTTTTTGGTGAAAAAAATTTTTTTTTCCCCATTTCTTAATCAGGGAAATTTGATGGAGAAAATTTCTCTTTTTCATGGATGCCCCAGGACTAATTTCTGATAGAACAGTTGCAAGTGAGGAGGGATGGAGAGAGTCTCTGCCGTAATTTTGGGGCTGAGGGCCTTGCTCAAGGGCCCAACAGCAGAATTCCTCCCAGCTGCATCTTTCCAGATCAGGTCTGAGTTCCGAACCCCACTGGGAACTTGAATCAGCAACTCTTCAGTTACCAGTCAAACAACCTCCCTCAAGACTACACTGCTGCCCAAATTCATTATGATAACCTTAGACTTTTGCTGGTTATAAATTCTCAAATTGACCAACATGACAACATGACCACTGGCTGATTCAGAGTGGGAAGGTCAGCCTGCCAGCTAAGGGTTGAATATGTATGCTACCAAACAGGTTCCTGGTTGGATCCCCAACTTCTCCAGAGAGCGTGTCGAAGGGTCCTTGAGCGAGACACCGAACCACACACTGCTCCTGATGCAGATTGGCATCTTGCATGGCAGCCTCTGCCGTCAGGGTGAATGAGATGCATAGTTGTAGATCGCTTTGGGGTCATGTCACGTGACTAGAAAGGGCTGTATAAATGCAACTGTGAATGCATTTACTTTTTTTTATTTAAATATTTGACAAAATATTTAAATTAATTCTGGCTATTCCATTTGTTTGCCAGCAAGTTACATTAGCACTTCAGAATAGGAGCTCGCTAGCTAGCAACGTCAATAGATGTCAGGCTACTTCAGCCAGCAGCAGTTAGCTAGCTAAATTAGTCTTCAAACAAGTGATAATTTTCCTCTGATGTTTCCGTCTGCTGAGTTTTACTTGCGTACCAATGACTAAATATGTCTGATTTCTGCATAGTTTCACTCATTTATGCGTTAGCCAGGAAACGCTTGCTGAAGAGAGCGAAACTACCTACAGCATGGGCGATGAAGTGTACTGCAACAGCCTGCACAACCACACCCATCCAGGTGAATTAAAAAGTTTTTCGTGAGTCCTGTGCTATCTACCCGACAGGTTCAACGTCATCAAGCGCTCAGCGCCAAGGCCGCACCCCTTTTGGGGGAAAACAGTCTTGCTCATGCGCTTAAATCAATGACTAACAAGTGTGAAAATCGAGCAGGAAAGTAACTAATAGTTGTTGCGTGCCGGGTTGCACATCAAATAAAAAAACCATTTCTGATCTCAGGTATCCCATCCTAACTGGAAAAGGGAAGAATCCGGAAGGGAGAGTTAAGAGAAGATGAAGAGGGAAAGCTTGGGGATCCAGTGTCTTTCCATGTTTATACGTGTGGGAAACACCTCACAGTAGGTAATGCCACTCTTTTTTAAATTTAGAAAGTATAAGTAGCCTTAAATATGTAAGACTTGGTACTACTCTTTAATACGTTTGTTCTTTATGATTTTTGTGTCTCATATCATTATGTATTCTTTAGTTGTTAAAATAGCTAATGTTTAATGAACTCTTGACCACTCCCTAGGGGGAGGAGAGTATTCAGTGGAACGATGGATAGGAGATCGAGGGGAGAGCGATGTTGTATGGACTTAGTCTGTGGTTGTGCGAACACTGGGAGCCCCAGGTGGCGAGACTCAGGGTGGGGCTCACGTCTCTCGTCGGAGTCCATGTAGGCTCCCAAGCCCTCAAAAGGAGTAAATGAATCGACAATAGATGGGCTGTACGTACTACGTTGGTATAATTGGGAATATAGCTTGCGTTAGAATTTCATGCCTGGCGGCCAAGGATTTTGATCAGGTGGTCTGGCCCTCCTTGCTTGGATGCTGTGGCGGCGGTGCCAATGCAGAAGGATGCCCAGGGAAATATTTGTATATTGGACATAATTCAGTTCGATTCATTTTCGTTCATTTGCATAGCGCTTCTCGCGGATTGATTGTCACAAAGACGCTTTACGTTGAGAGATTAAATAAATGAAAGGGCAGTGCCCAGCCTATTCCCCACGAAGCAAATGAGGCAAAACTCCCAGTAGGGAGAAAATACTCTAACGGTGGTTCGACGATGGTTTGAAAGTTTGTCAACAGACGTTTTGTGGACCTTTTACCATTGCTACTGGGTGACCCCATTTGCTTCCAGCAAAAAAAGGAATTTGGATAATTTTTGGAATTTTTAAAAATTTTAAAAAGTTGCGCCAGGAGCAAAACAACTTCATCCGTTCGAGACATCTAATGCTGAGTAATTCAAATACAAATTATAGTTTTTGGGTGCACTATCCCTATAAGGTAGGTAAACACTCCCAAAATAAGCTTTTTTTAATTTATTGTTTTTGAAATTTTCGTAAAATAACCCTTAGTAAAGAAGAAATCATTTGTGTAACTCTAGATTTCATGGTAATTACCCGATAACGTAAAAAAAAAAAAACACTAAATTGCCCATATGTTTTCACAGAAATATTATTTCTGAAAACCCTCTGATCAGAACTTGCAGTATGTTGTTATAAATGATCTGTGAAAATTTGAGATTAAAGTAATAAAAAGGTTTAGAGATATCCTGCCTGAGGTACTTGATAAAGTTCCACATTGCGGCAGCCATCTTGGGACCCAATTAGCATAATTTATGTAAATGAGCAGTCACTTTATTTCAGTATTTAGTAGTAGTTTATATGATGTTGGTACTAAATTGTTATGAATGAAAGAGAAATAAATGTATTTGGGAGTATATACCTACCTTAAAACCGTGAAATGCACATCAACGAGTTGAATTTCCCTTACGTGTAGCTTTAAAATGAAATTCTGGGCAAGACCAATGCTTTATTAAACCTCCAATTTGTACCTCGAAGAAAACCAGCGGGAAGGACTACAGCATGAGGCTTACAGCAAGATCTCCCACGGGGATGTCTGTGAAGGTCATATCACTGCTACTGTAGAACAGGGCCACCCTGCTGTTGCTCGCGAGCATAATTGCAGGATCTCCAAGGACTCCTGCAGCACAAATACAAGTCATTACTTCAGAATCCTGGGGAAATGCATAATGGAACAAGACCAACTGGAATCCTGGGACATTCTAACTGTTACCCCTATCTATCCTTTGGTAGATGTGTTGTAGCACTCGGATGAGCTCAGTACTGTTGCTGGTGAAGAGGGCAGGTAAATAATTTGGGCAATATAGTGACTCAGTGGTTTTGCTTAAATTAATAGAGTGGGCGAGTGATAAGGTTCAGTTCTTACCGTTGGTGATGGAGCCGTTGCCGGCAAAGATGAAGAAGGGTGGTTCATGTATGTATCTGTCAGTGGTCTTTCTGTTTGCTTGCCGAATCATGAAGGTGCATCGGACCACATTTGTTTCGTATGCAGCGAGGACATGCCTGGCTTTCGTCTGAAACACACCGAGCAATGACAAGAACGTCAACTATCCAAAGGCACAAAGGCTGTACTCCACTTAGAAATATCAAATGTACGGTTCTGGTCATAATCTATGCTGATACTGGCTGTTCCTGGTACTGTTTCTCAGGGTGTAATGCTTTTACCTTGTTAGTCACAGTCAGTGATCCATTGTCAAAGGTTGCAGAGAAGAACAAATTGGTCCCATTGTAGTTTGCGCAGATAAAGGCATTGTCATTTCCCTGCAGAGAATAAGAGGGCTGTTACAACATTAGAAAGAACCACAAGCTGTAATAACTACTACGCCTGTGTTGTGTGTGTTGTGTGTGCGAGTGGATATGAGTAATACATGCTTGTGTGCGTGTGAGTGTATCAGTTAATGAAAGAGAGTTTTACAGGGGTGGACAGGGGTAACAGACCTGCTTGTTATTGGGAGTCAGAACTGTTTCTCCTTACTGGGGTACAGTGTTTGCCTGTAGTGTGTACCTGTGTCATATCAGGAGACAGAATGAGGACGATGTAACTCTCGGAATCCCCACGCAGCTCAAAGATCCCTGCATCGTTGTTAGAGGTGGCAACGGCTGAGACGAACAGGCAAGTATCATTGCTGCTGGGATCACAATTCTCTGGAGTCTCGAAGCAAACTTTACTCTGGCCACAGGAGTCACGAGTGATCGGCATCTGCCAGTGACATTTAACATAATTTTACCTTTGTTTTCATTTCTTGAGAAAGTGACCTATATAACAAAGGTAGTTCAGAGAAACATTTTTTCTAGGCTGATGAGGGTAACCAGAGTAAAAAATTATGGGGTGAGGCTTACAGTAAGGGGTCCCACAGGAGCAGATGAGCTTATCTTAAGGCCATTGACTGCCAGTGTCAAGAGCCCAATCACCAGCGTAACTCCATAGATCAGCCTGCAGTCCATTTCCTGCAACAAGAAGAAAACCTGTGTGCACACGGGGTATGGGAACGGTCCCAGCATGTGATTGTGAGTAGTTGGAGGTAACTGTGTCCTCCGCGCTCTGCTTGCCAACCTCCCAAACAGATACCAGGGTTATATCCTGAGGGGAGCACTGCTGTTGAACTTCCAGTTCCGTCACACACTCATACTTTCACACAGCGGAATAACATTATGACATTTACATTTTACAGTGCCATTATTTCGCCTCCGGTGAGGTTCTCTCACTATTTCCCTGCCTGTGACCTGAGAAGCCCTGATGTCTTTATTTGCAGATTAATGAGAAGACAGTATCTGAGACACATACAAGCATTTCATGTCTGTTGGGAAACTGGCCAACTGTACTGTCCCAGAGTTCGACAAAAAAGTTGGTTGGTCATAATTTAGTAGTTTGGGAATATCAGGTCAGTTAGCTCATGTCGTAGAACCGAGAGATTACGACAAAAAGTCTTTTAGTAAGTTTATTGTACTGTTACAATTGTGAACAAATGGTGAATCATACCAATGAAACCAACTGCTGAAGTCTGTGGCTCTGTCTGGTACCTGTGTGGCAAGAGGTCTTAAAGATGGAGGCCCAGTGATTTATGCTGAAACAAGGTGGGCTGTTCTTCACACAAAGAGTTGAAGTGATTGGATACAAAAGGACAAATGGCAGAGAAAACCAATGAATGATCAACAGGGGGGGGGGTCTGAAGGGACATTCAAAAGACAACAATGGGAGTGGATTGGTTGAATAGCCAGGTACAGACAGAATGATGGGTAAGGGGGAGGAGGAGAGTGTCTCCTTCTACCACAGTTCACACTCTAAAATGTTTCTTAGATTTTCTTGGGTGTCTGCAAAACATGAAAGCGATGATCTAACGATAACTGGTGTGAGGTGACTGCACGGTGATTGAGGGCCCCCACACTTTTCAAGGATATATACAAGATATGCCCCATTAGAGTGCATTCATGCAAACCATTCTACCCGTCTTGGGCATATTTGCCCCACACTGAGAGTCTAGTCTGCTTGTAACACAAGTTGTTTTGCCGATAGCTTCATCTAAACAATCGTTTAGATCCTGCTGGGGCCAACACCCCGTGGAGCAACTCACTGTAAGGAAACTGGGGCCCCAAAGCCCCAATCTTTGGTATTTGAGCCCGGCCCACTAACCACCACACTGAGCACAAATTATCAACAATCAGAACACAAGAACTAACAGAAGTACCTCCTGTCTTTCATAATTGCTTGATGAAACCAGCAAATGAGTTATAACAGTCGGCCTACCTGAGCAGAATTGTTACTTGCAAGTGCGAATTAGGTAAATCCTTGTTTGGTGATGACGCCCTTGCTGTGATGTGGTGTTATGTGCAGAGATGCTCATGCGTCACCCTCTTTTAACTGTCAGTCCTGGGGAGGGACAGGACTGTTAAAGGTGTGTGGCTCATCTCTGGGGTGGGGTTTTTGGATGGACTATTTTCTTGATACCTGAGATAACAGAATGATAGGTTAATAAAAGGGAACATAAAGTAATTGGACATTTTGTACTGGAATAACTGGTTCTCCATTCAGTTCTATCTATTCATCCATGTCGACTCAAAACATATAGTTTTAAGTAGTATGGTGGCATGCTTTGGTCCATTTTTGATGAGAACATTAATGCAGAGCAGTGCCAAGGACATCTTGGGTTCCCCTCGTCCAACCCTGTCTAACATACTCCAACACTGCAAAATGTGCATCACCTGTGTTTCCTGTTTGGTTGAGTTTGCCACAGCTCGTCTGTCCTGTGCGGTCGTTTCTGGGGGAAGGCCAGATATACAGTCAGGTGCAGAAATATTTGTTGTTGATATTATCATTTTTGTTGTCCTATACAGCATGTTATAATAATGAAATACTGCCACTTGGCCCAAAGTGCAAAATTTCAGCTGAAATTTCAGGGTTCAAAATTGGTTGGATGGAGTCGGACTTGTAGAAGTTTTTTTATTTGTGGTTTTTGCCTTTTTAAGGGACTAAAAGTAACGGACAGTCAGCTTCTCAGCTGATCCATGGGTGTTATTCCGCCCTTATTTCATTTTCAAATAAAATGGTAAAAAAAGAAAAAAGGTCCTGAGAAAGCCATCTTTAGGTTGGATAATGTAGAAATAAGAGAAACTTTTGGTGTTGCCAAATCAATTTTGTGCATTTGTGCTAAGGAAGAATGCACTGGTGGGCTTGGAAGCGCCAAAAACCCCAAAGACCGTGAAAGAGAGCTGAGATGGACAACACAGGGGTCAGGTGGTTCTGAAGAAGAGCCATTCCCAGATCACACAAGAGCATAGTTGAAGAGACTGGTCCGAGTTTGTAACTGGGATGACAGCCCTAGAGAGCCAGGGCACACAGGCAGGTGCACACATTCGCACTGCGACAGTCTGGATAAGGTCACTTGCCAGGACCACAAACTCTGGGGAAAGATTCCCTTTTAAAGAGTTTCTAGTTTTATGCTGTACTGAACACCAAGGATAGAAGAGAATAGTCCGGAAAAGGGGGAGATACAGGTTTGGAACTTAAATACACGTGACTACAACACAGTATTTCTGAATTGCTGAAACACTGAACCCTATTCTCTGAACCCAACAGTCGGAGGCCTAAAAACATTTGTCAAATCAATCGCTCTAGGACCTTTAACATTGTTTTTACAGTTAGATACGATTGCGTCTCTCATTCGCTCCTTTCACAGAGCTCTGAACACATTCTAAACACACACGTTGTACTGTGATGCACTTGCGCTGCAAAATGGTGAACAGGCACAGCAGGAGTTGAACACAACTACAACAGTGCTATCACTGGCTGCTCTCAGCAACTTGAAATTGTCAGCTCTTGTTTCTACCGATGTGATGTGACCATGTGAACCAAATATAATCCAGATCAGGGTGCGCAGGTGTGCTCTCCACTCTGTGGTTTGAGACAATTTCATCTTTCAACATGGTGCCCTGATACTGCAGGAGTGCGCCAACTTCACAAAGTGACTCATAAATGTTTGCCTTCCATTATACTCCCCTGTACTCAGCTCAACAGAAGAGATTCCTTTGCATGGGTGTGCAAGGTTTATGACCGTAAATCTCCCACAGGCGATGGAAGTGGCTCGTGGAGATATTGGGAGTCTTGTCAAGGCTGAATCTGGCTCCTGAGAGGGTTTCTCCCCCATTCAATCACTAGGGAGAACGACGCTTTTGATAAAGAAAAAGTACCCTGGCTTGGCTCAGCACACCTACATGATGCTGAGGCAGAATGAATCTCCTGTCAAATTTAATTTTGCAGCTATGCAACATTTTACTGTGTATTCTTAGTGGTTTTCATTTAGATTACTTTTCTTTTTCCTTTGGCCTTTTGCAGTACTGCGCTTGTGGAATCATTATTATTTTGATTCATTTAATTATTATTAATTGCTTACTTGATTCCAATATTGCTCAGATTCGGTTTTAGTACACAACTTCATAGGCCTAAAGTGTGTGTGTGCTTACATATTTCTGATTTAGCAGGGGCCTGCATAACTGTACTAGTGTGTCATGACATATAGCCTATCTAAAGTCATGAAGTCTTGAATGTCTGTACCAAGGGCAAAATGTTTTTCTCTTTCTCTAAGTTTATGTGTTTATAGAAAGCTCCGGAATCCATAACAAGATGAGCTGGAGCCAGAGCTGAGAGAGAAGGCAGGGGTTCTCCTCCCTGGCAAGATGTGCGTGTATCCCTAGACAACTTGACGTGGTTACGTACCAACTTGACGTGGTTGCGTGCGACGGCAAAGGCTTGCGTGATGTGTAAATCAGCACAGGGGGAGGAGAACGCCATGGAGCATTCCTAAAAATACCAGAGAACTTTCTAATTGCGTATCCTCCATTTTGACCTGAACTTCTGCATGTGGGGATCCTTTTTTCTGCAGAATAGAGTAAACAATTTTGTCTTGGATATTAACTCCTTTGCCTCCGACTGATTTTTTTCCTGAGTCGTCTGAGTTTTCTCTTGTTAAGGTAATATTTGGAATATAAAATCAAAGTTCCTTTAACAGCGCTGAATACTGGAGATGTGTACTACTGTGTCACTTGCAGTACTTATATGTTCACTATACTAAGTGGTGAATATACCATTTTTTGAAAATGGCAAATTCATTAATTTTATATGAAAACTTTTTTCTGAAGCTAGATTTCCTAGTGAGAGTGTTTTGCATTTTTTGATGATGTGTGCAAAGAATGGTCCGTACTGTTTGTACAGTGCTTGTTTGAAAAAAGTTGCACACTCAAATATTTATTTGAAAACCCTTTGATTATAGCTTTGATTATAGTGCTAAGTCATAGTATCATTGTTTTGACAACCATATGCAAAAGCAGAACATTCATTTTCAATCAGAGTTGCATAAATTTTTCACTCGAGATCTTGTGGATTAGATATTTGAACCACTCTATCATCTTCTCGCACATGTCCCATAACTTTTAGTGCAGGTCAGGTCGGGACTTTGTGGTGGCCAATTCCTGTGTGGAAATGATTCCTCATGCTTGTTTTTCTTATTTTAATTTGTTTTCTTTGCTAGATGCAGGCCAATAATTTGCCCCATCTGAAACACTGTGACATCTTTGCCACCACCAAGGGATATGTCCTCCAACATAATTTTTTTAGGAAATGAGAAGCCATGCGCATCGTCAGTTATGCAAAGCTGACATCTGCACGATTCTGTGGCACGCATTGCCACAGTGCGCAGTCTAGTGCGCAAACTAGTCGTAAACTGGCGTGAAGTGTGCGTAAACCCGTCGTGACCGCGTGCCATGTCGCTACGAGAATTTTGAAATGTTCAAAATTTTGGTCACGACAAAATTTCGCGACTGGGTCGTGAACTATGCGCAAACTGTTCGTGATCTCGTCGGGACGATGCGGGAGGATGCGTGCCAGTGCGCGCTATGCCACGGCTGTCATGAACTGCCACGAATAGTTCACAAACAGGTCACGTCGAGTTCACGAGTAGTTCACGACATGTTCACGAATTGGCGCGCGTCGCAGCGTGGCCGTGCCTTCCCACTGACACGGTCACGTGTACTTCACGCATTGATGGCATGAGCAGTTCACGACTAGTTTACGCACTTCACGAACAGTTTGCGCATGGCACGAGCAGTTCACGACGAGTTCACGAGCAGTTCACGACTCCTGCGCGACAGTGGCGCTCGCATCGGTGCGGGGGTACATATAGGGCTTCCTGGACACTGCTGGCCATTCCAGAGATCGCCAGCGAAGAGACAACTTATATCACAGAGACAACAAGCCTAAAACAAAGCAGACACGAGGAAGAGCAGAGCAGAGAAGGCCCAAAGCTGACAGGCCAGAGGCAGAGGCAGAGACCGCTTTTTATATGGCGTGCCCAAGTCGGGACGACACCGTCCGAATTGCACAAACTCATCGTGCCAATGCGGAAAGTGCGTAAACTATGCGCAAACTATGCGTGAACTCGTCGTGCCAGTTCGTGTCAATGTGGACACTGATGGGCACGCATTTATGAACTATTCGTGAATTCGTCGTGAACTATGCGTGAACTAGTCGTCAACAGTGCGGGAGCCTCCCAGTTCGTGCCCCAAAATGGCACGACTTGCCACGACAAAATCGTGGCCAAAAGTTGTGCCAGTGTCAGCCTTGCATTGGAGTTAAAATAATAATTGCCAGTTGAAAGATTTTAATTGCTGCGGTAATGATCCAATCATAGTATTTGTTTATTTATATCCAAATGCCAACTTTTTTTGGACAGGCAGTGTAGTTTGAAGATTTGGCAATGTGTTTTTGGTTTTGAATGGTTTCAGGAATCGTGCCTGAGCAAGGTGGTTCACACCCTTAAATTCAAACACGTGAAACTGGATTGTGGAAAGCATGAAATGACGTGCACTCCTGACCGCAAAGCACAGTCCCCTGTGGATGGGGTTCTGGGCCTACTTATGTGCTCTCGAAGCCCTGGGGTTTTTAGATTTTCTCTGGAGCATTATATCAGTGCATTTTTAAACATTTTATGTTCAGATTTGAGTGACAACTCCTCACAGTGTAATGAGGGATGTGACTCAACAACAAGACTGCTCAACAATGATGATTGAGTTTAATGTGGTGATTAATCATGACTGCGTCGCTCAATGATACTGTTGTAGAGTATGTACATAGAATTCAAGCGTCAGTGTTTTAATAGATTTCAAATTTAAATTTGTGAAGTTTGATAAATGCTATGAATAGAGATTGACTCTGGCAAAAGTTGACTCTGGCAGATTAAAAGTTGATCTTAAGAATTCCACATAGTTTTTAACTTAGTATAATACATACAGCGTGGAAATGCCAATGGAGAGACAGATATTGCATCAAATTTCACACGGCCTGATGAAGTTGCCAGTTTTAGCACTCACAATGGGTGATGCTGCATTAAATGTCCAGACACCTTAAAATTAACATCCGTCTTAAAGTTAGACCTATGATATCCCCAAAAGTGACACTATTTTTTATAATCCCTATTGAGTCATGAAACAAAATGGATTTCATATGGTGATTTGTGAGTGGGGCAAGATGTACATGTTCCAATACATGTTCCAATTTTTTTTACAAGCCTATAGCCAAGATATTTTAATGCAAGGGGCCCAGATCACGGGCGATTTGGGGTCAGATTCTAACTGAATTAGCAGGAGTTGGCACCGAGTTGGAGTGGAGGAGCTTGCTATCTGCGGGGGGGCAGGTGTGGTCTTTTATTAGTGAGAGGACACAAGCGTGATTTTTCTTTAGTGTCATTATTTATATTTTTTAAAACACAGTTCATTCATTGTGGTTTTTTGTAGAGGGAATATGGGAGCCACAGAGGAACATTTTTCTGAAATTCTTCCACAATTTTTAGACTCAGTTTTTGTAGATTGTTGAGCCTCTGTCCATCTTTACTTCTGAGAGACTCTGCCTCTCTCCCTGTCACGTTACTGACCTGTTGCCAATTAACCAATTAGTTGTAAAATGCTCCTCCAGCTGTTTTTTATTAGTAGTTTTTGCTTTTCTAGCCTTTTGTTGCCCGTGTCCCAGCTTTGAAGGGATGAGTTACTGCTATCAAATTCAAAATGAGCTAATATTTTTCATAAAATGCCAAAATGTCTCACTTTAGACTACAGATATTTTGTTTATGTTCAACTGTGAATAAAATGTGGGTTTATGAGATGTGCTAATCATTGCATTCTGTTTTTATTCACTTTTACACAACGTCCCAACTTAGTTTGAAAATAATATATGTACATATATATACAGTGCCCTCCATAATTACTGGCACCCCTGGTTAAGATGTGTTCTTTAGCTTCCAATTCAGTTTTTTTTTTCAAAATAATATAGGACAACATAGAAAAAAGAGGAAAATCTAACCTTAAATTCAAGTGCATTTATTCAGCAGGAAAAAAAATCCCACATTAAGAAATAATTCCTTTACATCATATCATGTGTGTCACAATTATTAGCACCCCCGATGTTAATACTTTTTACAACCCCCAACAAAACAGCACCTAATCTTCTCCTATAATGTTTCACAAGATGGGAGAATACAGAAAGAGGGATTTTCGACCATTCCTCTTTGCACAATCTCTCTAAATCATCCAGAGACCTGGGTCCTCTCCTCTGCACTCTCCTCTTCAGCTCACTCCACAGGTTTTCAATGGGGTTGAGGTCTGGGGACTGAGGTGGCCATGGGAGGAGCTTGATTCTGCGTCTGGTGAACCATTTCTGTGTAGATTTGGCCACATGTTTAGGGTCATTATCTTCCTGAAAGTCCCAGTGACGACCCTTCGTCAGCTTTCGGGTAGAGGCCACCAGATTTTGATTTAAAATGTCCTGGTATTTCAAAGCGTTCATGATGCCATGCACCCTAACAAGGTTCCCAGGGCCTCTGGAAGAGAAACAGGCCCACAGCATCACCGACCCTCCCCCATACTTCACATTGGGAATGAGGTGCTTTTCTGCAAACTCATCTTTTGTGTTCCGCCAGACCCACTTAGAGTGTTTGCTGCCAAAAAGCTCTATCTTGGTCTTATCTGACCAAAGCACACGGCCCCAGTTGAAGTCCCAGTACTGCTTCGCGAACTCCAGACGTTTGCGTTTATGATTGTGAGTGAGAAAAAGGTTTTTTCCGTGCATGCCTCCCAAACAGCTTGTTGGCATGTAGATAGTGCCTGATGGTTGTTTTGGAGACTTTGTGACCCCTAGATCCTACCATTTGTTGCAATTCTTCAAATTCAAAGCTTTGGAGAACTTTTATTTCTCTTACCATCCTCCTCACTGTGCATGGTGGCAAAAAAACCTTCCATCCTCATCCAGACTTGTTTACCACTGTTCCACTTGTTTTGAACTTCTTAATGATTCCTCTGACAGTAGATATGGGCAGGTGCAGGCAAGTGGCTATTTTCTTGTAGCCATTGCCTGACTTGTGAAGGTTGACACGCATCTGCCTTACTTGAATGGTGTGTTACATTGTCTTTCCCATGTTGAAGAGTGGATAAGAGAAATGGCCTCTGTGTCACGTCATATTTATACCCCAGCGAAACAGGAAGTGATGAATTACTAATTAAATGTTCCTAGATACTCTGATCAACTTTGTAAACTACTGTAGAAATGACAGAAATACTTCAATTACATTTATTTCCAAGAAATCGTTAGGGGTACCAATAATTATGTAAAAGGTGATTTTATGAAAAATAATTATTTCTTAGTCAAGGATTTTTTCCCTTAAAATTCACTTGAGTTGAAGGTTAAATTTTTCTACAATTTTCAGTGTGAGAGTATGCTTCTGCAATAAAATTTGAATTTATTTTAAGGGTTTTTACATATCTTAACCAGGGGTGCCAGTAATTATGGAGGGCGCTGTATATACAGCGCCATTAAAAACGCACAGGTGAGGAATGTACTGTATTTGCGGATAATTGAAGAATTGATTGATTTTTATTGCTTTTCCAGTTAGGCACGAGAGGAAATAAAGGGTATTTTTATCCTGACGCGCACCACATGCACGCGCCAAGCACTTCAGTAATAACAAACATTGAGCTGCTTGTGATGTGTACAGTGACACTTGACTTGTTCTTTTTGGTGTGGTCAATAGCCTACATAAAGCCAACAAAAAAAAAAAAGAAAAATGCGTGGATGACAAGCGTGTAGATTCGCTTCTCTCAGGCGGTTCCAGACCGTTTGAAGTGTGACACATCTGTTGTGCAGACCAACAGTTTCATCTGCTGTGCGTGTTGCTGGTCTGAGGCGATCACGCAAGTGGAGAAGCCGGACGTGACGATCTTGCTCTTGTGTGGTCACACGTGGACGATGAGGGTGAGGCCGATTTGCTGTACTGCCAGTTTGTCCAAAACAAACTCTTAAACGCCCAGTTGCCCGATAGTGAACATTCAGCTGTGCAGCAACCGTTCTGGTGGACATTCCTGCATCCAGCTTTCCTATTGCGCGTTCCCGCATGATTTGCGACATTTGTGGCTTGGTGACTTTTGATGAAATTTTTGAGGTGGCCTTTCGTTGTCCCCAGTTTTAGGGAGTGTCTGAGTTCTGTTCACGCTGTTTGAGCAGCGTCTGCACACGTCACACTTGTGTTGTGGGTGGAATCAATGCATCACTGAGCAGGTGCTCACTGGCAGAGATCAACACAACCGTTGTATACAAATCAAGACAAATAACCATTTTGCACAATTAAGACATTATTAGCTCATTTGAGGTAATACATTTCATGTTACATAAATAATTTACATGGGGCGTTTATATTTTTGTTAAGTATGTATATATATATGTAAGGGATAATTAACGAGAAGGTGTGCATTCCACGGTTTTAATGCACGGTGCGGAGGCAAATAATCACCCGACGCTAAGCGGGTGCTAAGCTAAGACGCTAAGCGCAAATTTCTTCAATGTTTCCCAGTTTGTGATTGGCAGATTATGGAGCTGAAGATTATAAGTTGAAATCAATGTACCTACCCAGTTAGCGGTACTGATAAAAAGTGTTTATAGTTTTAATCCGCAAAACAAGCTTGGACAACCATCACTAAATCGATTTTGCCATAAAGGTAGAAGCTGCACATTTTTATGAATTTCACTATAATTAGCATTTCTTCTCATGATGCAGTGCTATAGATTGTATTGTAGCACTTTAGGAACAAAATAAGAGCGCCCACTGGCAATTATGTGATGATCTAACAAAACAGTATGTATTTTAGCCTACAGCACCCTCCATAATTATTGGCTCCCCTGGTTAAGATGTGTTAAAAGCCTTAAAATAAATTCAACCTTTATTGCAGAGGCCTACTCTCACACTGAAAATTGTAAAAAAAAATGTAACCGTCAACTCAACTGAATTTTAAAGGGTGGAAAAAAAATCCCTGACTAAGAAATCATTATTTTTCATAAAACCTGTTTTTTGTTCCACAATTATTGGCACCCCTAACAATTCCTAGGAAATAAATGTAATTGAAGTATTTCTGTCATTTCTACAGTAGTTTACAAAGTTGATCAGAGTATATAGGAACATTTAATTAGTAATTCATCACTTCCTGTTTCCCTGGGGTATAAATATGACGTGACACAGAGGCCATTTCTCTTATCCACTCTTCAACATGGGAAAGACAAAGGAACACACCATTCAAGTAAGACAGATGTGTGTCGACCTTCACAAGTCAGGCAATGGCTACAAGAAAATCGCCACTCGCCTGCACCTGCCCATATCTACTGTCAGAGGAATCATTAAGAAGTTTAAAACAACTGGAACAGTGGTAAACAAGCCTGGATGAGGATGCAAGTTTATTTTGCCACCAACCACAGTGAGGAGGATGGTAAGAGAAATAAAAAGTTCTCCAAAGCTCACTGTTAAAGAATTGCAACAAATGGTTGCATCTTCACAAAGGGTCACAAAGTCTCCAAAACAACCATCAGGCGCTATCTACATGCCAACAAGCTGTTTGGGAGGCATGCACGGAAAAAACCTTTTTCTCACTCACAATCATAAACGCAAACGTCTGGAGTTCGCTAAGCGGTACTGGGACTTCAACTGGGGCCGTGTGCTCTGGTCAGATGAGACCAAGATACAGCTTTTAGGCAACTAACACTCTAAGTGGGTCTGGCGGAACACAAAAGATGAGTATGCAGAAAAGCACCTCATGCCCACTTTGAAGTATGGGGGAGGATCGGTGATGCTGTGGGCCTGTTTCTCTTCCAGAGGCTCTGGGAACCTTGTTAGGGTGCATGGCATCATGAACGCTTTGAAATATCAGGACATTTAAAATCAAAA
The DNA here is from genome assembly GCA_029721435.1 of Gymnothorax reevesii. Taxonomy (NCBI): domain Eukaryota; kingdom Metazoa; phylum Chordata; class Actinopteri; order Anguilliformes; family Muraenidae; genus Gymnothorax; species Gymnothorax reevesii. The sequence continues at coordinate 11,717,055 of CM056577.1, read as the reverse complement.
TCTGGTGGCCTCTGCCTGAAAGCTGAAGATGGGTCATCACTGGGTTTTTCGGCAAGAAAAACGTGGCCAAGTCTACGCAGAAATGGTTCACCAGACACAGAATCAAGCTCCTCCCATGGCCATCTCAGTCCCCAGACCTCAACCCCATTGAAAACCTGTGGAGTGAGCTGAAGAGGAGAGTGCAGAGGAGAGGACCCAGGTCACTGGATGATTTAGAGAGATTGTGCAAAGAGGAATGGTCGAAAATCCCTCTTTCTGTATTCTCCCATCTTGTGAAACATTATAGGAGAAGATTAGGTGCTGTTTTGTTGGCAAAAGGGGGTTGTACAAAGTATTAACATCAGGGGTGTTAATAATTGTGGTGCACATGACTTGATGTAAAAGAATTATTTCTTAATGTGGGATTTTTTTCCCCATTTAATAATATTTGTCAATATAATAGAGAGCTTCACACTCATTTGGTGCAAAGTCTCGTAAGCCTCACGAGACTGTTGTTCAACTATAGTCCTATATAGACTTCGATCCTTCACATTAGCGTGTAATATATTGAACCTTAACTCAAGCACTGCACTTGTTGTTAACGTGCAGCACAGCTTCTTTGTAGATAGGAACTTTGCTTCCCGTTCCTTTATTTTTGTAATACTAAAGCACGATTGGCACAGTACAGCATATAACTAGCATATTTCACCCAGGAAACTCGTTTCCTTGTTCCTTTGTACTTGACGGACGCTGCCTTCCTGCATTGAGGTGAAGGCATAATAAATTCTGATTCATCTTCACATCTAAGTCCAGTTCCATGCTTCCTGTTTTCTGTGCACTCTCAAAAGGCGCACAGAGAAAGCCGTTAAAGAAGACTTCACCAAAGCAAGGACTCAGGGACGATCCCACTCCCCGAAGATGCGGGAGAATTTGCCTCGTGACCCCCCGACATCTTCAGTCCGGTGGTGGCTCAGCAGAGGGAGATTGCCAGACTGGGGGCTGGTTTGAATAAATTGGTTTGCGGCTTCCGTGAGGTCACTATCTCTCGCGCCCCCCTCCAGCTTAAGCCTGCGTCTCTCCTACCGGTTTGCAGGCATCCCTATCCACGCCCCAGGGCGAGTCTCCAGTGCGCCTGCCAGAGTGCTACAAGGGTTCACTAAACACAAGTGAAGGCTTTATTCTTCCTCTATTTCACATACTATTCCACCCCGTGGGATGCGAAGACAATAGCTGCGGTCATCACCAGTCTCTCTGGTAAGGCACTCGACTGGGCAACTACTGTCTGGGACCAAGCTGCATTTAACACCTGTGACAGCTTTATACAGCAGCTCCGATTGGTCTTCAAGCACCCCGGGAAAAAGGCTGGGGGCCAGCTGCTGGACCTGTGGCAGGGCTCAATGCCAGCCGTGGAATACACCCTGAAGTTTTGGACCTTAGCTGCAGCCAGCGGCTGGAACAAGCCTGCATTACTTACCATCTTCTGGAATGGGCTGAGTCCAGACCTGAGGGTGGAGATGGTATGCAGGGATTTGGAGCTGCCTCTGCCCACCTACATCTATGCCGCCATCTATCTGGACCTGCACCTGCACGAGAAAGCCCAGAGGCTTCATCCAGCTGCCAAAGACGGATGCTGAGCCTATGGAGTTAGGATTATTCAGGCCTTCAGAACGTCATTCAGGACACAATAGGCGCGACGGCTGAAGGTTCCGGTCCACCAGCTCAACGACCCCGTCACATTGGCAGCGTTGGATGGGAAACTTCTGGGCATTGGCATTATCCTCCACTAGCAGCCCAAAGTGGTTTAGTTGAAAATAATAGACACAAGAAATATCCCCCTTTATCCCACACATATTCACGCACGCGGACACACACACACACGCACACACAGACACACGCAGATTTAAAAACACTGAGGAATTAAGAACACACCCTACTCCAGCCACCCAATCATTCTTAGCCTTCCATGAGTTTTGGAACATGACCCTTCTATATCCTGGCACACCATACATCTCACCTTCTGGTCTCCTACCTGTTGGCAGCTCTGTGGCCCGTTGCCGCCACGTCCATCGAGAGCCCGGGCCACATGCCCCAGCCTGATATCCCCAGGGAGTACTGGGATCTCCAAGAGGTGTTTAGCGAAACCAGAGCCACCCAGCTACCTCCTCACTGCCCATGGGACTGTGCCATCCAGCTCCTGGATTGTCTCCAGCAAGGCTTCATTCATCCTTCAATCTCACCCACATCCACAAGCTTCTTCTTTGTCCAGAAGAAGGATGGAGGTCTATGCCTCTATATAGACTACAAAGGGTTAAACGAAGTCACAGTGAGGTACCGGTACCCACTTTCTCTGGTCCCCCGTGATTTGGAACAACTGAGAGGTGTGAAGATCTTCATCAGGCTCAACCTCCACAGTACTTATAACCGAATCCGTATCTGGAAGGGAGATCAGTGGAAGACAGCATTTTGCACCACCTCTGGCTACTACAAGTACTATCTGATGCCTTATGGTCTTGTTATCTGTGTTCCAGTACTTCAATGACATACTGCGAGAGACGCTGGGGAGATTGGTCATCGCCCATCTCAACAATATCCTCATTTACACGACCTGTTATACAAAACATAATGAGACATGTAAGGAGGGTGCTCACGTGCCTCCTGGGTCACCAGCTCTTTGTGAAAGCTGAAAAATGTGTACTCCATCCATCCAACATCTTTCTTGGATATGTAATTGGACCAGAGGGGGTAGCTATGGAGGAGATGAAGGTAAAGGTAGTAGCAGCATTGCCAGTCCCACAGACCTTGAAAGAGCGCTGACACTTCCTAGGCTTTGCCAACTTCTACCGCCAATTTATCAGGTACTTCAGGGTGGTTGCTCTAATTTGCCTCTTCAAGGGAAAGCCCAAGGGACTGGGAGGGAACCCTAATGCACAGCACGGCTTTGAAACCTTAAAGTCTGTTTATTACTGCTCCAATACTAAAGTTACCAGACCCGGAGACGCCTCCAACCAAGGGGTGGGAGCAATCCTGTCCCAGAGACATGGGGTACCTGAAAAGCTCTTCCTTTGAGCTTTTTTCTCCCGCAGACCCACAACCGCAAGGCAAACTACGATGCAGGCAACTGGGAGTTGGTGGTGAAGTTAACACTGGAGGAATGAGGCATTTGCATCCCAGAGCCAGAGGAACAGCTGAAATCATTGTCTGCAAGTAATAGTGGCCCCATCTGGCAATCCGTCGGCCAGTCCTGCACTATCACAATAACCCCACGACAATCACCATCTGAAAAGCTGAACCCTTTACCAGTCCCGCACCGTCCATGGTCCCATGTAGTCGTGGATTTTGTAACTGACCTTCCATTATCTGAAGGTAACGCAACTATTTTAGTGATTGTAGACTGGTAGACTCAATTTTGAAAATTCATACCATTCGCCAGTATGTTCTCTGTCCTCCAAGTGACAGAAGCTCTATTCTTAAGAAACTTAAGAAATAAGGTCTTAAGAAACTTGAGCCTTCACGTCCCAAGTGTGGAGGGCATTGTTCAAGAAGCTGGGAGCTTCAGTAAGCTTCACCTCGGCATACCATCACGAATCAAATGAGCTGGTGGAAAGAGCCATCCAACCTGGGGAAGTTCCTCTGAGCCCACTGCCACCAGCGACAGAGGGATTAGTCCGAGTACCTGCTCTGGGCAGAGTATGCCCAGAATTCACTGAAGAGTGCTTTCCGGTGTGTGCTCAGTCGGCAACCTTCCTTGTGTCCATGGGATCCAAGCTAGACCGAAGTCCCAGCGGTGGATGCCTGGTTACGAGAGGCGGAGAAGGTGTGGAGAGCTACCAGTGTTCAGATCTGAAGAGCTCTCCACCGCCAGAAGAACCAGGCAGACCGGAGACTTTGGGATGCCGCCAATTACCAGCCGGGGGATCGATTCTGGCCTTGAGCTGTGCCTCCGGGGGCGAGGGGTGGGGTGGGGGGGTACTGCAATATGGATAATTTTAATAAACTAATCAATTAACCAATTACTTCACTAATCAATTAAGGTATTGATTAATCAATAAATCAAACAACTGACTAAGGAGTGCAAAGTATGCCATGCAGTAATTTTACGTCAAGAATTATATAAACATGATGTATTCCTCTAGTGGATCCCAAGTCCAAGTTCCAGTGAACTCCTTTTGTTTACCTTGCAGGACTGAAGCAACTTTTTTCTATATGAATCATATCAGTTGCGTCATTGATCCATTCTTTATAAGTTGGTATGTTTACATCAATCCATTTACTTGCAATGATCTTTTTTGTTACCATGCATATGGAAAGAAAAACAATTTTGTTACTACGTGAAAGTATGTTGTCGTTATGCAGGTTTCCTAGAATACATGTTTGTTTGTTTAGAGATATGTGGGAGTTTTTTTGACAATCAGGACCTGTTGCCGAGCCATATCTCTTTTATTTTTTCACATTCCCGTAACAAATTCCCGTAACAAACCTATCATGTAGCAACTTGTTTAAAAGAGCCCCCTTGCGGGAGCTCTTTGTGTGTGCATGTGTGCGTGTGTGTGTGTGTGAGTGTGTGTGTGTTGTGTGTGTGTGCATGTGTGTGTGTGTGTGTGCCTGTGTGTGTGTGCGTTGTGTGTGTGTGTGCGCGCGCGCGCGTGTGTGTGTTTTTTTTCCTCTTTTTTTCTCCGTCCTTCCTCTTTCTCCCTTTTTCGCTCTGATGCGAAGTTTAACGGGGGGAAGAGAGGGAAAAAATGTTGGGGTGGGATAAACAATAGGGATGCATGGGAAAGGGCGACTTCAAGAAAAAATATAAATAAAAAGTAATAAGGTGAGGCTTTTGTAATGAAAATTTGAATATTGTCATGGACTACAGGGGCTGCACGGTGGTGAAGAAAGCGGCGTTGCCACTTCAGAGCACGAGTGTCACAGGTTCATACCCGGCCCATTGTGGAGCGGGCATGCTCACCGAAAGGGCGTGCGAGTCCCCTTCAGCCCCGCGTCACTCACGTCAGGCTGACTGGAGAACCCAGACGACTGCAGGCAGCAGTCAGCGCGGGCCCGCGACCAGCTGGCAAACCACTCAGGACGCGCTCCCGCCCAGAGTTAACTGGGGTGATGCCCAGCAGCTGTCAAAGTGTGGTGTGGGTGGAAGGGTGGTGCTGGTGGAATGGAAAATTATGGTGGCCCGGCCCTCCCTTCCGCATGCTGCTCGCTCCAGCGATAACCAGCAAAGCCCCCTTTGGCATGAGGATGTGGCAGAGGGAGAAAAAGGCAGTGGGATTGCAGAAAGGTGGCAAAATATCGCAAAATGAGATGAAAAAAAATTTCTGAAGGCGATAATAAGGTTGTGGATGTATTTAAAGGAAATTAAAAATACAATAATAACAATAATTGGGCAGTGAGATATGGCTAAGTTGGACTATGTCTTCTGGAAGATTTAGAACACTCATTTCCTTCACTTACCTTGTTGAAAAATTGGAAATAAGTAATTAACCATTAAATTAGCCAAATGTGGGTGTTTATTAACCTAAAAATGTAGGCAGCTTTTCTGTGTAGTAACTGTTTACATCGGTTTACAGCTGCTTACTTCTGACCTGGTGCATGTTGAGGTTTTTTTTTTTTGCCCATCCTACACCACTGATGAGATTTTCTGGTAATTAGGACTTTCCCTGTTATGTGGTGGTGGTGGGCGTGGCTACAGACCTTCCGACCAAAATATTATTCATTGATATTTCAGTATCTATCAAAAAATGCTGGCAGTGACTGGCTGCTTAAATACACAGGCATGGAAAGTGTTAAATGAGCTCTGCTTATTTACATAAATCTGCTTGCACTTTGAAAAAGAACTCCTGGTACAAAAATTTTGTTCAGCAATGAGAAACTTTTCAGCTGTGCTGCATTTCCTGCATTTTATTTACAAAAGGTACGTACTCCTGCCCGAGGGTGAAAAGAAAAGCAAATATTTCCCCATTATTTTCCACGAGATGATCAACCAACCTGTTCCACTGCAGGCATTCGCTGGGTTTCAGCATCGAGCATTCCTTCTGACTGACGCCTCCGGAGTCACATGAATTCTCGCAAACAAAGTGCTTCCTGCATCTTGTTCCTCCATTTATGCCTTTTCTGTTGACATTTTCCCTGCATCTATACAGAATGTGACTTTTAAAAATATGTTTTCGCGTAAAAACCCGGTGGTCCGGTGAAAGTCATGCATCTCACATGAACATTTTAACTGAAAGTACAGCTGGGAATTATTTATCTATTAATGTAGTGTATTTATATATCTGGCTTGAGAAGCAATACGGAGACACGTTTGTTTTACTGTTGAACTTTTATGTCATTTAAATGTGGCTGAAAGTTGGTTGGAACTTAGTTTTTTTCTGTTTTAGCATTTGTTTCCCCTCTCTTTACGCCACCTAAACAAAAAACACACACACACACACACACATACACACACACACACACACACACATATATATATATATATATTTATAGGAAAATGTCTGGTATCATCATGATGAATCTTTATCTGTCCAAGTCCGATGCCGTTGAAGACAGCTTCCTCATGACTAACTAAAACTCTACAGCGCATGTAACGAAATGGAAAAAATTTGTGATAGAAAGGGCGGGGTTGGAGAGATTTCATAGCTGCGCGATATGTTGCGCTGGCATGAGGAGCAGTCAGTCAGTCAGTAAGTATATAAGGTACAACCTCAGTTATATAAAGGCTGGGATGCTGTGTAAAATGTAATTCAAAAACAATGCAATGATTTGCAAATCTCATAAACCCACATTTTATTAACAATGGACCATAGACAACAAATCAGATATTAAAAGTGAGACATTTTATCATTTCATATTTCAAACATATTGGCTCATTTTGAATTTGATGGCAAAACACATCTCAAAAAAGTTGGGACAGGGGCAACAAAAGGCCGGAAGAGTAATGTGGAATACTTTAAAAACAATGTTCCTCAACGTCAAATTGCAAAGGCTTTGAAGGTCTCATCATCAACAGTGCATAACATCATCAAAAGATTCAGAGAAACCGGACAAATCTCTGTGCATAAGGGACGAGGCCGAAGACCTTTACTGGATGCCCGTGATCTTCGGGCCTTCAGACTCCACTGCATCACTCACCGGCATGATTCTGTCATTAACATTACTAAATGGCCCCAGGAATACTTCAAGAAACCACTGTCTGTAAACACAGTCCGCCGTGCCATCCACAGATGCCACCTAAATCTCTGTCATGCAAAAAGGAAGCCTTTGTTGAACATGATCCAGAGGCGCCACTGTGTTCTGTGGGCCAAGGCTCGTTTAAAATTAACTGTAGCAAAGTGTCCTGTGGTCAGATGAGTCCAAATTTGACATTCTTTTTGGAAATCATGGGCGTCGTGTCCTCCGGGCTAAAGAGGAGAAAGACCATCCCTCCTGTTATCAGCGTTCAGTTCAAAAGCCAGCATCTCAGATGGTATGGGGATGCATTAGTGCATATGGTGTGGGACACTTGCATGTTTTAAAAAGCACCATGAATGCTGAAAGGTATATAAAGGTTTTAGAGCAATATATCGAGGGCTGACTGCAATAAACAGTTATGTCCAGATGTTATATATTGGAAATGACTGTTTATTGCAGTCAGCCCTCCATATGCTCCCCTCCAGATGACATCTATTCCAGGAAAGGCCTTGTGTATTTCAGCAGGACAATGTAAAACCACATACTGCAGCTATTACAACAGCATGGCTTCATAGTAGAAGAGTCCGTGTGCTGAACTGGCCTGCCTGCAGTCCTGATCTTTCACTGATTGAGAACATTTGGCGCATAATTAAACGAAAAGCCTGTCAAAGGAGACCCAAAACTCTCCAGCGGCTGGAAGCCTGTATTAAACAAGAGTGGGATCAAATTCCAATGGCTGAACTCAAGAAACTTGTCTTCTCAATACCCAGACGCCTCCACTCTGTGTTAAAAAGAAGAGGGGATGCTACACCTTGGTAAACAGGCCCCTGTCCCAACTTTTATTGTGATGTGCAGCAGCCATCAAATTTGAAATGAGGTCATTTTGTGGATAAAATTATAAAATTTCTCAGTTTCAACATTTGCTATGTTATTTCTGTTCTATTGTGAATAAAATACTGGCTGATGTGATTTGAAAGTTATAGCGTTTTGATTTTATTCACGATTTACATTTTGTGCCAACTATTTCAGAATAGGGTTTGTATTCAGAAATTTTACAACAACATATCCTCCCATCTAGACACCGTCTCTTTCAGGGCAGGTCTTGCATATTTCAGCAAGACAATGCAAACCCACATACTGCATCCATCACAACAGCATGGCTTCACTGTAGAAGAGTCCGGGTCTGTCTGCAGTCCAGACTTTTCACCAGTAAAAAATATTTGGCACATCATATAATAGAAAGTCTGGCAAAGAAGACATCTGACTGGAGAGGGACAACATTCCTCTCCCAACACTCCAGCAACTGGTCTCTTCATTTCAGGATGTTTACAGACTGAAAAGAAGAGGGGATGCTACACAATGTTAAACACAGCCCTGTCCCAAATTTTTTAAGATGTGCTGCTGCCATCAAACTCAGAATGAGCTGGTATATCATGAAATGGTAAAATGTCTCACTTTCAACATCTGATATGTTGTCTGTGTTCCATTGAGAATAAAATATGGGTTTATGAGATTTGCAAATTGCATTGTTTTTATTTACATTTTACATGGCAGCCCAACTTATAACATAACATAACATAACATGAATGGCAAGAACAGGCCTTTCAGCCCAACTATGCTTGCCAGTTTCTTTACACTATTGTGAATATATCCCTTCAGATACTAAACGACTCAATGGTATCTAGCTTTAGGTCAAGCCTGCTCTTGAAAACCCCCAAGGTCTCTGCCTCAACAATATGGTCAGGTAAGCTATTCCACATTGAAATTACTCTTTGGGTGAAGAAATATTTCCGAATATCAGTGCTAAATTTACCTTTGGTCAACTTCCATTTGTGACCCCGAGTTCTACTAACAACACTTGGCCGAAGGAATCCTACGATTCACTTTGTTAATCCCTTTAACATATTTAAAGACCTCAATCAAATCACCCCTGAGTCTCCTTTTCCGAAGACTAAAGAGATTAAGGATTTTCAGCCTCTTCTCGTAGCTTTCATCTTTTATACCTGGAATAAGCTTAGTGGCTCTTCTCTGAACTTTCTCTAGAGCCTCTATATCTCTCTTAAAGTATGGTCCCCAGAACTGTACACAATACTCCAGATGTGGTCTAACGAACGTGTTGTACAGAAGAAGCATCACCTCCTTAGATTTGAACTCAATACTTTTGGCAATGTATCCTAGCATTCGATTAGCTTTTTTAACTGCTACGGCACAATGGCTAGAACCTGTGAGGGTTTGGTTAACAATCACTCCCAAATCTTTCTCTTGTGCAGCGCATTCCAGTTTTAAACCTCCCATGAAGTAATCGCGTCTAATGTTTTTATTACCTACATGTACAACTTTACATTTTGCTAGATTAAATTTCATTTGCCACATTTCTGCCCAATTCTAGATTCTATCCAAATCATCCTGAATCACTTGAGTGGACCCTAGACTATTTGCCAAACCCCCCAATTTAGTGTAATCTGCAAATTTAACCAATCTGCTCTCAATATTCCTATCAAGGTCATTAATGTAAATGAGGAATAGCAGGGGTCCCAACACCAATCCCTGGGGGACGCCACTCCCCACCATACCCAGCTCAGATGAGATATCACTGATCACTACTCTATGTGTTCTGTCCTGTAACCAGTTTTGAATCCACTTCAGAATACCTCCTGTAACTCCAATGGAGCTCATTTTAAAAATTAGTCTTTTATGCGGTACTGTATCGAATGCTTTCTGAAAATCCAAGTATATGATGTCATAAGCCCTGCTCTGGTCGTAAGTCCCGGTGGCCACTTCAAAAAATTCCAGAAGGTTTGTTAGGCATGACCTTCCCTTTCGAAAACCATGTTGGCTATCCCTCAAGATACTGTTACGTTCAAGAAATAAGTCCAGCTCAGCTTTTGTGATAGATTCCAATATTTTGCATGAAATGCAAGTTAAACTCACTGGCCTGTAGTTTCCTGGCTCGGTACGGTCCCCTTTCTTATATATTGGTATTATATTGCCCTATTTCCAATCATTTGGTATTTCTCCAGTTTCTAAAGACCGTCTGAAGTTGGCGGATAGCGGTTTAAAGATGAGATCACCAGCTTCCCTGAGCACTCTAGGATAGAAGCCATCAGGACCCGCCGCCTTATCTGCTTTTAGTTTATGCAACTTGTCTAATACTTCGTTATCCTGGACCTCAATTTCCGCTAAATAATCTTGAGCATTTGACATGCCCTCTGGCCAAATAAAGACCCCCTCTGAGGTAAAATTCTCAACAAAGTAACAGTTTAAGGCATCCGCAATATGCTTGTTATCATATAGCAGCGATCCATTTTTATTCTTTATGCACTTAACCTGCTCTTTAACTTTCTGTTTTCTGCTACAGTACTGAAAGAAGCGCTTAGGGCTAGTTTTTGCCCCCTCTGCAATTTGTCTTTCATACAGTCTTCTAGCATTCCTCAGTTCTTTTTTGACCACAGCCTGCATTTTACAGTATTCAGCCCAAGTATTCTCATTGTTATCCTTTATGTACATCTTATAAAGATTCCTCTTTTCCTTCAACATCCAACGAATACTTTTGGTCATCCACTGAGGATTCTGCTTTTTCAGCTTACTTTAGGACACCTTCGGAATGAATCTGCATTGTGATTCAAGTAAAACCCCCTTAAATCTTTCCCACATCTCATTTACAGACTTACAGTCCAGGAGTGTCTCCCAATTTATTTCAGCTAGATATGAGCGCATCCTGTCAAAGTTTGCTCGCCCAAAATTGAAATTTTTTGTTTTAGAATGCACATTTTTAACTTCCCATGAAACATCAAAATTAACAGCAGAGTGATCACTTGTCCCAAGTGGCTCCAGTTCCTCAACATTGCTAATTCTATCGGGGTCATTAAAGAGCACTAAGTCTAAAATGGCCTTCTCTCTGGTAGGTTTATTAACATACTGCACCAAGAAATTATCATTTATAACATCTAGAAATTCTTCCTCCCCCCTACCCTGTCCTTTCACCATTTCCCAATCGATACCAGGATAATTTAAGTCTCCCATGATAATAGTCCCACCACCACTACAAGCTTGTGTAATCCTCCTAACAAGAGTTGTCAGAAAGACAACAAAGCTCGCCGGGGGCAAGGTTAAAGTTTTTCTGCACGCGGACGGACGCGGACTCGGACGCCGGGGGTACGACAATAGCTCTCCGGACGTTATTCGTCCCGGCGAGCTAAAAAGCATTTCATTGATTGTACTGTCCAAAGCTGGTGGTCGATAGCATATTCCCATGTTTAAACCTGTCTCGTGTTTGCCAATGAGCCTGACCCAGATATCTTCACAGGAAAAGGAATGTTCAATTTCGGGAATTTCCTGTACATTAATGTTTTCGTTCACATAGAGTACTACGCCTCCTCCTCGCCCATTACATCTATCCTTCTTAAAGAGCTTATAACCTTCTATCTTATATTCATCTCCATCCGCTTCACATAGTTGGGATAACAGAGACATGGCTATGTCTTAGCCCTCATTGATCACTATAGCCTCAAGTTCTGGAAATTTATTTCTTATGCTTCTTGCATTTAAATAAAAACATTTCAGATTATTACTAATGCTCTTCCCCCTTGATTTCCCATGTGGCCGCCGCCTTGAGCCCCCCTCTACGCTTTGTTGCTTTAAAAATAAAACATCGATAGTGCATGTTACGCCATCAGCTTCCATCGGGGCAGTCAGCATTTCCCTATGTGTAACACTCACTAACCTCCCTGCCCCTGTGCTACCCTCAACATGCGCTGACCCAGTGCAAAGGTACCCCTCCGGTTCAGGTGCAGCCCGTCAGGCTTGAGCAGGTCACCCCTGTCCCAGAAAAAGTTCCAGTGCCTCATAAACCTATACCCCTCTTTCCTACACCAGGAACTGGGGTTGTTAATTCTTCCATTTAGATGTCTCAGTAAACTTTATGCCAACAGATGAATAGCTGAAGAACTAGTCATTGTCATGTGCAAAATACTTTGCATGGTTGCTGAAAAAAAAATTTGCGAAAGAGGCTTTGCCCTTGGGATGATGCCTAAACACAGTCTGCCCTTTCACAGAAGTCACATCCGTTGCAGTGAAAATGGTGTGAATGGAATTACAAACATCTGACTTGGTCTGAAATGAGGTCATAGTGAGCATCAGCATTCCTTCCAATGGTTGGTCTCCTGAAATTAGTTGCCTCCGCACCTGGCCATGACAATCATATTTACCGTGTCTCCACCCACTGAGGGCCTAGTGTCAGTTACCTCTGAGTGAACCATCAGCTCACTTTGTCCTTGAAATTATTGACCAGAATAGATCACCCAGTGACTGTGGAGGCCTCTGAGGATGTTTCCTCTTTTCTCTTCCACAGAACAATTTGTTTTGTGACTCATTTCAATTTCATGTTTGAGAACCATCACCGTACGATGGCAGCTCGCATTTTAGTGATGAATTATTTAATCACGATCTGTCCCGGTCAGTAGTTTTACTTCCATAACCTCCGTGCGTGATTTTGGTGCTTTGATGCTATAGACAAATCGCAAGTCATTTGCCTGATCACCCAAAGATATACTATCAGGTGCCGCAAGATGAACTGTGCGTTTCTCCGTTTGTGGTTCTTGGGGGGTATTGAATGACTACCAGCAGTTTACAAATTACCCCTGGTACCCATACACTCTTGGAGATGGGAGTTGGTTTTACGTTGCGTTGAGGGGAAAAATGGGCAGTCACTCAGATTTCTGATCAGTCATCAAGGTCTGCCTTGGCCAGAGGCAGACCTTGTTAAGGTAAACAGCTTAATTCATCATTTCAATAAGCTTACTTGCCTAGCTTGTCAAACCAGATACTTTTCTGCCAGCTGAAGTGACTCATAATCTCAATAATACCCACCAAGAGTAAGATATCATTCAGACCACTGGCCTTATATTTCTTTTAATTGAAAGGTACTTGCCTGTGTTTTTGTTAACAATTTCATGGCTTTATTACAATAGTGAAATAATTGCATGAATGTTTTCAATAAAAATTCAAAAGCTTGTCTTTATTAATGTAAAATTATGAATATTAATTTGTTATGATCCTTTGCGTGATGCAAAAAACAAGGTCTGCGCCAACTGTAAACTGTCAATTTGAAAAATATTTTACTATTGTATTTACTATTTACTATAATATTGTACCAAATGTTTTACCTTCAACCAGTTCTGAATATTGTTGAAATGTTTACACATCAGCCTGATGTTTGCATTCAGCTTGTGTCTTAGATCAAGGAAGGTCTCCAACATTGTTCGACTAACATGGGAAAAATTTTTAAAATCATTTTGTTTCACAATATCTTGATGGAGCCTTTCATACTTAATTTCCAGTGAATAGCTTGATCAAAGAATTCTCCTGCAGCAATCGTAGTAAAACCTCAAAATCATTTTCAGCGTATTGACACCCAGGTGGTGTCAGAGACTAACGTGATTGGTGGCATAATGCTTCTTATTAAAAAAAAATAAAAAATACCTTTTTCAAGGAGACAAATTTTTTTTCCTATTCACATGAAAACAAAGAGATTTTTTTTGGCCACAAATTAACCTCCTTTTTCTGAAAAGCAAGGAGTGGTTACCCTTTCTGTATTGATATGAAGCACATACAACTCCTGGCTAAAGATTATGGAATCACCACAGAGATGTTTATCCAGCTTTCTTTACTTCATAGCAAATGAAAACATTGAAGATATGATATAGCTTTTTGGTTTATTTGCTGAACATTCAGGACTCATAAAACACACCTCAAACAAATTATGCCATTAATTTAATTATTGGCATAGTTGTTCATAATCAAAAAAGGGAAAAAATTATGGAATCTCTCAATGTTGAGGGAAAACATTTGGAATCCTCATTCAAAAATCTAAATTTGTACTTTGTTGCTCCTCAAGCTTTTATGACGGCCTGAATTCTGTGCAGTATGAATGCCTTTGATGAAAAACAATATTCTCCATCAAGCTGGTTCCAAATTTCCAGAGTAGGGGCTGACAGATCAGCTTTGCAGGATGAGGTCTTGTCTTGGACAATTATTTTTGAACTTTCCACCTTAAATTTTCAAATGAATTGAGAACCAGACTGTTAGTTAACCAGGTCATTGAGTGGACATGCCCTTCCTGAAGAAAAGCTTTAACACTTTAAAGCTTTAACTTTGCTCTGTGGCAGGATGCATCATTATCCTGAAAAATGACTTCATCACCAAATCTATTTTCTATCGATGGTATTGGGAAATGGTCCAAAATTACGCCTGTCTTGACTGTTGAGGTAATGATTGCCATCTCCCCTGGTCCTTTACCTAACATGCAACCCCATATCCTAAACGAATGGGGAACTTTGCTGTTTTTATCGAGCAGTAATCTTTATGTTTCATTGAAACGACACCAGATGAAAGTTCTAGCATCGTCTCCTCGGCCAGCGCAGATTTGTGATTCATAGCTAAATTTTATATTCATCCAGTCATCCACACTCCATGACTGCTCCTCTTTAGCTCACTGTCTGGAACCTGGCTTTCTTCTGTTTAGGAGTGAATGCTGGTTTTTATTTGGCTTTTCCGGATTTCGCTCAGCCAATTTCCGACAGTTCTGTCACAAACACTGGCTCCTGTTTCAGCCCTTTTTGTTTTGAAAGCATCGTTTTGAGTTTTCTGTCCTGACACTATGTCGTCTTCTGTGATCCACCCGTATGTTTTCCTTTTACAATGCTTCCATTGTGTTTATACTCGCACCAAATTTTTGACACAGCTGACTGAGAACAACCACGATCGTTTGCCAGTTCATTTTGAATTTCCTTTATGGAGCAGCTTTACAAACTTTCCACTGTTTCAGTTGCCAGCTCTCTTGTTGGTGCGAAGCTTCCTCTCATTCAGCCAGGTTCAACATCTCATTAAGGTCTGCAAGCGCTTTCTTTCAACTGCAGACTGATTTGTATATACAGATTAGTGCGGGTATTTCTTTTGCAAGGCGATTCCATATTTTTCCACTTCTTAATTACGGAAAAAAATATCCCATTAATGAAAATATTTTAATCTAATTTGCTTGAGGTGTGTTTCATGGTAAAAATTTGAATTAATTATAGATGGTGACCACAATTTTATCAATTGCTTTAATGCTCAAGTTTGGCCATTTAAGGTTGCATCGTCCTTCAGCCAAACTGTAAATCATAAGCACATTTCAAACATAATGGCCAGTTATGTATTTGATTACAGCCGCTGGATGGATGGACAGATTGCCGATATTGTATTCGTGGATCAGTTGGAATTCAAAACTGATTTTGAGATGGTTGCGGATAACGGGTCGATCCGTGCCGGGCTGACCTGACTTATCCAAACGTCTGAAGCAGTCAAAACATCGTCTATTCTGAGAAACAAAAGAAAAGAAAATAAATGCAAGATTGACCAGAAACTAAGAATGTGTGTAATTATCTTATTATTACCAGATGCTTATTTACAATCATATCTTTTTTTAATTTTTTTTTTCATCTCCAATCCCACCCGAATCTGGAATGCCCAATTGGGGAACTATGTACAAAGCTTGCTCGTATGCGACCCCCTGCTGCCAACTCACGATAGTGAGACAGTTCACGGCTCTCCTCCGAAGCACGTGCCTGTCTGCCACTGATTCTTATACACTCATTGGTTGAATCTTCGAAAGTTCAGAACTAGGGCGGAGGATACCCGGACATGAACCAACCCGGAGTCTTCCTGACGAGCGCCCGTCTGGCCAACAGGAGGCGCTGGAGCAACGAACAAAGCTGTTATTGTATACCCAAATCCGGCAGTCCCCTCCCAATTTGAAACCCTGTAGCGCGATGGCCAATTGTGCGCTACTCTGAAAAAGCTGCCGACCCCTGCCGGTGGGTACGCCGGGGCTCGAACTCGCAACATGGCGATCACCTCTGCACTGCAGAGCAGTGCCTTAACCGTGTGAGCCACCCGGCAGCTCTACACTCATATCTTCAAGCACATTTGTTTTTCAGTCACTTCTGCTTGGTGACCATGCAAGTACATTAATGTTCATTTTCTATTTCACATTGAACAGAAATTTGCAGTTTTAGGCATAATATGCAATTTCTTAAATGGATCATTTCAAAGACGGCAGGAATGATGGCGTTTGCCAGTATGAAGGAGTCATGGCTTTATCCTGAGCCATCTGCGATTTCCTGAATGTGTAATCTTGCATGACGAATTGCAAAATCACCCGGATGTTGATGGACTACATTCCCTCCCAATTTAAATACATCAGAGCACTCAGTGATGGGGCACACAATTGAATGGGTATGAAATCAATTTTTTTATATACATCTTGATTTACCTCAATGGTTACCTTTCACATTGTAATCTTTTATAGTTTGCATGTTAGTACACTGCTGTTCACCCCTGTGTGAGTGACAAGCACAGGGTAGGCACACAGTGCATTCGCCTTCAAAAATACTAAAAAAAAAAAACCCTCTAAGATTAAGTGACTCTGGTAAATACTGCAGCAGCTTTTACAAAACTAACACTCGTCTCGGGCAACAAACAATAGTTTTCTACTTCCTCCTCCCCCCACTACTTTTTTCCATCAGCAACACTTCTACACTCATAGCACAATTACCTCAAAAACACTATCAAATGGTAGCATTACAATAGACTCATTTTGACTCAATAGACTCAACTTACTTTGGTAAAAGTTGAAGTCACCCATAAGAAAATTACTTTCATAAAAGTCTTAAGTACATATAATGTGAGCTACTTTAAGTACCAAAAGTATTTTGTGAAAAATATACTCAAGTATCAAAAGCAAGTACAAGTACAAAGTATTTTTCACAGTACGCATAGAAAGAAGAGGAACAACCACTCTTTGTTCTCTCCTGGTGCCTTTTAATCAATTTTTAGGTGAAAGAAAAATACGGAATTCAGTACTCGGCTTGCTAGTGAATATTCAATAAATGTTTCTGGTGTGCCATCTAGTGATAGACTATTGTAACTGCGTGCATAAATGTACAGCTCCATATCTGCGTTATCCTGTCGCTTTCCTCTCTCCTCCCACCGGTCGCATTAGCGCAGGCGTGCCTGAGTTGCGAGGAAGTGAAATGGCTCACTCTGGACTGAAGCTGCCCTCATCTCCAGCTCCTGTGAAACTACGCTTAGTCCAGTTCCAAAGCGTGAAATACTTTTGCAATGACTTAACGACAAATTATCGATGAATAAATTAGTCAACAACGAACTTTATCATCGAATTTTGTCGACATTGTCGATGAATCGTTGCACCCTTATCAGTTACCATTGAAAAATAGCGTTGATACTGAAGATTCTCCAGCAGACCCTCCGCCGTCTCGCGTTTACATGGCAAGCCGTTTTCACTTTACTGACAGACTGAAGAAGGCGCGGTTAATCGGCATGCAGCTGTATTCCACTGGTCAAAGTGGCGAGTACCTGCCACAAGCCGCAAGCCCCAAAATCTACATGCCATTGGCGCTTAGCGGGTGCCAATTTCGAGCCCGGAATACACATACTCA
Source organism: Gymnothorax reevesii (assembly GCA_029721435.1). Lineage (NCBI taxonomy): Eukaryota > Metazoa > Chordata > Actinopteri > Anguilliformes > Muraenidae > Gymnothorax > Gymnothorax reevesii. The sequence continues at coordinate 11,699,413 of CM056577.1, read as the reverse complement.
AACACGGGATAAGCAATCAGCAATTACATTGTCAGTACCCTTTACGTGCTTAATTTCCAAGTCAAACTCCGATTCAAGAGAGGGAGAGAATTACCAACCCAACTTACCTCAGACGCAAGCGCAGTAGGACTACAGGGGAGGAGTCGTGCCCTGTGTGCAATCCATTGGGGACCGTGGCGAAATTGCAGGCAGGTTGCAGGCAGACATATACTTAAGCCCGAATCTAAATGCTTTATTTAGCCATTACTGAAAGACTTTACGACTGTATGTAATGTTGTTAGATTGCTGTGTCTTTGTCTTTCACAATATAAAAAACAACAACAAAGTATTTATTTAAAAAATAAATAAATAAACTTCTCCCCTCCCTGGCGCCCTTTCTGCTCGCGAGCGCCCCTAGCATCCGCCCAATGACAGGAGCGCCCCTGACCCCTCCTGCATATTTCAGATGTCTCCTTGATTTAACACACCCAGATCAGGTCATCAGGTACTCCACTAATGTACTGATCAGCTGAATCAGGTGTGTTAAATCAGTGAGGCCCAACCCTGCTCCTGCAGTACCTCTGTCATACACATTTTGTAGGTCTCCCTAATTTAACACACCTGATTCAGCTGATCAGCTCATTAGTGGAGTACCTGATGACCTGATCTGGGTGTGTTAAATCAAGGAGACATCTAATGCAGGGCAGGGATACCCCGGGAACAGGGTTGGGAAACACTGGCATGAACTTATGTTGTGATAGAAGTGTGAAGAGTTTTGAAAAAGTTGCTTCAGTATCGATCGATGTCACTTAGTGATTGAAAAAACAGTAATTATGTGCCCTTAAAATAGCAGTTAAAAACAGATAATTGACTTCAGAGCAGGTTTTTGTTGGTCAGTTGTGCAAGAGCTTTTTGCAGCCGCAAGACAGCAATATGCCAGCGAAACGCCTGACCACACCTCATTTTAAGAGCAGCATACTCGGTTTGGCACAAGTACATTTGTTATTAATGCAAACTGGGCGTTGGACTGGATAATGAAAACTGCGCCTGTGCACGAACAAGCAAAGACACTGGTGTCACTCTTTGTGCTACTATGCACCAGGTATAAGATAGACTCCTTAATGTGACTCTCATAACAACAATGGTTGTGTGTCATATCTCTGATTTGTTAATTTGCTATGAAGTAAAAATTCCATAATTGTTGCCACAGGTTGTAGAAACTCTGGTCCATCAAAACCCAGCCCATCAGTGCTCATTTACGTGGAGGTCTACTCCATTCCTGTAAAACGACGTCAGGGATTTACGCACGGTCAGGGAAACACCCATGCGGAACCCAGCTGTGCATCCCTGTGTCACAAAGTACCATTATCATGTTTACAAACACACACAGGCACGGGGAGACTACAATTACAACTTAATCCAACTAATGGCAAAAAAATACATTAATTGCAATTCCACAGATATTGCTGCAAAAAAAAAAAAAAGCATTTTCAATGATTCGTGTGCTGCAGTTGACCTTTCAGAAACAAAGCCTTTCTGGGCGAAAACTGGAATACAGATGCATTGCCAGACGCGTATTGGACCGGGACTGACGTTCCATCTTTGGGGTCTTAACACCCCAGTTTAGTCATATTCCTTCATATTTTGGTAAATGTTGTTAGGCACTAGTGGGGCGAATGAAAATGGACGGGTACAGTAGTCAGATGAGGTCATGCTAATGGTACTGCTATACTTTCGATGAATATGATTTGTCCTTGATTGCTGCTCTGTGCTATTTTTAGTCACGGCCTATCTGATTCATTTTTTTGTCTATTGTGTACATCCCCTCCCTGTAAATATTTCCTGTAAACGTCATGAGCGTAACTTCCTGGGGTTTTTCCTCATCATCTGTGTCAGTGGTTTCGACATGCTGACATGTTAAACTGTCCGATGCTGCGCAATTCCCCTTAAAATGGGGGAGAGCAAGAACGAATGATGCTGTCATTTGCGAACGGTTCATCTGATATGGAGGAAAACAGGAGTGAGCCCGGTGTGACCATCTGGACTTCACAAGCATTGTCCCTGTATCCTTTCAAACTCAAAGCGTCAAATTACAGAATAAAAAAAAAGAAGCATGTCACTGTCCTATGAGTTATGCAAGAATTTTCAAGCTCCTTGTCCACTTGAGTTTCTCTTCTCTTTGTTTGGGTCATGTGACCACTTGCCTGCCCTGAGCTCCAACACGAGCTCCAGCTCCTCTCCGAACAGCCCTGGAGGCCTCCTTACATTGACTTGCATATAATTTACGTGTGAAAATGCATTTCTTTGGGTGAGGCTGTCTAATGTCTGTGCTAGTTTAATGCCACAGGCTATGAAGACCCTCAATACCTTGTCTAATGGTGCCTGTAAGTTCCCCTAGCATTACTCCTAAGCTCATCTTTAGCTCCAGCAGTGGGCCGGCCTCTGAAGGATGGCGTCACCTTCTGTGACAGTGGATCTCATGAGGTGCGACGGCCTCCCCTTCCAGCTCTTCTGAGGTCGCATTAATCCGCTCAGCCTTCCCGCAAACATAATGGCTACTCGCTCCCAGTCATGCAAAAGCAATGCTTATCTCTGCTGACAATCGGTTCCTGTCGTACTGCGACCATGACCACAATTTTAATCCACCAGTCGAAGAAACAAGGGTTTCATTGTCAAACAGGATTTACAAGCTCCTCGCTGTCGCGAGGGGATTTTCAAACTGGTTCATCTGCATGTCTCTCAGTGGAGGTTCTAAATAAAGTCTTTCAACAGAAGGGAGGTCTCCGAACAGTTGGGTTCTAAATGGCAACAGCATGGGTGTTACTGGCAGCCAAAGAGCTGCAGAGGCTTTACAACGAAGTTTTCAACAAGGATTCCACCCGCTGCTGGTCACTGAACAGCAGGGACTCGAATCGTGGGCTCTCAAGAGGAGGGATTGTGCAGTCCACCCAAAGTCCAAAAACTGCTTGTTTATTTGCCCATCATCTGCAATATTTTCTTCTAGGATTTTTCCCACCCATGATATTTACCCCCTGGACACTGGCTCGTATGTCTTGTCACATGTCAATGTGTTCAGAAAAACTCCAGCCAATCAGTGACAAACTGTTCTCTTGATCGTACCGCCATCCTCTGAGAGTTATTTTTTAGGTATTCTCTTCCTTGTTTATACACTGCCCATCCAAAAAAAAAGAAAAGGCACACACTCAAATATTTAGTTGGAACCCCTGTAGCTTTGATTACAGTGCAAATCCGTCTTGTCATTGCTTTGACAACCATATGCAATGCCAGAACATTTCTTTCCGACCAGAAATGCCATAATTTTTGGCCGAGATCTTGTCTTCTCGACGTAATGGTTGAACCACTGTGGTCTTTCTCGGTCATTTATTGTTTTCTTTGCTAAATACAGGCCAATAACTTGCTCGTTCTGAAATACTGTAACATCTTTTCCACCATCAAGGGATGTGTCTTCTAAAAAGATTTTTGAAGAAATGAGTAGCAACGTGCTTCATCAAGTCAGGGTTAAAATGATTATTGCTAGCTGAAACATTAATAACCGCAATAATGATCCAATTATAGAATTTGTTTAGTTATTTCCAAACTGACTTTTTTTTTTTGGATGGGCAGTTAATCTCCAAAAGGCAAAGAGGAGCTCCTCCCTGTGGTGAAGACGAGAAAAACATGCGGTTGATGCTGTTAATGATGCCCTGAAGAGCAGCCACACGCTCAGTTTAATCAAATGACCCAAAATAAAGACAACCAAGATCTAAAAGAGAGGTCTTTATTATTCATCACAACCGAAACACAACGTCAAAGTGTAAACAGTGGGGGAGAAATAAAGGGATATCAGTAGACTTGCTACGAGGCTTGGACATTCTCTTGATACTTGCTGATTTCACTCAGAACTTTTAAAATCTTATCTTTAAAAATTTACGTCCACAAGATATGCAATAAAGTGTCTCACAAATGAGTTTCATGATAAATTTTACATGAGAATTATGAATACATCTTTTGACTCATTCTAAACTCTAAACCCAAGTTTGGTTCCTTAGTGTTTCTTTGGGCAGATTAAAATATATTGCGTTTCCTGCTGTACATAACAGACCCAAGAGAGCAATGATGACCCTAAAGAGCCCTTAAACTGCGAGGAAAAGGCAGCATCATAAAACATGGAATAATATACATTCGGCCCACAAACAGTTAAAATACAAGGTTTGATAGGCGTGATAAGCTCGCTCTCCCGGCTCCGGCAGGGTTACATTTCGATCATAATTTGGCACGTCTTGCTACTGCTAATTAGTGCCTCCATTGTATGTTAAGCCATGAGACCTGGACCTGAATGCAGCCGGCTCTGCTCGGGCTGGAGCGACAGCCTACGGGATGGCCCAGCTCCAGGAGCCTGGTTTGGCAGCCCTGTTCCCAGGTCTGCGTCACCAACAGGCACACCTGCATTCTGCTCGAGTTCTGGGAATCAGATTGCCAGAGGCTCTCGGCAGGAGGAGCGTTTTTTGCGTGGGGCAGGGTGCCGGGCCTCCGGGTCGGTGACTGGCCCTCCGCTGCCCTCTTCTGTCTCTTCCGCAACCTGAGATATCGCTCTGGAGCGAGGCCGAGCTGGCGGAGGAATGGAGGCTCTCTCACCCTCCTTCCACTGTTCATCCCCCTCTTTCAGTTCTTTTCTCCTCCGTTCATCCCTGGAGTTTCTCCTCTCATCTCCTCCCCCCCTGTCCTTCCCGCCCGGTTCATCCCCCTCTTTTATTTCTTTTCTCCTCCGTTCATCCCTGGAGTTTCTCCTCTCATCTCCTCCCCCCCTGTCCTTCTCGCCCGGTTCATCCCCCTCTTTTATTTCTTTTCTCCTCCGTTCATCCCTGGAGTTTCTCCTCTCATCCCCTCCTCCCCTGTCCTTCCCGCCCGGTTCATCCCCCTCTTTTATTTCTTTTCTCCTCCGTTCATCCCTGGAGTTTCTCCTCTCATCTCCTCCCCCCCTGTCCTTCTCGCCCGGTTCATCCCCCTCTTTTATTTCTTTTCTCCTCCGTTCATCCCTGGAGTTTCTCCTCTCATCCCCTCGCCCCCGGTCCTTCTCGCCCGGTTCGTCTCCTTCTGCGCTCCCTCTGCTTTTCCTCACTTCATCTCCCTCGCTCTCTTTTCGTCTCCCTGAATTTTCATTTCCTTTCATTCTTTCCTCACTGAAGTCCTCTTTCTTTCCGGCCTTTTCATTAATGTCCCAGACACCTTCTGCTTTACCTCTCTTTTCCGTCTTTGCCTCCCTGCCTCTCCTAAGGCTCTCTTCCTTCTTTTCGCCCTTTTCCCCCTTCTCTCCTTCAGATGTCTGCTCCTCTGTACCATCGTCCCTTCTCAACTCTTTCCTCTCCTCCATCTGCTTTTTCCTCTCCAGGACTTCCTGGTCCAGTTTTTGTTCTATTAGACTTATCTCCTCCTCCAGTTCGGCCAGTTTCACTGGATCGGACTCCAAATCAGAGTCTTCATCGTCCTCAACCTCCTCCACCTCTTCCTCAAATTCCTCCACCTCGACGCCATCCATGGTCTTCTGCAGCTCAGTCTTGACCCGGGTCAGGTCCAGCAGTCCGTCCTGCAGTTCTTTACAAACATCTCGCAGCTTTTTCGCAAACTTGGTCTTGGCGCCCTTGCGCAGATCGTGCGAGTCTTTGGCGAGGAAGAAGATGTCGAGAGCGAGGAAGAGCGCGGACATGACCCCTGTGGTGACGCTGATGGCCTGGGCTGCTTTGGCAGCGCCTCCCGCTACACTGAGAATTTGCACTGTGTTGACCAGTTTGTCCGTGTTGATCATCAGAGCCTTGCCCGCCCGAGCTCCTTCCTTCACTACGTGCTTGATGTTTCGATTCAGAGCCCGTTTCGCCACGCTGTCAGTGTACTTCTCGAAGTTCCACCCTTGTAGTGCGTCCATCCCTGCCTGCAGAGAGAAGATGCACAAGGAGCCGTCATCTTTGAGTGTGTGTTTGGAAACGCACGCTGTATTCCAGCTTAGCTTGTCTATCGAAAAGGCAAAATTCAGTGCGGCGGTTTGAACTGAGACCAAGGGAGACGACTCACCTGCACAAACTCCATGCATTCGCGGATGTCCTTTATCTCCCCTTCGTAGTCCTGGATAATTTTCTCGACCTTCTTGCGGTCCAGGGTAGAGTGGACAGAGTCTGTAATGTGGGCGGACGCAGAAGTGATGGTGCCCGCGGTTGCCACGCCGATGCCCACCGCCGTGACGATGATGGAGCTGCCGAAGGTGAAGGGGGCGAGGATGAGGCCCGTGATGGTGGTCACGCTCCCCACCACACTGGCCACCCTACCGCCCATGCTGGCTTTCAAGGCGCGCTTGTGGAAGTTATCGGCCGCGTCGGCCATACTGACCAGGTCCAGGATGTGCCTCTGCAGAGACGCCCCCCGCTGGTTAAAGAGCCGCACAAACAGCTGAGCCGCCAGATAAACGCGGTCAGCGGCCTGCTCCACTGCCCTGAGGGAGGGATTCACGAGAAGAGGGGTCAGAGCAGCGTCATTATTTTTGCAAGTGCACTTCTGCCGAAAACATGCCCCCCAGTTATGACATCGGCTCAGGATCGATTTCATTGGTTGGCACCAGAGTCGTTCAGATGACTCCAGGCAACAGCCAGACTAACCCTGACTTAAACCCATCCTGAATCGAGTCACAAAACATCCAAACCAGTCACGACGTGGGGGGTGGGATTACGGCAGAAGTGCGCTGGAAAAGACCGTTTCACATCACAGCGTGTCTGCCATTCCAAAACAGTACAAGCAGGAAGGAGCAAAAAGGAAAAAAGGGAATTGGGATGAGATGCAAGAGAATGAGAAGTTATAAATGGAGAACAAAGAATCGAAAACAAAGATACACTCAATTCAGAGTCAATCTGGGGCTAAAGATTCTAGGAACTGCATGAAATGCACAAAAACATGGCAGAGGAATGACGTATGGTGAAGTGAGAGATCTGCAGAATATGGGTGCTGCGTACTTCACAAGGCTAAGAGCACCGTTGGGCGATCATGTCATGGGAGCACCGTGGTCTTGCATGAAATCCTACCAGTGCCTGTAAGGACCGTTCGCACTAAGCATAGCACAGTGGTTCTGGCGTGGCCAAAATGACACGATTGTTCAAAGGATAATGGGCCTGATTTTTTCTTCCCCGTGCACTACACGCAAGGACCATCGCAACCTCATCCTTAACGTCTGTGAGAGTGGCGTTTCTGAGTGTATTTAATCATATGCACGCATTATGGGATAGCCCCAAGAAGGTGGGCATGAATAGCGCCGATCCATCAAAAGAGACTGGCTGAGCTTCAATACTACTATTGCCATCCTGTGTCGGGGCTCTAGTCTACGCACCAGAAGGCGCCGCACACTGAATTAACTTTGTTCACCTTCTTTAAGGTGCTGGCTTTTAATTTGTGGACAGTAATAAAATGTATAAATGCATTAATAAACCATATTAAAGAAAGTTCTTTGGTGCATTTTGTTTTCGTTTTGAAAAATGCTGGTTGTTGACCTCGGCAAAAGTGGTTCGTAATTGTATGCTATTTTACTACATACTGCACCGGTGTATACTGGATATCTCATATTACTCTACAAAATGGTTGCCATGACGTATATGAGCCAGAATATGAGAACAAATGTGCCCTTTACAGCAGTCATATGTCCGTCACAATCAGGATCACAGGATTGGGTGGGACTTTGATTGCGCGAGTCAGTGGAATACAGTAAATTCAGAAGCCGTTGCAGCGTTCTGTGAAATTTCGCCATTGTGTGGCAACCCAGCATCTTGACGTACTTGTAAATTCGTAGCTCCCAGCCTTACTCTCTCTGGGATGTCCAGCTTTCCAAACTAAATTCTGGAAGTTTAAAGATATCACTTTGTAACATCAGAATTAAAATTGGGATCTGGGGCCAAGTCAATTGTTATTTTACTGCGACCAAGAGGTTAGATCACTGGGATTACAGATGGTCACGACCTTCAGACAAAAATTATGACACACTGTAATCGTACGGTAAATGCATCTCTGCCTCTAGGCAACATGTATTCTACAGGTTACTCAGTCAATCAGCGTAAATGTCTGTAATACAAAATGACTTTTCCAACCTCAGTGTCTTAATTGCCTCACAACTGACATGTCTTGCAGCTGGTTGAGAGAAATAGCGCACAGGTTCCACAGATGTCACGGTTATTGTTTTGCTATTATTATTATTATTAATGTCAAATGTATTCTAGCAAGTGATAATTCTAATTTTACATTCATGATCCAATAAAACACGATGCTATCCTGATACATTATTTATATTAAAACTTTTAATAATTTGACAAATTATTAATTTTGCGCCATCTTCTAGGAAAATGAGAGATATGCTGCACGTAACATGGAAATATGTTGGTGTCATACGCGGTCAGCCTTAGGTATGAGGAAGTTATTGAATGCTGCCTCTCATGACCCTATGTAAATGACACTCCCACACGTGGCATCCGATCGAAGAGGAATTCGCCTGCTGAAACGAAGCTACACCCTTGATAATCACAGCTCCGCACTGTTGCACGTAGCCCTAGCAGAAAAATACCAGTGAGTCAATGTGGCTGGAGGACAATAGGAGTGTAAGCAGCAGTGGGTCTGTGTGTGAATCATCAGATGTGGCACGTGTTGAAAAATCAGGCCTGTGCCGTCTCCTGAGGGACATTAGCACAGCGCTGCAGAAAAGCCCCTAGCTGCTCTTCACTGGGAAAACAGCAACCGGCTGTTCCCAAACAGGCCCCAGTATGCGAGCTGCATGAATGCAGGCCTGTCTCTAGTGTATGACTTGGATACTAGAAATTCAGATGGGATTGAAGATGTCAATTTTTTGACATTTACAGAACTGTGCAGAAGTGTCAGGAACCCAACGTTTTAAAGAAAATAAATCTGGCCTTTGATGCGTACTTTGTGTTGTCCACATTAGGCTTGCCAAAGATAAAAAGTGAATTTGCAATTGAAATGCTAATTTTGAAAATAGGTTTATAAATACATTTTTTAATTTAATCAAAAACAGTTGATGCAGACAATAGAGTCTTGAAACAGCCCTGATGTCTATATCATCATGGCCGTCTTAAATTTCTTGGAGGGAGAGGCGCAACTGAAACGGTCAGTCTGCAGAAAAACGGCCACAACTTTTCCATTCTGCTTGGAACAAGCAAAAAGCTGATCATCTTATAAAACTACAGCACACAGGACAGTGTCCCAAATTTCTAGGCAACGAGTAGTCACTCAAAATATTGGTTCAATTTAGTTTTTAACAGCTTGCAGCTCTTTATGGTAAATTTTTCCGTTGTTAGAATTTCATTATTTTTGCACGCATATTTGCCCGACAAAATGGCTCTAAATGTGCCTGAGACTTTGGCACAGTCCTGTGTAGTAAAGTTCCTGTAAGCAGGCGGAGTGAGACTGTAAGCTGTGATGCAGTGAGACTGTCAGCTGTGATGCAGTGAGAAGAAATGTGAGCTCACTCCTCCTCTTCATCCTCTCGAAAGTTTGAAGTTTCATTCCACTCATTCCAGCCTGGAAACACATACAAGAGTAATTAAAGCACACTGCACCCTCCATACCACACAAGAGTAATTAAAGCACACAGCACACTGCACCCTCCATACCACACAAGAGTAATTAAAGCACACAGCACACTGCACCCTCCATACCACACAAGAGTAATTAAAGCACACAGCACACTGCACCCTCCATACCACACAAGAGTAATTAAAGCACACAGCACACTGCACCCTCCATATCACACAAGAGTAATTAAAGCACACAGCACACTGCACCCTCCATACCACACAAGAGTAATTAAAGCACACTGCACCCTCCATTCCACAAACACACACAAGAGTAATTAAAGCACACTGTACACTCCATACCACACAAGAGTAATTAAAGCACACAGCACACTGCACCCTCCATACCACACAAGAGTAATTAAAGCACACTGCACCCTCCATTCCACAAACACACACAAGAGTAATTAAAGCACACTGTACACTCCATACCACACAAGAGTAATTAAAGCACACAGCACACTGCACCCTCCATACCACACAAGAGTAATTAAAGCACACTGCACCCTCCATACCACAAACATACACAAGAGTAATGAAAGCACACTGCACCCTCCATACCACAAACAATTATGCTAAAGCTGCCACCACTGACAAAGTGTACAGAATACAAAAGTAGATATTTTCCCTTGCAGAAGCAAAGACACATCATCCACTGGTCACTGATTCTAGCAAAGCTGCATTTTTCCTTGGAAATTCAGAATCTTATCCAGACAGACCTAGTCAGATTGATGCTCAAAATCAGCACTGCTGGGCGGGACTGCTTGCAGATACGACCCCCGAGTAATTTGCAATCTGGAAAGCTTCATGTAAGACAGTGCTGTCAAATTCCATGCGTCATGAATGAGATTAAGACGATAGGGTAGATTTGTGGGTGTCCTTCCAAAACGAGCTGGAAATAGTTCATTTTATTTCATATGCGTTTTAATTAACTGAAATTTTTTTTTCAATAACTGCATTATTTATACAATCAGTGGTGAACCTCATTTGTCAATTTGAAGAAGCACAAACAAGCCCATGCTCTCCGCGCATGCAAATCTGTCACCACTCTTCATGAGCTACGGCAGGTCACAGGCTGGAGGGGGACAATTCATGTGTGGCCCAGCAGGCAGACTTTTGGAACAGGAAGTAGCTGTATACTACAACATTAAAATTCGGGCAGGACCTCTCCACGCATCAGAAACAACAGAAGAATTGCTGGTCTGTGCTGTGCAGCCATATGGCCTGATCCACCAGACCATCCAAATCCAACCATATTGTCCTTGCATGATAATAAACAATCTTCAGCACTAAGATCCATGAAGTCAACAGGCACATCATGCTTATGTTATTTACTTACTGCTATACCCGTGTTATATACAGTGCTTAACAAATTTATTAGACCACCACCCAATGTAAGGCTTATGCCACAGCTGCCCTAAATTAACAGTGTTGGTAATTACCAAAACATTTTTTTATGTTTCTTTAATGGTTAATCCAGCAGTAAGCGCAAGCTCTTTAACTGAAATGGCATTTTTAATGTTAAAATATAATTATTTAGTTATCAATGAATTTTCAAATTCACCATTTTACAAAAAAGCAGAAAAAGTAGTTAAGCACATTATAATTTTTTGATTAAGATGCCAAATAATAGTTATTTTCTTGCATTCTTGAACATAAAAATAAGTTTTAGTGGTTGTATGCAAGAATGCGAGCTGTTATCAAGGCCAAAGGAGGCCATACAAAATATCGTTTTTTTTTTAATGTGTGAAAAAGGACTATACTGTATTGTGGTTTCAGTTTGCTATTTGCCAAAGAAATACCAAAATAATTATTAATTTCAAACAAGTTTTTGACAAATTTCTAAACTATGTGTTTTCTCGTTTTTTCTTTTTTTAAATGACAGGCGGTGTAATAAATTTGTTTAGCGCTTCGCACACACTAGTTTTTGACAGATTACGCCTGACTCACCTTCTACAGTTCTCCACCAGTGCAGCAAGTCGTCGTCCTCATCTTCCTGCAGAAGTTATTAACCTTAAATGTTTGCAATTACTTAACAAATCACATGAGCCTCAATCCCCTCAGGGTAAATACCAAGGTTGCCAGCTGCCAAAAAAACAGTTAATTAATTCTGGTATTCGAGAAAGACAAATTTAGGGAAGTACCTGGACTTCATTATCACTCGTGAAAGGAGCCATCTCCACCATCTCTACCTCCACCGAGTTCTCCTGTAACACACATACACACACACACACGCACACAGTGTCACCCTCCACAGTGTAGTACACTAATATACACTAATGACACTCATGGCGTCATGCGAAAAAAGAGTAAAACTCTACTGCATACGACGCGCAATGTGACACTGTATCAGTGTATCAGGAGCATACGAGCTTCAGTTAGTCCTGACAGACCTGCATGGGTGGTAGTTCCTGCATCTCGACAGATTCCGGCAAGAGTTCCTCATCCTCCTGCAGACATGGGAGAGGAAGTGGGACATGATCTGTGGGCACTTACCGCCACAGTCCCCATCGGGCTCAGATCATGTGAACAAGAAATGAAACCACGGATGGGCTGGCGGAGAAAGACAGGGCTGAATTATTACTTAAGGTAGGTGGCGGACGGTCTCACTTGCCTCTATGTGGGGTTGTAAAGTAACTCCTGGAAATCTGGGAACCGTTCTCTTCACTCTGAATGACACCTATTGGCCACAAATCACAAAAAAAATAAATAATTTAAACACACACAGCAGGTCCAGTGCACTACAGTTGTATCCAGGGAGGTATAAGTAGACAAGAGACTAAGTCTTCATCCCTATAACACAGTTGGACCACGGAGAACAACAAACATAAAAGATACTTCTACATGCAATTCCCCGAACACACTGAAGTGTAACTTAAGACTCCACAATAGAGAAGTTGGTAACATGGGATAGCATAGAGCAATCGCTGACAGCTAATGTACAAACCGCACCCACCTTCCTCTTTCGTCTGAATGGCTGCTCCCGTTTCTCATTTTCACCCACAGAAGTTCCCCTCTCCGCAGCAACCTGCAACAGGCAAGTGTACTGATGCAAGAGTGCAGGCTTTTGGGTCATCACCTGACATTTACCAGGACATGTCGACCGCTTAAGTGTGCTCTGCCCAGAACATGATTTGGGCTCATTCCTATTCCTTTTCAGAGGTTTTCAGTGAATGACCTCTGCCAGACAGGTTTACGGACCGTCCTTTCCATCTACAGCTATTGTAGGTTACTGAGCAATAGCCTGTGAGCAGCTTTCATGCAACCAGATGGACAACGGCAGCAGATTTGTCACTTTGCTCTTCGAAAACATGATTCTGGAATTCTATGTCGACAAATCACAGGACAAACAATACCCACACATATAAAACTGGTTGTTTACCCGGTAGGTTATGTCCTTTAAAACAAGTTTCAAAAACACTGGGCGTCATCTTGGCTTCACTTGCTGGAGAAGAGGCCTGAGCTCAAGCCGAATTTGCATTCGCGTGAACGGTCTGCTCCTGCTGCAGCTTTGGCATATAAAATCAAGACAGCTTTCTGAGTTCTTGAAACCAACTCAAAAAACGAATGAGCCCAAATTGTGACTCGGGTAGAGATTCCCTTTAACCCCTGAAACTCAGATTTTCGCATAAACGTTCAGTTTATTCACACATCATCATTATGTACAATACATATTCTGTAGGCATTAGCAGTTGTAGTTTGACATTTCACCTTAAGTGGGTTCAAATTTAGAAAAAACATTTTTTCCTATGTTGTAGGGCATCACACACACATACTGTATCTGCTGGTTACAGCAGTTCACTGAAGCTACATCACACTTCTGTTGAGTGAAATATTTAAACCGAGGGTGCGTTATTCTTTATTGCGTGAAATGGAAAAGATCTAAATCTTGCACATAATTTTTTAAAAAACATTTCCCTGTAATTCAGCCGGACATATATGGGATCTTTAAAAACCTTGGAATCTCCACCAGAATATCAAACAGACCTGAAGTTCCACTGGTCTGAATTAAGCCGCTGCACTTTACCAGCCCGTGTAAGGGAAGGCATAGATGAAGAGGCTAATTTATTTAACATAAATTAGCTAAATGGAAGGGAAAATAAATTTGACTGCGCATTTCCTGAAGAAAATGCAGTGTGATTTCTGAAAGATGCTGCTGGCGGCAGCCGCTGAAGCTCTCTTGCAGCTCCTAACATTTGCTGATAGTAGTGATTTGTATAAAGAGCCACTTTGCCAATATTTAAGCACCATCAGTACCAAAGAGTAGGTCTGTAAAAATAGGTGTCGCTCATACTGTATACATTTTCCCACAGCAGCTTTCGCAATATTCTTGCAGTGATCATCCACACGGCTTGCCAGTGCAGTCAGCAGTCAAAATTCACTGTGCAAGCTCACTGCTCCAAAGGCACTTTCAACCCACCATTGTGGCGCAGATCCATGACAGGCTCGTACACACAGCCGACACAGCATTGTGTTCCGAGCAGAGCACCGCTCACGTTACTGTTCGGGGGAGCGGTGGTAATACTACTGCCGGCATTTAGTTCTGTGATCCAGTGCGCTAAAAAAGGCACATGCAAGTGGCATAATTTCTTTACACTTGACCTGCGAATACAGAGCAGGAAATAGAATGGCGATGGGCCATTGCCAACCCTTCATATAAAGTGAAAATGCAGGCAAACAAGTATACAAATATAAGCATTTTAACACTATCCATACTATAAGAAGACTGTGGGCAGCCCCCCACAGAGTTATCCCCAGCCTCATACCGGTGGCAGTTTGTAGGCTGCATACCAGAGCATTTTCAGGCTGCTCAGGGGACTGGGGCTGCTACAGGTATTAGCCGTTAGATTGGCAAAGTTCTTTGTTCGATAGTCCCTGTAACATGCCTTCTGATAGATGATTCGTCATTCTTTAACAGGATTACCCCTATATAAACCAATCGTAAATTGTTTGAAGGCCCTGGATTAGGGCTGGGCGATAAACCGAATAGCGATTATTTTACGCACAACGAAAGTAACTACCACTATGGGGCAGACAGAGGAGATTGCTTATTACTTTTTCTATGACACATACCTAATGCGGTCTCAAACAAACATCAGAGGCCATTTGAAATGCTTCTGAGAAAAAAGCTGCAATTTGAAGTCTGCTAATTACCAGTGAAGTTGGTGGGACAGCCTCCATGGCCTTGGCATAATTAGTGTTCCTTGTATCTATTCCCGTGTAATTTGCCTAACTTGCAATCAAGTATACAGCAGGTAGAATAATACAGGTAATGCTGTTACCTGAGCAGGTAGAATAATACAGGTAATGCTGTTACCTGAACAGGTAGAATGATACAGGTAATGCTGTTACCTGAGCAGGTAGAATAATACAGGTAATGCTGTTACCTGAGCAGGTAGAATAATACAGGTAATGCTGTTACCTGAGCAGGTAGAATAATACAGGTAATGCTGTTACCTGAGCAGGTAGAATAATACAGGTAATGCTGTTACCTGAGCAGGTAGAATAATACAGGTAATGCTGTTACCTGAGCAGGTAGAATAATACAGGTAATGCTGTTACCTGAGCAGGTAGAATGATACAGGTAATGCCGTTACCTGAGCAGGTAGAATAATACAGGTAATGCTGTTACCTGAGCAGGTAGAATAATACAGGTAATGCTGTTACCTGAGCAGGTAGAATAATACAGGTAATGCTGTTACCTGAGCAGGTAGAATAATACAGGTAATGCTGTTACCTGAGCAGGTAGAATGATACAGGTAATGCCGTTACCTGAGCAGGTAGAATAATGCAGGTAATTTGGTTTCCTGAACAGTAGAATAATACAGGTAATGCTGTTACCTGGGCATGTAGAATAATACAGGTAATGCCGTTACCTGAACAGGTAGAATAATACAGGTTATGCTGTTACCTGAGCATGTAGAAAAATACATGTAATGCTGTTACCTGAACAGATATGGGTATGGTAAGCACAAGGGTTGTACTGGTGATGCGGTAAAGCACATCAGACCAACCTTTGTGTTCTCAGAGAGACTGTCGATGTTGTCAGACAGGTTGCCCTCAGGAAAGCCATGTTAGTGATTCAGATTTGAAGCACCGAGATCAAAACATCAGTAACATTCCATGAATTTTGAAATCAGCAACAAAAACTGTTTGGTTCCTCAGATATTGCAGAGAATGCGGAGAAAAGAATTTTCTAGCAAAATGTACACTTTTTCTGGCAAAATTGAGAAAAATAGGAATGATTCCTTCACACATTGCTGCTCAGCGGGCACAACAAAATTTGGACTAATGTTGTTTTATCACTCAGCCCTGCTACATGCGTTGTTTTAGCTGTCAGCAGATATGCCAGGAACAAACTTTATTTCACCCGATTCAGAAAAAGTCAATCTGGAGAAAATAAAAACTGAAAACAAATCGTTGCGTATTTTTTGTGGATGAATTTCATCAGTTTCATCCACTACTGCAGCCACGCCCTGCAGAGGAGCAGCCATTTTGTCATGCGGATGTGTTGTTTTAGTACTCAAGATTATGTTGCCATCTCGTGCCCATCAGGTGATGTGAGCTCTAAAACACCATAAGTGCAGGACTTGTGTTGATTTAGCACCAAATAAAAACTTTCTATGCTTATTACACATAGATGGCTACACAAAATGTCTTGTTTTTGCACTCATTGTGTAGCCCAGCCAATCTACCACATGTTGGCAGTACTAACTCTACTCGGTCAAAATGTGACACGTTGTTTTTGATCTCAGTGCTTCACTTGATTCTACATAAGCTAGGAACATAGGAGAAGGCAACTCACCTGAGCGGATGTACGATCTTCAGAGCGTTTGGGAGACTTGGATCTGAACATTCCACTGAACATTCCTCCTTTCTCCTACACAGCCATGAAAGGGTTAATACAGTCAGTTTTACTGGGAAGGGGACAGGCATGACAGACAGACACTGACAGACAGACACTCGCCTTCGCGGGGACGTCCAAGAGATTCTCTTTGCTGGCTGAGAGTTCACTCATTAGAGGCTCCTCTTCCTGTGAAAGAGGTCATTTACAGGGTGTTCATTCTCATTATCTGATGCAGGAAGAGCAGAGTTATCACAGTTACCTGTACAGGTAGAGTGCAGTGCTGTGTTAGTATTGTTAAATTCTCAGGCAGAGTGCCGCGTGGAGTTATTATAGTTACCTGTACAGGTAGAGTGCTGCACGGTGTTAGTATAGTTACTTGTACAGGTAGAGGCAGTGCTGTATTTGTACTGTAAATTTCTGAGGTAGAGTGCAGTGCTATTTTCGGGCAGTTATATGAGCAGGTAGGGGGCAGTGCAGAGCTCTGTTAGTATAGTTACTTCTATAGGTAGGGTGCAGTGCTGCGTTAATGCAGTTACCTGCTCTGGTAGGGAGCTTTCAGCAGGTTTTGGGGATTTCCGGAAAAGTCCAGGGAGCTTCCCTCCTTTTCTCTGAGCGAGGATGAAGCAGAGGTCATAGGTTGAGTAGATCCAGGTTGTAGTTCGCGCAGGAATGGTATCGCATAGCATTAATAATGGCGGAGCTTTTAACTTTGCCTTGTGGCTCAGAGCTCACGGTCTACAATTCCATTTTTAAACAAAATAAGTTTCATTAGCATAGCATTTGCACTTGTGAAAATTGCTGCGTGGCACTATGGAATGTTTATCAATGGAAGCACAGTTGAGAGTACAGTATTACATAACATATGACCACACATCCAATATGAAAAATAAATTGTGACCAACGCACGTAAACCATGGCACACTGTCAACCTAGAAACAAAACAGGTCCCTCATCCCTTTCTAAACCCCAAACACCATCTTACCTGTGTGCTTTCAGGAGGCTCCTGCTTGGCATCTGTGCTGTCTGCCTGCAGGGGGTCCACAAAGTTGGTATCAGAGCTGATCTGGAAAGATAGGCCAGCGTGGAATAGCATTAATCACCATCTTCATCATATTTATCAAACAGCTCTAGTTATGGCTGTACAGGGATGTTTTTCATGCTGTTGCAAATTAGAACACCCTCTTGATGCGAGAGGCCAGAGAAGTATGGCTGGACTGATTCAAGTATCACAGCAGAGGTATCCGGAGCAGCGGTGAGCACAACGTCACCAAAACTGGAGCATTGAAGATGAGAAATATGTGGCCTAGGGCGATGAAAGTTGATTAGTGCAGTGAAATGTTGATCGGAAGGAGAGAACTGGACATCAGCAGCATGAGTGTCTGGCCTCAGCCCGACGAATGTCCACAGCTCAGGCTACTGAAGGGCTGTAAATACAGAGGGGAATGTGGGTACACTGTGGACCCCTTAATACTAATCAATCTGCATCTGAATGCCTCGGCCTCTCCGAGTAACATACAGAACCATTTGAAGCTTATCTCTTTTTTATCTTTATGGTAATTTTATTTTGAATTCCACATCCAGCAGTTTCTGTTTTAGTTGATTAATTCTTTCTTTACCTTGGCGAAGGAGGTTATCTTTTTGCCGGTGTTGGTTTGTCTGTCTGTCTGTTTGTGCACAACATAACTCAAAAAGAAATGAACGGACATCCCTGTAATTTCATGGGTGGGTTGTTATTACATCAGGGATGGACCCTAATGATTTCGACCGCAATCGGTCAAACCGTATGGCCACCACCGCAGACATATCAAAATCCTATGTTGCAGATACTTTACATTTATGAGCCACGTTCACTCAGCAAGATTTCGACTGTGCTGCCTTGGCAGAGGTCTGCACTCTCGAAGTGCCTCTAGTTTAATATTAATTTCTTTATCTGCTCTTACGGTTTCATTGTACTATTATTCAGCTTTTGAGCATTAATTTCTCTCACCATTTTCATCTTATATTTTCCATAATGTCTAGGATCTTGCTTATTAGTTCCTCGGCTGTACAGTAAATGAGGTATCGATCTCAGTGTGTTCCCCAGTTTGAATGACTGAGTCCATGAGCATTCCTTTACAGCCACAATTCACCAACCAGGCAGCTTCTCATTTCATAATGATACTGCACCATGTCACAAAGCCGACCACAACCAGATTTCATGGATATGACAGCGAGTTCAGTGTACTTCAGTCTGAATCCAGTCGAGCACATTCAGGAGGAGACGGAGTGGGAGAAGCATGAAAGTCGGGCAGACGAATCAGTGGAAATGAAGGAATATTCGGCAGGGACCGTCATCTCGAAAGAATCTTTCCTCAATCCATTCCAGGAAGAATACATGTTCCACTGAAAGGCAGGCCTGACCGAATGTTAGCATGATGATCCTGTTATGGCCCCAATTTGTTATTCCATTTACGACAGCAAGGGATAACAGACACAATTTTAAAACTTAAATACATTTAATTAAACAAAGACTTTTAACTAAACTACTATCTGCTCTACTGACCAAGATTGATACATACAAGAAAAAAAATATTGACAGTCCCTTTGGTTGGGTTGCTTGGTGATGTCCTGGGTGAGGAAAATGCTCCAACACAGGCAAAAATCCACAAAAAGCTTCACAGGTCTTGAAAAGAGTGACAGGTCTGGTCACATGTATCCTTCTCCTTGCAATTTCTCCTACAACTTTACTCTCTCAATTTTCCTCTTTATATACTCTTTTGCAGACCCCTCCCACCTTTTAGACTTTTTTTTAAATTCTCTGGGACTTTCCATCTCAGACATGCCCAGGACATGTCCAAACCTAGCTCCAGTCTGGGCTTAACAAAAGAAAAGTCAATACTGCCATCTAGTGGCTTCTATTCGCATTACATTCCTGATGAAAGTGCATGTTGAGTGTAGCACTTTTTGAGGAACATACAGGCTGTGGTCTGCAACTCACCCACCTCCGTTGGACAGAAACACTGATTTGCATAGCTAACTGAATGTTTGTGTCGCTGAACAAACAAACTCACTTGTGCATTGTTGTCAGGCGGACTGTCGATGCTGCTCCCGGGCTCATTGTGAGCAGATGGGTCGTCCTGAGGGAGACAGAGAGGGAGATAAGAGTAATGTACCAGCACAGGTACGACACAACCTCAGCGCTGCGGATATATCAGCTAAAACAGAGGATCAGACCCTCACCTGGACAGTTGTAGCATCTTTTGAATATTTGGGAGATTTGGATCGGAACATTGCGCTGAACATTCCTTTCTCCTATAGAGTGATGAAAGAGTTAATGGAGCATGTGCAACTGGGAAATGCACAGGCAGCACACACAGACACTGAGCTTTCTGTGGATGCTGAAGAGAAAGGCTTCGCTGGTTGAAAGTTCATTCATTTAAGAAGCAAGCGCTGAACCACAGAAAGATCCCTGCATAAGCATCACAGTCACAGTGAACCACCATATTTCTGTCATTTGCAACCATTTCAAATTTTTCTTGTGTTTGTGGCATCTGATCATGTGTTTTCATACTTAGTGACCCCAAAATGCCATCAAGGCTGGCAATTCTTTCACAGGGATTCTTTGGATTTTTTTTTTTTTGCTCCTCTCACATCCTCTTTCCTGTCCAGATGAAAAGCATGTGTTTGCATCCTGTGCCGGTCGGGTTTACAGCTGTTCCCTGCTTCTTTCATTTTTTAATAACTGTGCTCAGAAATCTCAAAGCTTTATTTAATCTTTTTCCATCACCCGATGTATGCAGGTCTACGACATCCTGTCTCTTTCAGACTGCCAGTTCTATAGTCCTCTCAAGGGTGAAAGATCACAGAGCGATTTTGCACAGCTGTGTGCGATATTTTACCATGGCGGAACAGAAAGTGATAATATGACTCAATAGGGTTCCTTAAAACTAAGTTGAGTTTCATACTTGGTTGAAATTTGGTACATTTCATTTTCAGTGATTTTTTTTTTTTGGGTGGGTGGGGGGGCATACAGTTTAAAACCAGGCTTTGGGGGACCTTTTTTTTTTGGTATTTCTTATTTTTCAAGGTATTTTTACTGCATTTCCAATCAGGGGTGCCAATAATGTTGAACTCCCTCTGTCACCTGAGCCGATCTTCAGGCCTTCAGCAGTGGCCTGTTGTGCAGCTGACCTGTAATGTTTGGCTAAATTGTAAGAATATGAAAAATTGCCTGTTCATGCGTAACTCACTGATTGTGTGAACTGAGAAGGCCCGGCAACTAGAAACAGCTTCTACTATCAGTACTGAATGTTCAGTCAACCCCATGCACCAAAAAAAAAAAAAAAAATCTTACTAAGCAATTTTACTCTTGCATGTGGACTTTAAACACTTATTTCTGTGACCTTTTTTTCTCAGTGAGACAAAAAAATCTGCCTCAGATGCAAGATCATTTTGACTCATTTCTAGTTTTGTCAATACAATAAGGAAGCTTTACTTCAAATGACAAATATAAAAACGAGAGAAAACTCATCAGTAGATTTTTTTATTTTATTTTATTTTTTGTTTGACTGAGGAAAAAATGCACCAGAATCTAGTGTTTTAAGTCATGCAACACGATGAAAACGCGTGGATTTTTTTTTTCTGCAGTGCAGTGGAACCGAAAACCACCTGGGGGAGCCAGAAACGCGCGATAACATGTTTTGTGTTGGGATTGCAGTTCTACTTTGCTGACGCTAGATGGGGCTACAAAACAGCCTATAGCTCCTAATAAAATATGTTGTCTCATTATCATGCGAACTCACTGCCATGGTATGCAAAATAATCTGGTTGCCAGAAAGTGCGTGAACAGCAAGCCTGTTTGATAACGTTTGGAGGGTGAAGTGCCAGTATG
Source organism: Gymnothorax reevesii (assembly GCA_029721435.1). Taxonomy (NCBI): domain Eukaryota; kingdom Metazoa; phylum Chordata; class Actinopteri; order Anguilliformes; family Muraenidae; genus Gymnothorax; species Gymnothorax reevesii. The sequence goes on along the minus strand of CM056577.1, from coordinate 11,678,106 downwards.
TGAGCAGCAATCCACCCGTTCACCTAATATGAATTTCTTACCTTTTACAGCATCTCAAGATTCGGTATAATCACAGATGGAGTACCCTCCACTAATATCAGCACCCTTGGTAAAACTGAACAAAAGTTAGTTATGAATGAATGTCTTTATTTTTTGTCCTCTTGATATATAACTTAAAATACTACAAAAATTACCTGTTTGACTGAGATACAATGATTGAAAGCTAATAGTTATTAACAGCATGAAACCAAATATTTTACTCAGAGTGCCAGAAGTACTGGATCCCCTTCATTAAATACTTAGTGGAGCTTCCCTTTGCCAGAATAACAGTTCTGAGTCCTCTCCATTAGAGTGTTTTGCGGTTGGGGAAGACATGGCAATGGAATCTAAGATCTCCAGATACTTCAAATTCCTTGGGCTGGACTGTCCTCTTTTGCTCGGCCCGCAGGTTTTCTATCAGGCGTTTGAAAGGAGACTGCAATGGCCCTTTTTCAACATTTTGAGTTGATTCAGAAGCATGCTTTGGACCATTGTCCTGTTGGAGGACCCAGCCATGGCTCTGTTGGAGCTCTCTGGCACAGGCAGTCAGATTTTCATTTAATATCTCCTGGTAGTTTATGCAAATTAAGGCCTCATGAATCCCAGCACGTTGTCTTGGGTTTTCAGAATAAAAAATCCCAGCAACATCAAAGTTTCAGCGTATGTTCATGAGTTCGTTTTTTTTTTTTTCGACGACAACGGAGGCTTTTCTTCGGGCAGCCCCCCAAAATATCACGCATTTGTGTTGATCATATCTGATTGTAGCTTCGGAGACGCTCTGAGGCACAACTTATGATGTCTGCAATTCTCCAACAGCGTTCCATGGAGTCTCTTTTACCCCTTGAACCATCTTTCTCACAGTGCAGGCATTCAAAATATGCACATATCCTTTCCCAGGCATTTTTTAAGATTGCCATAAAAAATTACTACCCCGATTGTAAAAATGGGTATTTCCAAATTTATGTAAATTTTTTTTGGCCATTACCACATTTGTGAAGCTCAACAATTTTCTGTCATACAACAAAGCAGTATTCTTCAATCTTAACCATGGTGATGGACAACTGTGTTTCATCCCGTATACCATGGAAACAGGAAATCATTCTCAATCGTCCAAATTTTCCTACTCGGCATAGTGAACTTAAAATAATGTAAAATACAAATGAAAATATACAAACTCGAATGCCAATGAAGTTAGGACATTGTGTTAAACATGAATGAAAACAGAATACAAAGATTTGCTAATTCTTTTCCACCTATATTCAATTGAGTACACTACAAAGACAAGATATTTAATGATTCAAACTGATAAACTTTCTAGTCTTTTTGGAAAGATTCACTCATTTTTGAATTTGATGCCTGCAACACCTTCCAAAAAAGCCAGGACAGGGGCATGTTTACCACTGTGTTACATCACAGGTTGTGGAATCATTTTAATATTGATTTATTTGCTTTATTATTAATTGTTTATCCTTGCTTGCTCTTGCTCATTTTGTCTTAGGCCTTATTTGTATATTCTTGCCTGTTTCTGATTAAACTAGACCTTGCGTTGCTGTAGTTTCCATAAATCTGACCAATGAACCATTGCATATAGTTTATCTCGGACCATGTGGTCCTGACGGACCCTAACAAGGTCAAGATCTTCCCTTTCTCTCTAAAGTTTATGTTCTCAGGAAAAAGAGTACAGGGAGAGCCTGGGACACCAAAACAATAAGCCCAGGAGATAGTAAAAAGAAACCACCTGTTTCTGAGCTGTATGTGCAAACCTCAGGGTCGGCTTGATGTGGGCTTGATGTGTAAATCAGTTTGTGGGAGGAAGATGTCAAAATGTACTCTTACTGATACACCAGCAAGAAAGAATTTCCTTTATCCTTGTTCTTGCTTGTAACGGGGATCCTATTTTGCTGCATAATAATAAACTGGATTATTATTTTCTCTGCCTTCGTCTGAGTTCTTCTTGAGAAGGTAATAGCAGGAACACAATTTAAAAATTCCCACAACACAGGTCTGCACTGCAGGTAGACCAGTCTATTACCTGCACTCATTGAATACGAAGCCACGCTGTTGTAATACATGTAGAATGTGGCTTGGCTTTGTCTTGCTGAAATAAGCAGGGACATCCCTGAAAAAGACGTTGCTTGGATGGCAGCATGTGTTGCTCCAAAACCTGTATGTACCTTTCAGCTTTCATGGTGCCTTCACAGATGTGCAAGTTACCCATGCCATGGGCACTAACACATCCTCATACCATCACAGGTGCTGGCTTTTAAACTTCGCGCTGATAACAATCTGGATGGTCCTTTTCCTCTTTAGCCCAGAGGACACGACATCCGTGATTTCCAAAAACAATTTGAAATGTGGACTCATCAGACCACAGCACACTTTTTCACTTAGCGTCAGCCCATCTCAGATGAGCTCGGGCCCAGGGAAGCCGGCGGCGTTTCTGGGTGTTGTTGATATATGGCTTTTGCTTTGCATGGTAGAGTTTTAACTTGCACTAGTAGATATAGCCACAAACTGTGTTAACTAGTAATGGTTTTCCGAAGTGTTCCTGAGCCCACATGGTAATATACTTTACAGAATGATGTTGGTTTTTAACATAGTGCCAACTGCATTAAAATTGACCTGTTCACCAGTTTTTTGTTCCCCCTGTCCCAGCTTTTTTTGGAAAATGTTGCAGGCATCAAATTCAAAATGAGTGAATATTTCTAAAAAAAAAAAAAAAAGTTTCTGTTTGAACATAAAATATCTTGTCTTTGTAGTGTAATGTGAATATAGGCCACTAGATGGCAGTATTTACCTTTTTTTTGTTAAGCTCAGACTGGAGTCATGTTTAGACATGTCCTGGACATGTCTGGGGCAAGTCTCAGAAAAAAAAAAAGAGGTCTAAATGTGGGTGGGGTCTGCAAAAGAGTATATAAAGAAAAGAATTGAGACAGCAAAGTAGGAGGAGAAATTGCAAGAAGAAGGATACATGTGACCAGACCTGTCATTTTCTGTTCAAGACCTGTGAAGTTTCTTTTGTGGATTTTTGCCTTTGTTACAGCATTTTCTTCATCCAGGACATCACCAAGCCACCCCACCAAAAAGGGACTGTAAATATTTTTTTTTTACTTATCAATCTTGGTCTTAGTTGTTAGTTGCTTAGTCGTTATTGTCTTTGTTTTAAAAATTAAATGTGTTTTAGTTGTTAAAACTGTGTCTGTCATCCCTTGCTGTTGCTGTTGCGTTGTAAATGTAAAAACAAATTGGGGCCATAACAAATTGGGGGCTCAAGGTCCAGGATAGACCATTTTGTGAGTAATTTATTAAAAAAATCTAACATTTCAAATTGTAAAATTGATTTTTTTAATTGAATACATATATATTGACAACAGCAATGGATGATTTCTTGGCATCACCAACCGTAGGGGTTTTGAAGTCTTTTAAAAAGACAGAACTGCTAGAAATTTGCGGACAGTTGGAGCTGACAGAGGTAAAACCAGCCATGCGAAAAGCAAGACTGGCTAGAGAGATAGTTGAATATTACATTGATGAAAATGTGTTTGCACCAGGAGATCTGGAACAGTTTCCAGTGGAAAATCCAAATATAGAAATGGAACTTGAATTAAAAATGCTAGAGAAAGAAAGGGAAGAAAAAGAAAAACAAAGGCACTTTGAGTTAGAAAAATTAGCAAGAGAAGAGAAAATTGAGAGGGAAGAAAAAGAAAAACAAAGAGAATTTGAGAGAGAGAAAGAGGAAAGAGCAGAAAGAGAGAGACAGAGAGATTTTGAATTAGAGAAATTCGATAGAGAAGAAAGACTCCAAATGGAGCAACTAAAAATTAAAATTGAAACTAAAAATAAATTTTGTGCCAGTCAGGAGGTAAAACTGGTGCCTCCATTTTCGGAAAAGGATGTTGACAACTATTTCCAGTGTTTTGAAAAGGTAGCAAAGAGTTGCCAGTGGCCAAAGGAACACTGGCCTCTGATGTTGCAAACTGTCCTCAATGGTAAAGCTCAAAAAGCCTATTCGGCTTTGTCTGCAGATGATTCCTCTGATTATGAGGTTGTCAAAAAGGTTATTTTGAGAGCTTATGAGTTGGTTCCAGAGGCTTACCGACAGAAATTCAGAGGTCTGAAGAAATCTGAAAATCAGACTTATGTTGAATTTGCTAATGAAAAGCAGGTTTGCTTTGAGCGCTGGTGTACTTCTATGGAGGTCAAGGATGATTTCAACTCACTAAAAGAGATGGTTTGAGTTGAAGAATTCAAGAACTGTGTTAAGGATGATGTTAAGACCTACCTTAATGAGAAGCAAGCACTGAATTTGCAATCAGCTGCCAAATTTGCAGATGAATATGTTCTCACACATAAGTCCAAATTTCAGTCTAGCAGTAATAATAAATGGTCCCAATTTCAGAAAAAGGGTTACGGTGATACCCAAGATTCCTCACCCAAAGACAAAGACAAATCTGGTGATGGTGCTCAGAAATCCAGTAACAGGTCTGATCAAAGTGTGAAAGCTGACAGGGCCAAAAGTGGTCTAGTTTGCAGTTATTGCAAGAAATCTGGTCATGTTACAACTAACTGTTGGTTCCTTAAAGCTAAGAAAGAAAAAGAAAAGGATACCAAACCAAATGCCTTTGTGAAAACAAGGTTAGAAACCCCTGTAGTAGATAACCAATCTGCTAAATTGCCTGCTTCTTGTGGGGCTAAAAAGCCTGATACAGCTGACTTCGTGAGGGAGGAATTTCTTCCATTTGTGTCAGAGGGATTTGTGGCTCTGAATGAGCATACTACTCCTGTCCCCATATATATCCTAAGGGATACCGGAGCTTCTCAGTCACTTTTGTTGATGGACTCCTTGGAGTTACGTGATGAGACCGCTTCAGGGGATTTCATACTTGTACAAGGTATTGAAGGGAGGACTGTATCTGTACCCCTGCGCTCTATATTCTTGAAGTCAGATTTAGTTACAGGACAGGTAAAGGTGGGACTTATGTCAAGTCTACCTATAAAGGGTGTTTCTCTGTTGCTAGGCAATGACCTGGCTGGGGGCAAAGTAGTTCCCCCTGTGCATCTTACTTCACAGCCGAGCACTGAAAATGGGGATGAGGACCTATCTCTGTATCCTTCTTGCGCAGTGACTCGTGCTATGGCCAAGAAGGCTAAAGAAGATGATGTTGTGGTGCCGTCCAGTACATTGAATAGTCAGGACTCAGGTGGTTCGCCTCATGACTCTGATTGGCCTACTATGGTTTCTCCGTTTGAGGACTTATCAGATACTTTTATCAGTTCTCTATTCAGCCAGCCGGATGGGTCTGGTGATTCTGATGTGTCTGGAGACTTGTCTCTGTCCAGAAAGCGGTTGATTGAGGAGCAAACTAATGATCCTGAAATTTGTGTACTAAAGAGGAGAGCCCTTCCTGATAAAGAAATAGACGCAGTTCCAGTTGGGTATTATCTCAAGGATGGTGTGTTGATGCAGAAGTGGCGCCCTCCTGATATCCCTGCCAATGCAGATTGGGCAGTGGTCAGGCAAATTGTTGTTCCGAAGGTCTATAGGAATGAGATCTTAACAATGGCTCATAGTTTACCTTTAGGAGGTCATCTTGGTGTTAACAAGACTCTTGATAAGATCATGAAACACTTCTTTTGGCCTGGGCTTCGGAAAGACGTTTCCAACTTTTGAAAAACCTGTCACTTTAACATGCTGAAGCCTTATCATGACAGAAATGCTAGGGTTGCATCTGTCACTTCAGATTCTCCTATGGCCGAGATTTGTGAAGATGAGGGGGAGTTTCAAGATGATGAACCTAGAATTAAAGCTGAAGTTCTTTCATGTAAATTGTCAAATTCTGAAGTGTTGCAAAATCTTAATGTAAAACTCCAGCACTTAGAACCCTCACAGAGAGATCAGTTTAAGAGGTTGATCAAGAAATATGAGGATCTGTTTCCTGATGTTCCAAAAAGAGTTTCTATAGCCTCTCATGATGTAGATGTTGGTGATGACAAACCAATAAAACAGCATCCATACCGGATGAATCCTGAAAAGAGAAAGATTGCTGAGAAAGAGGTTGAGTACATGTTAAAACATGATATTATCAGACCCTCCAACTGCGATTGGAGTTCACCCTGTGTGCTAGTTCCAAAACCTGATGGAAGTACTAGATTCTGTACAGATTATCGCAAAGTCAATGCTGTAACTAGAACTGATGTGTTTCCAATACCTAGGATTGATGATTGTATTGATAGTGTAGGGCAAGCAAAGTTTCTGACCAAGATTGATTTATTGAAGGGTTATTGGTGTGTGCCTTTAACTGAGAGGGCCAAGAGCATCTCTGCTTTTGCCACACCATCTGGATTATACCAGTATGAAGTCCTACCCTTTGGCATGAAAAATGCCCCAGCCACGTTCCAAAGGATGATACAGTCTACAATCGCCGGATTGCCACACACGGGTGCGTACATCGATGACCTGATCACATGGAGTGACTCCTGGGAAGAACATCTAAAAGATGTAGAGACGTTGTTCCAGCGCCTGACCCAGGCTAACCTGACTATTAACCTGAGCAAGAGTGACTTTGGTTGTGCTACTGTCACCTATCTTGGCTACGTCATAGGCCAGGGTAAGGTGGCACCCATAAATGCTAAAGTCCAAGCCATCATGGACTTTCCAGTTCCTGAGAAACAAAAAAGCTTTGCGCCGCTTCCTTGGAATGATCGGGTACTACCGCAAGTTCTGCAAGAACTTTGCTGAGATTGCTCTCAGTCTAACTAACCAACTGAAGAAAGGCGTAAAGTTCACCTGGGATGATGCATGCCAGAGAGCCTTCGATCACCTGAAGTCTCTGCTGTGCCACTTCCCCGTGCTCAAATCTCCTGACTTCAACAAACCGTTCTCCATCGCGGTCGATGCTAGCGACCAAGCTTGTGGATCTGTGCTCCTACAGAGAAGTGACTCTGATGACATTGAGCATCCCGTTGCATACTTCTCCAGGAAGTTCAATCGCCACCAAAGGAACTATTCCACAATAGAGAAGGAACTGTTGGCTCTGGTCCTTTCTTTACAACACTTTGATGTTTATGTTTGTACAGGGCAAAAGCCAATGATTGTGTACACTGACCACAATCCGTTAATGTTTTTGAGTAAGATGAAAAACAAGAATCGGAGATTGTTGAACAGGAGTTTGACTTGGAAATTAAGCTTGTGAAGGGTACAGACAATGTAATTGCTGATTGCTTATCCCGTGTTTGAATGTGTATATATATCATGTGTTTGAATATTGTATGATATGTATATATAGACAAGTGTTCACTTAACCATTTTGTATTGAAAAGAAAAATTTTGCCTTTATGAGTCAAAATTTTTCCCTTTTGGAATGGAGGTGTAATGTGAATATAGGCCACTAGATGGCAGTGTTTACCTTTTTTTTTGTTAAGCTCAGACTGGAGTCATGTTTACACATGTCCTGGACATGTCTGGGGCAAGTCTCAGAAAAAAAAAAGAGGTCTAAATGTGGGTGGGGTCTGCAAAAGAGTATATAAAGAAAAGAATTGAGACAGCAAAGTAGGAGGAGAAATTGCAAGAAGGATACATGTGACCAGACCTGTCATTTTCTGTTCAAGACCTGTGAAGTTTCTTTTGTGGATTTTTGCCTTTGTTACAGCATTTTCTTCATCCAGGACATCACCAAGCCACCCCACCAAAAAGGGACTGTAAATATTTTTTTTTTACTTATCAATCTTGGTCTTAGTTGTTAGTTGCTTAGTCGTTATTGTCTTTGTTTTAAAAATTAAATGTGTTTTAGTTGTTAAAACTGTGTCTGTCATCCCTTGCTGTTGCTGTTGCGTTGTAAATGTAAAAACAAACAGTAGCGTACTCAGTTGAATATAGGTGGAGAAGGATTTGCATATCATTGTATTCTGTTATTATTCATGTTTTACACAACGTCCCAACTTCATTGGAATTGGGGTTCGTACTTTAAACATTGTTTTTTTTTTTTACACCGTTTTCCACAGATGCCAATGATTAGGGCATATCCTTTTGGGAAAAATATTTATTTTAAGAAAGGTTCTGACTTCAATCCATTCTTTTAAACTAGGCTTATGCCGTCGGAGGCGACGGCTGGGGGTATATCCCCGAACGCCTCGAATCCTCCAATTCCCCAATCCTTGAATAGACCTTGAATAGACTTTCATTTGAACTTAATTTCAGGTCAATCGGTCAAATGGTTCAGAAGATATGGCCAAAATGGTAATTTTCCATCACAAAGCGCCACCTGGTGGCAAAATATTGAACAATACAGGTATGATGTCATCCTGTGACATGTTCTGAGGTCATGACCTTGCAGTTGCACATAGTTTCATGTCAATTGGAGAAATAGTTCCAAAGATATAGCAAAAATGGTGAATTTTATGTGACAAAGCTCTACCTTATGTCAAAATTTTGAACCAAACAGGAATAATTTTATCGTGGGACAAATCCTTAGGTCATGACCTTTCATTTTCACTTGATTTGAGGTCAATCGGACAAATATTTCCAGAGATATGATAAAAACAGTAATTGTTTTCAGTTTTTGGCCCCTGGTGGTCAATCTACAAATTGTACATTGTCCAAAATCGAATCAGTTCTTCCTCTTTATGATACTTCCTTATGTGCAAAACTGAAATTTGTCATTGAAATATTACTGAAGTTATCGCAGAACAGTGAAATCAGTTTTTGGCCCCTGGTGGCCAATCTAGACATCGTAATTTGTCCAAAATCGAATCAGTTCTTCCTCTTTATGATACTTACTTATGTGCTAAATTTGCAATTTGTAATTGAAATATTACTGAAGTTATCACGTTAACATGTAGTGCGGCGGCGGCGGACGGACCAAAAACATAATATCCCCCGGAACTCCATTCGGCGTTCGGGGATATAATTAAAGGTTAGATTTTAAGATTTTAAATCAAAGATTTAGAGGATTAACAGCAACCACTTTTTTTTTTTAATACTTTATACCGACGGTGACGACATTCAAGGAGGGCAATGTATATGCACAAATAGTCTCTCTCTCTCTCTCTCTCTCTCACACACACACATATCATAAGTGAAACAAACCTGTTTATTGTCTGTTATGGCTTCATGTTCCTTCGGGATCACATAACTCTGTAACCAACAAAAGGCATTAAAATGACCCAACAGATGATAAAGCACACGGGCAGCAGATGTCACATGACGCCAAGAGCACATGAGGCCTTCCTTACGGTGAAGGTGGCAGTTCTGTCTTTTGGAGTCTTCCAGAATATCCCACGCCCCCTGTCCTAAGAATCGAAGAGGAAGAGATTGAGGGAGCCATTTTTGCTCAAATGATTTGCAGCATTTGTTATCGCAAAGATTACTATAGATTCCTGAAGGATTCGTTCCACAAGCATACACACAGATGCACACAAACACGCGTACATTACATTACAGACCTGTCTGTTGTCAGTCTCCTCGTTGTTGTCTGCGCTTTCAGACTGGCTTGATTCTGTTGCTGTCTGAGTGTGTGATTGATACCCCCGGTTAGTACCGCATCTCCCACATACATGAACCCCAACATTAGTACAGCACACAGACACCAATGTCATAACACTGCAGCACCACTGAGATGAGCCACACATGCAGCTTTCCAGAGGGAAAACAGTAACATTCAGCATTAATGCACAACTACAGGTATAGCAATGACCCATAACATTAGTGCAAAACTACAGGGATGACAACCACCCATAACATTAGTACAAAACTACAGGGATAACAATAACCCATAACATTAGTATGAAACTAAACGGTAGATAATGACTCATTGGGCCTGATTTTTCTGCATGCGTTACATGTGATGATACACGCAAGACCAATCGCTGCACCTATTCCTATTTTCCTACAGCTGTAAGGCCTAACTCGATATTCCTCCAGGGCTACACGAAACTGGCCGGCCTGATGAAAATCGAGGGCACAGTCATATTGCAAGGGGTGTTTTCCCAGTAAATTAGACGACACCAGTGGGGGGGGGGGGATACTTCAAATGAGAGACAGCCTTCATCTGAAATGACCATCAAACAAAGGAACTGCCCCTTAGGTATTAAAAAAATATGCTTTTGGAAATTTTATGACTAAGTGTAACTGAGTTATAAGTACTCAAACATACGGATTGAATCGCTCAGGGAATCTGACATTTTCCCTTTAACAGTGACGTCAGACGTCCTGTAGCTCTTGAATGGCAAGAAGTGAATAAAAGCTCTCGCTGACCTGACATGTCTGGTTTCTGGTGCATGTTCTGACGCCCAACGGGCAAACACACCAACAATTTATTTAAGAACCTTATCCACCAAGACAACAAATGCTCTGCTATGTAATCAAACACGATTGTACCGTTAAGTAACCAATAGCACATACATAATAATGTAACAATGATGCCAACTAGGCTAAACACATAAGCTAAACCATAAATTAGTTTGCTAAACATTCCAGAGGTGCGTTATGATCATATCTGAGGTGAACTTCCCAGAACCCAGAACTATGGAGGGAGTGGCATCCCCATATTAGCTAGTAATGGTAATACCTGTGTAATGCAGATATTTGCTCAATATACTGGATACAAAAAAAAAGCATGTTTCACTCACACATACTTTGTGAAAAAGACACGCAATGACAGAAATAACAGATCAGGCACGGATCCGCTGTTGCCAGACAACCAACACAGTGGGGGTGGGGGGAGGGGGGGGGCGGAGTCTGGCACTAGCTCCTGAATTAACCAATTTAAGATGAGAAGAAGCTCACAATGAGTTGTAGTTTAGCCGACATAGATTTTGGTTAAGCGATGGTCCTCTGACATCACTGTCACGTGACGGCCAAAGCCTTCTCTGCCTCCTATTGACTTAACTGTTTTGAAGAATAAAAATATACTGACCTCCAGTCTTTATATTATTTGGCGGCATTTTTGTCATTTGAAGGATAGTAAAACTTTAAAAAAAAGAAATCGCAAAAAATCCAAGGCATAACGTGAGCAATTCTTTTATATAACGTTGGTTTTGTGTGAAGGTTGTCTTTCACCTTAAATGAGGTTGCATGAGGCATTTTATAGTACCTTTCTGATATATGAAGAAGACTGCATATAACTAGCCAAAACCACATCTAAACTGAACAACAACCCACTTCTAATTCCCCAATAGATGTCAACAAAGGAATAAACTGTGTGTTTAACGGTAATCATATAGATGATGTAAAATGATTGTATAGTATTTACATGTACCATCAATTTGTATTACTTGCAGGCAGGCTACATTTGACATTGTTAATGATGCAACTGAACTCGAACCAGGGTGCTGTTCCTCAAAACCAACTTCACCCAACTCCAGGACGGGGATGGTTGAATAATATTCAGAACAACATGTCAGTTGTGACATGTGAGACTCAAAAATTATGTCTAATTTAGTTCATTTGCTCTACCCACTCAGTTTGGAATAGTAATGTTTAGCGTGCAGAATGTGTTCTGCTGCCTAAATTTGCGTAGATTGACAGAGTGTTGAATAGGCTACACAGAGGCAGATTTTCGGTTTGTTCTTACGGAGAAGGAGAGCCAGTGACACGTGCAACTTGATCAAGAGGCCCGTGGGCCTTAACGGTCACCTGAGTTGTATAAAAACTGATGTTATTGATGTGAATGAACCAAATAAACCCATCATTTTCCTATTTAAAGTATATTAAACTTCACCCCCTCCCCAGGGGCAAACATGGAGCCTGGGGGCCATGAAATGAACAATTTTGATAAAGCACCTGAAGACCCTTCCATCTATGAAGAGTATCGTTTTCCAGCATATCTGGGTCTGGAGAAGAAGAGTTTGAAAATTTCAGCCAATTTGACAACTTCTAGCCCCGCCCCTCAGAGCCCCTGAGGTGGGCACCATATTGTTCACAATTTTGGTGCATAATTGACCAAGAAAGTTTCCTGCAAAATGTTATTGAAATCGGATCAGCGGGTTCTGAGAAGTGGAAAATGTATACACCAGTTTTAGCCCCGCCCCTCTGAGCCTCTGGGGGTGGGAACCATAAAATTCTCTATTTTGGTGCATATTTGACCAAGGAAAGGTGCTGCAAAATTTTACTGAAATCGAATCAGCGGGTACTGAGAAAAAGTTGAAAATGTATTGGCCAGTTTTAGCCCCGCCGCTCAGAGCCCCTGGGGGTGGGAACCATAAAATTCACAATTTTGGTGCATAATTGACCAAAACAAGGTTCCTGCAAAATTTTATTTAAAAATCGAATCAGAGAATCAGTTTCTGAGAAGAAGTCGAAAATGTTAATTGTTTACGGACGCACGACGGACGCACGACGGACACACTACGGACCAAAGGCAATTAGAATACACGCCTATATCTCCGGGGCCATAAATAACCCCACACATCTTTAAATTACCCTTGCCACATCAAAGATCCCATTCCTCTAAAAATGTACGAAATATTGTAAGATTGTAAACAGCATTACAAAATCATGGAAGGAAAAAATTTTTCTGATTTAAAATATCAAAACAGCTCACAAAAATACCAGAGCTGCGCTCAGAGAGCCAAAGTACCTCCGCCACTGTACTCAGTGTTATTTTTGCCAGTATTAGCCCGCAACTCCGGTGTTTAAGTAGTCCTGTAGTCTTTGCGCAAATATTTTTGTGTTTTTGACCTTTTGCAAGCCCTTGACCTCTAAAAATCAAATCACCTCTTCCTTGAACAATACTTGAAGGGGAACTCGGGGATAAATCATAATGCTGTTTTATACAATCATAATTAGTAAAAAAAACATTGTAAAATACAAAAAGGTGGAATTTTTGTTTTCAAAGACAAGATAAATGAGGATTTATTCCCCCTTATTACTTGTCGTCTGCTTCAACAGTTGCGTGATAATGACATAACGTCAGCCGAGAACGACGAACCGTCGCCCTTCGCCCACAGGTGGCCTATGTGCGCACTCCTCCTGTGCCTGTACCACAGCAGCGACACAAGATAGCGGTATTTGTATAGAGCTAAGCCAGCCTCTTTAGACAGATTGCTGCGCCTTTTATCATGCTGACTGATGTCATCACATAATGTGTGCAAATGTTTAAATAAACTCATAAGAACCACTCCCACTGACGGATCGTGGATGAGGATGCGATGGTCTTTGCGTATATCTCACATTAGCACAAACCTAAAGGGATAACAATAACCCACGACATTAGTACACATCTTCAGGGAGAGCAGTAACCCATAGCATTAGTTTAGCACTGAGGGCAACCTGTTAGAAAAACTGCCAACATCAGTATTGTTAACAAAAACAGCTGAATGTTGGTGAACGAACACGATGAAGAGGAGAACCTTTTGGCTGCTTTTCTCAGACAGACTGTCATTGCTGGCTGAGAGATCACTCTGACTGTCCTGAGAGAAAAAGAGAAAATTGTGACTTTTTCTAGTGTGGACTGGACATTTCGCCGGGTCAAAGAGCTGCAAGTGCACAAAGGGCATTTCACGAGAGGATGCACTCACCGGAGCAGATGCAGACTCTTTAGGATGCTTGGGAGATTTAGACCTGAACATGCCACTGAACATCCCTCCTTTCTCCTGGAGAGGTTTGAAGGGGTTAATAGACTCAGTTTAACTGGGGAGGACACAGGTTCGCCAGACAGACACTGCAGACAGACACTCACCTTTGCGCTGATGTCTAAGAGACTGTCGTTGCTGGAGGAGAGATCACTCTGTATGGCTTCCTCTTCCTGTGGAGCAAAGGTGGTTTACGCAAAAGGTATGACTCAGTACAGTAAAGTGCTGCACTGACACCATTACCTGTACAGGTAGAGTGCAGTGCTGTGCCAATATGGCTACCAGTACAGGTGAATTGCTGTGCTGATGTAGTGCCTGTACTGGAAGAGTGCAGTGCTGTCCAATGTAGTTAGTTGGACAGGACAGCAACTGCAGTGCTGTCCAAATATGTAATTACCTGCATGGGTATAGTGCAGCCCTGTGCTAACAAAGTTACCCGTAAAGGTGAATTGCAGTGCTTTGTACATATATTTATTTAGGCTGCACCAATAAAGTTTTTTTCCAGACCAAGCACTAGTATGAGTACTCACCTTCGGGTACTAACAGATACTGAGAAACAAAATGAGTAATTCAGTATTTGTTGAAACCATAAGGAAACACTGGTCTTGAAGACATGTTTTCAAGATACACTGGTCTAAATGTCTAGATTGCAAATGTTTGAATAGGCTGTGCGAACTAGCTTTTGTTCCTACTCTTAATATTTTTCCAGGGCAAATTTTACATTCTGCCTTATCTATTTACCTCACTCGCTTGTTAAAACTTCCACAATGCCAACATTTTTCACCTCATTCGAAATGTAAGTCTTTGCTGTTCATGGTTGTTTTTACGTGCGCATGATGATGCAAGAAGCTATTTACATGTGTAAGCAAGTTTCGTTCCCATCTTATTAGCTTGCTGTTGTCAGGTTGCATTAGCAGAAAACTTACTGCAAGACTCGAATTGTGCATATTGGTGTTTTTTCACTCACTTGGGGCATAACTTAGTGAAATTGAGAACATTGATATCGGTTTGTGTATCGGAGCATTTTTATGAGTACGAGTAGGGTACTCAAATGCAGTATCATTGCCTGGTGCATCCCTCACATTTACCTGAACAGCTAATGTGCAGTGTTGTGTCAATAGAGTCAACTGCAAAAGTAGAGTGCAGTGGTGTGCAAATTTTGTTGCCTGTATAGGTAGTGTGCAGTGCTAATATAGTCACTTGTACAGACAGACTGCAGTGCTGTGCTACTATATGGTTACCTGTGCAGGTAGAGTGCAGTGCTGTGCTAATATACTCACCTGCACAGGTAGAGCGCAGTGGTGTGCTAATATACTCACCTGTACAGGTAGAGTGCAGTGCTGTGCTAATACAATCGCCTGTACATGTAGAGTGCAGTGCTGTGCTAATACAGTTACCTGTGCAGGTAGAGTGCAGCGCTGTGCTAATGCAGTCACCTGTACAAGTAGAGTGTAGTCCTGTGCTAATATACTCACCTGTGGAGGGGCAGTGCTCTCAGCAGGTTTGGAAGATTTTTTGAAGATCCCACTGAACATGCCTCCTTTTTCCTTGAGAGTAATGAGAGAGTTAGAGCCTGCTTAAATGAGAACTGTACTGAGAGGGCGGTTGGACAGATTCACTCACCTTTGTGTTCACATCCAATGGGCCTTCAGCACTGGCATCATTGTTGACTGAGAGTTCACTGCTTGCGGAGTCATTTTTCTGTGAAGCACAGGCTAGTTACTAAAGTCTTTTCATCTTCACATACAGTGGAAGGTAGTAATAGAGTAGTGGTGGAGAGTAGTAATCGTGTAGTTACCTGAGGTAGTCTGTTACGGTCAGCTGGTTTAGGGGTCCTTCTCAGCCAGTCTGTGATCTTGTCCTGTTTGTCCTGACGGCAAGAGAGAGAGAGCAGTGTTGCCAACTGAACATGAAAAACTGGTCAACAGTATAATGGTAGACCAGCTGCTCACGTGCATGTTGACATCTGGGCGACTGCTATCGTTGGCTGAGTGCTCAGTAGGTTCGGATTCATTTTCCTAGACGAAGATAAAGCAGTTAGTCCGGTATACTCATTTGTGTATGAAAGAGCACCGGGGAAAGTATCATGCGGAAAAGATTACCTGCACAGGTAGACTGCGATCTGTGGGTTTGGGGGGTTTCCGGAACATTCCAATAAATTTCCCACCCTTACTCTGAGGGAGGGAGAAATGGGTTGATTTCAGCAGATGTACAGTGCCGTGAAAAAGTATTTGCCTCCATCCTGATTCTTACTTTGTTGCATATTTGTTACACTTAAATGTTTCAGAACAAACAAATTTCAATATAAGACAAAGATAACCCAAGTAAATACAAAATTCAGTTTTTAAATGATGATTTCATTTATTAAGGGAAAAAAAGTTATCCAAACCTACCTAGCTCTATGTGAAAAAAGTAATTGCAATGAATTAACTGTGATTAACCACATTTTTTGAGTTCAGTTTCACTAGCCACACCCAGGCCTGATTACTGCCAAACTTGTTGAATCAAGAAATCACTTCAGTAGAACCTGTTTGACAAAGTGAAGTAGGCTAAAAGATCTCAAAAAGCAACATGTCATGATGCGAACTAAAGAAATTCAAGAACAGATGAGAAACAAAGTCATTGACATCTATCAGTCTGGAAAGGATTGCAAAGCCATTTCTAAGGCTTTGGGACTCCAGCGAACCACAGTGAGAGCCATTATCTGCAAATGAAGAAAACTTGGAACAGTGGTGAACCTTCCCAGGAGGGGCCTTCCAACCAAAATTACTCCAGGAGCGCATCAACGACTCATCCAGGCGGTCACAAAAAACCCATAACAACATCTAAAGAACTGCAGGCCTCACTTGCCTCAGTTAAAGTCAGTATTCATGATTCAACAATAAGAAAGAGACTGGGCAAAAATGGCATCCATGGGAGAGTTCCAAGGTGAAAACCACTGCAAACCAAGAAGAACACAAAGGCGTCTCTCACATTTGTCAAAATACATCATGATGATCCACAAGACTTTTTGGGAAATACTCTGTGGACTGACGAGACAAAAGTTGAACTTTTTGGAAGGTGAGCATCCCGTTACATCTGGCATAAAAGTAACACTGCACTTCATAAAAAGAACATCATACCAACAGTCAAACATGGTGGTGGTAGTGTGATGGTCTGGGGCTGCTTTGCTGCTTCAGGACCTGGACGACTTGCTGAAATTGATGGAACCATGAATTCTGCTCTCTACTGGAAAATCCTGAGGTAGAATGTCTGACTATATTTGTGACCTCAAGCTCAAGCGCACTTGGATTATGCAACAGGACAATGATCTGAAACACACCAGCAAGTCCAACTCTGAATGCCTTAAAAAAATGAAGGTTTTGGAGTGGTCTAGTCAACTTCCGGACTTAAATTCTGATTGAGATGCAGTGGCATGACCTTAAATGGTAGTTCATGCTCAAAACTCTCCAATGTGGCTGAAATAAAACAATTCTGCAAAGAAGAGTGGGCTAAAATTCCTCCACAGCGATGCGAAGCACTCATTGCCAATTATCGCAAACTCTTCTTTGCAATTGTTGTCACCGGGGGTGGCACAACCAGTTCATAGGATTGAGGGGGCAACTACTATTTCACATAGGGCCAGGTAGGTTTGAATGGCATTTTTCCCCTTAATAAATGAAATCATCATTTGAAAACTGCATTTTGTATTTACTCAAAAATTGTGCCAAACTTTTTTTATGAAGACAAAAATCCGAAAATACACAAATTGCATCTAGACAGCATGGTGATGTTGGTAATTTGTTTTTAACAATGATTTATTGGCTCCATAAGTGAAAAACTGATGTTTAAAAATGCCATTTTTGCATTGACTCCAATTGTTCGCATGAGAGCAAAATTCAAAATGCTGTGAAACAATTCAGTTTTTGAGATAAAATTCTGATATTTTCCAAACATCATCTGCCATGACTTTTTGTTGAACATTGAAAATGTATTTAGCAAGAATTTGCAAGTATATGTTTACAATACTGTTTACAGTGAAACATTTTGATAAACTGTATTCTCAATATTCGATAAATCTAAATTCTGTGTAAATCGTTTGTGTAGCACAGTCTGAAGATGCTCTGTAGCAAGTTTGGTGTCAATTGAGCAAAAACTGTGGGAGCAGATGGGTTTCAGAAGTTTTACAGTTTTTGGGAAAAAAAAAAAAAACAGTGATGGACTTCATAATTTGCAATAGCTTTAAAAGTACAAAAGTTTATTCCATATTGGGGCTACATTTTGGTGAAAGTTGCAAATCTGTAACACATATGGTTGATTTGTTGTGAATTTTCAAAATTTTGAAATTGAAAGGCTTGCTGTAATGCCACCATCAGTACTATTGGCCTGTTTTTGCAGCTGAGGCAATCTGGCATGGGACTGGACCTTTGTGCAAAGTTTAGTGATTGTTCGCGCATGGGAAGTAGGATTTCCTCAAAAGAAGAAGAAAGAGGAACATGCAGGATAACGATAGCGGCCCCTAATAATGGCACTTATAACTGCACTTCCATATACAGCCTCTGTCGAACCTGTGTGTTTTCAGAGGGCTCCTCTTTCTCTGTAGTGCTGTGTGTCTGTGTCGACTCCACAGCATCACTGTCAGCGCTGATCTGGATTGACCAATCAGAGAAAACAAAGGGATAAAATACAGTAGTGCACTATCATGTTCTGGTTAATTCCATGAAAATAGGGCCAAAGACCTTCAAAGATTTCCTACAAATTTATCTAGAAATCTGTATTTTTATAAAGTGGAATACTTTAGGGAAAAAAAGGACTAAATTCAGTATTTCCAGCCAAATAGAGTCAGAATCCTACTCGTTACATCTTCAGAGTTAAAATGAAAAAAAAAAATGTAATTAATTTTTGGCCTCACACTCTACCTGGCCTCTGCATCAGCCTTCTTGGTGCATTCTTGACAACTGTTTTGATGTTATATTTTGAAAATCGCTAAAATTCCCCATGTGTTCCACATTTTTTCAGGATTCTGCATTAAAATTGGGTGGTAATGGTGGTGTAATGCGAGTCACAAAAACATCTTTTTTCTTCCCTCATGATAACAACCGGCAGGCTGTAATTGTAAATTCTATTTTTCCTACTGTTGCCCATACCTCACAAAATTGTACGACCAATATGCATATCTAGTCCTCAAATGCAGCTGTGTACCACATTCAGCAGTATGAACACTGAGAGTGTTCACTATTTTCTAAGTCGTATACATTTAGGAGAAATTGCAATTGAAATTGATGGTTTTTTTGTGTTGCTTTTTCATGTAATGCGAGTCACACTATGATTAGTGTTAATTAAAGCCATGTTATGAAATCAAATCAATATTTGTTCATACCTTTTTATAGTGTTTATCAACACCTTCCGGCACACACATGGGGAGCTAAAATTTATCATTATAAGGGGCAGGCCAAAATATAAGTTTGGAAATGCACCAGAATGTAATGCGAGGCATCGTGGAAATGTCCTTCTTCATATCATGGCTTCACAAGTACGACAACACACAATCATCATCATCCTCATTCTTCACATAGCGTTCAGCATCATCATTATTGCTGTATAGCTACAACACCATCGGGCAGCACACCATCTTCATCATCACATTCATCACTACCTACGACAGCCTGCGCCGAAGACCCAAACAGACCAAGTCACATGTTCAAAACCGGACAAATGCACACAAAAAGTCTTCCCTCAAATGGACAGGTGTATAAAATAAGAATAATAATGACACAAAAGGATAATAACCATGGCAGACTGAGCCCCTATATTAGTACGGCGCTGCAGGCAAACTGCAATAAAAACAGCATAGACATAAACGAAGTACCACCTTTGAGCTGCTGTTTTCCGACAGACTGTCAATGCTGGCTGATAATTCACTGCGTCCAGAGACACTGTCCTAAGAGACAAAGAGCAATGCATCGGTGTTCGACCGAGGCCTGAATCTTTTTGCCGGTTTTCTGAGCTGCACCACTGCTAAATTTAAAAATCAGGAAGGAACACTCACCAGTGGAGAAGTAGGATCTTTAGAACTTTGTTGAGATTTGGATTTGAACATTCCACTGAACATTCCTCCTTTCTCCTGGAGAGGCATGAAAGGGTTAACAACCACAGTTTAACTGAGGGTAGAAGCAAGGCTGGCAGACAAACCTAGTGAATAGGGTGCTTGACTGGCCTGAGAAGTTTAGAGGTTCACACCATTGCATAGCCACAGTAAGGTCACTACAGCTGTCTGTGTCTTGGGCCAGGCCATCATCCCCACACTGCTCTGGGGGGTATTGGTCTCTGCCCTGTATACTTCACAGTAGGCTGCTTCAGATAAACGGTAACTGTAATGTAAATATAATGCTGGACAATCACCTTTGCATTGGCATCTAAGAGACTGTCATTGCTGGATGACATCTCACTCGACATTGATTCATCTTCCTGGGAAAGAGAAGGGATTTAACAAAAGGGATTTCACTGGTATTACATGGTACAGTACCATGTTAACCTCAAACCTTAGTACAGCACTGCGAAAATAACAAAAGCTCTGAATATTACTGCAGCAGGGATTACCAATATCCGTATCATTCAGACAGTACTATAGGGATAACAGTAACAAACAACTTTAAGAGTTGTGTGAGATTCACAGCCATCTAGTGGTCAGATTATAGATTACAACCAACTGACCATTCCTTTTCTCAGAAAGCCTACGGTGGCCGCAAAACTTGCAGAAACGTGAAAGGCGCTCTCTCGAGTCAGTTCATTCAATTTTTCCCGTTCTGAGCTACTGTAGAAAAAATGGCGGCACACCATGGCGGCCTCCACGGAGGTGGACCCGCTCCCATGTAGGTTTAAAGGGCTTATTCTAAGCGAAATGAAACTCAGAGATTATTGTTTTCACGTGATTATACACTACTAAAAAAGTAGTTAATGAATGTTATATTCCATTTCTGCCAAAATATCAATCTAAATTCTACAGAGTGCTCCTTTAAAAGGCTAATTGCAGTACGTGTGCTGTTATTACGAGCTGCATTTTCAGCAAAGTACCTGTATTGGAGATTTCATGGGTATAAACCTTTTCTTTATTTTATTCAAAATTCCAGGCCCCTGAAACACAAACCGTGTGTTACGCATACATAGAATACATATTAACAAACAACAACACCAGCAGAACTCTGCGCATGCTTATAGTACATATTTACCAACATCGACACCAGCTGAACACAACCAAAGTATTCAGCAGTGACTGAACGGATGCACTCACCTCCTCTTTGCCATTGTCAGAGAGACGGTCACTGCTTGCTGAGAGTTCAACGTGCGGAGTAAGACTTTCCTGAGAGAGAGAGAGAGAGAAAGGCATAAAGGGGAGGGGGGGGTGGTGAAAAAGTGTGTACGTCTGAGGCACAGGCCTGGCTTGGACTGACTGACTCCGGCAGGCAGAACTGATCACATCACCAGCGCTTCTCTTTTTATGAGCTTTTGGGCGGTCGTCTATGCTCCCCCGGGGCTCAGTGCTCTCTGACAGGCTGGCTATGACCTCTGTGGGCATGCAGTACTTACTGGATTAAATTTCAAACTGTTAATTTCAATATGCAAAAAGAGAGGTAAATTATCTATAACCGATTAAAGTCTGAGCTAAATCAGCAAGCTCTTAATCGGTATATACTCTTGGCCAGCAATCCTAACCATTTGGAAGATTATCAAGAATTCAATAATGACGCAAATGATAAGGAAGCCTACCCGTTTTGCGCTGACAAAGTAACCTGTTTAATAATTAAGTTGGCCAATTAATCTAATTTATTTGATACCTCATTATTTCATTTTGTGGCAATAGTGCAATAAGTACTGTATGAAATTTGTAATCTATGGGGCATCGCAAAGCCATGTTTGGCATTCTGTGGATTAAGATGGTAAACTACCTCTCTGAACACCAGAATCACCTAATTATGAAATATTAGCAGCTTGTTAAAATTCTGGAATTGGAGTAACCCGACATCCAATACGGGACATCGCAAGGCGGATATGATCGCCGATAATGACGGGTCAAAGTTCAAAATGTAGTCGAGTGAACTTCCACCCATACCCACGCGCTGTCGAACGCTAGCTTTCATAATTGGGATTTATAGCGTTTAGTTCCAAGACGTGGACTCCAGCTTCGACTTGAGTTTAGCGTATATTTGAATTTTGCGATATTTTTCATGTTCACATATGTGTATCCAAGATGGTTTTCTACTGCGAAGCTGCGAAATGCTCATCACATTCCAACATGCATGCACTGGCTTGGCGAAGCTGGCCTTATTATCAGAAGTGCGGACGTCCACAAGAAATCCCGTTCATTCATCTTGTCTCCCGATTTACAACAATTTCGCGCAATATCAGGTCGCTCCGTTTGCAGTTGTGGTTGGACAGAAGACCTGCATAGTAGAGCCTGACATTTTTTTCGGGATTCCCACGGGTCACAGGACTCCTGTGGGATTCCTGCGGGATGGGAGTCATTCCATTATTGATCACATGATTGGGACGGGACAGGAGAAAAAAAGCCAGCAGGAGTGGGCAGGAGTGGGAACGATGATAACAACAGACCAGTTTTTATATACAAATACGAGCATGCGGTCATTTCCATTTTCTTTTTTTTTTTTTAAGAAGGGTTTTTTGTAAACCACTCTCTGGACGGGGTTCGAAATTCCCAGTAGTCCGCTAGTCTGCGCACAAGTAAAAATTACTATATATATATATATATGTATATATATATAATCTTTTTTTTTAACTTTAACTGACCTCCAAAAGAGCTGAAAAACTGCAGTGCCATGAAAACGTATTTGCTTAATTCCTGATTTCTTATTTTAATGCATATTTGTCACACTTAAATGTTTCTAAAAAAATTAATATTACACAAAGATAACCTGAGTAAATACAAATTGCAGTTTTTAAATGATGATGATGTTTTGAGGGAAAAAAGCTATCCAAACCTACCTGGCCCTGTGTGAAAAAGTAACTGCCCCTTTAACGTAATAACTGGTTGTGTCACCCTGGGCGACAACAATTGCAATCAAGCGTTTGCGATAACTGGCAATGAGTCTTTCACATCACAGTGGAGGAATTTTGGCCCACTCTTCTTTGCAGAATTGTTTTAATTCAGCCACATTGGAGGGTTTTTGAGCATGAACAGCCTGTTAAGGTCATGCCACGGCATCTCAATCGGATTTAAGTCCGAAAGTTGACTAGACCACTACAAAACCTTCATTTTTTTTAAGGCATTCAGAGTTGGACTTGCTGGTGTGTTTCAGATCACTGTCCTGTTGCATAACCCAGGTGCGCTTGAGCTTGAGGTCACAAATATAGTCAGACATTCTCCCTCAGGATTTTGTGGTAGAGAGCAGAATTCATAGTTCCATCAATTTCAGCAAGTCGTCCAGGTCCTGAAGCAGCAAAGCAGCGCCAGACCATCACACTACCACTACCATGTTTGACTGTTGGTATGATGTTCTTTTTATGAAGTGCAGTGTTACTTTTATGCCAGATGTAACGGGATGCACACCTTCCAAAAAGTTCAACTTTTTTCTCGTCAGTCCACGGAGTATTTTCCAAAAAGTCTTGAGGATCATCAAGATGTATTTTGGCAAATGTGAGACGAGCCTTTGTGTTCTTCTTGGTTTGCAGTGGTTTTCGCCTTGGAACTCTCCCATGGATGCCATTTTTGCCCAGTCTCTTTCTTATTGTTGAATCATGAACACTGACTTTAACTGAGGCAAGTGAGGCCTGCAATTCTTCAGATGTTGTTCTGGGTTCTTTTGTGGCCTCTTGGACGAGTCGTTAATGCGCTCATGGAGAAATTTTGGTAGGCCGGCCCCTCCTGGGAAGGTTCACCACTGTTCCAAGTTTTCTCCATTTGAGAATAATGGCTCTCAACATGATTTGCTGGAATCCCAAAGCCTTAGAAATAGCATTATAACCCTTTCCAGACTGATAGATCTTTGTTTCTCATCCTTTCTTGAATTTCTTTGAATCCTGACCTGATTTGTTGCTTTTTGAGATCTTTTAGCCAAATTCATTCTGTCAGACAGGTTCTATTTCAGTGATTTCTTGATTCAGCAGGTCTGGCAGTAATCAGGCCTGGGTGTGGCTTGCGAAACTGAACTCAGAAAATGTGGTTAATCACAGTTAATTCATGATTTAACAAGGAGAGGCAATTACTCTCTCACATGGGGCCAGGTAGGTTTGGATCTCAGAGGGAACTCGGGCCATGCGTCATTTACGCTTTGTGCCCTTTGATTAAGGTCTTTTTGTTGTTTGGATGAAGGCAATGTCACCCTCCCTGTTCCTGGTGCCATATGGTTTAAATTAAACCTGCCGTAGCACACAAAGTGATCTAAATGGATGAGGAGAACATCAATCAAATTCTAAAGAATAGCCCCATTGAGGAGGGGGAAATAAACTAGGTGGAATAGGATGGGATGGGAGTAAAAAAAAAAAAATGGGTTAAAATTTAAAAAAAAAAAAAAAAAAAAAAAAAAAAAGAAAACTCTGGTTCAGGATTGGGACAGGATTATTTCTGTGGGAGTAGGATGGGACAGAGTGTAAATTCCCTATACTGCACACACAGAGATCCCTCAGGACTAAGTTTGAGAAGCACTGAGCTGATTGAACAGTATTTCAGTTGGGACACTACAGCAGTACCGGTGCCACGAGTATCTGCCGCAGTTCTACACCTCAGACCTGAGCAGCAAACTTCATACGCATCATCATCTCCTTCGTCGCCTTCAACATTCATTTGCTCAGAAAACATAACCAATGTGTGAAACACACAATATTATGGAGGACAGAAAAAGCCAAGACTATATGTGGCACAAGCCTTCCTGCCCACTCATAATCCTGAAGAAGTGAATGGTGTGAGTGTTGAAAAGAAACACTGATATATCGAGCACAAACAGACTCACCTTTCGTTTGTCAGATAGACTGTCGTTACTGGCTGAGAGTTCCAGATTTGCACCAAGACTGCCCTGAGAGACAATGTGAGGACAAGACTAGTCTATAGTGACAGACCTGAATGAACTGATAGACCTATGATGAGAAACATGAGGCTCACACATACTTACACACCCACTCCCACAGAGACAAATACATCCCATACTTCCCTCATACAGACCTTTCTTGTGTTGGTCGCCTCCCTCAGGTCCTGTCCATCATCTGATTGGTCTATGTCCTTGCCAATCTAAATGAAAAAGTGGTATATTACCCCCAGTTAGAGCAGCTGTTCTGGGATCAGAAATACCCCTAAAATTAATAGTGCATTGGCAGGATAACTTTAACCTCTGAAAATAGTTCCACATCACAAGAGTAACAGTGATCACAGGTGTCCTCACTGTACAGTAAAAGCGATCACAGGTGTCCTCACTGTACAGTTACAGTGATCACAGGTGTTCTCACTGTACAGTTACAGTGATCACAGGTGTTCTCGCTGTACAGTTACACTGATCACAGGTGTTCTCGCTGTACAGTTACAGTGATCACAGGTGTTCTCACTGTACAGTTACAGTGATCACAGGTGTTCTCGCTGTGCAGTTACACTGATCACAGGTGTTCTCGCTGTACAGTTACAGTGATCACAGGTGTTCTCGCTGTACAGTTACAGTGATCACAGGTGTTCTCGCTGTACAGTTACAGTGATCACAGGTGTTCTCGCTGTACAGTTACAGTGTTCCCAGGTGTTCTCGCTGTACAGTTACAGTGATCACAGGTGTTGTCATTGTACAGTTACAGTGATCACAGGTGTTCTCATTGTACAGTTACAGTGATCACAGGTGTTCTCACTGTACAGTTACAATGATCACAGGTGTTCTCGCTGTACAGTTACAGTGATCACAGGTGTTCTTGCTGTACAGTTACAGTGATCACAGGTGTTCTCGCTGTACAGTTACAGTGATCACAGGTGTTCTCGCTGTACAGTTACAGTGATCACAGGTGTTCTCGCTGTACAGTTACAGTGATCACAGGTGTTCTCGCTGTACAGTTACAGTGATCACAGGTGTTCTCGCTGTACAGTCACAGTGATCACAGGTGTTCTCGCTGTACAGTTACAGTGTTCACAGGTGTTCTCGCTGAACAGTTACAGTGATCACAGGTGTTGTCATTGTACAGTTACAGTGATCAGAGGTGTTCTCATTGTACAGTTACAGTGATCACAGGTGTTCTCACTGTACAGTTACAATGATCACAGGTGTTCTCGCTGTACAGTTACAGTGATCACAGGTGTTCTCGCTGTACAGTTACAATGATCACAGGTGTTCTCGCTGTACAGTTACAGTGATCACAGGTGTTCTCGCTGTACAGTTACAGTGATCACAGGTGTTCTCGCTGTAGTACCTGCGGGGTGGGCTGGGCTGGCCTTAGACTTTGCTTAATTTTCTTCATAATTCCAGAGCCCTGAAAAGCAACCAAAAAGATTAATGAAAGGTTCTTCTTAGAACGACAACTTGTCAAAATCGAACTTTATGTGACCTTGACCTTTGACATCGAAACTTAAAAAAGTATGGGTGTGTAGAGTGAGTCACTTATGCTAACACGTGTCTAAGTTTTGTTAAGACTGGTGCAGGATAAATGGCGAAAAGGGGCGTAACTTACAAACTGACAGAAAAACAGACGTCTAATACAACCGACTGATATACTTGGCAAAACTGTGATTTCAGCAAGTAAACAGAAGACGACGTCTTCATCAATATCTCCCGCCACTATAGAATCCCGTTTTCAAAAGTCGAGACCAGCAACAAACACACAAATTTTATTCGTCTAAGTGAAGTCGTTTCCGCGAAAACTAGTTCCAACTTATCCAGAGAGACAGAGAAACTCCTTTGCGATGATCCTGGCTTCATTTTGTGCCGTAGTGGGGGAATAATTTACCCTTGCACTGGTCAAAAGACATTTCTGTCACCATTGGCTTACTGGTAGGGTGACATTATTCATACACTTGCTGAAGTCTTTATTGTAACAACAGATGTGGTTATTAAACAGTTAATACATAAAATGTGTGGAATTTGATTATAGGAGGAATTGTTGTTACATCACTGCCATTTTTTCAGTTTATTCGAATAAAAAAAAAATCAGCGAGTGGTACTGTATAGCTGGAGGAAAACTGACTGGTGAAAGGGTTAATATGAATGCCACCTTAAACGGAACTTAAAAGAATGACATCACCCCGCTAAAGCACAGAGGAGATCTTCATCTTATAAAGCTGAGTAACAGCACTGATTTGTGAGGAATGACCATGCACTCTCCCCTTTGTGCTGGTGATGTCGGAGAGACGGTCACTGCTCACGGAGAGCTCTCTTTGCGCAGTGACTTTTTCCTGAGAGGGAGAGAGAGGTCCACACCAGAGCTACAGATGTTAATGGACTGCAGAAATACACACCTGCATGCATGCAGACTCAAGCACACACACACTTATACAGACCTTCTGGGCGTCATTCTCCCCCCCATGGTCCTCAGCGCTCTCTGATTGGTTTATTTCTCTGATAGTCTGAGTAAGAAAGTGGTAGACCCAGCTATTAAAGCATCACAGGGATAACTAGAGCAGACCTCCACCAAGGCTAACGGTCCACTCTTTTATGACACGCAAATATGCATGAGCAACCTGCGTATTTCTACAGTCGGCAGTATCTTGTCACCACTGAACTTTACCACCATCTACAGGGCATTAAAATGTAGGACATTTATTCCTCCAAGACCAAATGCCCCAACTTGCATTGGTAACGGAAGTGAAAAATAATTCGTGCATCCGCCATTTGATTCAAACTTTCTCCAAAATTTAATTGGTCGTTCCTTGGCTCATACTACATCCTTCCACCAAGTCCCATGAAAATCAGGTCAGTAGTTTTTCCATAATCATAACCAAATGAACCAACCTTCCCAAGCAAAGAACGTAACCTCCTTGGCAAAGCCAATAACTGACCTTAATATTTCAACAGTTGCTAAGAGGGTCAGAGAAGAGGTTAAGCCAGGCAAACAGGTGTAACGCCAGTGCTGCAATTAGCCAACGGCGTTTGTGTGAAATGAAATACCTGCGCAGCAGGGGTGCCGGGTCCTAACTTTTTCTTCATGCCTTTCAAAAGCCCTGAAGTCTGAAAACACAATCGGTGTGTGAAGCACGCAATATTACAGGAGACAGAAAAAGAAAAGATTTTGTCATGGACCACACAACCCTTTTTAGCCCAACCACACAGGCTACTGAGAGTACAATCTAAATTTTGAACAGAAACTCTGTGATGCCAAGAAATGATGGAAATAATTCACCTTCTTGTTGTCAGGGAGATCGTCATTACTGGCCGAGAGTTTAGAGCTTGCAGTGAGACTCTCCTGAGAGACACAGAGAAAACAAGAATTGTGTACACCGAGGCTACAACCACACTAATTTACATTTTAAAGCGCAAAACAATGGCTACATTTTTGCCTTGTGTCTACACAAGTCCAGTGTATTTGAACCCCTATAACAAAGACTTTGAAAATTTGTTGCTGACCTCTTAAGTTTGAAAACTCCAGGTATGCATTTTTGTCTAGATGAAGACTGCTTTCATTTTAAAATGCCATTGTAAAAAGAAAGAATATTAGCGTGAATTAGCCTAAAGCTGTGGGCCTAAAGGAACTAACTGACACACAATGACAATCTTTAGATAAACACAGCAAACCCAAACACACACACACACACACACACAGATCCTCACTTAGAAACTAATATGGACATACATCTCCGACACAGACCTTTTGGGTGTTAGCCTCTGCCCCATGCTCCTCAGTGTTCTCTGATTGGTTTATGCTCCTGTCACTCTAAGCGGAAAAGTGGTACATCCTGTTAGAACAGCTCTATGAGGAAACAGCTCATAGGAAAGACTCATAATAATATGACAGCAATGCTCCCGGAACAAATAATACGTAACAGGAATTACTGCAGTACTGTGCAGTGATGATTATACACCACCACTTTCGTCTAAAAGGGGTCCTAATATATTACTGTTGAGGATTATATTTCTATATTTCTCATCATATTCTCCAGTAGATCAATTGCCATGTTGAATAACCATAATCAATAATCATAAACAACAACCATATTATGTAAGCAGCAGTAACACATACATTCACACATACACACAAACACACACATATACAAGCAGTGCACACACACACACGTATACACATACGAGCAGTTCACACACACGAGCAGTGCACACAGACATGTAGTTCACACATATGCACCAAGCACACATTAACATGCACGTACACACACACAAGCAGTTCACACACAGACACACACATACAAGCAATTCAATTCACACATGCATGAGCAGCTCACACACATAAGCAGCAGGCTTCTGTAGCTTTGATTAGTAAGCAGGCTTCAGTTTACTTGATTCAAAAACAGAATCAGTTGATGTATTTGCTTTCTGTAGCTTGGATCAATATTTGTTCAGTAAAATCATTAGTTGTTACTGAAAAAACAATCAATCGAATCATTTATGTATCTACTTGTGTCCTATTCATCTGACTGTGTTTTTCCACTCTTAAACCGCAATTTTCCACACCTTTTAAGAGTATATTCTTTCATTTGTTTTAAAACCAGCATTTCTGTGCTGCACCATAGTTTAAAAAACAAAGCTAGAGAATGAAAAAACGTTAAAGATAAGATGGTTAAAACCCATGAATTGCGACTGGAGCAAAGTAAAAAAAAAAAAAAAAACATTAGAGATAAGATGGTTACAACTCATGAATTTTGACTGGAGCAAAGTTGGTTGAGTTTTTCCCATAAATATTGCTCTGTAAACAATGCAGAGTTAACACTTCCTGGCCAGGGACTGCTCACCGGGTTTGGATTATTGCACGATTCAAGGCTGGGAATAAAGATAACTTCTGAAGATTCTGTCTCTCTCCAATTATTCAGAAACAACAGGACCTCAAAAATATGTAAACATCTAGTCGAGAAACCACAATATTCTTTCTCTATAATTTTTTTTGTGAACGTTTACTGAAAAATACTATTGTAGGCAATGAGAACAAAAAAAAAAATTTATTCCCACAAGTATATTGAGATAAAACTTTAGGTAATAAACAAAAACACTGAAAATATCAGTTTTTTTTCTTTTTTTTTTTTTAAACAATTGAAAGGTGTCGCAGATTTTATTTTTTTGACTCTTGCACAGCCAGAATGCATGCTTGAAGGCTCATTCCATGATCACTGATGCTAAAAAAATAGTTTAAATAGGTTTGTGGTGACATTATTCGGGAAAATTACCTCTGATGGTCAGTTGTTCCAGTACAGAAGGTGACATGAACTGTCAGTGTCAAAGTGTTAATGACGGCACAAGGAAAGGGGCTCTCTGAGATTGTCTGCAGCCGCATTGTGGCGTTACATGATGCTGAAGACATTAAATGCTGCCATGGCACTGGAAAAAGCACCATCCAGCTTTAAAGGGACTGGTTCACTGAAAACTAGTGGCAACAGATGTGCAAGTAAAAAAAAGAAAATAATAATAAAAACAATAGATAAATAATAACTGGCGGTTGACAGCATGACAACTATGTGATGATATTTTAGTAGCCCTGGAAGTGAAGAGATGAAAGTATCAAGATCTACCATTTCCAAACGTCCGTGTGAATATGGTCTGATAGGTTGTGTTGCTGCCAAGAACTGTCAACACCAAAAAAAGACTTGAGTTTGCCAAAAAAATTCAAGGATTGGTCACCAATGGACTGGAAACAAGTCCTTTTGACCGATGAATCAAAATGTGAAATTCTCATCCAAACGCAGAACTTGTATGCTACAGAGTGAGAGAACGGTTCAAAACGCCTGTTAACCCCTTCAGTAAAATATGGAGGTGGTAATATTATGGCTTGGGGTTCAGTCTATTCAAAAGGAGCCGGTGATCTTATAAAGATCGATGGAATCATGGATAAAAAAAGTATTACAGATCCTTGTGAGGCACACACTGCCATCTGGAAAGAGACTGATTGGTTGGGGATTTGTTTTTCAACAAGATACTGATCCTAAACACACTTCTAAGTCGTGCAAAAAATATCTCAGTCAGAAGGAAACATCTGATGACATAAAATTCATGACTTTCCCTGTTCAATGTCCAGACCTTCATCTGACTGAGCAAATCTGTTGTAACATATAAAGTATCTCTTTGGAATGAACTTCAATCTGTATGGAATGGTTCAGTGAGTGAGAAAATAAAAATATATGTGAAAACTATGCCTGAAAGATTAAATACTGTAATCAAAGCAAAGAGAGGCCATGCTAGATATTGACCTTTTCTCTAAAAAAGACATTAATATTTTTGTTTTTATTATATACTCAGCAACAAAAGTTTCTGTGACACCATTTATGTGTATGTTATAAATGACACGCAAAGATCTCAATGCAATCAATATGTTTATTTGACAGAAGAAACACTGACTTTTCAGTGCCAACGTCACTCAAAACGAAAAATGTCATTTTCATGCGTCATGAAGCACTTGTCTGACGTCTAACCAATTGTGACCTTCACACTTCAATACCGGGTGTGACTTCCTCGTGCCATGATGCAAGCAACGCATCTCCGGCGCATGGACCGAATCAGATGTGCCAGAAATTGCTGTGGGATGTCATTCCAAATCTGACGTAGACGTTGTCGCAATTCCTGGAGTGTAGCTGGCGGGTTATCCAACCGCCGCAAACGTCGATCCATCTCGTCCCAAAGATGCTCGATTGGGGACATGTCTGGGGATCTGGCTGGCCATGGCAGGACATTGACATGTTGTTGCATCAGATACTGCTGTACAATCCTTGCAACGTGTGGTCTGGCGTTATCATGTTGCAGCGTTATTCCAGGACCATGTTGCATCAAAAACGGTACCACCAATGGCCGTAGCACTTCATCGCGATATCTTTGACCTGTCAGATTTCCATCAATAACAAGCAAATCTGTTCTGTTTCTAGCCGTGATCCCTCCCCAAATCATGACACTACCACCTCCAAAACGATCAAATTCCTGAACACAGTTGTTGGCATAACGTTCTCCACGTCGACGGTATACACGTAAACGACCATCACATCGGTTAAGCATGAATCTTGATTCATCAGTGAAGAGTACAAGATCCCACTGACGTTGGATCCACCGTCGATGTTGTTGTGCCCACTGTAGACGCAGTCGTCGGTGTTGTACTGTGAGTATTGGACGTCTTGCTGGCCGACGTGGGACAATGCCAAAATGACGGAGACGGCGACGAATTGTCTGTGCAGACAGTCGCCTCAAACCAGGTATCGTTCTTGCAGTTATGGTTGCAGGTTGGAATCGATTTCGGAGATGGGTTGTTCGAATCCAGTTGTCCTGTCTGGGAGTGGTTACTCGTGGACGGCCGCTGCGAGGACGGTCTCTGACATGTCTTGTCTGCTGATGACGCTGCCATAAGTTCCAAATGGTGTTTCGGTGGACATTCAGGCGATGAGCAACTTCCCTCTGCGAGGTTCCAGATTCAATCATCCCAATGGCCCGCCACCGATCATTTTCAGACAGTCTTGGCATTTAGAGGGTAGAGTTCCTGATCCGAAATGGCTGTGTTTTCGATAAGTGATGCTTCCGTCGTTCATCAAGCACAATGTGAACATTCCAAAAATTCTCCTCTTTTATTGCCATCCACAAGCATGATTTACGCACATTTTCACGTGCAAAGTCATTTTCTCGCATTTTCATTATTTCCATTTCAATGTTGTGTTTACGTGTACTGTTTCAGTCTGATATCACCATGTATGACAATTTCATAATTGCGTTATGAAAAATAATTCACAATATTGGTGTCACAGAAACTTTTGTTGCTGAGTATATATTGTTATCAGTTTACTTATTTTGATCTATATGATCCAATATTACATTAAATAAATACTTGAATAGTACTTGGTGTTTGATTTATCTTCATTTAATTAAGTGTATAATCATCACTGCACTTACTTTATAGCCCCAAAAATAAGTCAAGACAATGACTGACAGGCAGTGTTTTTCTTGCAGTACCTCTCCCGTTGATTCAGCTGGTCTTAAACCTTTCTTGATTTTCTTCAAAATTCCTGAACCCTGCGCATGTGAACAGCAAGTAAAATGAACTTGTCTGTAATCCATACGAATACCATCACAGACCGAACTCGAAAATGGCCACTGTACACACTAAAGAGATTTAAAAGGCTGAACAGACACATTTGATCACACAAGCTCACCTCTGTGCCGCTGGCCGAGAGATCGCTGTGCACCGTACGGCTTTCCTGAGTGAGAGACAGTTATTATCATCGAAGCTACAGACTCGCCCATTTGACAAACTTGCTAAGTAAGCAAATGCTCCAGTGAGCATACAGGTACATGCTGACATGCACCGTTCTCACACGGACCTTTTCGGTGTCAGGTGCCTTCCCGTACTCATTGCTCTCTGATTGGTTTGCGTCTCTGTCACTCTGAGCATGAAAGTGATACAGCCTAGAGTTATTATAACAGCACAACATGGATAGCAATGACCCATAACATTAGTACCAAATTACAAGGATAACAATGACCCATAACATTAGTACAAAATTACAAGGATAACAATGACCGATAACATTAGTACCAAACTAGCCGATACCCGTGCTATGCACAGACTATATGCGCGGGCACGATAACCGCTGATTAAACTAGCCGGTTTCACTAGCAAAAACGGCTTCAAAATGCAGTTTTCACTTCATAACTAAGTTTGAAACCTAGCGCATCGTCTTTGTTACACAGTAAAACCGGATGCGGAAAACAGACGAGTTATTCACAGTTTTTCGGAGGAGGTGTGTGAAATTACGCAAATTGACAACTCCGTAATAATATATAGATTAGAGGGATAAAAATGACCACTAACATTAGAACCAAACTACAGGGAAACATTATCCTCAAACACTAGTTCAGCTCTTCAGTGATAGCAACTACCACTAACATTAGTGCCAAGCTGCAGGAATAACAAGGAGGCCATAACTTTATTACAGCTCTATGACCACTAATACAGTGCAGTAAATGGCTCAGAGTCCTTTATCAGCAATACAGCCGCAGTACCAGTGCAGTGCTTTGCAAGCAGTGTTTGAGATGACGCACCAGTACAGAATTAGTGAGCACTGCATCAGATAAAGTACCTGTGCAGTGCTTTGCTAGAAGTGTTTCAGGTGATGCACCAGTACAGCTATTAACAAGCAGTGCTTCAGATAAAGTACCTGTAGTAATTAGCGAGCAGTGCGTGAGATAAAGTACCTGAGGTAATTAGCAAGCAGTGCTTTAGATAAAGTACCTGTGGTAATAAGTGAGCAGTGCTTCAGATAAAGTACCTGTATTAATAAGTGAGCAGTGCTTCAGATAAAGTACCTGTGGTAATTAGCGAGCAGTGCTTCAGATAAAGTACCTGTCGTAATTAGCGAGCAGTGCTTTAGATAAAGCACCTGTGGTAATTAGCGAGCAGTGCTTCAGATGAAGTACCTGTGGTAATTAGCGAGCAGTGCTTCAGATAAAGTACCTGGAGTAATTAGCAAGCAGTGCTTCAGATAAAGTACCTGTGGTAATTAGTGAGCAGTGCTTCAGATGAAGTACCTGTCGTAATTAGCGAGCAGTGCTTCAGATAAAGTACCTGTCGTAATTAGCGAGCGGTGCTTCAGATAAAGTACCTGTCGTAATTAGCGAGCAGTGCTTCAGATAAAGTACCTGTGGTAATTAGCAAGCAGTGCTTTAGATAAAGTACCTGTGGTAATTAGAGAGCAGTGCTTCAGATGAAGTACCTGTCGTAATTAGCGAGCAGTGCTTCAGATGAAGTACCTGTCGTAATTAGCGAGCAGTGCTTCAGATAAAGTACCTGTGGTAATTAGCGAGCAGTGCTTCAGATAAAGTACCTGTGGTAATTAGCGAGCAGTGCTTCAGATAAAGTACCTGTGGTAATTAGCGAGCAGTGCTTTAGATAAAGTACCTGTGGTAATTAGCGAGCAGTGCTTCAGATAAAGTACCTGTGGTAATTAGCGAGCAGTGCTTCAGATAAAGTACCTGTGGTAATTAGCGAGCAGTGCTTCAGATAAAGTACCTGTGGTAATTAGCGAGCAGTGCTTTAGATAAAGTACCTGTGGTAATTAGCGAGCAGTGCTTTAGATAAAGTACCTGTGGTAATTAGCGAGCAGTGCTTCAGATAAAGTACGTGTGGTAATTAGCGAGCAGTGCTTCAGATGAAGTACCTGTCGAAATTAGCGAGCAGTGCTTCAGATGAAGTACCTGTCGTAATTAGCGAGCAGTGCTTCAGATAAAGTACCTGTCGTAATTAGCGAGCAGTGCTTAAGATGAAGTACCTGTCGTAATTAGCGAGCAGTGCTTCAGATGAAGTACCTGTCGTAATTAGCGAGCAGTGCTTCAGATGAAGTACCTGTCGTAATTAGCGAGCAGGGCTTCAGATAAAGTACCTGTCGTAATTAGCGAGCAGTGCTTCAGATGAAGTACCTGTTGTAATTAGCGAGCAGTGCTTCAGATAAAGTACCTGTGGTAATTAGCGAGCAGTGCTTCAGATAAAGTACCTGTCGTAATTAGCGAGCAGTGCTTTAGATAAAGTACCTGTCGTAATTAGCGAGCAGTGCTTTAGATAAAATACCTGTGGTAGCGAGCAGTGCTTTAGATAAAGAACCTGGGGTAATTAGCGAGCAGTGCTTTAGATAAAGTACCTGTGGTAATTAGCGAGCAGTGCTTTAGATAAAGTACGAGTGGTAATTAGCGAGCAGTGCT
This sequence comes from Gymnothorax reevesii, assembly GCA_029721435.1. NCBI lineage: Eukaryota > Metazoa > Chordata > Actinopteri > Anguilliformes > Muraenidae > Gymnothorax > Gymnothorax reevesii. The sequence goes on along the minus strand of CM056577.1, from coordinate 11,642,719 downwards.
TCAGATGAAGTACCTGTCGTAATTAGCGAGCAGTGCTTCAGATGAAGTACCTGTCGTAATCAGCAAGCAGTGCTTCAGATAAAGTACCTGTGGTAATTAGCGGGCAGTGCTTCAGATGAAGTACCTGTCGTAATTAGCGAGCAGTGCTTCAGATGAAGTACCTGTTGTAATTAGCGAGCAGTGCTTCAGATAAAGTACCTGTCGTAATTAGCGAGCAGTGCTTCAGATAAAGTACCTGTGGTAATTAGCGAGCAGTGCTTCAGATGAAGTACCTGTCGTAATTAGTGAGCAGTGCTTCAGATAAAGTACCTGTTGTAATTAGCGAGCAGTGCTTCAGATAAAGTACCTGTCGTAATTAGCGAGCAGTGCTTCAGGTAAAGTACCTGTCGTAATTAGCGAGCAGTGCTTTAGATAAAGTACCTGTGGTAATTAGCGAGCAGTGCTTTAGATAAAGTACCTGTGGTAATTAGCGAGCAGTGCTTTAGATAAAGTACCTGTGGTAATAAGCGAGCAGTGCTTTAGATAAAGTATCTGTGGTAATTAGCGAGCAGTGCTTTAGATAAAGTACCTGTGGTAATTAGCGAGCAGTGCTTTAGATAAAGTACCTGTGGTAATTAGCGAGCAGTGCTTCAGATGAAGTACCTGTCGTCATTAGCGAGCAGTGCTTCAGATAAAGTACCTGTGGTAATTAGCGAGCAGTGCTTCAGATAAAGTACCTGTGGTAATTAGCGAGCAGTGCTTCAGATAAAGTACCTGTGGTAATTAGCGAGCAGTGCTTTAGATAAAATACCTGTGGTAGCGAGCAGTGCTTTAGATAAAGAACCTGGGGTAATTAGCGAGCAGTGCTTTAGATAAAGTACCTGTGGTAATTAGCGAGCAGTGCTTTAGATAAAGTACGAGTGGTAATTAGCGAGCAGTGCTTCAGATGAAGTACCTGTCGTAATTAGCGAGCAGTGCTTCAGATGAAGTACCTGTCGTAATTAGCAAGCAGTGCTTCAGATAAAGTACCTGTGGTAATTAGCGGGCAGTGCTTCAGATGAAGTACCTGTCGTAATTAGCGAGCAGTGCTTCAGATGAAGTACCTGTTGTAATTAGCGAGCAGTGCTTCAGATAAAGTACCTGTCGTAATTAGCGAGCAGTGCTTCAGATAAAGTACCTGTGGTAATTAGCGAGCAGTGCTTCAGATGAAGTACCTGTCGTAATTAGTGAGCAGTGCTTCAGATAAAGTACCTGTTGTAATTAGCAAGCAGTGCTTCAGATAAAGTACCTGTTGTAATTAGCGAGCAGTGCTTCAGATAAAGTACCTGTGGTAATTAGCGAGCAGTGCTTTAGATAAAGTATCCTGTGGTAATTAGCGAGCAGTGCTTTAGATAAAGTACCTGTGGTAATTAGCGAGCAGTGCTTTAGATAAAGTACCTGTGGTAATTAGCGAGCAGTGCTTTAGATAAAGTATCTGTGGTAATTAGCGAGCAGTGCTTTAGATAAAGTACCTGTGGTAATTAGCGAGCAGAGCTTTAGATAAAGTACCTGTGGTAATTAGCGAGCAGTGCTTTAGATAAAGTACCTGTGGTAATTAGCGAGCAGTGCTTCAGATGAAGTACCTGTCGTCATTAGCGAGCAGTGCTTCAGATGAAGTACCTGTCGTAATTAGCGAGCAGTGCTTCAGATAAAGTACCTGTTGTAATTAGCGAGCAGTGCTTCAGATAAAGTACCTGTCGTAATTAGCGAGCAGTGCTTAAGGTAAAGTACCTGTGGTAATTAGCAAGCAGTGCTTTAGATAAAATACCTGTGGTAATTAGCGAGCAGTGCTTCAGATGAAGTACCTGTTGTAATTAGCGAGCAGTGCTTCAGATAAAGTACCTGTCGTAATTAGCGAGCAGTGCTTCAGATAAAGTACCTGTAGTAATTAGCGAGCAGTGCTTCAGATAAAGTACCTGTGGTAATTAGCGAGCAGTGCTTCAGATAAAGTACCGGTCGTTATTAGCGAGCAGTGCTTCAGATAAAGTACCTGTGGTAATTAGCGAGCAGTGCTTCAGATAAAGTACCGGTCGTTATTCGCAAGCAGTGCTTTAGATGAAGTACCTGTGGTAATTAGCGAGCAGTGCTTCAGATAAAGTACCGGTCGTTATTAGCGAGCAGTGCCTTAGATAAAGTACTTGTGGTAATTAGCGAGCAGTGGTTTAGATAAAGTACCGGTCGTTATTAGCGAGCAGTGCTTCAGATAAAGTACCTGTGGTAATTAGCGAGCAGTGCTTCAGATAAAGTACCGGTCGTAATTAGCGAGCAGTGCTTTAGATGAAGTACCTGTGGTAATTAGCGAGCAGTGCTTCAGATGAAGTACCTGTCGTAATTAGCGAGCAGTGCTTCAGATGAAGTACCTGTCGTAATTAGCGAGCAGTGCTTCAGATAAAGTACCTGTCGTAATTAGCGAGCAGTGCTTAAGATAAAGTACCTGTGGTAATTAGCAAGCAGTGCTTTAGATGAAGTCCCTGTCGTAAATAGCGAGCAGTGCTTCAGATGAAGTACCTGTCGTAATTAGCGAGCAGTGCTTCAGATAAAGTACCTGTTGTAATTAGCGAGCAGTGCTTCAGATAAAGTACCTGTAGTAATTAGCGAGCAGTGCTTCAGATAAAGTACCTGTGGTAATTAGCGAGCAGTGCTTCAGATAAAGTACCGGTAGTTATTAGCGAGCAGTGCTTCAGATAAAGTACCTGTGGTAATTAGCGAGCAGTGCTTCAGATAAAGTACCGGTCGTTATTAGCAAGCAGTGCTTTAGATGAAGTACCTGTGGTAATTAGCGAGCAGTGCTTAAGATAAAGTACCGGTCGTTATTAGCGAGCAGTGCCTTAGATAAAGTACTTGTGGTAATTAGCGAGCAGTGCTTTAGATAAAGTACCGGTCGTTATTAGCGAGCAGTGCTTTAGATGAAGTACCTGTCGTAATTAGCGAGCAGTGCTTCAGATAAAGTACCGGTCGTAATTAGCGAGCAGTGCTTTAGATGAAGTACCTGTCGTAATTAGCGAGCAGCGCTTCAGATAAAGTACCTGTTGTAATTAGCGAGCAGTGCTTCAGATGAAGCACCTGTGGTAATTAGCGAGCAGTGCTTCAGATAAAGTACCTGTGGTAATTAGCGAGCAGTGCTTTAGATAAAGTACCTGTGGTAATTAGTGAGCAGTGCTTCAGATGAAGTTCCTGTCGTAATTAGCGAGCAGTGCTTCAGATAAAGTACCTGTCGTAATTAGCGAGCAGTGCTTCAGATAAAGTACCTGTCGTAATTAGCGAGCAGTGCTTCAGATAAAGTACCTGTAGTAATTAGCGAGCAGTGCTTCAGATAAAGTACCTGTGGTAATTAGCGAGCAGTGCTTCAGATAAAGTACCGGTCGTTATTAGCAAGCAGTGCTTTAGATAAAGTACCTGTCGTAATTAGCGAGCAGTGCTTCAGATAAAGTACCTGTAGTAATTAGCGAGCAGTGCTTCAGATAAAGTACCTGTGGTAATTAGTGAGCAGTGCTTCAGATGAAGTACCTGTCGTAATTAGTGAGCAGTGCTTCAGATGAAGTACCTGTCGAAATTAGCGAGCAGTGCTTCAGGTGAAGTACCTGTCTTAATTAGCGAGCAGTGCTTCAGATAAAGTACCTGTTGTAATTAGCGAGCAGTGCTTTAGATAAAGTACCTGTGGTAATTAGCGAGCAGTGCTTCAGATAAAGTACCTGTGGTAATTAGCGAGCAGTGCTTCAGATAAAGTACCTGTGGTAATTAGCGAGCAGTGCTTCAGATGAAGTACCTGTTGTAATTAGCGAGCAGTGCTTCAGATAAAGTACCTGTGGTAATTAGCGAGCAGTGCTTCAGATAAAGTACCTGTGGTAATTAGCGAGCAGTGCTTTAGATAAAGTACCTGTGGTAATTAGCGAGCAGTGCTTTAGATAAAGTACCTGTGGTAATTAGCGAGCAGTGCTTCAGATAAAGTACGTGTGGTAATTAGCGAGCAGTGCTTCAGATGAAGTACCTGTCGAAATTAGCGAGCAGTGCTTCAGATGAAGTACCTGTCGTAATTAGCGAGCAGTGCTTCAGATAAAGTACCTGTCGTAATTAGCGAGCAGTGCTTAAGATGAAGTACCTGTCGTAATTAGCGAGCAGTGCTTCAGATGAAGTACCTGTCGTAATTAGCGAGCAGTGCTTCAGATGAAGTACCTGTCGTAATTAGCGAGCAGGGCTTCAGATAAAGTACCTGTCGTAATTAGCGAGCAGTGCTTCAGATGAAGTACCTGTTGTAATTAGCGAGCAGTGCTTCAGATAAAGTACCTGTGGTAATTAGCGAGCAGTGCTTCAGATAAAGTACCTGTCGTAATTAGCGAGCAGTGCTTTAGATAAAGTACCTGTCGTAATTAGCGAGCAGTGCTTTAGATAAAATACCTGTGGTAGCGAGCAGTGCTTTAGATAAAGAACCTGGGGTAATTAGCGAGCAGTGCTTTAGATAAAGTACCTGTGGTAATTAGCGAGCAGTGCTTTAGATAAAGTACGAGTGGTAATTAGCGAGCAGTGCTTCAGATGAAGTACCTGTCGTAATTAGCGAGCAGTGCTTCAGATAAAGTACCTGTCGTAATCAGCAAGCAGTGCTTCAGATAAAGTACCTGTGGTAATTAGCGGGCAGTGCTTCAGATGAAGTACCTGTCGTAATTAGCGAGCAGTGCTTCAGATGAAGTACCTGTTGTAATTAGCGAGCAGTGCTTCAGATAAAGTACCTGTCGTAATTAGCGAGCAGTGCTTCAGATAAAGTACCTGTGGTAATTAGCGAGCAGTGCTTCAGATGAAGTACCTGTCGTAATTAGTGAGCAGTGCTTCAGATAAAGTACCTGTTGTAATTAGCGAGCAGTGCTTCAGATAAAGTACCTGTCGTAATTAGCGAGCAGTGCTTCAGGTAAAGTACCTGTCGTAATTAGCGAGCAGTGCTTTAGATAAAGTACCTGTGGTAATTAGCGAGCAGTGCTTTAGATAAAGTACCTGTGGTAATTAGCGAGCAGTGCTTTAGATAAAGTACCTGTGGTAATAAGCGAGCAGTGCTTTAGATAAAGTATCTGTGGTAATTAGCGAGCAGTGCTTTAGATAAAGTACCTGTGGTAATTAGCGAGCAGTGCTTTAGATAAAGTACCTGTGGTAATTAGCGAGCAGGGCTTCAGATGAAGTACCTGGCGTCATTAGCGAGCAGTGCTTCAGATAAAGTACCTGTGGTAATTAGCGAGCAGTGCTTCAGATAAAGTACCTGTGGTAATTAGCGAGCAGTGCTTCAGATAAAGTACCTGTGGTAATTAGCGAGCAGTGCTTTAGATAAAATACCTGTGGTAGCGAGCAGTGCTTTAGATAAAGAACCTGGGGTAATTAGCGAGCAGTGCTTTAGATAAAGTACCTGTGGTAATTAGCGAGCAGTGCTTTAGATAAAGTACGAGTGGTAATTAGCGAGCAGTGCTTCAGATGAAGTACCTGTCGTAATTAGCGAGCAGTGCTTCAGATGAAGTACCTGTCGTAATTAGCAAGCAGTGCTTCAGATAAAGTACCTGTGGTAATTAGCGGGCAGTGCTTCAGATGAAGTACCTGTCGTAATTAGCGAGCAGTGCTTCAGATGAAGTACCTGTTGTAATTAGCGAGCAGTGCTTCAGATAAAGTACCTGTCGTAATTAGCGAGCAGTGCTTCAGATAAAGTACCTGTGGTAATTAGCGAGCAGTGCTTCAGATGAAGTACCTGTCGTAATTAGTGAGCAGTGCTTCAGATAAAGTACCTGTTGTAATTAGCAAGCAGTGCTTCAGATAAAGTACCTGTTGTAATTAGCGAGCAGTGCTTCAGATAAAGTACCTGTGGTAATTAGCGAGCAGTGCTTTAGATAAAGTACCTGTGGTAATTAGCGAGCAGTGCTTTAGATAAAGTACCTGTGGTAATTAGCGAGCAGTGCTTTAGATAAAGTACCTGTGGTAATTAGCGAGCAGTGCTTTAGATAAAGTATCTGTGGTAATTAGCGAGCAGTGCTTTAGATAAAGTACCTGTGGTAATTAGCGAGCAGAGCTTTAGATAAAGTACCTGTGGTAATTAGCGAGCAGTGCTTTAGATAAAGTACCTGTGGTAATTAGCGAGCAGTGCTTCAGATGAAGTACCTGTCGTCATTAGCGAGCAGTGCTTCAGATGAAGTACCTGTCGTAATTAGCGAGCAGTGCTTCAGATAAAGTACCTGTCGTAATTAGCAAGCAGTGCTTTAGATAAAGTACCTGTCGTAATTAGCGAGCAGTGCTTCAGATAAAGTACCTGTAGTAATTAGCGAGCAGTGCTTCAGATAAAGTACCTGTGGTAATTAGTGAGCAGTGCTTCAGATGAAGTACCTGTCGTAATTAGTGAGCAGTGCTTCAGATGAAGTACCTGTCGTAATTAGCGAGCAGTGCTTCAGATAAAGTACCTGTCGTAATTAGCGAGCAGTGCTTAAGATAAAGTACCTGTGGTAATTAGCAAGCAGTGCTTTAGATGAAGTCCCTGTCGTAAATAGCGAGCAGTGCTTCAGATGAAGTACCTGTCGTAATTAGCGAGCAGTGCTTCAGATAAAGTACCTGTTGTAATTAGCGAGCAGTGCTTCAGATAAAGTACCTGTAGTAATTAGCGAGCAGTGCTTCAGATAAAGTACCTGTGGTAATTAGCGAGCAGTGCTTCAGATAAAGTACCGGTAGTTATTAGCGAGCAGTGCTTCAGATAAAGTACCTGTGGTAATTAGCGAGCAGTGCTTCAGATAAAGTACCGGTCGTTATTAGCAAGCAGTGCTTTAGATGAAGTACCTGTGGTAATTAGCGAGCAGTGCTTAAGATAAAGTACCGGTCGTTATTAGCGAGCAGTGCCTTAGATAAAGTACTTGTGGTAATTAGCGAGCAGTGCTTTAGATAAAGTACCGGTCGTTATTAGCGAGCAGTGCTTTAGATGAAGTACCTGTCGTAATTAGCGAGCAGTGCTTCAGATAAAGTACCGGTCGTAATTAGCGAGCAGTGCTTTAGATGAAGTACCTGTCGTAATTAGCGAGCAGCGCTTCAGATAAAGTACCTGTTGTAATTAGCGAGCAGTGCTTCAGATGAAGCACCTGTGGTAATTAGCGAGCAGTGCTTCAGATAAAGTACCTGTGGTAATTAGCGAGCAGTGCTTTAGATAAAGTACCTGTGGTAATTAGTGAGCAGTGCTTCAGATGAAGTTCCTGTCGTAATTAGCGAGCAGTGCTTCAGATAAAGTACCTGTCGTAATTAGCGAGCAGTGCTTCAGATAAAGTACCTGTCGTAATTAGCGAGCAGTGCTTCAGATAAAGTACCTGTAGTAATTAGCGAGCAGTGCTTCAGATAAAGTACCTGTGGTAATTAGCGAGCAGTGCTTCAGATAAAGTACCGGTCGTTATTAGCAAGCAGTGCTTTAGATGAAGTACCTGTGGTAATTAGCGAGCAGTGCTTAAGATAAAGTACCGGTCGTTATTAGCGAGCAGTGCCTTAGATAAAGTACTTGTGGTTATTAGCGAGCAGTGCTTTAGATAAAGTACCGGTCGTTATTAGCGAGCAGTGCTTTAGATGAAGTACCTGTCGTAATTAGCGAGCAGTGCTTCAGATAAAGTACCGGTCGTAATTAGCGAGCAGTGCTTTAGATGAAGTACCTGTCGTAATAAGCGAGCAGCGCTTCAGATAAAGTACCTGTTGTAATTAGCGAGCAGTGCTTCAGATGAAGCACCTGTGGTAATTAGCGAGCAGTGCTTCAGATAAAGTACCTGTGGTAATTAGCGAGCAGTGCTTTAGATAAAGTACCTGTGGTAATTAGTGAGCAGTGCTTCAGATGAAGTACCTGTAGTAATTAGCGAGCAGTGCTTCAGATAAAGTACCTGTCGTAATTAGCGAGCAGTGCTTCAGATAAAGTACCTGTCGTAATTAGCGAGCAGTGCTTCAGATAAAGTACCTGTAGTAATTAGCGAGCAGTGCTTCAGATAAAGTACCTGTGGTAATTAGCGAGCAGTGCTTTAGATAAAGTACCTGTGGTAATTAGTGAGCAGTGCTTCAGATGAAGTACCTGTCGTAATTAGTGAGCAGTGCTTCAGATGAAGTACCTGTCGTAATTAGCGAGCAGTGCTTCAGGTGAAGTACCTGTCTTAATTAGCGAGCAGTGCTTCAGATAAAGTACCTGTTGTAATTAGCGAGCAGTGCTTCAGATAAAGTACCTGTGGTAATTAGCGAGCAGTGCTTTAGATGAAGTACCTGTCGTAATTAGCGAGCAGTGCTTCAGATGAAGTACCTGTTGTAATTAGCGAGCAGTGCTTCAGATAAAGTACCTGTCGTAATTAGCGAGCAGTGCTTCAGATAATGTACCTGTAGTAATTAGCGAGCAGTGCTTCAGATAAAGTACCTGTGGTAATTAGCAAGCAGTGCTTTCGATAAAGTACCTGACGTAATTAGTGAGCAGTGCTTCAGATGAAGTATCTGTCGTAATTAGCGAGCAGTGCTTCAGATAAAGTACCTGTCGTAATTAGCGAGCAGTGCTTCAGATAAAGTACCTGTTGTAATTAGCGAGCAGAGCTTCAGATAAAGTACCAGTGGTAATTAGCGAGCAGTGCTTTAGATAAAGTACTTGTGGTAATTAGCGAGCAGTGCTTTAGATAAAGAACCTGTGGTAATTAGCGAGCAGTGCTTTAGATAAAGTACCTGTGGTAATTAGCGAGCAGTGCTTTAGATAAAGTACGTGTGGTAATTAGCGAGCAGTGCTTCAGATAAAGTACCTGTCGTAATTAGCGAGCAGTGCTTCAGATAAAGTACCTGTCGTAATTAGCGAGCAGTGCTTCAGATAAAGTACCTGTGGTATTTAGCAAGCAGTGCTTTAGATAAAGTACCTTTGGTAATTAGCGAGCAGTGCTTCAGATGAAGTACCTGTCGTAATTAGCGAGCAGTGCTTTAGATAAAGTACCAGTTGTAATTAGCGAGCAGTGCTTCAGATAAAGTACCTGTCATAATTATGGAGCAGTGCTTCAGATAAAGTACCTGTAGTAATTAGCGAGCAGTGCTTCAGATAAAGTACCTGTCGTAATTAGCGAGCAGTGCTTTCGATAAAGTACCTGTAGTAATTAGCAAGCACTGCTTTAGATAAAGTACCTGTGGTAATTAGCGAGCAGTGCTTCAGATGAAGAACCTGTTGTAATTAGCGAGCAGTGCTTCAGATAAAGTACCTGTCGTAATTAGCGAGCAGTGCTTCAGATAAAGTCCCTGTCGTAAGTAGCGAGCAGTGCTTCAGATAAAGTACCTGTGGTAATTAGCGAGCAGTGCTTCAGATAAAGTACCTGTGGTAATTCGCGAGCAGTGCTTTAGATAAAGTACCTGTGGTAATTAGCGAGCAGTGCTTTAGATAAAGTACCGGTCGTTATTCGCGAGCAGTGCTTAAGATAAAGTACCTGTGGTAATTAGCGAGCAGTGCTTCAGATAAAGTACCGGTCGTAAATAGCGAGCAGTGCTTTAGATGAAGTACCTGTGGTAATTAGCGAGCAGTGCTTCAGATAAAGTACCGATCATAATTAGCGAGCAGTGCTTTAGATAAAGTACCTGTGGTAATTAGCGAGCAGTGCTTTAGATGAAGTACCTGTCGTAATTAGCCAGCAGAGCTTCAGATAAAGTACCTGTTGTAATTAGCGAGCAGTGCTTCAGATAAAGTCCCTGTCGTAATTAGCGAGCAGTGCTTCAGATAAAGTACCTGTCGTAATTAGCGAGCAGTGCTTCAGATAAAGTACCTGTGGTAATTAGCAAGCGGTGCTTTAGATAAAGTACCTGTGGTAATTAGCGAGCAGTGCTTCAGATAAAGTACCTGTGGTAATTAGCAAGCAGTGCTTTAGATAAAGTACCTGTGGTAATTAGCAAGCAGTGCTTTAGATAAAGTACCTGTTGTAATTAGCGAGCAGTGCTTCAGATGTAGTACCTGTGGTAATTAGCAAGCAGTGCTTTAGATAAAGTACCTGTGGTAATTCGCGAGCAGTGCTTCAGATGAAGTCCCTGTAGTAATTAGCGAGCAGTGCTTCAGATAAAGTACCTGTGGTAATTAGCAAGCGGTGCTTTAGATAAAGTACCTGTGGTAATTAGCGAGCAGTGCTTCAGATAAAGTACCTGTCGTAATTAGCGAGCAGTGCTTCAGATAAAGTACCTGTGGTAGTTAGCAAGCAGTGCTTTAGATAAAGTACCTGTGGTAATTAGCAAGCAGTGCTTTAGATAAAGTACCTGTGGTAATTAGCAAGCAGTGCTTTAGATAAAGTACCTGTTGTAATTAGCGAGCAGTGCTTCAGATAAAGTACCTGTGGTAATTAGCAAGCAGTGCTTTAGATAAAGTACCTGTGGTAATTAGCGAGCAGTGCTTCAGATAAAGTACCTGTTGTAATTAGCGAGCAGTGCTTCAGATAAAGTACCTGACGTAATTAGCGAGCAGTGCTTCAGATAAAGTACCTGTAGTAATTAGCGAGCAGTGCTTCAGATAAAGTACCTGTAGTAATTAGCGAGCAGTGCTTCAGATAAAGTACCTGTTGTAATTAGCGAGCAGTGCTTCAGATAAAGTACCTGACGTAATTAGCGAGCAGTGCTTCAGATAATGTACCTGTAGTAATTAGCGAGCAGTGCTTCAGATAAAGTACCTGACGTAATTAGCGAGCAGTGCTTCAGATAAAGTACCTGTCGTAATTAGCGAGCAGTGCTTCAGATAAAGTACCTGTGGTAATTAGCAAGCGGTGCTTTAGATAAAGTACCTGTGGTAATTAGCGAGCAGTGCTTCAGATAAAGTACCTGACGTAATTAGCGAGCAGTGCTTCAGATAAAGTACCTGTTGTAATTATTGAGCAGTGCTTCAGATAAAGTACCTGACGTAATTAGCGAGCAGTGCTTCAGATAAAGTACCTGACGTAATTAGCGAGCAGTGCTTCAGATAAAGTACCTGTGGTAATTAGCGAGCAGTGCTTCAGATAAAGTACCTGACGTAATTAGCGAGCAGTGCTTCAGATAAAGTACCTGTGGTAATTAGCAAGCGGTGCTTTAGATAAAGTACCTGTGGTAATTAGCGAGCAGTGCTTCAGATAAAGTACCTGTAGTAATTAGCGAGCAGTGCTTCAGATAAAGTACCTGTGGTAATTAGCAAGCGGTGCTTTAGATAAAGTACCTGTGGTAATTAGCGAGCAGTGCTTCAGATAAAGTACCTGACGTAATTAGCGAGCAGTGCTTCAGATAAAGTACCTGTTGTAATTATCGAGCAGTGCTTCAGATAAAGTACCTGACGTAATTAGCGAGCAGTGCTTCAGATAAAGTACCTGACGTAATTAGCGAGCAGTGCTTTAGATAAAGTACCTGTGGTAATTAGCGAGCAGTGCTTCAGATAAAGTACCTGACGTAATTAGCGAGCAGTGCTTCAGATAAAGTACCTGTTGTAATTATCGAGCAGTGCTTCAGATAAAGTACCTGACGTACTTAGCGAGCAGTGCTTCAGATAAAGTACCTGTAGTAATTAGCGAGCAGTGCTTCAGATAAAGTACCTGACGTAATTAGCGAGCAGTGCTTCAGATAAAGTACCTGTGGTAATTAGCGAGCAGTGCTTCAGATAAAGTACCTGTGGTAATTAGCAAGCGGTGCTTTAGATAAAGTACCTGTGGTAATTCGCGAGCAGTGGTTCAGATAAAGTACCTGACGTAATTAGCGAGCAGTGCTTCAGATAAAGTACCTGTTGTAATTAGCAAGCAGTGCTTCAGATAAAGTACCTGACGTAATTATCGAGCAGTGCTTTAGATAAAGTACCTGTGGTAATTAGCGAGCAGTGCTTCAGATGAAGTCCCTGTAGTAATTATCGAGCAGTGCTTCAGATAAAGTACCTGACGTAATTAGCGAGCAGTGCTTCAGATAAAGTACCTGACGTAATTAGCGAGCAGTGCTTCAGATAAAGTACCTGTGGTAATTAGCGAGCAGTGCTTCAGATAAAGTACCTGTTGTAAATAGCAAGCAGTGCTTCAGATAAAGTACCTGACGTAATTAGCGAGCAGTGCTTCAGATAAAGTACCTGTTGTAATTAGCGAGCAGTGCTTCAGATAAAGTACCTGACGTAATTAGCGAGCAGTGCTTCAGATAAAGTACCTGTAGTAATTAGCGAGCAGTGCTTCAGATAAAGTACCTGACGAAATTAGCGAGCAGTGCTTCAGATAAAGTACCTGTAGTAATTAGCGAGCAGTGCTTCAGATAAAGTACCTGTGGTAATTAGCAAGCGGTGCTTTAGATAAAGTACCTGTGGTAATTAGCGAGCAGTGCTTCAGATAAAGTACCTGACGTAATTAGCGAGCAGTGCTTCAGATAAAGTACCTGTTGTTATTATAGAGCAGTGCTTCAGATAAAGTACCTGACGTAATTAGCGAGCAGTGCTTCAGATAAAGTACCGGTCGTTATTCGCAAGCAGTGCTTTAGATGAAGTACCTGTGGTAATTAGCGAGCAGTGCTTCAGATAAAGTACCGGTCGTTATTAGCGAGCAGTGCCTTAGATAAAGTACTTGTGGTAATTAGCGAGCAGTGGTTTAGATAAAGTACCGGTCGTTATTAGCGAGCAGTGCTTCAGATAAAGTACCTGTGGTAATTAGCGAGCAGTGCTTCAGATAAAGTACCGGTCGTAATTAGCGAGCAGTGCTTTAGATGAAGTACCTGTGGTAATTAGCGAGCAGTGCTTCAGATGAAGTACCTGTCGTAATTAGCGAGCAGTGCTTCAGATGAAGTACCTGTCGTAATTAGCGAGCAGTGCTTCAGATAAAGTACCTGTCGTAATTAGCGAGCAGTGCTTAAGATAAAGTACCTGTGGTAATTAGCGAGCAGTGCTTTAGATGAAGTCCCTGTGGTAATTAGCGAGCAGTGCTTCAGATAAAGTACCGGTAGTTATTAGCGAGCAGTGCTTCAGATAAAGTACCTGTGGTAATTAGCGAGCAGTGCTTCAGATAAAGTACCGGTCGTTATTAGCAAGCAGTGCTTTAGATGAAGTACCTGTGGTAATTAGCGAGCAGTGCTTAAGATAAAGTACCGGTCGTTATTAGCGAGCAGTGCCTTAGATAAAGTACTTGTGGTAATTAGCGAGCAGTGCTTTAGATAAAGTACCGGTCGTTATTAGCGAGCAGTGCTTTAGATGAAGTACCTGTCGTAATTAGCGAGCAGTGCTTCAGATAAAGTACCGGTCGTAATTAGCGAGCAGTGCTTTAGATGAAGTACCTGTCGTAATTAGCGAGCAGCGCTTCAGATAAAGTACCTGTTGTAATTAGCGAGCAGTGCTTCAGATGAAGCACCTGTGGTAATTAGCGAGCAGTGCTTCAGATAAAGTACCTGTGGTAATTAGCGAGCAGTGCTTTAGATAAAGTACCTGTGGTAATTAGTGAGCAGTGCTTCAGATGAAGTTCCTGTCGTAATTAGCGAGCAGTGCTTCAGATAAAGTACCTGTCGTAATTAGCGAGCAGTGCTTCAGATAAAGTACCTGTCGTAATTAGCGAGCAGTGCTTCAGATAAAGTACCTGTAGTAATTAGCGAGCAGTGCTTCAGATAAAGTACCTGTGGTAATTAGCGAGCAGTGCTTCAGATAAAGTACCGGTCGTTATTAGCAAGCAGTGCTTTAGATGAAGTACCTGTGGTAATTAGCGAGCAGTGCTTAAGATAAAGTACCGGTCGTTATTAGCGAGCAGTGCCTTAGATAAAGTACTTGTGGTTATTAGCGAGCAGTGCTTTAGATAAAGTACCGGTCGTTATTAGCGAGCAGTGCTTTAGATGAAGTACCTGTCGTAATTAGCGAGCAGTGCTTCAGATAAAGTACCGGTCGTAATTAGCGAGCAGTGCTTTAGATGAAGTACCTGTCGTAATAAGCGAGCAGCGCTTCAGATAAAGTACCTGTTGTAATTAGCGAGCAGTGCTTCAGATGAAGCACCTGTGGTAATTAGCGAGCAGTGCTTCAGATAAAGTACCTGTGGTAATTAGCGAGCAGTGCTTTAGATAAAGTACCTGTGGTAATTAGTGAGCAGTGCTTCAGATGAAGTACCTGTAGTAATTAGCGAGCAGTGCTTCAGATAAAGTACCTGTCGTAATTAGCGAGCAGTGCTTCAGATAAAGTACCTGTCGTAATTAGCGAGCAGTGCTTCAGATAAAGTACCTGTAGTAATTAGCGAGCAGTGCTTCAGATAAAGTACCTGTGGTAATTAGCGAGCAGTGCTTTAGATAAAGTACCTGTGGTAATTAGTGAGCAGTGCTTCAGATGAAGTACCTGTCGTAATTAGTGAGCAGTGCTTCAGATGAAGTACCTGTCGTAATTAGCGAGCAGTGCTTCAGGTGAAGTACCTGTCTTAATTAGCGAGCAGTGCTTCAGATAAAGTACCTGTTGTAATTAGCGAGCAGTGCTTCAGATAAAGTACCTGTGGTAATTAGCGAGCAGTGCTTTAGATGAAGTACCTGTCGTAATTAGCGAGCAGTGCTTCAGATGAAGTACCTGTTGTAATTAGCGAGCAGTGCTTCAGATAAAGTACCTGTCGTAATTAGCGAGCAGTGCTTCAGATAATGTACCTGTAGTAATTAGCGAGCAGTGCTTCAGATAAAGTACCTGTGGTAATTAGCAAGCAGTGCTTTCGATAAAGTACCTGTGGTAATTAGTGAGCAGTGCTTCAGATGAAGTACCTGTCGTAATTAGCGAGCAGTGCTTCAGATAAAGTACCTGTCGTAATTAGCGAGCAGTGCTTCAGATAAAGTACCTGTGGTAATTAGCGAGCAGAGCTTCAGATAAAGTACCAGTGGTAATTAGCGAGCAGTGCTTTAGATAAAGTACCTGTGGTAATTAGCGAGCAGTGCTTTAGATAAAGAACCTGTGGTAATTAGCGAGCAGTGCTTTAGATAAAGTACCTGTGGTAATTAGCGAGCAGTGCTTCAGATAAAGTACCTGTCGTAATTAGCGAGCAGTGCTTCAGATAAAGTACCTGTCGTAATTAGCGAGCAGTGCTTCAGATAAAGTACCTGTGGTATTTAGCAAGCAGTGCTTTAGATAAAGTACCTTTGGTAATTAGCGAGCAGTGCTTCAGATGAAGTACCTGTCGTAATTAGCGAGCAGTGCTTTAGATAAAGTACCAGTTGTAATTAGCGAGCAGTGCTTCAGATAAAGTACCTGTCATAATTATGGAGCAGTGCTTCAGATAAAGTACCTGTAGTAATTAGCGAGCAGTGCTTCAGATAAAGTACCTGTCGTAATTAGCGAGCAGTGCTTTAGATAAAGTACCTGTAGTAATTAGCAAGCACTGCTTTAGATAAAGTACCTGTGGTAATTAGCGAGCAGTGCTTCAGATGAAGTACCTGTTGTAATTAGCGAGCAGTGCTTCAGATAAAGTACCTGTCGTAATTAGCGAGCAGTGCTTCAGATAAAGTCCCTGTCGTAATTAGCGAGCAGTGCTTCAGATAAAGTACCTGTGGTAATTAGCGAGCAGTGCTTCAGATAAAGTACCTGTGGTAATTCGCGAGCAGTGCTTTAGATAAAGTACCTGTGGTAATTAGCGAGCAGTGCTTTAGATAAAGTACCGGTCGTTATTCGCGAGCAGTGCTTAAGATAAAGTACCTGTGGTAATTAGCGAGCAGTGCTTCAGATAAAGTACCGGTCGTAAATAGCGAGCAGTGCTTTAGATGAAGTACCTGTGGTAATTAGCGAGCAGTGCTTCAGATAAAGTACCGATCGTAATTAGCGAGCAGTGCTTTAGATAAAGTACCTGTGGTAATTAGCGAGCAGTGCTTTAGATGAAGTACCTGTCGTAATTAGCCAGCAGAGCTTCAGATAAAGTACCTGTTGTAATTAGCGAGCAGTGCTTCAGATAAAGTCCCTGTCGTAATTAGCGAGCAGTGCTTCAGATAAAGTACCTGTCGTAATTAGCGAGCAGTGCTTTAGATAAAGTACCTGTGGTAATTAGCAAGCGGTGCTTCAGATAAAGTACCTGTGGTAATTAGCGAGCAGTGCTTCAGATAAAGTACCTGTGGTAATTAGCAAGCAGTGCTTTAGATAAAGTACCTGTGGTAATTAGCAAGCAGTGCTTTAGATAAAGTACCTGTTGTAATTAGCGAGCAGTGCTTCAGATGAAGTACCTGTGGTAATTAGCAAGCAGTGCTTTAGATAAAGTACCTGTGGTAATTCGCGAGCAGTGCTTCAGATGAAGTCCCTGTAGTAATTAGCGAGCAGTGCTTCAGATAAAGTACCTGTGGTAATTAGCAAGCGGTGCTTTAGATAAAGTACCTGTGGTAATTAGCGAGCAGTGCTTCAGATAAAGTACCTGTCGTAATTAGCGAGCAGTGCTTCAGATAAAGTACCTGTGGTAGTTAGCAAGCAGTGCTTTAGATAAAGTACCTGTGGTAATTAGCAAGCAGTGCTTTAGATAAAGTACCTGTGGTAATTAGCAAGCAGTGCTTTAGATAAAGTACCTGTTGTAATTAGCGAGCAGTGCTTTAGATAAAGTACCTGTGGTAATTAGCAAGCAGTGCTTTAGATAAAGTACCTGTGGTAATTAGCGAGCAGTGCTTCAGATAAAGTACCTGTTGTAATTAGCGAGCAGTGCTTCAGATAAAGTACCTGACGTAATTAGCGAGCAGTGCTTCAGATAAAGTACCTGTAGTAATTAGCGAGCAGTGCTTCAGATAAAGTACCTGTAGTAATTAGCGAGCAGTGCTTCAGATAAAGTACCTGTTGTAATTAGCGAGCAGTGCTTCAGATAAAGTACCTGACGTAATTAGCGAGCAGTGCTTCAGATAATGTACCTGTAGTAATTAGCGAGCAGTGCTTCAGATAAAGTACCTGACGTAATTAGCGAGCAGTGCTTCAGATAAAGTACCTGTCGTAATTAGCGAGCAGTGCTTCAGATAAAGTACCTGTGGTAATTAGCAAGCGGTGCTTTAGATAAAGTACCTGTGGTAATTAGCGAGCAGTGCTTCAGATAAAGTACCTGACGTAATTAGCGAGCAGTGCTTCAGATAAAGTACCTGTTGTAATTATTGAGCAGTGCTTCAGATAAAGTACCTGACGTAATTAGCGAGCAGTGCTTCAGATAAAGTACCTGACGTAATTAGCGAGCAGTGCTTCAGATAAAGTACCTGTGGTAATTAGCGAGCAGTGCTTCAGATAAAGTACCTGACGTAATTAGCGAGCAGTGCTTCAGATAAAGTACCTGTGGTAATTAGCAAGCGGTGCTTTAGATAAAGTACCTGTGGTAATTAGCGAGCAGTGCTTCAGATAAAGTACCTGACGTAATTAGCGAGCAGTGCTTCAGATAAAGTACCTGTTGTAATTATCGAGCAGTGCTTCAGATAAAGTACCTGTGGTAATTAGCGAGCAGTGCTTCAGATAAAGTACCTGTAGTAATTAGCGAGCAGTGCTTCAGATAAAGTACCTGTGGTAATTAGCAAGCGGTGCTTTAGATAAAGTACCTGTGGTAATTAGCGAGCAGTGCTTCAGATAAAGTACCTGACGTAATTAGCGAGCAGTGCTTCAGATAAAGTACCTGTTGTAATTATCGAGCAGTGCTTCAGATAAAGTACCTGACGTAATTAGCGAGCAGTGCTTCAGATAAAGTACCTGACGTAATTAGCGAGCAGTGCTTTAGATAAAGTACCTGTGGTAATTAGCGAGCAGTGCTTCAGATAAAGTACCTGACGTAATTAGCGAGCAGTGCTTCAGATAAAGTACCTGTTGTAATTATCGAGCAGTGCTTCAGATAAAGTACCTGACGTACTTAGCGAGCAGTGCTTCAGATAAAGTACCTGTAGTAATTAGCGAGCAGTGCTTCAGATAAAGTACCTGACGTAATTAGCGAGCAGTGCTTCAGATAAAGTACCTGACGTAATTAGCGAGCAGTGCTTCAGATAAAGTACCTGTGGTAATTAGCAAGCGGTGCTTTAGATAAAGTACCTGTGGTAATTCGCGAGCAGTGGTTCAGATAAAGTACCTGACGTAATTAGCGAGCAGTGCTTCAGATAAAGTACCTGTTGTAATTAGCAAGCAGTGCTTCAGATAAAGTACCTGACGTAATTATCGAGCAGTGCTTTAGATAAAGTACCTGTGGTAATTAGCGAGCAGTGCTTCAGATGAAGTCCCTGTAGTAATTATCGAGCAGTGCTTCAGATAAAGTACCTGACGTAATTAGCGAGCAGTGCTTCAGATAAAGTACCTGACGTAATTAGCGAGCAGTGCTTCAGATAAAGTACCTGTGGTAATTAGCGAGCAGTGCTTCAGATAAAGTACCTGTTGTAAATAGCAAGCAGTGCTTCAGATAAAGTACCTGACGTAATTAGCGAGCAGTGCTTCAGATAAAGTACCTGTTGTAATTAGCGAGCAGTGCTTCAGATAAAGTACCTGACGTAATTAGCGAGCAGTGCTTCAGATAAAGTACCTGTAGTAATTAGCGAGCAGTGCTTCAGATAAAGTACCTGACGTAATTAGCGAGCAGTGCTTCAGATAAAGTACCTGTAGTAATTAGCGAGCAGTGCTTCAGATAAAGTACCTGTGGTAATTAGCAAGCGGTGCTTTAGATAAAGTACCTGTGGTAATTAGCGAGCAGTGCTTCAGATAAAGTACCTGACGTAATTAGCGAGCAGTGCTTCAGATAAAGTACCTGTTGTTATTATAGAGCAGTGCTTCAGATAAAGTACCTGACGTAATTAGCGAGCAGTGCTTCAGATAAAGTACCTGACGTAATTAGCGAGCAGTGCTTCAGATAAAGTACCTGTGGTAATTAGCGAGCAGTGCTTCAGATAAAGTACCTGACGTAATTAGCGAGCAGTGCTTCAGATAAAGTACCTGTTGTAATTATCGAGCAGTGCTTCAGATAAAGTACCTGTAGTAATTAGCGAGCAGTGCTTCAGATAAAGTACCTGACGTAATTAGCGAGCAGTGCTTCAGATAAAGTACCTGTTGTAATTAGCGAGCAGTGCTTCAGATAAAGTACCTGACGTAATTAGCGAGCAGTGCTTCAGATAAAGTACCTGTTGTAATTAGCGAGCAGTGCTTCAGATAAAGTACCTGACGTAATTAGCGAGCAGTGCTTCAGATAAAGTACCTGACGTAATTAGCGAGCAGTGCTTTAGATAAAGTACCTGTGGTAATTAGCAAGCGGTGCTTTAGATAAAGTACCTGTCGTAATTAGCGAGCAGTGCTTCAGATAAAGTACCAGACGTAATTAGCGAGCAGTGCTTCAGATAAAGTACCTGTTGTAATTAGCAAGCAGTGCTTCAGATAAAGTACCTGACGTGATTAGCGAGCAGTGCTTCAGATAAAGTACCTGACGTAATTAGCGAGCAGTGCTTCAGATAAAGTACCTGTTGTAATTATCGAGCAGTGCTTCAGATAAAGTACCTGTAGTAATTAGCGAGCAGTGCTTCAGATAAAGTACCTGACGTAATTAGCGAGCAGTGCTTCAGATAAAGTACCTGTTGTAATTAGCGAGCAGTGCTTCAGATAAAGTACCTGACGTAATTAGCGAGCAGTGCTTCAGATAAAGTACCTGTTGTAATTAGCGAGCAGTGCTTCAGATAAAGTACCTGACGTAATTAGCGAGCAGTGCTTCAGATAAAGTACCTGACGTAATTAGCGAGCAGTGCTTTAGATAAAGTACCTGTGGTAATTAGCAAGCGGTGCTTTAGATAAAGTACCTGTCGTAATTAGCGAGCAGTGCTTCAGATAAAGTACCTGTTGTAATTAGCGAGCAGTGCTTCAGATAAAGTACCTGACGTAATTAGCGAGCAGTGCTTCAGATAAAGTACCTGTTGTAATTAGCGAGCAGTGCTTCAGATAAAGTACCTGACGTAATTAGCGAGCAGTGCTTCAGATAAAGTACCTGTAGTAATTAGCGAGCAGTGCTTCACCTGTAGTAATTAGCGAGCAGTGCTTCAGATGAAGTACCTGTTGTAATTATCGAGCAGTGCTTCAGATAAAGTACCTGTAGTAATTAGCGAGCAGTGCTTCAGATAAAGTACCTGACGTAATTAGCGAGCAGTGCTTCAGATAAAGTACCTGTTGTAATTAGCGAGCAGTGCTTCAGATAAAGTACCTGACGTAATTAGCGAGCAGTGCTTCAGATAAAGTACCTGTTTTAATTAGCGAGCAGTGCTTCAGATAAAGTACCTGACGTAATTAGCGAGCAGTGCTTCAGATAAAGTACCTGACGTAATTAGCGAGCAGTGCTTTAGATAAAGTACCTGTGGTAATTAGCAAGCGGTGCTTTAGATAAAGTACCTGTCGTAATTAGCGAGCAGTGCTTCAGATAAAGTACCTGTTGTAATTAGCGAGCAGTGCTTCAGATAAAGTACCTGACGTAATTAGCGAGCAGTGCTTCAGATAAAGTACCTGTTGTAATTAGCGAGCAGTGCTTCAGATAAAGTACCTGACGTAATTAGCGAGCAGTGCTTCAGATAAAGTACCTGTAGTAATTAGCGAGCAGTGCTTCACCTGTAGTAATTAGCGAGCAGTGCTTCAGATGAAGTACCTGTTGTAATTAGCGAGCAGTGCTTCAGATAAAGTACCTGTTGTAATTAGCGAGCAGTGCTTCAGATAAAGTACCTGTTGTAATTAGCGAGCAGTGCTTCAGATAAAGTACCTGTTGTAATTAGCGAGCAGTGCTTCAGATAAAGTACCTGTTGTAATTAGCGAGCAGTGCTTCAGATAAATTACCAGTAGTAATTAGCGAGCAGTGCTTCAGATAAATTACCTGTGCTGACGATCTGACAGGCTTCAGGCTCGATTTCATTTTCACCAGCAGTTCTGGGCCCTGATACACATATTAGGTGAAACACAGAGGGAAAAACAAATTAACACCAGCAAGAAGACAACAAATGACCGAATTATCATGTCACATTCCCCCTGCAGCCACTGACATGTTGTCAGAGATAAAAGCCCTTCAGTATCATCTGTTAATGCACGATTACTCCAAAGTGGTTTGCATTTATGTTGCCCGATTAGCAACCAAACTTTGACTCACTCAGCTGCGAAGACTAATCGGTAGAATAACAGGTCAATTTGCTTTAAGCTGGCATTACTGTTGTTAATTACAGGTGATAAAAGTTATCAGGTATTTTCCAGTACACATTAATGATGAACTAAAATACTAACATGTCTTATAAAGACTCTGAATTCATATAGCTCTACAGGACAGGTTTGTAAATTTTATAGTTATGCTTATTGTAAGTGGAGCCATTTTGTACCAGTGTTTGTAATGGTTTGATTATCCTCAGAGCATGTTTTTCATTTTAAATGTATTCTTTTTACAACTGAAAACCATTTGAGCCAGATGAGTGAGGTCTTAAATTAAACTGCTACTAGGAGAACATAGGACTCAAAGAAAGTTTTTTTTTTCTTCTTAATTATTCAGATTATTGTCATCCTACCAAGATCACATGCATCACACAGCCTCCTGCTTAAGTACAAGAAAGGCAATTCAAATTCCTCTGTTTTGAATTAATTTCAGTGAATACATTTGGGTTGAGATCAAAAGATGAATGAGACAAGCATTCAGCATTTCAGCTGTTGTCTGGCATTCACACCTAGATGTGTGAGGGTTTTCAGAAGTTCCGCCTTCGGTGGAAGCAGACCACCCAAATTCTCAGGTGAGCAAAAGTATTGGAGCAAGGAGTATTTCATTAAATGAAAGCAAATACACCTAATGTTTGGTTATATTTTCCTTGGATGCAATGGCTGCATCAAGCCTGGGACCCACTGCCGTCAGTAAACAGTTGAGGTCTTCTTTTGTCATGCTTTTCCAGGCTTATACTAGAACCTCTTAAAGCTGTTGGTTTTTTTTGTTTTAAAATTTTTCCCCATCAGCATCCTCTCTGGGAGGAGAAATGCGTACTCAGTTCGGTCAAGGTCTGGTGATCGACTTGGCCAGTACAAAACCACCCAATTTTTCTCCCTAAAGAAGTCCTCTGTTGTGCTGGCAGTGTGCTCAGGGTCAGTCCTGCACACGATGTTCTTTCCAATTAGTTTGGAAACATTACTCCTTAAATCAACAGACAGAATGTTTCTGTGGAAGTCTGAATTCATCCTGCTGCTACAGTTATGAGTTACATCATCTACAAAAGTAAAAAGATCAGTGAGCACCACTCCAGTAGCAGCCATGCAAGCCCAAGCCACGATACTTCCTCCACAGTGCTTCACAGACGAGCCTGCATGTTCTGGATTATGAAATCAACCCATGTCCCTTCGATTTTGGTCTTCTTTTTTCATCACTGTGGTAAAGCTTACCATTAGCTTCACTGGCCCTGAAGACCTCTCATTCTTACTCCTGATGAGTGGTTTGCCTCTAGTGATATAACCTCAGAACTGCTGCTCTCTAAAGCCAAATGGCCACTGCTGGAGGAGCGTCGTGTCAAAACGCAGAACGTTTTTTAACACCCACTGGAAGCGTTAGTAGCATCATTATTGTTTTGTATTTTGTATTGCTGGCTTAGTGACCATCGGTTGTTCACTACATTTCACGGCAGATTGTAGGAAGTAATGAGTTCACTCTACAGGGGATAATAACTCTTACAAACAATTCAGACAAAATGGCAAACCCACTATACAGTGCACTATATAGGGAGTAGAGAGTGATTTCAGACACAGCATAAGTCTTCTTTGAACAGTTGAGTAAGATACCTTCACCCCTGCCCTGAGGAGCTTGTGCGTGATGTCACTGATTGTGATGTCACCATTTTCTGCTTTATCATCACAGCTCTCAAAATGTTTCCGTCAAACTTGGTCAACCTGTTCAATGTCTGTCGCTCAGTGTGTCAGCAATTTCTCTCTTTCTCAGGTCAGTCCAAGTTGTTTTACTTGTTATCCTAGATGCTTATGCAGTGGCTCTGACTGATTTCCCCTCTCACCTGGGCTTCAAAATGGCTTACCTCTTGCCCAAAGACAGCTCCGTGGTCCGCACGTTGGTTCATCATTTCTAACACAAACACAGTCTTTGAGCGCAAAGCCCCAGGCTAAAACCAGGAGTAGCCATTCAGAACTACTTATTGTTTAACCAATCAATCTAACAGGACACATCTGAGCGACAAGAAACACCTGTAAATTACATCCTCCAATAGTCTTGCTCACCTAAAAATTGGGTTGTCTCATACAAAAAGTGATGTTTTCTCTCTAATTCAACAAAACTTGATGGAAAATATCAGAAAATAAATGCTGACGTTTTGCATCTGTCATCTCAAGTACATCTTTCAACCTCAAACTCAATTGTTTGCAGTGAACAGCAAAAACATAGGAATTGAGCATTCTGTTCCAATACTTTTGGAGGGGACTCCTTGTAAATGTAGCTTTTCACTGATACCTTTGTCATTCCTTAAAGAATAATTTCTTAATTATTACACAGTATGTCATGTGTTGGTCTTGATTACTCGTTAAATACAATTTTGATTGCTATTCCGGTTAACTTTAGCTGCTTTCACACCGGACGCAAAACGAATTCTTCGCGCAACAGATTACATTCAAAGTCAATGCAAAGAGGCGAATACATACAAAATGCGTGTATTCGCGTATTTGCATTGACTTTGAATGTTATCTGTCGTGCAAAAAATTTGTTTTGCGTCCAGTGTGAAAGCAGCTTTAAGGTGGTAACACGCTGAGAGTAAATACACCAAAAAGAAGGTAACTGAAGGGCCTTTATACCTCTGATGGCACACGGGCCCCCACAAACACGCATACACAGACATTAAAGCTCAACAGCAGTACTCATCAGAACTGACTGATCAGACACGCTCACCGTTGCGTTGTTACTGTCAGAGAGATTTTCATGGCTGGCTGAGAGTTTGCTGGATGTAGAAACACTGTCCTGAGAGAACAAGAGAGGGAGGGTGAGAGAGAGAGAGAGACTATTTTCATTACCATTAGCGTTATTACAGTCCCTCTCGGTTTGTCTGTGTTACAGAGGAAGTGCGGTGTTGCTTCTAGTTCACATTTGAATTCATTGGCTGCATGTTGTTACTGAACTGACAGAGACCGACACACAAATGGACTGAGTGACCAAAAAAAAATTTGAGTCATGACTGGGGGACACAGATCCCATGTACTGAAGTCCAAACACAAACCGGTTCCCTCATGCCCACCTTTGGGATTTTACTCTTCTCCTCGTGCCGTTCTGTGGTGTATGATGGGCTTACTTCTCTGACATTCTACATAAAAATGAGATAAAGCCTATTAAGTCACCAGAGGGATAGAAAAATGGCCCCGAATTTATTAGTGCATAACAATGATGGCAATGACTCCAAAACCTAAGTGCAGCACCCCATGAATAACAATGACCCCTTACACGAGCATTAGCTCTACAGACAAAGCAATGACCTCTGAGATTACTGCCACACTTGAGAGAACTAAAACCCCAAAATTTTTTTCAACACTACAGGGATGGCTAAGAACGTCCCGTCACCGCTGGACAGCACCGGAGAATCATCTACAGATACAATACCTGCGCTGAGGATGCGTGGGCTCTTGCATTTTTCTTCCTCGCGCCAGCGCTCTGAAAAGCATTTAGTGTACAAGCAGTCAATATTACAGTCAACACTTTTGCCTCAGATTCAAATTTGACGTTCGACTGTAAAAACCAAAGAGACAGTTTTTTTTTTTTTTTACAGTTTAGTGGTTTTATTGATCAAAGAAACTAACTACCCATAGTTAGTATTTGTGGAAAGGGTAAAACGACAGTTAAGAATGAGTTTGAAGGCAAACTATGCAAGTACGGAACTCGCCTGCTTGGCCTTTTTCTTCTTGACCTCGGCTGGCGGCAGACACTGCTCCATCTTACAGCTGCACACAAACACCCAGAGCCCCAATACGCTACTTCATCAACACACCCAAAGCACCAGATTTCTGTCGCCATAAAAAAATAAAAAAAATCACAGAACTCAATCAAATGTATTCATGCCACACATACACACACACACACAAACCGGGTGCAGGTTATAGCTCTGTACATATGAAAATATAAAACTTGAGAACTGCTTTCAGTTGCGTATTGCTATTATTATGGTTTTGAAATATTTTCCAGAGCATTTAACGTCACCAAACTTCTCAATGAAAAGTTGGTAAACCATTTAGCCTAAAGTCCTGAATGTTGCCTTACAAATGCGTAGTTGTAATATTTGCTTTAATTGACAATAAAATACGTATTGAAATGCATTCAATATTTTACTGATATGTATAAAACTTGATAATATAGCTTAACATCTTTCGGTTGCAGGTTGTTAGCAGTGAATATTTCGAAAAATGACAGAGCAATGCGGTAATGGGCGTGCAATGGGCGTTATTATGCATAAATAGAACAGGCCAAAAGTTTGGACACACCTTCTAATTCAATGCGTTTCCTTTATTTTCATGACTATTTACATTGTAGATTCTCACTGAAGGCATCATAACTATGAATGAACACATGTGGAATTATGTCCGTATGTATCTAACAGTTGTCCAATAGGGCTGTCGGCTGTGTATCTGCCTGACTTCTGCACAACACAACTGATGGCCCCAACCCCATTGACAAGGCAAAAAATTCCACAAATTAACCCTGACAAGGCACACCTGTGAAGTGAAAACCATTTCAGGTGACGACCTCTTGAAGCTCATCAAGAGAATGACAAGAGTGTGCAAAGCAGTAATCAGAGCAAAGGGTGGCTACTGAGAAGAAACTAGAATATAAGACATGTTTTCAGTTACAGGTATTTCACACTTTTTTGTTAAGTACATAATTCCACATGTGTTCATTCATAGTTATGATGCCTTCAGTAAGAATCTACAATGTAAACAGTCATGAAAATAAAGGAAACGCATTGAATTAGAAGGTGTGTCCAAACAACAAAAACAACACAAGTCACATGCTTTTCATCGCCTTCTTCATCCACCCAAATAATTGCAAAATATGAATACTATGTCCGGTTATCTACACTCCTTCTCCTAAATAGGAGTTTCATGATGATAGATATTTTTTCTGTCACATTCTAAATTCTCAACATTCTGTGGCTGTCTACATAACACACTTGCACCGTCTTTTCTCTCACAGTTTAAACTGATTTTGGCGATGGATGAGGAAGAGGAGTGCAGTGAGGGAATCTACAAATTGCCAGACATTAAAGATCTGTTCTTACAGCCACTTAGTGATGTCATACGCACTTTACAGCTGCCCCAACTAGCAAATGAAGCCTCACATTTTGATTCAGTCCTTCTGATCTTGACAACATCAAGAATATGAACAAAAAGACTTACACTGCCCGGCCAAAAAAAAAAGTTGCACACTCAAATATTTAGTTGGAACCCCTGTAGCTTTGATTACAGTGCATATTCATTTTGTCATTGTTTTGACAACTATATGCAATGCCAGAACATTTATTTTTGATCATACATGCCATAATTTTTGGCCGAGATCTTGTCTTCTCGACATAATGGTTGAACCACGCGGTGGTCTTTCTTGAGCACATCCCAATAACTTTTACTGTGTCTAAGATCAGGACTTTGTGGTGGCAAATAAGTTTGTGAAAATGATTCCTCATACTTGTTTTTGCATTCATGATTTTCTTTGCTAAATACAAGCCAATAAGTTGCCTGTTCTGAAATACTGTCACATCTTTTCCACCAGCAAGGGATGTGTCTTCCGACATGATTTTTTGAGAAATGAGTAGCGATGCGCTTCATCAGTCAGGGGAAAAATGATTATTGCCAGCTGAAACATATTATTAACCGCAATAATGATCCAATTCTAGAATTTGTTCATTAATTTCCAAACGGTGACTTTTTTTTTGACCGGGCAGTGTACATTTACTTCAAATATCACACTATCATCATGGTCATGTCTGAATGGATATAATTTTTATATCTAAAATCAACCAAAATCATACAATGTCACATTCTTTGTTATAACTTGCATGTTGCACAGACTGTGTGAAAGGGTTATTGTATAGAAATTTAATGGATTCATTATTGGTACAGTAAAGAATTTTGCGGCGAAACTCTGTGCTTCTTTTGAAGTTCCAAAAAATTGTGTGTACAGTCCGCAACAGTTACATGATCTGAAAAATGTAAAGCATAAATTTTGACTAATTGTGATATTAATACATAGTATTAACTTTCAGCAGAAAGAACAATTATCCATGTGCTAATAAAGTGAAGAAGTCATGCTGTCATTCGGTAGTAAAATGATCCAAGTATGGGTCATTCCACCCAAATCAACCAGAGGTCCCCAGGTCACCGTCTCAGAAAAGTCTGAAAAAAATCACAATTGAAGTTCCACCTCAGGAATGAATGTGTGCAAAATTTCAGGTCAGTAAGAGAAGTAGTTGCTGAGATACAGCCATTTATATTTTAAGGCTTTTTTTTCTCGATTTTTGCTAAGTGCATTTTTGACCAAATTTGAATGCTTATTTACAGCAAAGTCATGATGCAGCAGGGTTGCAATCTTGCATATACGGTTCATTTTTCCTGAATTCCAAATTTACTTCTCACATTCTGCTTGATTCGGGATGGAATGACACGCATACGTTCCATCTATTAATGTCTGAAGTACAGTTTCGGAAATTTTCAGGTTTAAGACAGTTTCACATGAATACATCCATTTCATCGAACTGTTTGAATTCAAATGTCCCCATACACTTCTAGTGATCAAATTTAGAATCTAAATATGTGAATTTCAGCCTGCTATTTTCCGTAGGATCCATTTCAATGATGAGTGTAGAGTTCGCAACGGTTATAATTTGTGAAGATGGTGGTCCCCAAGGATGAGCCATAACTTTTTAATGTTTACAGTTAACTTCACAATATTTTTATATTTGTGGGCCTTAGGCTTCTAAATCCACCAAAATATTTGGCATCCGAAACAAACAAAAAATAAAAAAATAAAAAATTACCTTAGGCGAGCACTATACTGACACCCTGATTGTGTCTGATATGATTACCGTTCCACAACACTGAACTTTTATTCAGCATCACATGCTCAACAATAATTCCCCCAGTTAAGTGTTGTAGCCGTGTTACCGATCCGCATTTCCGAACCTCAATCAGGGCTGCTCAGTGACAATTGCAGAGACAAAATACATATACGAAGCAGACCTCATACAATTGATCTAAAAGAGTGAAAAGTACATTTTAAAAGGCACAATGTGGGGACATTTAAGTTTAAATTACCTGGAGGTCATCAATTTCGATAAATAAACAAACTGCAAAACAGCCCTTAATAGTTAATGGTCATGTTAAATGTTCCAAGCCTTACAGCAGTAATTTGTGGCCTACATACCCAACTGCAGATTTTAACGTGTACAAACATGCCTACTCTTGCCCGCTCTCTATCAATAGCAGTCTCGTCTCGTCTGTCGAGAAAGCAACAAGCAGATTTAGTGAGAACCTCAGTATTCAGGCGCGCCAAAAACATCCCTTATTCATTTTTCGGACAGATTTCTCCCTCGAGTTCTGACTTTTAACAACTTTTAAACAATGAGCGTCCCCTGCATGATAAAACACTAACAAAGGTGTCATTTCAGCAAGACCCATGCACAGGTAATATGAAACTCACAACAACACAGTCCTTCCCAACCCATTCTCTGTTCCACAAGTAACCATCCCTATCTGGCGCTTTGAAGCTTGAAGCTCCAGGCTCACCTGGGAATGAGGTGTGGTCACCTCAGCCCTGTTCATTGCCCACGTGCAGAATCACAACACCTCACGAGATCCATTCACACATGATGTCTGACGTACGAGACCCATCGTAAAATTACTTTTGTAATTTATTTAAATGCGTCTTAAAGGTACCTATAATATTTCGTCTTAATATTCACTCAATCAATCATAGTTTGAAAGGTTTCCATAGCATTTAGTTTAATCACTTTAAATGAATGCCCTTACTTGTTTTTTTTTTTCCCCACTGCCTTTGAGAAGATATCATGATTTTGAATATCATTATTTTGAGACATACGTCAATCGAGCAAATTGACCAAGGCATTTCTGCAATACTGAAGTTCACCTGACAATTGTAGCCTATGTCACCTCAAAGGAAAACAAAACCTAGACTTCACTTTACAGAATTTGTGAGTAGTGAGTGACCGAAACTTTTAACTTAATGTCGACTTTTCGGTTGAAATTCAAAATGGGAGCGCTTAGTTGTTTTTTTTTTCCATTTGATAGTGCGAAGCACAAACACAACTCTGGAGTACATGTTTTGATCGGAGAACGGGAACAGACAAATTGGCAATCATGTGAAAACCGAAAATAAGTTTCTCCGCAGGGGTAAATCATCATCATCTGATGGGGAGGGGGAGAGAGCCCCACAGAAGTACTCCGAACCAGTGCTATGACTCGCGAATTGGAGGCAAACGTTTTCCTAAGTAAACAAACGCATGCAAATAATGAAACAACTCGCTCATACAATAGTTCCCACACAAGCTCGCTCTAGAAATCACACCCGCTGTGACCCTCCACACTCGCAATGCCAAGTAAAACTCCTCGATTTGCGCTAATTCTACAGCGTCTACTTACCGATGACAGACAGCGCTTCGGTTCGCAGGTCCGCTGTTAGAACAGTATCGGCTACTTCCTGCTTCTTGTTGATTTCCTAAACGACAGCTTATTCTAGTATAAACCCGGCTTAATTTTTCGAAATGAACCGTTTTTCCTGCTCAACATTGTATTAGTTCATTGATTAGGCAGCCCGCACCTTGCCGAGAGCCTCTCCCTGATGTGGCCCCCGGGACTGTCTTCCTTGACGGATTCCTGTATGAGGTCAGAGCAACTGGGGAATCATGTTCTCAATTTTGTTACAGACGCATTTCTGCGGTCTCTGCCTATTTCCAAGATTCCCTTGGACGTGACACTTCTGTGAACTGCAGTTGTATAACGTTACTCATTTAAAGCTTCTGTTAGGCTACAGTTTAGACGCTTAAAATTTTCTGGTGAGTTAACCAGATATGTTGGTCACTTTTTTCCCACCACACAGTAATGCAGTTACTACTCTACTTTAAGATGTCACTAAAAACGATCTACTTCCTAGGAATGAAAACATTCCTCATCGTAAATTGCCTTGCAGCATTGTATTTTTAGTTAGTTGGCTTCAGACTGTGCTGGAATCAGTTTTAAGATGATTGGGTGTCCTGGACTGATACTCGCGTCACTAGTTACAAACAGTAAATGGTTTGGGAAACATATGAGTCACCGGGGAGGAGACGATTTGCGCTGTCAGTCATTTGCTATGTTTCCATCCACACGTTCTGAAGCGAATAAAGTCATAATGAATTAAAATTCCTTATGGAAACGGTTAAATTCGACTTGATTTGAGGAATATCGACACAAAGTTTATATGGTTGATCTGATCGGATTTTCTCTCGATCGGTAGGAGGCTTATGCGATAAATTCTGATGGAAACGTTATTTGCCAAATAAATCTCCAACAGCATCGTGACGGTGTTTCCATACCGTCGTTGCCTTCTGATAATGGTTTGCCGTGTTGCCAATAGCTGGCACATAAGCACGTACGCTACAACTTGTGCAATTATCAGAATTTGTTGGCAGGCGCGATCTATTTTGGCTAACTTGCCAAATTAGTCGGCTAACACACGACTTTTGTTCGCTTGAAGGTTCTGCGATTCAGCGCGAAAATGAATGGAAAAAGCTTAAAATGTCAGAAATCTATTCGATACACAAATACGATCGCATAACGGCATGGGACGTCATTACGCACAACTTTTTATTTGCTTTAATGCTGTTAGGTGGAAACGCATTTTCACCTGCTTCTTTCGCTTGAATATTTTTGGCGAACTTCATATAGTTCGATTGTCAAGTGGATGGAAACACAGCTATTGACGCTGGCAGTTCTGCTGCTGCAAGCATGGTGCATGACAGCAGTAGGCGACAATATTCCTTTAAAAAATTCCAAACCGAACTTTAGAACCACGGATCACGGAGACACCGACGGACAAACCTGGCCTTGGTTTGTGTGATGAAATTATTGAAAGCTGCCTCCAGCCCAGCGAATAACGCGGTCCTATTGCAACCCATCACCTCAAGCTCTGAGTCAGGTTCCGTGATTAACGCACTCCAGGGGGGCATTCCACAAAGCTGGCTAAGTGAGTAAGCCTGGCTTTTTCACAAAGTAAAACCTGGAAAATATTCAAATTTGGAACATGGACTGAAATAAATACAGCTTTCCGGGTTTTACTTTGTGCAAAACCCTGGCTTACTCACTTAGCCAGCTTTGTGGAATACCCCCCAGAACTATTTGAGCTTGCAGGCTTTTTAGCTCGCATTTAGTGTCAGCTGTTCGCTCGGAATGTTAATATAAAGGTGAGTGAGCAATACTGCAAAATTTCCAGTTAGAAGTTGTGCATCACGATGAAAAGGAAAACATTTTCCACGTTTACAATACATAGCAAAATTCACAAGTTTTAATCGCAATGGAAGCCGAGATGGATTTCTAAAATTAATGTTCGCCATTAATCGCTATTAATTACCAAATACAGTTGTAAATTCACTTGGCGTCTGGAATTTCATGCTTACAACTAGTTACAACATAAATCTAAAACAGAATGATTCACCCACCGGACCACTGATGTGGAATTAAGGTAAAGATGATGAGAATCCGTGTGGATGAGGATGACTTCATAGCCTGATGACATTCGAAAGGGAAGTAAGTTGTAGCTACCGGTAAAATACTGAACATGAGAGCGCTCTACTGATAATTTGAAAATATCAACAGAAATTAGAATTTTGGGATGGATTTTATTGGCTGGTGCTGGAATGTCTCGAGACGTGGCAGTGCGAAGAATTTTACTGTGGATGTGAAAGAGTTGTTCATGGACACGACTTCAAGATTTTTTCTTTTATTAGACATTAGATTTTTATTAATGGCCGCATCAGAGCAGCTAGTATGAATGCAGCTTGAAAGTTAAACTACAAGTTGTGGAGAGGAAAACTTGCTTAACCGGTCTGAACACATTGCTGTTCATTTATTCCGCGACGTTGCTGCACTTCTCCAAAGCTCAACAATGGAGGGAAGATCAGTCTTCCTAAACCTGAAAGATAAAAGCGGTTTTAAAAACAATAACGCCTTTCACACACTTTAGCCGCCCTTACAGTGAATAATATCTCAAGTGTCTCCCTGCCTTGCTTCCTTAACATAATTTCCAAATGACCCTGAAGTCCCCATTGTATGGCTAAATTTCCCACTTCACCCTTCTAGACCAACAGAAGCTTTCATGGTTCTTCGTGTGAATGTGTTTTAATAAATCTCTTGCAAAACTCGTAACTCCTTGTTTTATCCTCCCATTGCTTGGATGGCCAAATCTTCATCATCCCCATCCAAATTTAATTGAAATGCACACTGAACAAAAATATAAACGCCCTATGTCAAATTTGAGTTTTTAACATTAGGGTAATGAACTATATGAAGCAAATCAAAATAAATTTTTGTTAATGACTAATCTTCAGATCACCATCCATTACATCTCGATATACTGGCATATGCAATGGAGTGACAATCCTTTGTACACATTGGGGGTCAGGTTGAAGAAATTGAATGTTCAATATCTTGTGTGTCCACCATTTGCGTCTCTCAGGGCAACACGTCTCCTTCACACGGAGTTGATCAGGCTGCTATTGTGGCCTGTGGAATGTTATTCCATTCTTCCCGTGGGCCACACGGAGCTGGCACACATTATCCGGAACTGAAACACGGCCGCAGACATGTCAATCTCGAACATCCCAAAGATGCTCTATGGGCGACATGTCCGGCGAATTCACCGGCCAGTCCAGAACTGGAATGTGCTCTGCTTCAAGGAACTGCATGCAGGCCGCTCTGGCGGACATCCCTGCATCCAGCATGCCAATGGCACGTTCCCGCATGACCTGAGACATCTGAGGCATGATGACTTTTGACAAAATTTGACATTTTGGGGTGGCCTTTTATTGTCCCCAGTATAAGGAGTGTCTGGGTACTGCTCATTCTGTCTGATCACCGTCTGGAAATGCCACACCCATGTACTGAGTGACACCACTGCATCAAAAAAAGGTACACAATTCAAGCTTATGCTCACTTAAGAGTTGTTAACTCGATGTGGCATCAATATTTGACAGGGGGCGTTTATATTTTTGTTCAGTGTAGTAGCTGCATTAGGACTTACTTCAAGATTAGGACTTTGATTTAGAATCAACTGAATGGGGCCTATAAGTGTAATCCATCAGTGGATAGACCTTGACACGTTGCACTGAACGTAAAAGAAGGGTTTGCGCTTAAACTATTCCTCTACCAGCCTTTGCCAGATGATTCATGATGTGAAATAGTTGCCATATTCATACGTGAATTTAGAATCAAGCCAACTTGACATGTCAGTCACCGGCGATCACTGTGGGTAGCCCCTAATCACACATAT
This sequence comes from Gymnothorax reevesii, assembly GCA_029721435.1. Lineage (NCBI taxonomy): Eukaryota > Metazoa > Chordata > Actinopteri > Anguilliformes > Muraenidae > Gymnothorax > Gymnothorax reevesii. The sequence continues at coordinate 11,609,318 of CM056577.1, read as the reverse complement.
TTTTCATTTTGGCTCATTTTTTGACACAGAATTTTCTATTTTTTAATGAATTATGTTACCGTGGCAACCAAAATCATTAGGCACCGTGTCCTAACCACTGCCCATATTCGTACCACATATAAAAGAAATCACTGTAAATTTGTGGTCAGTAGAGCGTCCACGAGGAACGCATGACGAGGCCAAATCCATAGTAGCCCCGACTTCGTCCAGGGGCTACAATTCCTTCCAGTATCCAAAATAACTAGCAAAGACCATCCGAAAAGTGCTGTCCCCCCGATTACAGAAGCAAAGGGAGAAAGCTTCCTCTTCACCTGACACAACTCCTCATTATAATTCTACTGACATCCCAGCGAGCATTTTTAGGTCTAATATACGTCTAATAAACGTCTATATGTCACCAAGACGCCGCGTCTAAAAATGGTGTAATAATGGTGCAGAAATGAAAGTTTTTTAGACGTCTATATTTAGACTAGACGTCTTTTAGACATCTAAACAACGTCTATGTATAGACGTGTGTCTATATATAGACGTCTAAACAACGTCTACATGTAGACACACGTCTATATATAGACGTTGAAACAACCGCTAATAGACGACTAAATAGACACGTCTATTTATAGACGTGGTTTATACGTTCATATTTAGACCTAATCTATAAGAGGGTTATAGACTATAGACATTTATTAGACGACTATTAAAAACGATAATAAAATTGTATATTAATATTTATTTAAACAGATTTAGTAATTAAGTATTCATAAGCAACCTTAAAAAGCCCCAAAATGATATTTGGACCAATCTTACAGACCAAACTTAGCTTGTTGTCCGTACCTTGATGGATGTGTTAATGTATCCAGGCTGATCTGACAGTTAATTAGCATAATGTTGGTTCTCTGTCATCATTATATAAGAGCATCAATAGAAAGTGTAATAGAATGAAAAACATTAAATTGTTAAGAATATATTTTTACTCTCATTCTGTCTAAACAATATAAAATATATAAATATATAAAGTATAACATTTGGCAAACAGTGCAAAGAACAGTGCCTAAATAAATTTTAAAATAATCTGTGTAAACAGTAGAACATATAACTTTTAAACAACAAAGTCAGGAACAGTGCAAAAACAATTAACTTCTTATTTTTTGAAACCCCCTCCACCAGATCGGGTCGGCGCCTGCTTAAAATGTTCCCCCATTGCCGTGTGGATCTGTGCTTCTGTTGCGCCACTGAATGTCTTCTGGACAGCTTCTGCAATTGTGGAAGGGGAAAAGGAGTGGGGTGGGGGGGCATTTATATATAGCATTTTATAGCATTTTGTTATCTTCAATCGCGCGGGGAGAAGCGACAAGTTTAACCGAACATTTTGCCAGTACATTTCTTCCCATTAAGTTAAAAAAAAAGCTCGGAACAAATGGGCCTTCGCCCGCTGCTTGCAGCGCGTCGGGTCGGGCCCTAAGGAGTAGCAACAAGTAGGCCTCATCCTAACAAACACGCTGCTAAACTGATGCATGACGGTGAAAGGACCAAGATTTTCTAACATTTCCAAATTAAACATTTATAGTAACCTGTCCTTAAACACTCACCTCTGTTTACGTGGAAAACTGACGAATTTTTGTCCTCTTTCGGAGCAGCCAGCAAATCTCGACGCACATGCGCAGTGATGGTGATGAGGCGCTTTGCTCAACAGATATGCTTCGCTCGCCAGCGAAATCCGTGCACATGCGCAGTGACCTGCCGACCACAGCTCTTCCAAGGCACTGCATATAGACAGATCTGCCAATCACATCTTATTTTACTATATTATGGTTTGTTTTTCTAAGATGAATTTACATTTATATTTTTTAAAACATGGTCTAAACACAGACGTTGAAAATGGGTATATTAGACGTCTAGATCTAGACATGTACCTTACAGTGAAAAATGACTATTAAAATAATTTCACACCTATATTTGGAGTTCAATTCTGCTTCGTGCAGTTAATTCCTAAACCTACTTTTATTGAAAAAGACGATTGATTTCAATCATCTAAATTAGGTCTAAATATAGACGTTGATATGCGGAATAGATTTAGACGTTTAAATCTTGGCTAAATCTAAACTATACTTTAGATTGATGAACGGATATCAGAATCATTTGTCTCCAATATAAGGAGATGCGTTGCGCAGCTTACTGTTGTTATTTTGAGAAATAGTAATTGGATTTTCAAAAAAATGGCAAAGTCTAGTTTCGGTCTAAATATAGACGGCATATAGACGGTCTAAATTACGTCTAAAAAAAAAACTAGACGACTATTAGACGTCTATTGCTCAGTGGGATGCTTCTTAACATCCACAAAACATCCCCATGTTTGCACTGCAATTCCAGCACGTCAGCTTCCCATCCTTTTCAACAGTGGTAGTTACATTAACACCTGCCTTCACTCGTGATTGACAGTTGCATAAGATTGAGGCCGGTCCACCCTAAGACATATATAATGCGAGAGACCGTGGGAACAAGGCTTCAAACCAGTCAGGTGTGATCTAATTCGGTAAGGAAGACAACAGAACACGTTTCACAGAATTAAGATTACTTTAATCGTTCATTTCAAACCAACCACCTGAAATACACATTGATCCTAAAAATATGCAAGACTGTACAAAACAGAATTACGAGACCAAATAATTTACCATTAAAAACAAGAGAACCATAAAAATGTAAAGGCACTTAAGAATTCACTGCTAGCAGCCACACAATCCTCTACCTCGTCCTGTTCCCCTCACCAGACTTTGGCATTAAACTAAAGAAAGGTGATTAAACGCATATTCGGTAATTAACATACTGTTCTTCATTTGAAACCTTTGTGATACGCAACTATAAATTAAAGAAAAAAATAATTAAGTAGCAAAATGAGAAGTGAATTCAAAACTATCAGGACAAAATAAAGTGCAAAGAAACCAGTGTCTCTGTCCAGCTCAGGCTCGAACACATTTTCATGAAGTATAAAAGGAAAAAAAAAGAAAAAGACTGGAAAATGGGGGGGATCTGCAAAACCGTCAACCTTCTGACTAATGAAGTAAAAGCCTGATGTCTCCTAAAATTAATTGGTTGTCTCCATATGATTAAGCTTAGTCCTGGATTAAACAGTTTTAAAAATAGAATTAAGTCTAGGTCAAGTATTAATCAAAGTCTGCAAAATTCGCCTCATATTCCATGAATACTGTGAAGAGGACTGATGTGAAAGAGGCCGATCCAAAAAAAAAAAAAAAAAAAAAAAAAAAAAAAAAAGTGTTAAAACGCAGCAGACCGGATGAATGGCACGGCTCGGGGAGGAAGCTCTCGTGATCGACGAGATCTGCTGAACGAGCGAACGCAGCTGAACTCCTCTTCGGCTGTAGGGGTTATATTGAGAGAGGTTCTCTGTGGGACGAGCGCTTCTTGTGTGGGACGGAGGGCGAGCCTTTTGGGTCGGCGGTTGGCGTCTCCCTCCTCGTCTCCTCCCCCACGTGCGATCCGGCCCTGGATCGAGGCCTGGCCGGAGGAGGTATGGCGTCTGTAACCATGTCCTGTCCTCTCCTCACACTCCTCCCTAGTCCATCGCCTTCTTTCCTTCCGCTCCTCCATCGTTCTTCCCCATCTCTCTGTGCATCCTTCCATCGATCATCCCCTTCTCTCCCGCTCTTCCCCCTCTCCTCCCCGTCTCTGTGTGAACGCCTCCAGTGTTTGTCCTCCTCCCTTTTTGAATCATTCCATCTTTCATCCCCCTCTCTCGTACTCTTCCCTCGTTCATCCCAATCGCCCTTTCCACTTTCGCCCCGTTCATCCCCTTCTCGTTTTGCATGCTTCCATCGTTCATCCCCCTCTTTCTTCGAATCCTTGTGTCGTTCATCCCCCTCCTTTCCACTTCTCTTTCGTTCATCCTTCACGTCTTCACCCTCTCTTGGTTTTTTTTTCCCGTGTTCATCTCTCTCCATCTTTTCATGTTTCCTCCATTTGTCCTCTTCCCTCTTTCCCTTTCTTTCATGTCCATCCACCTCCGTCTGTGTCTCCTTCCTCCACTCATGCGTTGGTCTCCACCCATGACTCTGGCGCTCGCCCCCCAGCCTGCCGTCCATCGTACCGGAAGCCTCCCCGTCTCTCCCGTGTTCCTCTTTGCTCAGTTCACCCTTTTCCCTGTTCCCATCATTCCTCAGGGCATCCACCCCTCTCTCTGTTACTCCTCCCTCTTCAGATCCTTCTGTCATCTCCTCCTGTCCTCTCTTCTGTTCTTCCAGCTTTTGTTTTTCATTTTCGGGGACATGGCTCCCATCTTCTGTGGACTCGTCTATTCCATGTTTACTATCTTCAGTTTCATCCGATGCTTCCTTTTCCATTCCATCCTCTACATTTTTTTCACCCTTTTCTGTCTCTCTACTTTCCGACTCTCCGTGTGCTTCTTTCCCGTCCTTTTTCAGGGTCTCCTTTCTTTCTTCTTCTTCCACCCGTTTTTTCTTCTCCAGGACTTCCTGGTCCAGTTTTTGTTCTATGAGACTTATCTCCTCCTCCAGTTCGGCCAGTTTTACTGGGTCAGATTCCAGGTCCAAATCCTCATCATCCTCCTCCTCCTCCTCTTCCTCAAATTCCTCCACCTCGACGCCATCCATGGTCTTCTGCAGCTCAGTCTTGACCCGGTTCAGATCTAGAAGACCATCCTGCAGTTCCTTGCAAACCTCACGCAGCTTCGTGGCAAACTGAGTTTTGGCGCCCTTGCGCAACTCGTGCGAGTCTTTGGCGAGGAAGAAGATGTCGAGAGCCAGGAAGAGCGCGGACATGACCCCTGTGGTGACGCTGATGGCCTGGGCTGCTTTGGCAGCGCCTCCCGCCACACTGAGAACTTGCACAGTGCTGATCAGTTGGTCGGTGTTGATCATCAGAGCCTTGCCTGCCCGAGCTCCCTCCTTCACTACGTGTTTGACGTTCTGATTCAGAGCCCGGCTGGCCACACTCTCTGTGTACTTATCGAAGTCCCACTCCTGTAGTGCGTCCATCCCTGCCTGTAGAGAGAGAAAAATGAGGAGGAATGAGAAAGGAATGGCAATGACCCATCAGTTTAGCTTCATTTCTACTGGCAGGTATGATGCAGCTTGACACGTTTACGTTGCTTGTTTTGAATTTAGATTGTACAAATTCTTGATTTGTACAAATGGAACGGAAAGCATGTGCAAAGTTTTTGAGAACTATTCTGTTAGGTTTCCAAGCGTGCCATCCATTGGTTCTCAAAGACTGCAAGGTGGAGCTAGGATGACTAAAAACCGTTGATTGGTCAGACACAGTTTTCACAGATGTGTCACACTCGGCCAAATGGACCACTCTTGCACTGGACAATTGTGCCATTCTTTGAAGTCCTGGTAACCATTGAATGGAGAGCGCATCATCAATATACTTTCAAAGACGTCCAGCTACATCAGCAATGTTAATCCGGTTCCTTAGTTGGCTCAGCTTCCGGTTTCGGTATCGCATTACTGAGGTCAGCCAACATTAAAGGTTTACTATCTCTGCTAGCAAAGCTCTGCCTAGCCATGCAATTAACCCGTTGTTTCCTGTATATTCACATTACAGCAATTCACGCCTTCATAATCGGTTATCAGTTAGCTTATCGGACTTGCGTGGAAACGCGTGTACCTGTATTACTGCCGACCAGCTCGATTCCCTGAGCAGTCTCATCACGTAGCTCACTTTGCATCTAAACACGCAGAGCTGTTATCATGAATGCTTTTTGCTTTTGCGTCTAAACACAGACAATGGTTTGAGTTCATGTGATGTTATGATTGGTCTTTGGTGATACAAGAAGTCACACAGTAAGAAGTCACATGCATACATTCCATTACTTTCAGTTTGTAAATTTCAATTTGTTCATTTTCGCCTTGACCAGGCTGTGTATCGCATCGTAAAATGGCATCTCGCAATCCGTATGATGTGTTCCTTTCAACCAGTGACGCAGAGACCGATTTTTAAGGCTTCGATCCTACGGCAGATCTGTACGCGGTGTTCGTTTCGTCTAGCGATGTCGAACCCGAATTTGAGGGTTTTGACAGTCACACTGAAGTGTCTCATCCCCTCTTCATTGATGACCGGCCGAGCAGGTTGGACTTTTGGTCAAGCGATGAGAGAGAGAGAGAGAGAGAGAGAGAGCAGTGACGACAACCAGCCTGGTCCAAGCATTGCCCAATCATCGAACTGTGGTTCCAAACTTACAATACTGTCAAAGAAAGTTTTTTTTTCCATGCCGCCGTCATTCTGTCATAATGAATATGTGCAGATCTGTCCCAAAATGGTACTTGCTGTAGAGACCTTAATAGTGAGTAAGCCAAGTGTAATACAGATCCAATAACTGTGGAACTGTGGAACTAGAAAATTAATAATTAAAAAAAAAAAAAAAAAAAAAAAAATCAACAGACTCAAGAAGAACAATGTGTGCTTGCCGCAAGCACTCAATGAGCTGAGTGTGTTTCATTCAAATGACCTGACCACTGCTCATATACATAAATATAAAAGAAATGGCTCTAAATTTGTGGGCTGTAGAGCATTCACAAGGAAACTATGGCGGCAGCAGCGGACGCATGATGAGGCCAAATCCATTGAAGCTCCGACTTTGTCCGGGGGCTAAAATCATAACTGCTATTAACTAATGAGGCAGATAGGCTTTGGGTTTGAAGTTGTTGGGGAAACTGGCAGTACTGATCCTTTGATAATCAATTTTTTGACGACTAGGACTACAGAGCTTCCAGAAAATGTCTCTAATAATCACCAACGGTCTGACTGACCCACCTGCACAAACTCCATACATTCCCGGATGTCCTTAATCTCATCTTGGTAGCCCTGGATCATCTTCTCGACCTTCTTGCGGTCCATGTTGGAGTGGACAGTGTCTGTGATGTTGGCGGAGGCAGAGGCAATGCCGCCCGCGGTTGCCACGCCGATGCCCACCGCCGTGACGATGATGGAGGTTCCAAAGGTGAAGGGGGCGAGGATGAGGCCGGTGATGGTGGTCACGCTCCCCACCACACTGGCCACTCCACCGCCCATGCTGGCTGCCACAGTGCGTTTGTGGAAGTTATCGGCCGCATCGGCCAGAGCAAGCAACTCGAGAATCTGCCGCTGCAGAGACGCCCCCCGCTGGTTAAAGAGCCGCACAAACAACTGAGCCGCCAAATAAACGCGGTCAGCGGCCTGCTCCACTGCCCTGAGAAAGAACCGGGAGACAGCAGATATGAAAACATCGATCTCCTGGGCATAATACTGAGTGCTGAGGGAATTCAAGCCAAAAACTGGAGGGAACAATGAAAGAGTAACAATCTAAAATATTCACTCACAGCTCATGCTCGTCCTCTTTAAAGTTTGAAGATTCATTCCATTCATCCCAACCTGTCAGCACATAGAAACACAATTAAATACATCATGTTATCTTACATATAAGGCGCACAAACATAAATGTTCTATTCTCATATTTTGAGGACCATCCCCCAGACTTAACCCCTTACCCTCACCTCATCCATAAACACTACAGGCCAAATCCTAATCCTGATCTTAACCACTAACGCTAAAATAACTCCCTTGCCTTGTAGGGACTGGAAAATGTCCCCTTGAGGATAAAAACTTGGTGGGGACATTTGGTCCCCACACTGGTAGGAATTAGGGCTGTCGCAATAATTAAACGCGATTAATTTAAGCGCAGTAAAAGTAACTGCCAATATGAGGCAGACAGACGTGATTGCTTATTACTTTTTCTATGACACTTACCTAATGCGGTCATTTGAAATGCTTCCGGGAGGAAGACTGTGATTTGAAGTCCACTAATTACCAGTGAGGTTGGACAGCCTCCATCGCCTTGGCATAATTAGCTCACCTTAAATCAATTCCTGTGTACTTTGCCTGACTTGCAATCAAGCCATTTATTCAGCCAACTGACAAATCAAAACCAAAATGTGGACTATAATGATTAAGAAGAGAGAACGAGAACCAGACAGACCTAACAAGGCTGCCGCGTTATATTGAAAGATTTTCAAATTTGTTCACTATTTACATGTCACATTCTATACACTTAAACAAAATGTTTTCCACCTTCACTGTTAGCTATTTAGATGCTCAAAAATAAATAAAATCAAGTGCTATAAGTTACATTATTTTAAATTACTCTCGTTCAACTATCTAATAAAAAATGCCTCAAATTTGCGGCAAAGATTCGCCTGAACGTTAATTGCCAAATCTTCGGTGCATTTGACTATTGCCTGCAATGTAAACGTATTCTCTCTCACATTCATGTTCGGTATGCTTCTCAAAATGTTTTCCACTTCACGTAGCCTATATTTTTAATCTTTTAAAACCAGGGCTATCTTTGAAGAACTTCTTTTTTTTTTTTAGAAATATCTTTAATAATGCATACAAAATTCCTTGATGAAAGGTGGAATTCAGAGGTCTGCTATTTATTCAGATAATTGAAATTTTTTTCAATCTAACACGGCAACCTGGTTAGGTCCATCTGCTTCTCATTATCACTTCTTAATCATTATAGTCCACATTTTGGTTTTGATCAGTCAGTTGGCTGAATAAACAGCTTGACTGCAAGTTAGGCAAAGTACATGGGAAATGATTTAAGGTGAGCTAATTATGCCAAGGCGATGGAGGCGGTCCAACCTCGCTGGTAATTAGCGGACTTCAAACCACAGTTTTCTTACCGGAAGCATTTCAAATGACCGCATTCGGTAAGTGTCATAGAAAAGGTAATAAGCAATCACGTCTGTCTGCCTCATAGTGGCAGTTACTTTTATTGCGCTTAAATTAATTGCGATTAATTATTGCGACAGCCCTAGTAGGAATATATATATACACGCACACACGCGCACACACACAGATCCATACTGGACTGCCCAGCTACTCAAGCCCAATGATGACCAACCTTCCACTGTCCTCCACCAATCCAGCAGACCATCATCATCCTGAGAGAGAGAGAATAAACACATCTATCATCTCAATCAGGCAACTCAGGAGTGGAGTTGAATCAGTGTTTATTGAGCTGTAACGTGACTTTAACTTCGGAATCAAGGCTCTGCCTGTTATCGCATCCTGTTTGCACAATCTGACCAACATGATAGCAGGCTGGCCGTTGCCGACCATGTGGCAGGAATAGTACTGGCACTGCAAAGCAGAGTTGCTCATGGCATAAACAGGTGAGACTTGCCATGCAAACAGCACTCCAGTTAAGGTGTGAGCACTCCGCACAGGTTTGAAATCATTAATCCACTACTCCGGTGAGCTATAGTCCTTCCACAGGAAACCGTTAACTTTCAGATTTCACAAACCAATTTAACTGAATGCATTGTTAACCAATAGAATTTCTGAGGGTTTTTTTTTATTCTAATATGATGTTCTTTAACCCTTAAAGTGCTCATCGTTGCTATAGTCACACAAGGTACAAAATATATGAAGCAAAATTTCAGATTTCAGCCTTCTAAAGGCTGACAATTCTGTCAATTTTCAGTTGGCAAATTAGTTAGCAATGACCTTCAGAAGAGTTCACAGGTCTAGTACCTGTGAGTCCCTCTGAGGGTCATTTGTCAACTACACTGAACAAAAATATAAATGCAACACTTGTGAGAAATATGACTATGTTCAGAAGCTCATTGTACTTTCAGTGAGTGTTGACTGATTGTATGACCATATTGCAATACATTTCGATCAATGATTTAAAAAGGCAAACCAGAATCTCGCGATGGCGTGATGATAAAGGGGATGGGGTCTATTGTCCAAATTTCACAAATCAACTATGGGTTTGTCCGCTTTTTGCCTGCTGCATTGCTACAAATCTCTGCCATATGGACCATACCAAATGGTCAAAGGTGACTTTGGGGACAAGATCCTACTGCTCTTCAAGAGCTGTGCGGACTTGGTGGATATTGGCCGGAAATGGGAAACAAAGACAAACTCACTGGTTGAGGACACCTCAAAGATACTAAATAGGGGACGAATCCGAGGATAAAGCCAGTCATTCAAGCACACGAATGTTTTCAGGCTCAAGAAACTCTGTGCATGTACAGATGATATGGGGTCTGACATGGCCATGCTGGAATATTGTGTTTTTTTTAACTCAATCGTAGGATGATAGGCCGCAGGATCTCATCGCAATATCACTCTGCATTCAAGCTGCTGTTAATGAAATGCAGTTGGATGCAATATTCATGGGATATTTTCACCCAAAACCAGCACTCCACCCGCATGTGCAGCCATGCGCACCACACTGACCTCAGCATAACAAACCCAGTCTATTCGCTTAGTGAAGTTGGAGGCGTGACTCATCTGTAACGAAAACGGTCCTCCATTGTGCCATTGGTCATCAAACGTGTCTGTTCACTCAGTCAAACTGATTTTCTCGTCGAGCTGAGGTGAGGTCCAATCCACAAAGAGCACAATCCATACAAATATGGACTTCCTGGAGATGATTTTTCAAGATTTTTGCAAAATTTCAGCGATTGTGGGGACCAACTGTCTCGTGTACAGTGGCAGTTGCTGGTCTCAGACAGTCATAGAGATGGAGAGTCTGGATATGGCAGTCTTGGTCGGGGGTCGTCACATGTGGTCGTCATGCATATGGGAGGTTTGCTGTCGAGCCCAATTCCTCAAAATGGTGTCTTTTGCGACTTATTGTTGAAACATGGACATTAAGAGCCCTTTCAACATCCCTTAGAAACATTCCTGCACTGAGCATGCCAATGGCACACTCCCGGATGGCTCGAGTCATTTATGGCATTTTGAACAATGGCAGAACTGGGACTTTTGAGGTGGCCTTTTATTGACCAGAGAACAGGATGTGCCTGGGCTGACTGTACCTGATTTCAATAGCTCTGGATCATGCCCCACCTGTCTGGCAGGCCTATTTTGACAAAGGGCATGAACTTGACAATGATATGGAGAAGGTGACTGAAATGCGCACAGACCAGTGGTACACAACCTTGGTCACATAAATAAACCCAACTAAGCCAACCTCAGAAATAATTGTGTGTAATTTTGAAATTACTAAACTGTTGCATTTATATTTTTGTTCAGGATGTATAATGACTGATTAACTTTTAGAGGGAAATGGTGAGCAAAAATTACCTACTTCAAGGGTTGAATTCCATTACTTCCCATCATCAGGGATGGTCTTTATGCCATTATAGTTGCGAACATTCAAGTCCAGTAAGGAACATGCTAACGGTGTGTGGGGTTGTACAGTTGACAGGATGAACAGAGACATGAATTCTCCTGAGTAACACACCTCCTCCAGAGGGTTTCCGTCTTTGGGCAAAGGTGCCATCTCCACCATCTCAATCTCCACTGAGCTCCCCTATGAACAGATGCGCAGACAAACAGTTACACCCCAGTGCAGCACCAGTGTACGAGTATGTGCACTGGTCTACAGATTTACTGGAACCCATGACTAGAACTGCACTGGAAATACTATTTAAAAAAAAAAGTAATAGCAACATTGTAAAGACCAACTCAAAGTTCCAATGTGCAAAAGTTTACTTTACTATCAATGTTCCAGTGAATCTCAGATCTCAGAATTATTGGCACCCCTGTCTACAATATTATTTGCATCTTGGGAGTTTGAGTTTCTTTCTACAATGTAATGTAATTATTGCTTTCCTGATAATAGTTTCAGTGCACTAGCAGTCGGGGCTGACAATAATTCTGGAGCTCGCTGTATCTGTCCTTACTCACGAACCTGCACTAGGCCCAATTCCTCCATCTCCACAGGCTCCGCCAACAGATCCTCCTCCTCTATGTCCTACAGAAGGGCGAGAGAGGGCCACAGAGTGTGAGATGGAGTGGCGATATCCATCCTCAAAATTAAGATGAAAAAAAAAAAACTAAAATCGATGTTCAATATGCAGAACTAGCTTCCACTTAACATACTTCAGTAAAACTTAAAGGAACGATTCAGATTTTCAACCTTATCTCCATCTACTCAAGCAAGGGTTATGGAGTGAAAAATGTGCACGGAAACTTCATAGTTATCTTTGCTTGCAAACCAGCAACATTTCCAACAATACATGAGTGCGGTGGACGTTAGGGGCTAATATGCATTAATATACAAAGCTAGCTTAATAATGTGCCCTGTTTAATGTCACATTTTGATCTGCTGCGAAGGTCTTCATTAAAATTTTGTCAGCCATTTCGGCAACATTACCTTACTGTTCTTTACAGTCAGCTTCATTTCGGTCAAGTAACGTTGGCTTACTCTATCGCTACTTGGCTAGAGCAAGCAAGCGGAATTTTATTTTATTTTTTCAGGCATGAATTTTTTGTCAGATCACTGCGTCGGCATAGGGAAACAGCCGGCTACAGCCAACGCAGTGCAATGTGGTAATTGTTGTCTTTACAGCAAATTCACAGGGAAGCCATACGGGTGATAAATATCTCATGATAAATAACACAAATATCTCAAGCTCCTGTGGGAAAATGTGTTTGGTTTGCTTGCAGCTTATTTATACAAAGCCTATTCTTCAACTACAGTATATAAAGGTTTCATTATTGGAGAATAGTCCCCTTTTTAAAAAATTGCAACTGATCTATTATTGACACAAAAAGTGCTCGACTGTGCTATGACAGGGTAAAGCATAAGGAGGCAAACACATTTTGGAACAGATGCATCAGATACTGGCCCCAGTTCATGAAACCTGTTGGTGAAAGAGCACAGATACAAGATCAGTTTTTCCCTTTTCCATTCAGTGCATGTAATTAGGATGTGTGCGAGGGAGACTTGTCTGAGATCAGTGATCTTGCTTTAGGTGGGCCTTTATAAAAAAATGGGCCATATTATTTGGCCTTGGTGAACCACAATTGATGGCCATTCTTGCCCCAAACATCTGCTTCTTGTGTATTTGTGCCCCCGACGCAGTCGGGCAGCTGCTGTGGATTCATGCTCGTCTCCGCCGCCGCGTCTGTAGACACTTCCTTGTGGACGCTCTATGAGCTGTAATTTTTTGACCGATTACTATCATATTTGGTACAGACATGTGTGATACTTTAGTTATGCCACCTATCGATTGTGGTTGCCATGGCGGCGGTATTGGCGGAATAATGTGCAAAAAGGGGGGGAAGCAGGTTTTCGGGAGCTGTACCCATGCTGTCGCAGGGGACTGGACTGTCTAGTTAGTATTTTTCCATCAATGTCTGCCCAGTGAATAAATGTACGTTCTTGTACACAGGTGATACGCGCCTCTCCTTTCAAGGAACTTCCACCTTGTGTATATGGTGTACAATGCCGTTTATGCAATGATTTCAGCTTTTTTTTTTTTTTACCCACACAGAGTACAACCAATTGTTTTGATGTTTGCTCAGGCACACGATTCATTTTGGGGATACGGTATTATGCATTAATGATTTGGAAATACACAAAGGTACGTTTGTTATGGTAGTAAAGTATTTTGATTCAGCCAATGAAAGAGGCCGATAAACCAGAAAAGTATTTCCAGACCAGGGCTCTTACAGTGAGTAATAACTGCGTGAGAAATGTCCCATGGTGCCTTTAACCCAGATGAATAGTAAGTGGAAGCAGATGACTTGTTTCACTGACCTTCATCGGTGATTGAATTTTTGGAGTTCTGGGGAGAGTTTTCCTCACTCTGAAAGATGTCTAGAGGTTACAGAAGACAAATTGTACATCACAGGTAAGATATACCAAAAATCACATCCAAGAATGTGCCATGCAGTCAGAGTCAGCATGCAGTTTAGAACACACATGCAATACTGTGTAGAAGTTCAGCACTAAGGCTGTATCTACATGGACATGGTATTATATTTTAGTTACAAAGTTACCCTCGTAGCTTACGAGGGTAAATAACTCTCACGACATTAAAATATGCCAATAAGGAGTGACTGACAGCTTGCCTCAGTAGAATGCAGTTGGAACATAAAATCGCACAGGAAGCAGGAGTGTAGTGATCCTTATAATGCAGGATACCTGCACACGCAATCTGACATCGCCTTGTAACTGTTGTTCCAGGAATTGACAAAATTAACTTTGTTCAAGAGTAACGTACTCCGCCAATTAATAGCAACTCAGCCATGACAATGTAATGAAACCAGAGAGGCTTTACAACGGTGTATCGCACACGGCCAGCAACAACCTTCAGCAGGTAAAATCAGCGAAATCCCTGAACGTGAGCAATTTAAGAACGAAAATGACGTGAAAAGTATATAAAATTTGCAAAAACTATTTTGGATTTTCTTGATGACATGCGTTTCAGCAAGTCTCTGCTCAACTGCATGATAACTTCGCTACGTAACATTCGCTGCCGGACTCCAGACAATAAAAACGCTTTACATTTGTAAGTGCAGCATAGAGATGTCAGCGCTGCTATTCACTGACTGTAATATTACTTTTGAACAAATTATTTTGTTGTTCCTGGAGGGACAACAATATGGCAATATCAGTCTGTGCATAACAACACAGCCGCCATTACTCCAAATAATTCAACACGTGTTCACCTTCCTCTTCCTCAATAACCGCCCTCCTTTATCTGCTCCTCTGTCAGCTGAGACCTGTACAGGACACACACACACACACACACACAGACGGGCAATTTTACTTGATGCAAGAGCCATGGATTTAGTTCTCAGCAGAAATTAAATAATGGAGTTATACATCAATAAAGGAAGGTGCCAACGCTCTCCAGTGAAGTTAGACTATGGTGTGCGTGCTGACCTGAGCAGCAGCGTTGCTCTCGGCAGGTCTAGGACCTCTCCGGAACATTCCGGCAAATTTCCCTCCTTTTTCCTGAAAGAGCGGGGGTGGGGGGGTGTGAAAGTGAATGTCGCAGGTTTCAAGGACGCCATGTCACCGTGACGCTGATATAAACCGCAACGCTCGTGCAGTCACGCTTACCTTCGTGCTGTTCTCCGACAGTCTGTCGTCGCTGGCCGAGAGTTCGCTGCGCGCCAGTCCTGCTTCCTGAGCAGGGAGAGAGAGATAAATAATTATGTAAAATGTTACAAGTACAGACTTGCGGCAGTTATGAACACAAGCTGCTTGAACACAGACTGAAATTCCTGAAGAGAGAGTTACCTGATCAGATGCAGGATCTTGGGAAGGTTTGGGATGTTTGGATCTGAACATTCCACTGAACATTCCTCCCTTCTCCTAGAGAGACCATAAGGGGTTAATGGAGCCCATTTACCTGAGGAGAGTAGAGGCAAGACTGGAGGACACTCACCTTCGATGGGGCGTCCAAGAGATTTTCGTTGCTGGACGAAAGCTCACGGTTCATTGCAGATTCATTTTTCTGTCGAAGTGGAAATGTGGAGTGCAGTATATTGAAACAAATATTAATGTGCGAATGAACACTGCCTGACAAATCTAGATACCTGTACAGGTGGAATATAGTGTTACCTGCGCAGAACCTTTGTGCTCCTCTGGTTTCGCTGCCCATCTAAACATTCCCGTTAACATCCCTCCTTTTTCCTGGGAAACACAGGAGAGAAATCAGAAGAAAACATTAAAATTATGAGCCGCAATTAACAGATCAATTTACATCGTCTTGAAAACACTGTTGGCACTCAGAGTGCAGTCCCGTGAAAAGTTGTTCCGTCATATTCAGATTATCTCCACAAGGGCAAAGCCCAAGAGCAGAGAGCAGAGCAGACACCATGGATACAATGGTGTCTAAAAATGGGGTCGACGGAGGTATAACAAGACAACATAGTCATCATTATCACGATCCAGGGACTTAACTCTGTACATAAATACCCTTCGACATCCATTTTCAAACTGAACGAAAATCAAGACTAGCTTATCAAGCCCACACAATTTGACCAATGTAACAGAATGGTTTTTGAGGTAGCTAGTCTCCATTAAAATTGTGACTGTGCACGGATTGACGTAGCCCAATCCTACATCGCCTGCACCAGTCGGTGGTGGGGGATAGAAACGATGAGACTGATGCCCTACCATGTAGAGCAGTAATGAGTTTGGTCAGTGTTTTTGTAGCCAGCAAGGCCTGCTGATTTAATCTGAGGGATTGCAATTAAATGTTCAAACCTTAACGAGGGTGGTGCCAGAATATGCTACAGGCAACGTTGGCGAGTTACTGTTTTGTAAATGTATTTTATAACTTGATTTATTTAATTTTGAACTCCTGCACAATCAAATATATTGAGGTAAGTCTAATACCATAGCAGTATACCAAACACCTGCCAGCGCAGAGTATCAGCTATTGTGTTTACCAGACGTGTACATTACAAAACAACCTCCTGTAACCTCCAGCATGTCAGCCAATCGCACGCAAGGATTTGGCGAGAATAGCAGTAGCACCACCGGCAGCGAAGGTTGGAAATGCAATTGTGATCCCTTGAGTAACCCTCCTCTGTGACTGATCTGTAGACCACAGCTAATAAGCCAGTTTATTCCATCATCTACAATGACTTTTTTTTTTTTTATGAGAGCATATTTGCTAAAAGGAACAGAAGTGGTACCAGCGCTGAGGACTTTGAGGTGCCCGAAATGTAACAGTGACATGAAGGGGCATCGACTACAGGGCCTTATTCAGTCCGCATAATGAGTCAGGCCATCCACAATTCCACATCTCCACTGACTCCCTTCTCAAAGAAAACAAGCATATGCTACAGTAAACACAGTGTGGGCTACATATCATTCATATTATGCAGTTTAAGTGTTATTAATTTAACTTTGCATATCATAAGGTAAATGTCTCTCCTTTTCCAAAAATGTTGAATGAGTCAGTCTTGTCAGATGTAACTTGTCAACATACCCCAGCCGACAGCATATTTATAAGGGGTGTAACGATTCTGAACTGCGGTTTTTTTAAGGCGTAGCAAATTCCGAGCTTTCCCTTTATTAAACCTCGTGTGTGGTCCTGAACTAAAGTGCCAAACATCAAAGGGCATGGGAAATGCTTCCGGAAAAAACTGGCATCAGTATTTTTCGGCTACGTACTGAAAGATGATGAAATGAAAACCGAATCGCCTCCAATTAACCAATCAGGCAACTCTAAGAAAAGTATATCTGTTCCCGTTTACTTTGCCTGATTAGCAATCAAATGGTGGATTCGTTTACTCTTTAAGTTGAATGAGTGGAGCTGTTTATTAAGACAACACAAATGGCACAGATTTGCATGAACACGATTGCCATTGCCACGCCATTTCGTGCGACTGTAATGATTCATATCTCACATTCACATTTAATCCGCATTTCAGAATGTTTTCCACCTTATGTATTTTTAGACGCTTAAAATCCAGGGCGATCTTATGCCAAATTTGTTTTGAATTAATCCTGAATAATTTCCTAAAATGCTACAATGAGAGAAGTAATTCAGAGAAGGATTTTTTTTCTAATTATTTGAATTATTGGCATTCTATCAATCTAACACCGTAGCCCAGTTAGGTTTGTCTGTTTTTCACCATCACATCTTAATCGCTGTAGGCTACTGAAATTTCTTGATTGTTTTTTATGCCAAGTACACGGGAGCAGATTTAGGGAAGGGCGGAGCACCTGCAATTAGTAAATCTAAACTCTGGCTTCTTCCCTACGCCATTTTCAATCATTAAAGCCACTTCAGGTGTGTAGGTTTCAAGAAATTATGCACGACTGCCTACACACCCCATAACTGTATGTGGTCTTGTCACACTTTTAAAGAAATCCTCGTTCAACATCGCCATATCCCAGCATTTCATCTCTCATTGTGGTAGTTTTAGGAGATCTATAATAATATAATAAAGAGATTTATTTTAAGATCGCCCTATATTTCATGTGTCGAAGAAATTCACAAGGTGAAAAACGTTCTGTGAAGCGGCTGAAACATGAATGTGAGATATAAATTATCACAATCACACAAAATGGCCAAATACGCGTTCTGTGCTGATCTATGGCCATTTAACTTTCAGAATTCGGCAATCAAACATGCTGTCTTAAACAGTTCTACACATCCAGCAAAGTAAATAAGCGAATCCCCTGTTTGATTGCTAATTGAGCAAAGTAAACAGGGACGTAGAGTAGCCTAATTGGTTAAAAGGAGACGATTCTGCTCCGTGCAGCATGTCGCTGAAAAATACTCGGTCAGTCAAATTCTCTTTTCATAAAGTTCTTCCTCCATTTTCAAAATTTTTTCAAGTAAGCGATAGCAGCCCGTTCGGCAGACGAATAAGTCGTTTGTGTATACCGCTGTGTTAACAGAGATGACAGAGCTTATTACTGCAGCGATATCAAGCTTGCCTTTTCCATGCACACTTATCTTGTCTTTATTTGAGAGGATTTTTGTTTTACACACAAAACACAAGTTTTTAGGAGTTTCTTTTCCGCCATTTCACTATTTTTGACAAGCCGCAGGGAAAAGCCATAGTAATGACAGAGATCATGCATATAACAAGCATTCTGATTGGCTCATCAAGCACAATCACATTACGTCACGGAACACAAAACCTCGCTCGAGTGCGCAGACGTTGTTGGGTGAAGGAAATTAACCGAACACCATAAGACGTCTGCAATGGAGGCTTCTTGCACTCACTCTGAGGCCAGCAACCTCCTGCAGTGACTTCATACCCAATACAGACTCTCATTGCTTGCGATGGTGATTAAATCATTTTGGATTTGATTGGTAATTTGACAGTAGCCCAATCTCTTCTTTGTCATTTGGTGATAATCCGAAACCGAATGGCAACAGAAGTGACTGCCTGGTTTGGTTTCATTCAGTCAGAGTCACAAGCTTGACGCCTGCGCGTTTAGATGTGCTTTTGTCGCGAAAAACAGAAAAATCCCTTTTCCTTGCCTTTTTAAACATGTTTTTGCATTTCTGTTTTCTCCAACTTTCTATTGAAAAAGTACTGCAAAAATCCCCCCCCACTGGCCCGCAGCCCAACCGCAGGGTCAAATTTGACAATTTGGGGACCAGCAACTCGTGAACTTCCTTGTATTACAGATTACGCAGATTACATCACTAATGTAGAGTAATGAGTCTAATGACTGAACAGGGACCCACCTTGGTGTTGTCGGAGAGATGGTCGCTGCTGGCTGAGAGCTCTTTGTGTGCAGACAGATTGTCCTGGGAGGGATAGAAAGAGAAGATGGAAGCTCCAAGTGTTTCTTAGTAGAGTTTTCAGTTACTCCGTCAACTAATAGGACACACTTATGGGTAAACTATGCTGAAAAAAATGGGGTGATAGTTTTACCTCTTCATGTGAATAATGTTCAAAATTTTTGTCAGATTTTGATCTGAACATTCCACTGAACATCCCAGCTTTCTCCTAAAAACACGAGAGGTAAGCCAGTCAGCATCAGTGAAGTCAGTTTTATCTGGAAGAGCTCAAACAGGACAGAGATAGATTAACTCTTACTTTTGTGTTGATTTCAGATAGATTCTCACTGCTGGCTGAGAGTTCATCTTGTGATTGACTTCCCTGTAAACAGTGAAGTTGTTATAGCAGTAAATGCTTTTTGAAAGCCACAAAAATTGCAAATGGCATTTTTCCACATTTTTAGATCTTCACAACATAATGCACACAATCCTGAAAACTCTACAAGATTTCCAATCATTTTTGGCATAGCTTGAAATTTACCAAGGCACAGGCTGAAGCCTTGTCTTTTCTACAAGTAATCTGTAATTAATCCTTTCTTCAAGTTAAACGAAATAGTGTTTGGCACACAGTTAGAGAATTTACCTGCGTGGGACCTTCAGAGGTTTTAGGATGTTTCTTAAACATTCCAGCAAACACTCCTCCTCTCTCCTAGGGAGACACGGAACTGTTAATAGAGCCTGTTTAACTGGCACAGACACAGCCTGGAGTTTCTAAGTTTACCTCTGAGAGTTTAAGCAACGGGGCAGAGTATAGACAGGACAGACACTGACCCTAACATTTGCCTCCGCGAGATTGTCGTTGCTGGCTGAGAGTTTTCCTTGTTTAGATTCATCTTCCTGCAGAATTTAAACACCGTTATTATTGCGTACAGGTAGATTACAGTGGCAGTATAAACATCACCAGGAGTAGCCTACAATACAG
This sequence comes from Gymnothorax reevesii, assembly GCA_029721435.1. Classification (NCBI taxonomy): domain Eukaryota; kingdom Metazoa; phylum Chordata; class Actinopteri; order Anguilliformes; family Muraenidae; genus Gymnothorax; species Gymnothorax reevesii. The sequence continues at coordinate 11,589,311 of CM056577.1, read as the reverse complement.
TGTTAATATTGCTACCTGAGCAGGTGCAGTGGGCTCCACTGGTTTGAAGGCTTTTTTGAACATTCCAGAAAACCCCGCTTTCTTGTCCTGATGTTGAGAGATTAAGGTGCGGTTTAGTTTCAACAGTTAGCTGCACAGAAAAGGTCACCTTTTGAGTAATGACCACACGGAGACCCACCTTTGAGGTTTGGTGGTCAGACAGAGCTTCATTGCTGCCGGAGAGTTCGCTGTGTGTGGAAAGATTGTCCTGAGAACGAAAGCCAAGAGAGGAAGAGTGATTCTTAAAAAGATCCCAGCATTATTGGCACACTGTCATCATTTCCCATGCAAGCTAAGAGCTGCCCATGTATGAACATGGAAAATCAAAGAGAGACACGCTTACCTGTGCAGATGTAACATCTTTTGGATGTTTGGGGGCTTTCGATTTGAACATCCCACTGAACATTCCTCCTTTCTCCTAGAATGATGAGAGAAGGTTACTCAGTCATTCCTGAAATGGAAAATTAAGTTCACGACGGGACAGGCTGACTGAGACCCTCACCTTCTTGTCGTTATCCGAGAGGCTATCGTCACTGTCTGATTCACTTTCCTGGAATAGGCAAACTGATTAGGGCGGTGCATTCAGAGATGTTAGTATATACTGCCACATTGAGGCATTTAGTGTCTTTACCTTCGAGTGTTCAGCGTGTTTGGAGGCCATTTTCAACATCCTGGTGAACTTCCCTCCTTTTTCCTGAGAGAGAGAGACGGAGAGAGAGAGAGATTGATAAGTTGAGAGTAATAATGCAGAACAGATATACCTGGACATAAACGTCTGTCAATAGATTAGAGTCATCAGAAATTCACCTTTGCGGTTATGTCCGATAGACTCTCATTGCTGGCTGAGAGTTTGATGTCTGTAGAAAGATTGTCCTGAGGAAAAAAAAGAAGAGAGATACACCCTTTAATTGCTTAAAAAGCTTCAGCCCAATTCCAGCATCAACCAAAACATCAAAAACTGCAGTGATGAGCATGTGATGTGCGGGGATGTGCCCCAGATAAAATCTACAGAGTTTAAACTGTTTCACAGCTGAAACTGTAGTGTTTCGGACTTATGGAGGCAAGGAATTACGGACGGAGGGTAAAATAGAATGTTCTCCGCTTTCGCGAGGGACATTAGTAATGACACCCGGGGTCTGCTTCATAATGCAGGGTTTTGAGTTTGCCAGATAACTGCTCATAGTTAAACCTGAAACAGCTCATAACATCAGTCCATTCCAGAATTGAGAAGTTTCCAGGTTTTACTCGGTGCAGCTATCCTGCTAACTGAGTAAACCTGCTTGGTGGAACAGGCCCCTGGACTGGTCTTCATTCACTGGTTTCTTTGTATGGGATAAATTCAGTTCCTGCTTTTTGCAGACGTCCAGTATAATCAGGGTTACAGCAAATCAAAAGACAGATGAGGGGAAGTACTGCCAAAGATGTGAAATATCAATATGCCATAGGTTCTCAACCTCATCCAGAAATGGCCAGAGTGGGTGCAGGCTTTCATTCCAGCCATGCAGGTGCAAACCTGATATCACTCCGCCCTCTGGGTCCTCGATGAGGACTGAGATCAGTAGACTCAGCTGTATGAGCGCTTGGTTGGAATGAAAGCCTGCACCCACACCGGCCCTTCTGGATCAGGCCGACACCAAGGGACATAGCTGGGCCTTTTTTAGGGGTACTTCAGTTCTCCTATAAATTTTCTTTAACCCCCCCAAGTAATGTCCTTTTTTTGTTTAAAGTAGCTGCATGAGAACACGCCTGACCAGACCAGCCCACTGTCCCCAAGATGAGACGTAGCCTCCCTCTCCATTTGTCTCTCGTTACTTCCCAGCCAAGACCTCCTGCCCCAAGCGATGTTTGTTGCGTTCACTTGAGAAATAAAAACCAGGATTTCAGGAAGATACTGTACATACCAGGTAAAGCACTAGATGGCTGAATCCAATGATTTATCCACCTTGGCACAGCCTTAGTGAATATCACTTGCTTCAGGAGGATAATTCATTGGATTCACCGATAACGGCGGTTTTATCATATGACCCCACTTGAAAATATGAGGAGGGCGACAACTCTAACATAAAGCTCCTCACAGGGACGAAGCGACACGCAATACGAAGACTGTCAGGAGCTCCTGTGGTGAAGCCTAATGTATTTTTAGCTCAAGGTTGTCGGATTGTTATATATTCACCTCTCGCGCACTTTTGCACGGTGAATACCACTGTTTACAGTGACTGATGGAGCTTGCCTCGACCAATCAGGAGAGAGATAATCCTTCCGTAAAACAACATATAATAATGATCAATAATGGCTGAATTTAAAATCACCTTTGTGCTGCCATCAGACAGGCTTCCATCACTAGCTGAAAGTTCACTGTGGACGGAACCAGTTTCCTGTGCATGAAACAGCAGTTAGTGATGTATTTCCTGTTGCAGTCAAGCTCATCCGAGTATAGAATTGTTCGCCTGTACTGGGCAGGTATGTTACATCAGGAAAAGAGTTCTGTATGGGCACTGCGCCATTACCTGAGCCGGTGCTGTGTGCTCAGCAGGTTTAACTGCCTTCTTAAACATTCGACTGAACATCCCTCCTTTCTCCTAAAGAAAGAGATGGAGAGGGAGGAGTTTGGCTTGTGAAAATAGCAGCTGGATGAGAACATCGAAATACAGAGCAATGGCGGAACAGAAAGACTTGCCTTTGCGTTGGTGCCAGAGAGACTGTCATCGCTGGCTGCTTGCTGGGTATTTGTGGAGAGATTGTCCTGAAAAAAAAGGAACAGCTCTTCAGAGGAAAAACCACACAACAGGAGAATCCGTCTCCGATAAAGAACATTAGAGTAGTGCACATGAACGATCCACTCGCATCGACCCCTCAAAAAATACTCACCTCTGTGTTGTCAGAGAGTTCACTTTGTGTAGGAAGATCAGCCTAAGAGTGAGAGGGTTTGTCCAGTTAAGTCACACTTCCAAATATTGTTGTTATTAACAGAGTCAAAGAGCTTCCTGTTTATCTACAGCCGACACAAACACACCCACCTGCCCTGTCGCAGCACCTGCCGGGGGCTTCTGGGGTTTTTTGAACATTCCACTGAACATCCCTCCTTTTTCCTCCAAGGACAAGAAGGGGTTAATGGAGACAAATCAATGGGGGGGGGGGGGGGGGACAGGGCAGAAAAGCACTCACCTTCGCGCTGACATCTGGAATACTGTTGTTGCTGGCTGGCAGGTCACTCTGCATAGATTCATCTTCCTGTGAAAAGGAGGTCATTTGCCACAGGATTTTTGTACAAGTATTATTCTGTAGCGTGAGGTAGTGTGCATTGCTAATATCGTTACCTGTGCAGGTAGTATGCAGTGTGGTGCTAATATAGCTATCTGTACAGGCAGATAGCAGTTCTGTGCTAATATAGTCACATGTGCAGATAGATTGCAGTGCTATGTTAATATAGTTACCTGTGCAGGTACTGTGCAGTGCTGCGCTAATATCATTGTGTGTGCAGGTAGAGTAAAGTGCTGTGCTAATATAGTTACCTGTACAGGTAGTCCTCAATGTTGTGCTAATATAGTTACCTGTGCAGGATGTGTGCAGTGCTGTGCTAATATAGATATCTGAGCAAGTAGTGTGAAGTACTGTGCTAATATAGTTACCTGTGCAGGTAGTGTGCAATGTTGTGCTAATATAGTTACCTGTGCAGGTGGTGTGCAATGTTGTGCTAATACAGTTACCTGTGCAGGTCGTGTGCAGCGATAAGATAGTTACCTGTGCAGGAAGTGTGCAGTGCTGTGCTAATATAGTTACCTGTACAGGTCGTGTGTAGTGCTGTGTTAATATAGTTACCTGTACAGGTAGATTGCAGTGCTGTTCTACAATCCCAATTCCAGGTGGTGTGCAATGTTGTGCTTATATCGTTACCAGTACAGGTAGAGTGCAGTGCTGTGCTAATATAGTTACCTGTGCAGGTAGTGTGAAGTGCTGCGCTAATGAGTGAATATTTACAACAAAAAAAAAAAAAAGTTTCTCAGTTTGAACATTAAATCTCTTGTCTTTGTAATGGTGTACTCAACTGAATATAGGTCCAGAAGGATTTGCAAATCATTGCATTCAGCTTTTATTCACGTTTTCCACAACCTCCCAACTTCGTTGGAATTTGGGTTTGTAGTTACCTGTACAGGTTGTGTGCAGTGCTGTGTTAATATAGTTACCTGTACAGGTCGTGTGTAGTGCTGTGTTAATATAGTTACCTGTACAGGTAGATTGCAGTGCTGTTCTACAATCCCAATTCCGAAATAGTTGGGACGAAGTGTAAATTGTGAATAAAATCAAAACGCAATGACTTTCAGATCACACCAGCCAGTATTGTATTCACAATAGAACAGAGATAACAGAACAAATGTTGTAACTGAGAAATTTTACGAATTTTATCCACAAAATGAGCTCATTTCAAATTTGATGGCAGCTGCAGGTCTCAAAAAAGTTGAGACAGGGGCCTGTTTACCATGGTGTAGCATCCCCTCTTCTTTTTAATGCAGAGTAGAGGTGTCTGGGCATTGAGGAGACAAGTTTCTTGAGTTCAGCCATTGGAATTTGATCCCACTGTTGTTCAATACAGGCTTCCAGCTGCTGGAGAGTTTTGGGTCTCCTTTGATGGACTTTTCATTTAATTATGTGCCAAATGTTCTCAATCGGTGAAAGATCAGGACTGCAGGCAGGCAAGTTCAGCACACGGACTCTTCTACTACAAAGCCATGCTGTTGTAATAGTTGCAGTATAGGGTTTTGCATTGTCCTGCTGAAATACACAAGGCCTTCCCTGGAATAGATGTCATCTGGAGGGGAGCATATGTTGCTCGAAAACCTTTATATACCTTTCAGCATTCATGGTGCTTTTTAAAACATGCAAGTGTCCCAGACAATATGCACTAATGCATCCCCATACCATCAGAGATGCTGGCTTTTGAACTGAATGCTGATAACGGGAGGGATGGTCTTTCTCCTCTTTAGCCCGGAGGACACAACGCCCATGATTTCCAACAAGAATGTCAAATTTGGACTCGTCTGACCACAGGACACTTTCCCACTTTGCTACAGTCCATTTTAAATGAGCCTTGGCCCACAGAACACGGCGGCGCTTCTGGATCATGCTCAACAATGGCTTCTTTTTTGCATGATAGACTTGTAGGTGGCATATGTGGATGGCACGGTGGACTGTGTTTACAGACAGTGGTTTCTTGAAGTATTCCTGGGCCCATTTAGTAATGTCAATGACAGAGTCATGCCTGTGAGTGATGCAGTGGTGTCTGAGGGCCCGAAGTAAAGGTCTTCGGCCTTGTCCTTTACGCACAGAGATTTTTCCAGTTTCTCTGAATCTTTTGATGATGTTATGCGCTGTCAATGATGAGACCTTAGAGCCTTGAGGAACATTATTTTTAAAGTATTCCACAGTTTTTTTTTTTTTTTTACACAAGCCTTCACAGGTTGGAGAGCCTCTGGCCATCTTTACTTCTGAGAGACTCAGCCTCTCTAAGACATCCCTTTTATAGCCAATCATGTTACACACCTGATGCCAGTTAACTTAATTACTTGCTAAATGCTCTTTCAGCTGATTCTCTTACATATTAATCGCTTTTTCAGCCCTTTTTTCCCTGTGTCCCAACTTTTTTGAGACCTGTTGCAGCCAGAAAATTTGAAATGAGCTTATTTTTTGGATAAAATGTAAATGTCTCAGTTTCGACATTTGAAATGATATCTATGTTCTATTGTAAATACCATATTGGCTCATGTGATCTGAAAGTCATTGCATTTTGATTTTATTCACAATTTACGCTTCGTCCCAACCATTTTGGGAATTGAGTCGTAATATAATAATCTGAGCTGGTAGTGAGCAGTGCTGTGCTAAAATAGTTACCTGTACAGGTAGCGTGCAGAGTTTTGCTAGTATAGTTATTTGCACAGGTAGTATGCAGTGCTGTGCTAATGTAGTAATTTGTACAGTCAGGCAGAGCGCAGTGCTGTGTCAATATAATAATCTGTGCAGGCAGTGCGCAGTGCTGTGTCAATATAATAATCTGTGCAGGCAGTGCGCAGTGCTGTGTCAATATAATAATCTGTGCAGGCAGAGCGCAGTGCTGTGTCAATATAATAATCTGTGCAGGCAGTGCGCAGTGCTGTGCTAATAGTTACCTGTGCTGGTACTGTGTGCTCGACAGGCTTGGGGGATTTCTTGAACATCCCACTGAACATTCCTCCTTTCTCCTGGAAAGACAGGAGATAGTTACAAGCATTTAAATATGAAAGAAACAGGCTGACCGGAAGGCTACAATGCGATTCATGGAGGAAGATGACTAAATACCAATGGTTATGAGGGGTAATTTTGGCCACAGTAGAGATATTTCGTGAAGCTGCCATAATCTGGAAACAGTACTGCCCATTTGCCCATCTCTTTGGGACCATTAAAAGCAATGCACGCAATAACATGAACGTACATAAACTCTGCCGACTGGTGACACAAGGACACGGTGTTGCCTAAATTCCAACAAAGCTCTGTCTAAAGAAATGTCATCATCAGCTCTTATCATACAGCTTTCCTGGAGAACCATTTTCCCATTGGTTTTCATTACAACCCTAATTAGGCATATTTGACTCCACATATGAACATCTTGACAAAGTCTCGAGCACTGGTTGAGTCTGGGGTGCTTTGTTAAGGAGGGAGAGCAAACTTGCAGGAAACTACATCTTTCAGACTAGGGGTGGGCAGCCCAGGAACAGACCTTCACCGCCATCATATTCAAGAGCTAGGAGTCCCTGAGCTGTTGGTCTGAGGGCGAACACACACACAGTCACCTACTGAAGAGCCAGGACACACCTGTTTGCCCAATCTGCTTTCCTCCTTCTCTGAAGGAATGTCCGTTACGTAACTCTGGAACAGACCAAAGAGTCAACAAGATCAAACGATAAGAAAAGGACATACGCAAAGAGTCTAACAGTAAGCCAGGGAATACTACACCAAGCAAAACGTGAAGTAGCTCTCACAGTGAAGGTGGGTGTTCTGTCAGTTGGAGCATTCCAGAACATCCCAGCAAACACTCCCTTTGCCTGGAAGAGAGGGGAGAAATAGGAGGTACACTTTATTCTTGGTAAAGACATTTGTGTTGGGTGGCAGTGAAAACTCATTTGAGCATTTTACACATTGCATTTTTGTATGACACAATTTATTATTCTCCAACCCATTTTCAGTTCGTTAACATTTCTCTACCCAGCATAATACACTGTTCTGTGCTGTGCCCACAACGGCGCTTGTTCACACACTTATTTGCAGATTATCATCCACCTGCCTCTGGTCCATGTTGCCCTCAGAATGGCTTTTTTCTCAGCCAGTCTAACAGTGATACGCAGCATTAATAAAAGCACTAATACACAGATAATACCGACGCCAAACATTACACCATCTCTACGAGGATAACCTCCAATATGACTTCAGTAATGTAAAGGATAACAGCAACCCCGAGTATAACTAGAACACTGAGAGGATAGTAATGACCCCTAATATTACAACAGTACTGTAGCAGAAAAAGGAAAGTTAAAGAGCAGGTTAAGTGCATAAAGAACAAGAGCCATCTGGCAATGGCGTATCCCCCCGGCCCCCCACATTCATGGATTAACTGCTCAAGAAATTCCTGAGTACCAAAAGGCACATCTACATGTGACACCTGACCTTCATGTCAAATTTCGTGAAGAAATACTGAACGGTTTTCAAGTAATGAACGGACAAACGAATGTTTACAGACGGACAGACGGTCGGACGGACAGAGCGATAACTATATCCCCCCGCATTATACGCCGGGGGGATAATAATAAAAATGGATCGCTGCTATATGATAAGGATATTGCGGATGCCTTGAACTGTTACTTTGTTGAGAATTTTACCTCAGTGTGGGCGTTTATTTGGCCAGAGGGCATGTTAAATGCTCAAAATTATTTAGCGGTACTAGTACTAACCTTTGTCGAATACCCCACCTCTGTACGCACGCAACATTTCGAAATACATGTCTTTTTTGCCGAAGTTCCCAACAGGCTTACAATGGTAGTGAATTAGGCACAACGTCGCCATGCAAAGAAATCGCTATTTTTTTCATCATTTACAAGGCTCAAAGTAGCTCCACACTTGATCGCTAGAATTCTGCGGGCCCTGACATTTAAAACGAGGCACTGAGAACTTTGAAAATACACAGGTAGTTTATTAAAAAAATGTTTATGCAAACCTAACCTTGAGATAGTTTCCAGTCGCTTCCATCTTGAAAGTCAAGATAAGACGATTGATGAGCACTAACGAATAGGAATGATAGGGGAACAGATTGCAATCTATTTGTTCGTGCTTGTCAATTGACTTATAGTGAGTTTCAAGATGGAGGCGACTGGAAACTACCTTGAGGTTAGGTTTGCATAAACAGGTCTATTTTAATAAACCACCTGGGCATTTTCAAAGTTCTCAGTGCCTCATTTTAAGTCTCAGGGCCCTCAGAATTCTAGCGATCAAGTGTGGAGCTACTTTGAGCCTTGTTAATGATGAAAAAAATAGCGATTTCTTTGCATGGCAACGTTATGCCAAATTCACTACCATTTCCTGTTGGGAGCATCAGCTAAAAAGCCATTTATTTCGAAATGATGCGTTTGTACGTAGGTGGGGTAATCAACAAAGGTTAGTAATCGTTATCATGTTTCAATACACCCCAAGTCAATTTCACACCAGAATTCTCCTTTAAGCCGCTATCCGCCATCTTCAGACGGTCTTTAGAAACTGGGGAAATACCAATTGATTGGAAACAGGGCAATTTATTATATATATATATATATTATATATATATATATATATATATATATATACACACACACACACATAAAAGAAAGGGGACCGTACTGACCCAGGAAATTACAGGCCAGTCAGTTTAACTTGCATTGCGTTCAAAATATTGGAATCTATCATAAAAGATAAGCTGGACTTATTTCTTGAACGCAACAGTACCTTGAAGAATAGCCAACATGGTTTCTGTAAGGGAAGGTCATGCCAGCCAAACCTTCTGAAATTTTTTGAAGAGGCCACCAAGACTTATGACCAGAGCAGGGCTTATGACATCATATACTTGGATTTCCAGAAAGCATTTGATATAGTACCGCGTAAGAGACCAATTTTAAAAATGGAGTTACAGGAGGTGTTCTGGAGTGGATTCAAAACTGGTTACAGGACAGAACACAGAGTGGTGGTCAGTGGTATCTCATCTGAGCTAGATATGGTGGGGAGTGGCGTCCCCCAGGGATCGGTGTTGGGACCCCTGCTATTCCTCATTTACATTAATGACCTTGATAGGAATATTGAGAGCAGATTAGTTAAATTGGTAGATGATACTAAATTGGGGGGTTTGGTAAATAGTTTAGAGTGCACTAAAGTGATTCAGGATGATTTAGATAGAATCTAGAATTGGGCAGAAATGTGGCAAATGAAATTTAATGTAGCAAAATGTAAAGTTGTACATGTAGGAAATAAAAACATTAGACGGGATTACTTCATGGGAGGTTTAAAACTGGAATGTGCTCCATACGAGAAAGATCTGGGAGTGATTGTTGACCAAACCCTCGCCTTGTGCCGTAGCAGTTAAAAATGCCAATCGAATGCTGGGATACATTGCCAAAAGTACTGAGTACAAATCTAAGGAGGTGATGCTTCTTTTGTACAACACATTCATCAGACCACATCTGGACTATTGTGTACAGTTCTGGGGACCATACTTTAAGAAAGATATAGAGGCTTTAAAGAAAGTTCAGACAAGAGCCACGAAGCTAATTCCAGGTATAAAAGATGGAAGCTATGAGAAGAGGCTGAAGATCCTTAATCTCTTTAGTCTTAGGAAAAGGAGATGTAGGGGTGATCTGATTGAGGTCTTTAAATACGTTAAAGGGATTAACAAAGTGAATGAAGGATTCCTTCGACCAAGTGTTAGTAGAACTCGGGGTCACAACTGGAAGTTGACCAAAGGTAAATTTAGCCCTGATATTCAGAAATATTTCTTCACCCAAAGAGTAGTTTCGATGTGGAATGGCTTGCCTGACCATTTTGTTGAGGCAGAGACCCTGGGGGTTTTCAAGACCAGGCTTGACTTAAAGCTAGATACCATTGAGTCATTGAGTATCTGAAGTGGTATATTCACAATGGAATAAAGAAACTCGCGAGCGTAGTTGGGCTGAATGGCCTGTTCTCGCCATTCATGTTATGTTAACAGCAGTAAAAGGATAACAGTGACCCCAAATACTACTACAGCACTGCAAGGAGAGCAATGACCCCTAATTATTACAGCGCTGAAAGGATAGCAATAACCCCTAATACTACTACAGCTCTACAAGGAAAGCAATGACCCCTAATATTACTACAGCACTGCAAGAGCAGTGATAACCCTCAATATTACTACAGCCCTGCAAGGACTGGAATGGCCCTAATTTACTCCAAGCTATAAATTCGTTAAACAAACTTTGTTTTTCCACTAGATCAGACCAGCTATCAACACACAGCTTGGACACAGCCCCGTTCCTCCGAAAAGACTCACCTCATTTTGCGACTGCACCTCTCTCCTGGTGTTATTGTTTTCCTGCAAAGAATTACATCAATTAACATCAGGCAGAACTAGAATATGTGCAATCTAGATTATATGCATCATGGTCCATTTGCAGGAGATCTGAGACAGCATTTAGTACAGTGTCAAGTCTAGTCTCCAGACCAACTTTAAGTCCTTGGCTCTACTCTTTGACCTGGTGTCTGAATAAAGGAAGCAACTCATGGATTTTGGTGGCCTTACGAAATGAGCAGGACTTAGAATAGCGCTCTTAACTTCAGCCCACAATTCAGATTTTGTAAGAATCAAGGGTCTGACATGGCGTGGTTATCCCGCTAACTCAGAACTGTCATCCTGCTCAGTGACACAGGCTTACAGCAACCACTTTCAGCCACTAATGTAAATTAACTTCCTGATTTTAGAGCCAATTTTGCCTTCAACTTATTACCACCTGGTTTACCCGGCAGAACAGAAACCAAACACTCTTTTTCATAGCATTTTCCCCCTGGCCCATGTCTTCATGGAAATTTCTGGCACGCCATTTTGTGAGGTTACCTGTAGGTTCATATTGAGCTCTGGCAGTTCATTGTTCTTTTCCCTCAGGTGCTGCAGAGAACACAAGCAAAATCCCAAGCCTGTATAGTCAATGGTATTTATTCAATGTTTTTCAAATCAAAAATAAAATAAGAAATTAGAAGAGGAGCTAGTACATGTGTGATTTGCTGGGGCAAACGCTGTGTGGCACTGCCATTGGCTGGGGTAACTGCGGTGTGTGGTTGTGATAGGAAGGTTGTGATAGGTTGCAGTTGTGCCTACCTCATGCTTAGTCTCATGCTGAGGTGTCAGAATTTCAGCCGTTCTGTCCATCTCTTTCCGGGTCAAGTTCCCATTAACCTAATGTTCACAGACAATACTCAAAACACTGACACATGCTCACAAAAACACCTCAAAAGGAAACATATGCAAACTATTCTTATCAAAAGTCAAATCTGTAATTGTAGTCACTCCATTTCAGACAGAGCTCGACAGCAGGGTGTGGTGAATGATGTAAATCAGACCATAAGAGGGATCTGATAGGGTACGGGGAACATGAATGTGCCTACCTGACCGTGGCTGACACACCCACACCCACACACACCCACACACCCAGAGCTGTAGTGGCAGTGTGGGGGAGACAGACGAGACAGAAACTGACTGACAGCCTCACCTCAGATGTTTGCTTGGGCGTGGTCATCGGGGGCTTGGGCGTGGTCATCGGGGGCTTGGGTGGTGGATGAGGCGGTTTAAGCTAAGAGAGGAACACAGATAGGAGTCTCCATCTTTATCGCGCCGTATTCAACAAAGCCCCATGCAGTTTAATGTAGCAGTCTGACATTGCTCCAGCCAGCCAACATCAACATCAACATTCACAGCTACACTCAGACGTTTGCAGAATTATTTTTATTCTCAGTGCACTTCTAAAGTCAAAGCTCTAAAACTCCACTGCTTTCAAAGATCATAGGTCGTTACTCTAATGCCAACTGTTACATTGACATTGGGACTTGGAGAGGACGGCATTCTAATCAGGCCTTTTAACTGCAAGCTTTTAACGGTTTTATTACCAAATCCATTCAGACTGTGCTGCACATTCCCATTTTAAAAATTGTATTGATTTATTAATTTTAATCGCCAGTCTGTTGGATCAGCTGTAGAAATGACCTCAGAGTGTGCACCACTATCCCGTAGATCATCCAGGTCAATTTGGAGGGGTAAACAAATTTCTTGAGTGCGTTTGCCTCGTCTCAAACCTGCAGTCACACGGAATGCAGTTAAGTTCTAAACCAGCATTGCACAACCAATTGATTACATGTAGCAGTCAGAGGTAAAAGTTCCAGTTTCATGAAAATATAAAATTGTCACTCACTTTTAATTTTGTTCCTTCCCCATGTGTAATGTTCTCAATTACGCAAATCAAAGCAACATGCAAGCTTTGTTCATGAAAGCAGCTGTCAAACCAGCCACCTAGTATGTCTCATCGTGGCACAACATGCCCTAATGGCTGCTCAAACAAAGGACTGAAAGCCTACTGCTTTATAGGAATAGGAAGTGAAATTACTTTTGCCATACCAAACAGCAAATGTCCGTTTCTTTCACTGCAAGTCAGATAATTTTTTTCCAGGATGAAGTAATCTTGAGAAATGTCACATATCAGTACAAGGACAAGCGATAGATCATTCTAATGGGAGTGAGACTGCAGGAGAAAAGTCTGAGCAAAATCTCGACCGTCTACTGATGAGGCCATTTCAACCCATAATGACCTGGTGCGACATCTGCGTGCTTCTACCTTCAAGACATGGTCGACATGACCGCGTTTTAGATGCTGCCATCGTTTTCAAGAAATCCGACAGATGACATGCATAGTGATTCGGTAAAATACAACTGGGGAAGGCGAAATGCATTATGGGGTTTGCATTTTGACATTTAAAAAAAAATAAATTTTTCCCCCATGCAGACTGCAAGAAAAGTCTTCAGTGCTACACTACAGACAATGACAATGACCAGATCAGGGGGAGAAATATTGTCCTTTTTTTTTTTTTTACAGTGCCACTTTTTTTGCAAACTGCCCCTAGAAAACAAATCACTGTAAAATGATTTTTAAAAAGAAACGCCGGCGTTTGAACACCCTCGGCCTGACTTATGAAGTGTCCCAGAGCAATTACACAATAACCAAAGTAGAATTCCACAGAACATACATTTACTAATACAAAAATGCCCAAAGTCCCACAAAAATGTTGGACAAATTATTTTCACTAATCTAGAGCTCCGCATATATATGATCGTTGCCCCAGGTATAAACCCCCTAGCTCAAATGCTTCATCAAAATCAGTCCACGACAAAGTTTTTTTCAAAAACACCAAAAATGCCATTTTTCCCCCAAAAAATGGTCCGATCTGAAAAATTCTTTCCTGGCCTGGATTCCCAACATTACCGCGAATGTTTTGGCATGGGTAACCAGTTTATAGATGCTGACTTTAGAGGTGCACACACGGAAAGACGGACAGACAGACGACTAAATGATGACAATACCCTTCGGCCTGAAGTCGGGCCGAGGGTAAAAACCAATTTAAAAAAATAAGTTCATGAACATTTGAGCAAAGGCAATTGTTTGTAATAAAACCAACAGTTAAACTCTTTGTCCCCCACTAGTGCCTCTCGACACCATAGAGAGGCGCTTGTGAGGAACTATGGGATAGGCGTTGGGAGGCGCTAGTGAGGGGGAAAGAGTTAAACTCTCAAATAATTTTTATTTCATGCTTTGAAGGGCCACAGGGGCTCAAAAATAAAGCTTTTAATGAATGTTGACGATCCTGTCAGGTATTTCAGAAAACCCTCCGGTGTGGTTGTTTTCAATCAATGCCTTAGGTGTTAGAATCCTTCTTTAATGGGGACCCCAGGGCATCATGGGTTAAGTTGGACAATGGCTGCCATCCTCACGCTTTTTGAAAAGGATCTTTTGTGATTAATAGCGAAATCACCACAAAGTCACTCGAGGCAGTATGCACACGCTTTCGACTTTCATAAAACCGAGGGGGTGTCTCAAATTAGGGATGTGCAGTAATAGTCCAATATTAAGTCACTCAGAGAGCAGGAACGGATGCAGAGGAAAAGCTGAAAATGGGAAACTGATATTTGTGTTTCTCCGATTCAACAATGATGGGACTGATATTTTTAAATCAACCAATGAGTTGCAATTCTCTCCCGCAGTACACTTTACTGTAAGCATTCATGAGCGTGACGTTGAGCTCATCTCAATACTCCGGCGTTGGAACACATTGGATGAGGGTGGAAATGGATATGCTGAAATGACCGTTCTCTTCAGTTCATAAGTCTGTGATGATGGCTCTCATCTGGAGGGGGGTGAGGCAGAGTTAGTCGACTCCTGAGTTCACGCAGGTGTCATGTTGCTTCACAAAAGAAACCCCTTGCGGCAGTTTTGGGAACAAACACCTGAAATAACCAAATGTTGCTCTTTCTAAATGACCAGAAAGCAAGTGCACTGAGAATGAACAGAGACCCTTTGATTTGGCATTATGGATTTGAATAGCATAAGGAATGAGGTTCTGCTCGAAATGCAAAGGTACAATGGTCAACACAGCACAAAGGTCTCCTGTGAGAACGAACTCTCTCCCGGCTGACCGAAATGAGGACAAAATGGCTGCCACAGAAATACATTCATCAAAATATGAAGTCCTTTTATTTACATACGTCCAACAAGCCTTCATGGTACCGCATAACAAAGCTTGGAACTTGGGCTCTCTTTTGGAGTTAATCATCATCATCAAAAAAAAAAGGCAATTATATAACATGATGCAAATTAGTTATCATCATGAATATTGACGAAAAAAATGGGTGAAAACAAGTAGAAATTGATTCTCTTGATATATATCCACTAGAAATGGATATCAAAAGTCCTCAGAAGTGGGAAAAAATATACTGTGAAGTGTGTAGAGGACAAATAAGATTCCATCTTGTGCTTCCAGGAGCTGAACCATTCGGGCGATCGCAGAACATTTCCACACTCGGGCATCATCGGAAAGAGCACGTTTTTAGCCTTCTTTTGATGTAACCCAAACTGATGCGAAACAAATACGACTGTGGAAAGTGTTAGCCTTTCTTGCCAGTCATATCTGACCAGGATTTGGCAAGCAGAGGTGCCAAGTCAAGCGTCCAGTAAGTAACAGTCCTGCATGTTTTTGTCCCTCCAATGAAATCAAACAACTGATTTCACTCATTTATTTTACATTCTGACGAAGCTTTGAATTAATAACAAAGTCCAGGTCGCAGGAACAAAATACTGAAGTGGACTTTACCGTTCTGGAGCTGGGTTTTACACCTGGTTCCAAGCAGCAGGGGGGGCATCTTTACGACAGAGACCTGGGACATTCTGCATCGACATGACTGAGCTCAAATATTCTTTTCCCATTTTACGTTGCACCAATAAAGCTATAACTTTTTCAACAGGTGGAAATGGTACTGGGGTGAAAATACAAGACCTCGCAGGAGAATGTTTCATTGGAATCCAGGACAGGCAAAAAAATCATGAAGGGACTTGGAGGACGACGTCAACTTAAGTTTTCATTCCAACCAATCACTACACCAGCTGATTTTACCGATTAGCACACCTTTAGGCAGAGGGGACTAATCAGTAAAGTCAGCTGGTGAAATGATTGGTTTGGAATGAAAACGTCCGCACACTCGGTCCTCCATGGCATATGATTGGTCACCACTGCATTGCAACATCTCACCTCCACAGAATATTGTGTGATCTCATTTTCTCAGGGACCCTGTTAGTGGAATTCATTATGTAGATTTGGGCTCCCTAATTATTATGATCGTAAAAATAACAATAATGTCACTTTTTAGCCCAGCTATCTCTTTGTCATGATCACTTTTTATTCATTACAGGCCGCAAATAGGTATTGATTGTTCAGTGAATAACTTTGAATTGTTAATCCAGTTTAGCACATGGGAGCAGGTTGAGAGTATTCATGTGTTTAAAGAGGTAAACTGCTGATCCTGATCGCATGTAAACTTTACACGCCATGACCAGTTTAGACAAACTAAACTAATACTTTGCTGACTTGTTCAGGAAAGTCAAGAAGTCTGCTCGCGAAAATCTCCACCACTGATAGGTTTTCTGCCCCTGACGTAGACATCTGACAGCCAGTTTACTCACCGGTTTGTGTTTGATTCTCTTGGCATCCGCAGGAGGCAAACACTGCTCCATCTTTTCACTGCAATACAGAGCAAATGCACAGCGGCTCAACACTGCACCACAGGGACAGCAAATTCAGTGTTACCTTTGCAATGCAAAAAGCCAGGGGACAATTCTTTTAAACACAAAGTAGTAGGTGGGAGAATCTCATAGGTTGGGTGGGTCAGAGAAATGAATCTCACACTTGCAGAATTCCAAAACAAAATAAGGAATGTTCGATTAACTAATCAAATGGTGGACATTTGACCACACAGGTCGTCATAAGATGACGATGGTCGGGGTAAGTTAATTTTTTAAAGCATTGTGCGAGTGCGCCAGGCTTTCCAGCTTCCTGCAGAACAAGCCCACCGTACCCTTTTATCACCATAATGTAGCAGATGAATTTCACCCCCGGTGGAGGGGGGGCAAAAAAAAAAAAAAAACAAAACTTCCTGACAATAATGCGCATCAATTTTTTTTATAGCACGGGGAAAGCAAAAGACATCTGATATCAATAAAAAGAAAATTGTACAAGGATAGAAACTTCATCTAGCACGAATTACAGTGGTTCCATGAATAAACAAAGGTAAACGTGGTAAATGGGGACAGGACAGCGGCTCAGGGGCCTCCTTTATAAACGGCGCGTGGGCACAAAAAAGATACGTTCGTCACTTTCTTTACAGATTTGACTTATAAAAACAAACGACATTAAAAAAATTGAAAATATTCAGATGATGCACAATGTCAACACATTCCAAGTCCATCCTGTTTTTAAAAAAAACTTAAAATTCCATGCAGTTTATTTTACCCATAGGTTTATAAATTATTTTCCACAAAATGTCATTTTTATTTTAGTGTGCTTACGTATTAATTAGATATGAAAACCACGCAAATTTTGAAAAATAAGGCCCCAGGACTTTTCCCGATGTCTCACATTCGTACCAGTCGCAATCAGCTGCCAATGAAATGCATCTATAGGAGACCTCAAATTCGCTTAATTCCACTAGAGCACAAGCTGTGAAATGAGTTTCCAACTTATAACACAAATTCCTCGCCTCAGTCCGTGGGTCTAAGCCCTTGTTGATTTCCGTCAACCAGCACGGTAATAAAACCGGTTTTATACTGATCATCAGAGCTAAATAAATAAATAAATAAAACGAAGTGACTATTCGCACTTGTTTAAGTGCGCCCAAGCGCGAAAAAAACGAAATTCGCGTTAGAAATTTAAAAAAATAAGAAAAATAAAAAAACAACATTGGCCACGCGCATAAGTGCGAATATCATTAAACAAAAAAAAAAAGGCCATGTCCAACTCACTGCTCATGCTGAGCCGAACATTTTCGCGCAAGACAATCATCGAAAATGAATTTGAGTAAATCCTCGGGGAAAATCCAGCGAAACACGGAAACTTTAAGCTGACCATGGGTTAGAACCTGAGTTAAATTAGTTGCATATGATATGCTACCTGCATGCAGTGAGTCAGCGCAAGTGTCCAGCGCTTTGTTAGTGTCCTAAAAATTCTAACCCAAACTATTTGAGCAATCGAAACGAAGCGAACTCAACGAGCTTTGCTGCTCTGCCACAGAGCGCTCGCACACACAGACCAACTCTTAATTACAGACAATTTACTGTGTTTAACGCTTACCTCGGATTTGTGTTGCCTATGTAAACACGTTGACCTTCAATAGACTTTAACATGCAAACATGACCACACCCTCCGGCTCCACATTACTGGATATACGGTCACATCACAAATGTCAATAAGGTGTTTCTGAAACTATCAAAACCACCTGCACCAATGTGTTCGTCAGATTTGCTGCTTTGAGTTTAGACTCATCGGAAAAGCACTTGAGTTTAACTGCATGACTCAATCATTGTTTTTGAGCAAGAACAATGGTAATACGAAACGAAAAAAAACCGGTCCTTCCCACTTCACCGTCTCTGTCGATGACTAGTCGTAACCTACAGCTCTCTCCAACACCCTTTACACCCGACAGCGTCACTCACCTGGGAAGGGGCGTGGTTCGAGGAGGGCATCCCTGCCTCTGGAATAATTACTTCGACATCAATTTGCGTCTTCGTCAACCAAAGCAATGGGGAAGCGGGAACGTCTTTACGTTCATATAATGTTCACCTCCTTGCTTTCCACCGCAATACGTAATAGGCTGTTCGATAGCCGAATACGTTCATTACAGTTTCAAAAACTTTTTTTTTCAGGATTACAGAGGCGATCATATTTCCGTACCATCTGAAGAAAAAAATAATAAAAGTTTTATCCCGTGATACACATAGCTACGCTTTGTCTCTCGGGTTGGGGGTCAAACTATCGCATCACCCTCTCGCACTATTTTTGCGTCCCGTTTAAATTCCTGTGTCAAGTGACCATCGCTGGATTTAACATCGAAACCCAACCCCCAAACACCGCAGCATTGGGGAACGACTCCTTTACAAGAAGTATGCTGCGGAAATATTTTTCAGTATCATTCAAGTTGTTAGTGATGGAAAACTCAGGAGTCCAATTCTTCATACCTTTCTCAAGAAAAAAAAAATGGAGTTCAATTCCATCAGCTTATTCCACAATGACAAGCATGCAACTCGTGTTCTTGAAAAGAATACTTTATTAGTATTTTAAACACTAAGCATACTTTAATCTCTTATCTTTCCTGATAGATAAATCTGACTAAAGAAAACTATACAGAACATAATTTAATGTTAAAACTCAAAGTTAAAAATAAATAAAAAAATTCAAAAGTGTGCAAAAATGATAATTTGACACCTCATTTAGCAATAGTCTCCAGTTGAATTTGACATTATAGCATAAGCTACTTTGAGTTTGATCATACACAAAGCTGAGGAATGTAGTGCTTCATTTCTGAGCTTTTCATGTTGACCCAGTAGAGCAGGGGGGCCGACTCTGGTCCTGGAGCCACAGATCCTGCAGTTTTCTACTCCAACCACAAGAAACCAGATGACGCAAGTGAAGTTGCTTTAACAGATCAATCAAGTGTTAATCAGCACCAAAGCCCAGCAGACCCTGTGGTTCCTCAGGACCTGGGCTGGACCCCCTCACAATAGAGGCCAGCATGAAGGATTTTAATACCCCCGTTCTGAAGTAGAGTTTAAGATCACATGAGAAACCAATTGCCATCCACCAGTTTCAAACTGCGATAAAATCTCAACACAATATTTTCCCAATTACTTGATTAGCTATGGATTTCCAAGCAAATCAGAGAACACTGTGAAAGGTTCATGAAGTATCTTTTCTGAAGTTAATTGGTAAATTCATCAGATGGAAAAAAAAACCAAAAAAACAACAACATATTGTTCCCATCCCCAAGAATGGCAAGTGATACAGCAAGTTTATCAAAACCCAAACCATTAACTGTACAAAATGTGCAACATTGTTTATATAAAAAAATCTGTAGTTCACAGGAATTACAAAATGGCGTGTCCCAAGAATGTGACAGAAATGCACACCAGAAAAGTGAAGACACTCAATCCCCATCCCAAATTTTAGTGAAACCAGGCAAAACCCCAGTGTATTTACATACTGTAGAGGAAAAAAAGGATATTTCATTAAAAGTTATTACATTCATACAAGTTGCTCCCCATCTGCATGAACTGGCAATGATGGGGTTAAATTTCAGTAGTGTAGCTCAAATGCTTCTTTGCATAGTTCAAAATGGCCGAATTGCAGTCTGTATACAGTTAGGCAGATTATCAGCACAGCTAAAGCACTAAGTTTTACGCAGGGTCAGTTCCAGACCTTAAAAACTCTAGACACTAATCTCCTACTGGCCAACCCCTCTGGCATCCCGTGTCACCGCCTTTAACACAGAATAATATGAAAGAGTCTAAATAGCAGCACAGTGTTGTCAAACAGGGGTTTACACAATAGAAAGGGATTCAATACGGCCGCAGTCATAGAGAGAAGGGGTATGACCTAATCTTTGCCAGCAGTGGTCTCCTGCTCCTATATAGCAATATGGGAGGAACAGATGTGAGTAAGATAAGAAGAGCAAGAGCAAAAGATGATTGAGAAAACTACCTTTTGTGACAAAACAGGATTGTGGGAAATGGAGTTTCCACTACATATAAATTGGACGGTGGGAAACAGGAGTTCAGAAAACAGGAGACCAGGATTGTGGGAGACCAGGTTCAGACTGCAGGAGTGAAAGTATCTTTGTGTAAAATAATAGCGGAACAGGGATTGTGTGAGAAAGTTCAGGCGACATTGGAAGACTATCGTGGAGAAATGAGTCAGATTACAGCAGAGAGGGACTCTGGGAAATTGAGTTCACAGAAGAAGGAAGAGGAGGACTGAGGGGAATGGCGTTCAGGTGAAATTGTCCCTGCTGGCTTCCTGTAGCTCGTCCCGTATAGCATTGAGCTCCACCAGGCCCTCATGCAGCTGCTCGGCGACCTCGCGAATCTTGGCGGCGAACTCAGTCTTGGCTCCCTTCTTCAGCTCACGCGAGTCCTTGGCCACAAAGTAGATGTCCATGCCCACAAAGAGGCCTGTGAGCACGCCAGTGGCGAGGCTGGCGATCTGCACCGCCCTGGCGGCTGTACTCCCGGCCACGTTGGCGATCTGCACCACCCGCATGATCTCGCCCGTGTTGATGAGGATGGCCTTGCTGGCCATGGCGCTGTCCTCGTAGATATTGGTGAGGACGGGGAAGTCCTGGTTGTAGGCCTGGTTCTTCATCTTCACCACGTCGTACTTGCGCAGGTTCTCGATCCCCTGCTTGATGAACTTCATGCACTTGCTGATGTCGGCCATCTTAGCCTGGTAGTCCTCTACGATCTTTTCCACCTTCTTGCGATCCAGCGAGTTGTTGACAGTGTTGGAGATGGTGGCGGAGGCGGAGGTCAGCCCACCGGCTGTGGCCACACCCAGTCCAACCGCCGTGACGATCAGCGAGGTCCCCATGGTGACGGGGGCCAGAGCGAGGCCGGCGATGGTGGCGACTCCGCCCACGGCGCTGGTGGAGCCTCCGGTGATGGAGGCGATCTTGGCCTTCTTGTTGAAGCGGTCGATGCCATCGGCGATGGCCCGCAGGTCGATGACATGCTGCCACAGGCCCTCGGCCCGTTCTGTGAAGAGCTTGTTAAAGACGCGGATGGCCTTTTGCACCTTATCTGCAGTTATCGCAAACGCCCTGGGAGAGAGAGAGAGAGAGACATCAACTCTGGACTGAGAGAGAGAGGAGTTATTTAGGTGCGTTTTGTCATGTATTGAAAAAGCGTGGCATAGCGAATGAGTACGTGTGCGAGTGTGTTATCACGTATGAAAAAGTGAGGGAGAAGGCAATCGTGTGTGGGTGCGTGTTATCGTGCATGAAAGCGTATGAAAGAGCGAAAAAGTATGTGTGTTATCATGTTTGAAAGAACAAGCAGGACCGTATGTGTGGCTTAGTGAGTGAAATGGAGAGCAGACCGCGAGTGCATGTGTTTGGGAGAGACTGTGCATGTTTGTCAACATATACAAGTACTGAGTTGTTGCACTTGCTACAAAGTGAGAACCAAAAAATTTTTTTTTCTACACAGTGGGGACACCTTTGGGAAGAGAGGGCATTTTCATGCGTCCGCATAGCTACAAAGGCAAATAGTGACTAATTATTAGATAAGGTTGGGGGTAAGGTTAGGATTAGGGGTGGGGTATAGTTTGGGTCAGGGTTTGGGTGAGGCATGTGTTGCATATTCTTAAGAGCAGTGAAAGGCTGTAGAGACAGAAAGAATGAATGGAAGTCAATGTAACTTCCTCAAAAGGACAGAAACACAAGGGTTTGTGTGTGTGTGTGCGCGCGTGCGCGTTGGAGCATGTGTGTTTATGTCAGTCAATGAGAGTAACCGTGTGAATGAGTGAGTGAGCACTCGAAACGCCACTCGTACTTGGCCTCTTCTTTCTCAGTCATATCCTCATCCTCTGGATTCACTTCATCCCACTCTGTGGAGGGAGGGAGGGAGAGAGTGTCAGAGAGAGTGAGAGCGAGAGAGAGAGAGCGAGAGTGAGATACCGAGAGAGAGAGAGAGAGCAAGGGTGGGGGGGGGTGGGGGGTGGGGGGAGAGTCATCTCCACATTCATGACAACAATGACCTTTATCTTAATTACATTACAAGCACAGTCACTCGTTGCACACGAAGTACGTTAAAACTGTTCTTCCTCAGCGGATTCCTTCATCCACATGGACACACAGTTGATGAGATTAAGATGGGGTTAGTCCTCCCCACGGCGCCACTCATCTAATCCCTCCCATTATCTTTGGGCTCAAATTGACCCCAGACAATGTTTACAGCCGCTGAAAACATGATTGACTTACTTTATTCACCTCCATTTTTCCCCCCTAATATTCTGGGGAAAACATGAAATTAACATTGAGTCTGATCCCTAACTATTGTTGTAGAAAACTCTCATTTTGATCTCGTTTTTGTTTGCGATGGCAAATACTGAGGGCACTTTCTCATTCATTTCATAACATTCATGTAAAACCAATCCTTGATGTATGAGGGGATGATGGGCGGGTCATGTTCTACAGTACTGTTCGTGAAAAAGGCAGAAGATTAACCAGTTAGCTAACGGTATTCTTTCAATATCCTACAGGGTTAGGAAATATGGCTAACTGGGTTTTCACCGAGGGGGGTCTGCTTACAGTGACAGATTTTTCACGGAACCAGTCTTCCTCTATGGCCGATATTACCGCACAATATTATCATTAATATTGTTTGTAAAGTATTCCAAAATTTTTTTGCGCAAGCCGTCACAGGTTGGAGAGTCTCTGGCCATCTTTACTTCTGAGAGACTCAGCCTCTCTAAGACATCCCTTTTATAGCCAATCATGTTACACACCTGATGCCAGTTAACTTAATCACTTGCTAAATGTTCTTTCAGCTGCTTTTTTTCAGCCCTTTTTTTGCTTGTGTCCCAACTTTTCTGAGACGTGTTGCAGCCAGAAAATTTGAAATGAGCTCATTTTGTGGATAAATTTGTAAAATTTCTCAGTTTCAACATTTGCTATGTTATCTCTGTTCTATTGTGAATAAAATACTGGCTGGTGTGATTTGAAAGTCATTGCGTTTTGATTTTATACACAATTTATACTTCGTCCCAACTATTTTGGGATTGAGGTTGTATATTAGGACCACCAAAATATATACTACTTCAACCAGAAATTAATTCAGAAAAAATATGCAAAAATTTAAACATACCTCTAAGTTCATTATGTCGAGACATCTTGCACAATCAAACAAAGCTTTAAAGACCTAGAAAACTGGGTTGGCATATGTAATAACAAGTGGAATGTGTGAACTGACGTAAAGATTCGAGAATTGGAAGAGTAAGTGATTATATGTCAGCGATTTTGCTTTATATATCCTAAATGAGTGAAAAACACTTATTACAGAAAATACATGCAAAATATATACCAATTTTCTTGACACAAAATATCATGACACAGAATCCCCAAGTAGCCTACTGGAAAAGTATCTGTCTGACATTTAATAACATTGACGATACTGGTTTATGTCAGAAATTCAAATTTAAGAAAGCCATCTCGAAGTTTAATAGCTAATTTAAGTTTGCTGTACACCCATTTATATTAATATTTAGGCTTGTTCTCGCTGTAATTGCACGTTTCTGGGCTTTATGATCTGGGCTTTTTTTTCCGTTCGGCTGTTTTCGTCACCGGTGACCACTGTTTACCAAGGCCAGTATCTGACCCTGTAAGGCTACATTACATTATAATACCTTTTGTACATGTTGCATTGAGCTGCATGGTGCGCTGACACAAGGTTAGACTCACGCAGACAACAGACGGCCAGCCTTTCACCGGAATACATTTACCGGTAATATGTATACAGGAGCTGCTCAGCTGACCGTGCCGACCAGTGCCTAACCCAGTTTCTACACTCTCGCTCACTTCATCCTCGCAGCCGTGTAACTAGTTAGATTTCAGTCTTTTTGCAAACAGTACTGTATTTACTTGGATATTCAGATAGAAATGCCTGAAAGACCAGAAAGAGATACATGGGAAACACTTCCTGTTACAAAAAAATTCTTCAGTTTTCTTGAGGAGGTCAAATTCATCCCAAACAAAAGAAAAAAGGACAACAGGAGGGTTGCTGTGGCTACACTGGGGCTTGACCTTGAGTCCCCAGACGGAGAGACTCATGACAGCTGAAGAATGGGAGCCATTTTGTTTCAGATAAAGAAAATCGTGGGATTTTTTCAGAAAGGACACACTAAATTCAGGGGAGAAAATACTATCAATCAGCTGGTGTCAAAAAGCATAAGAGGACGTGAGAAGGGGAGATAGAAAAAAAAAAAAAACCTCTTGCACTTTGACACCATGCCCTATAAACATCATGGAAACAACATGGCTCCTTGACCACACTTTTTGGAACCGTCATGTCACAATCCTCTCCACCAAGGAACGCAAGCTTAAATCATCAACCTTTGAGCCCCAGTCAAACAAACTACCCACGAGGTTAGCTTGCCTTGTGACAACACATATCCAGAATGTGCATATGCGTGCGGACAAGTGTGTGTGTGTGTGTGTGTGTGTTTCTGTGCCAAAAACTCACGTTCCACAGTGTTCCACCACTCCATCAGACCATCAATATCCTGCAGGGAAAAGCATTGCATCATTACTTGGTTGCACTGCTGGAGCATGAGCAGTCAGGAGCCTTGTTCAAGGGCCCAATAGCAGCCATGATGTCACCGTGGCTACATGAGGCGAGTCAGACCGAGCACCAGGGTCAGATCTATGGGGATTTTAATGTTTGGGTGGGTGGGGGCTGATGTAAAGCAAACCTGATGACAAACATTAGTGCGCACACACACCCACACTGGTCTTCTGCACAGCAGATAAGTGCTCGTTTCGTCTGAGGCAAAACATTTTACTGTCATGTTCACGCAGGGCCACAGTTATAATTGCTTAACCACAATGACTCACGCATCTCAACACCAACGATCACATGTTCAGTCGCAACGAAGAATAGCGGATCTCTGATCACATTTAAGATGCTTGAAGGTATAGTGTCCAATGATTAAACAAAAAAAAAACAAAACAAAACAAACTGGGCCAATGTGGCAGACACAGATTAAGCCCTCTCAGTGGCGACATGTTATACGTTTGCACCTTCATGATGGTCTTTTGAAGAGCAAAACCAAGTTTAGAGCAGGGGAGAGCAGAATTAGTGAACTCAGCAGATATACTGACAATGTTGCCAGGCCTGTATGGATGCCAGTGTATGTGAGGGGATGTTCCCAGGTCCGTAGGGATACCAGTGTATGTGAGGGAATGTTCCCAGGCCCATAGGGACACCAGTGTATGTGAGGGAATGTTCCCAGGCCCATAGGGACACCAGTGTATGTGAGGGAATGTTCCCAGGCCCATAGGGACACCAGTGTATGTGAGGGAATGTTCCCAGTCCTGTAGGGATACCAGCGTATATGAGGGAATGTTCCCAGGCCTGTAGGGATACCAGTGTATATGAGGGAATGTTCCCAGGTCCGTAGGGATACCAGTGTATGTGAGGGAATGTTCCCAGGCCCATAGGGACACCAGTGTATGTGAGGGAATGTTCCCAGGCCTGTAGGGATGCCAGCGTATGTGAGGGAATGTTCCCAGGTCTGTAGGGACACCAGTGTATGTGAGGGAATGTTCCCAGTCCTGTAGGGATACCAGCGTATATGAGGGAATGTTCCCAGGCCTGTAGGGATACCAGTGTATATGAGGGAATGTTCCCAGGCCTGTAGGGATACCAGCGTATATGAGGGAATGTTCCCAGGCCTGTAGGGATGCCAGTGAATGTGAGGGAATGTTCCCAGGCCTGTAGGGACACCAGTGTATATGAGGGAATGTTCCCAGGCCTGTAGGGATGCCAGTGAATGTGAGGGAATGTTCCCAGGTCTGTAGGGACACCAGTGTATGTGAGGGAATGTTCCCAGGCCTGTAGGGATGCCAGTGAATGTGAGGGAATGTTCCCAGGTCTGTAGGGACACCAGTGAATGTGAGGGAATGTTCCCAGGCCTGTAGGGATACCAGCGTATATGAGGGAATGTTCCCAGGCCTGTAGGGATACCAGCGTATATGAGGGAATGTTCCAGGGCCTGTAGGGATGCCAGTGTATATGAGGGAATGTTCCCAGGCCTGTAGGGATACCAGCGTATATGAGGGAATGTTCCCAGGCCTGTAGGGATACCAGCGTATGTGAGGGAATGTTCCCAGCCCTGTAGGGATGCCAGCGTATGTGAGGGAATGTTCCCAGCCCTGTAGGGATGCCAGCGTATGTGAGGGAATGTTCCCAGCCCTGTAGGGATGCCAGCGTATGTGAGGGAATGTTCCCAGGCCTGTAGGGATGCCAGCGTATGTGAGGGAATGTTCCAGGGCCTGTAGGGATGCCAGTGAATGTGAGGGAATGTTCCCAGGCCTGTAGGGATGCCAGCGTATGTGAGGGAATGTTCCCAGGCCTGTAGGGATGCCAGCGTATGTGAGGGAATGTTCCCAGGCCTGTAGGGATGCCAGCGTATGTGAGGGAATGTTCCAGGGCCTGTAGGGATGCCAGCGTATGTGAGGGAATGTTCCCAGGCCTGTAGGGATGCCAGCGTATGTGAGGGGATGTTCCAGGGCCTGTAGGGATGCCAGTGAATGTGAGGGAATGTTCCCAGGCCTGTAGGGATGCCAGCGTATGTGAGGGAATGTTCCCAGGCCTGTAGGGATGCCAGCGTATGTGAGGGAATGTTCCCAGGCCTGTAGGGATGCCAGCGTATGTGAGGGAATGTTCCCAGCCCTGTAGGGATGCCAGCGTATGTGAGGGAATGTTCCCAGGCCTGTAGGGATGCCAGCGTATGTGAGGGAATGTTCCAGGGCCTGTAGGGATGCCAGTGAATGTGAGGGAATGTTCCCAGGCCTGTAGGGATGCCAGCGTATGTGAGGGAATGTTCCCAGGCCTGTAGGGATGCCAGCGTATGTGAGGGAATGTTCCCAGGCCTGTAGGGATGCCAGCGTATGTGAGGGAATGTTCCCAGGCCTGTAGGGATACCAGCGTATGTGAGGGAATGTTCCCAGCCCTGTAGGGATGCCAGCGTATGTGAGGGAATGTTCCCAGCCCTGTAGGGATGCCAGCGTATGTGAGGGAATGTTCCAGGGCCTGTAGGGATGCCAGCGTATGTGAGGGAATGTTCCCAGGCCTGTAGGGATGCCAGCGTATGTGAGGGGATGTTCCAGGGCCTGTAGGGATGCCAGTGAATGTGAGGGAATGTTCCCAGGCCTGTAGGGATGCCAGCGTATGTGAGGGAATGTTCCCAGGCCTGTAGGGATGCCAGCGTATGTGAGGGAATGTTCCCAGGCCTGTAGGGATGCCAGCGTATGTGAGGGAATGTTCCCAGGCCTGTAGGGATGCCAGCGTATGTGAGGGAATGTTCCCAGGCCTGTAGGGATGCCAGCGTATGTGAGGGAATGTTCCCAGCCCTGTAGGGATGCCAGCGTATGTGAGGGAATGTTCCCAGGCCTGTAGGGATGCCAGCGTATGTGAGGGAATGTTCCCAGGCCTGTAGGGATGCCAGCGTATGTGAGGGAATGTTCCCAGGCCTGTAGGGATGCCAGCGTATGTGAGGGAATGTTCCCAGGCCTGTAGGGATGCCAGCGTATGTGAGGGAATGTTCCCAGGCCTGTAGGGATGCCAGCGTATGAGAGGGAATGTTCCCAGGCCTGTAGGGATGCCAGCTTATGTGAGGGAATGTCCCCAGGCCTGTAGGGATGCCAGCGTATGTGAGGGAATGTTCCCAGGCCTGTAGGGATGCCAGCGTATGTGAGGGAATGTTCCCAGCCCTGTAGGGATGCCAGCGTATGTGAGGGAATGTTCCCAGCCCTGTAGGGATGCCAGCGTATGTGAGGGAATGTTCCCAGGCCTGTAGGGATGCCAGCGTATGTGAGGGAATGTTCCCAGGCCTGTAGGGATACCAGCGTATATGAGGGAATGTTCCAGGGCCTGTAGGGATGCCAGCGTATGTGAGGGAATGTTCCCAGCCCTGTAGGGATGCCAGCGTATGTGGGGGAATGTTCCCAGGCCTGTAGGGATGCCAGTGTATGTGAGGGAATGTTCCCAGCCCTGTAGGGATGCCAGCGTATGTGAGGGAATGTTCCCAGGCCTGTAGGGATGCCAGCGTATGTGAGGGAATGTTCCCAGGCCTGTAGGGATGCCAGCGTATGTGAGGGAATGTTCCCAGCCCTGTAGGGATGCCAGCGTATGTGAGGGAATGTTCCCAGGCCTGTAGGGATGCCAGCGTATGTGAGGGAATGTTCCAGGGCCTGTAGGGATGCCAGTGAATGTGAGGGAATGTTCCCAGGCCTGTAGGGATGCCAGCGTATGTGAGGGAATGTTCCCAGGCCTGTAGGGATGCCAGCGTATGTGAGGGAATGTTCCCAGGCCTGTAGGGATGCCAGCGTATGTGAGGGAATGTTCCCAGGCCTGTAGGGATACCAGCGTATGTGAGGGAATGTTCCCAGCCCTGTAGGGATGCCAGCGTATGTGAGGGAATGTTCCCAGCCCTGTAGGGATGCCAGCGTATGTGAGGGAATGTTCCAGGGCCTGTAGGGATGCCAGCGTATGTGAGGGAATGTTCCCAGGCCTGTAGGGATGCCAGCGTATGTGAGGGGATGTTCCAGGGCCTGTAGGGATGCCAGTGAATGTGAGGGAATGTTCCCAGGCCTGTAGGGATGCCAGCGTATGTGAGGGAATGTTCCCAGGCCTGTAGGGATGCCAGCGTATGTGAGGGAATGTTCCCAGGCCTGTAGGGATGCCAGCGTATGTGAGGGAATGTTCCCAGGCCTGTAGGGATGCCAGCGTATGTGAGGGAATGTTCCCAGGCCTGTAGGGATGCCAGCGTAT
This sequence comes from Gymnothorax reevesii, assembly GCA_029721435.1. Taxonomy (NCBI): domain Eukaryota; kingdom Metazoa; phylum Chordata; class Actinopteri; order Anguilliformes; family Muraenidae; genus Gymnothorax; species Gymnothorax reevesii. Next base: position 11,560,065 of record CM056577.1, on the reverse strand, counting down.
GTGAGGGAATGTTCCCAGCCCTGTAGGGATGCCAGCGTATGTGAGGGAATGTTCCCAGGCCTGTAGGGATGCCAGCGTATGTGAGGGAATGTTCCCAGGCCTGTAGGGATGCCAGCGTATGTGAGGGAATGTTCCCAGGCCTGTAGGGATGCCAGCGTATGTGAGGGAATGTTCCCAGGCCTGTAGGGATGCCAGCGTATGTGAGGGAATGTTCCCAGGCCTGTAGGGATGCCAGCGTATGAGAGGGAATGTTCCCAGGCCTGTAGGGATGCCAGCTTATGTGAGGGAATGTCCCCAGGCCTGTAGGGATGCCAGCGTATGTGAGGGAATGTTCCCAGGCCTGTAGGGATGCCAGCGTATGTGAGGGAATGTTCCCAGCCCTGTAGGGATGCCAGCGTATGTGAGGGAATGTTCCCAGCCCTGTAGGGATGCCAGCGTATGTGAGGGAATGTTCCCAGGCCTGTAGGGATGCCAGCGTATGTGAGGGAATGTTCCCAGGCCTGTAGGGATACCAGCGTATATGAGGGAATGTTCCAGGGCCTGTAGGGATGCCAGCGTATGTGAGGGAATGTTCCCAGCCCTGTAGGGATGCCAGCGTATGTGGGGGAATGTTCCCAGGCCTGTAGGGATGCCAGTGTATGTGAGGGAATGTTCCCAGCCCTGTAGGGATGCCAGCGTATGTGAGGGAATGTTCCCAGGCCTGTAGGGATGCCAGTGTATGTGAGGGAATGTTCCCAGCCCTGTAGGGATGCCAGCGTATGTGGGGGAATGTTCCCAGGCCTGTAGGGATGCCAGTGTATGTGAGGGAATGTTCCCAGCCCTGTAGGGATGCCAGCGTATGTGAGGGAATGTTCCCAGCCCTGTAGGGATGCCAGCGTATGTGAGGGAATGTTCCCAGCCCTGTAGGGATGCCAGTGTATGTGAGGGAATGTGAATGTGTTTCCGCAAACCTCATCTTCCGCCTCTCCATCTCGGGCCGGCTCTGGTTCCGTCCCGGCAGAGCGTTGCTCCTCCAGCAGGTCAGGCAGAGACTTCCTCCGCCCGCCTTCCTGTAAAGCGGAATGCTGGCAGGTTAGCGGTTTCCCCTGTTCCCTCATAGGATTCCAATAGCGAAAAATTCACCTTTTTTGATGACTATTCACCCTGCTATATTCGGGCCACCCGACCGGATTTACAGGTTAGTGTGCCCAGAAAACGCACACTTCCTCCACAGGCCTTAGATAACGCAGACTCGCCTGTGTCGAGCGGTAACTGGAGGGAAAGTTACTCAACCAGTTCACACACACAGCAGTTTATTTGCTCAATGAGTCTGACCCATTTGAAGAGAGGTCAACATAGAAGAGCGAATAAAAGCCTTTTATTTCACAGATAAGAACCACAGACAAACAAAGCCTGGCGTCCTTACAAACCACATTCTGTGTCACTCCTGGTCTCCCTTTGTTAAAGTCCCACAGAGCGATTCAGAACTGAAAACAGCAGCAGGGTGTGGATCAGGAGGCCTGTAAAAAAAACCTGGGGCAGCTCATACCGCTACCAGCTGACTGCTTACACAATCCTGGGGGCTGAACAGGAAATTCCAGCGCGGAGCGGCACCATTATCAAACCAGAATCTAGAACAGCCCACAGAGTGAGCGCTCACGGGACAGAGCCGAAGTCATGTGAGCCAGATTTCGTACAGTAATCAGTGTGTGCAGGTATGCAGAGAGGCAGAGAGATCGAGAGAGATTGATTTCAGGGATTGAGAGAGAGATGCTGGAGAGATTTCAGGGATAGTTGTTGTTCATCGTTTTATCGTCAGCAGGGAATGATTGATGCTTTTAATTCATGTTCATTTAGTTCAGCACACATAAGAGTTATAGCAAGAATAAAACTACCTCTTGAACCCAAGTGGGTTCTCTTTATTTAACTCAATTAAAATGATTTTTGGCTCAAATGAGGGCACCAAAATATGACAGCAAAAGTACATTTTAACAGAACGGCTGTTGGAAATTAAAATTGGTATCTTGTGCATTTGCCAATGAGTCATTTACTCACGGCCCACAGAAAACTGACCTTCGTTACTCCAGTAAACCAAATTCCCTGCTAATTTCTGTCAATTTTGTAAAATATTAACTAAACACTTAATACTCATTTAATGTCCAGTAAATCACGATCAGTACCCAATTCAAATTTAGATTTTTATTCTATGATTATACCCATCAGTTTATTGAGCTTTCATGTTCTGTGGAATGAGTCTGTGCTCACATTTTATCAGCAACTAAAGTTTTCCAGTGGGTTTCTGAGTCAGCCGATTTTCGCTACGATACATTTCATGTCCACAATTTTGTATGCCGCAACGACTTAATTCCCTTTTCACTTATGATAAAAATCGTCTCAATCCATCCTTATTTTTGATCATCGTTGCGCAATTGGCCGTCCTCCTGCAAGGCGAGACGATACGGACTGCTGTATTCATGACTTCCCCATTTCTTGTCCACCGAAATCCATCGCGATGAAAGTTATGCTTCAGAATAATGTTGTCCTCTAAAATACAGTGTAAATTAACTGGACAGGTGACATTACCTGTTAGCAGCGATGACGACTTTCGATATTTAATATGAATCAAAAATCCAAAGAAAACACTTTGTGTTTCACAGTCACACTCTTAATATCCAGTATTGTGAAAACACATATAACTGATACTGTGTGTGTGTGTGTGTGTGTGTGTGTGTGGGTACCTTTGCAGGAGATGTATTCGGATCACTGGATTTGGCACCCGTGGGGTCCCTGCGAGCCCGAAGCTGGAGTAACGAAATGGAGGATTTAATTACGCACCATCCAATGTTACACCGAACAAACATAACGTGCATAGCCACTATATATACACGCACGTGTCAACGTATGTACAGACACACACACAGACGTTCATATGTTCACATGTACACGCTCCACCATGCGCAAATTCACACACACACACACACACACACACACACGTTCATATGTTCACATGTACACACTCCACCATGCGCAAATCCACACGCACGCACACACGCGCACACACACACACGCTACCTTCCCATCGGCTCCTCTGGGTGGGAGAAATGGGTTCCGGGCTTTCTTCCCTTTCTTGGGCTGTGGGGACAAGAGAGCCATGGGGGGTGGGGGGCGTCATAAAGTGAGTCACATGATCAGCAAAGGCGGCTCATCAGGCGAGCAGCATTAGGATAAATAACACAACCTGGCATAAAAGCGGGCCCCAGCCAGATCAACCGCCAACTATAACCAGCTTCATCTCAGCCTAACAGAAACATATCTGGGACTTCTATTCTCATGCTCAACAGTCAGGAATGGATGATGGTCTGATCAGAGAGATCTCCGCTGGTCCCACCACAAGTAAAAATTACGGCGGACTAGTAAACTTGTCATTGCACTAAATTGTGGACACAGGTCAACTTCTGGAGAGATTATACAATACAAGGCGTAATTCAATATCGAATGACGTTAGATTAAACGATCAGAACATTGCTCACATTTTCAGAATCTAAAAAATAAAATAGTGATTCAGTGTAAATTAGAAAATAGTCTCAACTCTTAAATGATATTTGGACTTCAAGGGGTCTCCAGGGTAAAGTGCAGAAATAACCATAACAATGTAAAAACTAAGAAATAAACATACCCAACATGATTTAAACCTCATAAAATGTAGTATTTTGCTTAAAGTTTACATGGTTGCCATGGAAACAGCACTTTAATGACAAAATCTGAAAATATTTTGTGGCACTGATATTTCAATAACCCATGGTCAGATTTAACTCAAATTAGTCTCATATGAAAGGTTTAAGATAGAACTATGTCATTTCATAGAACTTTTTGTTCGGAACATTTATGAATATTCAATGAGCTCTGTTATGTAACCATACCGAAAATCGCTATCATCAACTGGCTTCATTTTCAAAATTAACCCCCTAGGGATGCACCCATCTAGAAAATCCCATGTCATTTCATAGATCTCCAACAGATACAACTTCAGTCCAAATTTCAAGTCAATCAATTAATGATTTTATAAATGCCACAAAGTTGAAAATCAGTCAGAATTGTGATCTTCAGTAATTAGCATTTAAAGTCACTAGTAAATATTGAGGCAGAGGAAAAGCATAGATTTTTGGTGTTTACTGGCATCTCCCTGCATTCCTTTATTTATTTTATGTGAAAATAAAAAATACTGACATGATCAAAAAAATTTTTATTTTTACCCTGAAGAACCCTTAACCCATCATTACGAAGGGATTTTTGGCACTTTGTTTTATCATTGTATCTCTATAGTGCACCGTTTTGCAAATATTGGGCAGTGAGGTCAAACACATGAGCACCAACAAAATTCATTCAAACCCAACAATTATATAACAACAAACTCATTACCTTTACTTCCATTGAATTTTCGCACAATTGTCAATAATTTTCAAAAGAATCTCATTTTCGTTATGCAAAACAAGCTCAGATGCAAACATTTCATTATTTGATCGGATTGAATTATATTCGATTATTGAAGTTTTACAAAAGATCATAGAAACATGGCTCAGTGTAACTATGATTAAATCAAAGAAATCGCATTCAGACATACATCATTTATTGTCCATCCGCAAATCAGGAAGTGCATTTCCCTCTGCTCTTCCATGGAATGAAATCTTGTTTGCAGACATTGTGCCGTGCCATGCCTCTTCCACTGAATGTCAGTTGACCTTTATTCGCCATTTAATCAGGTGTTTTAAGTGAATTCATTTTCACACATTTTTATTTCGTGTTTTGAAAATAATTATGAATGGACAAACCAGCATTTAAGATTGTCAATATTTTCCCAGGGATTTCTCTTTGTCCAAAGAACTGAAGGACTTAAAAATTTGAAGTTTTTATCATATCCTACTAATTAGGAGGAAAAAGCTATTTTCTAATTTACTGAAGGGCTTGTGTCAACTGTCCCTTGTGTTTATTGGCATGACCGATCTTTAATTAGCATTAGAACATAATTGGAGGTAAATTAGCATAGGTGTGACTGTCATATTGTAAAAACCAAATAAAAAAAGATTTGAGGTGAAGATTGGTGCTGTAAATTAAAGAAAAAAAAGGCTCACTAGTAAAAGATGGGGAGGACTAGTAAACCTGGGTGATTACTAGTCCAGGTGTCAAGTGAAAATAAAGTATCAATTTTCTATCCCCGTCTCCCCTACATTATCAATGCCTCAGTTACATGTGTGAGCAGATCACCATCAGCTGAAAAATGTAACTCTATTAAAATCCTCCAGCTTCACTCCTGGAAGACGGCTGTGGTGTTACTGCGGGGAGCTGCAGGACGGCTGCAGGTGTTCAGCAGAGTGCAGCTGCTGTAGTATCGGGGCATGACCACTTTTAAGAGTCAGGAGTAGGTTAATATCAGAGGGTTCTGACCACAGGAGAGATGGAGAGAGGGATGGATGGATGGATGGGTGGAGGGGACGTACCGCTTTGACTCGAGGTGCCGCCTCTCCTTCCGTCCTCACCACTGCTTTCGCGGCTCCAGCCTCCACCTTTACCCAGAAGAACACGCAGACACAGTAACACACATGTACATGCATGCTGCAGTCATGCTCACACACACATGAAATAAAATGCATGCGTATCACCAAACACACACACACAGAAAATGAAATGGACGCACCTGGGAATGAGGGAGCACGTCCTCATACAGAGGGGGATCCTCCAGTTTGTAACCGCTCCCCTAAAAAAAAAAAACATGAGGAAGAAGATACAGAAAATGTACTAATATTTCATGAGTGGACTGACTCTCCTGCTACACACAGATGCACAAACACACACCTGTTCCATGCTGTACACCTCTTCATAGCTGGGAGGCAACTCGTCTTGAGTGCCGTCCATCTCCTGTAACACACAAGCAAAGGCATGAACTACCGCACTGCACATGCACACACACACACGCACACGCACACGCACACACACACACACACACACACACACGCGCACACGTACACGCGCACACACACGCGCACACACACACACGCACACACACGCGCGCACACACGCGCGCACACACGCGCGCACACACACGTACCTGGTACTCATACTCAGGGTACACTTCCTTTAGCTTGTGATCACTCTCCTGAAACAGAGGAGCAGAGACAAGCAGCGTGAGACACCTCTGAGTGTGTATGCACTGGGATGGTGTGTTTCTTTGGGTGTTTGTTTTACTGGGCAAACATGGTCACATGACTATCCAGGGTGTGTTCCTGACCCTCACCCCACTTCCTGCTGGGATACGCTCCAAACTCCCAGCGACCCAGACCAGGAATAAGCGAGTAAGATGGATTTATATGGGAGCATAATCCGTGTGCGTGCGTTAGAGAGTGAGAGAGACGCACACGCGCACACACGCACACGCACAAGTGGGCAAGACCAACCTTTTTAGGCTGTTTCTTCACTTGAGCAACCTGCTCAGCTTCTGAACCAGCCTCTGCGCTAGTCTGCAAACACACACACAAATTAAATGGGCACAAACCGAAATCTCAGAACAGTTGAGGGATTTCAGCACTGAGGTAGGAGAGAGGATCTGATTATGAACTCAGAGGGCTTACTTTAGAAGCGGAGCGGAATGGGTTCAGTTTGGAAATAGCTCCAACCACAGCATTCTGAGGGGGGTGGTGGAGAAGTCAAAGGTTAGAGGTTGGGTCAAATAGCACTTCAACCAGTTCAACAAGCTGTCAAACCCACACACTGACATATATGGGTGGATCCATACAGAAATAGAACCACACAGAGGCAACCTTACAGACACGGGCACACGCTGAAGGACCACAAATGTAAGAACACAGACAACGACTTATCATTAGATATTTGTTTCATCTCCCACAGAGATGGACATTACAATCTCTGCTCTGGGATAATCATGTCAGAGGATCAGAACCCGCCCCCGCACTCCCTCTCCCCATTGACTGGTGTTCCACAGGGCTCACAGCACGGTCCGCTCCAGGTTTCCTTCATTTACACAATGAATCTGTCATCTGTGCTTGTGTCATTCCTTATCCCACTGTTACTGAGATGAAACTGCTCCCCCTCCCCCCCCCTCCCCTCCCCTCGTCTTGCCCCTCATGTCCTCTGTCTGCAGGCCTACGCCCTGAAACACTGCTCCTGGTAAACAAAATTCCTGCTCCGCTGCGCAGAGGGACCCCTGTGGATCCCTGCCCTGTTTCTCCAGCATAGCTTCTTCACTTCCACAGAATCAGGTGGGAGCCTCATTCACCTGTCAAGCTGCAAGGGTCTACCAAACGGCCAAATCACGCACCGCACACAGCATCATACAAACAAAAATAATTAAATCAAAAACTCTGGAAGAAAGATGCAGAACAATAATATGGAGACAGACTTACATGTTTGTGTTTCGGCTGATGTTCAGTGTCATTGGGCTTGTCCTCAGAGTCAGAGTCCTGTTCTTTCTCCTGAAAGAGGACCACATTCCCAAAAGATCTCATGAAACCATAGCAACATAATTTCTCTGCTACTACCAAAGTTCTAATAGGCAAGGCTCTCCACTCAGTAGCCATATTGGCAACAACCGCAGGCAGTCATTTCAGGCTATAAGGACCAGGCTCCAATCTCAATGATGGGGAGAGAGTTATCACTTCACTTTCAATAGTTACTGGGACATAAAAACTGCATCTAAGTAATTACCAGTCGAATCTGATAAAAACTGCAGTAAAACTTCAGTGACCTACCCAAAAATGAAGATGTAAACGTTCTTTTATTCCCCAAAGATTTAACCTCTATTACACTCTTCACACAGTAACAAAATCATTATCCAGACACTCATCTCAAACTACACTGGCACATCATCTCCCAAAGCTCTCACAATCATCTCCAAACTCATCTCAAACTACATTAACACAATCATTATCCTGACACTCTTCTCAAAATACATTAACACAATTTAAATGACTCTTCTAAGACTACTAATAGGAAAATAATTTCCCAACCGCAGAGCTCCAACAGTAGAAGGACAATCTTCTCCCAAAGGCTGATAGTGACTGTACCAATTCCTAAGAACGACCATACAGATCTGGATTACCTGTCGCTCTGACCGAAAGTGATTCCACAAGATGCCGTCCATCACTCCATTCTGAGAGTGGGGGGAAAAAAAAGGAGTGATTAAATATGCTGTGCGACACACTCACACAACGGCAACACTGTGGACAGTGTGACAGACGGGTGCAGGCAGTGTGACTGACGGGTGTGGACAGTAGGTTTGTCTTCATCAGAACAAAGTTAAACTAGCCAGCTATTTTGCAGTTAGGGGAAATTAACCTAATTGTATATTTCTGCATCTCCATCAACCCGAAAGCCTCAAGACATTAGCCCAAAGTAGACACGTGCGCACTTTGCATCAGTCACAGATAGAGCGCGTGGTTCAATTTGGCAATCCCAGTTCAAATTCGGTCTAATGAAGATGCAACACAAACAGTGGGCCAAGTCACAAATTAGCTGGCTATTTCTAAACTAGACCAAGATTTATCAAGGAAATTTCTAGATGAAATTAGCAGGCCTTTTATATCTTCACTACATAATAGCCAGAAATACACAAATACAAAATTTGACATTTGGTCAATTTCAAAACGGCAAAATACCTACCTAACTTGAAACTTTGTTCTAATGAATACAGGCCTGTGAGACAGACTGGTATGGACAGTGTAATGTGAATATAAGCCACTGGATGACAGTATTTACCTTTTTTTTTTTTATTCAGCTCAGACTGGAGCTATGTTTAGACATGTCCTGGACATGTCTGGGGCAAGTCCCCGAAAATAAAAAAAAAAGAGGTCTAAATGTGGGTGGGGTCTGCAAAAGAGGATATAAGGCAAAGAATTGGGACAGTGAAGTAGTAGGAGAAATTGCAAGAAGAAGGATACGTGTGACCAGACCTGTCATTCTGTTCAAGACCTGTGAAGTTTCTTTTGTGGATTTTTGCCTGTGTTTGAGCCTTTTTCCTCACCCAGCACATCACCAGGAAACTGTAAATATTTCTGTTTTTTGTATTCAATCTTGGTCAGAATATTAGTTTAGTCGTTATTGTCTTTGTTTAAAAATTAAATGTGTTTAAGTTTTTAAAACTGTGTCTGTCATCCCTTGCTGTTGCTGTTGTGTTGTAGATTGTAATAACAAATTGGGGCCATAACAAATTGGAGGCTCGTCCGGGAGAGACCATTTTGTGAGTCATTTATTAAAAATCTAACATTTCAAATTGTAATATTGTTTTTTTGAATTTTCCGATATAAATATATTGACAGATCAGCAGCAATGGATGATTTCTTGTCATCACCAACCGTTGAGGTTTTAAAGTCTTTTAAAAAGACAGAACTGCTAGAAATTTGCAGACATTTGGAGCTGACAGAGGTAAAACCAGCCATGCGAAAAGCAAGACTGGCTAGAGAGATAGTTGAATATTACATTGATGAAAATGTGTTTGCACCAGGAGATCTGGAACAGTTTCCAGTGGAAAATCCAAATATAGAAATGGAACTTGAATTAAAAATGCTTGAGATTGAAAGGGAGGAAAAAGAAAAACAAAGAGAATTTGAGAGAGAAAAAGAGGAAAGAGCAGAAAGAGAGAGACAGAGACAGAGAGATTTTGAATTAGAGAAATTCGATAGAGAAGAAAGACTCCAAATGGAGCAACTAAAATTTAAAATTGAAACTAAAAATAAATTTTGTGCCAGTCAGGAGGTAAAACTGGTGCCTCCATTTGCAGAAAAGGATGTTGACAACTATTTCCAGTGTTTTGAAAAGGTAGCAAAGAGTTGCCAGTGGCCAAAGGAACACTGGCCTCTGATGTTGCAAACTGTCCTCAAGGGTAAAGCTCAACAAGCCTATTCGGCTTTGTCTGCAGATGATTCCTCTGATTATGAGGCTGTCAAAAAGGTTATTTTGAGAGCTTATGAGTTGGTTCCAGAGGCTTACCGACAGAAATTCAGAGGTCTGAAGAAATATGAAAATCAGACTTATGTGGAATTTGCTAATGAGAAGAAAGTTTGCTTTGAGTGCTGGTGTACTTCTATGGAGGTCAAGGATGATTTCAACTCACTAAAAGAGATGGTGTTAGTTGAAGAATTCAAGAACTGTCTTAAAGATGATACTAAGACCTACCTCAACGAGAAGCAAGCACTGAATTTGCAATCAGCTGCCAAATTTGCAGATGAATATGTTCTCACACATAAGTCCAAATTTCAGTCTAGCAGTAACAATAGATGGTCCCAATTTCTGAAAAAGGGTTACGGTGATACCCAAGATTCTTCACCCAAAGACAAAGACAAATCTGGTGATGGGGCTCAGAAATCCAGTAACAGGTCTGATCAAAGTGTGAAAGCTGACAGTGACAAAAGTGGTCTAGTTTGCAGTTATTGCAAGAAATCTGGTCATGTTAAAACTAACTGTTGGTTCCTTAAAGCTAAGAAAGAAAAAGAAAAGGATACCAAACCAAATGCCTTTGTGAAAACAAGGTTAGAAACTACACCAGTAGTAGATAACCGATCTGCTAAATTGCCTGCTTCTTGTGGGGCTAAAAAGCCTGATACAGCTGACTTCGTGAGGGAGGAATTTCTTCCATTTGTGTCAGAGGGATTTGTGGCTCTGAATGAGCATACTACCCCTGTCCCCATATATATCCTAAGGGATACCGGAGCTTCTCAGTTTTGTTGATGGACTCTTTGGAGTTATGTGATGAGACCGCTTCAGGGGATTTCATACTTGTACAAGGTATTGAAGGGAGGACTGTATCTGTACCCCTGCGCTCTATATTCTTGAAGTCAGATTTAGTTACAGGACAGGTAAAGGTGGGACTTATGTCAAGTCTACCTATAAAGGGTGTTTCTCTGTTGCTAGGCAATGACCTGGCTGGGGGCAAAGTAGTTCACCCTGTACATCTTACTTCACAGCCGAGCACTGAAGATGGGGATGAGGACCCATCTCTGTATCCTTCTTGCGCAGTGACTCGTGCTATGGCCAAGAAGGCTAAAGAAGAAGATTGTGGTGCCGTCCAGCACATTGAATAGTCAGGACTCAGGTGGTTCGCCTCATGACTCTGATTGGCCTACTATGGTTTGTCCGTTTGAGAACTTATCAGACACTTTTATCAGTTCATTGTTCAGCCAGCCAGATGGGTTTGGTGATTCTGATGTGTCTGGAGACTTGTCTCTGTCCAGAAAGCGGTTGATTGAGGAGCAAACTAATGATCCTGAAATTTGTGCACTAAGGAGGAGAGCCCTTCCTGATAAAGAAATAGACGCAGTTCCAGTTGGGTATTATCTCAAGGATGGTGTGTCGATGCGGAAGTGGCGCCCTCCTGATATCCCTGCCAATGCAGATTAGGCAGTGGTCAAGCAAATTGTTGTTCCAAAGGTCTACAGGAATGAGATCTTAACAATGGCTCATAGTTTACCTTTAGGAGGTCATCTTGGTGTTAACAAGACTGTTAATAAGATCATGAAACACTTCTTTTGGCCTGGGCTTCGGAAAGACGTTTCCAACTTTTGCAAAACCTGTCACACTTGTCAGGTAGTTGGAAAACACCAGTTAGACCCACCTGTAGCTCCATTGCAGCCTATCCCAGCATTTTGGGAGCCATTCTCTAAGGTCATTGTTGATTGTGTTGGTCCATTACCCAAGACTAGATCTGGAAATCAGTACTTGTTGACAATCATGTGTGCATCTACCAGATTCCCCGAAGCCACACCTCTACGTAACATCAAGGCAACTGCAATCTCGAAGGCTTTGATAAAGTTCTTCACGTTGTTTGGCCTTCCCAGGGAAATTCAGTCAGACCAAGGTAGCAATTTCACTTCAGGATTGTTTCAGCAGGTTGTGTATGAACTAGGTGCAAAGCAGATTCTTTCTTGTGCCTATCATCCAGAAAGTCAGGGTGCCTTAGAGCGGTTTCATTCCACTCTCAAGACAATGATGAGGACTTATTGTTATGACCATGAGAAAGACTGGGATGAAGGTGTTCATTTGCTGTTGTTTGCAGCTAGAGAAGCAGTGCAGGAGTCTACTGGATTTAGTCCATTTGAGCTCGTGTTTGGTCATGAAGTGAGAGGACCTTTGCTATTATTGAGTGAACAATGGCAAGAGGAAGAGCCGCACATCAGTCTGTTAGACTATGTTAGCAAGTTCAAGGAAAGATTGCGTGCAGCTTGTGACCTAGCCAAAGACAACTTGAAATCAAGTCAGGGAAAAATGAAAACTTGGTATGATCATAAGGCTAGAAGCCGTGAGTTTAAACCAGGAGACAAGGTCCTTGTGTTGTTTCCCTTGCAGTCCAATCCATTGCAGGCTAGATTTCATGGTCCTTATGAAATTCTGACAAAACTCAATGATCTCAATTACATTGTGAAGACTCCAGATAGGAGAAAACCAAAACAATTGTGTCACATTAACATGCTGAAGCCTTATCATGACAGAAATGCTAGGGTTGCAGTTGTCACTTCAGATTCTCCTATGACCGAGATTTGTGAAGATGAGGGGGAGTTTCAAGATGATGAACCTAGAATTAAAGCTGAAGTTCTTTCATGTAAATTATCAAATTCTGAAGTGTTGCAAAATCTTGATGTAAAACTCCAGCACTTAGAACCCTCACAGAGAGATCAGTTTGAGAGGTTGATCAAGAAATATGAGGATCTGTTTCCTGATGTTCCAAAAAGAGTTTCTATAGCCTCTCATGATGTAGATGTTGGTGATGCCAAACCAATAAAACAGCATCCATACCGGATGAATCCTGAAAAGAAAAAGATTGCTGAGAAAGAGGTTGAGTACATGTTAGAACATGATATTATCAGACCCTCGAACTCAGATTGGAGTTCACCCTGTGTGCTAGTTCCAAAACCTGATGGAAGTACTAGATTCTGTACAGATTATCGCAAAATCAATGCTGTAACTAGAACTGATGTGTTTCCAATACCTAGGATTGATGATTGTATCGATAGAGTAGGGCAAGCAAAGTTTCTGACCAAGATTGATTTATTGAAGGGTTATTGGTGTGTGCCTTTAACTGAGAGGGCCAAGAGCATCTCTGCTTTTGCCACACCATCTGGGTTGTACCAGTATGAAGTCCTACCCTTTGGCATGAAAAATGCCCCAGCCACGTTCCAAAGGATGATACAGCCTACAATCGCCGGATTGCCACACACAGGTGCGTACATCGATGACCTGATCACATGGAGTGACTCCTGGGAAGAACATCTAAAAGATGTAGAGACGTTGTTCCAGCGCCTGACCCAGGCTAACCTGACTGTTAACCTGAGCAAGAGTGACTTTGGTTGTGCTACTGACACCTATCTTGGCTACGTCATAGGCCAGGGTAAGGTGGCACCCATAAATGCTAAAGTCCAAGTCATCATGGACTTTCCAGTTTCTGACAACAAAAAAGCTTTGCGCCGCTTCCTTGGAATGATCGGGTACTACCGCAAGTTCTGCAAGAACTTTGCTGAGATTGCTCTCAGTCTAACTAACCAACTGAAGAAAGGCGTAAAGTTCACTTGGGATGATGCATGCCAGAGAGCCTTCGATCGCCTGAAGTCTCTGCTGTGTCACTTCCCCGTGCTCAAATCTCCTGACTTCAACAAACCGTTCTCCGTCGCGGTCGATGCTAGCGACCAAGCTTGAGGATCTGTGCTCCTACAGAGAAGTGACTCTGATGACATTGAGCATCCCGTGGCATACTTCTCCAGGAAGTTCAATCGCCACCAAACGAACTATTCCACAATAGAGAAGGAACTGTTGGCTCTCGTCCTGTCTTTACAACACTTTGAGGTTTATGTTTGTACAGGAGTTTGACTTGGAAATTAAGCATGTGAAGGGTACAGACAATGTAATTGCTGATTGCTTATCCCGTGTTTGAATATGTATATATATATCATGTGTTTATTTGAATATTGTATGATATGTATATATGGACAAGTGTTCACTTAACCATTTTGTATTGAAAAGAAAAATTTTGCCTTTATGAGTCAAAATTTTTCCCTTTTGGAGTGGAGGTGTAATGTGAATATAAGCCACTGGATGGCAGTATTTACTTTTTTTTTTATTCAGCTCAGACTGGAGCTATGTTTAGACATGTCCTGGACATGTCTGGGGCAAGTCCCCGAAAAAAAAAAAAAAAAAAAAAAGAGGTCTAAATGTGGGTGGGGTCTGCAAAAGAGGATATAAGTCAAAGAATTGGGACAGTGAAGCAGTAGGAGAAATTGCAAGAAGAAGGATACATGTGACCAGACCTGTCATTCTGTTCAAGACCTGTGAAGTTTCTTTTGTGGATTTTTGCCTGTGTTTGACCCTTTTTCCTCACCCAGCACGTCACCTGGAAACTGTAAATATTTCTGTTTTTTGTATTCAATCTTGGTCAGAATATTAGTTTAGTCGTTACTGTCTTTGTTTAAAAATTAAAAGTTTTTAAAACTGTGTCTGTCATCCCTTGCTGTTGCTGTTGTGTTGTAGATTGTAATAACAAATTGGGGCCATAACAACAGTGAGACAAACTGGTGTGGACAGTTAGACGAGTACAGTGAGACAGACGAGTACGGACAGAGAGAAAGAAAGATATCGACAGTGAGATAGATGGATATGGACACTGAGACAGACAGATATGGACAGTGAAATAAATGGTGAGACAGATGGGTATGGACAGTGAGACAGACGGGTATGGACAGAGAGACAGATGAGCATGGACAGTGAGACAGATAGGTAAGGACAGTGAGACAGATGAGTATGGACAGCGAGACAGATGAGTATGGACAGTGAGACAGATGAGTATGGACAGTGAAACAGATGGGTATGGATAATGAAACAGATGAGTATGGACAGTGAGACAGATGGATATGGACATTGAGACAGACAGATATGGACAGTGAAACAAATGTTGAGACAGATAGGTATGGACAGTGAGACAGATGGGTAAGGACAGTGAGACAGATGAGTATGGACAGTGAGACAGATGGGTATGGACAGTGAGACAGATGAGTATGGACAATGAGACAGACGGGTATGGACAGTGAGACAGATGGGTAAGGACAGTGAGACAGATGAGTATGGACAGTGAGACAGATGAGTATGGACAGTGAGACAGAGGGGTATGGACAGTGAGACAGATGGGTAAGGACAGTGAGACAGAGGAGTATGGACAGTGAGAGAGATGAGTAAGGACAGTGAGACCGATGAGTATGGACAGTAAGATAGATGAGTATGGACAGTGAGACAGATGGTATGGACAGTGAGACAGATGAGTATGGACAGTGAGACAAATGAGTATGGACAGTGAGACAGATCAGTGTGGACAGTGAGACAGATCAGTGTGGACAGTGAGACAGATGGTATGGACAGTGAAACAGATGAGTATGGACAGTGAGACAGATGAGTGTGGACAGTGACACAGATCAGTGTGGACAGTGAGACAGATGGTATGGACAGTGAGACAGATGGGTATGGACAGTGAGTCAGACGGGTATGGACAGTGAGACAGATCAGTGTGGACAGTGAGACAGATCAGTGTGGACAGTGAGACAGATGGTACGGACAGTGAGACAGATGGGTATGGACAGTGAGTCAGACGGATATGGACAATGAGACAGATGGTACGGACAGTGAGACAGATGGGTATGGACAGTGAAACAGATGAGTGTGGACAGTGAGACAGATCAGTGTGGACAGTGAGACAGATGGTATGGACAGTGAGACAGATGAGTATGGACAGTGAGACAGATGAGTGTGGACAGTGAGACAGATCAGTGTGGACAGTGAGACAGATGGTATGGACAGTGAGACAGATGAGTATGGACAGTGAGACAGATGAGTATGGACAGTGAGACAGATCAGTGTGGACAGTGAGACAGATGAGTGTGGACAGTGAGACAGATCAGTGTGGACAGTGAGACAGATGGTATGGACAGTGAGACAGATGGGTATGGACAGTGAGTCAGACGGGTATGGACAGTGAGTCAGACGGGTATGGACAGTGAGTCAGACGGATATGGACAATGAGACAGATGGTACGGACAGTGAGACAGATGGGTATGGACAGTGAGTCAGACGGATATGGACAATGAGACACATGGTACGAACAGTGAGACAGATGGTATGGACAGTGAAACAGATGAGTGTGGACAGTGAGACAGATCATTGTGGACAGTGAGACAGATGGTATGGATAGTGAGACAGATGAGTATGGACAGTGAGACAGATCAGTGTGGACAGTGAGACAGATGGTATGGACAGTGAGACAGATGAGTATGGACAGTGAGACAGATGAGTGTGGACAGTGAGACAGATCAGTGTGGACAGTGAGACAGATGGTATGGACAGTGAGACAGATGGGTATGGACAGTGAGTCAGACGGGTATGGACAGTGAGTCAGACGGGTACGGACAGTGAGACAGATGGGTATGGACAGTGAGTCAGACGGATATGGACAATGAGACAAATGGTACGGACAGTGAGACAGATGGGTATGGACAGTGAGACAGATGAGTATGGACAGTGAGACAGACGTGTTTGGACAGTGAGACAGATGGGTGTGGACAGTGAGACAGACGGGTATGGACAGTGAGACAGATGAGTATAGACAGTGAGACAGACGGGTGTGGACAGTGAGACAGATGGGTATGGACACTGAAACAGATGGATATGGACACTGAGACAGATGGGTGTGGACAGTGAGACAGATCAGTGTGGACAGTGAGACAGATGGTATGGACAGTGAGACAGATGGGTATGGACAGTGAGTCAGACGGGTATGGACAGTGAGTCAGACGGGTACGGACAGTGAGACAGATGGGTATGGACAGTGAGTCAGACGGATATGGACAATGAGACAAATGGTACGGACAGTGAGACAGATGGGTATGGACAGTGAGACAGATGAGTATGGACAGTGAGACAGACGTGTTTGGACAGTGAGACAGATGGGTGTGGACAGTGAGACAGACGGGTATGGACAGTGAGACAGATGAGTATAGACAGTGAGACAGACGGGTGTGGACAGTGAGACAGATGGGTATGGACACTGAAACAGATGGATATGGACACTGAGACAGATGGGTGTGGACACTGAGACAGATGGGTGTGGTCAGTGAAACAGATGGGTAAGGACAGTGAGACAGATGAGTATGGACAGTGAGACAGATCAGTGTGGACAGTGAGACAGATGAGTGTGGACAGTGAGACAGATGGGTATGGACAGTGAGTCAGACGGGTATGGACAGTGAGACAGATGGTACGGACAGTGAGACAGATGAGTATGGACAGTGAGTCAGACGGATATGGACAATGAGACAGATGGTACGGACAGTGAGACAGATGGGTTAGGACAGTGAAACAGATGAGTGTGGACAGTGAGACAGATCAGTGTGGACAGTGAGACAGATGAGTATGGACAGTGAGACAGATGAGTATGGACAGTGAGACAGATGAGTGTGGACAGTGAGACAGATCAGTGTGGACAGTGATACAGATGGTATGGACAGTGAGACAGATGAGTATGGACAGTGAGACAGATGAGTGTGGACAGTGAGACAGATGAGTGTGGACAGTGAGACAGATCAGTGTGGACAGTGAGACAGATGGTATGGCCAGTGAGACAGATGGGTATGGACAGTGAGTCAGATGGGTATGGACAGTGAGACAGATGGGTGTGGACAGTGAGACAGATGGGTATGGACAGTGAGACAGATGGGTGTGGACAGTGAGACAGACGGGTATGGACAGTGAGACAGATGAGTATAGACAGTGAGACAGACGGGTGTGGACGGTGAGACAGATGGGTATGGACAGTGAGACAGATGGGTGTGGACGGTGAGACAGATGGGTGTGGACAGTGAGACAGATGGGTATGGACAGTGAGACAGATGGGTGTGGACACTGAGACAGATGGGTGTGGACAGTGAGACAGATTGGTATGGACAGTGAGACAGATGGGGGTGGACAGTAAGACAGATGTGTGTGGACAGTGAGACAAATGGGTATGGACAGTGAAACAGATGAGTGTGGACAGTGAGACAGATGGGTATGGACAGTGAGACAGATGGGTATGGACAGTGAGACAGATGGGTATGGACAGTGAGACAGACGGGTATGGACAGTGAGACAGATGGGTATGGACAGTGAGACAGATGGGTATGGACAGTGAGACAGACGGGTATGGACAGTGAGACAGATGGGTGTGAACAGTGAGACAGATGGGTATGGACAGTGAGACAGATGGGTATGGACAGTGAGACAGATGGGTGTGGACAGTGAGTCAGACGGATATGGACAATGAGACAGATGGTACGGACAGTGAGACAGATGGGTATGGACAGTGAAACAGATGGGTATGGACAGTGAGACAGATGAGTATGGACAGTGAGACAGATGGGTGTGGACAGTGAGACAGATGGCTAAGGACACAGACAGATGAGTATGTTCAGTGAGACAGATGAGTATGGACAGTGAGACAGATGAGTATGACCAGAGACACTCACAAGAGAGGTGAGGTGTCTTCGTTGAGGACTGTCTCACCTGTTTTTTTTCGTGGCGTCGCTCAGGGGGCGGTGAGTCTTCTCCAGCATCCTTCTCAGGCTCGGACTTTTCCTTGTCCTGAAGAGCAGGGCCATGGAAACAGGAGTAAAAGAAACATCCCCTGTGCAGCCACCTACTCCTCAGCGCACAACACTTTCACTGCGGGGTCACTGCACAAGAAAAGGCGGGAGTTACCTGGGCAACGGAACGGAAGGGGTTTTTCAGGATTTTTCCCATGATGCCAGACTGAGGGGAGAGAGGAGAGGGGTTAGAGACTTCTGTGCGCGCGCACACACACACACACACACACACACACACACACACACACTTCTGCCTCCCTCACCTTTGAGCTGGTCTCAGACAGATCCTCACAGCTGAGAGAGAGGTCGCCGTGCAGTGGTAGGCCTTCCTGTGAGAGAGAGGAGTTAGAGTTACCAACAGCTACACAGAACAGGAACCTCTATAAGCACTGCACAAACACACATCTCCTACAGCACACAACACAGTTACTTTAATCACGAGAGGCGTACACGTAATAGTGTGCAGGTCCGGACTCCTGGACTTACATAAAATAAAAACAACGAAGATGGTCTTACGCTCCAATTCCATGCAGTTTAATGCCACCAGCATTTCACAGGACATGCACAACAGCACACTTAGCACACACCTATACAACATAACACACACACACACACACACACAGGTGCCAACACTTATGTAGTTACCTGAGAATGTTTCTTGCGCGGAGGTGGTTTTGGGGGTCTGCGACCTCCTGTCCACTCATCAGTCTCCTGAGAGAGAGAGAGAGAGAGAGAGAGAGTCAAACTGAAACAGTGATGGAATGATTATTGATCAAGTCAAGGCTGAACAGGGAGCCTCACCTGGGTACTGCTGATGTCCGAGAGACTATCAAAGCTCGCCGAGAGTTCAGAGTGTTTGGAAACATTATCCTGAGAGAGAGAGAGAGCGAGAGAGAAGTACTGTAAAGCCCACAGTGAGAAAGTTTTCAAAAAATCAGAAGAATCTTGATTCAAGTAGTCCTTTTTCCAGCCAATGATACATACATGTGTCAAAGGCAGAATATTTGTTAAAGGCCTTATACAGCATATATAATGCCTTCATAAATCATACATAAGCAAATGTCATGCTTTGTAAAGGGTGAAATAACACATCCTTATTCAGCATGTGATACCATTTACAAAGTATGACATTTACTGATGTATGATTTTTGAAGACATTATGCCTCATTTATGAAGGCATAATACATGCTGTATGAAGCCTTTATGAGCTACACTTCATCTAAAGTGTGACCAAAATAAAAAAAAAAAGTAAAATCTAAATAGAGGTACAGATGAGAAAACAGACTAATTATAAACAAAACCACAATACAAAGTCCTCACCTGTTCTGGTTGTTGATTTTTAGAGCGTTTGGGAGATTTGGACCTGAACATTCCACCAAACTTTCCTGCCTTTTCCTGGAGAGTCATGAAGGGGTTAATGGAGCCAGTTTCCTCTGACCCAGTTCAACACAATAGAGAACCACTGATCTCCAACATGAGAACAGCACTGCAGCTGTAAGGTACACTACGGAAGTCATTCAGACTACTTCCCCATAGTTAACGGAGGCACCGCCAACAGTCATATTTATACAGTTTATTACTACCGGTAATAGCGCCACTTATTCATAGCAGAACCCAGGCCCTGCCCACATGGTAGGGTTAACATAACTTTAGTTCACTAGCCTAGCTAGGTAACAGTTATATTTGATATAATATAAATGTTTGCAGCTCAACTCCAGCTAACTGAGATAGCAAAATAATGGCAAATTTTTATTCACTTATTCTCCATCGACTTCCATGTACGAAATAAAACAGTTTGCTAGCTAGGCTAGCCAGCTCGCTAGCAAAAAAGCCTTTCTGATGTCTCGCTCAGGTTAAAAATAAAAGTGGTTCTAGTTGGCACATTCCACAGCAGCTGGGAGCACTGCTACTGTGCAGATGAGGATATGCAACGTTTTTCTCTGGCATTTGCTGTGGTGGTTTGCACGTTTTGACTTTGCATTACTTCTGTTTTTGCAGCGCATTTCTCATATTGGAGAGGTTTTGGGCCATTGCAGCACGTTTGCCCCCGTCAGCCACCGAAATTTGGCGTTGTTGATTTTGAAATTTTTACAAACAGATGGCGAACTTTTTGACACAACTGAACAAGTAACACAATACAGGCGCAGCACAGTATGTAGCAGAGAAATGCCAGCAAAATCAACAAAACTGACTGAGCCGTCTTCCACTGATGACATACAGATCATGTGACCTGATCTCAACTTTTTAAGGGGTGGGGCTTATTTACTACGGGCAAAGGCAGGGATCCACCCAGGACAGCTTGCCAATCCATCGCAGGGCGCAGACACCATTCAAAGACCATTCACTCTCACACTCATACCTATGGGCAATTTAGTGTCTCCAATTAACCTGATATGCATGTCTTTGGACTGTGGGAGGAAACCGGAGTACCCGGAGAAAACCCACGTGAACACGGGGAGAACATGCAAACACAGAAAGGCCCCAGACCGGATTCGAACCCACGACTTTCTTGCTGTGAGGCAGCAATGCTTACCACTGTGCCACCGTTCCACAATAATATTAATAAAAATAATAATAGTAAAAATCAGCATTGAAATTAAACGAAGTTTATGCAAAAAATTGGCAGTTGTGAAATGAGCACATATGCCAATCGAATAAAGTGGGAAAATGGCTGCATAACAGTACTTTTAATAGAGCTAACTTCACTTGATCCTGTTCAACACAGAGAAAGCAATCATTTCAAACATAACAGCAGCACTGCAGGCAAAATGGGGACAAAATCTGCCTGGACATTAACATACAGACCCACCTTTACGTTGCTGTTTTCAGACAGACTGTCATCACTAGCTGATAGTTCACTGTGTTTAGAAAGACCTTCCTGAGAGACAAAGAAAGAGCAATTCATCTGTTTTTGACTGAGGACTGGTTTAAAAGAGATACACTACCTCTAAATTAACCCCATAAATCCAACGGGCACCTTTACGGGTCCGTAAAATCCAGATACTGTATTCGAACCTGTGGAACTTAAATTCTAGTGCCAATCACAAAGTTTTCAACGATTACAAATATGTCCACTGAATTACTGGGAAATGTGTATAAAATAATGT
This sequence comes from Gymnothorax reevesii, assembly GCA_029721435.1. Lineage (NCBI taxonomy): Eukaryota > Metazoa > Chordata > Actinopteri > Anguilliformes > Muraenidae > Gymnothorax > Gymnothorax reevesii. The sequence continues at coordinate 11,538,326 of CM056577.1, read as the reverse complement.
ACAAGATCTAGATATTTTCCATTTGATGTAATGCTGTGGCCATAAACATATGGTGTCCTGAGTTTGCATATTTCTCTCAATATAAGTTTGATGTGGCTTCAGTGAAGCGCCGCAACCAGCAGATACAGAATATATGTGTATGCGACATTGTCCAACAATATTTATAACTGCCTTTTCGTCCTTTATACCTACTTAAGGGAAAACCTAAGCAGAAAGGTAGAGTTTAAGGGGCTTAACAGCATAATCACAGGAAGAGACACTCACTGGTGCAGATGTAGGATCTTTTGAACTGTGATGAGATTTGGATTTGAATATTCCACTGAACATTCCTCCTTTCTCCTAGAGAGGCATGAAAGGGTTAATAGAGTCCGTGTACAAGGAGAGTAAAAAAAATTCAAATTTTCGCAGCCATCACTGGCAGCCGCACACATACATGGTCCTGCCAAAATAAGCATCACCATGAAATGGAACATCAACAGCATCAAGCATGTCAACTGTCAGATAATTTAGAAATCAATGGATAACAGTGAATAGTTATAACTTCTCCATTTAGTTGGCTAGCTACCATTAACATGCATCAAATATGACTTGCTAAGGGGGCAAAAAAGACTTTCAGGCTAGCTAACGTTAGTTCAGATATTTAGCTAGCTAGTTTGCTAGCCTAGCTAGCTAACAGTTCTATTAGGTATCATATAAATGCCTGCAGCTCAACTCTAGCTAAGTGAGATGGGGAAATAATGGCTAATTTTTATTTACTTATTTTCTATTGACTTCCATGCACCAAATATAACTGTTAGATAGCTAGGTTAGCAAACTAGTTAGCTAGCGAAAAAGCCTTTCTGCCGACTTAGCCTCGCTCAGGTCAAAAATAAAAGCAGTTCTAGTTGGCGTTCTTTAAAGCAGCTGGCAGTACTGCCATTGTGCTGATGTTGAAATGCAGCGTTCTTCTCCTGCATTTACTTTTGTGATTTGCACGTTTTTGACGTTGCATAATTTCTGTTTTTGCAGCCCTTTTCTGAAATTGGAGATGTTTTAAGCCATTGCAGTGTGTTTGCTCCTGTCAGCCACTGTATTTTGGCATTGCTGATTTTGAAAGTTTTATAAACAGATCGCAAACTTTTTGACACAACTGAACGAGTGACACAATACACGCAGCATAGTATGTACAGCGTCTCAAAAAGTGAGTCCACCCCTCACATTTCGACAATTAATTTATTATATGTTTTCAAGGGACAATGTAACTGAAATGAAACCTGAATATATTATAGAGTAATCATTGTACAATATGTATAGCAGAGTACATTTACTGCACTGTCTAAATAATTGAACAAACAGTCACTATTTCCAAAATGGGTGGCAACAAAAGTGAGTACACCTCACTGTCAACATGCCAAATTGTGTCCATTGTGTTAATATTTAGTGTGACCACCATTGTTGTCCAGCACTGCCTTGCTTCTCATAGGCATGGAATTCACCAGCCTGCGCAGGTTGTTGCTGGGATCCTCCTCCATGACAACATCACGGAGCTGGTGGACGTTGGACACCTGCTGCTCCTCCACCTTCCTCCTGAGGATGCCCCACAGGTGCTCAATGGGATTCAGGTCTGGAGACATACTTGGCCAAACCATCACCTTCAGCTTCTTCAGGAAGGCAGTTGTCATCTTGGAGGTCCTTATCATTTTGAAAACTGCCGTGTGGCCCAGTTTCCGAAGGGAGCGCATCATGTTCTGCTTCAGAATGTCACATTACATGTTGGGATCCATTATTCCATTTATGAAGTGCAGCTCCCTAGGACCAGAAGCACTCATGCAGCCCCAGACCATGATGCTGTCAGCACTATGTTTGACTGTAGGCAGTACACACTTGTCTTGGTACTTCTCACCAGGGCGCCGCCACACATGCTGGACACCATCAGAGCCAAACAAGTTTATCTTGGTCTCCTCAGACCACAGAACAAGTTTCCAGAAGTTCATGTTCTTGGACTGCTTGCCTTCAGCAAACGGTTTTTGGGCTTTCTTGTGGGCTAGCTTCTAGAGGCTTCTGTCTTGGACGACGGCCGTGCAGACCGCCTTGGTGCAGTGCACGGCGTATGGTCTGAGCACCGACAGGCTGCTCTACCACTGCTGCAACCTCATTAACAATGCTGCCAGCACTCCTGCGCCTGTTTTCTGAAGCCAACTTGTGCACCTGACACAGAGCACGAAGACTCAACCTCTTCGGTCGACCCTGACGAGGCCTGTTCCGAGCAGAACCCACCATGGAAAACCGCTGGATAACCTTGGCCACCGTGCAGTAGCTCAGTTTCATGGTTTCACAGATCTATTTGTATCTTAGACCATCTTTGTGAAGAGCAACAATTCTCTTTTTCAGATCCTCAGAGTTCTTTCCCATGAGGTGCCATGTTGACCATCCAGTGACCAGAATGAGATCATTGCACCCAAAGCACCACAGTTTAAACCTTCAACACGTTATGCAACCTCATATGGCCAAGTCGAGCAGACAAAAGAATGAACATGATGAATAAGACACGTTTCTTTGCTTGGTTGACCATTACCACTTGGGGGGTGCACTCACTTTTGTTACCACGCATTTTGGAAATAGTGTCTGTTTGTTCAGATATTTGGACAGTGCACTAAATTTACACTGCTACACATATTCTACAATGATTACTCTTGAATATATTCAGGTTTCATTTCTGTAATATAGTCCCTTGAAAAGACATAATAAATAAATTGTCAAAATGTGAGGGGTGTATTTGCTTTTGTGAGATACTGTAGCTGGGAACTGCCAGCAAAATCGACTAAACTGACTGAGCCGTCTTCCCCTGATGACATACAGATTACGTGACCTGATATAAAATTCTTAAAGGGGTGGGGCTTATTTACTAAAAAATAATTGGGGGAAAAAAAAATCAGCAATGAATGTGAAATTAAGCTAAGTTTATGCAAAAATTGGCGGTTGTGAAATGAACACATATGCCAATCGAATAAAGTGGGAAAATGGCTGCATAACAGTACTTTTAATAGAGCTAACTTCACTTGATCCTGTTCAACACAGAGAAAGCAATCAGTTCAAACATAACAGCAGCACTGCAGGCAAAATGGGGACAAAATCTGCCTGGACATCAACATACAGACCCACCTTTACGTTGCTGTTTTCAGACAGACTGTCATCACTAGCTGATAGTTCACTGTGTTTAGAAAGACCTTCCTGAGAGACAAACAAAGAGCAATTCATCTGTTTTTGACTGAGGACTGGTTTAAAAGAGATACACTACCTCTAAATTAACCCCATAAATCCAACGGGCACCTTTACGGGTCCGTAAAATCCAGATACTGTATTCGAACCTGTGGAACTTAAATTCTAGTGCCGATCACAAAGTTTTCAACGATTACAAATATGTCCACTGAATTACTGGGAAATGTGTATAAAATAATGTACAAGATCTAGATATTTTCCATTTGATGAAATGCTGTGGCCATAAACATATGGTGTCCTGAGTTTGCATATTTATTTATAAGTTTGATGTGGCTTCAGTGAGGCGCTGCAACCAGCAGATACAGAATATGTGTGTATGCGACATTGTCCAACAATATTTATAACTGCCTTTTCGTCCTTTATACCTACTTAAGGGAAAACCTAAGCAGAAAGATAGAGTTTAAGGGGCTTAACAGCATAATCACAGGAAGAGACACTCACTGGTGCAGATGTAGGATCTTTTGAACTGTGATGAGATTTGGATTTGAATATTCCACTGAACATTCCTCCTTTCTCCTGTACAGGCATGATAGGGTTAATTTAGTTAGTTTACCAGAAGAGTCACACAAATAAAATTTTTTTTGCAAGTATTACAGGCACGCCGCACGCGTACAAGGTACTGCCAAAATAATCATCAACATGAAATGTAAAATCAACGGCATCAAGCATGTCAACAGTCAGATAATTCTACGCTCTTCCCATTAAAAAGGAAATCTTACAAGATATTTCATTGGATAGAACAAAGATAGTGAAACTACCAATTGAGAGAGTTATGGACATCATAGCAAAACTTGGACATATTTTTGAAGCTCATTCACAAGGTCACATGCTATGTAGTAGGAGATGCCGAATTCCAGATGAACAAGATTGTACTTTCAGGTTTATAGAGACTGTACATCATTTTGCACAGCTCAAATATTCACCCAGTGAAGAGGGTTCGCCTCCGTCCCTACCCCACACGCTCTTTGAGAACCACTCATTCCGCTCTATTGGAATGTCTTTACACACTTGGCAGATTTACTGGCAGAGCTGTGGACACGGAGCGTGTACTCGCAAGGGACTGGGCGACATTTTGTGTCCCTGACACAGAGGAGGCACTTGGACAGTCTACAGTCTAATCAGAGGCCTCACTGGTAGTTACATTAGAGCAGATTTTGGTTTTAGCATCACAGTGCTCCACACAGACCCCCTCACCTTAGTGCTGCTTTTCGCTGACAGACTGTCGTTGCTGGCTGAGAGTTCACCGTCAACCGATAGACTGTCCTGAGAGAGAGAGAGAGAGAGAGAGAGAAAACAAAAGATAGACAGACAGATGGGGATGGAGACACAGAAAGCAAGAGATAAAAATAGATGAATTTTAGAAGGCGAACAGTTTTACCTATTCAGTAAAACCAATGACTCTGCATAAACAGAAATGGTTACCTGTTCAGACGAGGGATCTTTAGGCTGTTTGTGATGTTTGGATCTGAACATACCACTGAACATTCCTCCTTTCTCCTGGAGAGGCATAAAAAGGTTAAAGGAGTTTTTTTTTACTGAGGGGGGAACAGGCAGGGCAGACAGAAAGGTATCCAGACCCTGATGGGCAGACACAGACAGGCGGACACAGACCTTTGTCTTTACATCTGTGAGATCGTCGTCGCTGGCTGTGTGCCTCTTGTGTTTGGACAGATTGTCCTGCCAATGAAATGGAGGGAGAGGAAGTAAAAAATATACATTCATATGTTCATTAGAGCACCAAGTCAAGGTTGCTAATCTTTTTTCACCAATTTAGACATAAAAAAAAAAGAGAGGAACCAGAGACCATTGTGCAGAGGTAACCAACCCTGCCCTGGGGGACCCAGCATCCTGTGGAATTTTTGGGGTAAAGTGGCTCTACAGCTGACAAGCTCAACACAAGAGCTTAGATGCCAAAACAAATCGCTTTGTTGGTGTCAGAGTAAAAACAAGGGTAGTAGATCTAGGGAAACAGATCTGACTGCTCTGGTCCAGCAATTGAAAAAAATAATGACAATGTTGACGCATAGCGGAGCACAAAATGAAGACAGTTACTTGTGCTGTTAAAGTGCAGGACAGAGATAATACAGTAACCCGCTCAGACAGAGTGACCGCTAGCTCTAGCTGATAACCTGGATATACTGGTTTTCCAACTCCCTCTTTACTACTAGAGAAATAGAGCCCAATTGCTACCCAGCAAGGGAAGCCAAGTCACAGCTTTGTAGAGCACTCTTCAGTTCTCACGAGGGACAGGTAACTCCTTTCGATCATGTGTCAGGTGTTTCCTCTGGTCACAAAGCCAAAGATCTCTCAATCCCACTTCCTTTGTGGGTCGTCTCAAATTTCACACATTCAAACCTTCAATGTAATGTTCCCCCACATAACAAGGTTACGGAAACTGCTACTGTAATTTCTGACTATAAATAATAGAAAATTAGTCCATACATCAACGATGAACAACAACATTAGCACAAATTAATAAAGGAATAGAAAATGACTATTCTATGCAAGCTACAGACAAACACCCATCCCATTGAGGCAACGGCCAATGATTTGTCTTATAAGAGCAACAGCCAATTACCTGCATCAAAGAGGCTACCGCCAATCGCCAATCACATACATGTGTTTACTAATCATCTGCCTTCTACAAGCTACACAGCCAGTCACATGACTCAAACATGCTACAGCCAAAGACAGTACGTTTGAACTCACACATGGATTCAGACTCCATCACTGTCAGCTAGACTGGCTCGGAAACCAAAAGCAGAGTTTCAGATGAAGTAATAAAAAAGAGCAGACGGACGCTGGGTCACATGGCGTACTGACAGCATGCACTGGGTGGGACTGCAGGAAAAGATTCAAACCAGATGGGAAAGAAAACTCCGGTGCCAAGAAACTATTCTATTTTTCTCTCTGGACTTACTGATCCTCAATAGAAGAGTTATATTGTTTTAAACTGTCCTTAGTGCCGCGACACACATTTCTGTACTCACATGCTCATCAAAATATTGCACAAATAATCACAAAAAAAAAACCACATCTGCGCACACACGCACGGGTAGGGCTAATCTGCTGAAACATTCTGCTGAAAAACTACAACCACCTATACTCTCCTTCATAATGTATTTATTTATAAATATATTGCGATGAAATTTTCACCAGTTATTCTTGAGAAGTATATCTATCAATATCTAGTTGTTTGATGAAGAAAAGGAGAATTTGCAAATCACACACACACACACACACACACACACACACACACACACACACACACACACACACACGGGGTTTTACCCCTGCTCTCTCCTCCACGGCTATTTCCTTCAATCATTCTTAAACTTACCCTCTGGTGCTCCTCTTTCTCCCAGAGTCCTCTCTTCTCCTGATCAACACAAGAATAATCTCAGTCACAACTTTGGAGAAGCGCAGGCGTTTCCCCGGACCAGGCATTTAACGCATGTGACAGCTTTAGCCACCAGTACAAACATATTTCTCCCAAGTTTCATGGTTTAAAAACCACGACGCTTTCCCAGAACGAACTTCAGCCAAATGCAATGTTTATGCGTTCATCTAGCGCCCCGATTTAAGCGGACACACACAGCGATGAAAACGAGCAGCGCTGATCTGTACATACCACACAGAAACAATCACTTTGCACAAGACCACACCGTCGAACAGAAACTTCCGCACGGGAAAAAAGATAATTTACCATATTTTCACAGTCAGACGTTCCCTCCTTTTCCACAGAAATGTTTCTAAACAGACGTTTGTTTCTCTTCCCTTTTCAGACTCTCTTCCCTTTTTCCCTCTCTCTTGCTGAAGTTCGACTTTTTTCGTCTTGCCTTTGTTTTCTCACCTCCCTCCTGCCTCACGCGCACGCGTCATACCTGCCAGGTGAGCTGTTTTTTTTTTTTTTTAGAGGTGTCTCGCGCGGGGCGTGGTCCCTCTCCACCGACACCGCGAGCGCTCATCAACAGTCACGCCCGAGGTGACGCGTCCGTCCGGAGTCACGCGCGCATCCACACCATTCTGATCCGAAACTGAAGAAGTTTTATGAATCATAATAGCGGCACTTGCGTTTAAAGCGAGGGTGGCTCCGTTGACGCGAAATTTGGTTTTAATCATTTGCAATTTTATTATTATCTACTCATCAAGCGGTCCTGGAACGAAATTGAAAAAAGTGAAGTTCAAACTAGCGAAGCCACAATGCGCAATAATTCCTCACCACGTGCACCATGAACATTGCATGGGCCAGCTAAAGTTAAGGGGCATATTACATTTGCAAGTAAGGTTATATGACAGCACCAGATGCTTCGAATTGTGAACAAAAATAGTGCCGGCATTCCCCTAGGATTTTTGCTGAATCTCGCTGTGTCACAACTTCTCAGCCCTATCGGGTTGCGCAACTGGTTGTATTGACAATGGCGATCTAATACGTAATTGGCTATAAGAACCACGGAATTCCCAAAGGTGGACACATGATTGGCTGTAGTAAGCACCGAAGCCCCTCACGCTGGTACACGATTGGCAATACTCACCGCGGAGGCCCCTCAGGGCGGCACACAGATTGGTTGAATCGTCAGGCGGAAGAGAGAGCTGCGTGGTGGGATTGTCTTATGTAACTGTGAAACAGCGTCCTCCTCTGGCTTAGACGGCACTGCTGTCTGCCTGCATCAGATGTGGCACAAAAACTGCCTCTGCTCAGCTTAACTGTTGGGTCAGTGTACCTGCGTTGCTCAGTCGGTGAACTATGAATGAATGAATGAATGAATGAATGCAGGAATTATCATTGCATTTATATACTGCCTTATCATATACTTCCTTATAAATACAGGAAATCTGCACCTGTAATACAAGCACGAGGCACGAGCCAGGATCAGCCCCGAGCAAAATCCCATATCAGTGGCAGCAACCATGGCCATAGCTGGATGAAATGCATCATTAATTATGGTCAAAATTAGTATATGATAAACAGAACGTCATAAGGGCATTTTCATATCACACCCTGTATCAACTCTCAGCCCAGCCTGGCATCAAGCTAAAGCTCTTGGGCTGATACTGGGCTCTCGGGTTGATATAAGGTGTGATATGAATATGCCTACATGATACTCTCTATTTTGCATAGATACTCAAAGTGCTTTAAAGTTGGGTAATCTCATCTCACCACCACCAATGTGGAGCACTCACCTGGACGATGCAACGGTAGCCATTCTGCGCCACTGGGGAACCCCCCACTCTTGACAGACAAAGCCATGGTATCTTTAATGAATGCAATGAATCAGGACCCCAATTCAGCGTCTCATCTGAAATACAGCATCTCCCTCAGCACAGTGTCCCCATCGCTGTACTCAGGCAGTAATCACCAACCCTGCTCCTGGAGATCTTCCATCCTGCAGGTTTTTATGCCAACCCTGATTTGGCACACCTGATTCTAATCATTTGCAGCTCAATGAGATCTCAATGTGGAATGTTTTCATGGGTTTGGAGTGAAAACCTACAAGACGGTAGACCTCCAGGAACTGGGTTGGGGATTTCTGCACTCAGGCACTGGGGAAACCTCACTAGAAGGAAAATCACAGACGACTGGTCCATCGAAACCACTTCCAGCAGCATCTTTGTTTTCCTTGACAGGGTCCAATCCAAGTAATATCCGAGCCCACACCTGCTTAGCTGCAGATCAAGTGGTGGTTAGGCTGCGGCAGCAATATACCAGAGTTACATTACGAGCACATGGCAGTCACTGTTATCTGCAGTGACGCAGAAAAGGGCAGCAAAAATGTGGTCCGTGTATAATTAATTAAGCTAATTGTTAGGCAAAAAAAATCACATTGATTCGATTCGATTACAGGCACCACAAACTCATTCAGTTGCTAAGACAGGGCCTAAGGATTGAACGAGCGACTCAGCTGCAGTGATGTTTAGAAAAACAAACACAAAATTAGAACGGCCAGTAAAATATTAATAATAAACTCAAACTGCCGCCAAGGCAAACTCATTACAGAGATAACAGGGCAGTAAAACCTTTCAGAAGATAAGGTAACCGATATGGAGTAATGCAATCAGAGACAGAGAGTCCTTAAAACTCTCGTTCATAATGACCACGTTTGACTCATTTGAATTGAAAAGCAAAATTAATTCAATTGTGAGTGAAACCTTCCCATGTAAAAAGTATGAGGTACGAACAGTGAAATTCTTTATTCTGCAGAAATAAAGTCAGCACGTACAAAAAGATGTAGGCCTACAGGCAGTCCCTCTGAGCATTTTTGACCGCCATGTCAGATAAGTTGGTTTTCATCTTCAGGGGTACATTTACCAAAAGCATAGTTTCTAACTAACTTACATCACTCTGGTTCAAAAAGTTGAACGATGCTTATGGGAGACGTACCACAGACTAGTGGCCTAAATATTAATGTTATGTTTACAAATCTCCAAACTAAGGAGAATGAAGCTATATCTACTGCATTGCAGCAAAACAGCAGGGAGATTCTACCATAAGTGTAGCACAGTGCACTGCAGCAACCATGAATTGTGGATAATAGTGTATAGTCGCAATGGTTAAAAGGAGAACAATATAAGAATAACAATTTTATCTCCAACACAGAGCATGACTTACAGATGAGTTAACACAGGACCCCGAATTGAATCAAATTTGTGGGGCAGAAGGGCTTTATTCCATATTTTCGCTTACGGAAAGCTGCAGCGGCGAGCGAACACACACTTCAGTGAGTCGGAGGTCGATGTACCAAATCTGTAATTCACCGGTATCATCACAAGGCTCACAAAATAACCACAAAGGACTCAAGAGTAGATAAGCAAATATATTTTAATATTTATATTCACTGTAGCACATTCTTAAAAGCCACTCTTCTTTTTTTTTGTTCTTTAAATATACTATGTATTATTATAGTTCTTTTAATGTCTTCGCAAAATATATATTTTTAAATCTCTACAGAAAATCAGCACAAAATCTCCATGGCAACCAGCAGGGACAGAATTGATAAACAGTGTTTTTAGTCAGGCTACAGTCACAGCGTTAGAACAGAGAGGAAATATTCACACAGCAACTCTGGGGAAAGAATCCATCAGCTTCTCTCTCATTGGTCACTCCACCTGTCCGTCATGCCTCAACAGGTGTACCTGCACAGTGCCCTGTACCCTCCCACCTCCAAAACACAGCAAACATGTAGACATGAGAAAGCCCCAATTTTGACTGGACAAACCACGGTTTGTGGGCGGAGTTTCCATGGTGTATGGATTAGTTCAGGCGAGACACCCTGCACCAGGGATCCTCATATCTGGACCTTGAATCCAAATCCAGCCCAGATTTTCTGTTATCCCAGGCAAGTTAATGAACAGTTAGTGCCTCTGATTGGCCACACTGTGTTAACAGCTGACTCCCAGGTAAAGGAGGGGTGGAAAACTAGCAGTTCTCGGACCTCGTATGGTGTGATTTGAGGACCAGGGCCTAACTTATACGACTGGCATGCTCTCCACCAAGCATACTACTGCCGATGTGAAAAACATCGCAGACAACAGTGATGGATGGAGATGACACTCCTGATCAGGGGCCCTCAGACTCGAGCCTGGGGACCACATGTTTTTCCTCTCAACACAAGTGCAAATCCAGAATTGTAACAAGCTGCAGATTTTTCTATATTAGTTGCTCTCCATGTTTACAGGAAATATTTACCCGCATTCACCAAATTATGGGAGAGATGGCAACAGATTCCATGAAGAATAAAAGCCCGATGTTCATATGGTGTTTATTTTACAAAATATTTCAAGCTACCACATTAGAGGTGATCACATTTTTCGCAAAGCAAATTCAGTGTTCAAGCACTTTCTTTTTGAATTCTTCATGATCTGAAAAATGGTTTTAGTTGTCATTTGTTCACTACTCATCCATCAACAGGCCAAGTAAGTCTTAAATATGATCAAGGAACAATTTTTCCACAATTTTTTGAAGCAATAAAAAGTCATTTCCGATATAATACAATGTCTATAAGGAACTTTCAATCTGCGTGTCAAGATGGCATTTCTTCCCCCCGATGTGGCTCAAAAGGCTAAATAATCCCAATTAACATGTCTGTGACCATTAAGAAAAATTACACATTTAAAATTCTGGGATTTGAATTGTAGTTGAAATAAAAACCAGCAGTGTCTGCAGTCTTTTCTGGTCTCTCTTCACTAAGCAAACAAATTCTAACTTAGCCACAGGTGCCAAAAAGAAAATTTCCCCATTTAAGCCCATTAAAAACAAAGATTTTTCAACGGCAAATTTATTCTCAATATGACTACATTTTCAAATCCTACACTGTGTCTGCGCTCAGCATGTCCCTCTCCACGGGATGTTTTGCAATCTTGTCTCTTTCGGTTTGGGCACCCACTGCACGTGCACTGTTCCACCCAAGCCCCAGAGTCAAAGATGGCCGCCTCCGTCACCTTGCCTCTTTAGCCGCTGAACAGGGCGCAGAGGAGACGATGGAGCCGGTAAGCAGAGACTGCCTCCAATTCTTCATATTTCAGGATTACTCCAATCCTACTACATCCACAGGTGGAGATTAAGGAGAGGGGCACTCTATTGACTTTTCCTACTTCTGCGCCCCCCCACCCCCACCCCCACACGCGCACACACACAAATGATCCCCCCCTTCATTTGCGATGGCTCCTCCAGGCTAAGCATCCCCCCTCACCGATGATGATCTCTAATGATCTCCGAGCCCAGGCATGAGCTGATGCCTAGAAGCGCAAGTGTGACGAGTTAGCGATTCACCGTGTTCGAGGTGGGATTTGAAACTGCCCCCTCGCCAACCACTCACAAGGTTTTGTTTGCCGAACGCGTTACCATTCAGCAAACGGCCAAATTGCCCTGGGCAAAGAAAAGGTTCACGACGTTAATTTGAAGGTTACGTCATACGAGCGTGTTGTCACGGTAACCTGCTACGGGCCTCCCTTCTCCGTGCCCCATACTGGCGAAATAGAGGAGTTAACCCTGTTGCATAAGTGCTCGCCTGTCACCATGGAAACTCACTCAGCTAACAATCTTCAGTGACCTTGTCTTTCTTAACCCTCTGCTACCCAAAAATTAAAAATAAAAAAAAAACAAGGGTCACAGACTGTAAATTTACCACAACAATATTCCGCAATTCAACAACAATCATCGACACTCCAGAGAAGACGTTGTTAATCCGTCAGTCTGTGCTAATCACTCCAGCAAGCCGAGCTACAACTGTTCAATTACAAAAAATTACTGGGTGATCACATTTAAAAAAAAAAAAAACATTTCAGTGACATCAAGCAAATCTCCAGCTTTGAGAATTAGGGTGAACCTGCAATAAGTCTCAATACTAAAAAAAACAAACAAAAAAAAAAAAAAAAAACATTTCACAAGGGAAAATTCCTTCCGTTCCAATAGTTAGTAAACATGCTAGATCCTTTAGATAAAAAAAAAAAAAAAAAAAAAACATTTGTATTCCAAACATATCCACAACGCAATACCAAAAAAAAAAAAGGTTATGATATGTAAAGGTCACAAAAAAGACACAAAAAAACAGCAAGAGACACAAGAAAATCTATATACAAGTACACCAATCAGCCACAACATTAAAACCACCTTCCTAATACTGTGTAGATGCCCCTCAAGCTGCCAAAACCTGAATTCAGAGACCCCGGATTCACCAGCAGAACATTTCACAGTCTCTCCCTTTCTCTCCACTCGTTTGTCCTCTTCCCACAGTGATTCTGGCGCCATCTCTGCCCCACATTACATGGTGCGCAGGTATCCATCCGATGCACATGATGGGATGGAAAACAGCGCTCACTGGACCACACAACCTGCTTCAACTGACCCAAGGTCCAGTTCAACATTCATACGCCCATTCTAGCCACTTCTGTTCAGCATTCCGACCGGTCCGTAGCAACAAAACGCAAAACGCAGCAGGGTGTTACGGCACTGTGTGTTGTGACACATTCCTCACACATGTATGATTTCGGCGACTCGTGCTCCAGCAGCCCTTCTGTCGATGTGGACCAGATGGGACGGCCTTCATTGCCCTTGTGCATTGATGAGCCTTCCACGCCCAGCACCCTGTCGCCCGTTCACGGTTTGTCGCTCCTTGGACCACTGTTGGCACGTACTCATCGCTGCTGACCGGGAGCACTGCTGCTGCCCCGCGGCTTCAGGAATCCTCTGACCCATAGAGATCCGGCCCCCGTCAAACACGCTCAGGTCCCATTTCTCCTGCTTCGTGGTTTTAAAGTTTTGGCTCACCGGTGCATATTTGTCTTGGGGGGAAAAGAACCTCACGCAGTTTAACAGGAATCTTCCAGTTTGCTTCGCTTTCTTTTCTACAACCGACCAAGGATGGTCTGAACAATGGCGACATTAGAATCTTGGTAGAGAAACAGAGGAAGGATTGAAAAGGACAGGTTTGCACACGTCGTGTGAACCCTGAGATACACAGGGGATTCACTAAAGATCCAAAAATAAAATAAAAAAAAAAAAAACCTAAAAAATAGTAAACCACAAAGAGATAGTAATGGTTAGTTCTGTTAGCAGAACAAGAGGGTCAAAAACAGAAATCAGCAGAAGGTAAATTCAGCACGCACTGTAGGAACTACTTGGAGAGAGGTCACAGTGAGAGATAGTTTCCTATGACATGTATAGGAACCAGAAACTCTGGTGGTTTTAAATACTAGGCTTTATTCGGTGTGAGATGTGATCTTGGGTAAACAAAACATCAGATATATTTCAGTGAGCATAGCTGAGGTGAATGGCCTTTTCCCATCTTTTTGTTGTGTTAACTTCAAATTCATTCTCACGCATAAAAGAGGCAACTATCGCTAATCCCATTGCAGGCGTGTGTGTGTGTGCGTGTGTATATATATATATATGCAACCCTGATTCCAAAAAAATTGTGACACTGAGTAAAGTGTAAACGAAAACAGAATGCAATGATTTGCAAATCATTGAAACTCTATATTTAGTTAAAAATAGCGCAAAGACGACACATCTGATGTTGAGACATAATTTTCATTGCTTTTTGAAAGATATTAGCTCATTCATTTTGAATTTCATACCTGAAACATGTTTCAAAAAAGAAGGAACAACGGCATGTTTATGATTGTGTTGCACCACCTCTCCTTTTAACTCTCTATAAGCATTTGGGAACAGAAGACATCAGCTGCTGGAGTTTTGAAAGAAAAATGTGTTCCCACTCTTGCTTGATGTGGGATTTCAGCTGCTCAACATTTTGCAACCTTGTTTGTCATACTTTTTTTTCATAATGCATCAAATATTTTCTGGGGGTGACAGGTCTGGACTGAAGGCAGACCAGTATAGCACCCAGAATCTTGTACTACAAGCAATATTGTAATAAGAACAGTGATGTTTGGCATTGTCTTGCTGAAATAAGCAAGGGTTTCCCTGAAAATGATGTCTGGATGGCCGAAAATGTTGCTCCTAAACCTGTACATGTCATTAAGCATTGATCGTGTCTTCAGAAATATGCAGCTTAGCAATGCCATGCGTTTTAATACACCCAGTACCATCACAGATGCTGCCTCATGAACTGTGCACTCATACGGCCGATGACCCGTCTTCTCTTCAGCATGGAGGATGCGGCGTCCATGATTTCCAAAAAGAGTTTCACAATTTGACTGGGCAAACCGTAGGATAGTTTTTCACTTCACCTCAGTCAATCTTAAACGGGCTCAGGTCCACAGAAGGCCACAGCTTATCTGGATCTTGTCTGTCTAATTTGGTTTATTTTTACATGGTTGAGTTCCAACTTGCACTGGCGGATGCAACAACAAACTGTGTTGACAGAAGTGTTCCTGAACCCAACTAGTGACTTCCACTTCTAAAGTCTGTCTGTTTTTAAAAGCAGTGCCACCTTGGGGCCTTAACCCGTTTAGGCGTCCGTAAATTCCGAAAATTCAATTCCTAAATAGTTCTGTAACTGAATTTCCAAATGTACTGCTCTACTGTAATAATTTTGCACAGTCTCTGTGACACAAATAATGAGTTATATAACCTAAATAGCCTCATGCATAACAGGAAAAATTTGGCATTATTTGTATTCTGCGCTAAGGGGTTAAGATTGTGATCATTCAATGCTGGTTTTCAGCCTTGTCCCTTGGGTGCGGAGCTTTTTCCGGGTTCTCCGAATTATTGAAAGACATTATGTAACATAGATGACGAAATCCCCAAATTCTTTGTAATTTTACATGGGGAAACATTATTCTCAAATTGTTGAACTATTTGCCCATGCAGCCAGTCACAGAGCAGTGAACCTTCTCTCATCTTCACCTCTGAAAGAGTCCGCCTCTCTAGGATGTCATATTACTGACCTGTTCTCAATTAACCAAGTTAGCGGAGAGATGTTTGTCTGGAGTATTTTTTTTTTTAACCAACTTACAACTTTACCTTTTTGTTGTCTTTCGTTGCCCCTGACCCAACACGTTGCATCAAATTCAACGTGAGCAGCTATTTTTCAAAAACAGTAAAAGTTTCGGTTTCAACATCGGGCATTTCATCTTTGTGTCATTTTCAATTAAATATAGAGTTTAAATGATTTTCATTGATTCACAAATCATTGCATTCTGTTTTTACTTATATTTCACATGGCGTACCAGCTTTTTTGAAAATGGGGTTGTACGTGTGTGTGCGCGCGCGCGCATTTGTGAGTTTGTGTCCGTGTATTAGTGTGCGCATCTGTGTGACTGTATGAGTATGAGTACGCGCATGTGTCTGTGTGCATGTCTGCAAGTGCACATCAGCTCAAGGGGAATTTTGAGCGTGTGCACATGTGCGTGCGCGTGTGCGTGTGTGTGTGTGTGTGTGTGTGTGCGTGTGTGTGTGTGCGCGTGCATTGAGAGTGAGTGAGTTCCCAAGCTAAAAATCACAGATTCCATTAACAGGAAGAAAACATGGAGCACATCTCCACTGACATCACACCCTCCTCTACACGCTAAAGCACCTCCATAAGAGATCAGGACTGGACTGAGCAGGACGGCAGACGCATCACCACAGACGAGCCGGAGACCAAGAGTTCTTGCGCTATGCCTGACAAAGGAACGATGCCTCAGTTTTGAATGACCTCTTGCTTCTCGCACGTCATTCAGCATGACTGCCAACAAAGCTTTACATCAAATTCTATTTAATGAGCAGTGCGAAAGTGTGGATATTGATGTTCTGTATGTTGGACGCCATCTTGAGAAGCTAGGCGAGACTGCTTACAGACGTGCTCGCTTGTCTATGCTAGATCAAATGTAGTTTAATGCTTCAAGAGGCAAAAACTTGAGGGCTTTCGCGAGAATACATGATCTTGAGCGAGCCTCTGCTATTTCTGAGCTCCAAACTGAACAAAGAACTAAGCCTAACCTCCGCCAATCTTTAGCCAATTTAGTACAGGGCGGCACGACAGCCATCACTTCGGCCCCTCGTGACCCCAGACCTCGCCCATGCCCTGCAGGCCTACAGTCAGAGAGGGGGATCAGGCGTCTTGTGTTTTGCCATTATACAAGAAGTCACAGTCCTCGCAGGCAGGGAGCGTGGCTGTACATCACTTGCGAGCAGCTTCATGAAATGGGCAAGAATGCAATCACCACAGACAGGAAGTGCTCGCTACTGACAGGAAGTACTGGTCACAAACAGGATGAAGCACGTGCTACAAACAGGAAGTATTCATTACTAACGGAATGGAATTATAACCACCACCGGAGAGAAAGCTGTCCAAATTACCGCTGTCTCTATATGTTGCTTCTGCTTTTTGCACCCAGAAACACCTCAGCTTTCCTTCTCTGGCAGAGTAATATTTGTTAGTGTCTGGCTGGAGCCACCAGGTGGCACTAGAGTACAGAAAACAAATTCCTTCAAAGCTAATTTTCAACCGTGCGGATTACAGTGGAAGGCCTGTGGCTCTTAGACCCTGCAAATTACAGGTATACAGATCTGCAGGGACGAATTCGACAGTCCAAACTGGACATCACCATAGCAACATAGGCCACTCCCTTCCACTTGCAGAGTTGGGAGGAGTTATGCATAGCAGGCTGTGATTGGCTGGTGGTGGGTGGGTCAGTGTGGCGGTGTACAGTAAAGAAAAGGGAAAAGCGGGGTTTGCTATGGAAAAGAGGGAAAGTAGCTTAGCAGTCATGAACTTTGACCTCAAGCTTTCTTGGGGGGAGGGGCCAGTTTGATAATGTCCTCATCGGAGGGCTGACGAATTATATCTGCAGAGAGAGGGAGAGAGAGAGAGGTATATGAGTGAAGGAGAGAGGACAGAAGAGAGGACAGAAGACAAGAAAAAAAAAAGGGATACAGGGAGGGGAAATGATGCAGAAAGAGGGGGAGAGAGAGGGAGGACAAAGAGGAAGAGAGGGAGCGATAGAGAGCAGTGGGAATAACAGAGAACCAGAAATACGGGAAACAGTTTTGTCGTTCATTCTCCCTTTGATACCAGTAATAAATGAACTGCCACAAGGGAAAATTAATTTTTTACTGGTAAAAAAAAAAAAATAAAATAAAAGTACTTGCAACTATAAGAATTCAAGATATCAGTAATTCAATTGTAACAAGAATGAAATAATTTATTGCCAAGAACAATTTATTGACAGATATCTTCAATATCAACTTGTCATTGATAGGCATTACATTTCATTCTCTTATCTAAAATTCAATAGATACATGTAAAAATACAGTGACAGATATCTACATCTAAAATTTTACAGATTTTAATTTCAGGTTTCTGTGAAGCAACAAGTGTTATCCTGATTGCCCATTTCAACATTTTTCCTTGTGGGTATTCAATTTTATCCAGTTTAACATAATTGATTAATTGCAGTTAATTGCATCCGTAATTGCGATGTCACTGGTAAAAGATGATTTGTTGATACTGTTAATTTACATGCCTTGAAATGCTTTACAGGTATCAAAAAAAATCATTTTTTTACCAGAACAAAATTAATTTTCACTGTAAGCAACTGAATTACAGATATCTCCCAGATTTTCTACATTTAAAATAAATTTCCTACAAGTAAAATTCTAATTGCAGACATCTGTAACTGAATTGTGGATAAATGAGAGAAAAATTAAATATGAGTCAATGGCAAATTATGACTGGTTGAAATTCAATTCAAAAGAGCCCAGTCTCATCCCGACATGTCATATAGTGATGCTCTCTGACCGAGAGTCAATATACGATGCAAAAGGAGGCTTTTGGTGTCCTTATTTGACACCAGGTTAAAACTAACCCGACCCCCCTATCCTGAACCCAAATCCGAACCCTGAGCATCAAATAAGGACGACAAAAGCCTCCCTTGTCTTTGTATTTTGACACTTGGTCAAGCAGTGTCACTATAAGCTGAATCAGAATGAGACTGTATTGTTCAAAACATCAGTAACTCAGTTGTAACTAGTAATTAAAAAATATTTTTTTACGATTAACAATTCACATCTTCACAAGGAAAAATTGAATTACCTACATCTTTATTTCTTAATGTTACAAGTAGAAATTCAGTTTTTACTGGCAAAAAAATGAACTTTTAGCACAAAAAATTAATTTACGACATGACTGCCTGTGCATGGAGAGCAAGACACACAAAACGCGTTCACTGTTCCCTGTTGTTTTCTCTTCCTTACATTTATTTATTTAATGTACAGTGCCAGTCAAAAGTTTAGAAACAACCACATTTTTCTTACAATATATGTTGAATAGAAAAATAACCAGCCTTTATTTAGCAAAAATAAGATCTACTTCTGAATCCATGAAATTAATCACCTTTTGTTGACATATTTGCAGAGCTCTCTCACATGTTTTTGTAGCATGTGCAGTCATATGACTATAATGAGTTTTCAGCTGCACGGCTGTCCAACTTCCCAAAGACAAGCTGCACTTGAGGTGGCTTTTCATTAACCTTTTCACCCAATGAGTCCCAAAACCACTTGAATTTATTTCTGTTGTCGGAAAATAGGAGTTTATTTGTCTGTTTACTTTGCAAAATATGGCTTCTTTGAAAATTCCAAAATTTTGGACACTATTCAAACTAGACAGTTATTCTCTTTTCACTTCTGACTATTTACCGTTTACAAAATTCCATTTGAGATTATATAGAGAAGTAAAGCTGTTTAAATTTCTCTAAAGACAGAGCGCAGTGACATTAGCAAAGCGTGT
The DNA here is from genome assembly GCA_029721435.1 of Gymnothorax reevesii. Lineage (NCBI taxonomy): Eukaryota > Metazoa > Chordata > Actinopteri > Anguilliformes > Muraenidae > Gymnothorax > Gymnothorax reevesii. The sequence goes on along the minus strand of CM056577.1, from coordinate 11,518,899 downwards.
CCAAACTTTTGACAGGTACTGTATATGTATTCATTTTATGAATTGTACTTGTACAAATGTGTATTTACACATATTTATATATATATATTTTTTTTCTTTTACATATTATTTTTCAAATTATATCATAACTATTATCCTTGTTGCTATGGCAATATTGTCCACAGGACATTCATTCCAATAAAGGAACATGAATTGAATCGGACCGACCTGATATACAATACGGCACATCGCAGACGGATATGATCGTTAATAATGACAGATCAAAGGTCAAAACGTAGACGAGTGAACTTCACGCGCGGTCGAACGCTAGCTTTCATAATTGCGATTTATAGCGTTTAGTTCCAAGACGTGGACTTCAGCTTCGACTTGAGTTTAGCGTATATTTGAATTTTGCGATATTTTTCATGTTCACATCTGTGTATCCAAGATGGTTTTCTACAGCGAAGCTGCGCAAAGCTCATCGCATTCCAACATGCATGCACTGGCTTGGCGAAGCTGGCCTTGTTATCAGAAGTGCGGACGTCTACAAGAAATCCCGTTCATTCATCTCGTCTCCCGATTTACGACAGTTTCACGCAATATCAGGTCGCTCTGATTGAATTGAATAGAAAGAGAGAGACAGACAGAGAGAGAGAGAGAGAGAGAGAGAGAGAGAGAGAGACAGAACGGAGATAAAGATGGGAGACAGAGAAGCTGACCTTTGTACTTCTTAGCAGACGGGATGCGCGTGAGTTTGGTGTCGATCTCCTCGTCATCGGAGATCTTCAGCACGGTGGTGCGGTACTCGATGACCCGGGGCAGGAGGTCGGGGCGCCGCGAGATCTCGAAGATGTGCTCGATGTAGGCCAGATCGTCTGCGCGGAGGGAGGATACAGGAAACGCTGGAGTTTGACATACTCTGTCCTCACTCTCACTCCTCCCTCCAAACACCTTTTTCCTGCCCATCACTGCATCCCTCCTCTCTCTCTCCATCCCCCCTCTTCAATGTTTTCCCCCCATTCAATCACTTCTCCTCCCCAGCTGACACTGAATGATAATTTTCCTTGATTGACACCATGCTTTATTCAGAACTCATACTAAGTCCTGTCCAGTGTAGCCAGTTGTTCTTAAATACTGTACTTCAGGTGAGAAATAAGACTCTTGACACAAACTCAGCACATTTCTCTCAGTGTTTTTCAAGTCTGCAGATATATGCAGCCATTCTTCGCTTTCTTTATCTACATGTGCACAACCATGAAGTGCAGGTTGAATGGCCAGCATAACGGAACCTGCCGGAAGGTAACTGGGACACAAGCGTAAAGGCTCATCATTTTCATTCATAGCTTCACATGAATGTGACATTTTTCTGAGTTTAATTTATTGTTTAATCTCTCGAATGATTGGTTATTCTAATTACTGGAAATCATGTTAAAGTGGCATTACAGAACTTTTCTGCTTTCAAAGGCTATTATTGTTCTCATCACTGCTGCAAAGACAATGGGATCACTTGCCATTTTTCGTAGAGCCTAGCGCCGTGAAGAATTGATCAAGACCAATTTGTAAATACAACCCCACTTACTAAATAGTTGGGACGAAGTGTAAATTGTGAGTAAAATCAAAATGCAATGACTTTCAGATCACGTGAGCCAAGATGCTATTTACAATAGAGCATAGATAACATACCAAATCTTGAAACTGACATTTTACATTTTTATCCACAAAATGAGCTTATTTCAAATTTCCTGGCTGCAGGGATGGCCAGAGGCTCTCCAACCTGCGAAGGCTTGCGAAAAAAATTGTGGAACACTTTAAAAATGATGTTCCTCAAAGTCAAATTACAAAGGCTTTGAAGGTCTCATCATTGACAGTGCATAATATCATCAAAAGATTCAGAGAAACTGGAAAAATCTCTGTGCATAAGGGACAAGGCCGAAGACCTTTACTGGATGCCTGTGATCTTCAGGCCCTCAGACGCCACTGGATCACTCACCGGCATGATTCTGAGTGATTCAAGAAACCACTGTCCGTAAACACAGTCCGCCGTGCCATCCACAAATGCCACCTAAAACTCTATCATGCAAAAACGAAGCCATTGTTGAGCATGATCCAGAAGCGCTGCTGTGTTCTGTAGGCCAAGGCTCATTTAAAATGGACTGTAGCAAAGTGGAAAAGTGTCCTGTGGCCAGACGAGTCCAAATTTAATATTCTTGCGAGAAATCATGTGCATCATGTCCTCCGGGCTAAAGAGGAGAAAGACCACCCCTCCTGTTATCAGCGTTCAGTTCAAAAGCCAGCATCTCTGATGGTATGGGGTTGCATTAGTGCATATGGTGTGGGACACTTGCATGTTTTAAAAAGCACCATGAATGCTGAATGGTATATAAAGGTTTTAGAGCAACATATGCTCCCCCTCCAGATGACATCTATTCCAGGAAAGGCCTTGTGTATTTCAGCAGGACAATGCAAAACCACATACTGCAGCTATTACAACAGCATGGCTTCATAGTAGAAGAGTCCGTGTGCTGATTGGCCTGCCTGCAGTCCTGATCTTTCACCGATTGAGAACATTTGGCGCATAATTAAACGAAAAGCCTGTCAAAGGAGACCCAAAACTCTCCAGCAGCTGGAAACCTGTATTTTACAAGAGTGGGATCAAATTCCAAAGGCTAAACTCAAGAAACTGGTCTCCTCAATGCCCAGACACCTCCGCTCTGTGTTACAAAGAAGAGGGGATGCTAGACCAAGGTAAACAAGCCCCTGTCCCAACTTTTTTGAGATCTGAGGCAGCCATCAAATTTGAAATGAGCTCATTTTGTGGATAAAATTGTAAGATTTCTGTTTCAACATTTGGAATATTATCTCTGTTCTATTGTGAATAAAATAGTAGCTGGAGTGATTTGAATGTCATTGCATTTTGCTTTTTTACAGACTTTACACTTTGTCCCCACTATTTCAGAATTGGGGTTGTAAGAGAGAGACAGCATTTTCACTCACGAGGTGAACTGAAATCTCCACAATTTTACACTGAATTGGCAAAAGCGACTATAATGATGAGCACTGCTTAGGGATAACATTTTGAGCTAAGTTGGCCCTCCACACAAACAAGTAACGACAGCAGGGGCTGGCGTCACAGTGGAAGTGGGAGTAAGTGTTGGGAAAAGAAAACTGGTTTGGTATCATGTTTCAAGACTTCAGGAAGACACTTCAGAGAGGAGATGGTTAGAGCATATTTTCTGCCTATTGATTTTCAGATGAACAAACAGACAGCCAGCCTGACTGGACACTGATCCAGTTCTCTATGACTGACGAGCTGATAGCAGGAAGAAAGCCAGTTTGCTAAGCTAATTATCATAGCTAAAGGGAAGAAAGCCCGCTAAAAATCAAAAGGCAGTATACTCAATGCAACTAAAACTAAATATAATACACAAATGGAAGTAGTGTGTAATCAGATTTGTCGGTGCAATATTCTACATTTGTCATTTGTCAGCAGTAACAGGATAGAACGCACAACTGAATAGCTATTCATAGCCGTCAGGAAAATAAAAAGTCTCCCCTCTTCCTCTTTTGGTTGGGCGAGGGTTGACGTACTTCCTTAGTGCCGTAAATCAAGCCGTCATTTTTCCCGGAGATTGTACCCGGGGGCAGACAGAATTGCATCATGAACACAAAGCTCAATGCTCAAAGCTTTCACACAGAGTGAGTATGGAAGACCTTGCAGTCTGGCAGTCTTTAGTGCACATTCACGTGCCGCAGAGTAAGTGTGGAAGACCCTGCAGTCCGGTGGTCTTTAGTGCGCATTCACGTGCCACAGAGTAAGTGTGGAAAACCTTGCAGTCTGGCGGTCTTTAGTGCGCATTCACGTGCCACAGAGTAAGTGTGGAAGACCTTGCAGTCTGGTGGTCTTTAGTGCGCATTCATGTGCCACAGAGTAAGTGTGGAAGACCCTGCAGTCCGGTGGTCTTTAGTGCACATTCATGTGTCACAGAGTAAGTGTGGAAGACCCTGCAGTCCGGTGGTCTTTAGTGCACATTCACATGCCACAGAGTGAGTGTGGAAAACCTTCTAGTCTGGTGGTCTTTAGTGCGCATTCACGTGCCACAGAGTAAGCGTGGAAGACCTTGCAGTCTGGCAGTCTTTAGAGCACATTCACGTGCCACAGAGTAAGTGTGGAAGACCCTGTAGTCTGGCGGTCTTTAGTGCACATTCACGTGCCACAGAGTAAGTGTGGAAGACCTTGCAGCCTGGTGGTCTTTAGTGCGCATTCACGTGCCACAGAGTAAGTGTGGAAGACCTTGCAGTCCGGTGGTCTTTAGTGCGCATTCACGTGCCACAGAGTAAGTGTGGAAGACCCTGCAGTCCGGTGGTCTTTAGTGCACATTCACATGCCACAGAGTGAGTATGGAAGACCTTGCAGTCTGGCGGTCTTTAGTGCGCATTCACATGCCACAGAGTGAGTGTGGAAAACCTTCTAGTCTGGCGGTCTTTAGTGCGCATTCACGTGCCACAGAGTAAGTGTGGAAGACCCTGCAGTCCGGTGGTCTTTAGTGCACATTCATGTGTCACAGAATAAGTGTGGAAGACCCAGCAGTCCGGTGGTCTTTAGTGCGCATTCACGTGCCACAGAATAAGTGTGGAAGACCTTGCAGCCTGGTGGTCTTTAGTGCGCATTCACGTGCCACAGAGTAAGTGTGGAAGACCCTGCAGTCCGGTGGTCTTTAGTGCACATTCATGTGTCACAGAATAAGTGTGGAAGACCCAGCAGTCCGGTGGTCTTTAGTGCACATTCACATGCCACAGAATAAGTGTGGAAGACCTTGCAGTCTGGTGGTCTTTAGTGCACATTCACGTGCCACAGAGTAAGTGTGGAAGACCCTGCAGTCCGGTGGTCTTTAGTGCACATTCATGTGTCACAGAATAAGTGTGGAAGACCCTGCAGTCCGGTGGTCTTTAGTGCGCATTCACGTGCCACAGAATAAGTGTGGAAGACCTTGCAGCCTGGTGGTCTTTAGTGCGCATTCACGTGCCACAGAGTAAGTGTGGAAGACCCTGCAGTCCGGTGGTCTTTAGTGCACATTCATGTGTCACAGAGTAAGTGTGGAAGACCCTGCAGTCCGGTGGTCTTTAGTGCACATTCACATGCCACAGAGTGAGTGTGGAAAACCTTCTAGTCTGGCGGTCTTTAGTGCGCATTCACGTGCCACAGAGTAAGCGTGGAAGACCTCGCAGTCTGGCAGTCTTTAGTGCACATTCACGTGCCGCAGAGTAAGTGTGGAAGACCTTGCAGTCCGGTGGTCTTTAGTGCGCATTCACGTGCCACAGAGTAAGTGTGGAAGACCCTGCAGTCCGGTGGTCTTTAGTGCACATTCACATGCCACAAAGTGAGTATGGAAGACCTTGCAGTCTGGCGGTCTTTAGTGCGCATTCACATGCCACAGAGTGAGTGTGGAAAACCTTCTAGTCTGGCGATCTTTAGTGCGCATTCACGTGCCACAGAGTAAGTGTGGAAGACCTTGCAGTCTGGTGGTCTTTAGTGCGCATTCACGTGCCACAGAGTAAGTGTGGAAGACCTTGCAGTCTGGCGGTCTTTAGTGCGCTTTGACGTGCCACAGAGTAAGTGTGGAAGACCTTGCAGTCTGGCGGTCTTTAGTGCGCTTTCACGTGCCACAGAGTAAGTGTGGAAGACCTTGCAGTCCGGTGGTCTTTAGTGCGCATTCATGTGCCATAGAGTAAGTGTGGAAGACCCTGCAGTCCGGTGGTCTTTAGTGCACATTCACATGCCACAGAGTAAGTTTGGAAGACCCTGCAGTCCGGCGGTCTTTAGTGCGCTTTCACGTGCCACAGAGTAAATGTGGAAGACCTTGCAGTCCGGTGGTCTTTAGTGCGCATTCATGTGCCATAGAGTAAGTGTGGAAGACCTTGCAGTCCGGTGGTCTTTAGTGCACATTCACATGCCACAGAGTAAGTGTGGAAGACCTTGCAGTCTGGTGGTCTTAAGTGCGCATTCACGTGCCACAGAGTAAGTGTGGAAGACCCTGCAGTCTGGTGGTCTTTAGTGCACATTCACGTGCCACAGAGTAAGTGTGGAAGACCCTGCAGTCCGGTGGTCTTTAGTGCACATTCATGTGTTACAGAGTAAGTGTGGAAGACCCTGCAGTCCGGTGGTCTTTAGTGCACATTCACGTGCCACAGAGTAAGTGTGGAAGACCCTGCAGTCTGGTGGTCTTTAGTGCACATTCACATGCCACAGAGTGAGTGTGGAAAACCTTCTAGTCTGGCGGTCTTTAGTGCGCATTCACGTGCCACAGAGTAAGTGTGGAAGACCTTGCAGTCTGTGAGACTGCATCTGCTGCCTCATCAGGAAACATTTTCCTTTTGTCAAGCGCGTCCGGACATGAGGTGACAAAAGACTTGCAGGCTGTAAGACTGCGAATGCTGTGAGGTTTTGTCACCTCATGTCCCATTTGACTGCAAATACGGATACTGGGATGAAGCCTCTCTCTTTCGCTCTCTCACACACTCACACTCACACTCACACTCACACTCACACTCACACTCACACTCACACTCACACTCACACTCACACACACCTTGGGCCAGCTTGTGGCTCTTCTCCAGGTGGTTGAACCAGTCCTGGGAGCAGGTGATGCTGGAGCTCTGCTGCTCAGAGATGGACTCCTTGCAGGCAGTCTTTAGCAGGCCCACGTCTTCATCTGTGATCATCTCGGCCAGGTCGCTCAGCAGGGAACTGTACTCCGACATGGTCTGTGGGTGAAAAACCCACACATCCATTATCCCTCCTGCTCATCAAGAAATTCCTGGTCCACAGGGAAGGGTTTTTTAAATTAACATATAATTCAATACTCTTAACCAATGGAAACCCACCAATTCTTAACTCGTGGACAAGCAAAGTGTAGGATATGGAAATGAGTCACTCGCTAACGTCATTGGCTGTTAGCAGATCAATATCTAAACATTATTTCGCATGCTAAGTCACTGTGGCGTGGACATTCAGATTTTCACGATGTCCACGAGTTGGCTATCAGGAGCCTCTGATTTTGAGCAAGACAGCACAGTCTGCAAATCGGGAAAAAAGTGGTTTCTTGATACTATTTTCATATGTAAAATGAGACCATTTATTGAGCACACAAGAGTCAAACCGATCAATACACGAGCAGCTTGCCAAGACTTTACTTAGGTTTCAGTACTCAGGGGGTTCAACCAACAAGTAGTAGCAGGTGTGTTATTGTTAGGCTTTAAAAAAAAAAAAAAAAAAAACCAGCATACAGCCCGGCCATTTGAGGTAAGCCTGGTCACTCCTCTACAATGTAAATAGAGCATAGCTACGAAATTAGGACAAGCGGTACGTCTGCCATCTGTGGGGATCCAACAGGTTAAATGATGTTCCTCACTTGTATCTGGGGAAACATCAGTCATCTAACTTGCCTATTGCTGGCCAGGGTCCCTGCAGGGGGCTGGGTACTATCCCAGCATGCATTGGGAGACAAGCAGGAACAAACCCAGGAGATTTTGGAATAGAATCGAGCACCATTCACTCACAAACTCATATCTATGCAAGTTTCTCCAAATGTGGCCCTCAAATCCAATTCCAGCCCTGGTGTTCTCTCTCTCCAGGCAGCTAAGTGCACAGTTAGTCTGGCCAATCAGATGCACTGTCATCACACCTGACTCCCAGGTAAAGGGAGGGTGGAAAACCAGCAGTTCTCTGCTCTCAAGGAACGTGATTTGGGCAGCACTGCAATGGGGAATGTAGAGTCTCCAATTAGCCTGACATGCATGTCTTTGATCTGCGTTTCCTCAGTACTTAGAGGAAACCAAGGCAAACATGAGGAAACCATGCAAACTCCCCACAGAAATGCTCCAGGCTATAATCAAACCCACAACCCTCTCTCTGAGAGGGAACAGTGCAACCCACCGCACCTCCACGGCACCTGGATGACAGTTAGACAAATCTAAAACAAAACAACCTCAGAGGGCAGCAGGAAATCACTTCCAACAACAGTCAAACCAAATGACCAAACATATCAGGCGTTGATACATACCCTACAGTTTTCAGCTGGTGCTCTCATCAATGGGTGGTTACAGTTGGTAAACGGGCAAGAGACCCCGGATGCAACAAGGGTCACCTGTGTACATAAACTGAGGCCACCCTGGGCCTTGAACAAACGACCTACCAGGTCCAAGCAGAGCTCATTAATCAAGTGCATTAGCCGAACAACTTAGCCATTAGTCTATATACCAACAAATGACTCGGGAATGGTATTTGTGCAATATCCCTTGTTGTATATCTGAACAAGCACCCTTCAAAACGGGCTGGATTTACAAGTTAGAAGTTCCCCTAGCTGAATATCCTTTTGATAGGTAACAAACAGTGTGCAGTTAATTTTGAGCAGCAAAGATACACAAAATGCCAAAGGGACACTTGTATTGACTGAAAATGTTGCTTGCTAACTGTACTTCTCTAAATTCAACTTTAAACAGTGTTATGGCCCCAATTTGTTATTACATTTACAACATAACAGCAACAACAAGGGATGACAGACACAGTTTAAAAAAACTTAAACACATTTAATTAACAAAGACAACAACTAACAATAACCTACAACTAATGACCAAGATTGAATATATTAAAAAAACAGAAATATTTACAGTCCCTTGTTTTGGTGGGGTGGCTTGGTGATGTCCTGGGTGAGGAAAATGCTCAAACACAGGCAAAAATCCATAAAAGAAACTTCACAGGTCTTGAACAGAAATGACAGGTCTGGTCACATGTATCCTTCTTCTTGCAATTTCTCCTACTACTTTACTGTCTCAATTCTTTTCCTTATATACTCTTTTGCAGACCCCACCCACATTTAGACCTCTTTTTTTTAATTTTCGGGGACTTGCCCCAGACATGTCCAGGACATGTCTAAACCTAGCTCCAGTCTGAGCTCAATAAAAGAAAGGTAAATGCTGCCATCTAGTGGCCTCTATTCACATCACAACAGGCATTCCTCCTAAGCCTTCGGTCCATCAAGGGAGTGGAGGTGGAGCGTGTAGACTGTTTCAAGTTTTTAGGCACCACAATCTCATCCTCACTGAAATGGGGAGACAATGTTAACTGTATCGTTTAAAAGGCTTTTTTTTCTACGGCAGTTGAGGAAATTTGGGGTGGCCTGTTAGGCGATGCTTCAGTTCTATCGGGCCACAGTTGAGAGTGTTCTCACTTTTTCTATAACTGTCTGGTTTGGCAACTGTACCGCTCTGCAGAGGTCACAATGAGACAGGGCAGTGCACACTGCTGAGAAAATCATTGGACATAATCTCACTCCCAACTCAGACATCTGTAAGGCCCGTATCCAAAGAAGGGGCCTGAAAATACTGTTAGATAATATCAACCCTGCCAACTCCCTTCTAAATTTACTCCCATCAGGCAGAAGACTGAGGAATATCCCAACTAAGACCTCCTGGTTCCTCAGTAGTACCCACTGCAGTGTCATCAGGTCCCTAACCAGCTCCTCATCCCTGCCCCAGTATCCTATGAAATGAAGAGAGCTGGTTCAGTAATGCAATGTATTAATAATGCAGTGTGATGAGAGGGGGAGGTATACTGGATGAGGAGAGGCATGTTGGTCGCTTCGGTTGTTTTCCTGATGTGTTGTTGGACTGTGCCATGATCCAGGATGGCAAAATCTCATATGTAGCCACTTAATGATCCTGCATAATTTGCACTGTTTTTATTGACGTTTTATGATTTTACTACTGTCTATATCAGGGGTGTCCAATCTTATCCGTAAAGGACCTGTGTGGATGCAGGTTTTTGTCCCAGCCACTAGTGCAACAGCATCTGACTCCACTAATGAACTAATCAGGGGTTTCAATCAGGACACTGGTGGGTAGAATCAGGTGTGTTAGTGTTGGGCTCTCACAAAAACCAGCAACCACACCGGCCCTTTGTGGATAAGATTGGATACCCCTGGTCTACACACTCAAAAAGTTTTATATTGTGTCACATCTATTATATGGCTGCACAACTAGCACTAATCACCAGCACTGCACTTCACAAGGGCCTGCACCCTACTTGGCCCCCTGGACAGGTATCATTTATTTATTCCTCCAAGCAAGGGGGACCCTGTGTAGGTGCAGGCCATATCTGTATTTATTTTTATATGTCCTTGTTCTTTGTCTTGTGTGGTTTCAGTTTGTGTGACTGTCTTGTTATATAGAGCATTAGTAAAGCAAATTCCTGACAACTAAAGTTGTATGGCAATGAAGTATCTAAACTTGAAACTTAGCCCGGATTAGAGCCCCACAGACATGGTTAATAGCTTTGCTAATAATAACAATTTTTGTAAAACTTGTTGGTCAAATTGATGGTACTTTGCTGTTAGCAAACCTTAACACCAGTGTATGCTGCCCTCTGGGCAAAGACTGGTCGGTCAGAACTTCATGCGTCAGCAGCACAGTGACCCCAAACACTCCTCCAAGCTGTGCCAAAGCCATCTTCACATAAAGGAAGTAGCAGCAGAGCTTCAGGAGATGGTGCGGCCCCCACAGTCACCAGATTCATCACCCCTTGAGTTGCGGTGGGATGACCTTGACAGGACAGTCCGAGAAGTGCTCCCATCCCATCAAGTTTGTTAGAGCTCATGAAGAACTCTTGACAGCCTGGGATGAGTTACTAGGAAGTTCTCTCCTTAAACTGCTGGAAAGAAAGCCAAGGATATGTCAGGCTGTTATCAGGGCTAAGGGAGGGTACTTTGTGGACAGCATAATTTGGATATGTATACCTCTTAACTAATGATTTTGCGCATTATTTTCTATTTAAGATATGTGTTTCTGTTATTCTGTTTTTTTTTTTTGCGCTAAAAACATACTTTAAGAAAAACCAGCCAAGTTCTGAAGAATGCAGGGTGTTCAGAATATTTTGGCCTGGTGTCTGTAATATTTTGGCCTGCAGTGGAAATGCAATGTAGAGTAATTGAGAGAAGACCATCAAATCAAGAAAAATCACAGAGGACAGCAGAAGCTCCCTTTTCATGTATACTGTTCGGCAATCCCCCAAGTGACGGTGGAAAAATCAGCTTTAGAGAGCAGAAGTCCTTTCCGGAATTTTGTTCCAACCAACAAAATTTGCATATATACCTTTTAAACAATTCTTCAGCCACCAGGTGGAAACCTCATCACCGGCAGGACAGAATTCAGGGCCAGAGGAAAAAGATGGCAGGACTTCTACTTCCTGACACTGGGATTACCCACCTCTGCCCACATGTGACTAGTACTGCCAAATACAGCGTTTACCAGTCATCACTTTCTCGCGTGTGGGCATGCAAGCTCCCTGGCACGCTGATCATGTCCGACCCGTCCTCTGCATCTGTATAAAATGACGGAGTGGCATGGAGGCCGGCTAACTTTAGCTTCTGAGGAAAATTAGCACATTCAGCGCTTGTGTCCGCAAACTGCTCGCACAGAGGAATCTCTTCAGCCTCACTAGACGCACGCGTCAGAATACTGGGAGAAAGGCTACTTTTTCACCAGGTGGCAGGGATCAAACCAGAGGCTGATACTGGTGCACAGACAGGATGCTAACTACTGACACCCTGGTGTCCTGCTCCAGTTTCCTGCCCGTTTCCTCATAGAAGTCAACGCTAACTCTAATTTCAAAACACGAAGTCAATAATTTTTCTCAGAAGAAAACGTACGCTCAATATGCTGTGTTGACATCACCTTTCGCCCTGTTTTGGCCCGACCCACACCCACACCCACAGATGTCCGTGGCTGAGTGAGCGAGTGAGTGAGCGAGTGAGTGAGTGACAAAGTCACACCATTGGTTGGCCGGTTGAGTGCACCTCCTGCATTAACCGTAGTTCTTTCAAACTGAATTGGTGCAATGAGCATCCAGTATGTCATCGGGGGCACGAACCACAGATGCACGCGGATCCACCGTTTTCAATGATGTCCGCAGCAGCCATGATGGGGGTTCCTCACTGCACCTACTCTCATCACAATATGTACACAATCTCACACATACTGTTTACCAGTGGTGTCCAACCCTAGTCATGAAGAGCTACCATCCTGCATCAGCATCCAGACTCAGCTCATTCGCAGCTCATCAGGATCTCTGCCTGGAAAATGAGGAGTGATTTGCTTTGGTTGGAGTTAAACCTGCGGGATGGTAGCTCTCCAGGAACTGCCTTGGAGACCCCAGCCATGAACAGTCCAGCCATATACTAGGATTTGACCAAGTCTTTGACAAAAGGAAATAACCTGCAGATGAATTGAGCACAAATGCCCTGAATTTGACATTATTCCTGAACAAATCAGACTAGCCAGCTGAGCTGCCTTGACTCTTGCTGCTAATTTTACAAAATGGCGATGCACAAATGTGCTAGAATGCTAGTTACCAAGCTCATTGAAAGTCAGCAGGTGACTCAGCTCAAATCGTTTCTACTGTCTAAGTTTCCCACCAGAAACCGACAACCAAAAACTACAGGGAAGGACATAAGCCACTCGGTGTCGTGCGACGCTACGTCTACAGGAATATGTTTTTGTGTTGAAACAGAAGATCTAAAACGAAAAAGATCAACACAGTGACGCAGTTCCAGTGTTTTAAAACTGAAACATGGTCAGCAGCTTTTTCAAAATTCTCCTGTTTAGGGGGTCAAAAACGCCAAGTTATGCGCTTTAAAACGAAAATGTATCAGGGAGGACGTCGCCTAAGAGTCAAAATCTAAAAGCACCACGTCAGGAATTCAAATGCTGTCGCTCCAGCCGCGGCCACTGAAGCAACAAGCCGGAAACACTGGATGCAGACGATGCCTGAAGCACAAGCAGCGACGCGGCCGAGCTGAAAACTAAGAAGTCATTTTAAACTGATGATGAGTCTTGGCCTGTTTTCAATTATTTACCGCACTTCCCAAGATTTACAATGATTATTATAATCCGCTGGCAGGTGAACACACAGCCGCTTTGTGAATTCAATGCTGGGTCGATTCAAAAATAAGCCCGATTCTGAAAAGCAGCAATTTCATTCGCAAAGTACACTTTACGCAGATAATGAACAACCTGGTTAATTTCTGTGCTGGCTTGTGGCATATCTGGTAATGCGGGCTGCCCAACCTCTAACCTGCACTTGATTGATGAAATTAAAGCAGTTAATAGAGCATGTTTTTACTCATAAAAACAAATGCATCTCCCCCCTTCCCCTATAAATTCCCTAAAACCCGTAAATAGCAAAAAAACATTATTTTAGTAGCTGATCAATGCAACGACAAAATTTGGTACAGAAATACGGAGCGATTTCTGAATTATGGTCCGGAGACATTTACGTTTACGCATTGAAGGACTTGAGGACGAGACGATATGACATGATTAATGACATCTTAACTGGTTGATATAGTTTTTTGTTTGTTTGCTTGTTTCTGTTCTCTTGTAAATTTGTTATCTTGTTCCACGTGATTAGTGTGACGTATCTGTACATTTAATGTATGTCTATTTTTCTGTGCCAATATGAGTATGACAGAAAGACATACATTTTATCAGCAATTTTGAACAACACTGAGTAAATTGCCCCACATTTCACATTCAAATGAGTGCCATTTCTCTTCTGACCACGACAAGGAGAACTGGCTGCCCTTGATCGCACTGAGTGCTCACTGAGTTAGGGCACTGAAGGAGGGATCATGAGTCTGTCTCAGCCTCCTCTGGTTTAAGCTCAGCAGCCGCCACCGGTGAAAGGCCTACACACAGTAAACAAGGACACATAAACTTTTATGATGCTTACATATTCTTCCAAAGAGTACTTCCCTCTCCTGCTCTCTAACACACACTCATACATGCACACACACACACACACACTCATACATGCACACACGTAGAATACAAACAAGGAAAATGCATCAATTGACAAACAACATTACAGATTCCCCTCAATCAGGCTCTCTCTCTTACTCACAAAATTTTTTTCCTTTTGTCAAAAAAATTAGAGCTTTTTCCCTGAGGTCTTTCAATCGGCTTATTTTTCACAGCCTTTTTGTCCTTCCTTGTGCTGTTCCTGGAAATCGATCGAGCGCCACCACCAACATGGACACTCCACCTCATCAACACAGACACTCCATTACCAACACAGACACTCCACCTCATCAACACAGACACTCCATTACCAACACAGACACTCCACCTCATCAACACAGACACTCCGTTACCAACACAGACACTCCACCTCATCAACACAGACACTCCATTACCAACACGGACACTCCACCTCATCAACACAGACACTCCGTTACCAACACAGACACTTCACCTCGTCAACACTGACACTCCCTTACCACCACAGCCTCTTCCCCTCATCAACACAGTCACTCCACCACGTCAACACAGACACTCCACCTCATCAACACAGACACTCCACCTCGCCGACACAGACACTCCACCTCGTCGACGCAGACACTCCACCTCATCAACACAGACACTCCGTTACCAACCCAGACACTCCACCTCATCAACACAGACCCTCCATTAGCAACACGGACACTCCACCTCATCAACACAGACACTCCGTTACCAACACAGACACTTCACCTCATCAACACAGACACTCCGTTACCAACACAGACACTTCACCTCATCAACACAGACACTCCACCACGTCAACACAGACACTCCACCTCATCAACACAGACACTCCACCTCGTCGACACAGACACTCCACCTCGTCGACACAGACACTCCACCTCGTCGACACAGACACTCCACCACCAACACAGACATTCCACCTCATCAACACAGAAACTCCACCACCAACATGGACACTCCACCTCATCAACACAGACACTCCACCACGTCAACACAAACACTCCACCTCATCAACACAGACACTCCACCTCGTCGACACAGACACTCCACCTCGTCGACACAGACACTCCACCACCAACACAGACATTCCACCTCATCAACACAGAAACTCCACCACCAACATGGACACTCCATCTCGTCAAATGAGTTAGAGCAGGAAATAAAGCTTTATCCCAGCCAACTTCAATTTAGAAATCAAGAGGCCAGGCTGCTGGGCGGCTCACTCGGTAAAGGTGCCGCTTGTAGCTTAAGAGTGAGCACCAGTTGATTGAATCCACCCACCCCAGTGCTGACTGCCGCCAGCAGTGTTCTGAAAGCCCTGGCTCAGTGCTGCTCAGGGATATGAGAGGGATGATGGTCTGGAATAGCATTGTTAATAGCTTCAGCACCGATCATCCCGGCACTCGTCACTTAAACATGTTCGGGTTCCCTCCGCCCTCGTTCTGAGTTTTTAAAACTTAAATCTGCGAGTGTAAAAAAGTGGCAGCGGACAGGCGTGTGTTTTGGACAAAAACAGAAAACTGTCTGGGGTCCCCATGCGGTAGCAGCACGAGCCGAATGCAAACAGCCTTGTGCACATTTCGCTGATTGGAAAAACCAGATTTAAGGGGGATGGAGACGGAAAATTAAAATCAAAAAGACATGAGAAGGCAATTGCTTGCAGAATCATTTCATCCGGAAGGCGTGATGTATAAAATGTTCGACTCGTGAGTCTGCCTACCCCATAATCTTCAGTACTTGCAGCCGTCAGGACCTGATGCCACTTTAAAATCACTTGAAAGCACGAGGTGGCCACATTTAGCGAATTCACAACTCCCCCTGGTCCTTTCTTACTTTTCTCAACGTGTCCCTGAAAGAAACTCAGGGCGAGGAAAACAGGGAGGGCTGTGAAATAAGCCTTTGGAATGAGCACTCCGGCTTTTCTCCCGTCTCACTGTCTCGCTCTCTCTCTCTCTCCATCCCACATTCCCTCCCTCTGCTCTAAACCAATTGCATTTTAGATTAAAAATGGAAACAAGAAAGAGGTCAATGTGAACGCTTAGCATCACTGCACCACGCACACCCTCACATGCACACGACTGCACACAAGCCCTGAGGGCAGGGGCTGAAGGGCTGAGGGTGGAGGTGAGGGAGAAATCTGAAGCGCTGCGCTCTGCGCTGAGCACGGCTTTGCATTTTCATAAGGGCATATGAATTTCCATCAGTAATTACAATCCGTACAAGTCAGCCAATTACTGCTGGCGGGCAAATCAGCCCCACCTACTGGCTAAGACAATATACTGCAGCCACGTTCGGGGGAGATTCAAGAGTCGAAAGGATGAAACTATTATGCAGATAAAATGAGTAATCAAATCTGCAAACCCAGCCTCTCTCCCTCTCATTCATTCATTCACTCACTCACTCACTCACTCACACACACACACACACACACACACACACACACACACACACACAACCTGAGGCGTTCGAGATGATGCTCACTTGCAGTGTTTCAGCGCAAATAGGCAGGGCGGTGCGCTCAATTTTAAAGACTCCACAACGCATAGAAGTGCGCTCCCCGGAGGTGCCCGGCAATAAATCTAATTAGACACGGCTCGTGACCATAATGCCCCATTCATTTGAGGATATTCAGGATCGGGGTGCGCGAGTCACAGAATGTTCCAGATCCAGACAGCAGCCATCGGGATATTTAAACAGGAAACCCGATTCACATCCGCGGGCATCATTAGAGGATAAGTAAATATGATGCAAGTAGTGTTTAAGAGCGGTAAAACTTCCTGATGGTTAAACTTAATTATTGGTTTAAGGACATATGATAAAACAACGTACAGTACCCATTGGAGATCTTTAAAATGAAAAAGACCAACTTCCTCTGCGCCGCACAACTTGTTAAATGTTGCAGCCTAAAGCTTATTATTTCATTAAAAACGACTTTAATCACGGCTAAACCCAAGCTAAGCCAGCGTGGCACGGGGGAAGATCAATCAAATATCACCAGAAGTTTGGAAGTAAAAACAGATGCTTTCTGAAGCCGAATACATGCTGAGCATTATGAAATCGATTCAAATTTTCTGGAAAAACGTAACGGAATGACGGCGCAATTTCAGTAGGATGGCCGCATAAAGACTATAAACAGGGATAATAACCAGAATTCAACGGTCATAAAATCAGTATGACAAAGCAACGACAAGCCAACAGGAAGTGCTCAGCTTGACCACGGTCGAACCATGGCTGAACCGGGGAGACTCACAGACAGCCAGCGACAGAAGGTGTGACTCGGCGGCGGGGAGATGCTGTGGTCGATGAGCTGACGGAATGAGGAAGTGGCCTGAAATCCCAGATGGGTTCGTTCGTGTCTTCTCTCGAATCAGCGGGCTTGATACGTCGCCGGACCCTTCGGACACACACCGTACTCTCGGTATTTACGTTGTAAATATTTTAATAGTTTGCAAACAATTCCTTTTGTTATCTATACACGCGTTTCGGCTTCAGGCTCGCACCCGGAGTGGGAAATCATCGGTATATTCCTGCCAAATCGTGCAGTCTGCTGAGTTGAACAGACCGAGCTGTCTCTGGCTGAGGTCTGGAAACGCCTTTTCCTCTCCTCCCCGACAGTCCCGCACGCCGGATCTGCACATTCACCGGCGCACACACATTTTTCACAGCTGATGTCACCACCGCTATCCGGTCTGCAAATCCCTCCTCCTTTGTTCCCGGTCTCTGAGCGCCTCTGACCCGATCTCTCTCCAGAGAACTGCGTCCCTTTTCTGAGCTGAAATGTGGCCGGACTACAGAGCGAAAGCATCGGGATGCTGAGAACCTTCCTGTCGCCAGAGACACGTTCAATAACGTCACATTCTGGAAACGCCTTCCGGACGCTGGCCGGCGATGCTGAAGCGACCGGATGTCGCGTCCGCGCGATTGTTCTGCTTTCCCAGTCGGAATGAACGGAACCGCGAGAACCCGAACGCAGTGGCTCTGTAGACCACGAGAAAACGCTGCGTCATCGAAACAGCGGTGATAATGGTCGTTTATTTTCCTGATTCCCCGCGATGACATCGCATTTTCGCAGACGACCTTTTGTGGCATTCGCTTGATGCTTCACGTCTGCTATGTTTGCAATCGCTATTTTAGTTGTGTTGACTGTAGTATTTGGAGCGTCGACAACCAGTGATCATGAATGGGCCTTTTATGAGTTGTGATATCATGTGCGTATCCCGATTCTTATATTGATGCCATTTGCATTTTGTTGCTGTTGATGAGACCAGCAGATATTCGTTTGTTAGAAGAACCTCTTTAGTTCTATTGGGGTAGGACAGTACCATCTTTCAACCGCCTAAATACTGATACCAGCATGCGGTCTTAGGCACGACTGTATGCTTGGTTACATGGACCCATCCTCATTCAAACAATGCATTTCATTTTAAAAACGAAATGACACAACTGAAGACCGACGGTCAATATTAAGAAAATATATTTGGATGAAATTACGAATTAAGTCACGAGCTAAGCTACTAATAATTTGTCATTTTTAAAGCTTCATGATTTCTTATGAAAAGAAAGTTTGTAAATAGACCAGTGGCTCTCAAATTCGGTCCTGGCGCACCACTGTGTATGCTGGTGTTAGTTTCAACCACAATTGCAATCTTAGGATTTTAGCAAGCTGTTGATTTGTTTTAATTAGGTGTGTTGATGCAAATATCCACATTGAGATATATTGTAAATATTGGCAGAGGGAAACAATTTAACCAAACATTTAATCAACATAAATAATCAAAAGGTTCCTCCTTGGTGAAACTCTTGACACATGGTGGCAAAACCCGACAATTTACTCGGCAAACAAGTCACACCTGTTGTGTTTTCTGTTGATTTTATTTGGTTCAGGCAGGTTATTTGGGAAAAACTCAAAACACCATGTGTTCAGAAACCTAATTTGGAGCTTACTGATTTTCTCAGTCTAATTTGATCTGTTTAAAAATGTTTTCACCTGAAAATCCTGACAATATTGAAAATTAAGCACAATATGTACAATGGTTTTTATTCTTCATGGCAGAATGGATATGTCCATCAAAATGTGACTTAAGGTGGTAAATAACTTCTCTAAACATGGAATGCTGCTTATTAAGACAAAGTAACAGCTTTTTAAAATCCGAGAATTGCAGTTGTGGTTGGAACAAAAACCAGTATACACAAGGGGGCGCCAGGACCGAATTTGAGAACCACTGAAATAGACTAACTTGTAGAACAGTGGTGGGCAATCACGGTCCTGAAGGGCCGGTGTGTATGCAGGTTTTCATTCCTGTCAATTACCCTGACTAATTGAGTTAATTGATTGCATGCACAAATATAGATTTTCGCAATGATACGATCAAAGGAAAATGTTTTATGAAGGGAGACAAGACTAGTCTTTGTAGTTTCATGATAATTTAAAGAAATGCACATGAAACGTCAGATTTCATAAATGTTTTGGCTAATTGAGACAATCAGCTAATTAAAGGCCAGACGTTGGTGTGAAAACCAGGGACAGATACGGCCCTCGCTGCCCACCTCTGTTGTAGAAAGAAGGTGGGATGTGCAGCTGCAGGACAAGATACCGCCACTGGAGGGAGCTACTGCCTGGAGAAGTTAAAAAGCAGCGATCAAGGGAAGTTGGTCAGACCAGACAGAACATGGGTCAGACATAAAAATTCAAGGACAACCACAAGGTGCTCATGTCACCAAGTGACTGCAAACTGCACTACCTTTCCCAACAGTAACCCAAGCTTATTAGCACACGCTATACGGCCCATAGTATTGCTCTCATTCAACCCCCCACTCTTGTAAAAGCAAAAATGCCCCTCTAATTTTTCAGTTTTCTGATCAAAAGCAGAATTTTCCCTTTCTTATTTTTGCAAAACATTGGGAGAACAATGACCCTTAAACTCAGTAACGTTAATAAAGTCCAAAAAAAATGCATTGTATGGATTGTCGCTGATGGAAAAGAAAACAGAGATCCTTCATAACTGTCATTATAAGCTCAATGCGCCCAAAAACCTGCCTTTTTACATATATAATTGGGACACCTCAAACTCTGTTTTTTTTTTTGTATGAAATGGTATTTAGTAAGTGCAAGGTTCACATAAGAAAGCAGTGCTGGCGTAATCCTTGCACATTTATAAATGTGTGCAGGACTAGGAAAATGGGTCACTTGGGTCATTTTATGAAAATTGAGATTTTCCAACAAAAAGAGTGATCCAAATTTTTCATTTTGAGAAAAAATTGGTTGAATTTGTGCTCAGCAAAGGGTTGTAAATTGACAGTACAGTAGTGCTGGGATATCACTATCACTGGGATATCACTGAGATACCCTGTTAATCTCAGAATGGAAAAAAATCCCAAGTGACCCCTTTTCCTAGTCCTGCGCACAAACAGAGGGTAATTAACTACAGGTGGGCTCTTTGTTTTGGACGGTAAATGCGCAGAGGATGTATATTTATAGAACTCCAGGAAACTGTCATTTTGAATGTGGTGGAAGCAGATGTCTTTAGGGTAACGGAAATCAGAGACAACATTAGCGCTGACCATAACTCATTTAGCAACAAACGGAGTGTCAGCATTTTTTCTGCAGTTGGCAAAGTGGGTCCCTGCAGATACATTTGGCGGAGATGGGAGAGGTGCCCATTGTACAATTATCCATCCACTGCAGGGGGTTTGCGTGTCTCGAAAATGGCAGAATACTTTACATATATATATATATATATATATATATATATATATATATATATATATGTAATCAACGTCATATCCGAAATAGTTGGGACAAAGTGTAAATAGTGAAAAAAAATCAAAACGCAATGACTTTCAAATGACACCAGTTAGTATTTTATTCACAATAGAACAGAGGTAACATAGCAAATGTTGAAACTGAGAAATTTTACAATTTTATCCACAAAATGAGCTCATTTCAAATTTGATGGATGCTACAGGTCTCAAAAATGTTGGGACAGGGACCTGTTTACCGTGAAGTAGCATCCCCTCTTCTTTTTAACACGAAGTGGAGGCATCTGGGCATTGAGGAGACAAGTTTCTAGAGTTTAGCCATTGGAATTTGATCCTACTCTTGTTATTACAGGCTTCCAGCTGCTGGAGAGTTTTGGGTCTCCTTTGATGGACTTTTCGTTTCGTTTCGTGTGCCAAATGTTCTCAATCTGTGAAAGATCAGGACTGCATGTCTGCCCTTTTTCGACTACAAAGCCATGCTGTTGTAATAATAATAATAATGCATCAGTTTTATATTGCGCTTTTCTGGGCATTCAAATGGATAAATTATTCATTCACTCACACGTTCATGCTCTGATGGTGGTAAACTACAGTTTGAAGCCACAGCTGCCCTGGGGCAGGCTGACGTAAGCATGGCTCCCAGTACGCGCCACCACCACCTTCATGCAGTGGGGCAGTAGTGCTAGCCACTGTGGCCCCCAAATAATAGCTGCAGTATGTGGTTTTGCTTTGTCCTGCTGAAATACACAAGGCTTTCCCTGGAATAGATATCCTATTGAGGAGAGCATATGTTGCTCTAAAACCTCTATATACCTTTCAGCATCCATGGTGCTTTGTAAAACACACAAGTGTCCCACACCATATGCGCTAATGCATCCCTATACCATCAGAGATGCTGGCTTTTGAACTGAACACTGATAACAGGAGGGGTGGTCTTTCTCCTCTTTAGCCCGGAGGACATGAAGCCCATGATTTCCAACAAGAATGTCAAGTTTGGCCTCATCTGACCACAGGACACTTTGCCACTTTGCTAGGATCCATTTTAAATGAGCCTTGCCCCACAGAACACAGCGGCGCTTCTGGATCATGCTCAACAATGGCTTCCTTTTTGCATGATAGAGTTTTATGTGGCATCTGTGGATGGCACGGCGGACTGTGTTTACTGAAAGTGGTTTCTTGAAGTGTTTCTGGGCCCATTTAGTGATGTCAATGACAGAATCATGCCGGTGAGTGATGCAGTGGCGTCTGAGGGCCCGAAGATCACGGGCATCCAGTAAAGGTCTTCGGCCTTGTCCCTTACGCAGAGATTTTTCTAGTTTTTCCAATCTTTTGATGATGTCATGCACTGTCGATGATGAGATCTTCAAAGCCTTTGCAATTTGATGCTGAGGAACGTTGTTTTTAAAGTATTCCACAATTTTTTTTAACGGAAACCTTCACAGGTTGGAGAGCCTCTGATCATCTTTACTTCTGAGAGACTCAGCCTCTCTACGACATCCCTTTTATAGCCAATCCTGTTACACACCTGATGCCAGTTAACTTAATTACTTGCTAAATGTTCGTTCAGTTGATCCTCTTATCTATTAATTGCTTTTTCGGCCCTTTTTTTTGCCTGTGTCCCAACTTTTTTGAGACCTGTTGCCGCCAGAACATTTGAAATAAGTTCATTTTGTGGATAATAATGTAAAATGTCTCAGTTTCAACATTTGAAATGTTATCAAACTGTTATGTTCTATTGTAAATAACATATTGGCTCATGTGATCTGAAAGTCATTGCATTTTGATTTTCTTCACAATTTACACTTTGTCCCAACTATTTTGGAATTGGGGTTGTATGTCTGTGTGTATATATATGTATATGTCAGTGTTGGAGGATTTGAGGCTGGTTTTCTTAGTCTTGGCCTCGCAATGCTGTGACTTGGACTCAAACTCAGCCTCTCGCCATCTGGTCAGGCTGCTAAATTTGGTGACCATGATTCGATCAGAAAACATAATATTAATATTATGCTGTTATTACAGCAATGCCATGTTTTTTTTTCTAAATTACAAAAATGTTGTCAGATGTTTGAGAAATACTGTAGTGTTTATTGGTTCCTGTGGTGACAGGTGAGGTTAACCCTGTTAGAGGATAAGTTATGCTGTGATTGTCAGCCTTGCTTGATTTTGTCAGGTTTTGGGAGTCAGGACTGGGTTTGAATGCTTTGCCCACAACACACTGACTTCCCTCTCCAGTCCCCTCTTTGACTACGTCAGCTTTGACCCTGCAAACCAGCAAATAATACAGTAGATCCTGTTTCCCGGCCTTATTAATAACTCTGCTCTCCCCTTTCAATCTGTAAATTAACATGCAAGCTCATACATACTTCCACAACCAGCATATCTCTCTCTCTCCCTCTCTCTCACTCACACATATGCACATGCCACCATTTCTATCTCTCTCCCATACACCCTGTTGTGATGATAGCGTGATGCTGTAATATGCTGTTTAATATTACGATGTGAGAATTGAACGGGCAGCATCTTGGTCATTACAGACTTATTTAGCTAATGCCTTTCTAACCTCAGAGACGCACATGGATCACTGCAAACAGGGGCCAGTGCAGTCAGGCGCAGTGTGAGGTTATAGGTCTTGCTCCACGGCTTTAAAGTTATACTCAGGCCTAAACCATAAAAATTCTGAGACTTTGTCAAGTAGCTTGGCCACAATATTGCTGTTTGGTCAACCTATCCCTTATTGTCCTGAGTTGACAGACTATAACAACGTTCACATGTGCACCAATACATACTATTCCTAAAATGACAGAATGCTGAATTTGATAGGGGCCATGTAAACAGAATATTCTGCTTGGGCATCCAATTTTTTGCCTTATTCTGAATGTAGCATTTTCCTATCGAGGAATGCCGATAACATTCAGGTTTGAGGAGAATTCTTCGAACATGTATCCTGTACACTCGCAATATTTTTCTCAATCGGGGGTTATTATCACAGTCTGCGACGCAGGGCTGTCTGTTTCCGGTTAGTAAAGCTCACATTTTTGGTCAAAAGGCGGAACATAGCGAGACATACTTTGAAACATTATATAAAACCTGCCTATAGACTGTTTTTTTTTTTTTGACATGCGCTAATATTGCTACGCAGACCTTTTTGAAAAGGTGGCTGATTGAGTGAAGGTGGACGGTTTTGTTCGCATTCTGTTTGCATGGTCAAACAAGTTTGCCACTATCAGAAAACTATGGAAAAGTCATGTTTCAATCAGAGTTTGCACGGCTTTTTGTAAATCGGAATACCATAGGAATGTTCATTTCCTTGAACCATGTAAACAGCTTAGCAGGAATATTGTCGCCAAAAAAGTGGAATGTCGAGTGCATGTAAACGTTTATGTTACCATGATCGGACCTGACAATTTGAGGAAACGGGTAAAAACTAGCATTCAAAGCAAAAAGCAGAAGAATTCCAAAGCAAAAGCAAACATGACCTCTACACTTAGACTGTACTCTAGAACATTACACTCCATTCAGAGAGCAGATATTGTTTTCCAAAGGCACATTCAAAACCAGATAAGATCAGGGTAATATTAATGTGCCACTTCACCAGGTCACCAAACGTGCAGCATGCAGACAGAGCACATGCGGGGTAGGGGAGTTTGAAGTAATTTTGTTTGTTGTTTATCAGAGATATTAAAGAATTCTTGACAAAATAACAGTGAAACATTAAAAAAACTTCATGGTCTGATTTTGGAAAGGTTTTCACTGGAGACTTTTGGAATTTTGTGCGAGATTTGGTGAGTCGTGAAAGACTTCGTTTAATTTTTTAGAAATTTGTTGAGGTGATTGCGTAGGGATTTAGTGCTGGTTACACTGAGGGAATGCGAGAGATTTTGAGAGATTTGAGGTAGAATTTGTGACGGAAATTGAAATAATTCACCACTGATATTTACTGATGGGGATCATCAGAAAAGTTGGGTGATTTGTTGCGAGATTAGATAAGTTTTGGGGTGCTGTCGCAGTATTTGTGAATGATGTTGGAGTAGTTCTTGACGTTTTGGGAGTTTATGTGAGGGGTACGGGGTACCAGCAGGTCCTTTTTTTGTCCCGATATGAACCGCCTGCCCAGTTCCCCCGCTGCCCAAACGGCCAATGCCAAGCTGCGCCAGCCGGATAGCAGCTCCATCTGCCCCAGTCGCCACCCCCCAGCCCCCCCATCCTTCCACTGATCCCCCCTCCCTCCCCCACAATCTCCACCGGCCTCACCCTCCCCATACGCCTATTTTTAGCCAAGATCACAGCCCTGCAAAACTTAATATGGGAAAGGTATCCTGGACATCTCCCACTCACACACACCTTCTCTCCGTCTCTCCAGCAATCCTCCACCTTATCCCTCGCTCCTCAGGCCACTCCCCCCTGACCCCCTCCCCCTCCCCAGCTCTCTCACTTTTCGGGTTTGGCCTCGTACCCCAGACTGCACTCAGAGCCCCGCGGCCCCCCTCCCTCGCGCCCCCTGTGTGAGGTTTTGTTAAATAAAGGGCTGTCCTGCACTTGGTCTGGCTCTTCCCTGGCTGCTGGGACCTTACTCTGCAGAGCGTTTTCACGAAGCGAGGAGACATGAAGTGGGGCTGGCTGCTTTTGGGGGTCCTGCTCTCCTTCGGGGGGCTGGCCCGGGGAGAGATGGGGCTCGATTTTCCCGAGTACGACGGAAAGGACCGGGTCCACGACCTCAACATCAAGAACTTCAAGTCGGTGATGAAGAAGTACGACGTGATGGTCGTCTACTACCACGAGCACGTGGGGGACAGCAAGGCCGCTCAAAAGCAGTTTGAGATGGAAGAGCTGGCTCTGGAGGTGGGTCGGGAGGTCGGGGAGGCTGTGCCGGGATATGTGGTGGGGAGTTAGGGATGCTGTGCCGAGGAGGCGTTGGAGATGCAGGTCGGTAGGTAAGGACACTACTGAGGGAGGCAGGGGGTTGTCGGCAGTACTTGACAGGGACTCTGTGCTAGTGGGGCGGGGGGAATGGTAGCACTGTCCTCGTGAGGGGTGAGGGCTGATAGGGACACTGTGCTTCGAGAGGTGGGGTACCCTGCAGACGCTGCAGAAGGAGGGAGTGCGGAGATGGGAATCCTGAGCAGCAGGAGGTGGCTGGGATAATAGGGACACTGTGCAAGAGGAGGCGGGAGCTGAGGATGTTTGGCTGTCGGAGCTCGGTGCAGGTGCTAATCAGGAGAGGTGGGCGGACGGATGAACACACTGTACTGGGTGAGGTGCCAGCAGGATGTGCACTGGGGGGGTTTGAACGCTGGGGGGGCTTATACGAGCGCCTTATTTTAAAAGAGCTGAGAAAGCATGTGAGAGAGGGCAAGCGAGAGAGGGAGAGAGCGACCAATCAGAGGAAGCGAGGGGCTGTGTGGGTGGAGACTATTGAGAAGTTAATAAGGAACAGTGGTGCGCTGGTGTCTGACCTGAGATCTGTAAATATTCCTTTACTGACCTGAGAGTATGAGTGTGTGACCTGCGTACGAGCCTAGCGTGTGCGTTCAGAACATTTCCTACTTTTTTAGTGTCGGTATTCTGTGGGATTTGTCCCCTTGGTCAGCCCTGTTGGGACTTGTACCGTTTCTAAAATTTTACACAGTATATTTTCTGATGAACAATTAGAGCCTACGAATCAAGGATAAGACACCATCGCCCTTCCACGGAAATTAAACATAAAATTTTTACATCCAAGCGTCCTCATCATTTTACAGTATAGAGTTGTACCAAGACTTATTCCTTCACTAATCTTCACAAATGACATCTGGTACAACAGTTAGAGCGCGGCACCCCAATCCTGTTGTTGGTGATCAACACTTCTTTAAGTTTCCAGTGCAAGCCTAGGGAAACACCCGTAATTCTACCGCTGAAAATCTTGTTGAGCTGCTAATTGTGGACAGTGGAGTGAGATATTATGTTTAAAATGAAAACCTATGCTCAATGCCTCCAAATGAGTCTTGAGAATTTCTGGTGTCCATTACTGCCCATGTCGCAGTAATGTTGGTGCTGGTGTGTTGGGGCACACAGCTTAGCTGCGGTCAAAAAGTCTTGGTTCAGATTGAGCTGGATAACCATGCTCTGGCAGGTGTTTTGTAGCATCATTGGCTAATTGTGTTGAGGTGGATGTGCTGGGTAGCTGTGTTTGGGAGCTTATTGCTTAATGAGGGGCTCACAGTCCGTTGCTAATGAACACACACACACACACACACACACACACACGCACATTCAACCTGGAGCTGCCACCAGTTGCCCCGTCCAGCTCGGCGTTTCTGCAGAGGCGGACATGTGATGCGGAGAAACGAGAGATCAAGCGGAATCGGTCCACATTCGAGCAGCCGCATCGGATGGCGAATTTTGCATCGGATGGCGGGTTTTGCTTGGGCAGCCTGTAAGTGAAACCGTCTATTTCAGGCCAGCGGAGCGCCGCTCATCAGCATACATGGACTCGCCCTCCGTCTGGATTTTGAGCTGAGAAGACGGGAATTCTTTTTTTAAACGGAGGGCTGGAAATAGAGCTCCCTGAATATCTGTACAGACACCTTTTCATCTTAAAGTCCCACGGGTGGGGGGTAGGGTAGGGTGTGCCTGCGGGAGAAATGGAAGGGTTCGGCCTGCGATTCTGTGGACCCCTGTGTGTGCACTACGGAAGGAACACCTGAATATCACTGCTCCCTCAGTCAATCAACTCAAGCCTGTTTACCCCCCCCCCATTTCACCACACACCCTCCAATCCACCTGCACACTGAACCAACGGATGCTGAGAAATTCAGTTGATTTAGGAAAACAATATCCTTATTATTTCATTTTTTTTATATTAACCCCTTCGTGCATAGTAGATGCCATCATCTGCAAAATTCAAAAATGAAATTGCTTAATAGTTCTGTAATTGAATTTCCAAACTAGACAAGTGTCTGGCATCGTTGAAATAATTTTTCCAGTCTCTGCGACTCTCGTCCTGAGTCATAAACCTTAAATAGCGTCATGCAAAACAGGCAAGGATTGGCTTAAAATATTTCACGATCCCAATGTGCTCGTTTTTTTACGCTAGCCTTATTACGTATGTTAGAGGTGGTTGCTTCAGGGGTGACATTCCCTTGTGTATTACAATTAAATGACTTGCATCAAGCGGTGTTGAGGTTAACCAAGGCGAGGTTTGATATACACATAGTACACTGCAAACACGGGAAGTGCAGACCTGTGAAATCAGAAGATCAGCTCAAACTGTTTCTCAGTACTACCATGTTGAACTACATCGATTGTTGCCTCTATGCGACCAGGGGTTCATCCTTTGCAGCTCTGTTAGGAATGAAATGCCCGGATTTGGGTTGTACAAACAGAACTTCTGTGGCAACTAGTGCCTGCAGGATGTTACTAAATCCTCCACACCTCAAAAAACTGGCGTTGTGTGCTTTAACTCACCTGGATATGCGATTAAAAATAACCCGGGATGTCTTAATTTATGTTTAAAAAAAACCGTGGCCTTTGTGCTTTCCGAGTATAATTCTCTTATGGTGTGTTCATGCTAACTTGCTAATCAAGTGAGGTAGGCTGCAGTGCCAAACGTGCAGCGTGACATAATGTAAAAGGAGACATTACTGACTGGGTGACATTCTGAAATTATGTCATCACAGATTTGTCACCGTGACGTCACCACGGTCAGTAGCATACTGTATGACTCAGTGATTTGACAAAGTACAAAAGTGTCAGTGCAGTTTGCCGTGTCCCCTCCAGCAATCCACCATTGCACATGAATACACGTGCACGCGCGCGCGCGTGTGTCACCTTGACCCTATGTCATGAAAGGGCCTCAACCTTGTTAAGGTTGAGATCATGAGGGAGTTAACTGAACATTCTATTGCAGATGTATCAGTAACCGCAGGTCACTTAGAGCAGTGATATTCTGTAGCACCCGCTCAGAATTTTGAGAAACCTTCCCTCAAAAGTCGATTTTTCATGGGGTTAAGAATTCTTATTGCTTATGGGCCTGGAAGGTAATGTACCCATTGATCTACTGGTCTTCCATCAAGGTCTGAGTTGGTCAATTTACACTCCCCAACTTCCACAACTTATTTCGATAAGCTATTCCCTGTTTTCTCACGAATTTACAGATTTCAAACTTTGTTCAGTCAATTTTCAGTTTTCTTGAAAGTTGATACAACCCTGGTTCAAAGTTTGTATCAGTTTTTTTTCTGAAGAGCTTGGGGTTTGCAATGCAAAGGATGCCAATTTCAAACTCAGATAAGAGTTGGTGTACCTTTCTGCTCGCTAAAGCCGGACTGTTTGTTTGTATTCAGCTGAGAAGTGGATGCAATTTAAAGATAAATAAATTGTGCCAGATCCATGTCAGAAATATAGCGAGCAGTAATGGTGTGTTGTTAAATCTCATAATCCCTCAAACTGTAGATTTCTAGTTATTTTTGCCAAGAGCATACTTTGTTTGTGAGACTACATTGTGAATGTTGGGTTATATCTGCAAGCAGATGCAGTGAGGTGCTGGCATGACCCCACACACAGACTGATTTATGGAAAGTGCATGAATGATTACAGGTGAAGTGAATGAAGGTTTTGAGGAATAACATACTGGAAGCAGTTTTCTTGGGGTACACTTAAGGGAGAATGTAGGGCTGGGGCGATATGGACGAAATCTAATATCTCGATATCGGTGACCTAATACCCGATATCGATATTTTGCCGATATCATCGAGACAAATGTTGGTGCTTTTGCAAAATATGTACACAATAATATTTTCTATAACCATTTATTAGTAATGTTGACATGACGATGAAACAGGTGCAGGCAACAGCTTCAACAGTCTTGAAGTGCAGAAAAATCCAACCCATTACTGTAATTCAGCTTTTAAAATCAGGAAAGCCAAGACTTATTTCATTTCACGATATTACGATAGTCAAAATCCGTGACGATATTTTACTTTGAATCACGATATCGATATAAGATCGATATATCGCCCAGCCCTAGGAGAATGCATTATGCATTATTACAAATGGGTAGCAGGAGTTTTGGTGTTGGGCATTGGATGCAGATTGGAATATGCTGTTATGGAGCTGTTGGTTTTGAGGGTACAGTATGACGTCTGTCAGCAGATCCGTGTTCTGCTCTCAGCAATATCGCCACCTCGCCAAAATAGATGCAGATCAGTGTACACTGCAGGGGACTAAATTTACCCCCCTGATCTGAGCTCATTCAGCTGAAGACCGTTTTGCTTTCTGCAACCGCCGTCATTCCCGACATCACTCTGCTGCTACTTCCTGCTCAGAGCCCTCTGCAGGAGAGAATCTGTCATTGCAGCCCTGTTGCTCGACGGGAGGGCCCTGCATTGCACAGGAACAGTCATTTTTCATTACTCGCACGAAGGCTCCCCTCTAAGTTATGCTGAAGTGAAAATTTAAGAGGAAATGGCAAATCAACTTTACTGAGTGCGGGGCAAAGGCTCGGCTGGTGTTTGTTTATACCCCAGAGTAACCAAGCAAACTGAATTGACTTATCACTTGATGAAATTTATTTATTTGCGCCGCTGTTGCAAAAACTAGCAGAGGCTGTGGCTCTCTTAGACCAGACCTGCAGACCCCTGAATTTAGAGAAGGGACCACAGTCCCTGTAGAGTCAACCAGCAACTACTTAAACTAAATGCAAAACCTCATGGGTAAAACTGTTGTGATCAGATGATCAGATCAGAGAGGGATCGGCATTAATCTAGATGAGTGTGTGTGTGTGTGTGTGTGTGTGTGTGTGTATATATACATTTATACATATATATATATATATAGATTTCCAAAATAGACCTGTGGTGTGGGGCTGAAATCAAGTATTTCCAGTGGAAATGTGTGGGTCAGGGCACTTCCACTGGGATCTGTTGAGCAGCGTGAGGGAGTACTTCCTGTTGAGGTACGTTGAGCAGAGTACTTCCTGTTGAGGTATATTGAGCAGAGTACATGTGCCTGTAGAACAGAGCACTTCCTATTGAGGTACGTTTAGCAGAGTACTTCCTGTTGAGGTATATTGAGCAGAGTACATCCTGTTGAGGTATATTGAGCAGAGTACATCCTGTTGAGGTATGGTGAGCAGAATATTTCCTGTTTATGCCTGTAGAACAGAGCACTTCCTATTGAGGTACGTTTAGCAGAGTACTTCCTGTTGAGGTATATTGAGCAGAGTACATCCTGTTGAGGTATATTGAGCAGAGTACATCCTGTTGAGGTATATTGAGCAGAGTACATCCTGTTGAGGTATGGTGAGCAGAATATTTCCTGTTTATGCCTGTAGAGCAGAGCACCTCCTGTTGAGGTGTGTAGGATAGACCTCAGGCGCTACCATTCGCAGTAACGCTCAAAGAATGAATGGTAGTGGGTACAGTTAGTAAGTATAAATTGCGAAGGAACACAATGAGCAATATGGGCAATTATGTCACAATAGAGGCCTCAACCCACCAGAAAAACAAAAAAAAATGGACGTCAATTGTGAACTTCATTGACAGCACTATTCATTCTTTTCACTTACACTTGTGGACCAATCAGAATGAGCTCAAACGCAAATCCTTCTCTCTGGTCAAGTTTTCTGCAAACACTGGTTGCCGTTGTTGCAGTTAAGCTGGTTACTTCACTGACGTATTCATCCAGATGAACGCAAGGTTAATTTGGATTAGTATGGGTCAATCCCTCCTGAGACGATGTGGGGTTAAAGACCTTGTTCAACGACCCAGCAGCTGTTCTGGTCTTATCATGGCCGCACTAGCACTTGAACTTTAGCCTTTAGAGTTCCATTCAAGCACCATAGTCGTTATCCAACTGGTTGCCAATTTGTCAGGTAGTCTGAGAACCAGCTCACTATGCACTGATGACAGATGCGTGTAATGGGCTGTACCACCAGTAAATTACATGAAATCAAAAAGCACGGCCAATCAGAATTAAATACTCGGGTTACAAAATCTTTGACCTCCCAATAATCCATCCATCCACCCATCCATCATCTTAACCGCTTCATACCCACTTGAGTAGCAGGGGAGCTGGAGCCTATCCCAGCGAACTGTGAGCGAAAGACAGGAGCACGCCCTGGACAGCTCACCAATCCATCATCGGGCGCACACACCTTTCACTCAAGCATTCATACCTACGGGCCATTGGGAGTCTCCAATTAAACTTGCATGCGTGTTTTTGGGCTGCGGGAGGAAACCGGCGTATCCGGTGGCAACCCACGCGAACATGGAGAGAGCATGCAAACTCTGCAAAGAAAGGTCCCAAGCTGGATTCAAACCCATGATCTTCTCGCTGTGAGGCTGCAATAGTACCTACCGTTGCCCCCAACCAAAAGTAATATTTCAACATTTATACCCAGTCAGTGTTATTATCACGGCTTCTTTCAAAGCACTTTATAAAAAAGCAGATTGAGGTTTAATACATGGTTGAATTATGCTCAAGGAAACTTGGAATGAGACAGGGCTGTTCTCTGTGATTTACAAATGTTCGATTATCCATTCAGGAATTAGCTGCGTGGTTGTCTATATCAGTTTATCACCAATAGTATCTGTAATGGGGTTTATGTTATAACACAGATGACCTTGTTCTGCTGTCGTCAACAGGAAATAGTTTCAAACAGAACATGGCTTTGTGTGAATTATACTGCCAGATGCTACCAGTGAAGGTCCGATGCTGATTTTTTCGATGCAATCTCTCATTAAAATACTTGCTGCTGGGCACATCAGGATGCGGAATGTAAGAAAATGTGTGGCACAGCAAAACCAAATTGTAACTCAGTAATTTACTTTCTGTCATGAATACAGGGATGGTAATGTAACCAGAGCATTATTCCATGAATCCATATTCTCTTTACATATGTTAAACTAATAAAACGTTATCAAATTAAAATGACTACAAGATCAAGACAGAGTAATGAAAAACAACTCAGAGATGAAGGGGGTTAAAGACCAAGAAGGCTGGGTCTTGATATCCCCTTAAATTGTCAAAAAATTTAGGGTAAAAATAGTACATAAACAAACTATTTTATTGTTAGGCATTCACAGCATCACTGGGAGCACCAGCTATTGGTCAGATTATTATTATTTATCAATTGTACAACCCCAATTCTAATGAAGTTGGGACGTTGTCTGAAACATGAATAAAAACAATACAATGATTTGTAAATCCTTTTCCACCTATATTCAATTGAGTACACTACAAAGACAAGATATTTAATGTTCAAACTGATAAACTTTATTGTCTTTTGGAAATATTCACTCATTTTGAATTTGAAACACATTCCAAAAAGCTGAGACAGAGAGGCAACAAAAGACTGGGAAAGTAGAGGAATGCTCAAAGAGCACCTGTTTGGAACATTGCACAGGTGAACAGGTTAATTGGAAACAGGTGAGTCTCATGATTAGGTATAAAAGGAGCCTCCCCGAAAGGCTCAGTCGTTCACAAGCAAGGATGGGGCGAGGTTCACCTCTTTGTGAACAACTGCATGAGCAAATAGTCCAACAGTTTAAGAACAACGTTTCTCAAGGTGCAACTGCAAGGAATTTAAAGCGGCAAGGCTGAAAACCAACACTGAATACCTGTGACAGTCGGTCCCTCAGGCGGCGCTGCATTAAAAACCAACATCATTCTGAAAAGGATATTACCATGTGGGCTCAGGAGCACTTCGGAAAACCATTGTCAGTTAACACAGTTTGTGTTAAAACTCTTAGTTAAAACTCTACCATGCAAAGAAAAAGCAGTTATTCAACAACACCCAGAAATGCCGCCGGTTTCTCTGGGCCCAAGCTCATCTGAGATGGACTGACGCAAAAGTGTACTGAGGTCTGACAAGTCCACATTTCACATTGTTTTTGGAAATCATGGACGACGTGTCCTCCGGGCTAAAGAGGAAAAGGACCATCCAGATTATCAGCCCAAAGTTCAAAAGCCAGCACCTGTGACGGTATGAGGATGTGTTAGTGCCCATGGCATGGGTAACTTGCACATCTGTGAAGGCAGCATTAATGCTGAAAGGTACATACAGGTTTTGGAGCAACATATGCTGCCATCCAAGCAATGTCTTATTCAGGGGTGTCCCTGCTTATTTCAGCAAGACAATGCCAAGCCACATTCTGCACGTGTTACAACAGCGTGGCTTCGAAGTAACAGTGCGGGTAATAGACTGGCCAACCTGCAGTCCAAACCTGTCTCCCATTGAAAATGTGTGGGGCATTATGAAGCGAAAAATACGTCACCGACCCCGGTCTGTTGATCAACTGAAGTCATACAACAAGCAAGAATGGGAAAGAATTCCACCTACAAAGCTTCTACAATTAGTGTCCTCATTTCCCAAACAGTAACTATGTGCTGTTCAAAAAAAGTGATGTAACACAGTGGTGAACATGCCCCTCTCCCGGCTTTTTTGGAACGTGTTGCAGGCATCAATTCAAAATGAGTGAATATTTCCAAAAAACAATAAAGTTTATCAGTTTCAACATTAAATATCTTGTCTTTGTAGTGTACTTAATTGAATATAGGTCAAAAAGGATTTGCAGGTCATTGTATTCTGTTTTTATTCACGTTTTACACAACGTCTCAACATTATTCTAATAGGGGTTTGTGAATGGCTGAGCTTGGTCAAAACTTTTTAAATGTGGCACACATTGCAGTTCCTGGTAAGCAGGTTTCCAATCGAGCCGTTTTGGCCTCCGGAGGTGCTGTAACATGCAGGAAAACTTAAACAGTCCTTCTGGGCACCGATTTGACCCAGACACTTGAAACTAGGTAAATGGTGATCATTTGGCACAGTGAATACATGTCAAAGATCTGTCTAGATAGATTTTCCTTGATTTTTGGAAAAAAAAAATTTTTTTAAACTTTTTTTAAAACAAGTAAATAAAAAATGGCAGAATCAGTAGCTAATCATAATTTGCCAAAATGCAATGTATCCCAACTCCAATTCACAGAGGCCTATGATTTTGAGACTTGGTATGCACATTAGTGACAAGACCCTCAGGGACTGTACCAAGTTCGGTGTTGATAGGCCAAATAACAACAACACAAAACTGATAATTTGTGCTAAGCTAACCCCTAACTGCAGAAATCACACATCAACAGCATCTACTGACTCGCAGCCATTAGTTTTTACTGGTAGACACTGCTCTAAACAATTCTGAGCAAATTTCACAGGCGGTCACTGTGCTGGGTGGTTTCGCGCAGTGAACACCTTTTGAAGCCTTATATTATTATTATTTTATTATTTATTTTTAATTTTTATTAATATTATTATTAATATTATGTGCTGCTAATTCGGCTCCATTCAATTTAATTCAGAAGAGGGCAGAGGAAGGAGTGAGAGAGGGAGAGAGGGAGAGAGGGAGCGACTGGGGGCAATAGCGGGGTACAGACTGCTTATGTCAGCTCCTGGATCGAGTGTCCCTGCTCCCTCCAGCCTTGTCCCCGCAGCCCTGCCAGCAGAAGCTGGCCTCTGCTGTTGACTCATGGCTTCTTGGCTTCTGGAAGATTCCTTATATAGTGGTGTCCCGCGCAGCCCCCGGCCTTTCGCAGAGCGAGCCTCGCAGATCTGTTTAGCAGACGAACTGCCGGCAGCGAGGAAACGCTTTGGACCCCCAGAGCCCCTAGGTTCGTATTAATACCCCCTCACTGACAAATATGGGCACTGATCGGGGTGTAGGATGAAGGGAGGCAGAGGGGCAGAATTGCTGGGACAGGCACAACACCCGGAGAGGGCGACAGGGCAGCTGAGACCGCGGTGCTAATTGAGAAAACATAGCAGTGAATGTGATAAGCTACTGACACACGTGGAACAGAGAAATACAGGCTGCTGCAGTGCTATGAGTGAAACAAGTAGCATAGTTAAAAGTGGCAGAAATTCCTGAAATCTAAAGAACAATTGCAGGCTGATTACTCAAGGATTATGAGTCAGATTGCTGATTTTTTTTTTTTTTTTTTTGAATTACAAAAATTGCCGACACAAAACTATGACAGCTTGATTATTAAGTGTATAAGAAAGGCAGTAAAAGAACTGTTCGCTTGCTCAGAGCAATGACAGAAATTACTCGCAGACAGAACGCTGACAAGCTTAGAGTCAGGACAATAGGAGATTGCAGGCGAATTCAGCCCAAAGGCTCTGTTTACGCGCACCCATTATTCTAATAGTCGCGGGTTAATGACTGATTGTGCATAAGTGCTATGACATGCGAAAGATTCTGTGAAAATGGCATTTACAGTGTCAGAAATGTGCCCTGTTTTGAGCGTGTATAAAATTCCTGCTGTTCTATGGGTGTTTTACCTGACTTTTACAAAACGGCATTTTCTAAGCCTCGTTTCAGAGGCACTGATGAGCATGATTACGCTTTTTAAATCAGGATGTCAAAAAGGGCAATCCTATAAAATGAGAAGCAAGACATTGCCATGTTTTTATCAGAAAATGCTATTTATTTCCATCTTTCATAATTGTGAAGCAACAATGGGTCCAGTACTCACCAAAAAAGATGTGAGCTTTCTGCGGTAATCACAGTGAGCTGGACATTTACGCTTCCACAGACCATATTTGATCTGATTTTTTTCTATTGTGTACGACAAATCAATGTTCTGGAACCCCAAGAAATTCATACTGCAATTATATAGATCAATTCCGGGCATCCTAATCACATTTACATAAATGGATTAGCTGCAAAAGAAGTCCATAAAAATCATGCAATGGGAATAAATGGGTTTGCAGGCCATGTATTTCAAAGGAGGTGAATGCATGACTCAATATTCCAGTATTCAGTTTAGAACAGAAACATCTCAACCTTGCTATTTACAACTTCAATACTGTTTCATTCAAGTTTGATTATTAAACATTCTCCTCAGTAATTTTTGTTGATTCCTACCAATCAGAACATTTCTCTCTACACAGCATGGTGTGTGAACACATAGACAGACTTTGGTTGATTAGGAGCGCAAACAGTAGACATGACTGGAATATAGACTGGAGGTCACAAAGATGTGATGGGGAGTTGGGTCTCAGCCTGACTGTCTGATCCTTGTTGCAGGCTCTGTAATGGTAAATTGTAAATGGTGTCACTGAGTAATGGAGCTTTGTTAAATGTCATATGCTCGATAATAAAGAATATTTTTTCATGAATCACAGTCTGTACTGGAGACTGAGTGATGCAACAGTCTGAGTACTGCAAATTACTTTATGAAGAGCCGTGCTCAATAATGAATGTTTTAAAGCTGAACAGGCTAAATACATTGATGTTACAGGGTGAGCAATGCAAAATTGCTTGTGATGTAACCAGCTGGGTAATGCAGAATACTTTGTGATGTAACAGCCAAGGTAATGTGGAATACTTTGTGATGTATCAGGCTTAATAATGCAGAGGCTTGTAATGATTTGATCAGGAACCAGTCGCGAGAACCAGGAAACGCAGTAGAGCTTGTTTTATTGGTGAAGGGGGGAGGACCCCCGCAGGGCAGAAAGCAACAGTACAGAGTCCACAATCCAAAAGTCAAAATCCAGTTGGGCAAAAATTGAATCAAAAACCAGGACAGCAAATCACAGTAATCGTAGTCGGACAGAAATGGGTCTGGTTCACAGGAATAGTTGTATCAGAGAAGCAAAGCCAGAATCCACAGGACGTAATCCAAATCATTACCAGGGCAGCAAACAGATCTCGTAGTCAGGCAGAAAATGGTCAAAACACACAGATGCAACAATAATCCATAATCACAAAGGCAAAAATTGAAAGTCGAGTAATCCAGTCAGAAAGATAACCACTGAGTAATAAAGGCGAGAAACATAGCACGAGAAGACTAGGGAAAACAATCTGACAAGAAAATGAACCAAACAGACATCTTATATACACATCCGGGGTAGACACATGACCAGGGAGAACAGGTGCAATCAATGGTAACAATGATCAGGGAGAGACACATGAGGAATAAACTAATTACATGAATTTGGCTGTAGCCAAAACGCAGACAGGGATCACAAGACAAACCTATGAACAGAACAACAGCTCCGGTTAAGGAGTACTAACGTGCATAGTTTAAAGAAAAGGAAAGAATAAAGTATAAGTGGAGATCCACAAAAAACTGCAGCAGAGATAATTAGGGAAAGGCAAGGAGGCGGAGACTAGAATTGGGCGACTGCTGAGAGATCGTTAGTCAATTAGTAAGTGCAGCTATACAATCCCGAATGCATGTTAGTAAGTTAGTCCAAATATACAAGGTTAGTGTGGGTTAGTAATTAGCAAAAACAATAAACTGTTAGTCTGTGTTAGTAAGATACCGAAAGAGAGAGGAAGGAAGAACAAGAGATAATGAAAGAAGATTGAAACCCAGAAACCAATAAATCACCCGAATGAGTGGCACGCAAGACAAGGGACCGTGAGCAAAGATACACACATGACAAGACAGGGGAGACAAAGTGCAAAGCATAGCAAAGAAAACATGGCATAACTAATAAACTAAAACATGAAAAATAATAAAACAAGGAATCTAAAATACCAAAAACATAATACATAGCCTAAGAATGGTCAGACAAAGGCAGTGGTCACTAAACACAAGAATCAATAATAATGGCAAGGCCAGGCACAGAACTTAAACTAGGCAAGGGCATAATCAGGAATCACAACAGGGCTGGGTAATGCAGAATATTTCACAATGTAAAGGCGTGAGTAATGAGGAATACTCTGTGATATAACAGGCTCAGTGATGCACAGTACTTTTGATGAGCTGAATAATGCAGAATACTTTGTGATGTGACAGGCTTAATTATGCAGAGTACTTTTTAATGGGCTGGGTAATGCAGAATATTTCACGATGTAACAGCGTGAGTAATGAGGAATACTCTGTGATGTAACAGGCTCGGTGAAGCACAGTACTTTTAATGAGCTGAATAATGCAGAATACTTTGTGATGTGACAGGCTTAATTATGCAGAGTACTTTTTAATGGGCTGGGTAATGCAGAATATTTCATGATGTAACAGCGTGAGTAATGAAGAATACTCTGAGATGTAACAGGCTCAGTGATGGAGGACACTTCCTGATTAAGCTTGTTCAGAGACTGAGAATTCTCAACAAAATACCAGACTCAATAAAAAGGGCTCTTTGCTGAGAAAACAATGTTTTCATGGAGAATATGGCATGTTATGTAGGATCAGTAATGAAGAAACCTCTATTATGTAATGGGCTTATTGGGCGATGTGACACCCCATGTAATAGATAATATTGCATCATGTAGCCTCATGAGAGTTCTGAGGGCTTGTTGTTTCAGCCTTAGGTATATCAGCATTTTATTTTTCATTGTGCATTGGTCTGATTCTGACATTGTGCACAGGGAACACCAAGTCCTTCAAAGCCAATGTTACCCTTGTTGAGGCATGAGGGTCACAGCTATGTCGACGTGCACCCTCTGGATGGTCGAATACTTTGTGAGCCAATAAACAAATTCACATAGATGGATTCACTCTTCCTCTGACTTAAGCTTTCCTCTTGAGCTCAGAATTCTGATTTACTTCCTTTGGCTTCATTAATGGTCGCCATTATTCTGTTCACTCTTCCATTGAAAAGGGTGTTTCAAAGATTATTTTTGTGCTCGAGTTGTGTGTAGCTATCTTTTCCCTAGCATTCACATGCACATTGTGTATAATTTTAGGGTGATTTGGGTGCTCGGGTACCAGTTTAGGAAGAAGATTGAGTCATTAATTTTTTAAAGAATGTGAGCTAGGCAAGCAAAACAATGCTTGAGCATGATACTTGTGGTGACGCCTTGAAAAACAGGTTGTGCGTTGGGAATTAAACATGTGATCATGATGGAGAAGATGGAAGTATCCCTGTGTGATGTCAGTGTGTCCTCATACCTTTTAGGTGGTCTCTCAATTAAAGAAATTAAATATGAACGATCTGCTGTTCCCACACCAGCCAAGTCATTTTTGTCCAAATAGCTCAGGAGCTCAGTCAAGGAGTAATGGATGCACACAGCCACAACTTATTCGCCAATAACTTAAAAAAAATAATTACAGCAAAATTATCAACTAAGTAACAAGAGATAGGTCCCATCTAAAATGTATTTTCAAAAGAAAAGTTGCAAAAAAATATTTGACACATATTATTACCAAAGACTCCTCGGTGTAGTCAAACCAAGACCAAAACCCTAGTAATTTCTTTAACACAAGAATCTGACATTACCCAGGGAAAAGCAATTATTCCATATGACCATTTTTTAAGTGAGACTGGGCTGGCCCACACAAGGGTTTATCAGGTCCGTTTGTGGAGATCTAATATCCTGACGGTTTTCATGCCAACCCAAGGAAAACACAACTCATTCAACTGCAAGAGCGCCACCCTATGCACTATTTAAAAAAATCAGGTGTGCCAAGTTAGGTTCGAAATTAATATCTGAAAAGGATGAACATTGCCAGGGACAGGTTAGAGCAGCCTGCTGTGTTATATGAGTGCTCTTGGTATCAGAGATTCACGGTCAGGGTAGGCAGTGACCTCACCTTATTACACAGGATTACTCTTCACCTGTTCGCATGCGCATCGTCATTTTAAACAATCAAGCAATGTATTCATCAAATAATCACGTTCAATATGCCACAGTGATTACAGTGTGAAAGTTACAAAGACATTCAATAAAAAAAAATTGTATTTAGAGTGTAAAATGTAATCTTTAATATATTGATTAAGCATTGAATACAAAGAAATATGTGTAAATCTTTCCTGACCATTTCACGATCAGATGTAATGAGCTGTAATGCTGTGGAAAATGAGTTGGCTGGTCCTTTTGTCATCAGTCTTTGTAAATGGGAGCACCGATTGTTTGATTGATATGAAGCAAAGTGAACGGGTGTAGGTTGCGGGTAACTGAGTGTTAAAAGGTGAGGTTACTGCTGGGTATTGGCCTTCACCCTTCACTGTCCGCACTAACCAAGTGCGGAGTCAGTGAGATTTGTCCTCAGATGTTAACAGAGCTGTGACCTGGACAGATGTTCTGCAGCATGACCTTCCGGTTTCGCTCTAGGACAGGCAGGATGATGAATGTGACAAGCCATCTGTGTGACTGAAAATAGGAGTTGATCCGACAGGCATGATCAGCTCTTTAATATGATAAAACTCACCGTATTCACCCTAGAATCAGAGATTATAGGCAGCTGGCTTTTTTGTGAACGAGTTTCCATTTCAGCACGCGACGCAGTT
Source organism: Gymnothorax reevesii (assembly GCA_029721435.1). Taxonomy (NCBI): domain Eukaryota; kingdom Metazoa; phylum Chordata; class Actinopteri; order Anguilliformes; family Muraenidae; genus Gymnothorax; species Gymnothorax reevesii. Next base: position 11,478,095 of record CM056577.1, on the reverse strand, counting down.
CGGAGTCGTCTAGCAGCGGGAAATGGAATCGGCTAGAGTCGTCCTTTTTTTGCTGCTAACCTGGTTGGTTTAACGTTGATTCTTGAAAACAAAACATTACGGAGAGCATAGCAGAGGGGGGGGGGCACAGACACGTCACTTTATGACAACAATTAGTCCTGGCTAGTTCTCAATCATTTTCCTTTATTGACGCGTTTTCCAATTATCGTCATTTGCAACTGAAAACACGGTTTCTCTCCATATGCATCTCACAGTGATTAAATTAATTAATTTAATTCATGGGTTAAATTCAGTACAGTGGTGGAACAAGAACAGAGAGTTGGGTTGCACAAAACATCAGTTTAAAACAATTATTAGTCCTGACCTGTTCTCAGTCATTTTCATTATTAACAAAAGGTTCACTCCGAGAGCACTCCACAGTTAACAGGTGCTGCTTGTTCTCCCTGATTAGGTAGGAGGACAATTATTCATCTGGATGCGTATTTGTTGTATTTAAATCAACGTCATTCAAAATGGCATTCCTGTTGACTCTCATGCAAATAGCTGGAGCCGAACGCTTTTTATAGCCTATTTAACTGCCGAATGCCACTTTTTTTTTTAATCAAGCCACACAATACCGAGAGTGAAAGACTGCATTTCACTGGAACGCGGACCAGTTCAATCAATGCAAAGCATTGGCCTATTAATGAGTAAATTATTACCCATGCCCGACGAGGCAGCATGGGTATACAGTTTAGCACCGTCTGTCCTTCTGTGTGTGTGTGTGTGTGTGTGAGTCTGTCCGCGCGAAAGCTCGACCACCACTGAAGCTAGGGTGACCAAACTTTGTGGGGTAGATGATCCTTGGGTACCCTGTCCAAATTTGCATTTTGAGGTCGAAAGGTCAAAGGTCAAGGTCAACAGTAGGCGTGGGTTAGCATCTCTATAGAGAGCACATCATCTAGTTTTTCTGTACTGAATTGCTGTGAGATGCATATGGAGAGAAACCATGTATTCAGTTGCCAATTACAATAATTGGAAATAGCATTAATACAGGGAAATGACTGAGAACTAGCCAGGACTAATTGTCATAAAGGGACGTGGCTTTGCCCCCTCACTAGCTACGCCACTGGGGCAGGGCTGTGGTCAGTATCATCTTTTGTGATACATACAGCATGATAACGCTAATCATGGTCCTCAGGGACCAGAAATTATGAATATCTGCTCTAGTTTTACCTGGGAGTCCAGTATGAAGACAGCCTGACCACCCAATAGGATCATTAAGTTAATTTACTGTGAGCAGGAAATCAAAGGCCAGAATCGCTGATCCGTCAAGCCCAGTGTCGTCTCAATGCTTCGTATAGTGACTCTACCGGACTAAGTGTCGATATAAAATGAAAAAAGAGGCTTTTGGAGTCCTCATTTGATGCCAGTTTAAAACGAACCCCATCCCATAACCCCTAACCCTTAACCCAAACCCGTACCCATAGCATCAAATAAGGATGCTAAAAGCTTCCTTTTGTGTCGTATATCGACGCTTGGTCAGGTGGCGTCACTATACGAGGATTTGGTATGAGGATGTTGATCCATCATTTGCAATGTTTGTTACTGATGACATCAGTGCAGAGAAATCAGGTGTTATCCCTTTAAATTAATTGATCGACTTTCTTGTTTTCCCTCCTTTATCCCTCTCTCTTATGCTGCTAGATTAAAATATGACGAAAAGTAGTTTTGTATAGGGAAACCATCAGCCACTGATTAATTTGAATGCTGAAGTACGATGCCTAATTTACCTTCAAAACATGGCATTCAGCTGAGGTTCTGAAGGGAAACGTCATCTTCTGCCAGAGTTGAGATTTCTGAGTGAATTTTAACCGGTATAATTTATGTAAATGTATTAATGCAACAGCAGTCCATGAGAGCGGCAGCCACGCAGTAGTTTTTTGCTCCAACCCTAACGAATGGCGCCTCTTTTTACAGCGAGAGACCTTGTTGTTCTCCTAATTAATAGAATCATCAGATGTGCTTAGTTAAGGCTGAAATGAAGACCTGCAGTAGATCTCCAGAAACATGATTGGCCTCCACTGGTCAATGGGATATTCAGTCATGTGATTGCTCTGTTGAACATTGCCTAATACTTCATTAGCATATCCGCTGCGTCACCTAGGATTGAAAAGCACTGGCAGTAGATAACCGCTACTAGAGAACAAGTAACTCTTCAGAGTCAGGTGAAAGGATCTCAGGACAGCCTGTTTTCTGACAGTCAGTGAATGGAGTGGCACAAGAAGCAAACGCACTGGCATTTTAACAATGCAGAGAACAGACAATCACTGTTAAGCTGCTGGCTTATTTCAAGCAAGGCTGTATTGGCCTTATCGTGTGAAGGTTCCGGAGGACTTTTCTGGCCCGATGCATGTGAGCACGTGTGTATGTCCATATGTGCGCGTGCTGACGTGAGCATGTGTGTGCCTGAGTGAGTGTGTGTTTGTACTGAGTATGCATGCATGTGTGTTTATGAGTATATGCATATGCACGTATTTTTGTGGGTTTTTGCATGTGCACGTATGTGTTTGCACATTAATGTGTGTAGTACATGTGCATATATACGTGTGTGTGTGTGTGTGTGTGTGTGTGTGTGTGTGCAGGTGCGAGTGTACGTGTGTTTATATCCATATACGCAAATATACACCAATCAGCCACAACATCACAACATTAATCCCAACAGTCTGACATTGTGGGTCCTCCTTGTGCCGCAAAAAAAGGCTCCGTCAAGCTGACATCAGGCTGAATTCTCAGACACAGTGTTACTCAGCAGAATATTTCCCAGAGAGCATTGCACTCCCTTCACCAGCTTGTCTTCTTCCCACAGTGCATTCTGATGCCATCTCATCCCAGGTAAATACTGCACACGCACCCAGCTGAAGCACATGATGTACAACCCCTATTCCAAAATAGTTGGGACAAAGTGTAAACTGTGAATAAAGTCAAAATGCAATGACTTTCAGATCACACGAACCATTATGGTATTTACAATAGAACATAGATAACATTTCAAATGTTGAAACTGAGACATTTTACATTTTTATCCAAAAATTGAGCTTATTTAAAATTTTCTGGCTGCAACAGGTCTCAAAAAAGTTGGGACACAGGCAAAAAATGGCTGAAAAGCAATTAATACATAAGAGAAGCAGCTGAAAGAACATTTAGCAAGTAATTAAGTTAACTGGCATCAGGTGTGTAACATGATTGACTATAAAAGGGATGTCTTAGAGAGGCTGAGTCTCTCAGAAGTAAAGATGGCCAGAGGCTCTCCAACCTGCAAAAACCTGCGCAAAAAAATTGGGGAATACTTTAAAAACCATGCTGCTCAATGTCAAATTACAAAGGCTTTGAAGGTCTCATCATAGACCGTGCATAACATCATCAAAAGATGCTGAGAAACTGGAAAAATCTCTGTGCTTCAGGGACAAGGCCGAAGACCTTTACTGGATGCCCGTGATCTTCGGGCCCTCAGACGCCACTGCATCACTCACCGGCATGATTCTGTCATTGACATCACTAAATGAACCCAGAAACACTTCAAGAAAACACTGTCTGTGAACACAGTCTGCCGTGCCATCCACAGATGCCACCTAAAACTCTATCATGCAGAAAGGAAGCCATTGTTCAGCATAATCCAGAAGCGCTGCTGTGTTCTGTGGGTCAAGGCTCATTATAATGGACTGCAGCAAAGTGGCAAAGTGTCCTGTGGTCAGATGAGTCCAAATTTCACATTCTTATTGGAAATCATGGGCGTCATGTCCTCCGGGCTAAAGAGGAGAAAGACCACCCCTCCTGTTATCAGCGTCATTTCAAAAGCCAGTATCTCTGATGGTATGGGGATGCATTGGTGCATAGGGTGTGGGACCCTTGCATGTTTGAAAAAGCACGATGAATACTGAAAGGTATATAAAGGTTTCAGAGCAACATATGCTCCCCTCCAGACGACATCTATTCCAGGGAAGGCCTTATGTATTTCAGCAAGACAATGCAAAACTACATACTGCAGCTATTACAACAGCATGGCTTCATAGTAGAAGAGTCCATGTGCTGAGCTGGCCTGCCTGCAGTCCTGATCTTTCACCGATTGAGAGCATTCGGCACATAATTAAACGAAAAGTCCGTCAAAGGAGACCCAAAACTCCCCAGTAGCTGGAAGCTTGAATTAAACAAGAGTGGGATCAAATTCCAATGGCTAAACTCAAGAAACTTGTCTCCTCAATGCTCAGACACCTCTACTCTGCATTAAAAAGAAGAGGGGATGCTACGCCATGGTAAACGGGCCCCTGTCCCAACTTTTTTGAGACCTGTAGCAGCCATCAAATTTGAAATGTGCTCATTTTGTAGATAAAATTGTAAAATTTGTGGCAATTTCAACATTTGCTATGTTACCTCTGTTCTATTGTGAATAAAATACTGGCTGGTGTTATTTGAAAGTCATCGCTTTTTGATTTTATTCACAATTTATGCACTTTGTCCCAACTATTGGGGAATGGGGGTTGTATTAGAAAATGGGACTCGCTGCAGTAGGTGACCTTTGTCAGCTGCCTTAAGGCCCAGTTCCAACGCTCGCGTGCCCTTTGTGGCTCTTTCGGCGGTAGACTGGGATTAGATCGAACACTGACTGCTCTGCAGCTAAGCTAAGTGTTTTGACAAATTCCTCACGTAAGCGCCATTACAAGTCTCTGTCACTTGCGGCACAGTTCCCCTTCTGTCGGTTTGGACCAGACGATACATGCTCCGTTGCCCTAGTGGGTCGATGAGCCTTGTGCACCCAAAACTTTTTCGCCAGATTATGGTTTGCCCCTCTTCGAACCATTATCAGTAGGTGCTCACCAATGCTGACTGGGGGCATCCCAGAAAGTTTGTCGCTTCTCCCACATCCAACATGTTGACTACAAGAACTGACAGTCAGCGTACTGTCAAAGGTCTATCTGTGGACCATGACATACTCTAATTTTACGAGTTAATCAAAGCCATTCATTTGTGAGAAGTTTCAATGATTTGGCTCATTGGTGTGTGTGTGTGTGTGCGTGTGTGTGTGTGTGTGGGTGTGCCTGTGCGTGTGTGTGTGTTTGTGTTTGTGCATGTTTATGTGTTTTTGTATTTGTATGTTTGTAGTTAGGATCTCTGCACAATTTCCACTCCTTAGATGTGTGTTTGTATGTGTTTATAGGTGTGTGAAAGTATGTGTATATGTGTGTGTGTGTGTGTGTGTGTGTGTAAGTGTATTGGTGTGTGTGTGCGTGTGTGCATGCATGAGTGTGTGTGTGAGTGTGTGTGTGTGTGTGTGTGTGTGTGTGTGTAAGCGTATTGGTGCGTGCGTGCATGTGTGTGTGAGTGCGCACGCGTGTGTGTTTGTGTGTGTGTGTGTGTGTTGTGTGTGTGTGTGTGTGAGTGTGTGTGTGTGAGTGCATGCATGCGTGAGTGTGTGTGTGTTGTGTGTGCATGCGTGTGTGTGAGTGTGAGTGTGTGTGTTTGTTTGTGTTGTGTGTGTGTGTGTGTGTGTGTGTGTGTGTGTGTGTGTGAATGTGTGTGTGTGTGTGTGCGTGTGTGCATGCGTGACTGTGTGTGTGTGTGTTTGTGTGTGAAAGTGTATTGGTGTGTGTGTGTGTGTGTGTGTGTGAGTGCGCACGCGTGTGTGTGTGTGTGTGTGTGTGTGTGTAGTTAGGATCTCTGCACAGTTTCACCTCCTTAAATGTGTGGCTGTAGAAAGCTGTTCCTGCAGTTTCTAAATCTGTTTGAAACTGGACCCTGTGATTGACAGCTGTACCGGCCAATGGCATGGCGGCATCCAGGCGAGCATACAGGGTGTGCCAGCTGGGCCGAGATAATGCAGACAGCTGCGAGAAAGTGGGACACACGCTGACACACACTAATACACACATGCAGACACTGAAATATGCACACACACCCTAACGCTGTTATACACACACATGCATGCACACACAAACTCTAATATACACACACCCTAACACTGTAATGCACAAACATGGAGACGCACACACTCATGCACACTAATACTGTGTAATCATGTAGTGACACAAACATATAAACACACACTTACTCTTGCATTCTTATGCACACACATATGAACATAATTCACACACACACACCAATACACACAGTCACACACATGCATGTATACAAACATTCGCAAACACATTGGGGTCAGTTCATATCCAAACAATGACACAATGCTTAGCGGCAATAATTCTAATTAGGATGAGTGGGAAAAAAAGAATGATAAATCCACAACATCCAGTCAAAGTCAGAAAGTCCCAATATACATGGGGTGACGCCATCTTGAAAGCTGAAGGACGAAACACAATCAAAGTGGGAAACTCAAAGCAGGCTTACAGCGCGTACTTGTGATGGCAAACAATCTTGAAACAAGCAGAAGAAAACTGGGTCTGTGTGAGGGGAGGGCGAGGAAGGTGGGAAGTGACTGCAGGTGTGGATCCACAGGGCAGCGTGACGGGAGACGTGGCTACAGACAAGTGGATAGACAGATGAGATTAATCCGCGGAGCGGCGAGGGCGAGTGCTGGGGTGAAGGTGAGAACTAAAGCAGGAGTGAACTGAAGAAGGAGCCAGAAAACAAAAGGGAAATAAATACAATAACTGAAATGATAACAAATGAACACAACAAAACATAATACCATGAAAAAGTAATGAACAGAGACTCTAAGCGTTAACACCAACATACTCATCTGCAAGGCCACCCAAAATCTATCACTTAAATTGTGCTCTTCATACATGACTCTTAATATCCAGTTCATAAATATTCATTTTTGTCCAAAGCGAGGCTTAAGATGCGTAACTGGATCGCTGGCTTCGTTTACAAGGTGTTTGCGAAGGCTTTGCTCATGGAAGAAAACTGTGATTTGGCATTTGTTCCAGATTTTTCTCTATCACATAAATGTAGTACTCTTCCCATAGCCCCATTCATGACATGGCAGTGATCAATACAAATCGTTGCTAGTTCAACCACAAAAGTGATAGTTTGACCGCAGTGTAAGATTCAGATTCAGATCAGATTCAGATTATTTTATTGTACCCTTGGGTAAATTTGGTTTACAGTGAGTTAGTCATCTCGTTTTGTATACAGACAAAAACAACTCAGGACAAGACAAAGTGGCGACAGTGTTTGGGCTAAAAGAACAAGGACGGCCCCAAAATAAAAAGCAAGATAAGTTAAGATAAGTTAAAACATCAGTAGATGAGAAGCCTAAAAATATGTCACACCAAGCCAAATGATAAGGTGTGCCATTTATGAAAACAAGACAAAACAAACAGCGCAAGAAATAAGTAGGCCTACATAAGTTACGTTGCAGTTTCTCTCTCTAGTTAACAGCACTGATGGCTGCAGGAAAAAAGCTGTTTTTGTAGCGTTTGGTTTTACAGGCAGGTACCATGAACCTCCGACCTGATGGGATCAGCTGAAACTCACCATTGAGAGGGTGGGAGTCATCTCTTACAATCGAGCCAGCTATCCCTTGAACCTGTTTGGCAGACAGGGAATCTGGATGAAGCTGAGACTCTCCAATCGACCATTTCACAATTTGGTTTAAACAGTTTTTGTATTTGAAGGACACGTTTCCAAACCATGAAATAAGACAGACAGATAAAACTGATTCTATGAAAGCACGATAAAACAAGGTCAGCTTGTTCCTGTCCATGTTAAAAGTGAACAGTTTTCGCAAACAAAACAGGCGCTGGCGTCCCCTCTTGTACACAGATCCGCACTTTGCCTCAAAGTTCAGTTTGTTGTCCATGAGAGTTCCAAGATATTTATGCTAACACACTCCACTGTCTGACCTTTTAAAACTGTTTCCTCTGGATTGGGAGCAAGTGTAAATTAGCAGAGTGATGTACATATATTGGGAATAACAATTCAGGCGCTTATGGAAAACACATTTGTTTTCAATTCAATTGTGCAATTCAGTTATGTGATAAGCAGAACCTTATACTCTCAGTCGTGACTTGATCAGGCCACTGCGAATGTATCAACAAATACAACCATTGGAAAAGTGTTTCGCTAGCGTTAAACCCCTGTATTACATTACATTACATTACATTACATTTCAGGTTCTTAGCAGACGCTCTTATCCAGAGCGACGTACAAAAGTGCACAAGATCGGTACAAAAGTGCAGAGCTGTAGTTCCAGCCCTTCATCTCTCCTTATCTGATTCAACCATTTCTTTCTCCGAAGATAATCTTTTGGAAAATAATGAAAAATAAGATCAGCTTGCAGTCTGGTATCCAAATTACACTGGGGGACACAACAGTGAAATTCTGATCTGGATGCAGCTTTTTTGTTTGTTTGTTTGTTTTGCTAGTTAAGCCTAATCCTGGTATTGGAATGCCTGGTAAGCACAGAATTTAAGAGTGTCTACAGTCATCAAGTGCTTGCGTGTCACTCTTGTATCTCTCGACATCATAGTTTCTGACCCCATCTTTTAATTTTGTCTGTTTCATCCTGCATGCCATAAGGCCATGTAAAAAAAATGAGTCGGGGATCATCCGACTGGGAAAATCATTGTTGACATAATTTTTTTTTTTCCAAAACATTTTTCATCGAAAAAATGTCTAGAATCTCGTAAAAAAGGGGAAAACGTCAGCGATTCAAACTTTGTGCTATTTCGACTCAACTGGGATGACTGACCCGCCCTCTAGTGAGGGTTTGTAGAACCTCGCCGCGCACGCGCAAATATCTAAACAGTCTTCAGTTAAAACGCATTTCCATCAGTTTCAGTCTTTAAAAAATTTTTTAAAACCTCTCCCCTGCCTCACCTTTTTATGCCCAAAAGGATGATCACCAACTTTTTTTTTTCTATGGCCTAAGGTGGGCAACTTTGCTCGTATTTTAACACGCGTACTGGACTTGTTTTAAACTTGATGTCAGGGATGTAGACAACTGATACCTTATGCAAATTGTACCTTACCTGATTTGCGTTCTGTGGTCACACTGGCGACCTTTGCTGCATAGGATTATTGTGTGTCAGTTTGCAAAAAAAAAAAAAAGTCTGACTGGGAAATGTGCTGTAGTGTGATGAATTCTGCCCAAATCTTTTGCTTTAGTGTGACTGTTGTCAGCACGGTCGAAGACTAAACAGAATTATGTCAAAGGTCATTGTAGATGTGAACATGTAGGCACAAGACAAAAATCTGGGCTGGACAAAGAGTGGAACAGATTGGAGATGTGTGTTTTTTTTTTTTTTTTTAAGAGGGCAATTCTCCTCATCTGGGAGTTTTTCATCTTAAGCATTTTCTGCTTGGGGGTTCAGGCCATGTACTGTGGCCTTGCTGCTGTGTAAAGAATCTTTGTGGCAGCAACCTGTGAAAATCCTATCCAAACAAAGAGTTCAATGAAGCAGAAACCCTGGTGAACTACCTCTTCTAAACCTGTTTTAATCTGCCTTTTTCATTCTACAGTTTGCCGCTCAAGTCCTAGACGATTTCGATGAAGAAGATATTGGATTTGGTCTTATTGATGAAAAGAAGGACCACTATGTGGCAAAGAAACTAGGTAACCCTCTACCGCTCTCTTGTGGAGAAGCAGCATACGGCATGAGTTTTTCCTCTGGTCTTGAGACTTTAGCCCAATGCCCCGAAAAGACTTTAAAAAGCCATACGAAAGACTAATGTCTGACATCTTCTGACATGTATAGACAGTGTGTCTTAATGTCATGCAGTTTTAACTGGCAGACTATGTACTGAGTCGAAGGCAAGATTGTTTCACCCTTGAATCGTGAGTGAACGCAATGATCTAATTAGTGTTGTGCAAAAGAAAGTGCGACCAAGATGATTAGCTACATTTTTTGTGAGGCTCGTCGGTCATTGCAGCAATAGAACAGCACTAAAGTCTAAACTGGTCCATGAACCCCTTCTGTAATTGCTTGCCTGACACTGAACAACTTTTGAAGCGATCTTACTGGAGGAGAAAAAAATTTAAATATTGGAGGCATGAGAGTTTGGACAGGATATGGAAGTTTTGCTTGAGGTGGGGTGCGGTCCCGCTATCTCCATCATTTGGTGGTTATAATGTTCCAATACGTAGTTCGATGTTCCAATAAAATCAAACATTCTTAACATGATCGGAAGTCTTAAGTCTAGGCTCATGCGCATAGCAAAGTGCAATGAAGTAAACTTTGTTGACAATTAATACAGTTGCAATAAAAATTATTCAACCCCCATTGCAAATTGGGTTTAATAGAAAAATTTACAAGCTTTCAGCTGTTTGTGATAAACAGATCAAACAAGAACATTTAAAATAGTTAAACAAAACTAATATTACAAGGGTTTCTTCAAGTTTAACCCAAAATGCCATTTTTTATGAGAACTGAAGTCCCAAATTATTCAACCACCCGAATAGAATCCGTTATAATAGTTTATTTGCTAATCAGGTGTTGTCTCAAGCACACCTAATGCAGCTAATCAAGAGCTTAATTAGTTGGATCATGTTTGCTTGAGATAGAACACATCAAATACTTGCACTCGCTAGGGGTTTGTTGACATTGACATTTGATTGCATATTAGACATATGGCTGTCAAACGAATTGCCCAACAATCTAACAGAGGAGATCATTGTCCGGCACAGACCAGGAAAAGGATACAGAAAGGCAGCACAGGCACTGAATTTTCATAAATTTACAGTTGGAAGCACAGTTCGTGAGTTCAGAGTTAAAGGAAGAGTGGCTACAGTACCAGGATGTGGCAGAAAGAGGAAACTATCAACGGCTGTCACCAGATTCCTGAGGAGACGGGTGATCAAAAACCCTCGAGTGACTGCCGGAGACCCGCAGCAAGACTTGGAGGCCGGAGGCATTTTTAGTTTCACTTTGCACAGTATGGTGCATACTAAACGTTGAGGGTCTCCATGCCCGAACTCCAAGACATACACCACAATCCAGAGGCACAAGCCCCAATATGCTCGAAACCATATAAATAAGCCACAGAAGTTTGGGCATATCGTTCTGTGGAGTCATGAAACAAAACTGGAATATTTCAGGCTAATGAATCAGTAGTATGTCTACAGGAGGAATATGCTGAAAAGTACACCCGGCCTACACTGAAGAATTGTGGGGGCTTTTTGATGCTCTGTTGCTGCCTTGCTTCCTCTGGCACTGGAAACCTGCAAAGTGTGGAGGGCAAGATGGATTCAGTCAAGTACCAGGATATCCAAGGAGAAAATGTCATGCCGTCTGCACGGAAGCTGACACTTGGGCATCATTGGACCTTCCAAAAGGACAATGATCCTAAGTATACCTCAACATCAACATCCAATGCTTGGTTGCAGAAGAAGTCTGGGAAGATTCTAGAGTGCCCATCACATTTGCCTCACTTGAACCCCATTAAAAAAATCTCTGGTAGGATTTGAAGAAGACAGTTGCAGCATGCAAACCCTAGAATATTAATGAACTGGAGGCTATTGTCCATGAGGACTGGGCAAAGATTCCTTAGGAATGCTACCAGAAGTTGTTATCTGCCTATGCATTGCATTTCCAGCGGGTCATAGAGGCAAAAGGGTGCTCTACTAAGAATTAAGATGCTTTTCATGAAGGGGTTGAATAATTTTGAGCCTGTAGTAGTCATTAAAAGTGGCATTTTGTGTTGAATTTGGAGAAGCCACTTGTAATATTTGTTGTGTTGAGCCATTTAAATTGTTGTTGTTTGATTTGTTCATTGCAAACATCTGAAAGTTTTTAAAATTTTGCAAGTAAACCTAATTTGCAATGGGGGTTGAATAATTTTGATTGCAACTGTTGGTGCAGTCTGCAAGATCTCCAGCCTTGAGATGGGTATATTGAATGGGGAATTTGTTGATATTACTTAACTACTGTTATTTTTTTTGAAGTGGAGTGATTAAATTGGGAGTGAACTTTTTGTATTTTTATATCAAGAAGCCTTTATTAGTTAGAAGTGACGACCCAACAGGTTTTGTGTTCATCTAACACCTCCCCCCCCCCCCCCCCCCCCCCCCCACACACACACACACACACATACTGCATATTCCCACAAATTCCTCCTTATATACGCTGTCTTTCTGCTCATCAGGTCTGGATGAAGTGGACAATATCTACATCTACACAGAAGACGAGGTCTTTGAGTATGATGGTGAACTCGCAGCAGATACACTGGTGGAGTTCCTCTATGACGTGAGTGAGAGAAACTGCATGAGACAGAGAGGGGGGGAAAGAGTGACAGAGAGGCCTGTGGATTTCATCACGAAGCAGGGTTACTGTGTTAGCTGGGCAACTGTTTTCAATAAAACCAAAAATAGCTTTATTCTTTAGTCCAAATTCAACACTGGACTCTGGGTTTCGCTCACCATTCAGCTTACTGAGCAATCTGGCCTCATCACACAAACGCCTGAACACGTAGAGCTTCAAATTCATTTCTATCTGTTCTGCATTCGCTGTGATCTAGATCCTTCAATTATGACCCTGCCTCATGCTCGCCTGCTTCTAATCCACACTGCTGATTATCTCCTCCGCTAGTTCCTTTTCTCAGCTTTCCCAAATTTTCTTCCATACCTATTTATCAAGGTTTGGGGTTGAGGAATAAAATTCAGTCCCACAATAGATTCGAAAGTAGAGATTAACGCTGAGATAGAACTACAAGCAGTGGTCTGTAGCCAATAGGGTGTGAAATGCAGGATGATCAGATTGCATCCATCCATCCATCTATTTTCAGCCACTTATCTAAGGCTGAGTCGCAGGGGTAGCAGACTCAGCAAAGTAGCCCAGGCATCTCCCTCCCCAGTTACTTCCTCCAGCTCTTGCTGGGGGACCCCAAATCATTCCCAGGCCACCCGCGAGATATAGTCCCTCCGGCGTGTCCTGGGTCTGCCTTAGGGCCTCCTCCCATTGAGACGTGCTCACAAAACCTCTAATGGGAAGCATCTACAAAGCATCTGGACCAGATGCCCAAACCACCCCAGATATGTCCTCTCAACGCGGAGGAGCAGGGGTTCTACTCTGAGCCTCTCCCAGATGTCAGAGCTCCTCACCCTATCTCCAAGGGAAAGCCTAGCCACACTGCAGAGAAAGCTCATTTCAGCTGCCGGTATTTGTGATCTTGTCCCCATAACTTGTGACCTCAGGTGAGGTTTCAAACATAAATCGAGAGCTTCGCTATAAGGCTCAACTCCTTCTTTACCACAAAGGACCAGTACTATGCCCATATCACTGAAGATGCTTCACCAATCTGCCTGTCAATCTTGTGCTCCACTGTACCCTTACTCAGGAACAAAAACCCAAGACACTCCATCACTTGGAGTATGAACTCACCCTCCACTCAGACAGGACAATTCATCTTTTTACGGCAAAGACTAATAGCCTTGGACTTGGAGGTACTAATCCTCATTCCAACTGCTGGTGGCTGGGATTTTCCTGGGACCCTGCCAGGAACATCCCGGAAAGATAACATGGACCTGCCTCCTCATGGACCCACCACCCAGGAGAAAAGGAGTGGGGTTGGGTGCAGTGTGGACCAGAGAGCAGATAAAGATGGAGACCTAGGCGTTCTGTGCCTCGGTTACGGAAATTGGCTCTTGGGACATGGAATGTCACCTCAGTGGCAGGGAAGCAACTGGGGCTTGTGCAGGAGGTGGAGTGGTATTGCCTAGATATAATCAGATTCACCCCGAAATATAGCTCTGGCCCTGGAACCAGACTGCTTGATAGGGGTTGGACTCTTACCTTTTCTGGAGTTGCCCTTGGTGAGAGGTGGTGGGCAGGCATAGGGATACTTAAGTTCCTCTGGCTGAGTGCAGCCTTGTTGGTGTTCATCAATGAGAGGGGGTCTGCAATGCACTTGCAGGTTGCTGAGGGGAATGCTCTGACTGTTGTTTATGTTTACACACCTACCAGGAGTGCGGAGTATCCAGCCATCTTGAGGTCCCTCGGCAGAGTCTTGGAAAGGGCTCAAACTAGGGACTCCATAGTTTTACTGGGAGGCATCAAAGCTCACGTGGGCACTGAAGGAGTCACTTGGAAGGGAGAAGCTGGGGGGAATTTCCTCTTTATCTGAATCCCAGTGGTGTTGTCACTGGACTTCGAGTGGAGAGAGGGGCAGAGCTCAGATGATCAGATGGCAGGGAAGACTGCGGGACAGACCTGGAAAACCTCAACGTTTGTGAGGTTTCACTGGGAACATTTCTTGGAGTCTGTCGGAATGATTTTCCACTCAAACATCAGGGAGAGTTTTTCCCATATCCTGGGGAAGGCTGAGGATATAAGGTCTGAGTTGACCCTGTTCAAAGTCTCCCTTCTGGAAGAGGTTGCCTTGAGCTGTGGCCTTAAGGCTGTAATTGCTAGTTGAGGTGGCAACTCAAGGACCTACTGCTGGACACAAGTGGCGAGGGAGGTCTTCAAGCTGAAGAAGGTTGACTTCAGGCTAGAAGGACTGCAGCTATGGTAGTCACAGAAACAAAAACTCAGCTTTGAAAGGAGTTTGGAAAGGCCATGGAGAAGGACTTCTAGGCAGCCTCAAGGATTCTCTGGCAAACCATCAGACGAATCAGGAAGGGGAAGCTGGGCTGTGCCCAGGCTGTTTTCGGCAGCAGTGGAGAACTGCTGACCTTGCCTGGGGATAATGTTTGGAGGTGGAAGGAGCACTTTGAGGGTCTTTTGTATCCACCAGACAAGCTCTCCTTTGAGGAGGTAGGGACAGAGGACTCAGGTGAGGTTGAGCCCATGTCCCTGGTGAATTTTATTGGGGTGGTCAAAAAACTCCACAGTGGCTGCCACTTGGGGTGAGGGAGATTTGCTTTGTGATGCTGAAGGCTCTGGATGTTGGTGGGCTTTCATAGCTGCCACACCTATAGTATTCTGTGTTTAGTATTCTGTGGATGTTGGGTTAAGTGCCCTTGGACTGGCAGACTAGGTGGTGGTTCCCGTTTTTAAAAAATAGTTCTGTGGGCACTGTAGCTCACTTGGTTTATTTCAGGCTTTAATGTCATGGAAGCACATCAGTATAAGTACTTTTATGTTAACGCAGACAGCCAGGGCTCTGCATGATGTTATAAGCTCCCTTTGGTTTGTTGGACTAAGGGAGCTAAACAGGGGAACTGGAGGGTGTACTCCAACTATAGGAATCACACTGCTCAGCCTGCTTACAAGAGGGTGCTGGAAAAGGCGACTTCACCCGATTGTTGAATCTTGGATTCTGGAGGAACAGTGCAAATTTCGCTCGGGCCACGGAACAGTGGATCAGCTTTTTACCCTTCTGCGGATACTGGAGGGGTCATGGGAGCTTGTCCATCTAGTCTACATGTGTTTTGTGGACTCAGAGTAGGCTTATGACCGCGTCCCATGAGGTATCCTGTGGGAAAAGCTGTGGGATTATAGTGCATCAAGACCATTCATTTGAGCTATCTGATCCCTGTACAACCAAAGCAAATGCTGTGCCTACATTCAAGTCAGACTTGTTTCCAGTTGGTGGTAGACTCCACTAAGGGTGCGCCTTTTCATCTATTTTATCCATGCTTTTCAAGATGCAGCCGAGGCTTGGAAGGTGTCCAGTTCGATGGCCTCACAGTTGCACCTTTGCCGTTTGCTGATGAAATGGTCCTGTTGGCTTCATCAGGCTGTAACATCCAACATGCCGTGGAACGGTTTTGCTGCCGAGTGTGAAACGATATGCATGAGGAGTGATCAGATTCAAAACTGAGAAATCAGGTGAAGTTCATACCAAAAATCAGCCCTGCTTCAGCAACTAAACTCATTTGCGATCCAAGGTTCAAGAGGCAAAAGAAACAGTCACAATGTTTTGACAGGTGCAGAATTAGTCAATAAAATGCCGGGATGACTAGGCCTAACCCCACGACAATCTGGCCCAGAATGAGTGAAACAAAAGTCGTGTATATATTATATTTATATAGACTAAATTTGTCAGAAAACAAGGAAAAATTCCACCAATAATGTCCATAAACAATGGCAAGCGCAAAAGGGCAAAATTAAAAATGTGCTTCTAATAGAGAACACTGGGGGGCAGGGGCACAGCAAGTGAAACTATTCTTGGTTTTAGACTAAAGACAAGGTAAAAGGTTTGATATGGAACCAAAGATTGATGAGATGAATGAACTGAAATTGGCAAAATGGAACATCTTTGCTCCTTCAAATGTAACCTAAAAGAGACAACAGTTACAGGCGGTTGCTGGCATTCCAATGTATGGCTAATGGAGTGAGTAACATTTACAGGCTATTCGTTTATCCATTGGACATTCCATTAAAAAATACTGCCACAAAAGACATTCCTCATTTGAAGTTGGGGAAACCTCTATATTGTTTTCCAAACTTATTAAACAGGTAGGAAACTTTTTAATGATGGTGGACCTCAAGTGATTTGTGGGTCGTGCACAAGTAAGGAGGAAAGTTGTGGATGCTAAGAGCTGGTGATGATCCCCTGGAATGAAAATTGTAGATGCGCATCTATTCCATGTTCAGATAAACCTAATTATAAATCCTTTTCCCCCTGATAATAGATTCTGCGTGCTCTCGCACTTGTTCATATGACTTCATCAAAAATGCTGTGATGCAGAAATATGTAACCCTCCTCTTCATCCCCTCCTTTTCTTCTGTTTTCCTTTTGGAAGGTTCTAGAAGACCCGGTGGAGTTCATAGATAATGAACGGGAGCTCAGAGCTTTTCACAACATCGAAGAGGACATCAAACTGATTGGCTACTTCAAGAATGAAAAATCTGAGCGTATGTACTGTCTCCATGTGAATCTCAAGCTAGAGAACTAGAAACATGAGTTTGGAACGGTCTATTTTATTTTCTTTTTTTTTTTGTGAGGGATGTTGCTGTGTGATGGATATTATGTTGAAACATTCAGCATGCCAGCAAGCAGTTTTCTTTAAGTGTGCGTGAGCAGCAGTATGAGTCCAGGATTTTGGTTACACTGTGTAAAGTAGTGAGCAAATGAAATGAAATTGAACAAAATTAAATGCAAGAGGACGATCAGATATGTTCCAGTGTGCGACGGATGACCACTGCCACAGTACATAACAGACAGTACACTTTAGTTAAAGCTCACAAACAGTTTGCTCATCACACTGTGTATAGGATGCTTATTATGCTCACGGTGTGTAAAGAATGTGTTTTAGTTACCATTTGTAAGAGTTGAGAGTTTTTGTCTCTCTGTGTAAAGGATGGCTACCATAGATACAGCATGTAAACGATGAGTGCAAGGGTTTACAGTGCGTTAAAGGAGGAGTGCAATCACAGTTCCCTGCGTATTATAATTCGTATATAATTCGTATCCAATCTTTCGCGATGCAGATACTGTCTCATCGGTCAAATTGGGATTAGTGAGTTTTTTCTGCCCCTCCTCTGGGCTCAGGTGCCAATCACTCGCACATGGCACCGCTACCATTATGACTTCAGCCTTTATTTGGTCTTCATGCCCTGAAACTCAATCTCATCATCTCAACAGTCATCCAACTTCTACAGCAAACAATCCTTGGCAGGCAGGCTTGCACAGCTCGATCAAGTGTATGCACTCTTCGACAGTTGCACATATGAATTTTTTGTCGTCATCACTGGGCAGACGTGTCCACACCGCTGTCAGACACAGACTACTTCCTGTCATAAATCTGAATCCTCAAATCAAAAAGATCAAATCCGACCATAAAACAGCATTTGAGGATTAAGACCTGTAATGTGAACGTAGCTGTAGTTAAAGTGAGTCAGACTTGTTTCTCTTTCAGATTTTACTGAGTATGAAGACGCAGCTGAGGAATTCCATCCTGGCATCAAGTTCTTTGCCACCTTTGAAGCAAAGGTATGAAACATTGATCCAATCAGAACTGAGACTGCCTTCTGCATTCTCCAATCAGACTTGAATCTGATCTCTGAATTCTCTGATCAGTTTCCTCCATGTCCTTCAGTCAGTGGAGAAAATGGCCTCCGTATAAGAGCGAAAAGTCCAGCCCCAATGTTTTTCAATGACAGTGGACCTACAGGGAAAACAGTTTGTTTTTCCTTCAGTGAGCCAGATGGGCAGAGGTCCTACCATTAAGATTGAGTTGAATGGAGATTTCTTTCCTCAGTGGCATTATTATGGAACCCACCTACGTTCTTGCAAAGACACGCCCCTCTGGAGCATTCGAGCTCTGGGATTGGCCAGTCATCCAAGCACCAGGATAAGCCAGCCATTCAGCTCTAGGATTGGAATCCTAGTGCTTGAACAGCTGGCCAATCCTAGCACTTGAAAGCTCTGGAGAGGTGCCTCTTCGCTACAAGATTGGTGGGTTCCATAATAATGCTCAGTGCCCTGGTGATGGGGATTCAATACCCCTGTGCTGGTCAGGTATGATCAGTGGGGTTTTTGGGATGGACTCTGCTGATGTTTCATTGTCTTTATGGTTGTTATAAAAGAGAATGTGTGGACCTGCAGGTTGCCAAGAAGCTGGACCTGAAGTTAAATGAGGTGGATCTCTACGAGCCCTTTCATGACGAACCCATGCTAATCCCAGGGAAACCCTACACGGAGGCAGAGCTTGTCGATTTCATCGAGGACCACAGGTGAGCCCACCTGAGGCAGAGTCCTCTTTCTAAAAGATGCGGGCTAAAAGACCTCGTGTTTCCACTTCACTGAACGCAACTGCGCCTTTAGTCGCCGCGGCTCCCAATGTTGAAGCCTTTAAGTCACCATATTTATTGTTAAGCCTTTCGTTATCATCAAGACAAACAGCAAATAACCAGTGAAGCAAAAGCATGAGCCACTTTTGAATTTTGACTCCTTAACTTCCAAGAACAGTAGTTTGAAAGTGATACATTAATATTTACTCTGAGTCACCTGCCATTACAAAGTGTCCTGCTAAGGGGTAAATTCGAAAATTCACTTAGGCAACGACAGAATAATTTTGGGTCCCAACAAGCAAGATGAGTGTCATGCTTTTCAGTGACATTATTTATTAAGTGCCAACTGTAGGCTCACACAATGGCGAGAGCTGGTTCACAGGCTGATATCGAGGTGGCTACAAGCTAGCACAAAAAATGATGACATTTTGTGGGATAGAGTGATGTGTAAAATTCTCTCAAGTGAAACATAAATCGCAACACTCCCTCGATACACGAAGATGAAGCAACTAATGGGATAATTCCACTTAAGTCAGCTTTTCTTATAAACTACATTTCATGAGAAATGCATGCTAAATTTTAAAATGCTGTGGTGAATATACCCTATCGTAAGCAAGCAATCACACGCAAAAGCTTGCACCCTCGCTCAGACTGAGTCTCTCTCACACGTCTGTTTCTTTCAAACTCTTACACTCATACATAAAACAGGTATCATGAAAATTTTAAATGGTAATAACAACATCATAGTAATTTCCCCTTGATTCACAAAATGTTTCTATTTTTCTCTGCAGACCAACTTTGAGGAAACTGGAGCCCCACAACATGTATGACACCTGGGTAAGACTGTAAAAAATATAATATCACCATACCTTTTATGACCATTAAAATCTCCTCTTCAGCCACAAGACTGCAGAGATCTTGTCTTTTCCCACCGCAAATATTACCAGGGAAGCCATCATAGATATCTCTCTTTTCCGTATCTGAGATATTTTCTGCTCTCTCCGGCATAAATATCTTATCTTTCCTCACCCATAGTATCTACATCTCCCTGACAAAAGATCTCAATCTGTACAACTTTGAGGAGACCAAACCCATCTAGAAGTCACCCCCCACCCTCTCCCTTTCCCTCTCACTCTCACCCACTCCTTTTATTTTTCAGGAGGATGATGTTGACGGAGAACACATCGTTGCCTTTGCTGAGGAGTCTGACCCAGGTATGGTGGGTTTTGAGAGCGATGTGGATTGTGTCGCTAATGTACGTCATGTTAGTCAGATTGGTGGTGAATGTAATTGAGCACTGGCATTGCTTAAATTAAGAGACTTTTGGCGGGGGGATGGTCATTGGTGTGGGCCTGGGGGAGGAACAGATTGCGTCTGCATGTGGGCTGGCCGCCACTAGTTACGCAATAGTACACTCAGCCACGGCCTTCTGCACATCGCCAGTGTCTACAAGTGACCCTGACCATTTGGCAATGATACGACTGACCCTGTGACTGCGAGGAAGGCTGTGATGAGTTTGCCATGAGCTTTGGGCATTCCTCTTCACCAATCCTTCAGAAACTTAGCATAGCCCTGGGAACCTCTTACCCCAAAACTTCCATTGGTATACTTTCATTGGGGAGGATAGTTATACAAGACTCACTAATACTCAGATAATATGAAATTGTCTCAATTATCAATTCCCATTCCTGATGCCAGCCAATCTCATCAAACTTACAAGGGCATTCATAGCTTGTAGTATGATAGCAATATGTGACCTCACCAAATTCCTCCTGAGCTAGACTCAACTCCTTGAATGTGCTGTACTGTATGTGCGTTGTTGATTATTCTTCATTACTCATTACATGCTGTTTGATGGATTAATGGCTTTTGGTGATGTTAGGCATTGGCTCACCATAATGAAATGTGTCCTACACTCAGTGTCAGATCACCAATTCCTTCATTTGCTGAAGTTAAGCTCACATCAAGGGATAATTCAGCTGATTTTGGACCGGACTTCCCTCTTCTGGCAGTCTTAAGCAAAGTCTGATTCTTTTAATAGCTCTAATTGTCCTCTGACCCCTGTGGCCTTTTGAACAGATGTGGTGAAGTCCAATATGCACTTAACATGCTTCACACAACATCCAGAATCCAGCCAGTAAAAAATTGGGCTTTGATTTTGATTTTCGGAAGTGGAAAATTGGGCCCAAAATCAGCTGAACGATGTTTTGATGTGGGCAGAGTCTCAATCAATTATCCATTGAAACTTAGGTTTGTGGATAGGCAGAGTCTGAACTTGAAGAAAGTCTTAAGGAACCAGATGTGGCTTTTGCTAAACTCAGGCTGCCTGATCATGGTCTTCGAGATTCACTCTTCCACCTGTTTTCAACCCAACCCTACAAAGAACACCTCTGTAAACTGTTAGATAACATGAGAACTGCCATTAAGAAGAACCAAGCATGCCAAATTTAGTTTTTCATAATAAACCCAGTGGAGCTGACAGTCAGGATTAGGTAGCCCTTTGTTTAAATAACAGTGAGGAAAACCCAGCATCATGGGAGTGGATGAGTCAGGTTGTGGATGGACTGTCCGCTTGGAAGGAAGTATCATGTTGAGGACATATTTGGAATGCAGGAATTTATGTATGATCGGCGGTGTAAATGTGTGGATTTGCTTTCCTGGCTCAGTGTTTGACCTCTGACCTCCCCCAGATGGTTTTGAGTTCCTGGACATCTTGAAGGAGGTTGCCAAGGAAAACACAGACCACCCTCACCTGAGCATACTCTGGATTGACCCAGATGACTTCCCCCTGGTGAGAAGCAACCAATGACAGTCTGCATGGCCTCAGACGTATATATTGCCACCAATGTGACCTCATACTGAACTATGCTGTGACCACCAAAACAAGCCATCAGAAAACACAACTGTGACCTCCACACAGATCACACACGGACCACTGATTAGATCACAGTCATGGACTAAACTGAGACCAAAGAACGAACTCAACTATGGTTATCAAAAAGATCTCATCCTGTGAACATAACCTTGACCTCAAACAAACAGCACAATGGATCATGACCATGGCCACAATCAGAGTACATACCTAACGCCATTCTAATTACCAAAAACACCTCATACTGCCAGCTCAACCATGAGGGCAAATGAGATGTCACTCTGATCACAACTGAAACTATGGAGATGGTCTCATATTACGTTTACCTCTGATCACCAGTAGACCCTCACACTGTGATCGAAACCATGTCCACGCATGAGATCTATTGAACACACCCATGATCACTGGTCTGATTGCTGAACAAACTCAACCCTGATTGCCAATTAGATTGTATACTCTAATGAGAGCAATACACACAAATAAGATGGCATGCTGACAGCGAAAGTCAAGAATCTATAACCGAATACAATTAAGGCCGTAATATCTCATAGCGTAATTTTTACCTGCTGGAGATTTTTTTATGCTGAGGCTGGATAGAAGCTATAGAAGTTACTCTCTGAGAAAGACTGTGTCCCATTGCTCTGTATTTCCAAATATCTTCTGGAACTTTCTCTTCTTTCATGATTCCCACAGCTTGTTCCATACTGGGAGAAGACCTTTCACATTGACCTGTCCCACCCACAGATTGGAGTTGTTGATGTAGACGATGTGAGTAAAGGCTTATTCCAATTGTCGCAGTCCCCGGGTTGTTGAATTGCCTGGTAGTATGGCTGATATTGAATTGATGAGAATACATCAAATATGCAGGTTCAAAACAGTGGAAAAAATATCGTAAGCACGCTTGAGGTATGTAAACCATGATTACAAAAGCACCTGCATGGGTGATTCCTAATAATGTTAAATCTAAATAGCAGGATTTGCCACCTTAAAAGACATCTAAGCTGCAGCACGTTGCTCAGTCAATTTTGAGGGTCAAAGATGAGGGTACTAGCAGGCTTCCAAGGGGGCGAAATAGTTGGTGGCCAAGTTGCAAGTGCAGTGGTCTCTAAAAATGTTAAATTATTTAAGGTGCTGATAGGAATTGTGTAAAAAATGATGACAACATATGAGGCCCCGAGTCAAAGCTCTCTGACTGGGTCACATAGAAACTTGATAGGATGGTTGCTAATAACAACAGAATTGCATCTCTAAGAATCGACACAGTGTTGATTTAGTCCATATCTAATCCAAAAACAAAGCTGGTATAGCAGTGTGCTCAATGATTTTTAGATCTCCAAAATTCTAATTACCACACCTTCATCTGAACATATCAGATATACGGGATGTGGCCTGTAAATAGCCTTTTGTTGGTTTGAGAATGTAGATGGAAGCACATTTCAATCTCCAAGGAGGATATCAGTCAACCAGCTCACCGAACAACCAATCACCCAAGGGCTCACTCAATCAGTCAACAAATCAATTGAGGAATCAGCTAAAGTTAAAAATGAAAGTACAACAAATTTAACCTGTGCGTGGTAATCCAGTAGTCATACAGACAACTCCTGGTTGGTTAGTGTAGTTATTCGCTGACTGAGATTAAGTATTTATTCCCAGCTGCTGCTTGTTAACCTCCGCCGAGGAGGTTTATGTTTTTGGTGCCATTTGTTTGTTGGTTTGTTTGTTTGTGTACAAGATAACTTAAATACTAATGGCCGGATTTTAATGAAATTTTCAGGGTAGGTGGGTATTAAGTCAAGGAAGAGGTGATTAAATTTTGGCATGACTAGGCCGAAGTACTGCTGAGGTATACTCCAAAGTTCAAGATTTCAAGTCTTTCCAATGGGCCAGAGTTCCAATTGCCGTGCTTTTGGCTTTGCTGCCCCCTGGCGGCGGAGGTTCTGCGCTCTCTGAGTGCTCTTATAGTAGTTTTGAGTGTATTTGTGTGCGGCTGTATGGCAGTTTTCATTTTAAATGAGAACTATCATTCTCATCACGCAGGCGGACAGTGTTTGGCTGGACATGGATGATGGAGAGGACATGCCAACTGCGGATGAGCTCGAGGACTGGCTGGAGGATGTACTCAGTGGAAAAATCGATCCTGATCATGATGATGATGATGACGATGATGACGATGATGATGATGATGATGACGATGATGATGATGATGACGATGATGATGATGACGACGACGATGATGATGATGACGATGACGACGACGACGATGATGACGACGACGATGACGACGATGATGACGATGATGATGACGACGATGACGACGACGATGACGATGATGACGATGATGACGACGATGACGACGATGACGATGATGACGACGATGATGACGATGATTAAATTTTTCCTGCCACCTTTTGCATTGCTTAGCACTGGTCAAAACTGCTCAGAACCATCCAGGTCTTCAAAGCTTCCTCCTTTCCCGCTGCAAGTGTTTGCCTCGTACAGTCTACCAGCTTCTGACATCAAATTTAATCAAACATCTCCCAAAATCCATACAGCCATCTTGGAAGCTTATCCCCTCTTCGTTGATAACTACCCCTCTGTTTTTCTGTCCCCAATTCTCCTGCCCAACTAACCCCAGCAACCCTCTCCCTGCCCCACTGCCTCAGCTGCCTGCGCCAGCACCTCAACTGCTTCCGCGCCAAAGTCAGACATCCTGCTTTACTACTCAGATACAGGGGGGTAAACAAACTCAAGAGGCCCCAAAATCCTCCCCTTCCAGATTCTCAGTTTATTACGGTCTACCGAAAACTAACGCTGTGTCAGCCACGAGAACTGGAGTTAAACGAAGAGGGAGAGTGACAACGCAGATCTGAGTTTTAGCAGGATATAGCAGTAGGTAGGAGTCATTAAGGCATAAACAAATTCCACACTCATCATTTTGTTCATGAATGTAGCCTGTGTGGGGGCTGCAACATTCGTTCACATTTATGTGCATAGTATACAAGTGCTGGTGGTAGATACACAGGTAGGTTATTTATACATGACGAATGTGTTCCTTTTTTTTTAATTTCCCATTTTGAGAAATTGGAGCCCAGCAGTAGGTGTCGTAGGTTCTCTGTCCTTCAGCCTCGGCCCGGCAAACTACAGGCCCGAGGTCAGCTGTAAAAATGAGTTGAATGTGTTTTTTGTTCTGTTAAATATTGGCGCCCCCCCCTTTCGTGGGACAGCTCCTCGTCCAGTGCACCATCCACTGAGCATGCTCACAGGGCAGGCGCAGAGCCTTACGTTTTGTGAAATAAAAGTGCTGTAAATCGACAAATGTTTTCTACTGGTGAAGAAATAAAACAACGACCTTATTCTATTTTTTTTTTAAGGAAACGTGATCTCACTGTAAAGTCTTAAGAAAAAAAAACACAGCTTGGAAAGAGATGAAAAATATCTTTAAAAGGTTCTATGTCAGGGAAAAAAGAAAGAAAAATTTCAAAAAACAAACTGTTGTTCGGTGTTGTTCTTTTATGCAGTGTGTGTGTGTGTTTGCGTGCGCGCATGGGTGTCAAACTTCGCAAACAAAATATTCGTTGTCATTGGTCATTAACTCCCTAACGCTTTTTGCGCGCTGAAGAACAGACTCTTGATTGGGCATCCCATCTTTGGTGATGAACTCTGATTGGCTTGGAAACCACGCTAAAGGCAAAAAAAAAGTAACGTAAGGTGTAAAACGGGAGGTTGACCAAGGTTGTTGGCGGCAGAAGGGATGACAAAAAGAGCAAATAAGTGTGAAATATGATGGAACCCAAATATGCTAGTGTGAAATATGATAACAACCCAATTGAAGCGTTGAAGAGGTAAAGAAAGTGAAATGTTAGATTGGGGGAGTGGTCTTCAAAGTTCTTCTCCTGGCTGTGAGATACCATGGAGACCACCGTTTGGGTGGACTGAACTGGTTAAATGTATTTTCCATGATGTGGGTCCCGTAACATACACTCAATTGAGCAGTCGAGACTCAGAGTCAGGTGAAGTTTGGAACAGGCGATTTATAATAATTTGATAAGTCAAGTTTTTACTCAAAATCCAAGGGGAAGTTTCAAGGTCAGAGCAACACTCTTGTGCTCGGTACAGGAAATGGAACACATATCCATTCAGTATTGCTGATAGTTTAGTTAATTACTCAAGAGGAAAGAAAACCAGGTCCAGATTTGAGGATCCCTGCATTGCAGCCAATCCCTTTTGAAGAATTCCTTTTGGCGAGGTCATTGGTGTGATGTGTCTTCACATTGGAGGTAATATAATAGAACTGGAGAGACTGAGGAAGTACCACCCCTATTACTTTCAATGGGAGATGCTAGGCTAGCTACTTCAGCCCAGGAAGTACAGAATTGATTGACGCCATCTATAAAAATGGCGTTCCATGGTTGCTTATTCCGGCACCATTTCATAAGATTGCCAATCTCATTACACAGCACGAATAGCCAAGAAAATGTGTTGTCCGTGCGGATTGGCGAATGTATTCGAGGGGAAATGACAAGCAATGCTGTAAATCTGGAATGCGCACGCACTATATACTATAGTCAGAGCAACAGCTGGACAACCAAACTCGTGCACGAGCTGTCCTCAAGCTCTAAGTATCAGTTCACATTTTACAGGCCCTCTTGAAAACATCGAACAGTTGTGTCGGACACAGAGCAAAATAATGAAGGATTACCGAATACATTTTCTTTTGTTTTCGCTGTATTTGGCGAGAAAAAAGTGCACTTTTCAATTGGTGTTTATGGAGCTTCAGCATCTTTGGCCACAAAATTGCATCCTTGGGAAACGCGGAAGCAGGAAGCTAACATGCTAACTGGCTGAAGCAAAGGTACTTCCTCATTCTCTCTGGTCCTGTCATATATCTCTATGGTCTTAACAGGGAATTGGGGAAAAAAGGGCTTTTGGACCCTGGGGGAAGACAATAACAGTAGGAGGACAGGTGAATTTCCTGATAGAAACCCAAGCAGGAAGCAATGGCCAATGAGGCGCAAGAGTATAAAAGGTGTTGAAATGAGAGAATTAGAACTCAGATGTTGAGGTGGTTTGATAGCACAGCAGAAGTTTGTCATGAAAATGGAGTGGGAAGGGGTGGATGGAGAGAGAAAAAGGAAAAGAATTTAAAAACAAGTAGGAGGGGAATTGTATGTATGGGGCATGAAACTTGTTGGAACTAATCAAGAAGCAAATCATGTATTTAATGATGGTCATTTAGATGGAAAATATATCAAGAAGTTGGAGAAATAAGTGCACTCAGGTAGCGTATAAACAGTATAGTAATTATAGAATGTACAACAAGGAGGCAAATGGAAAAGGCACAAAAAAAGGGGAGAATTCAATGCAGGTAACCTGTTTTCTAAAGCCAAACCATGCAGCTGTTAAGAGGAGTAGGGCTGTTTTGGTCTCTTTGAAATCTGATTCATTTTTGGAGGTAGAGAGAGTCATTAGAACCAGATCTTTAGAAAGTTATTGAGATGAAAAGGAAGTGGACTGTACATCAGTGTTATTAGAGGTTGAAATAGAATTACCAGATGATATTGGAATATGTCAGCTACAGGGTGAGGGCATTTGAACAGACTCCACTGAGGTGTTTTTAGTGTAAGGAATATAGGCATGTATGTGGCAGCTGTATGCAGCAAAAATGGCATCCAAATGTAGAAGGGGTGGCTAAGATGGGTGCCGAGAACATGACTGTGTAATGTCGAAAGAAAGAGCTGCTTGTTTTCACTGTCTGGGACATCACAAAGGGGGTCCAAAACCGTGTGAGGGAATGAGGCCTGGAGGTGACGCTGGAGAGACATATGAATGAGGGTGAAATATCATATGCAGAGGCTGTTAAGAGAGTGAGGCTGAAAAGGGAGTGTTGTGGAAATTCGAGTGTGATGAAATAGTTTGAAGACCTGAGACTGTCTTTAGGGAAATTTTTAGATCTTACACACTCCCAAGCAGAACACACAGCTGCAGATACAAGATTTTTGGCAGCGTGCACCCCTCCCTCTCAGAGTTATAGATGCTTCATAGCTTCCTCCTCAATATGGTTGACCCCAAACCCCAAACCCATGATCCCATTTGGTAAGTGAACTGTTCAGGCATGAATGATCCTTGTAGCAAGGAAGCTGCTATGTGATAGAAATGTACGAGTGGTAATGAACGAGTGGCTGGACAGAGAAAAGCAAAAACTGGTCAAAAGCCGCCGAGCTGTGGAGCTGGCCGATCTGACAGTTATCACTTCCTCAGGTCATTTAGTTCAGAATGTTCTTTTCATAACAAAACAAGCCCTCAGCTGTTTCTCTCATTCTTATGTTCAGCAAACAGTTCTTCAACTGTGAAAGAATCATAATACAATCAAAATATACTGAGCAACAACAGAAATGCAAGTTAGCTAGTTAGTTAATGTACTCTTATGGTTACTCAATGTGACCGCAAAGTAAAGAAAAATTTGATGAAATGAGCGTAAATGAGCACACGCTAGTAATACATTTGATAGTCTAATTACATGCAAACTTATTTTCCAGTCTGCCTTTAATTAACTTGCATTTCTTTTGTTGTTCAGTGTATGATTCTGAATACCACCAAAAGATAATTATAAAAATTATTCCTTAAATGATCATGCATTCAAGGCTCTTTTCAATTTTTATATTCATTTGACTCCAAACTGCTGCAAAGTGCCCATAGTGGGTTGAGGACATGGCGACAACAATCAAATAAAAAATAATACGCATGTACCCTTGGCACCAGGAAAAAAAGAAAGACAAAACACAATGCAGAAAACGAGCAAACAAAAGTGTAGGACGATACAGTGATGAAACATGACATGAGCAGCACCCAACACTGCAAAAAAAAAAAAAAAATATATATATATATATATATATATATATATATATACATACATACATTAATATACAGACAGGGATCAACCAGGAGAATTGGCAAAAATTGCCTTTCCGGACTGTAGATTTCAATGTGTTCATGTTGAAAATATCGAGATTAGGAGTATTACAACTAAGACTAATAAAATACTTATGAATTTGGATATACGGTCTGAATTTTCTTACATTGACTCTGGATACAAGGGGATTAAAAGTTGGCATGGACCTAAGGGCCTGTTTTGGAGCATTGAAACATATTCGAGAAGCAATATTAAAACAGTTGTGCACATTATGAATGTACTTGTATAAAAACATGATATCCAGGTACATTCTTTGAGATAAAATAGTTGGCAGCTTAGAAGATTCACATAGTTGTACATAAGATTCTCTGGCGCGTACACAATGTGTTTTGAAACATAAAAACTCGAACTTTTGGTGGACCCTCTCTAACTTGTCAGTAAGTGTAGAATGCCAAGGATTCCAAACAACTAAGCAATATTCAAGGTAACTCCAAATATAAGAAACATACAGAGATTTTACGCATTGCACAGATCTAAAAGAATCACACGTTTGTTTTTAAAAAATCAAGCACGCACACGGATTTGTCACGGATATGTGAAATATACTTAAAACAAAGGTTTGACGACTATAAAACACCTTGATCTTTCACTCAATAAACTCTCCTTAAAGCCAGTACAGATTTTGAATGTCTTTCTGTAATGAGTTTACAGTCATTAACAGATCTCACAGCCAAATTTACTGTCATCAGCATATAGAAAAAACAATTAGAGCTGGTCAGTACAGATGGGAGATCATTGATGATGGTGATTAACATTAATGGACCCAAAAGGGACCCTTGGGGAACAGCAGATAATACATCAGTTCATTCAGACATATCTCAGTTGATAAGAACTCACTGTTTTTATTGAAACAAATAAGAAGAACACATCCATAACAGATTTCCTGAAATTCCATGGACTTTCAATTTACAGATTAGGGGTTGACTTAAAATGCTGTCAAAGGCTTTTGTAAAATCACTATACATAACATCTTTCTGTCTGTGATTATTCATACATGAACTAATCCAGTCAGTAAAGAAAGTCAGATTACTTGTTGTTCTTTTCTTCAAAATGAGAGTTGCTCAAGGTAAATAACACTCTCTCAAGTACTTTGCTAAAAACAGGTAAAAGTGATAAAAAGGTAAAGTTCTTTACATTGCTCATGCCGCCTAATTTAAAAGCAGGGATCACATTAGCTCTCTTAAAGACAGCAGGATTATGTCCAGACTCAAGTGACATTTTGAGAAGAATAAAAGCAGTGGACACAATTCTTCTGCAAACTCCTTCGAAACAATATTCGAGATGTAATCGTAACCACATGCCTTATGAATTCAGAACACAGAGGACGTCGTCATCTGTTATAGATATACACGATACGGTGCCATCAATAAAAGGGGCTGTAACTGGAGGAGTCTCATTTGAAGGATTAAACACGATTAAAAAAAGCCCATTAAACATATGAGCAATATCTGATGGAGAATCCGCCACTGTGATGCCATCAGTGACACGTGAAGCTACATTTTCCTCCATCCGCCTGCTCCTCGCATACGACCAAATCTTTTTGGGTTTTTGTTTATCAAATATTCAACCCTATCACAATAGTCTCCATACATTTCCTTTTGTTGCTTCTTCGGCTCTGTTCTAAGCTCAGCAAACTGTGTGTATCTGCAGAGTTTTTATTGGCACCCCAAAGTTTGTACTCCCTGTGACTCCACTGCTCTCTTTCTCCTCCATAATTTCAAAGCACGAATGACAAGAGAGGAAAACCGGCGTAGGCGAGACAACAAAAGCAGGAAATTGATTATTAAGAAAAATGAGCGTTTTGCAGTGTATAAGAAGCCAATAAGATACTATGAACAGGGAAAGTGTTAAATTAGATAATAGTAAATCACAGGTAAGAATGTAGCGAAAGCAGGAAGCCTGCGAGTTAAATCCCTGTCTAAATTAGTAATGGTTAATATGTGCCAGTCTAATGGAAACGCTCCCTGTGATTGATTAGTAGTTGTTAGTAATAAATTCGAATAATTAACGAGCATAAAGACGAGGAAGCCCCGAAGGAAGAGACTGTAAGCGCCTCCCGAATGTAGTGCGAGAAGTAAAACATGGACATGACCACGCAGACACTGGAGAGGCGGATTGGCTGGGCAGACCGGAAAACAAGACCTGGAGAGATACAAAACATGGCAAAAATAAAAACATGAACAATGAACATATGAACTATGAATAATGAATCCTGGGGCAAGAAACTGTTAAAACCCCGGTAGAGTCCTGGCAGAATGGCACAGGGCACCAGAACCCTGGTTCTCAAATCACACTCTACGAGGTCCAAGAACTGCTGGTTTTCCACCCTCCCTTTACCTGGGAGTCAGGTGTTAACACAGTGTGGCCAATCAGAGGCACTAACTGTTCATTTACTTGCCTGGGATAACAGAAAACCTGGGCTGGATTTGGTTTTGAGGTCCAGATTTGAGGACCCGTGCACTAGAATCACAACACTCTGTGGCAGTGTCTAGCTCAGGGCTATTCAGCCTTCTCCAGAAAGGGCCGGTGTGGGTTCAGTCTTCCATTCCAACCAAGCACTTACACACCACAAAATGAAAAAATGAAAAGAATCCAACAAAAATTTTTTTTTGTAGAGTGAGAATGATATATTGTAGACAGACTGACGGACATGCAGGGGTGATCGCAATATATACCTATCGAGTGGAGTGGGCACATTAAAATCAATTCAATTCATTTTCTACGAAAATTGGAGGATTCAAGGCTCTCTTTTAGCGCCTTAGCCGAAGGATATGAAGAACTGGTTTGCCAGCCTCCAATAATCATAAAAGAACAAGGTATTCTTGTTCTATGATCTTTATTAGCGATGGCTAATGAGTTACATTTTTCATATCCTTCACCTAAAGTGCTAAAAATAGCTCTTTTAATCTTCAAATTTCCATAGAAAACTCCGTAGAATAAAAAGCATGATGGCTGAGTAACTAAAATATAAATACAATGCAAAATGAAGACGAACTGGACAGGATGGAGTCAAATTATGACTTGCAGTTAAGCAGATTCACTGTGTTTGGATATTAGTTGGCACAGCTCACAACTCTGACATTTCCGGGGGAATTGTTTACAGTTTATTGTAAGAGTTTTCCTCTGTCAGAGTTTTTTTTTTTTTTTCCTTTTCTGTCAGTCTTCACGCTCAGACAATTTTGTATTTACGGTATATCTTTAATTAGTGCGTGTCCAAACATGCATAATTTATGTGGAATACAACTGGAAAGAACTTGGAACTATTTCCTACTGAGTTTGAATAGTTTGGCTTGCCGTACGTCTGTAAGGTACGATTTGTTTGGTTGGGGAATAACGTTCTCATCATCGAGGTCCAAGTTGATATTGAGATGAACAATAGCGTGCGAGGATGTTCCAGTTGGGGAGCATGGGTGTAGAAGGTGTGAGAAAGATGGCTGTCAGCTGGAGAAGTGAATTTTGGCAAAAGAACACCTGGCATGTGTTCATGGTGGGATGATCATGAAATTGGATCACTGCAGTGCAATAGAGGAAAAAATGAAAAGGATGGAGGAAAGGATGAGAACAACAGGGAAAAAAGAAGAGGTAACCAAGAGAGCGATAGTGGAACATGTCTAGGTGAGAGGGCAGATAGTTGAGAAGGTGCAGGATAAAGACAGAATCAGCATGAACAGAAGTTTTTTGGTTCTCATCTTTATAGTGGTCAATTGTGCAGAGAAGATAGAAATAAAACTGAGGTAATAACAATGGTATTGGCTGCCATAAGAGATATGTGGTATTTAAGGGACTCGTATG
Organism: Gymnothorax reevesii; assembly: GCA_029721435.1. Lineage (NCBI taxonomy): Eukaryota > Metazoa > Chordata > Actinopteri > Anguilliformes > Muraenidae > Gymnothorax > Gymnothorax reevesii. Next base: position 11,445,850 of record CM056577.1, on the reverse strand, counting down.
CAAATAAGTCACTTGCTCACTCACTCAGCGGATCGCAAACCGATATTTAAACGTCACTTTTCATGCTACAAGAAGGTGTTTGAAGCCGCTGCGAAGAGGACATTCGGCTTTGCACAATGTCCACGAGTTGGCCGAGGGGAACCTCTGATTGTTTTAAATGAATTTTCGAATCCGAAGTTTGAACGGCTTCGAAACGTTTTGTCACTTCCAATTCTGACACGGCGTTCGAGAGACGTTTCGAAACGTCACGTGATCGCTATCCGTCCACCGCGAAAGGTTTTAAAAATCAAAGCCAAGGGAGAATACGGTTGTTTGAGGTGTTTTGTTGCGTTGAGTTGTGATGAGAGATTTTGTGAGGATTTTCTACAGTTGTTCAAAACACAATGCAGATTGATAGGCATTCTAAATCTTGCCCGGTGCTCTTTCTTGGTGTCAATAAGTTGAAGCATGTTTGTTTATTTATTTAATAATTTTTTGTTTAAATAAACTTGTAATTTTATTTCAGATGGTCGAGAAGCAGAGAAGCCAGCTGAATCAAAAAAGTGCAGCAAATGTTATCCCTGAATAAAAATATGTGAGCAAAATGTTTGTGAATCTAAATCTATATGCCACATTTATTGATGTGCATTACCTCAATGAGGTGCAATACCAACTAGGCAGAATCAAAGATCGTAATTGTCAAGTCCATTCATACATAAAAGCCTGACCTGACACAATCTTTCTCAATGAATGAATGAGAGCATTTAAGGGCAAAATAAACGAACAGTGCCATACAATAAGAAATAGTCATATTGTACAAAAAATAAATAATTGACTGATCGTGGCTCTGTCTAAACTATTAATATTTTGGATTTGTGAAAAGGGGGGTTCAGCACATCAACACCAACAATAGTTAAACGCAGCGATGACAACTTCAGCCAGTGGATGTCAATGTTGGGCAAGCAAGTCTTACATGTCGGAACAATGGTTTAAATGTATTTAAACGTTTCGAAGCTTCAAATCTGCCATCCCTACTGCAAACTAAATTCTTCTAGCGAAAGGTAACAGCAGGCCTCCTCAGCCACACGGATCTCATATCAAAAATACAAAAAGAAGAAGAAGAAGGCCAGAAGTGAGAAACGTCTTGACGTAATACGCACTTCGCGGGCACGCGCAGTTGTGGAATCTGATCGAATGTTGTGCATGGCGCGCGCTCATGATAAGACTACCACGCCGTGTATTGGAGGAAAACGCTCGCAGGGACTCGCTTAGGCTGCCTATTAATGATAAACGTGATCTCTTGAACGGAGGGGAAACATGTCGGAAAGCATGTCTGATTCCGTCTCGGTGTTTCAAACGCAAGTTGCATCGGTTTTGGAGGTCTTACTGAACGTTGCTGTTGTTGAAATAACCAAACTTTTCGAGAGCAGAGACGTTTCAGGTGCGAGGACGAACTCCAAGACCTCGACTGTGCAGGAAGACCTTCGGACAAGAGCGGAATCTGCGCTCGAAAATTTGAGAAAACGTATCCAGAGAGCCGGAGTGCAAGCTAGAGACGGAGAGAAATGGCGTATGTTACCTCATGTTGCATTACCTTACGGAGTAGCTTGTTAGCCGAGAGAACTGCAGCCAGGCTTGCTCTGCTGTGCATGTAAACAGTGCATGTGGGATTTAACTTGGGCACTTTACTGATTGCTCCGCGTTTGCATCATATCTCAAACGGTGTGCTCGATATCAAACTATCGCCATTCAAAGTTGGCAGTGTGCTGGGCTTAGTCGGTAGCTGATTAACTGAGTCGTTTTCAGCAGAGAAAGCAAGGAAGTGCACATGGGATTTAACGTTAGCTTGCGACGGCGAGATGTGATTTTCGTATCCTTGTGCAAGACTCGCTGCTATGGTAGATTTAAAATGATTAATTTATTCTTTTATTGCATTGCAGAATGGTCTGTACTTTCGTGATTTTGAGAGTCTGCTTTTGTTGCGCATATGGCTGGCGAATTATTCCATCACTTTCCGAATTTGCAGTTGCGGTTTTTTTTTTTTTGACCGAAGCAGCTTACATCACAGAATCTGGATGTTTTTTCCCCCACTGTAATGTTTATTTCCCAGTACTGCGGCGTTTGTTAGATGGGCTTCGTCTGGAAAGGACTAGATTTTTGGTACATGACGGGAGTAAATAGGACGGCGTGTTTTTCAAAATGTATTGTTGACCGTTTTCTGTTTTAATAAACATACTCGAGAATACATGCGAGTAAGAACTGCGTTTCTCGGCCACGCGTGTTTAAAATGGTTACACTTTAAATTAATACTACACTTCGTTTGCGCGCACCTGTCTTTTATTATTGTACTCGTGTCTGTTGCGTGTGCGAGGCGAATATCTTCCCTGTAAACTGACCGAAGTTTGTCAGTGGTAAACGCTGCTCGGTGATAGCAGCGCGAACACGCGGCAAATGCGTAACCCTCCCCGTCCCCTTGTTTTCTCCCCCAGTCTGTGACGGGAGGCGGGCCGTCCCTGCCGCCGAGGGCGCGGCTGCGCTGCTGGAGAGCGGACGGGCTGGGAACGCCCCCCGAGCGGGCAGCGTGAGCGCGGAGGGGCCGCAGTCGCTTGCTGCGGAATGTCAGGTAAAAGCCTTTTGTTTTACTCTTGGGTTACAATGAAGTCCGCGAAGATGGCGTTCTGGGGACCAGTTTAATAAGATTCTTTTGTCATGTAATGTTAACCGCAACGTCCTACGAATATCTGAGAAACTGGAGAAGTAGATGAGCATTAAGAATGTCGCTGAAGTCGTTCAAATAATGTTTATAAGCAAGGGTTCGCCAACCTGTTTTGGTAGTGTTTTTATTTAGAAGCTGGAAGGTGACTGAGAACTTTTGTGAGTACCCAAGTTGCCTCAAGCCTCTTCACAGTTCACACCTCCTCCACCTGAAAGCGCATGTCCTGTGCTTAATTCCCCTCTCCCCACCGCTCCCACCCTTCCACTTTACCCTCCCCCACTTCTCCTGTGTAAAAGTAAAAGTATTGTTAGTGTTACATCTTTGGTATTCTCTTGTCCGCTGACGGGCAGTCGCGTTACCTCTGCATGAGAGGCCAGGGCCGTCCACTTTCGCAATAGAGACCCAGTTTCACACGCAACTAAACACGTGCATTTGCATACTTGCGAGAATGGGCGAAATGGGCGTTTCAGTTGATGTCAGTAGCTCATTGAGGTGTGAGCCTTGCTTAAACTGAGACTGGCTGACCGTGGGAATTAGCCCGTCGAAGTTCACCAACTCCGCGCAAAGCAAAGATGCAAATTTTCTTCGTCACCAGAATAGAATTTGCTTTGCCACTGGATGCAAATGATTTTCTTAATGCTCGTTTTTTGTCCACGATGTTACTGATGATTACTGAGAGAAAGGGCCTTTCTGTTGCAGGTAGCCAATGTGCAGTCGACATCTCCGGCCTTGACGTCCCCTTCTCCAGGTCCTAGTTGGAAAATTGGTGATGGGGTGGCTGTTGGACTGGTGGACAGTTTGGAGGAAGGTATGTGTCATCCCTTTTTTTTTAATTATCTGTCTCCCTCCCTCCCTCAGCACCCACAGAGGTCAGCTTTGTTTTTATGACACCTTTTTGGGCGGGAATTTACTAAAAGCAACATGGAAAATCATTTGGGAAAGAAAGATGGCCGGAGGCTATCAAAATATATGTCTTTCGTGGGGATTGTGAGTGGGAGGAGATATTTCAATTTCACTGAACTTTAAATGATGCATCTGTGGTCTTAAACATGGAGTGGTTTAAAAAAAAAGGCAGTTTTTTTTTCAACTGATTGATAATTGTAAAGAAAACTGTGGTGCTATACATTACATTTACTTTTTTGGGTACACAGTAAACCATGATTGGCATTAAATGTTATACATACACATAATTGCTTGCATTGATCACTTGGGTTTTACTAAATCACTTTAATTCATGGGTAATTGTTTAGTGCAGTATCACTTCTGTTGGACTCAGTTTTGCTCAGACTTTCATTGTATTTTCTGATCTTCACTGTAGGCGCTGTCGAGGAACAGAATGCTCTGCAGTGCTGTGAGAGGAACTCGTCTCCACGGCAGGCACCAGAAGATGGGCAGATAGCACCGCTCTCGCCTGTTGAAGGACAGACTGAAAAACCTGTACCTACGTTAGGGGGCGGCCGAGCGCCGTGCGCTTCTGTGGAGGAAGGCATGACACTCCTTTTATCTGTGAAAAAAGAACAGGAAATGCTACCTGTGCAAGGTGATGTGCAAACTCATTCCTCACCTCTGAAAGAAAAGGAGCTGAGGAGACCAACACCCATAAAACACATGACCAATGGCTCACCTGTAGAAGAGGGAGGGGTTACAAAATCTACTCTTGTGAAAGAGGGAGGGGTTATGGAATACACACATGTGAAAGAGATGGGAGTTTCAGAGCCCGTATCTGTAAAAGCAGAGGTCATAGAACACATGCCTGTTGAAGAGGGCGGGGTTTCAGAACACATGCCTGTTGAAGAGGGCGGGGTTTCAGAACACATGCCTGTTGAAGAGGGCGGGGTTTCAGAACACATGCCTGTTGAAGAGGGCGGGGTTACAGAACACATGCCTGTTGAAGAGGGCGGGGTTACAGAACACATGCCTGTTGAAGAGGGCGGGGTTACAGAACACATGCCTGTTGAAGAGGGCGGGGTTACAGAACACATGACTGTTGAAGAGGGTGGGGTTACAGAACACATGCCTGTTCAAGAGGGCGGGGTTACAGAGCACAGGCCTGTTCAAGAGGGTGGGGTTTCAGAATGTACGCCTCTTGAAGAGGGCGGGGTTACAGAACTCGTACCTCCGAAAGAGAAGAGTAAAAGGGTGCTGGAACAGGAGTGTGGCTCCCAGCCCTGCAAGATGCCCCGGGTGGAGCAAGAGGCTAGCCCCGCTCTTGCATTGACTCCTCCCACAGTGGGCGGGGTTGCTGAGCGAGTTGGAGGCTGGGCGGAGGGTCGGTCACTGAAGCCGTGTTCGGTGCGCCTTGGGAATGTCCTCCTGATCTTCAGTGGTGGAGGGCGGGGCCGGCTGAGCGGGAAGGGCGGGGCAGCATTGCCGAAGGAGATGCGGCCCCACCAGCGGCTGCACACGGGCAAGCGCCCCTGCTGCTTCACTGCATGCGGCGACGGCGTCTGGCGGCTGCACTCCCGCGCCCACGCCTGTCCGCTCTGCGGCAAGAAGTTCAAGCGCCGGAAGGTTCTGCGACGCCACCAGCGGTTCCACACTGGCGAGCGGCCCTACAGCTGCAGCCGCTGCCACAAGAGCTTCGCCCTCCGCAAGAACCTGCGGCGGCACGAGCGCTTCCACACAGGAGAGCGCCCGCACGCCTGCGCCCAGTGCGGCAAGAGCTTCCGACTGCGCCAGAGCCTGAAGAACCACCTGCGCTTCCACACCGGCGAGAGGCCCTTCGCCTGCGGCTTCTGCAGCAAGCGCTTCCGTGTGATGCGGAACCTCAAGAGACACCAGGCCTCTCACAAGGAGGGCCCGAGACCGAAGAAACCATAGGCGCCAAGGTCAGGCTTGGAAAGTTCTAATCTTGCCCTTAGATGTAAATCGTGATATTTGACTCAACTGGTAGTTGACAAGCTAAGATGAGATGCTGTAAACTTCGTCTTCCAACATTGTCGTTTTTTGGCTGTAATCGCAAACAATTTGACCCGTAACCTCAAGTGGTCACACATACCGATCAAATTTGACAAAACTTAACGTGCAACATCTTCAGCACGTTTCAGGCTTGCTTGAATGTAGAGTTTTGTCTTAAATCGGGAATAGCTTATTTTAAAGAGCTGCTTAGTTCACGTATTTTCTGTTTTAAGTGCAGAATATTGCCTCGTTTTAGGGGGTTGTGCATTTCACTGGTGAAATTTACTCGCGGTACTGGTGCATCTCGAATTGAGTCGAAATATCTCTCCTCATTGGAGGCATTTGTTTTGTGTCATTTAGTCGTACAGTCGCTCATATGTTTTTCAGAAGAAACGCGACTGAAACGGCCGGTAAGACTTGCTTGTTTTTCTGTTTCGGCAGTTCAGAGACTGCTCCCTGAGTGACGGGGAGAAACTTTGGGTGGGAGGTGTCCCACCTTCCTGTTCATGTCTCCCGATTTAACCACTAATCCCGTCTGGGGTTTCTCTGCCGTTAACCGACGGATCAGACGGGATGTGACTGCATCTGCCATCTTGCGCAAAACCAGAGCCCGTTCATCTGAAACTCGGGAGGCTGCAACTGCATCTGAAGGAGACCCTGCTGTTGAAATGCTGCAAATCTGCCGGTCAGCAGAGGTGTTGAAGCAGGAATCCCCTGCTCCAGCCTGGAGGGCTTGACACTGCGTGGTTTTCATCGCAGAAATTTACCTTGGTGTTTGTGGAAGCTCTGAAAACTACTCTCACTCACTACTGTTCTGCAGTACTGTTAAATCTTAGGGCTGCACTCGTTGTTTGCGAACATTCCAAGTGCTTGTACCAATGTCAACTGAGGTGATTAAATAAGAGCTGGAATTGAAACTGGTCAGGGACTTGTTTCATCATATTTCAGTTGTTCAGCAGGCAACTGGACATTTTATCAGGCTAAGCTGAGGCCGGTTCCCCAGGAGTAATTTGGGTTGTTAGGGCCTTGCTCAAGGGCCTGATGGCTGCACTGATTTTATTCCTCTACCTTCAGATCGCCTGTCAAAAGTGTGGGCCACGAGGCTATACTTGCTTTACTGACCTTTAGCTTCAAAAAGCCGGCTATTTTACGCTGTGAACGATTATATTCAGCTAATCTCACCTCAGACAGAATTGTGCCGAACTGTGAAGAACACTGCTCATAGAAGTGGCTACTGAGACTCTAAGGACTGCCACAGAATGATTGACAGTTTTTTAACCTACCAGACCGACTGAGATTTACGGTTACCTGTTAATGCTCCTCTACATTTGATTACCCCGCCCCCTGAGTGCCTTGATTGGTTGAACCTAGAGAGAAACATGTCATTAGCATTGCAGCGAATTTTGCGGATCTTGATTTTATTAGGGTGGGGCAGGATTAGATGATTGACATTTGCTATTACAGAATTCAGTATTAAATCTGTACTGTCAAAACATTGGGAGATTTAAGACTTGACCGAATATTTTTTTTTTCTTTTTATACGAATGTTTTAACACTAATGGATAGATGTAGTACAAGATCTTTTAAAGATGCGTATCCTTACCCTTTAAATCGTGTCTCACTCTGCACATTCTCTTCCTGTGTGCACATATGTACTTCTGTTTCATTAATAAACATCCTATCTCTTCACACTACTAAGTTCGGTTGCATTGACTTGTCCCTTGATTATCAAAAGGTTTACTTGACTCAAGTCTCTCTGAGATGGCTCTCCGTATTGGGCTCCAGTCATCAGTAACTTCACCTGCTTGCTTCTGGTTGGCACCAGTGGAGTCTATCCTGGTCTCTCATTCCCCTTGGGAGTTGGGGCGCATCAGAGGTGGCCCTGAGGCACCCCAAATCCCAGTGTGGAAGAGTCATGAGACTGGCCTAAAATCTTAGGCTGCTCTAAAGTTGGAGCGCTCTCGTGGGTGGTTCAGGGCCGCTTCAGAATGCTTTGGCGGCAGTATGAAAAGTGGCGGAGTATTAAGGCCACTCTAGATTTAGTGGCCCGTAAACCGTAATGTCCAAGGTGAGCTGCCAGCTCCACAAATATCGTTATGTAGGTGATCTCCAATGTTAGGCGATGTTCAATTCATGAAGAAAAGATGGTATTGGTGTAGTATGTGCTGTTAAGCATATGTTCATGTAAAGTTTGAAGAAAGGGTGAAATTGGCGCAGAACGTGACATTCTTTTTACTGCTTCGTAGCCCTACCTGTGTATACCAAATATAGCATTCGCAACCACCTGTAGACATTCTTGTATGCATAACCTTTAAAAATTTCACAAGCACAAGATGCCTAAATTCTCGGAGCTGTATGAAAGGGGTATCATTGGCCTGACAGGCATGTTTTTAGATTTTGGGAGGGAACTGGAGTTCCTGGAGGAAACCCAATGGGTACAACGTGCAAACTCCAGACAGAGAAGCCTCAGCCTGAATTTGAACCCGCAATCTACATGCTGTGAGGCAGAGGTGGCATTTGATTACTCTCGCCCCTCGGACAATTTTAGGATTGTTGTGTGGACGCCACAGATGTCATCCCAGCCACGAAAAATGACCACCACGATAGCTGTAGTAGTCCTGTGCCATAGAAAAGCTGGCCTTTCACTGAATTGTGAATGTCAGTGAAATTCTGAATTTGATGGTTTCACCAGATTGAAAATTGCTTCAGTCAGACTTCCCAGCATGAACTGTTAAGCATTTGAGGAGTAGTTGTTATGGAACGTGCTTCTTTTTTACCCCTGAGTTCCAACTCTGTGTGCTGGAATTCAATTCAGTTAATGGTCTTGGTTGTTCACAAGTAAGGACCGCACCTCCACAGTGTGTCATGTGGTCAGGCTTGTCCGGTAGGATGTAAAGCCTGTAAAACCTGCAGACCCATACATGGTTCCGCCAAATCTGCTGCTGTTGGAACTTTCGGCCCATTTTAAATTCTAGTCTAGATTCCAGGGTTTCCAACGATCCCTGATATGCCCTGCTGAATCTTAGGGAAATGTGTATAAAATGATGTGCAAGATCTAGACCTTTTCAATCTGCTGTGGCCTTAAAAACATGGTGTCCTGGGTATGAAAATTTCTCCCAATATTAGTGTGATTTGGCTTAAGTGAAGAGCTGCAACCAGCAGATACAGAACATGTGTGATGTTGCGGTACAATATGAAAAAAATGCATCTTCTGACTTTGAATCTGCTTAAGGGAAAACTTCAGGGATAAGTAGGAGTTTAAGGGGTTAAGGTCTGGGCAGAGGGACGCAGGGTGGAGGGTCCATCTCTGGTGTGGTTCTGTTTGAGCTGATGACAGCCCCTCAGACAGGACCTACAGTGGGACTTGGGAGAGGTTTGCTCCGGATTGAATCTGAAGGGATGAGGAGAGTAGCGAAGGGGGCATTGGGAAGGGATGAGGCAGAGAGGTTACTGGATGAAGAGAAAGGAACGGGGTTGGGTCAGATGTGTGAGATGAGGGGTGGGGGCAATGGGTTGACCGGGTGTAAGTTGACTTGACAGAAGATTAGAGGTGTGGTTGTGTTGTGACTCTGCTCCTCAACCTAAGTTCAGTATTTAACTTAATTTGTTGCTGCAGCACATCAGCATTTCAAAGCTCCATAAAAACATCCCAGACTTACTGATGTTTATGTCAATAAAGGAGTAAGAGGTGCTTGAACATTGGATGAAATGGCTTGTCAAACTGTCAGTGTTTAGGTGTAGTCTTCAGTACCTAAACACTGGCTCAGAGATGGCACTTTAACATATTTGAATGATAGTTTTGTGACTTGCCAAATGTTTTAATTCCCATCTTGTTCTTGGTTTTATCACCATTCTTGCAGAAGTGTGCCAGAGTGTTGAGTGCAAGAAACGCGATCAAATAAAATTATGGCAGGTTTTCATTTATTTGGTTCCAAGCAATGTTGTAGTAAAAAAAAGCATCTATACATAATTCAGTCATACAAACACAGACCGTTACTGTACATCACTTTACAAACTGAGCCAGTCAGTCAAAAATTTTTCCAGCATTGCCTAGGTCAGGCCAGGCTTTTCTGGCAATTCTTTGTGATATATGCCACATAAAATGTGCTTGAATTCAATGAAAAATGACCTCCAACAGTTGAAAATAGCTCATTCTTTGTTAGCAGAAATGCATCATGCATGTTGCATGTTCAAACATTCAAAGAGTCACTGTCACGGTTGGCCAAATAAACCGTAAACTTGTGGGGGGGGGGATTGGCCAATATTTTCAGGTTAGTCTCCGATGGAAATTGCTAATTTTAAATTAAATCGCCAATAATCATCAAATTACTTAGGGCAGGATTTCGTATATTTAATTGCAGTTTTTTAAACATCCATTTTATTAGCACTAACTGACGCTTCTTTACATGCTGCAATGTCAGGCCAGTGTTGCAGACAATTGAACGAGCTCTCTGATAACCAATGAGCATGTACTGTACATGTTCGGCCGTGACAGTGCCCGTTTAATGTCACAGAATTGTGACTAATCACACGGGTCCAGTGTTTTGGGGGTTTAATAGCTTTTGTGCTTGTGCTTGTGTGTTTGTGTGTTTGTGTGTGTGTGCGCACACGCAGGCGTGAATGAAATTAGAGTCTGGAAGCGGTGAATGCAGGGGGGACACAAGCCTCGTTTAATTTGGGTTTTAGTTAAATTTAATGCAGTTTAGCTTCTCAGTGCTGTCATATTGGGTTGGCCTGTTGATGTTCCTCCCCCAGAATTGAAATGAGATCAGTATTGCTGAGTGCATGTACCGTCCCCTCCGAAGTCAAAGGACTGACATGGCCAGTTCCTTTCTTTATGCAATACCACTGAATACATTTGGAGTTAATTTCTGAAGTTGAATATGTGATGTTAGTTTAGAATATCCGCTCTGATTTCCTGGTTTTCACAACTAGATGTGTTAAACTTCTTAGAATACGGCATAATGGAATCTGACCAAGTTTTGGGAGAGCAAAAGTACCGGATCTGACAGTATTACCCTTAATATTTGGTAACTTATCCCTTGCTTTCCTTAAAGGGCATCGAAAGTCGATTCCCATTGTTTTGTTTATCGGCCAATCAGCGACCCGCACCTGCGCAAACAAACCTAAATAGAAGGATTATCTGCGCGTGTACAGGAAACATTGGGGAATGAAATTGGTCATGTGACCATGCTAGATGTCAACAATAGCAAGTGATTTGTTTGTAAATATTGGAAGTTCAACGTCCCGTCTGAGAATCAACGTTAGATGCCCTTTATCTGCATCAAGCTTGGTACTCAGTCATCACCGAACTGTTGCACACTTCTTTCATTATGCCTTAACTGCAGCCCATTTTAGTTGTTCTTTCCGGGGGGGGTTTCCCCTCAGCGTCCTCTGCAGGAGGTTATATGCATAGTCAGGTGGCTCAAGGTCTGGAGATTGACTCATCCAGTCAAAAACCGTAATCTTTTTCTCCCTACTGAAGTCATTTATTGTGTTGGCCGTGTTCTTTCGGTCGTTGTCTTGCTGCATGATAAAGTTCCTCCCGTTTCTCCTTAAACTGGCAGACAGAATGTTTGACCCCCTCGGCCCCTCTGGTGACAAAGGGCCAAAGTCGTCTTCATGTCTGTCTGTCCGTCCGGCTGATGGCGTGTCTTGAGCAAAATTGTGTACCTGTTTGCACCACTAGGGGCAGCAGTGTCTTCAATGTGTGCTGAGGGTCTTAAAGGAGCTGTGTCATGATTACTGCGCATGCTTGCAACTTTGGACAAAGTAAATCCGTTCAACCGCAAGTCGAAATCTGAAAGGTAGGTTTCTTCTATGATTATTGGCGATGGCAAATCTGCTAACATTTTTGTATCCCTTGGCTAAAGCTTAAAATAATGATTTTAATTAACAAACTTGCATAGAAAGCTCCTTAATGTAAAAAGCATAATGCCGTCGTAACTGTGTGTATGTGTGGATATATATATGTATATATATAAATGCAATGCCAAATGAAGACGGATTGGCACGGATGGAAGCAGATTATGACTTGCAGTCAAACAAATTTGCTTTCTTGGGATGTATGTTCTGAGCATGTGCAGTAATCATGACGCAGCTCCTTTAAAGTGCTGAGGCACATTATATTGAGCCTTTTGACTCCATCCTGTGGCTGCCATCATGAGTTAAGTCATCAATCAGGATTAGACTGCCTCAAGGGAAAGTTGAAAGCCCGTGAGCTTTCGTAACATAAGGTGGGAAGCTCAGTCACCAGACAGGCTCCTTCGGAGACAGCTGAGTAAGAAAAGCTTGAAGGTATTTGAAGGACAGAGAGCTGCCTTGGAGAGGACAAAACAACAAAACCAGAGCACAGCGTCCGACCAAGTGGTCCATTACACCGTATGCGAGAGACACTGCACCTCCAGGATAGGCCTCCACTCCCATATGCAGACGCATTCCAGAAAAGGAACTGTTTGCCACTCATCCGTGGTGCCGACGGGAGACTCCATCAAGGGTTTGAAGCCCACGCCTGAAGCAGCCGTTCAAGCCCAAGACATGGCGCGTCCTCCTTTGTGCTTCCCGGATGAGCTTGTGTGTTTATTCCATGAGCAGGTCCCTCCTTTCTCCACACTCTGACCATTTCCACCTCTTTGTTTGAGGTTAATCTTGGTGTTATCAGTCCATAAAACTTTGTTCCAGAACTTTTGTGGATCACGTCTGTACTTTGGCAAATTGTAATCTCACCTTGCAGTTCTTACACCCGATGAGTTGGTTGCATCTTGTGGTGTAACCTCTCTATTGCTGCTCTTAAAATCTTCTCCAAATGGTTGATGGAGATGCCTTCACCCCTGCCCAGTGGAGATTGTTAGAGATGTTATGGCGTTTTCTCAGGCATCTCCCAATGTTTGGCACCAAAAACTGCGGTTTTGGCCCAAGACTAAAGCCAAGATTAGAAATTCAGAACTATTGCTTCATCAGATATCTAACAGGACACATCTACATCTGAGCAACAAGAATGATCTGTGAGTTTCATGTTCTAATACCTTCGCTCGCATAAAGGTTGGGTGGTCTGGCACAAAAGGCGATATGCGTCACAACCCTTGTCTCATCATTCAGGCCCTCCCAGGTTCCAGAGGTGTTTGTGAGCCTTGCAGTTTATCTCCCTTTTTCTTGATTTTTGCCTTGTCATATCCCCTGCCTCTCAGTGTGAATATATGTGCGCCTCGCCCCTTCTGTGTCGCCGTTCTGTCGATATGAGTTGTGGTTGCATGCTTGTCTGGGTTTGATTAAGGTTCACTCTCCATGTAACCTTCCTGTCAGTAAATGTGGACTGGTACTGACCATAGTGTTCTTCTTCCTCCATGCGTCTTGTAATGGTTATCAAAAGAAATGTTTGCAATTCTCCCGAGTCTTTTTAATAGGAACAACCTCCCAAGTCTTCATCGGTCTCCAGGATTGAGACCACGTTCTTCTTAATCCTTTATTTCTGTTTGCAAGCAGTCCTATACCAGCGAGTGGGATCCTCTATCTTGTTTCTGCTCCGGGACGGTTTCTGGCCTTGATGCAAACGCACCCCCGCCTGCTCTAATAATACCACCAACATCACTGGATAGCTGTTCTTCTGTTCGGGACTTTGGCCTATTGTTTTTTTTTTCAGTCACCATATTCTCGTTAATAAATATCCCCTTGTGTGCTTGAACTCTGAATCCGCATTTGGTTCCTTATCTGGATCATAACAGATGTGCTCTAATTTGTTTAACAAATCTCGATGAAACTGCCTGGCTGAAAAATAAAAGCTGAAATTTGGATCTGTCATCTCGCGTACACCTCTTGACCTCAAACTAAGTTCTCTTCCGTGTTTTGCAAAAAACAAAGGAAGTGACCCTGCTGCTCTGATATTTTTGAAGGGGACTGCATGTGTTTGTATGTATTTTGTATCAGTGCCATTGCATGATGTGTCTGAGTGTGCTCCTCTGATATACTGCAGCACTAGTGGTCTGAGAGTGTGTGTGTGTGTGTGTGTGTGTGTGTGTACACACGGCCCTCATCTCCACCTGCCCTGTAGTGTGTGTGTGTGTGTGTGTGTACACACGGCCCTCATCTCCCCCTGTCCTGTTGTGTGTGTGTGTGTGTGTGTGTGTGTGTGTGTACACGGCCCTCCTCTCCCCCTGTCCTGTAGTGTGTGTGTGTGTGTGTGTGTGTGTGTGTGTGTGTGTGTGTGTGTGTATATACGGCCCTCATCTCCCCCTGTCCTGTAGTGTGTGTGTGTGTGTGTGTACACGGCCCTCATCTCCCCCTGTCCTGTAGTGTGTGTGTGTGTGTGTGTGTGTACACGGCCCTCATCTCCCCCTGTCCTGTAGTGTGTGTGTGTGTGTGTGTACACGGCCCTCATCTCCCCCTGCCCTGTAGTGTGTGTGTGTGTGTGTGTGTGTACACGGCCCTCATCTCCCCCTGTCCTGTAGTGTGTGTGTGTGTGTGTGTACACGGCCCTCATCTCCCCCTGTCCTGTAGTGTGTGTGTGTGTGTGTGTACACGGCCCTCATCTCCCCCTGCCCTGTGCAGCAGCAGCAGTATTCTGAGCGTCCCGTGAGACGGGGGGTGTGCTCGTGCGGGACTGTGATTCCTTGTCCTGACTCTGGAGACTGAGGCCCTCCTTCTCTCGGCTGGTGCCCCTCCTCGTGCCCGAACTCAGCGCGGTGCCCTCAAACAGCTTCACCATGAAGCCCAATCCCTCCCTGCGGATGTAGGCCTTCCCCGCCAGTGTGTACAGCACCGGGTTAACACAGCTGCTAATGAAAGCCAATGATGAGGTCACCGCTCGACTCTTACGCGCGCCCTCTTTTAGCCTGAAAGGGAGGGTCAGTATTGATAATTTAGCATTGCTTGACATGACATAGCATTAAGTATTATGTATCACATAGCAACACAGGGCTTAAATTCAGTAATATAGCATCACATAACATAATGTCTTAGAGCAATGTAGCTTCACAGCAAAGTAGGGCTTATAGAGTAATATAGCTTCACTTAACGTAATGGCTGAATGTAATGTCATATCACTTGGCATAACGGGGTTTAACCCACTCCAGGCTCATCTTGCAAATTTGTAACAATAAATCAATTGATGACTGTTATAAAATAAAGACCTCATGGCAAATGGTTTGATAAAGTTACCCTTCCAGCTCAGTATTGCAAAATACAATGTTAGTTCCACCTGTAGCCACTAGAAGTCACTACTATCTCAATGCAAAATCGAAGCTTCCATGAGTTTGTTGAGAATAGGTCTGCATTTTTGAGGTAAGTATCACAGATATTTTAAGATCAAAAAAAAAGTTGTGTATAATGTAAAAGTAATGCTTGTAGATGATAAACTATAAATGATAATATGCAACAACCTCAAAATCCTTCAAAATGTGAGATGTCTAATTCTGATCAAGTCTGTTAGTTATTTTAGTATATGAGAACTATTCTCCATGAATTAAAGATTTTTCATATCTCAAAATAATAAATAATGGGCTGGAGAGGCTTAATATGTTGTAATATAGCTTCACTTAACATAATGGCTTAATTAATGTTAAATCACGTAGCATAACGGCTTATCATACTGTAATATAACATTGCAATACATAATGGCTTAACGTAATTTACAGTAGTATCACCGTGACAGGGCTTAACATACAGTAATATAGCATCGCTTAACGTAATATAGCTTTACTTTCCATAACAGAGCTTTAAGTAATATAGCATTAGGTACTATAACATAGCACAGCGCAATATAGCCAAATAGTTTAATACTATTTGGCAATAGTATTTAATAGTGTAATAATAATAGTGTAAGATGATGCAATACCTGGGAGATCCTGGGGAGGGGTTGCAACATGGCAGATGTCATATTATCTTATTAAATGATGTAACTTGAGTTTATGAGTAGGCTCTGTCTATTTTAAAACTTCTGGTTGCAGAAGAAAGGGGATAATAATTTGCGTTTTTACCCCAAAACGCCTATATTTGATAACATGAGTAAATGGTGAAGGAGATAAGAAAACAAGTTGTATTTAAACCAAGATGTATACTTTTATGCAGATGTTGCTTCATTACCATGGGTATCTGCCTACATGGGGAAATGGCCAATCCAAAACTGGCAAAAAAAAAAAGACTTTTTCAGCTGGGTCCCTTTTCAGGGTCTCCTAACTCCACTATTATGCCTTGGGTGCAGTCAGTCTTCCTTATACAGTCAGACCTGTCCTCACATAGAAGGAATCCAGCACAATTTAGCCTCTCTGAGGGATCCTGGCCTCATGGGGGGGCCCTTGCAAAGTGAATTTTTGATTTCCGCCCATCAAAAGTTTCATATTTGAGAGGCCAATATCTTGAAAATGGAAAGAGATCGATTAATTAGACAAGAGCTTCTGAAAGCCTGGACACAAATTACCTTGAATAGCAATTTTCAGCCCATACCTATGATTTGTTTTAAAGATATTGGCTTCCTTAATCCCTATAAATTAATGTTTGCAATTTGCTTGGGGCGTGGCCCCCGATTTTTTTTTAGGGACCATATCTCGGAAACCCCCCTGGAGTAGGAGCTTAAAATGTTGCATGTGTTCATTATGAATATAGAAGTACTCCAAAAATAAATTTGTGCCAAATCTGAGTTGGAGACCTGGGGTCCTCTGGCTGACTTCATACGAAATGACCCTAACGTCATAAAACATAAAATAAAATAACTTGTAATATACAGCGCTATAACATATCACTTTGGTGCAAGACAACATAACATAGTGTAATACAGTTTATTTCACAGCTTTGAATTCTTGATTCTTATTGGTCAATTATGGCATTGTTTAGTCTGTTATTTCTAATTGGTGGTCTGTTGCTATGAATATCTAACTACTGCAATAGACCCACTTACTGTGCATTGTCCAATACAGTTGTTCTTTGAAGAAATCAATAATTTAATGTACAGTGCCGTTAAAAAAATATTTGCTCCCTTCTGATTTCTTTTTTCATTTTTTTTTTGCATCTGTCACACTTAGATGTTTCAGATCATCAAACAAATTTTTATATTAGACAAAGAACCTGAGTAAATACAAAATGCAATTTTTAAATGATGATTAAATTTATTAAGGGGAAAAAGCTATCCAAACCTATATGGCCCTATGTGAAAAAGTAATTGCCCCCTAAATCCTAATAACTAGTTGTGCCACCCTCGGCGACAACAACTGCAACCAAACGTTTGTAATAATTGGCAATGTGTTTTTCACATTGCTGTGGAGGAATTTTAGCCCATTTTAGCTAGGAGTAGTAAAACTGCTGTACTCCCCAACTATTGCCGTAGCCAACTGTAGCTGATAGCAAATTCGTGCTTTAGCTGCCAGACTTTCGCACCGCGTCCTCCACTTTCGCCGTTGCGTTTATTAGAACAAGTTAATTTCATTAGATCTGTACACATGTACTGCGTTTTATAGCAGAATTTCCCCACTGATTCCTAAGCTCAGATGGCAGATGCGTCTCACGTTTCACTGTGACACCGCATCGTCCCGCCTAGATCCGCCTTCCACAGAGCTGGCCAGTCAGAAGAAAGTGGGCACACTGGGAGTGGGGGCCATAGCGGAAGAGCCACCCCAATGAGGTGTTTCAGGCAGAGGCTACTATGGACTACAAATGGGGTTTTTTTGAGGGTGGCAGTACGAGCGAAATAAGTACCCTTTTTTTGCTTTGCGCGATCAGGAGTACTCTAGGGGAGTCAAAGACCAAAATATAAACTTGTAAAAATAGCATTTTTGGTCCCCTTTAATAAATGATATCCTCATTTAACAACTACATTTTGTATTTGCTCGGGTTATCCTTTTCTTATATTAAAATTTGTTTGAGGATTTGAAACGCGAAACGTGAAAAAATATACATAAAAGAAAGAAATCAGGAAGGGGGCAAATACTTCTTCACAGCACTGTAAATATTGATTTAGAAAGGATTTTATAGAGGCGACGTAGAGATGAATGGGGACAGAAACATCAGCAACATTATTCCCAAAGAAGTCGCATTCACCTTGTCTCACTTCACCACCAGTGGAAATGTGCAGGAAGCATAACGCTATGAAGGCTAATTTTAAGAAGGCTATAGAGTCCATGTTGCTGTGGGTCTGGTGCCGGACGTACAACCCCTTTTCCAAAAAAAGTTGTGATGCTGTGTAAAATATAAATAAATACAGAATGCAAAGACTTGCAAATCATTTAAATTCTATATTCAGCTGAAAATAGCACAAGGTCAACATATCAGGTGTTGAAACTGGGAATTTCATTGTATGCTCAGATTGATTTTGATGTAGTCAAAACATTTGGAACAGGGGGTTGTTCATCACGGTGTTGCATTACTTCTTCTTTAAACATCTCTCCCTAGATACTTGGGAACTGAGGAGACCAAATTCTGTAGTTTTGAAAGCAAAAGATTTTCCCCATTCTTTCTTTATTTATGATTTCAGCTGTCAACACTTCATGGCCTCCTGTGTCATATTTCTCGTTTCATAATGCACCAAATATTCTGTGTGTGACCGGTCTCAGCCCAATTTCTTACCATTTGAGAGTGCCAAATGTTTAGCCAACTAAAGAGCCAGCAATGAATCAGAGGTGGGTTCAGACTGGGAAGTGCCAATGTTTCCTGGGGCCTGGATTCCCCAGCTATTCTAGAGGAGTTGGCCATAAAATTCCTGCCTTATACCCTGGGTGTTTCATATGTCCAATAAAACGGTTGATCTGTACTTATGTACTTACTTTGTTATGATGGTCCCATTTGACGGGAGGACCTCAGCAACAACCTAGAACAAAGAAAAAGGGCAATAAAAGTTAAAGAAAAAAAAAAAGTTAAACTTTTGAAAGCTGATGCCTTTATCTGGGGTGTCTTTAACAGAGATGCCAAGTCTCTCGCATTCGGCGTAGGTCTTACGTATTTTTTAAGCTTATTCACCGTATTCTGTAATTATTCATTGAATGTTTGATGAGATTCTCATGTGGAATTAAAATCCTTGTGCATTGACGTTTCCGTTTCACTTGCGTAAAGTTGCGCGTGAAACCGATTAACTTGATGCACAATGACAAATTCCGCGAGTGAATTTCTTCAGTGCGCGTTGATTGAATAATTGCTGAGTTCGGCACAGAAACGTGAATGCCACTAAGAGGAGAGGCTCACGCCTAAGGCGAAAGCCTTGGCATCTTTGCTTTCAGTTCATTCAACTTAGCTGGGGCCTGTGTAGACTTAAGGGCCTTACTCAAGGGTAAGATCTGATCATATGCACTGATCATATACTACAGGGGAGTCCAGTCTTATCCACAGAGGGCCAATGTGGAAGCCTTTTTTCTTTCATTTTTGTACTGTCCAGCACTAATACACCTGATTGTACTTATCTAAGTGTTGATTGAGCCCCCCGATTAGTTAATTAGTTGAATATGAAGTCCCCGGAGAACTACCATCGTGTAGGTTTCTTCTCCAACATGAACAAAGCTCACCTCACTCAACAGGTTAATTTCTTGTTGAGCTGATAATTAGTAGAACCTGGGGTGCCAAATTAGGTTCAAGAGTCAAAATTTACTAAATTGACTATCACAATATCTGGCCTCAAATCCAATGACGATCCCTGTCATAGGATGTACTAGCTATGAAATTGGAGTTCATTTAAAGGATGCACATTTCATTCGGAAGAATAAATTCATGAGCTGGTTGGACTGCGATACCTAGTGTAACTCTAAGGTAGCAGCTCTTGCTTTGATTTGTATTCATTGTTAAATTACGCAATGAACTGTTCCAGTGCTCTTAATTCCTTGTTCTGCATTTTTTTTGTTTATTCCTAATTTCGTGTAACTGACTGAATTTAGGTGATCAAGAAAGAGTCAAGTCATGATGAAAACCTGCAGACTCCTGATTTTCAGGGCCAGGGATGGAAATCACTAAGCTACTCATTCACGCAGTCTGCAGATTTGACGGTTGTAAAACACATCCTTCCTCCAGATGGCGGTGTGGCTGCATTGATAGTTTTTTTTTTTTTTTAACGACCATTAGGTGGCAGTATGAGACACGATCATAGCAGAGTTGCGTTTAGTCGGATTGACTGCTACCACTGATCTCAGCGCCACTTTAAGTGATTCTTCCATTTCAACTTTAGCTCTGTTGACGCAAAACATACAGGCTTCGGACACGCGCGCACACATATATACGTACAAAAATATAAAAACGGGTATGCACATCCCAAAACACAGATCACATATACAAACATGCATGTAGACCCACACGAAAAAATACACAAAAGTACTGAAACACGAGCGTGCATCTATATCAGGGGTGTCAAACTCACTCGTAAACGGGCCAAGAGGCTGCAGGTTTTCACTCCAACAATGCAGAAGCTCACCTGATACAACTAATCAGTTGTGCAGGCCTGGATCAGTTGATTAAATCAGTGCTTTCAGGTGACCTTCTGCTTGGTAGGATTGAAGACCTGCAGCCTCTTGGCCCGTTTACGGGTCCGTTTGACACCCCTGATCTATATCATGTCATTGATGCAAGTGTAATGACGAGCACATGCCTGAATCATGTTGATATGAGTGTAATAACTTAAAAACTCACACACCACAACACACACAAACTCCTGCACAATGTTATTGAGGTGAGAGGAATAACTAAAACTCATGCGCACACACACACACAGCTGCATAATGTTGTTGATCTGTGTGTAATGAGTAACACACACACACACACCTGGATCATGGTATTAAGATGAGTGTAATAAATGTGCGCGCGCGCACTCACCTGCATCATGTTGTTGGTGTGGTAGGGCAGCCAGAAGAGTCCGAAGATGGTGACGATGGCGAGGATGAGATTCTCGCTGCGGATCTTCCTTCTGAAGCGAGTCTGGCGCAGGCGGCGAAGGATGCAGACGTAGCTGCCGATGATCACGCCGTACGGCAGCACGAAGCCGACCAACGTCTCGAACGAGTACTGGAAGATCAGCTGCAGGTGGCAGGGAACACCGTCAGGACACAGAGGGTTTGAATACAGCACCTGTTTGGGATACAAGTGCTATCTACACTCTGATCATACCTGGTGCGTTTGAGCCAGCTAGGAAGTCACCGTTACTGAGCCGTGTTGATTTATCATGTTTTCAGAGGTTGGATTTATTAACCAAACTTTGAATTCCCCAGCCAAATAATGTAAAAACTGTTCGTCAGACTGGGGCTGCACTTCCGTTTCCTCTATAGCAGGGATACTCACTCTTTTCCAGAATGAGCTGCAGTGGGTGCAGGCTTTCATTCTAACCATGCAGTTACACACCTGATTCTACTTATCAAGGGTCCATGGCAAAAGCTTTAAGGGTTCATTAGTAGAATCAGGTGTGGGACAGGTTGGATAGAGCGAAGGCCTGCACCCACTGTGGCTCATTCTGGAAAAGAATGAGTATCCCTGCTCTATAGGAAAGCCACCGAATGACCCTATTTGGAGCAGGAAATGGGCGGAGTTTATGCTCCCAGGATAATCTATTTTGTTTTAGTCCTCCAGGTTTAGTCCTACAACCGAAACAAATCCCTCATCATCATTCCAGCCCTATTCCTGGAAATGTACAATTTACATTCAAACTATATCAAAGCACAGTTCAGCAAAAGATTGCTGGCATTACAGGTTGTACGTTAGGAGGTCTCACACTCCAGTCCTGGAGGGTTGTGGTCTTTGACAGCTTTTGGGGTAATTTGGATCAACAAGATGTTGTCCTCGTCTGAAGCTATGCGAACTTTAACTTTTGAGGTGACAAAGACCATTGCGCCAACTGTACGTGAACTCTTTTCCGTGTAAAATGTATGCCTAGCTCGGGGCATACTTAAAGTCGACTTCTTGGTCATCTCAAAAAGAATTGCCAAAACATGAACATTGCCAACTAAACATATGTGCAACGAGAGAGCCTTTAGATGGGAAAGAATAATGTGCGACAAAAGAAAACTATTGGTTGTTTTCACAGATAAAGAGCGCATTGAGAAATTCTGAATCATTTAAACAAATTCTGATAGTATTATTCATGGGAGAGTTTGCAAATGGACATTGGCATTTATTGATAGCTGATGGCTATTGCCTGCATGTTGATTGGAACGCCTAAGCTGCATGTTGTATTGTATTGTAAATCTTTATTGTCCCCTAAGGGCAATTCAGGTGCAGCACATGAAACCCACAAGGAAAATATACAAATACTCAGGTCCACAATGCAAGCCTACTGCAGAAAAATTGGGTTGTGCAAACAGCATAATCAATGATACAAAGATTGTTCTTTTAAAGGAAATGCAAAGATTAAAAGTGCTGGTAGAATCTGCCCAGTGAAAGGAAGGAAATCCGACCTCTCTGCATTGGTTAATCGCAGCTGTGGCCTTAGGAATAAAAGAGCACTGAGCTCTGGAACTCCTGAGCCCAGGTACCCTACAGCGCCGCCCAGAGGGCAGAAGATGGAACTCCTGTTGTAAAGGGTGCAATGGGTCAGCGAGGATAGAAAAGGCCTTTCTTACAAAGGCCTCATTTACACTGTCAGTGTAATGTGACCCAATTCTGATTTTTTGCTCTTATGTGGCACAAGTCGGATTTGCTCGTTGACAGTGTAAACAGGAAAAAGACTCATGCATTCGGATATTTTGAGATCGGATACAGGCCTCATTCATATGTGGAAATAAATCAGATCTGTATCGGATATGTGCCAATGCGACCGCCGTATAAACGGGCCGATCGGATTTTCTTACAAATTGCGTCTCTAACCTCATCAAATCTGCGACCATTTAGCTTATTTTGTCGCATAAACAGTGACCACATGGCAAATGAACGGGGTTTTATATTTGAGAAGCTGGCAGACTGAACATGGAGGCCGTCTCACACCCAGACACTCCTATGGACGACTGAAGAGGCAATAATTGCAGCAGATGCACAGGATGCAGTTGTGACCCTTTTCCATCTTCTCTGCCTAAAAATCCTGGAAATGTTGGGCGAAGTTTTCATGCACCGCAACATTATCACCAAACATATCGTTGGCCTGCTGATAAAACCTTGTATCTTCATAATGAAACTTCACAGGAAAATAAAATAAAACAATTATAAAATAAAATAAATATAAGTTAAAATATAAATAAAATGAAAAATGTTTAATTTTGCATGTAAGAATAGTGGACGTGCAAGATTTGTTTCTTATCAATTTGGAGATACGAGGTTTTATCAGCAGGTTGACGATATGTCAGCATCATCCATTTTTTTTTTTTGGCTTAGCAGTTAGCGCTTGGTGCAGAAGTGGGCGTGGCCTAATGTTTAGTAAAAACTAAAAGTAGGCAAGCGCCATGTTTCAGATGTTGTAGGCAAGTGTAATCGTGTGAATCAGATATGGGTCACTTGATAAAATACGGTAAAAAAAAAAAATCGGATTCAGGCATCAAATCCGATCCGGGAATCAAGGCTTGCAGTGTAAATACGGCCTAATTGTCTGTTATGTGTAGTGCAGACAGTCTTAGCTGGGACACTCCTATAATCGTAGAGCAGGTATTCACCACTCTCTGTAATTTGGCTTTACACCTTTCTTTAAGGTTACCAAACCAACAAATTAAAGCAAAAGCTGAAACAGATTCAACATAGGATCTGTAAAACAAGGTCAGAACTGGTTTTTCCACATTAAAAGAATTAAATTTCCTCAATCGGAACAGTCTTTGCTGAGCTTTAGAGAGTTTTCCTCCATCTGCAGTTTGTCATCGATAACTTTGCCCAGATATTTAGAGGTGCTAACAATTTCAACAGACTTATTGGCTGTAACCGACTGCTGAGCAATAGGTGGATTTCTCTTAAAATCAATCAGCATATACTTTATATATGTTTTTATTAATTGTTTCATATGTGTTTGCATGTACATGCACTGCAAAGACCAGCCTTAGCTGCGACCAGCTGGGCGTAACTTTTGTTAGCGCAATGGGCTCTTTCGAACTTGATCTTAGCAATGACCAATTTAAATGTTAAGACTGTTTTAATTAGGTCCACTTAGTGCATCCTGGGATTTCCATTCAATCACCAAAAAAATTGAGGCTTGGAACAAGGTGTGGAAATTTTAGCCAATCTGTGATTGAACTATGTGCTGAAGTACATCAAAGTTTATCACAAGCTGGTGACCTTGTAAGATCTGCATTTGTGATCTCTGCTCTAAACCAGTAATGGATGCCCGCCCCACCTGTCACTCACGTATTCGGACTCTGTGTGATTGGCTGCGCAGACGAAGCGAGGCCTCCCGCTGTCGCCCGTGTCCTCCCTCTCGCACCGGAATATGAGCGCCGGCACGGACATGAGCAGCACCAGGAGCCACACTGCGGCCAGTAGGCGTCGCACAGTCCTCCGCCCAGAGAGGGCGCCGACCCGTTGTGGCCACACCACTGCCACCAGCCTGTGCAGGCTCATAAGCGTGATGAGCAGGACAGAAGCATACATGTTGGCGTTGCAGAGGTAGAACAGAATCTTGCACATGACGTTCCCGAAAACCCAGCTCTGTTTTGCCAGGTAGACGACAAAAAATATGGTGAGCGCCATGAGGAAGCCGTCGGCACAAGCTAGGTTCAGGATGAGGAGGGTGGTGACGGAGCGCTTTCGTGAACGCGCCAGGATGCTCCAGATGATAAAGAGGTTCCCTGGCACGCCCAGGAGAAAGACGAGGCCGAGGATGAAGGTCCCCATGGCTGTCGAGATATCGTTGCTTACCGTGCTGCGGTCCTCTGCCGGCACTGTGGTTTGCGACGATGCATTGAGGTGGGCAAAATACACAGAGCTGGTGTAAGCGTCATGCAGGATGCTCGGCCGTGCTGTGGTGTTGGAGGCAGCATCATTTGGGGCCATCAGTCTATGAAAGGAAGAAAGGGACAGTGTTCAAAAATGACGCAGTGACAGATCCTAATCAAATACAGACTTGAGTACAGATTTAGCAAGACCTTTCAAGAGTGCAAAATCTTTTAGCAGATACAAAACCATTAACATGACTACTGACTTGCCAGGGTATTTGTTTTACAGTAATCATAGGCAATTTTATTGGTTTTGCACATGTCAAAACATATTTTGCATGTAAAAGGTCTTGACGAACAAAGTGGCCACTGCTTGGCCATTGAATCAGGTAGGCCGAAGCAAACTGCACCTCCAAAAATGGAAGGAAGTGCCCATGACAGAAACAAGACGAGACCAGACAGGGGGAGACAAAGTGCAATGCGTGGGTGAAAGGAAAACATGGACCGGAATAACAGCAATATGGATACTGGTAAAAACAAAAACATGTCAGTAACGAAAGCATGGCAAAACAACACATGAACATATCCAAGTAACCAAATCACCATACACAAAACGAGGCATAGTCTGGCAAGGCAGAGATAATAATCCATACATGGCAGAATAATAACAGGCTATGTTCCTCCAGGGTGGTGGAGAACATCAGGATCTCATCGGGGTCCACATACATGATGCGAGAGATAATGTCACGGAGGACATCACTGGTCAGGTTCTGGAACATAATAGGGGTGTTAATGAGCCGGAATGACATCACCAAATACTTGTAGAAGGTGGAGGGGGTGTTGAATGCCATCTTCCATTTTTCACCATCCCTGATTCAGGCCAAATGGTAGGCATTGCACTTGTCCAACTTTGGCCGTATTTACACTGTAAGTCTTATTACCCAGATCGGATATGCTGCCTGAATCCGATTTTTTTTTTACTGTGCGGTTAGACGTATTTTATCAAGTGACCCATATCTGATTCACACGATTACACTTGCCTACAACATCTGAAACATTGTGCTTGCCTACTTTTAGTTTTTACTAAACTTTAGGTCACGCCCACTTCTACACCAAGCGCTAACTGTTAAGCCAAAAAAATGGATGATGCGGACATATTGTCTGCCTGCTGATAAAATCTCGTATCTCCAAATTGATAAGAAATAAAAACTTGTATGTCAACCATTTTCACATGCAAAAGTAAACATTTTTTATTTTATTTATAACTTGTATTTATATTATATTATTAACCTATTATATTATTTTTTTATTTTATATTTATTTTTTATTTTCCTCTTAAGTTTATCATTATGAAGATACAAGGTTTTATCAGCAGGCCAACGATATGTTTGGTGATAATGTTGCGGTGCATGAAAACTTCGCCCAACATTTCCAGGATTTTTAGGCTGAAAAGAAGGAAAAGGGCCACAACTGCATCCTGTGCATCTGCTGCAATTATTGCCTCTTCAGTCGTTCATAGGAATGTCTGGGTGCGAGACGGCCTCCATGTTCAGTCTGCCATCTCTCAAATATAAAACCCCGTTCATTTGCCATGTGGTCACTGTTTATGCGACAAAATAAGCTAAATGGTCGCAGATTTGATGAGGTTAGAGACGCAATTTGAAAGAAAATCCGATCGGCCCGTTTATACGGCGGTCTTATTGGCACATATCCGATACAGATCTGATTTATTTCCACATATGAATGAGGCCTGTATCCTATCGCAAAATATCCGAATGCAGGCGTCGTCATCCTGTTTGCGCTGTCAACGAGCAAATCCGATCTGTGCCACATAAGAGCAAAAAAAAAAATCGGAATTGGGTCACATTACCCTAACGATGTGAAAGAGTCCTGAGTGACGTAGTAGCACCCTGGGAAGTTGGAGATGGCGGAGTCCAAAAGCTGCATCCATTACTCTGGATTCTGGTGCTAAGAGGGCATACAGGCTGCCCTACAGTGGCAGTGTTCCAGGGTGGTGATAAATGGCACAGTCATATGGGTGAAAGTTGTAGTAGATGGGAGGAGCCTATTTAACGTCTGGTTACTCCTTGTGGCTGTGGTGGGAGTGGGGGGTGGGGGGGCACCACCAGCCCAATTAATGCAAGGATTATGTCTTTATAGCCTTGACCTGCTCAACACCACGGGACCATGTGCTGATTCCAGCACAGAGGAGTACATTGGTCTCAAGATTGTTGCTGGAGACTTTCATCAGAACCAGGCTGATGGCTTCAACAATGTCAGGAACTGCCATTTCTGGACAGGATGGGCTCAGGTTGATGGGCCGTGGAGACCCCCAACCACTTGGTGAGGGAAGGTGTAGGCAGTTACCATTTGCCCCAGATCAATCAAAGTTTGAGCTGAAAACTTGCAGCCCTGCTACAGGAGTTAAGGCTTGGAGTAAGAGATGGACCCAGAGAACACCTCAGTCCCCTGGACAGCTCGGAGTCATCAGGCTGGGCTCTCAGCTATGAGATGGTTGGCTGAACCACAATACAGGCAGAGGTCAGAATGAATGCAATGTTGTTGCTCTGTAGGGTTTAGGTGTTAGAATCTGGTATGGTCCCCTAGCATGGACTACGAAAGAGGTAGATGGGCAAGTAAACTGGCTGAAAAGAATCACAAAGAATACGAGGCGAAAACAAGCGTGGAACAGGCAAACCAAGAAAAACTGCTGTCAGAAGACTGCTAAAATACACACACGGGAAGTCAAATGCTATACAGGAATCAGGTGTGGAGAAACAACCTAATTACAAAGGAGCGAACACGAGGAAGAACCTAATCATATGAAATAGGCAAAAGCCAAAACGCGGACAGGGATCACGGGCAGCCTATTGACAAAACATACAGCTCCGGTTAAGGATTTCTCACGTGCTCAGATAATGAGAGGAAGAACAGAGTTGAGCAGGTGCAGAGGATCCGCTGAATCGCAGCAAAGAAGATTAATTGAAGACTAGAACAGGGTGAGTGCTGAGAGCTTGTTAATCAATTAGTAAGGTACAGCTATACAATCCCTAGTGCTCGTTAGTAAGTTAGTATTATGTACAATGTTAGCCTAGGTTAGTAACTTCAACAAAAACAACAAACTGTTAGTATTGGTAAGTAATATAGAAAACCAAGGGGAAGGAAGCAAACAAGATGGAAGGAATGGTTAGACACCCAGAAACCATGAAATCACCTAAACATGTGACACGCAGTACTTGGGGAAAGAGCTGCAGCTCAACACAAGACCAGACGGGGGAGACATAGTGCAATGCAGAGCAAGAGCAAAAACATGGACCGGAACAATAACAGAAATGTGGATACTGGCAGAAATACAAAACATGGTAATAACAAAAACATGGCATGGAACTGGACTAAGACAAAACATGAGCAGAACATGACAGAATCATAACAGTCGTGGCAATGATTACAGTCTTCGGGAAAGAGCGTGAGGAGTGTGTGAAAGGTGCGGGGGTGCGTGCCATGTCACAGAGAGAATTTTGAAATGTTCAAAAATTTGGCATGCAATGTGCATGTCAGGTGCGTGCCACTTGCTTGAACCATGCGTGAACACTACGCGAACTCGGTGCCAACACTGCCGATGGTACGTGTCAATGCGTGCCATGTTAGGGTGTTGTCACGAGTTGTTCACGTGATCATGGCACGCCTAAGTCACGCATGGTTTGCGCATGTCACAAACCATTCGCACATGGCAGGAACTTCTCACGAAGTGTTCACTCATTATTCGCGCATGGTTCAAATTTTTGGCTGCGCATTGCCTAGACAGTGCGTAACTTACGTGCGTACAGTGCGCAAACAGGGCGCAAACAAGGCTCCGCTGCGTACCACCGAAATGGCACGCCTTGCCACGACGCATTGCGCGGCATTGCGGGGACAAAAATCGTGCAAGTGTCAGGAAGGCATTATCCTCAAGCATAATTCAGATCCCAAACCTCAGAACTAGACCTAGTCCTTATCGTAATCTAAATTGTAACTGTAGACCCAACCTTGCCCTTGCCCCAGAATTAAGTCTTTTCCATTTAGGAATCCCAAAAAAGTCTCCACAGTGCTCTTTTTGGACTTCTCTATACTTGTGGTGTCTTCAAGTTTAGACTTGGAATTTTTAGTCCCCACATGTACACACACACCCACACACACAGGTTTGCACAGTTATCCTTACAGTATCATGACATTTAATTGACTACCATCCATTGTGGAACCCTTACCCTAGGTCTAAGCATAACCAAATCAAGTTTTTTGGTTATGCTTGGTTTTCTGGTTTTTTGGTTTTTAATTATTTTAATGTCGTAGCATGAATAATATCATTTTTATGTGCATTTAAAAGGTCTGTGTTGAAAAACAACTCAAAATCACCTCCAGAAGAAACACTCTCTGCCGCGGAACACTGCTGCTGAGCTGAATGAAATACCTCAATAACTTCTGGCCATTTTTTTTCATCAATTAGTGATGTCACCATTTCAAGTTTCGCACCAAGCAGATGGTTTGGCACACCCTTGAATCAAGTGGGTTTCGCCCACAAGGCTTAACCAATATTTGTTTCTAAAGCGGAAATCCATTTATGGTAAAGGGTGTGACAAGGGGCTCGAAGGGTGGACTGATCACAAGTGAGTGATCAACTTAACCAATCACAGTGCCCTGGGGTTTTCGGGAGGGCGGGTGCAGGACTTTCAATGGAGCGTTTCACAGACAGGTACTGCAGAATTGGCAAGCATGAGACAACTCAAGTTTTTTTTAACAAAGACCCATTGAAACCTTTTTTTGTTGAGTTCGAGAAAACTAGAATTATCAGTGAAAATTCACTGAAATTCAGACTTTGGTCTCCATGAGTGGTACTGGTCCCGACAAGGTCAAAGTTTATAAAAGTCTCGAATAGATGAGAAAAATGCACACACACACACACACCACCTCTGCAGCAGACACGTGTGTACATGCGCGTGCCCCCTGTCAGACTGACGTATCGGGCCAAGTATTCATCCGAGCATTCCGCCTCACAGTGAGCGTACTTACTGACAGCGTGCAAAAACATGCCTCTTTGGATCAGCTTTCTCTTTTAAAGTAAAGACACTAAGCCGACGCTCAAGCCCGGGGAACAGGGACTTAAAAATTTGTCTCTCAAGTTTTGAACATGGAGTATGTGAAATACAGAATAACTTTGAAACATTCTGCGAAGATTAGGTAGGAGGAGTGTGAGAGAGCTGATTACATTACACAACACTATCAACAATGTCTAATATTACACAGGGTATTTGCTCAAATAACCACATTTTATAGCCAGGCTATTGTTACTTAATTACAGGAAACCTTAGCTAAGTCCTCAGCAATATTACATGGCATGTAAGTGATATGAATCACATCCATTGGCCTTTTTGAGTCAGTTTTGCAGTCAATGCATGTCAAAGCTAGTTGATCCATTTGTGGTAAGGCAAATAAATTTGAAAGCTAGGTGTCCACACTTTTTGACCTCACAGTTAATTGCTCTAGGGGAAAAAATGAAATATTTTGTTGAACTGCAAAGGCTCTCTCATCCATAATAGCTTACACTTATCATGGTTTCCTATCATGAAGCGCAAATAACACAATGCTTTGCCTGACTGAAAGGCACGATGGCAGAGTCCAATATGGGAATCAAACCTTTGAGTTTTGTATATGAGAATGGGGCGTCTCACGGCAGGACTGCAGAGTCAGCTTGATAAATTGAATGATTAAAACTTGGAAATTTTCACCAATGGCAACATGGTTCAGCTCTTCTGGGTATCATATCCACAAATCCATCCATCCCTGATTTATGATGTAACCCGTTGTTGATTAGTCAACATGGACGTAGCTGCCAGTATTTTGATTGTACTTCAAATGTGGAATTCCCCCATTTTTCAGTGTTCTGTAAGAAGATGGGTCCATGTTTTTAGGTTAGAGTAAAAAGGGCAATCTACCAGGAGTGGAGCTCAAACCCACGTGGGCATATATCCATTGGACCTTAAGTTGAACGCCTTAACCACTCAGCCATCCTGGTGAAGCTGTGGTGACTGATTTTGTTGCTCCTCCAAACACAACACATGGTGGCCTTACTCTTACTTACTCTACAGCAGTCAACTCCAAAGGCAGTGGTTCCCATACTCCGTCCTGGGGCCCCCATGTGTATGCTGGTTTTTGTTCCAACCACAACTGCAATCGCCAGATTTAATAAGAATATAAATTTGTCCTAAATGGGTGCATGTCATGTTTAAGCATTTACTGTCTTAAGCCACATTTTCACAAAGATACTCATGTGTGCCATGAGGAATAACAGAAGACCCTAAAACATACTGGCCCGTATGCATGAAAGTGGAATAGGGACACAATAGCCTACACCAGGTATAAATCAATGATTTTACCGCTGCTGCTATGCATGAACGTGGTATAAGTTAAACTGCCGTATAGCTTTAAACCTTGAATAGGGAGCCGTACGCACAAATATGGAAAAGCTTAATCTGTGGTGTAAATACCGCAATTTCCTGGTGTAACTCATACCAACCAAGGGGGGTAGGTTTAAGGAGTGGAATGAGAAAATTTGCAGTCCGCTTTCAGTGGGTGTCTCAAAACTGTGCCTTCTGTTTTTGGGATACTGGCGTGAAGTGATGTTCAAATTACCCTGTATAGATTGACACTCATTTGGAGATGAAAATTTTCGACTCATTATCCCCCGCCGTGCAATTAGTGCGAAGCGGGGTATATAGCATTGGGCTCCGTCCGTCCGTACGTACAGGTGGACACATAAAATTGAGGTGGCGGCGGATATTACCATGTTAGCCTCAAACGCTTGTTTTATACTTGTCTTTACCTACAAAAAAAAAGGTATAACTGAATGCCTGAACAAACATTGAAGGTTGCAGTGCATATTCATTTAACTGGCGAAATGATCGGCAACAGTGGCGGAGCAGGGGGGGGGGGGGTGGCGAAGGCACGTCCCTTTTAGTCCTGGCTAGTTCTCAATCATTTTCCTTTATTGACGTCTTTTCCACTTATTGTAATTGGCAACTGAAGTCACTGTTTCTCACCGTATGCGATCTAACAGCGATTAAATTGCGGATTAAATTCAGTGCAGTGGCGGAACAGAGAGTTGGGTTGCACAAAACAGCCGTTTAAAACAATTACAAATCCTGAGCTGTTCTCAGTCATCATCATGGTTAACAAAAGGTTCATTCCGACAGCGCTCCGCATTTAACAGGTGCTGCTTTTTCTCCCCAATTAGGTAAGACGATAATCATTAATCTTGACGTGTATTTGCTGTATTTAAATCTACATTTTTCAAAATCGCCTAGCCTACCTGTCGACTCTCACGCAAATGGCTTGAGATACGCTTTTTATAACCTAGGCTTTTTAACTGCTGAGTGCCACTGTTTTTTTTTTTTTTAATCCAACCAAGAAATACCGAGAGTTAAAGTCTATGTTTCATTGGAAGGGAGTGTCTTTGCCCCCATGTAGCTCTCCTACTGGTCGGCAATCAGCCTGGCCCTGACTCGAACCCCTTGCATTTTGTCCTCGACATGTTCATGTGGCTCCACGTCATTGTCCTCAGCGTCCATAGATATATATATATATACCTAGATGCCACCTCAAGCGCCGCTGTTCGTTGGAGTGATACGTCAATGAGCTGCCATCTTGTGTCGGGGGACTCTCTGCTCCGAGTAGTGGCGTGTTTACAGGTGACCAGCAGTAAAGATTACAGACAGACTCGATGCCAGACTTTTGTGCAGCATATGGATGTACAAACGAAGCAATAAAACAAGAGAACTCGGAATAACATTTCACAGATGAGGAGTCATTTTTACGACATTATATCATTATTAATGTTTTGAATGTTAAGTGACTGCTCTGATCATGGTCCGTTCACTACAACGTTAGCTAACGTAACTTTCCGCCCTCGACGGGGAAGGGGCATCGTATTCAACCTCTGCAAAATCAGAACTTCTTTTTGGATTCAGATTCAGCAGGAATTGCTGACTAAATGCAGTGGTTGGCACCAGCTCCTCATAGCAAGAGGGTTGTGGGTTCGAATCCGGCCTGGAGCCTGTCTGTGTGGAGTTTGCAGGTTCTCCCCGTGTTCTCGTGGATATTTCCCCCACCCACAAAAACTGCATTATAGTTACACTCCTGCCAGTATCCCTGACTAAGGAACTGGCTTTAGAACTGGAGTTGGTCCCTGGGCGCCGCTCTGTGGCTGCCCACTGCTCATAACTATGGGGTCACTCAAATGCAGAGGACAAATTTCCTCACGGGTTTCAATAAAGTGTATCTTATAAGATCTTCTTATCTTAGAAGCGCACCCGCAATTACAGTTTACTGCCAAAGATGTCAATATAAACAGACCAATTCAAATCTTACGGATCACCTTTTTAATTTGTTCATTTTTTCCTGTTTTTATGCCGTTCTTTCTAACGTATCACAATGCGGAAAGGGAAATTTTATTCTTGTCGGCATGTACAAATTCCTGCCAAAATGTGGATTAGGAGGACATATACGTGGCAAACGTTGTTCGGACAGTGATGTCCTATCCCTGGCCAGAAATGGTTCTGAATGGACTCCAAAAACAGCGACGTGGTTACGAGGAAAATAAATAGGAAGAAACATCATTTCCACATCCAATAATAGTCTATTCAGGTCCTCAGTTGCATACCAAGAAATATTGATCATATTATTTCTGTGAAAAAAGGATATGATGTGTCTTTGTGTTTTTCTAACACAATGACATTTCATTGTCGATTTATTTGGTCATGACGTGATCAGACAGCCATCTTGTGATCTCCACTACACGAAGTTAAGTGTTAGTTACTCAGAGCCCATTCTTTAAAGATATAAAACACCTTCACGCCATTTATATATCCATATATATATACATGTAAATTTTATTCCTGTGTCACTGTTTTAAGCCCATAGTGTTTATAAGTCTCTTTTCAAACGAACTGTGGCATGCGGTTGAGTTGGATGGGGGGTTTGAATACAGACGTTGTACCCAGGAGACCAAGGTTTGTGTCACAGAAAAACAGAAGGTCAATGTTGAATTTTTATTTTTAGACTGAGTTGACATTTTATTTTCAGTTTCTAGGATGAGTAAAGCTGTTGAATGCACACTGTATAAACTAGCAGAATAGCTGAATAGGCCTCTTCGCTGTCACATCCAGGAAGGACGTCCTGTTGATAGCCTGGTAATGTCCCGAATGTCAGGGCAACTGTCATTTGATGATTGCTTTTATCCATATAGCGAGGTTTTATAAGACTTTCAAACAACTGTCATTCAATATCTCAATGTTTGATGGATAACTACCTGAAACGTAAATCTGCCTACTTAAGACAAATTAAGAATTTGTAACGTTTTTACAAGGGCACTTGGGGTTGGAACGAAACCAGCAAACACCGGGGGGTCCCAGGGCCAAGTTTGGAAACCACTGCTCTGAGGCAACTGATCCAAATCTTTATCATTGGATGGCTGCCATGCCAACAACGGGCATTGGGAGAAGTGTCCCAGTTCAGATCATTTTTGATATAACGGCACATGTAGACAATACAGATTCTGGACTAAAATCTCTCCCCTCGCCCAGATCGCCCAAATTTAGTAACTGGTACAGTTTTTTTGGTTGGAGGATAGAATTAATCGACTGGCTGAGTTTATTAATATGCAGAAAGTACAGGGCTGGACTTCAACCCTTTGGAGTTTTCACCTCCCTGTGAAACAGAATGTCACGACTGCCTCAGAAATTGCTGGTGGCTCTCTGTCTCCATGGAGACGGTCAGAAGAGCATAAGAGGAGAGAAAAGTAGAGGAAGAGTAGAGAGGCGAAGAGTTGGTACTCACTTGTCTGATGGGGGCGCTGTCTCTGGGATTTGAAAGAGAGGAGGGAACAGAGGAGTTTGGGGCCCGGGGTGCTTCTCTCAGGCTCTCAGTCTTTTACCTCAGTGGGTCTGTCTGTTTACACTGCTTCTCTGAATCTGCTCTGATTCGGAGTCTTAGTCCTGCCTGTGACTCTTGTCTGGGTCAGAGTCTCAGTTCTCTAAGTCTTCTCCGGTTCTAGCTCCAATCTCTCAAAATGTCCTCTGATTCTAACTCCTACCTCAATGAATTGTCTCCCGTTCTGAATCCCGGTTATCTGAATCTTTTTCGGATATGACTCCTAACTCTCTGAATATCCTTTGGTTCTGACTCCGCGCTCTGTGAATCGACTCCAGTTCTCACTCTCAGCTCCTAGAATCTTCTCTTTTCGAGTCCCAGTGGTTCTCTGATCTCAGACCTCCTGTCGTTCTGACCCCAGTTTTTTTTGCCGCGGCTCGGCCTGTAAATCTCTGCGCCTGTTCGTCAGTCCTTGGGTCTCTGGTGCGGATCTCCACGCTACTGCAGGTAATAAATTTCAGAAACTTGTGCACAGGCTGAAACACGCTGAGATGACGCAGGGGAGTGTCCTTCCTGCCTCTCCTCACTCCCTCACTCCCTCCATCTCTCTCTCTGACTCCCTCCCCCTCTCTCACCCCCCTGTTACGTCCAATAACCACATGTTTAATAGCGGTGGGTGCCCGAGTTTCCGCACAGACTCTCTGTCTTCAATGTCCTCCTCAGCTAAGAAGTAGACAGTTTGTCACACACTCGCATACACACTGGCGAACAGAGTACACACGCTGCGGATGCTTTCACTGGCACCTTAAATAATTCTCTCACACATGGTATGCACAAACATAAGCAGTCACATGCCCGGACGCATCATAAAAATATATATACTGTATATCTCATATACGCAGATTCCGACAGATTCCTACTCTCACAGATACGATCACAGGAATACGCTCACAAACGCATATATAGGCAGACTGAGACACCGGAAAAGCATGTGTATACTTGCTGGCAGATTTCTTACACCCTTCTCTCTCTCTCTCTCTCTCTCTCTCTCTCTCTCTCTCTCTCCCTCTCTCCCTCTCTCTCTCTCTCTCTCCCTCCCTCCCTTCTCGGGATGTTAATAACTAACCCTAAGATTTGCTACAAAGAAAAAAGGGAGAATAGGCAGATGTAACAGTGACCAGGAAAGAGAAGTGGAGGTGCATTGGTGTGTGTGTGTGTGTGTGTGTGTGTGTGTGTGTGTTTGTGTGTATTGTGTGTGCCTGTCTTTGCATGTGTGTTTTATCATCCATGTCTTTGCATATGTGTGTGTGTGCGTGTGTGCGCGCGTGTGTTTTGATATGCTGATGGGTTTACATGTATTAGCAGATTCATGTGTTTGTATGCGTGCGTCTGTGTTTGTGTGCATTTGTGCTGATTAGTCTGTCAAACTGTAAGCAGCTGGTCAGCCTGTCAGTTTCACAGGGCAGTACAGACTCACAGAAATGCTACACCACAAATATAATGAGAGAGCAGTCCATCGGTATTTTGACAGTAGCGGTGCAAAAACGTGGTCTCGATTGCTGTGAACAACACCGGATACGGCTGTTCGCAAATGATCTACATTAAAGTGGATATTCTTCAACTCAGCCTCTTATATGGTGTTTACTCTCTATTCTCTGGGTCACGGAGACAAAACAAAAGTGATTGTGTCACTGTTGAGATATTTACTGCACTGAACATGCAGGGTCAGAAGAATAAGTCCCACATCAAGCACTCTTTTCATGTAATTCAGTCAGTGAGACATGCATTTTTTCGTGTGATAATATCTTCGTCCAGGGAAAGTGACTTGGCACTGACTCTTCATTCCAACTTTGAAAGTAAATCAATGCCAAGCAGAGCTGTGTTTTAACAAAGCAAGATTAGCAATTTAACTTGATAAACGAGGCTGTTTTAATGAGTAAACCCTGGAGTGGTTGGCCTCCACTTCAGTCCTCATTCCCAGTTTGAGATGGTCCAGGAGTTACTCTTCCAGAGAGTTCTCCAACTAACATAGAATACTGCTTTGTGAAAATGTGCAAATCAGTTCAGTGTATTTTCTGGAATCACTAAACCCTGTCCTGGTTTTCTTTCCCCCCAAGTAAAAAACTAACTGATGAGCTAAACTGTTCTTACAACTGACACCCAGTTAAAGAAAGGGTGGAAAACTTGCTGTTCTTGGCCACCGACGATCGTAAGTTGATGGGTCCTGCTTATGGTCCAGCTATTATGATTTTCTCTTTGACCCCACCCTGTAGAGCTCCGCCCCCTGGCTACTGTTAGCTTGCTTGATTGGCCAGGATCCCTGAGTCACAGGGACAGATGTAACGACACTGTTTATTTCACAAGAATACCAGTTGAAACTTGTATCCCATGGGAGACGACTTTGGGAAAATGCAAAAAAAAAAATAAATAAATAAATAGAAACATTCTGTAAACACAATTAAACTCAGGCCATGACCAGCCGTTCCCGGAAGTGGCATAATTTAACTGCCGTGCAACTGCGTCCTCCGCTAATTCTATTTGGGTGAATTCCACCGGTGTCTTGTCAGAAGATGCGCAACATATTCGATCGCGTGCGTGTGATCGGAAGACGGCGGCTGTGTGCATGTGCAGGAGAGTTCGTGCCTAATTGAGGATTTGCATGAGAGTGTGCGTGCGTGCATGTGTGAGAGGGAGAGAGAGAGAGAGAGAGAGAGAGAGAGAGAGAGAGAGAGAGACTGGGAACTGCACAGAATGTGAGGGAGAACGCAAAAGTGTTTTTCTTCTGTTTCAGGCAAAGCACACACTGTTTTAGATAATGAGAAACAGATATATTCAGGAGAGAGGGTGTGGATAGGAAGGAGGGGACAGAGCAGCAAGGAACTCTAATCCCGGAGCTTTTCAGAGAAAAAAGACTTTTCCAAGTCTGTTTGGACTAACTTGAGAAGTTTTTTTAAATCGCAGCAGCAGACCGACACATTCGCAGCAAAAGTGTTTTTTCCCCCTGCCGCCTTGTCCAAGGTTTAGTTCAACATTTAGCAAGCCAGAGCTCTTAAATTAAGCGCAGGGACACGAGCCTGGGCCAATCAGCACCCAGGAAGCGTGCGCGACTCTGAGACAGAGGAGAAAGAGGATTCTTCGGGCTGACAAGCACCCGGGCCAATCAACTTTGAGTAACGGGGTTGGAGGACCCTCCCAAAGGCAATTAAGGGTAAAGGACGAAAAAATTTTGGGGGAAACTTTAACGGAAAAAAAGAGATGGAGAGGTGGGACAAGTATCGTTGATGAAGTGAAAATGTGCAAGTTGCGAGAGGAGGACTCGATGGAAAGACAGCTTATTTAGACCGACCTGGAGTTGAAGGGAGAAAAAAATCAGGAGTTTGTAAATGCGAAGTTTATCTCTGAAGAAACGCGTCAGTTGTGAGCAACTGGGCAGCGTCACTGTCTTTCTCCGAAGTGTAACATAAATGTTGCCTAAGTTATGTAATACAGTTCGGAACTTTTGAAAACTTTCTGCCTAGATGAAGTTGCATCCTCGCTGGAAATACAATTTCTATGCGTGACCACTGAAACTCGTGATAATCCGAATGCAGGCTGGAACAACTGAAAAGCGCAGCGCAACCAAGTTTTAGGAGACTGACATTGAGCAGAAAGAGACGTTTCCCGGCCTCCCTCTGTCACTTCTTGCATATCCCCATCTCTGTGGCGGGATGGGGGCCGCGCCGGGTTGGGAAGAGGGCGAATTGGATTTTAAATTAGTGTTTGAGGAGGATCCGCCGCGAGGCTCATCGCCGTGCCGCTCCGGGGAAAGGCCGGGCAGCAGCACCGGTCAGTATCACTCTCCGATATTGCGAGAATTAGCCGGAGTTAAAAGAGAGCCAGTGCTGGTGGTGGGGGTGCACGGGACGCTGTGGCCCACTTTTACATTCGCGAATGGTACTAATAAAAAACATAAACGCACGGTTTACCTTGCCTAAATTCGCGTGTGCAATGCTTAAGTGATGCGTGTTTGCGCTTTAATATTCTGGCCAGTTCTCAAACGCTCTGTGCGTGTCTGTATGCGTGCGCGTGTGGAGCTGCATATGGTTTCAATCAGCTGTGCCTGTGTGTTTATGTGTGTTTGTGCGCCTGTGTGTGTACTGTGTGTATGTGTGTGCATTTTTGCATGTGTGTGTGCGTGTGTTCTGAGAGAGTGTCTTTTTATGCATGTGTCTGCTATTTGTGGGGGGATGGGGTGTTTGTATGTCGTGTGTACAATGTGTGTGTTCAATTCTGTTTACTCTACTGTTCTCAATGCTTAAAGACAGTGAGATAAAAGAAATCTTCCCAGTGACATACAGACCTTTGCCACACTCTGATTACTGTTCCACACTGACGCTCAAACACTACTGTTCTTACTGCTTATCCACACTGCTGCTCAAACCACTGCTCCACACTGCTGCTCTAACCACTGTTCCACAATGCAGCTCTAACCACTGTTCCACACTGCAGCTCTAACCACTGCTCCACACTGCTGCTCTAATCACTGTTCCACACTGCAGCTCTAGCCACTGCTCCACACTGCTGCTCTAACCATTGCTCCACAATGCTGCTCTAACCACTGGTCCGCACTGCTGCTCTAACCACTGCTCCATACTGCAGCTCTAACCACTGCTCCACACTGCTGCTCTAACCACTGGTCTGCACTGCTGCTCTAACCACTGCTCCACACAGCTGCTCTAACCACTGCTCCACACTGTTCCTCTCACCACTGCTCAGCACAGCTGCTCTAACCACTGGTCTGCACTGCTGCTCTAACCACTGCACCACACTGTTGCTCTTCCCACTGCTTCGCACAGCTGCTCTAACCACTGCTCCACACTGTAGCGCTAAACACTGCTCCACACTACTGCTCTAACCACCGCTCTACACTGCTGCTCTAAACACTGATCCACACTGCTGCTCTAATCACTGCTCAACACTGCTGCTCTAACCACTGCTCCACACTACTACTCTAACCACTGCTCTACACTGCTGCTCTAAACACTGCTCTACACTGCTGCTCTAAACACTGATCCACACTGCTGCTCTAATCACTGCTCAACACTGCTGCTCTAACCACTGTTCCACACCGCAGTTCTAACCACTGCTCTACACTGCTGCTCTAACCACTGCTCCACACTGCAGCTCTAACCACTGCTCTACACTGCTGCTCTAACCACTGCTCTACACTGCTGCTCTAATCACTGCTCCACACTGCTGCTCTAACCACTGCTCCACACTGCGGCTCTAACCACTGCTCCACACTGCAGCTCTAACCACTGCTCTACACTGCTGCTCTAACCACTGCTCTACACTGCTGCTCTAAACACTGCTCCACACTGCAGCTCTAACCACTGCTCTACACTGCTGCTCTAACCACTGCTCTACACTGCTGCTCTAATCACTGCTCCACACTGCTGCTCTAACCACTGCTCTACACTGCTGCTCTAACCACTGCTCCACACTGCAGCTCTAACCATTGCTCCACACTGCAGCTCGAAACACTGCTCCACACTGCTGCTCTAACCACTGCTCCACACTGCAACTCTAACCACTGCTCCACACTGCAGCTCTAACCACTCCTCTACACTGCTGCTCTAACCACTGCTCCACACTGCAGCTCTAACCACTGCTCTACACTGCTGCTCTAACCACTGCTCTACACTGCTGCTCTAATCACTGCTCCACACTGCTGCTTTAAACACTGCTCCACACTGCGGCTCTAACCACTGCTCCACACTGCAGCTCTGAACACTGCTCTACACTGCTGCTCTAACCACTGCTCTACACTGCTGCTCTAACCACTGCTCCACACTGCAGCTCTAACCACTGCTCTACACTGCTGCTCTAACCACTGCTCCACACTGCTGCTTTAATCACTGCTCCACACTGCTGCTCTAACCACTGCTCCACACTGCAGCTCTAACCACTGCTCCACACTGCAGCTCTAACCACTGCTCTACACTGCTGCTCTACTCACTGCTCAACACTGCTGCTCTACCCACTGCTCCACACTGCAGCTCTAACCACTGCTCCACACTGCAGCTCTAACCACTGCTCTACACTGCTGCTCTAACCACTGCTCTACACTGCTGCTCTATTCACTGCTCCACACTGCTGCTCTAATCACTGCTCCTCACTGCAGCTCTAACCACTGCTCTACACTGCTGCTCTAACCACTGCTCTACACTGCTGCTCTAACCACTGCTCTACACTGCTGCTCTAACCACTGCTCCACACTGCTGCTTTAATCACTGCTCCACACTGCTGCTCTAACCACTGCTCCACACTGCAGCTCTAACCACTGCTCTGCACTGCTGCTCTAACCACTGCTCTACACTGCTGCTCTAATCACTGCTCCACACTGCTGCTCTAACCACTGCTCCACACTGCAGCTCTAACCACTGCTCTACACTGCTGCTCTAACCACTGCTCTACACTGCTGCTCTAATCACTGCTCCACACTGCTGCTTTAAACACTGCTCCACACTGCAGCTCTAACCACTGCTCCACACTGCAGCTCTGAACACTGCTCTACACTGCTGCTCTAACCACTGCTCTACACTGCTGCTCTAACCACTGCTCCACACTGCAGCTCTAACCACTGCTCTACACTGCTGCTCTAACCACTGCTCCACACTGCTGCTTTAACCACTGCTCCACACTGCCGCTCTAACCACTGCTCTGCACTGCTGCTCTAACCACTGCTCTACACTGCTGCTCTAATCACTGCTCCACACTGCTGCTCTAACCACTGCTCCACACTGCAGCTCTAAACACTGCTCCACACTGCTGTTCTAACCACTGCTCCACACTGCAGCTCTAACCACTGCTCTACACTGCTGCTCTAACCACTGCTCCACTCTGCAGCTCTAACCACTGCTCTACACTGCTGCTCTAACCACTGCTCCACACTGCAGCTCTAACCACTGCTCTACACTGCTGCTCTAACCACTGCTCTACACTGCTGCTCTAATCACTGCTCCACACTGCTGCTCTAACCACTGCTCCACACTGCAGCTCTACCCACTGCTCTACACTGCTGCTCTAACCACTGCTCCACACTGCAGCTCTAACCACTGCTCTACACTGCTGCTCTAACCACTGCTCCACTCTGCAGCTCTAACCACTGCTCTACACTGCTGTTCTAACCACTGCTCCACACTGCAGCTCTAACCACTGCTCTACACTGCTGCTCTAACCACTGCTCTACACTGCTGCTCTAATCACTGCTCCACACTGCAGCTCTAACCACTGCTCTGCACTGCTGCTCTTACCAATGCTCCACACTGCAGCTCTAACCACTGCTCTACACTGCTGCTCTAACCTCTGCTCCACACTGCAGCTCTAACCACTGCTCTACACTGCTGCTCTAATCACTGCTCCACACTGCTGCTCTAACCACTGCTCCACACTGCGGCTCTAACCACTGCTCCACACTGCAGCTCTAACCACTGCTCTACACTGCTGCTCTAACCACTGCTCTACACTGCTGCTCTAATCACTGCTCCACACTGCTGCTCTAACCACTGCTCCACACTGCAGCTCTAGCCACTGCTCTACACTGCTGCTCTAACCACTGCTCCACTCTGCAGCTCTAACCACTGCTCTACACTGCTGCTCTAACCACTGCTCTACACTGCTGCTCTAACCACTGCTCTACACTACAGCTCTAACCACTGCTCCACACTGCTGCTCTAATCACTGCTCCACACTGCTGCTCTAATCACTGCTCCACGCTGCTGCTCTAACCACTGCTCCACACTGCTGCTCTAATCACTGCTCCACACTGCTGCTCTAACCACTGATCATAGATAAGATGACTTTATTGATCCCCAAAGAGAAAATCCAGATGGTCACCAGTGCATAAAACATTTAACATAAAACATTCACATTTCATAAAAGAAAAGGCAAACATTCCCAGGTTACATTACACAGGGTGTAGTTCAAAGATTGGTGCGATCCCAGTACCCTCTCATACATTCCTGCTCCAAAGGTTCATGTTATAGTTAAGAGTGAAATAAATGTTATATACCTACATCAGTGCACCTTGCAAAAAAAAAAAAAAGATCCAAAAAATAGCGCTTGATTGATTACCACACCTGGTGTGTACTATCAGGCAGCCTAATGGACGTGGACACAAAGGACTTCCTAAATCGCTTAGTGGAGCACTTCGGCATTAACAGCCGGTCCCTTATCGAACTCTGCAAGCCACTGAACACACTATGCAGTGGATGATCCTCGTGTTCAAATATGGCCTTCAGCCTTCTCCGAGTTCTGACCTCCATGACACTCTCGAGAGGATCAAGTGCACAACCAACTATCGATCCAGCGCCTTTTTGATTAGTTTATTCATTTTATTCTTATCATCAGCCGTGATGCTGTTGCCCCAGCAAACAACAGTATAAAATGGAACACTGGCCACAGTACTTTGATAGAACACATTCAATAAACTCCTGCCCACGTCGAATGATCTGAGTTTTCTGAGAAAGAACAGCCTGGATTGGGCCTTTTTATATCACAGCACTGCTGTTCTCTTTCCAGTTCAGGCCTTTGTCAATATGTACGCCGAGGTATTTATAAGATGGCACAATCTCTATCGGACAGCTATTGATGATTAATGGAACGGGCCTGACTCTCTTTCTCCTGAAATCGATCACTAACTTGTTAGTTTTATTTACATTCAGGATTAAGTGATTGTCCTCACACCATTTGACAAATTTGTGCACTTCCTCTCGATACCTCCACTCCTCGCCGTTTATTATGAGGCCGACCATATCTGAATCATCAGCGTATTTTTGAAGGAAGCAATCATGATCTCGACACCTATAGTCAGCGGCGTATAAGGAAAACAGAAAGTGCAATAACACTGTTCCTAGTGGGGCCCCTGTTTTAGATAGGATGGTGTCAGAGGTCCGGCCATCATGTCTAAAATATTGTGGCCTGTCAGTGAGATAGTTCATCAGCAGCTCAACAGTTGAATATGCATATTACAATTGATCAATTTGGGGGCAAGCAAGTGAGGCTGGATTGTATCAAATGCACTTGAGAAGTCAAAGAAAGTGATACGTACAGTATGTAGCTGGAAACCTTCTCAAGATGATTGTATATATATACAATATAGCATGTGCAAAAGTGCATCACACTGCTGCTCTAAACACTGATCCACACTGCTGCTCTAAACACTGATCCACACTGCTGCTCTAAACACTGCTCCACACTGCTGCTCTAAACACTGATCCACACTGCTGCTCTAATCACTGCTCAACACTGCAGGTCTAATCACTGCACCACACTGCTGCTCTAATCACTGCTCCACACTGCTGCTCTAATCACTGCTCCATACTGCTGCTCTAAACACTGATCCACACTGCTGCTCTAATCACTGCTCCACACTGCAGGTCTAATCACTGCACCACACTGCTGCTCTAATCACTGCT
The DNA here is from genome assembly GCA_029721435.1 of Gymnothorax reevesii. Classification (NCBI taxonomy): domain Eukaryota; kingdom Metazoa; phylum Chordata; class Actinopteri; order Anguilliformes; family Muraenidae; genus Gymnothorax; species Gymnothorax reevesii. The sequence continues at coordinate 11,402,165 of CM056577.1, read as the reverse complement.
CCACACTGCTGCTCTAATCACTGCTCCATACTGCTGCTCTAAACACTGCTCTACACTGCTGCTCTAAACACTGATCCACACTGCAGGTCTAATCACTGCACCACACTGCTGCTCTAATCACTGCTCCACACTGCTGCTCTAAACACTGATCCACACTGCTGCTCTAATCACTGCTCAACACTGCAGGTCTAATCACTGCTCCACACTTCTGCTCTAAACACTGCTCCACACTGCAGGTCTAATCACTGCTCCACACTTCTGCTCTAAACACTGCTCCACACTGCAGGTCTAATCACTGCTCCACACAGCTGCTCTAATCACTGCTCAACACTGCAGGTCTAATCACTGCTCCACACTTCTGCTCTAAACACTGCTCCACACTGCAGGTCTAATCACTGCTCCACACAGCTGCTCTAATCACTGCTCAACACTGCAGGTCTAATCACTGCTCCACACTGCTGCTCTAAACACTGCTCCACACTGCAGGTCTAATCACTGCTCCACACTTCTGCTCTAAACACTGCTCCACACTGCAGGTCTAATCACTGCTCCACACAGCTGCTCTAATCACTGCTCAACACTGCAGGTCTAATCACTGCTCCACACTTCTGCTCTAAACACTGCTCCACACTGCAGGTCTAATCACTGCTCCACACTGCTGCTCTAATCACTGCTCAACACTGCAGGTCTAATCACTGCTCCACACTGCTGCTCTAAACACTGCTCCACACTGCAGGTCTAATCACTGCTCCACACAGCTGCTCTAATCACTGCTCAACACTGCAGGTCTAATCACTGCTGCTCTAATCACTGCTCCACACTGCTGCTCTAATCACTGCTCCATACTGCTGCTCTAAACACTGATCCACACTGCTGCTCTATTCACTGCTCCACACTGCAGGTCTAATCACTGCTCCACACTGCTGCTCTAATCACTGCTTCACACTGCTGCTCTAATCACTGCTCCATACTGCTGCTCTAAACACTGCTCCACACAGCTGCTCTAATCACTGCTCAACACTGCAGGTCTAATCACTGCTCCACAATGCTGCTGTAAACACTGCTCCACACTGCAGGTCTAATCACTGCTCCACACAGCTGCTCTAATCACTGCTCAACACTGCAGGTCTAATCACTGCTCCTCACTGCTGCTCTAAACTCTGCTCCACACTGCAGGTCTAATCACTGCTCCACACAGCTGCTCTAATCACTGCTCAACACTGCAGGTCTAATCACTGCTCATCACTGCTGCTCTGAACACTGCTCCACACTGCAGGGGTAATCACTGTTCCATACTGCTGCTCTAATCACTGCTCAACACTGCAGGTCTAATCACTGCACCACACTGCTGCTCTAATCACTGCTCAACACTGCTGGTCTAATCATTGCTCAACACTGCAGGTCTAATCACTGCTCCACAATGCTGCTGTAAACACTGCTCCACACTGCAGGTCTAATCACTGCTCCACACAGCTGCTCTAATCACTGCTCAACACTGCAGGTCTAATCACTGCTCCTCACTGCTGCTCTAAACACTGCTCCACACTGCAGGTCTAATCACTGCTCCACACAGCTGCTCTAATCACTGCTCAACACTGCAGGTCTAATCACTGCTCCTCACTGCTGCTCTGAACACTGCTCCACACTGCAGGGGTAATCACTGTTCCATACTGCTGCTCTAATCACTGCTCAACACTGCGGGTCTAATCACTGCACCACACTGCTGCTCTAATCACTGCTCAACACTGCAGGTCTAATCATTGCTCCACACTGCTGCTGTAATCACTGCTCCACACTGCAGGTCTAATCACTGCTGCTCTAAACACTGCTTCACACTGCTGCTCTAAACACTGCTCCACACTGCAGGTGTAAACACTGCTCCACACTGCTGCTCTGAACACTGCTCCACACTGCTGCTCTGAACACTGCTCCACACTGCTGCTCTGAACACTGCTCCACACTGCAGGTCCTAACACTGCTCCACACTGCTGCTCATTGCTTAATTTTCATATTCGGTCAACCAACCGGTTCAAAGCATTATTTGCTTCCTCCCCTTTTCTCTGAATTCTTTCTGGAAAGAAATCTTGCACCATCCCAGCAAAATCTGATTCGTTTTGATGTTGTAAATGGCTCCACCCCTCTCTCTAATTCTTAACGCAGATGATTTTCAGAGTCCCGCTTACTCTGGCCAGCCAGTGGGCATCCCCACCGGTCAGCCGTCAGCCAATCTCAGGGCAGGGATGCACTCTCCGCCCCCCCGTCGAGCACTGGTGAGGGAGCACAGCGGGACATACGAGAGTCTCCCAGCGCGGTCCATACAGGTCAGTGGCCAGCAGGGGCAGTGTCCAGTGCTCCTGAACCCCAGTCCTCCACGCTTAATTCACCATTGTTAACCATCACCTGCTGTCTCTTGATTGGTCAAGAGAGAATTGTCAAAGACAATCGATTAGGACAAGTCGCTGACACGGCTATTACTATCCGATAACAATTTCAACTACATTGAGGAGTAGGGAAGGCTGGGGTCCAATGAACCATTTGGACCAATGAGCCATGTCACTGTTGCCTATTTTAAGCAGCTCTGACATGTATTGATTACTAATATCTGATATGGCTCATCGGTCCCCATGGCTCATCAATCTCCTCTGTGTTGAAAATGCAAAACAGATCTAGGGTTTAGGTACTATTGAATGTAGGTTACATACTGGTTTTCGGTGGAAATACAGCTTTACAAGCAGCTACATGCTTGAAAAGTTAATACCAGCTGGGTAGAGGTATTTTCACCGGTCAATCACTTAAAGAGTTTGTTTCTAAAATGCAGTAAGTGCCAAAACGACAAAAATCGAGATAATTCTATCGAGCGATAGCCCTGTGCTTCTTATACGTGGTGCAAAAATCAATTTTTAGAATTCATACTACATGGTGTAATTTTTCGTGGTTTTCAAGTTGGTGTTTTTCTGTAAAATGCAGTAGGCCACAGCATAGAAAAAGCCGATTTACTCAAAATGAGTAATATGGATATATTGCATTTTGGAAACAAACTCTTCATTTGTACATCGCACATTCTGAAAAAAATATGTCCACAAAGTACACTTCTTCACTGAAGATACACCTGAAAAACTTGTACTCCTGCATTCTAGTCCATGTAACAGATTGGAGCCTCCTCAGCAATGACACATATCCAGCGAATATCAGGTTAGATGGCGGGACGGAGAGGGAGGCGCGGAAAATAAGGCATTGGAATGGGTCCCAGCTTTTGAATTATTTCTGCTTTGTTTGGGTTTTGTTTTGAAAAACTACTGGATGGTAAATCTCTAGGCTGGAGTTGGGTTGTTTTCATTTTACCAGAGTAGCCGCCTGCCAACCACAGTCAGCACCAGAATGCCTCGCCTTCGGAGGCAGTGAGTAGATTTATATTGCATTACATTTCCCAACTGGACCTTTTTGTATTGTGATTGATTTTTGCTGTCTGTGGTTGGTTTGCAAATGAATTCTCTACAGAACTGGTGATCTGCGGCTGACAATGAGCTGAACATCGATGGAGTTTCCTGTGGAATGAGCTTTGGTCTTCTTGACCTGCTTTAATTCATTATCCAGACCTACAGTGATAAAATCGTGAAATCCTCAATTCTATCACAATAGCAGCTCCCCTCAATTTGTCAGAGTCATTCCTCTGTGTATTGTGAATGCTTTGGCAACATAACGCAGTGCTTCTTGTGCCAGTAAGGCTGATTCATGCTGAACTTTATAAAACTACTGGCAAATGTCATATTCTCTTTGTCTCTGTTTTGGTTTGTTTCTTTGCTGCAAAATCAAATGCAAATGTTTCAATAAATCTTGCCAAAGAAAATGAGTCACAAAACGACAATTATGGTTTTTAGCTTTTCACTGGGGTCAAGCTGACTCTTTTATCTAAAGCCCCTTACATTGAATTAGACTAAGCAGGGGCCAATACAGGGTGAAGGGCCTTGCTTAAGGGCCCCAACAGCTGCAGTGATCTTATTATGGCCACACTGGGTCTCAAACCAGCAACCTTCTTAGTCCTGGTCAAACTCCACCATTACTAGTCCTCAACCACCCAGAATGACAAAATAACGGTAATTTCAACTAGCAGTAACACCAAAAATGAAAGTCATAACAGTTGTGTAACTTGTATTAACTACACTTTGTTTTTATGTTGATGGTTGTTCATATTTGTGCTCGCTGGTCTTTCTTTGTTAATCTTTCTCTTGTGCTCTTCATCACTGCCTCTCTGTCGCTCTCACTCTTTCATTCTTTTCTTCTCTCTCTCTCTCTCTCTCTCTCTCTCTCGTTTTTAATTTTTGGTCTCTCTCTTCCTTGCTCTCTTTGTCACTTTTGCGCTGTAGGTATCAGAGTCCAGGATCCTGGAATGCCCTAGTATACAGATCACCACTATCTCCCCAGAGGAGGAATTTGCCCCAGCTGGGGGCAGTTGTTGGGATGGTGGGGGAGGTTGGGACAGGGAGCGCCTGTATCTTCCCCTCCAGGACCCCTTCTGCTACCGAGAGGGTATGGCGGGGGGTGGGTCTCTCAGCCCCAGCCCCGCCTCCAGCCCCTCCTCTCGAGGCTGGCTCAGCCCTGCCTCCAGCTGTGATTCGCTGCTGGTGGAGGAGGAGGAGCTGACCGAAGCCGCCACCCATTTCTGCCTGTCTCCGTCCCCACGGCCCACTTCCCCCGGGGGCAAGAAGCGCCGGAACTCGCCCCTGCCCTCTCCCTGCCCCTCCCGCAGGGGCAGTTATTCTGAGGAGTACTCCTGCCCCCCGCAGAATGCTGACTCCTCCTGCCAGAGCCAACCCTCTCCAGGCAGCCTGGAGTTAAACATCCCTCAGAAGACCCGAAAGACGTCGTTGGGACAGGTGAATGTGCCTTCGCGCGTTCCTCCAGAGGTGGTTATGAGTGACTCCTCCTTACGGGATGTCCTGCCATAGATTTTTGGTAGTCGTGCTAAAAACAGCTGCTTAGCCCCTTTAGGGGCAGAAAAAAATGAATGGATTTAATTTGGGAACTTCATTAAAGGAGTAGCTTAAATCTTTATAGCAACAGGGAGAAATTTGTATTCCATTATTTTCTTTTTGATCCATAGAACATAAAATATTTGCTCTGACGTGTGGTAATTAATGGGGCATGAGAACTAATTTCTGTGTATTTAAGATTTTTTTAATATGGACCGTTTTGGGAACTAACACACAAGCAGACCAAAACATGTAATCTCTGCGTTCTAATTTTGCTGTGCAAGAACTACTGTTCTGTGTTACATCACTTCCTGTTGACAAATCTCATATAACAGACCCCCTGTTCATGATAATAACGCTTTAATATCCTGAAGGAAATTAATTTTACTCTGCAGACATTATACATGACTCCTTTACAAACACTGCTGCTTGTATACATAACATATCCCTGCACATGCATGAAACAGGGATTCAACAAGTCAAAAATTAACCCTTAAATTAAGCAGCTATTGTTGCTCAGTGATGTATGATATCAAAATCAAAGCTGTTGAAAACCTGTCATGTGGCATTAGGGGATAGGGGAGTTCTTTTAAACAAGTCGCCACATGATAGGTTTTCAACAGCACAAGAGAAGTAAATGTATATTTTTAAAAAATATATTTCAGTGCTCTAAGCGTTAAAACACAATGGAATACTGTCAAAAGGGGGACTTATAGTGATTGCATATAGGCACTAAAAAATGATACAGGAAGTACAACCGGTTGATTTCAACATTGTAAGCCTTTCCTTGATTTGAAGGACAAATGCCAACAGGAATAAAAGACTTTTTTAAAAATTTGGAACGTGTGACGTCCTGAGGGTAAAAATTCTGATTCCAACAAAAGGGTGTGAGTAGGGTGTGATCATTCATAATCTTTGTAGCATAACATCAAAACTTGATTAAGAGTGTGTGAGAGTGTATGGTGGGTGTGTCCTGTGTTGGATTGGTGAACTGTCCTGGGTGTATCGCTGCCACTAACCTTTGAAAGCTGAAATGAGCTCCTGCGCCCCCAATAACCCCAGCCATGAATGACAGGGATGAATCATGGATGGCGGAAGGTTGAATGGATGGATTGTGGTAAGCAGTAGGGATGAAGTCGCATGTTGTTTGATGCTGTGGGCATAGTAATGCTCTATTGACCAATGTTGGTTTCAATCCTGGGCAGTAGGCCCGATGCAATTTAATGACCCCGTCCTGGGATAGCCTCTCAACCATTCCCAGTCTTTAAGAGTTCAAAATAGCTGGTCTCGTTAATCCTGCATTAAACTTGGCAAGGTGATAGGGGCGTGCTCTGATGGACCTCAGGTTTCAACACCATGGCTACAGATCATGTGGTTTTGGATTGCCTGTCAAAAACTGTGAAATGAGGATGTACTTTTTCAGTTGCGATTCACTTCCCTTGTCTTGGGGCTTCAACCCTCTGCTAGGTTCGCTGCAGTCAACCTACAGGGTTTAAGGTTGGGTTCAATATGGTGGGGTGTGTTCTACTCATTATTGTGTAATGCCTTGGAATGAAGGTAGGGACTCGCCTCAGTGAGTAATGCTGATGTATTCCAGGCAGGATTAGTCCTGGAAGGAAGATGGAATTAAGAATGAGATTAGTACTGATGATTAACATTACTTTTCTGGGTGTGTCTCAAAGGTTTCGCCCAGAGAGGTGGAGTTAGATCAGGCCCCGCCCCCAGGGTCACCCTGCCACCACCCTGATGCCCTACAGTCCAGGAGAGACCCCTCCCCCTTGGGAATGGACTACCTTTGTGTGCCTCCTGCCCTGGGCTGGGGCAGAGCCCGGGCCAGTGCCCACAGCCCCATCTTCAGGTGTGGAGGGGTAACTGTGGCATCGCAGTTTATTCACACTTAAGAGACCCTTTATTTGCTTGGTTTCACAACTCAAGAGTTTATGAGTCAGTTTAGCATCACAGGGACTGAAGTAATGACAGCTGGTCTGGGTTTTGCCTAATGTAGTTAGCCTGCTAACTCAGCAATCCTGTTTTGTGAAACAGGGATGTGCTGGATCCACAAGGGTCCTTGACTGTGCACAGAACATAGAGAGATTATTGGCCTGTGCCTCTTGGATTGATTATTAACGTCTCAGGACATGATTTCCCAGTCTGTAGATGTTTTTCTAATAAATTTGCTAAAAGCTCAATTAACTAAAAATGCTACGTGAGCTCACAAGCATCTCAATAAGTCACAAAGCTAAGCTTCAGTTCAATTCCACCTCCTTCTCTTCCCAAACACTGCTTTCTTTATCTCATTGGTTCCCTCTCCCACAGGTCGACTGCCCTGCCGCCCCTTGATTGGCCACTTCCTTCTCAGTTTGACCAATACGAGCTCCGCATCGAGGTGCAGCCCCGCCCACATCACCGTGCCCATTATGAAACTGAAGGGAGTCGCGGTGCAGTTAAGGCTGTGCCCACAGGTCACCCAGTTGTCAAGGTACATCAGTACTGGGTACAAGACGGTAGCATGCAATAATTCCTCCTGTTACCTGCAGCTGGCTCCGTATTGTGTTAATATTCTACATATTTGTATCATTGATAAAATCTGTTCATTAATTCCGCTTTGGATATGCATGCTCAGACAAGATGTAGTGAAATATTTCAGCAGAAGAGGATCTAGCCTCATACTTTGAGGTAATGTACAAGCCCAATTCCGAAATACTTGGGACAAAGTGGATGTTGTGAATAAAATCAAAACGAATGAGTTTCAAATCACACCAGCCAGTATTTCATTCACAATAGAACAGAGAAAACATAAGAAATATCGAAACTGACAAAATTTATGAATTTATCCACAAAATGAGCTCATTTCAAATTTGATAGCTGCTACAGGTCTCTAAAAAGTTGGGACAGGGGCCTGTTTACCATGGTGTAGCATCCCCTCTTCTTTTTAACACAGAGTGGAGACGTCTGGGCATTTAGGAGACAAGTTTCTTGAGTTTAGCCATTGGAATTTGATCCCACTGTTGTTTAATACAGGCTTCCAGCTGCTGGAGAGTTTTGGGTCTCCTTTGACTTTTTGTTCAATTATGCGCCAAATGTTCTCAATTGGTGAAAGATCAGGACTGCAGGCAGGTCAGTTCAGCACATGGACTCTTCTTCTACGAAGCCATGCTGTTGTAATAGTTGCAGTATGTGGTTTTGCATTGTCTTGCTGAAAAACACAAGGCCTTCCCTGGAATAGAGGTCATCTGGAGGGGAGCATATGTTGCTCTGAAACCTTTATATACCTTTCAGCATTCATGGTACTTTTTAAAACATGCAAGTGTCCCTCACCATATGCACTAATGCATCCCCATACCATCAGAGATGCTGGCTTTTGAACTGAACGCTGATAACAGGAGGGGGTGGTCTTTCTCCTCTTTAGCCCAGAGGACACAACGCCCATGATTACCAACAAGAATGTCAAATTTGGACTCGTCTGACCACAGGACACTTTGCCACTTTGCTACAGTCCATTTTAAATGAGCCTTGAACACAGAACACGGCGGCGCTTCTGGATCATGCTCAACAATGGCTTCCTTTTTGCATGATAGAGTTTTAGGTGGCATCTGTGGATGGCATGGAGGACTATGTTTACTGACAGTGGTTTCATGAAGTACATTTCTTGTCGATGATGAGACCTTCAAAGCCTTTGCAATTTGATGTTGAGGAACATTGTTCTTCAAGTATTCCACAATTTTCTTTACGCAAACCTTCACAGGTTGGTGAGCCTCTGGCCATCTTTACTTCTGAGAGACTCAGCCTCTCTAAGACATCCCTTTTATAGCCAATCATGTTACACACCTGATGCCAGTTAACTCATTTACTTGCTAAATGTTCTTTCAGCTGATTATCTTATATATTAATTGTTTTTACAGCCCTTTTTTTGCCTGTGTCCCAACTTTTTTGATTCCTTTTGCAGCCAGAAAATTTGAAATAAATTCATTTTGTGGATAAAAATGTAAAATGTCTCAGTTTCAGCGTTTCAAATATTATCTATTCTGTATTGTAAATAACATATTGGCTCGTAATCTGAAAGTGTTTGCATTTTGATTTTATTCACAATTTACACTTCGTCCCAACTATTTCAGAATTGGGGTTGTAACTAATAGTTCATGCACATAATCTTGCATAATTAATAATTATCTACGTAATTATGTATTCTTGAGTGCTGTTGACTGTCGTGATGCTGTTTCTGCCGTACTGTGATCTGGGTGTTTTTAGGGGCAACTAATATTTTGTTATTAGTTTTTGTTATTAGGGCCCATTTCCTACAGTCTTCCTCAAACAGGTCAAAGAATTACTGCAACCGCTACTCTGTGCACAATATCAAGAACAGCTCTGTATGATGCTAGAACTTTGCTTCTGTTTCAGTCAGAGTAACGACCCTGAGCTCTTCCTGTAAGCTCATTCAGTTGAATATTTTACAAATTAAGTTTCATTTTTCTCAATCCTGTTTAATCGTTTTTTGTGATTCTGTGACCTGAGCACTGAGAGATTCTATCTTCCCTCGATCCGTATTCCAGATATATGCCAGTTATATTGAGCTGAGGATTGTTATGAATCGGTTGATGGGTTTTGCTTGGCAAGGCTGTCCCGAGGCTGACTCGTGTTCCCTCTGATTGCCATAGAGCTGTTTATGGGGCTCAGGTCATGTTGTTGCAGAGCCCAACAATAGTTGGAGTGTGAGTTAGCCAAACGGTATCATAGATGGGCCGTTTCAGCATTCTGGGTATGACTACATTGCACTGTCTTCTGCATCTTTCTTAAACTTTCTCTTTCCCCCACTACCGCTTTCTCCCAGTTCTCCATCTCTCATCTCTCTCTCGGTCTCTCTGCCTCGCACACTCCCCCCAGCTCTCTCTCTCTCTCACTCACTCACTCTCTCTCTCTCTCTCTTTCTCTCTCTCTCTCTCTCTCTCTCTCTCTCCGAATGTGGGCACATGGTGGCATGTTGCGTTCTGTAGTAGAAAACCAGCTTTTTACTATGAAAGTTTCTCCCTCTCTCCCTCTGCCTCTCTCTCAGCTGGTAGGATACACAGAGAAACAGCCCCTCTCACTGCAGGTGTGTGTGGGGACGGCTGACGATCGGTCTATTCGCCGGCACCCTTTCTACCAGATACACAGGTACTGAACGGAGCGCCACCACGGTCCTAAGTCCCTGTGGCACACTAGCATTTTTCAGCCAATATTTCCCTCCTCAAATTTCCAATGGGTTCTTATCGACAGGGTTTAGTTTTTTTTTTTGTTTTTTTTTGCTGGTTTGTGGTTCACATTAGAGGACGAGAATTCCACGATTTGCTCTGTAAATTACATTACAGCTCAGTCGTGAAATTCAAATGAGCTTTTCAAAAGTTCGCCGCCAACATAGTCTGTATAAAACGATGGATGCAGCACCCTGGCCTGAAAAATGAAGCCCATGGAAGTCCCGTAAAATGGCATTCTATTTAATGGCCAGCAGATGGCGACGTTGGTGGTTGCAGAAAGAAGTTCAATGCCATATAAGTCTATGAGAAAATGACCCCACTTTCCGACCTGATTTTTCTTTTAAATAATGATTTTTCACATTATTTCATGGTAGCTATAGCAAGTTTCAAGTCAACTTCGATATATTATGATGTTCATTTTTGTAAATTATGGTCCCAACCAGACCAGAATAAATGATAAAGCCAGACTATGCTTTAGGGGCGTGGCTATCCTCTGGTCCTCGTCCGATACGGTCAGATCCACCCCTCTTGTCCCTCCCCTGATCTTGATTCCCTCTCTCGTTCAATAGAAATCACATCCGGCTTGAAGATGACAACATGGCACAATTCAAATTGCCAAATCGAGGCTTCCTTTATGGTTTGCTGAAACGTCACAGTAGCTTCATCCATCTCTCTATACAGTCTATGGCCACCACCAAGCTGCTATATTAGTACCATTACGGTAATTAATGCTGTGTGCATGTGAGTTTGTCTAAAACATGACTGACAGCTGGCAGAATGTGACCGTTAATGCAGTTCCAATGAGGATTCATGCAGTTTGCACTTCGACCTTTCCTACCGGTTACCCCGACACGCTGTACAATGGTATGGATTTGGGTGTTAAATTGCGTGTGTGTGTGTGTGTGTGTGTGTGTGTGTGTGTGTGTGTGTGTACGTGTATGTGTGTGTGCTCTGTTCTGCAGGGTCACTGGTAAAATGGTGGGCACTGCCAGCCAGGAGAGCATACAGGCAGGAACGAAGCTTCTGGATATCCCCCTCAACCCAGAGACCAACATGACTGCCCTGTGAGGGAGGAGAGAGAGAGAGAGTGTGTGTGTGTGTGTGTGTGTGTGTGTGTGTGTGTGTCTCAATGTGTACCTGTGTGTGTCTGCTGGTGGGCATGTTTATCTATACTTGTGGGGGCTCAAAAATGATCTTGTGGGGAGCTGAAGACACCATGAATACAGTAAAGTCTGAAAAAAATAGCGCAGTAGGGACATGATTTTTGGGCCTCAGGGACCCAAGTCCAGGTTTAGGTCAAGGGTCACGATAGGGCTTATGGTAATAACCAGGTTCCGATTTAAGCTTAGGTGTTATAATTACGCGCATTGTTAAGGTGAGGAGTTTAATTAAGGGTCCCCTTATATGCCACCAGGTGCACAGCTAATTAGCCATTCTGAGCCAGTTCAAAATCTCCCCTTCCTGACATCACAAGGGGAAGTGACCACCCAGAATTATGAAATCTGATTGATTGCTTGGCAGAAGGTGATCAGCTCTTCTTGCCTCTGGATGTTTACTTCCCCAGGTGATGTCAAAAGGGGAAAGATTTTGAAATGGCTTGTAATAACTAATCAGCTGTGCACCTGGTGACATAATAAGGGACCTTTAAGGTAAAAAATTGGGTTATTTTGGGGGGTTTGTTGGTTAGGGTTGAGGCTGGGATTAGAATTTGGGACGGAGATAAGATGAGGGTTGAACTTCGGGTTTGGAGGGTTAGAAATGGGATTTTGCTGCAATAGTAATTTTTTTTGTCCCCACAAGATTAATAAAACAGACATGCACAACAGTATATGTGCGCTTCTGAGTATGTGTATAATAGTTTGTGTATAAAACAGTGGATCTGCGTATGGTTTTCAATAGCAGTGCATGTTTGTGTATGTCTTTGTGTATGTAACTGTGTGAGTTTGTATTCTTATCTGTAATTGTGTTTGTATGAATATAATTGTTTTTTTTTTCTTGGAACAGTGTGTATTTGTATGATTGTCAGTAACAGTGTGTGTATACATGAAGAGTTTGTTTCCAAAACACAATAAATGCCAAAATTTCAAAAATTAAGATTATACCACTGACCAATAGCCATGTTGCAAAAATCAGTTTTGGGAAATTCATACTATAGGTGTATTATTTCATGGTCAAAGTTTGTGTTTTTCTATAAAATGCAATAGGCACCAGTATAGAAAATCTGATGCACTCAAAATGAGTAAAATGGATATATTGCATTTTGGAAACAAACTCTTCATATGTACTGCAGGGAAAATAAGTATTGAATGCATCAACATTTTTCTTAGTTGATATATTTCTAAAGGGGCTGTTGACATTAAATTTTCACCACATGTCAGAACCCAAGTAATCCACACATACAAAGAAATCAAGACAACTACTACTTTGTAGAAAAAGCCTTTGTTGGTAATGAAGGCTTCAAGACGCCTCCTGTATGGAGAAACTAGTCGCATGCACTGCTCAGAGGTGATTTTGGCCCATTCTAACCCGCAAACTGTCTCCAAATCTTAAAGGTTCTGGGGGTCTCTTCTATGAACTCTGGTCTTAAGTGCTTTCCAAAGATTTTCAATTTGATTAAAGTCAGTTAATTGACTGGGCCAGTCCAGCAGCTTTATTTTCTTTCTTTGAAACCAATTGAAAGTTTCCTTGTCTGTGTGTTTGGGATCATTGTCTTGCTGAAATGCCCACCGTTGTTTCATCTTCAGCATCCTGGTAGATGGCAGCAGATTTTTATGAAGAATGTCTCTGTACATTTCTCCATTCATCCTTCCTTCTACTGAATGAAGTCTGACAATACCGTATGCTGACAAACAGCCCCACGCAATCATGTTCCCACCTCCAGACTTCACTGTTGGTGTGGTGTTTTGGCGGTGATGTGCAGTACCGTTGATATATTCAATACTTATTTTCCCAGCTGTCATAGTTTTTGTTTTTCACAGAGTGTATTTGTACGTTTGTCGTCAGTTCTGTTTGTAACAGTGAGTGTCTGTACATTTGTCTGTGGCAGTGCGTATATGTGCTTATGTTTTGCGTGTGTAAAAGTGTTTGTTTGTGTGTTTACGCGTGGCGGTGTGAGTAACAGAGCGTGTGTGTGTCAGTATCGACTGCGCAGGCATACTGAAGCTGCGCAACTCGGACATCGAGCTGAGGAAGGGGGAGACGGACGTGGGAAGGAAGAACACGCGTGTGCGCATGGTGTTCCGCACGCACCTCCCCCTCACCCCGCCCACCCCCGCCCCCGCTGCCCCGCCCAGCCGAGTGCTCGCCCTGCAGGTGGCCTCCCTGCCCATCGAGTGCTGTGAGTGTGCAGCCAATCACATCGCTCGTCTCCCACTCTCAGCCAGTCACTGAGCTCTTCACTGCAGCTTGGCTCTTGGCCAATCACATTGAACCTCACTGTCACCTGTACACCAGCCAATCCCTCATCTGTGTATCTCAGGTAATCACATAGCATTGGGCTGCAGACCGCCAGTCTTCCGGCCAATCACACGGACCCTTACTGCAGCCAGTCTCCCATTCAATACTTCGCGCTTTATCATTTTGCTGCTAATCTGTCTATCGCACAGACCGTATGTGACCGTACGCGTCTCCGCTTCCTAACACTGTACAAAACTGGAGCCAATAAATCCTTCATACGGACGCAGCCATTTTGCACATTTGGAGCCAGTGTCATGGTTTGGAGGCGTTGAGAGCTCTCTTTGTTGCTCTCGTCCGGGACGATATCGTTTTGCTCCCAATCAGATTCCTGGGCCAGTGGGCATTAATTGGGGGCATCGCCCGTATTCTATTTAAGCTCTAGTTCCGCCTCACTTCCCTTACTAGAGTGTCAGTGTTATGTATGCACTTCAGCCGGTAAGGTCTCTAGTAAGAGAGTTGTTGAGGTTTAGCTGCATATTTGAGGAAAAGTTCTAGATAGCAAGGGATTCTGTCTGTTTTTTCCCTTTCTATTCTTCCTGTTGAGCTCGCCTTTGCTTCCTTGCCTCGGACGACATCTCGGTCCGTTGGAAGCGCGAGACTCGCTCTCTTATTTCATTTGTTTCTCTCTCATCTGCGCGTCCTCCTTCTGTTCTGACCGCTGCGTTTGGCCTCTTAACTCAGCAGCCGTCACAACCAGAGTCTGGGCTGCAGTGATCGGGGGCTTGAGCCGTGGTATCAAGGTCCTGCCCTTACACCCGCCCTACCAGTCGCAGACACATCCCTGAACCTTTTTTTTTTTTTTTTTGCTGCTAAACTGCATTGTTTTTAGATAAGATACGGGGGCTAATTTACTCTAGTCTACAGTGTCTTTTTTTGGAACCATAACCAAACGTTGGGCTTGTTGAAAACACCCTTCTACCACGACTAAAAGCTTGTTGAAAGGTTAAATAGGTTTACAAGCGCGGTAACATGAGGCTTAATACATTTGCTGCTTACCTCGTTCATTGCAATAAAGTTAGCTACATTGTTTAGCTACCATACCAAGATCTGGCACGCCTGCCAGGCTGTTCTGACTCATGCCAATTGCCAACTGCTAGCTATCTACTAGTTAGGTGGCTTGCACATTAACTATGTTTCAGTTCCCCATAGCTACAACATAGAATAAGCCAGTGGGCGACTTCTGTCCTTTGAGTCGCTCTCAATCAAGTCTGTCAATCATGACTTAACACTTTCTTTTTATAGTATCAAATAACTAAATAAAACCAAACTCATCAGAAAAAAATGTTGAACATGCATCAGCATGGTAAGAACTCCTTGGAATGACAGAAACCATCTTCAGAAAAAAGTCATTTGACACATACTTACATTTTTTCTTTGGCCCAAGTCCCATCCTCTAACATGGAGGGAACAAGTTTATGATTCATACCGCAGCCAGCCACTAGATGGCAATCAAGATGTTTTGGCCTCACTTTTGCTGTTAGGTTATCCATATTTCCATTCAGTCATTGTCCATCATATAGCGCTTAACTTTACTGCAGCTGATTGCTTAGCCAGCCATGTACCACTTTTCTTCACTGTAGCCAATCACTTAGTTCTTTAACTTAGCCAATGAGATTGGCTGATTGCACGTTATCGTACAGGGTAATAGATTTCAAGCTGGTCAAACTTAGAAACGAAAGTTCACAGGCTGCCTCAAAAATGTCAGTTAACTCAACTCAATGTGAGTTAACTCAACTTGAAGATAAGCTTTGTTTCAGCTTGCAATTTGTCAAGACAATGGACAGCAAAGTGTAACTCTTGAAAACTTAAGATCTATCTCTAAAACTTGTCATGACAAGTGGAGTTTAAGAGAAGAAATAAGTTCACATAACTGAATGAGGCGATAATGTTTTACAGTGTACTACAGCCAATTTCCCCATCAGTCACAAAGCATGTTACCCCACTGCAGCCAGTCACATCTCTCTCCACCTTGCAAGCAGCCAATCACTGGAGTCATACTCTCATTGCAGCTCAGCGCTCGGCTCAGGAGCTGCCAGTGGTGGAGTCCATCAGCCTATCATCTTGCTCCGTGGAGGGGGGGGAGGAGCTTCTGCTGAGCGGTGCAAACTACCTGCCCACCTCCAGAGTCGTGTTCATGGAGAGAGGGACCGGTAGGGTGTTTGTGTGTGTGTGTGTGTGTACCGCACTTTCACACGCTCTTCTAAGTTTGAGAAAACCTACGTACAACACACACTAAAGGATACTACACTATTTCATTCTATAATGTAAAGTTTCCTACTTATTTCTTAACATTATTATCTTAAAATTATTATCTTAATAATGGTCATCATCAAGAACAATGAGGCATAATGAGCAAATGAACGTCACATTAACATAATTTTATTGGGATGATCTGAAATTTTGTGAACAGCAAGGAATTGTGGGAACTATAATCAGTGAGCGAGTGGACATCGTGAAAACAGCTGATCTGTGCTCACGCTCATGCAGAAAAGGGGAGAACAGCTTTTAAGAATCTTTTAGCCAATGAGATTAATTTCGGCACCTTGGCCAACCGTTCCTCCTGCTCCTTACGCTCATGCTGCTTCCTGCATAAATACTTCATTTGCAGCCTATCTTGCATACAACATTAAACCATAGACTGTCGTTGGATTAAACGATCGGACCGTGACATCGTCACGTGGGTGGTCTATGGAATGTTGTACATTACCCAGAAACACTTGCTGTCTCAATGACGATATCAACAGAATAACAGCAGCATAATCTTATCATTTTTTGTTTTATTAAGCATTTTCCAAAAAGAAATCTAAATAATTTAATGTACTGTCTTTTTCTCAGTTAAAACGATGAATAATTACGACATTAATAATGACACGACGACATCGACTTGCCAGCACCATGACTGAGAAATGAATGCAGTTGCAGTGGTAAAAATATCCAGCATTTTAGAAAGATTTACTATTATTTGTAGGAGGTTAATGTGAGAGTTTAAACAGGAAAACTTACCAATGTTGACGTTTTTCGGAACTTGGGGGTGCTCATTGACAGGGCCCCCCTGCCACCGGGTCCCAGTACACTTGCATTCTCTGCAGTCCCTATAGTTACGCCGCTGGTCTGTGTGTAACTATGTATTGTGTAACTGAGAAATGCAGTTGCACATATGTTTTGTGTGCCTGTGCATGTGAGGGAGACAGGGAATTGTGTTTTTGTATGCGCGTATGAGTGTTACTGTTGGCAGGGGGGGCGTATATTGATGGCCTTTATTTATTAACCTCCATAAAATGAAGATAAAATACATTGATAAAAAACGTACAAATCAACAAAATAATACTCTAAAAAGCCTTGGTGAAGAGGCCTGCCATTTTACACGCCACACTGTTCCTATTATTATCTTTATAATTAATGAATACAAATGTGTTTTGCTGAATTGTTTATGATTTAATTATGGACTTCAGAATTCATCCAGCAATTTACATGATATTTATGTTGATTGACAGATGGCAAGCTTCAATGGGAAGAGGAAGCTTACGTGAACCGGGAGAAAAGCAGTGAGGTATTTACAGAGAACAACAGTGCTGTCGTCCCCTGCTGGCTGGGAGGTGTACCTACACTTTTAATGTTGCGACAGCATGTACTGGAGATCTGGAGATATTTAAGTACTGTGTGTGTTTATGTGTGTGTTAGTAACTGTGGGGTTTGCTTGTGTATGTGTGAGTAACTGCAGTTTGTACGTGTTAGTAACTGCTCTGTGTGTGTGTGTGTGTGTGTGTGTGTGTGTGTGTGTGTGTGTGTGTGTGTGTGTGTGTGTTTGTGTGACCACAGTGTGTGTGTACCTTAGCGTGCAGTGATGATTATACACCAAACAAAATGAAGATAAATCAGAAACCAAATACTATTCAAGTATTTATTGTAGCCCCTGGACAAAGTCGGGCGGCTGCTATGGATTCATGCTTGCCGTCTCCACCGCCGCGTCTGTAGATACTTCCTTGTGGAAGCTGTACATGCTGCAATTTTTGACCAATGACTTTCATTTCATATTTGGTATGGACATGTGTTATAGTTCAATAATGACACCTATCAATTTTGATTGCCATGGCGACAGTATTGGCCAAATAATAATACGCAAAAAAGTTGAGAAGCGGCTGCGGTTGCGGGTGACCAGACTGTGTAGTTTAATGTAATACTGGATCATATATATGAAAATAAGTGAACAGATAACTATATGTTATAAATACAAAAATAATGTCTTTTTGAGAGGAAAAAGTCAATATCTAGTGTGGCCACCCTTTGCTTTGATTACAGCATTTAATCTTGCAGGCATAATTTTCACATATTTTTTTATTTTCTCACTTGCCTAGTCATTCCATATGGTTTGAAGTTCATTCCAAAGAGATGCTTTCAATAGCTATTTCTCCAATCCGATCCTAACCTCGGTTGATCGGAAATTCCAAATCCAAATTCATATGGACACTAAATGAAATGATCCCATCATGACTTGCGTATACGTCACCACGCGTATAATCAGAATGATTCATTTGGGCATGCACGGAGATTTACAATTTTCTGGAAATATTAGAGGAGGTAGAAGACGAAAAAGCTATACTTCCACATCTGCTGTAAACAAACGCCACGTTGTCTGCACGTCCTCGTTTGCTCTTTGTAGCACAAATGCGCTGTGAAGACAATTTTACCCCAACCGCGAAGACAGGATCCGAACAGATGTGTACATGGATGTTGTTCAGAATGACGATCTGCATAAACCACCTCTCTCATTCGGAATGAAATTTCTTTCCGAATGGACCGAATCAGATCAGAATCTTCCGATTGACGTGTTTACATGAAGCATTTTAAATTTGATTGGGCCTTTATTTCGATTATGTGTGTTCGTGTAAACATAGCTATTGTTAAAATAGATTTGCTCAATCAGATTAAGGTCTGGACTGTGTTCAGGCCAAGTCATAACTTTTATGTCACCAGATGTTTCTTTCCGACTGAGATAATTCCGACTGAGATAATTCTTGCACAACCTAGAAGTGTGTTTATCTTGTTGAAAATAAAATCCCCGACCAATCATTCTCTTTCCAGATGGCAATGTGTGCCTCACAAGGAGCTGTAATACTTCTTTTGATCCACGATTCTGTTGATTTTTATAAAATCACCGACTCCTTTCAAGCAGACTGAACCACACACCATAATATTACTATCTTTATGTTTTACTGAAAGGGTTAAAGTGTCATTTTTGAAATGTTCTCTAACGTTATAGTGCACATAAGTTTTGCATTTGGGTGAGAATTTTTCGATTTTTAGATTCATCAATCCAAAGGACTTATTCCCAGTCCATTAATGACCAATCCTTGAATTTCTTCACTAACTCAAGTCTTTTTTTGATGTTGACAGCTTTCGGCAGCATCACAACCCATCAGACCATTTTCACACAGGCATCTGGAAATAATAGATCTTGACATTTTCATCCCTCCACTTCTGACACTATTAACCCTTCGAGCGCTGAAATAATTTTAAATGCATATATAAATTTAATTACCTTGTGCTGTTGAAAACCTATCGTGTGGCGACTTGCTTTGAAGAGCTCCCCTGTGGGAGCTGTAAGCGTAACTGCAAGTGTCTTTTCTGAGTAAAGCCACATTTTTCCTGTTTATGGAGCTTAAATCTGGAATTATAAAGCATTAAATTGGGTAACCCATAAATAGCCAAATTTGGCTACTGCGCAAAGGAGCGAAGGCCGCAGTTTGGCTATAAACAATCCCAGAGACCTCCTTCCGTTGTGCCATCGTGTTTAACACTGTCACACTGCTCAAAGTTCATGTCAGCTTGGAACAACTGACCATCAGAGGTAATTTTGCGGAATAATGTTGCCTCAAACCTGTTAAAACAAAAAATTTTTTAGCTTCAATAATCATGGAATGAGCCTTCAAACATGCATTCAGGATATGCAAGCGTCAAAAAAATAAAACTTACGACACATTTCAGTTGTAAGAAAAATGGATGTTTCCAGTGTTTTTGTTTATGAGCCACATGTTAACCTCAGTGTAACTGTGGGATGATATTTATGCTCTTATTGCCTAAAATAGCAGTTTTCAATACATTTAACCAAAAAATTATGGAGAAATAATATATTAGGACCTCTTTCTGAAGAAAGTAGTGGTGTATAATCATCACTGCACACTACGGGATGTGTGTGTGTGTGTGTGTGTGTGTGTTTGTGTGTGTGTGTTTGTGCGTGCGTGCGCACGAGTGGGTTAGGAACTGCAGTGTGTGTGTGTGTGTGTGTGTGTGTCAGTAACTGCGGTGTGTGTGTGTGTGTGTGTGTCAGTAACTGTGGTGTGTGTGTGTGTGTGTTAGTAACTGCGGTGTGTGTGTGTGTGTGTGTGTGTGTGTGTCAGTAACTGCGGTGTGTGTGTGTGTGTGTGTGTGTGTGTGTCAGTAACTGTGGTGTGTGTGTGTGTGTGTTAGTAACTGCGGTGTGTGTGTGTGTATGTGTGTGTGTGTCAGTAACTGCGGTGTGTGTGTGTGTGTCAGTAACTGCGGTGTGTGTGTGTGTGTGTCAGTAACTCCGGTGTGTGTGTGTGTGTCAGTAACTGCGGTGTGTGTGTGTGTGTGTGTGTGTCAGTAACTGCGATGTGTGTGTGTGTGTGTGTGTGTCAGTAACTGCGGTGTGTGTGTGTGTGTGTGTGTGTGTGTGTCAGTGACTGCGGTGTGTGTGTGTGTGTGTGTCAGTAACTGCGGTGTGTGTGTGTGTGTGTGTGTGTCAGTAACTGTGGTGTGTGTGTGTGTGTGTGTGTCAGTAACTGCGGTGTGTGTGTGTGTGTGTGTGTCAGTAACTGCGGTGTGTGTGTGTGTCTGTGTGTGTGTGTGTGTGTGTGTGTGTGTGTGTCAGTAACTGCGGTGTGTGTGTGTGTGTGTCTGTGTGTGTGTGTGTGTGTGTGTGTGTGTCAGTAACTGCGGTGTGTGTGTGTGTGTGTGTGTGTCAGTAACTGCGGTGTGTGTGTGTGTGTGTGTGTGTCAGTAACTGCGGTGTGTGTGTGTGTGTGTGTGTGTGTGTGTGTGTGTCAGTAACTGCGGTGTGTGTGTGTGTGTGTGTGTCAGTAACTGCGGTGTGTGTGTGTGTGTGTGTGTGTGTGTGTGTGTCAGTAACTGCGGTGTGTGTGTGTGTGTGTGTGTGTGTGTGTCAGTAACTGCGGTGTGTGTGTGTGTGTGTCAGTAACTGCGGTGTGTGTTCTCGTCCCATCTCAGTCCCTGCTGTCTGTACGAGTCCCACCCTACAGTGACTCCTCCTTGATTCGACCCGTGTCCGTCTGTCTGTACGTGTCCAATGGGAAGAGGAAAAGGAGCAGCACGCACTGTTTCAAGTACATGCCAGGTGTGTCCGTCTGTCTGTCTGCCCGTCTGTCTGTCAATCAGCCTGTCTGTCTCTCTGGTCTGTTGGCCTACTTACTTGCCTGATCTGTCTCCCTGACTGTCTACTTGTTTGTCTGTTTGCCTGTCTGTCTAGGTGTCTGCCAGCCTACCAGGTCTGTCTGCCTGTCTTTGTGTATCTGCCTGTCTGTATTTCTGTTCAGATCCTATAGACAGACCTCAAGCCAGTCATAAGCTCCAGAAGGTCTGTGATTTCTGTGCTGCACACTCTGCTGACGTATTTAATTTGCGGACACTCTCTTAATTCAACTATCCTGGCAGTGGTACAATAGGGCAGGCAGTTACATCACCTTTTATCACATGATCACTCTCAACCTGTTTCCGTTTACTTTCCCTGATTATGAGTCTTCTCAATTCATCCGCTGAATAATTAAGACTAACTGATAGAATAACTGGCCAGTTTATTAGTTAGTTCATTTGAGGGTGTGTACATACTCCATGTAGGGTGAATCGTGCAGAAATCACAGCACTGGTACAGAGAAATCGTTTTACGGTCCAAATATTTTGGGACCTCAACACACACGCAGTCAGCTGTGTCTAAATGTGTCGTTAAGGCGTGTTTTGTACTTTAATACCCACACTTAGAAGCTTACAGTCAGCGCTGTATGTTTCATTTGTACTGCTGAGCTCTTCAAGTAAAAATATTTAAGGAAAAAGTTTATTTTTATTAAACTTTTTTCTGCTCTGTCTGCCCTCCCTCCCTCTCTCACCTCCTCCGTTTCTCTCTCTCTCTCTCCCTCTCCCTCCCTCTCTCTCTCTCTCCATCTGTCTCCCCCCCTCACAGTGATGTTTAAACAGGAGGGCCCTCTCTCCCTGGCCCACCGCAGTTCTCTCCCTCTGGAGGGGGTGACTCTGTGTCCCGTCGGGGGTCTGGGGGAAGCAGAGGTTGATGGGATACGCGTGGGAGGGGACTGCGATGACCGGAGCTTGCGGCCGTACCCGCCCACTTCCCTGCCGGGTTACTGCGAGGGGGGGGGGCTGGAGGAAGGTCCAGGAGACCACGGGCCTCTGACGGAGAAGCAGCCCAGCCTGGAGACCCTGGAGCTGGGCTTCACCGAACTGCTGCCCCCCCCTGTACCCCCGGAACCCCCAGACCCCCTCCCCGTGCCCCTGGCTGGATTCCCCGTACCTCTCCTCCTCCCCCTCTCCCTCGTGCTCCTCCTCTCTCTCTCCCTTCCCTGCCAGCAGCCCCCACACCTCCACAGCCTCCCTTTTCACCGGGTGCCCTTACCCCCCCGAAACCTGCCCTCCATCCCCACCCCCGCCCCGTCACCCCTCCGCCCCCTTCCCCCAGGACTTTTACACCCCGCCCTGCTCTCACTTCGAAGGGCCCTGGGAGCCCCAGGGGATTGGGGGGTCTGCCGGGAGGTCCACCCCAGGATCGGGAGTTCAGAGTGGGGCGAAGATGCAAGAAACTGCCCTGGATTATGCAGGCCCGGCCGCCATCCAGCAGATAACTCTGGAGGAAGGTGAGAACCTCGCTCTACCACTGACCGCTGCTCAAATTCAGGACATCGTACCAATACCCACACTTGCGATCTTTGTACGCAGTCAAGTGGCCATTTGAGTAACGTATTTCCTGGATCTGGCCGATGGCAAGTGTATGAGTGGGCATAGATTGCAATTGCTGTGAGGTTTTGTCATCTAAAAGTCTCAATGTGAAAAAATATTGTCTAACACCTAATTGAAATAGCATGCTTGTGGTGATATAGATTCAATGCATCTTGTTTATTGTCTCAATTTGCCATTTTAAACAGGTTATGTTGGGAACAACATACCCATTGCTTGTTCATATTCGATGACATGCACCGAATATCACCGATATTACGGTGTACTGCGTGCTAAAGTGCTAAAATGATTTTCGGATGTCAGATGTACAGGACATTGCTTGAGAAATAGGATGGAGCAAACATAATCTACGTATTGATGAATTAGCTCAATAAAATAGCTTTTTATCCCCCGCCGCGCGATTAGCGCAAAGCGGGGGATATAACATTGGGCTCCGTCCGTCCGTACGGTCACATGAAATTGAGGCGGCGAGGGATATTGCCATGTTAGTGGCAAACACTTGTTTTGAATGCAACGGTCTGAATGCCAATGACCACAAGATGTCGCTAGAGTGTCTAAAACTGAAAACTGGTGGAGACAAGCCAACTTTTTACTGCATTTTAAAATTTTACGTATCACAACTGGTGAATGACTAGTATAACTGGTGAATGACTAGAATAACTAGTGCTCTCAAACCCAAACTAAGTATTGTGACAAAAGCCAGACAACTTGCTTCAAGGGGTTAATCAACCTCTTTCTGAATTATTAACCTCCGCCAGGAGGTATATGTTTTCGGTGCTGTTTGTTTGTTGGTTTGTTTGTGTACAGCATAACTCAAAAACTTATGGCCGGATTTTGACGAAATTTTCAGGGTAAGTGGGTATTAACTCAAGGAAGAGGTGATTAAATTTTGGCATATTTAGGCCAAAGTACTGCTGAGATATACGCCAAAGTTCAAGATTTCAAGTCTTTCCAATGGGCCGGAGTTCCAATCGCCTTGCTTTTGGCTTTGCTGCCCCCTGGCGGAGGTTCTGCGCTCTCTGAGTGCTTTTCTAGTTTACCAATGAATCAAATTAAAATACAGACCCCAATTCCAATGAAGCTGTGACATTATGTTAGCGTGGAATCCATCCATATCAAGCTTTAGTTACTCCCAACGGTCACTCACTGATATAGTCTGGCCTCAGTCGTTTGGCCAAAGTTTAACCCTTACCTCACTAATGAACTGGATTTATAAATATTCATGTTTTCTGCTCATGGCTGAATTGGTGACCTTTTGGCGAGAATCACCAATCGTGCAGCGCAATTTGCAGAATGAATGCTGACCGGGTTATCCGTCGCATCTTGTTGTCAGAAGTGGTATCTAAATAGGCGACCAATTGAGGGTATCGCCAATTTGCAAAAAATGCCCAGATGTAGTGCTTTCGGCAAAATAATTTGCTACTTCTAGAACCCTCTAACTCCTGGTGCATTGCCAAAATGCTATTATTTAGCATCAGCTAGCTATGGTTGGAATATAGAGGCACGCATATATATATGCGGTCATTGTGCGTATAAGTCTCTCATCCAGGGGTATTTCTGAAGTTTTTTCCACTTATGTTCATAAGACGAGCACATGGCAGCTTCACAGTAACGACCCATGGCCTTAATGACTACAGTTCATTTACTGTTGGGCTCTGCAGAGAGCAGAAGCGACTGGGACACCGAATTATCCCATAATGCATCTGAAACAGGGCATGAATGCAACATCCAGGCAGTTTTTGCGCACTGGCGATACCCTCAATTAAATGTTGGGACAAGTATCTATCTTATATCTGCATGTTGCGTGTCTATATCCTTTTACTTTGCTACATGATGCATTTTACAACACAACTATTGGCTGTACTCAGCATTACGAATATGAGTTAGCAGGCCAGCTACAGCATTCGTGAATGTTATTTGACATGCGCTTAAAAATTAGACTGTGGCTTGCTTGCGTTTACTCCTGGAGTGGTTGTTGGGTTTTGAACAGGATAATGTTTGGCCATATCTGCATTTCGTTTATTTCAGAGGGATTCCCTGATATAATGAAGGCTAAATTAAATAATACCCAAATTACCTAACACATTTCATTGTAATTGGCATTAGCTATAGGTTGAGGAGCATGATTGCGTCAGCTAGATTAAGACTATGAAGCTGGTATGTTATACGACTGTTTCTAATTTATTCCTTGCCTGTCTACTATCTTTGGAAAAGAGAAGATAAGTAGCTTGTTCCTATTATTGCAACCTATTACTGCACAACATTTCGGCATTTTTAAAGTGGATGGCCAACGTTTATTTTGCCGCTTTTCCCCACTTGTTTAATATCTGATATCAATCCAGTACAAGATCATAGCGATCAAGTATATTCCTTTTCCCTTTAAAAAGGATTTAACATTGACGGCAATAACAGTATCACTGAACATATAAACACAAGCTTTATTTCAGTTTGAAAGTTTAACTCGTAGTTTGCCGCAGTCCATACTGTATTTCTGTATTGCCAGATGTTACATGAACGCTGCTGAGAGAGACACAGGTCTCGAACAAAGTACATTTTCTCCTGATCTGTTGGTCTTAAAAATGCCATTGCAGCACCCGAATGTTTTGAAGATATGTGGACTGTGAAAAATAAATCCAATATTTAATTCTGTGACAATGGGGCAGAATAATTGATAATCTGTGGTTACGTTCACTTCTCCCCATTGGAATCAATTCATTCAGGACCTGTCGCAAGTCTGTCTAAAGGGGCGGGGCACCCTTGTGACTGTGAGCCAATCACAGATCTTGCATGGATTTTGTGCGAGTATTTGAAACTCAAACGCTAGCCTACCGACTGAGGCCAGACTATCAGTGAGTGACCGTTGGGAGCGACCGCACTTGATATGGATGGATTCCAGGCTAACGTTATGTAAAACGCGATTAATAACAGAATGCAATGATTTGTAAATCCTTTTCAACTTATATTTATTTGAGTACACTAAAAAGCCAAGATATTTAATGTTCAAATTGGTAAACTTGATTGTTTCTTGGGAAATATTCACTCATTTTGAATTTGAGGCCTGCAACCTCTCTAAGCATTTTACTGGTGCGTAGGACGCACCGGCTTATAAGACGCAATGTTTTTTTAAGGGAAAAATATTGAATTAAAGGTGGGTCTTATTTACCAATATTTTACAGCAAGCGAGGTGCACCACTTTAAGAGAGGAGAGACTAAGGATGTGAAATCAGCGAGACTGATTGTAATGAAGACGCTGGAGACACATGTTTATACTAGATGTAAATGTGTGTGGACAAGCGCTATCCGATTGGGTTCATATCGCAAAAAAACTCATTTTAATACCAGGTGTAAGCGGGGCCACTGATAAGCTGTCCGAGTGAGAGACTCACTGACTTGTTTGATTGATAGGCTGAGTGATGAATGATCGATTTATGGTTTGACTGATCACTGACTGCAACAAGGTTTTGTTTTGTGTCTCCGCAGTGAGTGAATTCATTGGCGAAGACATCACCTCATTCGCACGGACACACAGCCGACCCTGACGCTGTCGCCGCATCAGCGTCACATAGCTCCTGTTTTACCTTATATTGCGCATTATATCTGATAAAGGGAGACTTCTGTAGGCGGAATTACATTCCTGAGAGCACCTCCCTTCTCAGTCCATGTATAGATATCCAGCCCCATATATTTTACTAAATAAAGTTTTTCATCCATTTTTCAAAATAAACCATATGAGTGCTTTGACTATTCATTTGTCTCCTGCATTGGTTTTTCTGCCATTAACTATGAGTAAGTATGAATATATTAGGGATAATGTACAGCAAGCGAGTCATTATTGCGAAATAAACACTGACAGGATGATGTTCGCGAACGGTGGTCTTGAAATACACAATATATTACTCAATGATGACCTGATTGCTGTACATTATCTCACTTATTACATGGCTTGCTGTTCAGTAAAGAAAGTCAAGTTATTGACTTTTTTGATTCATAAATGATTTGATTGCCTCTGCTAAAAAAATAGTCTGTGGGAAGAGTGTGACAGTGCGTTCAGGAACCACACGCAAGAGAGGGAAATCCAAAAAACGTATGCCTTTATTGGAGTCCGAATCAAAGCCAAAAAACAGAAGAATTGCCAAGCCACTATACGAAATCCAAAAACAGTGTCGTCTAGACAGGCAGGGGTCAGAACCAGTAAGACAGATGAGCAAAGGTACATAAACGGTTGGCAAAAAGTCGTAGTCAATGAACAAAGCCAATGGTCATACACAGGGCATCCAAACACAGAAATCATGGTCATACAAAAATAGGTCGAAATCTAGAAAGACAAAAATAATACAAATAGGGCAATGGCAAGAATCAAGGTCGGACAGTCCAGTAGAAGAGAAACAATACTCAATGGCATACGAGGCGCTCTGTACAAAGAAGTATTGATCAACGTTCTGACAAGAGCTGTGAGTGAAAAGACTGTTTAAATAGACCAGAGGAAAGTCACATGCTATGCAGGGAACAGGTTAATTGGATCAAACTAATTACAAAGGAATGAACATGAGGAAGTTCCGAATCGCATAAAATAGGCAAAAGCCAAAACACGGACCGGGATCAGAAGACAGCCTATAGACAGAACAAACAGATCCGGTTAGGGATTTCTATGTGCACAGAGTGAGTGGCAGAACAGTGATTAGACAGGTGCAGAGAATCTGCTAGAAGCACAGCTAAGTACATTGAGTGAAGGGAAGAGGCGGAGACTAGAACAGGGCGAATATTGAGAGATCGTTAGTCAATTTAGTACAGTCCAGCTATACAATCCCTAGTGCTTGTTTGTAAATTAGTACTTTGTACAATGTTAGTCTTGGTTAGTAATTTAACAAAAACAACAAACTGTTAGTATTGGTTAGTAATCTAGAAAAAGCAAGATGAAGGAAGTAAATAAGATTGGAAGGAATGTTTGAAATCCCAGAAACCATTAAATCACCCGAAAGTGTGGCAGCAATACTGGAGCTGTGAGCAATCACATGACATGAGACCAGACAGGGGGAGACAAAGTGCAGTGCATGGGTGGAAGCAAAACATGGACCAGAATGTGACTGCAGGAATGGAATACGGCAAAATACAAAACATGGAAAAACTAAACTAGACAATACATGAACAAATCTAAGCAACCAAATCACAATACATAATTCAACACATGGTCAGACATAGCAAAGATCCAATTCCCAATCAGACAGAACGTAAAGAAACATGGCAAAGCAGATCAGGGACATGACAATCAGAGCAGAATCATAACAAATAGACTCTGAAACCCTCTTAAGATTTGCCAACTTAGTGTTATAATTCACATTAATCTGAACATTGCCATTTACGGTGAAGGGAGACATGGTGAATGGAGCTTATTTGGAAATGTTGTTGATGTTTTTGTCCCAGTTCATCTCTTTAATAAATTTCCTCTTGTCAGAGCATTGCAGTTGACACCACGGCGACAATCTGTCTGCTATTTTGAAATAACCGACCATAAAAAGTCATGTTTGACCAATCAAAATCAAGTATTCAATAAAGCCATGTAAAATAGAAAAATAACATCCTTTCTTACAAGAGAAGTGCCCAGACTTTTTAAACAGATTATTTATCTTGAGCTACCCCTGGAAAAACAATGCCAAAATTAGATTTTTTGGTGGGTTTGGTAACTAGTGTGCATGTGCTGTATTGAGTCTTGTCAGAGGAACAGTGATGTTAACGAAAGAAAGAAGAGGATTCATTCTAAGACTGATTTCCTTCATCATTCAGATGTAACTCTTGCCTATTTGTACCCCTGCTGACCTGGAAAATCGATTGGTTAAATGGTTAGAACTGTTCGGAGTTTCCCAAATATTATTCTGAGCTGAGGAACAGAAGCCCCATCGTTTCACGGAATTACAGTGTTATATCGGAACGTGACGTTTAAATGGGAAAACTCATCTCCCCCATCTGTCGCACATCTGTGATTGATGCGGCCTCAGCTGACGTTTGAAGGAATGAAGACCTTCCATTATCCGAACTCATATCACAGTCATCAGACTCTTCCTGTTCCTGTTATTAAGTGGATAGAGCTGGGTATCAAGGAAAGGAAGAAAGGCGTGAAAAGTACGAGACCATAACGAGTCCTCTGTGAGTGAAGGCCACTCAATCATCTCATCTCCACCCCAGCTCAGCCATCTCCAGGAGTCTCTACATCTCACTCACTTCAGTTATTAACTGGTCTCAGATCAGCACTCAATGGTGCAGATGAGCTCAGCTAACATCCTCTCGGCGTCCCTCACTGCTGCCTGCGCACAGGGCTGTTAGGAGACGCAGGGCGAGGAGGGTTGTGCCATTTAACCAGGCCTTAGTGCCTCGCAACGCTCAAAAAATAGATATCCGCAACTCCTCCTCACTCAGCATATTTACAGTGTTAGATTTATCGTCCTCCTGGGTTTCTCAGACAGTGCCGAACTGCTGGCGCACTTAGTGATGCCATTTACTCTGAATGGGAGTGCCTGCTAAATGCCTGCAATGCCATGTAGATGGAGGACACAGCGGTTGGAGAGGAAGGTTACATTGTTTTAGTACTGGCTGTGGTTGTGGTAGTTCAGCTTCAATTTTTGTGCATGTTTTTAATTGGTGAGGACAGTAATGGGCTTTCTCAGCAACCTGACTGAGACTGGGAACCCAGTGAGGTATTAGGGCCGGAGTTGGACAACAGCCAATCACCGAGCTCTTTACTGGCATGCTGGATGAAAGCCCAGACTGAGGCTTGAAATTACTCGGCTGTCGGGGTTTGTTCAGCCGCCTATTTTTCACCCCTTTGTAAATATCCCTGTTCTTCAGCTCAAAGATCGATGGAGTCCCACCATCAGGACAGAGACTCCCTTCTGTTTCGGCCACTTCAGCCTCAATACCTATGAGCTGCAAGAACAGTGTTACAGGGTTTACTTTAGTACACTTCTCTAGTTTAAAAAAAAAAGTATTGAACCACACTCCTGGTCTATATTGTGTTTGAGATGTAGGGCTTTGTAAGATACTTGATTAAAAACCATGCTAATATGGGCTCTTCTTATTTTTTTCCAGACTTTCCAAGCATTTGAATGGTTCGAGATTCCAGCTGGCTTTTTTGAACATATTTTGGGAAATTAAATATAGTTTAATACATCATCTCCTCCACACCTGCTTTGCAACAAAAAATCCTCTTAAAATGTGGATTTCCATTCTTGATTTTTTTTTATTCTTTGTACTTACGCGTTTGGAAATAAGTGTTAGATTCTGGACTTGGATAAACAATGACTGTTTGGTCATAAAAACCCAGGTCACCAGTTTCAAAAAAAGCTTTGGACTGTTTTCCTGGCATTTATAAGGCTTTCTGCAAGTCAAAAACAGGTGGAATTTTACCCACTTTGGCCCTGGTGTGGTGGAGGAGGGAATAGAGGATTGTCCAAATTTAACTTCAGTTGAGAAGGGGCGTGACCTTCCTTTGCTGAAGCTTTTCTTTTTTTTTTTTTTTGTTTTTTGATGGTTTGGCCCGTGAAACTACCTCACCCAAACTGCAACACATCTGCCTCACCGGTAACGGTCTGTATCTGATATTACTCTTTGTAATGCCCCTCCCCCTCTAGCATTCCAATCCCTGGCTACCTGCCCTCAGTTAATTGTTCAATTATCCTTCTGGCCCTTTCAGTTAATGATATTGCTTCTAACTCTTTAATTAATCACGAGTCCCTTTCTTATTCAAAGCTTAGTTTCACCCCTCTTGGGCAGGTAGCCTTAGTCTGCTCTCCTCTTTGTTGAGTGCAACCCCCTTTCAGGTCTCCTTGAAGTTTTGTATTTGTTTTTGTTATGTTTACATCCTTTATTTAATAAAATCCACATCCCTGCTTTTGGGTCCTCATCTCCAATCCTTGTCCTGGCGCCCTATTAACATCTTTGGGTGCCCGAGCATGACACTCTAAAATTACGTATGTGATACTTCCAGTGAGTAGAGATAAGAGCAAGAATAAATGGGCAGAAAAGATAGGGCAGCTGAGTAATATATACTATGACCACCATAATTAATGGTACAGTGACACATTTTTTTTTTTTTGGCAATTTCGCTTCTGTTGGTGGAGTCAATTACCAGTCTGAGGCCGACTGAACATGTATTTTACCTGCTGAAGAGGCGACAGAAGACAAGAAGTCCCTGAAACAAGCAGGAACTGAAGATGGCCGTCGTACAGGTCTGGCAGCGCATCACCAGAGACGATACTCAATGTCTGGTGATGTCTATGTGTCACAGACTTCAGGCTCTCATTTCATGTGAAGGATATGTGACCAAATATTAAAAATGACTGATTCTACTTCACCCGTCCGTGAATCACCACCTTATCGTGGTGGAAGGGTTTGAGTACCTGGATAATCCTAGGAGCTATGTTGTCTGGGGCTTATTGCCCCAGGTAGGGTCTCCCAGGGCAAGCAGGTCCTAGGTGACAGGTCAGGCTAAGAGCAGTTCTACGACCCCTAATGAACGAATGCAGATCAAATACTTCAATTCCCCCAGATTTGCGTCACTGGGACCCCAGCCTGGAGCCAGGCCTGGGGTTGGGGCTGGCAGGCGAGCGCCTGGCGGTCGGGTCTCCACCCACAGGACCCGGCCGGGCACAGTCCGAACGAGCAACGTGGGC
This sequence comes from Gymnothorax reevesii, assembly GCA_029721435.1. Classification (NCBI taxonomy): domain Eukaryota; kingdom Metazoa; phylum Chordata; class Actinopteri; order Anguilliformes; family Muraenidae; genus Gymnothorax; species Gymnothorax reevesii. Next base: position 11,370,845 of record CM056577.1, on the reverse strand, counting down.
CCGCCTTCCCGTGGGCCCATCACCCGTGGGAGGGTTCAAAACTCTCTTCTATTATGGAGGTGCCTGTGGTGAGAGGTGGCGGACTGATGTGGGTTTGCTTATAGCCCCTCAGCTTAGCCGCCATGTGTTGGAGTTTTCCCTGGTGAGAGAGAGGGGAGCTGGCTTGCGCCTTCGGGTCGGGGACAGGTGCCTGATGTTGTGTCAGCTTATGGGCCGAATGGCAACGCAGAGCACCCGGCCTTCTTGGAGTCCCTGGGAGGAGTACTGGAAAGTGCCCCAACTGGGGACTCCATCGTTCTGCTGGGGGACTTCAATGCCTACATGGGCAGCGACACTGTTACCTGGAGGGGCGTGATTGGGAGGAACGGCCTCCCCAATCAGAACCCGAGCGGTGTTCTGTTACTGGACTTCTGTGCTAGTCACAGTTTGTCCATAACAAACACCTTATTCAAACATAAGGGCGTCCATCAGTGCACGAGGACGCCCGAGGCCGGATGTCAATGATAGACTTTCTGGTCGTGTCATCTGACCTTTGGCCATGTGTCTTGGACACTCGGGTGAAGAGAGGGGCTGAGCTGTCCACTGATCACCTCCTGGTGGTGAATTGGATCCGCTGGAGGAGGAGAAAGCTGGACAGCCTTGGCAGGCCCAAAGGTGTTGTGAGGGTCTGTTGGGAATGTCTGGCGGAATTCTCTGTCAGAGGGGTTTTCAACTCTCACCTCAGGGAGAGCTTTGACCAGATCCCAAGGGAGGCTGGAGACATTGAGTCTGAATGGACCATGTTCTCCACCTCTATTGTTGATATAGCTGTTTAGAGCTGTGGCCATAAGGTTTCTGGCACCTGTTGCGGCGGCAACCCCCGAACCCGGTGGTGGACACCGGAATTAAGGGATGCCGTGAAGCTGAAGAAGGAATCCTAGGAATAAATCGAGCTTGGTTGGCTCATGGGACTCCTGAGGTAGCTGATAGGTACCGGCAGGCTAAGCGTGCTGCAGCCCGGGCAGTGGTGGAAGCAAAAACTTGGGTATGGGAAAAGTTCAGGGAGGCCATGTAGGAGGATTATCGGTCTGCCCCGAAGAGATTCTGGCGAACCGTCCGGCGCCTCAGAAGGGGAAAGCAGTGCCCTGGCAACACTGTTTACAGTGGAGGTGGGGAGCTGTTGACTTTGACTGGGGATATTGTCACCCGATGGAAGGAATACTTGGAGGATCTCCTCAATCCCACTGATACGCCTTCTGTAGAGGAAGCAGAGGTTGGGGACCCAGAGGCTGATTCATCCATCACTCGGGCTGAAGTCACTGAGGTATTTCGGAAGCTCCTCGGTGGCAAGGCACCGAGGGAGGATGAGATCCGCCCTGTGTACCTCAAGTCCCTGGATGTTGTAGAGCTGTCTTACTTGACATCTTGAATGCAACATTGCATGGCAGTTGGGGACAGTGCCTCTGGACTGGCAGACCGGGGTGGTGGTCCCTCTTTTTAAGAAGGGAGACCGGTGGGTGTGCTCCATAGGTGGATCACATAGGATCCATAGGATCCTCCTCTATAGGGGATCACACTCCTCAGCCTCCCGGGTAAAGTCTATTCCAGGGTGCTGGAGAGGAGAATTTAGCCGATAGTCGAACCTCGGATTTAGGAGGAACAATGCGGTTTTCGTCCTGGTCATGGATCACTGGACCAGCTCTATACCCTCCGCAGGGTGCTTGAGGGTTCATGGGAGTTTGCCCAGCCAGTTCACATATGCTTTGTGGACTTGGAGAAGGCATTCGACCGTGTCCCTTGTGGCATTCTGTGGGAGGTGCTTCATGAGTATGGAGTACGGGGCCCTCTACTGAGGGCTGTGCGGTCTCTGTATGACCGGAGCAGGTGCTTGGTTCGCATTGCCGGCAGTAAGTCAGACCTGTTCCCAGGGCATGTTGGACTTCGGCAGGGCTGCCCTCTGTCACCGGTTCTGTTCATTATTTTTATGGACAGAATTTCTAGGCACAGCCAGGAGCCGGAGGGAGTCCCGTTTGGGGACCAGAGGATCCAGGACCTTCAGCATGTACTGGGGCGGTTTGCAGCCGAGTGCGAAGCGGCTGGGAAGAAAATCAGAACCTGCAAGTCCGAGGCTATGGTTCTCGACCGGAAAAAGGTGGTTAGCCCCCTCCGGGTTGGGGTCTTGTTCATGAGTGAGGGAAGGATGGAGCGTGAGATTGACAGACGGATCGGTGCAGCGGCAGCAGTAATGCGGTCATTGTACCGATCTGTTGTGGTGAAGAAGGAGCTGAGCAGAAAGGCAAAGCTCTCGATTTACCAGTCAATCTACGTTCCTCCCCTCACCTATGGTCATGAACTCTGGGTCATAACCGAAAGAACGAGATCTCAGATACAAGCGGTCGAAATGGGTTTCCTCCGCAGGGTGGCGGGCCACTCCCTTAGAGATAGGGTGAGGAACTCTGTCACCCTGGAGGAGTTCAGAGTGGAGCCGCTGCTCCTTTACATCGAGAGGAGCCAGTTGAGGTGGCTCGGGCATCTATATCATGTTCCGGTCATGGTAGGAGGCCCCAGGGAAGACCCAGGACACGCTGGAGGGACTATGTCGCTCGGTTGGCCTGGGAACGTCTCGAGATACCCCCGGAAGAACTGGAGGAAGTGTGCAGGGAGAGGGAAGTCTGGGCAGCCTTGCTTGCTGCCCCCGCGACCCGGCCCCGGATAAGCAGAAGAAGATGGATTGATGAGTGATTCTACTTCACCCCTTTGCGCAGAATACAAATGATGCCAATTTTTTCCTGTTATACATGAGCCTCTATAGGCTTCATAACTCAGTATTCGTGTCACAGAGACTCTGGAAAATTATTCAAGTGAAGCGAGACATTTGGAAATTCAATTAAAAAATTATTTACAAATTAAAGTTCAGAATTTACGGACACCGGTGTCTATATCTGCGCAAAGGGGATAATGTTCCATCGACCAATGTTTTATGCGAGCCCAAAAATAGAGGGCTGTGTACGAAAGGAGAAGTCATTTCTACATAGCTTCTCAGATTTGGATGAAGACACACTCTAATTTAAGGTAGGAGTGTGCACTTTAATTTTATTGTCATTTTATCGTTTCACATTCAAACGCAAGACCGAAATAAAAATTTTTCATTGTCCAATGAATTGTGGGGCTCGCTCTGAGCTCATTGTCTCTCGCGGATGACACAGCTGCTGCTTCCGGAGTCTCTTCAGGAATTTCCTCTGAGTCTCCCGCAGGCACATCTGTGGAAAAATACTCTTTACAGAATATCACAAGCACTCTCCCCGAATATTTTATGCACTCTTCACGGAAAATGTGTACACTTCAGAAAACCGCACGCTCGGTATGATTCATGAATTATATATACGAACAGTAAAATGTCCAGGATGAAGTCGACTCCGACTGAGTCATGAATACATACAGGAGGACAAATAGGTCCAAGTTCTTATGGGTATTTTAAGTGCTTTTCAAAAATAAAGTTCTTATATTCAGCTTAATGCCCTGGTGTTAAAAACTTGGAGCAAGCACAGGAAAAAATCACAAGAAGGGATTCACACCCTGAAGGCATTTAAAACCGGGTTTGCGTCACCAGCTGCTCTGGTCTTTGACAGCAACAGATTTATGCCCAGAGTGGTGCAGACAGAAGTACCGTCACCTCGCAGTGAAATGGTTGTGGGTTCCAATCCTACCGGGGGTCTTTCCGTGTGGCGTTTGCATGTTCTCCGCATATTCACTTCGGTGTTCTCCACATTCTTTAGTTTTCTCCCACAGTTCAAAAACATGAATGTCAGGCTGATCAGTGGCTCAAAGTCAATGGTATCCCACCTTGTTCCCGAAGCGCTACCGACCTGTGAGCTTTTACTCCAATCCTAATTCAGCACACTGGATCTGGCCGATTTGCCGCTCATCGAGCTCTCTAACTGGGAAATGAAGTGCACCTCGCTTTGGCTTGAATGAAAGTCTTCAGGATGGTAGCTCTCCAGAACAGGGCTGGAGACTGTGTGTGTGTGTGTGTGTGTGTGTGTGTGTGTGTGTGTGTGCCCCCTGTGATGGACAGGCAAGATGTTGCGGGTGTGTTCCTGCCTCTGTCCCATTGCATGCTGGGAAATGGTCCTGGTCTGCTGGGAACTGAACCAGGAATAAGAGGGTAAGATAATGGACGGAGGAACTGAGCTGACTCACAGAATAGCCAGCTGCTGTCATTATTCTGTGTGCCTTGACAGCCATATGCTGCTTTTAAAATGGCTGCTAACTGAAAACTGATGGACTCAATTTTTATTTAGACTCCTGTGGGAGCAACTGAGGGGTGTAGTATTGCTGAAAGAATGGGTGTGACACATACACACTTGAGCAGAGAATTTAATAACTACCCAACTTGTTGCCTGGAGTTTCCATTACCTGAAAACATGTTACATAATTAAAAATATTGTGCGTTGTGTGTTTCAGGATGAGCATTATTTATGTTTCTGCATGAGGTTCTGCATTAGTTCAGTGTGTCTACTGAAATGTTGGGTGTTATTTGGTGCACTTGGAGCCACTTTGGAGCCGCTGCTTTCAGCGAGTTATGAAGACCTGTGTGTGGAGGTGTGTTCAATGTCCGCTGACATCTGTGAGACAGTTTGTTCCAGTGGTTGTTCCAGTGGTGAAGACCTGCGCGTGATTGTGAATTAGAGTCGTGTTTCCCTCTTTGAGCTTGAGTATTATTGCTCTGTTGGCATGCGTGAGGTTGTGTAATTGAGTTTAGAGCCCATGTAGGTTCGCGTATTAAAGCTCTGTACTGCGTGAGGTTGTGTGTGCAAAGTCACGTTTCCTCACAGGCAGTGTGTTGCCGCTGTTCCATACTTGGTTGAAGTAGTCTTGGGTTATTCACGGAAAGATTTACTCGGTCGTGTAAATGTTTCCCTTCGCTCTGTAAAATGGTCTGGATCAGAATGTTTGCTGAATGAGAGCAAGATCATGTTATCCAGTAATGTAGCCTCATGTAACGCAATGTGTCATTGTGTGATGTACTCTAGCGCAATGTGATGTATTCTGTGCTGTAATGCCGAGAAGCGTCTCGTGATATTTTGTCATGTGATGTAATATAGTTATTTATTGTACTTGAATACTATGCATCATACTGTGTACTAATGTTGTGATACAGTGATATTGGGTCATGTAGTATAATGTAATGTGAGATGGCGCGTTAGAAACTTCTGAGTAGCACTTGTGAGCAGGAATACACAAAATTCAGCAGAGCTGTGTTCTTTTATTCAAGGCACAATATATACCGCATAACAGCTGCACACAGATGCGGAGAGAGGATATTACAACAGTCACAGCCTCGCACTGGGTCATCACTGCTGGTTGAATTTCTCGACCCGTCTCCATTGTCCATCAAGTCAAATCACTTCCATAAAGGTTTTGAGAGCACTTCAGGTGTAATTTGCGATGAAACAGGACTCAATGCTTTGTACAATGCCACCAAAAAAAAAAAGAATTTTTAAGGGCAGTAATCCCTGCCTGTTTACCTCAAAGCCAGCCCATGATGCAGGACTGCAGGCAACAGACGGAGGCCATTAGTAAGGACCCTTAGCACTTTGTTTCCTTTTTTGCGTCAGAGGAGGTAAGACCGTGGGACCCAAGGAGTAGACGGACACGGGCTTGGAGTTGGATTTTAAAAATTACACATCTATTTTTACTTCTAATAACGTTTCTATTAAAAGTGGTGCCCTTATCTCATTAGCACTGAAAGGCGTGCGCTGATGGGAAGTGGCGTCTCTCATAGCCAATTAGCATTTTAAACATATAATAGCGCGTGGTGCTCATGTCATCAGCATTTAAAGGCTAGCGCTGCTCAAGCTACACTAAAGCTATACACAGATGGACCTTGTACATTTTTTTCAGCGTACCGCCGACTTTTCCATCAAGAATGTTCATATATAGAGACATAAATATCGATTACCTTTTTTTAGCATGTGTTAAATTCAACCTAGACATATTTCTCAACTCCTGTGAAGTCTTCTCCATGAGGCGAAAGGAAACTGACACAGTGCAGAAGTGAGCGATGCAGGAGGAATTCTGAGAAATGTTGTAACATAGAAACACAAACGTATGATTGAGATGATCTTGGGCCGAAGAGGAATTGAAGGTTGGGGAAGTATTTGCTTATCAAGCTAAAAATAATAAACTGAATTGGAAACCAGCGTGACCTGCTAGCTGCCCCCAACTGTGCAGCCACTAGGTGGCAATAATCTCCTGCGTCAATTCAACTCACTCTGAATACGAATATTACTATGCTCAAGAGAATGGTGATTAAACCTCACCAGCTGTTAGCCCATGGACAATGGCCCGATGTCAAAAGAATGGGAGAAAGGATCAGGGGTTGTTTGAAATGCATCAAAAATAGCTCATTGTTCCGAAACTTTTCACCAATTTTAAACATCACCATGGTAATGTTAGTAGATCATCACAAACTTAGCACTTTGCTTGAAAGATGGGACTGACTTGACAATATGATCTTAAAATAGTGGCTACAGGTCATATTAGTTAACATATTGTACAAGAGATCTTAAAAAGGTATAAACTTCAGTAAATTAAAATACGCAGTCGTTTATACATATTACAAAACAGGCTAATGCAATTAATGAGTGAATTTTCTGTCAATATGTCTACTGGTAAGGCAGCAAGAACAGAGTTTAAATGAATTTATATAATAAAATATGAATATGAATTCAGCTCCAGTAACTAATACAAGTTCATACAAAAATGAAAAGGGCAGGGTAATTCAAAACAACAGAAGCAGAACTGAACTCAAATTCAAAACAGAGTAGAAATAAAAACTAATGAACAAGATGCTGGAAAAAAAACACTGGCTGTAAAAATGCTCTCCATCACTTTCTAGGTTTCAGCTTCAGTTTTTACAACCAATAAGCCAATAAGCCAAAAATAACACTGGTGAACAGTACAGGCCTTTTTCACAAAGCAGGATTATTGAGTTAGCTGGAAACCACAATGAGTTAAACCCAGACCATTTGCATATCTGGAACTGGGACTGAAGTTAGTATGACATTTTCCAGTTTTAACATGGCCCAGATGTCCAACTCTGCAATCTAGCTTTGCAACACAGACCCAGGGCAAATAATCACATCATAAAACCTAAACGCAGCTTATTACACGTATGCTCTGAAAGTAAACAGCAGTTTAGGTTGCTGGTTATTTCTCCTTGAAAGGAATAAACACTAAAGGCACTTGGGGTAACAGCAATACAAGCAATAAAAAAGGAGTCAACCACTTTCGGTCATTTTCAAATCATTATTCCCATGCTTAAAAAAACACCATGTCAAATCTGAACGAGTTACAATAAACCTCAATGATAAAAAAACAGACTCCTTCTGTTTTAGGGAAATCAGTTGGAATGAATGAAAATGACAAAAATTCAGACTCATACAGTAACTTCAGTCATTTTGAAAACACTTTCCTGTCTCTTGTTGCCGCCGTGGTCTTTGGCCCTCCTTCAGTTCGTTGGCTGTGTTCTGCAAACGGAATTTCTTTTAGCCCAAAGTCTGTCTTGCTTCTAGGGGAGGGACTGACTCTGCATTCTTTAGGGACTCATCCACAGTTACAGGCATGATCCAGACCACCAGACTGATTTCTTGATCATCCAGCATTTTGCATTTTAAATTGGTTAAACAACAGGAAAAAAAAACTATTAGCAAATTTAGTAAGTAATGAAAGAGCAGCTACCCAGTCCAATAAACTAAATCTTAGTTTTATGCTTTTAGGTGTAAGATCGCAAATATGTAAGTGAAAGCAATTCTTCCAGAGACTGTAAACATGAGTTTTAAGAGCAATCCAGACTGGCATCGCAGCTCCTTGCACCGAATACTCAGCTCCCGTTTTCCATCCATCTTACTGACTTAAAACTGGCTTAATAACAAAGGATTCAGACCAGCAACGTGAATATTCAGCATTCTGTTTCACTGGGCTGGGATATTCACCGACGGAACACTGCCAAACCCCTTTCCAAACACTGTCGCTGAAAAGCTTTGAAGGCTGATAAAATAGTATAGAGCCGTGCACCTGGCCTGCAAAAATGAGTGGGAGGGGTGTCCCCGCTAACAAAACTCTCAGAATTCAGATGCACCAGACTACAACGACACAGCGAAAGCAAAAATTTCCTCCAGCGGTTAGAGCATTTAACTATAATATAATACCTCATAATACCTTTATTAAAATACCTGATAATACTTTTGAGGCAAGCAGTGAAGTGATGCATCGTGTGAGAACGCACCAAAGATGCTCCAATTTTTTTTTTTCTTAAACAGCAAAGATCTTTGGAGGGGAGGAGCTAAAGGAAGACCAATCATTTTTCTCCCCTCCCCTGACCCCCCCGCCCCATCCTATGACACCTCACACGGTAACAAACACCAGGCGGGCAGAGTAGATTAGGTCGGCCAGGTAGAGCAGGAAGTTGACGACGGTGAGCACGGCTACGGCGACAAGCTTGTCCCAGTCGCAAAGCCCTGGGCCTGAGCCGCAGTAGGAGGGCCGACGGGTTTGCCGGCCGTGCTTGCTGTCGAACTGGAAGACGGGCCAGATGATGGAGGCAGACAGGTACATGATCACGGCGAGCAGGGCGTAGGCGGACAAGAAGCGGGCGAACGGGAAGGGAAGGCAGCCCGTGCACTCCCCGACGCACAGCACAATGATGGCCGCCGACAGGATGAAGCAGACGCAGTAAACCGCCAGGCACCACTTGAGTGCGTCGTGCCTGTCGTACGACACCGGGTCGCTGATGAAGACGAAGATGACGCAGGCAACGAAGGTCTCACACACTTTCAGCAAGCCCGGCACGGTGGCCATGTATCCGGCGACCTCGCCTGGCCGCGCCTTACTGATGCTCACCTCTGTCAGGTAGGCCACGGTAGCTAGACAGGAGAAGACCGTAGCCACGATGCGGTAGTCATGCACGCTGCCGCGACCAGGGTAGCCCTTGAGGAAGTACAGGGGGAAGATGATGGAGGCGGAGAGGCAGAGCAGCGAGGCGTAACAGGCGAAGGTGATGGGGAAGTTCTTCCAGGAGACGGGCGAGCGAGCCTGAAGGCCAAAGGCCTCGATCAGAATCACCAGGAGGGTCCCGACGAAGCTGAACCCCCAGCAGAACAGGCACCAATCCCCGGTCCCGTGGTGCAGCGACGCCCCGTGTATGGCCACGCTGAATGCCACACATGCGAACACCATCGCCGCTAGCCGAGCCCACAGCAACGGCGACGAGCGTAACACTACCAACGGCATTGTGGGATGCAGGCTGTGTTTGTGTGTATGTGGGGATAAAAGGACTCTCTGAGCTTGGAGGGGTGTACGAAAAGGAATTCCGAGAAGCAGCGTTAACCAGGCACAGGGGTTAGTGATTCCGGCTTATCTTCACACCTGTCAGAAAGAGATGGGGACAGGAAACAGGAAGTGAGAAGCGGACGCTGAACAACTCAAAACAAATCTCAAAATATCTGTCTCTATAAAACACCTGTTGCACAACATAAATGCCAATGACATGGAGTAAAAATGTGCTGTAATGTTCCAGTTATAGTAGTAGCAGCAGCTGTAACATCAAGAAATTGCAGTATGACTAGTAGCAGCCGCAGTAATAGTGGTATAAGTTTCTGCGAAAACTCTGAAGGCATTGCAGGTCCTCCCAAGGTATTGCAGGTCCAAACTTTGAAAAACTAAAAATTTACGATGGAATTCCAAATGTAACTTTCAATTGCATATATTGACTTAAAAGTTTGTTGATAACTTGTTTCGTTGCCAAGATAATTGAGTTTAAAGTTTGCGTACTTTTCGCCCCATCCACTAGTCCAGTCATTCTTAAACTCAGTCCTCAGGGACCACTGCGTATGCTGGTTTTCATTGCAACCACAAATGCAACACTAAAATTCTATTAAGCTGTTGATTTGTTTTAATTCGTTGGATTTTCTTTATCCTCTAACCACATTATGAGGGTAAAGCTATGCCTGCCATGGGAAATGAAAGCCCCATGTCCATATTGTGTTTATAATGCTGCAATACAATTGCAAAAGGTCTAATATATTTACTGATCCAAGTCATACAAAAGTTAATTATTGAGCTCCTATAAGTTGCTGCACACACTTAAAGTTCTTAATTTTTTTTTCCCCACAATACAAATACAAGACAGGCGCGAGTCATTGTCAATTGCCTTGCCTTTTAACTCATTATCAGATAAATGGTTCAATTTAGCGACCATGCATCAATAATTAAACTAATCAAGAGCCTACTCATATTTTGAAAATTTCTTGTACATCTGTTTAAATTTCCCTCTAATTATTCTGCTGTTTCCCATATGCATGATGTGAATATGAAACTTTTATTTTTCTAGCATGCATATCTATGTTTAACAATATTGCTTAAAAGGGTAACAAAGAAAAATGAACAGCTCATCAAAATTCTAGGATTGCATTTGTGGTTGGAATGAGAACCTGCATACCCAGCGCTCCCCCAGGACCGACTTTGAGAACCACTACACGAGCCAACTCTGTTTTTCAACCCTGGGTATAACCCCAATGTGACGGAGGTCAGAAGCAAGAGATACAATGGATGTGCTCTGAGAATTTTTTATTTATTTTTTCAATTTTTTAGCTTTAGCCACAGTGGCTAAACCACCCTTAGTTTTAGCTAGCGAGCCATGCAGCCGTGATTTGCACGGCTAATTTCCGAAAAACACGGCCAAAAAAATGGTGCACGGCTTGACCAAAGCCGTGCTAAATATGTATTATAAAACGGGTGCTTCCCATCCTTAAATGTGACTGGCTGAGCCACTTTCCATGCCGGTATAAAATTACTGTAACCCACTGTGGCAGGCCGCAGCACATAATATCCCTGCACGCAATGAACTTCTCTGCACTCAACTGACTCATTACGTTTGTTTCAAGACTTTAAGCTCGCTATTTCAGTGTTAGCGATGTTTAGCCTGTTAACCCGATAAACCAGTTGGCTATCTACCTAGCTAGCTATTGCATTACAGAGTTCGATATCACTTTTGCGTTGCAAGCTATGTTGCTAACTTGCTAGCTATTTCAGTAGCCTATTAGCGAGCAATTGTTGACTTTTTCTTGTGTGTTTATTTTATGCGCTATGTGTAGAGTAACCACATCCACTGTAGTGAACGCTAGCTAGTTGACAAGCTGGCTAGCAAACTAATGCACAATTCAACATATTTTCCTGGACACCGGCAAGTGTGGAGGACAAAAGTCAATCATTCCCTACTCTCGCTGCTGGTTGTAATGGTTTGGCCGATCGGCCCAAGTTCAGAACAAGGAAATTCGAAAACTGGAACGAACACAAAATTATTTAACGGGGTGAAGCTAGTTGACAAGCTGGCTAGCAAACTAATGCACAATTCAACAAATTTTCCTGGACACCGGCAAGTGTGGAGAACAAAAATCAATCGTTCCCTACTCTCGCTGCTGGTTGTAATGACTTGGCCGATTGGCGCAAGTTGAGAACAAGGAAACTCGAAAACCGAACGTAAAATTATATAACGGGGTCTTCGGGAGACCAAAAGAGACATGCAAAACAGCCTGCTTTCATAGAATATCTACCGGTGCATTAGCAAGCCCAAATAGCCTGATGTGACATGGCAATGGCACCAGATGAAAAAGCAATCTTCACGTCTGTGTTGCTGGCCAACCATTCTTTCCACTCCATCTTGCTTGGTGGAAGAAGTTCTCAATTTTACTGTTGCATTATTACCAATAAATTGTCGATTTTTTTTTTCTTGTGTGTTTATTTAATGGGCTAGTTATATGTAGGGTAAGGCACTCCATTGTTATAAAATCACTGTGACCCACTGCTTCTCGGGACTTATTCCTTTATTTAATAATTTGTCTCTCACCTTGTCAGTTGCTAATTTTGGATAAATCTATCTTTTTTTCGCCAAAGCTCGAAAAGGTGTAGAATGTATTGACAACAATAGAAAATATAACAATATATCAATGTAATGAAGAAAAAACTAAGCCAATGTCTTGTGCTGAAATGTAATATTTTGTCTTCAGAATGCACTAGAATGCACCATTTAGGCCCTGTTTTTAAAAAATTTTCCCCCAGTGGGAGGGTAAACCCCCCCCGCACGCCGTTTTCAATTAACACAAAATTATCAGCACACCCAAAGAAATTTTTTGCACTCCCAAAATTTCTATTTCTACCTAAAACTGTGAAACCACCTGATAATGTTTTAGCTGCAAAGAAATCTTTTTAGCCACACAATCGAAACACTGTGTTGCACGTGTGACTATATCATGGTGGCTATACTGCACTATACTGTATGCAATCACAAGTTACGTTTATATGTTTATACTTTTTAGATTATATAGCCATCTAGCTGGCTAGTTAATACTAACTAAGGAAAGTCTTTGTAAATAATCATCATATTTAGGGGATATGATTAGGTTTTGCCCTAACTTTACTCAATTAGCTAATTATAATAGGCATTAATTTCTCTGATATGTTAGATAGCTGCACTTTCGTGCAGTCGAACTGTACTTTAGATTTTTGTGATGTTAGCAACATTACTTAGCCTGGTGAAACCAGACTCTGCTACTTTGCTTTGCTTCTTACAGAGTCTGCACAGTTGTTATTGACGAGTGTTTACTTCCTGGTGGGTGGGCGCTTGTCTGAAGTTTAAAATCATTGGCGTACCCGTAAACTAATGACTAACATTTGGCGATGACATATCCTATGCGCCGGCTCAGCCGCCTAGTACTTCCGTTATAAACACAGTCCTTCACACCAGGAATGCAGCGAAAACAGACTGATCTGTTCAATAAAGTTAATACTGTAAATACCCATAAATATGTCCATCTACAAAATTTTAGCCTTCACTAATTCACTTAAAAGAACCAAAGGTGCTTTTTCTGTTCACCTTACAAGAAACAAACTGTTGAGCTATCGTTTCTCCTACTGATACTGCTGCAATTAAAAAAAATGTAATACACCCGAAACCAACGGCAGAATCGGGGAGAATAACGCTTTATTTACATCAGGACTAAATCTGCATTGACACGAAAACTGAACCATTAACCATACTTGCGCTAACATCATACCAAGCTCGCTATCTAACTTTATAGGAACATAGTTTGGCTCTAACCGTTTGGCTGTCTCAGACAGCCATTTCATTCAGGGACAGTGTATAGGTCTTGGGACATGAACAAAAATACAGCTTTTAATTAGTTCACTACTACCTTAAATAGTGTGAAATTCGCAGGGCAATGTAAAACTAGAAGCTACAAGCTAGCTGAGGTGGTTCGGCTGTCTCTCACAGAGATGGACAGGGTGCCAATTTCATTTGTTTCATGATGGATATTAAGTAGATATGACAAATTTTCTCAAAACCTGTAGGGAGTAGCGCTACAGCATCATTTCCATTCAAAAAACTAAACTAAATTAAAACTAAAACTAAGAATCTAGCCACTAAACTTGTGGCTATAAGTCGCTGATACCCAGGATTTTCTCCATGACAGAGCGAATGGCCTCCAGTGTATCTATGTCCGTGGACATTGTTGATTTTGGAGACTACAATTTCAAACTCGGCGCAGCAGCCACATCATGGGTCTCGGCCACACCTTCTGTTCGTTGGTAGGTCCAGCGTCTTTTCTGCCGAGTTAAATAAGGCAGAGCCCCGAGTGACCAGACGGAGTAGTGAAGCGAAATGAAATTAAGCGAAAGTATGAAGGCTGGAGGAGTCAGGATATACGTTACTGTATAGCTGTATAAAAAGATGGATGAAGCAACTCTGACGTCACCCATTAGTTTCAGCATACCATTTAAGAAGGCTCGATTTTAGCTATTTGAACAGCGCCATTTTGTCATTTTGAAACCGGGTGTGAATCCTATTGGACGACAGCATGAATTGAAGGTCCAGTAAGGAGCAAGGGGTGGATCTACGGGTGATTCTGACCGTATCTGATGAGGACCAGAGGATAGCCACTCCCCTAAAGCATATTCTGGTTATCCTTTATTCTAGTCTATTGAGGACCATAATTTACAAAAATGAACATCATGATATATCGAAAGAGACTTGAAACTTGCAAAAGATACCATAAAATAATGTGCAAAATCATTATTTAAATAATAAATCAGGTGGAAAAGTAGGGTCATTTTCTCATAGACTTCAATAGCATTGAACTTCTCTCTGCAACCACCGAAGTCACCATCTGCTGGCCATTAAATAATAACAGTAATAACATTAATATGAGCAGTAATAACAGTAGTAGCAGCAGAAATAACATTAATATGAGCAGTAATAACAGTAGTAGCAGCAGAAATAACATTAATATGAGTGGTAATAACAGTAGTAGTAGCAGTAATAACATTAATATGAGTGGTAATAACAGTAGTAGTAGCAGTAAGCTACTGTAGTAACTGTAGGAGTAGTACTAATTGCTGCAGTAATGAAAGCACTGAAGTGCAAAACCCTCGGCGCGGCAATGTGTATTACGTTTACATCCGCCTCTCGTTGTATAACGAAAAGTATACGGAAGACTACTGGCCCAAGTAGCAAGTGGCTCTGTACACTGCTGGAAGCGCTATAACTGGAGCAGTGCACATGCTTGTACTCCCTCAGCAACCTCTGGTGCTTCGCTGTACATCGAACAGGAAAACTGATCGCGGGTAGGCCAGAGTAAGCTAATTAGCATATTATAATAGGCTCTTTCGCTTGTGTTTCACGCCATAATTATGACTTTTGAATGAAGCGTTTATAGTAAAATCCGTTCTAATAATAATCTGCTCCGTGTCGGTCGGAAGCCATTGGTATCTTCATTTACTTGTAAGCTGACCAATTGCAACTCACGAAACTGCTCGCTCTTCTCTGCACACCACACAGGAAGAAATGACCAGTACCATGCGGTATAGGACCATAATCGAATGCGCGCTTTCGGCAGGAAAATCGTATGGCCGTACAACGGAGAGTGCTGGATCTCTGCAACGGAACGGTTTCAGAGAAAACCCCACAAATTTTTTGACCTCCGTTGCCCGCTGAGTACGTGACAGCATTTTCAGGACGAACAGACGCTCCGGAGGTGAGATGTGACTTAACAGACACACAGACCCAACTACAGTGACCCTCGCTGCGCTGTGCCGAGGGTTAAAAACAGTAACTGTAGCTGTAGTATTAATTGCAGCAGTAATATCAGTAACTGTAGCAGTAGTACTAATTGCAGCAGTAATATCTAACTGCAGCAGTAGTACTGATTGCAGCAGTAATATCAGCAGTAGTACTAACTGCAGCAGTAATAACAGTAGTAGCAACAAGAGCAGAAACATTACAGCTCTACCCGATCTTTGCTGATCACTGTTAAACACCAACAACTGTGAAGATGTTTACTCCAAGGTAGGTATCAGTAACACCATGCATAAGTGTGTATTTGGAGAAAAGCACAGGTAAATATTCTCGAAGGCAATGAAAAGGCAACACTCTAAATTTTGGTTTATTTTTGAGTTCTTAAGTGACCATTAGGGTCACAATGTGTTCCTCATTACACATGAATGATCATCATGCAACTCAACAGTGTGAGTTGGACTCTCATCAATCCATAACATATGGGATTAGGAGTTGTGCAAGTACAGTGGTTGAAATGAAGGAGGGGTTGTCTTCCCCATATAAAGGCATGATAAAAGCCACACAAAAAACATTTTTAAGTGTCATAATGCCACGTCTGTCGAATGAACAACGGAACAGGGCCCTGGGTATGCTAGAGGCGGGAGTAAGTGCCCGGCAAGTGGCACTTGGGTGTAGTACATCCAGCATCAATACGTTTTGGGTTTAGTACGTCCAACTGGGACGAGCTCTTTCATCAAGAGTACCCAGACCGCAAACCAGGCAGCAACTCCAGAGTGCACTACAGGCAGAATGGCGATAACTTCCCCAAAACAACCTAAGACACTTAGTCAGGTCCATGAGGAGACGTTGTACTGCCTGTGTGGATGTTCGTGGGTGTTATGTATGATAATTTTTTGTACAGCTTTATATTCCATTTGTAAATGAAGATTTGTTACATGCTGTTTTGCTGCCCTGCTGGTCAGCTATATTTATTTTGTTCATTGGCACCATCTGGTGGCGTGTTTGTAAAATCATTAAGAAAAGTCTAGTAATTTCTAGAAGCTTCTGGCACTTTCCTGCTTGGAGGGGGCGGGATTTCCCTAGAATCCTGTGGATCTTTCTGGAAGGTTGCTAGACTATAAAAAGGCTGTGATTTTAAGCACAGCAGAGACAGACAACAAAGAGAGCAGACAGCAGAAGAGAGCAGACCAGAGTTTTGTTTTGGCAACAGTTAAATAGTGGCAGTGTTATTAGAGAATTTAAATAGTGGATAATTTTTGTACAACTTTTTTTGTAAAGAATAAATTTGTTTTAGTTGTACTTGCCAGTTTTTTTGTTGTGATTTTTCCAAGTCATAACAAATGGGAGGTTCCACCGAGATTGGATTCACCGAAGAAGTATTATTTTAAATCTTTTGACAAGTTTAAAAACCAGCAATCATGACTTTTGATGTGGAAAGTTTTTTGAAAACTCCAACCCAGGAATTAATTTTGTTGGCAAAGAAGAAGGACTTGCTACAAATAGCCTCAACCCTTGGATTATCTGATGTGAGGTCATCAATGAAGAAACAAGAAATATTCAACATTTTGGTGCAACATTTCATCGATGAAGATATCTTTGGGGAAGAAGCAGCAGAATTAATTAAAGCTGTGGAAGTGCCTGCAACGGAGCTGCAAAGACTTGAATTTCAGCTGCGCCTGAAAGAGCTGGAAGAGAGAAGGTTGGAGAGGGAGAAGGAAAGAGAACAGGAGGAAAGAAGGATGGAGAAAGAAATGGAAGAAAGAAGGTCAGAAAGGGAGAGAGAACTAGAAGAAAGAAGATTGGAGAAAGAACTAGAAGAAAAAAGAATGCAGTACGAATTGGAAATGAAGAGAATAGAAGCAGGTACTGTTTCAAAATCATTTGGACTTTCTGATCATTTTGATGTGGTTAAACATATCAGACTTGTTCCTCCTTTCTTAGAAAATGATGTTGACCAATACTTTACCCATTTTGAAAAAATTGCTGAAAATTTGAAATGGCCAAAAGAGCATTGGACAATGATGTTACAAAGTGTTCTTACTGGTAAAGCTAGAAAAATCTATAACCAGTTATCTGTCCAACAGTGTGCTGATTATGATTTTGTCAAATCTGCCATTCTGAAGGGTTATGAATTAGTCCCTGAGGCTTACAGGCAAAAATTTAGGAATTCTTGCAAGGAAGCCAGTCAAACTCATGTTGAATTTGGCAGGTTAAAGGAACAGTTGTTTGATCAGTGGTGTAATTCCATGAATGTTGAAAAAGATTTTGATAGAATGAGGCAACTTATTCTGGTTGAGGAATTCAAAAGGTGTGTCCAGCCTGATATTAAGACTTTCCTTGAAGAAAAACAAGCCATTACTTTGCAAGATGTTTCTACCCTAGCTGATAGTTATGCATTGACTCACAAGACTTCTTTTGTCCAAAAATCTACTTTTTCTAAATTTCAAAGCAAGTTTCAGTCCAAGACTTCTTCTAATAACACTTCTAATGATTCTAAGGCCACTTCTGAGAGGAAACCTTCCGGTGAAAAGCAATCCTCTGATTCTTTACCCTCTGTGTCTTGCCATTACTGCAAAAAGCAAGGTCACCTTATTTCTGAGTGTTATGCTCTCAAGAAAAAACAACAACGAGAAGAAACCAAGCCAACTGCTTTGACAAAGAGAGAATCTCTTGTATCAATGGTCAGTTCACCTGATCTTCTACCTTCTGTGTCTGATCCGGTTATGGAGGGTTTTGAGCCATTCATCACTGATGGTTCTGTCTCACTTTCACATGATTTTTCCTCATCTGCTCCTGTTCGAATTCTAAGGGATACTGGGTCTTCCCAATCTCTTATTCTTGCAGATATTCTGCCTTTCTCGGACAAATCGTCTACTCAGGCTAATGTCCTTATTCAAGGAGTAGAATGTGGTTTTACAAGTGTACCTCTCCATAATGTTCATCTCAAATCAGACTTGGTCTCTGGGCCTGTTACTGTTGGTGTTAGGTCTTCTCTTCCTTTCAAAGGCATTCATTTGCTTCTTGGTAATGATCTTGCTGGGGATAAGGCTGTGCCCTACCCTATTGTAACTGACACTCCTTTGATTCATCAAGAATCTGACTCTATAGAGGAGGAAATTCCAGACCTCTATCCTTCATGTGCAGTTACTCGTTCTATGGCCAAAAAGCCTATTCAGGATGTTGCTGACCTGGACTTTAACCTGGCTGACACCTTCATTGGGCAGTCTTTTCATCAGGAACCTTCCAGTCCTGAGATATCTGGGAAATCTTCAGACTTGTCCTTGTCAGGTCATTCTAATGACATTTTGTCTCGTAAACAACTTATTCATGAGCAACAACAAGCTCGTGATCTAGCGCATCTTCTACCACAGGCTGCAAGTGAACAAGAGGCTACTCAAGTTCCTGTCTGTTTTTACTACAAAAATGGTGTGCTTATGAGAAAGTGGCGTCCACCCGATGTTCCTGCAGATGAAGAGTGGATGATCACCCATCAAATTGTTCTTCCAAAGCCGTACCGTCAAGAAACTCTTAGTCTGGCCCATGACAATCCTATGTCAGGTCATTTGGGTATCAAGAAGACCCTTCAACGTGTCAGACACCACTTCTTCTGGCCTTCCATGAGGTCTGATGTACAGGAGTATTGCAAATCCTGTCATACTTGTCAAATGGTAGGGAAGCCGAACCAAAATATTCCAAAGGCTCGACTTAAGCCCATTCCCGCTTTTGAAGAACCTTTCAGTCGGATCATCATTGACTGTGTTGGACCATTGCCGAAGACTAGGTCTGGTTGTGAGTACTTACTGACTATCATGTGTGCTTCCACCCGGTTTCCTGAGGCAATTCCACTTCGTAATATCAAGGCGAAGACTATCATCAAGGCTCTAACCAAGTTTTTCTGCTTTGTCGGTCTTCCTAAGTCTATTCAGTCTGATCAAGGATCAAATTTCATGTCAGGCATATTTCAACAAGTTATGCATGAGCTTGGTATAAAACAATACAGGTCATCAGCTTACCATCCTGAGAGTCAAGGTGCTTTGGAGAGGTTCCATCAAACCCTGAAGAACATGATAAGGACCTACTGCCTTGACACAGAGAAAGATTGGGATGAAGGTGTCCATCTTCTTCTGTTTGCTGCCCGTGAAGCTGTTCAGGAGTCTCTTGGGTTCAGTCCTTTTGAGCTCGTTTTTGGGCATACAGTCCGTGGACCTCTGAAGCTACTGAAGGAAAAGTTGCTCGCTGAAGATGATGTCCCAATGAACTTGCTTCAGTATGTCTCTGACTTCCGTAATCGTCTCTCTAAGGCTTGTGACTTTGCTAAGTCTAATCTCAAAGAAGCTCAGGGCAAAATGAAAGCCAGATATGACCTTCATTCAAAAGATAGAAGTTTTAAAACTGGTGACAAAGTTCTTGCACTTTTGCCAGTTCCTGGAAACCCTCTAAGAGCCCGATATTTCGGCCCTTACACTGTCCTCAAAAAGGTCAGTGATCTAAATTACATAATTTCAACTCCTGGAAGGAGGAAACAAAAACAAATGTGTCACATCAACATGCTGAAAGAATACATTGATAGAGACACTCAGCAAAAACCAGTCAATGTGGTAAATACAGTTGAACTGGAAAATTCCGAAGATTGTGACTGCCCCTTAGAAAATGAACCTGGTCCAGTCAAACTTGAAAATTCAGACATTCTTGAAAATATTGACAGCAAGTTGTCCCACCTGGACCCTTTTCAACAACAGCAGCTAAAGCAGCTCATATTTGAATATAGTCACATTTTCCCTGACGTTCCATCAAGGACTGATTTGGTTTACCATGATGTCATCCTACAAGACGATGCCAAGCCTGTAAAACAGCATCCCTACAGAATGAATCCAGAGAAGCAGGAATACCTTAAACAAGAAGTCAAATATCTGCTTGAAAATGACTTTGTTGAACCAAGTTACAGTGACTGGAGTTCTCCATGCATCCTAGTTCCCAAACCCAATGGAACATATAGAATGGTGACAGACTACAGAAAAGCGAATGCTTTATCAAAAACGGACTCATATCCTATTCCCAGGATTGATGACTGCATTGACAAAGTTGGACAGTCAAAGTATGTCACAAAATTTGATCTCCTCAAGGGCTTCTGGCAGATCCCTCTAACAGAGAGAGCAAAGGAGATCTCTGCCTTCGTCACGCCAGATGGATTATACCAATACAAGGTCATGCCATTTGGAATGAAAAATTCTCCAGCCACCTTCCAACGTCTGGTAAACAGAGTGATTGCTGGACTGCCAGGATGTGAGGCCTATATCGATGATATTATCATCACCAGTGACAGCTTCCAAGAGCACCTCACCTACATCAGAAACTTCTTTCAGAGAGTGAGTGATGCCAAGCTGACTATCAACCTTGTTAAAAGTGACTTTTGTAAAGCTTCAGTTGTTTACTTAGGTCATGTTGTAGGACAGGGTCAAGTCAAACCAGTTGATGCAAAAGTCAAAGTTATCACTGAATTTCCTGAGCCAACAACTAAAAGACAGCTCATGAGATTTCTAGGGATGGCTGGCTACTACAGAAAATTCTGTAAAAATTTCTCTATCATCTCTGAACCTTTGACAAATTTACTGAAGAAAAATGCAAAATTTGTTTGGGATGAAAAATGTCAAAATTCATTTGACCAGCTGAAAGCGATTCTCAAAAATGCACCAGTTCTCTTATCTCCCAATTTCAAAAAGGAGTTCAAGTTGGCAGTTGATGCCAGTGACATTGGTGCAGGTGCAGTTTTACTGCAAGAAGACACTGATGGAGTAGATCATCCTGTTTGTTACTTTTCCAAAAAGTTTGATAAACATCAGAAAAACTACTCAACAATTGAAAAAGAATGTTTGGCACTTGTTTTGGCTTTACAACATTTTGAAGTCTATTTGACTTGTTCAGCTACTTCCATCAAGGTCTTCAGTGATCACAATCCCCTCACATTCTTGCACAAGATCAAAAACAAGAATCAAAGATTACTGAGATGGAGTTTACTTTTGCAAGAGTATGATTTGGACATTTCTCACATCAGGGGAAAAGATAATGTAATCCCAGATACACTTTCACGCATGTAATTTTATTTCTTTTCGTGATTGTGAAAAACGTAATTTTACTTTTCTATTTAATTGTGAGACTTACACTGTTTGTTATGTATATGATTGTTATCATGATCAATAATACGTTTGTGTAAAGTTCAATATTGTTCTGATTATAAAACTGTGTTAATTTTAACAAAAGAAAGCTTTTAGCAAACCTTTCTTTTCTTAAAGAGGGGAGGTGTTATGTATGATAATTTTTTGTACAGCTTTATATTCCATTTGTAAATGAAGATTTGTTACATGCTGTTTTGCTGCCCTGCTGGTCAGCTATATTTATTTTGTTCATTGGCACCATCTGGTGGCGTGTTTGTAAAATCATTAAGAAAAGTCTAGTAATTTCTAGAAGCTTCTGGCACTTTCCTGCTTGGAGGGGGCGGGATTTCCCTAGAATCCTGTGGATCTTTCTGGAAGGTTGCTAGACTATAAAAAGGCTGTGATTTTAAGCACAGCAGAGACAGACAACAAAGAGAGCAGACAGCAGAAGAGAGCAGACCAGAGTTTTGTTTTGGCAACAGTTAAATAGTGGCAGTGTTATTAGAGAATTTAAATAGTGGATAATTTTTGTACAACTTTTTTTGTAAAGAATAAATTTGTTTTAGTTGTACTTGCCAGTTTTTTTGTTGTGATTTTTCCAAGTCATAACAGTGGGGGTCACACCCGATACTGACTGTTCTTTTGAGTAAATTTTTAAATGTGTGTTCCGTTCAGTCTTGTTGTGATTTTCATTTTCAACTTGTGCTCGTAATGTTTAATGCATCTGTTTATTATAGTCCAAATCGGCCCATTAACACATTTAATTCATCAAAGTCAACCCAACCAACATATTTGAATTGTAGATATAAGAAAATAAATTTGAGTCACAAAATTATTTGAATCCAAACTGGTGTTGCATTTTCATTGCCTCTGAGTGTATGTATGTGTTTGTATGTGTGTTATAAATATGTGTGTTTCTTTCATTCATGTATACCAGTGTACATGCGAGTGCACAGGAAGAAATGAGTGTAGCTTATGATCAAGTTATCAATTCAATTCAAAATGTAAATTTTCCCAATGAAAATAACATGCTGAAATAACAGAATGTGCAAATATTTGTTATGATGGTGTCTGTGTGCAGTGATATACCCGATCTGACCTCACAAGTGTCAGTCTGTCCCAGGCATTATGGGAGGAGTCACACCGGGAGGGTGGGGGTGGGGGCTAATGGTTTTAGGGGAGTCTGAAGGGCGGTGGGGTGAGGGGGGGTGTTGGGGGGGTGCGGAGAGGGAAAGCCTCTCTCCTCTATCCTTACACACACATTTCCAACCCTCTGATGGAATGAAAATAGCAAAAGAATGACTCACTTCTGCCGCCCTCTCTCTCCCCCTCTCTCTCTCTCACTCTCTCTCTCTCTCCCTCCCTCTCTCTCTCTCTCTGCTTCCTCCCAGTTCGGTCAGACTTTCCTCTGGGCTGAAGAGTTCCAGATGTGTGTCGTTTATAGCACTGCCCCCATCTCTCCACTCCCTGTAGGCTCCAGATGTACTCAGACACTGACCTCTTTTGAACTACACTACCCAACAGCCATGGGTCCCCTCAACACATACACACACACACACACACACACACACACAGTCACACACTCACAAACACACACACACACACACACACACACACCCACACACACACGCGCACACATACACACACACACACACACACACAAATACACACACACACGCACACACACACACACACACAGATTCTTGTACTTACATCTTTGTGAGGACATTATATTGACTTCCATTCATTATTCCTGTGTCTCGACAGCCTTTCCCTAATCTTAACAATAAGCAATGTATGCCTAACCCAAACCCTTACCCTAACCTTAACCTATCCCTAATTGTAACCTTACCCCTAACCTTAACTAATAAGTCACAATTAGCTTTTGTAGTTGTGAGGACCGGCCAAAATGTCCTCACTTCCCAAAAATGTCCCCACTCTGTAGGGAAAGAATGCTTTTTGCTTCTCACTTTGTAGCAAGTACAAGAACACACTCACACTCACACACACACACACACACACACACACACACAAGCACTTAAAAATACATCCAATCTCCCATCTCTCCTTCCTTCCTCCTTTGATTCTCTTCCTTTCAATCCAAACTTAACTAGTGGAGACAGTTCAGATTCCTTAGTAAGGAAGGAAACACAATCCTTCCTCGGTCCCGTCCGTATGGTGAAGGGTCCAATGATGCACCCATTATGGAGTCGATTCGGTCCGTCGATGACCCTGATCCCATATGTGCTGTCTGCAAGTGTTTAGCTGTACGCAAACTTTAACTGCGCAGTGACACAGCACTCAGCTCCAGGCAAACTCCTACTACAGAGTAACTCAAACAGACTCCTACTTATTGGAGCGTAATACACACTTTAGAAAATAAAAAGTTGAGACGACTAGCCACAAAACTTTCTTGAGTTTGCTCAACTTCAAGTCCAAGAGGTTTCACAAACTCATTTTTGAAAGAACATGGAACTTGAAGCCAAGTCAACTCAAGAATGCTTTGCAGCTGGTGGCCTTATGCTTATAAATTGAATCAACATTTTATTTTATTTTTTTTTAAGTGAACAGGTTTCCCACAGTGATTTCTGTTGGTAAAGCCCCTCAAAAGCTGCGGCACTGATCTCAAACCAGTTTGCCCAGCCCATCTCCACACCAAATCCACTATGACCAGAAAATACAGAGATGATGCCTGGATTACTCACTCAGAGAATTTTTATGATGCGGAGCTACTGAGTCAAACATTGTGATTGCTAAACAAATACAATCATGAAGGGGTTAGCCCTCTCATGCATTATCCACCACAATTTAACATGGTGTTTAAATGGAAAAACTACCGTTAGCACCAACCGTTTATCTCACACTGCTTTGATTGGGGCGCTGAAAGCGAAGTCTCTGGTGTTGACGACGGACCTTCTCCTGGGACGGCACATGGCTCGTATGTTAAGACAGGAAGTTCACCAGGCTACACCCAGGAAATGCTTGGTGTCACTCAAGGAGGAAGTGTGCACCACCCAGGAAGGGAAATAACCGCCTCACACGTGTGTGCAGAGGGCCAGCGGAGGAGGGGAACGCAGAGTTTAATAGGGCTGACCAGACACACGCGACTGTTTACACACATCCGTGCACAGACACACACACACATCCACTCACATACATGAGCACACAAATGCACACACAAACGTGCACGCGCATAAGAGCATGTCCCATAAACACTCAAAAGACGCTTTCATAGTGCGTTCCGCGAATGTCCCGCTATATTGCCGTGAGGATCTGTGCCGGCTTTTCACCTTGGCGCATTCATAGTGATTCCGGGAAGGCGTTGATATTCGGGAGGTTACATAGTGCGGCCCGAGGTCGCAGAACGAGAGGGGACTGAAGAACTGAACGCTGTGCTGTTTCTCGCTGCACAGATGCTGCATATTCAGGCAAAGATGTTGGGCATTTTGATGAACAGTTTTGCTTACTGTCGGACTGGAGTGAAGGGTGCGTTTCTGCTATAAGAACCGCCCTTGAGGAGAACACACAGAGCAGCCAGAGGCGGTTTGACGAAGAGAGGCGAGCGGATTCTGCACGCCGGAGACGAAGACGTACGGCTCTTTTAAGGCAGTTGGCACTGATCTTGGAAAGAAGAATTTGTCACGCGCGACGTCATATTTTACGCCTTGCCGGGATGGTTGCTTCATCGCGGTCCCGCTTCCAACAGTCCCACCAATTTTACGGCGCTGTGACCGTCTCTGACGGCGTTACAGAGGTGGGATCACTTGATCCCCCTCATCCCGCTTCAGGCGCTTTCATAGTGCAGGCGAGACGTTACAGAGGCGTAAATATCACAGCTTGAAACGGCAGTATGAAAGCTCCTAATCACACTCAAATGCATGCACACACACACACACAGATCAGGAGACACATTGTCCTGGTCTGCTCGGCTCTGTGTTTATCTGTTTGGCGGTCAGATGCTCCATTAACTCAATATCG
The DNA here is from genome assembly GCA_029721435.1 of Gymnothorax reevesii. Taxonomy (NCBI): domain Eukaryota; kingdom Metazoa; phylum Chordata; class Actinopteri; order Anguilliformes; family Muraenidae; genus Gymnothorax; species Gymnothorax reevesii. Next base: position 11,345,603 of record CM056577.1, on the reverse strand, counting down.
CCGTAATTCCCCCAATAATAGGATTACAGCAGAACTGCTCACTCACCGCCACACAGTCTGAGAGGAAGAGCTGAAGAGGGCAGGAGAAGAGAGAGGGACGACCCAGCAGGGGGCGCTGCACAGCCAAACGGCAGCATTACTTTCAGCGGCTCGGTGCCAGATAAGTAAACTGAATCATTTTGGTACAGAGACACATTCTACTGAAAGGAAAATATCAGTCTCAAATCATGTTGTGTTTTGATTCATCAAAATATCCATTCTCTTGCCATAACTGCAGAGCCAAAATGGTTCTGGAAGTTGACGCCCAACACGACGGTGGATTTTGTGGGTTGTTTCTTTATTCTGTCCAATACGAACAAAATTAGTTTGGCTTTACTGCCTTTCTTGGAAAGTGGAAAAAAAAATGGATACCTGTTCATACTGAGGAACCGTGGTTCTTCGTTAATTCTAAAATTTAGGCAACTATCCTCTGAGACTAAAGTTGAATTTTCACGATTCATGTCTGATGCTCTGCCATTTAAGGTTATTTAAATAAGTTGAAGCAACTCATACTTCACTAAAAACATGAACAGAAACATGACTTAAGTGCGCAAGAACATTTGACCAGTAATGCACACCACACTTAAGTATTTTTACACCACAAAAGATAATATACAATAATCCTGCAGTAATGTAAGAATATCATTCTGCCTAAATGTAAAAAAATGTTTAGTATTCACATGGAATGTATTCCAGTGCAAATATTACATAGTGTGATGGCATGCACTTTTCAGGTAAATCATCCCAATCAGCTAATCAGCCAGTGACACACCTTTATCCTCCACAAGCTCCAATCACTCACAGCGCAACCATGGCGGTGAATGTAGTTGTAGCAGTACCACAGTAATGGAATACTGCAGAACAGTAAAAAAAAATTCAGTTGCAACAGACAGAGTTCACTCTGTTAAAAAGGATAAACTGTAACTACATCCATTTCAATATTTTGTTTTCTTGAGCAAACAGGCAAAAGAGTTTGTTGATGGGACCGCACTGATTATGGTTCTAGTTTTATTACAGTTTTCTAAATTTGAGGCATTTTCATGAATGCTATAAACAATGACACAACATCTGGCTAAAACTGAGGCCAATTAAGTGAACTGCAGAAACCTATTCAGTAACTAGATATATTGTAATGGATAAAGTGTATGCTGTGGTTTTCAATTTCAAACTGTGCTCAATGATATTGCTAAATAAGAGACAATTGTAAACAAACCAGTCGGAGACCGAAAAGTTCCCCGCCACAGATCGGACGAATGCACGCACGCACGCTCGCACGCACAAACACAGACACTGCCTAAATCAAGAGTCCCCCCACCCTTCGGCTGGCGAGAGGCTAATACATTTACCGGATGCTGTGTAACAGGGTACCTAATATGACCTGAAAAGCGTCAGTGAGGGAGCTGGTTTTAGCTCTGAACGAAGACGCCTCACTCAGCTTAGAAAGATACAGTTAAATGATGCTGCAGAGCTGATCTAACACAATAAAGAGAAAAAAAACTGTACAAACTGGCCTTTTTAAAATATAATTGAATATACCAGCTTTATCACCCTGCCGGAGGTGCATTTTATGGCCAACAAACAATCTGAAACTCACTAGTACTGCTATAATAATAGTAATAAAAATAAAAAAAATAATAAATAATAAAAATAAATCTTCACCATCACCACGTTTAATTCTGAAGGTGGTCAGAACAGCATGACTGAAAAATTATTGTGAAGATGTTTTCCATCAAATCATTTGATCTGAGAGGCTTCGTGTCATCATGAACAAAACAAATTGAGGTGTAAAAATGAGCATCAGAAGTGGGAAAAAAAACGTGTTGAGCGACAGAAGACACATCAAGGCGAAAATATGAAGGAAATGCAAGATTTAAAAAGTTTCGTATCAAGCTAAATCCATCGGAATAATAAAAAAATACAGTCATAAATGTAAACAACCAAAGTGAATTTACCTTAGTTTAAATTTGGATTGCAGGATAAATAGAAATCTTCCCGCAAAATGAGTCCCTAAAAATGGAAGCAGAGGGTCACTTGTCTGCTTTAGGGTGTGAACTTCATACTCCGTGTGTACTCGCGCGTGTAGCTACTCATAGCCGCATCTCGGATGAGCTCACTGCCCCGCAGGCTCCGATCCCCGCGCCGCGCCCAGATGTTCGGCGGAGCACCGGTACCTGCGCTGAGCGGACCGTCCCGCGGACGCGCTCATACGGGAGCGGAGTCTAAAATGCGCAACAGATTGAATGGGTCAATAAAGCACCTCAGACGGTGGAATGACTCGAAAGCATTAAGATTGAATCTCTCGTGAGCGACCAAAAACGAACCAAAGCGCGTTTCAGCTCATTTTCAGCCACTCGGCAACTTCTAGGCACGATTTCGTCAACGAACGCGAACTGCTTAATTATATTCAGTCTCAAAACACCCGCACTTATGCTGTACTGCAGTCGTGAAATATACCGTCAGGAAACGCAGCAAAAAAAATGTCAAAAGTCACGGCAGGCGCTACAGAGAAGACGCAGCTGCACACCCGCTCAAGAGAAACACAAAATACGGTTCGCTGACGTAAAGTAACATCACGTACCTTTTCTTCATCCACACCGCGGCTTTCCTGCCCCGAGGCGCACGTCTCTGCTCTCTCGCGCTTACTTACCCCTGCAGAATGTGAGGGGACCGCTCCTGGGCGCCATCCCGCCCATTCCTGACCAAATTAGGACTTAAATTTCGTTGTTTCAATTTCGCTCCCTCATCCCTCCCTCCTCTGCAGGAACCACCTCCCCGGCTGCCACGGAAAAGCCTTTTAACAAAGCGATACTCCCGTTTCTTCAACTGTACCGGCGATCTCACGGGCTCAATTGTTTACCCGATTAAAAATCCCGTGTTTGATTTTGTACCATCATCTGGCCCCTGATGGAGACTGATCCGGAGAATAATCGGGGAATACAACGTTACTTCGTACACAAGAATAGAACTATGAGCCAGTATTCCCTTAAAATCTTCAACACCTCCGTCACGTCGTCCTTAATCTGATATATATATATATATATATATATATATATATATATATATATATATAGTTTTCCAATAGCATAATCCGCAAGACAACAGATATAGTTATTGAGAATTCAATTTTTCCCAATTTTGTGAAAGATAAACACGCTTGATAACATGATGTAAACAAAGTTGAGTTTTACGGGCAAACTAGATAGCTGGACCATATACTAACCTGATAATTTCGCAGTGATTATAACGGGAAACACTGGTAATTAAAAAAAATGAACCAATACCTTCATTTATTTAATCAGGAAAATCCATTGAGATTCAAAATCTCTTTTTCGAGGGAGACCTAGCCAAGAGATCCCACCGTTTCACATAAATTACAAAATGTGTACACAACAGGGATTGCAAAATAAAAATAAGACCACGTCAGACACAGAAGAAAGGGGAACAAAAAAAGGGGAAATCAAACCTATGCATAACAATTACACACCTCATTTACACATTGTCTTCGTAGAAGATTAAAACACCCAGTGAGGCCAAGTTGTTCAACTGTAAAGTGTTCAGGAGGTTGTTCCATGACCAGGGAGCAAAGACGGAGACAGCAGTCTTCCCAGACTCAGAGGACATCCTAAGTATTAGTAAATCAGTTCTTAGTGGAACGACTCTGGTAACCGCTGCTGAGTGCAGTCAAAAGGCTACTGTGGTAATGAGGTAATTCTCCCAATATGGCTTTGTTCGTAAAATAAGCAAATGACACTGCCTTCTTAAGCTTAAAGAAGGCCAGCAAACTAGATTGTTAAGTGTGCAGTGATGTGTGCGGTACTGTGGGATTGTTATGAAGCGTAATGCACTATGATACAAACAGTCCGAACTGCGCAAAGAAAGGGAGGATGCATACACGTAAATAATGACGCCGTAATCTAAAACGTTTAGAAAGGTGGTTTGGACAATTCTTTTTCGAGCAACAAAGTCAAAACAAGCCTTACGATAGTTGTTGCTTAGTCGAACTTTTAGTTTCTTTAGAAAACTAACAGTATGTTCTTTGAATGAAAGCTTATCACCAATCCAAATACCTAAGTACTGTGGGATGACACTCATTCAATGACATCCCCTCCCACAGAATACATACTAAGAGTGAATTGTGACTGGGACTGCGCATTGGAAATCATCATGCATTTAGTTTTTTTTTTTTTTTTAAGCATTCAGTACAAGCTCAATGCATTTCAAATAAGTCAATACATGTGTTCTAAGACGTGAATGCGTTCAGCATACTCTACGTATTCGAAACTGAATAAAGCAAATGTTTCTCGGAATGGAAACAGAATTCTTAACCTCCACTACATGTTGCCCATCACTCTCTCGGTATTTGTAAACGTTGCCAGGACGCAGTTCGACGGTTCCCAAGGAAACCGAGATATTTGTTGACTGCCTCACTCGAAGTGAAGTGAGGCGTGACTCATCTCTTCCCCCTTTTTTTTCGCTTCCGGCCAGGCTTCTGCGCGCGCAAAAAAAAAAAAAAAAAAAAAAAGATTTTGCATGAAATCAGTGAAATATGATGAGGAGCAAAATTTGCGTAAGTCATAGTTTTATAGCGTGTGATAAAGCGATAGCGTAAATGGTGTGACTAGAATTAATGCGTTTTCTAAATTCTTATTCTTTGTTTCACGCTGAGCGTTTACAGAGTAGCGATAATATCCTTTCGCCTTGTATCGTACCTCTTAGTTGCCACCTCTTTGCTGGGCAGGTAGAAAATATTTCTCCATTCAAACCTAATAAGAGTGCTCAACATAAGTCTGATCAAATTTTACTTGCCCTAGCAAATGATTCCAATCCTTGGTTTCAGTTTTCGGCGAATTCTTCGGTTCACTTCAAAGAGCTGAGCTATCCTCATAGGCCTCTGTTTTCCTGATTCCGTAACCCTGAAAACATTTTTTTTTAAATTGAGAATAGAAGTTGGTGACGCAATATCTTTGGGTGCTTTTCATTAGGCTAACTTATGCCTCTTTTCATCCTCTCTTGTGACCAGAAAATCATTTCCCCTGCACCATCATGGAGGATCCTCCAATCCCTTAAAGGCACCTTGAGGAGACGTGGAGTAAGGAGAGAGGAGGCTTTTGTAGGAGCTCAGAGCGAGGAGACTCAGGTGTATCGTGAGTATCCTGAGCCTTTTACTGAGAGGCATAAAGTTTAAATGCGGCACCTCCGCGTGGGACGTCACGTCACTGGAATGTAGGGCAGCTCATTTGGCAGCTTTTGGTTCCTCCATCCTTGACGCTCTTCCTTGCATCTCCGTCTCAGATCCTCGCTGGGAGGTGCTAACACGCGAGCAAAAGATAGAAGTGAGGGAAGCAAGAAGACACGTTAGCGCAGGGGTCACCAACCCTGTTCTCGGACAGCTACCATCCTGTAGGTTTCTGCACTACCTCCTATTCAGTGCGCCTGATTCAGCTCATTAGCCACTTAATTACCCAATTTGTGTTCTTGTTAAGTAGCTAATTACTTAAATCAGGTGAGCTGAATAGGAGGTAGAGCAGAAACCTACAGGATGGTAGCTCTCCAGGAACAGGGTTGGTGACCCCTGTGGTTGCGCAATGAAAAGCTCCCCACAAGTTTCATATCCAGCGCTCCATAGCCATACTCAGGTGAAGCTTGAGCTTTACTTGTGGTACTCTTGCCTGTTTGCATCGAAAGTTGCTCTTAAACTGTGAGATTTACACCAATCTGGATTCCTGAATTCTGGCATTTCCTCAGTGTGACTCAAGTATGATCTTTGCTTTACATATTGTCCCTCAATTTCCCAAAATTTCTGATAGGACACTTTGTCAAAGAGAATATTTATTAAAAGCATACAAGCACACATTGAGTTTGGCGGTATGGCTCTGTTCGAGAGATCTCTGTCCGTCCAGCATGGGACTGAAGGCAGGGAGCTGCTATTAACCCCCCATCCATAGAACAGAGCCAACAGCAACAATGACCTCAAACTGAAGAGACATTGATATTGAACGACATTTTAGTCATGAAAAACAAGATTACACAATTCTAAAAAAAATGACGGGAGGAGCTGGGGAGGAGGAGGGGTGTTAAGCGTACATGCTGCACAGCCTCTGCTCAGAATGCGAGCTTCAGTAAACTAGCATATCAATCAAGCAATCATGTGACGGCAAATCAGATGACATCCAAGAGCACTCAGGTGATTCTCAAGCTCGAAGAGTGGCTCCTATAGTTAGCAAGCTCCGTGCTTATCAGAATTTACGACAAGCTCCATGTCTGGATTAGGGCATCTGTTACAAGGGCAAATAGATAATTATATAAAATCAACAATGTGGTTACTGTGCATTCAGCCAGTACACTGCATATGTAGGGCCCACCCTGCTACCAAAAAAAGCCAAATTAACAGCAGTATTACGCCGTTTGTATGGGAGGTTAGATGGTTTGTACAATACCCCCTCAACTGAGAGGCACTGGAGTCATCACTCACTTCCCTTCAGCTGAGGTGTGATTTTGAGAGCCGGCTGAAGCAATAGCAATGCGGTAACACTTTGAACAATGCTCAGCACCTCAGGGCATTGCACTTGTGCTTGGAAGATTTAAATGGGTAGTTTAGTGACCCATCCCTGATGTTGCAACTAGAATTCTGTCGCCCCCGGTCCCTCCCTTCGTCCATATGTCCCTCAAGCCGACTGCACATCTCGAGACAAGAATATACAAGTTCCTGCAGGGCGGCTTGTTTCTCAGTTGCATTTCCGCCTGCCTTTGATCAGGGTGCAAGATTTTGGGGCATTTCAGTACTCTGAGTGAGCTCTCATCTATGGCCATGTGTGCACTGGCGTAAGCCTTCAGGGCAAATGACAAATTTGTTTTTTTTGTTGTGGTTATTTCCTCAAAATTTTACTTTGCAGTTCTAGGACTGCATTGCAGTTGATTCTCAGTCAGAATGGTGACATCAGCTGTACGATGTGCTGTTTTGGGCTCTGTAATCTCACATTCAAAGAGTTACTGGTGTCAAAACAAATCGGAGAAAAGCCTTTGCACTGCTTTGATAACATGGTACTATCCAGCTTCAGTCAGTTGCGCAGCCATAATGTGGATAACACGGTCAATTTGCCCCACTTGGCTTCCTTTCCCAAAGAGTTAAACACATCACAATGTTGCACATTTAAAACTAATCAAAACAGTGGTGCATATTTCTGGAACTTTCTGTCAGTTTGGACACAAAACCACTATCACTGGCCACATAAGATTTCATGTGTCAGCCTTGCATGCTGGTCTATCTAATGATTACTTAATATATGATATTCTTACTCATTTGGAGTAATGAAATATGTTGTATGTAAGGCTCTACACCCTCTCCTTTACTTGAGGACTTCTGTGATGTTATGTTGTGGTTTTCATTACTATCTCTATAATCAATTTGCAGCCAAGCTGAGCCTTGACAGCGGAGTATATAATGTCAGCAGTCACCTCTAATCTCTCTGCAGTTCACGCGTTCGGGTTGAGCAGGCAGGAACTGACATGACACGTCATGTGTGGCCCAACAGGCTGACTTGTGGTTGCCCAATCAACCAGCTAAGGTTTGCGGTCTGCAGTAGCGGTATGACAAGAGGGAGAAGACAGAAGATGCAAATGCACAGTGATTCATCATGAATTTTCGACACAGTTGGAAGAGGAGGACTGTTTTTTTTTTTTTTACTTCTTTAATGTACAGTAGTTCAGCCATATTTTTGAATGCCGGTAATGCTATTTATTTTTGTTGCATAACACATCGAGTCCACTCGTATATCAAATTTATTCTGTCCCTCCTTGAAAATTAGTATTGCTTAGAATTTGCGGGTAATTCCCTTTAAAAATTGTCAGGATCCTGTGATTTGGAAAAAACTAGTGAGTTTCAGTGGTAAGGGTCTAGAAACTGAACAAAAACTTTTGGATTCTAGACTTTTCATAACCAAAAAAAAAGAAAATTGCGATTTTGATAGTTCAGATAACACGAATAGCTAGTTTGTTGATATTTTCACCACACTTAATTACTGCAAATGAGGGTCAAACTCAGTTTCTTCCAGGAGTGACATATGCGCTAAGTTTTTCCAGACCACAGGAGACTTGTAAATACTCAAAAAATGTATCCGTCTTCTCCTCAAATACCACATTGTCTGATGTGTTTGAGGTTGGAGGTCAGTAGAGTACAGGAGGACACATTTTTGTGGGAACACCCAAGATGTGGACCTCTGAGAAGGACTCTGTGGGCCCAGTTCCAACCCCTCTGACTCTGGTAAATTTATTAAGTGGGTCAGTCCAAAGCCCTCGAGCAAGAATGCTTATGAATGTGTGTGAGGCCTTTTGGGTTCACTTCAGAACAATGAGTGTGTTTCGGACTGAAGTCTGCACAAATGCAGCAGTGTTCTTGTTTTTTTTATCATTTACTGATCACAGAGCTTTCTCAAGTACATGCAGGGTATCACAACTGACATCAAGTGTAAGTACACCTACAGACATACGCTCGGTAGCCACTTTATTAGGTACGCCAGTACACTTGCTTGTTCAGGTGAATATCTAATCGGCTAACCATGCAACAGCAATTGAGTGTATTTTGGTGGTTTGAGGGCGCAGTGGTTAGCACTGTTGCCTCGCAGGAGGTTGCAAGTTTGCAACCTGGCTGGCCAGGACCTCTCTGAATGGAATTTATATGTTCTTCCTGTGTTCACATGGGCTTCCCCTGGGTACAGAAGTTTCCCCCAACCTCTAAAACATTGAACGTAGAAGTACTCCGAGCCAGCCCTCTGACCAACACTCTGGCTTTAGAAAGACATGCTCTATAGGAGCACTCCTAGCTGGGCCCCTGACCAAGGCTGTGGCTTTAGAAACACATGCTCTATAGGAGCACTCCTAGCCGGGCCCTGACCAAGGCTCTGGCTTTAGAAAGACATGCTCTATAGGAGCACTCCTAACTTGGCCCCTGACCAAGGCTCTGGCTTTAGAAAGACATGCTCTATAGGAGCACTCCTAGCTGGGCCCCTGACCAAGGCTGTGGCTTTAGAAAGACATGCTCTATAGGAGCACTCCTAGCCGGGCCCCTGACCAAGGCTCTGGCTTTAGAAAGACATGCTCTATAGGAGCACTCCTAGCTGGGCCCCTGACCAAGGCTGTGGCTTTAGAAAGACATGCTCTATAGGAGCACTCCTGGCTGGGCCCCTGACCAAGGCTGTGGCTTTAGAAAGACATGCTCTATAGGAGCACTCCTAGCCGGGCCCCTGACCAAGGCTGTGGCTTTAGAAAGAAATGCTCGAAAGGAGCACCCCTGGCTGGGCCCCTGACCAAGGCTCTGGCTTTAGAAAGACATGCTCTGTCAGAGCACTCCTAGCTGGGCCCCTGACCAAGGCTCTGGCTTTAGAAAGACATGCTCGGAAGGAGCACTCCTAGCTGGGCCCCTGACCAAGGCTCTGGCTTTAGAAAGACATGCTCTATTGGAGCACTCCTAGCCGGGACCCTGACCAAGGCTCCGGCGACAGCTGGTCCCTGGGTTCTGCACTATGGCTGCCCACTGCTCCTACACACCAGGGATGGGTCACATGCAGGGGACAAATTACCCCACAGGCTTCAATAAAGTATGTCTGATCTCTCTTATGAAGCACACAGACTTGATCAAGACATCAGGTGAACCATTAAACTGAGGGAGAAATGTAATTTCACTGACTTTGGTCGTTGAATGATTGTTGGCGCCAAACGGTGTGACTGCAGTGTATTGGAGTCGCAAATAGTTTATGACTGGGGGTACAGAATGACTGAAATGCTTGTGTCTATGACAATATGCAGCATTTTTACCTCCATCAAAGAGGATATGTTTTTGCTTCTGTTTATTAATTTGTGTTAGCAGGGTATCCAAAAAACGGTAGCATAAATTTTAACCAAACTTTCCAGGATGTTAAAGTAGCACAAGAGGAACTAGTGATTACATTTTGGCGCATCTAGGCCAAAGAACAGCTGAGATGTTGGCCAAAGTTCAAATCTAGCTATGGTGGTGGAGGTATGGGCTCTCGTGAGTCCACCTGTAGTTTCCTTGATGTTACGTTTATCATGACTTAGGGGGTGTGGGGAGGGGGGGGGGGGGGGTGTGTGGGTGGGTGATTATAATATTCGAGGAAATGTGTCCCAGCAGCCTCCTTTCGATTACGCTCTTGCTTCAGTATCTGAGAGACTGCAGTTCCCCTGGGATGTTCGTGCACAGCTGTTTACAGAGTTTACAGAGAACGGTGTGATAAACAGGAAACATCCGGTCACCATCAGGTTTGTGACTGAAAATACGTTATTAATGAGAAACGGCCAATGGGTTCTCGCTGCTGTTGAGGCGACAGTCAGCACGTATTACAGGAGTGCTGCACATGAAACATCTCTGAATACAGAGCACGAGAACCCGATAAGTAGATGGGCCACAGCAACAGAAGACCACACCGGGTTCTACTCATGTCAGCTTAGAACCAGAAACTGAGGCGACGCTGGACATAAACTCACTGAAACTGGGCAGCGGGAGATTGAAAAACATTGCCTCGTCTGGAAAATAAAAATAAAAAAAATCTGCTGCAATACGCAGATGGTCAGGTCAGAATTTGACATGAACCACATAAATCCACGGATTGTTCCTGCCTTGGATAAGTGGCTTGTGGTGGTAGAGTTAAAGCATGAAGAACTAGACAGTCTGGTGGCCTGCAGTAGCATGGGTGTCGCCCCCGAAAGCCCGCTCCTCCACTTTTATGCGCATTATTGGGCCAGTGCTGTCACCATGGCAACCAAAATCGATAGGTGTCCTAACTGAAGTATAACACATGTCCGTACCAAATCTGAAAGTAACTGGTGAAAAGTAACAGCCTGCACAGTGTCCACAAGGAAGTGACTACAGATGCAGATGCGGCGGCGTCAGAGACACAAGCATGAATCCATAGTAGCCGCCTGACTTTGTTCAGGGGCTACAATAATTTTCATGGCCCACATTAGGACACTTAAGAGCAGCTGAGCATTTTTTAAATGCCACTGGCCACCAGAGTATTGTTGCTAACCTCGTGAACCCCTTAAAGGCCACAGACTACCAATCTTCTAATTGGTCCTTCCAGCTGGATAATTCACCATGTCACAAAGAGCACGTCTTCCAAAGCTGATTCCGCAGAAAATGACAGTGAGTTCAGTGTACGCCAGTCTCCCCCCCCTGCTGTCACCAGATCTCTGCCCAATACAGCAATTTTGGGATGTGACAAAACAGGAAGCGGGACATTTGGAGCATGAATGTCTTCCTGAAAAATCTGCGGTAGCAGTGTGATGCAATTATGTCAACATGGCCCAGAGTCTCTACAGAATGTTTTGAATACTCTGTTGAATCCATGTTACTAAGAATTCAAGCTGTTCCGGGAGTGGGGTGGGGGTTGTCCAATTTACTGTATTAGAAAGGAGCAGAGGTGAAATTAAGCTATAAGACTCAAAAGAAAATATTAGTTTGCCAAGGTTGTGTCCTTCATCACATAAAAACATATATTTATCATTACAGAGGAAGTTCTCTCTCAATCGCTTTCAGGTTGTAGATGAAGTTATCACGTTGATGTGGACATACACCTTTGTCTCTCACTAGATGGCTTGAAAATGGTGTTTCATTTTGATAAACTTGCATTTATGAATGGCAACCCTTTGCGAATGGAATTATGCAAAAGTTCTTACTCCTGCTGCACTTTGAGAAACAAAAAAAAAACTGCTTGCACTGCTCGTGTTTAAACCGGCTCAGTGTATTATTAAAATCCGAAAACATCCTCCCAAAGTTTTCCGAGTGTTACCATTTCCATAGTAACTGGGTGATGGCTGGACTACTTCGAGTCTAAGTCTGAAATGAACTAAAAATGATTCACCTGGGTAGCACCAGTGTATTTCTAGTCAGGGCCAGGTGAACAAAAACAGCCAGTCACAGAACCAGGTTAGAGAGAACACTGAGCTTTTTCGAATGGTCGGCAATCCAAGGTCTACGACCCGCAACCAGAGTAATGCAGGTCAGGCAGCGGTAAGATGGTGTCACTAGTCAGGCATCGGTCAAATGACAGTGGATGGGATTCCTGGGGTGCAGGCAGAGAGCAGTCAAGAATCCAGTCCGGGGCCTGAGCCAATAAGTCAAGCCAAGAGAAAACAGGCTTACAGGCGAGGAACCTCCTGGCCGGGGGGCTGTCAGGGACAAAGATGAGACCTAACACAGACGAGACATTGGAAGCAGTCAGGGAAAAAGATGAGACCTAACACAGACGAGACATTGGAAGCAGTCAGGGAAAAAGATGAGACCTAACACAAACGAGACATTGGAAAAAGACAGGGACAATCACGAGGGCATAACCCTGATGAGACATTGGAAGCAGTCAGGCACAAAGACGAGGGCTTAGCACTGACAAGACATTGGAAGCAGACATGGGCAAAGATGAGGGCTTAGCACTGACAAGACATTCAAAGCAGTCAGGGACAAAGATGTGGGCTAACACAGACAAGATATTGGAAGCAGTCAGGGACAAAGATGTGGGCTAACACAGACAAGATATTGGAAGCAGTCAGGGACAAAGATGTGGGCTAACACAGACAAGATATTGGAAGCAGTCAGGGACAAAGATGTGGGCTAACACTAACAAGACATTGGAGGCAGACAGGCACAAAGACGAGGGCTAACACTAACGAGACATTGGAAGCAGTCAGGGACAAAGACGAGGGCTAACACAGACAAGATATTGGAAGCAGTCAGGGACAAAGATGTGGGCTAACACTAACAAGACATTGGAGGCAGACAGGCACAAAGACGAGGGCTAACTCCAACGAGACATTGGAAGCAGTCAGGGAGAAAAATGAGGGCTAACACAGCTGAGACATTGGAAGCAGTCAGGGACAAATGTGAAGGATAATACTGATGAGACATTGGGAGTAGTCAGGGACAAACAAGAGGGTTGACACTGAGGAGACATTGGACGCAGTCAGGGACAAATACTGGGGCTGACACTGACGAGACATTGAAGCAGTCAGGGACAAAGACGAGGGCTAACACAGCTGAGACATTGGAAGCAGTCAGGGACAAAGACGAGGGCTGACACTGACGAGACATTCAAAGGTACTGGATAGTAGAAGTGGACTCAAAGGACCATCTAACAATCTTGCAAACAGACAAAGGAACCTACATACACAGAGATACGAGGGGACACTTGACACAGGCACAGATAAGGGCATGGAGAATTCACAGAGGGCAAGAACGGAAACAAGGCAATCAGCTGATTAACAAAAATCCTTGAGACACACAGACACTGGGCCACCAGATGTGCTATTGCCTTGAATATGGCCTGTTATCCCCTTAAACTCTAATTGTTCACTTTTTTTTCCCCTTAAGTGGGTTTAAAGTTATAAAAGGCATTTTTTTCAAATTGAAGGACAATGTCACATTCATATTCTGTATCTGCTAATTGCAGTGCCTCACTTCAGCCACATCCACACTTATTGTTTATTGAGAGAAATATTCAAACCCACTATGTTTTAAGGGCATAGCCTTACGTCAAATGGAAAATATTTAGACCTTGTACATCATTTTATACTGATTTCCCTGTGAATCAGCGTGACAGAATTGGGATTGTTGGAAGCCTTTGGATCTCCACTAGAATAGGCCTGAAGTTCCGCAGTTTTAAATACAGCTGCTGCTTTTGACACTCCCATATAAAGGTCTGTAGTTTTTCGGGATCAAATCTTGTTAAAAAGATTTTCTAGTGGTGCAACCCATATTTCCGACTGCAGATAGCATTCACTTGATTATTTTCAAATAGTTTTTACGGTTGACTCAGAGGTATGGAAAAGTTTGTGCATCACAAGGTTGTAATTATTAACCGATGAGTCAAAGCAAAGTTTGCCTGTTGCTTGGTGAACTATTTACTGCTGTCACTAAAGCAGAGGAAATTGTAGAGCCCTTAAACAGCATTATATCATTAAACTGTGATCGATATGTATGTTTCTTATTCTCTTTCTTATTTATTGTTGTTGTTTTTTATTATTTTCACCTCTGTAAAGCACTCTGGGCACTCAAGCTGTGAAGAGCACTATATAAATAAAGTTTACTTACTTACTTATTACTTACTTATAATACTAAAGGCTGAGATTGTATCAAACATTACTGCGAGCTGATGGGATTCTTGTAATGCCAAACGGATAATTAAATGGAGCGTGGCCAATATTGATGAGACCCACCAACTGATGTGAATATTTGATTCTTATAGAGTTATTGTTGTTTCATATAAAACAATCATTCAGTGAAAAATTAGACTTGTAGAGCATTGACAGTGCCATTAGAACTGGTTTACGAAAATCACAATTTTTCAATGCTGTAATCAAAAATATAAAGATTCTTTTATCCACCTATTCTCAAGAAACTATGTTTCAGGAAAATGTCGCATTTATACGGTGGACATTGCAGAAATGTTTTTATCCAATTTATTGGTAATATGTTATTCAGTGTTTGGAAATACAATCCCAATTCCGAAATAGTTGGGACTGAGGGTAAATTGTGAATAAAATCAAAATGCAATGGCTTTCAGATCACATGAGCAAATATGATATTTACAATAGAACATAGATAACATTTCAAATGTTGAAACTGAGACATTTTACATTTTTATCCACAAAATTAGCTTATTTCAAATTTTCTGGCTGCAACAAGTCTCAAAAAAGTTGGGACACAAGCATAAAAGGGCTGAAAAAGCAATTAATATATAAGAGAATCAGCTGAAAGAACATTTAGCAAGTAATGAAGTTAACTGGCATCAGCTGGGTAACATGATTGGCTATAAAAGGGATGTCTTAGAGAGGCTGAGTCTCTCAGAAGTAAAGATGGCCAGAGGCTCTCCACCCTGTGAAGGCTTACATAAAAAAATTGTGGAATACTTTAAAAACAATGTTCCTCAACGTAAAATTGCAACGGCTTTGAAGGTCTTATCATCGACAGTGCATTACATCATCAAAAGTTTCAGAGAAACTGGAAAAATCTCTGTGCGTAAGGGACAAGGCCGAAGACCTTTACTGGATGCCCGTGATCTTCGGGCCCTCAGATGCCACTGTATCACTCACCGGCACGATTCTTTTATTGAAATTACTAAATGGGCCCAGGAATACTTCAAGAAACCACTGTCTGTAAACACAGTCTGCCGTGCCATCCACTGATGCCACCTAAAACTCTATCATGCAAAATAGAGGCCATTCTTGAGCATGAGAGCACTGTCCTGTTCTGTGGGCCAAGGCTCATTTAAAATGGACTGTAGTGAAGTGGCAAAGTGTCCTGTGGTCAGACGAGTCCAAATTTGACATTCTCCTTGGAAATAATGGACGTAGTGTCTTCCAGGCTAAAGAGGAGAAAGACCACCCTTCCTGTTATCAGCGTTCAGTTCAAAAGCCAGCATCTCTGATGGTATGGGGATGCATTAGTGCATATGATGTGGGACACTTGCATGTTTTAAAAAGCACCATGAATGCTGAAAGGTAAATAAAGGTTTTAGAGCAACGTGCTCCCCCCCAGACGACATCTATTCCAGGGAAGGCCGGGTGGATTTCAGCAGAACAATGCAAAACCACATACTGCAGATGTTACAACAGCATGGCTTCGTAGTAGAAGAGTCCGTGTGCTGGCCTGCCTACAGTCCTGATCTTTCATTAATTGAGAACATTTGGCGCATAATCAAACAAAAAGTCCGTCAAAGGAGACCCAAAACTCTCTAGCAGCTGGAAGCCTGTATTAAACGTATTAAACAAGAGTGGGATCAAATTCCAATGGCTAAACTCAAGAAACGTGTCTCCTCAATGCCCAGACGCTTCCATTCTGTGTTAAAAAGAAGAGGGGATGCTACACCATGGTAAACAGGCCCCTGCCCCGACCTTTTTGAGACCTGTAGCAGCCATCAAATTAGAAATTAGCTCATTTTGTGGATAGAATTGTTAAATTTCTCAGTTTCAACATTTGCTATGTTAACTCTGTTCTATTGTGAATAAAATACTGACTGGTGTGATTGGAAAGTCATTGCATTTTGATTTTATTCACAATTTATACTTTGTCCCAACTATTTTGGAATTGGGGTTGTAAATGTTATGCAATTTGAATTTATAAAAGTCCAAAATCTTCATTGATATACCAAAAGAGTTTCTGATTGTTTTCTCTTTTTTTTTTTTTTTTTTTAGCATGAAATACGTTTAGTTTTCGGCAGGAAATTTTGAAAAGCTATTACTGTAGCTACTTTAAAGAATCCACGTCAAGCGAGAGCACAGCATTTGTTATCCTGAAAACTCTTTTTGCTTTAATTATCAAAGTTATACCTTCCAGAAAAAAGGTCCCGTAATTACCATTCGTTTAGATTTTCTCTGAGTGCTGTAGGATCACGTCAATGGCAATTAGTCGGGATGTATGTGGCTTCTTAAAATGCTGCATGCTGCTGTGAAAATCGAAGTAAGACAGAACTACGTTACCCAAAATTCGTCATTGACGAAAGCATTATACGTCACTTGTTCGCGTCGAGTGTCTGGGGGCAAAGTCAAAATGGCGTCAACGTCGTCTGAAGCTGCGGAAAACCCTGACACTGAACTGGACGAGTTGCTCGACAGTATGTCCGTTATTGTTCACCTTTGTTTTTCGTGGTTGGAGTGAGAGCACCAGCTGTGTTAATTTCGGTCAGTTAGCGATTTGTACTTACGACCTGGCCTGCTATAATGAGGCAAATTCTGAAGCAGGCGCATACAATTGTCAGGTCCACAGGCAGACGATACTTGCTGTCTTGTTTTTCCACGGCGTAATACCTAACCTGTTTGTTGATGATATGATATTTTGTAATACCTTTGGCACTGTCCAGATGTTGTCATGGTCTGTGGCAGTGGATGCTTTCGCGCGGCTGTTTCCCTGTCCCGTGGGCGATGCGCTGTTTTCGTACGATAAACACTCAGCTAACCTCGAAAATTGCATGTTCGCTCATATTAGTCATTATTTTGGCTTTGTCTAGTTATTGTTAGACTCATCATAGTCTGTCGCTTCCCAAGAATCCGCAAGCGCTGCAGTGCTTTACTCAGCAAATAGTTTGTCTCTCACAGGAATGCATCACTGTAGTTATACTGTGCTGTGAATTCAGCATCACTTTTTTGTCACCATGTGTGTTGAAGCTCACCGTAGCCCCTGTTTCAGGTGCTTTGGATGACTTTGACAAGACAAGCAATGCCCCACCGCCCCCATGTGCAACTGCCCCCACCAGCTCGGCAAGTGAGAAGGTCAGTTTTAGCTTTGTAGTGCAACTCTTTCTCGAGTGCATCTGTGTCCTACAGTCCGTGCCTGTCTTAATATCTCCTGCAATGTGTCAGTGCCTCTCTCTCCATCATCTGCAATACATCAGTACCACTCAGTCTGTCCCCTGCAGTGTGTCAGTGCCTGCGTGCCTGTACCTTGCAGTGTGTCAGTGTCTTTGTCTGTACCTTGCAGTGTGAGTGACTGTGTGTCTGTACTCTGCAGTGTGTCTGTGCCTGTGTATCTCTACCCTGCAGTGTGTCAGTGCCTGTGTATCTGCCCTGCAGTGTCAGTTCCCAGCAGTTTGTCAGGGCCTGCGTATCTGAACCCTGTAGTGGGTCAGTGCATATGTATCTGTACCCTGAAGTGTCAGTGCCTGTGTGTCTCTACCCTGCAGGGTGTCAGTACATGTCTATCTGTGCCCTGCAGTGTTTCTGTGCCTGGGGACGGCTTTCTGTGCCTGGGGACGGCTTTAAGATAGCCTTATATTTCTAGTTTTATTTTCAAATGGATTTTTAAGAAAAGAGATTGTTGAGATAAAGTTATGGGGGTTTAAGTACGGAGCTGTTTTTGAAGGGCGCCAATTTTTCACTCTTGTTTTTTTTTTTTGCCATATAATAATGCTCTGAACTGGTTTTCAAATTTAAAAAATTTTCTTTATAATTTTTTTATCAGGTTAAAACATTGTTTTAAACACATGATATTTGAAATTAGATTTAAAATAAATATTTTTGTGCTTCTAAGTGACTTGAATATCGACAATTTAAGAAAAACTGCGGCCAATCCAAGACGCTGGAAAACATGTTTTTTAAGATTTGAAATACTTAAAAGCCAGATAAAATCTTCAAACTTTCTCATGCAAGCATAAATAAATGTAGTTTTTGGCAGTTAAACAATTTTTGTGTTTTGCACCCATTGTCATGGAAATATATTGGATTGAAATGTGTGCATCCCAGATGCTGAGTAGCAGTCAGCTGGAAATACAATTAAGATTCAGTGTCTTTAAAAGCCTATAAATGTTAAATCTGTGTTTAAATTTGACATACATTCTTGTATAATTGAAATTTTATAAACTGTATTTACAGGATTCATATGTTATGTTCTATTTTGCTAAATATCAAACAATTTAATTTGATTATCAATCAAATAATCTGATGATAATAATTGCACTTTTGTCCATGGAACTCCTTGATATTTTTACACCTGAGTAAATGGGTGTGAATAAGAACAGAGTGTTGCCTAGAAAATGCAACAATCCCTCCAATCAAAGGTAAATGTTGGCAACACCAATCCTGATCTGCTCAACTGACTAATAGATGACAAGCATACTTTAACCACTGATTTCTCACCTAGATAAGTGATTAGCTCAACATCAGAGGGCCCATCTCTAGCACTCTGTCACTAAAATCATTATAAGTTAAGTGACACTTCATATAACAACATAATCTTTTTCCAATGCCTTTATCTTCATCTGAGAGAAACCGTCTCTACAGAGAGGGGTTGAAGGCCAAGATTGGAGATGATGCCTACAAGGAGAGAGATGCCAAGAGGAAGCATGATGCCAGGAAGAAGAATCCTGATGCAGTCAGAGCTTCAGAAAGGCAGACTAAATGGAAATACAGAGCCAAACAGAAACTGCCTTCTACTCCAGAGTGTCTTGAACCATACGGTGCTCCTTCAAGTTTCAGCTGTGCTAAACGTCGGGTAGAGAGAAATCTTCCAGCATCACTTAGAAAGCGAACCAAAATCATCCTCTCCTGGGCTGCTGAGCTCAATGTCAGCGTACAGAACAACAAGGCAACATACACACATCCCACTAAGATTCCTGATGATACCAAACAGAGAGTCCGTCACTTTTACCCATGATGATGGCACCAAGGTGACGGAGCAGAAGAGATTCCTCATCAGTACCCTGAAAGAGACCTGTCTCGTGTGCCAAGGAGTGCCCAGAGGACAAGATCCATCTGTCATCCTTCAAAGCCTTAAGACCTCCATTTGTTCTGTGTCAGGACAAAATGCCACACAATGTCTGTGTGTGTGCACCATGAAAACGTGAATCTTCTGCTAACCAGCCACAAGGACTATCCAGAGATACCCATCAACCACAAGGAACTTCTCCAGCTTTTGACCTGTGACACATCAGTCGAGGAGTGCATATTTGGGGACTGTCCCGTTTGCAGTGACAACATCACCACTGACCACCTGTCCAGCTACTTAGATGAGCAGCAACTTTCAGATCCTGTTACCTGGTATCAGTGGGTCAAGACTGAGGATGGCACAGACTAGGTACAGAGATCTGGGACTGTCTTAGATGTCATCACCCTCCTGAGTGAGAAACTACCTGCCTCAGACTTCACAGCCTTACAAAGAACCAGCAAGTTCAGTACTTCCAGATAACTCATCTCCCAGGACAAACCATGTGGTTCTCCAGATTGACTTTTCAGAGAACGCCACTCTCACCAAGACGACACGCTGAGTGATCACTACCCAAGCTGCACTATTCACTGCTGTTGCCTGGACCCAGGATGGCACCCACTCCTTTGTTATCATCTCAGATTACTTGAGCCATGAAAAATATGCTGCAGCCATATTTATAGAGACTGTGATTGACACTTTACAGCTAAAGCTTCCCTTTCTTATTAGGGAGCGAGACATCTTTTCTGATGGTGCTGCAATACGTTTCAAACAGAAATGCATGTTTGCCTTCATTACCAGCCTGCTTGAATCAATGAACATTCGTGTGAACTGGCACTTTTTGGCACATCTCACGGCAAAGGTGCTGTAGATGGCGTCGGCAGCACAGTGAAGAGGACAGTCTACAGAGCCATCAAGTCTCGTACAGCCCATATTGAGAATGTCAAGGCCTATGCTGAGTGTGCTGCCAAGTTAACTCAACCATCAACATCAGACATGTATCAGCTGAGGAGGTAAACCAGAAGTCACCTGCCCTCCACAACCTGTGGGATTCAGCTGTTCCAGTACCCGCCACCCAGAAGGTTCACTGTGTCAGAACTGTTGCTCCCGGCAGAATCTCCACATCTCCCTACACCCAGAAGGATGGTGTTGAGATTGATGTCCTCCCCCAGGTTTCTGCATCCACTTCCACCATTTCAGCTTCTAAATGGTTTGCCTGCTGCAGACCAAACAGCTCCAAGTCCTCTATTGGACAAGCTCAAGAACCAGCTGATGCCGATGCCTGGAGGTTCAACTTCTTGAGGCAAGCCGGACGTTCTAACTGCTTCCATGTGTCAGATGACCAGGACACCATCTCTGCAGACGGCATCCTCTGTGAGATTGAGCCACCAGCACCAACCTCTTCTACCAGAACATCCATCCTTAAGGTTGGTGCTCAGGACTGGAGAGTGATCTCAGACCTTCTCAGAGAGCGCCGCTGAATATCTGACTTTATCTGAGCAATTCAGACTTAAAACCATGTGCAAATGTGGTACAAATGCAATAAAGCTTACTTTGTACATATCCAAGATGTATACATGTAAAATATTATGTAATATAATTGTAATATATGGAAATAAATCTTAGAAAACTAAATCAATCATGTCTTGTGCATCTGAGACTATTTTAGCTCAGTCCATCCGAGACACTGACATTTTCTAAAACTCTTGCAATCAAGGCATCAAAGATCTTGTTTTTGCATAAACCTATATTGGACATTTAAATAAACACCATAATGATGATAATGCGGATAATGATGATAACTATAAAATAAGTTTTATTTTATAATTATTTCCGGAACGGCGCTTTCAAGAACTTTGAAAAACATAAAATTTAGACGTTAATTTTCTGTCCATCCGGGACAGTGCTCTGAGAAGGTTATATCTTAAAAACTATCAAATCATTTATGTTCAAATTTTAATTAAAAGTGGGTAATAAGACCTTTCTTTTGACATATTACATAAGTTTATAGACCCACTCGTTGAAATACACCCTTGTGAACAGTAAGTGGTCCATCCGAGACGCATTTGGCCGTCCCCTGCCTGTATATCTGTGCCCTGCAGTGTTTCTGTGCCTGTGTGTCTGCACCCAGCAGTGTGTCAGTGCCTATGTGTCTGTACCCAGCAGTGTGTCAGTGCCTGTATATCTGTACCCTGTAGTGTGTCAGTGCCCATGTATCTGTGCCCTGTAGTGTGTCAGTGCCTGTATATCTGTACCCTGTAGTGTGTCAGTGCCCATGTATCTGTACCCTGTAGTGTGTCAGTGCCTGTATATCTGTACCCTGTAGTGTGTCAGTGCCTATGTGTCTGTACCCAGCAGTGTGTCAGTGCCTGTATATCTGTACCCTGCAGTGTTTCTGTGCCAGTGTGTCTGTACCCAGCAGTGTGTCAGTGCCTGTATATCTGTGCCCTGCAGTGTTTCTGTGCCTGTGTGTCTGTACCCAGCAGTGTGTCAGTGCCTGTATATCTGTACCCTGTAGTGTGTCGGTGCCTATGTGTCTGTACCCAGCAGTGTGTCAGTGCCTGTATATCTGTACCCTGCAGTGTTGGTACCTAGCAGTTTGTCAGGGCCTGTGTAACTGTACCCTGCAGTGTGTCAGTGCATGTGTGTCTCTACCCTGCAGTGTGTCAGTGCCTTTGTGACTGTACCCTGCTGTGTGTCAGTGCCTGTGTATCTGTGCCCTGTAGTGTGTCAGTGCCTGTGTATCTGTGCCCTGTAGTGTATCAATGCCTGTGTATCTGTGCCCTGTAGTGTGTCAGTGCCTGTGTATCTGGGCCCTGTAGTGTGTCAGTGCCTGTGTGTTTGCGCCCTGCAGTGTTTCTGTACCTGCGTATTTGTGTTCTGCCGTGTGTCAGTACTGTGTAGTGGGTCAGTGCCTGTGTCTCTGTACCCAGCAGTGTGTCAGTGCCTGTGTGTCTGTACCCTGCTGTGTGTCAGTGCCTGTGTATCTGTGCCCTGTAGTGTGTCAGTGCCTGTGTATCTGTGCCCTGTAGTGTATCAATGCCTGTGTATCTGTGCCCTGTAGTGTGTCAGTGCCTGTGTATCTGGGCCCTGTAGTGTGTCAGTGCCTGTGTGTTTGTGCCCTGTAGTGTATCTGTGCCAGTGTGTCAGTGCCTGCGTATCTGTGCCCTGTAGGGTGGCCCAAAAGAAAACTTTGTGGTACTATCCAACACATCTCCTCATTATCCCTCGCCGCGCGATTAGCGCAAAGCGGGGGATATAGCATTGGCCTCCGTACATACGTCCGTCAGTCTGTGCGGACACACAAAATTGAGGCGGCGGGGGATATTGCCATGTTAGTGGCAAACACTTGTTTTGTTTGTTTTGCTTAACTATGTAATTTTGCCAAAAATCTTAGGATATTGTTGATAGAAAGCAGTGCTCATGTGGTCATCTATATCCAGAGTTTCCTCCAGGATTTTTTGAAAATGTGGCGGAGGCCCTCAGCGTCAGTCAAAACTCAGCATCATCTGGTGTGGCCAGTTTTCATTAATCAGCACGTAGGCGATGTAATAATGGAAGTCTATGTGCACAGAGGTTTATCAGTTTCACATGCGTGACGGTGGATTTCGCCACCAGTAACTCGGAAGTCAATTGTGACTCCGGACATCTCCCGCTTTCTTTGGGAGTTGAAAGCAACGGAATTGCATAAAAACGTTTCAAATCGGTCTTCTTTCATTTTAACAGCTTGAACGATTGTGAAACACATGCATTGCGTTGACTGGATAGTTGCTGACTGCGGCAATTTACTATTTTACTGAGATTTACTATTGAGATGATATCCCTTGATATCTGCAGTGTACCAGTTATAGTTGTCCAGTGTACATGTATAATATGTGTAGTGTATTCAGTGCTCTGCTGTTCGTGGTTGTTGCTGTCTTTTTGAAATTTGTGGTGTTTAAATCAGAAGTGAAATGCCTACTTTTGTTTGTTATATGTTAAAACAGTGGAAAATGATCTAGTTTTAGTTGAATACAGCTCTTTGTGTTATTTGTTGGATGGAATAATTTATGCACTTGAAAGTTTGCAGGTTCTCTAATACGGCACAATGATGCCAAATAGCTTGTGAAATTGACCCATCATGAGCACTGCCTTTACGGTCATATATCAACTTGAAATTGTGCATTTTGGATTAAAGTGATAATTGGAACATTTTGAAAAAGTGCCTTGACTTCTACTGTATATAAAAAAAATTTCGGCACATTATTGGACCTAGCAGTTTCTACTTTCTACCTAGCAGTGCGTCAGTGCCTGTGTATCTGTACTCTGCATTATGTCAGTGCCTGTGTATCTGTGCCCAGCACTGTAACAGTGTCTGTAAATCTGTACCCTGCAGTGTGTCAGTGCCTGTGTATGTGCGCCCTGCAGTGTTTCTGTACCTGCGTATTTGTGTTCTGCCGTGTGTCAGTACTGTGTAGTGGGTCAGTGCCTGTGTCTCTGTACCCTGCAGTGTGTCAGTGCCTGTGTCTCTGTACCCTGCAGTGTGTCAGTGCCTGTGTCTCTGTACCCTGCAGTGTGTCAGTGCCTGTATCTCTGTGCCCTGCAGTGTGTCAGTGCCTGTGTCTCTGTGCCCTGCAGTGTGTCAGTGCCTGTGCATCTTTACCCTGGTGTGTGTTGGTGCTTTTGTGTTTGTGCCTTGTTGTGTGTCAGTGCCTGTGTCTCCATACCCTGCAGTGTGTCAGTGCCTGTGTATCTGTTTCCTGCAGCCGCCATTACTGGAGGACAGTAAGTTCTTTGAGAGTCTGTTCGAGGGGGAGGTGTGTGAGCAGGCGCAGGAGGAGTGGGAGAAGGCCATGGCGGAGCTGGCGCAGGAGGAACCCGAGCTCCTGCAGCACTTCCACAAGCTGTCCGAGGCGGCCGGGAAAGTGGGTAAGGGAGTGTGTGTGTGCGCGCGTGTGTGTGTGTGAGCGTGTGTGTGCGTGTGTGCGTGAGCGTGTGTGTGTGTGTGTGTGTGTGTGATTGTGTGTATGCGTGTGCGTATGCGTGTGTGCCCGCGCGCGCGTTTGTGTGTGTGAGCTTGTGTGAGTGAGTGAGTGCTTGTGTGTGTGCATGTGTTTATTTGTGTGTGTGTGTGTGATTTTGTGTATGTGTGTGTGCATGTGTGTGCAGGAGTGTGTGTGTGTCTGTTTGTGGGTATACATGCACGTGAGTGGCTGTGTATGTGATGTGTGGTGTCTGCCTGCAAGTGTGTGTATGTGTGTGAATTGGCTATCTGCTAGTTTGTCTGTGTTTCTGCATCCAACTATAGTGCCTGTTTGTTTGTGTGTCTGTGCGCATGTGTGTATTTGTCTGTGTATCTCGTCTCTGACTACAGGTATGTGTGTGTGGGAAGTGTGACTGTGCATGAATGTGACTGGGTTTGAGTGTGTTCTGTGAATGTACTTTGCTTTTGAAAAGTTTGGCTGTTTTGATTGCCATGAATATATTTTCTCAAAATGTAAATATTATTTACTAAACAGGAACAGATGTGGCTTCCCAACAAGAATTCACTTCCTGTTTGAAAGAAACGCTCAGTGGATTGGCTAAAAATGCTGATAACCTGCAGGTATACCTTTCCACCTACTGTTACACTGGGAATTATTTTAATCTTTTTTAGGGATGGTAATAATTCTGCATTTCAGATTCTGAAGTATTTTTTTCAATAATTATGTGTACCATCAATTAAATGTAAAAATAACTTCTTGAAAGCAGTTCGTCTTCCATACATAGTGGCATTTTTGTTTTGCACATGAGCACACATGAGCTGATGCAGAAAATCGATGAAAAAAAATTCTTTAAGAAATGGATTCTAATACGGATTTAAAAACAAAATGAATCGGCATGTTTATTATCCCCCGCCAACACGAAGTGGGAGGGGGATATAGGTTTGACCTCCGTCCGTCCGTCCGTCCGTCCGTCCGTGTGTGCGTCCGTCCGTCCGAGATAAAGGGGACAGCTTTACTCAGAAACTACTACAGATACAGTAACCAAATTTGGTGTGTAGCTTCAGACCATAAAGGCCTTGATTGAGTTCGAAAATGAGAAGCGCATGATTGGCGGGGGATGTTGTAGACCATGTCGACTTGTTGTATCTTGAAATGTCCCCCTCTAGTGGAAATATGTGATTACTGAAAAGAAAAATAAACTCAAAGACGCCGCACTTAGCATGCAGTACACAAACGTACAATATTACTGACATATGAATGGAAAAACGTATGAAGCAGTTATATTGACATTATGATAATAGCCTTCAGTGGCTATTCTTTGAAAAAAATTATATGCCAATGAATGTCTGGGTGTGTTGACAAAATTCACCGAGCAGCTGTGCCGTGACTGAGGAAGAGGCAGTGCATGTACTTTGATCTTGACAAATCCTCTGTTCTCTTCATTCAATCTCCCTACATCAGAGCTCAGGAATGGCAGGTGAGGACCTGGCCAAGGCGCTGGAAGGACTGGGATTGGATGAAAATGGTGAAGGGGGTGGGGATGACGGGAACATCCTCCCCATAATGCAGTCCATTATGCAGAACCTTCTGTCCAAGGAGGTTCTTTATCCCTCATTGAAAGAGATCACTGAAAAGGTTTGTGTGTGTGTGTGTGTGTGTGTGTGTGTGTGTGTGTGTGTGTGTGAGGGAGGGAGTGTGAAACTTTCCATGTGTACGTTGTATATCTGGGCGTGTTTATCTGCAACATTATCTGTGGTTTTATCCTAACATGTATGGAATGGTGCTGAAGGTCTGGTTTGCGTTTCCATCACACACAGTTCTCTCAAATGTAGGTAAAGATGTTGTCAGATGGGTTTGGGATGGGTAGTCCTTCTCAAGCAAGAGTGATGCTTCTCTCTTGACTATTCAACAAAATGCAGTATTCCTAGCTTGAACTACAAGTTTCAGATCAGTGTGTTTGCTGCATTGACTGTATAAAAAGATGGACGCAGTGCCCTCGTCTGAAAAGTGAGGCCAATGCGGAAATCTTTAAAATTTGCATTCTATTTAACGGCCAGCAGAAGGCGACTTTGGTGGTCGCAGAAAGAATTTCTAGAAGTCTATAAGAAAATGACCCTGCTTTCCCACCTGATTTATTATTTCAATAATGATTTTACATGTTATTTTACGGCATCTATCGCACATGTCACATCTCCTTCGATATATCATGATGTTCATTTTTGTAAATTATGGTCCTGAATAGACCAGAATAAGGGATAAAGCCAGTATATGTTTTAGGGGCGTGGCTACCCTCTTGTTCTCCTCAGGTATGGTCAGATCCACACACAGATCCACCCCTCGCTCCTCCCTGGATCTTCAATTCACTCTCTCGTCCAGTAGAAATCACACCTGGCTTCAAAATGGCGCTGTTCAAATTGCCAAAATGGAGGCTTCCTAAAATGGGTGACGTCTCGGTTGCTTTGTCCATCTCTTTATACAGTCTGTGGTTTGGTGCCTCAGCAGGGGGCCGGATAATAGAAAAGCAGGACAGCTTGGACCTGTTCCTTTGGTACCATCCACAACTATTTGCAATGGAAAAGCAACAATAACCATTCTATTGTGTAAGGAACTGAACCGAACCAGTCTGCTTGGTGTAAACAAGGTTATTTTGGCATGTGAGGCCAAATGTCTGTTTGCTTATTTTTAAGTACACTTCTGTATGTGCGCTCACAGTATCAGTCCTAAGTCTGGACACGCCTTACTTGAGTTATAGTAGCACTCTGATTTTATTGAAATTTATGTGGTTTCATTATACTGCATATTTTTGTGGTTTAATTGTATATAGCTGCAAATGGAACTTAACTGTTAAGTACTCATGAGTTTAAAAAAAAAATACTTTTTGCAGAGTAATGTCCACAATGCTGGAAATGGTAAAGGAGCCATAAGTGCCCAAATAAGGAGAAAAACGAATCATTTTTATTTGCTGACTGGTGAATTAAAATCAAGCTAATTTGGGACTTAATGGACCGAAAGTTCGAGGAGTAGTGAACTACAGATGCCATGCAGCTGTGGGAACTTCTACAGCCCTACCAGTATGAACGTATGACAGCCATGTGACTGGCTTTGTTGGAAAAATATATGAATATACTCTTATTACTGAAGGCTAGTTATGGATTTTAGGTGTTTTTGTTGCGTGAAAAGTGCATTTTTTTTTTTAAATAAATTTTTTAGCTCGCTTGGGCGAACGGATGAAAGGGAGATTGTAATTTCACGGTGGCGTAGGCATGTAGGGTAACTTTCATCTTTTCTCCTGAAGGGATCAATGTGAAATTTGGTGGGTGGGGGGGGGTACATTTGAATGTACAGATTAAAGTTTTTGTTTGATTGATGTAAATCTGTCCATAGGTGGTGCTATAACTCCTAAACCATTTGTCCGATCAACATGAAGTTTTTTCATGCTTCATGTTGGTCAGAGTTGCTATGAAAATCCAAAAGAGCGTAAAGATAAAAGAATCAACATGGCCAACATCAGCCAATCAAATTTCAGTAGCCCTTATATTCACTTTAGCTGTCACCGGTCATCAAGAGACTTTATATTCTTGTTCAGAATGTGATAAAGAGCCATTTTTATTAAAATTACTTTGATTGGCTTTGTAGGTGGGCAGACAGGGTAAAGAGGGCTACAATATGTCTTGGGCAATAATGTTCAAACCAAAGAGTTGTATAAACAAATTATTTTTTTGTTAGATTCTGTGGGTTAAGATGAATCAAACCATGTAAACTACACCCATTTTTGTATTTGCAAGCTTTCTGCCATTTTGAATTGTTTGTCAAATTTTTTATTTCTTTCTCCTTGACAGTGAGATCATTTCATGCAAAATTTAAGGGCGTGACCTATATTAATATAAAGAGCTGTAACTCTTTCATGCAGTTTCCAATCATTACCAAACTTGAGATCTCACATCTACAGGTCATGCAACTGCATCTCACCAAATTTGGTTGAAATCCATTCATAGGTGGCGCTATAGCAAACAAATGGCCATAACTCTTAAACCAATTGTGTGAGCAACTTTAAACTTTGCGTGCTTTGTCATGGTGATGTTTGCCATTAAAACCTTTTAGAAGAAAGTGATGGTTCAAACAAGATTGCCGACATCAGACAATTGAATTTACTTTGTCTCTTTACCCACTTTAACTGTCATCAATCAGGAGACTTTATACTAATGTTAAGTGATGCTTGAAAGGGCAGTCTTAAAGCAAATTATTTTGATTGGCCAGATGGTGGCGCTATTGAGAGGTACAACAAATTTGTATTTCAAAGACATGGCGATGACTAATCAACCTGAAATTTGTAGGGCAATGTATACCATGCAGTTATTTGCCATGAAGTGGAAATTGTCACAAAAACGGATGTAATTTGTGTCCTCACTGCTTCAAAACTGATGATTACCTCGTTGCTTGGACCCTGTAATTACCACTTGCAGTTTTGTTCTATTTTTTTCCCCCCTACACAAATTACAAAATGTATCTTCCTTGTCATAATATTGGACCCAAGCATAAAAACTACTACCACTTCTGAGCTTACATAACAGTAAAGTCTGAAATAAATCAAGTTAGCAACAGTGCCCATGGCACTAGTTTTTTTAACAGCAGGCATTTCCAAACTTTTGAGTGGTACTGTAAATGTGCCTGTATGTTTGTGTGTCAGACAGTGGATGTATTATGGTTTGACATAGTGCAGTACACCATGGTGTATAATCAAAAGTCACCTGCTTCCTCTCTGTCCTGTTTGTTTCTCCATCTGTCATTTTGGATGCAGTACCCTGATTGGCTGAGTAGCAACCGTCAGTCCCTACCCCCTGAGCAGTATCAGCGCTATGAGCAGCAGCACAGGATCATGGGGGAAATCTGCAGCCATTTTGAGAGGGAGGGAGAGGCGGGGCGAGATGGAGGGCAGGGCAGCTTCGACAGCATCCTGGAGCTTATGCAGCAGGTGTGTGAGTATAGGGGGGGTACAAAGCCTGGAGCGTTGTGGCTAAAGTCCTTGGTTACACTTCAAGATGGAGGGTCTGGCTGCAGTGTTGTTGGTGTTGGGCCTTTGGAAAAGGCCCTTAACCCCACATTTCTTCATGGGTGAAGGCTTCATGCTCGGTCTAAAGAACCGCTGGTCGCTTTGGAAAAATAACAGTAATGTAATGGGGTCAGAAGATCACAAATGCGAATGGGCTAGATAATGGGAACCCTGCTTTAAATGTGTAGCTCCTAGGATTTTCCCTTTGTAGCAACTGAGGGGCCCTGAGGAAACGAATAAACAGCTGGTTGGTCTTCTAGCTATGGAGGTTCCACAGAAACTGATACCTTCTTATTTCTGGGTGTATTTGGACCAGATTCATGTGCTAACTTCCATCAAGCTATGGTGCTTCTATAGAAACCAATACATTCATATTTAAGGTTGTATTTGTACCAGATTCATGTGCTGCACTTAAAACTGTAAAAATGGCGGATGTGTGAGCAGAATGGTCATTACTTGGTAGTTGAAAGCAGAATTTTGAAAGTCGCTGCTCCACAAAGGGTTAAGAGTGTGAAAACAGAGTTGGGATTAAATGGTTGGGCAGCCCATAACGAAAAATCCCCCAAGGCATTGAACGTAAAGATTTAAACTAGGAATAAACCATGAAACTAAAGGCAGAAAAGTTGATGTAATGCATTACGGTGGGAAGGAATGACAAACTGAAAATTTTCATGTATTGAAGTGGCCATAATGGGTCTCAAAGACTCATCCTGCAGAGACGACATACACATGTGATCACGTTGACAAACCGCCTGTAGCAATGCGGCAGGGTGAACTTTTTTCCTGCTATTTGTTAATGAGGGAGGTGTTTCAACATCATTGTGTGTTATTCTGGTGTCACAGCTGCAGGATCTGGGACAGCCGCCCAAGGAGCTGGCCGGGGAGGCGGTGAGTATTTCTGTCCGTGTGTCGGCTGGGAGTCCGTTTGTCTCTCTATATATCAATCAGTCACCTGGTTGGTTTGGCCTTTTCTTTCTCAGTACATCAGTCAAACGGTCAGTTAGTGATACATTTTGCTGCTTTGTTTATCTGTCAGCCAGGTGGTCAGTGGGTCTGTTTCTTCGTCAGTCAGTCCATCACTCTGATTCTCAGTTGATCAGCCAGTCGATCAGTATTTTTTACTTTTTTTGATAACTGCCAATCAGACACTAACCAGTTGTGTGCTGTGATCTCTTTCCTTTGTTCAGCCTCCTGGCATGAACTTTGACCTGGAGTCCCTGAATCTCCCAGGACCTGCAGGGGCAGGAGCAGCAGAGCAGTGCCTGATCATGTGATCCTCCCAAATGTACAGATAAATGCACCCCAGCTGGAGGTCAAGGGTCATCATCAGTACCTGCTTGTGGTGAAACCCCGCCCTGCCCCCACCCCTCCTCCACAGGACGGTTGCCAAGACACCGCTGCCATTGGATTTCCCCAGAGCAAATATTCAGGACTTGCCAAGTCTCATCAGTTTATATATAACATTGTACTGTTTACATTGAGCAAATTTTTTGGAAATGATTTACAGCGTCATCTGTGAAGTTATAGGATGGGGCAAGAGAGTGTTCTGGTGGGGTCGGGAGCTGTGCTCTTGTGCGTTATGACTGGCGCAGGGGCTTGCCGTTACATGGTCAACCTCATGATGGAGGTTCTGATGCTACGGTCTTCAGCCCTGGTTCAAGAGAGTTGCAGGCTCCCAAGCCCAAAATCAGTGCCCAGTTCAGACTCAATAGCTGAGTGAAGTGAGATCATTTAAGAGTTTTTAGACTTTCTTAGCTCAGAGGGACTAAAAAAACCAACCGTGCCTGCATCTCTCCGGGACCGTGGCAGCAGACTGTGGTTATAATGCGGTTGTAGCTCCTGTGAGGTGGGTGGGTGTGTGTGTGTGTGTGTGTGTGTTTGCATGTGAGGAAGCTGGACAGATGCACATGTGCACAGGTGATGTGGGGTGTTTGCTTCCATTAAGAAATAATTTTTCTGATTTTTAAAATGAAATAAAATCTGATACACTGATGCTCCCTTCAGTGCTGAATCTGAACTTATGCTCTGTAAATATTAAATATATTATTGAATCTGTTCAAATAAAATGTTCTAACTCCATCAGTGAGTCTACTCGCATTGGATTTGTGGGTGGAACGCTGACTCATTGTTTTAATACGGCAGTTATTTGACTCATTGTTTTAATGCTGCAGTTCTTGGTGTCGGGGCGTGAGTGCGTGCGTGCGTGCGTGCGTACTGTGAGGTGCTAGCTTGTGCATGTTGCTGTGGAGCACTTGGATGTTGTGTCTGTAGCGCATTGACCCTGCAGAAGTGGAATGCCTGCATCCTATTTTTGGTGCATACAGCAGTTTTCTTGTCATGCGACCCACTGGGTATTCAATGCTCATCTTCTGCTTATTTTTTTCTGCATACATGCTGCTTTACTTGAAAAGCTGCGTTTGCCTAGGAGTGTGTGGTTTACGCAAGCCAAGTCCAGCTCATGAGCCAGAGACACAGTACGCTCAGGTGTGGAGCGCAGCGACTGTCAGACAACGACTTTGTTTATTGTGCCCCATTTTCAGCACCTCATGATCTCCCAGTGCACAGGAATTCAAAAACTGTAATTTCAGCACCGGTCAACCGAGTGTCAGCACAATGTTCATTCAAGGTCCGATCACATTAAAGTACAAACACTGAACAAAAATATAGATGCCCCATGTCAGTTTTTTGAGTTTTTATTAACAAAAAACTGGAACCGGGATTCGTCTGTGAATAGCACTCTTCTCCAGCGTGCCAAGGGCCATCGAATGTGTGCGTTTGCCCATGTGAGTTGGTTCCAACACCGGACAGCGGTGAGATCCAGACCACGGTGAGGACGCCGAGCGTGCAAGTTGGCTTCACGCAGGCGGTTACGGACTGTCTGTGATGTGATGTGTCTGTTGTGCAGACCAACGGTCTCATCCGCTGTGTGTGTCGCTGATCTGAACTGATCCCGTAGGTGGATGAGCCGGATGTAGCGATCTTGTGCTGGTGTGGTCACACGTGGCCTACGTGGATGAGGTCGATTTGCAGTACTGCCCGTCTGTCGGAAACAAACCCTCAAATGGCCTATCGTCCAATAGTTAACATTCAGCTGCACATCAACCGCTCTGGTGGACATCCCTGCATCCAGCATGCCAACAGCACATTCCCGCATAACCAGAGACATCTGAGGCATGATGACTTTTGACAAAGTTTGACATTTTGGGGTGGCCTTTTATTGTCCCCAGTATAAGGAGTGTCTGGGTACTGCTCATTCTGTCTGATCACCGTCTGGAAATGCCACACCCATGTACTGAGTGAAATCACTGAGCAAATGCTCACTGACAGAGAGATGGATTAAAAAATGGTACAGAAATCAAGTGAAATATCCCAGGTGTACAATGGAAAGTCAGCTTATGCTCACTTGTGGCATCACAACTCTGCATATGTTCACAACTCTATGTGGCATCAATATTTGACATGGGGCGTTTATATTTTTATTCAGTGTGCGTATATATATATACACACACACACATACACACACACCGTTAAAAATAAGTTCCAGCTAAGACCTAGAGCCCACTGTTTGTGCAACAGCGCATCTCTCTTCCAGATCCGACATTTTCAAATAGCTTTAAGTGTTACCGCTTGTTTTCAAAGGGCGAATCAAACGCGAAATCTGTAATTCGACCATGTATATCTATGAATTCAACTCGTCTTCCATGATGCTGGACGCCCACCTGCGCAGTGAACAAAAAGTGCTGCACCGAGAGCGACCAGCCGAATAAAAGCATTCGGTGTGGCACCCTGTTGGGTCATTACGTATTGCAAAGAGCATGGCAGACCCAAAGCAAGTGTGAACGGTGGTTTTAATGCACGAAATGAGCAGCGAGCCCGAGGCCGGGCCCCATGGCCATGGCAGGTTCATGTTCTTAGGGCCAGGGCTTTGTGGCTGAGATCGCCCAAACCTAAAACAAAACTTGGCAAAAGATCCAACACGCCGCCATACAATTGGCAGATTGTTTAAAACGTGTGAGAGAAGTACTGAAAACGATAAAGTTGTTGAAAACTCACGTGGAGTTCTGACCCTGACCTGAGCGCGTGTCCGCAATTTTTTGGTCACGTGATTATAGCGCACTGAAGCTGCACCCCCCTGCTCAAAATTCCAGCTTTGACCAGCCTAGGCTGGTCAGGCTGGTTTAAGCTGTGTTTTGGACAGTTTCAGCTGGTTGAGCAGCCCTTCACCAGCTGAAAGTACCAGCTTAACCAGCTTTGACCACCTTCATCAAGCTTTATAGACCAGCTACACCAGCAATGACCAGCTAAGAACACAGCCCAGACCATATTAAACCAGGTTAGAATTCTAGCAGCTAGAATTCTAAGCTGATTTAAGATGGTCTGAGTTGTGTTATTAGCTGGTCTAGCTGGTATCAATAGCTTGATGAAGGTGGTCAAAGCTGGTTAAGCTGGTATTTTCAGCTGGCGAAGGACTGGTTTACCAGCTAAAACTGCCCAAAACACAGCTTAAACCAGCCTGACCAGCCTAGGCTGGTCAAAGCTGGAATTTTCAGCAGGGCCGTCACAAATCGGTACAGAAAGTTCTACGCCGAAAACGGTGCAGTACCAGTCGAACAGAAAAAGTTGCAAAAAGTGCACTAATGGCACACTGCTGCACCATACAGCCCAGTCAAATAAAGCTAGTGAAATGTTCTGTGGTGAGTGGACTCCTGTTAACCGAGCGAATGTCGTTTGTCCCATGATTCAAAATGGATGCATTTTGCGAGTGCACAAAAATACAACCTGGATGTAAACAGGAAGTGGATTGTAGGCTGTGGAGAATCGGCCCGTGGCTAAATAATTATTAAAACCGTATGCGTACACAGGCACAATTCTCGGAACCGGCAAAGATCAACAAAATGAAGGAGAGACGTCCCTGTAACATCTCAACATGGCCACCCTAGAGACAATACAAAATTAGAGATAATCTGGTCAAAGACCTTTGCTTTCGGTCGGTTAAAGCTATGGTTGAGACTATAAATGTGAATGCATTTTGGACATCGTAGAGTTCCGGTTATTCACGCATCTTGTTGAGGTGATGAGTCTTTACTTCCAGCGTGGCCTTTGCAGTCAAATCCTAAAAACTTTATTGTTCACAAACAGGAAGTTGTTGTACTGTGGAGCGGGTGACGTGTCAGGGATGCTGCCCTAGGAAGTGCCCAGGCAGCGGTGTTACTGACGAGACGAGCTGCAGACAGAAAGGGGAAAAACCCTTAAATTGAAGAAAATAATCCGAGAACGGAATTATTATTGTTCTAAACCGTAACACATTACAATATAAACAGAGCGCTGAAGCTGTACGGCTGTACATTTGGCTGGGAACGATGTTGACCAAATTTGAGACGAAGTCGGCCCGAGTGAAAGGTAACGTTCAGCTTAGCATTAACCTCAGCTACCAACCCTCTGCCTTCCCGATATTAGTTATATAACAGTCTGCTTCGTTTGATTACGAAGTAATTTGGACTATTTACGTTATTGTTATTTTGTTGACGACCTCGGATAAGTTTGTTGCAGTCTGTTGACGTACCGTAGACTGTACGGACTGTTTGCTAACGTTGTAGTTACGGTCTGGTCTTGATCAGACTGAGCCGCGTTTGTGAAATCTCTCCTTTGCGGGCATCAGCCACGGTTATAATGTCGTGGCAACATTTTGTAGACTACGACTGTGGTATCATTTTTTATTTGATTCATTTAATTATTATTAATTGCTTATCCTTGCTTGCTCATATTCTGTTTTAGTTTATAAATTCATGGGCCGAGTGAGTGTGTGTGTGTGTGTGTGTGTGCTTACATATTTCTGATTTAGCAGGGGCCTGCCTAACTGAGCTAGTGTGTCATGACGTATAGCCTATCTAAAGTGATGAAGACCTGAATGTCTGTACCAAGGACAAGGTGTTTTACTCCTCCTCTAAGTTTGTGTTTATAGAAAGCTCCGGAATCCATGACAAGATAAGCTGGAGCCAGGGCTGAGAGAGAAGGCAGGTGCTCTCCTCCCTAACAAGATGTATGTGTGCATCCCTAGACAGCTTAACGCGGTTGCGTGAGATGGCGAGGGCTCTCATGATGTGTAAATCAGCACGGGGGGGGGGGGGGAGGTGAACGTCATGGAGTGTCCCTACAAAAACCAGAGAGTTTCTAACTGTATCA
This sequence comes from Gymnothorax reevesii, assembly GCA_029721435.1. NCBI lineage: Eukaryota > Metazoa > Chordata > Actinopteri > Anguilliformes > Muraenidae > Gymnothorax > Gymnothorax reevesii. The sequence continues at coordinate 11,310,169 of CM056577.1, read as the reverse complement.
TCCTCCATTTTGCTGACTGGACTCTGTATGGGGATCCTTTTCTGCAGAAAAGTTAAGTGACTTTGGCTCGGATATTAACTTCTCTGCCTCCGACTGATTCTTTCTCTGAGTCGTCTTAGTTGCTTTTTGTGAAGGTAATACCAGGAATCTAAAATCAAAATTCCTATAACATTGGGGGCTCGTCCCGGATTCCAATATCTCACCTGCACTCCTTGGAGAACCAGCACCGACTGAAAACCGTGCGCACAGTCGTCCAGGGGATGTTGTGGAAAGACCTCAGCCCGGGGAGATTGAGAAGACCCTTTTGGGGTGTGTAGGTGGTCAGAAACGGAGGTTCTCCAAACAATGCGTGGATGTGCGAGTTTCATAAACTTAGAGGAAGAGAAAAACACCTTGTCCTTGGTACAGACATTCAGGTCTTCATGACTTCAGATGGGCTATATGTCATGACACACTAGCACAGTTATGCAGGCCCCTACTAAATCAGAAATATGTAAGCACACACACACTAGGCCTATAAATTTATAAACTAAAACAATATGAGTAAGCAAGGATAAGCAATTAATAATAATTAAATAAATCAAATGAAAAATGATTCCACAACGACTTTTTAGGAGGAATGCAACTCTGGGATTTGCTTGACTGCACACAGGACGGATGGATTTGAATGAACTAATTCATCAGTAAAAGAAGTTAATTGGTAGCAGTTGGTGTAATTCTGGATTCGATGATTGTCAGGCGAGTTAGTTTGGGTGTGGGTAGTACCTGTCCATCTCTCACACAGTGTCTATCCCTACATAATTCAGGGTTGAGTTTCCACCCCAAGCGACCCTGGATTCTGGCCAGTCTGCACAATGGAGTCATACAGCTTTGGGACTACCGCATGTGCACCCTGATCGACAAGTTCGATGAGCATGACGGTAACGTGCATTCGCGGACACGCGTAAATGACGCACTGCGCTGTCAGCGGTGGTTCTTGGCGTAATGTGTTGGAATGTTTGTGACTGTTGTTTGTGAATGATGTGCTTTACTTGTGATTTGCGTTGATGTGATAATGTTTGTCAATGATGTGCATTAGATGTGATGTTTGTTGACCTGATGGTGGTGGTGTTTGTTGATGGTGCTGAATGTGAATGATGTGCATTAGATGTGATATGAATTGACGTGATGGTGTCGTATGTGAATGAGGTGCATAAGATGTGATGTGTGTTGACCTGATGGTGGTGGTGTTTGTTGACTTGATGGGCATTGATGTTACGGTGCTGGATGTGAACGATGTGCATTAGATGTGATATGAATTGACCTGATGGTGTCGTATGTGAATGATGTGTATCAGATGTGAAGTGTGTTGTGTGAAGTGTGTTGAAGTGATGGTGTTTCATATGAATGATGTACCTTAGATGTGATGCGTTTTGATGTGATGTGGTTTTTTTAGGCCCAGTTCGAGGAATTGATTTCCACAAACAGCAGCCTCTGTTTGTGTCCGGAGGAGATGACTACAAGATCAAGGTGAGGCCTCGCTGTTCATACTGCCAAATGAGCAAAGCACTTTTGGCATTTTGTCCATTTCTACTGTTTGGTCTTGGTTATTAATTTTTTTTTTTGTTTGTTTTCAACATGAGTGTTACTGAAGATACAATGCTGATTTGAGATGCCAAATGTCAATTAAAAAATAATTTATGCATCGCATTAAAGATGGCTGATATAGATTATATAACCTTGTCAGAGCCCTGATCTCAACATCATCATAGCTGTCTGGGATAACATGGAAAAGCTAAAGCAAGTGAGATATTCTGCAGAGAGATGGTGGCAAGTTCTCCAATAGACTTAGAACAACCAAAAATCCAACAATCTTCAAAAACTATGGAACTAAAGGACAGTGTGCCTCTTTTTTTGGTGAAGGAAAATCACACATATTGATCTAGGTTTTAGGAATTTGTATCTTAAGTCTATTATTCAATAATAAACCTCTGATTTTTGGAACCATTGTTGCCTCACTGAATAGTTTTAAATGTGCCTGAAACTTATACACAATACTGTAGTGCTGTATAGCTTCCCTTGTGTGAGGTACAGGTGTGTGTTCAGTCTGTGAGGTACAGGTGTGTGTTCAGTCTGTGAGGTGCAGGTGTGTGTTCAGTCTGTGAGGCGCAGGTGTGTGTTCAGTCTGTGAGGTACAGGTGTGTGTTCAGTCTGTGAGGTACAGGTGTGTGTTCAGTCTGTGAGGCGCAGGTGTGTGTTCAGTCTGTGAGGCGCAGGTGTGTGTTCAGTCTGTGAGGTAAAGGTGTGTGTTCAGTCTGTGAGGTAAAGGTGTGTGTTCAGTCTGTGAGGCACAGGTGTGTGTTCAGTCTGTGAGGCACAGGTGTGTGTTCAGTCTGTGAGGTAAAGGTGTGTGTTCAGTCTGTGAGGTAAAGGTGTGTGTTCAGTCTGTGAGGCACAGGTGTGTGTTCAGTGTGTGAGGTAAAGGTGTGTGTTCAGTCTGTGAGGCACAGGTGTGTGTTCAGTCTGTGAGGCAAAGGTGTGTGTTCAGTCTGTGAGGCACAGGTGTGTGTTCAGTCTGTGAGGTAAAGGTGTGTGTTCAGTCTGTGAGGTAAAGGTGTGTTCTCGCCCTCCTGAGGTGTGGAACTACAAACTGCGCCGCTGTCTCTTCACTCTGTTGGGTCACCTGGACTACATCCGCACCACCTTCTTCCACCACGTGAGTCCCGCCCACTTCACCTGTCACTCTTCCTTAACCCTGCCCCCATGCTGACTCTCAGTCTGGCTGTCACCTGGGTCTGGGCTGTTGCACATACATTTCACTTAAATATCACCGCACCTGGCGGTATAGACTTGAGGGAACACTGCCTGTATCTCTGAAATCTCCCAATGTCACTTTTTCCTCTGACGGTGTCCCTTCCCCTCCATCTGTCTGTCCATCCGTCTCTCTGGCTCTCCTCGTCTGCTCTCTCTCTCACACTCTTTCAGGAGTACCCCTGGATCCTGAGTGCCTCAGATGACCAGACCATTCGAATCTGGAACTGGCAGTCCAGAACCTGTGTGTGGTAAGGGCAGGGCCACGAGGGGCCTGGGTGGGGGTGGGGTTGGGGTTCTGATGTTGTAATACTTGTGTTTCTCCACCCAGCCAGTTTTTCCAGAAACCATTATACGCACTGTTGAACCCAGAAGTCTGCACAGCTGTCATGTTTTATGCTCTAGCCTGCATCTTCAGGATTCAGCTTGAGCTTTAGGTATTTTCTCATTATTGTGCAGTGAAATGCAAAAATTAGACAGATGCAGGGTAGGTGCAGAATAGCTGTGCATCTGAGACGGCGATGTGTTGAACTGTTGTATTTGATTTTGCTTCAGATTGGAATGCATGTCTGTTTTCACCAGTGATATTTTTTTTTATGCCCCCGTGAACGAAGTTTCGGGGGCATATAGTTTTTCATCTGTCCGTCCGTCCGTCCGTCCGTCCGTCCGTTTGTCCGCAGTGAAAAAAAACTTTAACCTTGGCCATAACTTTTGATTGGTTAGTGGTAGGTCTTTGATACTTGGCATGTGCATCCCTTGTGACGAGACCTTTCAGATGAGGTCATCAAATTTGACCTCGTGACCTTGACCTTGGCGTCGGTGACATTTTCATAAAACTTTAACCTTGGCAATAACTTTTAATTGGTTGACATTTGGCTTACGTCTTTGATACTTAGGTTTACGATTCCTCTCGTTGTAGAAAGGTGATCTAGGCCTTGATCCTGTCTTCTTGACCCAGGCATACGGGGGCATTAGTGTTTTACAAGCACGTCTTGTTGAAATGGTGCTTGACTTCGGTTGCATGTCTCCTGTTAGTTCGCTGCTCTATGACGTATGATTAAAGTGCTGCATTAGTGTTGTTGTGCTCGGTGTTGGCGCCCCTCTGTGATTAACCCTTCATGTCTTTGCGGCTCCTCCTCCGCAGCGTGCTGACGGGACACAACCACTACGTGATGTGCGCCCAGTTCCACCCCTCCGAGGACCTGGTGGTGTCGGCCAGCCTGGACCAGACCGTGCGGGTGTGGGATATCTCTGGTGAGGACGTGCGGGAGTGGGGGTGGGTGGGGTGGGATGGGATGTGGGGGCAGCGGAGAGGGCGAGTGCGGCTCGACGGCGCCTCCTCCTCAGCTGGGTGCGGTTCTGTATGGTGGGAACAGCTCTACTCCAGACTCTCAGAGACCCACAGGAGAAGGACTGAAGGCTCTCAAACAGGAACATAACCCAGAGGTCAGAGGCAGTCAGCTCCATTAATATTTGGACAGTAACTCTGTTTTTAAGCGCTGGAGTTCCCACTCTGTCCACTACATTAGGATAGTAATACCACACTGGCATTAGTTTAGGGTTTTTTAATCCATATGAATCAGTGTTATGTGATGTTTGGTCCTTTAAAGTGTGGCATCGTCCAAACGGTTTATGGGCTGTTTCACAATCAGGGACCAAAGTTTGTCTCAGACCCCCAAAAATCAAATGTGGAATATGGAGTCACATGACGATTACTTGTTTACATGTGTGTTTGAGGAAGCATGCTAAAACGTTTGGAGCTTTTGGTTCACAGGTTCTCTGAAAATTCAGACCAATGGCGATTTTGCCTATTTCCACCTTTTTAACCAGTTCCGGAGAAGACATGTTTTTGATTTTTGACGGACAAACAACATAAACTCATAACATGGTGCACAGTGTAATGACTAGTGTATATACCGACACAGTATTCCTCATGTGCAGTCATATGAATATGTGGAGTCAAAATCATACCATACATCTGAACTTACCCCCCTCCTCTGTTGAAATATTAATAATGTAAAAACATTTCCGGAGAAGACATGTTTTGATGGACAAAATGTCTTGGTAGAAAAAGTCAAGTCAATGCGTTTCTTGCGCCCAGAATATTATTTGTAGCTTGAAAAAACCTTCCCATTTTTTAAATAATGGTTGCATAAGCTACTGGGTGCAGTGATATTTTATTGGCGAGGAATACAAGTGTATCTGAATGAAAATGAGGCACCAAAATGTCAAAAAAATTGATATTGTCCTGTCAAATTTTCAACATTTGACATTTTTTCATCAAATAAACGGCTTCTGTAGATTAGCCAATGATGGCAGAACTTGAAATGAATGATATATGTCACCTTGCTGCTAATAATTAAAAAAAAAAAAAAAAAAAAAAAAAAAAAGAAATTTATTGAATATTTTAGAATTTACCCCTGATTGTGAAACAGCCCTGTTGGACGTCTGTGTGAGCCGTATTACGCAAGCTGCAGATGCACTGCGGGGTTTAGCTGAGTAGGACATGATCCTGGATCAACATCCCACGTTGCGATCCGGGAACAATAATCACAATCAACCAATCATGGCCCTCCGACATCATCAATGTGCCTTTTAGGTTAGGTTGGTGCTTAGGCAGGTTTGGTTGTACCAGATATTTTCACTTGTACCAGCTTTAATTTGGAAAACTTGGCTTACCTCTGACAAAGCACAAGGGAATAGTTAAAGGAGCACAGGTGAAGCACACTGATGATGTCAGAGGGCTGTGATTTGGTGCTCGCAATATTGGTCAAGGATCGCAGTGTCAATGCAGAAATATTTTCTACGCAGCTAAATCTCATTGTGCAGCTGTACATATGATTGTAGATATTGCTAGAGCTGCTCAGCTAGTGCAGGCATAACCAGTGCCATGTAGATATTGAAGATGCTAGCAGGGATAGCGAGGGGCTGTCTCGGGAAAGAGGCACAGAAACGATGGCTTCTACTGAGGGTTTCTGGGAGATGGAGTTTTGTTTGTGTTTGTGTGTATATATTTTTTTTTTCTTTGCATGTTCTAGCGTGTTCCTGGCTTTGACCAGCTGCGTGCCAGGTCCACATCTGCTGCTAACCCCGTGTCCAGCTTGAGAACTGAGATGGCATTCATTTTAATTCTGCATGTCACTTAACACTGTGTGTAATGGTCCGTGTAGCTTGCAGCCTTATACACTCGTGCACACAGAAACGTGCGCGCACACACCCTTTATGGCTGTCTCGTCTTTACGTGTGTAAGCACTTAGAAGTTCATACCTTTATTGATGTTACTTTACAGCCATATTACTCCTCAGCATTTATTAGTGTTCATGTGACACACTGTCCACTAATCTACATCCATCCTAATCTATATCAGTCACCCTCATGGTAGTGTCCCCATCTGTCGTAGATGGGAATTTAATTTTCTTGTCACACAGTAACCAGGAGCAAATTTTCCGCTTATTAATAAATGCTCCCAGTGTGCATTTTTAGAATAATCTCTGTCAGATGAGGTTGGTAACAGCTGGATAGACATCTAATGCAAGCATGAGAGCCCTGGAGTCCTCACTTCTGTCTCCCAGCCAAGCAATAGACTCCTTATTTCATTGATTTTTTTTTTTCCCCCCGTCTCCCCCCTTAAGTTGATGCATGAACTCTCCCAAATCCCCCCCCCCCTCCATTTACCACATGCATGGACTCATCCAAATACTCACCAACTCTTACCAAATTCTCAGTACAGGTGCATGGACTGTACCAAATCCCCCCCCCCCCCCCCCCCCCCACACGCATGGACTCTTCCAGATACTCACCTGTATCACACAGTCCCCCATCAGAGCGAATCACTCCACCACCCCCCCCCATCCCATCCACCCCTCAGCCCATTTCCCATGTTCTCTCAGTGACATCCCTGCCTGCAGATGGGTTACTGCTCACCCAGAGCCTGATTTATTCAGACCTTTGGCACTAGCAAACCCAAAACAATCCATAGTTGTACAACCCAATAATGCAGTCCACCATTGGTTCAGGTGGTTCTATCAAACCAATCACTGGTGGTGTTATTGGATTGGTGCGTCCTCAAAGGTGAAGCTCATGCCAAAGGTGTCGGTAGGTCAGGATCCCTGAGTGTTTGTGCACAGACCTGATGCACAAGTTTCTGTGTTTGACGTGTGTGTATATGCTCAGACCCTACACGCAAGTTACTGTGTTTGGTATGTGGATATACACAGACCCTACACACAGGTTACTGTATTTGGTGTGTTTACATACACAGGTGTCCTCAGCCCAGATCACCTCATGTTCTGGCTGACCTCAGCTTCCTGCTCTTCAATCACCCAGACTTCCTGTCGCCCAAACTGCTTACTCGCTTACCTTTTTTTTTTTTTTTTTAATGCTATTTGAGTGCACTGGACAAGACAGGTGTCTGCTTCGTGCTTGCGTAAAATTTCCATGTGATGTGTGCGTTTTCATAATGTCATTGAGTGTGGCAGTCCATGTGTACTTGGCACTGTTCGATGTGCCCTTGGAATTAAAGGACTTTTCCCTTCGTCAGATCACTCCTACTAATCGGAGGCCTGGTCAGCCCTGCCTACTCCACTTTGAATTTGGTTTACTTCTTGAAGCCTTTCCTGAATGCACAAGCTGAATCTCCGAAATTCGTTCGTAATCAGGGCATTTTAAAGGGGACTCATCATGCTGTTTTCTTTTCTTTTTTTTTTTCCCTAAGTTATGATAATCTTTGTTGGCAGGTTATAAACTTTCTAGCAAAAAAAAAAACACCAGTGTGTGTGTCTCCAGAGACCAACACAGTCAGAATCCCTTGGCTACCAGCACATCTTTAATGGAGATGACTGCTGTAGAAGTTGGCTCATAAACTACACCATGTGTATGGAAAGCTGAAGTCTGCAGGTTAATCAACTATGAGGATGGTTAATACATTCGCGAACAATCGCGAAATGCAGTTACTATAAAAGTTTAAGCCCACATGGGGTTAATTGTCTAACCTTAAGAATGGTCCATTGCTAGCATTTCTGTAGCAACAATCCTTAGCTACCATTCCCTTTATTGTGAATGCTGATCTATTCTCAACTGAATTCCATTCAATATGGTCACCCCTTCTGTTCGTTCCTAACGACATGTCTCGTGCACTGCCTTGAGCTAAACTAGCTACAGTTACTAAATAGATATTCAATTTAGTAGCTAGCCAGCTAATAAAGTGCTCAGTGATTATGGAAAGGTAATGCATGCATGCTAAACAATTTTGAAAGTGGCACTTAGCTACATAGACAACCAAGCCATACAAGTTTAACTAGCGTTACACAAATTTAATTTCAATATTAATAGAAATTGCTGGGAGAAAATCATGACCTTTGATGTTATTTTGGTCTCTGCTGTTAATCACCATGCACTTGGTGTATTTCCAAGAACACAAGTCAGCCTTTTGTATGAATAAGATGTTAAATACAGAAAACCATAATTGGTCCACTTTAAGGAAATAAAGAAATTTTGTTTACTTAAAGGGGCACTTAATACTCCATGCAAGGCTTGTGATGATCAGTAGAAGGTGGTGGACCAAGGCTTTAATTTAGCATTTTTAGCCTGGGACCATTGACTTCTACAGTATTCTCTTCACAAGATTAGCATGTAGCATGGAGTGTCCCTTTGACAACCTCCTCATCCAGTGTACTCAACTTGCTGTTGTAAAAGAAGCTCTGGATTGGGGTTTGTAGCTGATAATTGGCTTAAGTTTAGTAGACGCTACACACGCTGAGAGCAATGCAGTTAGGAACCTGTTTCGTTCCAGCCAATGTGACTTCCTGTGATCCAATTGCTTGATGACTTCCTGTGCCCTCATCATTGAGTGCTCATTCCACTTGCAAATTTTTCACATCCTACCTTTCTTTAAAGTGGTCAAGGTCTGCCGCCATTAAGGCAACTACAGTCAGTGTTGCTTCAGGGAGTTGGCATCATTCAAAAGACTCAAAATCCCAGTCTCCTGTGCGGCAGTATTTCTTAACCCTGACACCTAAATGATCAAACTGTACACTGCTCTCCCTTGTCGAGCACCTGCCTCACCTGTAACTGATACTGTTTTAAGCTGACTGGTTAGGAGTGGGCATCCTGTTCTGCCACTTGATTTTTCTTGAATTCCTTGGTCTTTAATTCTATTTTCCTGCTTCCTTTCCTTGACCTCTCAAAGGGTGGAGCTTGGAGGAAAGGAAGGACGAAATGACAAAAAAATTAGCCATTGGAATGAGCCACCCAACGTACTGTAACCCAATCATGCTGTGACTTCCTGTGATCAGCACAGTCTGTGACCTCCTGTTGGTGTTTCCTGAGGGGATGAAGTTAATGTTGACTGGATTCTGGCGCTCGTGTGCATCATATGTGGTTCCTCCCACACGCTGTGTTCCTGTGTGTAACGTGTGCTTGGTTCCCCCTCTGCGGTTTGCGGTGACTTTTGGTTCCAGGTCTGCGGAAGAAAAACCTGTCCCCGGGTACCATGGAAACGGAAGTGCGGGGAATTTCGGGAGTGGACCTGTTCGGAGCGTCAGACGCCGTGGTGAAACATGTACTGGAGGTGAGAGAGAGAGGGAGAGAGGGAGGCGGAGAAGGAGAGAGTAAGGGAGGATTTTTCCATGTCATTCTTAAAGCATTTGTACGTGGTGTGAATGATGGAGACGACTGTGTCTTAATATGGCAGCTGATGATTTTTTTTATTTTTTTACCACTACTGAAAAGGTGCGTTGTAGCTGCCGGGTTAGCTCACTCAGTTAACGCGCCGCAATTGCGGTACAGTAGTGACTACTACGGCCCGGGTTCGATCCCAGATCATAGCAACAAGTGGTGGTCGGCAGCTTTTTCTGAGCAGTGCACGATTGGCTAAAGGGCTGTAGGAATGCAAATTGGGAAGGGAAATTAAAAATTATAGCCTTGTATGTTGCTCAAGCGCCTCCTGTTGACCAGCCGGGCGCTTGTCAGTGAGATTCTGAGCTTGCTCATGTTCGGGTAGCCTCTGCCCACGCTCTGAACTTGCGATAATTTCGACCAATGAGTGTAAAGATGCGCAGGGGCTGACAGGTGCGTGCTTTTGAGGAGAGCTGCGAACTGTCTCTCTCACCTGAGCTGGCAACAGGGGGTTGCATATGATCGAGCCTTATACGTAGTTCTCGGATTGGGCATTCCAGATTCGGGTGAGATTGGAGATGCCAAATTATTATTAAAAAAGAAAGAAGATGCGCTGTACAAGATTTCCAACTCGCACTGTTCTTCAGTAACGTGAAGCAACAGTTCACAGGATTTCTGTGTACTAGGATTATTAGGTCTCCTTCCTCATCTCTAATAGTTCCAACTCCCCCATTTTAGTTTTTTTTTTTATCTCTGGGGTTCAACAGCTTTACCCATTTAGGAGAGGCAGCGGTTTTTCTACAGGTTCTGTCTCATTGTTTTGTTTTTGTGGGCTCGATCAGTCTTTCCACAGGAAAGAGCTCCACTCAGAAATGCGCTGTAGACCAAACTGCTGGCAGAGACTCCGCATGTGTGTGTGAAGATGGAGAGTGACTGTGCATCAGAGACGAGCCTCACTGACGCCAAACTTATTTTCTCAATGAAAGATCTGAATAGTTTCCCTCGAGGTGGATTTGTTTTTGTGGCCATACCAGTAGGGAGCTTCTGGGCGTGAATTTGCGAGAGGGAGGGTTGAGGAGGCAGGATGTTTCTGTGTGCAGACCATGGAATGGTGACCCCATGTGACCCCTCACTCACAGGGTCACGATCGCGGGGTTAACTGGGCCGCCTTCCATCCCAGCATGCCTCTCATTGTGTCTGGAGCCGACGACCGGCAGGTGAAGATCTGGAGGATGAACGGTGAGTCTGATTTCTCAGCCAATCAACTCTCTCTCTCTCTTCGTGCTTTAGCCAATCATTTAATATTCTGTGTTCTCTCAGCCAATCATCTAAGTGTCTCTGTGCTCTCGCCTTCATGTCAGTGTCTCTGTGCTCTCGGTGATCCTGTTCTTCTGTGCAGAGTCGAAGGCGTGGGAGCTGGACACCTGCAGGGGGCACTATAACAATGTGTCCTGTGCCGTGTTCCACCCGCGGCAGGAGCTCATCCTGTCCAACTCTGAGGACAAGAGCATCCGCGTGTGGGACATGTCCAAACGCACGGGCGTGCAGACCTTCCGCCGAGACCACGACCGCTTCTGGGTGCTAGGGGCTCACCCCAACCTCAACCTGTTCGCTGCAGGTACCCCACACTCACCACACACATGCACACACACATCCTTGTACTTCTATCACTTGTGAGGACATTACACTGACTTTGAGTCATTCTCTGTTTGTCTTCACCACCTGTCCCTTATCTTAACAATAACCAGCATATGCCAAACCCAAACCCTTACCCTAACCTTAACCTGTCCCAAATCCCATCCTTTCCCCTGATCTGAAAGGAGCTGTGTCACGGTTACTGAGCATGCTTAGAACTTCGAAGACTGTCATGCTAGAGCTGTAAAGAGCTCTTGAGTTGCAGACATCTGGTACAAGGCCCACAGAAGGATTTATACATGCTGTGATATTGTGGCCACATCCAGAGTGCTGAACTCATGATGTGTTTATTGTAGTGACACAGCATTTTTACTGCATTTGCGCTCTCGAGATGCGGAGACGAGGGGTGAGATGGGAGCTCTACATTTCTCCCTGCTGACAGTAGCTTGCAGCCACGACATTTCTCTCCTCAGACAGATGTTCTTCGTGTCTTCCTGTTTTTGTATCTCCCTGACGCGATAGTCGGGTGACACTACGGTTTAGTTCCGGCCCACAGAGATTTTCTGTGCCGGGCTCTGGAAGCCACAATTGTTACAGGAATTTTTTTTATTTGCGTAGGCGAAGATATCTATTTGACAATGCTCAAGACCGATTTTTGGCAATTTTGGTCGTCCAATATGGCTTCCGGCATCTATTTTGTCCAGAATTTGGGGGTTCGGGGAGATGCACGACTCGGTCCCTGTGGCGACCAAGTTATCTAGTTTTATGATGATCATTGATGGTTTGCAAACCAGCTCAGATTCGTAATTTCCTTTGGCTGAAGTGCTAAAATAGTGCTTTGATTCCTTGAATTTCCATTGAAAAATCATTAATTCATATAACTAAAATACACAAATACAGTGCAAAAAGATTATGGATTGGCAGGGATGGTATGAGATTGACTTGCATTTCAGCAGATTCACTGTAGGATGACAATTGTTGAAGTTCTCTGCATGTGCAGTAATCGTGACGCAGGTGAGGAATAAGTCAGTGTGTTTTTGTAGTTGTGAGGATCAGTGTAAATGTCCTCTGCACCCAAAAATGCACCCACTCAGGGGAAGAAAACTCCCTGTCGCAAGTTCAAGAACACACACACACACACACACACTCTCACTCTCTCTCTCTCTCACACACATACATGCATACATACATAGATACACATACACACACAAACACATGTGTGCACACACACAAATGCACACTACCACTCTGTCTGTCCCTCTATCACTGACTTCATCTCTGGGTCTGTTGATGCTATAGTTCACCTCCTGGTTTGTGTGCTTTGAATTGACAGTCTTTGATGGCATTAAAACTGCAGTTTAATCATTGTTTACTGGCCTTACATCCTTACGTCCATAATGTGAAAACCATGTCAGATCGGCACCCCTCTCCATGCTGATGGACTCCACTTTTGCTGATTTGACGTGAATCTCTCTCTCTCTCTCTCTCTCTCCCCCTCCCTCAGGGCACGATAGCGGGATGCTGGTGTTTAAGCTGGAGCGTGAGCGCCCGGCGTACGCCGTGTATGGGAACATGCTCTACTATGTCAAAGAGCGCTTCCTTCGCCAGCTGGACTTCCACAGCAGCAAGGACACTGCCGTTATGCAGCTGCGCAGGTATGTGTGTGTGTGTGTGTATATGTGTGTGTGTGTGTGTCTGTGTATGTGTGTGATTGTGTGAATGTGTGTATGTTTATGTGTGTGTGTGCGTGTGTGTGTTTGTGTGTGTGTGTGTGTATGTGTATGTGTATGTGTGTGTGTGTATGTGTGTGTATGTATGTGTATGTGTGTGTGTGTATGTATGTGTGTGTCTGTGTGTCTGTGTCTGGGGGGAGGGTCTCTGTGTGTCTGTGTCTGGGGGGAGGGTGTCTGTGTGTCTGTGTCTGTGGAGGGTGTGGGGGGGAGGGTGTGTGTGTGTGTGTGTGTGCGTGCGTGTGTATGTGGGGAGAGAGGTTTAAAGTTGTCCTCTCTCGTAGCGGATCGAAGTTCCCGGTTTTCAGCATGTCGTATAACCCAGCGGAAAACGCAGTCCTGCTCTGCACTGTAAGTCCTACCCCAAACAGTCACCTCACACTCGCACATGTGCAAGCTTGTGTGCAGTCGTATTCACCCTAAAAGGCTCCCGCTTATGGGGCCTCTTGTTCATGCCACAGTATCAGCAGTAACATCGTTTTTCCTGCAGAGGGCGACAAACCTGGAGAACAGCACTTACGATCTTTACTCCATTCCACGAGACAGTGACTCTCAGAATCCTGATGGTAATTCACCCACACACACTCGCATTACCTTTCTCTCTGCACCTGAATATCTGTTGTGCAAGATATATTCATATCTGAATGTGCACCTGAAGAGTCCTTTTGTGACATGTTACACTCTGTTGTATCTCTGTAGCACCCGAAGGGAAGCGCTCCTCTGGTCTGACTGCAGTTTGGGTGGCGAGGAACCGCTTCGCAGTGCTGGACCGCATGCATTCTGTACGTATGTGTGTGGGGTGGTGTGTAGTGTGTGTGGTGGTAGTGTTGTGTGGGTGTAGGGGAGGTGTCTGGTCTGTGGTGTGTGTGTGTGTGTGTGTGTGTGTGTGTGTGGGGGGGGGGGTGATGTCTGTGTTTGTGTGTGGGGGGGAGTGGTGTCTGTGTGTGTGTGTGGGGGGGGAGGCGGTGGTTTGTGGTGTGTATAGTGTGGGCGTCTGCATCCTGCTGAAATTTGATGACCTTCTTTTCGTTGCTGGTGGTGATACTGGGTCTCCATCCAAAGCGCCTGATTGCGAGCCGGTGGCACAAGATTGTTTGAGTCGGTTTGTGTGATGATGATGGAGATGATGGTCGTGATGGTATTGATGATGGTGGTGGTGGTGGTGGTGATGATGATGATGATGATAATAATGATTATCTCAGCTCCTGATGAAGAACCACAGAGAATACAAACGCGCTGAAGCTGTCTTGTGTGTGATGACATGATGATGATGATGAAGTTGATGGTTGTTCCTCTCCAGCTCCTGATAAAGAACCTGAAGAATGAGATCGTGAAGAAGGTGTCCGTCCCGAGCTGTGAGGAGATATTCTACGCTGGGACAGGCTCGCTGCTGCTTCGCGATGCCGACGGTGTCACGCTGTTCGACGTGCAGCAGAAGAGATCCCTCGCCACCGTCAAGATCTCCAAAGTTAAATACGTGGTGTGGTCGTCCGACACCAGCCATGTTGCCCTGCTGGCCAAACATGGTACTGCAGCTTTAGGCACTTGCTGTCCATTTTTCCGATGATGTGAAACACTGTCTGTGACCACAGATGTGAAGGACACTTTCTCAGAAATGTCTTTCAGCTCTTAGATATGCTTTACATGCAGTTCGGAAGGCTGTGGCCAGAACCATCTGTTTTCTCAGCCAGCTGTCTACGTGGATGAAAGAAACGTGCCTTTACCTGAGGCGTTTTCAGTTTTTGAAGCATTCCGATGGGCTCAGAATGCTCCTGTAGAACAATCTGTTAACTTGTACTGCTACCTAGCTGAGGTTAATGGCACAAGTTGGTGACTCGCTGCAAAACCAAGGTGGCGGAAAGATAAGGTTATGTGCTGACTTGGCTATTAATTTAAATTGCTGCTCACAATATATGTAACTAGATTAATAGCTTGGTTTGCTTACTAAATAGAGTACATGGTAGCTTACTAATTAGTTTACCTCATCAGGCTGTCTTACCTTTTAAGCCACGCTTGATATGGCTATCAGTATTAGCAAGTTGCTGGTATTTTCCATTATGCCTCAGGGACAAGGTGGATTGTGGGATGTGTAGTTTTGATTAAGTGCAAGTCCTACAGAGATGAAAATGTTTGCCACTAACTCTCCGTTCAGAATGAGCGAAAGTGCCATCTCTTGTATCGCTATGCAGCGATTGGCCTACTTGAACAAACCTCTGCTGAGCCGAGCCTATCGAACTCCGCATTTAACTGTGCCGCACGCAAAAGTCCACTGGCTACTAGCGGCGTGTGATGTGCATCAGAAAATGGGGTCCAGTCATTTCAATGGAGTAATGCCCACTGGCGGTTTGTGACACGCGTTGAAACGCGTCAGTTTTTCATTTTTCGCCACTGCTGAATTTCTTGAGCATCGGCTTAATAAAAACGCATTTGTCATTTTAGGTTGTTTAATAAATTTGCCTTGTCATGGTTAGTGGCACACATTTAGCAGAAACCTCACATGCAGTGGTCGAAACTGATATAACCGCTTTTTAACAAAATAGCTTTTTTTTTTACGGAAATAAATTATTTTGCGGGCATTTAAGTTCTCAAGCTTAATCTACAGTCGGACTGTACCTTACCCAAGATGCAATACACTGGTAAGTACATAACACAACGAAATTAGCTAGCTGGCCAACTCACTGCTGAGTGAAGTTAAGTAAATCATAATGCTAAATTACAAGACTGCTAAATTTAGGAGGTAAATTATGCTTCCATGTAATGTATAATGCACAGTAAGCTGAATATGACACTTGTCATCACTTGAAATAAGCTTTATTGGTGGGTGTTTTCAAAATTGAAGTTGTCTTCTTGAATATTTGGAGTGACACACATGGCTTGCTTCTCGGTCCTGTTGGCATTAGTCAATATTGATGCGACTGACGCTTGTAGTGGGCGTATTCAAAGTGTTCGGCGTTCGCCGGCAGTGGGCGCTTGGCTTATGTGTGCAAATGTGCTGTAAGCTAAGTTTGCAAGTGTGCAGTAAGCTTGGTGCACAGCAAATTAAGTATGCAAGTGTACAGCTAGCAATGTGTGCAATATTTTTTTTTGTGTGCAAGTTTGCTTTTCACTGTGTGTGTGTGTGTGTCTAGTCCAGCAAATTTAAGCAGTATGTGAGTTTGTGTGTGTATGGTGCATTCAGCTGTGTAGAGCACCTGTTTATGCCCATTTTGTATGTCTGTGCATAATCTCTCCACCCTCTCTGTTACTGCCCATCCTCCCGCTCTTCAGCCATCATGATCTGCAACAGGAAGCTGGAGAGTCTGTGTAACATCCACGAGAACATTAGAGTGAAGAGCGGAGCCTGGGACGAGAGCGGAGTCTTCATCTACACCACCTCCAACCACATCAAATACGCCCTCACCTCTGGGTAAATGTCTACACCACCTCCAACCACATCAAATATGCCCTCACCTCTAGGTCAATATCTACTCCACCTCCAACCACGTCAAATAGGCCCTCACCTCTGGGTAGATATCTACACCACCTCCAACCACATCAAATACGCCCTCACCTCTGGGTAGATATCTACACCACCTCCAACCCCATCACATCGCCCTCACTTCTTGGTAAATATCTACACCACCTCCAACCACATCAAATACGCCCTCACCTCTGGGTAAATGTCTACACCACCTCCAACCACATCAAATATGCCCTTGCCTCTGGGTAAATATCTACACCACCTCCAACCACATCAAATACACCCTCACATCTGCGTAAATATCTACACCACCTCCAACCACATTAAATATGCCCTCACCTCTGGGTAAATGTCTACACCACCTCCAACAGTATCAAATACGCCCTCACCTCTGGGTAAATATCTACACCACCTCCAACCACATTAAATATGCCCTCACCTCTGGGTAAATGTCTACACCACCTCCAACCACATCAAATACGCCCTCACATCTGGGTAAATGTCTACACCACCTCCAACCACATTAAATACGCCCTCACCTCTGGGTAAAGATGCTCTCCACATCCCTACCTTTAGCTGAGATCACAGTGAAACGCTGTTTTGCCCCTCCCACAGAGATCATGGCATAATCCGCACGCTGGACCTGCCCATCTATGTGACTCGTGTTCGGGGGAACAGCGTGTACTGCCTGGACCGCGAGTGCCGTCCCCGCGTGCTGACCATCGACCCCACTGAGTATCGCTTCAAACTGGCCCTAGTCAGCCGCAAGTATGAGGAGGTGAGAATACTTTCACACTCAGTCAATACGTTTACATGCACAGTTAAGTCGGGCTGCGGTAATGGCACGATGAAGCCCATGCAATCAGACTACTGTCTTGTCCCAGTTTTCGTGTGCAGGACGAAATTCGATTGATTGACCCAAGCATGCTTGTCTCCTCTATGATAGGTAGCGAAAGGCCTTTCAGCTTGTTCGTGTTGCATATTTTTCTTTTTGCTAAAGTCACTGACCAAATGTTTGACAAACAAGTTAGCTGGCGGCTAGCTAGTAGCATGTCGAATGCATTGACTGTATAAGATCGAGTGGCAAGAACGTGGATCACTTTACATCTCTGTGCGTTTAATCCGGGTTGTTCGCTGTTCTTTTCTTACTGCTGGGATGCAAGCTATCCTGGATGGTTATGACGTTAGCCGAAGGTTGGCTGAAATGCCGCTATTCTCTATTTAGTGCCCTTTCTACTACCCCGGAGCGCGTTTCCCAGAAGCATAGTTGCTTGCAACTAACATGGTTCTTCCATTGACAGCCTGTGGTTCCAACTATGTAAGTTGGCATCTGTGCTTTCGGGAAACGCACTCCCGGGCTTCCCGTATATATGGGGTGCGGGTCAGAGTAACGTTAACAACTGGTGGGAGAGTAACGTTATCGTTTTTCCGATGGCGAGTGGAAAGAAAATTTTCGTATGACACGCAAGCCATTCCATAAATCATGCAAATTAAGGGTAGAAGTTTGGACACCCCAAAGCGTTACTGTTCTAGCACCAATACCCTTGTAGATGAGGATTGCTACTATTCAGCACAAACCTGCTGGCTACTCGGAGCTCAGGTTCTCGCATAGCAGTTTGTTGTTTACATGTTCACAAGACTTCCGGGTGAAAGCCTTTCACGCATGGACCTATAAGGAGATCTATAAGGTGAAATATAAAACATCCTTGCTTTCACGAAGTATGTGGAGCATGCTCAGAGCGCATAGTCCAGTCCGGTTCACTTGAAGCATACGCATGCAGGCATAATACGACTATTACCCGCATGATCTGGGTGTGTTATCGGGACTGAGTAATTCGATTTTGCGCGATTCCAGTCAGACTAACGTGTTTACATGCATTTTAATAGTCCGGTCATAGTCCGATGAATACAATGATTCGATTTTTTTTCTTCTAATGTCACGTAAAAGCACTGACCGTTTGAGTGGGGCCAGAGATTCTATTCTTAAAGATATATCAACAGGAGTTGACGGAATGGATGCCTGCGTAATGAAGATCTGCACCACATCATTTGTAGGATTTAGTGGTTGGGTAAGGTGGGGCTGTTCTGGCCTACATGTACTGGTAAGAACACTTATCAATCCTCTTCTTGGCCAGTAGTTGTTCTAAACTATTGCTAGAGCTATCAGAAACATCTTAACAGGTTTTCTACATGTCTCTAACAGTGTGTCATTTTTATATAATAAATGGAAAAAAATAAATAGGCCAGAATAGCCCCACCTTACCCTACAGGTCTGACCTTTGGTATAAAGCTGCCCTGTGAGTCTTGTGTTGTAGAATAATTTGGTGCCAAAAAGTAGGATTTTGCATGATTTAAAAAAACATTTTTGTAGTTGGATAAATATTGTCTCACCCCACAAATTATCCATGCAATGAGTTCGGAGAAGGAAGAAAAAGTTTATATTCATAACATACTAGGAATCAAGTTGTGTCCTCTATGAAGGCTTCTGTTAATTTTTTCTTGCATGTAGCAAGCAGATGACTCCCTTATAGCAAAGGCTGTTACCTGGATCTACAACATGTACCTTTTTAAAAAGAAAAGAAAACTTTGATGGCTGTTGCTTCCCCTCATTTTTGTACAAGTGCTATGGCTAATGCCAACTCATGGTGCATCTCAAATTATGATCACCCGTCTGTGGTGGGTGGCTGACTTGTGACCTCTGACCCTTCTGGGTGGCACGAAGGTGCAGTGGTTGCAGCCAGAAGGCTGTGGGTTTGAATCCAGCCAGGGGCCTTTCTGTGTGGAGTTAGCATGTTCTGTTTGTGTTTGTGAGGGTTTCCTTCGGTTTCCCCTGCCCAGAAAAAAACATTTATTATCTGAACACTCCTGCCTGTACCCCTGACTAAGGAACTGGCTTTAGAACTGGAGTTTATCCCTGGGCGCTGCTCTGTGGCTGCCCACTGCTCCTAACTATAGGATGGGTTAAATGCAGAGGACAAATTACCCCACGGGGTTCAGGAGAGTATCTGTGTTCCCTCTGACCCTTGACCCTGCCCTCCAGGTGCTGCACATGGTGCGGAATGCCAAGCTGGTGGGTCAGTCCATCATTGCGTACCTGCAGAAGAAGGGGTACCCCGAGGTGGCTCTACACTTCGTCAAGGATGAGAAAACGCGCTTCAGCCTGGCGCTAGAGTGCGGAAATATCGAGGTGAGTGTATGTCTGTGTCTGTACACCACTAGCAGTGAATGACTCATATTTATATCAAGATATATTTTTTTTAACACATTTAAATTTATATTCTTAATCTTTAAGTTTATGGATCCAAGTATTGATGATGATTGATGATGATTCAGCCAAAATATCGTGAAGGCTCGATGTCACCAAGTTACGCAAGAGATATTCGTTTTGTTATCTAGCTCAGTCGAAGTGTTCCGTCTGCTGTAGCCAGCTCGCTACGGAGCTGCATGAAAACTGGCACTGGGCAGCCTGTCTTTTATGTAGCTCCGAGGCTAACTAGCTAGCTAGCTATTGTAGTTGTAAAATTATGCTGGGTGGGTAGGAATAATTTGCGCATTGCTTCTACTAGCTAGCTAAGTTACATTATCTGGACAGATCCTGACTTTATAAGTGGCTTTTCAGCAGAGCTGCATCATACTTTATTAATATGCATCATTCATTATCGCAGGGTCTTATACAATCCGGTGAGACTGTACGTTGCTGACGATACAAACGAGATGGAAGGGAGTCAAAGGCAGCCTTGAGTATCAATATTTGCATTGAACTACATAAAAACTACAAAGCACATTTTCAGTGCGATATCTTGGCACAAGTCTAGATTGCGATTCAGATTTTATTGTTTTCTGGCCTCGACGCTCCATCCAACGTCGTTGAGCATCTTCGGAGTTATTTTCCGCACACCTCCCTGGTAGTTCAGCACCTCTGACATCCTCTCTTCGGTAAAAATACCAATGCCTACCGTCATTTTGTCTCTTGAGACCCTTTCACTCCCACAATTCCATGCGCAGCCTGTTGCATCACGTCATCAATCACTGGGTCCATCGAATGTAAAAAGTTTAGAACAGGGTTTTTGAGTTGTTACGCACCATAGCATGTTAATAATGCCAGTTATTTTCATAATCAATATCTGTTGTTTCAAGCTAGTTTTTCACGAGAGAGAACTGCTTGAAATGAATAGTTTGAAACTGTGGTGGATTACCATTTTCTATTCATTAAGGCAAATCTTGTGAACAGCTGCAATAAAGTGCCCTTTTCAGGATAAAATGTATCATCTCCTTGGCTTCTGAGGTGGAAAGATGCCAGCAAACCTGATATTGTTAAGTTTGTGAGCATCTTCAGAGTGCAGTGTGCGCCATCTTGTGCAGGTGGCCTACTGAGCTGTTGGCATATTATCTCTGTTCTGTGTCCATTTTATGGCCTCAGTTTTTAAAAATGGCTGCTTAAGGAGCGGTGTCTTGTAGGTAATTACATGCAGTTTTGTCAATGATGGGGAAGCTAATTAATATCTTCTTACCATATTAGTTGAGATCTTCAAAGGAATCAATAAACACAATCGCATCATCAATGCTTTTACTGGTTTAAGTTGTATTTTATGCTCAGAGCAACTGATCGTACCTTTGCATGACAGATGTCATTGTAAGTGTGGGGTATCCTCCCTGTCTGTAGGTGGCGCTGGAGGCAGCAAAGGCTCTCGATGAGAGAAGCTGCTGGGAAAGGCTTGGAGAGGCTGCACTTCTGCAGGGTCACCACCAGGTGGTGGAAATGTGCTACCAGAGAACCAAGAACTTCGACAAGCTCACATTCCTCTATCTCATCACGGGCAACCTGGCCAAGCTGCGCAAGATGATGAAAATAGGTGTGTGTGAGTGTGTGTGTATAACTGCAGTGTGTGCATGTTAAACTGGAGTTTGTGTATAACTGCTGTGTGTATGTGTCCTGTACAGCGGAGATCAGGAAGGACATGAGCGGTCACTACCAGGGCGCGCTGTACCTGGGGGACGTCAGTGAGAGAGTGCGAATCCTCAAGAGCTGCGGACAGAGTGAGGATCTCTCCATTTCTCTTCTCTGCCTCTATGATTCCTCTTTTTCTCCTCCATCTGTATTAGCCTCTGATTTCCAATGTACTGCGTCCATTTATACCATGTGGTTTTGTTTCTGTGGGTATTTGTGGCTCTGTGTGTGTGTTTCTTTGAGTGTGTTTATATGTATTTTTCTGTATGTGCATTTGTTTCTGTGTGTGTGTGTGTCCACAGAGTCCCTGGCTTATCTGACGGCCGCCACTCATGGGATGGACGAGGAGGCCGAAGCCCTGAAAGAGACCTTTGACCCTGAGAAAGAGACGGTGAGTCACACTGCCATGTGGATGGTACACTCTTTGTGATTGGTCCCAACCTTGCTGCTCATTTACTGACTCCGCCCCCTCCCTTCAGGTGCCAGAAATTGACCCAGATGCACAGCTCCTCCAGCCGCCACCTCCCATCAACCCCCTGGACACAAACTGGCCGCTGCTCACGGTGTCCAAGGGCTTCTTCGAGGGAGCCATCGCCGCCAAGGGTGAGCGACGCCCCCGTGTCTCCTCACCCAGCCCCTGTGTCTCTGAGACCCGCCCCTTTCTCCTGAGCCCACCCCTTCTATTCTCACCCCACCCCTGTCTGCAGTGACTCCTCCCCCATCTCTTGTAACCCCACCTCTTATTTCTGAACTCTGCCGCAAGCTCTCCTCCTCTCTCCTGTATCTCCTTACCCCAGCCCTGTCTCTGCGAGTGCAGAAAGGTGTGTGTGTGTGTGTGTGTGTGTGTGTGTGTGTGTGTGTGTGTGTGTGTGTGCGCTTTTCAGTAAGTGTATGTGTTCAGGTGTGTCATTGCGGGTCTGTTAACACACGGGTAACCTCAGGTGTGTGTGTGTGTGTGTGTGTGTGTGTGTGTGTTCATGAGCAGGTAAAGCAGGTCAGATGGCTGCAGATTTGGACATGGACGCCCCAGGAGGAGAGGGCTGGGGAGAGGATGCAGAGCTGCAGCTGGACGAGGGTGAGTCTGTCCGTCTGTCCGCAGGTCTCCATTAGTGTCCGCAGCGGGGAGCAGAGAGGAGAGGTGTTCTGTGTTTCTGACATGACTCTCAGTCACACACTCACACACACTCACTCCTGCACTCTCCATCATTCTCTCTATTCCTCGTAAACTTGAAATCTGACTCTCTCTCTCCCCCTCTCTCAGACGGGTTCATGGATGCGCAGGAAGGAGTGGGGGATGAGGGAGTGAAAGAAGAGGGAGGAGGATGGGAGGTGGAGGAGGACCTGGATTTGCCTCCCGAGCTGGTGAGGGATTCATTGTTATATCTCACTTGATTCATAAGGCAGGCGTCATGTTCATAACTCACTCACTCATCTGGCAGTATTGTGTCTGGTGGGGGATTCATGTTCATAAATCACTTGACTCATTAGGCAGTCTTGTGTCAAGCACTGGATTCATGTTCACATGTCACTTGACTCATGAAGTAGTATTATTTCTGGTGTGGAGTTCATGTTCATAACTCACTTCACTCATTCGGCAGCATTGTGTCTGGTGCTGGAGTCACATTCATAACTCACATGATTTGTGAGGCAGTCTTGTTTCTGGTGAGGGATTCTTGTTCATAAGTCACTTGACTCATTGGGCAGTATTGTATCAAGTACTGGATTCATGTTCATATGTCGCTTGACTCATTAAACAGTATTGTATCTGGTGTGGGATTCATGTTCATAACTTGGTTCACTCATTAGGCAGTATTATTTCTGGTGGGGGATTTGTGCTCATAACTCGCATGACTCATTAGGCAGGATTGTGTCTGGTGAGCGAATCATATTTGTAACGCACTTCATAAGCAATACTGTGTGAGATTCATTAAGTCTGGGACAAAGACAAAGAGTTTTCCCTGATGGCAACCTTGCCATTTTGGATCTAATCAAACAATTCATGAGTGTTTGTTGAAGTGTAGATATTCTGCTTTGATCATATGGTACATAACTGCAGTTTGAATTCCTTATGGAGGCTTAGTTCCTGGATCTAGGTAAATGAAAAATATATTGGACTCCAAAAGACGAACCTATTCCTTATGTGTTAAAATTATTCATAATGTCTGTTCCTAAAAAGTTTCCTTCTCCTCTTCACCAATAGGAGTTGCCAGCAGGTGCAGGAGGCGGGGCTGAAGATGGTTTCTTTGTCCCTCCCACTAAGGGAATGAGCCCCGCCCAGATGTGGTGTAATAACTCTCAGCTGGCTGTGGACCACGTCTTGGCGGGATCGTTCGAGACGGCGATGAGGGTAATCGCAACTCGTCTCTCTCACGCGCAGACTGTAGTGCACATGCGAGCGCACACACACACACACGCCTCTGCCTCCCTCACACTTGCATGTGCACACTGGAACTCTCTCTCTTCCACACACTCGTCCTCTCTCTGGAAAACCCCTGGTGTCACTCTGTGTCAGCAGCTGCTGATGCACAGGTGTCCCTGCACTGGTCCTTTACCCTCTTATACACTGACCCATTCACTGTCACGGTCTCCGTTATGGGTTCTGATGAACATGTCTGTGTCTGTGCATGTTTTTGTGTGTGTGTGTGTGTGTCGGCATCCACACTGCAGCTCCTGCATGACCAGGTGGGAGTGGTCCAGTTCGGCCCGTACAAGCCGCTGTTCCTGCAGACGTACTCCAGGGGGCGCACCTGCTACCTGGGTCTGCCCTCGCTGCCCTGCCTGAGGGGCCACCCGCAGCGCAACTGGAAAGAGGGCGGAGCCAAGCAGGGTCTGCCGGCGGTGGGGCTCCGCCTCTCTGACCTCATCTCGCGGCTGCAGCAGTGCTACCAGCTCACCACCGCCGGCCGCTTCGAGGACGCCGTCGAGCGATTCCGCGCCATCCTACTCTCTGTGCCGCTGCTCGTCGTCGACAACAAGCAGGAGATCGCCGAGGTGAGCCGCCAGGGGGCGGGAACTGCCGCAAGCCTCCAGCCAGGCGATGCAATCAAGACAGAATTCAAGAAGTATCACGTATAGTGACAGAAACCTGTGTATCAATCACCCAAATTTGAGCACTCTGTGATGGATCGCCCTGCAGATGCCATCTCACTGATAAGCGTGACATTCAGGCTCTACCAGCTGTATCGTGCTCACAGCGTAAACGGCCTTTAGGAGAATTGCTGTGACTGAGTGTAGAGCAGGCGCCGTAGTGTCCCACGGACGGGCCGAGGAAGGCTGGTTGCCCGCCTGTTACGTGAGAGTTAGATGTAAAGACACTGGTTAATCAGAAACAATTGTTTTTCCATTATAATTTAATTGCTCAGGAGAAAAGGTAATTAGGACAGGATCTGTATTCGGGGTGAAAGCCTGGTGATTGATGGTGTGGAGTGTGTACTGCCAGATCTGTGTCACCCACTTATACCTTCCCTGAATGTGAAGCCCGTTTCATAATGTGACTGATGATGACCCGGGTGGCTGATGTCGCCGTCTCATGTTGATGATGTGACCGTATTGCCTTCCCCCAGGCCCAGCAGCTCATTACGATTTGCAGAGAGTACATCGTGGGTCTCACCATGGAGACGGAGAGGAAGAAACTGCCCAAGGACACTCTGGATCAGCAGAAGAGACTGTGTGAGGTGAGCATCTCTCCTCTCCTCCCTCGCCACTATCCTCTTCCTCTTCCTGTCCTGCCAAGCCATCTTGGCCCTTTTGGTGACCGAGGTTATTGTGCATTTACTCTGTAAAATCAACTTTGTGCTTTTTTATACCCGAGGCACAAATTATGGCCACCGGGTATGGCGAAGACCTTGCGCCCGTCTGTCTGTGTGGACAATAACTCCGTTTCTATTAATGTCAGGGTAATGAAATTCACAGGGACTGTTCTTGGGACAAATAGCTTGGACAAGTTCGAAGATGGGCAACCTTGACCTACTTCAAGGGGTCAAAAGGGCACGTTCTTTGTAAACACTGTTTCTTTGATTACATCCAGTATTTTTGTTGTAGCTGCGTAAAATTTACAGCCTGTAATTAGCTTTCAGAACATTAAAGGTGGATGACCTTTCACCTGGTTAATGGAGTCAAAAGGTCACAAAGTTTCTGAACAGTGTTATTTTCATTACGCCTTTGCACTACCGTGACATTTTTAGCTCCCGCCGCTCGCAGTGTGGGAGCTATGGTATTGGGCTCTTTGCATTCCTCCATCCGTTAACACATTTCTCTATCTCATCAGCGATTTCAGTTAAAGGCTTGAAATTTTTTACTGGACATTCATCTCATAAAGGCCCACAAATGACATACCTAGAGGTGACCTTGGCCTATTTTTCCAAGGTCACTGGCCTAAAAATATCACCAAAAATTTTGACATTTCGCTTTATCTCATTAACTATTTCAGTTACAGGCTCCTAATTTTTATTGGAAATGCATTTCATAAAGTCCTACAAATGATGTGCCGAAAGGTGACCTCAGCCTATTTTTTTCCAAGGTCACTAGCCTAAAAATATCACCACAAACTGACAATTTGTGTTATCTTATCAACATTTTCAGGTACAGGCTCCTAATTAGCTCCTGCCGCCCGAGTGGCACAGGAGCTGTGGTATCGGGCTCCATCCATGCGTGCGTCCGTCCATGCGTGTGTCTGTCGATGAAAACTTAAACATTTTGTTTATCATTACAGCGGGAGATCTGGGGCCGCCTGTGCCCTACATTTTGGTGTAACAATGTCAAATTCATTAGGTGTACTCACATGGAGAACATGGAAGCCACATGGCCTTCACTTGAAAGGGGTCAAAAGGTCATATTCTTTGTCAGCAGTTTTTCATTGATTTCATCCACTATTGGGGGTTTTTTTGTGGCCTCATCAAGTTCACCGGGTGTTTGCTCAGGGAATTGATTTGGAGAACATTGGATGTGGAATGTACACCTCATGTTACACCCCTTCCATTGTGATTTACCATGTATATTTCTAAGGAAGCAAGTAGTTACATGTTCATGTTGTCATTTCCTATTAAACATACCTTTTACAATTCAATGTTTCTTTACTGATTTCATCCCTAAAACTTAAACCAACTCTATCCAGAAATTGCTACTTGATAAGCTTGTGAATATCAGACGCTACCTTCTAATAACAATTTGATGTAGCAACATTATCAACCAAACTGTTCAGTCACCTTCAACATAACAGAATTTTGATGACTGCGCATCATGTCAGACTCATATTCTGAATGCCAAAAGATGTGAAGTCCCAGCTGCCCTGTTCTAAACTTTCCAAATAATCTGCCAGGTCCTAGATGAAATCTGACAATTACCTCTGTCTTCCTTTTCACTCTTGAAACTTCTCTCAAGCCCAAAAGTATTAAACACATTGTGTTACATAGGCATACATTAAAAAACCCTTTGTGTTGTAATTTCTGGTCTCATGCACATACAGCCGAGGGTACTTTAGCATTGCGTTCTAGGTTTGCTGTGAGATGTATGATCAGAGTGCTTTTATCGTGTGAACAAGGCAGTCAGTTCGCTGTTAATCTGCGGAGCAGAAATGATCAGTGTGCTTTTATGGTGTCAAACAGTCATTTTTCTGTAGTTTACTGTGAAACAGACATTTACTTTGCATTTAGACCAGGAAGCAGGCAGCCAGTGTGCTTTTATACTGTGAAACAGGCAGTTAGTGTGCGGTTATGCAGTGAAACGGGCAGTCGGTGTGTGGTTATGCAGTGAAACGGGCAGTCGGTGTGCGGTTATGCAGTGTAAAAGACAGGCAGTGTGTGCTGATATGCTGTGAAAAAGGCAGTGTGCGGTTATGCCGCGTAACAGACAGTCAGTGTCGTATGGGCTCTTTCTCCCTCTGCAGATGGCGGCTTATTTCACACACTGCAGCCTGCAGCCGGTGCACATGGTGCTGGTGCTGCGTACAGCTCTCAACCTCTTCTTCAAGCTGCGGAACTTCAAAACCGCTGCTGGCTTCGCCCGACGTCTTCTCGAACTGGGACCCAAACCTGAGGTGGCACAGCAGGTGAGTGAGTGTGTGTGCGCGCAGTCTTGAGTGAGCGTGTGTGTGCGCGCGCAGTCTTGAGTGAGTGAGTGTGTGTGCGCGCGCAGTCTTGCACTCTTGTACTTTGTATGTATTGAAGACCAGAAAATGTTTTTAACAAACTAAGTGGGGACATTTTTCGGTTGTGAGATTTTGTCCAGTCCTCGCAACTACAAAGGCAGATTGACTTTACTGGTGAAGGTTTGGGATAAGGTAAGAATTAAGGTAGGATCAGAATGGGGTTAGAGTTTGGGGTATGGAATACATTGGTCATAGTTAAGGTTAGAAAAACCTGTGGAGACACACTATGGATGAGTGGAGGTCAATGTAATGTCCTCACATGAACAGTGCAAGGATATGCGCTGAGGTTGCACTGCTGGGAGCGCGTTTCCAGCATGCCCGTGTTTCGCAGTGCGGAATAGTCTTTTCTTACCGGAAAGTTGTTGACTCCTAGAAAATGATCTGGAAATAATTATGTGGCAGCCATGATAAGTGGATTAGAATTCTTTAAATGTTAAGGAACGGCGTCTTAGTTCATCCTAATTTACCACCTTTAGCACAGGGTACACAGAACCATCCTTTTCGAAAAGAAAGGAGATAACACTATCCCACAATTCTGCTCAGCAGCAATTTTTAAAGCAGCGACCATTCATCCGTCCAAATGCTTAAAGGAAAGTATATGATGGGCAGAGGGCTCATGATCATGCTGTCTAGTAAGTGCATTCGGATTCTCTAATTAGTGTGGTTGTCTTCCTGAGCTGTTAGGAATTCCCTTTTTGCACCTGTCCTTTACCTTATGATGTTTTCTAGAGGTTAAAGAGAATTGGTTAGGGATTAGTGGATAGGTGAAAGAAAAGTGGTTCGTGATAAGTGGATAGGTGAAGGAAAAGTGAGTAGGGATTAGTGGATTGGTGAAAGAAAAGTAGTTGGGGATTAGTGGACAGTTGAAAGAAAAGTGATTAGGGATGAGTGGATTGGTAAAAGAAAAGTGGTTGGGGATTAGTGGATAGGACGTAATTTTTGACTATTCGGATGCAGCCCAGGGCTCAGAAGATTTCACACATTGGTTCCACCTCCAGGATGTAGATTATGCAGGTGACTGGAGCCAAACGCAGAAGGACTTTCCTTTACCCCACCTGGGTTTTCCAGCTTCGATGAGGAGTCCCTCACAGGAGGTGAACTCGACAAATCAGGGAACTTCTTTTCATTCCACTCATCTCCCTCCTTACCTGTCCGCCGTTTCTCAGACACGGAAAATCCTGGCTGCGTGCGAGAAGACTCTAACCGACGCTCACCAGCTGAACTACGACCCCCATAATCCCTTTGACCTGTGCGCCGCCTCATTCACCCCCCTGTACCGCGGCAGGCCAGTGGAGAAGTGCCCTCTGTCTGGGGCCTGCTACTGCCCCACCTACAAAGGCCAGGTGTGCCGCGTCACTCAGGTGAGCAGTCGACATCCGAGAGCATTACCTTTCAAACAGCTGATAGCACGCATGCAGTGTTACGGTGAGGGAGAGAAAAATAGTGCCAAGTGATTGTGAAGTGTGAGTTATTCACTGACCATGGTTTTGTGACACAAATATATAACTATTTAAAACACGTTGTTTTGGGGGGGCAAAACTTAATTTTTGTGACCCCAGTAAATAACTGGAACTACTTACTTCAAAACATCAGGAGGCCTGAACTCCGCTCACAGGACAAATTATCGAATAAAACAGCTCTCATGCACTGCACTGCTTCAGAGTATTTCATTAAAACTTCATGTCAATAAATCCGAACTCTCCCTTTAAATTTTGGGTTAACCATTGCATTTCATGGTGTTAAATGTTGCTTCTACATTTCACGGCAAAA
This sequence comes from Gymnothorax reevesii, assembly GCA_029721435.1. Taxonomy (NCBI): domain Eukaryota; kingdom Metazoa; phylum Chordata; class Actinopteri; order Anguilliformes; family Muraenidae; genus Gymnothorax; species Gymnothorax reevesii. The sequence goes on along the minus strand of CM056577.1, from coordinate 11,281,076 downwards.
TGTATCCGATTTTACATTTCGACCACAAATATTCAAAGATTCATGTGATCAGTTTGAATTTGAATATCTGCTGAAGACCTTGATTAGTAGAATCTGCTGTGTAAATGTTTTGTTGGAATGAAAGTCTGCACCCTAACCAGTTATTTCTGGATAAGATTAAGACAGTCGAAAAACAGAAAAATCTGTATTCGGGCTGAGGGAGTCAGTTAGCTTAAGACGGAAATTTCTGTTCGCGGGCCCGAAAGGTTCATGAAATATTACATTTTAGTTGCATTTCTGGAAAAGTCCGTGAATAATCACCAAAGACTGTTCCTATGTTCCAGAGTGGAAGATTTAACTGTGATCGAATCTGAACTCGTGTCTGGTTGCAGAGCCAATTAAATTACGTGGTGAGGATAATTGTTGGAAACAAAAACTAGCATACACACAGACCCTTCAAGAGGGGCATTATCCACCCCTGGACTGTTGGCAGAATGTGCTGAATTTGGGCGTTCCCCACCCAAGTGTTTGTGCAAATCTGAATGAATTATGACCTTCATGATGATGTGATCATTTACTTAATTTTCCCCTCATGTAGGACCAGCACCCAATTATATTTACCCTTAACTTGAGCACTTTTCCATTTCGTAAGTCACTTTCACATGGTCCCTGTCGTGCATCAGCCAGACAGTTGTAGAGTATGACTGTATGAGACGCATTTTCCTCTCCCTCTCTCTCCTTAGGTGACGGAGATAGGGAAGGATGTGATTGGCCTGCGTGTCAGTCCGCTCCAGTTCCGTTAGGGAGGGGGGCCACCCGAGGACAAGGAAGGAGGACAAGATGAAAATTGAAAACTAATATCCACATCTCTTAAAGCATCTAACGTAAACAATTTACCCTGTCGGGACCTTTGATCGATTTCTAGCTATCCAGTCTGTTTCTCACGATGCCTCTCTTTGATCCTCTGTAAATGTATATGTCACATCTGTTGAAATGGCCTTTGTTTGTTGATGCACCTGCAGAGTGAGCTAGCATGTTCTCTGCTTGTGTTACCGCTGCGAAATCTAATAAAAGCTTCACTATCATGGCTCCACTGTCTTCTACATTTTAGCGGGCATGCTCTTGCCTATTATCTACAGCCTTGTTCATCCTGTGGGCATAATATTGTCCTGAAGGCCTGGAAATCAAGAGCAATGTCTTATCCATTGTAATCTAAATGAATTACTTTTCTGTATGCAGATTAAGTACATTGCTCAAGGGTTCGAAAAAAGCAGCGTGCCCCCTGAAACTCAATTTTAAATTAAAGAGTTACACGCCCATTGATTTACACTCCTGCCACTGCAGAACAAGCAGCGTGTAATCTTACTGCATTGTACAGGACCCTGCGATGCAGTGTCTTTTAGCATATTGAGTACGATGCAACGAGGCTGAAGTGCCACTTTGAACAGATCCTGATGTCACGAGAATGCAGTTAGCTGGCAAAGGTAATGTATAAATTGAGCCCCTCAGAACAATAGTGGTCTAACTCCGATTTTTTAATTTGCCTATTTAGACCCACATTTTTCATGCTAAAGGTAAAATCTATTCATGCAATAATGGGCCAGAAGATTGTTAGTTCCACCTCTTAAATAGAGATAGTAGTGCAAGAGTGGTCTAGGCCCAAAATTAGGTTAAGGGAGACATGCAAAAATCATCAGCATTGACAACAAAATACTTTCTGACCATAAAAGCGAAGATTCAAGGGATGTCACTTCAAAACGGGTCTGAATACTTCCTGGCACGCTGATTTTGACTACGCTGAAACTATGGAAGCAGTTCTCTCAAAATGATGATAAATGGAGTTGGACCACGATTTTTCTGAGGGGCACCATTATTCCTACACAGACGGCATAATTTGACGTCAACAGCCGCCAGCTGGGAAGGTGCTGAGCAGCATGAAAAAGGGGCCACTCAACACCACGGTTTTCATGTAGCTCGCTAGCTGGCCACTGTAGATGTGAAATGAAGGTCTAAGCCAGGGATACTCACTTCCAGAATGAGCCGCAGTGGGTGCAGGCTTTCATTCTAACCATGCAGTTACACACCTGATTCTACTTATCAAGGGTCTATGGCAAAAGCTTTAAGGATTCATAAGTAGAATTAGGTGTGGGACAGGTTGGATAGAGCGAAAGCCTGCACCCACTGTGGCTCATTCTGGAAAAGAATGAATATCCCTGGTCTAAGCGAATAACGTTAGTGCAGTACACTTCAGCTAAGCCAGAAACACAAGACAAACATGGATATAACGTTAGTGCAGTACACTTCAGCTGAGCCAGAAATGCAAGACAAACATGGATGTAACGTTAGTGCAGTACACTTCAGCTGAGCCAGAAACACAAGACAAACATGGATGTAACGTTAGTGCAGTACACTTCAGCTGAGCCAGAAACACAAGACAAACATGGATGTAACGTTAGTGCAGTACACTTCAGCTGAGCCAGAAACACAAGACAAACATGGATGTAACATTAGTGTAGTACACTTCAACTGAGACAGAAACACAAGACAAACAGCTATCAGTAACTACTGGTGAAATCTAGTGCGCCTCAGGCTTTGTCTGGATCACTAATGATTGTATTAACGCCATCGCTAGCTAACTGATAGAAGCAACATGCTGTCCCTCTGGATTGTACAGGATTGCGCGATGCGGTTTGTTTTTGCGTATTAACTTGGTATGATGCAACTTCAGATTCAACCAAAATTTAATCAGCTCATCTGCTACGCTATATCTGTTAATATGCTCAGCTAGGTATTGAGAATCAAATTGTGACTCAATGGGCAACCGAGCGTTCTAGTTGTCTACATTTTTACATTCTATAAATTCCACATCTTTCTGTCCACCTTCTAAGACGAGTGGCAGCTACCGTAGTCTCGATGCCTGCTGGGACGGTCGCCCACAAGCAGATAATTAGTTTCTTGCCATTTCACCTGCAACTTCCTCCAACTATCTCAACTTAAAACTCTTCGGAGTTCGATCATTTTACTTGCTGGTTTACTCTTAGTTTTACCATTTACTCTTTCCCAACTGGCCTATAAGGTGCCAAAATGGCTTATGAAATACACCGCCACACAATAAAAATTGACACAAATCTTTTACTTCCAACATGTCTTTGATACACCCTAAAAAAGCTTGGAACTCTGAATATGATTTTGAAAAAGTAGGCCAATTTATACAACATTATGCAAATTAGCGCCGATGAACATTGATTAGAAAATGGGTGAAAACAAGCAAAAAAAATTACATTTCTTGGTAAATATCTACTAATTATCCCAGAAGTCATCAAAATTGGACAAAATATACTTTGAAGAGCGTAGAAGACACACAAAATGACGTCGTGTGCTTCGAGGGGTCGAACTATTCCATGTTCGGAAAAAGCAGCTTCTCGGCCGTCTTCTGATGTGTAATACGAATAAATCCGATGTAATACGGAAGACATACGACCGCGGAAAGTGACCACCTTTCTCGCTGGTCATATCTGACCGGGATTTGGCAGTACCGTTGGGGAAGAGTTATGGTCGTTTCCTTATTTAACACCTAAATTCTGAGAATAAAGACATAAATATACAGGCGCAACAAATGTTCGAAAATGGAATCCAGAGACACGCTGCCAGGCAGCACCTTGGTTATTCCACACTAAAATGTCTACTTGCCAACAATAAACCCCGTCCTGCGTTCCCCCGCATTCTTTTCTTGGCATTTCAAACCTGTGCTTAATAGAAGCAGATCAAAGTACGAAACTGCTACGTTCAACAGACGAGTCCAGAGTACCTTTTTAGTGCAAATACTTTTAATAAAGCGCAACAACAAACTTCAGCTGCCAAAAAAATAATGCAACATGAAGAAAGAAGGCCGCAGTCAATCCCAGCAAACATTTGCTCAATTTTCACAAGCACCCCATCAGAATAAACAGCCATACTAGGTACTGCTGAATGAAAATCACCATTGCGGATAAGGAAAAATAATAAGCGCTCTTGGGCCTTTGCTCGTCTTCACCACTCCGATCAGTCTCACTTCTTCGCAGATTGAAGCCGCTCTGACACATTTTCCCAGTTGACCACATTCCAGATTGCCTTCACGTAGTCTGGCCGGACATTCTTGTACTGCAGGTAGTATGCGTGTTCCCACACGTCAATCCCAAGCAGAGGAACAAGACCTGTGGTGCCTTGGAGAGGGTCCTGGTTTGCACAGGCTGCAATCCGAAGCCTTCCGTTCTCTTTGTCAAGACCCAGCCAACTCCATCCTGAACCCTGCACCGCGACGGCAGCCGCCGACATCTTCTCCTTCATCTTCTGGAAGGATCCAAAGTCACGCTTGATAGCTTCCATCAGCTCTCCTTGAGGTTCCCCGCCGCCGTTTGGGGAGAGGTTAGTCCAGAAAATGGTATGATTGATGTGACCACCTCCGTTGAACTTCAAGGCAGGCTGCAGCGCGACCTGTGCCGTCACATCACCTTTGGCCAATGCGTCATGGTACTTCTCTTCGGTGGCGTTGAGGTTGTTGACATAGGTGGCGTGGTGCTTGCTGTGGTGCAGCTGCATTATCTCCGCGTTAATGTGCGGCTCCAGCGCCCCATAGTCGTAGGTGAGATCGGGGAGTGTGTGCTTCTGCCTGGAGGAAAGCACGCAGCTCAGGGAGGTGGCACATCTGCCAATATACCCGGCTCTGAGAAGCATAGTGGATCGGCGCACAATAGAGCGCTTGACAGCCTGCTAAACGTTTAAGGACTTCAGTCAGCACCTCACCGCTCCTGTCCTTTGCCGTCCGTCCTGACCTTCTTCTTCTTCTTTTGGATTTTTGCTCGTGGAAACTTAGCGTGAGAGGTGAAGATATCGTAAGAGGTTCATTACCGCCACCTGCTGGACAGGAGTATGGATGCAAGAGCCTATTTTACTACTGAACTGAGAGCAAAAAAATAAAAATAAAAAAAATTGAGCGATGAAACTAGATCCTGTGAATAAGTCCTGTATCCCTCAGAAATAAAAAAAAACATAATTAAAACAGATGTGGCCTGAACTTACTTTTAAAACTTCCTTTAAATTCAGATTTAACTTTTCCCTTCTCAACTGCTCCATTAGTGTTTTGTTTTTTTTTATTAACATCTTTTTTTTACAATCAAAAAGGCACATGTCATACATTCAAAAAAAAAAAAAACCACAGTGAACATTTAAACACAAGAGATCAATCAGGAATCAAGGCACATAGGCATTCATATAAGTATGAGGCTTTTGGGAGCTTACAGTATTTTACACATTTTTTATACAAAATCATTTCATTTAGGTACGTTGCAAAAATTGGAGTGGTTTTCAAAAAACGACATTTACGTATAAAATATTTTGCCAATATGATTAAGCTAATGTTTCTTAATTCTATTCTTTTGTTCTCCATTTGAAAACCAACTTTTATATGTTCAAATGTTAACCTTGGAATACTTTGATCACTGCAGTTTATCCAATATTGGAAAGAGTCCCAGAAGGCCCCAGTTAAGCGACAAGCAAAAAAAAAAGAAGCTCAAATGTTTCAATGTCTGAATTACAAAAAGTACCCATGTTTACATCTAGATTAAACCTTCGGTGTAAGAAGTCATTACATGAATAAATCTCATTCAATATTTTAAAATGAACGTCCTTGGCCTTCGGAGGAATAGGAAAGGCGAGGTAACTGGTTCTTATCTTAATTACAATATTTTTGGTCTAATTTTGAAGTACATATTTCCTCTTTAAGGGTGATGAAAAACAAATTTCAGTAAAAGTAGACCACTGCTCCATAAATGTTTCCCTTTCTCGTCCTGACCTTACGCCGAGATCAGTGACTCACGAACCGGAAGCGGAAAAGCGCTCAGGCACGACCTCTTCCGGCGGAGTTCCTGTTGTGTTCTTCAAACCAGGAAGATGGGTCCAGAATCGTTAAAAATGTCGATATTTTTGCTCGTCTTTTGGCTATATAATGGTAAGTCACCCATGTTTTAATTTGTGCTCTCATTTTATTAAAAAGTACGTCGTAGTTTGTGAATATTTACGATCATTTGTTCCCTCAGCAGCATACTAACCACATTCAATAGAAGCTGCCCACCGAGCTTCGTTAGGCTCACAAGCCGCATTTTTCTCCGCCAGGTCGCCCATTCTGTCTTTTATATTTCACCGTGTTGACCCAGCGTGTCTGCGGTGGCAGCGGGCAATAATATCAGCGGTAATATCGCTGATTGTAGATATGCTGGCCTGAAGCGCACGCGTGAGACTTTGCGTTACTTCTGATGTAATAACTACAGCATTAAGTTCGCTAGATGTGTATCGTTAGCCAGCGTTAGATAACTCTGTTCGTGTCGGCCGCTGAACTGTGATCAGCATTGGGCTGTTCACTTAACATTTGACGCTGACGATCATCCGGACCAGTTTGGTTTTATGAATCGAGACTTCTCCGATAAGTCCTTGGGCTGTTACTTTACAGGCTCGCTTGGGCATGGATTTTGGGAGACGACGGTTTCAGAAATGAGTTTTTAGAAAGTTGTTGAGCTTCTTTAGGCTTTTTGTCGCTCATGGCAGTTTTTCTTCGGCGAACAATCAGGCAGGAGTTTGTGGCGAGAGCGAAGCTCTGATTTTAATGGCGACGGATCCATCACGTCGGGCGGCTGTGTCGCGTCAGCACAGCTCTGACGGACGGTACATCAGTGCCCACAATTGCGTGTTTTCTGGAATAATTCAAAAATCCTTCTAAATCTTGTGATAAACGGTATTACTAAAAACTAGCACCGAAAAGTTAAGCCTTTGTTTGTTTTCGGTTTGAATGTAGTTTTATGAACACTTGGCTCAGATTCGTGCGGAAGGATGAATGTAGGCAAGTCAGGGAAATCAACGGCAAGGAATTTCCCTTCAAGTCTAGCGAAATTTGTGAAAATTTTGCTTGGAAACTGGCATGACAGAATATAATGCTCGTGGGTCATTCCATATGAACTCAACCAGAGGTCCCATAGTGACCGACTCGGATTTAGCTAAAGAAAAATTGTACTGGTACCTTAACATGTATGACGAACATGTGCAAAATATTTTGTCAAAATTCTGAAGGGTTTTTGTGCTGTGGCTCCTCAAAATAGGGTGGTATACCCCATTTTTGACCCTTGCCAATCTCGCATGTTTAAGAACAGCCATATTTGGATGCCAATTTCTTGGGAATGAAATGAGTTGTGAGCTTGAAAAGTGGCATAGTATGGAATTAGCACCCAGGCTTTCAGGGTCTGTCAACAGAACAGTCCTCTAGTTTTTGAGGTATTGGCCTCCAAATTAGTGGTTATGTTATGTGCAAAAATGAATTTTCAGGGGGCAACTGTCATGCTACAATAAATTACAACTGTTTATTGGGGCTACATTCCTTCTATTTAGGCACATGACTATCTGTAGAAAGTTTTTGGACAGTATTGAAATCATAATTTAGGAGTAAGGAAGCTCCAAAAATGGCTCCGACTGAAAAAAATGCAATTTAAGACCAATTTTTAACAGTCAAAATCATGGCGTAGTCATTTACCCAGGACAACAATTTTTTTCTATATAATTGTACATATATGTCAATTATCTGGTCAAAAAATCAGATTTTCTCACCTCTTTCATATGAAAATAATTTTATGAAATATAGGCATTTTTTTTATCCCCACGAAAGTTTGCGTTTTAACTACTTCTTTGTCAGAAATGCAGAAACTGTGAGGTATTTCTACTCTGAACACATAGATTTGATGGCATCCACAATTTAGTAAGTCAGTTTAGCCAAAAATGTAGATAAAATTGAGTTCATAGCCCAAATGAAGGCAGCTTCTTCTGAACTGATTCAGTGGTTTGGTCAGCAAGCATATAAAACCTTGCGCTCTGCCCCTGGAGCTCTGGTGCAGACACAATGCATATGATGTTCTGGAATGGAACCCAACAGGTATTCTGACGAACAGAAGGAGGTCATGAGAGAAGTCCAGTCTTAGAATGTTTCATGAAGTTGACAAAGACATCAGTTTTCATCTGACCGCTCAACAATGCAGCCCACAAACCAATCCTTGTCATAAATGCACGCAACATACTTTCAAAGCGTGTCATATGAACCTGTTCATGATGGAGACAGATTTGGTCAGCTTCATCAAAGGACATGCCACACCGCCAAGATAGAATCCTTCTGTCATCAGGTTCAAGTTCACTTATTTTAATGAAAACAGTCTTTCTGCAGTGTGTTCTCTTGTGACATTCCTCACCCAGAGAAACACCAATTTTACACATCTCAGTTGCCATGCTGAATGTCAATGAACTGAATGAAGCTTCTTTTTTTCAATGTTTGGCTGATGCAATGCTGAAATAAAGATGATGCAATACATGGTTAGCTGATGAAATTCAAGCAAAAGCAGTCAGTCATCACTCATTTGCACACCTTCTATGTAGCCTAGTACTATTAATAAGAAACTGGAAGTCTCAATAGTTAGTTGTAGTTAAGTCGTCTAAGGGTGAAAAGTGTCTATAATTGATATAATTTTTTACATATGAAGGAGTTGAGAAAACAAGCAGATTTTTTGACCAGATGATTGACATATATGTACAATTATATAGAATAAAAATTGTTGTCCTGGGTAAATGCCTACGCTATGATTTTTGCTGTTAAAAATTGGTCTTAAATTGCATTTTTATATGCGGGGGGATATAGTGATCAGTGTGTCCATCTGTCCGTCCGTCTGTAATAAAATCGTTTCCGGACCAGAACTCAAACTATACCACTTACAAACACCACATTTGGTATGGTCTAGTTGTGCCTTATGGTCCAGTTGTGCCTTTTGGGGGTTTCGGTTCGTCCGTCTGTCCACACAACCTGTAGGTTACACAACCAACAGCCGGGGGGATCCGCCATTGCCAGATGGCTCTTGTTTCAGTTGGAGCCATTTTTGGAGCTCCCTTACCCTTAAATTATGATTTCAATACTGTCCAAAAACTTTCTACAGATAGTCATGTGCCTATGTAGAAGGAATGTAGCCCCAATAAACAGTTGTAATTTATTGTAGTATGACAGTTTCCCCCTGAAAATTGAAATTTTCATTTTTGCACATAACAAAACCACTTTTTTGGAGACCAATACCTCAAAAATTAGAGGAGATAGGACTTTTCTGATGATAGATCCTGAAAGCCTGGGTGCTAGTTACATACTATACCACTTTTCAAGCTCGCAACTCATTTCATTCCCAAGAAATTGGCATCCAAATATGGCTGTTCTTAAACATGCAAGATTGGCAAGGGTCAAAAATGGGATATACCACCCTATTTTGAAGAGCCACAGCACAAAAACCCTTTAGAATTTTGACAAAATATTTTGCACATGTTCATCATATATGTTAAGGTACCAGTACAAAGTTTTTTAGCCAAATCCGAGTCGGTCACTATGAGAGATTTCCAGACTTTGGTTGAGTTCAAATGGAATGATCCTCGTTTATTTGTTCGGTTTGGTTGTAATTTCCCTTCCTTTCACATCTCTCAGGTGTGAGCTGTAACTCCGTGGAGAAGAAGATTTATGTCGAGGTCAATAACACCTTCCCATGCGTTCGGCTGCTTAACGCCACTCACCAGATCGGATGCCAGTGTAAGTGACGCAACCCTTTGCAATGTGGTGAAAACTCGCAGCACATGAGTAATGGACGCGTTTCTTTCAGAACTGTAGATGACTTAATTTACTGTGTTTTTCGAAGATAATTGCGCTGCCTGACCAAGATGGTCGCGGTTTGGATTTAAATGAGCAAATGCTTCAGAGCTTATGATTGCATGATAATTTCTGATTCGCATGCATCAGTTGGCAACAGGTCATCCAACCCAGACTTATGCTCTGTGTGGCTTTCCACTTATGAACCCCTTAACCGCTAAGTTCTTGCTTAATTTGGGTCAATGTCAGAAAAAAAAAACAATTTTTACATTGTGAAACATTGTCATGCATGTGCAGTATCTGTGGGTTGCAGTGCTACACTGAAGCTACATTACACTTGTATTGAGAGAAATATTCAAACCCAGGATGCCATGTTTTTATGGCCACAGCATTACATCAAATGGAAAGTGTATAAATCTTGCTGATCATTTTAGACACTTTTTTTCTGTAATTAGCGGGGCATGTTTTGGATTGTTGGAAACCTTTGGGTTATCTCCACTCAGTCAAAAATAGGCTAAGTTCCATAGTTTTGCATACTGCAGCTGCCTTTGATGAACCAATACTTGGTACTAAGGTTTTATGAGGTTAAACAACTGTGTCAGAGGACCTATACCATGGAAAAGGTGTCGCTGTGTTTCGAGTGGGGAAAATTATTGGCCCACATCCAGGAAAGAAAACAAATAAGGAGATTGCTGAAATCACTGGGATTGGGTGAAAAACAGTCCAACGCATTCTTCAGACCTGCAAGAGTAATGATAAACCATCAACTTTGCGGAAGAAATGGGTGCGGAAAATGAATGGTCGTGATTGGCGATCTCTAAAATGCTTGAAGTCTCATCAAAAAAATCAACCTTGGAGCTCAAGACTATGTTTAATTTTGAAAGTGAGAGCATTTTTACATGCACAGTACAACAACAATTTGCAGTATTGGAATTAAACAGCTCCGTGGCACCACTTGTTAGTGAGGCTAATCGAGGGAGGGGCGTTCGGGAGCAGACAGATTGGACTGTGGAGCAATGTAAAGAGATCATGTGGTCTGAGTCCAGATCTGCCTTATTTAAAAGTGATCGGTGCATCAGGGTAAGAAAGGAAGCCCGTGAAGCAATGCACCCATCTTGCATAGTGCCCACTGTACAGACCTCTGGAGACAGTGTTATGATCAGTGGTTGCTTCGATTGGTTACGTCTTGACCCCTATAAAATGAAGTCAGCAGATTACCTGAGTTTACTGAATGACCAGGTTTTCCCATCACTGGATTTTTTTTAAAAGCCCTCATGGCACAGGTATATTCCAGGATGAATATCAAGATGGTCAAGATTCATCAGCCTCAAAATGTGAAATGGTGGTTCAGCGAGCATGAGGTATCATTTATACACATGACCCCGAAGAGTCTGGACCTTAACCATTTGAAACTCTGTAGAATATGCTGTAGAAGGTTTAATGGAGCGGTCTGACTCTCCTGTAGCCAATTCAAGATCTCGGCCAAAAAAGTAATGCAACTCTGATCGGATATAAATGTTGTAACATTGCTTGAAGTTGTCACTAGAACGCCAGGACAAATGTCCGTTGTGATAAAAGCTAAAGGTGTTCCAACAAAATATTAATGTAACTTTTTATTTGGCTGCGCAGTGTCCATTGTGCTCGCAGGTATTCAATAGCTTTAATTGAGAGACGATTACCGGGCTTAGATCAAGCTGGAAGAATTTAATTGCTTGTTTTTCATCTGAACTATCCCAATGGACACATTAAAGGAAAAGCATTGTAATTCTATTGATATTTCTTTTTTCAAGCTCTTGCGGCAGTAGTTTAGGGAGACAAAGTGGCATGATGGTGACTCACAAAAGAAAGATATCTTAACTCACTATTATGACTCTTCACTCCTAGCCTCAATCTCCGGCGACACTGGTGTCATTCATGTGATGGAGGCAGAGTCAGATTTGGACTGGGTCGTGAGCTCTGGTCCTAACGCGCCCTACATGGTTGTGATGGACGCACACCTGTTCACCAGGTACGTGCAACAAGATGAACTGATTCAGTGAGGGTGACTCTTGAGGTTGGAGTGACTTATTCCATTAGAATGAGAGCTTTCATTCCAGTGAACAAATGAACCTAAGCACAAATAAACACACTATTCTCATTTTAGTGACATTCCTCCTTCCTCCCTTGTGCCTGACTCTGAAATCAAGGAAGGTCCACCGGCTACTGTCACTGCATCAGACGCTCACTGAATCACTCACTCACTGCCAGTCCCTGAATCTCTTACTCTCTGTATCAGACACTCACTGAATCACTCACTCACTGCCAGTCCCTGAATCTGTTACTCTCTGTATCAGACACTATCTGAATCTCTCACTCACTGAATCAGTTGGCCCTACTGAATCTGTAAGTCACTCAATCTGTTACTCCATCAGTCACTGACTGAATCACTTGCTCATGGAATCATTTACTTTCTGAATCATTTATTCAAGTAAATCATTTATTCACAAAGTCATTCATTCCTTGAATCAGTTACTCTCACTGACTCCATCACTCTTATGATCACACATCCTTCTCTCATCTCCTGGCTCTTATCCACACCCATTGGGGGATGTAGAAATGATGCGAGATGCTGCATATAAGTTGGGGGGGTGGAAGAGTAGAATTGGAATCAGACATTTCCCAGGTATATCTCGCACATTGAAGGGCAATGGCTTCTTTTCGAGAGACGTTTTTTCAGTGAAATGCTCGATGTGTGTAAGATTGGTCTCATGATCTACTGCTGCTCCCGGTCTCTCGGGGCTATAACTGACGTGGCGCTGAGCTGAAGTTTGAAGGAGAAGCGATGATGCTCTGTTTCCACTGGCATGGCTCACTTCATTTCCTCACCACCCAGTGGGTGGAGAGTCAGGAGAGGGAGGAAGTGTGTGTGATCAGCCTGAGCTGGTTGGTGAGATTCGAGTGACTGGTTCTGTGACACTGACTGATTCAGTGAAGCTGATTCTGTGAGTAACTTATTCAATCCGCGTAAGTGACCGATTCGGATAGTGCTAGCGACCGATTCGGATAGTGCTAGCGACCGATTCGGATAGTGTTAGCGCCCGATTCGGATAGTGTTAGTATATGATGATTGAAGAGTTTAAGTTCTCCCACAGTATAAGCTCCTAATTTAGATAATTAATAGCTTGTTAAAATTCTGGGATTGCCAGTGCAGTTGGAACAAAAACCAGCATCCGAAGGGGTCCCCCAGGACTGAGTTTCAGAACCACTGGTAAGCAACCGATTCGGATGATGTTGGGGACTGATTCAGATAGTGTAAGTGACTGATTCTGTCAATGAAAGCGACAGATTCGGGTAGTGTAAGCGACTGATTCGGATAATGTAAGCGACTGATTCTGTTAGTGCAATTGACTGATTCGGACGGTGTAAGCGACTGATTCAGTCATTGTAAGTGACCGATTCAGTGAGAGTCACAGATTCAGGAGGTCTGATTCACTTTGTGCTGTATGATGCTCTCCTCCTCTCACAGGCCCGTCATGATGAGGTTGAAGGGCTCGCAGCGTGTGGCCGGCGTTGCCGTGGTGATCCCCAGATCTGGACCCCCTCAGGGCTTCTCGCCTCACAATTCCTGCCCCAATGAGGGCACAGGTATGAGAGTGAGGGGAGGGATGCTGGTTTGGGTGTAACGCGGAGAATCTGGGACCTGTTTTGGCTCTGACCTGGCCTACTCAATTGATATTGTGCACTTTTCTGTCAGGCGTATACTCGGACAGCTATGGCCCTAATCTGGCTGGCTGTAACGAGACTGTGTGGAACCCCCGTGGGAACGGCCTGTCTTACGAGGAGTTCACCTTCCCCATCTTCTACTTGAAAGAGGACAACGAGACCGAGGTCATCCAAAACGTGAGTCTGGGTGTGTCCCTCTGGCACCATAATGTTTGGGACGCACGGTCTCTTGGAGCACAATGTCACACTGAATGGCAGGGCTCCTTGGGGAGTTCTGTGCGTACCTGCACACATGCGTCTCATAAATGTAGAGTTACAAAGGAAACTCAAGTTATTACTGGACCGACAGGTAAAACTATATGTGCATAATCACCATTCTAATCTAATTTTTTTATTGGTGCATGCAAATTTACGCTCATTTATTTAATCATTTCTTTGTTTTTCGGTCAGTATGACTGGTTGACCATAGGAATACATGAATGAAGCAGTGGAGAACACAGGGTAAATGGGGGTGTCATCAGAAGATCGGGGTGCCCCTACTGTTTTTCACCTCCTGTTTATCAAAGCAAAGTGTAAAATCTGTCATGACTTGACTACCCTTCCCGTTCACGGTGTTCTTGCGTCAGCCATGTCATGTTGAGTGGGGAAGCAGTGTCACATTTCACTTTGCTTTCATTATGTGTACATTTTCAGTGTGTTGTTGGAGTGTATTTACAGTTTAGTACATGCAGTGACGGTGTGTTTCTGTGCGCAGTGTTTCCGGGAGCACAATGCAGTGGTTAACGGCAGTGCTCCTCAGTTCCCTCTGTGTGCGATGCAGCTGTACTCACACATGCACGCTGTCACCGACACGCCTACCTGCATGAGACGCAGCAACCTGCAGAACACCTTCAGCGTCAACGGCGGTGAGACTGTGTGTGTGTGTAATGGATGAATGATTTCAGCAGATGTGAGTAAACTGTGTGAATCTCTGTTGTGGAGGATGTGTGTGACGGGACTGTGTGTGCAGTCGTAGATGTAATGTATAGACTGGATCCATCTTTGTTGTAGAGGCTGTGTGTGATGCGCTGGCTGACTTTAACGTGTGGGCCTCAACTTCGCCTCTCAACGTCACCGAGAAAGGGCACAAGGTGGGCGAGAGTGTGGTCATCGCAGCAGCGCGGGTGAGTTCCTGCCACTGCATACCCCATACTCCTCACCCAATCGATACACAGCAGCCGGAGTGAGTGACATGCACAAAGCCACACCCTGTACTTCTCGCTCAGTCAATACACAACCACTTGAGTGACTGACAAGTGCAGAGCCACACCCTATTCTTCTCATCCAATCATTTCAGTAGCGCGAGTGAGTGACCAGTGCAGAGCTACTCTCGACATTTCTCACCCAATTACTTCACAGCAGCTTGAGTGAGTGAGGAGCTGAGCCGCGCCCTATTATTTTTGCCCAATCATTTTACAGCAATGTGAATGAGTAGCAAGTGTTGGACCACACCCTATACTCCTCACTCCTCTTGGCTCCTTCCTGTGAGTATGTGAGAGAGACGCAAGGAAAAGACACGAGTTTGGAGGAGTCAAAAATCCCAAGAGAGAAGTTAAAGCAGCATTTTTATGTCATTAGTTATGTGTAGGATACATCTGTTTCCTTTTTCTTATCCCCTTGATCCTTCTTCATGGCAAAGAGGGAACAGTTTCCTTTTGGCGGGAGGAGAGAGGCCATGAGGAAGCATTAGCTGACATAGGGAAAAGCACCCAGGCTCTTTATAGCTACCTGGATCACATGTACACAAACAAACAATAGCACATACAAACACTTTATCGCTACATGGATCACATGTATACAAACAAACACTAGCACATTCAAACACTTTATCGCTACGGGGATCACATGTATACAGACAAACACTAGCACATACAAACACTTTATCGCTACATGGATCACATGTATACAAACTAATTTGGACATACAAACTTTTTATAGCTATATGGATCACATGTATACAAACACAAGCACATACAAACTCTTTATACTACCTGGATCACAAGTAGACAAACAAACTCTAGCACATACAAATTTTTTATAGCTACATGTGCACCTTAACCTCACACACAAGCATTAATTACACCTCTTACCCTCTGTCTCTTTTCCCCTTTAACAGCTGGATGGACGGTCCTTCTTTTGGGACGTCGCTCCCTCGGGGGAGGGTAGTGTCACAGGATTTGTCACCCTATTGGCAGTTGCTCAAGCCCTGAGTGCTGTGCCGCCGCCCCCACGAAATATACTATACACCTTCTTCCAGGGGGTCAGTAAGGGTGTGTGTGTGTGTGTGTGTGTGTGTGTGTGTGTGTGTGTGTGTGTGTGTGTGTGTGTGTGTGTGTGTGTGTGTGTGTGTGTGTGTGTGTGTGTGTGTGTGTGTGTGTGTGTGTGTGTGTGTGTGTGTGTGTGTGTGTGTGTGTGTGTGTGTGTGTGTGTGTGTGTTACAAGAGTGGTCAAATGATCAGAAACTTAGCCGTAAATGCTGGCAGTGTATACCGCGCGTTGTATATCGCGTTGGTGAATGGACTATTGACTTGTTATGCAGTATATCGCGTGTAAGTCCAGCCTGTACTGCATGTTGCTACAGGTATAGTGTATGCATGGTGCTCACTGCTTGTGTATAGCATTTAAGTCTGTATTCTCTTTATAGTGTATGAATGGAATTTAGTTTATTTATTTATTTTTTTTTTGTACTTCTATATTGTGTTCGTGTCTAAGACTGTCTACTTTGTGTTGTGTATAGTATATGGATGTTGTTCTGTGTTTTTGTACTGTGTGTATTGTGGATAGTATATTGATGGAGTTCAATATTTACATGGGGTTATTATGTTTTTGGTCCGACCGCCGCCGCACTACGTGTTAACGCAATAACTTCAGTAATATTTCAATTGGAAATTTTAAGTTTTACATGTAGGTAAGTATCATAAAGAGGAAGAACTGATTCGATTTTGGACAATTTACAATTTCTAGATTGGCCACCAGGGGCCAAAAACTGAAAAAATCACTGCATATCTCTAGAAATATTTGTCCGATTGACCTCAAATCAAGTGCAAATGAAAGGTCATGACCTGAGGATGTGTCCCACGATGACATTATGCCTGTTTGGTTCAAAATTTTGACACAGGGTGGAGCTTTGTCACATAAAATTCACCATTTTTGCCATATCTTTGGAACTATTTGTCCAATTGACATGAAACTATGTGCAACTGCAAGGTCATGACCTCACATCGTGTCACATGATGACATCATACCTGTATGGTTTAATATTTTGCCACCAGGTGGCGGTTTGTGATGGAAAATTTCCATTTTGGCCATATCTTCAGAACCATTTGTCCAATTGGCCTGAAATTAAGTTCAAATGAAAGTCTATTCAAGGTCTATTCAAGGATTGGGGAATTGGAGGATTGGGGGCGTTCGTGGATATACCCCCAGCCGTCGCCTCCAACTGCATAAGCCTAGTTGTGTATAGCATTTGTAAGTGTATTTTGTTTAGTATGTGAATGGAATTAAGTTATTTTGTACAGCGTGTCTTTGTCAGATTTGTATTGAGGTTGTATTGTATTGAGATATGGATGGTGTTTGTGTATAGTGTGTGTCTATAATTCTGTGTATTTTGTCTAGAGTATTGATGGAGTTCAGTGTTTTTGTATAGAGTTGAATTGTGTATACTTTGTATTGTGTATGCAATATGGATGGAGTCAAGTTCTTTTGTATCGCATGTGTAAGTGTGTGTATATTTTGTGATGTGTATGGATAGAGTTGGGTTTTTGGTGTAGGGTGTGTTACTCTGTGTATTTTGTGTATGAAGTGTATGAATGGAGTTTAGTGTGTTTGTATGGTGAATGATGGTGTTTTTTTTGCAGTGTTTGTGTGCATGGCGTGTGTAACCTGCTGTACCCGCTGCTCCCTGTAGGAGGCGTTTGACTACATTGGCAGTAGCCGTATGGTGTATGATATGGAGAAGGGAAAATTTGTCATCGACCTCGAGAACATCCACTCGATACTGGAGGTTGGGCAGGTACTATCACGCCCTCACTGCGTACACTATTGTATTCACACACTGTAGGTGCAGACTTGGACATGGTATATGCTGCTTTGTGCATATCGTGTCACACAAACAGTGGCAGTTTCCACAACGTTGGGTATATAGTGTCCTGTATGTACTCACAGCATGCAGCTCTATATGCGCACAGTGTCATGCAAATGCACGCGCTATATGCTACGATGTATCAATGAGCCAAAACAATATGCCCAGCTGCCCACTGCTGTTGGTCCTCCACGTGCAGCCAAAATGGCTCCCATCTGTCGAGGCCTCGACTCCACTGGACCTCCGAAGGAGTGCTGTGGTATCTGGCACCAGACCTGGGGTGGATTACACACAATCAGTGCAATTATGACGATTAAGAGACATTTTTTTTTTTAAATTACGATTACAGTCCTCCAAAAATGTATGATTACGATTCGATTACGATAACATGGGTTTAGAATTTATGATAACGATTACAATCTATATTACAAACATGCTTACGACTGGTTAGACTAACGTTTCTTTGTAGAGATATCTTTATGATGTTACATGTATATTGATGTATTTATATATTTATAAAATAGCATGTGAAATGATTAAACATTGTTTTTGCATCATAGAATTACTTGTGAAATAATAACTTGTACAACAACAAATAATAACAACAGTCCCTGCAAAATTGGAGATTAGGATTACGGGCCCATCGAAATTGGTTATTACGACCGTAATCATAATCATAATCCAGATTACAATCCGACCCCGGGTCTGTCTGGCACGAAGACGGTCGCAGCAGGTCCTAGAAGTCCTGTAGGTGGCAAGCGAAGTGGAGCCTTCACGAATCAGGCTGGTTTTTCCACCTCGTTCCACCGATGCTCGGTCAGATTGAGGTGTGGGGAATTCGGAGGCCAGTGCAAGACCTTGAACTCTTCCTCCTCAAGCCATTCCTGAACAGCGTTTGCAGTGTGGCAGGGTGCATTATCCTGCTGAAAGAGGCCATTACCATCAGCGAATACCATCGACCTGAAGGGCTGCACCTGATCCGCAGTAATGTTTTGATCAGTGGCGCGTGCCCAAATGCTGATCCCAAGCCCCACCCACTTTCGGCTACGTCATAGTGGGGCAAGCAGGGGTTTGACCGAACCTTGGACAACTTTCACCTCAGGCAGCCGTCAAACGAGGCATTTTGGGTTTCTGACAATGATTAAACAATGTAACATGTAACAGACACACTATATGCCAACTGTGTTAAAGGTGTGTTTTTTTTTTTTTTTTTTTTTTTTTTTAATATATTCCATTTCCAAAACCATAATAAGCTTTTCAATGTATTCCTAAACAAATTTAAAAAAAGATCTGAAACAGTTGTGAAATATTTTGTCTTTTTCATTGGTGACAAATCTCACAAGATAATTACAATTTACGACAAAAGAATATTAGAGAAGGCATTTTTATCAAACAAACCTAAGCAGTTGTATTCTCATACCTTTTGCATCAATATTAATTTGAAGGGCTGTAAAAAAACGTTTCATGCTAGCTAGCTAATTCGCTGTCCTATTGACTTGAATGGACCGCTGACGAACAACAAACGCTAGCGATTGATAACTGTCACCATCGAGCTACCTTGGTACCCTTACCGTCACAGGGCCTATGTTAACTGCGCAGTTAATAAAATCAACACGGTGGCTAACAAGCTTGCTGCTGGTAACTGACATTCAACGACTACTTCTTACCTGCATAATATTTAAAACAGTGGACAAGTCGCTTTGTCTGTTTATACACAGCTCCAAAAGACAAGGAGGGGAGAAAGGATTAGCTGTTTCCCCTGTCCCCTTGATCCGTGCTGTGCAGTGATCATTTCTGAGAGCAGTGTTTTAATGGGACAGGGCAAAGATGAAGCTGAGGAAAGGAGTAGATAGAGTTAACTAGCGCTTCCTTTTAACAACGTTTGCATTAGCCATATGATTCCACACGATCAATTCGGTTGACGGCAAATATGCTCAACCAGGGTACAATGAAGTGAGGACACGTCAGAGTAATTTGATAACGTACACGGACATTCATCGACGTTCCTTATAACTGGGAAAACTTCCAAGCACATATCTTATGAGAGGGTCATTAAAAGCCTCGGTCAGATTAACTGAACTTTTCTGCTCGCACTTAAACGTTGACACCGTGTCAGATTTCGATCTTCCCATCAGTAAGTGTGCCTCTTTTCATCCTCCAAAAAGCACATAGTTTGGGAGACAAAATGTCAATGCCAAAATAACACCGACTCGCATGCAACACATCAGTGTTCCAGACCTCAAGTTGACCTTTACCGTTTCTGTTGACTGCCATTTCTTAATTATATGATGAACTGAGGAAATTGCAACCTAAAAACGTTTTGCCATCTTCTTATAGCCTTCTCCCTCTTTGTGGGCATCAATTATTTTCATTACCAGAGAGCTAGACAGCTGCTTAGAGGACCTTATGGCTTCTGATTGTTGGGCCAAGGTTGGAGGAGTCTGGGTTTTTATAAGCTTCGAAATCTACATCACCTGGCCTTTCCTAACGATGATTGCGTTAAAGCCATAACCCTAACAAGCTAAAGACTGTCTGAGACCATAGACAAAGTTACCTGAGAGCTCAAATCTTTCGGGGTGCCCAAACTTTTGCGGAGTGCTCCTTTCCTTTTTTTCAACTCAATTGTACAAAACAAACGTGATACACTAAAACGTCTTAAAATGTCAAGAAGGTGTTTTATCTGTACATTTATGCCATTCAGAGATCAGTTCATCTTCTACTTGCTTAACTATTCTCCAATTTTTATCGGGGGTGCCCAAACTTTTGCATAAAACTGTAATTATTAAAGAGATCATTAGAAAAAAAATACTGATTTGAAGATAATTTTGTTGGTTTAAAATTGATTTTATTACCTCTGCTTAAAAAAAAGTTTGTTAAATTTTGCGGTTGGAGCGTAGTCTCGCCCTGAGAAATGGTCTGTTCTTCAGAGAAGACGAACCTAATAATGCCGTAATTCACAGATCGGAATTGAGAATTCAGCATAGCGGTATAATAATCAGTGTTCTCCTCCTTCATCTGTGAGAGGTCATCATTTTTTGACACATTGCTTTTTGTCAGTGGTCTTATGCGAATGCGCATGGTCTACAGTATTGTACGTGACCAGTCTCACACCAGCGCGCAAGCTCGTACATCTGTCCTGCGCAAGGACACAGAGTTCACTACTGCACGTACATGGTCAAACACACACACACACACACGGTCTAACGCCTTCCATCTGTGTGTTGCAGGTGGGATTAAGGGCAGACAACAAGCTGTGGCTGCATTCTGACCCAATATCCAGGAAGAACAGCTCTATAAACTCAGAGGTGAGTGTGTGTGTAAGAGGGCACTGCGTTTTTGTTGTGCATCTACAGAGATGTTCATGGTAATTTGTGGAGTGAGTGAAGAGGCTTGTAACAAGCATTGCCAGATTGTCTGCCAGACTACACAGAGCTCAAAGTGTGAGGTTAACGGTTGAAATGTCTCCTACCTCTTCTCTGATCCCTTCCTTTGTTTCTCTCCCTTCTCTTGCCCCATAATTCTCGCCCTCGCCTATCGGCAGGTGGCGAAACTCATGCAGAACTTGAAGTCGACGGCTGAGAGTCACAGCTTCTCATTTAACGAGCCAGATGTCACTCAAGCCCTGCCGCCGTCGTCCTTTCAACGGTTCCTGCGAGCTCGGCCAATCCCAGGGGTCGTGCTTGCTGACCACCAATCCGCTTTCAACAACATGTGAGATTGGGCGGGGCTAAAGGGTGTTTGCACTGGCAGAATTGGCCAACTTGAGTGTCATGTCAACCCTGTCTCTTTCCAGGTCTCACTTGTAAATGAGATTGTATTCTCAATGTGACTTCCTAATTAAATAGAGGTTATGATGATTAGCTGCCGTGCTGAAGAATAGTTTTTCTCCTGCATGATCTAGTTAACCTCTGGTTTTGTAATGTTGGGCTGCTGGACTGAAGGATACACAAATATTGAACAGAGTTACCTCTCATTTAGGCATGCACTGTGCTTTATGGACCGAGTTGATTTGTACCTTTGTCCTTATGTATGGTGTTTTTGAGTCGCCTGATTGCGCACACAATTTTGCTGCGTTATTAATTGCATGCAAAATATTTTAATGCCATTTCAAAAATTCTGACCTCTTGTTCATTGGCTGGTTCCACTCTTCTGTCTGCACATTCTAAAAACATTTGTGTTGTCGCCTTTGATTAACGGAGCTGTGTCATGGTAATTGCTCATACTCAGAAGTTACATCCCAAGAGGGCAATTCTGCTCAACTACAACACTTCTACGTTTTTGCATTGTATTTTTATATTTTTGTCATATATTCAAGTCCCTCAGTCATTATACTTTCTATATGAAGGAGTATTCAATGGAAATTTGAGGATTCAAAACACCAAATTGGCTATTTAGCCGAAGTCTTTGAGGAAAGTAAACTTGTTTGTCAACCTCCAAAAAACATCCTAGAGGAAGAATATCTCTTCTTCATTGATATCACAGTAGCCGTCTGTCGGCAGTAAACCTCACCTTTCAAACCTTAATATCCTTAACCTCTCCCAGTTTACTTTTCCCGATTAGCATTTGCTCAGACTCGCTTGAACGACTGTCAAATTTATTTTCAATGGCATTGTTATACATTTCACCATAAAATTATGAAGTGTATTCGTGCGCACATAAATGACAACTTAAAATATCAAGATCTTTATAAAGTCTGTGCTCATGTGGCTTGTGAAATGGCTCAGATTTGTGTAAATTAGTTTGCAAGGCTCATTAAGCAATAAGCCACAAGAATCCATTCTATATTTTGATTGTCACAGCTAAAGTGCGTTGTTAGGCACAATGCACAGCTGAGTGACAATTGTAAGGCTGGCGAAATAAATGCTGTGAAGCTAGCTTAAGTTTTGGATTTTTTGCATTTATATTGCCACTCTGACAAAGCCATATCAATTAAATAAATGTAGGCAATAGACATTCACTTTTTCATTATAATTCCTTATTATTGGTCATGTTTTGGTCTTGTTCCGTCGATAAATTGTTTGATTGCTAATCAGGCGGACTAAAACGAAAATGGCTTGAGGGCAATTCAGTGTCGAAGGGTCAGGTTTCTGAAGGCCCTCTGAACATCAGACTGCATGCCGCTGTGGCATCTGCATAGCTAGCTCTGTTGCATGGCTATGATAGCTACATAGCTAACGTTATCCAGCAATTTGACTAGTCATCTGAAGTTTTAAATGAAGTAGCTAGCTAAGTAAATACTTAACCAACTGAAGTTGCAAGTGAAATATAAAGTCATCATGGATATTGGTGTAGCTACTAACGTAGCATAGCCACAATAGCTACGTAGCCAATCTTAACTAGCTATTTGGCTAGTTACCTGATGATTTTCTTCAAATAAATTAACAAAACATTTAGCTTGCTGGCTGGCGAACTTCGCTAACAATGCTGCACATGAAAAAATGTTTTTGTGGGCATCTTTATCGCTAGGCACGTAGCTGCAATAGTCATGTAGGGAACGTTAGCTAGTAATTTGGCTAACTGTCTGATGTGTCAGTGAAGCGAGTTCAGTAGCTAGCTACTTGCTAACAAAAATTGTGTGTGAAATGAAAGGGTATTATGGAGATCTCCTTTAGTCAGCTGCTTTTACTTAATATTTTGTCGTAGCTTCCAAATAATTCACCATGTAAATCGCATGCTTCCAGTTCAGTAAACCTCCCAGTCATTTTGATGTGGAAATGCCCATAAGCAGCCAGTGGCTGTGAGCGTCTGTTCAAAGTTCTGAGCATGCACAGTAGTCGTGACTCCGCTCCTTTAATTTATCGGTTTGGCTCCTAGATGACACTTTGCAGACACCAGTCTCCATCTGAAATCTGGCCACTCTTTGGCATCGGGAAATGTAATTGCCTGTGTCCGCCGTAGGAATACAGATGAGTGTGATGTAAAATTCTTCCACGCCTCTCCTTCAGGTACTATGAGAGTCTCTATGACAATGCAGAGTATCTGAATGTGACGTACCCGCCCGACCTGAGCCCAGAGGAACAGCTGGAGCACATCACGGACACCGCTAAGGTACTGTTCCTTTAGCAACACATTGCTTTAGTCTTTACTTTGTGTGTTACTCCGCAGTGACCATCATCTTCTATTTTACTCTCGCTCTGTGCCTGCAGTCTGTGTGAAAGGTGTAATGCAAATGAGTACATTCTTCTATATTTTGCCCTTTTGACTGGTTGAATTTGGAAATAATTTCTCTCACACTCTCACTCAATCTCCCTGTGATGGACCAGGGCAAGCCAAGGCGAGAGGGCACAAGGTAGTGAAAAAAATGTAGGATTTATCTGGAAAACCAGGAAAAACTGTATCAAAGCAGTGGGTTCATATGATGCAGAAGAAATGTTTAAAGGATTGGTCACTTCAAGGTTGAAAGTTGAATTTTCTTACTATAAAATGGTACAGAATGTCGAGCAATTTCTGGCTGTTTGGGGGCTACAAAACGCTTTGTGTGGTGTGAATGACAATGAAAGCAGTTTGGAGATTAATTTCTAACATCCTGAATATTTCATTCTCCCTTTAAGTTAATGTCGTGATCTTGCTGACCTTTTGTTTTTATGTGTTGTCTTTCTTTGTATCCTTTTCATGGGAAATACTCTGTGATTAATTTGTGATACATTAATGTCCAATAAAGGGGATTTAAATTCAATTCTCTCTCTCTCTCTCTCTCTCTCTCTCTCTCGCACTCACTCTCTCTCTCTCTCTCTCTCTCTCCCCGTTTCTTGCTCTTTCCATCTCTCCCTCTCTCACACTCATCCTCTCCCACTTTCTACTTCTCTCTCAAACACTCACTCTTTCACTCTCTCACACTCTCCTTCTTTCAAATTCAAAATGGGTTTTATTCGCATGACAAGATCGTACATTTCGCCATTTCACGTCACCAAAGCAGAAGCAATTTTAACAAAACACGAAAGAACGTGCCGATCTACTGTAACGGAAAGTAAATGTAATATTAATATAATTCTCTCGCTCTCAGGCTCTGACTGGTTTGGCCACGGTCGTCGCACGCGCTCTGTACAGACAGGCGGAGGGGGAGGAGTCCCAGCTGGCCAACATTGCTGCCGACAATACAACTGTGAGAAACTCTGAGCACTTGGAAAGAAACTGTTCACAGCCAATTTGTTTCCCCTCCCAATTTAAAAATACTGCATTGGGGTGACATCGTTTGACATGCACAGTGATGAAGTGTAATAATGGTAACATTTCACGGCTAAAATAAAAATATTTAATACAGTGCAAACAAGATGTAACACTGTTATTTCCACCATTATTTCTCTTGGCCAGGTTGCTCGGATGCTTTATGGGTTCTTGGTTCAAACCAATAACAGCTGGTTTCAGGCGCTGCTGAGTCCCGAAGGGCAGAAGATCCTCCGTGAGTTTCCTGCCTTTTTCACCCTCTCCTGCCACAGAACTATCTGAGAACACACTGTATACGGTTCTCTCCTGCCACAGAACTATCTGAGAACACACATTCAGTACGGTTCTCTCCTGCCACAGAACTATCTGAGAACACACATTCTGTACGGTTCTCTCCTGCCACATAACTATCTGAGAGAACACACTGTGTACGGTTCTCTCCTGCCACAGAACTATCTGAGAACAGACGTTCTGTACGGTTCTCTCCTGCCACAGAACTATCTGAGAACACACTGTATACAGTTCTCTCCTGCCACAGAACTATCTGAGAACACACATTCAGTACGGTTCTCTCCTGCCACAGAACTATCTGAGAACACACATTCTGTACGGTTCTCTCCTGCCACAGAACTATCTGAGAACACACTGTATACGGTTCTCTCCTGCCACAGAACTATCTGAGAACACACATTCAGTACGGTTCTCTCCTGCCACAGAACTATCTGAGAACACACATTCTGTACGGTTCTCTCCTGCCACAGAACTATCTGAGAACACACACTGTGTACGGTTCTCTCCTGCCACGGAACTATCTGAGAACACACGTTCTGTACGGTTCTCTCCTGCCACAGAACTATCTGAGAACACACACTGTATACAGTTCTCTCCTGCCACAGAACTATCTGAGAACACACGTTCTGTACGGTTCTCTCCTGCCACAGAACTATCTGAGAACACACACTGTGTACGGTTCTCTCCTGCCACAGAACTATCTGAGAACACACATTCTGTACGGTTCTCTCCTGCCACAGAACTATCTGAGAACACACACTGTACGGTTCTCTCGTACCACAGAACTATCTGAGAGAACACACTGTATACGGTTCTCTCCTGCCACAGAACTATCTGAGAACACACATTCTGTACGGTTCTCTCCTACCACAGAACTATCTGAGAGAACACACTGTATACGGTTCTCTCCTGCCACAGAACTATCTGAGAACACACACTGTGTACGGTTCTCTCCTGCCACAGAACTACCAAAAAAGCTGCTTGTCTCCAAAGATTACACTTTGGTCGAAGGGCATTTTATGCTGAAAGTTGCCGCTTGGTCTGTCATCTGACTTCCATTTAGCCGATAATTTTGCTTGCATACAAAGCCCAAACAGCCCATTTAAAAGCTCAAACACCACAACCGATCAGTATCCGATATGCCTCCTTCAACAACCATTGACACTGAGAAGGTTCAGAATCATTTTACCTCTATCGTTACTGACCCCTCAAAACATCCCAAATTGGATGCAGCTATTGGATGTCAAAGTTACACACACTATTGTCAGCTGAAGGGGTCTGAAAGAAAAATTATGTTAACTTTACCTAAAAGCTGAGCCTTTAAAAAACGCACAGATACAGCATGGCAAAAACATGACAACTTTGAATGAAAACAGCAATATTTCGAACAAGTTCGACTATTTGTCACAGAATTGCATGTTATTTTGAGCCTTGCCGTCCGGAATGGGACACTATGATGTTAATCTCATGCTTCCACGCTGGTAATGGCCGCCACGCCATCCCATGCATGCAAAATGGCTGATGCTGAGCAGGAGTGGGCGCGCTCAGAACAGTGGCGTTCGTATACATGGATGGGGCAGTCTTCCCCTCTGGTACAGTGAGACCCAATCCCTCAGTGCGATGATGGGGACACTGTACTGCAGGAGATTTTATTTTTTTTATTTGTGATTTGTCTCAGGGGTGGGGTGTTCAGTGTCTCTCTGTTTTTATGAGATTCTGTGATACTGACCACTAAGAGTACCAGGGTCCCCCCTACTGAATGCCCCTCGTAGTGTACTTTGCTCAGTCCCCAGCTTGACTCTTTTCTCATGCCTGCTGATCATCCTGTTGTTTAGTTGGCTGAGGAGTCACTCTCTCCCAGGTTGGGTGCTACTTGTTCAGTGGTCGAGTTAAAGTGAGATTCCCGACCTGCTGCATGAAAAGCGGTTTTGATTGTGCGAGAAATCCCTCTACAAATGATTGAATCAGTCTTGTCTGTGTTCACCACTGTTGAATTATCCCCCCCCCCCCAGAACCACAGCCCCCACAGTACTACGTGGGCGTGCTCATGGCTCCCAGTCAGATGAGCATTGTCACGCGCCTGGTTCAGCACATCCTGGCAAACTTCACCGGCACCCAAGTCAACCTCACCCAGGCCCAGTGCCAGAAGCCCGACAGTGTGGAGGGACAGAGCAAAGAGGTGTGTCCGGAACCAGTACACCAACTGTATATCCTCTTATTATACACACTCACACAGCCACCTATAGAGCTCCGGACGTCACGTGACACCTTTTGTTTACACCACCATTTTAGCGGGAAATGCCTGAGCGAAAACGAAGGGTGGTGGCACCGATTTCGAGCCTTTGGAGTTCACTGCTCTCTTTAGATCCAAAGAACTTGAGCTGTGCAATTCAAAATTTAATTGGTTAAATATTATTGACCCTCGTAACGCCTCAGGTGTGCTTTTCACAAGTACGGAGTCAGCCGGATCAGACAGTGTTCCTGACCTTCAGAAACCAGACAGCTACAATTACCTGATCAACTTTCCCCCGTCCTTCTTCAGTCTCTCAAAGCGTGCAAGAGCCTGGAGGGATACAAATGGACACAATCTGGCTTTGTGATGATTAGGGCCTGTATCCACAAAAAAATTTTTATTTGTGTATGTACTGGTGTCGTCAATGTTTAATGCAAATACTATGAAGTTCAGCATTTACAGCGCGGTTTGCTTACTATCCCCTAGTAGGGACACTAGGTTTACTGACGCATTGGTCACTTGAAGAGCCCAACAGCTGTAGCTAACTAGGTACTCTGTAATTGCATTGGTTCCCATTTTTTTAATCTGGGTAGCTACGTTTCCTCAAGCATGGTTGTAAGCTACATTAGCAACTTGGCTACATAGTTTGAACCATTGGCTTTATTCCTTTCTAATTTAGTTTTTGGGAAATTAACTTTCATTACCTTAGTTGCTATGCTTATTTGCGATTTCATTTCATTGAAATAGCAAATCTTTACATGTGCAATGATGCCTAGTGGAAATTCTTAGACTGTTTTTTAACTTATAGTAAAGATCAGCGCTAGTGTGACCATGGGCGCTCCCAGCTCTGAAAGCGCTGCCTGTGGACACAGGTCTCTTCATCATCGACTCGTTTGCATTCAGAACAGGGCAGAGTAATGAAACTAGCAATCCGCTGTGCTTAACGTGTATGTTAACTACCTTGTGTCTCCACGTTATCACTGTTTGAATCAATGTCTCTAGGCATCACCTCATATATTAAATGATTCACTTTTCATGACCATCGTCGGCAGAAGTTAGCTGCTCGCTGTATGCCTGCCACTGTTTTTAACCGCGCACTCGCTTGCCGGTATGGCGATTTTTGATTGCGTGACGTAAGCTACCGGAGCTCTATACATATACTGTATATCCTTCTATTATACACTCTCCTACAACCACCCATACACATACTCTATATCCTCTTATTATATTCAGTATGTATTAAACACTGTTGTAGCTGCTGTTCAGCAGTATTATGCGCTCTTATTACGCACATTACGGTTTCCAGTTGGGGTTGTACATGAATCCTTTCTCTGCTACTGATACTGTATTGTTACGTGTCCTATTATGTTGAAGATAATTCCAATAGATTGAATAGCTAAATTCAATATGAGGAAATAAAGCCCAGTTCTGTTTCATTTCTTTCTGAATTAATGAGAGTGGAATATATGACGAAGAACTCTCTCCCTCCCCACGCACAGTTGTATGATTACTTATGGGTCCAGGGCCCTCCTAACGGCACCAACGGCTCTCAGGGGGAGCCGCACTGCGTACGCACGCCAGTGCGTCTGGCAAAGGCGTACTCCCCTGCGTTTGAGCTGAAGGAATATGGTTCCCATGACTACTCCACATGGACAGAGTCGCGATGGAAGAAGATCGAGGCACGGATCTTCCTGGTGGCCAGCCGAGAGCTCGAGGTGTGTGCACGAGTGCGAGAGTCCGTGTGCGAGAGCGTGATTGTGTGTGTGTGCGCGAGAGCGAGTGTGAGTGCGTGAACCTCAGCCAGCGCCCTGGGCTGGAACTGCTGCTCCGTTGCACTCCAGTGCAAAACTGAACAGCCCTCACTCTTGTGCTTCTATGCACAGGCCTGTAAAATCCAGGCTCTGACAGTATAATTTCTCTCCAGTGTTTTGTTTCAACACCTAATGTTTATTTATTTTGGGCTGTTCTGCTGCCAGGTTTCAGGAAGTAAAGGTCAGTTGAATTATGAGCAATTTTCGATTCCAGCAGTTTTAAGTTAGACCAGGGGTCCCCAAAACTATGGCCCGCGGGCCAGACCCAGCCCGCCAAAACAGTTGGAGTGGCCCACTTAACGATCTCAGAGTCTGGGATCCCTAGACAATCCCTCTAAACATCGCCAATTTTTTTTATTGCGTTTTCCGATCATAACATATCCGTATTTAAAGGTTGGCATTCTAATTAAAATTAACCATAGTTTTGAACTATTTATAATAGTTGCTCATCTTCACCCGCTCACACAATGGTATTTTGTCACGTGATTTTGCTCGTGACCGAGCCAGCGTCAAGTGCACGCAAGGCGAGCTAACAGAAGAATGTCAGAAAACAAAATGCTGAAACTGAAAATAGATTTCGAGTGCGGAGTTTTCAAACAGCAGCGGACAGATTACTATTTTTTTGTCTAGTGCAAGGTAAAGGCAGTTTGTCTAACCTGCAATGATACAGTGGGCGGCGTTCAAAGAATTTAACATTCACCGACGCTATGAAACCCGCCACGGAGAGAAATATGTTGGCTTGCAGCGATGGGGAGTTTGTCAAGAAGTGTTGGAGCGCTGTCGCGGAGGTGGCGTGTCCGGACAAGGAACATGTCTTGAACGCAGTGTGTCTGTCTGCATCTACAGTCACCAGACGAATTGAAGAAATGGAGGATAATGTACAAGCCCAGCTGAAGGAGAAAGCATGTTTTTTTTCATTGGCAATGGATGAGAGTCATGACCTGCAGGACACAGCACAACTGCTGATTTTTATTCGGGGAGTTGGTTCAAACTTTGAAGTGTCAGAGGAGCTGGCAGCTCTACAAAGTCTCACCGATATTGCGACAGGGGAGGACAGTTTTGGTAAAGTATGGCAAAGAATGGAAGAGTTGGATCTAGACTGGTCTAAGCTGGCCAGCATCACAACGGACGGTGCTCCGAGCAGGATTGGCGCGTCGAGGGGGCTAGTAGGGCGCATGAAAAGGCAGATGGAGGAAAGAGGTCTGTCCACTGCCTGATTCACCAGCAAGCACTGCGCTGCGAAGCTCTGAGAGGGGAATCTGTCATGAATGTGGTTGTGTGCTGCATAAACTTCGTCAGACTTTGTATTACTTTTTTTTTTTGCAAATCAACAGGTGGCGCCAAAGCCAAACGAAGGGCAGCTGCAACAAATGATCATTTTAATCTCCACAATAATACTGGTCGTCACCCTGGCCCATATCGTTTCCTGTTGTGGACTGACCCTGGAAAGTCAGAAAGGAAAGTTGATGTGGCCCCCACTGAAAAAAAGTTTGGGGACCCCTGAGTTAGTCGGTTCTCGCTTAACGTCCGGCACTCTGAACATCAAACTAAAGTGCATCAAATCTTGGGCAACTGATCATTTGTTTGCTCCCGTTTCAACATTACCTGTTTGGTTTTTTGGAGAGAATCCACTGACCACTCTAACCTCTCCATCTCCACCCCCCCCCCCTCTCTTGCTCCCTCTCTCGCTCTACCTCCTTCCCTCCCTCCTCTTCTCTCTCGCTCTTCCTCCTTCCCTCCCTCTTCTTCTCTCCCTTTGTAGATGCTGACACTGGGGGTAGGCCTGGCGGTGTTGCTGGGCTCGCTCCTGGTGACGTACTTCATCAGCTCCAAGGCGGACGTCCTGTTCAGCTCTAGTCGAGAGCCCTCTAACGCCGCCTACTGACCCTGTTGAGGATGTACAACGCCACGCAGCGCATCCTGTGCCCCCTACGGACTGGGGCGGGGACGATGCAGATGATGTCACACTTGAGTGACGGCCACTAATGGACTACTTTAAACTGGACAGGGTTTTTTGTTCAGAACGCGATCGGCCAGAGATGTAATTTTCTTTTCGAAGAATTATGATTTGTTTACTGTACTTGGATTTCAGGCACTAGATTTGATTTGATCGCGGGTGTTGAAATACAGTCGTAATTAGTACGCATGAGGACTGAGTGCGCTTTCTTGTTTGCAAGTGCGTATGCGTGTGTCTGTATGCGTGCGTGTTCGCGTGGGTGTGTTCATAACTGTGTGTACATGAGTTGTGTATGCTTATGCGTGAGTGTTTGTGGGTGAAACCTTACGAATGTATGGGGGTGCGTGTGTGTATTTGAGTGAATGCACGTTTGTGAGAGTTCGCGTGTGTGAGTGTATGTGTATACACGTGTGTGTTTGCGGCTGATAACGATGGCGCGTCGCTGCCTCTTCTGTAGCTGTTTGTGATGGATTCGTCGGTATTCTTCAGCGTGAGCTCTCGTGAAGGAATTATTTAATGAGGAACATTAGAGGGGACCAGTCCTGCTGACAGAGTTACATTAACATTTCTGGATCAAAGTTATTTTTACTGTCAGTCTGTGAGCAGACAGGATTTGCCCAGCGTTGGCACTGTGAATGAAAACCGTCTGTAGAAGCGATGACTTTTGACTTTTCTGTTTTTTTTCAGCCGCAACATGCTTTGATACTACTCACTGGAGGATGGCAAGATGTGATTGTTGCCTTGCTAACTGAATAAATATGGCTTTTTTCCCAATCATGTCATTTGCATTTGTCACTTACCTTTTCTGACGAAGACCAAGTGTTTCTGCACGTTTGGGTTCAGTGCCTTTGTGACTGATCGGTGTAGATGGTGTAAAATTCAAGTCCTATGCCTGGAACTTCTCAACCATCATGAGTCTCAAACTGAGTCAGGACACAAACTGGGACTCCGGAGTGAATGAGGTGGGTCCTGGATTGAGTCTGTAGCTCACTGGGCTTCACTGATGCGTATATTTGATAGTTGCCTGAAAGGCACTAAACTTCTAATTTGGTCCAGATAGCTGAAAGAGTTCTCATTGGAGACTCTGTATTGAAACACTCATGAACCAATGCTCTACAGAATGGCGTTCCCACCCCCTGAAGTTGCTCCTCGGCGAGGAAGAGGAAGTCCGAGGTGAAATCCGCTGCTGAAGAAGCGTGTGGCTGTCTTGTCGTTTAGCACTCGACTTTACGCCTCTGATAAGTCTTCAGTCTCCAGGATGAAATGACGCCCTTTCAGTGTGAAAGGCTGCTGGTCAGTCTGTGTGGAGTGTTTGGGTGGAGTTCAGTGTTTAATGGTCAGTATCATCTCACTAGGTGCACATCCAATTATCCAAAACAAGCCATTTCACAATCTCTTCCTTTGGGACATCATATGGAGAAGTAACTGTCCAGAGGCAAGAGGCCACGATCAACTTCAGCAAACCAGTTTAGGATTTTGTATTCTTGGCAGTCTTTACCCCTGGTGATGTCACAAAGCGCAGATCTTGAAGTGGCTTGTAATGCCTTATTGGCTGTGTTGCTGTGATTTGATGGGGGACTTGAAAGTTTTGGTCTGGTGACCTGGACAGAACAATTGCAGATCCAGGGATGGGATCTCCGTCGTAGTGGGTTTAGAGCAGGGATGGGCATCTCCAGTCCTGGAGGGCCGGTGTGTATGCAGGTTTTTATTTCGATCAATTACCCTGACTAATTGAGCTAATTGGCTGCATACACAAATATAGATTTTTGCAAAGGTTTGATCAAAGAAAAATGTTTTATGTTGGGAGACAAGAACAGTCTTTGGTGGTAATTCATGATAATTCAATGAAATGTCAGATTTCATGAATAGTTTGGCTAATTTAGATAATTAGCTAATTAAAGGCCAGAGGTTGGTGTGAAAACCAGGGACAGATACGGCCCTCATTGCCCATCCCTGGTTTAGAGCTAGTTTTCAACCATTTTTTACCTTTGAGTCGGGGGGTGGGGGTGAAGCCAGTGTGGCTGACTGGTGGCTATAATTATTTCGTTAATTACCCAGGAGAAAATAAAACCAGGGCTGGGCGTGAAGGCCGTATTTGATGCCTGTTTTATGGGCACCTTTGTAGAGTAGAGCAGAAATCACCAATTACATTACATTTATTGAGCAGACTCTTTTATCCAAAGCAGCTTACAGCAAATTCATTCAATTAGGTCATTGACAATGTAGCACAGACTGGACAAGGAAAGATTCATATAGAGCAATGGTCACTTAACTGCCCTCTGAATCCAAATCCAGGGAGAATTGTTCTTTCCTCAGGTAATGCAGTGAACAGTTACAGCAACTGCTGTCTTCACACCTGAGGAGTCATTTCTGTACTAATTTCTTTGCCTTTCTATTATGTTAAAGTTGCTGTTTGCAGTGCTTAAGAAGAATACTTCTGACGTTAACCCCCTAGTCTCCATGCTGTCTGAATTGGCTTCCCCATTTTGCAAAATCTGTCACTCAAGTGATCTGAAATAACATATCCTTTTAACATTTTGACAAATAGAACCAGTCTGTTATGCCACTGACAGGTCAGGCATATGTTCATTATTGAGCCTCTTTAAGAAGTTTGCTCCTTGTCAATTGTTTTTATAATGACCATCATGCAAAGAGTGTGCACAATACTCATCACATTTCTATATTTATTAGTGCTGGGGTCCAATGTTGACTTAGTACAATGAAAGTTCTTAATTCTGAAAGGGAAATGTATTTTTATGATTGGGCCAAAGTTTGAGGTATGTAGCTTGAAACCTGGTTGTGGGAGGAGCCAGTGTTCATTTTTTTAGCATAATGCTTGGGGTAAAAATGGTTCTGAATGACGTCAAATACGTATTTGTATAAGTATTGTCAAATAGGAATCAGCGGGAAAGCCTGTTCTCGTTAAAGGCTTGTTTATATTATTACTGTAGGCCTACAATAGTTTATCAGAATTTTTTAAATGTACAGGCTGTGGACTATAGCCTGTTAAAGGTTTGTAAATATCTTTTTAACCACTTTAGGCTACACATTCTATTGAATGATTTAGTTACAGATTAGTTGGGGGGGGGGGTGGGGAATAAATGTCCTGAACTAGGCTACTCCATGGACCTATAAGGAAAACTGGACAAATAACGAGTGATAGAATGCACGCCGATATGAGCGTAGCGATCATGCTGATATTGCAAGTCACCTGATGCCATGGGGGCCAAAAAGAAATTTCTCCATAAGGAATAATTGAAAAAGACACGCTGAAAATCCATGAATACATTTTTTAGGGATTAGGGATCAGGTTAGGTTTGGGGCTAGGTTTAGGGTTAGAGTTAAGGGTAGGGAGACCAGAGATGACTCACTTAAACCAAGGCTGTTAAACAGAGATGAAATGACATTATGTCTATTTAAGTGAATGGAATTAAGCGACCACCCCTAAAAATGCAGCCTTCATAGGATGCAGCCTCTGCTTTGAGGTGCACCCAAGGAGTATAAACGGAGAAGACACAACAAATGGCTCCAATGAAACTATGGGATGTTGCACATGCGCAGTAAAATCTGGTCTGTTCTTGCAGAAACATTCCGTAGATGGTGCGCTATCTAGCAGCACGGGGGTGATTGTTTTGTTTCACTGACACGTTATCCAATTATCCAGTTATCGTAATTGGCAACCGAAGACGGGGTTTCTCTCCGTATGCAATCTAACAGCGATTAAATCATGGGCTAAATCCAGTCCAGTTGCGGAACACGAACAGAGAATTGGGTTGGACAAAATTCCCGTTTAAAACAATTATTTGTCCTGACCTGTTCTCAGTCATTTTCATAATTAACAGGAGGTTCACTCCGAGAGCACTCCACAGTTAACAGGTGCGGCATGTTCTCCCCGATTAAGAACAGGTCAGGACTAATAATTGTTCACGGCAAGTACACATGCCAAAATAAAATTATCCCTTCGTTCTAAAAATTTATAGAGATTGGTAATCAACATGGTATATCGAAATGTATTTATGACCAAAATGACGTTTCATGACACCTCCTAGAAATATCAAAACAAAGACATTTCAATGATAAACCTACCTGGTCCGCCATCTTCGATTTCCTTCACTGGAGGCAGCCATTCGGTCATTGGGTGAATCTCATAGCCTAGGCTGCATCCTGTGAAGGCTGCATTTTAAGGGGTCGTCAAGAAATTCCATCTGCTGGACTGACATAATGTCATTTCATCTCCGTTAAACGGCTTTGGTTTCAGTGAGTTGTCAGTGGTTTCCCTAACCTCAACCTTAACTCTAACCCTTAACCCAAAACCTAACCCTAAATTTAACCTTGTCCCTTATCACAAATGTCAGTTTAGTGGATGGAAGTAAGTGATGACCCCTAAAATTGCAGCCTTCAAAGGACGCAGCCTATACTTTGAGATGCACCCATTGTTACCAGGGCCTCACTTTGAGCGCAAGCGCAACGAGGCACAGGCACCAGGCTGGCCGACATGGGGGCCAAGCTTCCGGACCCACGCGGATATGCGCTGTGTGACTTTTTGCTCACACATGCGTAGTGTGGGGCTCATGAATGTGCTGGTATCCGAAGTGTCCATGACAGCGGCTTGCGCTCGTGGAACTTGGACCCAGGGTGCGTGTTCATGATCACTCTTCTCCGGAAATGGAAGTCTGACCGCTGCAGACTACACCCGGACGTACGTATGAGCGGAACGAAAAAAAAAACATAGCCGCCGGTAAAGGTTTAATCACAGTTTGAGAAACAATCTTAAAACACAAATGCAATATCAAATGTTTAAAACGATTGTAATTTAACAGGGCAGTAATACTATTGATTTCAACTCAGAAATGTCGGCAAAATAGTTGACTTGCTGTTGCATGTGACATTGCTCAGGGGCGCGTTTCCTGAAATCACAGATGCTACCTAAGGCTTCACCTGACACGCCCACTTTTGCTCGACACGCGTCTCAAAGCCTCAGTTCATTTGTCCCATCACTAGCCAAAGGCTACCAAAATTCCCGACTGCCAACAGAAAGCAGAGAGCGGCTAGGGTTGGTTGGAGCAGAGGGTCGGGTGAGGAGAGGAGGTTGGTTTTTATCGTGTTTGGTTTTTGAATATTTTGTAGTAGTTATTTGAATATGTAGTAGTAGTTTGTATATAGTTTCTCGGTGTAGATTTGGATTACGGATGAATGGTCTTGAAAAAATGGACCGTGGGTTGGCGGTGGGAGTGAAAAAGAAAAGGTAAAAAGGAAGTGATAATGAAAATGAGGAAGAAACATTTGCCGTAGGAATAAAGGCAGATATAAAGGGCGATGAAGCAAACTGGTTATTTAGCAATGCTGAAGAAATTGGGAAATATGTGAGAAAGGAGATTGGAGATGTAAAAGCAGTTAGGATAACACGGGGAGGGTTAGTGATTGTGGAGTGTCGCAATGTCAAACAACGAGACAAAGCATTAAAAATTAAACGATATGATCTTATGCAGGTAAATAACTTTCCTTTAAAGAAATCGAGTGTTAAGGGTGTAATTAGTGGTGACCCATTGAACATGGATTTAAATGATTTTTTGAAGGTTGAGGGGCTGTGTGAAGCAAAGCGACTGAGAAGCTACCAGGAGGGAAAGGTGCAAGAAAGCCTGTCAGTGCTGTTAGAGTTTAACAGTGAAGTACCGGAAAGAAAATTTGTTGATTATGTGAG
Organism: Gymnothorax reevesii; assembly: GCA_029721435.1. Taxonomy (NCBI): domain Eukaryota; kingdom Metazoa; phylum Chordata; class Actinopteri; order Anguilliformes; family Muraenidae; genus Gymnothorax; species Gymnothorax reevesii. The sequence continues at coordinate 11,244,433 of CM056577.1, read as the reverse complement.
CGACAGGATGAGATTGTACAAGGGCTCCACTGCGCTGTTTGCGGTGGCAGGAGTATGGGCATGTGGCGGTTGTGTGTAAAAAAGAAATGCACAGGTGTAGACGGTGTGGACAGGAGGGATGCATTGAGGACGATTGTATAGTGGCAAAGGCATGTTTTCACTGTGGGGGAAGTCATGAGGCGGGGTCATTGCAGTGTGAAAGAAGGAAAATGGAAAGAGAGGTGGAAAGGACTAGAGTAGAGGGGAAAATATCATATGCAGAAGCAACTAAAAGGGTTGTGAATAAAAAAGAAACGGTGGGGTGAGAGCAGGCCAGAGTGCAGACAGTGGATAAGAAGCAGAAGGAGTTTGAGGAGGATGAAATCAGGATGAACAGAAGAAGTTTTTTAGTGTTCATTTCAATGGTTTTAAATTGTGCCTGTGAGATAGAAAGTAAAACGGAGAGAATTAACCCCTTTGCGCAGAAGCCAAATTTGGCTATTTATGGGTTACCCAATTTAATGCTTTATAATTCAAGTTTTAAGCTTAATAAAAAGGAAAATTGTGGCTTAACTCAGAAAAGACACTTACAGCATTTAGAATTACATTGTATTTCAGTTTATTTTCATGATTTTGGTAGAAAAAATGGGCTGCAAACATAAAGAAACTTTATGAGAATTAACCTTTGAAACTGGAAAAAGATTAAAATAAAATAAATAATAATACTGAGAATTGAAAAAACTGCTGGAGCTTAAATCTATACATTTCTGGGATCATAAACTCCTTGACCTCAAGTAGAATTCATCTTCTACATTACATCCTAGATTACCTACATGCTATTAGCCAAATTATACAGTTATCCAGGTGGCTCCCCTAAGTCTAGGAACCCTCAACATGTTGCACTGTCAAATCATAAAATAATCATGTATTTACACAAATAAAGTTTTGAGGCATGAAATTTAATATGAACTAATGATTTTCTGGTTGAGTTTAGCATGAATTTATCAATATCAGTGCAGTTGAACATAAGTGGTCACCAGTAACCTCTCCAAACACAAAACATGCCTTTTCTCCATAATAAGGTTTAAAGTTTTGTCCATTTTTTTCCAAGTCCCCCAAGCCAGCACAAACACTCATCAAATAAACTGCTGATTAAACGGTCAGAACTTTCACCCAGTAATGGAAGCTACTAGTTCCCACATCTGAGTTCACAAACTCATTTCGACACTTAAAAGGAACAAGTACAACTCACTAACTCAGTAATATCTGAATTCTGAAATATACCTTATTTTAACTGAACAGACACTCCACTTTCAGGGAGGATCACACAATAATTCCCTCCCAATATTCAACAGAAACGTGCAATGAACGTACCGGGGGTCCACACCCAAATGCATGGGCAGTTCACGTTTTAAACAGGAAAAAAACCTCGGCATTCGACTTTGTTGAGTATGGTATACATTCCAAAACAAAAAGCAAAAGTAGCAGCCTAACCTTTTTCATGAATCCCTCCTCCAGAGACCGATGTATCCAGTAGAAGGAACCTTACGATCCTGTTTCATTTGAAATAATTCCCATTGACCATGTCCTTAACTCATTTAAATCCTCTAAATGTAACTGTTCAAGGCCAGTTTTACGAGTCTTTTTTTTCTATAAATTGTGTCCATTACAGCCGCGCAATGGGGTCTATTCTCCCATGCGCGTAAGTCAAAAAAAGCGCGTAGCTACGCGCTTTTCAGCCTAAGCGTATTCTCCCCTCCCCTCCCCTTCTCCCCTCGATCATGATCCGCACCACTGAGGCACGCATGCAACTCAACACCCCATAAGGGAATGTGGCCCCTAGTGCCTTCCACAGGTGCCATCCTTCTTCAGCTAAAATTACCATCCCGAATCCGCCAGATTTTCTGAAAGAGCTGTATTCATGTTGGAGAGATACGACAGCCCTCTCCAGGCCAAAATCTGATGAGCGGATTTTGGCAGCAATGAAGAATGCAGAAACAGTCAGCCTTGGGCTCATGCCTGCAGTTGAGCCCCCAGTTGTGGCCCTGATTGTGGCTCCTGATGAGGCTCTGAAGCCAAACGCCAGGAGCCCCTCTGTCCAGTGTCGAGTCACTGCTGGATACATCTGTAGGGCCTATGATACAGCGGCATGCATTGGTTAGCTCGGCAACTCCCTGTACCACTTACTGCTTTCCCTCTCAAATTCCCTGCAGGATGCACAGGTGGATGATTCTACCCCTGACATGTTCTGGGGACGGGAAAGGGGACGCTCACTTGAAGCTGTTATGGCTTTACCCTAGACGGAGGTCGTAACAAACTTTCATGAAAGGTCATTTGGACATAACTGCAAATGGAACAGCTTTTTCAGCTATTGCGTGTAACGGTGAGCCGACGTTGAACAACATTGATAGTGATAATTATGCTGCACATGCATGGATGTATTATAAGAACTGGATACTGAACCGAAAATGGCCACCCATTCATTTTAATGGAAATTGCTCAGTGACACAGCATGCCGACATTGGGCCTTAAGTCACGCGGACATGCAGTGTCTGACTTTTCGCTCACACATGTGTAGTATGGGGCCTATGAACGCGCTGACGCCTGCAGTATCTATGGCAACGGTCCGCGCCTGAAGCAGTCCCACACACGACATGTGTTCACAACCAATGTTCTTTGGAAATGTAGCTAATTATCGAAGGTTTTTTGCACAATGGTTATAGGTCTATTTTAGAGGTTTTGAGAAAAAATAAATTTTTAGGTTTCCAATTGTTCTATTAAACGTTTTACCAGTCACTCATTTGCTGCAAGGAACATCTAATTTTTCATGAGAGTGTAACCGCAACATCATGGTCAAAATTGCCAAAAATGGACGTGTCACCTCAGTGCTCCAACAATTCTAGCATATGATGTGACATAACACAATGGTGATTAGTTGAAGGTAAGTTTGTTTACAGTGTAAGACAGACTATTCTGTAATAAAAATCATGTTTGTTCATTAAAATCCATCCATCCATCCATCTTCTTCCGCTTATCCGAGGCCGGGTCGCGAGGGCAGCAGTCTAAGCAGACTTCCCTCTCCCTGGACACTTCCTCCAGTTCTTCCGGGGGTATCCCGAGGCGTTCCCAGGCCAGCCGAGGGACATAGTCCCTCCAGCGTGTCCTGGGTCTTCCCCAGGGCCTCCGACCGGTGGTGCATGCCCAGAACACCTTCCCAGGAAGGCATCCAGGGGGCATCTGATATAGATGCCCGAGCCACCCCATGGCTCCTCTCGACGTGGAGGAGCAGCGGCTCTACTCTGAGCTCATCCCGGATGACAGAGCTCCTTACCCTATCTCTAAGGGAGCGACCGCCACCCTGTGAAGGAAACCCATTTCAGCCTCTTGTGTCCGAGATCTCATACTTTCGGTCATGACCCAGAGTTCATGACCATAGGTGAGGGTAGGAACGTAGATTGACTGGTAAATCGAGAGCTTTGCCTTTCGGCTCAGCTCCTTCTTCACCACGACAGATCGGTACAACGACCGCATTACTGCTGCCGCTGCAACGATCCGTCTGTCAATCTCACGCTCCATCCTTCCCTCACTCGTGAACAAGACCCCAAGATACTTAAATTCCACCACTTGAGGCAGGAGCTCTCCTCCAACCTGGAGGGAGCTAGCTACCTTTTTCCGGTTGAGAACAATGGCCTCGGACTTGGAGGTGCTGATTCTCATCCCAGCCGCTTCGCACTCGGCTGCAAACTGCCCCAGTACATACAACAGGACAACATCATCCGCAAAAAGCAGAGATGAGATCCTGTGGTCCCCAAATCAGACTCTCTCCAGCCCCTGGCTGCGCATAGAAATTCTGTCTATTTAAATAATGAACAGAACCGGTGACAAAGGGCAGCCCTGCCCAGTCCAAACAGGTCTGACTTACTGCTGGCAATGCGAACCAAGCTCCTGTTGTGGTCATACAGAGATTGCACGGCTCTCTGTAGAGGGCCGGGACTCCATATTCCCGAAGCACCTCCCACAGAATGCCACGAGGGACACGGTCAAATGCCTTCTCCAAGTCCACAAAACATATGTGAACTGGTTGGCCAAACTTCCATGAACCCTCAAGCACCCTGCAGAGGGTGTAGAGCTGGTCCAGTGTTCCATGACCAGGACGAAAACCACATTGTTCCTCCTGAATCTGAGGTTTGACTATCGACCGAATTCTCCTCTCCAGCACCCTGGAATAGACTTTACCAGGGAGGCTGAGGAGTGTGATCCGCTTATAGTTGGAGCACACCCTCCGGTCCCCCTTCTTAAATAGAGGGACCGCCACCTCGATCTGCCTCTCCAGAGGCACTATCCCTGACTGCCATGCGATGCTGCTGAGGCGTGTCAACTAAGACAGCCCTACTACATCAAGAGACTTGAGTTACTCAGGGCAGATCTCATCCACTCCCGGTGCCTTGCCACCGAGGAGCTTCCGAACTACCTCAGTGACTTCAACCTGAGTGATTGATGAATCAGCCTCTGGGTCCTCAGCCTCTTCTTCCTCTACAGAAGGCGTGTCAGTGGGATTGAGGAGATCCTTGAAGTATTCCTTCCTCCGGCCGACAATATCCCCAGTCGAATTCAACAGCTCCCCACCTCCACTGTAAACAGTGTTGGTATGCCTGAGGCGCCGGACAGTTTGCCAGAATCTCTTCAGGGCCGACCGATAATCCTCCTCCATGGCTTCCCTGAACTTTTCCCATACCCAAGTTTTTGTTTCCGCCACCGCCCAGGCAGCAGCACGCTTAGCCTGCCAGTACCTGTCAGCTACCTCAGGAGTCCCATGAGCTAACCAAACTTGGTAGGACTCCTTCAGCTTGACAGCATCCCTTACTTCCGGTGTCCACTATCGAGTTCGGGGGTTGCCGCCGTGACAGGTATCAGAAACCTTAGGCCACAGCTCCGAACAGCCACATCAACAATGGAGGTGGAGAATATGGTCCATTCAGTGACTACCATATGGTCCAAACTGTGACTACCACAGAAGTCCAATAACAGAACACCACTCAGGTTCAGATCGGGGAGACCGTTCCTCCTAATCACGCCCTTCCAGGTAATTCTGTTGCTGCCCAAGTGGGTGTGGAAGTCCCCCAGCAGAACGATTGAGTCCCCAGTTGGAGCACTTTCCAGTACTCCTCCCAGGGACTCCAAGAAGGCCTGGTACTCTGCACTGCCATTCGGCCCATAAGCGGAAAAGAAAGTGAGGCACCTGTCCCCAACCCGAAGGCACAGGGCAGCGACCCTCTCATTCACTGGGGAAAACTCCAACACATGGCGGCTAAGCTGTGGGGCAATAAGCAAACCCACACCAACCCGCCGCCTCTCACCGCGGGCAACTCCAGAATAGAAGAGAGTCCAGCCTCTTTTGAGAAGTTGGGTTCCAGAGCCCAGACTGTGCGTGGAGGTGAACCCGACAATCTCTATTCTGCACCGCTCGACCTCCCGCACAAGCTCAGGCTCCCCCTTTCCCCAGTGAGGTGACATTCCATGTCCCGATAACCAGATTCAGTGTCCAGGGATTGGGTCGTCAGGGCCCCCGCCCATGACTGCCACCCAATGCACAAGGCATAGGCGCCTTCTGATCCCGGACGAGAAAGGTCAATTGTGGATTTGGACAGCCCTCAGCACTCCCAGACTTCCCGTGAACGCGCCCGCAAAGTCCGCGAGTCTGATAGTACGGAGAAGTGTGGGTATTTGGATTCAGCCCATGAGAAGAACCCTCCCCATTCAACCAGCCAAGCGCCGGCGGGGCCGCTCCAGTTCCGCGGGCAGTGCGTTCGGGCTGTTTAGCCTTTTTGCTGAACACAGGATGCGTTCGAGGGCGTCTGCTAGTAAGCCGGCCGCGAGATTCCCAAAAAATTACGCGAGTATTTAGTCGAAGTTGCGCGATTAGCTCTCCAAACCCTGCGATAGCTGCAGAATCTGGCAGCTATCGCAGGGTTTGGAGGGCTTATTGCGCAACTTCGGCAAGATTCTCGCATAATTTTCAGGAATCTCGCAGCAGACGCACTCGAACGCATCCACAAATCTTAAGCTATGTTTCCATTAATACGGCTGCGACAGGCTGCGAGGCAGACACGGGACATCGCATGCGTCCCATGGTGCGTCCTCAGTGTTTCCATATGAGCGGCTGAACTTCGCTGTTCGTCCGTTTTCGTCCTCATGGCAGGACCCAACACAGCTAAACAGCACCTTGTGGTGGATAAAGAGCTCATATCATAATAATTAAAAGCTACATTTTAAAATTGTATTAATTTATTATTAATTTATTTATTTTATAAAAAGATAAAGATGGCATAAATAATTAATAATTAAGTCTGATATTCTGAAGATTCTGCTTCATCCTCTGAATTGTAAGAATTAGATGAAATTGTTCAAACACCGTGCGAATCTTGCATAAAAACCACTACTCTCTAATCCTTTTGTAACAAACTTAAGCATGTGATACACAGGAACACTTCTGATATACTGAAATCACAAAGGTATCGTGTCATTACAAAGCTCAGATGATAATTTAAAGTGGTAGTATGCTTTTGATTCGCAAATGGTAAATAAATGTATGATGCTCTGAACAGGGCAATAAATACACATTGCTTCAAAGGTACTAATTTTTTTAGCGAAATTAAGTGGGGAAACACCTTTGAACTATAGGGAATTCCTCGTGCGATTCGTGTGCGCCGGAGCTGGAATCGCTCCGTAGTCCGATCGGAAAACCATGCTAGCAGTTCCACTCCAGGAGCCGGGTGAAAATCCCGTGGATGGAAACTCTTCATATAAAGACAATGATATGCGATTTTTGACGTACCCGTGTCTGCACCAGCGCCTGACTTCAGCCGTATAAATTGATCTGAGGTGGATGACATAGTACTACACACTCTTGTACAGTAGGTGGCGGTATGCACCTGAAAGTTCCCTGTTAACAAGCCAGTAAATTGAGAGACGAAGAGGAATTACGAGGCAAGCCAATGGGAGGCGGGGCGCTGGAGAGATCGGATTGAAAAAAATAGAAATAAAGTGAATTATTTGAATGGGCCCGAAAGATCCGCAAGAGCGCCGTTGAATGAAACATAAAGGGGACAGGTCTCAATATCTAAGAAAATTACAGGTGTCGATGGATTTATAAATGCTTCTGGAGCTGGATCACTGACAAAGCGCAAAGAAACGCGGTGGGATTTTTCTACCCAAGAAATAAACGTTAGGGCAGCAGGGGAAAGGGACGGGCTATCTCGTCGTTTTGGTGACGAGGAAATCGGTCCGAATATGTGAATGGAAGGCTGGTCTGGACTGAAAACATTTTATCACGTTGGCTATTTATGCTTTTATATTTGTAGGTGAGATAGTTTTCACAGGAGCGCAGAGGTTGATTTCGGGAGAAAGGGCGGACAGACGAGCACAGATGGGCCAGTCGAACGCATAAGTATGGGATTCGTTTGAGTTAATTGGACTTTGCTTTGATAGATGAACTGCAAGCATAACATAATTATTGACGAAGAGGTTGGGTTCAGCGTCCTTCAGCCTTCCATCAACGGACTACATCTTTTTCACGTGAGAGATACTAACACCGTAAATTTTGGACTCGGACACAGTCGCTTTCGGTGGCCGCGACAGTAAGTGACTGGTGAGTCCTTTCAGCTGTTTCCATTGTTAACAGTTGAGCGGGTTGAAATGGGGGCAAATTTGCTCGCAAATGTGCGGTTTTTATACATTATTATGAATCCAGGTTGGCAGTTTTTTTTTTTTTTTGCACTGGCGGATTAAAGATATCCATTCTTTCACGCTGACTCGGTCGTTCAAAGTTAGAATCATGGTCGTGTTGACTGGCCATTGTCCACACAACTGTCGTATTGTTCGGCTGCGTAGGCATCCATTTAATTATTTAGAAATGGGTTCTTGGTGTAGTGTTTCAGTCAAATATCGTAGGACGAGAAACGCGATTTCGAGTGTTGCTTTCCTGAATTATTGGCTTCGGTTCGCGTGATGCGCTGCATACATGTAACGTTAATCCCAAACTGGATATGGGAATAGGCTGATTTTACTAACTCGCTGGCGAGCTGCATAATAGAATTTGCTGCAAGATGGGCTCTTGGTCTCGGTTTGCGTGCTTGAATGTATGTTGCTCCAAGTATCTTTAGCTGAACTGTTTGTGCAATGGGCTGGATAATGTAGGTGATATTTGGGGAAAGCTCGAAATTCCTTAAAATCCGCAAACGTGATTGAAGCGCATATTTGTTATACTTGTGTGTTTTACGAAGTAGTTCAGATTTTTGCTAATTATTTTAAGTTTCACAACCAAAGGGTTGACAGAAAACTTTGTATGCTGAATTAGAGACAGCTGCTACTACCCGATATTCAAGAAAGGTTAGTCTAGTTCTGGATTTCAACTCTGAAGATAACGAACTGCATCAAAACCAAAGGAAGAACAAAGACGTGAATCCACATTTAGCGATTAAATTAATATATTCGCCTTGCGCATGTAGACAGAATTACGCACTCAGGCGTCAATCTCATATCTAGTAACTGTCTTTGTAGGGGGTGTCCCGGTCTGGGCGGCTGAGAAGATGCGGGTCATTGTCTGGTCTGCTTCTTTATTCCATGCGAAACAAAAGGCCCGAAAGCCCCGGGCTCATTTGGCGGGGCGGTTGGGCGGTGGGTGCTCTGTGGTTTCATGTTTGGGACACTACCTGTCCGTGGGCTTTATTGCGGCCTGATGTGGATTGTGCCTTGATTTTTTTTTTAATCTCTATAGTTACATATTTTTTTTTTGTTTTGTGAAAAGTATCCTTGCAGTCGTGAGCACAACCTCAGAAAGCGCACTCCTCCAAATTGAGGGATTTTTGGTCTTCTTTTGTGCACGGGACGATGTTTGGTCATTTATTTATTTGGTTCTTCCCTGCTGGCTATTATGTCCCCTTTGAATTTTCAAGTCCCCTAAACCTTTAGAAGGTCTAAGGTCGCAAACGAGTGGTGTGGGCTGAACGTTTAGTGCTGAAAATCGTTCGGGGCGGGGGAAGACACAGCAGCCTGCAGTCCCGTGTTGGGATTAAGATATCACGGTCTTCGAGGTCCGAGAACTTCCGGTTTTCCACCTTCCCTTTAGCTGGGAGTCTGGGCTGAAGACAATGAGTCGAGCCATTCAGAAGCACTAATTGGTCTGTTAATTATTTACTTACCCGGGAGAAAAGAGAACCAGGGCTAGGTTTAAATCCAAGGTCCAGATTTGGTGATCCCTGTCTGTGCTAATGGATTTAGAGTTGTTTGTGTCGCTACAATATGATCAGAGCATTTGCTGGGCCCCTGCGGAGGACCTTTGACTCCGTATTGCTCTGTGGGGAATTTCTCCTCACTTACTTGCTCTGTCTAATCACCTGTAAGTCACTGAGGATAAAACTATTAGCTATATAGCTGCAGAGTGGTGTAATGTAAGGTTGTTGTGTCATTTCTGAAGGTCAGGCTTGTATGAACTTGACTGTGTGTGTGTGTGTGTGTGTGTGTTTGAGGACATTGCAGTGTCAGTTTACAGTGCTGTATGAATGCTGCGCGGTGACAGAGGGCCAGGGAATAGAGGGGGAAGAATGCGTAACACAATCTATCCTGCCCCACCTGTATGTACAGGTACACAGAGCTGTCCTCCCCACTGTCACTCACACCTTTAATCCACAACACCCCACCTGCACAGGTGCACTGCCCATCAGGGTCAGATATTAATGCATTTAAAATTGGGGCACTGGGACTTTAGGTAATATTTGCTTTGACAAATACCCTGATTTTTGGAGAACTAGCAAAATGGTAAAATTTTTTAAAAATGGGCATTTTTTTTGCCCACTAGCTTGTGATTTCTGGGGCATTTTGAGTGTACATTTTTGACCTTTTCTGTCTGTAATTTCCTGCCCCTTAATGTGATTGTCTTTCTCTCCACCGTGTGCCTGTGTGCTCCTGTATAATCATTACTGCACAGATTAATGCTCCCAGGCTACGGTGTGCAGCCAGGCCCCAGCAACATGGCTGCCGGGCGGTCAATAGTAAATACATGAAGTTATGGGGCTTCACAATGTGTGGCAGTCCCTGTAACTTCAAGACTTCAATTGCTGGTACAAAGTACAGTGGTCTCTGTGCGCACGCTCGCATGCGCGCGCGCGTGTGTGTGTGTTTGTGTGCTTGTGCATGCGCGCGTGTGCCTGCATGTGCATATATTTACGTTTATGTATGTTATTAATTGGTTATTTCCGTATTGGCCTCAGGGGTGCCCTGTTGGGGAAAGGGCCAATACCGTGACCCAAAGAACAATACTAAGGCAATGCCAAAATAAGTCATTTATAATATTTTTATTAATTGGTTAAGTGTGTTGTGCCATCATGACAATATGACTGTGACTTCTGAAGTACGCGACTTCAAGACTCAATAAAGAGTTAAATGCTCGGTCCGCAACTGCTTGCACACCTGCTTGGCTCGGCCAATGCTGGGTCGGCCAATACAGGATATATTGGCCGGTCGTCTTTACTGAATGCGAGCAATAACATATTTAACCATACACATTCATGCAGTCTGCTCTATTTCAGTAGCTGTTTTCTTTGGGATGGTGGTTGAACTAAATGTGAAAATTTGCAACCCCTGATATTGAATCAGGCTCTGGACAAGTTTCCAGTGTGAGTATGAACTCACAAGACACAACTAATTTCTCAGTTGAACCAACACAAGCGCACACTTTCTCAGACTGGTGAACACACAGTCGCACTAACACACCAAATAGGATGTTTTTCTCTGGTACTCTCCCTTTAGTGCCACATGTCATGAGATTGACCCCCCCCCCCCCCACACCCACACACATGCCCCCAGTGCAAAGGGGTGCGAACGGGGGAGGATGTCAGAAGGTCAGATCACCATGGAAACCACCAAACTCAAAAGCCTTTCCACCCATACACCCTCTTTCATCGCCATGGCAGCAGCTGGACCTTGTTACCCGGGCGACTGCAGAGGAACATGAGGGAATGTGAGAGGGAGAACAGAAGAAATTTTTTTTTTTTTTAAATAAAATGGAGGATCCCAGATAGAGCAGCCATTGTGCCCACTACTTGATGATCTGATCGACCCTCTCCTCATTCAGAGAGACTCTCCTAACTGGCCACATTTCTGCGGATATAATTTCATCAATTTTGTTCTGTTTTTTTTGTTTTGTTTTTTTTTTAAACGGGCATTTGGTGTAGACTGTATATTTAGGCCAAGAGTTGTGCGTGCAAAAAAAAATGGTAAGGTCCGCACACTGAAGGACAATGCTCCCCAAAAATTTATTGCATCAATATTTCGATCAAAGTGATCTTCATCAGCCTGATCAAGATCACTTTGATTGAAACGTTGATGCAATAAATTTTTGGGGAGCATTGTCCTTCAGTGTGCGGACCTTACCATTTTATTTTGCGTATTCTTACATTGTCCTGCGCCTGTAATTGAGTGGATGCGCACGCTTTATTTTCTTAATTATAAGCAAGAGTTGTGTGTGCCCATTGCAGGCTGAAAATTAACTGGTGAGTCATTCCAGCTTAAATGGACCAGGGGGTGACACCACCCCGTCACAGACTTAGTTGATTTTTGCTCTAATCGTTGCTATATGTACATGGACAAAAATCCCAAAATTTTACCTGCCAACTCCAACTGGTTACAAAATGGCTGCCATTTTAAAAATTGCATTTTATGCACATCGCGACATGCCCTCTCGCACTTTCCAAACCCAATTTTCGCAATAAATCAAAAATAAAAACATAGCATAACCCACTGTGTATGCTGGTTTTTGTTCCTGCTGCAACTGTAATTGCAGATTTTTAGCAAGCTGTTAATTTGTCTAAGCGCATTTAATGTTTAGACACAGTGGGTCCCCAGGAACGATGTTGACGACCACTGGCTTAATGAATGAGAGAGCCCACTTCACCTGATGTTTTTGTTTCAAAGCAGTGAAAAAGTGCTATTTATGTGACCTCTTACAGCGTCAGCAAGGTACCTGGGTACAGATTGCGCAGATCAAATCCATGCTAGATCACTAGGCTACAATTTGCTTACGTTTTGCCATAGTTTTGCAATATCCCTATAGATGGTAGTATATACTCTGTACGTGTGTGTATTCATGGCAATATTGTTTTCACAAAATATCTATTTTACGTTTTGGAGGATTACATCAAAACAAAGCAGAACACCTCTCTATTTTTTGATAGAGTTGAAGTGATGGTGATGAGCATAAAACAAGTTCCATTTTGATATCAGGTGGCAGCATTGAGATAAGGAGGGCCAATGTTCGGTACCGCCACGAAGGGTTTTCATCCAATGGTTTCCAAACCATAGGAGCTATCACTTATTTGACTGAATATTGAGAATCAGTTTGAAAAATTACATGAGTGCCAATAGGTGCTATAGATTTTGATTTATTGCGAAAAAAGGGTTTGAAAAAAGTGGTAGGGCACGTTGCAACGCGTGTAAAAAGGCAATTTTTAAAATGGCTGCCATTTTCTAACCAGTTGGAGTTGGCAGCCAAAATTTTGGGATTTTTGTCCATGTACATATGGGGGTCATTCCATACTAAACCGTACAAATGTGTTACAATGGTGATGAAATGCACCTTTTCCAAAGTTTTTCATTGCAGTGGTGAGACCCCATCCATGGGCATCACAAATAAGCGAGCAAGAAGATAAACCGAGTGACTTCATTTCAGTGACCCCATAATGTGCGAAGGTGGCAGACGTCGTGGGTGTAACGAGGACATAAAACGGATATTGAATTCCTGAATTTCAGATACAAAAGATTTGACTTCGAAATGTATGATAAATGGCCTCAGTCTATCAGTAACATTTGGACAATTACGGCAGTCAATGTTTTTCATGTCTATTGTCCTCAATGTTTGTATTCCGTTCACCTAGTTTCAGTGCAAAGCATTGTTAACATTTTGTAACTGGTTACCTGTTGCTCTAAATCACGAAAGGAATATATTAGTTTATTCACAAGAAGGCTTTTCAAGGAATAAGAATGAAAAAAATCAATCAGATGGCAAAGTAGATGGCAAAGTAGGGTCATTTTCTCAGACTTCATTAAAATTGAACATCTTTCTGCAACCACTGACGTCGCCATCTGCTGGCCTTTAAATAGAATGCTAAGTTTTTGAGATTTCCACATCAGCCTCACGTTTTAGATCCGGGTGCTGCGTCCATCTTTTTATTCAGTCTCTGTGCAGGACACGATCTACGCATATTTCTTGATGTTATGGACTTAACACGATATTAGGACAAGGAAAATTTTTCTTTTTTCAATCATTATTTTTAAAAGCATGGCTTATATGATTGTCTGACGCCTTGTGAAATTTTGATGTAGGAAGTGAGTACCTTAGTTTGTTAAGGTCATCTTTCCGCTATTTGCATGCATTACGCAAATTAACCCACAGGTCTGGACATAACACGTGAGGACGCGACTGGTTATGCCCATGTTTCAAATTGCATTTTTGATCAGAGGAGTCCCGGAGTACAGTGCCGAAAAACCTCGCCATGCCGAAAACCCTCGTCCCATTATGAGACGTCTGGCCAAACGAGGCTTTTTGGCACGCGAAGCTTTTGGGCATGAGACATTGTGTGTGCCGATATACCTCAAAGTTTTTCGGCACGGAACACCAGCAATTTACTGCAGACAATTGAAACCGTTATAATGGGTATTTCTCTGCAATATTTCATTTTACTTTGTTTCGAAGTATCAACAGACATGTCATGAGCATTTCATGAAGTTGGCTGCCAAATTTTGTAGCAAAATATGGCTTCCACAATGCCTTGGCTGACATCAGGGCATCACTTATTCTGCTGTGTTGTTGGACTGATTACTGGGTTTTTTTTCTTATGTATGTCTTCAATCCAGGGTTGAATAAATACGAACAATGCAAATAATTAAATTCTCTTTGAAAAGATTTTATTGATCATTCTTATGCAACACAGTGAATTGTACAGTTTAGTATGGAATGACCCATATAGCAACTGCTGGTGGAAAAATCAGGACAATCTGAGAGATGGTGGTTACAAATGTCCCAGGCTACTGGTCCATTTGAGATGGAATGGTCCTAGTATCTGTTCAACTGCACTCGGGATCTTGGATGAATACTGTGTGCGGGTGTGGACAGTGTAGATAGGTCTCCTTACTTTAAGATCATCTCTCCTTTTTTATAATAAGTTACATAATATAGGACCTTTCTCAAACCCAAGGTCTCTTTACATAGTGGACAGGAGAATACTGCAACAAACAAATGATACAAACAAGAAAAAAAAAACAATAGGAGCAAAGATGGAGCTATTGGTTGTGTATGGAGCAGAAGTGATCATTAAATAGAAAGGTCTTAAGATGTGCTTTGAAGAAAGGAAGAGAGGGACCGTCACGAAGAGGTTGGGTGAGGGAGTTCCAGAGTTTGGGGGCTAAGGCACTGAAGGCCCTGACACCCAGGGTGGAGAGTCTGGTGACGGGGGGAATAACTAAGATTTTGGTCAGAGGATCTCAGTGAGTGGGAAGGAGTGTAAGGGGTCAAGAGGTTGCGGATATGGGGGGGAGCAAGGTTGTTGAGGGCTTTGAAGGTGACTAGCAGTACTTTGTATTCAATCAGGGACAGAACTGGCTGCCAGTGGAGTTGATGGAGAATGGGGGTGATATGTGCAGATCGTTTGGTGTGGGTGAGGAGCCTGGCTGCAGAGTTTTTAATTGGAGTATTGTAGTTTTTGAAGGGATTTAGTGGGGAGACCAAGGAAAAGTGAGTTGCAGTAATCTAGACGAGACATAATGAAGGAGTGAACTAAGGTCTGTGCATCACTAACAGAAACGAAGGGTCAGATTGGCAATGTTACGGAGGTGAAAGAAGGTAGTCTTGGTGAATGTTTTGAAATGAGGATCGATGCTAAGGGTGTAGTGAAGTTGTATGCCCAGGTTTTTGACAACAGGAGATGAGTGGACAAGTGAACCATCGATGTTGAGATTGAGACTGAGATTTGGAGAGCATGCTTTTAGAATTTCAGTTTTGTCTGTGTTGAGTTGTATTGCAACCATAATTTAAGTTGGAAAGGCAGTCAGTGAGGGAGTGTGGTGGGGGCTCAGAAGGAGAGGTAAGATGGAGTTGGAGTGCATCTGCATAGCAGTGGAAGTTAAGGCCGTGGCTGCGAATAATCTGGCCAAGAGGGAGGATGTGGAATAGGAGGGGCCCAAGTACAGAACCCTGGGGGACACCACAGGTGACAGGGGACATGGGGGACTGATGTGGACCAAGTGCAACAAACTGCTTTCTGTGGGTGAGGTATGACTGAAACCAACTGAGGGCTGTACCAAAACCACCAATAGCAGACAGACAGGAGATTAAAACATTGTGGTTGATGGTATTAAAAGCAGCACTAAGGTCAAGGAGGATGAGAATGTTCAGTGAACCAGAGTCAGCACACAGGAGGAGGTTGTTAACTATGGGCAGAAGGGTGGTCTCTGTGCTTTGATATGAGCGGAATCCAGATTAAAAGGGCTTATACAGGTTGTGGTGGTTGAAAAGGTGTGTAGTTGTGAGGCCACCACTCTTTCCAGTACCTCGGCCAGGAAGGGGGAGGTTGGCGATAGGCCGGTAGTTTAGTAGAGCTGTTGGGTCGGAATCTTTTTTTTTTTTTTTCCCCCTTGAGAATGGATGTAACTGCAACAGTTTTAAGGGCAGCAGGCACAACACCAGAGTTGAGGCAGATGTTTACAATCAATTTAATGGGGTCTAATAGTGTCGTGGCGCAGGCTTTAAGTAGAGGGTTGGGAGCAGGGTCGAACTGACATGATGAGGAGGTAGACTTAGTGATGATGTCAGTGATAGTCAGGGGGTCAGTAGTGGTGAAATGGGAGAGCTGAGGGCTCAGAGGAGAAGGGAGAGAGAGCATTGGGCTTGAAGTAGTGGCAAATTTGGCTAAATTTTTTGCTTCAGTGGGGCACTGTCACAGCCGAGCATGCGAATTTAACCTGGAAAAAATGGCGTTTTCAAGTTTGTTATTGGTGGAAATTTCTAGTTGGGCTTTAGTCAACCAAAGATAATCGTGACATCAGCACTAGTGACATCAGCACCAGAACTGTTGAGGCATATGCAACATAATTTATGCACTTGTTTTTGTCGTGTTCTAATAATTGACAGGACCTTCCACTATTATTCCAGCCTGCACTGTGCATGTCCACGCACAGAGCGAGGCTGAACATCGGAGCTCAGCTTCATGCTGAGACGAGTAGACTATCAACTTAAAACATTTACTCCTAAGGCAAGTACACCTTTTAGAAAAAAAAGAATATTTATTAAATAAACCAGCTCAAGACGTTAGCAATTGATTATGTACACGTTCCACACAAACGGGCTCAGCCGTTTGGATTTCTTGTAACTTAAAAACATGTCAAGGCTGATTTTAACTTTTTTATTTATTTATTATTTTTTTTTTTGAAACGCCATAACAGTACTACGGGTTACGTTTAGACCGAAACGAAACAGCGCATTACTGAACAGTAAAGCATAGACTCAAGCAAATACAAACAGTGGGCACAGCGCGAATGCGCAATACGCTCCAAAAAAATAAAATGAAGTGCCTAAATCCAATAAAGAATCCTAGAAATGAATATGCACTATTATAAAATGCCGTTGGTGTCCAAAACGAAATAATGTAAAAACAAATGTATATTTAGGCTACAAAAATAAATAAGGTGCACAATCGGTAAGAAAGGCATCATAAGTCTCAACCAAGCCTCTCGGGAAATGCGTGAAACTGTCACGTCTTTTAACCCTAGCCCCGCCGGAATTCTAAATCACTCTAAAACCGCGGCTGCCGCTTTTTCACGGCAGTGCAAACGTGAGGCCATTTCATAATATTGTGGGATTATGAAGAGCTGGGAATCTACTATATATTGTTTTTGAAGACATTAAATAAAAAAAATTGCCAATAAATACATGTGAATTTATTACCTACAATTATTAAGTGTGCTGACAAACCCGTTACATGAGAGAACGGCAACTAGAGTCAACATTTGCCCAATAGCGTATAGCCCCACTGCAACCAGAACGAATCCGACAAGTGGTGCACTTGACAGCTGTGTAATAGACTACCTTTAAGCTAATAGTACACAACAACAAAAGCAATAGTAATAATAGGCCTAATGTTTAGATAAATGTAACCCCGATCAGGCTGTGTTTCTAAAGCCGCGTTTTCACCGGACGCGAAACGAATTTTCCGCACGATACATTACATTCAAAGTCAGTACAAAGACGCGAATACACGCGAAACGTGTGCATTCGCCTCTTAGATAAAAAATCGTGCCGCGTCCGGTGTGAAAGCAGCTGAAGAAAATCCCCGTTATGTTATGGGACACACAGCCTACACACACACTAACGCGCATGCATGTACACATTCACACACCTCTCTCTCTCTCTCTCTCTCTCAAATTCAAATTGAAATTCAAATGAGCTTTATTTGCATGACAAGTAAACTTGTGTTGCAAAAGCATTATGCATAAATGACAAGCAAAACTGACAATAAAATGCGAACTGACTAATATGTACGCACAAACATTTAAATCAATGTATAACTAATAAAAAGGTATAATGATTATGTATAAAAATTTTTATCAAAATTGAACTGATATGGGACAAAATTAACCTAATATGTGCAGTATAGTGGGCTGTGATTTAGCCCATACCCTCTCTTTGTGTGTGGCAGGCAGAGATGAATTGTGCTGCTACCTCTATTGTGCGATGGTCTTCGCCCGGAAGGATTTTCAATTTATTTGGATCAGGCTGATTTGGATTTTTTTTTTTAATGTGGGCAGTGAATTTGGGAAAGTATTTATCTCTGATTGGTTCATATTTGGGGCAGGAAAGTAAAAAGTGGGCTTCTGTTTCGACCTGTGCCCGGTCGCAGTGAGCACACAGCCTCTGCTCTTTCGGCAGCCAGGTCTTTCGGTGTCGTCCTGTTTCTACAGCGAAACTTTGTGGTCTCTCTCTCTCTCTCTCTCTCTCTCGTTGCAGACGGGGATATTTGCGGTCAAAGCCACTGCCGCAAAAAGCGGCTACGGCGCTCAAAATAATTTAATATCAGTAGGCCTACTCGCACTTGATGACAGAAGTTCAAAACACGAAATAACATGTCAAATCCAAAATTGTGAAAACAAGGGGGATGTTATGAAGACGGACTGTTATCTGTGAAACGGGGTTGTTCTGAAAACGCCCCCATTAGCACTTGGTGCTTTACTCCTGATAAAATTAACACGGCAAATAATCGACCAGTCAGATTTTGATCGACCAGTCGATTAACGGATTACAGCCCTAATTTCTAGTTTAAACGTAGTGTTGCAGTTAAGCATGGCTGTTCTTTCCGAAAATGAATTCTTTACTTTAGGGCCAGACTTTTAGTGTATTTTAGTTCAGTTTTTTTTTTTATTTCTTTGCTTGTGCAAAGTTTGAAGTTTTGTTTTGAGTGTTGCCACGTCTGGCTATGGATCTGGAAAGAAATCCTCTTGTAATCTCTTCTAATTTCACATCAACTAAAACCAGACTTGGTCAAAAACCTAGTGGACAGCTGGACCGGTTATGGTCTGTGTGCGGAATTGTGAGCAACGAGCAACAGCCAATGGGAAAAGTATAATCAAACAGCCAGTTACTCTCTCACCCAGCCATAGATATTGGGCCGGAACGCGCAGGTCCAGAAAAAGAATTGAAGATGAACTAAGTGGGCACAGATGACGGTACATGCCCTCCGAATACACAAACCAATGATAACCCAAACAAAATTACCCCCATAACGCCTAAGGATCCATATAGGGGGCTGTAAAATGCAGCTGGTGTATTGAAACACAGAACTTTAGGCCCATTTTAAAATCTAGTGGAGATCCTAATGATTCCATTTCCCCACAGTTCCAGTTATGTCCTGCTGGATTACAGGGAGATGTGAATAAAATGACGCACAAGATCTGGATAATTTCCATTTGTTGTAATGTCGTAATGCCATAAAAACATGGCGTCCTTGGTTTAAATATTTCTCTCGAATGAGAAATGAAGCGTGAATGATGCGGCTTCATTGAAGAACCGCAATTTTGCAGATCCAGAATATGTACGTGACATCCTACAATATGGAAAAAATGCTTTTTCTGACTTCATGTTAACCTAAGGGACAACCCAAGTGAAAAGTCAGATGTTAAAGGTCATCTATTATGTGACCTGGTACACAACCATTTGGATATTGCGAGGCATTTCGAAATATGTTTCTTTGTGACATCATATGGGGAAGTTTCCGCCTCGAGGCAAGAACTGAATCTTCAGCTAACCAGAAAATCAGTTCCTTCATTATTCTGTGTGGTCCCTCCCCCCGTATGATGTCTAATGACAGATTTGAAATGGATTGTAATGGCTAATTGGCTGTGCACCTGATGACATGATAGGGGATCTTTAAGGGGTGAAAGGAGTGTGCCTGTCATTAATGGTTGGATTTATCTCTCCTCTCTTCCTCCTCCCACAGATATCCATCAGTCACCCCCTCCCTCGTTCTCCTCTCAATCCCCTCCGGCCTCCAAGATAGATTCCCTGAGGAGTAAGGTAGATCTGCTGACGCTGCCGCTGGCCCTCTCTGCCAAATCCCTCTCAAAGCGAAAGAGCCAGCAGGGCGGCGCCGGGGAGCGAGGGATCGGGGGAGGGGCGCACAAGCCCCGCCCAGCCGGCTGCCCCGGAGAGAGAGACATGGACACGGAGTCCCAGTACAGCGGGTACTCCTACAAGAGCTCCCACTCGCGGAGCTCCCGCAAGCACAGGTAACACACACACACTGCACAGGAGACACTTCAACAGGAGCTAACACTTCAGGGGCTCCGTCAAACACAGAGGGAACAGCTTGATATATTTTCTTAGGTAACCAAGAGAGGGCAGTGTTGAGTCAGCTAAGGGATGTTCTGATATATCGCAGTTTTGCGCCAGCCCTCTGTTTTGGGCAGAGAGTAGAGCTAATTTAGCTCAGTCAGTTATTCATCTCAGGGAGAAGGGGTTT
Source organism: Gymnothorax reevesii (assembly GCA_029721435.1). Lineage (NCBI taxonomy): Eukaryota > Metazoa > Chordata > Actinopteri > Anguilliformes > Muraenidae > Gymnothorax > Gymnothorax reevesii. The sequence continues at coordinate 11,224,394 of CM056577.1, read as the reverse complement.
GATATTACGGACTTTAAGCAAAGGCGGATTTTGCAACGGCTATGGCACCCAGAAATAAATCTCTCCTGACCCTGGGGCCGTAGCCTCAAAGCCATAGTGGGGACCTTAAAGGAGAATTCCGGTGTGAAATTGACTTGGGATGTATTGAAACATGATAATGAGTACTAACTTTTGTTGAATACCCCACCTCCGTACACATGCAATATTTCGAAATAAATGGCTTTTTAGCCGAAGCTCCTGCAGGCTTACAATGGTAGTGAGTCAGGCATACAGTTGCCATGCAAAGAAATCGCTTTTTTTTTTAATCATTAACTTGGCTCAAAGTAGCTCCACACTTCATCCATAGAATTCCGAGGGCCCTGACATTTAAAATGAGGCACCGAGAACTTTGAAAATGCACAGGTAGTTTATTAAAAAAAGACCGTTTATGCAAACAGTACCTTGATGTAGTTTCCAGTCCCCTCCGTGTTGAAAGTCATGATAAGTCGATTGACGAGCACGACTGAATTGATTGCAATCTGTTCCCCTATCCTTCCTATTCATTGGTGCTCATCAATCGACTTATCGTGACTCAAGATGGAGACGACTGGAAACTACATCAAGATACTGTTTGCATAAATAGTCTTTTTTTAAAAAAATAAACTACCTGTGCATTTTCAAAGTTCTCAGTGCCTCGTTTTAAATGTCAGGGCCCTTGGAATTCTAGCGATCAAGTGTGGAGCTACTTTGAATTTTGTTAATGATGAAAAAAATAGCGATTTCTTTGCATGGCAACGCTATGCCCGATTCACTACTATTCTAAGCCTGTTGGGAGCTTGTAAGCCTTGTATTTCGAAATGTTGCGTGCATACGGAGGTGGGGTATTCGGCAAAGGTTAGCACTCATTATCATGTTTTAATACACCCAAGTCAATTTCACACTGGAATTCTCCTTTAAGCAACGGGCTGACTTTTCACAATGGCACAGGTGACATCACTATCTCCTGACAGCTGTGGTTACTTATAAGAACAGCAGAATCGCCGACTGTCTACAGCGGACCAGAATGCCTTTGGACAGATGAATGACGGACAAGATTTTTATTAAGGGACAGCAGCGCACAGCAATGGCTCAAAACGTCTTCTGATGAAACTTGGTGAGATGAAAGTGACATTTCTGCGGCATTTTAGATTTTCCGTCAGTATTAGCACATCGATCCGTGGGAAATCAGTTGCAGTCAGCTGATGTAAGCACACATCTAATCAGTGTGAAGGAATGGTAAAGTGCATGGGCGTGTGCATAAATAAATAAATATATAAAAATAGCTCACGCATGCTATATGCACGGGAGAATAAAACCACTTATGTACATTGGAGTAAATATGGATATGTATAGTTTATACTGAGAAATTGTTTTCCGTATGCAATGCAAGGATGAGGGGAGAATATAGTCTACAGCAGAAGATGGTTCACTATGGTTTTTTACAGTGAAATAGACACAGTATAGGTACGTGACGATAGGCGCCACGCTGGCTGTCTGTTTAGGTCAGATACCTAAAATTGTGGGTTGATAGCAGTGCTCGCTGAAAATCGTGGTCTTTTTCAGCGTGTTTTGGTGTCCTGGATGCGCGGTTGAAATTGTGCATTTGTACTGATGTGATTGTTCACATTCCCCGCATTAGCCTCGTCTTTGAATTTTCTCAATCGGCTTCATAGAAGTACCGTAATTTTCAGGAATGGTTCGCTGAAACATGTAATGTATCGTCACTATCAATTGTAGAACACATTCCATCTCAGAAATCCAACGAAAACCTTTTAATGCAATCATCTGAACTGTCGCGACTACGTGAGATTGGCTCTGCCCCCGAAGTAGATCAGCCTGCTCCGGCAAGGCCACACCGGCTTAAGTCTCGATCAGCGGAGTGCAGATGTATTTCCGGGTGCCACAGCCGTCTCAAAATCCGCCGTTGATGAAAGTGCCTATTAATCGTGCCTCTGCTTCTCGGGGAGAGGCGATTCGAGGGTAACCCTGTACGGGTGCTGGTGTCTGAGGGAGAGGCAGTAGTAGGTCCTGCTGCACTGTTAATGTCGTCTCTCAGGGAGAGGAGGGAGAGGCATCGCTCCAAGAGCAGAGATGGCAGCAGCAGCCGAGGAGACAAATCTGTCACCATCCAGGCGCCTGGGGAGCCCTTGCTGGACAACGAGAGCACCCGCGGGGACGACAGGGTGGGTCCGCAAATCTCTCTCTGCTCCCACACCCTCTCCCTCTGTACCCCAAATCTCTCTCTGCTCCCACACCCTCTCCCTCTGTACCCCAAATCTCTCTCTGCTCCCACACCCTCACCCTCTGTACCCCAAATCTCTCTCTGCTCCCACACCCTCACCCTCTGTACCCCAAATCTCTCTCTGCTCCCACACCCTCACCCTCTGTACCCCAAATCTCTCTCTGCTCCCACACCCTCTCCCTCTGTACCCCAAATCTCTCTCTGCTCCCACACCCTCTCCCTCTGTACCCCAAATCTCTCTCTACTCCCACACCCTCTCCCTCTGTACCCCAAATCTCTCTCTGCTCCCACACCCTCTCCCTCTGTACCCCAAATCTCTCTCTACTCCCACACCCTCACCCTCTGTACCCCAAATCTCTCTCTGCTCCCACACCCTCACCCTCTGTACCCCAAATCTCTCTCTGCTCCCACACCCTCACCCTCTGTACCCCAAATCTCTCTCTGCTCCCACACCCTCTCCCTCTGTACCCCAAATCTCTCTCTGCTCCCACACCCTCTCCCTCTGTACCCCAAATCTCCCTCTACTCCCACACCCTCTCCCTCTGTACCCCAAATCTCTCTCTGCTCCCACACCCTCACCCTCTGTACCCCAAATCTCTCTCTGCTCCCACACCCTCACCCTCTGTACCCCAAATCTCTCTCTGCTCCCACACCCTCACCCTCTGTACCCCAAATCTCTCTCTGCTCCCACACCCTCTCCCTCTGTACCCCAAATCTCTCTCTGCTCCCACACCCTCTCCCTCTGTACCCCAAATCTCTCTCTACTCCCACACCCTCTCCCTCTGTACCCCAAATCTCTCTCTACTCCCACACCCTCTCCCTCTGTACCCCAAATCTCTCTCTACTCCCACACCCTCTCCCTCTGTACCCCAAATCTCTCTCTACTCCCACACCCTCTCCCTCTGTACCCCAAATCTCTCTCTGCTCCCACACCCTCTCCCTCTGTACCCCAAATCTCTCTATACTCCCACACCCTCTCCCTCTGTACCCCAAATCTCTCTCTGCTCCCACACCCTCTCCCTCTGTACCCCAAATCTCTCTCTGCTCCCACACCCTCTCCCTCTGTACCCCAAATCTCTCTCTACTCCCACACCCTCACCCTCTGTACCCCAAATCTCTCTCTGCTCCCACACCCTCTCCCTCTGTACCCCAAATCTCTCTCTGCTCCCACACCCTCACCCTCTGTACCCCAAATCTCTCTCTGCTCCCACACCCTCTCCCTCTGTACCCCAAATCTCTCTCTGCTCCCACACCCTCTCCCTCTGTACCCCAAATCTCTCTCTGCTCCCACACCCTCTCCCTCTGTACCCCAAATCTCTCTCTGCTCCCACACCCTCTCCCTCTGTACCCCAAATCTCTCTCTGCTCCCACACCCTCTCCCTCTGTACCCCAAATCTCTCTCTGCTCCCACACCCTCACCCTCTGTACCCCAAATCTCTCTCTGCTCCCACACCCTCACCCTCTGTACCCCAAATCTCTCTCTGCTCCCACACCCTCTCCCTCTGTACCCCAAATCTCTCTCTGCTCCCACACCCTCACCCTCTGTACCCCAAATCTCTCTCTACTCCCACACCCTCTCCCTCTGTACCCCAAATCTCTCTCTGCTCCCACACCCTCTCCCTCTGTACCCCAAATCTCTCTCTACTCCCACACCCTCTCCCTCTGTACCCCAAATCTCTCTCTACTCCCACACCCTCTCCCTCTGTACCCCAAATCTCTCTCTGCTCCCACACCCTCACCCTCTGTACCCCAAATCTCTCTCTGCTCCCACACCCTCTCCCTCTGTACCCCAAATCTCTCTCTACTCCCACACCCTCTCCCTCTGTACCCCAAATCTCTCTCTGCTCCCACACCCTCTCCCTCTGTACCCCAAATCTCTCTCTGCTCCCACACCCTCACCCTCTGTACCCCAAATCTCTCTCTGCTCCCACACCCTCACCCTCTGTACCCCAAATCTCTCTCTGCTCCCACACCCTCACCCTCTGTACCCCAAATCTCTCTCTGCTCCCACACCCTCTCCCTCTGCACCCCAAATCTCTCTCTACTCCCGCACCCTCTCCCTCTGTACCCCAAATCTCTCTCTGCTCCCACACCCTCTCCCTCTGTACCCCAAATCTCTCTCTGCTCCCACACCCTCTCCCTCTGTACCCCAAATCTCTCTCTGCTCCCACACCCTCTCCCTCTGTACCCCAAATCTCTCTCTGCTCCCACACCCTCTCCCTCTGTACCCCAAATCTCTCTCTGCTCCCACACCCTCTCCCTCTGTACCCCAAATCGCTCTCTACTCCCACACCCTCTCCCTCTGTACCCCAAATCTCTCTCTGCTCCCACACCCTCTCCCTCTGTACCCCAAATCTCTCTCTGCTCCCACACCCTCTCCCTCTGTACCCCAAATCTCTCTCTGCTCCCACACCCTCTCCCTCTGTACCCCAAATCTCTCTCTGCTCCCACACCCTCTCCCTCTGTACCCCAAATCTCTCTCTGCTCCCACACCCTCTCCCTCTGTACCCCAAATCTCTCTCTGCTCCCACACCCTCTCCCTCTGCACCCCAAATCTCTCTCTGCTCCCACCAGAGGTCGCGTTACGCTTTTTGATTGTCCGTCATTGTGACTGACAGGGGCATAAAAATTCCGTCATAATCAATTATTATCTGTCATTGTAATTATATTTTTTTAAATGTTCATTATTTTATTGGAAAAAAAAACTAACAGAATAATTTATAGATTACGCATTAGCTGATGCCGACAGCGATTCATGCAGACACGCATTGCGCACTGCGTTAAATACGGCACTGCTTGGATTTTCGAACTTAGTGCTATATGAACTTCATAAAACATCACAAATGATTTCTCCCCCCACACAGTAACAGTGCGCAGATGATCAATGCTTTCCGTTATTGCTGGGCTTCACTAAGCCTAACAACCGCAGTCTCGCTAAGCGGTCCTATGAAGCTGCTTATCAACTCATTATGTCAGCCGTGGCTTTTCCCACCTAGATGTCTGCGTGTTCACATAAGAGAGACAGCGTTTGTTGCATATGACCAATCATCTACCGGCAGCAGAGCAGCATATTATACAAATGAAGAGCAAATGATCATATTACAAAAATTTGAGGAATACAGGATCATACCAGAGATGCCAAGTTTGACGCATTCGGCTCGTGTCTTTGGCCTCTTGGTGGCATTCACGTTCCTGTGCCGTAGTCAGCAATTATTCAATCAACACAAACTGGAGAAATTCACTCGCAGAATTCAAGTCATTGCGCATTAAGTTAATCAGTTTCACATGCATTACGGTGGATTTCCCCACTAATGACATGTAAATCGATTATGACTCGGGAATTCTCACTTGTCTGTATAAAGACGTTTCAAATGGTCTTATTTCATTTAAACAATTTAAACGATCATGAAACACATGCATTGTTTCTTTTCCCTGAGTAAAAAGAGATTCATGAGAAGTCCGGAGTCATAATCACTTTCCGTAGTGAGGTCCACCTTCACGCAAGTGAAACTGAAACTTCAATACGCAAAGGTTTTTAATTACGCAGGAGAATCTCATTAATAAGCTTTCATTGAATAATTTCGGACTACAGTCAATAAGCCCAAAAAATCCGTGAGACCTACGCCGAATACGTGAGACTCGGCATCTCTGTCATACAGATCAAAGACTATGCTCGAGACAATAGGACACCCACCACCAATCGGAGGGGCGTGTGAATTGCATTCTGTCAAAATGGCGGACGGCCTTCAAAATATTCCATCATTAAACAAGTATAGAAGCGAGCAGAGCTCACATACCCCCGCTTTATGTTTGAACGAATCCGGACGCACTGACGGACGGACGCGCGGAGCGCTGTGTACACCCGACGACATCCTAGCGGGGGTATTAAAAATTGGAAATATTCGGTTAACCTCTGACTCCCACACCCTCTCTCTATACCCCAAAATCTCTGTATACTCCCGGCCCTCTCCACCTGAAACCTGTCTTGCCCCACACACTCTTCCTGTACCCTAAAGCTCATTCTGTCTTTCTATACCACAAACCGTGTAATACGATCAAAGTCTTGTACTTAATGCGTCTTTTTCCATAAATGTAATTTTATTTGTCTCTTCCCCCCCGGAGGAGGTCCGGTTCGCGTAGACGTTTGCATGATCTAGCCGAACCTTTGTATACACTCTCCCCCCCCCCCCCCCCCTCCATCTCTCCAGGATGATAACTGGGGCGAGACCACCACTGTGGTCACGGGCACCTCCGAGCACAGCGTGTCCAACGAGGACCTGACGCGGGTCTCCAAGGAGCTGGAGGAGTCCTCTCCGCTGCAGTGTCGGCGGTGGGCGGGGCCCGTGGTGGGCGGGTGCCTGGGCCTGTTCGCCATGGCGACGCCGCTGGCCTTCCTGCTCTTGCCGCAGCTGCTGTGGCGAGACCGTCTGGACCCGTGCGGGACGCCATGCGAGGGGCTGTACGTGTCGCTGGCGTTTAAGCTGCTGGTGCTGCTGATCTCGTCCTGGGCTCTGTTCCTCAGGCCCCCCCGCGCCTCCCTGCCGCGCGTCTTCGTCTTCCGCTCCCTCCTCATGGTGCTGGTGTTCCTGTTCGTCGCCTCCTACTGGCTGTTCTATGGCGTGCGTGTGCTGGAGCCCCGGGAGAAAGATTACCGCGGCATCGTGGAGTACGCGGCCTCGCTGGTGGACGCGCTGCTCTTCATACAGTACCTGGCGCTGGTGCTGCTGGAGGTTCGACACCTACAACCGGCCTTCTGCCTGAAGGTGGTGCGCACTACTGACGGAGCAAGCCGCTTCTACAACCTGGGACACCTCAGGTACTTCAGCAGAGTGTGTCTCTGCATGTGTCAATAACCTTTATTGCAGGGAAGTTCCAATGAGACCGAGGTCTCTTTTGCAGGGGCACCATGATCCTAATAAAACAAATACAGCGGTAGGCTAAAGACAAACAGGACAGATAAAAATACAAAAAACTCACAAACAACAATTCCAAAAAACCACACCAGATGACATTTTCTTCTAAGCTGGATGGACGTAACATGGACAGCCAGCCGACTTTGAAGTTGTCCATTATAATGGGAATAACGGAAGAAAGGGACAAAGCTATGACCTTCTACATAAACATGAATGTTTATTCTAACAAATGCAATAATTATTGGCCGATGTTATCCGCCCTTACCTGTGGCCAATGCTGATCCCCCCCCCCTTCCTTTCTTCTCTTTGGCCACACTCATTAATGCGCCAGTTGATGACCATTCCAATGCTGCTCAGAAAGTACCGCTTAAAATAAGTTTGGCCAAGAAAAAAATTTTTACTTTGGACACACTTAAAATAAGTGTGGGCAATGGAGCAATGTTCAGCTTTGCCACACTGATAAATGCATCTGTTGCGAATTTCGGTCAGTTTCTGTGCTTGGACACACCTAAAGAAACTTTGATAATTTATTTCGGTACTGGCCATTTATAAAGGCAGCCTCACCATCATAGAACCATCCCTAATAAAATAAAAAAAATACAAGCCACTGTGAATATCAACATGGAAGGCCGGAAATGTCATTTTATTGCATTTAGAAATGCAGACAGTTTTTGTTCAGTGATTATCCCCGCTGCGCGTTTAGCGCGAAGTGGGGGATATAGTATTCAGCTCCGTCCGTACGTCCATCCGTCCCGAACATTGTCAGTGCGATATCTCAAGGAGTCAACCTATTTCAATTTTTTTTGGTACCAACCTTCCTACTGGGAATGCGCAGACACCAGTCGGTTTCGGTGACCTAACGGCGGGGGATATAGTCACTTTAGTGACAAACTCTTGTTCTGCATTGAATTTGCTCTACGTTTCATACTTCCGACACCTGTGTGCCAACTTGACAAATGTCATAATGCGCCGATAATGCCTTGTGGAGACTACCTCACAATTGTTGGATAACTTAACTGAAGATGTGCAGCTCATTAATAAACATACTGATCAAATCATTTTCAATTGATCGGCCTGTGTCGTAAGAAAGTATGAGAGGAAAAAAAATTCTTGCGTGTCCAAACACACACACCCAGTGTTTTATGGCAGGTGCACAGTACAAGCACTCCGGGCTGTGTTGTGCCCATTCATTTCCATGCTTCACAGAGGTGTAATTCCCAAACAACCGCTAGATTAAACGGACGGCCTCTTTAAGCCATCAGGGGATGTTGGTAACAAGACGATATTGCCATGGAAGTGCGTAATATTTGCAAAATAACGGGCACAAACCTTCGATACGTGCCCGAATTCTCTTGTTCTGCAATAATGGGTCTGTGATTGCCATACCGCCATAATCCAGTCATCTCTACATCCTCAAACCCGGCTGTCCTAAAAGAGGTGTAATTATTTTTTTTAATTGGAAAAAAAAAAAAAAACAAAGCTGTACGTAACCTAGAACTTGGACACAGATCAAAGTAACCTTACCTTTGCTTGATTTAATTTTTTTACACGACGAATTCTAAATCGCAAATTACTCTCATTAAGTTGCCAAATTACGACATTGTTTCACGGCATACTGGCGCTTTCCTCACTCCTCCAGTTTTTCTGCATGTTTGGTAAAGATGTACGTAACGAAGTTGGACACACATGATTACGTACATCCATGACTTCGGACTTTTGCAGCTGTCTGCGTACAGCTACTGGCACCAAACTGATGCTTCTGGACAGTGAAATGGAAGTGTTCCGAGAATTACCCGTACTAAAATAAATGTTCTACACGGCAAAATAAATGACTTGGGCTGCCATATATTCTCCATGCATTCTCAGTGTTAAGTTTTTTTAATTAAAATCTGTACAAAGTTGGGTTGGACATGGACACTCCTAATTCGAGTGTTTTCACTGGAAGCCATCTCTTGGAGGTGTAAATTCATACCAAAGACAAAACTTAATTTATTCAATGAAAAAATATTTATTTGACTTTTAATTGGGGTAGATAAATGTAGTAGCAATACTGTGTTTTGAGATGGTTTGAGGATGGCGATAGCCGGTCGATGTTGAAATTGCCTGCAACTAATTCACTGTGGGCATAAGCGGGTAAGATTGCTTGAGGAGGAGAGTGCGCTCAGTGGGCGATACACTCCTGCTAGTATAATACTTCCACCACCCAAACCTATTTTAAGAACCAGACTCTCAAATTGCTCAAGCATAGAGGAGGATAATAAAACGCTTACAGTGAGAGACAATTTTGCAAAAATCACTACACCTCCCCCTCTCTTACTCCTGTCACACCTAAAAACACTATAACCAACCAATGTTATATCAAGGTCTGACACAGAAGCATTCAACCAGGGTTCAGTTGCAAGAAATGTATCAGGATTACTCTGAAGAACCAATGCCCTAATACAATCCATTTTCGACAACAAACTCCTTACATTAAGACTCAGTAACCCAAGATCACATTTACGTTATTGAAATGCTACGGGAGGTAAAACGACAAGAGAGACCGTTAAAATAACATCAGGCGACTGAATATAGACTTGTGTCAGATTAGTAACAGAAACGCCCCTGGGTCTGAATTTCTGCCGTGGCAGGCGTGTGCGGGTGACTTTCGGAATGGGCTATGCAGTGAAACCAGTTGCCCCAGAAAATGATACGCAGTTTTTAGCACTGACTGGGGTATTTAAAAAGCCAATAGAAGTCCACTAGAAAATGCAATAACAGCCGGACACCAGGGAGAGCTCCTAAGGGAGACAGCGGGCGAAGGAAGTTCCCTTTGTGTGTGTTTGTGTTTGCGCTCTACTGACGGAGCAAGCCGCTTCTACAACCTGGGACACCTCAGGTACTTCAGCAGAGTGTGTGTTTGTGTGTGTGTGTGTCTCTGCGTGTTTACGTCATTGAGCAAATCAACTACCCGATTGGTAATTGAGCAAAGTAAATGGGAATAGGGTGAGGATAATTGTGGGTTAAAAGGTGATGACTCTGCTGAACTTAGCATTGTGAGGACCAAAACTTGGTTTTTAACCGAAACAGATGGGTCATTTTTAGGGGAGAGGATTTTTTTAGGCAGTCCTCACAACTACAAAGGCAAACTGTGACTTGTTGGTAAATTTTAGAGTTTTGGTTAAAATTTGGGAAAATTGAAGGTCAGGGCAAAGATTGGGGATGGGCACGTGTTTGGTATGGCTAAGGCAATGTAGAGCAGGAATCTTCAGATCTGGACCTCAAATCCGAAATCAGTCCAGGTAAGTAAATGAACATTTAGCGCCCCTGATTGGCCAGACTGTCACATTACACCTGACTCCCGGTTAAAGGGAGGTTGGTAAAGCAACTCTGACTTCGAGGAACATGATTTGAGGACCAGATGTTGTAGAGACATAAAAGGAATGAATAGAAGTCAATGTAAGGCCCTCACAAAGATGGAAGTACAAGGTTGTGCGTGCGTGCGTGCGTGCGTGCGTGCGTGCGTGCGTGCGAGAGAGAGAGCGTGAGAAAGATCAGCTTTCTGGTTATTGAATCTCTCCTGTTCTGAAGTATTAAGTGACGATGGCGGTGATGTGTCTGCAGCATACAGCGGGCAGCAGTCTGGGTGTTGGACCAATACTACAGTGATTTCCCCGTTTATAATCCGGCCCTACTCAACCTGCCCAAGTCCATCCTGTCCAAGAAGATGTCAGGCTTCAAAGTCTACTCCCTGGGAGAAGGTAATAGGGTGACCTGTCCTCCTTCGTTTCACTCTCTCCATCTTCCTTGCTCCTTTTGCCTCTTTTTCTTCTCTCTCCCTCCTTATCCTTGATTATGCCTTCTATTTACTTCTCTCTCTCCCCCCCTCCCTGCCTTCCTCCATTTTTGCCATCGGAGTTCAATTTTCTCCCAATCCCCCCCTGTCTTTGATTGGAGGACATGCTGATAGGGTGACTGATCCATTGTTTTCTCCTGATTGGTTGATTCCGCAGAGAACAGCACCAACAACTCCACGGCCCAGTCGCGGGCTATGATAGCTGCAGCAGCTCGTCGTCGTGACAACTCGCACAATGAGCTGTACTACGAAGAGGCGGAGATGGAGCGCCGTATTCGTAAGCGCAAGGCTAGGTGAGTGAGAGAGAGCTCTGTGATTGGTTATTCTGGGCTGGGCGTAGCCATACAGCTGTGGTCTCAAACTTCATTCTTGGAGGGCTACAGCCTCCTCCACATTTTGAGACTTTAATTTAACAAGCAGCTTGTTTAACTCTCACAAACTAGGTATGCAGCCCCTTAAGCCAATCAGTGGCTTGAATTCAGAACTTAAATCCTTAAACTCTGATTTTTGCTTGAATTTCCCCGTAATTTAATTCTGAGGCAGAAAAGACATTTTTTTTTCCATATTGTAGGACAATGCCACATAAATATTCTATATCTGCTGGTTATAGCGTTTCACTGAAGCTGCATCGCACTTGCATTGAGTGAAATATGCAAACCCAGGATGCCATGTTATTATGGCTCTAGCTTACATTAAATGTAAAATATCTAGATCTTGTGCTCGTAACTCAGCAGGATGCGTTTGAGATCTTTGGAGAAACATTGGGATCTTCACCAGAATTTCAATTAGGCCTGTAATTCTCGACATTTGAATCAAGCAGCTGCATCTGACTGATCAGTAAAACATGATGGTCCCATATTTTACAATGTTTTTTCCTTTAACAATGTCAGACAGAAACCCACTTGGCTCTGGTTCAATTGATAATGTTTATAGAGAGTTATGTTCCAAAGGACTGTGTCCTGAATAGGTTCTGTGTTGCTGTATCATTGGTGTTTTCGTTCTGAAATGATGGCAGCGCAACTGCAGCACCATCTAGTGGCTGTTGTCAAATAAGCACCTGAGTGATGTCGCTTGACTTGAATACTGTTTGGTGAAGATAACTACACCAGCCATTGCAATGTCACTGACTGTCACGGTTGGAATTACTCCTCCTAGGCTGGTGGTGGCAGTAGAGGAGGCCTTCACCCACATAAAGCGACTGCAGGAGGATGATCCGGCTGCATCGTCACCCAAAAATGCTCGGGAGATAATGGATCCACGGGAGGCGGCCCAGGCCATCTTTGCCCCGATGGCACGAGCCATGCAGAAATACCTGCGCACTACCAGACAGCAGCCCTACCACAGCATGGAGAGCATTCTTACACACCTGCAGTTCTGCATCACACACAACATGACCCCTAAGGTGAGAAACACACCCCCACACCACAGCATGGAGAGCATTCTTACACACCTGCAGTTCTGCATCACACACAACATGACCCCTAAGGTGAGAAACACACCACAGCATGGAGAGCATTCTTACGCACCTGCAGTTCTGCATCACACACAACATGACCCCTAAGGTGAGAAACGGACCCACACACCACAGCATGGAGAGCATTCTTACACACTCACTACATCTCTCACTATGTGAGAAACGCAGTTATTCACACATAAGCGGCCATGTACACGTACGTATTATTTTGTGCAAATGCATGCTACTGATTCTTCAACAGACCTGTTAAACAATACCTTCCACCTTCTCTCTCTCTCTCTCTCTCAGGCATTCCTGGAGCGCTACCTTACACCAGGCCCAACGCTGCAGTACCAGAAGGAGAACAGCAGGGGGCGGGAGTGGACGCTGGTGAGCGAGGAGCCTGTGACCTCCGCTCTCCGGCAGGGCCTGGTCTTCTCGCTGCGCCGACTCGACTTCGCCCTGGTTGTCACGGTGATGCCCATCCCCTTCCTGCGCCTGGGCGAGGAGTTCATCGACCCGAAAAGTCACAAGTTCGTCATGCGGCTGCAGTCGGAGACGTCCGTCTGAAGCGGTCCATCAGTCCCACCAATTGCCGTTGTTGTCGTTGTCAGATGCAGTCGCCCCCATCCTTCTTTTTGGAAACCGTTTGGAGTTGAGCGCTGGTTGTGGCCGGAGTGACGGAGCTGGCTGCAACATATTAACCCATTAGTGGTCAGGGCCGTCGGTAATAAGTAATCGCTGACCAATCATTGGCCTTTGATGAAGACCAGGAGGGCCTCGGCTGGGTGCGCAATGAAGGGACAAACCCACACATTCCTCAGCCCCTCCCCCCCAGCCCCACTCCCTGTCCGTTATCCCTGACTGTGACTCGTCTATCAGCTCACGCCTTAATCTCTTTAAAACCACGTTGCCAAAAACTGCCCCCCCCCCCCACCGACAGGCAGGCATATGAAGGCTCTTCACTGTGCTATTGGTTTTATTTTTTTGTTTACTCTGCCAAAATTGGGATCTACCGAAGAAGGTGGTTTGCGAGACACAACAGGACTGCCGTAGGTGTTCTGCAAATGTTTGCTCAACATTTGGGGAAGAATGTTTTGACGCTGGCAGGTTTTTTGTATGCAGACTGGTGTAGTTTTTCCCAGAATGGTGTGTTTAGATGACCATGTTAATCGCACCATGGAAAAATGAGGACCTACTTCTTTTTTCTCTGCGTGGACACGCAACACCTCTGGGTTCTTCCCTCCAACTTCCTGCCAAATAGTGCCCCGTTCCAGGATGCCTCGTGTGACCAACGTAACATTTTACAGCCGGGCACTGGACTTGGGCGTCAATTTTAAGGGCTAGCAACTAAGAATCCTAAACTACATGCAGGAGGACCATGTGTGAACTCGGACTACACTGACTGTCTGATTGGCTCACCAGTACAGATGGGCGGACTGATTAGTTAAACACTTAATTAATCACTCAATCAGTTCAACAGCCAGTAATTTGTGTAGCCACTGACTGTTCGACTGATTGACTGATTTATATGATAAGTCATTGACTGGCTTATTCATCTACAACCACTGACTGCCTGATTCCTTTATTTAATTGATGCTGACCGGCCACCTCACTCAACTGCAGGCTGTCTGACTGACTGATTCTTATGACGGCAGTCACTGACTGTCTTCTCCTGATCCTGATGACCTCAAGTGTCTGACTGGCTGGTTTTTTTGCAACCACTAACCGAGTGACTTAGCAGCCACTGAAAGTCTGAATAACACTCTCTGACTCCCTGCAGGAATAAGTGACTTGACTCACTGACTCGATTGTTCAGTTACTGAGCTTCCCAGTTCCTCCATCCTTGAATGTAATCGCTTGGGATGTTGCTATCGGCCGAGTCCTTGTCGCGCTTCCTGACCAAACTCTTGACCCAGAATGCACGGTGGGAACGCAGCTGTTTGCCGTGACCGCGATGCTGGGCTTAACCCACCTTGCTCGAGCGAATCGGCGATTGAACTGAGCGACTCGTCACGTGGGCCTTCTCATCTCCGTAGCATTTGGAGTGGCTCTTACGCGATACACTGTTCAGTCCCTTTGCACCGAACTGATGTGGAGCTCAAACCCCCGGACTGCACTGTAAAAACCCAACTGCTCTGCCCAAACATCTGACCCAGGATCAGTTTCAATATCCTTGATTGTCACTGTTGAGGAGAGGTGGAAAATCCAGGTTGAGAAAGTTTAAAAAATCCAGCTTTAGTCACCTCGATCAGCACTCTTCTTCAGCCTGGAACTAAAACTATTTGCAAATTAAACTCTGATTTTTACTTGAATTTCCCCTTAAGTTGGTCCAGAGTTAGAAAAAGCATATTTTGTATCAGCTGATTGTAGTGCTTCACTGAAGCTACATCCCACTTACATTGAGAGAAAAGCGCAGGATGCCACGCTTTCATGGCCTCAGCGTTACGTGAAATGGAAAATACACTGCCCGGCCAAAAAAAAAGTCACCGTTTGGAAATTATTGAAAAAATTCTATAATTGGATAATTATTGCGGTTATTAATACGTTTCAGCTGGCAATAATCATTTTAACCCTGAATGATGAAGCACGTCGCTAGTTATTTCTTAAAAAATCATGTCAGAAGACACATCCTTTGATGGTGGAAAAGATGTTACATAATTTCAGAACGGGCAAGTTATTGGCCTGTATTTAGCAAAGAAAACCATGAAAGACAAAAATAAGTATGAGGAATCATTTTCACAAATAAATTTGCCACCACAAATTCTTGACCTTAAACGCATTAAAAGTTACTGGGATGTGCACAAGAAAGACTACAGAGTGGTTCAACCACTATGTCAAGAAGACAAGATCTCAGCCAAAAATTATGGCATTTCTGATCGAAAATAAATGTTCTGGCATTGCATTTAGTTGTCAAAACAATGGCAAGACGAATATGGACTGTAATCGAAGCTACAGGGGTTCCAACTAAATATTTGAGTCTGCGACTTTTTTTTTGGCCGGGCAGTGTATCTAGATCTTGTGCATCATATTATTCATATTTCCCTGTAGTATTGCAGAGTTATAATGTGTTTGGGATTGTTGGAAACCTTTTGATCTTTGCTAAAATTAGAAATGGGCCTGGAGTTCACGGGTTTGAATAAAGTAGCGGCATTAGCAGAGCTCATACATGGGAACACCGATTATACGAGGTTGTCTGATTGGCTGAGACCATGGGTGGCGGGAAACTATGGTCGTACTTGAAGCTTTCTGACCCTGGGCCGTACATCTCTCCTCTCTTCCACTGCAGCAGCTACGAACTGATCTGGGATCTGAATGTGTAAAATTCCAGAGCCTGAGACTCTTTCAAATCACTAGGCTCTCATCACCTCCTTCCTTTCCTTCCTCCTAGCTCCAGCTATTTAAGGAGTCAAGGAAAGTTTGCGGAGGGTGGGTATAATTGGGCGAATGGGATGTCCTTGCTTTTCGGACAGCAGTGTGACACCACAAGGGTTACAGGTGTGGGAGACGGAGATCGATGGATGTTTTCTACAGCCTGACCGTGGTTACCATGCACAGTCCACAAAATCATCTCCACTGAGGACTCACTCAGGTTTCCTTGCTCAAGAAATAGTGGAAAGTCCCCTAGGTCCATGGTCCCCGTTCCTCTCTCAAACTCTGCACTCATCACTCCCCCTGGGGGTAGCTGGGCATTATGTGGTTTTCTGTGGCAGGCCGTCAGAGGTGATGAAGGCTCTCCTGTTGTAACGCATAATTACTGTCATCCTGTTCCCATTTTAAATTTCCTGCAATTAACATGCAAACAGTTTATTGACTGAATAATGAAGACTGATATATAAGGCTGGGAATATTGAGAAGTAACAAGGAGATCGCCAGTAGTCTTCGACCCCATTACTGGAGAACTACAATCCTGAACTTTCACTTCGGCTGAAGTAAAGCAGACCTGCTTTCCCATGTAGATATCTGAATGAGCTGCTAATTTATAGATGGTAATTATCCAGAAACAGGGTTGGTGACCACGGGGCTACACTGTCAAAATTATACTGTTCAAGACACATCACATTATGGCTGAGTTAGCGACCGCACTTCCCAATTGTTTTCATATTTTGAGCAGCATCTCTCCCACACTGCTATCTGCTCCCTCTCACGATTCTCGATCTTGATTTCTAATTAAGAAAAGTGAATGTGAGTCAGTTAGCGACCATTGTGCGTTTTAAGGTGAGATTACTGAAGGGCTTTCGTTCCTCAAACACTGAAAATCCTGGGTAGAAGAGGTTAATGAATTGAGACGTCCTTAAACATGGCTGACCTCCATCGATCCCTGCCAGGTCACCCAAGGGGCATGGAGACGAGGACCTGAGAAGGAAAGCCCAGGGGTCAGAGAGTGAAATTCCTCTCCTGAATTTCATTTCTTTTGCCTCGATTTGCCATTTAGGGCAGTTTCTCCACCAGGGGGTGCAACTAATTCGAGAAATCAGCTGGATGATTTCACGGCTGGAAGAGAAACGTGGTCAGATTTTTACTTCCTGACCTCAGGATTTTCCTCTTCTGGCGGGGAAGGATTGAACTAAGGGACTACGATGAGCCCCTGGTTTTGTAACAATCCTTTAAAAACTGTCCTTGTTTCCTTCAATTGTCTCCTCTAGAGGAGTGTGAGGAGAGGAAACGAGCGGAGGAATGGAGTGTCTATTTTCTAAGAATTGGGATACATGCCCTGTTGTGTATATTCTGCCACAAAATCTGTTGAGGAGGAGGCCATCCCAATCATGGCCTCACATCAAATCCCCAATGTGCGGCAATACCATTTCTGGTCACATTGTCTTTCGTGTTGCTGCAACGCTGGTCATGTGATCTTTACTGTGCATGGCTGTGTGTCGGGCCTGTGCGCCAGTTCTACTGTGGTCATTTGACAGGGGGCTGTCTGTATCTGAAAGATTATTGGTGCGTGTTGTTTTGGTATCTGCCAAAGGTGTCTGTGCTTTTTGGCAGCTCTGAGCCACTGTATGTTTTTTTTTTTTTTTTTTTTTTTACTCATGTAATGAAACAAAGAACTGAAATGTTTTTGTATGAATAACAGTAGATTGATTGTAATAACAAAGGCAGAACAACAAAAAAAAAAAAGAATAACGAAATGTAGTTTTGTCTGTCTGTTTGTAATGCATGCAGGGCTCCGTGTTACCTTTTGTGCTTTTATTTTGCGGTTTTTTTAAAACGCAGGAGTTTTGAAGTGATGATAAACTTTTTTACTTTACGGAAAACAGTGGGTTTGAGGAGATTTGTAGAACTGTTTGGTGTATGCTTTTTGATAATTCTAGGACTAAAGTGTCAGATTAATTTTTTTTTTAATAAACCCTTTTTTTCCTGTGGCTTGCGGCTTATCTCTTTCGTTCCACGTATAGCAATATTTGAATTTTGTAGCGATGCACTTGAGTTACTGTGGTCTGGTCTCTCCCTCTATTCCTTCCTCCTCTCTCTCTCTCTCCTCTCTATATGCTCACTGCTTTCTCCACGGCCTCTCCCTGCGTCTCTCCCTTTCTCCCTACCCGTTTCCGATCTCCTTCCTTCTGTCTCCTGGTTCCTCTGTTTCTCAATCTCTCCTTCCCTCCCTTCTCTGTAACCGTCTTCGGTTCCCTCTAGTTCTCCATCGCTCCCTCTCCCTTTCACTTGCTATGTATCGAGGGTTTGGAACACAATGGTTATATGTCCAAAAGTTTTTGAATTTGAGATTGGTTGTGCTCCAAGGAAAAGCATCAGAAACCAGTTGTTTTAGTATTAATCTCAAATTTGAAAATTTGGACATTATATCCATTGTGCTCCAAACCCTGGGTATATCCCTCTATATCGGTTTCTGTCTCTCTCCTCGTCCCTCTCCCGCTGCCTCCCCTTCTCCCTCATTGGTTCCTTCCTGCTTAAGGTTTTTGGGGCATGATATTGTAGAACCTGAGTATTTGATTTAGCTCACAACATATGTCAAAAATAATATTGTTGAAACACATGCTCGTCATGCACGTAAAATCTGGATGTTTGGTTGATCTGGTGCAGCCCAGAGCCAGCAGTAAACTTTTATAATCCTACAGCCTGCCGGTGAGAGTGGCATCCTCTGTTCTGTTCACAGCAGGAAGCCGGAGCCATTACGTCCAGGCTGCCCAGTGTTCCTCAGAGTTATATCACAGTCCCCATTGAAGTTAAAGCCCAGTTCCATTAATCTGCTTAAAACAGTCTAAATCTCTGTGAAATTCATAGTATGTTTATGTTCACTATCCTATAAAAGAACCACTTATATATTTATAACAATTGGACTATGATACTCCATTTTAAGGCTTTTCCATGACAACTGCATTATATTAGCACATATTCCTATCATGTTTGGTCTTGTTATTCTCGGGGGAGTCCAAGGAGTTGAATGGAACATGTTTCATTTCCCTTGGAATTATGGTTCATCTTGTTTGTAAGATTCATTCGGGTAACTACCTAGTCTCCTCTCTATGCAAATTGATCTTATCACCCAAGCAAGTAAAACTCTGATTCGGCCACCCTTGTTCGGAGGTGTGGTTTGGAATGTTTTAAAGGTAAGAGATTCTAACCGGAAGGCTCTCTTCTTTCTCTTCCTTTTTTTTTTTTTTTTTTTTCCCTATCAAGACCTGACGCGCGAAGGGCAAGTGGGGGGGGAAGTCACATGTTGCCTCGTTCCACGGAGGGAGATGGCATGTGAGTTCTCCCCGGCCACGTGGGACGACCTAAGTTCCGCGTGGCCATTCATCTTTTCCTGGTATGAATATATACATTTTCTTTGTAAATTATGGGTAACTGGTAATTGGCTTAGCATTGATTTGTTTGATCCAAGTTGTGCCTACCTGGTAATTAAATT
This sequence comes from Gymnothorax reevesii, assembly GCA_029721435.1. NCBI lineage: Eukaryota > Metazoa > Chordata > Actinopteri > Anguilliformes > Muraenidae > Gymnothorax > Gymnothorax reevesii. Next base: position 11,205,065 of record CM056577.1, on the reverse strand, counting down.
ATTGTTATTCCTTTTTCAGCTTGCGTGTTTCCATGACTCGTAACACTCGTATTCCTACTAGCCTTGTTGCGGCCGGGATTTAAGGGGAAACTCCTACCAAGACGTGTCGGTAATGATACTTCTAAGTTAGATTTGGGATTATGTTCTACCCCTCAAGGGTTTGTGTAATACCAGTCCTTGGGAATTAGCTCTTCCGGCGCATAAGCCGGTACTCGGCCAAGTACCTCTAAGGGACCCTTGGGTGTTCATAAACCTGAGTTCGTGATAGGTTCACGCTCAGTGCTACTTTGTTTATGCCTCGATGCTGCAATCATGGTATTCTCTTCTACCCAATGTATGCATCGTCGAATTAATCCAAGACAGCTGTGTTTATTAACCCTGGGGACGTATTTGCTGAGCAATGGCTGTTTCTGCTGCCATGTCTGAGGCCAGAGATGTCTCGAGATTCACGCATGCTGTCCCAAAACTATCAATTCTAATTCTAATTTGGAGTCAGATACTTAACGAGGATACAACTAAATTTGGTATTCGAATTATTTTATGGAGTCAGATTAATCGTAACCTTTGCGTTTCCATGCCCCGTCTATGGACGGAGAAAAAATGTCCATTATATTGAGATTCACACCAGCCAGGAAAATGCTCGAATTAAAGTTGGTCAATACGAACATGCGAGTCCTTCACCTCACTGCATTGTCTGTCGTTGATATTGTTTGTTGAGGTCTTACAATATTGTAATTATAAGGGGGGATTGGTTTGAGGGGTCTGGTGGGCTGGGACAGTAAAGTTTTGCTGTTCACTGGGTAAACTGAGCACGCTAGCATGTTCGGTGAACTAAATTTGAGGAAAATACAATCTTTTTGCATAATCCTGCCAACAAACCAACCAACCAGCAGACAAACAGTAATGGTCACATAACCACCTCCAACTTTGTTGGGCAGAGGTAATAATTTATCAATGCCCACTCAACCGAGGTTGAAGGAATTTGTTTTCAGGACAGCAGGAGATGAACTCAGATCAACATGTCAAAAACAACATGGGCAGCAGCATCACATGACTGGGACAAATGACAGTACATACAATATTAAAACATGTCAAAACAGTAATTACAGGAAAACAAGCACTAAAGTGCAGGTTCATCAGTCAGTGGTATTGTTATGGCCCGAATTTGTTATTACATATTTGACAGCAAGGGATGACAGACACAATTTTAAAACTTAAACACATTTAATAAAACCAAACACTTTTAACTAAACTACTATGTACTCTACTGACCAAGATTGATAAATACAAGAACAAAAATATTTACAGTCCCTTTGGTTGGGTGGCTTGGTGATGTCCTGGATGAGGAAAATACTCCAACACAGGCAAAAATCCACAAAAAGCTTCACAGGTCATGAAAAGAGTGACCGGTCGGGTCAAATGTATCCTTCTGCTTGCAATTTCTCCTACTACTCCACTCCCTCAATTTTCCTCCTTATATACTCTTTTGCAGACCCCTCCCACATTTAGACCTCTTTTTTTCAATTCTGTGGGACTTGTCCCAGACATGCCCATGACATGCCCAAACCTAGCTCCAGTCTGGGCTTAACATAAGAAAGGTCAATACTGCCATCTAGTGGCTTCTATTCGCATTACAGTATCTGATACCTAGCTCAGATGAGATACCACTGACCACCTCTCTTTATGTTCTGTCCTGCCACCAGTTTTGAATCCACTCCAGAATACCTCCTGTAACTCCAATGGAGCTCATTTTAAAAATTAGTCTCTTATGCGGTACTGTGTCAAATGCTTTCTGAAAATCCAAATATATGATGTCATAAGCCCTGCTCCGGTCATAAGTCTTGGTGGTGTTATGGCCCCAATTTGTTATGACAAATTTGACAGTAAGGGATGACAGACAAAATGGTAAAACTTTAACTGATTCAATAAAACAAAGACTGACTAAGATTGACACCTTCCACCACCTCTCCCTGCAATTTCTCCCACCCCTTCACTCTCAATTTTTCTCCCCACACTCTCCCATCCAGCCCCCTCCCACCTTCCAGACCTCTCTCCAATTCTCTGGGACCCTCCCCTCTGAGGCATGCCCAGGACATGCCCAAAAACCCAGCTCCAAACTGGGCTTAACAAAAAAATGTCAACACTGCCATCTAGTGGCTTTTTTTCCCCCACATTACAGTGGCCTCCTCAAAAAATTCCAGAAGGTTTGTCAGGCACGACCTTCCCTTACGGAAACCATGTTGGCTATCCGTCTAGATATTGTAACGTTCAAGAAATAAGTCCAGCTCATCTTTTATGATGGATTGTGTGCAAAATATTGGAATCTAAGTTAAACTGACTGGCCTGTAATTTTCTGGCTCAGTACGGTCCCATTTCTTATATATACTCTTCAAAATTTGATAGGGATCATAGGAATTTTTTGTGAAATGACATGTAAATTTGGTAACTGCCACTGATGAACAATATAATGAATAAATGACATGCAGTCAGACACAAAACACATTTGCAGTTTTGCACGTGCATTTCATGACATGAAGTGTTCGTGAAAGCCAAAAGTGTGAGGCTGCACGCTCATTTAATGGTTTCATCTCTGACATCAAAAGTGAAAATAGGCCGTGTTTGTTTGATGTTTCACTACCACAGTTAATGTCAGTAACGGGTATGGCCTCCCCTAACTTGAATGACGGCTTGACAACGTCGGCCATACTGTCAATCAGAACCCGGATGCTTGCAATTGGAATGTTGTTCCATTCTTCAACAAGGGCATTTCCGAGCTCTTCTAGAGTTGTGGGTTGTGCCCTACGACCGGAAATGGCGACCTGCAGCATGTTCCACACATGCTCGATAAGGTTTAGGACCGGCAAATGCGCGGGCCAGTCCATGCAGACAGTTGTCTCCTGCTCTAGGAATTGATTCACCACCCTAGCACGATGGGGACGGGCGTTATCATCCATCAAGATGAAATCAGGGCCAACAGCGCCAGCGTATAGTCTTACGTACACATTGAGTATCTCATCCCTGGACCGTACCCCTGTCATTGTCCCTCTCCACATGACATGCAGGTCCGTTCTGCCGTTCCTGCTCATTCCTCCCCAGACCATAATTGATCCGCCACCATAATGGTAGTGTTCATTAATGTAGGCATCATTAAATCACTCACGTTGTCTTCGCCACACCCGTTACCTCCTGTCAGCAAAGTCCAAGTAATATCGGGACTCATCAGAAGAGAGAATTGGAGCCTAATCGTTGTGTGTCCATGTGACATGATCATGAGCCCAATCCAAACGGTCACGCCTATGACGCACATTCAGTGGGATTAGAACACATGGCCTTCTTGAGTTGAGGCCGGCAGTATGAAGACGATTTTGTATCGTCTGAGTGGATACCCTGGCCCCCGAGGCGCTATGAAGGTTATTTCGTAGGGTGGTGGCTGTCCAGAAAGGATGACGTCGTGCCTGAAGTGTGAGAAAGTGGCCTTGTCGTTGTGTATGACGACCTCCCCCATGACGGTGTGCTGCTGTACCAAACGTTTGACGCTGGTTCCACGCTCTGTTCACAACGCTTTGGCTGACGTTAAGTGCATTAGCAACGTGACGTTGTGAGAAGCCTGAGTCAAGCATTCCGATACATCTTCCCAATTGCTCTGAAGTCAATCGACTTCTAAGACGTGGAGGAGACATTGTTATTGCTAAATACAGTATAATGCAAAAAATTTGGGGACTTCCTAATTTTCACCAACAGGCAACACACGCGCCTGAGTTGAAATGGTGAAGTGTTAGTTAAAGCCAAAATGTGAGGCTGCATGCTCATTTAATGTCATGAAATGCACGTGCAAATGTGTTTTGTGTCTGACTGCAGGTCATTTATCCAATATATTGTTCATCAGTGGCAGTTAACAAATTTGCATGTCATTTCACAAAAAAAATTCCAATGATCCCGATCAAATTTTTAGTAGTATTGGTATTCTATTGCCCTGTTTCCAATCATTTGGTATTTCTCCAGTTTCTAAAGACCGTCTGAAGATGGCGGATAGCGGCTTAAAGATGATCTCACTAACTTCCCTGAGCACTCTAGGACATAAGCCATCAGGACCCGACGCCTTATCTGCCTTTATTTTATGCAACTTGTCTAAAACTTCGTTATCCCTAACCTCAATTTCCGCTAAATAATCTTGAGCATTGAACATGCCCTCTGGCTGAATAAAGACCTGCTCTGAGGTAAAATTCTCTACAAAGTAACTATTTAAGGTACCCGCAGTATCCTTGTTATCATATACAGTGCCGTGAAAAAGTATTTGCCCCCTTCCCGATTTCTTATTTTTTTGCATATTTCTCACACTTAAGGGTTTCAGATCATCAAACAAATTTTAATATTAGACACGGATAATCCGAGTAAATACAAAATGCAGTTTTAAAATGATGATTTCATTTGTTAAGGGAAAAAATTATCCAAACCTACCTGGCCCAATGTGAAAAAGTAATTACCCCCTTAAACCTAAACCCATCCTCGGCGACAACAACTGCAATCAAGCGTTTGAGATAACTGGCAATGAGTCTTTCACATCGCTGTGGAGGAATTTTGGCCCACTCTTTTTTGCAGAATTGTTTTAATTTAGCCACATTGGAGGTTTTTCGAGCATGAACGGTCCTTTAAGGTCATGCCACAGCATCTCAATTGGATTTAAGTGCGGACATTGACTAGGTCACTCCAAAACCTTCATTTAGTTTTTTTTAAGTCATTCTGAAGTGGACTTGCTAGTGTGTTTCAGATCATTATCGTCCTGCATAACCCAAATGCACTTGAGGTCTGAGGCCTGAGGTCGCAAACAGATGGTCGGATGTTCTCCTTCAGGATTTTCTGGAAGTGAGCAGAATTCATGGTTCCATCAATTACAGCAAGTCGTCCAGGTCCTGAAGCAGCAAAGCAGCTCCAGACCATCACACTACCACCACCATGTTTGACTATAGGCATCATGTTCTTTTTATGAAATGCTGTGTTAGTTTTACACCAGCTGTATCGGGATCATACCTTGTAACAAGTTCACCTTTTGTCCCCTCAGTCAACAGAATATTTTCCCAAAAGTCTTGGGGATCATCAAGATGTTTTTTTGCAAATGTGAGATGAGCCTCTGTTTTCTTTTTGGTCAGCAGTGGTTTTTGCCTTGGAACTCTCCCATGGATTCCATTTTTGCCCAGTCTCTTTCTTACTATTGAATTATGAACACTGATTTTAACTGAGATAAGTGAGGCCTGCAGTTGCTTAGATGTTGTTCTGGGTTCTTTTGAGGCCTCCTGGAAGAGTCGTCGATGCGCTCTAGGAGTAATTTTGGTAGGCCGACCACACTTGGGAATGTTTGCACTGTTCCAGGTTTTCTCCATTTGTGGATAATGGCTCTTACCGCGATTCGCCGGAGTCCCAAAGCCTTAGAAATGGCTTTGTAACCCTTTCCAGAATGATAAAATATCAATATCTTCGTTTCTCATCTTTTCTAGAATTTCTTTTGATTGTGGTATTATGTGTTGCTTTTTGAGACCCTTTAGACTACTTAACTTTGTTCTATTTAAGTGATTTCTTGACTCAACAGGTCTGGCAGTGATCAGGCCTGAGTGTGGCTGGTGAATTTGAACTCAAAAATGTGTTTAATCACAGTTAATTCATGATTTAAAAAGGGGGGCAGTTGCTTTTTCACATAAGGCCGGGTAGGTTTGGATGGCTTTTTTCCCTCAATAAGTGAAATCATCATTTAAAAACTGCATGTTTATTTACTCGGGTTATCGTTGTCTAATATTAAAATTTGTTTCATGATCTGAAACATTTAAGTGTGAAAAATATGCAAAAAAATAAGAAATCAGGAAGGGGCCAAATACTTTTTCACGGCACTGTAACAGCGATCCATCTTTATGCACTTGACCTGCTCTTTGACTTTCCTTTTTCTGCTACAGTACTGAAAGAAGCGCTTAGGGTTAGTTTTTGCCCCCTCTGCAATTTGTCTTTCATACAGTTTTCTAGCATTCCTCAGCTCTTTTTTGACCACAGCCCGTATTTTATAGTCTTCAGCCTTAGTTAATCGCAGTGTTATCCTTCATGTACATCTTATAAAGATTCCTCTTTTCCCTCAAACTCCAATGAATAGCTGTGGTTATCCACTGAGGATTCTGCTATTTCAGCTAACTATTGGACACCTTTGGAATGAATTTGCATTGTGAATGCAAACCTCCGTAAATCTTTCCAACATCTCATTTACAGACTCACAGTCCAGGAGTATCTTCCATTTTATTTCACTTAGATACAGGCCCATCCTGTCAAAGTTTGCTGGCCTAAAATTGAAAATTTTTGCTTTTGAAGACATCTTTTTAACCTCCCATGAAACATCAAAATTAATGGTAGTGATCACTTGTCCCAAGTGGCTCCAGTACCTCAACATTGCTAATTCTATCAGGGTCATTACAGAGCACAAAGTCTAAAATTGCCTTCTCTCTTGTCGGTTTATTAACATACTGCACCAAAAAATTATCATAACATCTAGAAATTCTTCCTCCCCCCTACCCTGTCCTTTCACCATTTCCCAATCGATACCAGGATAATTTAAGTCTCCCATAATAAGAGTCCCTCCTCTACAAGCTTGCGTAATCCTCTTAAAAAGCATTTTATTGACTGTACTGTCCAAAGCTGGTGGTCGATAGCATACTCCTATGTTTAAACCTGTCTCGTGTTTGCCAATGAGCCTGACCCAGATATCTTCACAGGGTAATGCAGACTGCCCTGATGGAAACTGACAGTGTAACATGCACCATTGATGATATATTTTTAAAGCAACAAAGCGTAGCGAGGGGCTTGGAGCAGCGGGCACATGGGAAATCGAAGGGGAGGAGCGTTCGTGATAAACACAATTCAGATTATCTAAATGCAAGAAGAATTGAAAATAAATTTCCAGAGCTTGAGGCCATTATGATTAGTGAAGGCTATGACATAGTTGGGAATACAGAGACATGGCTTAGTGAAGCGGATGGAAATGAATATAATGTAAAAGGTTATAAGCTCTTTAGGAAGGATAGAGGCAATAGGTGAGGAGGACTCTATGTGAGCGAAAACATAAATGTGCTGGAAATTCCTGAAATTGAACATTCCTTGCCCTAAACATACGCTGACCCATTGCAAAGGTACCCCTCCGGTTCAGGTGTAGCCCATCCGGCTTGAACAGGTTACCCCTGTCCCAGAAGTAGTTCCAGAGCCCCATAAACCTATATCCTTTTTTCCTGCACCAGGTTCTTAGCCACATGTTAAACCTCCAGATAAAATTCTGCTTCCCTCTGCTTGCATGTGCTGCTGGTAGAATCCCGGAGAACACCACTGTGGAGGATTTGCTCCTAAGCTTTTCAGCTAATTCCACAAATTGGCCTTGCAGAACCTCAAACCTACCCTTACCCACGTCATTTGTCCCAACATGGACTATGACCACTGGATCCCTCCCCACTTTGGCCAGGAGCTTGTCCACACGCTCCAGGAGGTCTCCTACCTGGGCACCAGGCAGGCAACACACCGTAGGAGAGTCCTTGTCGCACAAACTGACTAAACTGTCTATTCTTCTAAGTATTGAGTCCCCCACTATCACTAACTCTCTTTTCAGTTAGTCAAATGAATTTTAACATTTTTCATCCCAAACAAATTTTGTATTTTTCTTCAGTAAATTTGTCAAAGGTTCAGAAATGAGAGAAATTTTTACAGAATTTTCTGGAATAGCCAGCTATCCCTAGAAATTTCATTAGTTGTCTTTTAGTTGTAGGCTCAGGAAATTCAGTGATAACTTTTGCATCAATTGGTTTGACTTGACCCTGTCCTACAATCACCTAAGTAAATGACTATCTTTACAAAAGTCACTTTTAACAAGGTTTGTGACTTCTTGTTAAAGGTATTTCTGCTTCTCGGGATACATTCTGTGAGGATGCTGATTTACAGTCTTAGCATTATCTTGTAGGATGACATCGTGGTTAACCATATCAGTCCTTGATGGAACGTCAGGGAATATGTGACTACATTCAAATATGAGCTGCTTTAGCTGTTGTTGTTGAAAAGGGTCCAGGTGGGACAACTTGCTGTCAATATTTTGAAGAATGTCTGAATTTTCAAGTTCGCCTGGACCAGGTTCATTTTCCAAGGGGCAGTCACAATCTTCCTCAGAATTTCCTAGTTCAATTGTATTTACCAAAATGACAGAGACACTCAGCAAAAGCCAGTCAATGTATTCTTTCAGCATGTTGATGTGACACATTTGTTTTTGTTTCCTCCTTCCAGGGGTTAAAATGATGTCATTTAGATCACTGACCTTTTTGAGGACAGTGTAAGGGCCGACATACTGGCAAAAGCGCAAGGACTTTGTTACCAGCTTTAAAACTTCCATCTTGGGAATGAAGGTCATATCTGGCTTTCATTTTGCCCTGAGCCTTTTTGAGATTAGACTTAGCAAAGTCACAAGCCTTAGAGTGACGATTACAGAAGACAGAGACATACTGAAGCAAGTTCACTGGAACATCATCTTCGGACAGCAACTTTTCCTTCAGAAGCTTCAGAGGTCCACGGACTGTATGCCTAAAAACAAGCTCAGAAGGACTGAACCCAAGAGACTCCTGAACAGCTTCTCGGGCAGAAAACAGAAGAAGATGGACACTTTCATCCCAGTCTGTCTCTGTGTCAAGGAAATAGGTCCTTATTATGTTCTTCAGGGTTTGATGGAACCTCTCCAAAGCACCTTGAATCTCAGGATGGTAAGCTGATGACCTGTATTATTTAATACCAAGCTCATGCATAACTTGTTGAAATATGCCAGACATGAAATTTGATCCTTGATCAGACTGAATAGACTTAGGAAGACCAACAAAGCAGAAAAACTTACTAAGAGCCTTGATGATAGTCTTCGCCTTGATATTACGAAGCGGAATTGCCTCAGGAAACCGGATGGAAGCACACATGATAGTCAGTAAGTACTCACAACCAGACCTAGTCCAACCTATGACCTAGTTGGACCTATGGTCCAACACAGTCAATGATGATCCGACTGAAAGGTTCTTCAAAAGCGGGAATGGGCTTAGGTCGAGCCTTTGGAATATTCTGGTTTGGCTTCCCAACCATTTGACAAGAATGACAGGATTTGCAGTACATCGGACCTCATAGAAAGCCAGAAGAAGTGGTTTCTGACACGTTGAAGGGTCTTCTTGATACCCAAATGACCTGACATAGGATTCTCATGGGCCAGACTAAGAGTTTCTTGACAATAAGGCGTAGGAAGAACAATTTGATGGGTGATCATCCACTCTTCATTTCCAGGAACATCAGGTGGACGCCACTTTCTCATAAGCACACCATTTCTGTAGTAAAAACAGATTGGAACTTGAGTAGCCTCTTGTTCACTTGCAGCTTGTGGTAGAAGATCACGAGCTTGTTGTTGCTCATTAATAAGTTGTTTCCGAGACAAAATGTCATTAGAATGACGTGACAAGGACAAGTCTGAATATTTCCCAGACATCTCAGGACTGGAAGGTTCCTGATGAAAAGACTGGCCAATGAAGGTGTCAGCCAGGTTAAAGTTCAGGTCAGCATCATCTTGAATAGCCTTTTTGGCCATAGAACGAGTAACTGCATATGAAGGATAGAGGTCTGGAATTTCCTCCTCTACAGAGTTAGATTCTTGATCAATCAAGGAAGTGTCAGTTACAATAGGGTAGGGCAAAACCTTATCCCCAGCAAGATCATTACCGAGAAGCAAATGAATGCCTTTGAAAGGAAGATAAGACCTAACACAAACAGTAACAGGCCCAGAGACCAAGTCTGATTTGGGATGAACATTATGGTGAGGTACACTCGTAAAACCACATTCTACTCAACGAATAAGGACATTAGCCTGAGTAGACGATTTGTCCGAAAAAGGCAGAATATCTGCAAGAATAAGAGGTTGGGAGGACCCAGTATTCCTTAGAATTCGAACTGGAGCAGATGAGGAAAAATCATGTGAAAGTGAGACCAAACCATCGGTGATGAATGGCTCAAAACCCTCCATCACAGAATCAGACACAGAAGGTAGAAGATCAGGTGAACTGACCTTTGATAAAAGAGATTCTCTCTTAGTGAAAGCAGTTGGCTTGGTTTCTTCTCGTTGTAGTTTTTTCTTGAGAGCATAACACTCAGAAATAAGGTGACCTTCCTTTTTGCAGTATTGGCAAGACACAGAGGGTAAAAAATCAGAGGATTGCTTCTCACTGGAAGCTTTCCTCTCAGAAGTGGCCTTAGAATCATTAGAAGTGTTATTAGAAGAAGTCTTGGACTGAAACTTGCTTTGAAATTTCGAAAAAGTGGATTTTTGGACAAAAGAAGACTTGTGAGTCAATGCATAACTATCAGCTAGGGTAGAAACATCTTGCAAAGTATTGCCTCGTTTTTCTTCAAGGAAAGTTTTAATATCAGGCTGGATACACCTTTTGAATTCCTCAACCAGAATAAGTTGCCTCATTCTCTCAAAATCTTTCTCAACTTTCATGGAATTACACCACTGATCAAACAACTGTTCCTTCAACCTGCCAAATTCAACATGAGTTTCGCTGGCTTCCTTGCGAGAATTCCTAAATTTTTGCCTGTAAGCCTCGGGGACCAATTCATAACCCTTCAGAATGGCAGATTTGACAAAATCATAATCAGCACACTGTTGGACAGATAACTGGTTATAGATTTTTCAAGCTTTACCAGTAAGAACACTTGGTAACATGATTGTCCAATGCTCTTTTGGCCATTTCAAATTTTCAGCAATTTTTTCAAAATGGGTAAAGTATTAGTCAACATCATTTTCTAAGAAAGGAGGAACAAGTCTGATGTGTTTAACCACATCAAAATGATCAGAAAGTCCAAAAGATTTAGAAATGATACCTGCTTCTATTTTCTTCATTTCCAATTCGTACTGCATTCTTTTTTCTTCTAGTTCTTTCTCCTTCTCCATCCTTCTTTCCTGCAGTTCTCTCTCCTTCTCCCTCTCCAACCTTCTTTCTTCCATTTCTTTCTCCAACCTTCTTTCTTCCTTCTCCATCCTTCTTTCCTCCAGTTCTCTTTCCTTCTCCCTCTCCAACCTTCTCTCTTCCAGCTCTAGTTGTTTTTGGCGTAGCTGGAATTCAAGTCTTTGCAGCTCCATTGCAGGCACTTTCACAGCTTTAATTAATTCTGCTGCTTCTTCCCCAAAGATATCTTCATCGATGAAATGTTGCACCAAAAGGTTGAATATTTCTTGTTTCTTCATTGATGACTTCACATCAGATAATCCAAGGGCTGAGGCTATTTGCAGCAAGTCCTTCTTCTTTGGCAGCACAATTAATTCCTGGGTTGGAGTTTTCAAAAAACTTTCCACATCAAAAGTCATGATTGCTGATTTTTCAACTACTCACAAGCAGCGGCGGCTTGTCGGCCGTTATAAAGGGAAGCCAGAACCTCGCCCTTCAAAGCTTAATGACTTCAACATTTCGTAGTTTACTTTTCTGTATCAGCAGTTGCTCATACGAATTGGTTGAAGGACAATCAAATTTATTTTCGATAGCAAATGACGACGCAAATTATCAACACGTCTTTATGAATTAGTTTGCGACGCTTCTTTCACAAGAAGCCACTACAGTCCATTTTCTACAATCTTAATATAGAAGAAAAGAATGCGATGTTGCACAGCTTATTGCTTAATGAGCCTCACTAATCAATTTGCGCATCTGTGCCGTTTCGTGAGCTTCTTGAGCGCGGAATTTATAGCGTTGGCCTATGGTAATTCATGTCGTAATTTATGTGCGAAAGAAAACCCCTCATAATTTCGTGGTGCAATGTATAACAATGCTATCGGAAATAAATTTGACTCAACTGACTGTTCTTCTAACAATTCGTATGAGCAACTGCTGATCAAGAAAAGTAAACTGCGAAAGGTTTCAGTCATTAAGCTTTGAAGGGCGAGGTTTTGGCTTAACTTTGTTACGGCCGACGACCCTCCACTGTTTAAATGAATGATTGAAAACGGGTGATGAACAATCATTAACATTAAGGGATTGTTTGGGCTTCCCCTGTTGCCAATTCACGAGCCGCCACTGGTCACAAGATTTAAAATAATAATCTTTGGTGAATCCAATCTCAGTGGGACCTCCAATTTGTTATGACTTGGAAAAAAATCACAACAAAGAAAACCAGCAAGTACAACTAAAACAAATTTATTCTTCAATAAAAAAAAAGTTCTTCCAAAAAATATTCACTATTCAATTCCTAATAACACTCTAATGCGACTATTTAACTGTTGCCAAAAAAAACTCTGCTTCTGCTCCGCCCTCCTCTGCTGTCTGCTCTCTTGTGCTTAAAATCACAGCATTTATATAGACTAGCAAACCTTCTGGTGTCAGAAGCTTCTAGAAAGCACTAGTCTTTTCCTAATGATTTTAAATCAGAGCATGTTTTACAGACACACCATTAGAGGGTGCCAAATGAACAAAATAAATATAGCGGACCAGCAAGGCAGCAAAACAGCATGTCACAAATCTTTATTTACAAATGAAATATAATGCTGTACAAAAAATACTCATACATAACACAATGTTCAGGTAAGAATGACTTATGATTACTGTCAACTACATTTAATTTTGTGCATTAAATGACCTTCATGTGCCAGATCTTATTTCAGATGACTGCATCATCAGCAAAGTGGCCAGGCCAGGCTTTTGGACTGGTACAATTTCCCAGTGACTATCCCACGGTTAAGCCACAAACTCTATTTAGCATCAGGAGTCAAAACTTCTTCATGAAGTCGTAACAATCACACTTTGAATACTCGGGTGTATTATCTGGCATGTTGCTGGGAGAGAATTGTTATGCTTATCAGCCATTTCTTCCTCACTCCCCTTGCAGTCCCTCAAACAGCAGCAGGGCAAACTTATAATGTTGCCCATGCAAAGACAAGGGCTCTAATAGGAGCGACCTGATATAGCTCAAAAAACTGTGGTAAATCGGGAGAAGAGATGAATAAAGGGGATTTCTTGTAGACGTCCGCACTTCCGGTAATAAGACCAGCTTCTTCAAGCCAATGCATGCATGACGAAATGCGATGAGCATTGCGCAGCTTCGCAGTCGAATACCATCGTGGATACACAGACGTGAACAGGACAATACCGCAAAGTTTAAATAAACGCTACAAACGAGTCGGAGTTCACGTTTTGGAAAGAAACGCTATAAATCGTCATTATATCAGCTAGCGTTCGACCATGCGCAGATATGAGCGGAAGTTCACTCGTCAACATTTTTACATTTGACCCGTGATTTTCTGCCGTCATATCTGCCTGGCGATGTGCCGTATTGTATATTAGATTACTCCTATTGGCAGACAAAGATGAGAAATGTCGGCAGAAAGAGAGGACTTTGTAATGGAGAAAATAAAAGGGAGTGGGACATTTCTGCTGCAAGTGGATGAAACAACCGAAGTCAGTGGGCATGCACAATTGAAGCACTGATTACTAAAACCCCACAAGTCAAGTCAAGTCATAGTAGGGGCTTCAGTTACTGGCCAATGTGAGATATGTCGATGGGGAGACCATTACAGAAATTTTTTTTTCGAATTTAGCCGGAGAAAACTGCAGGTGAGGAAGTGTTTCAAGTGACATCTGAGTATGTGGAGAAGTGGGGGCTGAATTGGAAAGACTGCGTAGAGTCATTTATTTTATGATTGCATGAAAGCCTGAAACCTGGTTGGAAAGTTCGGGTGGTTGTCTCGTCACTCGGTCGCGCTGCGGGGTAGGTAGCACAAGCGGAATGCTATAATATCATCGCGGTGTGCCGTGAGATTTTTCTCATAGTAAACAGTGTGCCGCGAGAGAAAAAAAGTTTGGAGAAACACCGATTTAGCAGACGCTGTTATACAGCGACTTACAGCAAGTGCGTGCAGTTAGGTCACTGACACTGTATCCCAACAGACTGGACAATGTACAATTCATATCGAGCATTTAGTCAGTTGAAGTAATGAACATGAAGAGCACAGACTGTACAGGAGGCTCTAGCACACAATTTATTTTGACACAACCCATCCTTTAATAAAGCACAGCATCACTCTTGTGTACGTGTATTCCCTGATGAAAAATGACCGTAAAATACTACGTTAAAAATACTTTAGTCTTCTATAGTAGCTATGGTATTTTTGCAGACTTACTATAGATATACCATAGTAACTCTGTAGTTTACTATAGCGATGCTAAAGTCAATCATAAAAACTCTACTATAGTAAACAATAGCAATGATATTCAATTACTGTAGTATACTTACATTTCATACCGAGGGAGTTCACATGGTGATAGCCATTGTTGTTTACATCCCTCCGTCTGCTAATGCGGAAGCAGCTTGTGACATTGTGCATGCAACTATTGTGAGACTACAGGCTGGGTACCCTGATGCATTCATCTTTCTGTCTGGAGACAACAATCATGTCTCGCTCTCCAAAACCCTACCCACTTTTAAACAGTTTGTGGACTGTGCTACCAGGGGAAGTAAAATTCTGGACCTCTTATATGCTCATGTGAAAAATGCACATGTATGTGAGCCACTGCCCCCTCTTGGCCAATCAGACCACATCATGGTACGTCTCTCCCCTTCCTATATCCCCGCAGTTAAGAGGCTGTCTGTCACCATAACAACAGCAAAACGCTGGTGTTCTGAGGCTGAGGAAGCCCTAAGACGCTGTTTTGAGACGACAGACTGGGATATTTTCTGGGAGGAGTATCGGTATGATATTGAGGGGTTAACAGAATGCATTACCTCTTACATTAATTTTTGCCACAATAACATCATGCCATCCAGGGAAATTCGTTGCTTCCCCAACAACAAACCATGGGTTACCCACAGTCTGAAGGCCCTTCTTCATAAGAAGAAAAAGGCGTTTAGGGAAAGGGACATGAATAAAATCACAGAATAACAGAAGGAATGTAAAGTGAAGATTAAGGCGGTAAAGGAAGCATATAGACTCAAATTGAAACGACAGTTGCAGCAGGAAGGAGTGAAAAAGGAGTGGGCCGGAATGCGCAAGATAACTGCCATGGAGCAGAGGAGTGGCTCACTGCCTGATGGAGATCAGAATCTGGCTGATAATTTGAACTCAGCTCCGATGTCATGCAGACGTTTGACAGACTGGTCCTCTCCCACATCAGGGCTGGTGTGTCTACTCATATGGACCCCTTGCAATTTGCATATCAGCTGAAAATCAGTGTTGAGGATTCTCTTGTTTACATGCTGCAGAGGGCTTGTACACATCTGGACACCCCCAATGCATCTGTGAAGTTCACCTTTTTTGATTTCTCCAGTGCATTCAACACAATACAGCCCTGCCTGTTCGGGGAGAAGATGAGAGGGATGTGTGTGGATCCATCGCTGGTGTTGTGGTGCCTGGATTACTTGTTTGAGCGACCACAGTATGTGCGTCTGCAAAACAGCACCTCTGACACAATACTAAGCAGCACCGAGGCGTCATGAGGAACTGTGTCGGCCCCCTTCCTGTTCACTGTATACACACCCAACTTCCAGCACATCACTGACAGCTGCCTGTTAATGGTTGAACCACGCGGTGGTCTTTCTTGAGCACATCCCAATAACTTTTACTGTGTCTAAGATCAGGACTTTGTGGTGGCAAATATGTTTGTGAAAATGATTCCTCATACTTGTTTTTTTCATTCATGAGTTTCTTTGCTAAATACAGGCCAATAAGTTTCCTGTTCTGAAATACTGTAACATCTTTTCCACAAGCAAGGGATGTGTCTTCCGACATGATTTTTTGAGAAATGAGTAGCGATGCGCTTCATCAGTCAGGGGAAAAATGATTATTGCCAGCTGAAACATATTAGTAACCCTAATAATGATCCAATTCAAGAATTTGTTCATTAATTTCCAAATGGTGACCTTTTTTTTGGCCGGGCAGTGTATATATCTTTTTATTTGTTTATTCACCAACTCATCAACCCTATTTTTCTATTTATTACTATTAGTGGCAAAATAGTATGGTATGAGTGTGCAAGGTTATTATGTGTATTGAAGTGATGAAGCTGTCATGACAATGTAATTTCCTGCAAAGGATTAATAAAGTTATTATTATTATATGCTACAGACTATAGTTTATTGTAGTAAAGTGTAGTTTACTATAAAGTCCACAAGTCCCCGTGCACAAGCCTGTCCAAATCAATCAGGTGCTGGCGATAAAAGGCATAACAGTAAATGAACAAAACCAAAAAAAAGTTCCCGCACACTGATCACCATTAGTAGAGCTTTATTGGGAGCGAAGTTCGTAGGGACTTTTTTTTTGTTTTTTGCATTTGTAGTTTACTATAGTTTACATCAATTTTACTGTAGTAAACTATAGTTAACTACAGTAAATGTTTATAAGGGTTTTTTTTACCATTGGTAGTGCACAGTTTGTCTGTCATGTGTCAGAATTGCAATCTGAGAGAACTTCACTTTACCCAATCCAATAACTACACTGCCCTACAAAGGCTAAGTGCAGTAACTACGCAATAATTTCCACAGTAAAAAATGGCCTCGGAGTTTATTTGCTATCCACCACATGAATTGTTAGCACATCTATGATTGATTACGGTTAACCGATTTACCGAGGTACAATTTCTCTCCGAACAAATCCTGACCTCCACATACTCTCAGGCCCAAAACTGTGTAACTCACATTTTACTCAATATGTAGTTACTACACTCAGGCTTTGTAGGGCAGAGCAGTGAACTGACTGTTCTTGAAACAGGGAGAGGACACCGTTTTTTTTATCTTTCATTGACTGTCATCACTTGTCGCCTTGGAGAGAGAAAAACAAGTGATCAATGCATTGTGTTACAGTCATGCATATATATAATATTATTGTATATTATTATAAATACGATAATAATATGTAATACATTAAATATACAAAAATGCAAAATTTGGGCTCAGATTGTTTTTCCTTTGTGGCCTTCATATGATTTTTATGTGAGCATCACATAACTGACTTCCTCATCATTTTGAACTAAATAAGTTCCTTTTTTTTACGGGAAATGCCAAGCCTCTACTTCTAATGAAATAATACTCATCGGCTCATCGTCTGGTGGCTCCAGAAGAATGACTGTGCTGCCAGGTCCTGCTTGGCAAACCAAAGTCAGACAGTCCACATGAATGGCTGATAGTGTTCAATGTGCAGTACTGTAATAATGTACTTAGTATGAGGGGGGCAGTGTCTGTAGGAGGGACAGACTCTGTGGCTGTTCCCCCTTGATCCCTTCCATTACAGGCCTCCTGTGGTTAATGTCAAGGGCCAGCTCCGCTGGGGTGACCCCCCATCCCCCCGGCTACACAAATGAGCCTTTTTCCTGACAGCTGAAACCTGTACAGAAAAAATTATGTGAGCAGGCAGCTACAAAGTCATTTGTGCAGCTCATTTGCACATTGCTATCAACAATCAAGGGACTTACCAGCCTGCAAAATGTTCTTTCTACTTGACCTTGACTTGTTGTTAGGTCCTCTTTGGTCCGATCATGTTTGTTCTATGGGTGCATAATGTATATGAGCGAGAAATTGTGATTTTCATGTATAGTTGTACATATTTTTTGCATTGTGGATGTTTGTAGTTGATAAAATTCCAGAGTAACATTAACTTTCACTGCTCGCTTTAAAAGCAAAGTGTACAACTATTTATGCAAATCACAAGTAATGGTTTGAATTGCATGGTTTCAGTGGAGCAGCAAGTGCATATTTTTGGACTACTTACACACTCAGTCTGTTTCATAATAGCGGCCGTATTGCCTTTTTTTTAAAATATTATATGTTTCACTTCCTTGAGGGTGCATTATTGATTCTTGTACACTTGGCGAAAAGCATGCAGCACACGTTCTCTCCATTTCTGTTTCAGTAAATTAGTCATCGACCATGAGTAATACTTAATACTGCTTTTGTACAAGTTATTTTTATATATCTTAGTGATTTTATTTGTTGTTGCACTTTATTGTTGCTCTTGCACTACAAATTATTTTTGCACATTGCTGTCACAGTTTTTTTAAACCAAAAATAATAAACCAGAAGACACTTTTACAGTAAATGCATTGTCTACTGGCTTACTTTTGTTACTTTTAGTAGGCCTAGATGATATTCAGTATCCCACTTAAAGCTTCATCATTATTCATGCTTCATCACTTGCATTATTGTGTAAATCAACCCCAGTCTGCTCTTCAGCTGAATGAGCTCCCTTTTTTGAGATTAAAAACCATACAGCGGTAAAGACATGTCAGGCTGACAATGGGATAATGTAAACAACACTGTCAGAGCTGCATAGTTGCAGCAGTGTAACACTGCTGCAATGAGTTCATAATAGGTGTATTAATGATCAATAATCAGTATTATTGGCAGAAATAGAGGGTCCCAAAATAAAATTTTGCTTAGGGCCCCATGGAGGCTTGGGCCGGTGTTCTGACCAATTTTGCTACCCATCAAAATATGCTACCTCGCGGTTCTGCGTTTGCGCAAACCTAAAATCTCGGGTTGTTTCCTCGCTCATAACTTAAGAATCTTCAAAAATCGTAAAAATTAATTAATTTATTTATTTTCAGAGCGCATTTCGACCTTTAAGCGTACATATATTTGCATGTACACGCTGGGTTTTCCTGAAAATGCAGAAATGATATGATAATGGCGTATATCGGCATATATCTTCAAACAAACTTATCCAACTCCTTATAAAATCTGCTTATGGTATAATAAGCTAACAAATTACAAAGTTACTTCTGTAAACTGACTCATATTGCAATATCAAGGCGAAAACAAAGACTTTACGATCGCTTTGCATTAAGGTAGCATTCTTTGACAAGGGAGCAAAATTTGACAGAACACCGGCTCTGACCATCGAACTGGTCTCTTCTTCTGAGTAAAGTTTATAAATAAACAATGGAGTAACTACATTAAGGTACTATAAAGAGGATTAGCAGCAGGATTCTGCAACATCTTCAATACACAGGGAGCTGACTTGACACGGAAAATAAGATGGGAATACTTCAATGAATTCTGTAGAAGTTGCGGTAGTAAGCTTAAGACCTGGGGGCTGTAGCACGAAAGCAGAATTCAGAAATCGCGGATGACTGAGAAAGTGAGGCTTGACCTATTCTACTCAGTGCATCTTGGCTTAGCCCGCTGCATGTTTGCCAAGCCAGGCTGAGAAGGTCAAGCCAGGTGAAACAAATTCGCTTAAGTGCGCGTTCATGGCTATCTAAAATAAATAAGTTTGGCTTGCTTCTGAATATTCAATACCTGATCCGGGGGTGCCATCTAGTGATAGAATATTGTAACTGATTGCATAAATTTGCAGCTCCATGTCCGCTGACGGACACGTCTGAAGATACCCTGCCGAGCACTGCTGTTCTTCCCGAACATGCCAAATCCAGATAATCCTTAAATGATGAATTACATTCATATTTTGATTTGTAACGAGTTTCAAAGTGGCCAGTGTCAAATTAACAAAGTAAAAGTATACTTTTTATCTTTTAAATGTAGTAGAGTAAAAGTCCCGGTTTAAAAAGAACTCAAGTCGCTACAAATCCTCAAAATAAAAAACGAATTAAGTACTGTAATGAAGTACATACACCTTTGCCTGCGAGTTACAAGAGAAATGCTTCTAGTTTTTAACTAGCTAGCTAATTTGCTTTCCTAACTTGAGGAGGCTTACATTACCAAGACATGCCAACATTTGTTTATCATGGCATTTTTTTCTCCTCTTCCTCTTTCTTTTCTCTGCTCCTCAAGGATCTGTAATTTTTGTGACATTGTTTAGCTTTCACCCAGCTGCTCTTAGGATGCGCAGTGCGCACTGCCCGACAGGATGCACAAATTACCGCTGCGTCGGGTCTTTGATATTTAAAGCGAGAGGCAGTAGGAATCACTAGGCCTACATCAGCAACACTCTGTTAAAGCTATTCTATGTGGCACAGCACTTAGCTAGTAAAAATTTGAACATGAACAACTCTGCCTCCCTCCAAAGTCCCACCCTCTTCCCCCTGCCTGACCTCTGAGGCTCCCCTCCTCCCCTGACACGTGCGGCGAGAAAGTGAGCAGCGCGAATGAAGCTGCTTTCACACCGGACGCGAAGCGAACTTTTCGCAAGACAGATTACATTCAAAGTCAATGCAAAGGCGCGAATTTCGCGCGTATTCGCGTCTTTGCATCGACTTTGAATGTAATGTGTCGCACAGAACATTCGTTTCGCGTCCGGTGTGAAAGCATCTAGAAATGGGGCAATGGAGTCAGATTCAGAGGGATCTGTTAGTGAAAACTAACCAACAGTAATTATATAATATTCAATTCTATATGTGGTATAAAATAAAATGCCCTCGTAACGTCTGACGAACTACCATTAACTTTAGTAATTATAGCATTTCAGCGCCTGTTTGTTTACAGATGATTCGTTCATACATATTTTCTTGCAAAACTGATGTCGTAACGCCTTACCTCACCAGAATTGTCCCGGTAACGTTAGTCATTAAATCAAGAGCAGTTGCAGCTGCTTTGTTTGCAGGCGAACTTCGTTGAGTAGCTGCCTGCTTTGTCTCTACAGCTCTGCTGCTCTACCAGAGAGGCGCGCGACTCGCAAGCAGTGACAGCGGTAGGCAAATGGAAGGGGCACAGCGACGGGTGACAGACAGGAAGCTCGGCAAATCATTTTATTCTGACCGAAGAAAATGATTGGTCAGACTTTTATCAGAAATATATGAGAATTGAATATCGATGAGTTTCAACACCTGGTTGATTTCTTTTACATTCTAGTGTGCAATACGCTTATTAGGAGCATTTTAAGATTACAGAAAAAAAGTGTAAAAATTCCAGAAAGGTAAGAATAGCCGTAAGATAAAATGTTGTTTTTGTACAATACAATACCTTTGATCATAAAAGAATCATCGCTCACACATGCAAAAAATATATATTAATAAATAAAAAATAAATTAACATTTATTTTTGTCTATTGCTCTTGGGGGCAAGAGCAATAGTGGCCGCGGGGCCCTAAGCAGTTGCTTAGTTGGCTTATGCCTTGGGCCGGCTCTGGCCATGGTTCACTGACCAAACAAGGACTCTTAAGCAAAAAAACTGGAACGCAAATGGCGCATAAGTAAATTCTGGGTAATCCATCGTAATCCATTGCATATGCTCTCATTAGATTTAGGTCCTCTTATTACACAAACCTTATACAGGAAAATTAAAATAATTCTCGATTCTTTTTTGTTCAGACCCGTGGCCATATTAACTAACAACCATGCCCTCTGGACCGAGGCGGCGCCCTTTTTTGAAAGCTCGTTTTTTTGTTTTTTTTTTCGCTGTAATAACGCGATTGTCTGCATCGCTTTCTCTATGGCATTCTCATGTGCGTGTGCACAAAAAAAAAAAAAACTAAAAGTACTGGAAAACAAGGGATGTGTGCAATATAAAGCACAATATAAAGGCAATCCGGCGGGCACTAGGATCTAAAAGGAAGACTCAATTGCCAAGACCTTTGTAAGAAAAATTTTAATTTAATTAAAACAACATCCAGAACAGCAGGATAAACAATAACAGGGAGCAGCAAACAAACTGGGAGAAAACAAAGGAAATGCAACCGCATATACTCTGCTAACACCTCCACCTTAATGGGCTCCACCTGTGGCCCATTAAGGTGGAGGTGAAAGAATGAGAAAGGGGAGGGGCTGTAAGGACCAAACCCTTACAGAGGTGTTGCTCATTAAGGCTTTATACAGCATGTATAATGCCTTCATAAATGAGACATAATGTGTTCATAAATCATACATAAGCAAATTTCATGCTTTGTAAAGGGTGAAATATCACATCCTTCTTCAGCATGTCATGCCAGATGTGACAATGACAATGTCACTTAGCTGACAATGTCGTCCTTTATAATATTTAGCCACTAGCTAAGTGACATTGTTGGTTATTTGACATCTGGCATCACATGCTGAATAAGGATGTGTTATTTCACCCTTTACAAAGCATGACATTTGCTTATGTATGATTTTTGAAGGCATCGTGTCTCATTAATGAAGGCATTTTACATGCAGTATAAGGCCTTTATGAGCAACACTTCATCTAAAGTGTGACCACTTTTCTCACTTGCTTTTGCAGATATCTGTTTGCAACCTTTCGAGAAAGACTTTTAATGACCTTTGAAATGTTATAACCAGAGTTATTTTTATATTTCCCCATTCCGAACGAGAAAAATTAGACGTTTTTATTGCCTTGGATACAGCGGGCACCCACATTTTTTTGCCCCTCCTCCATCTCAAAAATTCCAGACCCAACTGAAAAGAACTCTCTATAGTGACACTCAGCCAAGATGAATCTATCACTATTCCAAATTTGATAGAAGTCTATCAAGAAATAATCAAGAAAAGTGTTCCACAAGTATGGGAGATACGCAATTCAGTTCATACAGAAAAATCCATTAGAAAGCCCATTTAATATTTCAAAAGATATTTTAGCCACTTTCACACTGGACGCGAAATTAACTTTTCGCACGACAGATTACATTCGAAGTGAATGCAAATACGAAACGCATGTATTCACGTATTTGCAATGACTTTGAATATAATCTGTCGTGCAAAAAAATTGTTTCGCATCCGGTGAGAAAGCAGAAGACATATTCAAAAGCTCTTGCACCATAGGTTTTGCCCTCTTTGGCTTCGTTTTGTTCCTCTGCTGCTAACTTAACCCGTCTCCGTTCACTTCTTTTCTTTTTGGGGGCCAACAATACCATTTTGTCACTTTGCCGGACCCGCCCAGAGTTAATTTTGTAGGGGAGGCTGGCTGTATTTCAGAGCTAGGCTCTGATTGGTCAAGTGCAGGCCCATGCAGCACATACTGTATATTGAGGAGTCTATCAGAGTTGACGTTATACAAACCCCAATTACATTGAAGTTGGGACGTTGCGTAAAACATTAAAAACAAGAGCAACGCAAGGCGTGGCATATGCCCCCAACTGAAATAGTTGAAGAACATGCACAGAAAGCAAGTGTAAGGCATCATCTGCCATGTTTGACTATTCAGGTCACCAAAAAGCAAAAACCTCAGAGGAGTGAGCTAAAGGATTTCAAGATGGCTGCCGTGGCCATACACCCCACCAAAAATCAAACGTTCGTGGAGCAATATTCACGTTAGAGCGCGACAAAGGATTTCACAATGGATGCTGTGGCGGCCACATTGGTTGGCAGAGCGAGCTGAAAATCAGTAGGCATCATCCCCTATGTATGACCATTCACCCCACCAAAAATCATAAACCTCCGTCAAGCGGTGTTCACGCTAGAGCACGACAAAGAAAAAGATTTTTGACAGGACACTCGGCTGGACACCCAGACGGACGGACGGACAGACGGACGGAAGGGGTGAAAACATAATGCCCCTGACGGACTCTTTCAAGGTCGGGGGCATAAAAACAGAATACAATGATGCAAAATTTTTATTAAATCATATTTCATTCACAATGGAACATGGAAAACATAACAGATGTTGAAAGTGAGACCTTTTATCATTGCATGAAAAATATTAGATCGTTTTGAATTTGATGGCAGCAACACATGATGATTGGCTGAATCTTGGACATTCTGACTATTCTCCGATCCATTTTAACAGTAGTTGCTCATTTGCCTCTGCGTGTTTCAGGTTTTTGTTGCCATTTTGGAGCATTTGAGTTCATTTTAGCTGAGCATCCTATAATTTGCTACACCTCTTTATACGTTCTCCCCTCTCCAATCAACTTTTTAATCAAATGATGTTGTTCCTCTGAACAATGTTTGGAATGGTCCATTTTACTTTTCAATTCCGAAGGAAATGAGCGAATCAATGATACTTGCTTCCATTCTTCCTAAATTAAGGACAAGTAAAGGCACCTGTTTCTTCAGTGAATGAGTGAATTCTGTCATTAAACTCCACACGGCTATTATTCTGAATATGCCCCTTTCAATGAATGAGTCAATTCTGAAAGGACCACTTTGGCAAAAAAGAAAATATTTATTGCAACATACAGGCATACAATCATACATTGAGTTTGGCGACATGGCTCTGTTATGAGAGATCCCTGCCCGTCTGAACGAGGAACCGAGGGCAGGGAGTTGCTAGTAATCCCCCGAGAGAACCATGCCAGCAAGGCCAGCTGAAATGCAGAAACATTAAGCAGTAGATGCACAGTGGTCGCCCGGCGGCTGACAGTTTTTCTGGAAGTGGATACAAGAGAAATACACTATAGGGGGGTGCTGTGTGTTGTGACAGCCCCGCGGCTGGCACAATTTCTCTTGATGCCGAAACAAGAGAAATATTCTATACGAATGTTCTATGAGTGACAGACTGGCGGCTGGTACTCATTTCTCTTGATGATGATGATACAAGAGAAATATTCTATACGAATTGTATTGTGTGTAGTGACTGCCCGGTGGTTGGCACGATTTCTCTTGATGCCGATAAAAGAGAAATATACTATATGAAGTGCATTATGTATAGAGATAGCCCAACAGCTACCTTAATTTCTCTTGAGCCATTTCAGGAGAAATATGCTACAATAAAATCTGGTATGACATGGAGGTGTGAGTAGTGATGAATGAGATGGTGTAGAACAGTGTCGTGACACTGATGTGTAGTTTTTAGGGTATAAAGAGGATTAGCTTGTTGGCGGAAAATAAAAAATGATTTGAAATATAGCTGATTCCGGTCAAGAAAAATTATACTTGTTTTTAGTCGGAAATATAATGCAAAATCTCGAAAAAGATGGAGGCTTGAAAACAATGGGAAAGGATTCAAAAGTGAACTGAAAAAACAGTCCATGGGTAAAATTAATGGGAAATTATACTTCCAACACCAGCTTTTATGGGGAAAACACAGAGCTTTGGCAATAGGAAAGGTAATGCAAATATGATAGCAATTCATTTACAAACAAGGATGAGTATGACCTGCTTGATAACAGAAATTCCAGTGTCAAGTGGAATGACCTCTCCGTGTCCTAATCATTCCACAGCATTAGGTAGAATTTTTGGCTGAAGCCACATCCACTTTATTTATTCATTTATTTTTTAAACAATTGCTGGGGGCTTCAGTTGCGGGCATTTGTTGTAGGTTTGTCACGAGGTGTATGAGATGCAATTTGCAAACTGTTACCTTAACTGAACTCTCCTACCAATGGCAGCACCTGTTAGGGATAGACAATAACTAACAAGAGAGTAGTTACAGCATGACTACTGGAAACAAGTAGAATTCAAAGAGCAGAGCAGCAATATATTTAGGCATTCATAGAGATCACAATTGGTCCAGTCATTTAACAGCAATAAGGCAACCATCATCTGAATAATGCTTAATCCATTTTCAACCACGGCTATTCAAATTATGAATATTACAACATGAACAACTTCCTGTGCCAAACATACCTGTTATGGTTCTGCATCATGTGTGCTGTTTTGTCATTGTGCTTGAGATTTTTCTCCCGTTTCTCACTCTCTTGGTTTATTTTTCAGTTTTCATTCCCACCCTCTGACGATTGATTCTCTCTTGCCCAAAGTTCGGTGATGTTGTGTGACCGCCTTCAGCATGCCTGCGTCTCGTTGTCCAATTACGTTTCCTCTTTCGGAATCGGCTGCAGTATTTCATTCATTGCTTCCACCTGTGCTTAATTCTGGGTCTCGCAAAACTATGAGTGAATGCATTCTCTGACAGGATAATTACTAACCCGTACTAACCAGCTCTTATTTTAGGGTGATTGTATATATTTCGTCACAGAGTATTCTGCAGGCAGGCCAGTTCAGCACACAGACTCTTCTGCTACGAAGCCATGCTGTTGTAATAGCTGCAGTATGTGGTTTTTCATTGTCCTGCTGAAATACACAAGGTCTTCCCTGGAATAGATGTCGTCTGGAGGGGAGCATATGTTTCTCTAAAACCTTTATATACCTTTCAGCATTCATGGTGCTTTTTTAAAAATGCATGTTTCCCACACCATATGCACTAATGCATCCCCACACCTTCAGAGATGCAGGCTTTTGAACTGAACGTGTGATGGTTGGTGTTTCGAGACGCCAAAACCAATGGCCAAAACGAAAGGAAGTCCCGCAAAATAAGAGAGACAAACCGACTAAAGGAGAGAGAGACTTGCGCTTCCAACGGACAAAGATCTAGTCCGGTAACAAAAGGAAGCAAAGCGAGCTCGACAGAACGAAATAAAAGGGAAAAACCTCGGGAACCGAGATAAAAGATTTAGCACCAGACGGTGCCCAGAAAGAGGAAGACAGAAAGATTCCATTGCTAACTAGCACTTTCCTCTTTACAGCTAATTCCCCAAACAATTCTCTAGCTTGAGACCTTATCAGCTATAGTGCATAGCTACACTGACACTCTAGCAAAGGCGGCGAGGCGGAACTTGGGTTTAAATAGAGTCCGGGCGCCACCCACAATTAATGCCAGCTGGCCAAAGAATCCGATTGTGGGCAAAACGATAGTGTCCTGGAGGAGAGAAACAAAGAAAGCTCGCCAGCCTCCAAAAACCATGACAGAACGCTGATAACAGGAGGGGTGGTTTTTCTTCTCTTTTGCCCGGAGGACACGACGCCCATGACGTCCAACAAGAATGTCAAATTTGCACTTGTCTGACCACAGGACACTTTGGTGCAGTCCATTTTAAATGAGCCTTGGCCCACAGAGTAGGACGGCGCTTCTGGATCATGCTCAACTATGGCTTCCTTTTTGCATGATAGAGTTTTAGGTGGCATTTGTGGATGGGACGGTGGACTGTGTTTACAGACAGTGGTTTT
Organism: Gymnothorax reevesii; assembly: GCA_029721435.1. Classification (NCBI taxonomy): domain Eukaryota; kingdom Metazoa; phylum Chordata; class Actinopteri; order Anguilliformes; family Muraenidae; genus Gymnothorax; species Gymnothorax reevesii. Next base: position 11,178,246 of record CM056577.1, on the reverse strand, counting down.
TTGAAGTATTCCTGGGCCCATTTAGTAATGTAAATGACAGAATCATGCCGGTGAGTGATGCAGTGGCGTCTGAGGGCCCGAAGATCACGGGCATCCAACAAAGGTCTTCAGCCTTGTCTCATATGCACATATATTTTCCCAGTGTCACTGAATCTTTTTATGATGTTATGCACAGTTGTTGATGAAACCTTCAAAGCCTTTGCAATTTGACATTGAGGGACATTGTTTTTAAAGTATTCCACTATTTTTTTACGCAAGTCGTCACAGGTTGGAGAGCCTCTGGCCATCTTTTCTTCTGAGAGACTCAGCCTCTCTAAGACATCCCTTTTATTGCCAATCATGTTACACATATGATGCCAGCAAACTGACTTACTTGCTAAATGTTCTGTCAGCCCTTTTTTGCCTGCGTCCCAACATTTTTGAGACCTGTTGCTGCCAGAAAATTTTAAATAAGCTCATTTTGTAGATAAAAATGTAAAATTACTCAGTTTCATTTGAAATGTAATCTATGTTCTATTGTAAATAACATATTGGCTCATGTGATCTGAAAGTCACTGCATTTTGATTTTACTCACAATTTACACTTTGTCCCAACTATTTTGGAAATGGGGGTTATATTTAATTGGTTCTGGTGAGTTTGACTTCTGCCTAGTTTTGTGGTAGGTTCACATGGTATTAGAAGCCAGTGTTGAAGGGGAACTCCGGTCAATTTCAACACGTATCTTTGTTGTTTGTGTGATGGCGGAGGTGTTGAGACGCCAGGAGCAGTGGCTCGAAATAAAATTGAAATCCAGCAGCGTGCTGAGAGACCAAAAACAAATGGAAATAACAAGGCTCGCGCTACCTACGGACCAAACATCGTCCGTGGCAGCCCAAAGGCGAGCTCAACAATATACCAAAAGAAAGGGGAAATAATCCTGATAAATCCCTTACTCACTCACTCTAGTACTTTAATGCAGCTAAGATCCTGCCAATACTCTCACTTCTCAAATACCTTACCGGCTCAAGCGTCAAAAGCAAAATGACACTCCAGCAACACGAATGAGGAAGGGCAGGAGCTTCAATAGAGTCCGGGCAACGCCCCCAATCAATGCCAGCTGGCTAAGGAATCCGAAGGTGAGCAAAATGATATCCTCCCGGACGAGAGTAACAAAAGGAGCTAACAAAGCTCCCAAACCATGACAGTTTGTGGTGAAGGAGTACTGTCAATAGCGTGACAAAGAAAATTGGTTTTGCCTACACCGAGTTATGCTCCTGCTAGAGTTCGCACCTAAGCGGCTCAAACGGGGCAGGCTTTTAGCCTCTTAACAAGATTGAGATGTCCTTTCAAGTCCATAGCCATGTTAACCTAACCCTTCCAGGTGACCACAGTGAATTTGACTGCAGTAGCTGACCTAGAAATGCATAAAAGTTGCGCCAATTCACTCAGTGCACATACCTCTGTTATCTTCCGGTGTGTTCCGGTGAAGTCCACACTAGTCAATTGTTGAACTCGCATTATCCAATATTCCAAATTGTAATTTCTCCACCAAGAAATTGTGATAACAAATTGCTGTGGTTATGTCCATTGTAATGACTACGTAGCAACATAGCTACACCAAAGCCTAACATCACAACGAGCTTCAACTACATTTGAATATTCGCGCGCAGGCTCATTGGGAAATAGCACTACTGGTGAGTGTCGGCAACATCTGAGTGGAGATCGGAGAGCTGACAGATGGAGCTTGGAGTTAGATCTGGAGGAATATCAGAGGAAATGGTTCAAGTTTGTGCCTTTCCAAATTGCGGCAACAAAATGAACAGGTATTTCTGCTTGAGCTCTCACTGTCTACCTCTCCGCAACAGGTTGACTTTACCGTTGTGGCTGGTTTCACTTCAACTTGATATGCAAACTCCTTTGTGAACATTACGTCAGAGAGATTAGTGTTTGCAGTGAACATTTTGAAGAGGACGACTTCACCGAAAAGAGCGACAAGTGCCGGTGTTCTGTCAAATTTTGCTCCCTTGTCAAAAAAAATGCTACCATAATGCAAAGCAATCATAAAGTCTTTGTTTTCGCCTTGATATTGCAATATGAATCAGTTTACAGTAGCAACTTTGTTATTTGTTCGCCTATTATAACATAAGCAGATTTTATATCAAGTTGGATAAGTTTGTTCAAAGATATATGCCCACATACGCCATTATCATCTAATTTCTGCATTTTCAGGAAACCCCAGAGTGTACATGCAAATATATGTACGCTTACCGGTCGAAATGCGCATTCAAAATAAATCTATTTTCATGATTTTTAAAGATTCTTAAGATATGAGTGTGACGGTGCGTTCAGGAACCACACGCGAGAGAGGGAAATTCAAAAAACGTATGCCTTTAATGAAGTCGGGGTCAAAGCCAAAAAACATAATTGTCAAGCCATAATACGAAATCCAAAAACAAAGTCGACTAGACAGACCGGGGTCAGCACCAGACAAACAGAAGTGCAACGGTAGATAAACAGCAGGCAAAAAGTCGTAGTCGATATCTAAAGCAGTGGGTCATACACAGGGCATCCAAACACAGAAATTGTGGTCATACAAAAATGGGTCAAAATCCAGAAAGACAAAAACAATACAAAAAGGGCAATGGCAAGAACCGAAGTCAGACAAACCAGTAGAGGAAAAACAATACGAGGCACTGTGCACAAAGAAATATTGATCAACGTTCCGACTAGGAGCTGGCTGTGAAAAAACAATACTCAAATAGACGGGAGTCACATGCTATGCAGGGGGTGGGTGAGCTGGAACAGACTAATTACAACGGGAGAATCACATGAGGGAAACCCTAACCACGAAAATTGGCGAAAGCCAAGACACGGATGGGAATCACACAGACAGCCTATGACATTTAAACAGCTCTGGTCAAGGAGTTCTAAGTCCACAGATAACGAGTGCAGGAAAGTAATTAAGCATGTGCGAGAGATCTCGCAGAAACGCAGGGGGAGACAGGCACAGCTGAGCAAGAGGCGGAGGCTAGAACAGGGCGATTGCTGAGAAGGAAATAGTATAAATTAGTAACGGTTCAATTTTACAGATTTTACAAGGGTGCTTGTTATAAAGTTAGTAATCTATATACATGTGTAAGAGCTCAACTTACAATACCAACAACGGACATTGCAGTGGGGCGAAGGACTCACGTGTTCTTTTGACTAACTTCAATTCGAGCATTTTCCTGCCTTGTGTGAATCTCAATAAAATGGCTATTTTTCTCCGTCCATAGACGGGGCATAGAAACGCAACGGTTACGATTAATCTGAATCCATAAAGTAATTAGAATTGATAGTTTTGGTACAGCATGCGTGAATCTCGAGACAACTCTGCCCTCAGACATGGCAGCGGAAACCATCGTTGCTCAGCAAATACGTCCCCAGAGTTAATTATCGCAGCCGTCCTGGATTAATTCGACGATACATCCATCGGATAGAAGAGAATACCCCGATAGCAGCGTGAACGTATCACGAACCCAGGTTTATATACACCCAAGGGCCCCTTAAAAAGATTAACCGGATACCAGCTTATAAATAAAATATACGCCCGAGGGTATCTTTAATAGCTTAATCTTAAGAGCCGGTATTACAAAACCACAAAATTACAAAAACATTGCAAAAAAGTTGGCACAGGGACCTTTTTACCATTGTGTTACATCGCCTTTCCTTTTAACGACACTCAGTAAATGTTTGGGAACTGAGGAGACCAATTTTTGAAGCTTTTCAGGTGGAACTCCTTCCCATTATTGCTTGTTGTACGGCTTCAGTTGAACAACAGACCGGGGTCTCCGTTGTCGTATTTTCACTTCATAATGCGCCAGACATTTTCAATGGGAGACAGGTCTGGACTACAGGCAGGCCAGTCTAGCACTCTTTTACTAGGGAGCCATGCTGTTGTAACACGAGCAGAATGTGGCTTGGCATTGTCTTGCTGAAATAAGCAGGGGCGTCCATGAAAAAGACGTTGCTTGGATGGCAACATATGTTGCTCCAAAACCTGTATGTACAGTGCCTTGAAAAAGTATTCACCCCCCTAGGAATTTTTCACAGTTTTATACCTCACAACCTGGAATTAAAATGTATTGTTTGAGCATTTGCATCATTTCATGTACAGAACATGCCAACAACTTTGAAGATGTGATTTTTTTTTATTGTGAAACAAACAACTAAAAGGCCAAAAAACTTTAGTGTGCATAATTATTCACCCCCCTGAAGTCAGTACTTTGTTGAGGCACCTTTTGCAGCAATTACTGCTGTAAGTCTCTTTTGATAGGTCTCTATGAGCTTGCCACATCTTTCAACTGGGATTTTTGCCCATTCCTCATAGCAAAACTTCTCCAGCTCTTCCAAGTTGGATGGTTTCCGCTTGTGAACAGCAGTCTTCAAGTCAAACCAAAGATTTTCAATTGGATTGAGGTCTGGGCTTTGACTAGGCCATTCTAGCACATTTAACTTTTTCTCCTTAAACCATTCAAGCGTAGCTTTAGCAGTATGCTTTGGGTCATTGTCCTGCTGGAAAGTGAACCTCCGTCCCAGTCGCAAATCACAGGCAGACTGAAACAGGTTTTGCTCCAGAATGTCCCTGTATTTAGCACCATCCATCTTCCCCTCTATCCGGACCAATGTCCCCATCCCTGCTGCTGCAAAACATCCCCATAGCATGATGCTGCCACCACCATGTTTCACTGTGGGGACGGTGTTCTTGGGATGATGGGAAGTGTTGGGTTGCCGCCAGACGTAGCATTTCCCTTTGTGGCCAAAAAGTTCAATTTTAGTTTCATCTGACCAGATCACCTTCCGCAATACATTTAGGGGGTGGTCCACATGCTTTTTGGCAAACTCAAAACGTGCCTTCTTAATTTTAACACTGAGTAAAGGCTTTTTTCTGGCCACTCTTCCATAAAGCCCAGCTCTATGGAGTGTATGGCTTATTGCGGTTCTATGGACAGACACACCAGTGTTTGCTATAGAACTCTGCAGCTCCTTCAGGGTTACCTTTGGTCTCTGTGTTGCCTCTCTGATCAATGCCCTCTTTGCCCAGTCTGTGAGTTTTGGTGGTCGGCCCCGTCTTGGCAGGTTTGTTGTGGTCCCATATTGCTTCCATTTGGCAATAATGGATTTGATGGTGCTCCGGGGGATCATCAAAGATGAAGATATTTTTTTGTAATCCAGTCCTGACTTGTATCTCTCTATAACTGTCCCTGACTTGTTTGGAGAGCTCCTTGGTCTTCATGATGTGGTGCTTCTTGCTCAGTAGAGTTGCAGCCCATTGGGGCCTCTCAGAGGAGGTGTGTTTATACTGACACATCATGTGACACTCAGATTGAACACAGGTGGACTTCATTTAGCTAATTCTGTGACTTGTGAAGGTAATGAATTGCACCAACACTTTTTAAGGGGCTTCATAGCAAAGGGGGTGAATACATATGCACATGCCAATTTCCACTTTTTTATTTCTTTAAATTATTCTTTTATATATTTTTTTCTCATTTCACTTCACCAACTTAGATTACTTTGTGCAGATCCGTCACATGGAATATTCAGATGAAAAACATTTAAATTACAGGCTGAAATCTAACAAAATAGATAAAAAGCAAAGGGGGATGAATACTTTTGCAAGGCGCTGTACCTTTCAGCATTAATGGTGCCTTCACATATGTGTAAGTTAATACACCCCCATACCATCACAGATGCTGGCTTTTGAACTTTGCGCCAATAGCAGTCAAGATGATTCTTTTCCTTTTTGGTTTCCAAAAACAATTTGAAATATGGACTCGTCAGACCACAGAACACTTTTCCACTTTGCATCAGTCCATCTTAGATGAGCTTGGGCCCAGCGAAGCCGGCGGCATTTCTGGGTGCTGTTGATAAATGGCTGTCGCTTTGCATTGTAGTTTTAACTTGCACTTGCAGATGTAGCGACGAACTGTAGTTACTGACAGTGGTTTTCTGAAGTGTTCCTGAGCCCATGTGGTGATGTCTTTTACACACTGATGTCGGTTTTTGATGCAGTACCGCCTGAGAGATTGAAGGTCACGGGCATTCAATGTTGGCTTTTGGCCTTGTCGCTTACGTGCGGTGATTTCTCCAGATTCTCTGAACCTTTTGACGATATTACAGACCGTAGATGATGAAATCCCTAAATTTCTTGCAATAGCTTGTTGCGGAATGTTGTTTTTAAACTGTTCGGCAATCAGCTCACGCATTTGTTCACTAAGTGGTAACCCTCGCCCCATACTTGTTTGTGAATGACTGGGGATTTCAGGGAAACTGCTTTTATACCCAATCATGGCACACACCTGTTCCCTATTAGCCCGTTCACCTGTGGGATGAATAAGTTCCAAATAAGTGTTTGATGAGCATTCTTCAACTCTCTCAGTCTTTTTTGCTACTTGTGCCAGCTTTTTTGAAACATGTTGCAGGCATCAAATTCCAAATGAGCTAATATTTGCAAAAAATTACAAAGTTTACCAGTCCGAAGATTAGGTAACTTGTCTTTGCAGTGTATTCAATTGAATATTGGTTGAAAAGGATTTCCAAATCATTGTATTCTGTTTTTATTTATGATTTACACAATGTGCCAACTTCACTGGTTTTTGGTTTTGTACATAAACCTTTAAGGGTCGAACATAATCTCAAATCTAAGTTAGAAGTTTTGTTGCCTACACATATCTTGGGAGGAGTTTCCCCTTAAATCCTGGTTGCAACAAGGCTAGTAAGAATACGTTCTTGAACTGTTCTTGAACAGAGTTCTTGAACTACTAGTTCATGAACTGTTCTTGAACTGTTCTTGAACTAAAGTTCATGAACATAAAGTTCTTGAACTGTTCTTGAACTGTTCTTAAACCAATGTTCAAGAACTCCTTGTTCTTAAACTTTCCTTAGTCAGTTCTTTAAAAAAAAAACAGTTCAAAAACGATGAGTTTTAAATATGTTCTTCAACTTTTTTAATATGAAAATTGAAATTTCTTGGTACATTGAAAGGACACAATTATAGGCCTTAAATATTTAATATTTAATATTGCACTATTTAATAAGGGGTTGGCCTATTGCTATTATTTTACTTACCTTTAATATTTGAATCTGTTCTATTGCTGATACTTACCTTTAATATTTGAATCTGTTTTATTGTTGATATTTTGATACAGATGTTAGTCAACTCCGTTGTTTGACAATGTAGAAATACCTTTACTTTGACTATATTCGTTACAGCACTTGTGACTGGTCAGTATTGTGGAGAGAGATTTTACCCTGTATGTGATTGGTTGAGAGTGGGTGGGCAACGTCAAGGCATTGAAGAGAGAGAGACGGTTAATACTTTATGTCAAGTGTGTAGTGTTGTATTCAGTGGAATAAGTAATGTAAGCCGAGTTTATTCATCAGTTTTATGTGTGCGGGTGTCCCTACGAGACCACGACTCGTGAACTGTGAAGGGTTGAACCGGAGAAGACTGGACTAACTGTTTGTTAGTCCTGGAGGTCGGACCTGGTGGGAACTGTTACTGAGCTAGCCTAGCTCGCTAGTGTAACCCAGTAGAGAAAACGACTCTTTCTCTCAAGTTTATTGTGTTAATACAATTGCATCATTTCATTTTGAAAAAAACTTGTATTTTGAAAAGAGGAAGTGTGGTCCTCTCCCTCCAACTTTATTTTCCTGTATTCATGGTCATGTTGGATGATAATGACCTTCTCATTTGTTAAGAATGACATTAGTCCCGCCTTCTGAACAGCGGACTGAACTGCGCATTAGTTCATCGGTCATTTGCACTCTGGAAATGAGCAGGACAGGCTGTCTGGCGGTCCGTGCCAAAATTCATGAATAGTTTTGGTGACTTGTGATGAAAAACAGTGTTGTAAACAAATATTTGCACTGTCTAAAAGCTAATTTGAAATATTTATTGTGTCAAGTGGATGGGAGCACGAGCTAGTGGCTGTGTGGTCGGTGTTCCTTGACGTGTGCCGTGCGATACCTCATCTTGATGAGTTCAGACAACGTGCTTGCTAATGAAAACATACTGGCGCCATACTAGTATCAGCATTATGCTAACGCTAATCGCGAGTGCTAACGCTAATCGAGAGTGGATCTTTTGTGTTAAAAAGCTATATAAAAGCTATTTTTGGTTGTACTAAAGTTTGCCAAATGGTACTCCAATTCATAAAGGTATAAGTAAGCACTTCTGGTCGTTTTTTTTTTGTGCACTATTTTTAGTAAAATGTGATGTTTATTTCGATGCTAAATGCACAGTTTTTGGTACTATTTTATGAAAGCTTACACTAATTCCTATGTAATGCTAAAACAGTAGCCCAGATAGGGTTTTACGGTCACAATAGATAGCTTTTAAGGAGAATTAAATTTGTGAAGAAATGTTAATCATAATTTCATGGTTAAATGATTTAAAGAGATAAAAAGAGGAATTCATTTAATTGTTTTACATGGGTTAAAAATAATTTCATGTGCAACAAAGGATAGTTTGAGTTAAAAACATGCATGTAAAATATTACTGTATACTGTACAATAGTAATATTAGAGAAAAGATAAAAATTAAGCTATAGCTGTTGGAAAGAATAAGAGAATGGACTTTATTTAGCTGTATACAATAATACAATTATTATTGTGCAGGCTAGGTTTTTTTTTGTCCTTTTACTACGGGTTCTGAAACCTCTGGATTGGATACTGGATTTCTGCGCACGGGAGATGGCGAGCCTGTGCCCGAACTGAACCAGACCTTCATCGGAAGAACCTCATTCTTCATTTCTTCGGCAATCAACACTCTGGTAACCACTCAAATTACCCCAGAAAGGAAACAAGAAGGAAATGGAACTTCTGAACTAAAAAACCTTGACCTGACTGAAAACAAAAGGGACCAAGACATTGAGCTCAATGGGACTGGGTTTTTCAATATTTTTTTTCATACGCCGGCTATTTCCATTATTGTTGCTGAATTGTAAATTTTCTATTTTTTATTTTCACTTTTCTACAAATAATACAATCATTCTGGCTCACTTGCTGCCTCCAGCTATTTCATTACAAATTCACTTTGGCCACTATTGTAACTCCACCGAACCTAGCAACTGGTCCATACTTTTGAATTACTCTGCTATACTTAACGTGAGTCCGGGGTTACACTATGCCAGCCACTGTGTGACGCTAGCCCAGCGATACATGAAGTGGGACGGGATGCGGTGAAGGGACTTTCCCTATCAGTGAGTCACGCCGCTTCCAAGCTAGTTGTCGAAAGACAAGTCACATTCGAGTGGAGTAAGTGGGAAGGAGGTGCTGTGGACCGAAGAGGAACGCAGATCGACTGTTGCTGATATATGGAGAGCTATGCCTGAAGTTCGCCCTGTAGCTGGATGCGCGGTAACTATCACCCAAGCGCGAGACGGCGAGGGATATTGAGGTACCGAATGTGGTTGGCTCACTGGAGCGAAGAGGAAAGTTCAAATGTAAGCAGGCCTGCAACGGGGGTGGACTCTTTTTACTTACCATTTATTTGCCGGCTAGATTAGGGTTTGGTAGCGTTATTGTATTGTGGCCGAATGTTTTATTGCGCTGTGGTCGAATGTTTTAATGTTAACTTAAGCCTTTGGGGCTAATTCTCATTCATACATTCTCATCCAATTATTTAATTCTTAATACATTTTATATTATATAATTCTATGTGCCTGTGTGGTGTGTGAATTATTGATGTGGAATGTGTTCTTGATGTGTTTTTCTGTTGTGGGGAATATAAGCTAATATAGGGTGTATAGGGTTAAAGGGCATGACACGCTTGTATTTGCAAATTTAAAGTAATAATCCAGAATTTTACTAGGAGTCAATTGGTGACCCACAGTGATGTTTGGAGTTCCATAGGACCTTAAAGGGCCCCGCGAATGTTTTAATGTTAACTTAAGCCTTTGGGGCTAATTCTCATTCATGCATTCTGGAATGTGTTCTTGATGTGTTTTTCTGTTGTGGGGAATATAAGCTAATATAGGGTGTATAGGGTTAAAGGGCATGACACGCTTGTATTTGCAAATTTAAAGTAATAATCCAGAATTTTACTAGGAGTCAATTGGTGACCCACAGTGATGTTTGGAGTTCCATAGGACCTTAAAGGGCCCCGCACACATTTTCTATTGAAGTTATATTTGGACATTTCAGGATATTTGGAATAAATCTTAACATACTAAAAACACATAAAAAGGGAAGTTAACACACTTCAATAGTGTAAAGATACAAAGTATATAGAGAACTCAGGAGCGTTATCCTTCATAGTTTAAAGGGATAAAATGCGCTACACTTGTGACCCCTCGGCTGAGTGCCACTACATTGGAGTCCATCCCGGTGAATGAGAGGGTCTCTGCAATTCACTTACGGGTTGCAGAGGGGAATGCTCTGACCTTTGTTTGTGCTTATGCTCCAATCAGCAATTCGGAGTATCCAACCTTCTTGGAGTACCTGGGTTTGGTCCAGGGAAGGGTTCCTACCGGGGATATCATAGTTCTACTAGGAGACTTCAACGCTCATGTGGGCAGTGATGGAGACACTTGGAGGGGAGTGATTGGGAGGAATGGCCTCCTTGATCTGAACCCAAGTGGTGCTTTGTTATTGGATTTCTGTACAAGTCATGATCCAGAAGATTTCCTGTTACTGAAGTTTTCTTTTACAGGTTATGGACAGTCCTTGAACTGGTTCCTGACTGATTCTTGAGCAGTTCTTGGACTGTTCTTGAATAATTCTCAGGGCTAGAGCTGGCTTCTGAAACCTATTAGTCAAATGATTATCCAAAAAGCAATGTCAATTAGTCAAAAAACTTTACCCTTAGTCACTTTTTTTTTATCTGATGTCCAGTTGTGCGGGTCTCTAATACCAATCGATTTCTTGTAGGAGTTGTTGCACTGTCGTTGTATTATTTTGATCATGCATTTACTTACAACCACGTGCTGTTAAATGTCCTGTCTGACTGTGTGCTTTCCTCTGTCCTTTCTGACTTAGGCCTGGGCCAGAGCTGAAAACGACTGTCAGAAACAGTCATATTGCCATAATTACACGAATTTCGCTAAATTGCCGAGGATGCGTGTCTGTCGCAAGGATGAAGCTGACGAACAAAACATGTAACAACACTTCCGGCAGGTTTATCATATTAAAAGCTAGTTTATATGGACATAATCCCTTCCGCTCAATTCAGCAATGCTTCGTGAAAAATTGAAACTTGCAGTGGGAAATTCGCGACTTTCATCTTAGGCTGCTGTCATTAAAGGGGATATAGCCTATGGAAAAGTATTTTGACATTCTCAACTTATTTTTTAAAACTTTAATACGACGTTGCTCGTTTTCTTTTGGATTCAGATGTCTAGATTTTGCAGAAATATGCCATTAATTGCGGTGCCAAGCCAATGAACATACTCTTTAATCATCAACATGAGGGGTAAAAACTAAGCTGGATACAGCATGGACCTAAAAAACATCCTTCGGATATAGTGGCCAGACGAACGTACTCTCAAGCATGCTTCCCTTACTGTCAATACAAAATATAAATCACGTGTAGGCTATAACGGCGCTAGACAAAATAATATACTATTTTAGTCTCGCCTTCCTTGTTTCCTGTGCTGGTAGCATGCTTTTTCACGTTACTACGCGATCCATTCACCCAACTAACAGCTGCGTAGTCGATTGGCTCGAGCATGAGCTGGTGGGTGGAGTATTCCGTCCTAAGGGTACAGTAGGCTACACGCGGTTCGTTTCTCGCTTCTTCATGAAGCTTGCGCCCCGGACGGGACACAGAGTGCGGTACGCGGAGTCGGAGAGCCAGAGTCGGTTCGTGTGTCGTGTTTTCTTGGCCGACCATATAAATATATATTCCCCAAATATTATTGCAGATTTGCGCGAATCTCATGACCCCACTTCTGAAAGGTCTTCGTCAAATTTATCGTCAAATGTGACTTACAGATCGTCAAACTTCAGGAGAGATCGTCAATTGCGAATTGACGAACGGGTAACGCGAGCCCTGATTCTTCAACTGTTTGTGAACTGTTCCTGAACAGTTCTTGAACAGTTCTTGAAAGGTATTTGGGACAGTTCTTGAACTGTTCTTGAACTGAGTTCTTGAACATTTGAGTTCTTGAATGCAGATTTCAAGAACTGTCCCAAATACCTTTCAAGAACAGTTCATGAACAGTTAAAGAACAATTTTCAAGAATTATTCAAGAACAGTTCAAGATCTGTTCTTGAAATTTTCTTGGGGTTAATTCTTGGCACAGGACAGAATTTTTAAAAAAAATTTCAGTAGTTCTATCCAGCGCCTCATCCCCCTTTTTTTCTGTATCTTTTTCCAAGGATCTTTTCCCTCCACGACCCTGAGCCCATGGACTATCCGAGCCCTGTCGCCCTGTCCCTCACCATGAGTGCCAGTTGCTGTGGTCCTGCTTTGGTCCTGATCCAGTCCTACTCCTTCCTTGCCATGCCACTTCCTGGAGCCACTGCTTGGATGTTTTAATCAGTTTTAATGGACTTTAACTGAACTTTATTTATTAGCTTGCCAATGGAGGATGGGCTTCCCCACAACAGCCGGGTTCCTCCTGAGATTTCTAATTGAAGGGACGGGGGAGGGCTTTTTACGCCCCAAAACTATGTACACGCAAAACTAAATCAGTTCAATAATTCTGGTATTTTTATGACCTATTATGACATCATTATGACGTAATTTGATTTTATTGCCCAAAACTGTCATTTTAGGGAAATCTCTTACTAATTAAAATTACACAAGATATTGTAAATATAATTTAATAAGTATAGGTTTAAAAGAAAATCTGGAAACCACATGAAATTGAAAATTGATGAAATTGTGGTTTTTTTGTCAGATATACCTGTCAGAAAACCGTTGCCATGGGAAGGGTGAAGATTAGTGGTATAAATTTGTTCCCGGGCAAGTTTTATGAAGAGTCAGCAAGTTTTGTGGTCGTAGCTCGAGCTGTTCGGAAATTGCACGTTGTGAAAATTGGTGAGGCATAAACCCCTACCGGCCTAGATGGGGTTAGATTGTATCTAATGGCTCTTCTGTGGTTTTCTACAGTCTCAGAGTCTTAAAAATGACTTTTTAACTCTTTCCAGACTGATAGATATCAAAAACTTTGATTCTAATCTTTTCTTGAATTTGAACTGGGCTGGCCGTAATTATGCTTGGATGTTTCGCGTCTTATTGAACCTACTTATCAGTCAAATATTTTGAAACAGTTGATTTAGCAACTTAGGGGGCAGTTACTTTCTTACATTGGTCCAGGTTGGGTTGGATTACATTTTTGCTTTAAAAATGATCATTGAAAGACTGTGTTTTGTATTTACTCCAGTGATTTTGGTCAAATATCAAAATTTGTTTGATGATCTGAAACGTTTAAGCTTGACAAAAATGCAGACATGAAGAAATGGGGAAGCGGTTAAATACTTTTTCCACTGCACTGTATCGGCAAAAGTTGCATGTGAGCTCATTTGCAATCATTTTAGCGTGCAAAAAAGTGCACATTTTAGCTTGTATGCTTAATGGTGAGCCTCTTAGCATGTAAGCCACACAGTATGCATTCTGCCGCTTGAGCGGAATGGTGATCTTGCTAGCAGGTGAGCTAAACTGTGGGCACATTAGCATGTGAGCTAAACTTGTATGCATATTACTGTGTGAGAAACCTTTTGCTAGCGAGCATCTGAGCTATTATCTGAACATGTTCGTACGAGCTGGACTGCGAATGTTAGCTCGTGGGCTAAGCTTTGTCCATAATGCATGAGCTGAACTTTGAGTATGATAGCCTGTGAGATAAACTTTTGAGCACAAGGCTGAACTTTGCTCAAACGTGAACTTCCACGGTGCCATTGGAAAATTGTATGGATGGTACTGTTTGGATGCTGAAAGATGTGTGAAAACTATGCACTGAACAGTAAGCAGTATGTTTAGGTGACCTTTCAAATTCTGAGGACACAGTAGCTTGGAGGGTGTGGCGGGCAAGGCTGTGGTTAACTTGGCAGCAGACCCACCCTTGCCTCCTAAAAATTCAGCCAAGAAGCCGATCCTAACCAGCACACTATCTGGCCTCATTGATTCTGAATGTGCCGCGATTTAATACGTCGTTTACGGGGGAAGTTTCATCTGATTTGACAGCCCAATAAGTAACTACACCTAGCATCTTTGTTTCTGCTGTCGTTGAAGTGTTGGGGCCTGTTCGCTCCTCGAAATGAGGGAGACAAATGCAATGTCCATTTGACATGGATAACCTTATCTCTGCTGCGTTGACACAGGAAGTTGCGCTTCCTCTTTCACCCTCTCTGCAAAAGGGCCTTTAAAGAAAAAAAAAACCCGTGCCCTTTGCCTGCTGCATGCAACGTGCGGACTGCTGATTTTAGAAGCCAGGTCCATCAGAGTCACTGAAGTCATCTGCGCACAAGAGGAGCTGAAACTATCCAGCACTCATACAATTAAGTCAGGCACTCCATTTCTCTCTCTCACTCGCACTGGAATACACTCGCGTACCAGCTCAGACTTTTTCATACACTCGAGAACAAGCACATTATAGGACGGACTCGAGTGCACACACACTCAGACACGCACGCACATCTGATGAAGAGGAAAGGAAACAGATTAGCAGTGGGCGATAAACAGGCTTGCAGTCACTTTTGCTGGCCTTCTTTCGCATCATGTCATCCATCGTAAAGACAGCTCTGTTCGGTAAGTGTGGACACGGACCCGATTCATCTCTTACTCTCTAATCTCTAGCCCTCTTTATTCTTCTGTCCCCTGATCTTAGGTTCAGAAAGTGAGAGAGTTGCTGTTACTTTGGTTAGTTCCCTTTTTTTGGAGGTAACACTTTGGCGTGCTCCTCAACATTGGGTGATACTTGCACTGATTTAATTAGATAATTTTAAATCCATACAGTTGTGTCGGGTGATGTGGGTGAGATTTCAGTTTTGCCTTGTGCTTAGCTTTAGGTTTTGGCTGTTGTCTGAGCAGCGAGAGCTCAGTGCTCTAATTCTAACTGCTCCCTTGATTGAATTTCATTGTGGGTACAGAAAGGAACACTTCACCATGAGGTCTTTCGGATTTAGCATGAACTAATTTCTGAGAACATGCATCTTTAATTTAACAACTACATTCCTGAATGCCAATAAATATAAGATGAAAAAGAAACAACTTGTTTGTGCTTATGGATAAATGAAGTTTATTCTTTGCTTTTCTAATGTAGAATCATATGTATTAGTTCCTATGCATATGCATTTACTATAAATTGAGCTATTCTATGCTTTAAGTATTAGTGCATCATTAACTCATATTAACAGCCTCATTCAATAATTTCAGCACAAGTCCCCTTGTTGTCATGCTACTGTGAATTAAAATGCCTTCATGCTTATGAAAGACCTTGAGTAAACCCTAATAAAGGTTTCTGACCCATCCCTTTTCATTTTGAAATAATGACTCATTTAAATAAATTAGGGACTGTCCTTGAGGAAAACAAAGTTGCAAATGGAAAGAGTTTGTGGTCTTCGCAGCCTCACAGCTTTTATGGCATGGCGAAGACTCCAGCCAACATCTGTAGGGATATTGCGATTTGATATAAAATTCAGTTTTTTGCGGATACAACCCCATTTCCAAAAAACTGGGATGCTGTGTAGAATTTACAACCCCAATTCCGAAATAGTTGGGGCAAAGTGTAAATTGTGAATGACATCAAAATGCAATGACATTCAGATCAGATGAGCCAGTATGGTATTTACAATAGAACATAGATAACATTTCAAATGTTGAAACTGAGACATTTTACATTTTTATCCACAAAATGAGCTTATTTCAAATTTTCTGGCTCCAACAGGTCTCAAAAAAGTTGGGACACATGCAAAAAAGGGCTGAAAAAGCAATTAAATATATAAGAGAATCATCTGAAAGAACATTTAGCAAGTAATTAGGTTAACTGGCATCAGGTGTGTAACATGATTGACTATAAAAGGGATGTCTTAGAGAGGCTGAGTCTCTCAGAAGTAAAGATGGCCAGAGGCTCTCCAACCTGTGAAGGCTTGCGTAAAGAAAATTGTGGAATACTTTAAAAACCATGTTCCTCAACGTCAAATTGCGAAGGCTTTGAAGATCTCATCGTCGATAGTGCATAACATCATCAAAAGATTCAGAGAAACTGGAAAAATTTCTATGCATAAGGGACAAGGCCGAAGACCTTTACTGGATGCCTGTGATCTTTGGGCCCTCAGACGCCACTGCATCACTCAACAGCATGATTCTGTCATTGACATTACTAAATGGGCCCAGGATTACTTCAAGAAACCACTGTCTGTAAACACAGTCCACCGTGCCATCCACAGATGCCACCTAAAACTCTGTCATGCAAAAAGGAAGCCATTGTTGAGCACGATCCAGAGGTGCTGCCGTGTTCTGTGAGCCAAGGCTTATTTAAAATGGACTGTAGCAAAATGTCAAAGTGTCCTGTGGTCAGACGAGTCCAAATTTGACATTCTTGTTGAAGATCACTGGGGTTGTGTCCTCCGTTCTCAGTTTCAACATTTACTGTATTATCTCTGTTCTATTGTGAATAAAATACTGGCTGGTGTGATTCAAAAGTCATTGCGTTTTGATTTAATTCACACTTTACACTTTGTCCCAACTATTTCAGAATTTGGGTTGTATATAGATCATAGAGGATAAAATCTCCAAATTCTTTGCAACTTTAAGTTTCCAATATAGTCAGCTGTGAGATGTTCTGCCATTTGCCTTTTTTTAGCATCATGCAACTTTTCCAGTCTTTAATGGTCTTCTTCCAACTTTTTAAAACCTGTTGCCATCATCAAATTGAAAATGAGCAGATATTTTTTTAAAATAAACAATAAAATTTACCAGTTCCAACATTTGATATAATGTCTTTGTACAATTTTCAATTAAATATAGGGTTTTCATTGATTTCCAAATCATTGCATTTTTTTATTTACAATTAACACAGCGTCCCAACTTTTCTGGAAATGGGGGTTGCACATTAGGGTCTGTTGTGGTTTTCATCCAAACATTTTTTCATATTATGAGGTTCCCCATCCCCAAGCGAATGAAGAGAGACAGATTCTTCAGACAATTAGGCTTTATTGAGGCATGTTGATAAATATAAAGCCGGGTTCTTTTTGCGCAAGAAGAACTGACGTCTTACCTTTCACACCCAGTTTTTATACCCTAATCACAGGAAATATCTTCCAAATATGGTCTTTCCACCTTCTCATTCTTACACTACAAGGACAGGCAAACCAAAACACTGCCAGCTTCCCTTGGGAACTTCAACCAAAAGATAAGCGTGCACATCACTAAAAAGGACTGGAAAATTACTGTCAAGAGAGGAAAAATACAGCCAGATGTATAGGATACAAGTGGATACATAAATGATTCAATTGATTTTTTTTTTTCAGTAACAACTAATGATTTTACTGAACAAATATTGATCAAAGCTGCAGAAATTCAATACATCACCTGATTATGTTTTTTAATCAACAAAACAGAAGCCTGCTTACTAATCAAAGCTACAGAAGCCTGCTGCTTGCGTGTGTGAGCTCCTGATGTGTGAACTGAATTGCTTGTATGTGTGTGTGTTTGCTTTATGTGTGTATGTGTCTGTGAACGTGTGCCTGTGTGTGTGTATGTGTGTGTGTGTGCGTGTGTGTGTTACTGCTGCATACATAATATGGATAATGATTATGATTTTCAACATGGCAATTGATCTACTGATGAATATGATGTAAATTATTGAAATATAATCCTCGAAAGGTCTTCTTCCTGAAGCTCAAAAATGAGTCTACTGCACTGAAGGGTATTTTCAGTGACTGAATATTGAACATTTTTCTCACCATCTGCGCCTTTTTTATTCCACAGATTGGTACATTTCTTTGTCTTCCTGGCGAAGTCTTTGTGGGTCATTACAGAAAGATCCATTTGATTCCATTATTTCTTCTGAGCTTATTATTGTCCCCCGTCGCTCCGGCGGGACGGAGTAAATAGAAATGCTGTTCGTCCGTCCGTGCTTGCGTCCGTCCGGGAACAGTGTACTCGCAATAACTTTTGACAGCTTTGATGGAGGATCACCAAATTCACATCACATATGCCTCTCATGAAGGCCTTGCTCAAGTTCAATGATGAGTGACCTTGACCTAGTTTTCAAGGTCACTGAGCAAAAAGATGTGAGGAACACTGTACTCACAATAACTTTTGACAGCTTTGATGGAAGATCACCAAATTCACACCACATATGCCTCTCGTGAAGGCCTTGCTCACGTTCAATGATGAGTGACCTTGAACTAGTTTTCAAGGTCACTGAGCAAAAAGACGTGAGGAACACTGTACTCGCAATAACTTTTGACAGCTTTGATGGAGGCTCACCAAATTCATATGACATTCTTATTGGTTTGTTAGGTAGATCTCAGCCATAGGCACAAAACTATGCCTTGGCGATGCGTCCATCATCCACAAGTCATGAAAATTGTAATCTCTCTCATGACCCATGGTTATATTTAGCTCATATCACAATGATCCATCCCTCATCCATCTCTCTGTTCAACCAATGACCAATGAGCTACAGTGTCATTGTACTTCACATTATTAGTGGTTCAGTGCACCACATTATTTTCAGCCATCAAAACAGTTTTTGCCACATGTTTCTGGTCACTTGTGCGACGGGGGACACAAGGCCTTCAGGCCAGCAGGCCATTTTTATTATTTTTATTATTATTATTATTATTTGGTCTTTGGTGTGAATCTGGCCTTAGCCTTTCTATGTGGAGTTTTCCGTTTCCCCGTGTTGGCATGGGTTTTCTCCAGGTACTTTGGTTGGAGGGATATTATTTTAATTTTCAGTTGTATTAGCGGCAGTAGTAGCACTTGTTTTAACTTTTCCCCTCAGTTCATAATTTTGTCATGAGCACACTGTGAGTTTTGATAAATTGAGTGTCTTTGCTGGTGGTATTTTTCCCCAATCCCAAATCAGAGAAAGTTGGGACGGTATGTTAAATTAAAATTAAAACAGAAAAACAGTGATTTGTAGATTATCTTTGGCTTGTGTTCCTTTGAAACAATACTACTGCACATAATTTATTGTTTTGCTGCACGGATTTTTTTACTTTTTCAAACTAAGTACTTGTTTGTATTTTGGTCCTTGCAGCAGAAAAGTGACATAAAAATGTTGCTGTCTGTCACATATGAAAAAGTGAGTGACCGCTCAGTTGAGTTGCCTGATAATGGTAACTAAAACCCCTTTCTCACTGAGCTGCGTTGGCTCACGGAAGTGTGCGGATGAAACAGTTCTCTTCTTTCGCAGAGAACAATCGATTCGAAGAACCCTGCAGTGGTACGGGACCATTCCTCATCACTGCAGAAATTTGCGAAAAAAGTAAAAGGTTTAATTTTTTCGCGGATGTCCGAGCTGGAGCTTTTTAACGCCAGTATCATGTAGACAACGTGTTGCTTTCACAAGAATTCGTGGTAGCTTCCTGTTTAATCTGCGGACTGATGCTAGTTACTTTTTTCCTGTTGGGGCTGTAACTGCCGGCAACCTTCTTAGGGCCCTTGGCTCTCTAGTTTGTTTACTTATTACTTGTCCGAACTTGCTCACTGTTCCAACTTTTTTGGTATAAATTGCTGGCCTGAATGGCAGGAATGGATGTTCATTTACCAATAAAATTAAATTGCCCCGACAAAACATTAAATACCTTGTTGTCAGACCGCTTACCATGAAATGCAAGTGAAAGACTAGAATGACACTCAGTAGAGTGCATACCTCCACTGCAATTATTGGTTCTGGATCCTCAAGAATATTATCCCAATCACCAAAAACTATAATCAATTCTACATTACAGTAGATTCCATTTAATTCATAAATTTTCACAAATTTTATGAAAATCAATTCATTACATAGGGACAATCAGTCTGTTCAGGTATATTTTAACATCTTCCAGATCTAGAATCCCGTTTATGTTCTTGCAAGGGTGGTTCTTTGTACACAGTTCAGTTGCACAGAGGAGAGGAAGTTGAGCGCTGGACTCAGGTGCAAGGATGGACTTGGTAGTGTTTATTATGCCTGCTGCGCAGCAGATGGATCGAACGAAGCAATACAAAACAAGGGAAAATGAGGTTCCTTAATAAACGCTATCAGTAATCCAGACTCAGGGCTTTAGCTACAGTAACATGGATTACAAAGAGGAAAACAAATGGAAACGAGGTTCCTTGAAATAAAGCGCTGGAATGAACATTAACAGCACTAAGTATTCAGAGTTTTATAATATAACTAGCATGTTGCCTGTTGGGATCCACGGGTTCTAGAAGTGGTCGTGTCTTATGTTTGGGAGCAACGCGCTTACCTTCACAGTTGATCAGTTTCATTTCTGTTTGGCAGACTTCATGGTCCCGACTTATTTCTTTTTGGTCGACTGTTTGTTAGACTGTTTAACATTAATTGCAATGTTTCTCCAAAGTTTTCACTGACTATACATGTTTTTTGGGATTCATGACTCCTGTGGATGAATTGGCTTGGTCATGTGATGTTTTTATGGAAACACCATAGCATCATGATGACATCAAAATGGTGCATTGTTCACTTTGGTCACGTGACTGATAATGCTATAGATTACACAATAAGCGTCGAATATGTCTATGCAACACTAGTAATGCTGCACAGGCATGTACTTACAAGACTTCTCAATGATAGAGTATGAGACTTGGTCTTAAATACATACTGCTGCCACCCAGTGGCAATTACACACAGATACAAACAATGATGAGAAACGTGAAGACCGGTGAGCTTCTAGCACCATATGGTTGGAAGCAGAATTGAAAGATGCTCCTGTTGGCATTAGCTTAAAGTCAAATTGATGAATTTGCAAAAAAAAACATTTTGACATTTCCAGTGACCTTGACCCAATTGCCCACAAAATTTAATCAGGTAAGCTATGGACCATTTACCGCGCTCTGTGAAAGTCTGAAGTCAATCAGTGTAACCGTGTAGATGCCAGATCGGAAGCACCTGGACACACAAACAGATGAACAAACAAACAAACGGCACCTATTACAATACTCTGTAACAACTCTGTCGTGGGCGGAGTAATAGTTTGTGAATCAATAAAACTCTATATTTAATTGAAAATAGGACAAAGACAATATTTCTGATGTTTAAACTGGGAATTTTGTTTATTGAAAAATATATGCTCACTTTGAAATTAATGCCAGTAGCATATTCCTAAAAAGTTTGGACAGGGACATGTTTCTCCCTGTGTTGCATCAGCTCTTCTTTTAACAACACTCTGAAAGTGTTTGGAAATGATGAGACCAACTGCTGCAGTTTTGAAAGCAAAATGCTTTCCACAGTATTTCTTGATTGTGTATTTCAGGCACTCAACACTTCGTGGCATCCTTTGTTTTATTTTTCATTTCATAGAGCACCAAAATTTTTAGTGGATGACAGGTCTGGTTTGCAGGCAGGCCAGATTAGTTCCCAGACTCATACTGTGATGTTATATTGTTGTACTACGTGCAGAACATAGTGTTTGCAGTGTTTGGCATTCTCTTACTGAAATTAGCAAGGCCTTCCTTGGAAAAAAAAAGTCTGGATGGCACTATATGCTGCATCTGAGCCCATATATATTGTTTGGCATTAGTGGTATCTTCACAGATGTGCAAGTTATTCATGCTGTGTGTACTCATGTACCCCCATGCTATCATGGTTGCGAGAATTTGAACTGTGCACTGATAGCAAGCTGGATGGTCCTTCTTCTGTCGCCTGGCGGTGTGGCGTCCATGTTATCCAAAAAAGAACCCTGATCGGTCAGGCCACAGGACAGTTTTCCACTTTGCCCATAGTACATCTTAAATGAGCACCAGAGAAGGTGCCAGCATTTCTGGAGGGCAATTCCACAGTAATTTTTACCTGCCATCTATTACTCTAATGCAGGAGCTACTTGCCTGTGCTTTTATTAGTTCCACTGGCATGCCTACTGAGCTGTATAACACAAAGTTAGGGGTAATCTATTTTGTAGAAGGCTATACGAAGGTGAAAGTGTCGGTAACGGAATTACGGCAGAAAAAATGCCATTATTTTTGCATTTACTTTGACTAGCATGTCTCTGAAATGCAAAGATAGGCAGTAGATTTAAGCTCAAGTTGGTGGCCTAGGATGTTGACCAGACCATGGTAAGTTTATATTGACTGGTATGTTCACAGATATTTTGTAGGATGCCATTTATGAGAGAGAGACAGCGGTAACAGAATTACAAAATGGAAATGGAATTACAATTTCTGATAATCTACTAAATTTATTATACTCAAAAAAACAAAGCAATTGGCTTCATAAATGATGTTTGTGTTGCTGACCTCCTGTTGAAACAAAATTTTGATCAACAAGTCTGGGCAAAAGGAAGGCAATACATGATACTGATGAAAATAACTCATTTCTGAACCAACATGTCAGCTTAAAATGAATATCAGAGGTCACATGCATGAAAATTGTGGTTCTTTCACTAACTGGATCCTGAAACATTTGTTTTTACTTTGTAACAGTGTTCCAGCATCATTCAATGAGTAAATATTGTGAGTAATGAAGTCGGTAACGGTAACAGCTTGCTCACAAAGTTTAGTTTCTGTCGAGGAAAGCTATGGTTGTATGTTTGGTTGTAGGATACTAACCTCACACAACATTGACGCATTCGTGAGTGAAGTGGGCGCGTCGTTGGTCGCGCAACGTGCTCAGAAGTCCAGCGCAGCGTGACGGAGGGAGCCGTTTGGCCAATAGGGCATGACGGCCACACAGGGGGGCAACCACAGCAATTGGTGTAGGCTGTGGTATAATTAATGCGCTGGTTATGGAAACTTAAAGCAATTCTTACCTTTCTGGGATTTTTACACAGCACTCAGTAAACATTTGAACATGAATAACTCCGCCTCCCTCCAAAGTCCCACCCTCTTCCCCCCGATTGTCAGACTTCCCCTACGAAAAAAATAAAACACATATATGGTAGTTTGTGAGACTTCAAAGGTAACTTAATGTTACGAGGGCATTTTATTTTATACCACATATAGTACTGAATATTATTTAATTAATATTAATATATTAGGCAACTGGAAGGGGCGCTGCGACGGATAACAGACAGAAAGCTATCTGGACCGAAGAAAATGATTGGTCAGATTTATGACCAATCAGAAATATGTGAGAATTGAATATTGAAAAGTTTCAACACCTGGTGGATTTATTTTATATTTTAGTGTGCCATACGCTTATTAGGAGAATTTTAAGATTACAAAAGAAAAGTGTAAAAATGGCAGAAAGGTAAGAATTGCTTTCACTCTCAGGAAGAAACACTCAACTATACAGCGCTGTTAAAAAGCACAGTAAAACCACTCGGCGACAACAACTGCAATCAAATTTTTGCAATAACTGGCAATGAGTCTTTCACATCACTGTAGAAGAATTTTAGCCCATTCTTCTTGGCAGAATTATTTTAATTCAGCCACATTGGAGGGGTTTTGAGCATGAACGGCCTGTTTAAAGGGGAACTCCGGTCAATCTCAACACGTATCTTTGTTGTTTGTGGTGAAGGAGTACTGTTAATAGCGAGACAAATGAAAAAATTTGGTTTTGCCAACACCGAGTTATGCTCCTGCTAGAGTTCGCACCTTAGCAGCTCAAACAGGGCAGGCTTTTAAAGTGCTTTTAGCCTCTTACCACGATCGAGATGTCATTTCAAGTCCATAGCCACGTTAACCTGACCCTTCCAAGTGAACACAGTGAATTTGACTGCAGTAGCTGACCTAGATATGCATAAAAGGTGTGCTAATTCACTCAGTGCACATACCTCTGTTTACTTCCTGTGTTCTGGTGAAGTCCACATTAGTCAGTTGTCGAACTCGTACGATCCAATATTCCAAAATGTAATTTTTCAAGATCAAAGAAGGCCAGAAACTTAGATATTAGAGATCGCTATACTCCAAACTTGTCACATATAATCTCGCATGAAAAGCCCCATATGCATACGTGTATGCTCCAAGGTTACCAAGGGTAATCATAAGAAGAAATCATAAATACGTTACCTCCAATTTGTCTGCAGCTGGCCTTTTCGCTTTTGGAATGACAGTTACTTTCAGATGCCGATTTTCTGACAAATTTGTTACCTATCAAAATATGCTACCTCGCGGTTCTGCGCTGCCGCTAACCTAAAATCTTGGGCTGTTTCCTCGCTCAAATCTTTAGAATCTTCAAAAATCATAAAAATAGATTTATTTTCAGAGCGCATTTCGACCTGTAACTGTAAGCGTACATATATTTGCATGTACAAGCTAGGGTTTCCTGAAAATGCAGAAATTAGATGATAATGGCATATATGGGCATATATCTTTGAACAAACTTACCCAACCCGTTATAAAATCTGCTTGTTATATTAAGCAAACAAATAACAAAGTTACGACTGTAATCCGATTCATATTGCAATATCAAGGCGAAAACAAAGACTTTACGATCGTTTTGCATTGAAGTAGCATTTTTTGACAAGGGAGCAAATTTATTTATTTATTTTATTATTTTTTTTTTTTAATTTGGCATCTCCAATCCCACCCGAATCTGGAATGCCCAATTGGGGAACTATGTACAAAGCTTGCTCCTATGCAACCCCTTGCTGCCAACTCAGGATAGTGAGACAGTTGACGGCTCTCCTCCGAAGCACGTGCCTGTCTGCCACTGATTCTTATACACTCATTGGTTGAATCTTCGCAAGTTCAGAACTAGGGCGGAGGATACCCGGACATGAACCAACCCGGAGTCTTCCTGACGAGCGCCCGTCTGGCCAACAGGAGGCGCTGGAGCAACAAACAAAGCTGTTATATATATTATATACCCAAATCCGGTAGTCCCTTCCCAATTTGAAACCCTGTAGCGCGATAGCC
Source organism: Gymnothorax reevesii (assembly GCA_029721435.1). Taxonomy (NCBI): domain Eukaryota; kingdom Metazoa; phylum Chordata; class Actinopteri; order Anguilliformes; family Muraenidae; genus Gymnothorax; species Gymnothorax reevesii. Next base: position 11,153,302 of record CM056577.1, on the reverse strand, counting down.
AATTGTGCGCTACTCTGAAAAAGCTGCCGACCCCTGCCGGTGGGTACGCCGGGGCTCGAACTCGCGACGTGGTGATCACCTCTGCACTGCAGAGGGCAAGGGAGCAAAATTTTACAGAACACCGGCACTTGTCGCTCTTTTCGGTGAAGTCGTCGTCTTCAAAATGTTCACTGCGAACACGGTAATCTCTCTGGCGTAATGTTTGCAAAGGAGTTGATGTGCAACCAGCCACAACGGCAAAGTCTCCCTGTTGCGGAGGGGTAAATGGTGAGAGCTCAAGCAGAAATACCTGAGCATTTTCGTTGCCGCAATTTGGAAAAGCACAAAGTCGAACCATTTCCTCTGATATTCCTCCTGATCTAATTCCAAGCTCCATCTGTCAGCCCTCCAATCTCCGCGGATGTTGCCGACACTCACCAGTAGTGCAATTTCCCAATGAGCCCGCGCGCGAGTATTCAAATGTAGTTGAAGCTAGTTGTGATGTTAGGCTGCGGTGTAGCTATGTTGCTACATTGTCTTTACAATGGACATAACCACAGCAATTCACAATCATAATTTTGTGGTGGAAAAATTACATTTTGGAATATTGGATTATACGAGTTCGACAGCTGACTAGTGTGGACTTCACCGGAACAAAGGAAGTTAACCAAGGTATGTTTACTGAGTGAATTATCACACCTTTCATGCATTTCTAGGTAAGCTACTGCAGTCAAATTCACCGTGGTCACTTGGAAGGGTTAAGTTAACATGGCAATGGACTTGAATTGACATCTCGATTGTGTTAAGTGTTTAAAACCACATTAAAATCCTTCCCCCTTTGAGCCGCTTAGGTGCGAACTCTAGCAGGAGCATAACTCGGCCTTGGCAAAACCAATTTTCATTGTTTGTCTCGCTATTGACAGTACTCCTTCACCACAGACAACAAAGATACATGTTGAAATTGACGGGAGTTCCCCTTTAAGGTAATGCCACTGCATCTCAATAGGATTTAAGCCTGGACTTTGACAAGCTACTCCAAAATCTTCATTTTATTTTTTAAGCCATTCAGATGTGGACTTGCTGGTGTGTTTCAGATCATTGTCCTGTTGCATAACCCAAGTGCACTTGAGCTTGAGATCACAATCTGAGGGTTGGACATTTTCCTTCAGGATTTTCAGTTAGAGAGCAGAATTCATTGTTCCATCAATTATGACAAGTTGTCCAGGTCCTGAAGCAGCAAAGCAGCCCCAAACCATCACACTACCACCTCCATGTTTGACTTTTGGTATGATGTTCTTTTTATAAAATGCTATGTTAGTTTTACGCCTGATGTAATGGGACGCACACCTTCCAAAAAGTTCAACTTATGTCTCGTCAGTCCACAGAATATTTTCCCATAAGTCTTGGGGATCATTTAGATGTATTTTGGCAAATGTGAGAAGAGCCTTCGTGTTCTTTTTGGTCAGCACTGGTTTTGCCTTGGAACTCTCCCATGGATGCCATTTTTTGCTCAGTCTCCATCTTATTGTTGAATCATGAACACTGACTTCAACTGAGGCAAGTGAGGCCTGCAGTTCTTCAGATGTTGTTATGGGTTTTTTTTACCTCCTGGATAAGTAGTTAATGTGCTCTTGGAGTAATTTTGGTTGGCCAGCCACTTCTGGGAAGGTTCACCACTGTTCCAGGTTTTCGCCATTTGTGGATAATGGCTCTTACTGTGATTCGCCAGAGTTCCAAATCCTTAGAAATGGCTTTGTAACCCTTTCCAGACAGATGCATCTGTTCTTGAATTTCTTTAGTTCGCGGCATGACATATTGCTTTTTGAGATCTTTTAGCCTACTTCACTTTGTCAGACAGGTTCTATTGAAGTGATTTCTTGATTCAACAGGTCTAGCGGTAATCCGGCCTGGGTCTGACTTGTGAAACTGGACTCCAAAAATGTGGTTCATCGCAGTTAATTCATAATTTAACAAGTGGGGGCAATCACTTTATCACATAGGGCCAGGTAGGTTTGCATAGCTTTTTCCCTTAATAAAGGAAATCATAATTTAAAAACTGCATTTTGTAATTATAGGGGTTATCTTTTTCTTAAATGAAATTTGTTTGATGATCTGAAACATTTAAGTGTGAAAAATATGCAAAAAAGTAAGAAATCAGGAAGGGGGCAAATACTTCTTCATGGTACTGTAGATGTCCAAAACCATGAACCACAATGCACCATGAAGTCCTCATGCCACCTTGTGCTATCTGCAGTTTTTCAGTGGCTTTCAGAATATTTCTGAAATTTCGTTACTGGTGTAATTCCATTACCATAATATTCCGTTACCTCAAATTTTCCAGGATAACAGCTAAGTATTAGAGAGGTGAATGTCTGAAATTCAGTATAGACATAAGAAGGAAGAGAATTCTTAATAACAACAAGCGGTGCCAGGCACAGCAAACCCCGCCCCTTGCATATGTTGAACTTCGACCTACTTTTCCTCAATGCAATAGGCATCTATTCTGGGTCACTGGCAATCCCTTAACCCAATTTGGGATGAATCTGGCCATTAATTTGCTGCTGAAGTGTGAACAAACACAATACCCTCGCCCTCCCATTTCGGGGGGGAGGGGGGGGTAATAAAATAAATGCAGAAATAAGATGATGAAGAGAAGTTTATTGCAATTTCGGAAACAGAATCACGTTGTTAAATGACAGATTTCTGGAATTTTGTGTTTCAATTTCCTGCAGTGATTTACTGTCTCAAATACTTTTACAGTATAGAAATACAGTAAATACCAGGCAATAGCTAAATATCTTTTAGAAGTTGTCAGCTTTGGAAAAATTGTCCTGGAGCTAAAATTTTTTTTTACAAAATTCAAGTCTAAATTTTGAGAAGACCGTCAAAGATATTTCAAAACCTTTTTTTTTGGTCTGATTTGGTAATGAGTCATATAAAACCCTATTTAAAAATTGCTGTTTTAGCAACTCTCACGTGGAATTGCCCTGGATCATGTTTATATAGGGTTTAATCTTTACATGGCAGAGTCTTAACTTTCATTTGCAGATGCAGCAACAAGCTGTGTTCACTGAGAGGTGTTTACAGAAGTGTTCCTAAGTCGATGCAGTGCTTTCCACCACAGAATTCTGTAGATTTTTTGAAGCAGGATTTAAAAATGGCTCAAAATCTTTTCATGATTTTTTCATTATTTATGGCAGAGGATAAAATGCCCAAATTCTTTGCTCATTTCACATTCAGAAATGTTCTTCTTAAATTGTTGAACTACAATATAAACGCACACGCAAGTGATTTTTTTCAAATTATTTTTTATCAATCGGGAAATAATTCAACAAAACAAGTATTATTTTATTCTTGCCTTAATATTCAAGCAACAGACACATGACTAACAAGTGGTGCCAGCCACAACAAACCCCGCCCCTCGCACATACTTTCACCTACTTGTACCAAATTCAGTAGGGATCTATTCTGGGTCAGTGGCAATCCCTAAACCCAATTTGGGGTCAGTGTGCCCATTTGTTTGTTAACACTCGAGCAGCAAAACTAACAAACAAACACAGAAACAAACGCACAAACACAGAAACAAACTGAACCAAAAACAATACCCCTTGCCCTCAGCCTCCGGGTGGGGCTGGGTAACAATTTACTGAACACAATTCATGAGTTATCATAACCTGAACCCAACAGGGGTCAGCGGGCAGAGTTCACAGCACTCAGTAACAAGTGTGTCCACCATCGGCATCACGTAAAGCGGTACACCTCCGGCACATGGAGTTCACAAGGTTGTCAATGGTGGCCTGTGGAATGTTGTCACATTCCTCCTGCTCTGCAACTCGGAGGTGGCATCAGTGTAACACTCGCCCACACGTCGCCATACGTGTTGTCTGCCATCAGCACGGTCCAGTTGGAATCGTGATATATCGCTGAATAACACCGTCCTCCACTGTGCAAGCGTCCAGCGAAGGTTACGGTTGGCCCAGTTAAGTCTAGACCGATGACGGACAACAGTCAGGTCGAGACCTCAGTGTGGTTGGCGGGTTCGGAGGTTTGCCTACTCAGGTGGTTTCGGACAGTCTGAGCTGATATCCGCCTGTTGTGCAGTCCGATGGTCTCGTCGGCTGGTCGGAGCCGATCGCGGAAGTGCCGGTGCCGCATGTGCCAATCCTGTGCGGGCATGGTCACACATGGTCATGGGGCATGTGGACGATTCACAGTGCTGCCAGTCTCTCAGAATCAACTTCTCAACCGGCTGATGGTGGAATGCCGCACACTCAAGCGTGTCGACACCACTGTCACAGATATCCCAGCATTCAGCATACCAATGGCACGCTCCCTCATGACTTGTGATATCTGTGGCATTGTGACATGTGACAAAAGTGCACATTTTGCAGTGGCCTTTTATTGACCCTGGTGCAAGGAGTGCCTGTGTATTGGTCATGCTGACTGACCAACCCAATGTTATGCTCTATGCAGCTCAGAGGTGGAATAACTCAGTGAGTAACTAATCTCACAGGGAGTGGCCAATGAGAAATGGGTCACCAGAACAGAGCAAAACAAATCATTCAGTACAGCAATAAAAACTATTTTTGGGCATATTTCATTATAGGTTAACTTAACTCAGCATTTTTGATTTGTGTGTTTATATTTTTGTTCAGTGCACTTGTCTTTGCAGTCTTTCACAGCGTGGCAAAGCCCTCGCCATCTTCAGCTTTGAATGACTTTTCATCCCCGATCATGTTACTGACCTGTTGCCATTAACCTATATGTAGCTGAGAGATGTTCCCCCAGGCGTGTTTTTTTTTTGCATCATACAACTTTTCTATTCATTTGCTGTTGCCCCCATCCCAGCTTTTTTGAAGTGTGTTTACTGGCATCAAATACAAAATAAGTGAATAATTTTAACAGTAAAATTTCTCAGCTTCAATATTCAACATGTTGTCTTTGTACCAGTGGTACCATTTCCAATCCCAACTTTTATTTAGATATGGGCTTGTAACTGTGTGATGACTGTGTTTTGCAGTGATAACTGTATAAGCAACTGTTGTTTTAACACTAGTTTTGCCGGTGTGTTCTCAGTGCTGCAGGTGGTTAGTGCCTATGGAGCTTCAGCTGTACTGAATGGAGTCGTGGGGGGGTCTGTTCTGCTGCTCACGGAGGAGAGGGGACCAATTAAAGGACCAGGATTAATGGAGTGGAGAAAGGGCAACATTACTGTCATCAAACAAACTTGCACAAGGAATGATTCTATGTTTCAAATCTCTGAGACAAACCCGTACTTTTATGGGCGGCTGATCATGAGTAATGAAACTGGGACTCTTAACGTCAGTTCTCTGAGAAAGGAGGATTCTGGGAACTATGACTTTAATGGTATAGCGTCAGGGATGTCCCTCAAAGAAATAACAATACAACTGCAGATATATGGTGAGAGCCTCAAGGTTTATTTCTAACCTTTTTGAAAGTAATGAAGCCGTGTGTTGCACTTTTTATGTGTGTAAATCTCTGAACTGTGTCACCTGATGCTGTGTGCTTCTGTCAGTCCCTTGTTATATTTAATGTTGTTGATGGTTCCTCTCTCTCTCGGCAGAGAGAATCGTGTCAGTGCAGGTAACATCCCGGGTGAATAATGGCACAAATGGTAGCAGTTGTAATGTGACCCTGGAGTGCAGTGCAATCGGAGGCAACCAGGTGGTGCTGTCCTGGACCAGGAACGGACAAACCATCGCCGGAGCAGAGAACAAAAGCATCCTGACTGTGTCCCCCACTCAAGCAGAGGAAATGTATACCTGCACGGCCACTAACCCCATCAGCTCCCAAAGCTACACAGTGACAAATAGATCCTGCAGGCCACACGGTCAGTCTGGATGCACTCGCTAATGAGCACAGTCTGTGGTTAGAGCACAATCAGCAGAATTAACCAGTACATTTCAAACCTTCATTTTATTACGGCCTTGATGTGCCATCATGTGGCCTTATCACTGTTACTGATGACGGAAATGTTGATTATTATTATTATTATTGTTGTTGTTACAGCATTTGTTGTTGTTATTAATATTAATCTTATTAGTAATATAATGTTGAAAATCTGTACTCCCATTTATGTGTAGCCAGTAGGAGGCACGATTGCCGCCAATAGATTCAAGCCTGACTGCGCCACTCCTAATTATAAGGGTGGGAGACCCGATTAATAATAAAGATGAGATTCCCCATGAATAGGGTGTTCAAATGGATGAATCAGTCGATTGACGAACACGAAAGAATAGGAAGGATAGGGGAACAGATTGCAATCTATTCGTTCTTGCTCGTCAATCGACTTTTTGTGACTTTCAAGATGGAGGCGACTGGAAACTAGCTCAAGGTACTGTTTGCATAAATAGTCTTTTTTTTTTAATAAACTACCTGAGCATTTTCAAAGTTCACAGTGCCTTGTTTCAAATGTCAGGGCCCTCGGAATTCCACCGATGAAGTGTGGAGCTACTTTGAATCTTGTTAATGATGAAAAAAATAGCAATTTCTTTGCATGGCAATGCTATGCCCGATTCACTACTATTGTAAGCCTGCTGGGAGCTTCAGCTAAAAAGCTAAATATTTCGAAATTTTGCGTGCGTACGGAGGTGGGGTATTCAACAAAAGTTAGTACTTGTTATCATGTTTCAATACACCCCAAGACAATTTCACACCGGAATTCTCCTTTAAAGATTCAACAGTAGGAATAAAATAACATGGCCGTTGTACAATACCACACGCTTGTTTGATAGGCTCACCAATGACAGTCTGGAATAATATCAGATTCACTTAACAGTAGTGGACTTACACATACCCACGGTGAGTTACTGCTAACAGGGACACGTCCAGATTCCAATATGAACAAAGAAAACCAGAAAAGAACAAAAAAAAAAACAAAACAAAAGATAAATCCAACAACCCAAATTAAGAAAATCAACGATTACAAATTAGTTAGAACCCTCCTGGAATAGTGTCAGCCGATCTGCCAAATGGCTGCAGTACCACCTAACGGGGCAAAAAGGACTTTGATGACAATGGTGATCAGGGCACAAATAGATTTAAGACACTCCAAACATTAAACACCACACGTGATTCAACCAGGTACTGCTACACATCACAATCGGCTAATACCAGGAATAACTTGGATTGCCAATGACACAGTACTACAACTACGGCAACACAAACATTGCTTAAAAAGATAAATCTAATCAACACACCATAACAGGCCAACAAGACAAGGCAGAGTACAGCCTACCCAACTAAATACCGCACCAAGTAGGCTGACAGCGAGTCCAGGAAGGAAAAAAAAACAAAATAAAATTAGAAAATATATATAAACAACCAACCCCAAAAAGACTAGCACTCAACAGAAGTCCCCAAGCCAGATAATACACCAAGTATTTACAGTGGATGTGAACCAGCCTACTCCACCTCACTCAAGATGCAGATAATATAAGGTCATACCAGGGAAGGTCATGCCTGACAAACCTTCCGGAATTTTTTGAAGAGGCCACCAAGACGTATGACCAGAGCAGGGCTTATGACATCATATACTTGGATTTTCAGAAAGCATTTGATACAGTACCGCGTAAGAGACTGAGCTGGGTATGGTGGGGAGTGGCATCCCCCAGGGATCGGTGTTAGGACCCCTGCTGTTCCTCATCTACATTAATGACCTTGATCGGAATATTGAGAGCAGAATAGTTAAATTTGCACATGATACTAAATTTGGGGGTTTGGCAAATAGTTTAGAGTGCACTAAAGTGATTCAGGATGATTTGGATAGAATCCAGAATTGGGCAGAAATGTGGCAAATGAAACTTAATGTAGAGAAATGTAAAGTTGTACATGTAGGAAATAAAAACATTAGACGGGATTACTTCATGGGAGGTTTAAAAATGGAATGTGCTCCACACGAGAAAGGTCTGGGAGTGATTGTTGACCAAACCCTCACAGGCTCTAGCCATTGCGCTGTAGCAGTTAAAAAAGCCAATCGGATGCTGGGATACATTGCCAAAAGTATTAAGTACATATCTAAGGAGGTGATGCTTCTTTTGTACAATACATTCGTCTGACCACATCTGGAGTACTGTGGACAGTTCTGTGGACCATACTTTAAGAAAGATATAGAGGCTCTAGAGAAAGTTCAGAGAAGAGCCACTAAGCTAATTCCAGGTATAAAAGATGAAAGCTATGAGAAGAGGCTGAAGATCCTTAAGCTTGGCTGACCATATTGTTGAGGCAGAGACCCTGGGGGTTTTCAAGAGCAGGCTTGACTTAAAGCTAGATACCATTGAGTCATTGAGTATCTGAAGGGATATATTCACAATAGTATAAGGACACTGGCGAGCGTAGTTGGGCTGAATGGCCTGTTCTCACCATTCATGTTTGATATTTTATAAAATTCACAAATTTATCCAGCTGATAATACTCATATTCCAAAAAACAAAGGATGAGTATCACAAGACTTCACAAAGTCAGCACATTAACTTGTAACACCAGGCAAATACCAGTTCTGAACAATATTGACACCATAGAATAATTGGAAGAAACTAAAACAGCCAACACTGGTTAGTACATGTAGGAAGAACCATTATCCCAGTAAGAAAATTTTAAGACACTACAATATTTATCTGTACTGCTTAAGTCCTAGCTAGCAGCATTAGCTCTACAGAGGAATTGAAAGAGACTGGAGTTGTTATCAGTACTGCTCAAATTCAAGCATGCAGCGGTGGCGCGAAATTTAAAGAGACAAGAATGATTCAGCACTGCTCAAGTCCAGCAAGCAGCATTAGCACCAGGTAACAATTTAAAGAAACCATCCTTGAGTTCAATGAGCCTAAACTTTGCGCACACCCAATACAATCCGCTGTGCGTCAGAGAAAGGCCTGTGACAAAACACCGCTGGGAAAAACAGTGGCCACATGCTAGAGTTGCAACAATACTTTTACAGGGTGAATCTCATACTATCCACACCAGAAAAGCCGCATGGACTGCACAGCACAGCGTATTCCTGTTCTCAGACTGACCAGGACGCCAACCAAACAAGGGGAAGAGAAACTCACGGGTGTATTCTTAATCTTGCGTGACAGCTGACATGCAGACCTATAACCCTACGGCAGAGCACCTAAGAGAATTTACAAGCTCTTAGCGTCCTAGCTGTCTCATATGAAGTGCGCTGGTAGATTCCTGAAGGAAGCTTTCATGCTGATACTCAAGTGTAGACTCTTATTCGGTCTTTTCCTGGCTTTTCAACAAGCAGCCAGAGGATGTACCTGACACATCTGATGATTCATGTTCATCTCATCTTAGCGTCTTTTCCTTTATCGGGGCCAGTGAGGAGAGGTTGTGTGGAAGAAATGGAACACCTGCGATTCAAATTCATAGCCTCTTTGACTGAAACACTTGGCTTCATCCAAAGTGAATCTCGTCCCTGCGGTCTCTGCTGCTGCAGCAAAACGTCATTTCTCTCATGTTTGATCTGTTTTATGTTTGTGTGTGTGTTTGTTTCTCTGTGTGTGCGTGTTCATTTAGCAAACCTAAGCAGCCTGTACCTGTACGTAGCTGCTGGGGGAGGGAGTGTCCTGCTGTTGGTGGTCCTCACACTTGCGTGCATTCTGAAGAGATGCAGGAGAGGTAAATATCCAATCAGGGAAGGAAATGATGTTGATGTGTCCAATCAGAGTGGGAAATTGAAATCTTTTGCCCAATCTGCAAGGATTTATATTGTAGAAGAATCATTAAAATGAGATTATCCAATCAGAGAAGGGTTTATAGTGGAAGGGCTCAAAACCCAGACCCCCAGAGTTGGTCCGGTCTCGCAGCGACTCTGGTCTACCAGTATAACTGTGACTTTGAGTGTGATTTCTCACTCTACAGTGGGGGGAAATCGAGCGAGGGGGTTTCAGTAAATTTTTTTGTGGCCGAAAACGTGTGGTTTCCTGCTCCTTTGTCAGCCTGTGGGTGGTTAGTTTTAGTGGAGCTTTGAAACTGTGGAGACCTTCTCTCTATACAGCTCTGAGCCTGCTGTGCTCCCTTATTGTGCAGCACTGAAATGAAGTCTTTATTTTTGTGTGGTTCAGAAATTAATGCTTTAAATTTGTGTGGCACTGAAATGTATGCTCTCTTTGAGTGTCTCTGAAATGAATGCTTTATCATTGTGTGTCTCTGAAATGAATGCTTTATCATTGTGTGCCTCTGAAATGAATGCATTATCTTTGAGTGGCTCTGAAATGAATGCATTATCTTTGAGTGTCTCTGAAATGAATGCATTATCTTTGAGTGGCTCTGAAATGAATGCATTATCTTTGAGTGTCTCTGAAATTAATGCTTTATCATTGTGTGTCTCTGAAAAGAATGCTTTATCATTGTGTGTCTCTGAAATGAATGCATTATCTTTGAGTGGCTCTGAAATGAATGCATTATCTTTGAGTGGCTCTGAAATGAATGCTTTATCATTGTGTGTCTCTGAAATGAATGCATTATCTTTGAGTGTCTCTGAAATGAATGCATTATCTTTGAGTGGCTCTGAAATTAATGCTTTATCATTGTGTGTCTCTGAAATGAATGCATTATCTTTGAGTGGCTCTGAAATGAATGCTTTATCATTGTGTGTCTCTGAAATGAATCCATTATCTTTGAGTGGCTCTGAAATGAATGCTTTATCATTGTGTGTCTCTGAAATGAATGCTTTATCTTTGAGTGACTCTGAAATGAATGCATTATCTTTGAGTGTCTCTGAAATGAATGCTTTATCATTGTGTGTCTCTGAAATGAATGCTTTATCATTGTGTGTCTCTGAAATGAATGCATTATCTTTGAGTGGCTCTGAAATGAATGCTTTATCATTGTGTGTCTCTGAAATGAATGCATTATCTTTGAGTGGCTCTGAAATGAATGCTTTATCATTGTGTGTCTCTGAAATGAATGCTTTATCATTGTGTGTCTCTGAAATGAATGCATTATCTTTGAGTGTCTCTGAAATGAATGCTTTATCATTGTGTGTCTCTGAAATGAATGCATTATCTTTGAGTGGCTCTGAAATGAATGCATTATCTTTGAGTGTCTCTGAAATTAATGCTTTATCATTGTGTGTCTCTGAAATGAATGCATTATCTTTGAGTGTCTCTGAAATGAATGCATTATCTTTGAGTGTCTCTGAAATGAATGCTTTATCATTGTGTGTCTCTGAAATGAATGCTTTATCATTGTGTGTCTCTGAAATGAATGCATTATCTTTGAGTGGCTCTGAAATGAATGCATTATCTTTGAGTGTCTCTGAAATTAATGCTTTATCATTGTGTGTCTCTGAAATGAATGCATTATCTTTGAGTGGCTCTGAAATGAATGCATTATCTTTGAGTATCTCTGAAATTAATGCTTTATCATTGTGTGTCTCTGAAATGAATGCATTATCTTTGAGTGTCTCTGAAATGAATGCATTATCTTTGAGTGGCTCTGAAATGAATGCATTATCATTGTGTGTCTCTGAAATGAATGCATTATCTTTGAGTGTCTCTGAAATGAATGCATTATCTTTGAGTGGCTCTGAAATGAATGCATTATCATTGTGTGTCTCTGAAATGAATGCATTATCTTTGAGTGGCTCTGAAATGAATGCATTATCTTTGAGTGGCTCTGAAATGAATGCATTATCTTTGAGTGGCTCTGAAATGAATGCATTATCTTTGAGTGGCTCTGAAATGAATGCATTATCTTTGAGTGGCTCTGAAATGAATGCTTTATCATTGTGTGTCTCTGAAATGAATGCTTTATCATTGTGTGTCTCTGAAATGAATGCATTATCTTTGAGTGTCTCTGAAATGAATGCTTTATCATTGTGTCTCTGAAATGAATGCATTATCTTTGAGTGTCTCTGAAATGAATGCTTTATCATTGTGTGTCTCTGAAATGAATGCATTATCTTTGAGTGGCTCTGAAATGAATGCATTATCTTTGAGTGTCTCTGAAATTAATGCTTTATCATTGTGTGTCTCTGAAATGAATGCATTATCTTTGAGTGTCTCTGAAATGAATGCATTATCTTTGAGTGGCTCTGAAATGAATGCATTATCATTGTGTGTCTCTGAAATGAATGCATTATCTTTGAGTGTCTCTGAAATGAATGCATTATCTTTGAGTGGCTCTGAAATGAATGCATTATCTTTGAGTGGCTCTGAAATGAATGCATTATCTTTGAGTGGCTCTGAAATGAATGCATTATCTTTGAGTGGCTCTGAAATGAATGCTTTATCATTGTGTGTCTCTGAAATGAATGCTTTATCATTGTGTGTCTCTGAAATGAATGCATTATCTTTGAGTGTCTCTGAAATGAATGCTTTATCATTGTGTCTCTGAAATGAATGCATTATCTTTGAGTGTCTCTGAAATGAATGCTTTATCATTGTGTGTCTCTGAAATGAATGCATTATCTTTGAGTGGCTCTGAAATGAATGCATTATCTTTGAGTGGCTCTGAAATGAATGCTTTATCATTGTGTGTCTCTGAAATGAATGCATTATCTTTGAGTGGCTCTGAAATGAATGCTTTATCATTGTGTGTCTCTGAAATGAATGGTTTATCATTGCGTGTCTCTGAAATGAATGCATTATCTTTGAGTGTCTCTGAAATGAATGCATTATCTTTGAGCGGCTCTGAAATGAATGCATTATCTTTGAGTCTCTCTGAAATGAATGCTTTATCATTGTGTGTCTCTGAAATGAATGTTTTATCATTGTGTGTCTCTGAAATGAATGCATTATCTTTGAGTGGCTCTGAAATGAATGCTTTATCATTGTGTGTCTCTGAAATGAATCCATTATCTTTGAGTGGCTCTGAAATGAATGCTTTATCATTGTGTGTCTCTGAAATGAATGCTTTATCTTTGAGTGTCTCTGAAATGACTGCATTATCTTTGAGTGTCTCTGAAATTAATGCTTTATCATTGTGTGTCTCTGAAATTAATGCATTATCTTTGAGTGGCTCTGAAATGAATGCATTATCTTTGAGTGTCTCTGAAATGAATGCTTTATCATTGTGTGTCTCTGAAATGAATGCTTTATCATTGTGTGTCTCTGAAATGAATGCATTATCTTTGAGTGGCTCTGAAATGAATGCATTATCTTTGAGTGTCTCTGAAATTAATGCTTTATCATTGTGTGTCTCTGAAATGAATGCATTATCTTTGAGTGTCTCTGAAATGAATGCATTATCTTTGAGTGTCTCTGAAATGAATGCTTTATCATTGTGTGTCTCTGAAATGAATGCTTTATCATTGTGTGTCTCTGAAATGAATGCATTATCTTTGAGTGGCTCTGAAATGAATGCATTATCTTTGAGTGTCTCTGAAATTAATGCTTTATCATTGTGTGTCTCTGAAATGAATGCATTATCTTTGAGTGGCTCTGAAATGAATGCATTATCTTTGAGTGTCTCTGAAATTAATGCTTTATCATTGTGTGTCTCTGAAATGAATGCATTATCTTTGAGTGTCTCTGAAATGAATGCATTATCTTTGAGTGGCTCTGAAATGAATGCATTATCATTGTGTGTCTCTGAAATGAATGCATTATCTTTGAGTGTCTCTGAAATGAATGCATTATCTTTGAGTGGCTCTGAAATGAATGCTTTATCATTGTGTGTCTCTGAAATGAATGCATTATCTTTGAGTGGCTCTGAAATGAATGCTTTATCATTGTGTGTCTCTGAAATGAATGCTTTATCATTGTGTGTCTCTGAAATGAATGCATTATCTTTGAGTGTCTCTGAAATGAATGCTTTATCATTGTGTGTCTCTGAAATGAATGCTTTATCTTTGAGTGGCTCTGAAATGAATGCATTATCTTTGAGTGTCTCTGAAATTAATGCTTTATCATTGTGTGTCTCTGAAATTAATGCATTATCTTTGAGTGTCTCTGAAATGAATGCATTATCTTTGAGTGTCTCTGAAATGAATGCTTTATCATTGTGTGTCTCTGAAATGAATGCATTATCTTTGAGTGGCTCTGAAATTAATGCATTATCTTTGAGTGTCTCTGAAATGAATGCTTTATCATTGTGTGTCTCTGAAATGAATGCATTATCTTTGAGTGGCTCTGAAATGAATGCATTATCTTTGAGTGGCTCTGAAATGAATGCTTTATCATTGTGTGTCTCTGAAATGAATGCATTATCTTTGAGTGGCTCTGAAATGAATGCTTTATCATTGTGTGTCTCTGAAATGAATGCTTTATCATTGTGTGTCTCTGAAATGAATGCATTATCTTTGAGTGTCTCTGAAATTAATGCTTTATCATTGTGTGTCTCTGAAATGAATGCATTATCTTTGAGTGTCTCTGAAATGAATGCATTATCTTTGAGCGGCTCTGAAATGAATGCATTATCTTTGAGTCTCTCTGAAATGAATGCTTTATCATTGTGTGTCTCTGAAATGAATGCTTTATCATTGTGTGTCTCTGAAATGAATGCATTATCTTTGAGTGGCTCTGAAATGAATGCTTTATCATTGTGTGTCTCTGAAATGAATCCATTATCTTTGAGTGGCTCTGAAATGAATGCTTTATCATTGTGTGTCTCTGAAATGAATGCTTTATCTTTGAGTGTCTCTGAAATGAATGCATTATCTTTGAGTGTCTCTGAAATTAATGCTTTATCATTGTGTGTCTCTGAAATTAATGCATTATCTTTGAGTGGCTCTGAAATGAATGCATTATCTTTGAGTGTCTCTGAAATGAATGTTTTATCATTGTGTGTCTCTGAAATGAATGCTTTATCATTGTGTGTCTCTGAAATGAATGCATTATCTTTGAGTGGCTCTGAAATGAATGCATTATCTTTGAGTGTCTCTGAAATTAATGCTTTATCATTGTGTGTCTCTGAAATGAATGCATTATCTTTGAGTGTCTCTGAAATGAATGCATTATCTTTGAGTGTCTCTGAAATGAATGCTTTATCATAGTGTGTCTCTGAAATGAATGCTTTATCATTGTGTGTCTCTGAAATGAATGCATTATCTTTGAGTGGCTCTGAAATGAATGCATTATCTTTGAGTGTCTCTGAAATTAATGCTTTATCATTGTGTGTCTCTGAAATGAATGCATTATCTTTGAGTGGCTCTGAAATGAATGCATTATCTTTGAGTGTCTCTGAAATTAATGCTTTATCATTGTGTGTCTCTGAAATGAATGCATTATCTTTGAGTGTCTCTGAAATGAATGCATTATCTTTGAGTGGCTCTGAAATGAATGCATTATCATTGTGTGTCTCTGAAATGAATGCATTATCTTTGAGTGGCTCTGAAATGAATGCATTATCTTTGAGTGGCTCTGAAATGAATGCATTATCTTTGAGTGGCTCTGAAATGAATGCATTATCTTTGAGTGGCTCTGAAATGAATGCATTATCTTTGAGTGGCTCTGAAATGAATTCTTTATCATTGTGTGTCTCTGAAATGAATGCTTTATCATTGTGTGTCTCTGAAATGAATGCATTATCTTTGAGTGTCTCTGAAATGAATGCTTTATCATTGTGTCTCTGAAATGAATGCATTATCTTTGAGTGTCTCTGAAATGAATGCTTTATCATTGTGTGTCTCTGAAATGAATGCATTATCTTTGAGTGTCTCTGAAATGAATGCTTTATCATTGTGTGTCTCTGAAATGAATGCATTATCTTTGAGTGTCTCTGAAATGAATACATTATCTTTGAGTGTCTCTGAAATGAATGCATTATCATTGTGTGTCTCTGAAATGAATGCATTATCTTTGAGTGTCTCTGAAATGAATACATTATCTTTGAGTGTCTCTGAAATGAATGCTTTATCATTGTGTGTCTCTGAAATGAATGCATTATCTTTGAGTGTCTCTGAAATGAATGCATTATCTTTGAGTGTCTCTGAAATGAATGCATTATCTTTGAGTGGCTCTGAAATGAATGCATTATCATTGTGTGTCTCTGAAATGAATGCATTATCTTTGAGTGGCTCTGAAATGAATGCATTGTCTTTGTGTGTCTCTGAAATTAATGCATTATCTTTGAGTGGCTCTGAAATGAATGCATTATCTTTGAGTGGCTCTGAAATGAATGCATTATCTTTGAGTGTCTTTGAAATGAATGCATTATCTTTGAGTGTCTCTGAAATGAATGCTTTATCATTGTGTGTCTCTGAAATGAATGCATTATCTTTGAGTGTCTCTGAAATGAATGCATTATCTTTGAGTGGCTCTGAAATGAATGCTTTATCATTGTGTGTCTCTGAAATGAATGCATTATCTTTGAGTGGCTCTGAAATGAATGCATTATCTTTGAGTGTCTCTGAAATGAATGCTTTATCATTGTGTGTCTCTGAAATTAATGCATTATCTTTGAGTGTCTCTGAAATGAATGCATTATCTTTGAGTGGCTCTGAAATGAATGCTGTATCATTGTGTGTCTCTGAAATGAATGCATTATCTTTGTGTGTCTCTGAAATGAATTCTTTATCATTGTGTGTCTCTGAAATGAATGCATTATCTTTGAGTGGCTCTGAAATGAATGCTTTATCATTGTGTGTCTCTGAAATGAATGCATTATCTTTGTGTGTCTCTGAAATGAATGCATTATCTTTGAGCGGCTCTGAAATGAATGCTTTATCTTTGAGTGTCTCTGAAATGAATGCATTATCTTTGAGTGGCACTGAAATGAATGCATTATCTTTGAGTGGCTCTGAAATGAATGCATTATCTTTGAGTGTCTCTGAAATGAATGCATTATCTTTGTGTGTCTCTGAAATGAATGCATTATCTTTGAGTGGCTCTGAAATGAATGCATTATCTTTGAGTGGCTCTGAAATGAATGCTTTATCATTGTGTGTCTCTGAAATGAATGCATTATCTTTGAGTGTCTCTGAAATGAATGCTTTATCATTGCGTGTCTCTGAAATGAATGCATTATCTTTGTGTGTCTCTGAAATGAATGCATTATCTTTGAGTGGCACTGAAATGAATGCATTATCTTTTAGTGTCTCTGAAATGAATGCATTATCTTTGAGTTTCTCTGAAATGAATGCTTTATCATTGTGTGTCTCTGAAATGAATGCATTATCTTTGAGTGGCTCTGAAATGAATGCATTATCTTTGAGTGGCTCTGAAATGAATGCATTATCTTTGAGTGTCTCTGAAATGAATGCATCATCTTTGAGTGGCTCTGAAATGAATGCTTTATCATTGTGTGTCTCTGAAATGAATGCATTATCTTTGAGTGTCTCTGAAATGAATGCATTATCTTTGAGTGGCTCTGAAATGAATGCTTTATCATTGTGTGTCTCTGAAATGAATGCATTATCTTTGAGTGGCTCTGAAATGAATGCATTATTTTTGAGTGTCTCTGAAATGAATGCTTTATCATTGTGTGTCTCTGAAATGAATGCATTATCTTTGAGTGTCTCTGAAATGAATTCATTATCTTTGAGTGGCTCTGAAATGAATGCTTTATCATTGTGTGTCTCTGAAATGAATGCATTATCTTTGTGTGTCTCTGAAATGAATGCTTTATCATTGTGTGTCTCTGAAATGAATGCATTATCTTTGAGTGGCTCTGAAATGAATGCTTTATCATTGTGTGTCTCTGAAATGAATGCATTATCTTTGTGTGTCTCTGAAATGAATGCATTATCTTTGAGCGGCTCTGAAATGAATGCATTATCTTTGAGTGGCTCTGAAATGAATGCATTATCTTTGAGTGGCTCTGAAATGAATGCTTTATCATTGTGTGTCTCTGAAATGAATGCATTATCTTTGAGTGGCTCTGAAATGAATGCATTATCTTTGAGTGTCTCTGAAATGAATGCTTTATCATTGTGTGTCACTGAAATGAATGCATTATCTTTGAGTGTCTCTGAAATGAATGCATTGTCTTTGAGTGGCTCTGAAATGAATGCTTTATCATTGTGTGTCTCTGAAATGAATGCATTATCTTTGTGTGTCTCTGAAATGAATGCTTTATCATTGTGTGTCTCTGAAATGAATGCATTATCTTTGAGTGGCTCTGAAATGAATGCTTTATCATTGTGTGTCTCTGAAATGAATGCATTATCTTTGTGTGTCTCTGAAATGAATGCATTATCTTTGAGTGGCTCTGAAATGAATGCATTATCTTTGTGTGTCTCTGAAATGAATGCATTATTTTTGAGTGGCTCTGAAATGAATGCATTATCTTTGAGTGGCTCTGAAATGAATGCATTATCTTTGAGTGGCTCTGAAATGAATGCATTATCTTTGAGTGGCTCTGAAATGAATGCATTATCTTTGAGTGGCTCTGAAATGAATGCTTTATCATTGTGTTGCTCTGAAATTGTTGTGATTCCAGTGTTCTGTGCCGTTATGCCAGAACACTGGTTGGGGTTTTAACAGTTTCTTGTCCCAGGCTTCATCATTCATGGTCATTACTCACGTCATGGTTTTAACAGTTCTTGTATCAGGATTCATGACTCACAGTTTTCACCTTTATTTATGTTTTTTAAATTTTCCATGTTTTGTATCTCTCCAGGTCTTGTTTTCCGGTCTGCCCAGCCAATCCGCCTCTCCAGCGTCTGCGTGGTCATGTCCATGTTTTACTTCTCGCACTACATTCGGGAGGCGCTTACGGTTTCAAACTTTTTTCTGACGTTTCTTCCCTCAGGGCTTCCCTAGTCTTCATGCTTGTTAATTATTTTAATTTATTACTAACAACCTACTAATCAATCACAGGGAGCGTTTCCATTAGACAGGCAGGTACTAACCATAACTAAATTAGACAGGGATTTAACTCGCAGGCTTCCTGCTTTCGCTACATTATACCTGTGATTTACCATTATCTAGTTTAAAACTTTCACTGGTCATAGTATGTTATTGGGTTCTTATACGCTGCAACACGCTCATTGTTCTTAATGAGCAAATACCTGCTCTTATTTTCTCGTCACGCCACAGCTGTTTTCCTCTCGTCATTCGTGCTTTGAAATTATGCGAACTCGTTTCTTCCTGTCGGTCTACAGCTGATCCTCATTGTCTCGTGATTGTTCCTAATATATCTGGGGAGAGGTTGGAGTTGGCTGGCAGACAGAGTCTTGTGTTCATGCCCATCTCTTGCCATAGTGGTTCCTTGCCATAGGCTTGCCTAGTGTTTTGTATATCTCGTTTTGCATGTGCTGTGTGGCATTGCCGTCTTCATTTATTTTTGTTTATTGGTATTCCTCCCTTAGAGTTTCTAGTGGCTTTTGTTGCCTTGTCTTGTGTGTGTGTGTGTGTGTGTTTTTTTTTTTTTTTTTTTTTAGCTCTGATGCTTTCTTTGGTTTGTCTTTTGCAACGCTTTGGGCTGAGGTTTTTTTTTTTTTGGCATATAGTTTTTCACCTGTCCGTCTGTGTGCAGCGGGAAAAAAAATATAACCTGTAATACTTTAAACTGCTGCCGGGGGCATCAGTGTTCCACGAACACAGCTTGTGTTTGGTGGGGTTTTTTTTGTTTTCTTGGCTCTGAAATGAATGCATTGTTATTGTGCAGCTCAAATGAATGAATACCCTGAAATGAATGCTTTGTCTTTTTTATCCCCCTGGCATTCTGTCTGTCCATCTGTTTGAACATTTCATTTCTGGAGCATGACTTTAATTTTTTTTTTTTTAAATCCCACAAAACTTGGTGTGCACATTAATTATGGCCTGACGTGGTGCCTTTTGCTAATCCAAAGTTGATGACTTTGGGCTGGGGTTATCTGCCATCTCCTGATGGCTCTTGTCTCCTGTAGCAGTAAAATTAATGCTTTATTTTTGTGTGGCCCTGAAATGAATGCATTTTTTGTGGCTCTGATTAAGTGTTTATCTTTTTGCCAGCAGCCATACCACTAAATCTCCTCCAGCCACATGGCTGAAGCTAAGCAGGTGTGGGCTTGGTTAGTACTTGGATGGGGGATCCCCTAGGAAAACCATGTTGCTGCTGGACGAGGTGTTGGTGGCCAGTAGGTTGCGATCTTACCTCTGGTGGAATAAGCCCCAGTGCAGTAATGGGAACACTGTACTGAAAGAGACATTCAACTGTGGTCATTAAAGATCCAATGATGCTCTTTGACAAGAGTAGGGTAGTAGTTCCCTGGTGTCATGGCAAAATGCCCAACCTGGCTCTTTTGACCTGCCACCTAATCATCCCCCCTGATGCAATTGGCTGTGCAACTGTCCATTCCTTCCCCACCTGACCCCTCTGAAATGACTGCTTGTTCTTTGGTTTGTGTTACGTCAGGTGAAACACTGGAGGAAAGCACCATCTATGCTGAGGTTTTGGAGAATACGCTTTCACTAAAGGTGATATAATATATTTTATTTACAAAGTGTAATTGCACATTTAATTTTTGGCGGAAAGGTGCATTCTTTTCAGAAATGTACTTTTAAATTGACTGACTAATCATGTTTTGTATTAACACCCATCTAGCATCAATGTAGTTAAACGTTAGAAAAAACTGTCTTGCTTTTAATGAATTTTCATTAATTTGCCAATCAGGATTAGCGCGGTAAGACAAGGCAATTGATGTAAAGCATTTGCATTTTGGAGATGACCTGCATGAACTTTGACCTCTGGTTCTGCAGGGATCTAGCCAAGCTCCTGACCATACATGCGTGGACACCTTTTATGATGTCGTAAAGCACCCCGTAAGTGATCAAGCATAATGCGAACTCATCCCTGTGACAGTTGTGACAATTATCGAAATCCAGTGTTTTTCCTGTAACGTGCGAAATTCAAATATGCAGTTTACTTGTTGCTACGATTTTCCTGAAATTTTTACTTTGTGGCATGATTTTTAAGCATAGTCATCTTGCAATTACATGAACAGAAACTTCTTGAAAAAACATTTTATTTATGTACAGTGAGCACCATAATTCACAGGGCAGTGTCACATTCACATTCTGTACCCTCACACTTTGAAAGGATAGAGTAACAATATGCTTGGAGTGCAGAATGTCAGTGTTATTTTGAACGTGTTTCCATCCAAATTTGATCAAACATTTGGAAATGACACAAAAGCTCCTTTTAAATAAGTAAATAAAGACTTTATTTCATGTTATTGTTACGACTCAAGTTCCGCCCATTATATTTGCGGGGCCGGACTAAGGAGACGTAACACAAGAAGTCCCCGAGGCCCCAAAAAATAATACAAAAACAGATCTCCAAAGTAAGATTTAATTAATCACAACAAAAATGCACACAAAAGTCAACTGGTGCTGAACTGTCCAAAGCAGGGCCCCTGAAGACTACACCCCTGATCTTAAAAAGTCAATGGGCCTGATGAACATACGTTTGCGACTGCAGTGATATCCGCGACTTACACTGTCTGCATAAAGCGCAAGCTGTGCTGTTTCATTTTGCATGGCGTGTATCAAGACAGTGGCCACTTGTGTAATCAGCGCATGTTACCGCCCATAAACGTAATCTGCGACCGCAATAAAAGCGCAGGAATTGCAACGTGGACAGGAGTTTGAAAACTGCTGGTATGGAGTGTGAACGCTGAGTCTACGGTCGATGTCATTTTAAGTACATATCAGGGAAAACATAATTAGTCGTTAAATGTGCATCTCCTCCCATTTTTTGCGTGAACCTCCCACAAATGCTTATGCACGAGTCAGAAAACTGCAGCTTGCCATTCTGCGCTTCACAAGAAGGCAGATTGCGCTTTCAGTCTTGTACGGTGTGATCGCACATACCATGCAATGATTTTATGGGCACGTTGCAAAGATATTACGTTTGAAACAGGCGCTAACTTGTCCGTACATCAGCCTCAATCTGTCTCCCGACCAAAAACAAAATTAGGGTGAGTCCTCCACAGCTTCCTACTGTAGCCTAAACTTAAACTGAAAACATGCACAAAAAATCGAATAAAACAACAAAAAGAATCAACCATTCTCCCAGAGCCTCAGTCTCTTCCAGCCACCTCCACTTCCAAACTTCAGATCCTTTTGTAGGGTGGAGCCAGGTGGAGTCAACGAGGCAATCAGCTGCTCGTTAAGCTGGAGGGTCTGGTTCCAGGTGTAGATGCAGTAGCAGGATGATTAGCAAGTGCTTGAAATTTCCGAGAACGTAACACTATTAAGCACATATGGAGAAACATACAAGTAGATACATTACAAAAAAATTACCACAAAAAAAAAAAATATGAAAAAAATTATAAATTACACGTCAGGTAGCGAGAGAATTTCCTCCGATTGCCTGAGAGCAGTCTGGGTTTGCTCTGAGTATAACATATTGAACATGTCGCCTCACATAGCTAAACTTATATCGAAGTTAGGAAGACCTTTCCTCTGCAAAGCAGTGACAAGATCGGGTAGACATTTCAAAGTGCTAAAAACAAACAAGTTACTCAGCAAAAAGTTGCTGGTCAAGCACAATCTCAGATAGAAATGGATTTTTCTGCAAAGTAAAAGGTAATCAAAAGTGAAAAATGTAAATTATGACACAATAAACTGTTACGCGAATACCGTGGAATGTAAACCCATCTTTTAACAAAATCATGGTACAAAAGAGCTAATGTATGAATACTGCCAATGCCTGACGACAAGTACCATTATTCACAGCCAAACTCAAACAGTAAGACTTAAACAGGGTCGTTTTGACGGAACCAGTGGTGTTACGGAATTTGTGAAGAATGATGTTGCCTTGTTAACAAACATTCTTGGGAACTCGGTCAATATCAAGCATGTCAGCCAAATTTAGTACAAATTCATTACCTAGGTACTTGAAACTGTCAACAAACAGGAGAACATTATCCCCCAACATAATATGGGGTGGAGTGCCATTATTTGAACAAGTAGTATGACAACGTCAAGACTGAAAAAGCATGCAGAGAGTGTTCTTTGGATTAAACAAAACATCAAGCAAAAGTGCTTCAACAACACAAGCATCAATTTGTGTATGATCCCCTCATTTGATAGGCAGATTTATAAATATTCGACATATTTGGTTGCATGTCCTTTACATGCTATGACAACACCGACATCGCCAGTCGTTGGGTAACTTCCATGATGATTCTCTGCCAGGCCTACACTGCAGCCATTGTCAGTTCCTGCTTGTTTCAGGGGCTTTTTGCCTTCAGTCTCATCTTTAAAAGGTAGAATTCATCTTTTGCTGGATTCAGATCCTGTAACTGACTTGACTAACAACCAAAATGGCAATAAAGTGTCACTGTACAATTAATAATGGCGCTCACTGCACGTGCGGATGTAACCAAATGAGTTGCACATATTTAGAATTATTGAAAGAACAAAAAACATTGCAAGAATGCAGCTCGAGGGGTAAAAATCTTTTGTCTCAAGAATGAACACCACGGTTTTTTGATAGAATCACCTCCATGCCAATTTTGGCCGACAGCAGCTTGAGAACAGCACATAATTAAAAGCGTTGTGCTGCTCAGGGATTCAGGGGGGATGCAGTCGGTTTGGGTTATCATCGACCGATGCTTGAGCGACTCATACTGGTCTCGTAAGCGCCTCAGGGTTGCTCTCTGAATATGTACATTGCCCTCCATAATTATTGGCACCCCTGATTAAGATTTGTTAAATACTCACCTGCACCTGACCATATCTACTGTCAGAGGAATCATTAAGAAGTTTGAAACAACTGGAACAGTGGCAAACAAGCCTGGACGAGGACGCAAGGTTATTTTGCCACCACGCACAGTGAGGAGGATGGTAAGAAAAATAAAAATTTCTCCAAAGCTCACTGTTAAAGAATTGCAACAAATGGCAGCATCTTGGGGTCACAAAGTCTCCAAAACAACCATCAGGCGCTATCTACAGGCCAATAAGCTGTTTGGAGGCATGCACGGAAAAAACCTTTACTCACTCACAATCATAAAGGCAAACATCTGGAGTTCGCTAAGCGGTACTGGGAGTTCACCTGGGACCGTGTGCTTTGGTCAGATGAGACCAAGATAGAGCTTTTTGGCAACAAACACTCTAAGTGGGTCTGGCGGAACACAAAAGATGAATATGCAGAAAAGCACCTCATGCCCACTGTGGAGTATGGGGGAGGATCGATGATGCTGTGGGCCTGTTTCTCTTCCAGAGGCCCTGGGAACCTTGTTAGGGTGCATGGCATCATGAACGCTTTGAAATACCAGGACATTTTCAATCAAAATCTGGTGGCCTTTGCCCGAAAGCTGAAGATGGGTCGTCACTGGGTCTTTCAGCAAGATAATGACCCTAAACATGTGGCCAAATCTACAAAGGAATGGTTCACCAGACACAGACTCAAGCTCCTCCCATGGCCATCTCAGTCCCCAGACCTCAGCCCCATTGAAAACCTGTGGAGTGAGCAGAAGAGGAGAGTGCAGAGGAGAGGACCCAGGTCGCTGGATGATTTAGAGAGATTGTGCAAAGAGGAATGGTCGAAGATCCCTCTTTCTGTATTCTCCCATCTTGTGAAACATTACAGGAGAAGATTAGGTGCTGTTTTGTTGGCAAGAGGAGGTTGTAAAAAGTATTAACATCAGGGGTACTAATAATTGTGGCACACATGATTTGATGTAAAAGAATTATTTCTTAATGTGGGATTTTTTTTCCCACAGAATTAAAGGTTGGATTTTCTTCTTTCTTTCATTGTGGTCCTATATTATTTAGGAAAAAAAAACTGAATTTATTAGAAGCTAAAGAACACATCTTAACCAGGGGTGCCAATAATTATTGAGGGCGCTGTATGTGCTCGGGGGTTCCTCCGCATCAGCGCTGAACATGCTTTGACCGAGATAGGGTTGTGAACAGACGCATTTGCCTGACAGTTGTGGTGTGGTATGTGTCTCTGCCTCTGACCGGTTTTGTTTTTGTGTGAAACAGGAAGCCCCCGCAGCACCTTCCACAGTGTACGACACGGTGAAGCTGGAAAGAGTGACGCCCACGCAGTACCAGCAGGTGCTCTGATCCGGAAGCGAGGCGAGGGTCGGCGCAAACCTAGCTGTCGGCCTGCACTCTTACGCAGGGGGTTCAAACCAACTTTGTTCTTGCTGACAGGGTCTGATGCCTGAACAAAGACAGAACGAAGGGGGGAGAAAAAAAAAAAAACTTGATTTATGTTCGATCAAAAGCCAAGTTTGACGATGCATTTCCGAAGAACATTTACGTTCTGTTACGTTGAGCATATTCTGTCATTCTCTGCTAGGCCTGAATTGAGTGCGTATACAGACAGGAGCGCTGTATCTAAGGCGCTGCTCGCTCTCACACCAGACTTCTATTTCCTTTTTGGGTGGCCTGGTGAAACACTGGGCTTCACTGCTGCCTCAAAGCAAGAAAGTTGTAGGTTTGAATCCCGCCTGGCACCCATCTGTGTGGAGCTTACATGTTCTTTCCATGTACGCGTGGGTTTCCTCCCATAGTTCAAATAAATACGTCAGGCTAATTGGAGATTCTGAATACAGCGCGTGATTGAATGTTGTGAATTCTGTACAATGCTTTAAGAGTACAAAAGCAGGCAAGACATGACCTCAAAGAAAAAGATTGAAAGTTCAGTGCAAAAAGAATCGATCGAGTTCCCTTGTGTGGAAGTGGGCATTAATTTTCTTCAAAAATAAATTTCGTTTCACAAATCTTTTTTTGTGTTCTGAAAAAGAGTAAATAAAGATGCACAAAGAGCACTTGAAAAGCAAAACAAAAGTTACAGTATGGGGAATTTTTAATTGTGTATGTAAATGTGTTGTTGATAAAAGCTCACGTGCTGTTAAGTGCTATTTTGCAGTGTATTTATTGTGGCAGTGGCCTAACGTCTGCGTCTTAAAAATATGTACCACGTACCAATCACACTGCCCACTGCTTCAGGTCTTTAGTGAAACTACTCAATGGCACTGCGAAAGTGTCGTGAGATGTGCCTCCCTTCTAATGAAAAGGATCCCCTTTCTCCGCTGATGCATGGAGCCCAGAGATCACTCTGTCTTTCCATCTCAGCGACATGTGATTTAACTCCTGAAAATTTTGCACCAAAATACAACGCACCCAGCAAAACCCCAGGGAACAAGAATGTCTTGGGTTTTTCCTCTTCCGTGGTAAAGGAACATGTTCCATGTTGTGAATGTCATTCCCTAATTTTGGTGGGATTATTCCACTATAGAATACTTGTCTTTTATTGTTTATATTTACAAAGCCTTTCTAATTTGGTCTCCTCTCCTATTTTCAGAGGTTGGGCGGCAAAATTATTCTTCATTCATGTTGTCTCATGATTGTAGTGTAAATGTGTGGTCACTCTTTTGGCTGGATATATATATTTTTATTTTGCTATGATTTGAAAACATTGTATTATTTTTTCCTTAAATGGGGTTATTAATACCTTGTGTAAATGACCTTTTACATAAGCAGAATATTGTTTTATTTGTTGCTTTTATGTGTACTTAATTTAGTTTCTGAAATGAGTAAAAGCCACACTTTTATTTTATATATAGAGCAGACGTTATGTTTTGGTGCTCTTATTTTGAAGGCGTCTCGCCGTGAGCTAAAACATCCGGTGCTTCGGACTTTACCGACAACAGGAAATGTGTGTCTGCAGACTAAAAGTGCGTTGCAGGCTGAAAGCGTGTCTTCAGTGCTAAAAACGTAAATGAAACGCCCTTGCACCTGGCTAATAAGAGGCACGAGGTTGGTTTTCTGTTATATTTCATGCCGTGTTACATGACCGGCGCGAGTTTAAATGCCGCTGATATTTCGTATACTGAGCGAGTTGTTGTTAGCGGTAGCTACTGTTAGCTTCGGCCAAGTTACCGTGTCGGTCCTATATTTAAGCGATGTAGAGCTGAGCTAATTCGTTGGTTGTCTCGTAAACGCAACAGAACACGTGTATTTTATGTGTGGTTTGCTAAGGTTAAAAGCTGTTAATTGGATTAAATATAGGAGTCAGTTAGAATGTTTATTTAATGACAATGCAGCACTCCATTAGAGATTGTCTCATAAAAAATAGTACTAAAGGAGGTAACGTTACATTTACATGATTGTTTAATGATAAAAACAGTTAAAAGGGGTAATTTCTTGTGATTGAAAGTGAAGGTAACTGTATGTTTTCTTTTGTTTCTGTAAAGCTCTTACGGTGAATTCATACTGCACATGGTTCAAATAAAAGAGTATGGACCATCAGTTTGAGGGTTCGACCATCATTTAGCCGGGATGCTACAGTAAGAGCTCCACCTCATCAGTCCCACCGCACCACGGGTCAAGGACAACTGCAGAGGGACTCGATGTGATGGTTAAGGATTGTGGCACCTGCTCAACATGGAAGCATCAGCAAATAAGGAGGAGGAACTTCGTCGCTCTGGTCGGGCACGGAATCCTACGGAAAGGATGCTCGCATTCAATGAGGAGGAGGCCCACAAAAAGGAGAAAAGGTTAACTCGCATTTACGAACAATGGAAGACACAGGCACGTAAGGCTCGAGAGCAGCTAAAAGAAAACATTCCTGAAAGTGACATTGCAGCTCTTATAGACACACTAGAAGAAGGAAAGGACAGTGTTATAAACATTTTTACGGAAATCAGAGTTCACATCACTCCATCCAATGAGACAAGACGTCGCGTTGATGCCTGTGAGGCAGTGACAAGGGACATCGTGAGGATTGCCTTTGAAAGGATATCAGGCATTGATGGAGAATTTGATAGTGACGCAGCAAGGCACCGACTGCATGAGCTTCTTAACAGAGACTATGCTCGTTCCATCTACGGATCCACAGCTTCACCTTCGAGTCAACACTCCAGTAAAGTTTCCAGTCAACACTCTGTCATAGTAGCAAAAAGAGCAGATGCTGCAGCAGACTTAGCCGCAAAGGAGGCAGAGTATGAAGTGTTATTGGAGGAGGGGAAACAAAAAGAAAAGATTCAACTCCTAGAAGAACAACAGAGGAGAGAACTTGAAGCTCAAAAACGTGAGTTGGAAAGATTAAGGGCAGAGAAGGACATTAGAGCTGCACGAGCAAGGTTCACAACATATGATCAGGAAGTAATGCAGGAAGCAAGTGTTCACTCTGCTGATCAAAGGAGAACAAGGGAACAACAACGTGTGTATCCTGAACAACCTGCGCCTTCAACTCTCATCCAGCAGCCCACTAATATCACAGTTGCACCATCAGTGGCAGCATCACCTGCACGGACAGATGTAAGTTATCTGGCTCAAGCAGTTCAAGATAGCATAGCTCTGAACAGGCTCCCAATGCCAGAACCGTCTGTATTCACTGGTGACCCCATACAGTTTATTGAATGGAAGGCTTCCTTCACGTCAATCATAGATAAAAAGAATATTGCCTCAGCTGACAAATTGCATTATTTGAAAAAATATGTAGCAGGTCCAGCACGAAAGACACTTGATGGCATATTTTATAGAAATGACGATGAAGCCTATAATGATGCATGGAACCGTCTCAACCTAAGGTTTGGTCAGCCGTTTGTAATACAAAGGGCATTCAGAGAAAAACTAGCAAACTGGCCAAGGATCCATCCAAGAGATGCTGAGGGACTCAGAGCATTTGCTGATTTCTTACACTCATGTCTAGAGGCCATGCCTTATGTTAGAGGTCTGGACATTTTGAACGATTGTGAAGAAAACCAGAAATTAGTTCAGAAGTTACCTGACTGGGCAGCGTCACAGTGGAACCGTAAGGTCACTCAAGTCATGAGAGATGATCAGGAGTTTCCCACCTTCCACGAGTTTGTCTTCTTCATTGTAACAGAGGCAGAGATTGCATGCAATCCTATTACTTCGTTCCAAGCTCTCCACTCATCAGAGGCTAACGCATCGCGTCATCTGAAGGAAAAGAAGTGTAAGTCCAGTGTTTATCACACACAAACCCTTACAGAGACTGAAAGTCAAGGGCAGTTAAAAACAGGTTTAAAGCCACCATGCATGTTTTGTCAAGACAGCAAACATCATCTACATCACTGCCCTGAGTTCAAAGGGAAAGCTTTGGAGGAACGAAGGAAATATGTGAAGGAAAAGAAACTTTGTTATGGCTGCCTGAGAACAGGCCATAATGCAAAGGACTGCCATAATAGACATTCATGTGACATTTGCAAAAGACGACATCCTACACTTCTCCATGACAACAACTACGCTAGAGTCAAACTCACGTCAGTCTCAAATCAAAGCACCACGGAGGAAACAGCTACTACATTATCCCTCAGTGTGGGGACTGAGGAATCAGCCACCAACACTTCAATGATCGTGCCAGTATGGGTTTCTTCTGTCAGCAATCCAGGTATGGAAAGACTTGTTTATGCACTGCTTGATACCCAAAGCGATACAGTCTTCATTGACCAAGAAGTTAGCAACAGTTTACAAGCCAAGACACATCCCGTAAGGTTAAAACTCACAACAATGACAGGAAAGGATGCATTAATGCAAAGTCAAAGAGTGTCAGATCTAAGAGTGAGAGGTTACAGCTCTGCAATCCTCATCGATCTCCCCCCTGCTTACACTAAGGATTGTATACCGGTGAATCGAACACACATTCCTACCTGTGAGACGGCAAGACATTGGAATCATCTCATCAAAATTGCAGATGAAATCCCACCACAGCTGGAGTGTGAAGTCGGTCTGCTGATTGGCTATAATTGCTCAAGGGCACTGGCACCACGGCAGGTAATCCTGGGAGGAAACAGTGAGCCATATGCTGTTCGCACAGACCTCGGGTGGAGTATTGTGGGCTGTTCATCACCACATCATTACTCACCAAGCAACATCAATGTGTGCCACAGAGTTTCTGTTCGAGAGCTTCCTCCAGTGACTCCAGCAGAAGCAATAAGGGTTCTCGAGTCTGACTTTAAAGATGCTAACAAGGATGGAAAGACGGTGTCTCAGGATGACATCCGCTTCCTGGATGTGTTAAAGGAAGGAATCAGGAGAAATATTCATGGACATTATGAGATGCCACTCCCCTTTAAAGAAAGACCCTATCTCCCTGACAACAAGCAACTAGCTATGGTAAGACTCAGTCACCTTAAAAGAAAGCTAGTGAAGGATGATAAGTACAAGGAACACTACGTGCAGTTCATGAATGAAATCATTAAAAGGGGTGAGGCAGAAGTTGTTCACGACGATGGAAAAGAAGGAGAGAAATGGTACATTCCCCACCACGGAGTCTACCACTCCAAAAAGCCTGACAAGCTCCGTGTGGTTTTTGATTGCTCGGCTAAGCACAGAGGAACGAGCTTGAATGACCATCTTCTGTCAGGCCCAGACCTGCTGAATAACCTGAACGGCGTACTTCTTAGGTTCAGACAACACCATGTCGCATTGATGTGCGACATCGAGAAGATGTTTCATCAGTTCTACGTGTATGAAGCTGATAGAGACTATCTACGTTTCCTATGGTGGAAAGATGGTGCCTTTAATACAGAGCCACAGGAGTTTCGAATGAAAGTGCATCTCTTTGGCGCGGCGTCATCGCCAGGATGCGCTAACTATGGACTGAAACAGCTCGCTAAAGACAATGAGAAAGAGTTTCCCCTTGCTTCACAGTTCATCATGAAAGACTTTTATGTTGATGACGGCGTCACTAGCGTAGAAAATGTGGATGATGCTATTCA
Source organism: Gymnothorax reevesii (assembly GCA_029721435.1). Lineage (NCBI taxonomy): Eukaryota > Metazoa > Chordata > Actinopteri > Anguilliformes > Muraenidae > Gymnothorax > Gymnothorax reevesii. The sequence goes on along the minus strand of CM056577.1, from coordinate 11,122,785 downwards.
ACTAGCTCGAGAAGCACAGAAGCTCTGTGCTATGGGTGGACTGAGACTGCACAAGTTTATGTGTAATAACAGAGCTGTGCTGGAGAGCATACCTCCGTCTGAGCGTGCTGCTGAAGTGAAGGCTCTGGACCTGGTCTTCAAGGATGTGACTTTAGAGAGAGCCTTGGGAATCCACTGGCACATTGAATCAGATGCCTTCAGATTTTGTGTCTGCCTAAAAGAACAGCCAGCTACGCGACGTGGGATACTGTCTACAGTGGCCTCCCTTTTCGACCCACTGGGGTTTGTAGCCCCTTTCCTGCTCACCGGAAAAAGAGTGCTCCAGGAAATGTGCAGGCACGGTACAGGCTGGGATGAACCCCTTCCCAGTGAACTGCAACCAGTGTGGGAGCGCTGGAAGAATGATCTTGCAAACTTGGAGAAAGTCACCATACCACGCTGTTATGCGCCCCCTGGTTTTGGGCAAGTGGTGAGAAAGGAGCTACACCACTTCTCTGACGCAAGTACATGTGGTTATGGACAGTGTTCATATTTGAGACAGGTGAACAGAGATGGAAGTGTGCATTGCACTCTGCTTATGGGAAAGTCCAGAGTAGCTCCAATTAAGGTCACGACAATCCCTCGGCTAGAACTGGCAGCTGCTGTTGTTTCAGTCACCGCAAGCAACACTTTGAAGGAGGAGCTTGGTTTAACAGATGTTGTTGAATATTTCTGGACTGATTCAAAAGTGGTCTTGGGATATGTCAACAATGAGGCACGTCGTTTTCACACTTTTGTGTCAAATCGGATACAGAAAATACATCTCAGCTCTTCTCCTCAGCAGTGGAGATATGTCTCAACCACGGATAACCCGGCGGACCTTGCATCTAGAGGCTCAAGTGCAAGTGAGATTCTGACTTCAAGCTGGTTCATGGGACCTCAGTTTTTGTGGGAGAAAGAGATACCTCCTGCTGCAAATGTTTGTGCCGAAATACAGATTGGAGATCCTGAAGTCAAGAGGATTCAGACTCTAACCACACAGACACGAGAACAGTTAAGTCTCTCAGACCGCTTGTCAAAGTTTTCTTCTTGGTCAAAAGCAGTCCAGGCTGTCGCTCGTCTCATTCGTCGTGTTAGGAAGGATAAGTCAACAGACCACAGCACTGTACAAGAACGAGAAGACGCGCGCTGCATCATCATAAGAGACTTACAGAGACAAGCGTATCCAGAGGAATTAAAGTTGCTCAGTAAGGTAACTCAACTTCCTTCTCACAGTAAATTGTTTCAGATGGATGCTTTTCTTGATCAAGATGGACTCCTCAAGGTGGGAGGAAGACTGAAAAATGCATCACTCCCTACCTCATTGAAGCATCCAATCATCATACCAAAGAATCATCACATCACAAAAGCAATAATTGCTCACTGTCACGAGAAAGTCCAACATCAGGGAAAAGGCTTGACTATTAATCAGATCAGATCAGATGGATTCTGGATTTCAGGAATCAACAGAGCTGTGGCAACGCACCTGCATCAGTGTGTTACATGTCGGAAACTCAGAAGGTTCACGGAGGACCAGAGAATGGCAGATTTGCCGCCTGAGCGTGTGGATCCATCACCACCTTTCACCTATTGTGGAATGGACTGTTTTGGGCCGTTTTCTACAAAACAAGGACGCAAGGTACAAAAGAGATACGGCCTGCTTTTTACCTGCCTTTGTTGTCGAGCTATCCACATTGAAATGTTAGACGACATGTCAACAGATGCCTTCTTAAACGGACTTCGTTGTTTTATTGCTATAAGAGGAGCAGTACGTGACATAAGATGTGACCAAGGATCTAACTTTGTTGGAGCAAAAAACGAACTACAAGAAGCTCTTAAGCAAGTAGATGCTAATCGTCTGACTACGTTTTTGGCTGAGAAACAGTGTGACTTCCGCATGAACGCTCCACATGCAAGCCATGCTGGAGGTGTATGGGAGAGACAGATCAGAACAGTGAGGAATGTCCTTCGGTCCACTCTTTCATCTTCATCAGGCAGGCTGGACGATGCCTCTCTGCGGACGTTCTTTTATGAAGCAGCAGCTATTGTGAACAGTCGTCCGCTCACAGTGGACAACCTAAATGATCCTAATAGTCCAGAGCCACTAACGCCTAATCACCTTCTCACCATGAAACCCACTGCAGCCTTACCACCTCCTGGCAGATTCATCAGAGAGGATATGTATGCTCGTAAGAGGTGGCGTCGCGTACAGTATCTGGCAGAGCAGTTCTGGGGCCGGTGGAGAAGAGAGTATCTCTACAATATTGCCGCCAGACAACGCTGGCATACTCCAAAAAGAAACATCAAAATTGGTGACATCGTCATGGAAAAGACAGAGGATCTGCCTCGCAGCGAGTGGAAGTTAGCTAAGGTTGTAGAGACAGTGACTGATAAAGATGGCCTTGTAAGAAGAGTTAAGATTTGTGTGGGAGATCAGAAGATAGGAAAGGAGGGACAGCGTTCTGGCAAGCCATCCATTGTCGAACGTCCAGTGCAGAAGCTGATCCTGCTCTTAGAGACTGTTTAACCATCATCTTTAATCCACTACCATATCCTTTACAGTATGAAGAGTTTATGGACACTTTGACTCAGGCATTAAAAATTAAAGGTCATATGGTTCAGAAATCATTCATGCTTTACATCCAACAATTGATGAAAACCAGTAATGATTTGGTGGGAGTGTAAATGACCTTTTACATAAGCAGAATATTGTTTTATTTGTTGCTTTTATGTGTACTTAATTTAGTTTCTGAAATGAGTAAAAGCCACACTTTTATTTTATATATAGAGCAGACGTTATGTTTTGGTGCTCTTATTTTGAAGGCGTCTCGCCGTGAGCTAAAACATCCGGTGCTTCGGACTTTACCGACAACAGGAAATGTGTGTCTGCAGACTAAAAGTGCGTTGCAGGCTGAAAGCGTGTCTTCAGTGCTAAAAACGTAAATGAAACGCCCTTGCACCTGGCTAATAAGAGGCACGAGGTTGGTTTTCTGTTATATTTCATGCCGTGTTACATGACCGGCGCGAGTTTAAATGCCGCTGATATTTCGTATACTGAGCGAGTTGTTGTTAGCGGTAGCTACTGTTAGCTTCGGCCGAGTTACCGTGTCGGTCCTATATTTAAGCGATGTAGAGCTGAGCTAATTCGTTGGTTGTCTCGTAAACGCAACAGAACACGTGTATTTTATGTGTGGTTTGCTAAGGTTAAAAGCTGTTAATTGGATTAAATATAGGAGTCAGTTAGAATGTTTATTTAATGACAATGCAGCACTCCATTAGAGATTGTCTCATAAAAAATAGTACTAAAGGAGGTAACGTTACATTTACATGATTGTTTACATGATAAAAACAGTTAAAAGGGGTAATTTCTTGTGATTGAAAGTGAAGGTAACTGTATGTTTTCTTTTGTTTCTGTAAAGCTCTTACGGTGAATTCATACTGCACATGGTTCAAATAAAAGAGTATGGACCATCAGTTTGAGGGTTCGACCATCATTTAGCCGGGATGCTACACCTTGTATTGATGTTTACTTTTGAAATGCATCTGATTAATAGTCGTGATATCACCTGATTGGGCCAAATAGGCCTCCCAGCCTGCAATTAAGATATGCCCTCCAGCATTTTCTGTTTGTTGTCCTGAGGAAGGTCGGTTGACCGAAACTGATAAATCCATTGCAAGTGAGAAGACTGTGTGCGGAAGTTTTTTTCGTTACTTGAGTCCTTAGTCGGCCTTTCTCCTACGCACCTGTCTACTTACCGGTGTGCACAAGTTTTTCTCGCAATTGTGGTAAAGGAACATTAAAAAAATGTAAATCAAATTGATGAGGTAAATTAGCGAGGGATGACATTTCCCTTCAATTTCCTTCAACAGCAGTGGCCTTACAATGTATCCTCTCGATACAAAACCAGCAGGAGACAAGTATCTACTAATTGTGCCGCTGGAAATAGTCTAGCTATCTAACGGTTTGAATTCTCCTTACATTTTTCACAAGCCTTTTTTGTTTAACTTGACCATGAATATCAGAAAATTCCAATCTCTGCGCAAGGAGGCTGTAGGCCTTCTCGAACCTTTACTTCAAGCTATGTTAGGTGTTCGGTGTTTCCAAACCTTGGTCCTGGAGCACATCTGCCCGGCACTCTATGTGTCTCTCTGATTTAACTTACCTGATTCAGCTCATCAATGGAGCACTTGATGTGCTGAACTGGGTGTGTCAGTAGATCAGGGAGACATCTACTCCAGGGACAGGGTTGGGAAACACTGCACTAGTGGTTTCAAAATGGCTACCTATTCTCTCTTGCTAGCTGACAGAGGAGTTGGGAGGAGAAGAGTGTCTCCTTCTACCACATGGACAAACAGAAATCCAAGTTATCGTGCTTGACAGTGACCCCTGCATCATATTTTGTCTTTTTTGGAGCAGTTTCTCTCAGTCCCTCTTTTCAGGAATCGAACCCCTGCATGTTGCGGGTTCTCTCTCTGTCCTATTAGTCATGGTTCCATTTATGAAGCTCCGAGCAGGTTCTGACAGGCCACGACATCAAGCTATCTGTACCACTATTTCCACCCGTCTAACATAACATTAACATTGGTGTTTCAGCCACACCAATCTATGACACCAATCTTTGGTGTCATTGTTGCTGTAGGCTCTGTTCCCTGAGGGGGGTAGTTACTGCTCCTTGCCTTCGGGCAGAATTCTCCCAGAACAGAGCAGTCACTGTACTCAATGTATGCTCATATGCCTTTCAATAAACTTTTTTTTTTTTTGACAAGGCGATTCTCTCAAAAATAAACTTGTTGTCAAGTCATTGACGAGCTACATCAGGGGTGGTTGATCAATATACAGTAGAAAGATTTTTACACGAGGAACCTTATTTTCAGAAATATATGTGCACCATACATGTTTTGAATTGAGTCTGGATTTAAAATAAATGTTTATCATTATTGCGATTTTACTCTCGCATACATAAAGATATTGCAAGTGAATTTCCCTGTTTCTGCCTTTTTTTTAATTAACTCTAATGAACTTCACTAGCAATTGCTGATACAGAGGTTCTCCAGGACATGCAGTATTGGTGTTTCAACACACAGTGAGTCCAAAAATGACTCATTATGTATTCACAAAAAGTATATTCATGGAAAAAATGATAAAATTTTTGCCCGGAGTATGTACTTATTTCTTCCATGCTCAATGGTAGAAAAGTACACTTATTGACTTCTCTAACCACCACCCTACATATAAATTCTCATTCAAATAAACCACTGTCATTATGACAGTTTTTATGTGAGAACAATGACAACCAATTACAGACACAGCACATCCACTTGCAAGTGAGTGAGCAGAGGGAGCGTTAATCTTAAAGGTTGTATCAACGATTCTGAGCCAAAACATAATTTGTCACGTAAAGAAGATTTTTCCTCACAAACTGTTAGCAGCTCTCCTCATGAGTGGGCGGTGAAAAAATCTCGTAAATTGTCATCCCAAGCAAAATTGAGGGAAGCTCGTGTATTGTTTTTGTAAGGCTATCTTGCATAGATCATGCTGGTCAGAATGAATCAATCAGGAGAGAGATCGATATTTCCTTTTTGGAGTGAGTTAGCAACCTTTGCTAACTCTCGGTTGGCAAGCTAGTGAGTTTGCCAATTCTGTCGAATCAAACCAGAGTTTGTGTTCATGTAATAACATTTTTTCTCTGATTAGTACTCAGACTGGAAATTCGACGATGAATGTATAACCGCATGATAAGTTTAGCTAAAAGTGGTGATTTTTGTGACATTGTTAATACTCATTTAATGTAATGTAATTCCGAGCTAAGATACTTGTCAGATAACTTGTTGTAACTAGCACTAATGGTGTAAATTTATCGTCAGGCAAATGTCGTCATTGTTGCTACCGGGCGTATATCACAACGAACTGTACACCGCCACTCTTAAGCTGCTTTCACACCAGACGCGAAACAAATTTTTCGTGCAAGAGATCACTTTCAAAGTCAATGCAAAGACGCGAATACTCAGAAATTTCTATTTAAGAAAAGCTTCTGAATGGGAGGGGCTAGCGGCTCTGTTGTGTTTCAACTGTCAACAATAGTGATGTCATATTGCTGATACAGCCATTAACCCTCAAGCGACCAAGTGGGGTCATTTATGACCCCAGACGTACATTTTTATGTGCTGTTTTAATATTTCATTTCAGAAAAATGTTTCATTCAATGAGTTTTTCAAGCTGTTCCTCCAACGAATTTTCATAGCTTTTCAGACGAATTGGCCTATTGCTGTGTCATAGACAGCTGAAAGATATATGGGGTCATTTATGACCCCAGAGATAGTTTTGTTGACAAAAAAAGCACTCCAAGGCATCATACCTCATTCAAAGCAAATGTTACTATTTTTATTATGATTACATTTATAGAGGTTGAAAATGCGTACTCTGAGGGGCCACAAACCATCCATCAAATGACAAAAAACACTCAATCCGTTCATCTGGCAAATACATCAATTTTTAATCCAAAAATTATTTTTAGTTTCATAGTCCTCAGCTCAGATGAGATCAAATTTTAGCTATTTTGTCCTTGGACCAATAATGGTGCAGATTTTGGTGCAGATTGCACCATTAGTTTTTTGGGTGAAGTTTGTGATGGACAGATAGACACACACACAAATGAAAATATATCTTCCTTGGCAAGGGTACATACAGCTACAAACCGTGTTCTTCTAGTTCTGAGAGGCAAGGTCAGCGAATAAAAATTGACCATTGCCATAAATCTATGATAATACGGTCAAAAAACATGTATATTAAATTTTTAATGATTCTTGGCATTCAAAAAAATTTATCAAAATGCTTAATTTTTAGCATTTGATCATTTACTTATATCTGCCATACATAAATGAAGCTGCCTGGATGTGATGAACATAAAAATTGTCATTAAAAATAAGTATTTTTGCATAAAACACAGCGGGGTCATTTATGACCCCACTCGGTCATTTCAGTTGCTAAAAATACTCGGTCGCTAGAGGGTTAAGGATTAATCAAAGTCAGCGAAGTAATTTAAGGTTATTGAAATGCCTACAATGAATAAGAATGCATTAAAGGTTCCCTCCTATGCCACCAGGAGCACAGCTAATTAGTAATTATGAACTAGTTCAAAATCTCCCCTACCTGACATCACAAGGGGGAGTGATCACCCAGAATAATGAAATCTGATTGACTGTTTAGCTGAAGTTGATCAGTTCTTCTTCCTTCTGGTTGGTCGCTTCTGCATGTGATGTCGTGTGGGGAAAGATTTTCAAAGGGCTTGTAATAACTAATTGGCAGTGCGCCTGGTGACATAACACAGGACTTTTAAGTACAAATCCCAATTCCAACGAAGTTGGAACATTGTGTAGAACATGAATTAAAAACAGAATACAATGATCTGCATTTACAGTCTGTAAATGTCTGGGAAGTGAGGAGACCCATTACTGGAGCTTTGGAAGAGGGATGCTGCCCCACTCTTGTTTGATGTAGGATTCTAGCTGCTCAACAGTCCTGGGTCTTCTGAGCCAGATTTTTCATTTTATGATGCGCCATATGTTTTCTGTTGGTGAAAGGTCTGGACTGCAGGCAGACTATTTCTACACCCGGACTCTTCTACAGTGAAGCCATGCTGTTGTGATAGATGCAGTATGTGGATTAGTATTGTCTTGCTGAAATATGCAAGGTCTTCCCTGACAGAGACGTTGTTGTAAAATCTCTATATACCCCTAAGCATTGATAATACCAATCCAGATGTGTTTACATCTTACAAGCTCCCCACGCCATAGGCACTAATGCAACCCGATACCATTAGAGGTGCAAGCTTTTGAACTGAGCGCTGATAACAAGCTGGATGGTCTCTCTCCTCTTTAATGTGCATGACACGGCGTCCGTGGTTTTCAAAAAGATTTTAAAATTTTGATTCATCTGATCACAGAAAAATTTTCCATTTTGCCTCAGTCCATTTTAAATGAGCTTTGGCCCAGAGAAGACGACGGCATTTCTGGATCTTGTTCACATTTGGCTTTCCATTTGCATGATCCAGCATTAACTTGCATTTGTAGACCGCGCAGCAAACTGTGTTCTCAGACAATGACTTCTGGAAGTGTTCCTGAGACCTTGCAGTGAATTCCAGTGCGGAATTATGCCTGTTTTTAATGTAGTGCCGCCTGAGGGCCCGAAGATCACATGCATCCAATATTGACCTTCGGCCTTGTCTCTTGCGCACAGAGATTTCTCCATATTCTCTGAATTGTTTGATGAAATTATGTACCGTAGATGGTGGGATATTCAAAATCTTCGCAATTGTACATTGAGGAACATTTTTCTGAAATTGTTCCACAATTTTTAAACTCAGTTTTTGTAGATTGTTGAGCCTCTGCCCATCTTTACTTCTGAGAGACTCTGCCTCTCTCCCAGTCACGTTACTGACCTGTTGCCAATTAACCTAATTAGTTGTAAAATGCTTCTCCGGATGTTTTTTATTAGTACCTTTTACTTTTCCACCCTTTTGTTGCCCCTGTCCCAACTTTTCTGAGATGTGTTGGTGCCGTCAAATTCTAAACGAACTAATGTTTTTCCTGAAATGGTAAAATATCTCACTTTCAACATCAGGTATGTTGTCTTTGGTCTATTGTGAATAAAATGTGGGTTTATGAGATTTGCAAGTCATTGCATTCTGTTTTTATTCACCTTTTACACAATGTCCCAACTTCATTGGTATTGGCGTTTGTAAAAACAGCATAAACAATAAGAGAATCATTATATATATTTTTTAAATGTCCACAGTTAGAGTCTCATGGACCCTTCGTTAGTCTGTTACACATGACCACAGAAACTAAACACCCCATCACTCTTAGTGCTGTGGTGGGCCACTATCAGCGGTCTTACACAATTGCCAACTTCCTGAGAAGTTTCCCATGTAACTTTATTTCTAAATCTAAAAGTGCCTGACAGGAAATGAGTCGTGCTCACCGCTGTCAAGTGCAGCAGTTCTCAGCTTTGGCACTGGGGCCCCCCTCTGCACGCTGGTTTTTGTTCCATCCATATTTACGTTGTACAAACCCAGGATTTTAACAAGGTGATAATTTGACTTACATGGGTGCAATTTTATGTTTAGAGCAGTCATTTCCCTCTCAAGTCACATTCTGGATGAAATGTCCAAACATTAACCCTATAATGCCCCCTGTATCATATATGAGACACCAAATTAGAAGGACCATGCCCACCTGGTAAGATGCAACGCAACCACGACTGCTCACTGCATCATGTCTGATACACAGTGCTTCCACCTGAAAGGAAGAAGTGAGATTACAGGAGTCGTCTCTCCCCTAGTCACTCACTTCAAGGTAGTAGCTCCCATGGGATTGGGAATTCATGAATTTCCTTGGTCTTTGGCAGTGAAGTTCGGCATTCCAAGGTAACTATTACAAAAAACGTATTCTTAGACATGTGAAGGGATAGCTATAGATAGTAGAGAGCATATAAATAATCTGAAATTTCGAGTGTTGAGTTCTGGAGGAGTGCTGATTTTTGGCTGTATCAGATATGATGCTCCTGGAATTAGAAGTTCGGTTCAGCAATGTATATTTTGCCATCCCAAAACCTGATGATGAACAGTGGATCTGAATACTACCCTACAATACTTCAAAAATATTACTGGGTCATATTTTTCCTATAATAATGTTTGTGTCTGGGCATTATAGGGTTAAAGTCCCCTGTACATATTGTTTATGTTTCTACATTAACACATGAAGTAATAAAGTAATTTTAGATAGTAATTTAAAATGCTTAAAATGAATGCATTAAGTAAAAACAGCACTAAGAAAGTGGGAGATTTTTTAACTTTTTTTTTTTTAAATGTCGACGAATATAGAGTCTGACAGACCCTTTGGCGGTCAGTTGCTCTTTACCGCAGAAATTGAACGCCTCATCACCAAAATTAGACACTAAGACAATGACCAAGCTCCATGGTAGGTTGCTGACCACATTTAAGTCCCTTCAGAAAACCGCCGGATGTTCATTTTCCTGACTATCTGTCCACAGTTTCACCAGTTAGGATCCCACCACTTATGAGTATAACTAGTTCAGGCAGGCAACTCGAGAAGAGCTACGTCAGCTGACAGCAGCTTGGTAAGCTACCAGCACGTCAGCACCAGCAGGCGAACAATTGGAGGATACACATCACGAGGTCATGCAGCGGTCTATTTGAAAGACGTCAAGCTCACTTGCTTCCGCTGCTGTTCGCAATGACGCTTCATGCTATGCAACATGCTGTTTGGTTTTTGCTTGCCGCCTCCACCCCAGCCTCCACCTGTTTGGTTCTGCTCACATCGGGGGGATTTTGATTTCTGTTCCTGACTATGTTTGTATGTTTGCTGTGCCTAAGTAGATTATTCCTCCAGAGCAGAACTGCCGCCAAAATACAATGTAATGCTCATATCCATGAATAAATTGTTCTATTTCATTGAACGTGAGTTGTCCTGACTGAACTGTAATTTGATCAGTTACATCGTTGCCAATATTTCTCAATGTTGATCTGGAATTTCGATTTCATCATGGCATTCATGTGATATGAAAGGGTACGACATTGGTCTAAATTAGTTTAATTAAGGATAATGTATTTAAGAAAAAAATTTCATAAGGTTAAATTGTTGGGATTGTAATTATAATAGTGGTTGGTACAAAAGCCAAAATACTCAGAGGAGCCTTAGGACCAACCATCAGAACCACTGGTCAAGTGCCTATATAACACCAAATTAATGACTGGTGAGGACAAGCCATTCACACCAAATACTGCTCGTGATTATCCCAAAGTTTCATGGTTCTGGATGTTTGTGCATGTGTTTTGGACTTTTCTTTGTGGCTCTCGTCCCGGGACGATATCGTATTCCATTTCAATCAGATTCTTTACTCAGCAGGCTGATTGAACTGGGGCAGCGCTTCCCCGGACTTTATATAAAGCCAGATGTTCGCCATGCCTCTTTGCAAGAGTGTCTGTTTGTAGCTAAGCACTAAAGCTGAAGATATCTGTAGTCAGATACTTTCTATCTTCTAATTTCTTCTCCCTTTCTCTATCTCGCTTTGCTTCAGTGGTTTGGACTATTGTACATCCTTTGGAAGCATGAGTACTTTCGTTTGTTCTGTATTATTCTCTGTGTTTGTACTGTGTCAGTGCTACTCCCTTTCTCTCTGGTCGTTGCACCTGGCCTCTGAACACTACCAGTCATTACATAAAGTGTACCTAACAGGAGATACTCAAAGCCTTGAACGTATATATCTACCCCAAGAAGAGCCCTGAGATGTGTTCAAGTTCTTGCCTTTTGAACGATTAGACCCCATTTGGTCTTGCGCAAACAGTCTCGCCTTATCTTTCAGCAATGGCGGAGCCAGACAATTTTCATTGGGGTGGCTAGACTGAGGCCATTGCTCACATCGGGGTGGCACAGAAACTGATATCTTATTTTTTCTTACATGCAAAGTTGCTGTAGATCTAGTAGTGTTTCTTGGTCACTCGTCTACTTAGCTATACAGGCAGTGACTGCCATGTAGAATTACATCATGAAGACCTGCATAATAAGCTTTTAATGTTTGCCTAAACTAATTTAAAAAAAGATCTGAAACAGTTGTGAAATTAGTGTATTTTTCATTGGTGATATATCTCACAAGATAATTACAATTTACGACACAAGAATATTACAGAAGGCACTTTTATCAACAAAACTACACAGTTGTATTCTCCTGCCTTTGGCAACAATAAAAAATTTCATGCATAAATTAATGTAGAAACGCAATATTTGTAACTTAAATAGAAAAAAATTGCTTTCTCCTGCTAGCTAGCTAATTAGCCGTCCCACTGACTTGACTAGACAGTTGACTAACAATTAACGCTAGCGACTGAAAATGGTCACCAGCGAACAACCTTTACCTCCTTAACGTCGTGAGACTGCATTGACTTAATAGTAAATGAAATGAACACGGTGGCTAACAAGCTAGCTACTTGTAATTCACATTCAACGACAATACTTCTTACCTGCATAATATTTAAAACAGTGGTCAAGTCGCTTTATCTGTTTATACAGAGCTCCAAAAGACAAGGAGGGGAGAAAGGCTTTGCTGTTAAAAATAAGGAGGGAAAAAAAAAACTTTTCTCTGTCCCATCGATCCGTGCTGTGCAGTTATCATTTCTGAGAGCAGTGTTTTAACGGGACAGGGGCAAAGATGAAGCTGAGTAGCCAGAGTTAACTTGCGCTTCCTTTTATCAACGTTGGTATTAGGCATATGATTCACTATAAACAATTCGGTTGATGGCAAATATGCTCAACCAGGGTACAATGAATTGAGGAAACCAGAGAGTAATTTGATGACGTATACAGACATTCATCGACGTTTCTTATAATGGCGAAAACATCCGAACAATTATCTTATCAGAGGGTCATAAGCCTCGGTCAAGTTAACACAGCAATTTTTCAATCAACGCGCACTGGAGAAATTCACCTGTGGAAATTATTCTTCCGCCTTCTGAGGAGAGCAGTCGCACTCTATCTCTTCTCCTGCCTGTTTTTTCTATCTTTGTCCTGTTTTTTCCTGTTACCCACTCTTTTTATCCTTTTTTTTGGGCCTTCCGTCTGCTTCTGAGGCTCTTCAAGTAAAGATGGAATTAATTAGCTGGTCCCTGAATGCGATTGACAAAATTTTTTCACCAAGAAGCAGAGCACCTGGTGAGCCGCGCTGCCCAGATGGGACTTTTCCAGCTGGCTACGTTCGGGACGCGTGGTCAAGATGGCAAGTTCTTTGTCTGGTGGCACTATCCCTTGAAGACGTGGAAGATGTTTACCTTTTTGGATTAATGGTGACGGGATTTCTCCTAATTGGCATGGGAGTTACTCAGATCTACTGCAAAGTACGCGAGCTGGTAGCGAGGAAAATAGCCCACGCGCTGCCTAGCACCAAAATTATTACGGAGCGCCTCAGTGGAGGATCAGAGAATGGTGAGTTGCTCAAAAAGACTCTGGGATCATCTGCAGAAATGCACAGAAAGATGGACACTGTTTTGAGTCAGTGTGGGGAGTTTGTGCGTTTGACTGAGAACTTGGGCAAGAGACAGGACGAGATGATGGGAGAACTGGTGGCCCTGAAGCGTGAAGTAAAAAATTTACAAAATGAATAGCGGATCAATCGAAAATTCTTGTTTCACCCAAAACGGAATAGAATTGCCCCCCCCAACATCCTTATCCCTCTGGCAAGGACAGAACATTCTGCCTCTGATAAGGACTTCTGAACACTGCATTCCACTCCCCCCGCCCCCTCTGCCAAGGCTGCTTCCTGCATTTAACTCTTTCTTCCCCCACCTCTCATCTCCCCCCCCCCATTCCCCCGAAAAAATTCCTACGCGTTTCCTGCGTGTTGTGTTATAAACCTGATGCGTATTGTTATGTCTGATGTCATCAATATGTTTCTTTTCAACCTTAGTTTTCGAAGAAGGAAGTGGAGTTGGCAGCGCAACGCACATTGCAGCAGCCCGGAGCACTTTCTCTCCAAACGCAATTTTGTTGTTATTCTGTAACAATGACAATAAATTCATCTGAATCTGAATCTGAATCTGGAATTTAAGCCGTTGTGCATCATGTGCATCACAGTAGATTTCCCCACTAGTAACACGGACTTGTGGTGAGGTCAACCTTTACGCAAGTGAAACTGAAATGCACAGGAAATTTAATACCGTGTGAGAATCGCATTAAGCCTGCAACAATTAATTGCTGACTACGGTGAATAAGCCTAAAAAACGCGTGAGACCTACGCCGAATGCGTGAGACTTGGCATCTCTGTTAACATTCTGCTTTCACTTTAGTGGTTTCCCATTAGAAGTGTGCCGCTTTCCATCCTCCATAAAGCATGTATTTAGGGAGACAAAATGTCGCTCTGCACAGCGATACCAAAATAACACCGACTCGCAGGCAAATGTTTTTGAAAATGTAATTTCAAAGTAGGCGAAAATGAATGGGAGTCTACGTGCGAATTTTACTTTTACTTGGCATTCTATCCTGCTTAAGGTAGCGTTACATTGTTTGACAAGAGCATATTATCTAGGCTGTATGTCTAAAGCCCTCAAGTGACCGATAGCCTATTATACTTTTCATTCGCAATTTCGTGGGAATTACACGTCGCCACTGTTTGGCCCAACCTGCCCGCACCCGCTAAATGTTATTAAAATATTGACCCGTCCCGCCCAAACCGCGGCACGGGTTCAGGGCCGACCCGCGCATCACTAGCGCACAGAAAAGGTTGCCAGCAAAACAGTGGTGGTGGAGGGGTCGGAGGGGTGGCCGATGTTTAATTTATGGTGCCCGTGGCCACCCCTGGCCACGCCCTGGCTACGCCCCTGCCTTTCAGAATGGCTTCCAACATCCTCAATATTGGCGTCCACACTTTCGCCTAGCTCCTTCAGTTATATTTGATGCAAAACTTGTTGGCAGCCATGTTGTGAAATGTGCAAGAACTCGCAGTGGTTCAAATTCTGCTGGCTGTCCATTGCGACACCCTTTGGTCTTGAACATGCCCCTGGTCTTCAAATTCCTCAGACCCTCTGCGTCTACATCATCACCCGGCAAGCTACTCCCCACTGTGACCACACCCTTTTGGAAAAAAGCCCATGTAGCAGGCGCTGTCTTAGATTCAAGCACTTACACCAAGCATTAGCTCAGGGAAAGAGAATGGTAATCGCAAGCCACACTGGCGGGAGCGCGTTTCCCAAAAGCGTAGTTGCTAACAGTACCGTCACACCACAGTAGTTCTCAAAACGTCCTGCCCTGTTCTAAAATAATCATAAAACGGGATGTGGTCGGGGTAGAACGCGTAACTGTGGCCAAATAATGTCGAATGCACACTTCCCGTCCGAGCCCGTCCATGAAATTCGTGAAAAGACCGTAAAAAGTTGCTGCAACGTCCACTCTGTTCGTACACAGTTTGAGCCCATTCGGCAACATTTTCAAGAACATAATAAGAACTAGTTTGGTGTGATGGGGGGATAACTTACTTAGCAACTAACACAGTTTGTCCATTCACAGTCTAGGGGCCCAACTATGCAATTTAGCATCTGTGATTTTGGAAAAGGCACCCCAGATTGTTTATGAGTCTGGCTGGGAGTTCTATGAGTTTGGCTTTGGTCTGTGAGACTGGTATTGTTTATAAAATTATTTGAAAAAACAAATCATTCCTGAAGTGTAAAAAAAAACTAGCAAAATAAAATTATGCTCACAAAAGCAAATGTACTTCATATTCTCCTGCTTATCAATAACTCGAGTGCAGAACACATGAAGTCCTTAGTCTGCCAGGTTTTGGGTTTAATATTCAAACTTCCGGTCTTGAGTTTTTAGGGCTCTAATTTCTTGGCGCAGTGCAGGGTGGTGCTGCGTGGCGTAGCTTGAGGCAGCCCACACAGTGGTAATTTTGTCCGGCGAAGCCCGCGCAGTGGTAATTTCGTGAGGTGCAACACCGTAAGCAGCATTTGGTAGACTAACGTGCGCCAAGATGGGTGTAGCGGCGTAGTAGGGGGAGGTGTCACATATTCATCAAGACGCAGTGACAATTTCGTAGAAAAAGTCTCCGCTGAACTTGCCCAGAAAGCTCGCCAGCTCCAACCTGGTTTACTTTCTGTGCAGTGGTAATTTGGCTGACCGGCGCGCAGTGCGCACACGTCACCGAAACCTCACAGGCAGGTTTCCAGAATGTCAGGCACTATTTAATGTAACTTTCTGAATCAGGACATAAATTATAGGCTAGTATCTATATCGATGTCAGATTAAAAGCGGTTGGCACGCAATGGAACTCCACCTGGCTTAATCAATGCAGCTGAATCTGTGATGAAACTAACGACTTCACATCTTTCTCAGCCAACCACAAACTGCCTATATATATATATATGTATATAAAATGCTTGCGTTCTATGCTCAGTAAAGCCGCTTGCACACTGGACGCGAAGCGAATTTTTCGCATAACAGATTTTAATCGGACAGGGTTTTAATATATCTCCGTGTCCGACAGTTGTATGGTTTCAATATAACTCTGTGTCCAACAGTCGATTATTGTTTTTAATTTCTTCAAATCTACTGAATCTTTTAGATATTAAACGTGAATTTTTTGATCAGAGGGCTTAGCTCTTCAAGATGAGTACCGAGAATTTCAAACAATGTTTCAATTTAAGCTCTGCTCAATAAAGTGAGTCGACATTGGCGCGAGACAATGTACAATGCCTGTGGAACATTAAATGCAAAATACTCTGTGTCTGACAGCCATAAAAAGGAAAAAAGAGGACGATAAGAACAGATTTATAACGAAATAGAGAATAAAAAGAAACATATTAACAACAAACAGAACATCCATTGAACACTGCGATTTATTTATTTGCGGGCCATCTTTTTTGAATGTTCTGTTTGTTAGTGTATATTTTTATTCTTTATTTGGTTATAAATCTGTTCTCATATCAATACTTTTACTTTCTGCTGGCTGCCGGACATGGAGTATTTTGCATTTCGCGTCGGACAGTCTTGATTGTGCATCCGATATTTAATTCACAATGTCAATGGTCGTGGAATTGATTTGCTCACTGACTACAAGCACTATTTTATCTCTGGTGTGGAAATAAAGCGTGAATCTGTTCGATCCATCTGACTAATTTTCAAAAGAGAGGCCGAATAAACACGTCTATCGTCTGTCGTCAATCTTCAGTGGAAAAAACCAGACGAATGAACAGACGCGTGTGTTCACGTGTTTGCATTGACTTTGACTAAGTTAAGATCACAGATTGAAAATAAATGCGTATCGTAGGCCTATCTTGCATTGTTGTCCATGCATGTTAATCCCAAAATTTTAAGCAGCAATAGGCTGTAACAATAGGAAAACGCCATCCATCGTTTCTCTTGCCAATGATGCAGGCAGAAGAAATAAATGAGCAACCGTCGTATTTCATTCCAACTTCATAAGTTTGAATGATCTGACGTAGTTTTATTTTGAAATTCCATTCAAGTTCGCTAATGGTAATTCGAGAATGCCTCATATTCGTAATGCTTAATATAGACGTAAGCGTTGCAGAAAACAAGCCTGAAGCAGCAAAGTAAAATGCAACATTAACCCATCATGCAGATATAGGACAGAGGCTTCTTTATTTCAACACTTTAAAGGTGAGAGGAGCTCATTTTATTGGTGAAGAGTTGACTCGGCTGTGTTAAACCCACTTAAGCCTTTTCTCCACCCTTTTCCATTTGCGCCAGAGGGAGGGACAGAGGCGGGACAGAGGAGTACTTGCGCTAGGCTACGCCAGGCACGAAATTGCAACATTCGCCTGGATACGCCCAGTTGGCGCGGCGCACCCCCTATTTGCCACGCCTGCGCCTGGTCTACGAATTTAGAGCCCATAGACTTGCTGGTGAACTGATGCAGATCAGGTAGACACCAAACGCAAGATGGGGGAATAGGGAGTTTATTAAAAAAGAAAAACAGGCACGAGGGCCAACAAAAAACTTGGCCCAAAGGGTTGCAAATATTCAACTAAGGAGAGCCTCACAGAGCTAAGAACAAAAGAGCAAAAAACAACAAAAACAAAAGCCACTGGAAACTCCAGGCAGATAACCGTGAACAAAAATGAATAAAAAGACTAAGGATGTAAATAACAAGCCTTTGCTTGGAAAACAAAAACACTGCTAAGTACAAACAGGCAAGAATAGCCACCAAGGAAAGCATAGAAATGAACCTAGGACATTAGACTTGACAAGAAGCTTGAGACACTGTCTGCCAGCCAACTTCCACCACCTCCAGATAAGGGGAGAGAAATCAGGACAAATGAGGAGCAACACCTGGAGAAAAAACAAGAGGCATGGCAAGATCAGGAGACATGGACAGAGATTGGTGGACATGACTTGCTCATTAAGAGAATGAGCGGCTCAGCTTAAGTACCAATGAAGCATGCAGATTGGAAGGAAGCATGAATGTTAGAACAGAAAAGCACAGCAAGACTTGAAATGGCAAAGCAGGAGTCATGACAATAAACTCCCTGTCTAAATTAGTAATATTAGTAATGTGCCTGTCTAAGAATTACACCACCCTGTGAATGTTAGTAAATGTTAGTAACTTAAGAACAGTTAATTGCCGATTAAGCTTAGACAGCCCCGAATCCAGCACAGCACAGAGGGAAGGGGGAAATACCAAAGCCAACCAGAGCTCTGAAATGTGCAACAATGAAGGCACGGGGCGGAACGCAGACAAGCGGTGGAGTGGCTGGGCAGACCTGGCAAAAAACAAAACACGGAAAAGTAAAAACATGAACAATAAACATGAATAATGAAATGCTTGATCCTGATGCAAGAAACTTTTAAAACTGTGGTATGAATAATGAACATGAATTATGAAATCCTGATACATGAAACTGTTAAAACCATGACATGAACTATGAACATGAACTATGAAACTTGTAACATGAAACTGTTAAAACCATAAACAATACTGTCCCGGCCAAAGGCCAGGACCCCGGAACACAACATGTTCAGTGAGTTCCCAATCCGTTTCAGGTATTTTTTTTGTTTGTTTTTGTTTTAATTGCCATGTGACATTCATAATAGTTAAATTAGCTACATGCATAAGCAACAGGTTCAGATCAAAAGTATACACTTAAGTTGGTGTTCGGTACAAAAACCCAATTACCACTGGTTAACCCTTTCACCCCCACCAGTGCCCAGTTCTCACTGCTATTTCTCCCAATGGCCTTTGTTGACATTCTAAATAAATTTCTGGCTGTGTGCTCTTATTCCTGATTGTTGGTGAAAGTGCAAAGACCTGTCAAGGGAAATGAAACTAAGGTAATTATTCAGAACAAAAACCATCATCACACTGAACATTCAGAAGCAGCGCAAAGAAATTGGGGAATTATCCATTTGACAAGGTCAATGAGACAGAAAATATTTACAGTTCTGGATGGTCATCAATCTTTTCAGAGACAGTAACCCTATGATCGACCAAATTAAAAACTGAAGGTGATTTGTCCTGAACACAAGTCCCATCTGTTCTGTGACTGTTCCTCTGAAGATCCTTCAAATCCGCTTGAAGTTCTCTTGGTTGGATATCATTGAAATCTGTGTTAGGTTCTCCTCGTCGGAGATCAATAAGATCTATTTGGGGTTCTCTCATCTGAAAATCATCAGGATCTGTATCAGATTCTTTTTGTCGGAGATCACTTCGATTCACTTCGGATTCTCTTGGTTGGAGATCGTTTGAATCTGTATTGGGTGCTCCTTGTTGAAGATCAACTAGATCAACTTGAAGCTCTCTCTTCTGAAAATCAGTAGGATCTGTGTTTGGTACATTTTGAAAAACAATTGCATCCATTTTGGGTTCCCTTGGCAGGAGATCAATTTTGTCTGTTTTGGGGTTTCCTGGTTGGTGATCATTAAGGTCTGGTTTGGGCTCTGTTACTGGGCCATCATTAATACCTGCACTAGGTTCTTTTGATTCTCCCCAAAAAGCATATACATTTCCTCTGTGAACTTTAATACCGACAAAGATCAGCAAAAAAAAAGCAAAAAATGATACAGGCCACACAACAACCAGCCATTTTCGAGAACAATAGGTAGGACCAGTTTTTCTGGCAGGATCTGAAAAAACAAACAAAGAAATTAAATCAGTCTGATACGCTATTCATCACCCAAAATGGAAAATCATGTCCTGTGTGCATTATCGCATTGGTAGCTGAGCCAGTCTGCATATAGGCTACATGAGCCAAACCAAGGCTGCGTTCAAATTATCACTTTTGCTTAAAGTGACTTTTAGGAAAAGTTCTCTGTTCCTAAGCTGTATCCTTAACTTCCATTGAGGTTGAATTAAAATGGTTAGAAATTAGATGATAGGATGTTATTTTTTGACAAATTAAACACAACTCAAACTTCTCAAAACTGCAAGACCAAACCAAATTCGGTTACAACAAATTTGAATGCATGTTCTTTAGTGGGGAAATCTAAGGTTTCGAATGAAGGGAATAGTGAAGTCTGTGAGTAGTTTGAAAATGATACAATTTGTAACCCCTCTGAGCAGATGTAGACACCAGCGGACATGGAGCTCCTCTATTTATGCACGCAGTTACACTACTTCTCTCACTAGATGGAACATCCAGATTAGTTATTGATATTCATTAGCAAGCCGAGCTCGAATACGGTTCAGTATATGAAACGAGTTCAGTCCCATCCCTGATTCCCAAGAATTGTATTAATCAAATTCCTCAGCCAAGCCTGATGTGCAAAGTCTGCAAACTGCATAATATACTTGCCCATGGTATCTATCCAGCAGTTAATAAAAATGATCTCTTGTGACAGAAAAATCGTTGACCTTTGTAGAAACCAGTTCAGCTATAATAGGGCAAAGATATATCAACTGAGTAGCAAAAAAAGTTCAGTTTTCTGAAGCAAAATTTCAACATGATATTGATTCTTTATGATTCTACGATAAATTATAGTCATCAGATATTAGAAACGAGCGATTCCCTACCACTGAATTACGCGTCTCACAAGGAATTCAGCAGTTCCTTACAACCTCATACAATCCTTCAATCCACTGTCTCTGATGCTTCCTCAGGCTTATCTGCGTAACGTAGTTATAATTCACGCCCACGTGAAACTCTTGCAGTATTTACCTGTTGATTGACACTTTTTTATCCAATTTCTGACAGTATGAGATCTCCTCAGCAATCGAAAGACATTGATTGGGCCCTAAGAAAAGTATTTAAATACTTGAAGTAGCAGCTGTTAGGTTGTATTCTCTCAACTTTGCGCAGCTGAGAAAGACGTGATGGCATGGAAAGAAAGACTTTCAGAACCAAGCTTGGAGTGCAGAGCTTATATTTGCGGTATGGAAATGTGATTCGGAGATGGAAAATGGCAGTTATTCTGAATGGAACAGACTGGAGGACTCATGGCATTGATTCTTTGGAAATTCAATGATGGAGAGTTTGCAATCTGAGTTGAACTGTTTTTGTATGGAGTTGCAATATCTTACTTTTAGCCAGCTAGTTAACTAGCCAGCTATTTCTTATTTTCGGTTTACCAACCGTGATCACAGCTAGTTTGCCACATTGGTTAACAAGAGTAGCTGATAGCCCTTGCTAATAATAGGCTACTGCATGTGCTGGCACTTTGTGTAATGTGGCGATCTGTTTTAGAATTTATACAGCCTTCAGCGAAATAGAATGCCTTGGACTTTCAATCCTGTAAAATGCGAACAGCTTAAAGATTTTGATAAATCCTCTGCTTTGCTCATAACACCGACGACGCTGTTCAATCTAGGCTAGAACATTGCCGGCTTTTTCCGGAAGGGGAAACGTCTGTTTTGTTAAAATAAGGTATATTTCAGATATTACTGTCTTATTGAGTTATACTCGCTCCTTATAGGGTGTGAAAACTGTTTATACACGCTTGCATTTCGCTTGAACGATAGGGTGTTTTTGCTTTGTAGAGGTTTCTGGTGACTACTGATGTCTTTTCATGCCCGTGTTGAAATATTCATGCTAAATTCTTCCAGAAACTCATTGATTCATATTTGGACTTGAGTTGAAAGCTGATTTATGTTGAACATATGATTATTTTATGATTTTAAAGGGTGTTCAAGCCTAAAAGTACATTTACACCGCAGGTGAATAATCCATCTGTTGAGACTTTTTGCCGTTTGGTGGAAAGGGATGTTATGAACTTGTGTGCTCATGATAAACAAAACAAGGTGTTTCCTAACCTCCTAGAGTCTGAAAGAAAGGCTTTAACAGAGTTAATGTAGAATGAAAATATTGTGATACGGCCGGCCGATAAAGGCGGGGCCATTGTGGTCCAGGATAAGACTGAATATGTTAAAGAGATTGTGAGACAGTTAAGTGACAGAGAGGTGTATACTCCTCTGCACACAGACCCAACTGTTAAATTTGGGGATGAAATCAAGTCGGTTCTTTTTCTAACTTCGTTCGGTGTTTCACTATGGGAATCGCCTTGGCGTGACCAACCACGGAAGCTCCAATGACACAACGTCTGTCAGAGACAGACAGGTCGAGCTGTGCTGGGGCCCCGCCCCCTCCTACTACTACAGTCGACCTGCCCCTAACAACTCATTCTCGCTTTCTTCCCGTGAGGAACGAAAGGAAGCTCCCTCAGCTAATCTAGCCGAGATAGCCTGGACATCCGTTTAACAGTTCATAGACGACCCGTAAAGGACTCACGTCGCCGAACGCGGCTCCAGGTTCGGTTTGGATTAGCCGAGTAAGTACTTACACGGTTTGTTGAGCAGTGTCCGCGTCGCGGCGAGCTGCTTATTCGGTTACACAGTATTAAGTCATCGGAGTAGCCGACAACTGTTTTAACTTTGTGGCTACACCGTGTTAGCGCTTTGCTGTAGTCGGCTACTGTGCAGCATTATACTCGCTGACTAACGCGTTACGGCGAGTCAATCGGGTTTTCTGCTAGCACCATTTGTTAGCTTACCGAGTACCGGGAGTTTTGCTAACGTGTCACGACGAGAAAACTTCTACGGTACGCGGTTAACTTGGACTAAACCCCAGGTGCTAACGCTAATACCGACGAGCTGTACGCTAAATATTTTCCAGGCACCATGTCTTCGGCCGCTACCCCCGCCAAAGGGTCGGATCCGAAGGGGAAAGAGGCTGTATCCCGCCCATGCCCCGCGTCATGCGGAGCGTCCATCTCGGGCAGGGACCCTCATCCTATGTGCATTGCATGCATGGGCGCTAAACACGCTCAGGCATCGCTGGCCGACCCCCAGTCATGTTCCCACTGTGCGTCGATGCCAGAAAAGGTCCTGGAAAGAAGGCTGAGAGTGGCGGTGGCTAACAACCAGGACCCAAACCTGGCTGGAGCCGCCCCACAGACAGCAACCATCACCCATCAGCCGCGAGCTACTAAGAGCTGGGCCGACATGATGGAAGATGAGTCCCCAGAAATGCCTCCCCTATTCGAGGACCTCCTTGAAAGGGAGCCTGGCGGTGAGGATGCAGAAGGCGATGCCAACTCTGACCTCCTCAATATGGATGAAATGGAGGAAGAGGAGGATGATTCCACCTTTCCTGTCCAACAGTCCAGACCCCCCAGCGCATCAGATACTGCTCCGTCAGTGGACAGTAATCTATATGAGGTCTGCAAACGGGCTGCTGCAAAGTTAGGAGTACAGTGGCCAGCAGCCCAGGACGCTGAGGGGACAGAGAGAGATTTATATGATGGCAAAAGGCTCCCACCAGCCCAGCCACCATTAAAGCAACTCCTGCCACCAGTACCTGCTTGCATGAGGGAAATGAGCCGGTACTGGTCCAGCCCATTTAAGAGTAAGCTTCCAACCAAGGGTTACTCCAAGCTTGAGATCCACGGCATGGGGGAACTGGGGCTGGCCGAACCCCCAGTAGTGGAGCCGTCGGTGGCTTTTCACCTCCACCCCAACCGACGCTCTCTCTCAGCCTCCTCCACCTGTTCTCTGCCCAACAAAGCAGAGCGCCTCACTGCCTCTATTTTTCAGAGAATGTACAAGTATGCAGCACAGTCAGTATGCTCCCTGAATGCTACTACACTGCTATCTGCATACCAGGCGGAGATCCTGGAGGAGATGGGTCGACAACTGGACTCCGGGGCAGCTAACCCGGCCCTCTGGGATGAGATTTGTGTTGTCAATGACCTCATCCTACGCTCCTCACGAGGCGCGGTACAAGGCTGCGGTCGAGTGATGGGGCTGGCAGTCTCAGGTGAGAGGGCCTTGTGGCTGAACCTCTCAGGCTTGAGTGACGGCCAGAAGGCGGAGGTGATGGACGCGCCATATGACCCCACTAAAGGTATTTTTGGTCCTGCGCTCGAAAAAATGAGGGAGACCAGCACCCTCAGGAAACAGGAAGGTGAAGCCTTTGATCTCTTTCTTCCACGGAAACCCACCCCTCGCCCCCCGCAGGGTCCAAGGGCCGGCTTTGCTGCTGCGGCTGCAGCAGTGAGGGGGAGACAGTGGGGAGGCAGACCACAGAGGCAGACTACTGGTCAGCAGGCTAACCAGCAGCCTCAGCAGCAGCCTCAGCAGAACCAAAGGCCATGGGGAAAACATTCCTTTGCTGCAGTGGCAGCAAGAAACCGCCCCCAACAGCCCGGGAGTGGGAAGAGAAAGCAGTCGTCCTGACTACCCCAGCTTTCCCCCCCTTCCCATGAAGAAAAGAAGGGAATCAGGGGTGAATCAGTTCCCCGAAGTTCACTGTTCAGAGATTCTGGCAGTTTTCAATGGTCCACGGGTCTCTCTGTTCCTCTCCCCTCACGTTCAAGAGGAGGAGAGTCGGGGACAGAAGGTAGTACAGTGTCACCAAGCACTCTTGCCTTGTTTAACAAAAATAAAGTTCAATCCCTCGCAGCCAGGCTCAGAGCCAAGGGCGAGTTGCTTTCCCAAAAGCAAAAAGAAAAACAGAACAAACATAAAGCTCCGCCATGCCCCCTCAATTCCCACAGGGGGAGCTCACGCTCATGGGTTGGGAGACAGATCACGCCAGTCGCGGCGAGTGACGTCACCTCAGTGCGACAACGTGAGCACGTTACCTGCGCGGGCGGAAAGATGGCGCGCATGCGCAGTTCATCCATGGGTTTTGTCAACTATTTCTCAGGGGTACAGACTGCAATTCGCTATGAAACCACCCAGGTTCAACGGTGTGGTAGCTTCAGTAGCCAAAGGCGATGCAGCTCGAGCGTTACAGGACGAAATCGCGTCGTTATTAAACAAAAATGCGATCAGAGCCGTCCCAAGCGAGGAAGCTCAACAGGGTTATTATTCCCGTTACTTCCTCGTTCCCAAGAGGGAGAGCTCATCCCTTCGCCCCATTTTAGATCTCCGGGTGTTAAACAGACACCTACGAAAATACACGTTCAGGATGTTGACACACAAAGTGCTCTGTCAATCCATCCGTCCGGGCGATTGGTTCGTTACAATCGACCTCAAGGACGCGTATTTTCACATCGCCATTTATCCCGCACACAGGAAATTCCTCAGGTTTGCTTTTCAGGGCAAAGCCTACGAGTATCAGGCCATCCCATTCGGGCTGTCATTAGCTCCCAGAGTGTTCAGCAAATGTGCGGAGGCAGCACTGTCTCCATTAAGGAACAGCGGCATCAGAATATTTTCGTATATAGACGATTATCTGATATGCTCTCGATCGCGAGAACAAGCGGTCAGAGATTCAGCTACGGTGATAAATCATCTCAGGGATCTCGGGTTCAGGATAAACTGGGCGAAGAGCCGAGTGGAGCCCACACAGTGCACAGAATACCTGGGTCTCAATATAGACTCTCTCTCTTATCGCGTCACGCTATCAGAGGGGAGGTTAATATCCCTAACACGGTGCCTCTCCCTCTTCAGGCTGGGGAAAGTCGTGTCATTCAGACTGTGCCTACGCCTGCTCGGCCTCATGGCGTCAGTGATTTCTGTGGTACATCTGGGACTACTGATGATGAGGGATTTTCAGCGTTGGGTCGCGGCATTGCGCCTTTGCCCACGCCGTCATCTCAGCCGCAGGTTGAAAATAACATCGGCATGTGTAGCGGCTCTCCAGCCGTGGAGGGACACAGCGGCTCTCGCGGCGGGGGTTCGGCTGGGCGCGGTGGCGTCCAGAGTAACCATGACAACGGACGCGTCCCTGTCAGGATGGGGAGCGACCATGCTGGGCAGAACGGTGAACGGGAAATGGGATCAGAGCTTGGCTCGTTCTCACATAAATGTTCTGGAGCTTTGGGCAGTGTTTCTGGCTTTGAAACATTTCCTGCCTTTTCTCCAGGGTCACCATGTCCTGGTAAAAACAGACAATTCCACTGTGGTGGCATATATAAACCGCCAAGGCGGCACTCGGTCACTGCAGCTGCACAGATTAGCTCGGAAAGTAATCTTATGGAGCAGTACCCGGCTCCTGTCTCTTCGAGCTACACATGTACCGGGCATTTTGAACAGAGGAGCAGATCTTCTGTCCCGGGGGAATCCCCTGTACGGAGAGTGGAAACTCCACCCGCAGGTGGTGGAACAGATTTGGCTGAGATACGGCCGGGCAGCCGTAGATCTATTCGCCTCGCAAGAAAACGCGCAATGTCCACTGTTTTTCTCCCTTTCGGACGCAAATGCACCTCTGGGTGTGGATGCCCTAGCACACCCGTGGCCAGACGTGCTCCTTTATGCGTTTCCCCCGCTCAGCCTGATCTCCCCGACTCTAATCAGAGTGAGAGAGCAGGGCCTGTCATTAATCATGATAGCGCCACGGTGGCCATCCAAACATTGGATGGCAGAAATAATACAGCTGCTGGCGGGCGAGCCGTGGCCGCTCCCCATACGCAGGGATCTTTTGTCCCAGGCGAACGGGGAGATCTACCACCCGCACCCAGACCGCATGGCACTCTGGGCTTGGCCCGTGAGAGGTGGAATTTGAGTGCTGCAGGCCTGCCAGCACATGTCATTGATACCATTCAAAACGCAAGAGCCTCCTCCACTCGCTCTCTTTACAGTGGTAAGTGGCGGGTTTTTGAGGAGTGGTGTGACTTGAAGCAAATCATCCCTTTTCAGTGTTCAGTGGTGGACCTGCTGTGTTTCCTGCAGGATTTGATGGACAAAGGTAAGGCCTTTTCCACTGTCAAAGTGTATTTGGCTGCCATTTCAGCGTGCCATGTGGGCTTTGGTGATAAGCCCGCTGGGCAGCATCCCTTAGTCTGTCGTTTTATGAAAGGTGCAAGACGCAAGCTCCCAGTTTCCAGACCCCTGGTTCCCCTGTGGGAAATGTCCGTGGTGCTGGACGCCCTCTCTCTCCATCCATTTGAGCCTATGGAGGTGGCAGAGATGAAGTTTGTTTCACTGAAAACAGCTTTGCTCTTAGCTCTAACGACAGCTAAGCGGGTGAGTGACCTACAGGCTTTATCCATTCGGCCTGCCTGTTTACAGTTTGCACCAGGGCTCACCAAGGTCTGTTTTAGGCCCAACCCAGCCTTCGTGCCTAAAGTGGTGGAATCAGGTTACAGGTGTCCCACAGTGGAGCTGTTGGCTTTTCACCCACCTCCATTCTCCTCAACAGAGGAGAAGAAGCTCAACACATTATGCCCCGTCAGGGCACTTCATGTGTATCTGAGTAGGACAGCAGGGTTCAGGAAAGATGACCAGCTGTTTGTGTCCTGGGCCACTCCCCATAAAGGTAAGCCGTTGTCTCGCCAGAGATTGTCCCACTGGATTGTGGAGGCTATATCTCTGGCTTATGGGAGTAAAGGTTTGCAGCCTCCCCAGGGTTTAAGGGCTCATTCCACTAGGGGCATGGCCACATCATGGGCCCTGTTCAGGGGAGTTTCAGTACAGGACATTTGTGCAGCGGCAAGTTGGGCTACGCCCCACACTTTCGTAAGGTTTTACAGGCTGGATGTCTCAGGGCCATCTGTAGCACAGGCTGTGCTAGAGGCAAACAGGCCAGGGTCCGCATAGCAGCCACTGCCGGGCTTTAAATTGTTTGAGGCATCGGCAGACTTATGCAATCCGGGAGCGGTCTATATCTCCCATAGTGAAACACCGAACGAAGTTAGAAAAAGAACGTTGGGTTACTTAACGTAATCCCTGGCTCTTTGATAACAGAGTGAGGTGTTTCACCATCACGTCCCTCCTCGCATAGACACGGAAAGAAACCGGTCTAGAATGAGTTGTTAGGGGCAGGTCGACTGTAGTAGTAGGAGGGGGCGGGGCCCCAGCACAGCTCGACCTGTCTGTCTCTGACAGACGTTGTGTCATTGGAGCTTCCGTGGTTGGTCACGCCAAGGCGATTCCCATAGTGAAACACCTCACTCTGTTATCAAAGAACCAGGGATTACGTTAAGTAACCCAACGTTTTGAAACGGGCCTTACAGGATGGACAAATAAATGAATATGAGTATAAATATATGGTCCAACAGAATCCAAGAAGGCCGATTATTTACACTCTTCCTAAAATCCACAAACATTTGACAAATCCTCCGGGCCGCCCGATTGTAGCGGGGAATGGATCGCTTACGGAGCCGCTGTCACAGTTCATTGACTCTCATATTCAAGATTTGGTGTATGGATTGCCTTCACATCTCAAAGATACAACGGACTTCTTGAACAAATTGTTGGAATGTAATGTGGACTCGAATGACTTTCTTTGTACTATGGATGTTTCTAGCCTTTATCCTAGTATACCTCAAACTGATGGTTTAGACGCTTTGAAACATTTTTTGAATGATAGGACTGTGATGCATCCGTCTACTGATTTTTTGTTATCATTAACTAATGAAGTATTGACTAAGAATTATTTTTTGTTTCAAGATTCATACTACCTTCAATTACCTTCAAGTCGCCCCAAATTACGCTAATTTATTTATGGGGAAATTCGAGTTAGACTATATTTACAATAACAACCCATATTCTAAGTTTATTAAGAGCTATTGGAGGTACATTGATGATTTATTTTTTATTTGGAGTGGCAGTGCCGATGAGTTAAAGGAATTCCATGATCTTATGAATTCCAGAATGGAATCCATTAAATTTACATTGTCTTTTAACCTACATTGTATTTCATTTTTGGATGTAATGGTGAAAAAAGAGGGTCAATTTCTACATACGGAGGTCTATAAAAAAGACACAGATAGAAATACATTTTTACACTTTAATAGTTTCCATTCTCCGGCTTTGAAAAAAAGTTTACCTTACAGTCAGCTATTAAGGATCAAACGGATCTGTCACTCTGATGAGTCTTTTGAGACGCATGCTGAATCTTTGTATAATAACTTTAGATTGCGTGGTTATGATACTATGTTACTAGATAGCCATTTAGAGAAGGTTCGTAAAATTCCCAGATCAGTCCTTCTTCCACCTAAGTCTAAGGATAGGTCATCTCAAGGGATTGGTTTGGTTTCCACATACAGTCCCATTTCAGGGGAGATCAAACGCATAGTGAATAAACATTGGCACACTCTTGGAGCAGCTTCGTAAGAAGGAAACCAGGTCCTTACTACATGGCACAGTGTTATCTCAATACTGGCGCAACAGCAGGATCCCACGGGGGTTACGGATATAAGGAACCTACTTTAGGCAGAGACAATCCTGAGTTTTGTAAAAAATGGTGCAGCATTTTGAACAAATGTTCATTGGACTTAATGCTTTTGGTGATCGAGAACGAGAATGAGAAGCTCTCCAAAGTACGTACGGAGATTAACACACTAGAACGAGACATGTCTGACGCACTATCAGCTGATAAGCTGCAGGAGATAGTGGATGATTGTAATAAAAAGATGGAGATTTATAAACGTGAATTGGAACAACAGAAAATGGCCAAATATAGACGGGATGCTCTGGATTATAGAGAGGACAGAGTATATCCATGGCTATCAGGCCGAACTACAAAACCATCCCGGCATCTCCGATCCACCTCCAGAAGTGCATCCACTAGTGCGTCATCGGAGGGTATGAGCACTGACACGGAGTTTTCTAACCAGCGTTTTTTGCGCTCACGAAAAAAGCTCACAGATTCCGCTACCCCCAAGAGGAGGAGGGCGAAAACGAGGAGGGGGAGGAGGAAGAGGAGATCCCACCTGAATTCCCCCGCTGAATCCAATGTGATCAATATCTCCAGTGTTGAGCTAAGTACTGAGCAATGTAACTTATTATCTCAGGGTCTTTCATATGTTCCCTCTAAAAAAGCTGACGCTTTTACAACCAGAGTGGAATTATTTAAGTTTTTTCGAGCCATAAAATTAAAAGCATTCTATACGAAGGATATTGTTCGGAACCCTGTTTCACATACTGCTCAGGCTCAATCAGTATCTATAGGCAAAAGGGTGTTCAAGCCTAAAAGTACATTTATACCGCAGGTGAATAATCCATCTGTTGAGACTTTTTGCCGTTTGGTGGAAAGGGATGTTATGAACTTGTGTGCTCATGATAAACAAAACAAGGTGTTTCCTAACCTCCTAGAGTCTGAAAGAAAGGCTTTAACAGAGTTAATGCAGAATGAAAATATTGTGATACGGCCGGCCGATAAAGGCGGGGCCATTGTGGTCCAGGATAAGACTGAATATGTTAAAGAGATTGTGAGACAGTTAAGTGACAGAGAGGTGTATACTCCTCTGCACACAGACCCAACTGTTAAATTTGGGGATGAAATCAAGTCGGTTTTGAAACGGGCCTTACAGGATGGAAAAATAAATGAATATGAGTATGAATATATGGTCCAACAGAATCCAAGAAGGCCGATTATTTACACTCTTCCTAAAATCCACAAACATTTGACAAATCCTCCGGGCCGCCCGATTGTAGCGGGGAATGGATCGCTTACGGAGCCGCTGTCACAGTTCATTGACTCTCATATTCAAGATTTGGTGTATGGGTTGCCTTCACATCTCAAAGATACAACGGACTTCTTGAACAAATTGTTGGAATGTAATGTGGACTCGAATGACTTTCTTTGTACTATGGATGTTTCTAGCCTTTATCCTAGTATACCTCACACTGATGGTTTAGACGCTTTGAAACATTTTTTGAATGATAGGACTGTGATGCATCCGTCTACTGATTTTTGTTATCATTAACTAATGAAGTATTGACTAAGAATTATTTTTTGTTTCAAGATTCATACTACCTTCAATTACGGGGCTCAGCAATGGGTTCACCAGTCCCCCCAAATTACGCTAATTTATTTTTGGGGAAATTCGAGTTAGACTATATTTACAATAACAACCCATATTCTAAGTTTATTAAGAGCTATTGGAGGTACATTGATGATTTATTTTTTATTTGGAGTGGCAGTGCCGATGAGTTAAAGGAATTCCATGATCTTATGAATTCCAGAATGGAATCCATTAAATTTACATTGTCTTTTAACCTACATTGTATTTCATTTTTGGATGTAATGGTGAAAAAAGAGGGTCAATTTCTACATAAGGAGGTCTATAAAAAAGACACAGATAGAAATACATTTTTACACTTTATTAGTTTCCATTCTCCGGCTTTGAAAAAAAGTTTACCTTACAGTCAGCTATTAAGGATCAAACGGATCTGTCACTCTGATGAGTCTTTTGAGACGCATGCTGAATCTTTGTATAATAACTTTAGATTGCGTGGTTATGATACTATGTTACTAGATAGCCATTCAGAGAAGGTTCGTAAAATTCCCAGATCAGTCCTTCTTACACCTAAGTCTAAGGATAGGTCATCTCAAGGGATTGGTTTGGTTTCCACATACAGTCCCATTTCAGGGGAGATCAAACGCATAGTGAATAAACATTGGCACATTCTGGAGACCGATACACAAATTGCAGGTGCTTTTCTAACTCTGCCAAGGTATTTCTATAAGCGGTCTTCTAATTTACGAGACCTTTTAGTAAAATCAGATGTCGGCTCACCTAGACGCCCCACACATTTTTTGTCACAGATACCCAGTGGTAACTTTCCATGTCATAATTGTGTACAGTGCTATTCTATGTGTAAAGGCAAACAGTTCACTCATCCAAAATCAGGTGACTTTATTAGAGTGAGGGGTAGAATAACTTGTAACACAAAATATGTTGTTTATTTGTTGAAATGCCCTTGTAATTTGTATTATGTGGGGAAAACAAAACGTGAGCTTAAGACTAGGATTAGTGAACATAAGTGTTCAATCCGCAACTATGATGATAAGTCTTCTGTGGCGTGTCATTTCAATAGTAATCAACACAATCTCAGTGATCTACAATTTATGGGTATAGAGACAGTTGATAGACCACGGAGAGGTGGTGATAGAGACAGAATTCTTCTCCAAAGAGAGTCGTATTGGATACATTATCTTAACACTCTCATTCCTAATGGCCTGAATGAGGAGATCTTTTTCTTGTTTCTTATGAAGTTTGTATTTTGATCATGTATTACATAATTAGCAACTAGGTTTGTCATTAATGGATGTCAATTAGCAGGATTAATGACGCCTGATTTAATTTCCTTCTGAATGGCCAAGAGGAGGAGATTTATTATTATTAATTTCATTTTTAGTTTATATTATTTTGCATTTACTATGTATTATTGAAATCATGTAACAATGTAATCAGTGACTGGGATTTGTCATTACAGCCTATCTGTGTGTATTATGCAGGCTAATTAAGTAGTATTAGAGACACCTGTTTGATGCCCATAGTGATGAGATCACCTGTGCCTATAAAACACACCTGTGTCAATTAATCTTGTTTGCCATACATGCTGAGGAAGGGTACTACCCGAAACGTCCTATAGTGTGGCAATAAATACATTTTTTATGCATTTGGAGTGCTGCCTATGCCTTCTTGATTAGTGTGTTTTTCTTTTCATAGGTTTCAGCACCCATTGCTTAATTCTTTATAACTTTTCGGGAGTTGAGCGCGTTTGTGTCTTTTTCATGATTTTAAAGTGCGCAATTTTAAGGCTCTGACAGCACGGACAGCCACTTAGATTGCGTTCTAATTAGGCTGGTAGAGAGCACTTGTCAGATGAAGTAGACTGGTAGTTTATGGTCCCAGAAATGTATCGTTTTTACTCCCAGCCATTTTTCAATTCTCAGTATTATTATTTTTTTTCTAATTTCATTGCTAAATTTTCATGAAGATTTTTTGTGTTTGTGGCTCTCACTCTGAATTACAATTATGAAAAGAAAGTGAATTAGGATGGAATTCCAAATGCTACAAGTATCTTGAATCATTTCAGACATTTCCACCCTCTCTGTAAGCTCAGATCTTGAAATATAAAGCGTTAAATTGGGTAACACATAAATAGCCATATTTGGCTTCTGCGCAAAGGAGTCAAGGGCCAAAATTTATTTAAGGAAACACATTCGTACGGAGTTAACCTTGCAGAAATTACAGCCTAGCAAAAATGCACTGTTGACTGGATGCTAATTGACCTCATTACAGCTTCTTACTTTGATAGTTTGAGGCATATTCATTGCTCACCGGGTGCATGGGCGTTGCAGATGCTTGTCACAGGAAGCAGGGGGGCGGTGCTTGTGCTGGCTGGGTTGCTGCTGCTGCAGTTGATGGCATCTTTGGTTTCGGTGATTTGCAGCACTGTTGAGTGGGCAGAGTCGTTTCTGTCTGTATCCCGGCACATGATCTTGCTCTCTGTGACCTCACAGAGGGACTCCACCCATTGGCCATGGTGGCTAGCACACCGGACTGACACGTTACAGAACTGAGGCCCAGAGATGTTAGACAGAACCTCCAGTATGGGCATGTCCACTTTCTCTGTGCAGGTGAGGAAATGGCAAACGTAAGTTAGGGTGCAGTTGTCTTGCTTGTATTGTGTGTGTGTGTGTGTCTGCATGTGTGTGTGTGTTTCATATTGTAGGAAAGGATCACAAATATATGCTGTACCTGCTGGTTGCAACACTTCAAAAAGCTTCATCACACTTATACTGAAAGAAGTATTCAAACTCAGGACGCCACAACATGGCCTCAGCATTATATCAAATGGATAGTATCAAGATTTTGCACGTCATTTTATACCCATCTCCCATAATTCAGAATGACATATTTGGGATTGTTGGAAACCTTGGAATCTCCATGAGAATGTAAAACAGGCCTGAAGTTCCACCGCATTTGACAGACCCTTGTATGGGTCAGTAGGTTTTGAGGGGGTAAGGACAAGTCTAGCTTTAAACTGAGGTACACCAGAGGCTGTAGCTTACCGTAGACTGTCAGTTTGACTTCAGCAAGGTGTTTGCCTCCACTGTACGTCACCTCCACTTTATATATGTCCGCATCTTCCATCTGTGCCGAGCGGATCAGAAGAGACCCGTCCCCTTTGTTCAAGTGTATCCTTTGCCCAAACCTCTCTTTGTTTATTTCCACTGTATCAGGTGCAAAATACCAGGCTGTGACTCTCTTATTAATGGTCCAAAGGACTTCAGACAGACTGGTGTAAGGAGATCCGGTGGGCAAAATGACTGACTCATTTAAGATTCCATTGACAGCGATTAGGACTTTCCCAGACCCTAAGAAACACACACATGCATTTACGCATCTCTGTCATGTCACAATAAACACACAGGCCAACAGATATATCCAAAAACATTTAAAATATACAAACCCCAAATCCAATGAAGTTTAAAAGTTGTGTAAAAAGGTGAATAAAAACAGAATTCAATGATTTGCAAATCCTTTTTGACCTATATTCAATTGGATACTCTACAAAGAAAAGATATTTTATGTTCAAACTTATAAACTTTCTTTTTTTTGGAAATATTCACTCATTTTGAATTTGAAGCCTGCAACATGTTCCAAAAAAGCTGGAACAGGTGTATGTTTACTACTGTGTTACATCACCTTTCCGTTTATCAACACTCAAAAAGCATTAGGGAATTGAGGACACTAATTGTAGAAGCTTTGTAGGTGGAATTCTATGCCATTCTTGGTAGATGTACGACTTCAGTTGCTTAATGATCTGGGGTCTCCTTTGTCGTATTTTGCACTTCATAATGCAATCTTGGAAAAGGCGTTTGTGCTCTTGGAAATCCGGCCTGTAAAGTGAGCCACAGGTGCGTACAACCGAAAGTACAAACTAAATGAAATACCCCAAAAAAATGGGCCGCACACTGCACAACAAAAAAGAGAGACCAATAGGATGTAGAAATATCTTTTTTAAATTTCCATATTACATCAAACAGTTGAAGAGTAATAAAAAGTGGACATTTCGGTCACTCAGACCATCATGAGCATAAGCGCTTCATAATGCACTACACATTTTCAATGGGAGACCGGTCTGGACTGCAGGTAGGCCCGTCTATTACCCGCTGTCTTACTATGAAGCCACCCTGTTGTGACACATGCAGAACGTGGCTTGGCATTGCCTTGCTGAAATAATCAAGGACATCCCTGAAAAAGACGTCCCTTGGATGGCAGCATATGTTGCACCAATACTGGAATGTAATGGTGCTTTCACAGAGATGCAAGTTACTCATGGCATGGGCACTAACACATCCCCATGCCATCACAAATGCTGGCTTTTGAACTTTACACTGATAAAAATCTGAATGGTCCTTTTCCTCTTTAGCCCAGAGGACACGATGTCCATGATTTCCAAGAACAATTTGAAATGTGGACTCGTCAGACCACAGGCACACTTTTCCACTTTGCGTCAGTCCATCTCAGATGAGCTAAGGCCCAGAGAAGCTGGTGGCGTTTCTGGGTGTTGTTGATATATGGCTTTTGCTTTGCATGGCAGAGTTTTAACTTGCACTTGTAGATATGGCGAGAAACTGTGTTAACTGATAATGGTTTTCTGAAGTGTTCCTGAGCCCACATGGTAATATACTTTACAGAATGATGTCGGTTTTTAATGCAGTGCCGCCTGAGGACCAATGGTCACGGCATTCAATGTTGGTTTTTGGCCTTGCCGCTAACGTGCAGAGATTTCTTCAGATTCTCTGAATCTTTTCATGATATTGTGAACTTTAGATGACAGAATCCCTAAATTCTTTGCAATTGCATGTTGAGAAACGTTATTCTTTAACTACTGGACTATTTGCCCACGCAGTTGTTCACAAAGTGATGAATCTCACCGCATCCTTGCTTGTGAACAACTGAGAATTTCGGGGATGCTGCTTTTATACCTAATCATGACACTCACCTGTTTCCAATTAACCTGTTCACTTGTGGAATGTTCCAAACAGGTGTTTTTTGAGCATTCCTCTACTTTCCCAGTCTTTTGTTGCCCCTGTCCCAGCTTTTTTTGCTAATTCAAAATGAGTGAATATTTCCAAAAAAATTGAAGTTTTTCTGTTTGAAAATTAAATGACTTACCTTTGTAGTGCACTGAATTGAAAATAGGTTGACAATGATTTGCAGATCATTGTATTCCATTTTCATTCAAAGTTTACACAACATTCCAACTTCAATGGAATTGGGTTTGTATTTATGACTCCTATTTTGCCAAAATATGACAAGCAGAAGTGTCAGAAGGTGGTGAATAATATATACTTGTATGACTAAGGAAAATCCTTTTCAGTTATGATGTTAACTTCGACAGCCTTGTGCTGCTTCCCTTGAGTAAAATCAAAATGAGCTGCGTTGAAAGAATTTTAAAAGATTTTATCCATGTTAAACTTACTTTTATTTATTTATTTATTTTTTTTTTTTTAATGACTCGCATGACTCATGTGTTGTCAGTTGGAGTTGAACTAACACTAGATACTTTGTTCTGTTAAAATAACCTTTTATGGTCACTACAAAACTAAAAGTACGGGGAACCGAAAGCTGCACAAAAAAATGTTCATGCCAGAACGTCACTGATTGCATAATGATAATAAGCATCATCATCATCGCCACAACAATAATCATGACATATTTATATTGAACAGTTCACAATACAGAGTGAGGTATTTCCGAATATAATTTCACAACTTAGATATAATCCTTTGTCTGACAATGCGAGTGAAAGCCAAGAAAAGAGAGGGGGGAGGGTTCTCTTGTTGTTTTTCTCCATCCCCACCTTCAATTTCATACATAACAGACCCGCAGCAGAAAGTGATATAAACTGGGGAAAACTGTTTGGTAAATAAATTTGGTTAATATAAATTTTCTTTCCCTTATGATATCCAGGTTATGTTGCCTCCTGACCTCATTCAACGGCTCCTTTATTTTTGTAAACTAAACCTGTGACTGAATTTCCCCACGTGAAATGCAGCCACACATCCTCTTTCGACAGTAAGGCCTTTATGTCTGAAGAGTTTATCGACATTACCTTTTAGCGATAGGCCATAAAATTATACCTGCAGAGAATTATATACCTGCAACCAGCCACCATTGATTGAGCCACATTTTAGTCACCTGTCTTATTTCTATCGCCTAGTTTCCCTCCCGTGTTTGAAATGGCCGAATATCTGTACAACAGACACAACTATTTTTTATCATAACAGATGAAATGAAAACTCTCCAAGCATTTTTCATCACAAGTACTGAGAAAAAAATATATTTAAACAAATGCAAAAGTCACGACTCACCACAATGGAACAAAACAAAGCTGAGGATCAACAGGAACTTTTGTTTCATGCTTGGTGTTGTTAGCATTGCTAGAGAGAAGGCTGTAGAGGAAGTGAACATGGAGAATGACTGACACGCCCTGCGTGTGGGAACGGTTTATCAAAACTTCACCGCAGAGCCCTTACCTCATCCTCGTAATATACCATTGCCATCAACTGATGGGCGACTTTGAGCCTGCCCTCTTCAGCAGGCATCTCAACTGACCTCAGCTTTTTAGCTGGAATGCAAGCTAATCCCTGCAGCAATGTTCTAATGTCTAGTGGAAGGCCATCCCAAAAAAGAGGAAACCAACTCCATATTAACGACCTGGATTTTCTGATAAGATCTTGGATCAGCAGGTGTCCACATGCTTTTGCCTGTACAGAGTCTATTTATTTTCATTGTATTCCGATGTAGTAAGAGTTTGCATTGACATGTGATGACTTGAAGGTCATCCACTTGTGGGGAGGAACAGGAAGTGGTGTTATCATGTGGTTTGGGGACCTAAGAGCTGCGGATGAACAACATAGCCAAATACGCAGGGCCGTAGACAAAATTTCAACAGAGGTCCAGAAGTACAGGACTTTTTTTAAAACAACTGTACATTTGCACTTTTAAATAATTCTGTGATGTTTGGAAGAAGAAGAATAATAGTCACACAAAAAATAAATGGTGATTTTGCTCCGGCTGTCATTTTCTGACTCCATATCATATAAAAATGAAGATCAAATCAATAACACATGTACCTGTAAAACTGTGCAAGTTACTGTAAATAAGTATTCAACATTAATTACTTGTTACTTATCTTAAAAGTAATTGAATTACCTTACAAGTCACTGAAGAGACCATAATTAGTTACTGGGAAAAATACCTTTGACATTACTTTTATAATTTGCTTCAATTCTTATTAATGCACACATCTATTGTATCTCCCCGATGACAATAGTCGAGAGATACTATGTTCTATGTAATACTAGTTCTGGGGCTACCGCCGCCACAGAGATTTTCTGTTCCGGGCTCTGGAAGCGACAATTATTAAAGGAATTTTTTTTCTAGTTTTGCACATGCAAAGATGTGTATTTCACAATGCTCAAGACCAATTTTCAGCAATTTTTTGACGTCCAATATGGCTGCCGGCGACCATTTTGTCTGCAGTTTGGGGATCAGGGACATAGACGACTCGGTCCCTGTGGCAAACAAGTTATCTAATGTTTTGGCACAATCTGAGATAAGGCAACTGTCAAACTGTAGCCTACTCATTTTTATTATGATGAAACGGAGGCAAAACACAATTGCTTAATCAATTTTTAATTCTTTTTACACAAAGTAAAGATTTCTGGATTTTCAGTGAGTGAAACCTAAGCAGATTTAGCCAATGAAAATGAATTTTCAAATTTTTTGGGATTTCCACTTAATTTTCCGTACACAGATTACACTAAATCCTCTATATATTTAGTTATATGTGCCACTTTCTCATTTCTTTTTCTTTTCCCTTTTTTCCGAATTTCATCAAGTTTTTCAGTTCTCCCATCAAGGGAGAAATATCAACTAAATTACCCATACTGCTTTTAGACTGCTCTGATGATCTGAGGTCAGGCAGTCTGACTTCCCCTAATAGTAATCAGCGGTTGCTATGATACCTCGGGGTGTGTCTGATAGTGCAACCCGGGGTAATTCAGGTTGATTAATCAAACAGCTAAAATTTTGAACTTGGGTCATGCTGTGACTCGATGTCTGCGCTCTCCACTTTAGGCAGGGTCATTGCGAGCCGAAGGGAACAAGCTGGCAGGATCAGCAAGAACCTGTGGGTAATTTTGTTTGCTTGTTTTGGTTAAAATACCAAAAATGCTGAGTTAAACTGACTGATAATGAAATGCAGTGCCCTATATAATTATTGTGTTTAGTTAACAATAGTTAACTGAATTTTGACCAAAACGTTAGTTAGAACGCTGTAATTCTAAGGTCCCAAACTATGCTTTGGTTAATATTTCAGCAAATAATAATAATCATCTGGGCTTTTGATATCCGGCCTTTTTCTGACCGATAACAAGAGAAGGTTAGCTTGAAGCGCCATTTCTGTTTATTAACGCCCCTATAGATCAGTGATCACTAGTGTGCTTCAGTCATCGTAGAGTTTGATAATTCTCTGTGGTGAGCTGGCATGTGTTTCAGACATTTGACAGCCTGAACAGGCAATTAAACCATAAATCCAGATATGACATTTGTCTCTTCTGGTTACTCCATGATGAGATCGCAGGCAAACGATCATTGAGCCTGGTGGTGTTCTTTCCTGTCGTTTGAATCAGTGGCATAGCCAGAGGGTGGGCAAAGACACGTCCCTTTATGACAGCGATTAGTCCTGGCTAGTTCTCAATCATTTTCCTTTGTTGACGCGTTTTCCAATTATTGTAATTGGCAAATGACGCGGTTTCTCTCCATATGCGATCTAACAACGATGAAATCATGGGCTAAATTCAGTACAGCAAAATAATTTACTTATTAATGGGCCAATGCTTCCTGTTGATTGAACTGCTCCGTGCTCCGATGAAACGCGGACTTTCACTCTCTGTATTGTGTGGGTTGATTAAAAAAAAGTGGCACTCCGCAGTTCAATAGGCTATAAAAAGCGTGCGGCTCCAGCTATTTGCGTGAGAGTCGACAGGTTTTGAATAACGTTGATTTAAATACAGCAAATATGCATCCAGATGAATAATTGTCCTCTTATCTAATTGGAGAGAACAAGCAGCACCTGTTAAGTGTAGAGTGCTCTCAGAGTGAAGATTCTGTTATGAAAATGGCTGAGAACAGGTCAGGACTAATAATTGTTTTAAACGAATGTTTTGTGCAACCCAATTCTCTGTTCTTGTTCCACAACTGTACTGAATTTTGCGCATGATTTAATCGCTGTTAGATCTCATATGGAGAGAAACTGTGTCTTCTGTTGCAAATTACGATAATTGGAAAACGCGTCAATTAAGGAAAATGATTGAAAACTAGGCAGGACTAATTATTGTCACAAAGTGACGTGTCTTGGGCCACCCTCTGGCTACGCCACTGGTTTGAATGCATTGCAGGTCAGCAGAGGGGAGCAGTGAAGGGGAGGGGATAGCGTATTACTATTCACGGTAATTTAGATGTGCTGAGCCGCCTTAAATGTGGCTTATGAGTGGGAGGGAGAGAGCCAGGGAGCCGCACGGCATGCTAAATCGAGCAGTAGCTAAATTCAATCCCTCTGCGCTAGCTAATCCCTCAATCCCTCCCATGGTATCTCTCAGACATGCTCAAGAGCATCCCTTTTCATTTCACACATACATTTTATTGCGGAGTCCATACCGACCCTACTAATCACATCCATATGTATTTCCGCCTATGTGCTTGCCTTTTCAAAATATGCGTACCTGTGGACCAACCTGCTGACAACCTAAGTAAGAGCTTGGGTCAAGACTGGCTTCAAACTCTATAAGTTCCATGATTTAAAGCCGCTAATCTCCGTTGTTCAAGCTAAATATCACTAACTTGAGAAACGTTGTTCTGCCACTTTCCCTCTCCTGTTACTGCTATTGACAGAAACACAGTGGCCAGGCATTTCCAGAAAAATGTGTAAATAGAGAAATAAACCTTGCTGTCAAGGATGCCCATCTTAAGGCGGTGGCCAAAATTGCATATTGAAATCAAAATGTTGCGCCTCAAGTTAATATAGCTTGCTAGGTAGCGGAGTGACGATCACAGACCAGTTCAACATAATTGTTGCAGGATAGGAAAGAATTCCGCGTTCAACCTCCACCGAAATACAGTTTTGTAGAATGAAGTCAGTACTCTTTCGGCTTACCTTAATTTTGGGCCAGCCAGAGAAACATTCGAGTGAGTAATAAGTGTGAATCCAGTCAAGAAAATTTAGAGTTTAATTTCTAGCGCTGCTAAATGTGGTAATGGCATATAACAGTGGCAACCATGTTACTGATGTCACACCAAGTTGCTAGGGCATGCGCAGCGTATGCCTTCATGATATTAAATATTGGTATTGAATTCTAAACCCCCTTCTTACTAATTAATCCCCCCAAAATATATTGGCACCTCCTTTTAAAACTGTTCCAGTAGATAAAAAGCTGAAAAAAAGGTGAGGTTGGATACGTAATTCTTTCCACATTGAATAATAAAATGTTGGGCTATTCACTAGTTCATATCACTCCAGGTAACATAAGCTGTGACAGTAACACTTTTCATTGACAAGCAAATTGGCGGAAAACGCATCTTTTTTGGCGAATTGATTAGAGATCTACAGAGATTTGCCCAAATTTGTTGACAGTATGGGGAGTCAGTCAAAACATTTTCGCTCCCAAACTCACGTTCTTGCTCTCTAATGCGCATCGGTTTCCGACAGAGGCTGAGATTTAGAGCAGTGACTCAGTTACAACATAAGTATAAAATAAACAAACACTCTCAGTGATTTTCGTGTGAAAGCCACACTGTAAACATAGACCAATGACACATTACATCCATACAGAAACTTGGGCATAAATTACTTTTTCGAAGGCATTAGCTAAAACTAGCTAGTGTCTTATAGTCACACCAATAGGTAATGGCGCAATGGCATCTCTCAATATGGTGAGGGGATCGTTGTTATTGAAAAAAAATACAATCGCCTATACAGAAACACTTTTCTGCTAGCCCTTTTAAAGGATGCTTTATTTTTCTCTCGTATAGATACATGCCATTGCCCAGTTGTACAACAGCTGCCCTTTGTCAGAAGAAATACCAATAGCAACCAAGTTTTGCTGCTACACAGCTAATCAAGCTGTAGTCGTTCACAAACGACGACTGTACATTTATAAACTAACATTAGCAGGCTTAAAAACCACCAACAGGACTACCCGTGACGGATAAAACTGCATTAACTACTCAAGAGTAAAACAATACCAGTGCAGTAGCCGCAAGGGCTAGTTGCACATCGATTTTTAGACTCTTAGATTCTTTGTTGTCTCAACCTTCTGAAAGTGGTGCGAACTGCCGATACTTATACAGCTCTTGGCCATCTCCCGTTTCTTCTTCCTTAACTATCTGTTCCTCTAATGGTTCTATTGTACACCGTCTCTCATAGCGCTGGGATCAGAAGCTTCATCTGTTATGCTGCATATGTCAAAGATAAGTGCTCTTCTCCACTGCTGCCGATCACGCAAATACAGATACTGTACACCATCGCCGCAAGAGGTCACAGAATCCGTTAGAAAAAAAAACCCATGCACATCCAGGTCTACTGAGACCTCTTCTCTCCCTGCCTGTGCTGGCCTGAAACACATGCTATTTGGAGTGGGTGGGGAGGCTATGCTAATGAGGCGCTGCTCTGATTGGCTGCCTGGCCGTTTCAATTCTGAGGTAGGGTGCAGGGTTTCCTCTTTTTTTTGCATATTTGTCACGCTTAAATATTTCAGATCATCGAACAAATTTTAATATTAGACAAAGACTACCCGAGTAAACACAAAATGCAGTTTATAAATAATGATTTCATTGATTAAGGAAAAAAGCTATCCAAACCTACCAGGCCCTATGTGACATAGTAATTGCCCCCTAAATCCTAATAACTGGTTGTGCCACCCTCGGTGACAACAACTGCAATCAAACGTTTGAAATAACTAGCAATGAGTCTTTCACATCACTGTGGAAGAATTTTAGCCCACTCTTCTTTGCAGAATTATTTTAACCCTCTCCAGCCCAATTTATTATTTTGAGATATGAAAAATCTTTCATTCATGGAGACTAGTTCTCATACACTAGTGGCTGCAGGTGGAAGTAACGGTGTATTTTTGCAATACTTAGCTAGAAGGGTAGCTTTATCAAACCATTTCCCATCTGGCCTTTATATTTTATAGTCAGTCATCAATTGATTCATTGTTGCAAATTTGCAACATGAGCCTGGAGAGGGTTAATTTAGCCACATTGGAGGGGTTTTGAGCATGATAGGCCTGTTGAAGGTCATACCACTGCATCTCAATAGGATTTAAGCCCGGACTTTGACAAGGCTACTCCAAAATCTTCATGTTGTGTTTTTGAGCCATTCATAGGTGTCATTGCTGGTGTGTTTCAGATCATTGTCCTGCTGCATAACCCAAGTGCGCTTGAGCTCGAGATCACAATCTGAGGTTTGGACATTTTCCTTCAGGATTTTCCGGCAGAAAGCAAAATTCATAGTTCCATCAATTATGACAAGTCGTCCAGGTCCTGAAGCAGTAAAGCAGCCCCAAACATTACAATACCACCACGTTTGACTTTTGGTATACTTTTTATGAAGTACTGTGTTAGTTTTACGCCTGATGTAATGGGACGCACACCTTCCAAAAAGTTCAACTTATGTCTCGTCAGTCCACAGAATATTTTCCCATAAGTCTTGGGGATCATCTAGATGTATTTTGGCAAATGTGAGAAGAGCCTTCGTGTTCTTTTTGGTCAGCACTGGTTTCGCCTTGGAACACTCCCATGGATGCCATTTTTTGCCCAGTCTCTGTCTCATTGTTGAATCATAAACACTGCCTTTAACTGAGGCAAGTGAGGCCCGCAGTTCTTCAGATGTTGTTTTGGGGTTTTTCTGTGACCTCCTGGATGAGTAGTT
The DNA here is from genome assembly GCA_029721435.1 of Gymnothorax reevesii. Classification (NCBI taxonomy): domain Eukaryota; kingdom Metazoa; phylum Chordata; class Actinopteri; order Anguilliformes; family Muraenidae; genus Gymnothorax; species Gymnothorax reevesii. Next base: position 11,079,122 of record CM056577.1, on the reverse strand, counting down.
GATACACTCTTGGAGTAATTTTGGTAGGCCGGCCAGTCTTGGGAAGGTTCACCACTGTTCTTAGTTTTCTCCATTTGTGGATAATGGCTCTCATCGTGATTCGCCGAAGTGCCAAAGCCTTAGAAATGGCTTTGCAACCCTTTCCAGACCAATTGATGTAAATTTCTTTGTTACTCATCAGTTCTTGAATTTCTTTCAAGAAATTGAAAGGGGGGGGGCAATTGTTTTTTCACATAGGGCCAGGTAGTTTGGATAGCTTTTACCCCTTAATAAATGAAATCATCATTAAAAAAAACTGAATTTTGCATTTTCTTGGGTCATCTTTTACTTATATAAAAATTTGTTTTATGATCTGAAACATTTCTGTGTGAAAAATATGCAAAAAAGAAAGAAATCAAGGACATTGTTGATTCTGAAAAACTTGCCCACTAGTGGTAGAAACACCGAGGCCCCTATGCATGAAAGCGGAATAGGGACAAAATAGCCTATACCAGGTATAAATCAATGGTTTTACCACTGTTGCTATGCATGAACGTGGTATAAGTTAAACTGCGGTATAACTTTAAATCTTGAATAGGGAGTCGTATGCACAAATATGGAAAAGCTTAATCTGTGGCGTAAATATTGCAGATTTCCTGGTGTAACTTATACCAACCAAGGGGTAGGTTTAAAGAGTGGAATAAGACTATTTGCAGTCCGCTTTCAGTGGATGTTTCAAAACTGTGTCTTCGCTTTGTAGGATACTGGTGTGAAATGATGTTCAAATTACCCTGTATAGATTGACACCCATTTGGAGATGGAAATTTTCTACTCATTTTATACTTGTCTTCACCAAAAAAAAAAAAAAGTATAACTTAATGTCTGAACAAACATTCAAGGTTGCATCCATATTCATTTAACTGGTGAAATGATCGGCAATCAGCCTGGCCCTGACTCGAACCGCTTGCATATTGTCCTTCATCGTACTCAGCATCACCATTATCATCACCAAGAGCTGGGAACCCTATTGTGATTAGAGAGTTTCCGCAAACTCCCCTGTGGTCAACTCCCCGTTGACCACAAAACACCGGTCGAACAATAGATAGGCGTTTGCATACTGTTATGGCCCCAATTTGTTATTACATTTATGACAGCAAAGGATGACAGACACAATTTTAAAACTTAAACAAATTTAATCAAACAAAGACTTTTAACTAATCTACTATCTACTCTACTGACCAAGATTGATATATACAACAAAAAAATATTTACAGTCCCTTTGGTTGGGTTGCTTGGTGATGTACCCGGTGAGGAAAATGCTCCAACACAGGCAAAAATCCACAAAAAGCTACATGGGTCTTGAAAAGAGTAACAGGTCTGGTCAAATGTAAATGTATTGCAATTTCTCCGACTACTCCACTCCCTCAATTTTCCTCCTGATATACTCTTTTGCAGACCCCTCCCACATTTAGACCTCTTTTTTTTTTATTATTCTCTGGGACTTGTCCCAGACATGCCCGAGACATGCCCAAAACTAGCTCCAGTATGGGCTTAACATAAGAAAGGTCAATACTGCCATCTAGTGGCTTCTATTCGCATTACAGCACTACCTCGCGAAAACACCCTATTCAGAGTAATGAAGCGGGAGGGCAGGCCTATTAATAGACTTGTGGTAAACAACAGCAATAAATCATTGAATAACCCTACGGCTACGGAATAGCTTATTCGCACAATAGTTATTCCGCGAATAGTTAAACTACGTTTCGTGCATACCAATTTTCTTATGCCACAGGGGCTGCAATAACTATTTTTGGTAGAAGCTCACACCCAGTGCAAGTTATACCTCATTCCTGCTTACGAGCCTGAGGGTGCAGTTGCACCCCAGCCTGCGTGTGCACGGTATTCGTTGTGAAATTGCATCAGAAGCTCTGGCGAAATGATTGGTGCAGGTGTTTAAGTCTAAAGAAAGAAGAACTAATAGAATCGAGTACAGTAATTACCTTTGCATTTATAATTACCTTTGTAATTATACTTTGCATAGTATTTAGGTAAGTTTTTTTTTTTTTAAATATAGATATAAATATCAGTAAAGCCAAACAAATATTAGTCATGGGACATAATAGTCTTTATGATAATCTGTCAATGTTTAATAATCAAGATCATTTGTCGGGCCAAAGAAAACACGCACACACATGGTAGAAAAAGTAGAGAGGAAGTCGAGGCAAGGGTAAAACTGCCAAAAGTTGAGGACTAATTTTTTTTTTTTTACCTGTGATATGCAGCACGATTACTTTTTTGGGCTACATGCCCCTGATTTGTTGTTTCAAACTCAACCATTTTGCTGAGGCAAGACAGTCTGAAACTAGATTTGAGTACCTAGCTAGCACCCAGTTTTTGTTTGAGGATATGGTGGACGCTGACTTGGATATTTTACATTTATGTCTAATAATTGAAAAAATCAAGTACTGCTGTGCAATAAATTTGACAGCGGTCAGAAAACAGTTCTTCAAATATTCTTAGCACTAACTGTTGTCTAACTTATGTGGGAATTGTTGGGATGTTTGGCTTCATAGAATCTGAGCGTGGCAAGTCTGATGTGCACAGCCATTAAGGGGACCTATAGCTAAGCAAAATGCCAATTTTGGTTCAAAATTTTAGTTTTGAGGTAAGAACATGAAGTGGTCCTTCAAATAATCCATAATATGGAGTCATGTTCCGAAGGAAACATTCGTCACGAACACTGTCTTCAAGGCTGGAACAGTGTAGTGACTTTCAATGATGGCAAAGGAGGAATTGCCTCCATTCTCATGATGCATGTATTAAGGCAGGGGCCCACTCATAAAAGGCTATCACGAAGTGGACAGAAAACGTGTGAAACAAAGTGAAAAAAGCGCACTAGAATTTGTAGAAATGAACGAACAGACGCTCAATAATCACATGAAACTCGGGAAGAAACAGATTGAAGAAGAGGGAGTTACTCATGAGGCTGGTGCCTTTTAAGGGGGAAAAAAAAATCTTCAAAACCACTAGAAACAAAATACTAAATGTATTCCTCCTGTGAACATTACTGTCGAACTTCGGTCACATTATTACTGCCGAACTAAAATCACGTTTTTCTAAAATTACAGGTTTTCAACAAGAAAATACAGATTTCTCAGCAACTGTACATCCAATTAACTTCATATTTGGCAGCCTTCATTTTGTGATAATCTCTGTCTGTCCAGACCTCTTATTGCAATATGTACCTCTGAATATGAGTAAATCAGAATGTGCATATTTAATTAGCTGTTTCCCACCGAAATTGATTTAGGGGGGTCAAAATCAATACTAGAACATAGAAACCTGGGGGGAAAAAAGCTCTGTAGTGACATTAGGAATGTTTTTTCCTTCACATTATAGCTGAAATTTTAACCAAACAATGTTTATTTATCTCAAAAACCGTGTTTCTCTAAGTATCTATATATTCATTAAAACCACTGCTGCCATGGCAACCACTGATGTGATGCTACAGAAACTCAGTGTTTTAAGTGTTTTTGATAATAATTCTCAGTTTAAAAAGTGAACATCTTCGAAAAATGTTTGCTTAACTATAAGTCCCCTTAATTGTTTGACTGGCATCAGACTGTAAAGTTAGTTTGATCACTACGTAGTGAGATATCAAGCTAGCCAATAAACTCCCGTATCATTATTGTAACAGTCACTGACACTACAACATAATATCATGTGATTATGTTGCTTGCTAATTTTTACAAGTTTTATCAATTGTGCAGTACTGATACGTTTCATTAGAAATCTTTGAAACATTTATAGTTGTTAAGTCGTATTCAGAAACCTAATCAAAAGTATTTGGAGACAATAAAAAAAACAAGTTTATGGCAAATGATAACTCAAAATGCTTGAATGGGGAGGTCTAATGTCATCAGCAGGAGCAATACAGGAAGTACTCTACTCCTTTCATTCTCTGGAAAGTGGCAGGTTAGCCAAGTGGTCAGATGTTGAATAGCAAACAAAAAGTTGCTGGCTCAATCTCTGAGGGGCTTGGGACCACAGACTATAAAAAGATGGACAAAGCTACCGTGACGTCACCCATTGGTTTCAGCGTACCATTTAGGAAGCCTCGATTTTGGCAATTTGAACAGTGCCATTTTGTCATTTTGAAACCAGATGTGATTTCTATTGTGTGAATTGAAGATCCAGGGAGGAGGGAGGGTTGGGTCTACCGGTGGATCTGACCGTATCTGACGAGGACCAGGGGATAACCATGCTCCTAAAGCATATTCTGGCTTTATCCTTTATTCTAGTCTATTTGGGACCATAATTTACAAAAGTGAACATCATGATATATCAAAGGAGACTTGAAACTTGCGATAGATACCATAAAGTAATGTGGAAAATCATTATTGAAATAATAAATCAGGTGGTAAAGTAGGGTCATTTTCCTATAGACTTCTGTACCATTGAACTTCTTTCTGCAACTACCGATGTCGCCATCTGCTGGCCATTAAATAGAATGCAAATTTGCAGATTTCCACATTGGCCTCAGTTTTCAGACCCAGGCTATGCCACCATGTTTTTATACAAGATTCGAATTGATCGGGAAAGAGATCAAGTTAGGAAAAATGCTGCCATTGTGCGCTTGAGAAAGGCCTTTACTCCAAGAATTGTTCCAAGGGTCTTACCCTTGTTCCTGTCTATCCCCTGACTTGTAGCTGTTTAGCATATTTCCCAATGTACTGTATATTTTAAAAAAAGTTCACATTTTCAACAGAACTTTCCCTGGTTAAATAACGGTTTCCAAAAAAAAAATAAAAAATGCTGGCAAAAAAACTGTTTTGGTTAATAAAGGAGGCTCAGATCATGTCCTTGGAAGAATTAAAAAAAGTACATTTCTTGTCCTCTCTCCCATATGAACAGTGATTTGAGGACACTTTTTTTTGGATATTTGGACATAACCCTCCACTTACTGTGGCTCCAGTGGGGTCATGGTACAGTGCATGACATGATCCTAAGCTCTTTCCAGGAATGGGAATCTAGGGTTTCTAAAGAAATGGCCTTTTTTAGCTCTGGGATTGGTCAATCTCCCTCGTGTTCTTTAGTCATGACTGTAACATGACCCAAAATAGTTTCATTGTCTGTCGAAAACAGTTTTGAGTAGTCAGGAAGTTTGAGTGAGCTCACAGAACTCAGAAAATGCAGCAAATTTCCCACCTCAAGCTGCCCTCTGTCTCACTTTTTTTCTCTTTTTGGCAGTTCTTCTTCATTACCTGTCTGCTTCATTACCTTATTGGGTCTCTGAAAAGCATAACTTAGACTCGCAGTCTTCTGAATGAGTTTGCGTAAAAGAGTTTTAATCCTGCGTTTTCTGTGAAACCTATGTCACTTGTTCCAGCACACAATGGAAGGGTGATGAAGCTGCTAAAGCCAGCAAACTAGGCTTCATAAATATAGACTAATGGCTCCAAGATCATTTGTATTAATAAATGATTCTCACAGATGGAGGTAGAATGGAGATTTGCCTGAGGAGTGTGAAGCTTTAGCAGTTACGCTTCAGATGGGCTTGTGGAAAGCAGTAAATATTTTACCTCCATCGGCCTGAAAAAGTGTTGTAGCAAAACTGTTAGGCCCTCCAAATAAATCAACCCACTAAAAACAAACAGTTCCATGAAAGAGCAATCCGTCTCCCATAAAATATTCCCGATTAGCTCTGTTAATGGGATTTTTTCATGTTGAATAGTTTCAGAACTTTTGGCGAAATGTATGCGGCAAAACCTGAGTTAACCTTCGAACAAATTCTCAAAGCATTATTTTATGTATTTCCTGAGATAGATACTGTATGTAGAACCAAAATCACCCCGGCGTCGGTGGATTTGCCGGGGTGGGTGGATGGGCTCCCCCAGTGGCTGAAATAAGTCACAACAACAATCTTTGAATAAAGCTTATTTGTACTTCTCTGCAAAGGGATTTCCCTGATACGTTCAAAACCACTTTCCGAGAAATTAAAAACAGGAAATATTTTTAGAAAATCATTTAGTATTGGAGTAACCTATTTTTGGAAACAGTGACACGCCGATCAGGAATGCAGTGACAACCTTTAATGCAGGGCTACTCTCGACCTGTTTCCGATTATGAATCACAGAATTCATTTAGGCTTCTAAGTTACGGAATAATTATACATTACCAATAATAAATAAGATGTGATAGCAACAAATTGCTTACAGGGCCATAATATGTGATTGTATGGATTTCCAAGATCCGCATAAAATCTACATTTCTCTAAAGTCCATCTGCCATATTCCCATATTTTTTAAAATTTGCATTGAAGGCAATATGCAGGCAATGGCATTTAGAACAGTCAACTTTGTGAACACAAATCTGTGCATTTTGAGAATTTAATGAACAGATATGCAAACTAAACATAAATTGCCCACACATCTGTAAGAATCTCATTCCTGTGCTAATCTACTCACATAGCAAACCCTGTGAATCAGACACATCTGTTGGCCAAATTGTCAGGATTCACTTATCATAAGTACAGTACACTTGGAGATTTCTGACAACGACTTGTTGCGCCTATAGTGTAGTGGCCGGGACCGAGCAACTGAGGAGCCTTTTCATCCAAAGAGACAGTAATATGCATTGTCTAAGTAATTAATGCAATTAATATGTCTGGCCAACTTCAAAGTGTATTTCATGTATGTAACCGGCAGGGTGGGATCATGTAAAGTGGGAGAAAGGGAAACTTTTATTTTGACTCTCGGCTGGAACGTGACCTCGAAGTCTCGTGCCGAGTGGCCAAATACCGTTTGGTCTCGTTAGCGGGGAACAGCACCGGAGTTGCTACTCACGCGAGGGCACCTGTTTTGCCTGCAAGTTGCTGGCTACCACTGGCTTTTTAACTGCTCAAGAAGCGTCCGAGAATTTGTCGCAAGGCGGTTGACACCGTGGAGTAGTGGGCATCCGAGGGGAGTCAGGCTGAGATACGACGTGTGCCTCGAGTGAGAGTTTTGCCGGGTATGTACATCACACGCGCACATACACACACGCACACCTGCAAACGCGTACTATCGGTTTTCCAATGAGTGCACTGGTAACCTAAAAGTTGCTACCACTAAATTGCATTTTAGGTGCGAGCTGCACCGACAAGGAAGAGGGTCCGGTAACCGATGCAGATTTGGATGTACGCCATTATCGGGCAGGTAGGCTACGAGCCTGTAAAAACATTGGTCTAAAAATGTATTGCACCTTGTGTATGTGTGGGTTGACTAATGATAGTATTCGATGTATGTATTGCAGGATTGGCACCTATAAAGCCGTGTCAGTAACCACTGTTTTGCTGGGTTTTTGTGCAACTGATTTTCATGTTTGTTTCATCTTTTTTTATTTGCAACTCGAAGTGAGTGTCCACCTACACATTTGATTATCAACGTCTGATTATCAACTTTATATTGGGTCCGAGAATATCAGGACTAACTACAATTGTCTTTTTCTTTTCTGAGGGGGGGGGGATTTCCCACATTTGCAGTGTTAACATCTGTGTAGCGAGTAGCGTTGTGTGTAGTGGATTGCACTATTCTTTGTGTGGGTCTGTATCTGACTTGACGTCAGTCTTTGGTGTGAACGACTGAATTGCTTTGAGCATACCGTAGTTACATAGTCGTGTGAATGGAGGTAAGCCTCCCAAATACTAGTGTGTATTGAGAAATGGGAAACCCCCTTCTCCAGTTTTGTGTAGTGTCCTTAATCTCAGACTTGAGCCAATAGTGTGTGTTTAATTGCAAAGTGTTGAGATATCAAATGTGTGTACATCATTTTTTTACTAAAGAACAAAATATAAAAATATTTATTTTAATATATGGGTTTTAACTCATCCTTTTAATCAATAAAAAGAACACTTATACTGTAGCAGCACAAGTTGGTTTCCTGCGTGTCTTTCGGTATCCTGGGTAATTATAGGTCACAAATGGCGTAATCGGCTACTTTATTTTTGATGCTGATACAGGACAATAGGCACCCACAGTTGGCTCATAGCCTTAAATAATTGGTGGACCTCAGCTTCTTTATTTTTCGTTTAATGAGGTATTAAGCAAAACAGTGGTTATTGACTGAAGATCGGTGGTTTCAAGAAGATCGAAGTCAAGACTTCTATGCCGTCGTGCTAGAACCATGTCAGATCCTGTTAACATGGAAGAACAACTTAGACTCCTGACTGAACGTGTACAACAACTGCAGGCTGATAATGATCGGCTAAGACAATCAGAAGCCAGTGCTACTGCCAGGGTGGCAACAGCTAATGATTCATCCCAACAGGCCGACAGCAGTAATTCAAATGACTCTCGTATTGGTTCAGAACGATATGTGTTTATTCCAAGGGAGAGGAAATGCCCTAGATTTTCTGGCAAATCCTCGGATGGGTTGATTGTAGAGGATTGGGTTGAGGAGATGTGCAGGTCTTTGGAAAGCCACCACATGCCTCCTTCTGAAAAGGCCTTATTCGTTTATGACCACCTAGATGGTGAGGCAAAAATGGAAATTAAATTTCGCTCTGAAATAGACAGAAAAGATCATAACAAAATCTTCGAGATCTGACGAAAAACATATGGCTGTTCTCAGTCGTATATTGGACTACAAAAACAATTCTTTCGGAGGAAACAAGGGGAGGGCGAATCATTGAGAGAATTCTCACATTCATTGTTGTCTTTAATGGAGGTCATTAAACGTAGAAGCCCCACAGCTATCCCAAATAGTGATCATCTGGTACGGGATCAATTTATTGAATATGTTAAAGACAGTATGCTCCGGAGGGAACTCAAACGCTCACTGCGTCTTAACCCTCACTCTTCCTTCCTTGACATCCGTACAGAAGCCATCCGATGGGTGGAAGAAGGCGAACATGTTGGCACCCCTCGGGCCCGCGCATACTCCTGTGATACCCAAGCAGAGGTGGTGGGTGAGTGCAATGTGGAAAGTCAAATGTTAATAACAAAGCCCTCTAATGAATGGTTAGAGATTAAGGAGGCTCTCTGTAAACAACAAGCCCAATTAGATCTTTTGATGAAACACTTTGCTTTGACTAACACACAGCCTCAGCCGCCACCGACAAATAGGTCGGCTAGAACTTACCGCTATGATCCAACAGGAAAACCTATTTGTTTGAAGTGTAATGAATCTGGTCATATTGCAAGGTTTTGTCGGGTTGGGGGTGGGTCTAGGGGTACTGCGAGCTCAGCAGAACACCGTGGTCCACAGGGGAGTTTGGGAGCCACTTTGGCAGAGATGCAGGGAAACTAATTCCCACTGGTGTTGCGAGCCACACACCAGAAATGGGCTCAACAGGCTCAAATATCACTAGACTTATGGGGGAGTGCCCGGTGGTGGATGTGGGAATGCAAGGAACAGTTGTTCCGTGCTTATTAGACACCGGTTCAATGGTAACGACGCTTACTGCAGACTTTTTTTACACTCACTTCCAGTCACAGTCAGGACAGCTCCAACAATGTCAATGGCTCCAACTCAAAGCAGCCAATGGGCTACAAATTCCCTACCTGGGGTATTTGGAGATGGATATTCATATCCTTGGGAGAATACTTAGGAAAATGGGTGTGCTTATAGTGCAGAACTCAAATGACCCGTACATGAAAACACAAAAGTCTAAGGTACCAGGATTGGTGGGAATGAACGTAATTAGCCAGTGTTACAACGAATTGTTTCAACAACATGGCTCGGCCTTGTTCCACGCTCCCACTGTTCAGACAGCAGGGGGAGCCTGGAAACAAGCATTTATGGAATGCCATCGGCGGGACTGTTTGCCGCCTAGTGGATGTTTGGGGGGCGTTAAAGTAGCGGGGCGCACGTCGGTTTGTATACCAGCAGGTTCTGTTAAATTAGTACCTGCCAGAGGTAACCAGCAGGTAGGGGCCTCGGTTAGCTCTGTTCTGTTTGAACCTACACACACTGACCTCCCTCCGGGTATCTTAATGTCCCGTGCCCTGCTGGCCCTAACTCAGGGAGAGGTTTCGGTGCCTGTAGTTAATGTTGAAACCCGAGATGTTTGGCTTCCATCACACACCATATTGGGTCAACTCTTTTGCGTTACCAAACAAATAAACAGTCGGGGTTTGACATTTGAAGAGAAGACTGAAAAGGGTGGGGGCGTGGCGGTCATACAATCCCTGAGTGCAGAACCAAATGCTCTCGATCTGTCCCACTTGTCGTGGCCTGCCTTATCCCCTGCTCAACAACAGGACGGCAAGGCACTTCTCCAAAAGTATAGCCTCGTGTTCAGCCAGGGGGAGGGCGACGTGGGTTGTACCAGCCTAATAGAACACGAGATCCCAGTAGTGGATGATGCCCCAATAAGACAACGTTACCGTAGACTACCACTATCGCAATATGACCAAGTTAAAGCCCACATCCAAGACCTCTTAGACAGGGATATTGTCCGGGTGAGCTGCAGCCCATACTCTGCCCCAATCGTTGTGGTCCAGAAGAAGGATGGGTCCATTCGGTTGTGTGTGGACTACCGCCAACTAAATGCAAAGACCAGGAAGGATGCCTATCCGCTACCACGGATAGAAGAATCATTGGATGCATTGGGGGGGGCGACGTTGTTCTCCACCCTCGACCTGACTGCAGGGTACAACCAGATCCCAATGGCAGAAAAGGACAAACAGAAGACGGCGTTCTGCACGCCCTTTGGTTTATTTGAATTCAACCGTATGCCATTCGGGCTGTGTAACTCACCGAGTACTTTTCAACGTCTAATGGAGCGGATCTTTGGAGATGAACGCTTTAACTCCCTTTTACTGTACCTAGATGACATCGTAATCTTCTCGTCCTCCTTTGATACGCATTTACAGCGCCTGCAGATGGTGCTGGAAAGATTGGAGAAGTACAATCTTAAGTTGAAGTTAGACAAATGCCACTTCTTCCAGACCGAGGTCCGCTACCTAGGCCACGTCATCTCCTCTCGGGGGGTGGCAACCGATCCAGAGAAGATCCGGGCAGTGGCAGAATGGAAACGGCCAAGAACGGTGAAGGAACTGCGCTCATTTCTGGGCTTCGCCTACTATTACCGCAGGTTTGTGGCGGAGTTTGCCAAACACGCTGCACCACTTCACCGGCTGGTAGCCACACTCCAGAATGGCAAGAAGTCGTCAAGCCCCATCAGCTTGGAGGGGAAGTGGGGCGAGGCGTGTGAGGAGGCCTTCAATACTTTGAGGGAAAAGTTGGTGAGTGCACCAGTGTTGGCATACGCGAACTTCAGTAAGCCGTTTGTCCTGGAGGTCGATGCAAGCCACTCTGGACTTGGGGCAGTACTCTCACAAGAACAGGGCGGGAAGAGAAGACCCATAGCCTATGCCAGCAGAGGGCTCCATGCCACCGAGCGAAACATGTCAAACTATAGCTCGATGAAGTTGGAGCTCTTGGGGTTAAAATGGGCCGTTTCAGAAAAGTTCAGAGAATATCTGCTGGGCTCAAAATTCATCGTCTTTACCGACAATAACCCCCTGAGCTATTTGCGAACAGCCAAACTCGGAGCTGTCGAACAGCGCTGGGCTTCACAACTCGTTGTTCGACTTCGACATCAAGTACCGCCCTGGGGGTACCAACCAGAATGCCGATGCCCTCTCTCGGCTGAATGACCACCCGTGCCCTGCAACCATAGGAGAAGTGGCAGCAGGAGTCGCAGTCCCCCGGCCCAGAGAAAGAACAGAAAAGCTGCCGTGCCAAACCCTGGTCTCGGCAATTGATGCCTTCCCGGTGCGCCAACAAGTGGACCTGCTGGCACTACAGGCAGCGGATCCCACTATCCGGGCTTGCTCTGTCTACTGGCAAAGAGGCCGGTACCCTTCAGCAGGAGAACGAGCCACAGAGACGAAGCCCGTCCGGGAACTACTGAAGCAATGGAAGAGCATCCGAGACCGAGATGGGGTGCTGTACCGACGCACCCACATGCCCGGAGAGAGGACAGAGGTTGCTGCTTCCCGAGGCATTGAAGACCGAAGTGTTAAAAGCACTCCACGACAACCACGGCCACCAGGGGTGTGAGCGAACGACACATTTGGTCAGACAGAGATGTTATTTGCCACAAATGAGGAGGGAGATAGAAGAGTGGTGCCAGCAGTGCGCTCGCTGTGGGACGGCAAAAGCAGTACACCCTAAGGTGAGAACCTTCCCGGGCTCGCTACTGGCCTCCAAACCACTGGAGGTTGTGGCCATCGACTTCACAGTCCTAGATCGGGCAACGGACGGACGGGAAAATGTCTTGGTCATCACAGATGTCTTCTCCAAGTTCACACAGGCCTTCCCGACACCTGACCAGACAGCAGGCACCGTAGTACGGGTGCTCACGGAGAAGTGGTTCCACGTCTACGGTATTCCCCAACGACTGCATTCGGATCAGGGCCGCAACTTTGAGGGAGAACTGTTGAAGGCCTTGTGCAGATTGTATGGGGTGGAAAAGAGCCGGACTTCCCCGTACCATCCGGAAGGTAACGGGCAATGTGAAAGGTTCAATCGGACTATGCACGACCTCCTGAGAACTCTACCACCAGAGAAGAAGAAAAGATGGCCACAGCATCTCCCCCCACTATTGTTCGCGTACAACACTACGGTGCACCAGACAACAGGGCATTCACCTTATGAGTTAATGTTTGGACGAAAACCACGACTGCCAATAGATGCACTTTTGGGTACCGCAGAAGAAGCCTGTGGAGAGGGGACGGTTGGCGAATGGGTGCAGGATCAACAAGAATTCCTCCAGTTCGTGTTTACCAGTGCAGAGAAACAACTAAAACACGCGGCAGCACAACGAGCCCAACAACAAACTGGGGTGACCCCCATGCTCTCGGTGGGCACCTTAGTCTACCGGAAGCGTCACACTCCTGGGCGGAATAAGATTCAAGACATCTGGGATAGTACCCGTTACAAGATCACCAAGTGCCTTGATGATGTAGGGCGTGTCTACACCATCAGCCCAATTGACACCCAAGGCCCAGCAAAGAACATTCACCGCAGTGAACTGAGGGTAATCCCAGGACAAGCCACTCCCATGGCAATGGCCGCTTCTCCAGACCCAGACGTCACGGAAGATCAGGAACATCCTAGCCCAGGTGATGAGCCAGGTGACAATAGTGAGATGGATGAGGGCGACGGCCGGTGGGCGATGCGGCGTGACGGGCCACCTCCACAACAGCAGCGACCCCCGCCACCAAACCATGGGACAACCTCCCCTGGTCCCCTCCTTGCCATTCCCAATGGGGGAGAATCTCCAGAGAGAAACTCGGCAGCAGCCCCGCCTCAGAATGAGGGGCCGGATAATATGCACCAGGAGGCCACATTGCCAACTGAACCGGGCCTGGCGGACCAGGAGCCAAGGATTCACACATACCAGGTGCCACCAGTAACCCCCAGACGGTCGACGAGAACAACCGCAGGCATTCACCCCAACCCCTTTACCCTCCCCTGCCCTGCGGCTCAACCACGGGGACCCGTGGGGGCTGCAGCTTACCCGCGCTCCAGTAATTCAGTAGCATGTTACTTCAGACCATGGCGATAGTTCCTGGGCTTGTCACCGGGACGGTGACCTTTTAAAAGGGGGGTGGATGTAACCGGCAGGGTGGGATCATGTAAAGTGGGAGAAAGGGAAACTTTTATTTTGACTCTCGGCTGGAACGTGACCTCGAAGTCTCGTGCCGAGTGGCCAAATACCGTTTGGTCTCGTTAGCGGGGAACAGCACCGGAGTTGCTACTCACGCGAGGGCACCTGTTTTGCCTGCAAGTTGCTGGCTACCACTGGCTTTTTAACTGCTCAAGAAGCGTCCGAGAATTTGTCGCAAGGCGGTTGACACCGTGGAGTAGTGGGCATCCGAGGGGAGTCAGGCTGAGATACGACGTGTGCCTCGAGTGAGAGTTTGGCCGGGTATGTATAAGAAATGTACGTCGGGGAGGCTCGGGGTTCACTATGACTCCACAGAACCCAGAGTACGTTACCCGTATTTCTGTTCACTGCCGTTTTTACTGGAAATAAACACCATTTTCATAAGAAGATTGGAATCGTCCCTTACTTTGTTTCTTACATTGGCGAGCCACCCAATGCGGGATTCCGAAGGAAAAAAAAAACGGGAATAACGTAAGAAATGCGGTTTCTTCATTTTGCTGTTGCATTTGTTTTACGGACACCCCGCTTTAAAAAACCTAGAAAGGAGCTTAAGAATAGGGACAATTTTTTCATCTTTCAGAAAAAGTTAGCAGTAGGAGTTGGACCTTAATTCCTGACAATTCCGCACAGCTGTACGGTGACTGATTCAGTGTGCCTGTGAATACCCTGAATTGGGATTTGAATGAAGTTTCTTGTGTAACTAGAAATTGGTGAGCCCGAAGTACCGCGGCTCTGAAGTTTAAACCTTCAATACAAAGTTAACCCGAAGTAGTGCAGTTTGCGCCCAAAGTACTGTAGCAATGTGAGGTTTAACTGGTTCGTGCCCGACAGAGTGTGGCACTGTTGTTAGCCTAAAGGAACTGGTTGGTTGAATTAATGATGCCCGAAGTACAGTGGCAGTAGAGTTTTTTCTCTTCTACCCCTTTTCCAATGAACTGGAGCTGGTTCAGAGCCAAAGCCTGACAGCACCGGTTCTTTTGTTTTCCACAGCCTAAGCACCAGCTACTGGCTCATAAAACCGGTGCTAGAGTTAGCACCAACTCCTTGCTGGTCCAGAGCAAACACCGATTACGTGGGGCAGAGTTTACCAACACGACCAGCGCGGTCACGGAAGTATCTTGAGCGTTCTGCTTGCAGTAAACGTTGGGATGTATAATGTCTTATATCTGCATGATGCGTTTATATTTCATTTTACTTTCTGCGCAGCTTACGTTTTTAATAAGCATTACAAATATGAGTTAGCTGGCCACATAACAGTAATTCGCTGGTTCACGAATTACTGTTATTGCCATCAGCGAGCTTGAATGTCAATAATGACAATAACAGTATTACTGAGCGTAGAAACACAAGCATTATTTCAGTTTTACGTTTTTATTTGTGATTTCCAGCAGTCCAGACTGTATTTCTTTATTGCCAGATATTACGTGAGCGCTGCTGAGAGAGAAGCAGATCTCGAAAAATGTTAATTCTCTGCTGATCTTAAATTACAGTGACGTAATTGCGTGGCTCTGATTTGGCTCCTAGGCAATGGAAAACCAAACAGGTTCTTAGGAGGTGCGTGGGTTGAACCAACTAAGCACTGGCTCTTGCACCAGCACGCCACTAGCACCAGGTTCTTTTTGGTGGAAAAAGGGTATCAATAACTGAAACTAGCATCGGAAAGGGGGGGGGCACACTTTTACCCTCCTCCCACTTTCTTTCTAAGCATAAACAGTTTAGGAGGTTTGCGCATGCATAGTCTATTGCCACAGTATTTTCAATGGGCATCATTTAGGCACAACGCTTCTCTTCCCAGTGGCGCAGCAATAGTGTGTACATCGGGTGTAATGGGGCTTGGACCCAGTGCCGGTGATGGCCGTAATAGACATGCGCATGACAGTGCATACCGCGCTCGATGACCACGTAAATAACTGACATAACTGATGCATTCATCATGCCCACAATTTGCTGCAGACTTGTGCTACTGGACATTTATACCACTGTAACTGCATTTATTTCTTAGTCATGGTGCTGGCAAGTCAATGTCATCATGGTACATTATTCATCATTTTAATCGAACATAAGTCATTATAACATTGAATTATTTAGATTTCTTTTTGGAAAATGCTTAATAAAATAAATAATGATAATTTTATTTTGCTGTTGATATCGTCATTGAGACAGCAAGTGTTTCTGGGTAATGGCCAAGAGCGTGAGCACAGATCAATTGTTTTTACGATGTCCACTCACTCACTGATTATTGTTCCCACAATTCCTTGCTGTTCACAAAATTTCAGATCATCCGAATAAAGTTACGTTAATGTGTCGTTCATTTGCTCATTATGCTTTATATTGTTCTTGATGATGACCATTATTAAGATAATAATTTTAAGATGATAATTTAAAGAAAGAAATAGGAAACTTTATATTATAGTATGAAATAGTGTAGTATCCCTTAGTGTGTTTTACGTAGATCTATAACACTTTGGGGAGCGTGCTTAAGTTATAATTACACAACGCTAATGTGTCCAGATGAAAAATTGATGATCAGCCTAATCAGGGAGAAGGAACAGCCCTTGTTAAGTGCATAGTGCACTTGGTGTGAACGTAATGTCAATCATGAAACTGAGTGTGAATAGGTCAGGACTAATAAATCTTTTATACAGATGATACTTTCACCCCAATTCACAGTTTTACGGAATTAACCCCATGACTTCATCGCTGTTAGCTCGCATGAGAAACTGTATCTTCAGTTACCTATTATGATAATTGGAAAACACGTCAATAAAGAAAGGTAATTGAGAACTCGCCATGACTATCCTAATTTTCATAAAGGGACGTGTCTGTGCCACCCCAATTCCCGGTTCTCGCTACGCCACTGGTGACGGAATCAATAATCAAGTCATCTTTTTTTTTAACGGGGCCTCAGAGGCCCTACGCGGAGAGCGTGTGTCGCGTAATGGAAACGCCGGTACTGAAGTCCAACCATTAACTTTCTCATAAAATAAATACTTTTAATAACCGTTTTGATGTCCATGATTATAGGGAGGAGCAGTCATTATTCAAAAATGTGGCGCCAGGGCAGGATTCCATCCACGTCGATAGGAGCACAGTTCTAAGACTCTTCCGGGGTGTGAAGAAAGAGAAAAGTCCTGGCCCTGATGGTATAGGTGGCTGCATCCTTAAGAACTGTGCAGATCAGCTGTCCGATATTTTTTGTTTTATTTTCAGGTGCGCACTCCAACTCCACAAGGTACCTTGCTTATGGAAAGACTCCATAATTGTTCCTGTGCCTAAAGTCAAGGCTCCAAAAGAGCTAAACGACCTTAAGCCTGTAGCACTCACTTCCCTTGCCATTAAATAATTGGAAAAGATTATGAATTTGCTTATTTGCTTATAGGTCAGGTAGGGGAGTTGATGATGCCATCTGTACCTTATTGAACATGGTCCTTGCACATTTAGAAGGTGCTAAAACCCTTGTACGTCTTATTTTCATTGATTTTTCTTCTGGGTTTAATTGCATGCAGCCGCATATTGTTGCAGAAAGGTTAAAAAGCAATCATGGCATTGAGGCTGGTCTGCTTTGTTGGCTGATGGATTTTTTAACTGTCAGCTCTCAACGTGTTCAGGTCAATAATGTTTTATCTGATGCTCTTGTTTCCTCCACTGGCTCACCGCAGGGGTGTGTCCTCTGCCCCTGGTATTTGTTTTATATACAAACATGTCAAAGTCAGCATGCCAGTCAGTATATTGTAAAGTTTACAGACGATTCCGTCATTGTTTCTCTGTTAAGTTCAGATGTTTTTACTCATGGTTCTGTAGTGACTGATTTTATCAACTGGTGTGAGTCATCATTTTTAGAGATAAATGTGGGTAAAACTAAGGAGATGTTCATTGATTTTAGGAAAAATCAGAATGACATCCCTTCAGTGGAGATTAAAGGTCAGGCTGTGGAGGTTGTACAGCAATACAAATACTCGGGTAGGATCATTGACAATAAGCTGACCTTTGAGCATCAGGTGGACGCTGTTTGTAAGAAAGCTCATCAACGTACAGTATGTTTTTTTTATCGCAAACTCGGAATTTTAATGTGGACAGTACTTTTATTAGGATGTTTTGTTGTTGTTTTATAGAATCTGTTCTTACCTTTTTTATTTATTTGTTGGTTTGGGTTGATGACTCAGAAGGCTAGGTCCCGCCAACGGGATGTTACTGATGTGTGCAGGAAAACAGCAGTTACGCCCCTAAAGTGCCTCACCGTCCTGTTCAAGAATAGGTCCCTCAAGAAGGTCCAGTCAATTTTGGCCGACCCCTGTCACCCGCTGTTTGTTGAGTTCTCTTTGCTCCCGTCAGGCCGCAGATTTGCTTTAAGGAAGTGCAGAACTAACAGATACAAGAACTCATTTCTACCTGCCGTTATTAGCTTCTTAAACACCCTCAACTGAGTATTTTACTTATTATTTATTAAGTTTTTATCTCTTTTTTATTATTACCATTTTATTCATTTTTTTTTATTTCATATGTTTCATTCAATGTCCACGTTATATTTTTGTCCGTGTTGATGATTGTTTGTGTTGTTTGCTGGCTGTATAACAAATTGCCCCCTTGGGGGATAATAAAGATACCTTGACCTTCTGCTTCTCTTGCAGATTTGGTAAGTAAAGGCGAATAAAGGTAGACCAAAAATGGTCAGCTAACACTGACACAGTGACATTTCCCCAGGAGGTCACTGGAGGCATCGACAGCTTGTGGTAGGGAGGAGTCACGACATCCCGTGATTAGGAGATTCGGTGTAAAGGGATTATCATAGAAAATCAAATTTACTAACTGCGAGCAGATCTGGGCAGCTCTGAACCGCGAGGTCCTCGAGGCTAAACCCAGGGTCTGTTATGCTTGCGATTCTGCTGCCCAGATTAACAAGGCAGATGTTGACGTGATTGCTTATAAGATGTTTCTGGGTCCGTAGTGGGTTAAATACCACTAATAAGGGTTGCTGGCTCTGTGCAGTGGGCAAGCAGGCTGCCCACTTCTGTACTTGCGTTCCTCAGTGGGTAGCTTCTGGAGTGGAATCATATAGAAAGACATATTACCAGTGCTAACTCCAGAGAGGCTATCTTGAAAGGACCAGTGGGCTAACCCAAGCAGGGGCTTAACCTGATTTTTTTCAGGGTTCACTCCCTTAGATCCGCTGCGTTTTTCAATACTAGGGGCGGCGCGAAGAGCCACAGCATGTGGTCTTCGGTATGTGAGAGGCCAGGTACTGCAGCCACTTGCTAATGATAAGCCGCATGTAGCATCACGTGCCGCTGGATATGGGTAGACCATAAAGGGGGATTCCTTGCCATTCGTCTGTGATCAACATTATAGACGTAGCCAAGCCAGTGATATGAGCTGGCGTTACAGTGCAAATCTACTGAGCAACAAAAGAGACGCAATTTAATTAAAGGCAGATCGGAGAATAAGTTTGCGCGTAATTATTGAAAATCAAATTTATTACTAGCGTGTGTACATTTACACTGGTTTCATCAAACTTTTCTTTGTTTTGCGGTCACTATGAGTAACCATAAGAGCACATTAACTAACTAGCTAACTTGTGTTTCTTTTGTTGCTCAGTATATTTTTGCCATTTTAATTGATGAATGGCCGTAATATGTAGCACCTCGATTGCTGCACTTCATGTTGCGCGGCAAAATTTACAGTAAGCTAAGGCCGCTGTTGTGACATCCTAGAACCATGTACGCAGCCAACACTCACCTTCGTTTTTCATATTAAAATGATATGGTAAAATCAATTAACTACCTTGTGTATTTCCATTACTTTGAATAGCACCAATTCGCATCACTCTATTTTGATGCGTTATGCATAATGTGTCAGCTGAGTAGTATCTAACGTAATGTCCACATGAGGGCATTTATAGCACTACATAAATTCAGTACGAACACTGCTTAGCAAACCATTAGCCTTACCATTCTTCATTGTTAAATTATTTACATTCCCTCATACATGATGGCGTACCTTTTCGGCAACTTCACAGATGAGATCCAAATTTTTTTGTGCATGATTTGAACCAAGTGGGTGCATTCCTACAATGGGCATTCCTTGCCATCTGTCTGTGATGAACATTCTATACGTGGCCAAGTCAATAAAGCGAGCTGGCGCTACGGTGCAAATATTTTAGCCATTTCATTGCATGTATATATTAAAAATGTTTTCAAATAGAGTTATTTGTGTTTTGTCTCGGATACCAGTGCGTTCATGAGCCCCACACTGCGCATGTGTGAGCAAACATCACACAGCGCATGTCCGTCCGGGTCCGGAGGCTTGGCCCCCATGTCGGCGTACTGCGCCATTTAGCAATTTCCATTGAAATGAATGGGCAGCCATTTTCCAATTGTATATCCAGTGAAATATAAAACATCCTTGAGGAGTACTTGCACCAGGCTACGCCGGGCATGAAATTGCAACATACGCCTGGACACACCCCGTTGGCGCGGCGCACCCCCCATTCACTGTGCCTGCACCGCGCCTGCGCCTGGTCTACGAATTTAGAGCCCTATGACTTAATTGATGGACAACTTCTTAAAGGCATCACAGGCATTCAAGAAATGCTCCTTATTGTCACAGTAGGGACAATACAGCTTGGATTTGAAAGTGGTCTTGGAGCGAGCAGGTTCTGGAGTGCTCGCAGCTTCACCTGCTTTGAGTAAGATGGTTGTGATCTTCTCATTATGGTATGTCGGATGTTAGTCTTTCTTGGCTGGCTTAGGCACGTCGCATTGATAGAGCATTGCCACTCTGTTTGAGAGGCGCTTAGCTTGTGACTTCATCTGAAGCCAAGCTGCCAAGTCGGGTAGGATGTATGTCAAGTCAGACCCTGTCTGGAGGACCTAGCAGCTCAGACAATATTCAGTGAAATTGTCTCAGTTATATTGAGGCATCTTGCTCAGCAGCCAGTCAACATGAGATCCACATCTCAACTCATACCCATTTAGCCCTTCCAATGTCCCCAGCATTCCCACCAGAGATTGAATGGATAAGGCAAAGGAGTCAAAAGCTTCAGAGTCATCAAACTTGATAGCAGAGGAGTTCAGAGGAGTTCAGCACTGATTGGAACAGCTGCAGAGATTGACCATATTTGTCTTGTAGCACTTGCAATGTGACAGAGTAAGGTTGAGTGTCATACATGTAGGCTTTAGCCAGGTGTACAGCGCTAGGAAGTTTCAAACGACAAGTGACTGTGAGTATTGTGTATCTGTAAGTATTGTGCTGGCTAAAGCCATCTAAAGTAGAGCAATATAATTTTCACAATCGCACTCAGAGACTGGCAACAGGCTGGGAAAGGCCATAGGTTGAGCTCAACAGTATCTCTGAACCAGAAGGCTGTTGATGCCCGAGTGGTATTAGGGAAGTTGTTGGAGCCACATGGGGTGTTGTGAAACTCACTTCCTGGAATGGCTGAGTTGCAGTGGTTGCAATAGGGAAAGATTCCATCTGTGAGTGCATTGTTGATATCAGAGCAGATGATTACCTGGTGGGGGAGGCCTGGCTTGTGATGCAGTCGGAGTCTTGGGGGGCACAGGCGCTACTGCCCTGACTGAGAAGAAATCCGCTCAGATGCTACTGGATGTGCTGGATTGAGCACAGAGTACAACTGAGAGGTGGATGGATGATGTAGAAAGGAGCCAGCAGTGGGGTTGGTAGGCTGAGCAGTTATCACTGGCAGGGAGCTGTCAACGACTGGGGATGCCTTCTTGGCACGCGATACAGCTCTCTCAGGCTCTTGAAACAGTGAGGTGACCAGCTTGGCTACTTGCAGTTCTTTCTCCTTCTTCAGTCGCCTCTGTCTAGAGTTTTGGCAATAGCCTCTTGAACGTCTTGAGACTCCTGCTGTAGGCGTTGAAGGCGTTGACACTCCAAATCAGCATTGCTGTCCTCTAAGACTTGGCGCTGTGGTTCCTCCAGCTCCAGGCGGCGGATGCTCTCCTGTAGAATTGCCTCTTGAACTGGTGATAGAGCATTTTGGGGATATATACCCACAGATGAACGAACAGAGTCTGCACTAGACCTCAAAGCCGTCCTGGGAGTGGATCGGTGTGAGGTCTTACTGTGTCCAGATGTGGTCATTCCTTCGCATGAACAGCCTCCAGACATCAGCGATGGTGTGTGCCTACGCCACACAGATCCAGACCTCATCTCACTAGCCCGATGCATTGATGCTTAGGATAAAGCAGTTGGAGGTGTATCGTGTGGTTGAGGTTTATAGTCCACCACAAAGTTGCTCCAGTGATGTGGACGATGTCACTCTCTGGGAGGTCGTCCGGATCTCTCTACAATGGCCTCGTCTGGAGACATAGTATGATGAAATTGCTCTATCCGGCTCGAAGGACTAATATAAGAGAGGTGCAAGGCCTCAACAGGTGCGCTGAATAGAGCTGGCTAACACTATGATGGGGTGACTCCGGAAAACAAATTATCGATAAGAGGCTGAACTTCAAGTTGCTGGGTTTAATCAAAGAGGAAATGTGGTATATCTACAGGGAGGTACAAATACAACATATACATTATAATACATCATAATCAATATTTCCCCTAAACATAACACAGCAGAGCACACATGGCTAGGATGGAATAATTCCCCAATTCATCAACCACAAGCTATTCACAAATCAGTATTAGACAATACAATTAAACGCATTTATCTGGTGATTACGCTCATTGTTTGAGTGGCTAGGCATAAACATATGCTAATTCAATGAACGCAACTGGCGATTCAAGGAGTATGCATGACTTGACGAAAGATCAAAAATTTTACAGAAATTTATATATATTTTACAATAAATAATACATTTTTACAGCAGTCGGCACTCCTAACACCAGTGCGGTTGAAAGAACAGGAATTATTAACTTACTTCTGGCAAAGACACACACAACTTCCCTGAAGTGGAAAACAACTCGCCGCTCTCAACGTCCATACAGAGAGAAAATGCGAGAATTACTATCACTGCACGTCATCTCGTTTCTTAATGGGCTAGTGGCTTATTGATCGTGCTGCACCAATAACTATGTTATCTGTAACATTCTGAAAATTTAATAAACAGCAGCAACTAAGGAAAGTCAGTGGGCTTTCCTCCAGGCTTAAAATGATCCTGCTTCTTCTCTTTTATTGATTTTTTTCATAATATGGAGGTCATTTCTGACGTATTTCAGTCAAAATAGGAGTAAATTCTGTTTGGTAAATTTTTCTAAGCCCCATTGAGGTTGATTTTGCATGATTTCAAGGAAAAGTTTTCTCCGCTTAAAATAATTCCTCTGCTTTTTTATTGGTGTTTTCATAGTATTGAGGTGATTTCTGATTATTTAATCAAAAACATAACAGAACTTTGCCCGACCAATGTTTTGGGTTTCTTAGCCCTGGGGAGGTTGATTTTGCATGATTTCTGGGGACAGCGTTTCTTGGCTTTTCTCTGCTCTTTTAGCTGCGAGGGCAATGCCTGGATCACTTTGCTGAGCCTGCTACCTCTGTAACCCAGAGCTGGATTAGCGGCTGAAAATGGATGGATGGATAAAGTTCTTGTGGGCATCAGATAGAATTTGCTGTGAACACTCCTGGAGCCCAGAAACATTCCCCAGTTGATTATATGAACCCTATACCCTTTCCTGTAGCACCACAACTAAGCCAGACTATAAATTCTGCCAACGGGGAGTATGAGTATGAGGACAATTCCGTTACTGTGTCACATTTTGCGACAGAGACAGGCTGGCCAGAAGTGCCTCTTATGACAGTATTTGTTCATGATTTTGCTGAGGAGGTTAAGGACGCTTTGGCAACATTGGAGCCTTGTTTGTCTCTGGATTCGTTGGTTCATACTGTGGTGCGAATAAATAATCGCATCCGCGAACATAACAGGGAGAAACGTACTGCATTGACTCTTGCTGGCAACGGGGCTAATGCTCCTAGCAGCATGCATACAACTCCCATTCCAGCCACTGAAATTCCCACTCCTGGTGAGCCTATGCAGGTTGATGGCCCATATGAGAGCCGGGCTTGTTAGCCTATTCGCAGATGCTATAATTGTAACAAACTGGGACATACCCGTTCCCTGAGCTTCAGGGAAACAGGAAGTCCCACTAGTGGATTGCTTTATGGATGCAGAGTGGGCTAGGAGACATTCCATTCCTATCCGCCCTCTTTTACTTTCACGCTCTGTTAGATCTTTGGACGGTCGCCTGCTGGAAACTTATAACCGATGTTTCTGAAACATTGACTATGCTCATCTCTTTTGGTTGGCTACTCTGAGGAGGTCGGGTTTTTATTATCAGTTGTCCTGTTTTCCCTGTCGTTTTAGGATGCTCTTGGCTACGAGAACATGGGCCTCGTATAATTTGGGGAAGTCGGGATAACCTGATTGTCCAGTGGGGCACTGATTGTAGGTCCCACTGTAGGGAGACTTCGGCGTGTCATCCCGGGCTTCAACTTATGGGGGAGGTAGACGCCTGCGGTGATTCTTAGGAGTTTGTCTCACACAATCCTCCTAATCTACAAAAATGGGCGGAGGAGGGGTTGGAGTGGGATCCTCAATTTGACTGGTGGCACCCAGAGGAGGATTGTTATTCCGTGGATTTCTCTGACTCAGAATCTGACATAGAGAGGGCAGGTTCCGAAAAGGGTGAGAATTTGGGGGCTGCTCTGAACTTCTGTCTGCCTCCTAATGTTCCTGATAATTATGCTGATCTCGCTGAGGTTTTTAGCAAGCAACGGGCCTTGACTTTACCTCCCCATCGCACGTTTGATTGCGAGATCAATCTCACCCAGTATCACTCCCGCCAGGAGTTTATTATACTCGCTGTCAGGGCCTGAGTGAAAGACCATGCAAGAATATATTCAGGAGGCTTTGGCTAATGGATTAATTTGGCCCTCCATGTCTCCTGCCGGAGCGGGGTCCTTTTTTGCGGGCAAAAAAGATAGCGGCCTGAGACCCTGTTTTGATGACAGGGTCTTGAATAATATCACTATTTAAAACCGATACCCGCTTCCGTTGATGAACTCCGCATTTGAACGGCTGCAGGAGGCATCATTTTTTACAAAGCTAGACCATCTAAAGCTAGAATGCTTGTAACTTGGTTCATATCTGGGAGGGAGACAAGTGGAAAACAGCATTTAATACATATGATGAGTACTATGAATATTTGGTCATGCCGTTCAGATTTCTTAATGCCCTCTCTATGTTCCAGGCACTCGTTAATGACTTCCTCTGAGAGATGTTGCAGGAATTAGTCTTTGTCTACCTTAACGATATTCTGATTTTCTCTTCAACTCTCTCGGACCATAAACAACACATCAGACAAGTACTTGAGGCCCTCCTCAAAACCAAGGTGGTTGTCAAGGCTGAGAAATGCGTTTTTCATGCCAAGACAGTTTCGTTTCTTGGCTTCATTGTTTCGGAAGGGTCGGTCCGCATGGATCCTGACAAGGTGGCAATGGTCAGGGATTAGCCTGCCCCTCAAAATGTCAAGGAGGTGCAACGGTTTTTGGGGTTTACTCATTTATACAAGGAGGTTTATCTGTAATTTTAGCATGGTAGCTGCCCCCGTTATCGCACTCAGTCATCGTTTGCTTGGTCTCCAGCAGCTGAGACTGCTTTTCAGGAGTTAAAAAAACAACTTAGCTCAGAACCCATTCTCGTTTTGCCCAACCCCTCCCGCCCATTTGTTGCGGAGGTGGATGCATAGGAAGTCGGGGTAGGTGCCATTTTGTCCCAGCGGCCCCTTCGGGACAATAAGTTGCACGCATGCGCCTACTTCTCCTGGTCATTGTTGGTGGCCGAACGGAATAACAGCATTGGTGACCGGGAGTTGTTAGCTGTCAAGTTGGCATTAGAGGAGTGGCACCATTGGTTGAAGGGGGCTGAACATCCATTTGTAGTTTAGACGGATCATAAAAATCTCCAATACATCCAAGAGACTAAACAATATAATTCTCGGCAGGCGCGGTGATCATTGTTTCAACGGCTTTAACTTTACGTTAACTTATCGCCATGGGTCTAAAAATATCAAGCCTGACACTTTTGCGCTGGTCGCTACCCCATTCCTGAGCCAGTTATCCCGGCAGCTCAGATTATGGCTCCCATTCAGTGGGACGCTGAGTCTGTTGTGTGGGAGGCATTGAGAAATGATCCCGGTTCTGGTGGGGAGCCGCCTGGCGGTTTGTCTGTTCAGGTAGCAGTATGGCCCCAAGTTCTCCAGTGGGGGCACTGTTCCCACCTCGCTAGTGACCCGAGGGTTCGTCGGACCAAGCAGTTCTTGGCCCGACATTTTTGGTGGCCCAGCATGATTGAGGAGATTTTGTAGATGTGTGCTGTATCTGCCCTGGGAACCAGACTTCCCACCTCCCCCCTGGTCTGCTGCGGCCGTTGCCCATCCCTAAGCGCCCGTGGAGCCATATCGCTCTTGATTTTATTACGCAGCTGCCTGTTTTGGAAGGCAACACAGTTATCCTGGTCGTGGTGGACCTTTTTTCTAAGGCCGCCCACTTTATCGTGCTGCCCAAGCTGCCTTCGGCATGGGAGATGGCCCTTCTTGTTGAGAACCATGTTTTCAGGCTGCATGGCCTCCCTCAAGATGTGGTTTCTGAACAGGGTCCTGAAATACAGGCCAAATTCTGGCATACGTTTTGCAGCCAGTTGAGGGGCCACCGTGAGCCTCTCCTCTGGTTTCTACCCAGAGACTAAGGGGCAGACAGAGCGAACCAACCAGTCCTTGGAGAATACTCTTCGAAGTTTAGCGGCTGACAACCCATCTTCGTGGAGTCGATTTTTAGCATGGGCGGAATATTTCCACAATTCACTGGGTAACTCCTCCATAGACCTTTCCCTGTTTGAGGCTCAGTTGGGGTACCAGCCTTCGCTGTTTCCTGAGACTGACAGGGATTCAGAGGTTCCTTCGGTTAATCACTTTGTTTGGCATTGTCGATCAGTTTGGACCAGGGTCCATTCCTCCTTGTTGCGCTCAGGACGGAAAAAAATACCACCGCAGATAGAAGGCGCCGTTCGGCCCCATCTTTTCGGGTTGGCCAAAGGGTCTGGCTTTCCATGCGGGACCTGCCCTTGAGAGTGGAGTCACCGAAATTGGTGCTGGGTTCCTTCTCAGGATACCCTGGATCCTACCCTTATCTCGGAATTCCGTGCACGGGGTTCTCTGGGAACTTCTGGGGCTGTTCCTTAGGGGGGGGGTCCTGTCATGGTTTGTGATGTGTGCATGTTGTCTGGACTTTTCTTTGCGGCTCTTGTCCTGGGACGATATCGAATTCCTGGGCTTTCGAATACTTTACCCAGCTTGCTGAATGAGCTAGGGCTGCGCTTTCCCAGAATCTATATAAGCAGGAAGTCTGGCGCGCCTCTTTCGCTAAAGTGTCTGTTTTTAGCTTCACACTATAGCAGAAGATATCTGTAGTCAGGTTTTGTCTGACTTTCTATCTTCTAATTATTGGAGTTTCGTCTCCCTTTTTCTATCTCCCTTTGCTTCCGTCATTCGGACTATTATACGTCCTTTGGAAGTACTTTCTTTGGTCTATATTATTCTCTGTGTTTGTACAGTTTCCGAGCTACTCTCTTTCTCTTTGGTCGTTGCACTTGGCCTCCATATTCTACCGGGCATTGCAGCTCCCTTCAGTTATCCAAACATCGGAACAATTAAATGTATTTACAAAGACATTATTGTGCTTATATTGCTGAAGATATTAATGAAACCTGAAACCGTTCAGCGGGACAAATATGCAAGTGCGGGAAGTGAAGAAGTGGGCAT
The DNA here is from genome assembly GCA_029721435.1 of Gymnothorax reevesii. Classification (NCBI taxonomy): domain Eukaryota; kingdom Metazoa; phylum Chordata; class Actinopteri; order Anguilliformes; family Muraenidae; genus Gymnothorax; species Gymnothorax reevesii. The sequence goes on along the minus strand of CM056577.1, from coordinate 11,051,704 downwards.
ACAAAGAAAACTGGCCATATCTTGGTATGTAGAACAATGGCTATAGTTAGGCATGCAACATGAATGGCATATGGACAGTGACCCCACCATGATGAAATTGCAATTTTTTTATAAATGGCCAATTTTTAGGCTTTCAAAAGTAATAGAATAAACTCATATAAACATAAATAGAATTGTAATTCTTTGTACTTGGTTGCAAATCCTTTGCATACAATCACTGCTGGAAATCTGGAACCCATAGACACCACCAGACTTTGTTTCTTCCCTGGTGATACTCTAGCCCGTCCTCCAGCAAAATGCGGCCCCAGAGGTCATTTGTACAAGCAGCTTATTACAACCTAAAGTTATGTTAAAGAGTAAAGGGACCTCTAGTGGCCGTTTAAATAAGGACAATCTGGTTTTCATTGACATTGTCGACGTCACTAAATCCTTGACCTTGCTCTAATCCTAACCCTAATTCGAACCCTAACCTTGAACCCTAACTCCAAGTCACCTTCTGACTGGGACTCTAGCTTCCTGCTACCAGAAGGGGTGCAAAATTAGGAAATGCTCTGCTGGGTCATATGTCATGGTGAACAATCTATTTCGGTGTAATGGTTGAAGGACACGTAGGGATATTTGGTCAGGCCTTCACAGCTGCTATCTACAAATCCTGCTGGTTCTTGAGGCATTTTGCCTCCAGCATTCCTTTCAGCAAGTAAAATGCATGCCCAGTTGGATTCAGGGCAGGTGATATACTTGACCATTGGAGAACATTCCACTCCTTTCTATTAAAGTTTAGGGTTGCTTTCGCAGTGTGCTTTAGGTCCATTTCCATCGGTGCTATGAAGTGTCATCCAATGAGTTTTAAGGGATTTTTCCGATTGCACCGGACATTGTTGCCCAATACAATATAGAATTCATCCATTTCTTTTTGTGACAGTAATATCAATAAATAAAGGGAACCAGTTCCAGCAGCAGCCATCACTTCCCACACTAGAACACTACCTTGACCAGGCTTCACAGAAGGTATGCTTTGGATCATGGGCAGTTCCTTCCCTTCTCTTCCCATCATTCTGATAAAAGTCTGTTCGTAGGATGATGTCCCAGGACTGTGTGGTTATGATCTGTCATTTCTGTCTGTTCTGGTTTATGTTTATTTCCACTATGTTTGTTTAATTTATGCATTCAGTATCATCTGCCAGTTTGTGCACACCATTTTCCCCTGTGTTGTCTTGCGTTTTTATGTTCTTTGCTAGTACGCGCCCCTGTCTGCGAGCTGACACATTTCGGGTAATTTCAGAGGTTCCTTCATGCCTCGGTTACTCCCTTCAACACTGATTACTAATTAAGTACTAATCACACTAACACTAAATGTTTTATCCAGTTTATCTACTAACCCTTACTAATATACTAATCCTGCAAATAACTAACATACTAACTTGAACATTTGGGTAATTTTACTTCTGCACAGACTACTAACCTTAATAACTGATTCTCTTCACTTTCCACACTATAACTCCGCCCTCTTGGCTCTCTCAGTGCTTTGCCTTTGTTCTGCAGAAAGCTTGTAACTATCTCTTATACTAATCTGTCTCTCCCATATCTGCCCACTTAGCCACTCCTTGAATGGAGCCGATGATGTTTAAGGATGTGATGTGAAAACTAGTCTTTGTCATAGTTTCCCATTTTGTATTGTTGAATTACCTCTTGTGTTATCCCCCTTCAGTTAATGTTCAGATTATTCCTCACACCTATTGCCCCACCTAGCTCGTTACCTCCCTTATGTGTAGTCCCTCACTTCTGCTTAGCTTAGTCAGACTGTTGATCAACTTTTCCCTGAGCTGAGCTCTGTGTACGCCAGCGATGTGTTTGTGATTCTTTGACGCCCTTCTGTTTGACCCTGAATTCTGTCTTTTCCTGCCTGGTTCTGTTTGCTCCTGATTACGACCCATTTTCTAGCCCGACCGTGATCGCTGTGTTTTGCTGCCTGACCGCGATCGCTGTGTGTTTTGCTGCCCGACTGCGATCACTGTGTGTTTTGCTGCCCGACCGCGATCGCAGTGTGTTTTGCTGCCCGACCGGGATCGCTGTGTGTTTTGCTGCCCGACCGCGATCGCTGTGTGTTTTGCTGCCCGACCGCGATCGCTGTGTGCTTTGCTGCCCGATCGTGATCGCTGTGTGTTATGCTGCCCGATAGCGATCGCTGTGTTTTGCTCCCCTGGCTTTTGGAATTAAGATAACGGACACTCGACTTCCCCACTGCCTCATGAGTTGGTACTGTTGCCTGTGCCTTTTTGTTTTTGAACTCTTGTCTGTCTTCGGACTCTGTCTTTCTGCATTGCCCTTCTGTGCAGTCACTGTGTTTACACTATACTCTACTTACTGAAGGGCCAAAATTACATATTGCAGGCCCTTTTAAAAAATGTTTTTGGCAAACTCAAATCTGGTCTTGTTGTTCTTACAGCATCCTATTTTTCTCTACCACTCCCCCCTTGCTGCTGTTGCTCCCACAGCTTTCTTACACAAGAGAAATGAAACTTCCCTGACTGAATAAAGAGGAAAAGAAATTCACACCCCATTACTTGCGCAAAATCCAAATTCGACAGAGTAAGTCGTCCAGATCTCTCTCCCTCTCTCGCTGAAAATGCTTCTCCTGTTGGTGTTCTCACTGCTGGTTTCAGGTACAGAGTATAGATCCATTTGAAATACGTCCTTTTTTTTTTTTTTTGAATATTACCACTTTGCACCAGCAATGCAGCTTTTGCCTCCATCATGATCTCTGTAGTCTTTAGACGCACATATTCGACGGGCACAGTTTACTTTTCAAAGTGCAAAGTTTTCTCTGGTCTCTGTTGTCTGCAAGCTGCATTTGACTGCAGAAGGAAAGGCTTGATACTTGAAAGCACAGTCTACTCTGTTCCAGTGACAACTTTTTTGTAAATCCAACTACAGACACACAAAGAGATGGAAGCATTGAGGAAACTGGGGCTATGCGGGATTGTTTCAAATTAAAAACCATTCTACATTGATAGCTGTCATGTGTTGATAAGCATGTTGGATTTAACATCAGAAAGTCCTGTATAGATATACAGTGTTAGCCAGTCACTGTATGTTTGTATACAGAGGCTCAATGCGTGAAACACAACTGCAAAGTAGAGTTTATTATTCAGTTTTGAAATGAAAATGTCTTTCTTCCCTACAGTTTGTCTTGCTGATGAGGTTTTGGTCGTGCCCGAAGGATCTGCTGTTCATCTGGATGCCCGGATGTGTCATGAACCCCATTATTTCTACAGGTTGCGGTTGGCCCATGTGTTATGGATTTTTAATGGCTCAAGGGAAATTGTGGATTATGACGTGCGATCAAGGGAGCTTAGAATATCGGACGATTATAATACATCGGCAGAATTTGATGAAAGAAACTACTCTCTGCTACTGAAGAATGTGCAGCAGACTCACAGCGGGATCTTCTCAGCGGAGATTCGTCACACTCATCCGCCAGCTATTATTCTTACAACCTATAAACTCGTGGTTCAAGGTAGATAAACTAATCTGTTTTACAGTCTCTGAAAGGTGTAAAATGAAACTACAAAAGGCTGTATTTTTCTGAAGAAAATTTGTGTGCTTTCTTCAGCAAGAAAAGTTGAAGAGGTTAGCTTATAAAATGAAGGTGCTTTGAAACTGAGATGCAAAGGAAATTGCTGAAGAAATGTTGAAAAACTGCTGAAATGTAAACACAAGACTTAAAAGCTGAAAGTAATTGTTTAGGGAATTCTGACTTTTCAGCTGCATCCTGACTGAGTCTACTCTGCTTCAACCCAGCTGTAAAAAAATGGTGAATTGGAGTTAATGAAGTTGATGCATCTCTCTCTAAGGCTCTGTGTGTATCTTGGTCAATGCAGTGCATGCTGAGAAATAAGCTTCATGGCAGAGCAAACATCGCAGGCCACATTGGCAGACTGCCGCAGCTGGTGTTGCTTAGGGCTCATTGTCAGCGTCTCCCTGAGTCCCGAACTGTGCAATGCTGACCTTGCCAAGTAGTGAAATGCTACTATTCATGGCTCTCTGTTCATTTCTGTGCACTGTGTCTTCGCTAGCTAAATAGCCAATAATAGCAAGCTGCAAGATATCGTTAACACGTGATATTATTCACGGCTACCTTTTTATTTCCGTGCTATCGTAAGCTAGTTAGTTCGCAAACAGACAGTGCACAGAACGTGTTCAAAACGGGTCGAACTTGAGCATTTACATTGCCATCACTGCAGATGATAATAGCTAGCTATAATCGATAGCTAGCTAACGTTAACTATTAACCTTCCCTTACTCATTGAGTATTTATGTCTGCTGGCTTAGCAAGGATGGGAGTTAGGTCATTTTGATACCAGTATTTCGCCTGTTTTAGATACGATCATAAATATCTAGCTAGTGCGAACAGTTGCTTGTATATACTGGAATAGGAGATGGAGCAATTCTTTTCTGCTTTGCAATTTTTTACTCTAATATGTTCTCATTAACTCGGCCAGCAAAAACACGTCTTTTCTGCCCTAAATGTGCTTTTTTGCAGCTGGTTTGAGCGACTGTACAAACGACGATACCTAAAATTCTTTCACTGAGTTTGATGTAGAAGAACGACATTTGTCTAACGGACTTATCAATTGTAATCCAAACAATGATAAAGCTGAGGCCAGGAAAAAGTCCAGCTGAGGGCAGAATTGAACTGCAGTACCACTATGCCACAATTTAGCTGAGTCACTCCTAGCCATTTGAGTTAATGGTTAAAGCATTTGGTCCAACAAAGATTTTAGCAAAGGCCTCCTTTACTATCTTTGAGGTAGAGGCAGTAGTATGCAAGTCCAATCTACGAAATGGAGGTTCCGTACTGAAGATAAGAGTCTGCTGAGCAAAATATGTATAAGTTGTGTGTGTAGTGCCAAAAATGTGGGAACACCAGCAAGTTATAAAACTGCTTTTCAGCTTGCCAACTGGAATGTTCTTGTCTCATTTAATATAGGAGTTAATGGAGTTGTGGTTAGTGCTCTCATCGCTTTTTGGATCATACTGCCAAAACTGTCAGTCCGATTGCTTATATAGTTACATTTTCATGACCAGCACAACTTTTGCTACAACTCGGATATAAAAATATTTATATGGAGTGAAAACTGTGGGAGTTAGAGCAAGCTTGAGAAGACTTCTTGATTTTACAGCTGTTTGCCACTCTAGTTCCCAGAATTTAAGAGAGAAATTATGTAAATTTTGGACAGTGAAGAAATTATGCAAGCCTAACTTAACATTTTGCAGTTTGAATTTGACAGAGTAAAAAACATAGCAGAAAATAGCTGAATCTACTGAATCAGCACAAAAATGGCTTGATTTAATAGGACCCCAAAAAATGACATTTAAAATTAAATATCTCAAAAACTAAAAAGAAAATCAAAAATCTATACAGAGGCAACGAAATTCAGAGCAAGCTGAATATTTAAAAGTTTGAATGGAATCAATAGCTTAAACGGTGGAGGAGGACTTAGTCGGAAAAATTTTGGTGGAAGAAGAAAAATAAGAATAAGAAGAAGTAGTGAGAGAATAGAGTGTGCTGCTTCACTGAAGCAAGCACACAACAATTAGGCAAAATAATTAGAGGGCAGAAAAGATAAAAGTGCTGTAGAAATCAACTCCAATGCACCACTACACAGCCTTGTGTAATTCTGAGACTGTCATATAATGTGAATTCTTTGATCCACAGTGCACTGTTATTGGATCATTATGAAACTGCAGTAAGACACGATCTTTATGAAAGTGCACACATAGGTCAATAGGTATTTGGCCGGTGGGACGATTGATGCTTTTTGCCTTTGCAATTCAATACTTCTGGTTTGTAAACAATGGGCATTGAGATTAAAGTGGAGACAGTGAAGTTCTATAAAACAGTAGTTCTATCGTTGGAGTCTTAAGTAATATTGTTTATTTTCTGTAATTGTGTAAAGCAGTAGCTGTTTTTGTGGAGCCATGTGTTGATATCCTGTGTTTGACAGTGACCGTAGTTGTTGAGTCCTGCATGTTTTGATATATTGGGAATTATATTTGTGCCACCACATGCAATGAGCTTGGTAAAAAATATTTGGACAAAATTTTATGCTTAGAGAATTATTTTATTTATACCTAATAACTGCATTGGCTATTGTGCAAGAATTCACTAAAACTGGATTTTTCTCATTAGTTTCCCTCAACATCGGTGCTTAGCGCATCCTCAGATTTTGTCAGTAGCAGTCCAGCGCATTCGAGCTCCAACATATTCTCATCATGATTCGTCATATAGTGACGCTACCAAGCGTCATCGCAAGTGTGCCACAATTGCAGATGTAATGTGAATATAGGCCACTAGATGGCAGTATTTACCTTTTTTTGTTAAGCTCAGACTGGAGTCATGTTTAGACATGTCCTGGACATGTCTGGGGCAAGTCTCAGAAAATTTAAAAAAAGAGGTCTAAATGTGGGTGGGGTCTGCAAAAGAGTATATAAGGAAAAGAATTGAGACAGTAAAGTAGTAGGAGAAAGTGCAAGAAGATGACCAGACCTGCCATTCTGTTCAAGACCTGTGACGTTTCTTTTGTGGATTTCTTTGCCTGTGTTTGAGCATTTTCTCACCCAGGACATCACCAAGCCGCCCCACAAAAAGGGACTGTAAATATTTCTTTTTGTTTGTGTTATAATCAATCTTGGTCATTAGTTGTTAGTTAGTTGTTATTGTCTTTGTCTGTTGATTAAATGTGTTCAAGTTTTTAAAACAGTTTCTGTCATCCCTTGCTGTTGCTGTTGCTGTTGCTGTTTGTGTTGTAAATGTAATAACAAATTGGGGCCATAACAAATTGGGGGCTCAAGGTCCGGGATAGACCATTTTGTGAGTAATTTATTGAAAATCTAACATTTCAAATTGTAAAATTGATTTTTTTTAATTGAATACATATATATTGACAACAGCAATGGATGATTTCTTGGCATCACCAACCGTAGGGGTTTTGAAGTCTTTTAAAAAGACAGAACTGCTAGAAATTTGCAGACATTTAGAGCTGACAGAGGTGAAACCAGCCATGCGAAAAGCAAGACTGGCTCGAGAGATAGTTGAATATTACATTGATGAAAATGTGTTTGCACCAGGAGATCTGGAACAGTTTCCAGTGGAAAATCCAAATATAGAAATGGAACTTAAATAAAAAATGCTAGAGATTGAAAGGGAAGAAAAAGAAAAACAAAGGCAGTTTGAGTTGGAAAAATTAGCTAGAGAAGAGAAGAAAGAAAGGGAAGAAAAAGAAAAACAAAGAGAATTTGAGTGAGGAAAATATGCAAGAGAGAGAGACTTTCAATTAGAGAAATTCGATAAAGAAGAAAGACTCCAAATGGAGAAACTAAAAATTAAAATTGAAACTAAAAATAAATTTTGTGCCAGTCAGGAGGTAAAACTGGTGCCTCCATTTTCGGAAAAGGATGTTGACAACTATTTCCAGTGTTTTGAAAAGGTAGCAAAGAGTTGCCAGTGGCCAAAGGAACACTGGCCTCTGATGTTGCAAACTGTCCTCAAGGGTAAAGCTCAACAAGCCTATTCGGCTTTGTCTGCAGATGATTCCTCTGATTATGAGGTTGTCAAAAAGGTTATTTTGAGAGCTTATGAGTTGGTTCCAGAGGCTTACCGACAGAAATTCAGAGGTCTGAAGAAATCTGAAAATCAGACTTATGTTGAATTTGCTAATGAAAAGCAGGTTTGCTTTGAGCGCTGGTGTACTTCTATGGAGGTCAAGGATGATTTCAACTCACTAAAAGAGATGGTGTTAGTTAAAGAATTCAAGAACTGTGTTAAAGATGATGTTAAGACCTACCTTAATGAGAAGCAAGCACTGAATTTGCAATCAGCTTCCAAATTTGCAGATGAATATGTTCTCACACATAAGTCCAAATTTCAGTCTAGCAGTAACAATAGATGGTCCCAATTTCAGAAAAAGGGTTATGGTGATACCCAAGATTCCTCACCCAAAGACAAAGACAAATCTGGTGATGGTGCGCAGAAAGCCAGTCACAGGTCTGATCAAAGTGTGAAAGCTGACAGTAACAAAAGTGGTCTAGTTTGCAGTTATTGCAAGAAATCTGGTCATGTTACAACTAACTGTTGGTTCCTTAAAGCTAAGAAAGAAAAAGAAAAGGATACCAAACCAAATGCCTTTGTGAAAACAAGGTTAGAAACCCCTGTAGTATATAACCAATCTGCTAAATTGCCTGCTTCTTGTGGGGCTAAAAAGCCTGATACAGCTGACTTCGTGAGGGAGGAATTTCTTCCATTTGTGTCAGAGGGATTTGTGGCTCTGAATGAGCATACTACTCCTGTCCCCATATATATCCTAAGGGATACCGGAGCTTCTCAGTCACTTTTGTTGATGGACTCCTTGGAGTTACGTGATGAGACCGCTTCAGGGGATTTCATACTTGTACAAGGTATTGAAGGGAGGACTGTATCTGTACCCCTGCGCTCTATATTCTTGAAGTCAGATTTAGTTACAGGACAGGTAAAGGTGGGACTTATGTCAAGTCTACCTATAGAGGGTGTTTCTCTGTTGCTAGGCAATGACCTGGCTGGGGGCAAAGTAGTTCCCCCTGTACATCTTACTTCACAGCCGAGCACTGAAGATGGGGATGAGGACCCATCTCTGTATCCTTCTTGTGCAGTGACTCGTGCTATGGCCAAGAAGGCTAAAGAAGAAGATGATGTGGTGCCGTCCAGTACATTGAATAGTCAGGACTCAGGTGGTTCGCCTCATGACTCTGATTGGCCTACTATGGTTTCTCCGTTTGAGGACTTATCAGATACTTTTATCAGTTCTCTATTCAGCCAGCCGGATGGGTCTGGTGATTCTGATGTGTCTGGAGACTTGTCTCTGTCCAGAAAGCGGTTGATTGAGGAGCAAACTAATGATCCTGAAATTTGTGTACTAAAAAGGAGAGCCCTTCCTGATAAAGAAATAGACGCAGTTCCAGTTGGGTATTATCTCAAGGATGGTGTGTTGATGCGGAAGTGGCGCCCTCCTGATATCCCTGCCAATGCAGATTGGGCAGTGGTCAGGCAAATTGTTGTTCCGAAGGTCTACAGGAATGAGATCTTAACAATGGCTCATAGTTTACCTTTAGGAGGTCATCTTGGTTTTAACAAGACTTTTGATAAGATCATGAAACACTTCTTTTGGCCTGGGCTTCGGAAAGACGTTTCCAACTTTTGCAAAACCTGTCACACTTGTCAAGTAGTTGGAAAACACCAGTTAGACCCACCTGTAGCACCATTACAGCCTATCCCAGCATTTGGGGAGCCGTTCTCTAAGGTCATTGTTGATTGCGTTGGTCCATTACCCAAGACTAGATCTGGAAATCAGTACTTGTTGACAATCATGTGTGCATCTACCAGATTCCCCGAAGCCATACCTCTACGTAACATCAAGGCAACTGCAATCTCGAAGGCTTTGATAAAGTTCTTCACGTTGTTTGGCCTTCCCAGGGAAATTCAGTCAGACCAGGGTAGCAATTTCACTTCAGGATTGTTTCAGCAGGTTGTGTATGAACTTGGTGCAAAGCAGATTCTTTCTAGTGCCTATCATCCAGAAAGTCAGGGTGCCTTAGAGCGGTTTCATTCCACTCTCAAGACAATGATGAGGACTTATTGTTATGACCATGAGAAAGACTGGGATGAAGGGGTTCATTTGCTGTTGTTTGCAGCTAGAGAAGCAGTGCAGGAGTCTACTGGATTCAGTCCATTTGAGCTAGTGTTTGGTCATGAAGTGAGAGGACCTCTGCTATTATTGAGTGAACAATGGCAAGAGAAAGAGCCGCATATCAGTCTGTTAGACTATGTTAGCAAGTTCAAGGAAAGATTGCGTGCAGCTTGTGACCTTGCCAAAGAGAACTTGAAATCAAGTCAGGGAAAAATGAAAACTTGGTATGATCATAAGGCTAGAAGCCGTGAGTTTAAACCAGGAGATAAGGTCCTTGTGTTGTTTCCCTTGCAGTCCAATCCATTGCAGGCTAGATTTCATGGTCCTTATGAAATTCTGACAAAACTCAATGATCTCAATTACATTGTGAAGACTCCAGATAGGAGAAAACCAAAACAATTGTGTCATATTAACATGCTAAAGCCTTATCATGACAGAAATGCTAGGGTTGCAGCTGTCACTTCAGATTCTCCAATGGTCGAAACGTGTGAAGATGAGGGGGAGTTTCAAGATGATGAACCAAGAATTAAAGCTGAAGTTCTTTCATGTAAATTGTCAAACACTGAAGTGTTGCAAAATCTTGATGTAAAACTCCAGCACTTAGAACCCTCACAGAGAGATCAGTTTGAAAGGTTGATCAAGAAATATGAGGATTTGTTTCCTGATGTTCCAAAGAGAGTTACTATAGCCTCTCATGAGGTAGATGTTGGTGATGCCAAACCAATAAAACAGCATCCATACCGGATGAATCCTGAAAAGAGAAAGATTGCTGAGAAAGAGGTTGAGTACATGTTACAACATGATATTATCAGACCCTCCAACTCCGATTGGAGTTCACCCTGTGTGCGAGTTCCAAAACCTGATGGAAGTACTAGATTCTGTACAGATTATCGCAAAGTCAATGCTGTAACTAGAACTGATGTGTTTCCAATACCTAGGATTGATGATTGTATTAATAGAGTAGGGCAAGCAAAGTTTCTTACCAAGATTGATTTATTGAAGGGTTATTGGTGTGTGCCTTTAACTGAGAGGGCCAAGAGCATCTCTGCTTTTGCCACACCATCTGGATTGTACCAGTATGAAGTCCTACCCTTTGGCATGAAAAATGCCCCAACCACGTACCAAAGGATGATACAGTCTACAATCGCCGGATTGCCACACACGGGTGCGCACATCGATGACCTGATCACATGGAGTGACTCCTGGGAAGAACATCTATAAGATGTAGAGACGTTGTTCCAGCGCCTGACCCAGGCTAACCTGACTGTTAACCTGAGCAAGAGTGACTTTGGTTGTGCTACTGTCACCTATCTTGGCTACGTCATAGGCCAGGGTAAGGTGGCACCCATAAATGCTAAAGTCCAAGCCATCATGGACTTTCCAGTTCCTGACAACAAAAAAGTTTTGCGCCGCTTCCTTGGAATGATCGGGTACTACCGCAAGTTCTGCAAGAACTTTGCTGAGATTGCTCTCAGTCTTACTAACCAACTGAAGAAAGGCGTAAAGTTCACCTGGGATGATGCATGCCAGAGAGCCTTCGATCACCTGAAGTCTCTGCTGTGTCACTTCCCCGTGCTCAAATCTCCCGACTTCAACAAACCGTTCTCCATCGCGGTCGATGCTAGCGACCAAGCTTGTGGATCTGTGCTCCTACAGAGAAGAGACTCTGATGACATTGAGCATCCCGTGGCATACTTCTCCAGGAAGTTCAATCGCCACCAAAGGAACTATTCCACAATAGAGAAGGAACTGTTGGCTCTGGTCCTTTCTTTACAACACTTTGAGGTTTATGTTTGTACAGGACAAAAGCCAATGATTGTGTACACTGATCACAATCCGTTAATGTTTTTGAGTAAGATGAAAAACAAGAATCGGAGATTGTTGAATTGGAGTTTGATTTTACAGGAGTTTGACTTGGAAATTAAGCATGTGAAGGGTACAGACAATGTAATTGCTGATTGCTTATCCCGTGTTTGAATGTGTATATATATATCATGTGTTTGAATATTGTATGATATGTATATATAGACAAGTGTTCACTTAACCATTTTGTATTGAAAAGAAAAATTTTGCCTTCATGAGTCAAAATTTTTCCCTTTTGGAATGGAGGTGTAATGTGAATATAGGCCACTAGATGGCAGTATTTACCTTTTTTTGTTAAGCTCAGACTGGAGTCATGTTTAGACATGTCCTGGACATGTCTGGGGCAAGTCTCAGAAAATTAAAAAAAAGAGGTCTAAATGTGGGTGGGGTCTGCAAAAGAGTATATAAGGAAAAGAATTGAGACAGTAAAGTAGTAGGAGAAATTGCAAGAAGATGACCAGACCTGCCATTCTGTTCAAGACCTGTGACGTTTCTTTTGTGGATTTCTTTGCCTGTGTTTGAGCATTTTCTCACCCAGGACATCACCAAGCCGCCCCACAAAAAGGGACTGTAAATATTTCTTTTTGTTTGTGTTATAATCAATCTTGGTCATTAGTTGTTAGTTAGTTGTTATTGTCTTTGTCTGTTGATTAAATGTGTTCAAGTTTTTAAAACAGTTTCTGTCATCCCTTGCTGTTGCTGTTGCTGTTTGTATTGTAAATGTAATAACAAATTGGGGCCATAAAACAGACAATAGGGCAATTAGACAGGTGGTTTTTAGCTCCGCTGTGACGATAGTCAGCAGTCAACGAAGCTTTTCTACTGCCGAATCGGCCAGCGTCTGTCCGTCTGTCTGGCGACAACTTTTCACTTCAAATTTGAATTTCTCAAAAACTGTCTGATAACTTTTCATCTAATTTGGTGTGAGCCTTCCATATTCACTGTGAAAATTCGAAAATTCTGCATCCCGTTTTTTGAGAAATTCAGCAAAATCAGTGTTTGTGCTAATTTTTTCAGTCTTTCATTAATATCTCAAAAACTGTCCAATAACTTTTTGTCTGATTTGTTGTGAGCTTTCCTTATGATGTTCTGAGTATCCCATGCAAAAATAAGAAAATTCTACATGCCAGTTTTTGAGAAATTCAGCATTTTGGACTTAGAAAATCAGTGTTTGTGCTCATTTTTTCAGTTTTTCATTAATATCTCATCAAGAGGCCGGTCGGCCTAGAGAGCTCCGGTGACGATGACTGAAAAGTCCATGTCATAACTTAATTTCAGAAATCCTTGAAAACTACTGAAATATGAACACATATCACACATTTTGTCACCAGAATATGCGGTGAACCAGTTTGGTAACTCAATTTATGTAGTATAACAATAGAACCACAGTACAAATTGCAATCATTTATTTCAATCATCTTACCAGCAAGCAATACTAAGAACCAACAAATAACCCCCCGTACAGATTAGGTCAGAGCTTGTGAATAACATTGTTACAGTGATGGCCTGACAGATCCTGAGACATGCAAAGGCTGGGTTCTTGGTGTCTGTGAATATCACACTGAACAGAGTTGGAAGATGACATCCTTATGGGATACCTTTGGATGACCTCAGTACTTTTATATTAGGATAATGAATCTGAATGAATGGACACAATAACTCCAACATTACAGTGTGGAATATTGGAAAATACAATGTACACTGTGGTATTTTCTTGGACCAACTGCTTGAAAACTAGGATCTTTTCAATGTCACTTATCTTTATTGATTGCAATTTGTTGGTTGCAAATGATTGCAATTTGCAGTGTGGTTCTATTCTTATACGTCATAAATTGCGACACCAAACTGGTCCACAGCATATTCTGATTACCAGATGTGTCATGTGTGTTAATATTGCAATAGTTTTCAAGGATTTCTGAAATTAAGTTATGATGTGGACATTTCAACGATCCCCTGCAGAGCTCTCAATGCCGACAGGCCTCTTGTTGATTGATTTTCAGTCCAGTCAGCTGCCAAAGAAACCTGTACCTGGTTAATGATCGCTACCCCAGAAATTAACCATCAAGTCAATTCCATGGCTTTGTTCAGTTCCTAACTCCAAGAAAATGACCCAGAATTATATATGTGGCGGCAATGAGAAGTACATTCACATTCTTTTTCGTGCACCTTCATTCCCTCCACTTCCATCGTTTCCTTGCTTCTTCGTCCCTCCTACTGATGATCAACAGAGAGATGCAAGTCCTGCAGTTATTGACTTATCCTAAGGCTGCGTCGATTTTGCTGCAATCCTATGGTTAAATTTTAAATTTTAATGTTAAATTCATATGTAACCCCTTTCTGCAGATGTAGACGCTAACGTCCATGGAACTGCAAATTTTAGCAAGCTGTTACTGTACTCAATCACTAGATAGCATCCTCGGATCAGTTATTGAATATTCACAAGCAAGCAGACCTCAAACGCGGCTTTGAATATGGGGAAGTTCACTCCACTCCCTGTTTTTCAAGAGTTGCATGAATTAAACTCCTCAGCTTAGCCTGATGTGCAAACTGGTCAATATCCTTGCCCATAGTATCGATCCAGCAGTTTTATATAAAACTAAAAATATTGTTTTCCTATGTAGCAACCACTTTAGCTACAGTGAGCCAATGGTATTCCAATTAGTGGTTCAGAAAAATCAGTTTTCTGAAGCAAAAAATTTGACATGGTATTGATTCTCTGACATTCTACTGTCAATTACAGTCATCACATGCAAAAAATGCGTAGTTCCCTACCGTTGATTTACGTGTAGATTCCTTCATAGACCAATTCAGCGCTTCCTTATGTCCACCCAAGTACTTGTGTTGATAGCCAATCTCTCGATTATACTCTCAGGCTCCTCTGCATAACTGCACAGTTATACTTCACGCCCTTGTGAAACTTCCCTGGTAACAATGTATTGATTTACTCGTTCCTTATCCACTTCCCGAGTGTCTAAACTTTCCACAGTAAGTGAAACACATTGATTGGACAAACACAGAGCATACAAGCCTATGTGTATAAGCAAGCTCGGTTGTATCCTGTCTACGTTGCGCACATTGCGCGGCTGAAATGGAAGCGATTTATACAAAAAAAGGGCACACAAAACTGGCCTTAAAGTGTTCAGTTACATTTAGAGGATTTAAATGCGATAAGGACATGGTCAATGAGAATTATTTCGAATGAAACAGGACAGGAGGGTTCCTTCTACTGGATACATCGGTCCCTGGAGGAGGGATTCATGAAAAAGGTTACGCTGCTACTTTTAATTTTTGTTTTGGAATGTATAATGTACTCAACAAAGTCGAATGCCGAGATTTTTTTCCTGTTTAAAACAAGAACTGCATATGCATTTGGGTGGACCCCCTGGTACGTTCATTGCACCGTTCCGTTGAATCTAGGCAGGTATATATTGCGGGATCTTCCCTGAAAGTGGAATGTCTGTTCTGTTAAAATAAGGTAAATTTCAGAATTCAGATATTACTGAGTTAGTGAGTTGTACTTGTTCCTTTTAAGTGTTGAAATGAGTTTGTGAACTCAGAAATGGGAACTGGTAGCTTCCATTACAAGGTGCATGTTCTGACCGTTTAATCAGCAGTTTATTTAATGAATGTTTGTGCTGGCTTGGGGGACTTAAAAGAAAAATGAACAAAACTCTTTACCTTATTATGGAGAAAAGGCATGTTTTGTGTTTGGAGAGGTCACTAATGACCAGTGATGTTCAACTGCGCTGATATTGATAAATTCATGCTAAACTGAAACAAAAAAATCATTAGTTCTTATTCAATTTCTTGTTTCAAAACTTTATTTGTGTAAAATACATGATTATTTTATGATTTGTCAGTGCACCATTTTGAGGGATCTCAAACTTTGGGAAGCCACTTTGATAGCTGTATAATTTGGCTAATAGCATGTAGATAATCTAGAATGCAATGTTGAAGATGAATTCTACTTGAGGTCAAGGAGTTTATGATCCCAGAAATGTATTGATTTAAGCCTCAGCAGGTTTTTTTTTTTTTTTGCAATTTCAATGGTGAATTCACATGAAGATTTTTTTGTTTGTAGCCCATTTTCTCTACCAAAATCATGAAAATAAACTGAAATATAATGTAATTCTAAATTCTGTAAGTGTCTTTTCTGAGCTTAGCCACATTTTCCTCTTTATGAAGCTTAAATCCTGAATTATAAAGCATAAATAGCCAAATTTGGCTTCTGGGTAAAGGGGTTAAATGTGGACTTTTAGGCCATTGACAGTGGATAGGATTTAGGTCATAGGAAGCAATTTTGTGACCATTCAAACGCAGCTCCTGTTTATCTACCTCAGTGGTTTTCAAACCACCGGCAGCAAGTCAGCTACGTCAGAACTTTGTTGGCTGAGGCGCCATGCTGTTCCTATTTCAGCTTTTGTGAATTATCTCATAATCACGAGGGAAAAATCACCTCAAGCAAGTATATGAACTATCATGTGACTTTGAGGGAGATTATTCACATCTTGCCATTTCCATCAGCTTTATTTCAGTGCAAAATTTTCAAAATGCGCACGAGAAAAGTGAGGTGGAAACTCGATTAATTTTGTAAAAATAGAGATGACATTAACCCCTGAGGTAAAATCTGAATAATAATCTATTTTTTACATTTATTTGTTTATTTAAAAGGTGCAGCATACGTTCGTTGACATTCCAATATATAATAAAATGTAAATGTACCAAAACTAGGTAGTTTTCATCTTTAGTCCCTTGGCAGGTCAAGACCAAAAAAGAGAAAAAACAAAAAGAAAAAGGTATAGTCTAGTTATGATCAGTTTTGGTTAGTTTTAATCCATCTTTTAAGTTTGCTTTTAAAGGATGGGTAGCTGTTGCATTTCCTTACATCAATGGGGAGAGCATTCCAGTTTCTACAGGCGTGTATTGAGAAGACTGACCGTCCAAATGTACTGCGCCTACACTGTACAGCACAGTCTCCCCTGGTGATTGCTGTGGTTGCCCTGCCACTGCCGTACTTCAGCTCAGTGAACTGAGGGGGAGGTGCCAGTGCATGTAATATTTTAAAAATAAGACATGCATCTAAATAATGTAGGAAACTGTCAAATGTAAATGAATTATATTTTGTTTGTAATTAGGTAATATAATTAATTATTTTTCTTTCTTAAACATTGGTACAATGCAGGTTTGCTTCATGATCATTGGCTTTGTCCATTAATTGCTCATTATCTCTCAGATGGCTATGATTGGTGGCTAAGTGTCTGGACTAATTTGCAGCCCATTGATTCAGATCAATCACAATCATAATCTTGATCAGAGATTATTTATCCCCTTTTATGTAAGTATTTGTTTGCAATATAGCATGATAAGCACTGCAGATCCTCAGAAATGTAATTGAACATATAATTAATGTATTATATTCATTCTGTGTAATCCTGTATGAAAAGCACTTAGTTTGAAAAATTAATAGCTTTTTAAATAATACAATTCCAACTGAGATTGAAACAAAAACCAGCGTACACAGGGGGCCTCACAGAAAAGTTTCTCTTGAATTTGCATTGAATAAATTTTGCTTTGACCAAAATTTTGACTGTGCTTAAGATCACCAAATGCTTGCTCTGAATAATGGCACAAATATAATTCCATAGATTTCCAATTACTGTGTAACGATGGGCTCTTATGTAATATTGATTTCCTATGTTTTTGTATAATAGTAGTAGTAGCTTCAGTTGGGTCTTATGTAGGGGAGACCGGGGCTTGTTGTCACACGGTAAAGTTGTCACACTGCAATTATCTTATTATTATTATCCACTCCAGGGCGCAACTAAAAAGTGGAACACTAGTTTTCTTCCTTTACATGGTCAGGTCTCATGTCCTGTGTGAGAAGAGAACAACACCTTGTAAGTTGAGATGAGCACCAATTAAAGGTTCCCTGACATTAATTAGGCCAAAATTGAGATTTAGAACACCCAATAGTGATTTTTCGCGATGAAAATGAAGATGCAAATTTAATTTATTTTTTTGTAGTTTTTAAACTATTCCAGATTAATTAAACTGATAGGGAACGCCCCCTTCTAAATGTCCGGAACTGGCCTTATATGGCAACTGATGTCAGACAAGGCAGCCACCTCGTCAGATCACTCAACAAGGAAAAGCAGATACACAACGCTTTATTTACCATAGCCAGCTGACAGACCCTTACAAAAAACCACTGTTGGAATACCATAAAATTTACCACCAAAAAACTATAATATTACCGTAGTAATTGTATGTTTTTTTGAAATGCACTATGCAGATTTTAGTGTTACTATTAAAATCTTGTAGGGCTACCATAGCTTATAAAATATCACTACAGAAAAAATAATATTGTAATACGGTAGCTGGTGAAACGTACTAGAGAACCCCACTACCACACTTTAGAATTAGAACACTGAACAATTTTTATAGTAGTATACTATAGTAATTTAGTTCTTTTTCGTAAGGAGAGGAACCTACTTAGCTGCGTATTTGCTCAGTGAAAAAAAAAACAAAAACATGGAATAGGACTCCTCATACTTGGATATTTTGCCATCCTCTGGATCTGATTATTCGGATGCAGAAATTGTCTTAGAAGACGGTATTTTTACCGTATCAATTTGAGCTGGAGGCTAGCGCAGAAGACGACCCAGGTGCAGATGAGGTGTAAGATGACGCCGATGGCCGGCTTGGGAATAGTCACTGGTACGTAGATACTGTACTTGTCGGTAAATTCACTCTTATTTATTTATCTTCTAATTTTATACCAATACTATTTTCTTCTTCCTGCTGATAGTCATTTGAATCAAAGTTTTGTTTGTTTGTTTGTTGCCGTCAGTATATAGTTTGAGAGCCTAATGTGTGTCCAACACTTATTCAGCTAGGTCTATCTTTCAACGAACTTCATTGAAAACCGTCCACAGAAAATGTTACTGTTAGGTCACTTCTGGGCTCTAACATTTGTAAACACAGTCTCAGGTGTCTGACACATACTTTTAGTAATACAGCTATGACAATATTTTGCAGACTTTCAACATGTGGTAGCCAAAGCAGAACCAAATTACATGACATACTTGTGTTCCCTATCTGGAACTGTAGCGGCGGCTGATTTCTCTTTTTTTGATGAAAACCTGTACGTACGCTGTAGTGCATCGCACAAGCCGTGGCCCATGCATTGAGTTTGGAACTGCACATGTTTACTAACAGGGCTGCCAACTGTCATGCATTTTACGTGAGAAATGCGTGAGATTTAGAGGCATATTCGCGTTCCCGTGCTGTAGTCATCAATCATTTAATCAGCGCATTTGAACGAGATTCTTTGGCGGAATTGAAGTCCTTGTGCATGAAGGTTCAGTTTCACATGCATTGCGGTGGATTTCACCACTTGTAGCTTGGAAATGAATTATGACTCCTGGCATATAACGCTTTTCTTTTCTTGGGGGTTGAAAGCAATGGAATTGCATAAAAATGTTTTAAATGGTATTATTTCATTTAAACGATTTGAACAATCATGAAACACGTGCATTGCATTGATTGAGTAATTGCTGACTACAGCACGGGAATGTGAATACGCCACTAAATCTCATGCATTTCTCACGCCAAATGCGTGAGAGTTGGCAGCCTTTTGTTATTAATATAACTTCAGAGGGAAGAATTGGAGACTAACTCCATTTCTAGATGTATTTCTACATTCTGCGATGATGCATCGAGCCGGCATTTTGCTTCAGACTTCCACTAGACTTTGAAAACGTGTGTAAATAGACCATGCTGAGATTGCTATGGCAGAGGTGCTTTCCTTTGAAGACGCCATACGTCTAGGAAACTTCCTACTTTTTTGGGGGGCGGGGCGTAAGAGTGCAAAAAATCACTGTTATTTCGTGAAATTGATGGATCATTCAGCCATTTCGGAACTTTTGAGTGCACAGAGAGATATGAATAATCATTTAACCTCTTAAGCCCCAGCCTCTTTTTTAGGTTTCTGTTTGAAAATGACATACCCAAAATGAATAGAGTATATCTCTGTTTGTGTAGCATGAAGTATCAGAGAGTAAGACATGGAAATGTGGAGAGGGTTGATTTTCTGACGCTACTCGGATTTTGATATTTGAACATTAATATGCTTGGCAACATTAATATGTTTGAGTTGTGCTTGGTGTATGTAAAAATGACTTATACGTGCTTGTAGCTGAGGCTCTCCTGTTTCATTTGATGTGTAATATGACTATATTGCTACTTAATTAGCGTGGCGTTGTAGGTATTTTGCTGCAGTGAGTCTCAGGGTCCCCCAATTGGGGGACCCTGGAGTTTAAGAGGTTAACAAAATAAACCAACAATTTCAGGCAGTGTGCATCATGTCAGGGAACCTTTCACAATTTTCCACAACCCAAAATAAAAAATATTAACTTTATATATTTTAAAATAAGCTTCTTTTAGATAAAAATCATAGCAGTGATACATTTGGACTTGTTAGAGAAGATATTAAGGCATCCTGTCATACCTCAGTCATTTTTCTGTTTTAAGCTAACTTTGTGCTAGAGCTAGCATTAGCAAACATGGTAGTTTGGGGCAACTTGTCTCAGTCATTTGGGGGTTAGTTGTCACATGTGAAGAAAACAAGTTAACCAACAGAGAAAGAAGAGAAAAACTGCGATTCTCACTGACACACCTGTGAAGGAGGCACTTGAAGCTGAAAGGCGGGTACAAGGGAAAAAAAGGCTTTTCAAAAAGAAAGGCAAGGCCACCAAATCCAAAATACCAAGGAAGCAAAGCACAGGGAAGAAACAGAGGGCAGGTACAAAAAGAAAAACTCCAGATGAATCATCTTCTTCCGATGAGGAGTCTCTGTGCCTGGTCTGTGTAGAGCCATTTGGAAACAGCCGTCCAGGAGAAACCTGGGTGCAGTGCATAATATGCAAAGGATGGGCCCATGAAGAATGCAACCCTGGCAAATCAATCTACATATGCCAGAACTGCGCCTCAGATGAGGAGTCTGACTAGTGAGGTCAATTTTTGTTTGAGATTTTCTGACTGGATGTTCCAGGACTGACTCGTGAGGTCAGGCTTTGTTTGAGTTTTTTAATAGATCTTCCAGGACTAGTTTAAGTTTCATAATGTATGTTACATCATATTTTATGTTAAGATTTATTCGGTTTCAAGTAAAAAAATAACAACAACAATAATTTTGTCCTTATTAGTCGCAAAATCCAGTGTGGAATCTTACCCCATATAGTGTAACTTGCCCATTGGTGGGGCAAACTGTAACATGGTGACAATCTCTATTTGATTGCTTATAACTCTGCACTGACACAAGATATGAAAATGACATGAAAACAAAA
The DNA here is from genome assembly GCA_029721435.1 of Gymnothorax reevesii. Lineage (NCBI taxonomy): Eukaryota > Metazoa > Chordata > Actinopteri > Anguilliformes > Muraenidae > Gymnothorax > Gymnothorax reevesii. The sequence goes on along the minus strand of CM056577.1, from coordinate 11,030,772 downwards.
TATATACCCAAGACTTTAGTCTTTCATCTGGGACTCATTTTTTATATATGATGTATTGATTCCAAGAGATATATGGGGGTAAAAACTGTGACAACAACCCCCGGTCTCCCCTAATGTCGGTAATGTTGTTGATTTTTAGAGCTTGTGTGTAACCGTAATTGTCTCTGTAGGCTCTTATAGAATTTTGTTTCTTTCCTGTAGGTTCAGTTCCTCCTGTGGCGCCATCTTCTGGCCTCTCACTATGCATGCTGAAGGCAGTGCTATTCTCTGTGGGCCTGGTTGCCATGGTTTCAGCTGTCTTTGCAGTGAATGTCAAAGAAAAGTGCTGCAGGTGGTGATTGGTCAGTTTTGTCTTTATGTAACTTGTCAGCTGTAAGAATGAATCAGACTCACTTGGTCATTAAAATGTCATTAAAAACAATCCCAAAAACTCTGTACTACTTCCACACACAGATTCCACCTCACACTCATAACTAGTGCAGGAACTCGAACACACTCACGCACACTCTGTTGTGACACATAAATCCACACATGCACATACAAGGGCACATACTCACACACACGCACACACACACAGGCGCGCACACATCCACACAGAAATGCATGCACGTACACACATGCACACATTTTAATGCACAGCCACGCTCGACTGAGAAATATTACCACGCACAAACTCACACACACACCCTACTGCAGGGCATTCACATATGACACCGCATCCTGACGCTGTGGCACTGCTGTCATATGAACACACAGGCTCTACCACGCACTCATACTCTCTACTAACACACAGTACCACAGTCTCACACTCACACACACAATTTTTCATGCAGTCACTCTCTACAATCAAATACTACAACCCCAATTCCAAAATAGTTGGGACAAAGTGTAAATTGTGATAAAATCAAAATGCAATGACTTTCAGATCACACAAGCTAGTATGATGTTTATAATAGAACATAGATAACATTTCAAATGTTGAAACTCAGACATTTTACATTTTTATCCACAAAATCAGCTTATTTCAAATTTTCTGGCTGCAAGAGGTCTCAAAAAAGTTGGGACACGGGCAAAAAAGGTCAGAGAAAGCAATTAATATTTAAGAGAATCAGCTGAAAGAACATTTAGCAAGTTAATAAGTTAACGGGCATCAGGTGTGTAACATGATTCGCAATAAAAGGGACGTCTTAGAGAGGCTGAGTCTCTCAGAAGTAAAGATGGCCAGAGGCTCTCCAACCTGTGAAGGCTTGCGTAAAAAAATTGTGGAATACTTTAAAAACGATGTTCCTCAACGTCAAATTGCAAAGGCTTTGAAGGTCTCATCATAGACCGTGCATAACATCATCAAAAGATTCAGAGAAACTGGAAAAATCTCTGTGTGTAAGGGACAAGGCCGAAGACCTTTACTAGATGCCTGTGAGCTTCGGGCCCTCAGACGCCACTACATCACTCACCGGCATAATTCTGTCATTGAAATTACTAAATGGGCCTAGGAATACTTCAAGAAACCACTGTCTGTAAACACAGTCTGCTGTGCCATCCACAGATGCCACCTAAAGCTCTATCATGCAAGAAGGTAGCCATTGTTGACCATGATCCAGAAGCGCCTGCTCTGTGGGCCAAGACTCATTTAAAATGGACTGTGGCAAAGTGGCAAAATGTCCTGGGGTCAGATGAGTCCAAATTTGACATTCTTTTTGAAAATCATGGGCGTCGTGTCCTCCAGGCTACAGAGGAGAAAGATCACCACTCCTGCTATCAGCGTCCGCTTAAAAATCCAGCATCTCTGATGGTATGGGGATGCACAATGAATATTTAAGCATATTTGCAAATTAGCAAATTATGCTCTCCTCCAGATAACATCTATTCCAGGGAAGGCCTTGTATATTTCAGCAGGACAATGCAAAACCTCATACTGCAGCTATTACAACAGTATGGCTTCGTAGTAGAAGAGTCCGTGTGCTGAACTGGCCTGCCTGCAGTCCTGATCTTTCACCGATTGAGAACATTTGGCGCAAGATTAAACAAAAAGTCTGTCAGAGGAGACCCAAGAATCTCCAGCAGCTGGAAGCCTGTATTAAACAAGAGTGAGATCAAATTCCAATGGCTAAACTCAATAAACTTGTCTCCTCAATGCCCGGATGTGTTAAAAATCCACTCTATGTTAAAATGAAGAGCGGATGCTATACCATGATAAACAGGTCCCTGACCCAACTTTTTTGAGACCTGTAGCAGCCATCAAATGAGCTCATTTTGTGAAAACAATTGTAAATTTATCAGTTTCAACATTGGCTATGTTATCTCTGTTCCATTGTGAATAAAATACTGGCTGGTGTGATATGAATGTCATTGTCTTTTGATTTTATTCACAATTTACACTTTGTCCCAACTATTTCGGAATTGGGTTTGTCTCACGGATGTTCTCAAACACACACTCTACCATTCATATTTACCACGCACGCATTCTTTAAATTTCTACCGACACATATTATTGTACACAAGCCTTATGGTCCACACAGTGTGACTGGACACACCTTAACAACTAACAATGTCACAAAGTTCAGAAAGGCTCCCGCACTCAACTGACATGTTTCATGCTTTGTTTCTGAGAATAAAGGTTAGCTTATTGAAAGTCATTGTTAGCCAACTGAGTGAAATTTTCTTACTCTGGGAAAATCTTGAAATGTTTGAAAATATTCAACTTTGCTGGACTATCACCTCGCGGGTTCGAGCCCCGGTCTCACCAACCGGCAGTGGTTGGCAGTGCACAATTGGCCATCGCGCTACAGGGTTTCAAATTGGGAAGGGACTGCCGGGAATAGGGAAATAAATTAATAGATTTGTTCGTTGCTCAAGCGCCTCCTGTTGGCCAGACGGGCGCTTGTCAGGAAGATTCTAAGTCTGTTCATGTCTGGGTATCCTCCGCCCTCGTTCTGAACTTGCGAAGATTCAACCAATGAGTGTATAAGAAGCAGTGGCTGACAGAGACATGCTTTGGAGGAGAGCCGTGAACTGACTTTGCTCTCCTGAGTTGGCAGCAAGGAGTCGCATACGAGCAAGCTTTGTACGTAGTTCACCAATGGGGCATTCCAGATTCGGGTGGGGGGAAAAAAATCGACTTCTATGGGAATATTTTACTTATGTAACTAAAAATGGATAAATTATACGTCCGTAATTATGCTGTTAGTTATTATTCTTAGATTTTCTGTTTGGCAAAAAAAAAGCATGAAAATCCTTAATTTCTGGGCCATTTGCTGCCTTTCATAATCTCCCTTCCGAAGAACAAGCTGTCTTGAATGAGGTTGAGCAAAGAACGCTGACAGAATTGGTAGGTGTGAATTCTGCAGAGCCGGACCTCTTGTGATGTAAAAGACAGCTGGGATTTCTTATTGTGTGTTTCAAATGCTGAAGTAGACAAATGAGGTCTAATGGCTAAGCTGGGGGTCCCCTAAGTCTACCTTCTCTCGACTGTTTGATACAGGGGAGACTAGAGTATAAAGCTGTGACAAAATATTTTCCATCATGTGGGTCCTTTACAGCATTTATCATGACTCACTACTTCTTGGTTTTTGCAGTGGTGCTGACATTTTCTTCAGTACATTTGTGTACATTAACACACTCCCTAAAGGTCCAACAATAGTCCCTATTGCCACTGCTTCACAGCTACAGACTACCAAGCAATCAAAAGCTCTAGTTCCAACTGCATTTTTTATGTAACTTTTTCTTTTCTGTTCTGTTTCAGAGAAGAGTAAAGGACAGAGCAGGTCAAATGTGCAAGATGGGATGAGAGAATAAAAATGGGAAATACTGAGTGCGTGTGTCTACATTTCTAAGAACACCCATTTGTTGGTGACCGTGTGACTGCGTGGTCATGACTGAACAGAACGTAATATAACATTACATTCATGAGTATGTGCAGGTGCGCGTTCACATGTGTTTGAAGTGTGTGCGCATCAGTGCATTTATGCAGATGTTAATGTGCAGGTGAGTGTGTGTGTGTGCACGCACGCACGCATATTTGAGGTTGTATATGCTTCGTTCAAAGTGTTTTTCTCTTTGTCCGTCTTGTTTGTAAGTATTGCAGCACATGATATACATATTTATAAGTCAGTATTAAATATCAACATTCTGTGTGCTTTGGAGTGCAATTATTTTTGTATAATGACCAGCATGGAGTTGTTTATTTTGCTTATGCAATGGTAACAACGTGCATATGCTTCGCTAATGTTAAAGTCTTTTCCAAAAATTGCATTTATATACAGACTATTTGCTTCTCCCACTGTTAACTTGCATTGCTTTGGTACTCCTGATATTTTCGTTGCTATGTGCAAGTGTGCGGTTATTATCTCTACTTTGTGTCGTTACTATAAAGAACTGTGGTTACTATTTCCAGTGTCACTGTTTCACTCGCATATTCATTTTTATGTTGTGCTTTTCCCCATTTGTCAAAATCACCACACTCACCAAAGATGAAAATAATTATTATTGGTAAACTTTAACTTTTTTTTAGCTTGCACATAGTCTGGTTTGACATTGTAACAGTTCTTTTTAGTTATACAGTATTGATAAATTAAACATCGGTCTTCTGAACAGCATGCCCACAATGTCATCTTATCATCCACTGCAAGAATTAAAGAAAGTTTAAACCATAAACATTCAGTTATTGCATTAAATGCGCAATTAACTTGGTGTGAAGTCACTGTGATATAAGAAAATTTGGGTCAGTGAGTCAGTCTTGAGAGTTTAATTGTAAATTTATTTTTAATCTATGCTCTCAAAAAATAAACATTTCAACTTCATCTAGACCAAGACTTTGAATGCTTAAAGGATGATTCTGTGTCAGTTTGACTAACCTTACTGGATGACCATCTCCAAATTTCTTCCTACTTTGATATATAATTTATCAATGTATCTGAAGTACTCTCACCAAATATTTAATCAAAATTTCACATAGTCCTCGAGTTTCAAGCCTTTAAGTGGGAGGGAGCTCTGCGCTCTTGAGAAAATTCTTATTTCTGAGCCATTTTGAGGGGGCTACTATGACAAATACAAAAGTGGTACAGGACTGCCTCGCAGCTCTCCACCAGACCCAGACTGCCTCACAGCTCTCCACCGGACCCAGACTGCCTCGCAGCTCTCCACCGGACCCAGACTGCCTCGCAGCTCTCCACCGGACCCGGACTGCCTCGCAGCTCTCCACCAGACCCAGACTGCCTCGCAGCTCTCCACCGGACCCAGACTGCCTCGCAGCTCTCCACCGGACCCGGACTGCCTCGCAGCTCTCCACTGGACCCGGACTGCCTAGCAGCTCTCCACCAGTCCCACGGCTGGGCCGCGGCTCTCTGCCGGTCCACGGGCTGAACAACATCAGCAACACACGGCTGGACCACATCAGCCCCATGACCGGACCGCTGCCTTCCACTAGCCCATCGGACTGGCCTGCTGCGCTCCCCCAGCCTGGCTGAGTCTTGGAATAGCTTCTGCATTCTGTCATGTTTTTGTTCCACCGGATGCAAACTGCAGTCCGGCGAGCACTGGGACCATGGGCTCATATGGACAGAAGACACACCCGCCAGACTGGTTAGAAAAAAATCTAAGTTTTAATTAGTAAAACTGACTGAGCTACACAAAGGGAGCAGCGCACGCCACAGCAGCCATCAGCAGCAAAAAAAAAAAATGCTGAAGCCACCAGGACTGGCAACAGCCCCTAAATACTCTGGCTTCACCTCCACTTCAACGAGCCAAACCGGTTGACCGTTAAAGTGGAGGCGAAGCATGCAGCAGGCGGAGGGACTGCAAGGCCAAACCCTTACAAATGCAGCATTTGCCTCCATCATGATCACTGTAGCCTGTAGATGCACATATTCAATAGGCAATGTTTATTTTTCAAAGAGACGTTAGCGCATTCTTATCTGGTCTCTCTCATCGTCAAGCCGCATTTGACCACAGAAGGAATAGCTTGATAGCTTGACACTCTGTTGAAAGGACAGGGCTTTCTGCTCCTGTGAACAACTTGTTTCTGCAGTTTGTCTTGGTGAATACGTGCGTTAAATCCACCCCACATTGGAACAGTCACTGTATTGAGGTGGTTGCTCACGAGAAACAGTGTGTCTTGTTTCCGTGCACAATGAAAATTTGCAGGAAGCTTGCTGTACTCCGTATTGGCATACTGAAACTGTTCCATCCGTGGCTTTTTTCGATATGGTTGGATTTCCGCTGGCAAAACATCCAACTTTCTCTTGCGTTTCCTTCTCAATAGCGGGGGTTCAGCTTTTGCTTGATGTGGCGTTGGCAGTTGCTCAGCATCAACTTCAGTGGCCTGTAAGTCAATGGTCTGGTAAAATGTGCCCACGGTATCATGTAGGGTTTCAAAGCCTGATAGCGTCTGAACAAGCTCCTCATAGTTGTCAAATGCATTTCCCATGACAGGACCACGCTTAGCACCCTTTGGAGAAGAAGTTTGTGTAGTGTTCTAGGCGATTCAGAACTGTCATCAATTAACGGCTTCCTTTGAGTGAGTGCACCAGACTACCAAGCAAAATGTGTTTTTTGGGCATGAACTGTCCATAGTGAACAATGAACAATGTATCTGTGCTAGCTGATGCAGCACCCCGATTTACAGAATCAGTTTCAATATTTTACCGCTGAAGTGAGTTTGGAAGAAGAGATCTGCCAATTCTGGTGCATCACTCTCATCATGGATGAGTGAGTCAATGTCCAAAGGGTCGCTACATGGGGTTTGCTTCACATCGTTCAAATGTTTGCGCAGGAGTAAGACGAATGTTACAAGTTGACCTTCATCAGATGACTTGAAATCATTAACCACTTTTATCGACTTGTAATCAAGGTGGCTGTTACAATCAAACCTTGATTCTTTGCATCCGGAGTCGAAATTGTCAACTCATTTGGAAATGGCTTTTTTAGAACATCCGGAAAGTATTGAGAACTACTGATTGTGGGTTCTTCTTTGGCTTCTTCAGAAAATAAACAATAGCGATCATATGCAGATTTCAAATGCTCGGGCTATGAGTGGAGGAAAATATGTGACTTGACACAGTCAAAAATTTGTGTGATAGCTTTAGGATCAGTTTTCTGATTTCTACTGCCTTGTTGTCCACTGTTTTTCAACGGAGCTGCAGCAGCCAAATTCTTGCTTCTACAGGAATGGTGAAACTTCACTTCCTTTGCAATTAAATCAATAGTGGAAAACTTTACCAGTACTGCATTGTTCCCCAACAGCTTTGCGGCTTCTCGAATCTTATTTTCAGCATCTTTACTTAGTACGCTACCTAAGCCTTCTTTGGTACCCTCACTTTCAGTTTTCTATGGTTTGTTACAATAAAGGCACTTGTTGTCCTATATGCCGACTCAAGATTTTTCTGTAACAGTTACTGGTGAAGGGGTTTGTGACCGTAAGTCTTTATTACAGCAAGGTTGTTGGTCATCATCAGTCTTGGCAAGTTGGATGGCAGTAAAAGCACTGAAACACCGACGATGATAACCATCCAATTCAGATGGTATTTGGATTTTTCGTACTTTGTAGTTTGTTTATGGGCCATCGCCGATTTGAGTATTGTCATCCAGCGGTCTTCAGTAACAGGCAGTGAGTTTCCGCTATCCTTCTCCATGACATGAACGATATCGATGTGGCTTAGGATCTTGACAAGATTCTGAAAACAAAAAATGTGACCTTCAGAACAGAACATTTTTATATAGATGTATATAATTTTATATAGATTATTTGGGAAATTTTATTATCTGATGCCTCTCCAACATTAGCCGTAGCAGGCGAACTAGACAAACTTTCTTCAGCAACAGTATCATGACCATGTTCCATCTGTGATTGAGATGTTCAGTCAGTAGAATCTGTATCCATCTTAAGGAATGCTGTACTAAGGGCGAAATATGCTAAAAGGGACATGAAAAGATTAGTATAGGGTCTATTGGTTCATATCATGCTGTTTATGTAGGATCGATCTCATTACTGTCAGCATTAATGAATACACATCTGCTATACCCACGGAGAATGTCGTTGCATGAATTCATTTTAACTCATGATGAGTCATGATGAATTCATGTATGAATAACTCAAAATCAATTTACTCCAAATCAAGGTTTCACAATTAATGGCACCCGTAAAGATTATTGTAAATGACATATACCAAGATAAAATCAGGGATTAAATTCCACTTATTTAAGTTTTATCTAAGTGTTAAGGAACTATATTGAGCCATTACATCACTTACTGTTTCACAAAGGTATAAAAATGAGGTAACACACATGCAATATCCCTTTGTCATCCAACACCATAAAAAAAAAAAAACAACTGTCAATTCAAATGAAGCAGATGGTCATCAACCTTCATAAATCTGTTAATAGCTATAATAAGATTCACAAAGGATCAAATAAGCCACTGAGCACACCCTGCTGGAATAGCCAGCATGGACCAGCGCCAAAACACAACATATGCTGGTTTGCTGGTCATGGGCATATATGGCGTCGTACTGGCATATTTTGTTTTGGTGCTGGTCCGTGCTGTTTTTTTTTCAGCAGGGCAGTCAGGGCAATTATTGAAAAATTCCAAAATTATGGAAGTTAAAAAAAACCTCAAGGGTAGAGGATGCGACTACATTTTGCCCGCCAGGATGCTGAGGAGGATATTGAGAGAAGCAACAAAATTACTGTGAAGGAATGTGAAGGAAGGCATCTTGGGGTCACCAGGTTTCAAAAAGCAACCTCAGGCTCTTTGGAAGGTTTGCCAGAAGAAAGCCTATTCTGAGGCAAGCACTTGGAGTTTGCCATTTTTCTATAATTATGTTATCTTATTATTATTATATATTTTTTTACAGTTTGTGCACTGCTAGTCAGGGGTGCCAGTAATTTTGGAGGCCACTGTAGGTTTACACGACATCAGCCACATAAACAGCCGGCTAATAATGGGTCAATTCACATCCAATGAGACCGCTTCATATTAATATCCATCCACACCAGATTGTGGGTGAAAGTCCTACCTTCTCCCCAGAATGCATTTTCATTTTAATTTTGTTAGTAAAAGCACGTAGCAGCATGTTTTCAAGATTGCAATGGGAGACTGCATAATCATTTTCATTATGAGACCAATAATACATTTATTTATTGAAAAAGAAAAAGTATTTCTGAGAATGCATTATTATTATAAGATTTGTGTATTGTGTATTTTTGTTAGCAATGTTCTGGGCACTTTTTTGAACATTACGCAGCAAATGAGAAATGCTGTTTAATGTCCAATTTCTGTCCAAAATTGCGTACATGTACTTTAAAATGAAAGAGCTAAGTGAAAGATTACATTTTTATTTTTCATTGTGATACAAATCATCTGCTTGCCTCTCGCAAAAGAAAAAGCACTTCTGAGATTGCATTTTTATTTTAATATTATTAGCTATATGCTTCCATAATGAAGAGATGTAGCTCATTAAACAGGTTGTCACTCCAAGAGCTGACGCTGTTCTGCGCCAATGTTTCAAAGGGTTAAACACTCCTGAGAAGATGTTAAACATTTTAGATGAAAAAATGCTCAAATGGGAAATGGAATTCAGAGAATGAAAAACTTTCATTAATTACACGTACAACTGTACAATTGCCTTTTGCACAGTGTCACTTGTAATATATGTATGTTTTCCATGTTGGCTATCAGAGTTCTGTTGGTCACTTCTCAATTAATCATTTACTAATCATTATAGGCATATGTACTGGTCTTGTTTATTTCGTGAATAAATTGCTTGATTGTTATTCAATCTACAATGAGAAGATGTTGAGGCAATCATGTGGAAAAGGCTTACTGCACTCAACTGAAAATCCTGTCATGTCTGTTTTGAGTAACCAATTGCATAAACAGTGAACTTAGCAGTACTACATGCAGAATAAATATAGGACTAGAAAAATATTGATCTATTCTCATGCGTTTTTTCACCAGCTGTGATCTATTCGGCAGGTAGGCTTACTCATTTACACCGCTAATTGATGTCTGCTTCAATTATTGCTTGGCATGTTTGGAATGTGAGCTCTTGATCAATGCTGCAACTTGTGAGATGCGGCTTTTTAATCATATCTAGTCATATCACTACTTGGTCTGTGTGGCTGAAGCTGAAGAGGTATTAGTTTGGCCATTGCTTGAATGGAAGACCATCTGGGAAAACTAATTCGCTGCAGGAAGAGGTTTTAGTGGGCCAGCAGGAGGCGATCTTCCCTCTGATGGGATAATCCCCGGTGCTCCAGAGCAGCGATGGGGATACTGCACTGAAGCAAGCACAATCTTTTGGACAAGATGTTAAACTGAGGTCCTCACTCCCCATGGTCATTAAAGAACCTACAACATGCATCGATGAGACTTATATTTATTATATACGTGTATTATGGAGAAACCTAGCGAATCAAATTTTTGATAAAAATTGAGTTTGGACCATTTTTCTTTTCTAGGCTTTGCCTCATCACACACAGTAAGATGCATCAAAGTTAATCCCTGCTTTGCTATGTTAACCCGAGCCAGTCATTGGAACTTAATAATTTATGAAGCAAAAAAACTGCAAGTTGATCTTACTGGGTTTTCCACATTCAATTTTTCTTTTATTTTTTGTCATGGCAAAACCTACCAAGTTGATTCCGCCAAATATGTAGCAGCATACATATCACATGATCTGTCAGGCCAGTTCCCATCCAGAGCACTGGTTGTGCAGGACATTCGACGTCTGAATTCATAATTCACATAATTCTCGTGCAAATAATAACTGAAAATTGGCAACAAGAGGGAAGCAGATGGTGGAGTCAGCACTAGCATCACTGTAACTACATAAGTACTAGGTGCTTGTCCATTATTTTGATAATTGCCATTTCTGCATGGAAAAACTTAGTTAACTTATATTGCCATGGATACAGACAAAAAAAATTATCCCTGACTATTGTTTATTATGAAATGAATAAATTACTGCCAAGTCAGAATCTGTGATGGTTGGTTTTTTGAGACGCCAAATGCTGTGGCCGGAAACGAAAGGAAATATAGCAAAAAAAGAGACAAACACAGACAATATAAGAGAGGGAGACTCGCACTCCCACAGGACCTAGATCCAGTCCGAGAAACAATAAGGAAGAAAACGCGAGCTCGACAGAACGAAATAAAAGGGAAAAATCTCGGAAACCAAGATAAAAAGATTGAGCACCAGACGGTGCCCAGAAAGAGGAAAAAAGAGAGAAAGATTCCCTTGCTAACGAGCACTTTCTTCTTTGCTCAACAACTCTCTAACCAAAGACAACACTGACAGTCTAGCAAGGGCCGCGAGGCGGAACTTGGGCTTAAATAGAGTCCCGGCGCCGCCCCCAACTAATGCCAGCCGGCCAAAGAATCGGATTGTGGGCAAAACGATATCGTCCAAGACAAGAGCAACAAAGAAAGCTCCCGAAGCCACCGCCAGCCTCCCAAACCATGACAGTATCATTGTCTTGCAAGTGCGTAACCTCAGAGGTATAGAGTTTTCTGTCTTTTTCTTGAAATCTGCTTTTTGTTGTCCACTTGGTTATTCCAAAACACTCAAGAAGAGTAGGGTGTTCCCCATATCATGCCATGTCAAATCCCCAACCTGCAATTTGTTTTCACTCTCTCCACCTCAAACCCCAGGGTTCCCTTAGGAAACCAAGATTTTGATCTCAACGGGACTTCCCTTGTTAAATAAAGCATAAATAAATAATGTGTTTTTGGAGCATGCCCAAGGATTTTCCCAAGATGCTTGATGATGGTCTAGGACTTATTTTAGCAGAATTAATGCATCATACTGTATAGGCTGCTAGATTTAGGTTTAATGCCACTAAAAGTCTCTCGTCATGGGTTTGGCACCATCAGGCACCAGAGCTCCCAGGGGTAGGGTGAGGCATATTCACCATATCAGCAAGAAAGGTTGCTTCCACCACAGGATTTAATGGCACCAACGCTAAGCCTGTTTCCATGTCCAAAATGTTTGGGACTTGAACTTCAATTCCAACTTTATAATTTTCATTGACCACAAGCATAGTCATCGGCCCATGTCTGAAGGTGCGATCTTAGCCTAGGCCAAACATGTCTGTTTGAGCCAACTATGTTCTTTCCTCTGTCAAAGGTCACTGTTGTTGCTTGAAGCAAAGAAAGAATTCAATGGTTTGCAGGAATGAAGAATTCTGCTTCGTGGAAGACCTGATGCACGAAGACAGGTGATCTAGACAGGCACTGTAGCCAAACATTGAGCAGGCCAGGAAAGGCTGTAGGCTTTTGAGGTCCATTCCACTTCATCAATGGTCAATGCATTGCAGAGGAAAACACAGGGAACGGCTGAATAAAAACCAACCTGAATATAAATGCAACGGAAAAGTTTTGATTATGGTACTTACATCCCAAGATTTTTCTACTGCACCTCCTTCAAGCTTTTCTTGGGAATAAAAAATTATTTTGTTCTTTATGTGTTCAGTTTTTGGGTTAAAAACTGATATTTCCGTTGCTTATTTTCATTCAAGGGGACTGAAAGACTGTTAAATGCACAGCCGTCCGCCTGTTTTGTAAGGGCAGACAGCCAACTGCATATTTCTTCAAGAAACACACATTTAGTTTTGGACTCCTCAGTGGGGAGACAAGATCTTCCTCAGTCATGGCGCAAATCGCTCTGCAGGTGTCGCCATTTGTTTCAACATGTGTGCTGGTACGACCATAAATGACAAAGCAGACAGTTTTGGACTTTGGGTAGCATGTGTTCTGGAAATTGACCGTGTTGCTATTATCTTGGTTAATGTTTATGGATAAAACAATGAGCAAAAGAACAAACAACTGTTACACCAAGTGACAAGAGTTATAAAGGAACTAAACACGACATTTTCTACTGATACTGGCTGGAGGAGATTTTAATTTAACCCCTGATGGGTGGATGGCTAGGTCGCCATCTAGATTTTCACAGGAACACAGGAATCCAATCGTTGGAGACCTGATTATTAATAACAAACTAAGAGATACATGGAGAGTTATTAACAGTGATGTAAGACAGTTTTCTTGGTTTAAACCTAATGGACAATTCATATCAAGAATTGATTACTGGTTAATCACAGACTCTATCTCTAAATATGTTACAGAGACAAATACATCTAATGCCCCCTCTAGTGGTCATTGTATTATAAATTTTAAATTATCAGAGAGAGACCACATTAACAAGCCTAAAGGTTATTAGAAATTTGATGGAACCCTTCTTAAAATTGAAGAATATTGTAACAAAATCAAAAAAGATTGAGGATACTAAAAATAATTTAAAAAATAGTCATATCAATAAAGAAAAGGGAATTAAATCTGGAAATATTCTATGACCTTGAGCAAAGAACTAAATGTGAAAAGAACTGTGAATGAAACAAACAAAGAATTGGTATTATTCAAAAGTTCTATAATATATTGAACTGAAGGGCGGAAGACAAAGAAAAGATTAATACCATACAAACTCATTTAGACAAACTTGGCGGACTTAAAGAAATTGACTTTGAGATCTTGAATGGGGTATTAAAAATTAAGTGGATTTCAATCTTTCCTTAAAAACAACATTAAATATGGTTTGCATTGCCCTCATGTGTTTCAGAAATTAGAAGGTATTGAGTTGCTATTAAAATGCAATTTTGAAATATCCAAACTGCCTGCAAAACTTTTTGCCTCCCATCCCATGTTTATGGAAAACTGGATAGGAAAACAAATTAAGTCAATTATCCATCTAATGGACGAAAATGGTAATGTACTCAAACTGGAAGAATTTAACAATAAGCACAACTTGAATTGCTCTCTCAAAATATATTTTAAGGTGAAGCAAAACATACCACAACCACTTCTTCAATTAATTAAAAACAACTTAGATAATACTCTGACACCAAAATTACAAAAGAAATATGTAAATAAGGCTGACTTATTTGACAGAAAATGTAATGATAAATTCTTCAGACAACACCTGGTAAATAATATTTACCCTGGACAAACACTACTTACACTGAAATTAAAATATTATGGAAAAAAATTAAATACCTGCTATCAGATGGGATATTTAAAATGACCACTTCCTCCTAAAATCAAAGACGTTAATTTCAAAAATTCAAATAACATATACCCTTATAATTATTTAGTGAAGAAAAGATTTAAATTTGAAATAAATAACTGCCACTTACATAATGTCAATTTGGAAACTACAGAACATTTATTTTACTCTTGTGAATCAGTACAAATTATATGGAAATCCTTACATAATACGTTCGTGCTAGATGCCCGCGGTTTATGCTTGCAGTTACACTATTTTATCAATATTTTATCAATTAATGGTAATTAAATATTTACAAGGAAGCAGTGCCTGCTATTGATTTAGAATATGGACGAGTTAAGTCCCATCCCTGTTTTCAGGGAATTGTATGAAGTAAGCCCTGAACCTCTAGTTCAAAAATGACAAGCTCAGAATGAAATGGGTATATCTCTGCCACTACTTGATCCATTTAAATAAACTTGGCACCAAAATAAAGGAAACACCTTGGGGATTTTTGTCATGGTGTAAGAATCAGTATGTATGTCACTGACTCAGAATAAATGAGGATGGAACACAACATAAATGAAACATCTCAAGTGCACCTTAAAAACTTTATCTTTTATCCGTATTGAAATTGTTCACTTGCAGTCTGAAACCTCGAAAAATTACAGCACAGAATCTCACCTTTATATATGCCAAAGTATATTCTAACCAAGTGAATGAGAGCAAAATTAGAGATGTTTTAGTTTGGGAATGTCTAGGTGGCCTCACCAAACTGGCACTGTGTGCGATTTCATATTTCCCAGGTACCAAACTGTATAACTAATTTAATTTCACTTCTATGTCACTATAGGCATATACATTCCATCCAAATACGACCAAGTTTTTCATTTTTAATTTGAAATTTTTGACTAATTTTTATTTCTATTTACATTTTTCCATTCAAAGATTATACATTCAAAGAAAATGAAGTTTGACTTCACTGGAGCAGGTTTATTTTTTAAAAAAGCAAATAAACTAATTGTTAATACAAACATAAGGTAATGTTAAAAATGGTAAAAAGTAAAAAGAACAAAACCCTAGCAGTTATTTATACAAGAAAAATGCTATTAATGCTTAATGTAGTGCATGCTATCCCGGATAGTGAGTGAGTCAAGAAAACACGTCACGCACCCCGCTTTTATTGTTGTGATCTCAGTATTCACGCGAAATGGCACAAGTTTTCCCAGTCAAAAAATGACTTTGAAAACAACTTTTGAATATTTAGTGGATAACTATACTGAAAATGCTACAACGGACCATTGAAGCGTAGTCTTGTACTTATTAAGTACATGTACATTGCCTATGGACTCTTGTTTGTAAGTACATGTAAATGGCCTATGTTTGACGCAGTGGGAATGCAAGGCTCTATCTCAGGCTAGATTAGGGCGATTAAGGTGGTTTAGGGCTGGTTGGAAACTTCAGAGCCCATAGAATTGGAAGCTGGTGAAGTCTTAGTGACAACATCACAAGCCAATCACTGAGAGGTAAATACATTGCGTGCAAGCGGAATGCTCAGGATCTGGCATCACTTGAAGCGGTGCCCCAGAAAAAAAGAAGCATGAAGACTGGAAGATCTAGTTTTGATAACACACAGACACATTGGGCTAACAAATGCCAGCGCAGATTTACTCTCAAACACTTTTTTATAACAAAATATCAAAGGTAAGGAAAATTTTTGCTCAGCACTGCATGTTCCCTCGTGCATGTTCATGCATGCATGTTCACTCGTGATTCTCCGCAGACAATATCTGGGGCTGTCAATGAGCAGTCAGCTGGCATAGTAGCTGATCGCTTCTATCCAACCAGGGCACACCTCAGTCGCGTTGCTAGCCAATCATTCTGCTGCCGTCTTTTTTAAATATGTTATTTTCTCCGCCCTAGTTCACCCAGGCTGCCGCTCGCTGACAGCCAGTGCGCATTCCTTATGGCATACCCACTTATTTTCTTTCTTCTGTTAGTATAGCAATCTCTATTTCTTGGCATGTCCGCCTCAGGACCCAGGTTGTTTGATGCCTCCGAACCGGCTTTGACACTCACTACAGCCAGGAGCAGCGTCCGTCTAGCAGCACGCCAAGACGGCGCTTTGGACTTCCAGGACATGCTGAGGGCCCGGGGCATCACTCCGGATCCGGACCTGCATCTTCCGCAACTCCAAGCTCTGGCCGATGACGTGGCCCGTGCCAACCCATATGTAATAACTTCAACGAAAATATTTGTACTCACCCCAACGGCATCTTTCCCCACATCTGCAAAGACGCACACCCAAAATCTGTGTACCCACGCAGGTTTCGCCCTCAGCAGCAGCGTCACGGTGCCAAGACTTCCTGAAAATTCACCCTTGTACTCCAATAAATGTTCCCGCTTTAGCATCTTAACTGTCTTCCCATCCTGATCATGTGTTTGTAAATCATTTGCTGACTGGCCTCTCTCAAGGGTTTTGGGTTGGGGTCGTCTCACCGCTGGTCACCTCCAGTGTTTTTAAAAACCTCCAGTCGGCCCTAGATGAGCCACTACGGTTTCGCAGCTCCTTAAAAAGGAGCTAGATAAAGGCTATATAATCGGCCCGTTCAAGTCCTCTCCATTCCCCGTATGTCGTTCCAGCCCCATAGGTCTTGCTACAAGGAAGTATTCAGGTAAGAAAAGGCTTACTTTAGATCTGTCCGCCCCTCGCTCGGGCCGAATTTTTAGTGTCAACGGCGTTATTCCGCTCGAACCCTTTTCTCTCTATTACGCTACAATCGACAATGCAATTTAACTCGTCAAACTAGCTGGTCAGGGCACGTGGATTTCGATAGCCGACATCACCGACTCATTTAAACTATTCATCCGTCCCTATTCATCCTTCTCAGTGGCATTTCTTTGGTATGAAATGGGAATCCAAATTCTACTTCGCAGTTCATCTCACGTTCGATTGTAAAAGCAGCCCTTCAATTTTTAATCAGGTTTCCGAGGCCCTTTGCTGGATCCTTCTAAATAGAGTTTGCGTTCCCTCTCTCCTCCATCTCCTGGATGATTTTTTGTTGATCGATCTGCCCCAAGATAATTCGGGTCAGTCTCTATCCAAACTGAAACACCTGTTTGCTCATGTAGACGTGCCTCTCTCTGACTCTAAAACCACTGGACCGACTACTTGTTTAGAGTTTCTAGGTATTTCTTTGGACACCGGTCATTTATCTCAGTAAAGGTCGTCACCAAACACCAAATGCTTTCTCTCCATAACCATCTTAATTTCGCCTTTCACGTAGTTCCCCAAGGTCGGGCGCTCATTTCCCGTCTGCTGTTTTCGACCTCATCCGTGCCTAATCTACATGATGTCATTTCCCTGGACAAGGACTACCGCTCTGATATGAATTTCTGGTCTAGACTATAGACTCATTAGAATGCCGTAACATTTTTTTATGGTGAACTGGTCCGTTCCTCCGATTCAGTTCAATTCTTCACCGACGCCGCCCCTTCTGTGGGTTTTGGGGGTTATTTCCAAGGCCAACCGTTCGCATGCAATTGGCCCCGCGACTTTCCTGAGATCGAATCCTCCGCACTGCACGAAATTTACCCCATCGCCGTAACCTGTTGCGTTTGGGGCAAGCTCTGGCATCGCAAACGCATTGCAGTCTTGTGGGACAGCGAAGCGGTTGTTAACATCATGAACAAAGGTCGCTCATCCTCACCCGAAATTATGCCGTTCATGAGACGCATCAACTGGCTATTGGTCTCTCAAACTTTTATCATTACTGCTCGTCATGTGCCAGGGCATGTTAATTTATTTGCCGATTCTCTCTCACGTTTTAATTTCCATATTTTCAAGAACCTTTGCCCGAACGCCAGCCCAGCACCGGTCGCAGTCCCCCCTCTAGATATGGTAGCCCTTATCTTGTTCAGCAGCTCCCCCAGCAGCCCTATCTAGTCTGTTAGATTTTATATTACAAAGGGTCTAGCTCCCTCTACGTTAAAACTATATGATTTTGCTTGGAGAATGTTTGCCTTGTTCTGTGCCGCCCTGCATCTGCCACTAAAAACGGTTTCAGTCAGTACGGTCTGTGCATTCATTTGTCATTGTGTCGATGTTCATCACTTCAAGCTCCACTACATAAGAGGTTTGGTAGCTGGTGTTCAATTTGGTGCTAGATGCTCTGACCCATCCTTTCCAAGTTTATTTTCCGATCCTTCCGTTAAACTTCTGCTCAACGGTACTGCCAAGGTTCATTCCCCAAAACTGGACAATAGACTCCCCATCACTCTCTCAATCTTGAATAGGATGTAAGTAGTTCTGAGACAAGGCTGCTTTTCACCTTACATTGATTCTCTTTTGGATTGTTCTTTTCTTTTAGCTTTTTTTAAGAAGCGGTGAATTTACCACTTCATCAAACTCATTTGATCCATCAAAAGATGTCACTTTCTCAGATTTAACCTTCTGTCCGGACTATTATAGCCTTCATCTGACACACTCTAAAGCTGGTGGTGCTTATCATGTTGTTATTGCTCGCACAGGTTCTCAATTTTGCCCTTTTAAATCCATGTGCAAATATTTAATGATTAGGCCTCCGTCTGAAGCCGAGTCTCCCCTCTTTCTCACCCCAGATGGTAAACCCATGTCTAAATTCTGGTTTAACTCTCACTTAAATCATACCCTATTGAGATGCAACTTAGCCCCTAAGCATTATTCAGGCCACTACTTCAGGATAGGTGCCGTTACTTCGGCAGCTACACAAGGTATATCCACAGCCTCTCTCCAACAACTGGGCCGATGGTCGTCATTGGCATACGCATCATACGTGCGCATCGAAGCATCAGCAATCATCAAAGCCCAAAGATCCCTGAAGTCATAACAATCCATGGTAAGCTTGCAAATAACTGGTGGTTGGTGGTTGGCATTTAGGACTTATTGTCATATGTCCGGATGGTTCTTTTCCTCTTTGGTCCGGAGGACACAACGTCCACAGTTTCCAAAAACAATTTGAAATGTAGACTTGTCAGACCACAGAACACTTTTCCACTTAGCATCAGTCCATCTTAGATGAGCTTGGGCCCAGCGAAGCCGGCGGCGTTTCTGGGTGCTCTTGATAAATGGCTCTCACTTTGCATTGTAGAGTTTTAACTTGCACTTGCAGATGTTGCGACGAACTGTAGTAACTGACAGTGGTTTTCTGAAGTGTTCCTGAGCCCATGTGGTGATGTCCTTTACACACTGATGTCGGTTTTTAATGCAGTACCGCCTGAGGGATCGAAGGTGATGGGCATTCAATGTTGGTTTTCGGCCTTGTCGCTTACGTGCAGTGATTTCTCCAGATTCTCTGAACCTTTTGACAATATTACGGACTGTAGATGATGAAATCCCTAAATTTATTGCAATAGCTTGTTGAGGAATGTTGTTTTTAAACTGTTCGACAATCAGCTCACGCATTTGTTCACTAAGTGGTGACCCTGGCCCCATCCTTGTTTGTGACTGACAGAGCATTTCAGGGAAGCTGCTTTTATACCCAATCATGGCACCCACCTGTTCCCAATTAGCCCATTCACCTGTGGGATGTTCCAAATAAGTGTTTGATGAGCATTCCTCAACTCTCTCAGTCTTTTTTGCCACTTGTGCAAGCTTTTTACCTTCGCCAGCGACTTCGCTGACGAAGGTAATGTTTTGATCCCTGTGTATTTATTTGTTTGTGTGTCTGTCTGTGTGTATGTATGTGTATCGAATAACTCAAAAAGTACCAAACGGAATTTCATAAAATTTGGTGGGTTGATTTGGCATGACCTGAGGATCAATCGATTAGATTTTGGGAGTGATCGGGTCAAAGGTCAAGGTCAAGGCCACGAAAAGGTCAAAACCGACTTTCGGCCATATCTCGGTCAATTTTTATCCGATCGGCATGAAACCAACGCCAGTGGCGAGGGATTCAGTGGCGTCGGCGAAGGTATGCGCTCTACCGAGTGCCCGTTCTAGTTTGAAACATGTTACAGGCATCAAATTCCAAATGAGCTAATATTTGCAAAAAATTACAAAGTTTACCTGTTCGAACATTAAGTAACTTAACTTTGCAGTGTATTCAATTGAATATAGGTTGAAAAGGATTTGCAAATCATTGTATTCTGTTTTTATTTACGATTTACACAACGTGCCAACTTCACTGGTTTTGGGTTTTGTAAGTTACAACCGCCCCAAAGATATTGTGGTGAGGCCGGAAAGTATAAGCATTCCATTGCCCAGTGTGAAATATTTTTAAGGCTCAGCCTTCATTCATTAATGAGGATTCTCGGGTAGCATTTTTACTATCCCTGTTGGCTGGCACAGCGCTCACTTTGGTCGGCCCACTAATCAGATCTAACTCACCGGTCGTAGATTCTGTGGAGGCCCTTGTTAGGGAGATGGTGTCTGTATTCGATTAAGGAATTTGTGGTCAAGACGCAGCTACGCGTTTGATGCACCTTAAACAGGGCAAAGAAAGGCGCTGCTGTGTTCTAGGGTCTTGGGCCTTTGGCCAGGACAGTGTGTTATGGTTTTAACAGTTTCATGTGCCAGGTTCCACAGTCCATAGTCATTATTCATATCTCAGTTTTAACAGTTTCTTGTATTAGGATATTGCATTTCATAATTCATGTGTATTGCTCATGTTTTTACTTTGCCGTGTTTTGTTTTTTGCCAGGTCTGCCCAGCCACTCCACCGCTTGTCTGCGTTCCGCCCCATGCCTTCGTTGTTGCACATTTCAGAGCTCTGGTTGGCTTTGGTATTTCCCTCTTCCTTCTGTGCTGTGCTGGATTCGGGGCTGTCTACGCTTAATCAGCAATTAACTGTTTTTATGTTACTAACATTTACTAACATTCACAGGGGGGTGTAATTCTTAGACAGGCACATTACTAATACTACTAAATTAGGTAGGGAGTTTATTGTCATGATTCCTGCTTTGCTATTTCAAGTCTTGCTGTGCTTTTCTGTTCTAACATTCATGCTTCCTTCCAATCTGCATGCTTCATTGGTCCTTAAGCTGAGCCGCTCATTCTCTTAATGAGCAAGTCATGTCGACCAATCTCTGTCCATGTCTCATAATCTTGCTCATTGTTTCTCCTACAGGTGTTGCTCCCCATGTGTCCTGATTTCTCTCCCCTTATCTGGAGGCGGTGGAAGTTGGCTGGCAGACAGAGTCTCGAGTTGTTCATGTCCACGATTCATGTTCAGTGCTTGTCATGTCCCCAGTTTTCTGGTCATTGTATATAGTAGTATTTACGTATTTTCTCTTATCCAAGCCAAGTCTTGTTGTTTATATTCTTAGTCTATTTATTCGTTTTTGTTCACGGTTTTCTGCCTGGAGTTTCCAGTGGCTTTTGTTTTTGTCGTTTTGGATTTTAGTTATTAGCTCCATGAAGCTTTTCTTAGCTGGTTTTTTGCAACCCTTTGGGCCAAGTTTTTTGTTGGCTCTCGTGCCTGTTTTTCTTTATTTTAATAAACTCCCTGTTCCCCTCTATCCCACGTTTGGTGTCTCACTGATCTCGCATCAGGCGCAGCTGAGTTCTCAATTGCTTTTCGTTCTCTGGCCACAGAGACAGGCTGGCTGGAGGCTCCTCTGATGAAACGTATTTAGTCATGCTCTTACTGAGGAGATTAAAGACGTGCTGGCTACTTTAGAACCCCGTTCGATTCTAGGCTGTGTGAATTGACAACCGCATACGCGAATGCAACAGGGAGAAGCTAAATAGATTACCACTGGCTGACAATGGGGCTAAAGTTGCTAGTGGCGAGTGTGCGCCTCCTATTCCACCTACTAAAGATTCTACTCCAGTTGAGCCCATGCATTTTGATGGTTCGTTTGACTGTGAGATTAAGAGACCTATTCGCAAAAGAGTAATCTGTATTCATTGTAATAAGCCGAGTCACGTCCGTCCACTTTATCCTAAGCTTTGGGGAAACGGAAAACCCCTCTAGTGATTCAGGGGGTGTTGGAGGGGTAGACCTAATTTCCCTTCCGAACACTAATCCCTGTGGAACTTACTCTGAGGAGCAAGAGAATTACCATTGAAGCAGTTGTGGACTCGGGCGCAGTTGATTGTTTCATGGATATTAAGTGGGCTAGTGGGCTACTTTTCCCATTGTTTTAGGGCATTCATTGTTACGGGAACATAAACCTTGTATCTGGTGGGGGGAACAGAATGATCCTATCGTCCACTGGATGTCAGGAAGTTATCTCACCGTACCCTCCTAGACTAGAAAAAGGTGCAGAGGAGGGGTTGGAATGGGATCCTCAATTTGACTGGCGGCAGCCAGAGGATGATTACCTTTTGGAGAATTTTAGCAATTCTTAATCAGTCATGGAGACATTAGATTCGGAGCAAGGTGAGGAATTTGGAGCCACGCTGAACTTTCACTTGCCTTCTAATGTTCCCAGGGATTACGCTGATCTCGCCGAAGTGTTTAGTAAGCAACGAGCATCGACGTTACCTCCTCATCGTCTGTACGACTGCAAGATCAATCTCTATCCTGGGACAACTCCGCCTAGGGGTTCGCTATATTCGCTGTCAGGACCTGAGCGTAAGGCCATACGAGAAGATATTCAGGAGGCTCTTGCCAATGATTTTATGCGGCTGTCCACGTCCCCTGCTGGAGCTGTATTATTTTTCGTGGGGAAAACGGATGGCGGCCTGAGACCCTGTATTAATTATAGGGGTTTTGAGTAAAATCACCATTAAAAACCAATACCCCCTTCCGTTAATGAATTCCGCATTTGAACGTCTGCTGGAGGCGTTATTTTTTACGAAGCTAGATTTTCGTAATGCATATAATTTGATTCACATTCGGGAGGGGGACGAATGGAAAACGTGCCCTT
This sequence comes from Gymnothorax reevesii, assembly GCA_029721435.1. Taxonomy (NCBI): domain Eukaryota; kingdom Metazoa; phylum Chordata; class Actinopteri; order Anguilliformes; family Muraenidae; genus Gymnothorax; species Gymnothorax reevesii. The sequence continues at coordinate 11,007,886 of CM056577.1, read as the reverse complement.
GAGGCCCTGCCTCGATGCCAAACTTTTTGTTAAAGCCGAAAAATGTGTTTTTCACCCCCAAACTGTCTCATTCTTGGACTTTATTGTTTCTAAGGGGTCGTGCTGATGGACCCAGACAAGGTGGCTGCGGTCAAGAATTCGCATGCACCTCAGAGCGTTAAGGAGGTTCAACGCTTTCTGGGCTTTGAGAATTTTTATCCGAGCTTTATCCGTACTTTTAGCATGGTTGCTGCCCCCATTATTGCACTCACAAAGAAAATTACCTCCTCAGTGTTTTTTTGGTCTCCTGCAGCTGATGCTGCCTTTCAGGAATTAAAGAAATGTTTTAGCTCAGAGCCAATTTCGGTTTTGCCTGATCCCTCCCTCCCATTGGTTGTGGAGGTAAATGCTTCGGAGGTGGGTGTAACCGGTGGTAGCTAACGTTGTCTGCGTTGTGTTTAATGAAGAAGCCCAGACCAGGATTAACTTTGGAGGCGATCTCCGTTTAATCTCTCACGCATCGTGCAGTGACAAATGGGCGTATCGAAAACACATGCATGGAAAACATACCTGATGAAAAGTAATCGTAACATAAACGTCGGTCAGACATGCCCTCTACTCCAGCTCCTATACAAATTTAATGACATAGAAACTTTTCAGCATATTCTCGGTAAGTTTATGTTAGCAGAGCAACTTTTACATGCATGTATTAGCGTGGTTGAAACACGGAAATGTCAGTCAACAAAGCTGCTTACCTCTCACGCATCGTGCAGTGACAAATGGGGAGAGGTTAGCGTGGAGGACATCGAATATAGGGGTGGAGACCCACAAAAATAAAACGGAGGGGTACAGGAACCGAGTCCCAAACGTTCCACATAACTCTGGAGGGCTGGCATATCAGATTTTAATTATTAACAGAAGTTTTGTGTAATTATAATTATTTCAAACATTTGTTACTGCTGTATTTGACCATGTTACACTCTCCCCCCTAGAATTACACAAAATTCTGGGTAGTGAAACAATCCACATTCACAAAAACATTGGCCAGAATGACACAAAAACACAACAAAGTACAGTGAACCAGCAATATAAGCTTCCTAGTTAAAGGATAAGAGAATCAGAGCACTGCTTGGCGCCTAGCAAGAACTCATAACTCCATAGACAAAGTGAGATGCCTTATACACCACACATGCTCAGGCCAAACAACGTGTGTCACAGAGGAAATCATCCACACAGCAACAAATCACTACAATAATACAGGCTGACATAACATGTCTTAAAAAAAACAAAACCACATGTCAGTAGCATGTAACCTTCAATCATTTACCTCACACATTAAGAACAACACTGGGGCTTGGGTCAAACCCTACAACAGACTCAAGTTGTGCCATGGACTCAATTAGACGACAAACCGGCCTAATGATTCTGCCAAACCGAGAGGTAAATCGGCTATCCGCATCTGGAGCCTGAGGCGGGTTGGGAGAAGCAGGCAGTGGTTGTGGCAGGGGAGCAGGGAGCGTTGCTGAGGAATCCATAAGGGAGGCAGGACCATTAGAGACAGGAGACACTGGCACAGAGGGAGACGGCGGACAGTCAGAACCAGCTGACCCATTAATGGAGGCCTGTTCAAGGACCCACGAGGTGGTGCGGCCATCATTCCAACCAAAAGCAGTCGAGAGGGAACCAGCAAGGGATGGATCAACTGTTGCAGCCGCAGTCCCCAATCCAGACATTTCAGTCTCATGCCAATCAGTTGCAGGAGGGGCACTGGCCAAACTGGCAGCAGGTATGGGCACAGGAGCAGCATCACTATCCAAGGCGTCATCCAAGGGCAGAAAGTTAACCTGGAGTAACAGGTTCCGGTGGACAACACGTTCATCACCATCACAATCCCTGATCCGATAGATATGCAAGGCAGGTTTTGAGGCCACCACTGTGTAGACAATAGGCATCCACTTGTCAGAAAGCTTACATTTTCCCCTGACACCTTTGTTTGCCAGTAGCACCCTGTCACCGAGAGACAGGGGTTGACCTTTGACCCGTTTGTTGTACTGGTCACACTGATGTCTCTGCTCAGCAGTGCAGTTCTTCTGAGCCAGTGCTATTGCACGGTGTAGGTCTTCCAAAAGGGACCCCACATAAGCATCATAGTCCCACACGGTCTCATCATGCAATGCGTTCTTAAAGAGAAGGTCAACTGGCAGCCTGGGGACCCTCCCGAACATCAAATAGAAAGGCGCAAACCCAGTGGTTTCATGAATGGTGCAATTGTACACAAAGGTCATGGTTTGGACCATTTGCGGCCATTTCTGTTTGGAACGGGGGGGCAAAGATCTCAACATGTTGCCTAAGGTGCGGTTAAACCTCTCTGTACCACCGTTACCCATCGGATGGTAAGGAGAGGTATGGGACTTGTCGACTCCAGATAACTTCAGCAGCTCAGCGACTAGCTCACTTTCAAAAGTGGCACCTTGGTCAGAATGGAGGCGCTGAGGGAAGCCGTAAATGCAAAAAAAGTTGTCCCACAGCTTTTTTGCCACCTTCCTGGCGGTCTGATCCTGACAAGGGAAAGCATGAGCTAGCTTTGTAAAGTGGTCGGTGATCACAAGAACATCCACAGACTTGTTCTTACTGTCTTCCGCTGACCAAAAGTCAACACACACGAGTTCCAGAGGAGCAGAGGTCTTGATGCTCTCCAGTGGAGCTCTCGCGGAGGGCTCTGGGGTCTTGCCGAGAATGCACCTGTGGCAGCTTCGCACATGATCACGGACGTCCTTTTCCATTTCGTACCAGAAGAAACGCTGGCGAGCCAGGGAAAGTGTGCGAGGCTGACCCTGGTGACCGGCATGGTCATGAACGCCAGACAATGCATCAGCCTTCAGGGACTCGGGCACGACAAACTGGAACCTCTTCTGTTTGGTCGAGGGGTCTTTTGTGACCCTATAGAGGATGCCATTCATAAGTGTCAGTTTATCCCACTGCTTGAGAACTCTCAGAGTTGGCTGACTCTCATTGTAGCGTTCACGTCTGGAGGGCCGGCGTTTCCTGTCGACATAATGAGTAACCCTTGAGATGACCGGGTCCTGTCGCTGATGAGACTGGAGGTCAGCGAGGGACAGGGAAGGCATCGCATCCTGGCCTGGAGGTCCCAAGGAGGTGAGATGGCCAGCGAGAGAGGTGGCACGCTGCCTGGGTGCTGAATCCCACTCGCCAAAAGAGGACAGAATGGAGGAGACCTCATCCTCAGACACTGATCCATCAAGGGCAGCAGAGAGAGACGAACCCCCTAATGACTGCGGCTGGCAGGTGAGGCGGAAGGAGTCCTGCACACATCCATCACTGACATCACAGGCCTGGTCCAGCAGCTCAGAATAGGGCTCACATAACAGTCGATTCCTTAAAGGCTTCACAAATGGTTCTCTACTGAGAGCATCTGCAACCACATTCAACCTGCCGGGAATATGTTTGATCTCGAAGGAATATGGAGCCAGTTTGGAGACCCAGCGCTGCTCACAGGCATCAAGCTTAGGCTTGGTCAAGATGTATGTGAGAGGATTATTGTCCGACCAGACGGTAAACCTGTGGCCCTTGAGCCAATGACTGAATTTATCACACACCGCCCACTTGAGGGCTAAGAACTCAAGCCTGTGAGCAGGATAGTTGGCTTGGCTGCGACTGAGAGATTTGCTTGCGAATGCGATGGGTCTCGCCACCTCTTCATCGGCAGGCACCTGGGACAGGACAGCACCCAGACCATCAAGGGAAGCATCGGTAGAGAGGATGAAAGGCCTATCAAAGTCTGGGTGTGCCAGCACCACGCTGTTGAGGAGGGCGCGTTTCAGGTCTCTAAACGCTTTCTCACAGCCAGGAGTCCAATCTTGAGGCGTGAGTTTCCGGAAGGCACCGGCTCTCCGCCGACCAGTGGTGCCTTTAACACTCCTCTTCTTCCCCGCAGTCAAGGCGTAGAGCGGCTTCGCGATAGCAGAGCAGTCGGGAATGAAATGCTGGTAGAACAGCACCATCCCAAGGAAGGATTTGACTTTCCGCTGAGATGGAGTGCAGCCATCAACATCCATTAGGTCCTCCTTCCTGAAAGCTGATATAACCTTGACTTTCTCCTGGTCAACTGAGATGCCATTGCAGTCGATCACATGACCCAGAAACCGCACAGACCTGCGCAGGAAGTAGCATTTCTTCTGTGACAGCTTTAGGTTGTTGGCTCTGAGGCGTGAGAAGACAGTCTCCAGTCTTTTCAAGGCCTCCTCTTCAGATGGAGCAAAGACGAGTAGATCATCTGGGTAACAGAGGAGACTGGAGAAGTTCAAGTCACCGAAAACACTCATCATCATCCGCATGAAGGATGCGGGACTGTTGCACAGCCCCTGGGGAAGCCTATTGTACTCATACAAGCCTAGCGGTGTTGTAAAGGCTGTGTACCGTCTGTCAGGCTCATGGAGGGGAATGTTGTAAAAGCCCGATGTGAGATCCATGGTGCTGAAAAAGGCGTTCCCCCCAAGGGCGGCAAGGCAGTCAGCCTGGTGGGGCAGTGGGTGGGCGTCTTTGGCTGTCTTGGCATTAAGCTAACGAAAGTCAGTGCAAATCCTCAGTTCTCCCGACTTCTTCCACACCAGGACCAGTGGTGAGGCATATTCACTGACTGACTTGCTGATAATGCCCTTCAGCTCCATCTCAGACAGCACCTCTCTCAGTTTGTGGTAGTGTGCCGGCGGGACACGGCGATAGGGTAGCCGGAAAGGGCGATCGTCGGTGAGGTGAATACGATGGACAAACTCCTTCGCCTCCCCACAATCCAGCTTATCCCTGGAGAACACATCCTGGTAAGAGAGCACAAGAGCAGCCAGCCGCCGCTTCCATTCCTCTGACACCTCGCAGCCTTCCATGTTGATGTCAGCTAACCCACATTCTCTGAGCTGTTGGACAGGATCACAGGTGTTATCTGGTTTGGAGAATGAGTTGGCTGCCTGCTCCGCTTGTGGTCTACTGACACCCTGAGAGATGTCAAGGTCCTCCACAGCAACACAAGGGAAAACATCTGCCACCTTGGCGTTGCGTCGCAGTGTCACAGGTTTCTTTGTTGGGTTGAGGATCTTCATCGGGACCCAGCCATCTCCCCACATAGGCGCTATGACCCGCCCAACAATGATGTCCTTTGGGGCTGAACGGGACGATGTGGGTTCCACAATGATAGTACTCCCTGGTGACACAGGAGCGCTGCCAGGCAACTTCCCCCAGACCAGATACTCCTGCTGAGGTGCAAGGGTGACAGCCTGTTGCAGTCGGACGGTGCCGACCTTCTCAGGGAGTTCAGGTCCAGACCAGCGTGTGCAGCAACTGAGCAACTGAAGAAACTGCTCACACTCTGGGTCTGAAGTGCTGGAACAGATGAGCTCCCAGTACTTCTCATCTGACCTCATCCTCTGTATTATGGGCCTGATAACATTGCTCCCAATGATGAGCTCGTCCCTTTGCCCTGGAACAAGGAAGGTTAGTACAAGAAATCTAGATCCGAAAACCTCAATGTCTAATTCATAGATACATTTGGGTTGCGTTGCAAAGCCACCACAGCCAACCAAGACCACCTTCTCAGGCACCGGCTGAGGACTCAGGAGAACACCAGCAGCTCTAAGCTTGGACTCCGCCTCTTCACTGAGTGTGCATGTCATACTCCCTGAATCAAGCATCCCTCTCAAAGAAGACTGGCCACCAATGGATACTGGAGCATAAAACAGTTCACTAGCTCCCTCCACTCTTTGTGACCCCACGACAATCACTGTTTTGTCATCAGGAAGACTACCACAACGTTTCACATAGGCTGACAGTGGATCATGCTCTTCACTGAGGGTATCGCCAGCACTGCCCATGCTACCCCTCTCATCACACGGGCAAGCTAGTTTAAATCAGCATTGTTGGAAGAAGGGGGAGGTGCGGTTGGGGAACGGATGGACTGTGGACACTCATTCTTTATGTGACCAGGACTAAAGCAGTTGAGGCACAGACGGTAGAGCCTGCAATGGGCATGGGTTGAGTGGTCAGCTGAACCACAGACTCTGCATGTTGTGGGAAAAGAAGCCTGCTGGTTACGGGGCCGGCCAGCCTGGCGATGAGCCGACTGACGATCCACAGGCTGAGGGTTGACTTGTTTTTGGCTGCCCATGAGGGAAGCAGAGCACAAGGACAGAACTTTGTCAAACATAGTCACAAGCTGTTGAACACCAGGCTCCTTGCTAGGTGGGTTAATGGCAGGTGGAGCTGGATCAGGGACAGCATCAGTGGGCAGGGGTAATGAAGCAGGCATGTAAGGACTCACCGGTGCATTGCCCAGCTGAGCCCGGGTTGGCGTTGAGGAAGGCAGGGAGGCTGAAGGGGACCCGCCTGGCATGTCACTGAGGCAGCCTGAGGCACACAAGGAATAGGGGGGTGACCGGGATCAGACACAGGACTCTGACTGTAAGCTGAGAGGTCCACTGTGTGTAGAGGCTTGGATGCTGCCTTCCGCACATTTCTTGTGTGGCTATCCAAACGCTCCTGGATCTCGGCTGCAGTCCACTTTTCAGGTGCTTTCAGCTGGAAGGACATGGCAAGACTAGGATCGGGACAGTGGTTAATGAACATCATGACAACTTCAGCGCTGGGGTCCTCCACAGATTTACCCCGCCTCCGGAGGCACTCATCCGCAGCGTCTATGGACTTGTTGAGGCGGATCCAGTAATCCATAGCACTCTCATTAGCACGGGGAATGGTACTATAGAAATCTCTCATGGGCAGATTGGAGTATGAGAGCTCACTAAAGTTACACTTTAATATGTCAAACACAGCTGTGGGAAGGTCTGTAGCACTCAGATCAGGGCGGCTGCGGAGTGACACCTTCACCACATCCCTAGCCTTGCCTGTCAGTCTCGACATTATCAGTTCAAACATTTCAGTATGAGTGTCACATTTAACCCTGTTCAGGTAACATCTCATCATGTCCTCCCATTCATGAACAGAGAATGTATCAGCGTGATCACCCCTGAAGTAAGGTGGAGGCTTGGTGTCAGACTGCACAACAACCTTTACATGTGACTGATCATTATGACCAGATGACTGACTAGTAGGAGACTGGGGCTGGATAGTACTTGGCTGGTGAAGAGTGCTTAGGCTCGCTGAGATGTTATCTCCAATCTGTTTAGCCAAATCTGTAATCATGTCTCCAAAAGCTTCAATAGAGATGACTTGTGTAGGCCTTGGGTCTAATGGGTTAATTGGTGTGGAGCTAGCAGTGGGGACCAAAGGCGTGTCAACAACTGACTGATCAACCGTATAGTTGAGACCACTGGATAACACAGGCCTACCCCTACCAAAACCCAGTGAAGGAATTAGCTGACCCCTCCCCAGCCCAAAGGTAAAATCATGTCCACGACCAGCCATAGTGTGAACTTGAAATGTGTCTCCTCCTGACATCATGATATTCCCCAAACAAAAGGAAAACAAATGATACCTCAAACTCAGAGTGCACTGTAACCAGCTATATATCACACAGCAATGTGGGCTTAAGCAAGGAGCATAAAATCCCAAAAGGCAGAGAAAAAAAACAAAACAAAAAAAAGCACTGATGTAAAGCAAATGGACCCTTCAAATAGTTAAATAAAATTAATTATAAGTCCATTTACCCTATCCTTCCTTGAAACAAAATTCTCTCCCCACATTCAGTTTTACAGTTTTTTTTTTTTTCCTTTTTAAATGACAAAAATTACCCTTTAATGACCAAGGTCATTCTTTCATGCACTCACTGGTTGTAACAGTCTCAACAGCACAAACCAACATGAAATAAAACTGCCAAAGTGATAAAAGAACAGTAAAAACAAAAAAACACACGTCTTAGAAAGTGCACAAGTGTCCCTTCATTCCTTGGATTTGATTGACACACCTCGCGCACACTCGGGAGCGAGCGCAGTTCACCGAGGCCACACAGCGGGGAGGAGGAGAGGAGAGGAGACGGCAGCCAGCAGCTGTATCCCGGGGGACCAGACGAGCGCTGATCGGCGATGCAACGGGTCAGACGGCACCAAGTGTAACCGGTGGTAGCTAACGTTGTCTGCGTTGTGTTTAATGAAGAAGCCCAGACCAGGATTAACTTTGGAGGCGATCTCCGTTTAATCTCTCACGCATCGTGCAGTGACAAATGGGCGTATCGAAAACACATGCATGGAAAACATACCTGATGAAAAGTAATCGTAACATAAACGTCGGTCAGACATGCCCTCTACTCCAGCTCCTATACAAATTTAATGACATAGAAACTTTTCAGCATATTCTCGGTAAGTTTATGTTAGCAGAGCAACTTTTACATGCATGTATTAGCGTGGTTGAAACACGAAATGTCAGTCAACAAAGCTGCTTACCTCTCACGCATCGTGCAGTGACAAATGGGGAGAGGTTAGCGTGGAGGACATCGAATATAGGGGTGGAGACCCACAAAAATAAAACGGAGGGGTACAGGAACCGAGTCCCAAACGTTCCACATAACTCTGGAGGGCTGGCATATCAGATTTTAATTATTAACAGAAGTTTTGTGTAATTATAATTATTTCAAACATTTGTTACTGCTGTATTTGACCATGTTACATGGGCGTAGGTGCTGTTTTGTCCCAGCCCCCTTGTTGGGATAATAAGCTTCACCCATACTTCTCCCGGTCTTTGTCCACTGCGGAACGCAATTATAGTAGTGGTGATCGGGAGTTATTAGCTGTCAAGTTGGCGCTCGGGGAGTGGCGCCACTGGTTGGAGGGAGCTGAACACCCTTTTGCGGTTTGGACCAACCATAAAAACCTCCAATATATTCAGCAAACCAAGCGGCGTAATTCCCGGCAGGCGCGGTGGTCATTATTCTTTAACCGCTATGATTTCACGCTGACCTATCGCCCGGGTTCTAAAGACATTAAGCTTGACGCCCAGTCACAAATTTATGATCGCTCTGATCACGATCCTACCCCGGAGCCAGTTATTCCTACTGCTCAGATTGTGGCACCCATTCAATGGGAGGTTGAGGCAATGGTTTGTCCCGCCTAGAGTTAGGCCACAGGTCCTCCAGTGGGGTGTAATGTGAATATAGGCCACTGGATGGCAGTTTTTACCTTTTTTTTTATTCAACTCAGACTGGAGCTATGTTTAGACATGTCCTGGACATGTCTGGGGCAAGTCCCCGAAAAGTAAAAAAAAAGGTCTAAATGTGGGTGGGGTCTGCAAAAGAGTATATAAGGAGTAGAATTGAGACAGTAAAGTAGTAGGAGAAATTGCAAGAAGAAGGATACATGTGACCAGACCTGTCATTTCTGTTCAAGACCTGTTAAGTTTCTTTTATGGATTTTTCTCACCCAGGACATCACCAAGCCGCCCCACAAAAAGGACTGTAAATAATTCTTTTTGTTTTTGTTATAATTCAATCTTGGTCTTTAGGTTAGTTAGTTGTTATTGTCTTTGTTTAATTAAATGTGTTTGAGTTTTAAAACTGTATCTGTCATCTGTTGCTGTTGCGTTGTAAATCTAATAACAAATTGGGGCCATAACAAATTGGGGGCTCAAGGTCCGGGATAGACCATTTTGTGAGTCATTTATTAAAAATCTAACATTTCAGATTGTAAAATTGTTTTTGTGAATTTTCCTATATAAATATATTGACAACAGCAATGGATGATTTCTTGGCATCACCAACCGTAGGGGTTTTGAAGTCTTTTAAAAAGACAGAACTGCTAGAAATTTGCAGACATTTAGAGCTGACAGAGGTGAAACCAGCCATGCGAAAAGCAAGACTGGCTAGAGAGATAGTTGAATATTACATTGATGAAAATGAGTTTGCACCAGGAGATCTGGAACAGTTTCCAGTGGAAAATCCAAATATAGAAATGGAACTTGAATTAAAAATGCTAGAGATTGAAAGGGAGGAAAAAGAAAAACAAAGGCAGTTTGAGTTAGAAAAATTAGCAAGAGAAGAGAAAATAGAAAGGGAGGAAAAAGAAAAACAAAGAGAATTTGAGTTAGAAAAATTTGCAAGACAGAGAGATTTTGAATTAGAGAAGTTGGATAGAGAAGAAAGACTCCAAATGGAGCAACTAAAAATTAAAATAGCAATGAAAAATAAATTTTGCGCTAGTCAGGAGGTAAAACTGGTGCCTCCATTTTCGGAAAAGGATGTTGACAACTATTTCCAATGTTTTGAAAAGGTAGCAAAGAGTTGCCAGTGGCCAAAGGAACACTGGCCTCTGATGTTGCAAACTGTCCTCAAGGGTAAAGCTCAACAAGCCTATTCGGCTTTGTCTGAAGATGATTCCTCTGATTATGAGGTTGTCAAAAAGGTTATTTTGAGAGCTTATGAGTTGGTTCCAGAGGCTTACCGACAGAAATTCAGAGGTCTGAAGAAATCTGAAAATCAGACTTATGTTGAATTTGCTAATGAAAAGCAGGTTTGCTTTGAGCGCTGGTGTACTTCTATGGAGGTCAAGGATGATTTCAACTCACTAAAAGAGATGGTGTTAGTTGAAGAATTCAAGAACAGTGTTAAAGATGATGTTAAGACCTACCTTAATGAGAAGCAAGCACTGAATTTGCAATCAGCTGCCAAATTTGCGGATGAATATGTTCTCACACATAAGTCCAAATTTCAGTCTAGCAGTAACAATAGATGGTCCCAATTTCAGAAAAAAGGTTATGGTGATACCCAAGATTCCTCACCCAAAGACAAAGACAAATCTGGTGATGGTGCTCAGAAATCCAGTAACAGGTCTGATAAAAGTGTGAAAGCTGACAGTGACAAAAGTGGTCTAGTTTGCAGTTATTGCAAGAAATCTGATCATGTTACAACTAACTGTTGGTTCCTTAAAGCTAAGAAAGAAGAAGAAAAGGATACCAAACCAAATGCCTTTGTGAAAACAAGGTTAGAAACCCCTGTAGTAGATAACCGATCTGCTAAATTGCCTGCTTCTTGTGGGGCTAAAAAGCCTGATACAGCTGACTTCGTGAGGGAGGAATTTCTTCCATTTTTGTCAGAGGGATTTGTGGCTCTGAATGAGCATACTACTCCTGTCCCCATATATATCCTAAGGGATACCGGAGCTTCTCAATGACTTTTGTTGATGGACTCTTTGGAGTTACGTGATGAGACCGCTTCAGGGGATTTCATACTTGTACAAGGTATTGAAGGGAGGACTGTATCTGTACCCCTGCGCTCTATATTCTTGAAGTCAGATTTAGTTACAGGACAGGTAAAGGTGGGACTTATGTCAAGTCTACCTATAAAGGGTGTTTCTCTGTTGCTAGGCAATGACCTGGCTGGGGGCAAAGTAGTTCCCCCTGTACATCTTACTTCACAGCCGAGCATTGAAGATGGGGATGAGGACCCATCTCTGTATCCTTCTTGCGTAGTGACTCGTGCTATGGCTAAGAAGGCTCAAGAAGAAGATGATGTGGTGCCCTCCAGTATATTGAATAGTCAGGACTCAGGTGGTTCGCCTCATGACTCTGATTGGCCTACTATGGTTTCTCCATTTGAGGACTTATCAGATACTTTTATCAGTTCTCTATTCAGCCAGCCGGATGGGTCTGGTGATTCTGATGGGTCTGGAGACTTGTCTCTGTCCAGAAAGCGGTTGACTGAGGAGCAAACTAACGATCCTGAAATTTGTGCACTAAGGACGAGAGCCCTTCCTGATAAAGAAATAGACGCAGTTCCAGTTGGGTATTATCTCAAGGATGGTGTGTTGATGCGGAAGTGGCGCCCTCCTGATATCCCTGCCAATGCAGATTGGGCAGTGGTCAGGCAAATTGTTGTTCCGAAGGTCTACAGGAATGAGATCTTAACAATGGCTCATAGTTTACCTTTAGGAGGTCATCTTGGTGTTAACAAGACTGTTGATAAGATCATGAAACACTTCTTTTGGCCTGGGCTTCGGAAAGACGTTTCCAACTTTTGCAAAACCTGTCACATTTGTCAGGTAGTTGGAAAACACCAGTTAGACCCACCTGTAGCTCCATTGCAGCCTATCCCAGCATTTGGGGAGCGCTTCTCTAAGGTCATTGTTGATTGATCAGTACTCGTTGACAATCATGTGTGCATCTACCAGATTCCCTGAAGCCATACCTCTATGCAACATCAAGGCCACGGCAATCTCGAAGGCTTTGATAAAGTTCTTCACGTTGTTTGGCCTTCCCAGGGGAATTCAGTCAGACCAAGGTAGCAATTTCTCTTCCGGATTGTTTCACCAGGTTGTGTATGAACTAAGTGCAAAGCAAATTCTTTCTAGTGCCTATCATCCAGAAAGTCAGGGTGCCTGAGAGCGGTTTTATTCCACTCTCAAGACAATGATGAGGACTTATTGTTCTGACCATGAGAAAGACTGGGATGAAGGTGTTCATTTGCTGTTGTTTACAGCTAGAGAAGCAGTGCAGGAGTCTCCTGGATTCAGTCCGTTTGAGCTAGAGTTTGGCCATGAAGTGAGAGGACCTTTGCTATTGTTGAGTGAACAATGGCACGAGAAGGAACTGCATATCAGTCTGTTAGACTATGTTAGCAAGTTCAAGGAAAGATTGCGTGCAGCTTGTGACCTAGCCAAAGAGAACTTGAAATCAAGTCAGGGAAAAATGAAAACTTGGTATGATCATAAGGCTAGAAGCCGTGAGTGTAAACCAGGAGACAAGCTCCTAGTGTTGTTTCCCTTGCAGTCCAATCCATTACAGGCTAGATTTCATGGTCCATATGAAATTCTGACAAAATTCAATGATCTCAATTACATTGTGAAGACTCCAGATAGGAGAAAGCCAAAACAGTCGTGTCACATTAATATGCTGAAGCCTTATCATGACAGAAATGCTAGGGTTGCAGGTGTCACTTCAGATTCTCCTATAGTCAAGACTTGTGAAGATGAGGGGGAGTTTCAAGATGATGAGCCTGGAATTAAAGCTGAAGTTCTTTCATGTAAATTGTCAAATTCTGAAGTGTTGCAAAATCTTGATGTAAACCTTCACAGAAAGATCAGTTTGAGAGGTTGATCAAGAAATAGCAAGATCTATTGGCTGATGTTCCAAAGAGAGTTTCTGTAGCCTCTCATGATGTAGATGTTGGTGATGCCAAACCAATAAAACAGCATTCGTACCGGATGAATCCTGAAAAGTGAGCGATTGCTGAGAAAGAGGTTGAGTACATGTTAGAACATGATATTATCAGACCCTCCAACTCAGATTGGAGTTCACCCTGTGTGCTAGTTCCAAAACCTGATGGAAGTACAAGCTTCTGTACAGATTATCGCGAAGTCAATGCTGTAACTAGAACTGATGTGTTTCCAATACCTGGGATTGATGATTGTGTCGATAGAGTAGGGCAAGCAAAGTTTCTGACCAAGATTGATTTATTGAAGAGTTATTAGTGTGTGCCTTTAAATGAGAGGGCCATGAGCATCTCTGCTTTTGCCACACCATCTGGGATGTACCAGTATGAAGTCCTACCCTTTGGCATGAAAAAATGCCCCAGCCACGTTCCAAAGGATGATACAGTCTACAGTCGCCGGATTGCCACACACAGGTGCGTACCTCGATGACCTGATCACATGGAGTGACTCCTGGGAAGAACATCTAGAAGATGGAGAGACGTTGTCCCAGCGTCTCACCCAGGCTAACCTGAGTGTTAACCTGAACAAGAGTGATTTTGGTTGTGCTACTGTCACCTATCTTGGCTACGTCATAGGCCAGGGTAAGGTGGCACCCATAAATGCTAAAGTCCAAGCCATCATGGACTTTCCAGTTCCTGACAACAAAAAAACTTTGCGCTGCTTCCTTGGAATGATCGGGTACTACCGCAAGTTCTGCAAGAACTTTGCTGAGATTCTTCAGTTGGTTGGTGGGACTGAGAGCAAAGGCGTAAAGTTCACCTGGGATGATGCATGGCAGAGACCCTTCGATCACCTGAAGTCTCTCCTGTGTCACTTCCCCGTGATCAAATCTCCTGACTTCAGCAAACCGTTCTCCATTGCGGTCGATGCTAGCGACCAAGCTTGTGGATCTGTGCTCCTACATAGAAGTGACCCTGATGACATTGAGCATCCCGTGGCATACTTCTCCTGGAAGTTCAATCGCCACCAAAGGAACTATTCCACAATAGAGAAGGAGCTGTTGGCTCTGGTTCTATCTTTACAACACTTTGAGGTTTATGTTTGTACAGGGCAAAAGCCAATGATTGTGTTCACTGACCACAATCCGTTAATGTTTTTGAGTAAGATGAAAAACAAGAATCGGAGATTGTTGAATTGGAGTTTGATTTTACAGGAGTTTGACTTGGAAATTAAGCATGTAAAGGGTACTGACAATGTAATTGCTGATTGCTTATCCCGTTTTTGATTATGTGTATATATTACACGTGTTTATTAGCATGTTGTAGTCTATGTATATATATACAAGTGTCTACTTAACCATTTTTGTATTGAAAAGAAAAATTTTGCCTTTATGAGTCAGAATTTTTCCCTTTTTGAATAGAGGTCTAATGCGAATAGAAGCCACTAGATGGCAGTATTGACCTTTCTTATGTTAAGCCCAGACTGGAGCAAGGTTTGGGCATGTCTTGGGCATGTCTGGGACAAGTTCCAGAGAATTAAAAAAAAAGAGGTCTGAATGTGGGAGGGGTCTGCAAAAGAGTATATAAAGAGGAAAATTGAGGGAGTGGAGTAGTAGGAGAAATTGCAAAGAGAAGGATACATGTGACCAGACCTGTCATTCTGTTCAAGACCTGTGAAGTTTTTAGTGGATTTTTGCCTGTGTTGGAGCATTTTCCTCACCCAGGCCATCACCAAGCAACTTCACCAAAGGGACTGTAAATATTTTTGTTCTTGTATTTGATCAATTTTGGTCAGTAGAATAGTTAGTTGTTGGTTGTCTTTGTTCAATTAAATGTGTTTAAGTTTTAAAATTGTGTCTGTCATCCCTTGCTGTCATAAATGTAATAACAAATTGGGGCCATAACACGATGCAGAGGCCTGAAAGAAGTTACATTAATACAGACATATTAGCATGCAGAGATGAATTTAAAGTCAGAAGACATGAGTGGTAAGTTTTGCTTTTCCCTACATATTTTTGTACTGTAGAAACCCTGTCGTGTTAAATTTTATTATTTATTTCTGAACATTAATTATACGAGAAATAGTATAATGTTCGTATAGCAAAGCACAGGGCAAGGTAGACAAGTCTATCGAATGATTAGGACATGTTTTGTAAGATAAGATATGATAAGATTAGACAAACATTTATTAAGAGGGGAAATCATAGTTTTATTATTATAAGTTCAGATAGGGTTCAATTATTCTTAGCCTAACATTTAATGTTACTGAAGAATTAACAAGGCTATATATTTCTTGGTGTCCACGCACAGTCAGGGGAGGCGGTGACATCCTCCTTTTTATCGCTTTATTTTGTCAACCTGTTTCCACGTACTATGCCTGATTGACAATCAATCAATTTTAACTTTTTTACAGAACAAGTAACACGTAACGTAAGGTATATGTAGCCTGTAAAGATTAAGAAGTGATAGCGACAAAAAGATTCTTTTTCGTTTACGATTTGTTTCGAGACTGTAAGGATGTAAATCTTAATAATTAATAAGAAAAAATTCCAACTCTCTCTGTAATTCCGTGTATCATTTTGAACTTGTGTTTATCCGATACTGAAAGAAAATGAACTAAGAATAAACCCACAATTTTTTGAATGGAATTATAAAGGACATATTTAAGGGGGAAAACGTTATCGTAAACATATTGACCACACATTGAACGCCGCATAGGAAAGGTTTTAATATTTGTTATTAAAATGAATGAAGAAGAGGGCCGAATTCAGCGTCAAGAACAAAAATTGACAGAATCAAATAGCCATTGCTTAGCCTGGAAAAACAGAGCCTGTGCCAAGGCAGCACAGTCCAAATCTTCATGAGTGGGAGCAAAGTTGAGTTATTGTGCTTCATACGATTTCAAGAAGACTGCCGTGGCAGCCATATGATTCCACGGATTGCGGTGAAAATCAATAGGGTCCATCCTTGATGTAATAGCAATGCACCCAATAAATTTCTTTTTTTTTTTTTTTTTCATGAAGGAGCTGAAATTATTTATTGCTATGAGTTGTCTGGGAAATGTTACAATGTTACAAACACACGTACTTTACAACGGTGCACATTTACGCAGCCTTGCCAATGAAGAAGTCAATCTTAAAAGGCCAGCCAATTCTGTCCAGACCATTTATTGGCTTAAATGCTGCCACGGTTCTACTCACTTTTTTTTTTTTTTTTTTTTATTCACCAATAAGTGCATACAAACAAATATGTGACCAGACAAATAAATTGGGAGCGAGTTGATTTACAGAGTAATATACATACAATAATATTAGACAAAGACATCAACAAAAGGAATAGAAAAGAAGAGAAAATAAAACAAACAAAAAAGGGGGGGGAAAGAAGGAAAAAAGGAGGAAAAAAACCACAAAGGAAGAAAAAAGGAGAGAAAACAAATGAAAAATAATAATAATAAATATTATTATTATAATAAAATAGAGAGATAAGAGCCGAATTTCAGACAAATCATTGCATTACTTTGAGTGATGTTGTTGATAGACAGACAGACAGACAGAGGCGAAAACCTAACCTCCTTCCAACTTTGTTACGCAGGTAAAAATGGACCACAAAAGACCAAACAATACATATACATTCCTTCTCATTCCTCCCAAAATTATATTGTTAATAAAAACAATATACGACAGACAGAAAACGGAATATACCAGTCTAAGACAAGTGACATACCACTTATGGAACTGGAATGCCAGTTTAAAAACTGGAATATACTGCACCACTAAGGAACTGGTATATTCCACTCAGCCGCAAGTGGTATGCCAGATACCACTTTTCAATGGCAGATACCACTTTACAAACTGGAATACCACTTTTCAAACTAATATACCACTTTTTGATGCCAGATACCACTTTTCACTGGAATATGCCACTAGGGAACTGGTATATTCCACTCAGGCGCAAGTGGTATACCAGATACAACTTTTCGTTCTCGCTGTTTCTCGAAAAGAACGGTCTTCAGGCATTTAGGCCAAATTCACTGTCAGATGATGCCAGAGAAGCCTGCTTGGTCTGCTACATACATAAATGACAAGATAATTACATTGCTTAACACCCAAATGTAATATTAGGGTATTTGGGGGAAAAGGCCCCCTTTAAGAAAGTGTGTTTCTAATGTAAATAAAATGTTCTTTGATGTGTTTTGCACTTTGTACTTTTGGTGTGTGTTGGCAATACTTGAGACACTGAACTTGCAGGGGTACAAAGGTGAAACAGAATATATTGCAATTTATTGTGTAAAGAAAATAAAATTGTCTAAAAGGGGCCTTTTAGCTCACTCTCCAGGTAAAAGACCCTTGTACAGTAAATTGGGACAAAAGACCCTGTTAGCGAAGTATTTCTGTTTTTGCCTGAAATTAGGTTTTATTTTATATTTAACCGCAATAAATAATAATATTCCTATCTTTGAACTACAACACAGGGATATGGTGGTCATTCAATTTTCAAAGGCTTCCCAGTTTTTCCTTTTGGCAAATACACCTCAAAGAATGCAGGGCCAAGACTTGCCAGAAAACTGCTGGAAAAATTCCAACCACCAGAAGAATTCCAAATTCCAAAAGCAAATAAGATAACAAATAAATAAGAATAAGAATAAAGAAAGATAAAGCTTTATTAAAATAAAAGAAATAAGAGAGTTAACACACATTATCTAATAATATGTAAAATAAGAATGTTTTAAGGGCTGATTTAAAATAATGGAGTGTGTCAGCAGTCTTCATGTGTTTAACAGGTTTGTTCCACACGTCATCAGAGTGGTAACAAAAAGCTGCTTCACATTTGCTTCTAACTCAGCAAACACTGAGTAAACCTCTTCCTGAGGACCCAAGGGGTCTGGCTGGTTCATAGTGTATTAAATCTGAGATGTATTTAGGCCCAAGACCATCCAATGCTTTATAGACAACTGGTAAAATCTTGACACATAGGCAG
Source organism: Gymnothorax reevesii (assembly GCA_029721435.1). Lineage (NCBI taxonomy): Eukaryota > Metazoa > Chordata > Actinopteri > Anguilliformes > Muraenidae > Gymnothorax > Gymnothorax reevesii. Next base: position 10,989,834 of record CM056577.1, on the reverse strand, counting down.
CCAGTGCATTGATTTAAGCACAGGTGTAATGTGCTCCACCCTCTTTGTGTCAGTGAGGACTCTAGCTGCAGCATTCTGGATGAGCTGCAGGTGTCTGACTAATATTCTTTCAGATTGGAGGTAAGCTGATTTTGTAATTGTCCTAATGTGGTAGTTAAAGTTCAGGTCTGAGTCCATAAAAGATTTATAATATGGATGTCCATAATAAGACATCCAATATTTGTAACTTGTTTTTTTTTTTGTCTTAAGTGGCATGGAGTAGAGATGAGCACTGACTTCTGACCTTTCCTTTCTGCAGGCAAATACAATTCTCTGTCTTTTCTGAGTTCACTTGTAAAACGTTCCAACACTCACTCACTGATTTCATTTACAGTATGCAATTACTCAGCAATTATAAGGAGCTGTGGTCATTCGCTGACAACGATATATAGAGTTGTGGGTCATCTGCATAATTGTGGTTGGAGATGTTATAATATTCCATGATCTGAGCCAGAGGGAGCATGCAGATTTTAAATAAAAGAGGCCCAAGGATGGACTCCTGAGGAACTTAACCAGTGATTTTAATAGGCTCAAATTCATAGGTGACAATTGACACTTGCTCGATAGGGGCTGTAAGATTTAAACTAATATAATGCAGTGCCTGAAATTCCCAACCATTTTTCCAGTCTCTCAAGCAATATCTTATGGTCAACTGTATCAAACACAGCACTAAGATCCAGTAGCACAAAGACTGAAACTCTGGATGTGTCACTGCTCACATGAATGGCATTCAGCACTTTGATAAGTGCAGTTTCAGTGCTGTGGTTTGACCTCAGTGCAGACTGTAAAACATTAAAGTAATCGTTATGCGCCACAAAAGAATTAAGTTGTATAAAACCTGCCTTTTCAATTATCTTACCTACAAAGGGCAGGTTTGATATTGGCCTATAGCTGTTAATAAGTGATGCATCCAGATTGCTCTTTTTTAAAAAGAGGTTAAATTACTGCTGTCTTTAAAGCCTTGGGCCAGGTACCTGTCTAGTGAGAACTATTGACTATCTAGTACATCTGGTGCTATACAGTTAAAAACATTTTTTTTTAAAGTGGGCAGAGCGTCTGGCTGCAGGTAGTGGGGCTAATGTGCTGGACTATGTCTGGTAGAGCTGCAGAATATAGAGAGTGAATGTGTGGCAAGTTAGCCAAAATAATTTTGTCTGGAGGCAAGGGTGTTACACTCATATTGCCTGAAACAGACAGGCCAACGGTCTGTCTTATCTGTTGGATTTTTTGGATGAAATGGGAAGCAAAATCATTGCATGCCTAATAGATAGTAGTACAGGATGGATTGATACTGAGGGGTTAATCAGCCTGTCAACAACACTAGACAAAGTGTGTGCATTGTTGCTGTTTGCTGATAATCTCAGAGAAAAAGGACTGCCTGGCCCTTTTTAGTCTGAAGTTGTATAGGCGGAGTTTCTCTCTACTGTACAGATGTCATAATGAACATGGAAATTAGTTAACTCCATGCGTTAGAAGAGCCTTTATTGGCCCATATTCATGCCATAACTGAACCATCGGGTAGGCAGATATAAGCCAAAACTCTTCCATGGGCTGGCCAGAAAACAGCATGCAATTATCAAAATCACAACAGGAACAAGGCATAACTGTCCAAAAAACTTTAAGACAAAAGCTCAGAGAGCACTTGTGTCCTACTCTTCCAAAGGGACTGTGCAGTTGGGGTCACTTCTCTTCTTCCTCCCCCCATCTAGACTGACAGCCAGGTACACACCTGATTCTACTAATCAACCTCTGGGATCTTTGCTAAGGACCTTGATTATAGAATCAGGTGTGTACTTACCTAGTTGGAATGAAAGCCTGCACCCACACCGGCCCTTTCTGGAAAAGGTTCCCCACCCCTGGGTTAGGGGAATGTTACTACAACCAAAATACAATGTTCTATGAAGGTAGCCCAAAGGTTCCCTGATGACGAAAGTTATGACAACATTTGGAGAGTGTTAGGGGAACCAAAACATGCATTCAAAAACGAACATTGTATTTCCGTCAAGAAAATTTTCCTGGGGCACCACAGAATAACCAAACAAACCTTTCGGGAACATTCTCTCAACCAAAAAATAACATGGCCAGAATGTTCAGGGAACCAGAATTAGCTATCTTAAAGGTAGGGGGAACGTTCCTACGACCAAAATAGAACGTTCTGTGTTGGAGCCATACACGGACGGTATGTAAACATTGTTTATGTTGCACCTTATACTATGCTATCCACGGTAATTGATATATCACATGGGTATAGTGGAAGTGGTGCTTTAAAGTTCCTCGCACCTGTGCAGTGGTGTGGCGGTATGGAGAGGGGATAAATAGGGAGAGCATACCTGCTGCTGACTGCTTCACTCAACTTTTCTTCAATGCTGGCGTTTTTGTCTTCTAAGCCTTTCGCCATGTTGCAGTTTCGTGCGAGAAGAATAAATAATCAAAAGCACGTACGTTTGTGGATCTGAGTTTTTTTTCTTCAACATTATGCGCGTCGCAAACAATCTCATTTATTTAACCACCCATGGCTTCTAGTGGTTAAGCCAGTAGCCGATACTGCTCTATAAAAGTTGCGCAAAGTTTTCCACATTGTGAAAGTTAGGAGACCGTTTGGAGAATGTTAGGGGAACCAAAATATGTAACCAAAAACTAACATTATTTACGTCTGGAAAACTTCCTGGGGAACCACAGGACCACCAAGAAAAACCATAAGGGAACGTTCCTACAACAATTAAAATAACGTTGCCAGAACGTTCCGGGAACCAGAATTTGTTACCTGGGTTAATTCTCATACAATATTGTTCTTATGGAACCTGTGTATTTTTATGGCAATGTTTAAGTAGGCATCGTCATTAATACATGTTGAATAAATATATGACGAAGGTTTGATGTGTCGTAACGTTGCACTGGTACCAAAACCAACCTCACAAAAGTTGACAGCTTCACCATTTCTTTTGTAGAACTCATGCAGCTCGACCAACGGCGGAGGAGCCAGGAGCGAAGGTTTACGCGTGTGGATTCCGGCTGTTATGAGGCAATGGAACGTGTCAATTAAATCTTTCATGCCTGTGTCCCGCCTTGGACCCAGCCTGAGACTTACCTGAGGTATTCTCGGTAGTTCTCCGTTCGAAAACGGAGCTTTGCCGAAATCACGGAATCATCTAACTTAATGTCGTGCTGTGAATAATCCAAGGTGCACGTTGGAACACACGCAGCAACTGAAAACGTCAGATATATCAGTGATTCAAGCAAACTAAGCATAACGATTAAAAAATGTTTTACTCTCGTTTCAAATCTGACTCCATAATGCATTTAGAATACCAAATTTAGTTATATCCTCGTTATATCTCTGACTCTAAACTAGAATTAGAATTTATATTTTAGGGAGCACCTGTGTGGACCTCGGGTAGATTACCTCCCGGACTCATAAACCCCCGGGTTTTGGCATTATTTCCGCAGCTAAGGTTCGTCGGTAATACCAGAAGATTGGAAGACAACCATCACTGCATCAACATCTTTTGGCTCCAATTGCAACGAACCCAGATCATGCATGCCCATGGGTTCCTTCAGGGAATTTTAACAGATTTTAAAATTTTTTCGTCCATGAGTTTCCTTAAGGCTAAAATCCCAGAACCGGCAATACATACACCCTTCATGTAAGTCGATCGTGGTTGGCTCTCCAACTTAATTAAAACCGATTCTCATCCCAAAGCCGCTGATCAGTCAGTCCTTGGTTGAGCATAATCCCTAAGTCTCCGGCTGAACGTAGCTAGAAAGAATGTAGAAGAGTTAAGAGCCACTGAGACCACGCAAGTTTAAAGAAATAACAATAATTTATTCACCAGGTAGGCAAGAGCTTAAATCTAACAAATCAACATTACCCCAATTACAGGTTACACACAGTTTAGAAAATGAGAGAAAAGTCACACCTGGCAAAAAAGGGCTACATACAAATGGTCGTGCAAAAAGTCCAATTAGGAAACCATTAAACTAGAAATACGCACGGACCAAAGTATGGGAAGTCGAGTATGAGCTTCCCAGACTAGGTTGTCTCTCTCAGATTTAAGGTTAGCGGAGCCTTTCATCAGGCCGCATAGATGGCCCAAATCGGAATTAGACTCCCCCCTCCTAGGAGGAAATAAGAAAACATTTATGATTCAAAGGGGATAATAAAAGTTCTTAGATCAGTGCAAGGACCTTGGAGACAGACCTCGGGGGGTCGCAAAGCACTTCTTCCAAAGAGGGAGAGATGATTCTAAATACACTTCAAGAGATAACTGTGGTTCAGGACAAATTATTGCTGGGGAACAGAAACTATGTTTTCTTGAAATGTAGTGGATATGAAATGCATCTCATTCAACTCCTTGAACTTAGCTGAAGAGATTCATACCAAACATGGTTACATAGAGAATTATGATGATGCAATTGACATGAATTTCCTTCCCAACAGACCCATTCCCCATGAAATTCACATCACTATTACCCCAGATATAATACAGTAATTCAGTGATCACATAAGGGTAGTTAAAACAGTGTAATAGTGGGGTTTGTTTAAATTGAAACTCTTAACTCAGAACAGTTACAGTGATGGAATGAAAGGGTGCAGTGACAGTGTGTCCAGAAGAGGTCACTACGGCACTAATGGGGCAGAGAGCACAGGTCACACCCTGCTGAAGTGTCCAGTTCCAGGCCCCCTCATCTCAGTGGTAGAATTTGAGGGTGCAGCTGTAGAGGATGTCTGGACCCTGATGACTTTTACTACCCCACTGTTCCCAGCCATGCCTGACTGGAGACGATGCCAGCTGTGGAGGAAGTATAGGTTCTTATGCCTTTATTACCCCACTGTGTTAAGAGCAGAGGGCAATAGGCACTTTTGGTCGCATGTCCATGTTATCTCCTGGCTTCCCTCTTACACTGTTGACAATTCATCAGTCTCCCCCTCCACCCATGTTAGAAGTCTGAGTGTCATCCTTGACAGGACACTTTCATTCCAGGCTCATATTAATCACATCACTCACTCAGCATATTTTCACCTGTGCAATATCTCTCGCTCCGCTCATCCCTCTCACCCAAGAGTTCTGCCATCCTTATTCGCTCCTTAGTCACATCCCGCCTTGATTACTGTAACTCCCTTCTTTTTGGCACACCGGAAAAGTCAATCCATAAACTTAAAATGGTCCAGAACTCTGCCACCCGCATTCTTACTCATACCTCATCCATTAGTCACATAACACCTGTCCTACAGCAGCTTCACTGGCTCCCTGTCAAATTCTGCATCATCTGCAAGATTCTGCTTCTCACTTTCAAGGTACTCAACACCCTCGCTCCCATACACCTTACTGAACTCCTCCACCTTAACACACCTTCCCACACTCTCAGGTCTTCTTCATCCATCCAACTCACTCATCCACCAGCCCGTTTAGTCACCATGGGGTCAAGAGCCTTCAGCTGCTCGGCACTCCGCCTCTGGGACTCTCTCCCACATGAACTCAAGAACTCGGTCTCTCTCGCCATTTTCAAATCCCTGCTCAAAACTCACCTCTTCAGACATGCTTATTCACTTTAAGCCTGCGCTTCTTTGTTTTAAATGATTTGCACTGCTTTTATTAACCTCCGCCGAGGAGGTTTATGTTTTCGGTGCCGTTTGTTTGTTGGTTTGTTTGTTTGTGTACAAGATAACTCAAAAACTAATGGCCGGATTTTTATGAAATTTTCAGGGTAGGTGGGTATTAAGTCAAGGAAGCGGTGATTAAATTTTGCCATATCTAGGCCAAAGTACTGCTGAGATATACTCCAAAGTTCAAGATTTCAAGTCTTTCCAATGGGCCAGAGTTCCAATTGCCGTGCTTTTGGCTTTGCTGCCCCCTGGCGGCAGAGGTTCTGCGCTCTCTGAGTGCTCTTCTGGTTCATAATGTATTACTTTATTGTCTTCTCTTGTGTGTGTGTGTATGTGTGTGTGTTTTTATGTGCCTTTTTTATCAATGTATTTTAATTGTTTGACTTCTTTTCGGTGACTTGAGAGTCTTGAAAGGTGCCTATAAATAAAATGTATTATTACCTCTGCCAACGAAGTTGGGGCGGAGGTTATGTTTTCGCCCCAGTCTGTCTGTTTGTTTGTGAACAACATAACTCAAGAAGTGAGGCACGCATTTGGCTGAAATTTTGTGGGTGCACTCCTGTTACATCAAGGATGGACCCTGTTGATTTTCATCGTGATCAGTGAAACAATATGGCCGCCACGGCAGCCATCTTGAAATCGTATGACACACGATAACTCAACTTTGCTCCCACTCAAGAAGATTTAGATTGTGCTGCCTTGGTGGAGGTTTGCACTCTATGAGTACCTGTAGTTATTATTATTATTATTATCTTGGGGAGGTCTTCCTAAATAAGCGCTTTCATACAACTTCATGTCAAAAAATCCAAACTATCCCTTTAAACTATACAATATCCCACTGTCATAAATAATTTTAATTTTAAGAGGCTTAAAACTCATCTCCAGCATCTTTAACCTCACATTGTCAGCAATCCGAACTCTACATTATCGCAGCTTCCAACTTGCCCACGCAGTTTTCCCTGGAACTGCACTCTTCTAGTTTCATTTAGTCATTGAGTTTGAAGAGGAAATTGTTGACACGGCTATTTTTTTAATAGATTAATATTCCTTTTGTTTGCTTCCTGTAAAAGACAACATGAACTTGATCAAATTTGTTCATGCCTTGATTAGCAATAGAATGTGTAGTATTTCCACTACATCTTAAATATGGAGCTTAAGGCAATAAAAAAAAATTTGCGCTTTATTAAAACCTCTTAACATACTGCTATTTTAATGAACACAACTGTAACTGCGTCCAGTGTTTGCTGATATGGGGTTGTAGAATGGATTTCTACCCATCATGGCAGATGTATGAAAGGGCAAGAGCTACTTCATTGGTGACAATAATGTTGTCTGGGTGAACATATAAGGTGTTTGCGGCTGTTGTCATGTCCCAGGCATCTACTAGTACCACCTTCAGGTCCCAGAACACCTTTCTTTGAGCCATATTCTGCAAATAACCAAACCAGTTACTCAGTTGGATCACTGGTGAGTAGAACTCTCTGGTGTTTTCCACCTTGATAACGACGAGGGTCTGGGGGATGCGTTCCTGGAGCCTAAGGATGGCCTTACGTATGTTGATCAACCTCTTGATAAAGATATCCAGAGGAAAGGGCCTGAAGTGTTGCCCCACTCCAATGACCACCACAGCACTATCATTGACTTTGTCTATTTCTCGGTCAATATACACCATTGCATCTACAACCGCTTCACTGTGAGCAACAACAGGATGCCTGTGCATCCTCCATTCGATGGTGATGTTCCTTCCGAAGGCCAGAGTAGGACAAAAAGCTGGAACATCCCGCAGTTTCACTCTTTTGAGATCTGAAAACACAAGGCAGCGAGAGAACATTTGGTAATTATGGTGGCTCTTTCAAGAACAGTTTCACACACTGTCATTCATGTTTACCATTGGTCTCACAAACATCATTTTATCACGAATCACTAATTGGTTTCCTCTGCAGAGGAAGTTATGTTTCAGTTTGGTTTGTTGGTTTGTTTGTCTGACTGGCCATTTATCTGCATGTCTGTTTGTGATCAGAATTATGGAATAATTAGCCATATTTTTTTGAAACTTTGGTTGAAGTGAGTACCTGTTGATGCCTTAGTGATAGGGCGCTTTACACCTGAGAGTGCAGTGGCATAGCCAGAACTGAAAATTGGAGGGGCCCAGAACATCCCTTTACAACTATTATTATTTCCTAATACAATAATAATCCATTGGCAAGCAATGTCACAGCTTCTCTCTCCATGCAATCTGATGGTAACTCAAAAATAGGCCTACGCTTTACAAAAGACAAACTGCTCAACTTCCGTGCAGCCTTTTCTGCACATCAGGCAATTTTACTTGCGCTGCATGATTGTTGAAATTGTTCAAATGAAATTAAAAACCATTTGGAACACCTTTGTGCAATTTCATGGCTTCAAAACCCAGAGAAAAGAAAAACGTAAATAGGTCGGAGTAATGGACAGTTTTCTTGTTACTAGTGGTAAATTCTACTGAAAGGCATGCAAAACTGAAAAACTTCCGTGCACAAGGACTTCAGTTCTTCACCTTAAAATTTAAAAAATGATTTTAAAAGCACAAATATTTACACATTTGCATTTAGTTTAGATCGGAGGTCACCAATCTTTCACAGAAAGGGCCAGTGTGGGTGCAGGCTTTAATTGCAACCAAGCAGCTACACACCCGATGCTATGAATCAAGCGTATTAGCAGAGTCCAGGGGTTGATTGGTAGTATCAGGTGTGTAGCTGGTTTAGATTCTGAACATTAAATACATGACTGATTACTGTGTGATAATAACTTTAGGAGCAATTCAGTTTTAAAAGGTGAGAGGTCATGCTTGTCGTGGTTGATACCCATAAGCTGAAAAACAGAGTGGACCCCGGATGGCATATCTTTGTCAGATGAGAATATATACGTTTTTTTTTTTCTTGCATGTTATCCTCAGGCAACTTGTTTTACATTTTCACCGAAAAAAATCGGTCAATTCGACAAAGCGGTTCCTTCAGTAGCCATGAAAAAGGCTTTGGGTTCCAATGGACCCCAGAGCAGGACTTGCCTTTTTTCGAGGTAATTTTATCATGGAAAAAGCCAAATAAAATATCCCAAAAAAAAAAAAAAAAAAAAAAAAAATATAAATATATATATATATATATATATATATATATATATATATAGAACACTAGATTGCTGATAGGGTGCACTCAAGTGAAGCATCTGTTCTACGAGCCTGTACACCCGGAAGTAAAATTTGCTCATAGACACCCATTCATTTAAGGCAACTTTAAAATGACATTTTCAAAAACACTTGCATGTGAGTCAGTGTTGTTTTGGTATCGCTGCGCATTTTGTCTCCCTAAATATGTGCTTTTCGGAGGATGGAAAGCGGCACACTTTCTAAAGCGAAGATCGAAACGTGACTCGCTGTTAACGTTAAAGTGCAACAGAGGCTTTTACCTTTGATAAGATAATTTCTTGGAAGTTATCGCCGATATGAGAAACGTCGATGAATGTCCGTGTACGTTATCAAATTACACTCTGGTTTCCTCCCTTCATTGTACCCTGGTTGTTTTAATGCCAACGCTGACAAAAGGAAGCGCAGGTGAAGCCTTTCTCATCGCCTTGTCTTTTGAAGCTCTGTGTAAAACGGACAAAGCGACTTGTCCACTGTTTTAAATATCATGCAGGTAATAAGTATTGTCGTTGAATGTCAATTAGAAGTAGCTAGCTTGTTAGCCACCTTTTTAATTTATTTACCACTAAGTCAATGCAGTCCCCGCAACACCAAGGTAGCTCGCTGGTGACCATTATCGATCGCTCGCGTTCGCTTTCAGTCAGCGGTCTGTTCAAGTCAATGGGACGGCTAATTAGCTTGCTAGCACCAAATGCGATTTTTTACTATTAAAGTGACAACTTTGCGTTTATACGTTAACTTACGCATGAAACGTTTTATTACAGCTCTTCTAATATTTATTGCTGCAAAAGGCAGCCGCACATCTCGGCATTTTCTCGCTTGTATCGACTTATTTGAAATTGGCCTCGTAGGAAACCATTCATTTTTATGAAGAAGTTGGGTGTATCAATATGGCGGCCGGGTGCTTAACTTTGGATAATGTAAATATGACGACATCAGCAATCTAATGTTCTAAATATATATATATATATATATATATATATATATATATATATATATATATATATATATATATATATATATATATATATATATATCTATGCTTCAATCCTATTCAATTTGACGTTGACAAACATTGTTTTGAAAGTATTCCACAATTATTTTACGCAAGCCTCCACAAATTGGAGAGCCACTGGCCATAGTTATTTCTGAGAAACTCAGCCTCTCGAAGACATCCCTTTTATAGCCAGTCATGTTACACACCTGATGTCAGTTAACTTATTTACTTACTAAATGTTCTTTCAGCTGATTACCTCATATATTAATTGCTTTTTCAGCCCTTTTTTGCCTGTGTCCCAACTTTTTTGAGACGTGTTGAAGCCAGAAAATTTGAAATAAGCTCATTTTGTGGATAAAATTGTAAAATGTCTCAGTTTCAGCATTTGAAATGTTATCTACACTCAACAAAAATATAAACGCAACACCTTTGTTTTTGCTCCCATTTGTCATGAGATGGACTCAAAGATCTAAAATTCATTCCAGATACACAATATTACCATTTCTCTCAAACATTGTTCACAAATCTGTCTAAATGTGTGATAGTGAGCACTTTTGCTTTGCTGAGACAATCCATCCCACCTCACAGGTGTGCCACATCAAGATGCTCATCAGACACCATGATTAGTGCACAGGTGTACCTTAGACTGTCCACAATAATTATTATGTTTGCTGTTTAATAGCCTTCTGTTTGATGATGTTGGTTTATTCGTAAACATTTATACTGTAAATGCACCGTAGAATGTTTTCTATGCACGTCTCATTGTATCATAAATAAAGCAACAAATCTATCGATTTCAAATTACGTCAAATTATATTTAAAGCGACGCCTTTTTTGCCAGAGATGCCAAGTCTCACGCATTCAGCGTATGTCTCGCGCATCTTTTAGGTTTATTCACCGTAATACGCAATTATTCAATGAATGCTTATTAATTAGATTCTTACACGGAATTAAAACCTTGTGCACTGATGTTTCAGTGTCATTTGCATAAAGGTGGACCTCACCGCAAGTAAAATGGAAAGCGATTATGACTCCAGACTTCTTGTTCATCTCCTTACTCAGAGATTGGAAAAAATGCATGTGTTTCATGATTGTTTAAATTGCTTAAATGACATCAGACCCTTTGAAACATCTTTTTGCAATTCCATTGCTTTCAATCCCTCTGTAAAGACAATCGTGAAAATTATTGAGTCATAATCGATTTCCGCGTCACTAGTGGGGAAATTAATCGTAAAGCATAAGAAATTGCTCAACTTCGTGCACAATGACTTAAATTCCGCGAATGAATTTCTTCAGTGCACGTTAATAGAATAATTGCTGACTACGGCACAGGAACGTGAATGCCAGAGACTCATGCCTAACGCATGAGACTTGACATCTCTGCAACTGCTGCAGTATCCTGAAAATGACAGCTCACATTCCATGTCTTTTTTCCTTCAGTTGGAATTGGTTAAGTGTACAGCAATTATTAGTTTGATATTTGTTGGCGTATAGATTTTGCCGATGTAATGTACTGAAATGCAAATTATCACCGGCATTACTTTTCCTACGCACGATATATGTGACTCGTACATTTACGCTGCGTCGCGATGTTCTCGTGTCTGTCTCATGTATTTCTCCCGATAATCTTGCGTAGAAATGGCTCTGTCTGCTGCCTGTACGGTGTGTGTGTGTGTGTGTGTGCGCACCCACACCCACACACAGAGTAAGTAAAAAAAAAAAAAACTACACTTTTTATCGGGTCATTTTCTGATGGTGTTGCAATAAACATGTATACAACAGATTTCGTACTTCTGCCTCAGATCTTTCCGCTGATATTGGTACCAGTTACACCTCATGAGGTTTCAGGCATGACTGCACAGAGGACTATTAAGGTACTCAAGTGAAATCTGACTCGTGCCAACTGACCAGGGCTGGATATGACATTGACCATGCATGTCATAACGGGTTGCGCAGTCATTTGAAGTTAAAAACAGGCATATGAATTTTGCCTGTGCATTGGTTGTAATGACCTGGCACTGCCAAGCATGGTGCGTCCACAGTTTACCCCCAGGCAAAGGGCCCTCTTGGTCACTGAATATTATAGGACACGCAACGTTAGAAATGTGCTGAGAACTTTTCAGAGTCAGTTTCCTAACGTGCTATTAATGTTTTATGTTGACTTGAAACTTCACAGAGAGAATTCTGTTTTGTTTGCTTTGTCTCAGAGCCTGATCATTTGGCACAAGTGAAATTTCACTTAACTCCTTAAATTGTTCCACAGCAGTCATGGGTTTAATCTAACAAGATGAAAACTGGTAACAAAAGAAGCAGAATTGCTGCTGAAAACGTACATGTAAAACTATGTTGTATACTACATTGCTACAGAGTATAATAATTGGACATTTAAAAAGTGTGCAGTTTTTTTAAATTTTTTTACTCACTTTGTGTGTGCATGTGTGAAATACTTTATAAATGTTTTGATGAAAACAACCAAAATCATGATCATTTAATACAACATAAATTTCAACATAATCAAGGTTTCATAATAATTGGTATGCTTTATTTAAAAAGTTCATGAACTTGTGGAGTTCAAGAATGGTTCAAGAGCAGTTCTTGAACTGTTCTTGAACCGAGTTCTTGAACTACTAGTTCATGAACTGTTCTTGAACTAAAGTTCATGAACATAAAAGTTCTTGAACTGTTCTTGAACAGTTTTTAAACCGAGTTCTTGAACTTCTAGTTCATGGACTGTTCTCGAACTGTTCTTGAACTAAAGCTCATGAACATAAAAAGTTCTTGAACTGTTCTTGAAATAATGTTCATGAACATGAAAGTTCTTGAATTGTTCTTAAACCAATGTTCAAGAACTCCTTGTTCTTGAACTTTCCTTAGTCAGTTCTTTAAACATTTCAAAAACGATGAGTTTTAAATATGTTCTTCAACTTTTTTAATATGAAAATTGAAATTTCTTGGTACATTGAAAGGACACAATTATAGGCCTTAAATATTTAATATTTAATATTGCACTATTTAATAAGGGGTTGGCCTATGTCTATTATTTTATTTACCTTTAATATTTGAATCTGTTCTATTGTTGATACTTACCTTTAATATTGAATCCGTTTTATTGTTGATATTTTGATACAGATGTTATTCAAGTCCATTGTTTGACAATGTAGAGATACCTTTACTTTGACTATATTCGTTACAGCACTTGTGACTGGTCAGTATTGTGGAGAGAGATTTTACCCTGTTTGTGATTGGTTGAGTGCGGGTGGGCAACGTCAAGGCATTGAAGAGAGAGAGCGGTGGTTGAGTAGTTTATTCATCAGTTTTATGTGTGCGGGTGTCCGTACGAGACCACGACTCGTGAACTGTTAAGGATTGGACCGGAAAAGACTGGACTAACTGTTTGTTAGTCCTGGAGGTCGGACCTGGTGGGAACTGTTACTGAGCTAGCCTAGCTCGCTAGCTAGCTTGCTGGTGTAACCCAGGAGAGAAAACGACTCTTTTTCTCTCAGGTTTATTGTGTTAATACAATTGCAGCATTTTATTTTGAAAAAAAATTTAAGAGCGGTGGTTGAGTAGTTTATTCATCAGTTTTATGTGTGCGGGTGTCCGTACGAGACCACGACTCGTGAACTGTTAAGGATTGGACCGGAGAAGACTGGACTAACTGTTTGTTAGTCCTGGAGGTCGGACCTGGTGGGAACTGTTACTGAGCTAGCCTAGCTCGCTAGCTAGCTTGCTGGTGTAACCCAGGAGAGAAAACGACTCTTTTTCTCTCAGGTTTATTGTGTTAATACAATTGCAGCATTTTATTTTGAAAAAAAATTTGTCTTTTGAAAAGAGGAAATGTGATCCTCTGCCTCCAACTTTATTTTCCTGTATTCATGGTCATGTTGGATGATAATGACCTTCTCATTTGTTAAGAGTGATATTAGTCCCTCCTTTTGAACAGCGGACTGAACTACGCATTAGTTCATCGGTCATTTGCACTCTGGAAATGAGCAGGACAGGCTGTCTGGCGGTCCTTGCCAAAATTCATGAATAGTTTTGGCGAGTTGTGATGAAAAACAGTGTTGTAAACAAATATTTGCACTGTCTAAAAGCTAATTTGTAATATTTATTGTGTCAAGTGGATGGGAGCACGAGCTAGTGGCTGTGTGGTCGGTGTTCCTTGCCGTGTGCCGTGCGATACCTCATCTAGGTGAGTTCAGACAACGTGCTTGCTAAAGAAAGCATGCTAGCACCATACTAGTATCAGCATTATGCTAACGCTAATCGCGAGTGCTAACGCTAATCGCGAGGGGATCTTTTCTGTTAAAAAGCTATATAAAAGCTATTTTTGGTTGTTCTAAGGTTTGCCAAATGGTACTCATACCTTTATGAATTAAAGTAAGCACTTTTTGTTGTTTTTTTGGTGCACTATTTTTCGTAAAATGTGATGTTTATTTCGATGCTAAATGCACAGTTTTCGGTTTTATTTTATGAAAGCTTACACTAATTCCTATGTAATGCTAAAACAGTAGCCCAGATAGGGTTTTATGGTCACAATGGGTAGCTTTAAAGGAGAAAAATGGAAGCTATTATTTTATCTCCGCCTTGGTAATGAGATAAATTAATTGTATTTCAGTTCATGATTTACAAAAGCTTCAAATTGGTTAAAAAGTCAATAATCAAATTTGTTAAGAAATGTTAATCATAATTTCATGGTTAAATGATTTAAAGACATAAAAAGAGGAATTCATTTAATTGTTTTACATGGGTTAAAAATAATTTCATGTACAACAAAGGATAGTTTGAGTTAAAAACATACATGTAAAATATTGCTGTATACTGTACAATAGTAATATGAGAGAAAAGATAAAAATCGAGCTATAGCTAGTGGAAAGAATAAGAGAATGGACTTTATTTAGCTGTATACAATTATTATTGTGCAGGCTAGGTTTTTTTTGTCCTTTTACTACGGATTCTGAGACCTCTGGATTGGATACTGGATTTCTCCGGACGGTAGATGGCGAGCCTGCGCCCGAACTGAACCAGACCTTCATCGGAAGAACCTCATTCTTCATTTCTTCGGCAAACAACACTGTGGTACCCACTCAAATTACCCCAGAAAGGAAACAAAAAGGAAACGGAACTTCTGAACTAAAAAACCTTGACCTGACTGAAAACAAAAGGGACTAAGACATTGAGCTCAATGGGGTTGGGTTTTTCAATATTTTTTTTCATACGCCGGCTATTTCCATTTTTGTTGCTGAATTGTAAATTTTCTATTTTTTATTTTCACTTTTCTACAAATAATACACTCATTCTGGCTCACTTGCTGCCTCCAGCTATTTCATTACACATTCACTTTGACCACTATTGTAACACCACCGAACCTAGCAACTGGTCCATACTTTTGAATTACTCTGCTATACTTAACGTGAGTCCGGGGTTACACTATGCCAGCCACTGTGTGACGCTAGCCCAGCGCTACATGAAGTGGGACGGGATGCGGTAAAGGGACCTTCCCTATCAGTGAGTCACACCGTTTCCAAGCTAGTCTTCGAAAGACAAGTAACATTCAAGTGGAGTAAGTGGGAAGGAGGTGCTGTGGACCAAAGAGGAACGCAGATCGACTGTTGCTGATGGATGGAGAGCTATGCCTGAAGTTCGCCCTGCTGCTGGATGCGCGATAACCATCACCCAAGCGCGAGACGGCGAGGGATATTGAGGTACCGAATGTGGTTGACTCACTGGAGCGAAGAGGAAAGTTCAAATGTAAACAGGCCTGCAACGGGGGTGGACTCTTTTTACTAACCATTTATTTGCCGGCTAGATTAGGGTTTGGTAGCGTTATTGTATTGTGATCGAATGTTTTATTACGCTGTGGTCGAATGTTTTAATGTTAACGTAAGTCTTTGGGGCTAATTCTCATTCATACATTCTCATACAATTATTTAATTCTTAATACATTTTTTATTATATAATTCTATGTGCCTGTGTGGTGTGTGAATTATTGGTGTGGAATGTGTTCTTGATGTGTTTTTTCTGTTCTGGGGAATATAAGTTAATATAGGGTGTATATAGGGTTAAAGGGCATGACACGCTTGTATTTGCAAATTTAAAGTAATAATCCAGAATTTTACTAGGAGTCAATTGGTGACCCACAGTGATGTTTAGAGTCAATCAGCAATTCAGAGTATCCAACCTTCTTGGAGTACCTGGGTTTGGTCCAGGGAAGGGTTCCTACCGGGAATATCATTGTTCTACTGGGAGACTTCAACGCTCATGTGGGGAGTGATGGAGGCACTTGGAGGGGAGTGATTGGGAGGAATGGCCTCCCTGATCTGAACCCAAGTGGTGCTTTGTTATTGGATTTCTGTACAAGTCATGATCCAGAAGATTTCCTGTCACTGAAATTTTCTTTTACAGGTTATGGACAGTCCTTGAACTGGTTACTGACAGATTCTTGAGCAGTTCTTGAACAGTTCATGACCGATTCTTGAACAGGTCTTGAACAATTCTTAAACTGTTCTTGAATAGTTCTTGAACAATTCTTGAACTGTTCTTGATCAATTCTCGAATAGTTCTTGAAAGGTATTTGGGACAGTTCTTGAACTCTGCGTTCAAGAACTCCTTTCAAGAACTGTTCTTGAACTGAGTTCTTGAACATTTGAGTTCTTGAATTCAGATTTCAAGAACTGTCTCAAATACCTTTCAAGAACAGTTCATGAACAGCTCAAGAACAATTTTCAAGAATTGTTCAAGAACAGTTCAAGAACTGTTCTTGAAATTTTTGCAGGGGTGCAGCCACTTCTGGAATGTATAACCGAGTCTTTTCCTGCAAGTTTTGACAAGGTAAAGGCACACATTTGGGTGGATTTTGGACCATTCCTCCGAGCAGATCCTTTCAAAATCCTTCATATTCTCCTATTTAGATTTATGAACTGCCCTCTTCAACTTAGACCACAGGTTCTCAGTTGCATTGGGGTCTGGCAACTGAGATGGCCACTGCAGAACGTTGATATTGTTGTCAAGGAACTATTTCTGTGTTGATCTTGAAGGATGCTTTGGGTGATTGTCTTGTTGGGAGGTCCACCTCCGTCAAGTCCCAGTCTTCTGGTGAAGGCGGCCAGATTGTCGTCCAAAATCTCCTGATACTTGGTGGAATTCATTATGCCATTCATCTGATGCTGTATCTGACTGAAACATGCAATTTTGCCCTCATCTGACCAAAGCACCTTATTCTAGCCTAAATTAAAATAATGTTTAGCAAACTCCAAGCGCTCACCTCTGTGTATACTGGTCAGAAGTAACTTTCTTCTGGCAACCCTTCCAAAGAGCCTATGGTTGTGGAGGTGGCACCTGATGGTGGTTTTTGAAACCTGTGACTCCAAGATGCCACCAATGCCTGCAGTTCCTTTGCAGAGATTCTTGGGCATTTTGCTGCTTCTCTCACCATCCCCCTCGGTATTCTGCAGGTGCCTCCTCTACTCTTGAGGTTTTCAACAATTCTGATCTTTGGAATTTTTAAATAATTGCCCTTACAGTGCTAAGTGGCATATTCAACCGTTTGAGTCTTCTTGTAGCCATTACCAGATTTATGAAGGTCTATGACATCTGCCTCTTTGGAACTGACAGTTGTTTTTTTTTATGTCATGGCACTGGATGTCAGAGGGATACTGCATGCGTGTTACCTCATTTTTATATCATAGTGAAACAGGAGGTCATGTAATTGCTCAATGTAGTTGCTTAACACTTAGATAAAACTTAAACTTAAAGTGAAATTTAATAAATAGTTTATAATTTTGATTCATGTTATTTACAACAAGTCGACATGGTCTACAACATCCCCTGCCAATCGTGTGCTTCTTATTTTCAAACTCCATCAAGGCCTTTATGGTCTGAAGCTACAAACCAAATTTGTTTGTCCTATCTTTAATAGTTTGTGAGAAAAGTTGTCCCCTTTTTCTCGGACGGATGGACGGACGCACACACGCACGGACGGACGGACGGACAGAGGTCAAACCTATATCCCCCTCACCCTTCGTGTTGGCGGGGGATAATAATCTGTAAGGGTGCTATGAATTGTGAAACCTTCATTTAAAGGAAATTGATCTTTATATTTAACAGTAAATGATTTTGGTTGGTTCCATGGAAACATTAATATCTGCAGTATTTTTCACATGTTGTTACTCAGAGTTTCACAATAAATGTAGTTATTTTTGGTTGAATTTTTTGAAGTATTTTTTGTGCATTGCCAGTCAGGTACTAGTAATTTTGGAGCCAACTGTCCATATTTCTAATGTAAGGCTGCCTGGCTGATAGCTGCCAGCCTTAATTTCTGTGTTTATCTGCTGCTGCACATTGGTGTTACCTAGCGTTTTGATGAGTGCGCCAAGCCATTGATGCACAGTGGAGTCTCCAAAAATTTTCAGAGTCCTGCCCTTCAGACATTTACTAATTGCATCTGCACTGAAGAAGTTGCCATTCTGGCAGGAGGTAGAGGCCCATCTGTTTTTAAAGAAGTAGCCACTCGGTGAAGGGGACATCATTCCAAATCCCACCTCACACTTTTCTTTTGGTTCAAGGGTTTCCTTTCCTTTGGAATGAAAGAGAGTACAAAAATGTAAAGAAAAAATTGGTTAAGATTCAATACTGGTTAATTAAATAGATGAAATTAATGGAAATAATAATAAATATTATAAAATACAAAGTAAATGTTATTCATAGCATCTGTGGTTGAATAAGCGGACAGAGGACAGTTTGACTGTTTCCAGACTGCGTGACTGTGGCTTGTGGCTTCAGGGATAAAACTCTTCACTGCAATTTAGAAGTTGACACAGGACATTTTATTGTTTGTGCTATTGATACTCTGCCTAACCTCCTTCTTTATGACTTTTTCAGGAGATTCTTTAACTCCTTCACCCTGAGTCCATGGACCACACAAGCTCTGTCCCTCACTGTACGTCACTGACTGCTGCTGTCCTGATCTACTTCTACTCCTGATTTACACCCACACCTCACCCTTTCCTGGAGCTACAGACGCCACTGCTTGGATTTCTCATCAGATGTCTTACAAGACTCAAATCTAACTGTCCTTACGTTTAGCTGGCCCGCTGAGGATGGGCTCCCCATGATACCTGCTCGTCCTTTGAATTTTTTCCCCCACTGTGGATTTTTTTTTCACACCACTGTTTGAGGATTATCAGATTACAACAAGGCTCAAATCTAACTTTCTTTACAATTAGCTGGCCATCAGAGGATGGGATCCCCCACTATAGCTAACTTGTCCTTAGATTTCAACCCACTGAGGATTTTTTTTTTTCACACCACTGTTTGAAGATTTTTCTCTGTACTTCCACATTTCCACATTTGCTATTTTGCGTGTGCCCGTTTTTGACCTGGAAAGCTTCTTTATGGACAGTATGACAGCCAAAGATGTAAGTGGACATACCAGGACAACTGCTGACATTCACTGGACCAAAGCTGTTTTTAATTTGTATTCCATTACGGCCCCTTTAAAAGAAACATGAAATAGAAATGAGAGATTTAGTGTGTTTGGTCATCATGGGTCTGGTGCACACTGGGACGTAAAAGGAGTTTTATTACTAGTACTGGGGGAGAGTTTTATTCCAGATTCTACAAACTTATGTTAAACTTCAGAAAAGGACTGATGGAACATGGTTTGATCAAAAAACATTCCGGCTGTTGCTTGAACCACTGCTCTTAACATTTGCTGTGTGCGCAAGTTCATGCCTTACTTGGACAGAAGTGACCGCTCTTCCTTGTTCAAGTCAGAAGTTGGGTTATTTCTTGAGGACATGGACCTCAGGGCACTGCAGGGAAGAGTTTTGGGTGGGAAACAGGCAAAGTAATCGGCATCTTCCTTCTTCCCGTACTCACAGAGAGCCCGGTTCGCTTTCAGCCGGGTGCGACACTGAGATGCCTCCTTTTTGCTCCCATTGTAGAAGTATCCTGTGAATATGACCCTATTATAGTTGTTCTCACCAGTTTTCTTGAGCATCCTAATAGCCTCAGAGGAGTGTGCAAGAAGCACAGACACCTGTACATCACCGGCCCAGGACAGACGGAAACGCACACGGTAGGAGCCATTGCGTAGGTCAGTGACTTCTCCGGATGCAGAAGCCCGGAGTTTAGGAGAGTGGATACGAGCCAGGAGGAAGTCGCCTCCATACGTTTTAGGGATCCCCCTGTAGTCCTTCATATTCACCAGCACATTCAAGGTGTCCCCCACACAGTACTGGGCTCTGGGCTGCTCCAGGCTGACCACACTGTGCTGGCCACTCGAAGACCTTTCAATAGAGGTGAAGTTTCTAGTTTCAGGAAGTTCATTCCATATCAAATGCTTTATGTCATCCACAGACATCTCTCTCAGTGGAATTTCAGTTGGCTCCTGGAGAGGAGAAATATAAAAAATTATATGGAATTCAAAGGTTGCTGGAATTGACATGCTGTACATTACATGCTGTGGCCAGCCAACATCTACTTCATGATATTTTGGGCAACAGTTTTAGAGATGTATACTGAACAACAAAAGAAACGCAAGTTCATTAAAGGCAGACTGGAAAATAAGTTAGCGTGTAATTATTTTAGAAAAGCAAATTTATTACTAGCGTGTGCACATTTACACTTGTTTCATCAAAATTTTCTTTATTTTGCGATCACTTCCCATAAGAGTACATTGACAAACTAGCTATCTTGCGTTTCTTTTGTTGCTCAGTATAATTGGCTGTTTCCACAGTGGTCTGAATAATGGTGCATTGATGCCAAACAGAGAGAACTGAACTGATGTTTAAAAATATGTGCTACTCACATTCTTTAGCTTCATCTTGGAAGGGTATAGAGGTTCCAGCAGTACCTATGGGATGAGAGTGCATCTAGTTTAGCTTTTGTCAAGCTGAGCCCTCATTTATAGCCAAGCTGATCTGCTTGAACTCCACTTGGAGGCAACCTAATCTACCTCCACAAAGGCACTCGAAAGGATGCACTGAATCTCATGTTTGGAAAAACCTTTCTGGAAGTGAAAAGGCAGATTATTTCAATCCCTTTGCTACATTTATTATGTCTACATTTATCAATGCTGATGGTCATCCAGTGTTGATTTGGAAAGGGGGTTATCTGAAAACCAGACAACATAAAATAGGTAGTGGGCTTATTTGCCACTATCAACATTTGAAAGACTTTACACTGCAGCAAATAAGAATGAAGTTACCGAGTTCCTTGAGAGTTCCTTTAGAAATATGACTCACTGTGATAATAGCAAAATTAATTTTAAGAATTTGCAGAGGATCATTTAACATGCCCGCCCTTAAATATGCAGGTGGACTGTGCAAAGAACACTTGCACTCTAAATGACAAGCCTCTGCTTATATGCTTTGGGTCTCAACCATGTGAATGCATTCTGTCTCTCCTCCCATTTTGCAACTTTTGTGTCTTTTAGCATTGCCTCCTTTGATTTGTTTGTATCTTAAAGGTGCATTATGCAAGTTTGTTTACGTTCTGCGCAATATTTTCATCTCAATTCGCCAACATCTCTCCACAAGCCGTGAGCTGCCTGCCCCTAAATTCACTGTAAAAAAAAAAAAACCCTGGGCTCTGGAGACTGCACAGGCGTCACAAACTGCAAATTAACACAAAGAAGCACAGGCTGTGCCCCATAACATAACAAACCGTCCCAGCCAATCACCGACAAGATTTGACAGAAATGGAAGCATGGGAAGGAGGGAACTATGGGAGGAAGGGGCGGGCTACCTCTGTTTTGTTTGAGTTCGAATGTCAACAGAAGTGAAAGTAAGCAGACTTGCCTAGTGCACCTTTAAGATTATAAACAGCGCCCTCCATAATTATTGTCACCCATGGTTAAGATGTGTTAAAAGCCTTAAAATAAATTCAATTTTTATTGCAGGAGCATACTCTCACACTGAAAATTGTAGAAAAATGTAACCTTCAACTTCAAAAAAAATCCCTGACTAAGAAATAATTATTTTTCATAAAATCGCCTGTTCCATCATTATTGGCACCCCTAAAAATTCCTAGGAATTAAATGTAATTGAATTATTTCTGTCATTTCTACAGTAGTTTACATAGTTGATCAGAGTATCTAGGAACATTTAAATAGTAAATCATCACTTCCGGTTTCCCTGGGGTATAAATTTGACGTGACACAGAGGCCATTTCTCTAATCCACTCTTCAACATGGGAAAAACAAAGGAACACACCATTCAAGTAAAGCAGATGTGTGTCGACCTTCACAAGTCATGCAATGGCTACAAGAAAATAGACACTCACCGGCATTTGCCCATATCTACGGTCAGAGGAATCATTAAGAAGTTGAAAACAAATGGAACAGTTGCAAACAAGCCTGGACGAGGATGCAAGGTTATTTTGCCACCACGCACAGTGAGGAGGATGGTAAGAGAAATAAAAAGTTCCACAAAGCTCACTGTTCAAGATTTGCAACAAATGGTAGCATCTTGGGGTCACAAAGTCTCCAAAACAACCATTTGGCGCTATGTACATGCCAACAAGCTGTTTGGGAGGCATGCATGGAAATAACCTTTTCTCACTCACAATTATAAAAGCAAACGTCTGGAGTTCGCTAAGCGGTACTGGGACTTCAAGTGGGATCGTGTACTTTGGTTAGATGAGACCAAGATGGAGCTTTTTGGCATAAACACTCGGGGTCTGGTGGAACACAAGAGATGAGTATGCAGAAAAGTACCTCATGCCCACTGTGAAGTATGGGGGAGGATTGGTGATGCTGTGGGCCTCTTTCTCTTCCAGAGGGCCTGGGAACCTTGTTAGGGTGCATGGCATCACGAACGCTTTGAAATACCAGGACATTTTAAAGAAAAATCTGGTGGCTTCTGCCCGAAAGCTGAAGATGCGTCGTCACTGGGTCTTTCAGCAAGATAATGACCCTAAACATGTGGCCAAATCTACACAGAAATGGTTCAACAGACACAGAATCAAGCTCCTCCCATGGCCATCTCAGTCCCCAGACCTCAACCCCATTGAAAACGTGTGGTGTGAACTGAAGAGGAGAGTGCAGAAGAGAGAACCCAGGTCGCTGGATGATTTAGAGAGATTGTGCAGAGAGGAATGGTCAAAGATCCCTCTTTCTGTATTCTCCCATCTTGTGAAACATTATAGGAGAAGATTACGTGCTGTTTTGTTGGCAAAAGGGGGTTGTACATCAAAAAGGGGTAGTAGTAACATCAGGGGTGCTCATAATTGCGGCACACATGATTTGATGTACAAAACCCAAAACCAGTGAAGTTGGCATGTTATGTAAATTGTAGATAAAAACAGAATACAATGATTTGCAAATCCTTTTCAACTTATTACTGAGTACAAATGAAAACGCACCACTCACGAAATCTGGAATAGCTCCACGGATTGATATGTGAAGTATGTACGTATGATGCATTTGAGATAATGAATGATTTAAGAAGACATGTAAACATCATTCAATTTCATTCACGATAATGTTAATGCGCGAGAGAGGTTTAACTGGTGTAGGGGTCAAACAGGAAAGTCAATAACGGGTGTGACCGCCATTTGCATTAACAGATGCGGTGCATCGTCGTCACATGGAGTTGATCAATCTCTGGATAGTGTTCTGAGGGATAGCATTCCACTCCTGAACAAGGGCAACCTCAAGTTCTCGGATGTTGTCCATCTGGCATAGGCGTGAAAGACGTCGTCCAATTTCATCCCATAAGTGCTCGATAGGGGAGAGGTCAGGTGACAGAGCTGGCCACTGAAGCACGGGGATGTTCTGCTCTGCAAGGTACAGCATGGACACCCTTGCAGTGTGTGCCCTAGCGTTGTCCTGTTGGAACGTGTGGACATCGCGGTGTTGGTTGAAGAACGGCACAACATGGTTCTGCAGCACCTGGTCCCGGTAGTAGACGCCGTTCACCCTTCCTCTGCAGATATGGAGAGGGGTTCTGTGACGGTAGCTTATTCCTCCCCACACCATAACGCTGCCACCACCCCAACGGTTCGTTTGAACAACACAATTGGCGTTATAACGTTCACCACGTCTCCGCCAAACACGTATACGGTCATCTGCATTCCTTAAGTGAAATCGTGACTTGTCAGAAAAGATGACACCGTGCCATTGTCATAGTCGCCAATTCTGGTGCCTGTTTGCCCACTGTAGACGCTGGTTTCGGTGACGATCCGTCAATATGGGGCCGAAATAAGGACGTCGTGCACGCAGGCCTGCAGCTCGCAGACGGTTCTGTACGGTGTTGGAGTGAATGAATCCACGTCGTCCTTGGACTTGAGCAGCCGTTCTTGTCGCTGGTAGTGTTCGGTGTCGGACATGATCTCGTACGATCTGACGGTCCTGACGTGCCGTTGTCACACGTTGTTGACTCGTTCGAGGACGGTCCCGGTGCTCCCCGTTTGCAGAAACCTTTGATGGAGTCTTGCGATCGTTGTGTGTTCGCAGTGTAGTCGTCTGGCAATTTCCCTGGTGCTGGCGCCAATTTGAAGCATGCCTATGGCACGTTCCCGTTCAGGGGCTGTAAGTCGCGGCATAGTGTTGACGTTTCACAAGTGTCAGTGAAGAAGTGAAATTTTATCCGGAATCACATGCTTTTAAAGGCAATGTGTGCACAAATTCAGAGTGAAATTCATTTTTCCCGTGGTGTGCGTGCAAGATGTTGCGTTTTTGCAAAAAATTGCCTAGCGTTACAGTTAACTTGAAATTCTCGCATTTCTTGCACTTGGCATGTCGGATGACGTCACTGTAGTGTTGTTGGTGTATAAAAATTATATTGAAGTTCATTTGAACTTAAATATTGACTTTTTTCAAGTGGTGCGTTGTCATTTGTACTCAGTATATATTCAATTGAATACACTGCAAAGACAAGATGTTTAATGTTCAAACTGAGAAACTTTATTTTTTTTGCAAATAATCATTAACTTAAAATTTAAAGGCAGCAACACATTGCAAAAAAGTTGGCACAGGGGCCTTTATACCACTGTGTTACATTGCCTTTCATTTTAACGACACTCAGTAAATGTTTGGGAACTGAGGAGACTAATTTTTGAAGCTTTTCAGGTGGAACTCTTTCCCACTCTTGCTTGATGTACAGCTTAAGTTGTTCAACAGTTCGGGGTCTCCGTTGTCGTATTTTACACTTCATAATGCGCCACACATTTTGAATGGGAGACAGGTCTGGACTACAGGCAGGCCAGTCTAGTACCCGCACTCTTTTACTAAGGAGCCATGCTGTTGTAACACGTGCAGAATGTGGCTTGGCATTGTCTTGCTAAAATAAGCAGGGGCGTCCATGAAAAATACGTTGCTTCGATGGCAACATATGTTGCTCCAAAACCTGTATGTACCTTTCAGCATTAATGGTGCCTTCACATATGTGTAAGTTGCCCATGCCTTGGGCACTAATACACCCCCATACCATCACAGATGCTGGCTTTTGAACTTTGCGCCTATAACAGTCCGACTGGTTCTTTTCCTCTTTGGTCCGGAGGACACAACGTCCACAGTTTCCAAAAACAATTTGAAATGTGGACTCGTCAGACCACAGAACACTTTTCCACTTTGCATCAGTCCATCTTAGATGAGCTTGGGCCCAGCGAAGCCGGCGGTGTTTCTGGGTGCTGTTGATAAATGGCTTTCGCTTTGCATCGTAGAGTTTTAACTTGCACTTGCAGATGTAGCGACAAACTGTAGTTACTGACAGTGGTTCTCTGAAGTGTACTGAGCCAGTGTGGTGATGTCCTTTACACAATGATGTTGGCTTTTGATGCAGTACCGCCTGGGAGATCGAAGGTCACGGGCATTCAATGTTGCTTTTCGGCCTTGTCGCTTACGTGCAGTGATTTCTCCAGATTTTCTGAAACTTTTGACGATATTACGGACCGTAGATGATGAAATCCCTAAATTTTTTGCAATAGCTCGTTGAGGAATGTTGTTTTTAAACTGTTCGACAATCAGCTCACGCATTTGTTCACTAAGTGGTGACCCTCGCCCCATCCTTGTTTGTGAATGACTGAGCATTTCAGGGAAGCTGCTTTTATACCCAATCATGGCACCCACCTGTTCCCAATTAGCCCGTTCACCAGTGGGATGTTCCAAATAAGTGTTCGATAAGCATTCCTCAACTCTCTCAGTCTTTTTTGC
This sequence comes from Gymnothorax reevesii, assembly GCA_029721435.1. Lineage (NCBI taxonomy): Eukaryota > Metazoa > Chordata > Actinopteri > Anguilliformes > Muraenidae > Gymnothorax > Gymnothorax reevesii. Next base: position 10,963,859 of record CM056577.1, on the reverse strand, counting down.
CACTTGTGCCAGCTTTTGAAACATGTTGCAGGCATCAAATTCCAAATGAGCTAATATTTGCAAAAAATTACAAATTTTACCTGTTCGAACATTAAGTAACTTGTCTTTGCAGTGTATTCAATTGAATATGGGTTGTAAAGGATTTGCGAATCATTGTATTCTGTTTTAATTTACGATTTACACAACGTGCCAACTTCACTGGTTTTGGGTTTTGTAGATCTAACTCACCGGTTGTAAATTCGGTAGAGGTCCTTGTTAGGGAGGTGGTTTCTGTTTTCGACCAGGACATTTGTGGACAAGACTCAGCTGCGCGTTTAGTGCACTTAAGACAGGGCAAAGAAAGCACAGCTGAGTTTTCTATTGCTTTTCGTTCTCTGGCCACAGAAACAGGCTGGCCAGAGGCTCCACTGATGACTGTTTTTGGCCATGCACTTACGGAGGAGATTAAGGATGTGCTGGCTACGTTAGAACGCTGCTCAACTTTAGATTCCTTAGTTCGTACCGTTGTGCGAATTGACAATCGCATACGTGAACACAGCTGGGAGAGACTGAATAAATCTCCACTGGCTGACAATGGGATTAAGATTACTAGTGACGATTGTGCATCTCCTAGTTCACCCATTAAAGATTCTACTTCGGTTGAGCCCATGCAGGTTGATGGTTCATTTAACTGTCAGTCTAAAATACCCATTAGCAGAAGAATAATCTGCTTTAATTGTGATAAGCCGGGTCATATCCATCCACATTGTCCTAAACTTCGGGGAAAAGGAAAGCCCCTCCAGTGATTCAGGGGACGCTAGAGGGGCAGACCCAATTTCCCTTCCGAACATTAATCCCCGTAGAACTTACTGTGGGTAATAAAAGATTTACCACTGAAGCATTTGTACACTCGGGCGCAGTTGATTGTTTCATGGATTTTAAGTGGGCTAGGAGGCACTCCGTCCCTACTGTTGCACTTTCACAATCACGTTCTGTCAGAACTTTGGATGGTCGCCCGCTGGGAACGGGAGTTATAACCGAAGTTTCAGAACCATTAGAAATGTTCATCTCTTTTGGTGGCCACTCTGAAGAGGTTCGATTTTTCATTATCAGGTCTCCCACTTTCCCTATAGTTTTGGGTCATCCATGGATACGGGAACATGAGCCTTGTATTAGCTGGGGAAGACGGATTAATTCTATCGTCCGCTGGGGTCCCAAGTGTAGCACACATTGTAAAACTAATGATAATGGTTCTTTCGGACGTGAAGCAATGGGGCAGGCTGACGCCGAGAGCGATTTTGAGGAGGTTATCACTCCGTACCCTCCTGGACTGGAAAAAGGGGCAGAGGAGGGGTTAGAATGGGATCCTCAGTTTGACTGGCGAGAGCCAGAGGAAGATTACTTTTTGGAGAACTTCAGCGATTCGGAATCAGTCACGGATTCATTAGACTTTGATCAGGGTAAAGAATTTGGGGCTACCCTGAACTTTGACTTGCCTCCCAATGTTCCCAGGGATTACGTCGATTTGGCTGAGGTGTTCAGTAAACAACAAGCCTCTACGTTGCCCCCGCATCGTCCGTACAACTGCAAGATTAATCTCTATCCCGGGACAACTCCGCCTGGGGGTTCGCTATATTCGCTGTCAGGACCTGAGCGTAAGGCAATGTGAGAGTATATTCAGGAGGCTCTCGCCAATGGTTTTATTCGGCCGTCCACGTCCCCAGCCGGAGGGGGATTTTTTTCGTTGGGAAAAAGGATGGCGGGCTAAGACCCTGTATTGAATACAGGGGTTTAAATAAAATCACAATTAAAAACCGATACCCCCTTCCATTAATGAATTCCGCGTTTGAACGTCTACAGGAGGCGTCATTTTTTACGAAGCTAGATCTTCGTAATGGGCATAATTTGATTCGCATTCGGGAGGGGGACGAATGAAAAACAGCTTTTAACACGCACGACGGGCACTATGAATATGGAGTCTTACCTTTCGGGCTGGTTAACGCCCCCTCGGCGTTTCAGGCGTTCGTCGATGACGTGCTCAGAGAGATGTTGGAGAAATTTGTCTTTGTTTATCTCAACGATATTTTGATCTTTTCTTCAACACTGTCTGAGCACAAACAACACGTCAGATGTGTACTGGAAGCCCTGCTCCGTGCCAAACTTTTTGTTAAAGCCGAGAAATGTGTTTTCCACGCCCAGACTGTCTCATTATTGGGCTTCATTGTGTCTAAGGGTTCGGTGCGGATGGACTCAGACAAAGTGGCTGCGGTCAGGAATTGGCCTGCACCGCAGAGTGTTAAAGAGGTCCAACGCTTTCTGGGTTTTGCGAACTTTTATAGAAGGTTTATTCGTAATTTCAGCGCGGTTGCTGCCCCCATTATTGCGCTCACTAAAAAGAATACCTCCTCAGCGTTTGTTTGGTCCCCTGCAGCTGATGCTGCTTTTCAGGAATTAAAGAAACGTTTTAGCTCGGAGCCGATTTTGGATTTTGCTCGATCCCTCCCTCCCATTTGTCGTGGAGGTAGATGCTTCGGAGGTGGGCGTGGGTGCCATTCTGTCCCAGCGCCTTCATTGGGATAATAAGCTTCACCCATGTGTGTACTTCTCCCGGTCTTTGTCCGCCGCCAAACGCAATTATAGTATTGGTGACCGGGAGTTATTAGCGGTCAAGCTGGCGCTTGAGGAATGGCACCACTGGTTGAAGGGAGCTGAGCACCCTTTTTTGGTTTGGATCGACCACAAAAACCTCCAATATATTCAGCAGACCAAACGGCGTAATTCCCGGCAGGCGTGATGGTCATTATTTTTTAACCGTTTTGATTTTACTCTCACGTACCGCCCAGGCTCTAAAAATATTGAGCCTGACATGCTGTCACGTATGTACGATCGCACAGATAGCGATCCTACCCCAGAGCCTGTTTTTCCTGCTGCCCAGATCGTAGCACCTATTCAGTGGGAGGTTGAGGCGGTTGTTCAGGAGGCGTTGAAGTCTGATCCCGGTCCTGGGGGGGAGCTTTCTGGTTGTTTATTTGTCCCACATGGCATTAGGTCACAGGTTCTCCAGTGGGGACACTCTTCCCGCCTGGCGGGGCACCCGGGGGCCCATCGGACCAAGCAGTTCCTGGCCCAACGTTTTTGGTGGCCGGAGATGATGAGGGACATTCGGGAGTTTGTTGCTGCCTGTGGCGTCCGTTCCAGAAATAAGACTTCCCATCTCATTCCCGCTGGTTTGCTGCGACCTTTGCCCATTCCCAGGCGCCCTTGGTCGCATATTGCTTTAGATTTTGTTACGGGGCTGCCTGCATCTGACGGCAACACGGTCATTTTGGTGGTGGTTGATCACTTTTCTAAAGGGGCTCATTTTGTCGTGCTACCCAAGCTGCCTTCAGCACGGGAGACAGCGCATCTTGTGGTCAACCATGTGTTCCGGTTGCATGGGCTTCCGCAAGATGTCGTTTCTGACCGAGGCCCACAGTTTACGGCCAGATTTTGGCAGGCATTTTGTCAGCAGTTGGGGGCCACTGTTAGCCTCTCTTCGGGGTTTCACCCGGAGACCAACGGGCAGACGTAACGTACTAATCAGTCTCTCGAAAGCACTCTCCGATGTTTGGCGGCGGATAATCACTCATCTTGGAGTCGATTTTTAGCTTGGCCCAAGTATTCTCACAACTCGTTGTGTAATTCCTCCATGAGGCTTTCCCCATTTGAAGCCCAAGTGGGTTACCAACCCCCACTATTCCCAGAGACTGAGAACGATTCCAAGATTCCCTCAGTTAATCAATTCATTCGGCGCTGTCGGTCGGTTTGGACTAAGGTCCGTTCTGCACTGTTTCGCAAACAAAAATCCTTCGCTGATAGAAGGCGTCATTTGGCCCTGTCTTATCGGGTTGGGCAGAGAGTTCGGCTGTCCACCCGGGACCTCCCATTGAAGGTAGAATCCCGAAAACTGGCGCCCCGCTTTATTGGCCCGTTCAAGATTGTACGGGAGATCAATCCGGTGACGGTCCAGTTGAAGCTCCCGAGATCTCTGCGCATACATCCGTCATTCCATGTCTCGCGGATTAAGCCAGTTAGCACTAGCGTCCTGGCGCCCGCCGACACGCCTCCGACGCCACCGCACGTGGTTGAGGGCGGGCCGGATTATACCGTGCGCTGCATTCTGGCTGAGAGGCGCGTAGGTCGCGGGGTCCAGTTGGTTGATTGGGAGGGATATGGTCCCGAGGAGCAGTGCTGGGTCCCTTCGCGGGATATTCTGGATCCCTCGCTTATTTCAGATTTTCGTGCACGGGGTTCCTTGGGGATTTCTGGAGCTGTCCCTTAGAGGGGGGGTCCTGTCATGGTTTGGGAGCTTTTTTAGCTCCTTTTTGTTACTCTCGTCCGGGACGATATCGTTTTGCTCACCGTTAGATTCCTTAGCCAGCTGGCATTGATTGGGGGCGTTGCCCGGACTCTATTTAAGCTCCTGTCCTTCCTCGTTCGTGTTGCTGGAGTGTCATTTTGCTCTTGACGCGTTAGCATTTTAGCTCTTGAGAAGTTAGAGTATTTGCAGGATCTTAGCTGCATTTAAGGAGAAGTGTTAGTGAGTAAGGGTTTGAGTTGATTTTTATTTCCCTTACTTTGATATTTGGTTCGAGCCCGCCTGTCTGCTACCACGGACTGAGTATGGTCCGTTGGTAGTGCGAGGCTCGTTATTTCTATCTGAGTTTATCTCTCAGCACGTTGCTAATTTTCTCTTTTATTTCGGGCCACTGCACGTAGCGTCCTACAACCTACGCCATCACATATACACTCACTCTCCATGTCTTTTGCGATGTCCTTGCTTTGCGTTGCTAGGTGGTACGCAATTTTGTGTGCCACTGAATGTCAAACAGTCAAACAGAAAATACAATTCATCACTCTCCGGACTTTAGTGCCATAACCTGGTGACGGTAGTGAGTGTCTCCTGATTTGAACACATACATCTTGAAGATAATCAACGGAATAAATGTTAAATTCTTATAACTGCAGCTACATTGTGTGTCGTGTTAAGGATGAAGCCGCGGAAGTTTCGTGCTGCGCCGCTATGATGACCAGCTACACTGAGGCAGTCTTATCCTCTAATGGAAAATGACCACCCAAAAAAGTACCTGGTACCAAGGCGGATGGAGTTGAGCAGAGTAGAGTAGAGCTGGTACCGTGTAGTGGAAAAGCGCCAAAGGGGACCAATGGGTCGTGCCAAACTGGGAAGAGTCTATCTGGGTGTGTCTGACTGGGACGCATCTATCTGGGGTGAAACCCTTTCATTCAGACATATTATTCATATACTCAGTTGTATAACCCAAGGAAGCATTTACATACTAAACACAGAATAAGAAATGAAAAGGTTATTACCCTTATTGTTGCCCAGTAGTAAGTATTCCAGAAATATACATAAGAAGTCAAAAGCATAATCAGAATTGGAAGTGCTGTCTTTATCATAAATCTGATTGTGCACGTCGCACGCACTGGAGCATGATGTTGAGTATCCTGTGGAGAAAATAAAAGGGAATTTGTCTGAGTTAATACGTTTTTTTTTTTTTTTTGTAGCATATGAGTTATTTACAGATAAAATGGGAATGATGGCTGAATGATGTATTAACCCAACCCAAAATTCAAACTCAAATCATAGCTCTTTGACTCCACAGTGCATCTGATGAATGATCAACTCTAGTGGCTCTAATAGTAACACAACCTAATATAGCCTTATTTCCATGACGCTGACTGGTTCAATTCAGTTTTTTACACATTTCAACAGTTATTTTTCCATTTCCACAGTCAATAGAAGTGGATGTTACCAAAAGAACCAAAAGTATTTGGTAGAAACATAACTTAAGTAAATGATTTCTTCCCCTATCCTCCCACTCTGAACATAGGAGTGACTAGCCCTCGCTTCTTCAACACTATGCAGCAGCACCTCCAATCACACGCTGCCTATGCTGTCGGCGGACAAGGGCAGACTCATGCACCTGGCCAATCAGGAGTGGCTGCTGGAGAGTGATGAGACTCTCTTAGTTTCACCTGCTTTATCCCCATCATCCCCAGTAAGGCTGAGAAATGTTGCTTCGCCCAAGCCGACCACTGGCAAATGCCAGTAATAACGTTGCTGGGATTCTGATACCTGACCACTGGACTCCAAACAGATGTCTTTGCTGTGAGCCACTCGGAGGCCCCAATATCAATGTTTTTAAATTGAATGTTGCACATTAATTTGAAGAACCAGTGTTGACTATAACTCCAGTCCAGAGCTTTTTTGACTACACAAGTTTACTGAAAACTACCATTGCCTGCTGCAGGGCGGCATCACTCTCTATTGTTACAAGATAGCATTGTCTGTTTCTACAGCATTACTATTTTGCCTGCTGCTAGGTAACATCCCATCTGTACATCAGCATCCAGATATGGGCTCTGAATATTACCCAGGAAAGGTGGGTGATATTTCGTGGCTCACATCAGCTGGGGCACATTAATATCACTTGAGGCCCCTGGGCTACAGAACTTAATGAGGCCCCCAAGCCAATGATAAATAACACACCGATTAACCAAGCACCACAATGGCATTTAGCTAGCATTAGCTTAAAGGGTATCTAAAGTCGATTCCTATTGTTTTTGTTTATCGGTCAATCAGCGAGCCGCACCTGCACAAACGAACCGAAATAGATGGATTATCTACGCATACATTGGTTGATGAATGAAATTGGTCATGTTACAATGCAAGATGGCAACAAAGCAAGTGATTTGTTTGTAAACATGAGAATCGACTCTAGATGCCCTTTAAGTATGTGTACGCTGTTATTTTGAAAAGGGGGGTGCGCAGCCCCCATACGAGCGCCGAAGGTCCAGAAAAACTTGAAAATTAAAGTGACAAATACGTGTTTTCCTGGCATCTGGGAATAAAATTCAAGGTCTTATAGTTAGCTGAAGAAAGCATTTATTTCAGAAACAATTGAACTCTATTGAACAATTGACTCTATTTAAGGTATAAGTTTGCACTTGACCCTGCAAAGACAATCAAAACAAAGAGACTTAGGTCCCATTCCGAGTGAAACGAATGAGCTACGAAAATGATCGAAGCATCCATCAGGATACATCAAGGATTAAACATTTCAAACACAACACTAAAGTTATTTCCTTTCATGGAGAATGGTATTTAATTCACTTTGAAGTGAATTTCCGACCACATATTAGGCATATTCAGTAGGCATGCAGAACTACAAAATCATCTACTGGAAATTTTTAATTCTCACTGAATGGATTGATGAAGAGCATTCTTCGGGGGTATCTACGGCAGTACATACACTCTCAGAAATAGGGGTACAGGAGGAGTCCACTTCTGTTCCCCAAGGTACATTCAGCACTTATGTACCCTTTAAGTCTAATTATAGGACCTCAAGGTACCTGTGTGAACCTTTTTAGGGCCTAAAAGGTACTTTTATGTTCCAAAACAAATAAAAACCCACTTCTAAGGTACAACAGCGGTACCTTTGAGGGTACTGCCCCAGTGAAAATACTTTGTTACTATACTCCTTTGACTATCACTAAGTTCGTTAGGATGCAACTTATTTTTTTGGACGACCCCCCGGTAATTTCATTACTCCGGTGTTCTGTCAATTTCAGCTCCCTTGTCAAGAAATGCTACCGTCATGAAAAACGATCGTAAAGTCTTTGTTTTCGCTTTGATACAGCAATATGAATCAGTTTACAGCAGTAACTTTATTATTTGTTAGCTTAGAACATAAGCAGATTTTATAACGAGTTGGATAAGTTTGTTCAAAGATATATGCACATATACGCCATTATCATCTAATTCCGTGTACATGCTGTTATGGCCTTAATTTGCTATGACATTTACGACAGCAAGGGATGACAGACACAATTTTAAAACTTAAACACATTAATTAAACAAAGACTTTTAACTAATCTACTCTCTACTCTACTGACCAAGATTGATATATACAAGAAAAAAAATAATTACAGTCCCTTTGCTTGGGTTGCTAGGTGATTTACCGGGTGAGAAAAATGCTCCAACACAGGCAAAAATCCACAAAAATCTTCACAGGTCTTGAAAAGAGTGACAGGTCTGGTCACATGTATCCTTCTACTTGCAATTTCTCCTACTACTTTACTCTCTCAATTTTCCTCCTTATATACTCTTTTACAGACCCCTCTCACCTTTTACACTTTTTTTTTTTTAATTCTCTGGCACTTGTCTCAGACATGCCCAAGACATGCCCAAACCTAGCTCCAGTTTGGGCTTAACAAAAAAAAGGTCAATACGGCCATCTAGTGGCTTCTTTTCACGTTATAATGCAAATATGTGTACGCTTACTGGTCGAAATGCGCACTGGAAATAAATCTATTTTTATGATTTTTGAAGATCAGAGCGAGGAAACAGCCCAAGATTTTAGGTTTGTGCAGAACCACGAGGTAGCATATTTTGATAGGTAGCAAAATTTGTCAGAACACCTGCAGGGCAATTTTTCGACCTTTAAGCCCTGCGTGTAATGTGCCTCTGGATAGGCTATAAGTCGTTGTATCAAAATTGGTGTCGTACGCAGCCACGCACCATCCTCACCACTCTTACCACCAGATGTCACTGTAGTGCAGCGTCATGTGCGTTATGGTGTTCATTATGGTCATGTTTTTTAATCAATTTTTAGACCCCCCCCCCATGGTGGAGGCCCCGGGCTATAGCCCAGGTTAGCCCGTTCATTAATGCGCCAGTGCACATCAGCCCCAGCTCAGTTGGCCACAGGACGTGTCAGCATCTGGATAACCCTGAGAAAGACGCTGTCTAAATAGCAAAAAATGCTGCTCTGAAATGCACACTCCGGCATTAAAGTTGCCTTCACAGATGAGCAAGTTACCCATTTTATTTTTTTTTAACTGTGCTTGGGTAGAAATTTAGATTCTCCTTTTCTTGGCCATGAAACATTGTCCATTATTTGCAGTCTGAGGACTCGTAAATGACGAGCATTTAGTATTGTTTCAGCCTTGCCCTTTTGGGACATAGATTTTTCAGGATTTGCAGAATCTTTTAATAATATAATGTGTTGTGGATTATGTAATCCCTGAAATTTCTATGAGTTTAAAAAGGTTGTTTGAAAACTGTTAGCCCATGCAAACTGGTGAACTTCAAATCATCTGCTCTCTTAAATGATCAAGCCTTTCCTTGATACCTATTTTCTCTGGTTACCTGTGGTTTGCTCCAAACATGATTTTTTAATATTCCTCCATCGCTGCAGTGTTACAGTGCCCCATGACAAATTTTTTGGAGTGTTCTTCAGGTATCAGAATTGGAATGAGCATGTGTTTACAAAGATGAATTAAGGTTGATGTTAAACCTATGCAATCGTTTATTCTCAGTTTTCCATTAGATGTTGATGAAAGAATTTTCAATATATGAGTCATTACCCAAAATGTTTGGCATTGGTAGGAGTACAAAGTATACAGGGTATGACATTGAAGCAATAGTTAATATTAATTATTGAAATAAATTTGTTACCATGATGGCTGCTGAGAGGAAATGACTGAGAAGGTAATGTGTGAATGTCCTCCGTCCTCCTCATGAAACAGGGCTCCTCTTGTGCATGTGCGTGCTGATGGGGTTCTCTGTAAGAGATGAGAATTTGCATGTCAGGACTCAGGCAAGCACTCAGCATGAGTGAAATCAAAATAATGATTTATGAGCCAAGTGTAGCTGAGAGAACTCCATTTGAGTAAAGCTAAACTCTCCAAACTGTTCCCAGATGAAGTTGACGCGAAATGCGAAAGGTGCTTTAAAAGTCCTAGCAATTTGACTCACATGCTCTGGTCTTGTTCAAAACACAGCATTCCTGTTGTTTGTTTTTTAAAAATTATTTCCAGGATTCTTCATTTGAAAGTCTGTTCATCTCCTCAAGCAATCTTTGGATGTCCACCGAACGAAATTATAAAGACGAGTATTCAATCTAACATTATTTATTTTGTGTCTTTAAAAGCTCGCAGAGAAATTCTTTTTCTCTGGAAATCTCCTCAAACTCCCCCTATTAAAACTTGGTTACAGAATATAATGTTCTTATTGAAACTACAGAAAATTAAATTTACCTTGAGAAGCCATAATAATAAATTCTATACTCACTGGAAACCACTTCTGGCCTCCCTCCTGCTGAAATGGCCCTGTAGTGGTCCCTCCTGTCCCGCCCACCCCCAAAATAACATGTCAATCTTATGTTGCCCAATTATCTGTCTTCAAGATATGGTTTTGTTAATTACAGATATTTTCATGAATTGTGTTTTTTGTTTTCGAATATCTATTCTATAGTTAATTTTTTTTTTTTAAATAGGCCTAAGTAAACAAATAATCATGAATATTTTGCATGGATATGGCATCCTCTTTGTATGGGGTGGGGTGGAGGTTTGGGGGCTGGTCTTGAGGTTTAGGGGTTTTTAATTTTGCCGGAATCGGACTGACTCTGCCGATGTCTGGATTCTGCCGATTACGGCTTCATTCCATGAAAACACAGTCGGGCCGATTACGGCTAACCAGAGCTCTGCTATTCACCTGCAGCCTCGGGTAGCTTCAACACAGCCGTAATCTTGCCGATTCTGCCGGGCCGTAATCCTGCCGATTCTGCCTGGCCGTATGCCATATGAACTGCAGCACACCAGAGTCAGGCCTCTGACTGCGGTCACGCCTTCTGTGCTTCGGAAAAGCACGGTCACGCTATCTGTACTTTGAAATTTGGTGCGCGTCTACAATAAAAACAGACGGTAACACTTCAGGAAGAGTGCGGAATGGAAGTGATCAGCACTGCTCGATATCAGGAATCGTATTTGACTTTTTTATAGGGTACTTTATCTGATTGCGTAACTGTATCTAACTGTAAGTTTTAGTCAAAGTATCGATGTCCAAATATGAATAAAGCACCTTGTTCTGTTGACCTAATGCAGTCTGTATCTAGGCAATTTTACTGTATAGGAAGGCTATGTTTATCCCAAAAATGTAACACAAAATGCATGCATCTCAGAAAATTATGAAAAATACTTAAATTGTTTTCAGAAAAGAGCTATGAGGTGTTGTTCTACTAGATCCCAAGAAAAATAAATTCTTTGTCTTGAAACTATCGTAAAAGAATAAAATGGCACATACTAGTATTTCATTTACATTTTTATAAATTCATTTCTTTTCATATCTGTTCCAAAAATGTATTTTGCATATAACTGTACTAAATGAATCACGGTATTGAATTTCACCTACAATTCTTAAAATACCGTGACTCATTTAGTACAATTTTATGCAAAATGCATTTTTGGAACAGATATGAAAAGAAATGAATTTATAAAAATGTAAATGAAATACTAGTGTGTCTTATTTTATTTTTTTAGGATAATTTCTAGATAAGAGAATTTATTAGTGTTTGAGCTTACCGTGCATTGGCCCCCGCTATTATAATAATTTATTACAATAGTGGTTGATATACCATGCATTCGCGCCCGCTAATGTAATAACGTATTACAATAGTGGTTGAGTTTACCTTGCATTCATGCCATTTGTTGTAATATTTTATTTAAATAGTGGTTGATTTTGCTGAATATTTACGCCCGCTATTGTAATAATTTATTACAATAGGCCTAGTGGTTGAGTTTACTGTGCATTCACGCCAGCTATTGCAATAATTCATTACAATAGTGGTTGAGTTTACCGTGCATTCGCGCCAGCTATTGAAATAATTTATTACAACAGTGGTTGAGTTTACCTTGCATTCGCGCCAGCTATTGTAGCTAATATTTAATTTCAATAGTGGTTGATTTTGCTGAACATTTCCGCCCGTTATTGTAATAATTTATTACAATAGTGGTTGAGTTTACCGTGTATTCGTGCCAGCTATTGTAATAATTTATGTCAATTGTGGTTGATTTCGCTGAATATTTCCGCCCGCTGTTGTAAAGCTTTATTACAATAGTGGTTGAGTTTACCGTGCATTCGCGCCCGCTATTGTAATAACTTATTACAATAGTGACTGTTATTACAATAGCGGTTGCAACGTGGCCAATCATACATCATTCTCGCAGGGAATTGATGTCCTTGTGCGAGGAGGTTTTTCAGTTTCACCTGCGTTATGACTCCCGACTTCTCACGCTTTTCTTTACTCAGGGATTGGAAGCAATGCATGCGTTTCATTATCGTTTAAGTAGTTTCAATGAAATGATATCATTATATACGTCTTTATGCAATGTCATTGCTTCCACCGATCTTATTTCATTTAAACAGTTTAAAAGATCATGAAACACGTGCATTGCTTTTTAACCCCTGAGTAAAGAAAAGCGTGAGATGTCTGGAGTCATAACGCAGGTGAAACTGATAAACCTCCTCGCACAAGGACTTCAATTCCGCGCGAGAATCTCTTACATATGCATAGATCGAATAATTGCTGACTACCAGCCGCCGCCGACACGCGCGCGCGCGCACACACACACACACACACGCACGCACACTATATATATATATATATATTCAAGATGTGCATGTTGTATTTTACGCTGTTTAAAAGGTTCTTTTTTTTTCAAAGAGGACAAATGAACACCCAAGCTTGACATTCTGGCAACGGCTCTGCCCCCTCATAATTTTGTTGTGCTAAGTATAATAATGCTATCGAAAATAAATTTGACTGTCCCTCTACCAATTCGTCTGATCGACTGCTGATCAAGAAAAGTAAACAATTACAGCGGATAGCGCGGTACTTTGGTCACGTGAAACAAATGCTGTCAAAATTCGGCTTGCTGAGAGGAATACCGAGGCTTATTCAACGAAAGAATGCGTATATTTTCTTCATAAAAAAAAATCGTCAACAACTTCCATAATGTAGTTTGAAAATGACTTTTCTTTTTCTTTTTTCAATAAATAGTTCACATTTTGTGCAGATTGAAATGTGAGATTTTGGCGAGCTGCTGTGAATCCAGATGACAAATAATTGCTTGTAACTGTAGTAATGTTTAACTTAAAGCAAATAGTTAGAGAAAAGTGACACTTGATTATGATAGAAGAGGGATCCTCCTATAAGCCCACCAAATATTGAGAGATTCTGTGGTGGATATTTTTAATAAATGGCCATCAAAGTTGATACTGTGCAATGTGGGATTGCAGAATATTGGATGGGGGCGTCATCCTTAAGGGCCTCTATTTCCTGCAAATCAAATAGTTAGAAAAAAGTAACACTTGGTTATGATAGAAAAGGGATCCTACTATAAGCCCACCAAATATTGAGAGATTCTGTGGTGGAAATTTTTAATAAATGGCCATCAAAGTTGATACTGTGCAATGTGGGATTGCAGAAAATTGGATGGGGACTTCATACTTGCGGACCTATATTTCCTGCAAATCAAATAGTTAGAAAAAGGTAACACTTGATTATGATAGAAGAGAGATCCTCCTATAAGCCCATTAAATATGAACAGATTCTGTGGTGTGAATTTTTAATAAATGGCCTTCAAAGTTGATACTGTGAAATGTGGGAATGCAGAAAATTGGATGGGGGCGTCATACTTGCGGACCAATATTTCCTGCAAATCAAATAGTTAGAAAAAAGTAACACTTGATTATGATAGTAGAGGGATCCTGCTATAAGCCCACCAAATATGAAAAGATTCTGTGGTGGAAATTTTTAATAAATGGCCTGCAAAGTTGATACTGTACAATGTGGGATTGCAGAAAATTGGATAGGGGCGTCATACTTGAGGACCTCTATTTCCTGCAAATCAAATAGTTAGAAAACATTTACACTTGATTATGATAGTAGAGGGATCCTACTATAAGCCCACCAAATATGAACAGATTCTGTGGTGGAAATTTCTAATAAATGGCCTGCAAAGTTGATACTGTGCAATGTGGGATTGCAGAAAATTGGATAGGGGTGTCATACTTGCGGACCTCTATTTCCTGCAAATCAAATAGTTAGAAAAAAGTAACACTTGATTATGATAGAATAGGGATCCTTCTATAAGCCCACCAAATATGAACAGATTCTGTGGTGGAAATTTTTAATAAATGGCCTTCAAAATTGATACTGTACAATGTGGGATTGCAGAAAATTGGATAGGGGCGTCATACTTGCGGACCTCTATTTCCTGCAAATCAAATGGTTAGAAAAAAGTAACACTTGAATATGATAGCACAGGGATCCTACTATAAGCCCACCATATATAAACAGATTCTGTCGTGGAAATTTTTAATAAATGGCCTTCAAAGTTGATACTGTGAAATGTGGGAATGCAGAAAATTGGATGGGGGCGTCATACTTGCGGACCTATATTTCCTGCAAATCAAATAGTTAGAAAAAAGTAACACTTGATTATGATAGTAGAGGGATTCTGCTATAAGCCCACCAAATATGAAAAGATTCTGTGGTGGAAATTATTAATAAATGGCCTGCAAATTTGATACTGTACAATGTGGGATTGCAGAAAATTGGATAGGGGCGTCATACTTGAGGACCTATATTTCCTGCAAATCAAATAGTTAGAAAAAAGTAACACTTGATTATGATAGTAGAGGGATCCTGCTATAAGCCCACCAAATATGAAAAGATTCTGTGGTGGAAATTTTTAATAAATGGCCTGCAAACTTGATACTGTACAATGTGGGATTGCAGAAAATTGGATAGGGGCGTCATACTTGAGGACCTCTATTTCCTGCAAATCAAATAGTTAGAAAAAATTCACACTTGATTATGATATTAGAGGGATCCTACTATAAGCCCACCAAATATGAACAGATTCTGTGGCGGAAATTTCTAATAAATGGCCTGCAAAGTTGATACTGTGCAATGTGGGATTGCAGAAAATTGGATAGGGGTGTCATACTTGCGGACCTCTATTTCCTGCAAATCAAATAGTTAGAAAAAAGTAACACTTGATTATGATAGAATAGGGATCCTTCTATAAGCCCACCAAATATGAACAGATTCTGTTGTGGACATTTTTAATAAATGGCCTTCAAAATTGATACTGTACAATGTGGGATTGCAGAAAATTGGATAGGGGCGTCATACTTGCGGACCTCTATTTCCTGCAAATCAAATAGTTAGAAAAAAGTAACACTTGATTATGATAGCACAGGGATCCTACTATAAGCCCACCAAATATGAAAAGATTCTGTGGTGGAAATTTTTAATAAATGGCCTGCAAAGTTGATACTGTACAATGTGGGATTGCAGAAAATTGGATAGGGGCGTCATACTTGAGGACCTCTATTTCCTGCAAATCAAATAGTTAGAAAAAATTTACACTTGATTATGATAGTAAAGCGATCCTACTATAAGCCCACCAAATATGAACAGATTCTGTCGAGGAAATTTCTAATAAATGGCCTGCAAAGTTGATACTGTGCAATGTGGGATTGCAGAAAATTGGATAGGGGCGTCATACTTGCGGACCTCTATTTCCTGCAAATCAAATAGTTAGAAAAAAGTAACACTTGATTATGATAGAATAGGGATCCTTCTATAAGCCCACCAAATATGAACAGATTCTGTGGTGAGAATTTTTAATAAATGGCCTTCAAAATTGATACTGTACAATGTGGGATTGCAGAAAATTGGATAGGGGCGTCATACTTGCGGACCTCTATTTCCTGCAAATCAAATAGTTAGAAAAAAGTAACACTTGATTATGATAGCACAGGGATCCTACTATAAGCCCACCAAATATAAACAGATTCTGTGGTGGAAATTTTTAATAAATGGCCTTCAAAGTTGATACTGTGCAATGGGTGAATGCAGAAAATTGGATAGGGGCGTCATACTTGTGGACCTCTATTTCCTGCAAATCAAATAGTTAGAAAAAAGTAACACTTGATTATGATAGCAGAGGGATCCTACTATAAGCCCACCAAATATAAACAGATTCTGTGGTGGAAATGTTTAATAAATGGCCTTCAAAGTTGATACTGTGCAATGTGGGAATGCAGAAAATTGGATGGGGGCGTCATACTTGAGGACCTCTATTTCCTGCAACTCAAATAGTTAGAAAAAAATTACACTTGATTATGATAGTAGAGAAATCCTGCTATAAGCACACCAAATATGAACAGATTCTGTCATGGAAATTTTTAATAAATGGCCTTCAAAGTTGATACTGTGAAATGTAGGAATGCAGAAAATTGGATGGGGGCCTCATACTTGCGGACCTATATTTCCTGCAAATCAAATAGTTAGAAAAAAGTAACACTTGATTATGATAGTAGAGGGATCCTACTATTAGCCCACCAAATATGAACAGATTCTGTGGTGGAAATTTTTAATAAATGGCCTTCAAATTTGATACTATGAAATGTGGGAATGCAGAAAATTGGATGGGGGCGTCATACTTGCAGATCTCTATTTCCTGCAAATCAAATAGTTAGAGAAAAGTAATATTTGCATGTCATAACATATGTATCTTACTATATGCCATAGAATATCAAGAGATTCTGTTGTGGAATTTTTAAATGAATGCCCATTAAATTTGATACTGTGTAATATGCCAATGCCGACAATTGGATGGGGGGATCATGTTTGAGGGCTGATAATTCCGGCAAATCAAAGTATTTGTCAAAAGTTACCATTCAATAGCATAACTCATTGATCCTATTATAAAATTTTAAAACATGAAAAGATTCCATTGTGGAATTTTAAAATAAATGGCCGTCAAATTTGGGACTGTTTAATGTGTCAATGCAGGCAATTGAATGGGGGGTGCATACTTGAGGGCCTGTAGTTCCTGTGAATGAAGCAGTTTGTAAAAAGTACCTCTTGCTTACTACAGGTTGTAGTATCAACTCACTGAATATGAAAAGAATCGGTGCCAAACTTATTGAATAAATGGCTATCAAATCAGGAACTATTGTAATGTGTGAATGGAGATGACTGATTGGGGTACCATGTTTGAGAGCCTGTAATTCCTGTAAATCAAAACTTATGTGAAAAATAACAATTCCTGACCATGCTACATGCACTGTAATATAAATTGACTGAATATGAAGAGATTCTATGATGGGATTATGAAAAAAATGGGCATCAATGTCGGAACTGTTGCAGTGTGCGAAAAGAGATGATTGAATGTGGGGCCACGTTTCAGGGTCTGTAATTCCTGCAAATACAAAACTTTTAGAAAAATAACAGTTGCTTGCCGCACTACATCCTTTGTATTATTATAAAAACCTGAATATAGAGATTCCAATGTAGAAATATTAAATAAATGGCCATTGAATTTTGTTACTCTTGCAATGTACGCATGTAGACAGTTGAAATGGGGGTGATTTTTGAGGGCCTGTAATTTCTGCAAGTCAAGAAGTTTGTGGAATATAACACCTCCTTTACAAGCTTCATGTATTCTTGTACAAGCACATTGAAAATGAAAAGATTCCATGGCGGAATTAAAAGAATGGCAATCAAATTAGCCACTTTGCAGTGTGAGAATGAAGACAATGGAATTTCACCAATGAAGAACACTTCTCCGTTTTGATGTTACTTTTTAAAAATTTTATTATGCTGTATTTTTATGAATTTTAGAGCATGCATGTGAAAATTTTATTGTTCATGGCATTCATGCACAACAGCATAATAAAATTTTTAAAAAGTAACATCAAAACGGAGAAGTGTTGGGTTCTTCATTGGTGAAATTCCATTGTCTTCATTCTCACACTGCAAAGTGGCTAATTTGATTGCCATTTCTTTAATAATTCCGCCATGGAATCTTTTCATTTTCAATGTGCTTGTACAAGAATACATGAAGCTTGTAAAGGAGGTGTTATATTCCACAAACTTCTTGACTTGCAGAAATTACAGGCCCTCAAAAATCACCCCCATTTCAACTGTCTACATGCGTACATTGCAAGAGTAACAAAATTCAATGGCCATTTATTTAATATTTCTACATTGGAATCTCTATATTCAGGTTTTTATAATAATACAAAGGATGTAGTGCGGCAAGCAACTGTTATTTTTCTAAAAGTTTTGTATTTGCAGGAATTACAGACCCTGAAACGTGGCCCCACATTCAATCATCTCTTTTCGCACACTGCAACAGTTCCGACATTGATGCCCATTTTTTTCATAATCCCATCATAGAATCTCTTCATATTCAGTCAATTTATATTACAGTGCATGTAGCATGGTCAGGAATTGTTATTTTTCACATAAGTTTTGATTTACAGGAATTACAGGCTCTCAAACATGGTACCCCAATCAGTCATCTCCATTCACACATTACAATAGTTCCTGATTTGATAGCCATTTATTCAATAAGTTTGGCACCGATTCTTTTCATATTCAGTGAGTTGATACTACAACCTGTAGTAAGCAAGAGGTACTTTTTACAAACTGCTTCATTCACAGGAACTACAGGCCCTCAAGTATGCACCCCCCATTCAATTGCCTGCATTGACACATTAAACAGTCCCAAATTTGACGGCCATTTATTTTAAAATTCCACAATGGAATCTTTTCATGTTTTAAAATTTTATAATAGGATCGATGAGTTATGCTATTGAATGGTAACTTTTGACAAATACTTTGATTTGCCGGAATTATCAGCCCTCAAACATGATCCCCCCATCCAATTGTCGGCATTGGCATATTACACAGTATCAAATTTAATGGGCATTCATTTAAAAATTCCACAACAGAATCTCTTGATATTCTATGGCATATAGTAAGATACATATGTTATGACATGCAAATATTACTTTTCTCTAACTATTTGATTTGCAGGAAATAGAGATCTGCAAGTATGACGCCCCCATCCAATTTTCTGCATTCCCACATTTCATAGTATCAAATTTGAAGGCCATTTATTAAAAATTTCCACCACAGAATCTTTTCATATTTGGTGAGCTTATAGCAGGATCCCTCTACTATCATAATCAAGTGTTACTTTTTTCTAACTATTTGATTTGCAGGAAATATAGGTCCTCAAGTATGACGCCCCTATCCAATTTTCTGCAATCCCACATTGTACAGTATCAAATTTGCAGGCCATTTATTAAAAATTTCCACCACAGAATCTTTTCATATTTGGTGGGCTTATAGCAGAATCCCTCTACTATCATAATCAAGTGTTACTTTTTTCTAACTATTTGATTTGCAGGAAATATAGGTCCGCAAGTATGACGCCCCCATCCAATTTTCTGCATTCCCACATTTCACAGTATGAATTTTAAAGGCCATTTATTAAAACTTTCCACCACAGAATCTGTTTATATTTGGTGGGCTTATAGTAGGATCCCTGTGCTATCATAATCAAGTGTTACTTTTTTCTAACTATTTGATTTGCAGGAAATAGAGGTCCGCAAGTATGATGCCCCTATCCAATTTTCTGCAATCCCACATTGCACAGTATGAATTTTAAAGGCCATTTATTAAAACTTTCCACCACAGAATCTGTTTATAATTGGTGGGCTTATAGTAGGATCCCTTTGCTATCATAATCAAGTGTTACTTTCTTCTAATTATTTGATTTGCCGGAAATAGAGGTCCTCAAGTATGACGCCCCCATCCAATTTTCTGCATTCACACATTGCACAGTATCAACTTTGAAGGCCATTTATTAAAAATTTCCACCACAGAATCTGTTCATATTTGGTGGGCTAATAGTAGGATCCCTCTACTATCATAATCAAGTGTTACTTTTTTCTAACTATTTGATTTGCAGGAAATAGAGGTCCTCAAGTATGACGCCCCCATCCAATTTTCTGCATTCACACATTGCACAGTATCAACTTTGAAGGCCATTTATTAAAAATTTCCACCACAGAATCTTTTCATATTTGGTGGGCTTATAGCAGGATCCCTCTACTATCATAATCAAGTGTAACTTTCTTCTAACTATTTGATTTGCAGGAAATAGAGGTCCTCAAGTATGACACCCCCATCCAATTTTCTGCATTCACACATTGCACAGTATCAACTTTGAAGGACATTTGTTTAAAACTTTCCAGCACAGAATCTCTTCATATTTGGTGGGCTTATAGTAGGATCTCTCTTTTATCATAGTCAAGTGTTACCTTTTTCTAACTATTTGATTTGCGGGAAATATAGGTCCGCAAGTATGACGTCCCCATCCAATTTTCTGCAATCCCACATTGCACAGTATCAACTTTGATGGCCATTTATTAAAAATTTCCACCACAGAATCTGTTCATATTTGGTGGGCTTATAGAAGGATCCCTATTTTATCATAATCAAGTGTTACTTTTTTCTAACTATTTGATTTGCAGGAAATAGAGGTCCTCAAGTATGACGCCCCCATCCAATTTTCTGCATTCACACATTGCACAGTATCAACTTTGATGGCCATTTATTAAAAATTTCCACCACAGAATCTTTTCATATTTGGTGCGCTTATAGGAGGATCCCTCTACTATCATAATCAAGTGTTACTTTTTTCTAACTATTTGATTTGCAGGAAATATAGGTCCTCAAGTATGACGCCCCTATCCAATTTTCTGCAATCCCACATTGTACAGTATCAACTTTGAAGGCCATTTATTAAAACTTTCCACCACAGAATCTGTTCATATTTGGTGGACTTATAGTAGGATCCCTCTACTATCATAATCAAGTGTAACTTTCTTCTAACTATTTGATTTGCAGGAAATAGAGGTCCTCAAGTATGACACCCCCATCCAATTTTCTGCATTCACACATTGCACAGTATCAACTTTGAAGGACATTTGTTTAAAACTTTCCAGCACAGAATCTCTTCATATTTGGTGGGCTTATAGTAGGATCTCTCTTTTATCATAGTCAAGTGTTACCTTTTTCTAACTATTTGATTTGCGGGAAATATAGGTCCGCAAGTATGACGTCCCCATCCAATTTTCTGCAATCCCACATTGCACAGTATCAACTTTGATGGCCATTTATTAAAAATTTCCACCACAGAATCTGTTCATATTTGGTGGGCTTATAGAAGGATCCCTATTTTATCATAATCAAGTGTTACTTTTTTCTAACTATTTGATTTGCAGGAAATAGAGGTCCGCAAGTATGACACCCCTATCCAATTTTCTGCAATCCCACATTGTACAGTATCAACTTTGCAGGTCATTTATTAAAAATTTCCACCACAGAATCTTTTCATATTTGGTGAGCTTATAGCAGGATCCCTCTACTATCATAATCAAGTGTTACTTTTTTCTAACTATTTGATTTGCAGGAAATATAGGTCCTCAAGTATGACGCCCCTATCCAATTTTCTGCAATCCCACATTGTACAGTATCAAATTTGCAGGCCATTTATTAAAAATTTCCACCACAGAATCTTTTCATATTTGGTGGGCTTATAGCAGCATCCCTCTGCTATCATAATCAAGTGTTACTTTTTTCTAACTATTTGATTTGCAGGAAATATAGGTCCGCAAGTATGACGCCCCCATCCAATTTTCTGCATTCCCACATTTCACAGTATCAACTTTGAAGGCCATTTATTAAAAATTTCCACCACAGAATCTGTTCATATTTGGTGGACTTATAGTAGGATCCCTCTACTATCATAATCAAGTGTAACTTTTTTCTAACTATTTGATTTGCAGGAAATAGAGATCTGCAAGTATGACACCCCCATCCAATTTTCTGCATTCACACATTGCACAGTATCAACTTTGAAGGCCATTTATTAAAACTTTCCACCACAGAATCTGTTCATATTTGGTGGACTTATAGTAGGATCCCTCTACTATCATAATCAAGTGTAACTTTTTTCTAACTATTTGATTTGCAGGAAATAGAGGTCCTCAAGTATGACACCCCCATCCAATTTTCTGCATTCACACATTGCACAGTATCAACTTTGAAGGACATTTGTTAAAACTTTCCAGCACAGAATCTCTTCATATTTGGTGGGCTTATAGTAGGATCTCTCTTTTATCATAATCAAGTGTTACCTTTTTCTAACTATTTGATTTGCGGGAAATATAGGTCCGCAAGTATGACGTCCCCATCCAATTTTCTGCAATCCCACATTGCACAGTATCAACTTTGATGGCCATTTATTAAAAATTTCGACCACAGAATCTTTTCATATTTGGTGGGCTTATAGTAGGATCCCTTTTCTATCATAACCAAGTGTTACTTTTTTCTAACTATTTGATTTGCAGGAAATAGAGGCCCTTAAGGATGACGCCCCCATCCAATTTTCTGCAATCCCACATTGCACAGTATCAACTTTGATGGCCATTTATTAAAAATATCCACCACAGAATCTCTCAATATTTGGTGGGCTTATAGGAGGATCCCTCTTCTATCATAATCAAGTGTCACTTTTCTCTAACTATTTGCTTTAAGTAAAACATTACTACAGTTACAAGCAATTATTTGTCATCTGGATTCACAGCAGCTCGCCAAAATCTCACATTTCAATCTGCACAAAATGTGAACTATTTATTGAAAAAAGAAAAAGAAAAGTCATTTTCAAACTACATTATGGAAGTTGTTGACGATTTTTTTTATGAAGAAAATATACGCATTCTTTCGTTGAATAAGCCTCGGTATTTCTCTCAGCAAGCCGAATTTTGACAGCATTTGTATCACGTGACCAAAGTACCGCGCTATCCGCTGTAATTGCGCATCAAAATTTTAGCGGTGATAGTTTGACCGTCGTTTTGCGAACTGGTGATAGCTTGACCGCAGTAGCTAGAACCGGGAATTGGGGTGGCACAGACACGTCCCTTTATGACAATTAGGATAGTCCTGGCTATTTCTCAATTATTTTTCTTTATTGACGCGTTTTCCAATTATCGTAATTGGCAACTGAAGACACGGTTTCTCATGCGATCTAACAGCGATGAAGTCATGGGGTAAATAGGCTACCGTAAAACTGAGAATTCGGGTGGACGTAACATCTGTTTTAAAGAATTATTAGTCCTGACCTGTTCGCAGTCATTTTCATGATTAACAAAATGTTCACTCCGAGAGCGCTCCGCACTTAACAGGTGCTGCTTGTTCTCCATGATTAGGTAAGACGACAATCATTCATCATCTGGACGCGTTTGCATAATTTAAATCAACGTTATTCAAAATTACTCTCGGTATTGAGTGGGGGAAAAAAGTGCCACTTGGCGGTGAATATAGGCTATAAAAAGCATGCGGCTCTATTTGAGTTTGATTTAAATTATGAAAACGCGTCCAGATGAATTATTGTTGTCTTATCTAAAAGGGGAGAACAAGCAGCACCTGTTAAGTGCGGAGCGCTCTCGGAGTGAACATTTTGTTAATCATGAAAATGACTGCGAACAGGTCAGGACTAATAATTCTTTAAAACAGATGTTAAGTCCAACCCAATTCTCAGTTTTACGGTATTTACCCCATGACTTCATCGCTGTTAGATCGCATGAGAAACCGTGTCTTTGCCTATTACGATGATTGGAAAACGCGTCAATAAAGAAAAATAATTGAGAACTAGCCAGGACTATCCTAATTGTCATAAAGGGACGTGTCTGTGCCACCCCAATTCCCGGTTCTAGCTTCGCCCCTGGAAGTGTGATAATTTTGTACTTCATTTTTGATTCAGATATTGCATTCTGATAAATGTTAACCATATGAGTAAACCAGCTCGAACCACACGGAAAAAAAACTATTGGCAAGTGAAAAAGTAACCAGTTTCGATTGAACGGGGGATTAAAATCACAACAACGAAACAAGCTCCAACACACTTGACATTTAACTCAACAGCGAGGTAATTCAGCGCAGCTAAATCTGGTTTCTTTCAAACTTCAGACAGGCGTTACACATCCCTCAAAATTATCGTTGGAAAAACAGTAAAAACCGACGTTTATCACTTTTTTATACAGCAAAAGGGGCTGCTGCACGACGCGGTGCTTTGTTATTTGCTATGCCCGTTTATTTCTGCCAGCTTTCTTCTTCCTTGGCGGTTGACATCCAGCAACTTCCCGACCTACACTCACAGAAATAGGGGTACAGCAGGAGTCCACTTCTGTTCCCCAAGGTACATTCAGCACTTATGTACCTTTAGGGCTAATTTCTGTCGTCACTGGGGCATTACCATCAAAGATACTGCTGTTGTACGTTAGAAGTGGGTTTTTATTTGTTTTGGAACATAAAAGTAGGCTACCTTTTAAACCCTAAAAAGGTTCACACAGGTACATTGAGGCCCTATAATTATATTAGGATGTACATAAGTGCTGAATGTACCTTGGGGAACGGAAATGGACTGCCGCTGTACCCCTATTTCTGAAAGTGTAGCATACTGCGAATTAAATAGATATACTGCTGTGGAATTCACTATGTAGTATGTCTACACTGCATACTGGATCCGTTGGTAGTATATAGTACTAGGCAGTTCCGAAAACAGCCCCTTTGTCAATGGATATTCTTGATACGGTGACATCTTAATACTGGCACGGAAAGATTTTACGTGGCTGTATAGTTTCGTCTCTCTTAACTATTCGGAGCACCCACTGAAAGTAAAAGCAATCGGCGCCCATGGATTCAGCCGATCTTACCTCCGATGACACGTCTCTGATGAAAATGAACTTCTTCGTTATCTTAAAGCCGGGAGTTGCAGCAAATGAGTTTCTTATCATAAGTGCTAAGGACAGTTTTTAATTCTTATTTGCCGTAGAAGACTTTGATGAAGCCACGATTACTCATCTTATCTGCTCATGTAAGGGCACGAAGCACTTATGAAAGCTTGTGTTCAGCAAACAATTATATCAGTAAAGCGACCGGTTTGGGTGGGAGCTTTTCCTTCTTGAACATAACTTAAACTCACCCGATTTCATTCCATAGAAAGATATTTAGAATACATTTCAAAATCCATATTTCTAATAGGATAGCCTAAATGGTGAATGCGCTCCATTTATATTGTGCTTTTCTAGTTACATGACACAAAGACCTAACAATAATGCCTCTCATTCACCCTGATGGCTGAATTGCCATGCAGCGTGCCAACCTGCATATCGGGAGCAGTGCAGGGTTAAGTGCCTTGCTCAAGGACACTTCAACGTGAATTTTGGTTTTGATTTGAATTTAATCAGCTTTGAATTGAATTTTTTGGGGTTTGAAATTGAATTAACAAGTAATCTGAAACTGAATCCAATTATTTGTATTGAATTTTAAGATAAAACCTGAAGCATTTCATTTAGTTCGCACATTCAAATTCAGTTCATAAAATTCAAATTCAGTTCTCTAAATTCAAATTCAAGTTGAGTATCAACACATGAATGCGCATTGCGAGCTGCAGCACCGCCTCCGTCCCTCGTGGCTTGCCTTATTTGGAATTAGTTGACCTGTATATACTGACTAAAAAAAGAAACGCAACATAATCCAGTGCCAAATTTCAACAAATCCATTGAGAAAGATGCTTTTGCTTGGAGTTATTTTTGGAGGTGAGTACTTCTACCATACAAATTTTCGCAATCACAGCATGTATTCTAGAGCTGCCATTCGTCTGGAACCAAACATCGGCAGTGCTTGGGTTTGAGTACTGCCATTGTCCTAACACTTCCATTTTTGTTTTGAGTTCCTCATAGACACCGGGGCCTATAAAAGTCCGACTGAAAATGAATAAAAATCATTCAGGTTATAATACCACGACTAATGGAAGTTCAACAAGAACGCATGATTGGGATGCTACAGGCCAGAAATCCGGTAGATAGAGTTGCCTGTCAATTCGGCGTGCATTCTACAACAATTAGTCGCCTCAGATTTAATGCCACTAGACACACGGCCAATCGCCCCAGATCCTGTAGGCCACGTGTTATGACTCCAGCATCTGACCGTCGTATCTGCTTGTTCCATCTGCGGGATCGCTTCCGGTCGGAAACTCAAACAGCTGCTGAGATGTGTTTCTCAACGCCGTCTGTTACCATGATGAAATTCTCCATCCGATCGTCCTTCCGTTAGTCCAATGTCACTAACAGACTTTCCAACAGGACAACGCGCGTCCGCACGTGGCACGTATCTGTATAGAGTTCCCTGAAGCTGAAAACGTGCAAATCCTTCCCTGGCCAGCATTTTCTCCAGCTTTTTCACCTATAGAACACTTGTGGGACATTCTGGATAGAGCGATCCGGAGACGTCAACCACCGCAAGGTACAGTACATCAGCTGAGACAACCACTGACTGAAGAGTGGAACAGCGTTCCACAAGCAACAATCAGACATCTGGTGATGTCTATGAGACACAGGTGTACCACCGTGCGCGACGCTAATGGGGGACGTACGAGATACTGATAGTGTCATTTGTGTTTCATTATGTCGAGCTTCATCTTGTTAAATAAAAACAACACTCAAAAAAATGAAATGTTAGATTTGCTTAGATGTACTTAATAATGTTATGTCAACTGGTTCCACAAAACCAAGTTTAGTACATTCCACTCAAAGCAACTAATTAAACTGGCCAAAAATGTTAGAGGTCTAATAAAGGTTACGCAAAGCAATTGTGTGGAACCAGTTGACATAACATTATTAAGTAAATCTAAGCAAATCTAACATTTCATTTTTTTGAGAGCATGACGATATTCCAACCTGATTTTCTGTGATATCTATTGTCTGAGATTGCCTCTTTCATTTGATACCAATGGAGTGTTGATTAATAACAGTTACACTCGATAAAAACAAGAAATAGAAAATTGCATTTCTTTTTTTGGTCAGTATAATTTCCGGGAAGCCCGCCTCAGAACGAAACCCACCCGACTATACACCGGAGACGTTTACCAAAACTGCGGCTCTTTATCAGTTTATTTGTTTTAGCTCATCATATTAATCTTCAGCAGTTAACCCCGAGTTAGCCCAAGATCATTAGTAAACGCACTCACTAATTTCTAGCATTTCCTAGGCGTAGTAAAAAATGCTAACGTTACAAGCGGGTCACTTTTTCTCCCAATCGGTATGTGTGAATAGGCCTATATTTAGCTGGCGAGCCTACACGTTCAAGCTCGTGGGCTTCAAGTGTAACCTTATATTCAGTCAAAATTAGAATAATTTGAATGAGCTGTTCAGAACTTAAACTTCATATGGCTTAATGGTTCAGAATAACTGGAGTGACCAATTGATGACATACCAGCGAAGAGAAGAGACTGCAATTAATCCAGTAGGGGTTGCGCCCGAGACTGACTCAAGAAATATTCGGTTATTTGGAGCGGTACTTCACACACATGCAAATTCAATCATGCACGAAAATATGCAGTTAAGAGTACAGGGCTATGCTCTCTGCTGAAATACAGTGCCAACACGGATTTTACATATTGTGTGCACATGGTTCTGCAGTAGCATTTTAAACGCTCCAGGTTCATCTATAGCTGGCTAACTATATCCGGCAAATCATCTACAACAGGGCTATTCAACATTATCCTGCAAGGGCCGGTGTGGGTGCAGGCTTTCATTCCAACCAAGCACTTACACACCTGATACTACTAATCAAGCTCATTAGCAAAGACTCTTGGGGTTGATTAGTGGAATCAGGTGTGCAAGTGCTTGGTTGGAATGAAAGCCTGCGCCCACACCAGCCCTTTCTCAACACGGTTGAATAGCCCTGATGTACAGCATTCACGGACACATGAAATGCAATGGAAATTCAGTGGCTCCTCGGAATTCAGTACTTTCTACTGGTCATCGGCAAAGTCACTAATTCAGTCTCTGGCAGCGTCTGTACAGTGAGTGAGCAATGTCCGAGTTTTTACTTCAGCATATTTCTTCAAGGTTTTAACCTGTCAGAGACCGAACTAGTGACATTACTGATGGCCAGTAGAAAGTACTGAATTCCGAGGAATTTGAAGTTTAAGTTCTGAACAGCTTTATTTAATTATTTTGATTTTGACTGAATATAACGTTACACTTGAAGCTCAGGAGCTTTAACATGTAGGCTCGCCACCGAAATACATTTACACATACCGACTGGGAGAAAAGACACTTAATCTTAACTAACGTTAGCATTATTTACTTAGCCGAAGGAACTATAGAAACAAGTGTTTGCCACTAACATGGCAATATTCCCTGCCGCCTCAATTTTATGTGTCCGTAAGGACGGACGGAGCCCAATGCTAAGTTCCTCGCTTCGCGCTAATCGCGCAGCGGGGGATAATTAACGAGTGCATTTACTGATGATCCTAGGCTGACTCGGGGTTAACCGCTGAAGATTAATAAGATGAGCTAAAACAAATAAACTGATGAGCCGAAGTTTTGGAACAAGTTTTTGGTGTATAGATTTGGTGTATGGGTTTAGAATTCGTTCGTTTTCAGCGTCCCGGAAATTACAAAGTCACCTTATTCCAAATAAGGCAAGCAACGAGGGACAGAGGCGTGACTGCAGCTCGTCATGCGCGTTCATGTGCTATTACTCAACTTGAATGTGAATTTAGAGAACTGAATTTGAATTTTATGAACTGAATTTGAATGTGCGAACTGAATGAAATGCTTCTAGTTCCCTCTTAAATTCAATACAAATAGTTGGATTCAGTTTCAGATTACTTGTTAATTCAATTTCAAAACTGATTAAATTCAATTCAAAACCTGATATAATTCAAAACCAAAATTCAATTCAATTTCTGTTGGAACAAATTTCGTTCCATAGAGCCAAGGCTTGTTTTACATTACTGCTTTAAATAGTTAATATCTAATGAAGGGGTTCAAACGGTAATCAAACAATGCAGAAAGCGGTAATTCCCAAATATCTACAAAGTTCGCCAGACTAACAGTAGACGACTAAATCAGTGATATTTATTTATTTATTTAAAAGGAGAATACAATTAATTAGCACAGTCAAACAATACTGTTAAAACAAAATTATATGTTCGACAAGCATAAAACAGTTCGCAAATTAAAATTAGACAAAAATTGTAAACATTGAGTAATTTAAAAATTGTCAGCAATAGTCAAAAAGACTTTGATAAAAGACACCATCAAATGTGTGTCTATGGCTGTGTCCCAATTCAGCGGCTGCATCCATTCGCGGTCTACGAAGGCCGCGCCCTTCTTAGACTACGAAGGACGAACCCAGAGCCATTGACTGAACCGTGCGGTCTCTGAAATGAGACAGTCTAGTCTATGGAGGATTCGCAATTGGCATCTTGTGCTGTTCCCGCCTTTACCTCGTGTCTGGAAGTGCTGCTCTCATTGCCAGGCAACCTTGACAGCTACAGCTGACAATCGCGACCCTTCACTCACCGAGATATGGAGAAGGAAATTTTTATTGTTCGTTTCATTTTATTTTCTCAATTCTTGGAGATGGAGGAGATGCTTTGACGCCGACGACGGTGGGTGATTTATCTCCGGCTAAGAGAGACCCATGTCCAGGTAAAATATATATCCTGAGGTTTCTACTTTGAGCCAACAGTTGAAAGTAGTTAATCAGCCGACTCCCGCCAGTCTGGTTAATGAATGGCTTATGCCATCTGACTGACCATAAAGCTATTTCACATTCAAAATAACCAGAGGGGGAATGTAACTTCGTGCTGTTACTTATGTATCAACTCTTGATACTTTTACTCTTAATAATACCACAATAGGGCTTTTGAGCTCATCAAATTACAAAACCCAGAAGTATATTTAGTTGAAATCAGCTCAACCTTTAACATCTACAGCAGTAGAAATCAAAAACGCTGAGTCACACTTTTCACTTGCATAAAGGTTCTCAATATTTCTTCCATCACTGAAAAAACTGAATCTTATTTTAATATTCAAAAGGGCTGAGCAGATACGTGTCAAAGTTCTCCACAATAAATACCTAGCTTTTGTTATTTTAACAATTTTTCTCATCTTCCTAAACCAGACCAGACCCCAGTACTGCAGGGTCAACCTGACTGTCCCTGTACTGGAACGATGTTTCCACGGAGAAGACACCGGGCCTGATTTTCGGCTGAGCAGGGAGGCCCTAGCAGTGCTGCTGGACCTCCTCAATCAGGCGACACGGATGGGGTGCCCAAATTGAGACCCTGGTTTTTTGTTTTGGTTGTCGAGTTGGGCATTGTACAGGGTGGTCTCCAGGGTTTTTGGAATGCCTCGCTCCACTGTCCACCGCATCGTCCACAAAAGGACCAATTAGGTGGTGGCAGGGGTGCTCAAAGTGTTATGATTCTGCCCTTTCGTGTGTTGTCCCGTGCTTATTTGTGCTTGTGATTTTCTTTCGTTTCTTTTATTTCCAACTCTCTGTTCAGCCGTCTGACAATCGCTCCCAATCTGTTTCCAGTGGTGTCGCGTGACTGCCTTCAGCATGCCTGCGTCTCGGCATCCAATCACGTATCTACTTTCGGTTTGGCTTTGGTATTTCATTCATTGCTTCCAGCTGTGTTTAATTCTGGGTCTCGCAAAACTCTGAGTGAATGCGCTCTCTGATAGGATATTACTAACACGTACTAACCAGTACTTATTTAAGGGTGATTGTAAATAATTTGTCACGTAGTATTAACCCTAATTAACTCATTTAGCGAGCGTGTGCGATTCTGCATTCTCTGCATTCAGTCTGAGCTCCCTGTTTAACTACATTTAAAACTGTGCTTTTCCTTTCGCTTTTCTTGCGGTGCTTTTTCCTTGTCACATTTATATTGCCTTAATCTAAACCGTCTCGCTTGACTGATCGTCTCAGCGTCTTGTCTCGAGTCATTAGTGTTAACCCGGTTCTCGTGTAATTGTTTATTAATCCCATGTGTTTCTGTTTCAGTTTGATTGCATTGCGAGTCCCCGCCTCCTCTCGTGGTTATATATGTGGCAGCATTGGATGTGATTGTCAGACGGATCCTCCGTATTGTCTCTGTGCTACACGGTGAAGTCTCAGCTCCTCGTGCGTTCTGAGTGTCTCCCGTGTATGGTTCCCGAGTCTTTCTGTTTGCTGCGCCCTAGTCTTGTCTGCTCCGTGTATAAGTCTCCCAGTGTATCCGTCAGTTTAGTTAGGTTCAGTTTTTGTTTTCTTTGTTGATCCTGTCTTGGAGAGAGTATTTCTGTTTCCCCCTGCTTTTGGCAGTGTACCTCAGTTCTCCCATTTGTTCAGTGCTTGTGCACGGTGTTTTGTTTCTGGCGTATCTGCCATTTTTCCCTTAGTGTTTTGTGTTTTAATAAACACTTCTGCATCCTGCACCTGGTGTTCCTCTGACCTCTTTTAACACAAAGATTTTTTTAAAAATATGGAAATTCTACATGGTAGGCTATAAAAATAAGGAAGTATTGACATCACAGCCCAAAGGGCCATGCCTTTCTAGGGTGGTTCCGGGGAATGCCCCCCCGGAAAATATTTTGTCTCTAGGCTTTAAATGGTGCATTCTGAGCACCAAAAGAACAATTTATAATACATCACCAATTTGGAATTTTTTAGGCACGAAAGCCAAAAAAAATCACACAAACAACTTGAACTTGCGTATTCAGAAACTAGAAAATATTTATTTCAAGATAATATATAATTGTATGTATAATTGTATTGTATGTATCCATAATTATTGGTACCCCTGATTAAGATACAGGTATGTTAAAAGCCTTAAAGTATATTCTATTTTTATTGCAGAACCATACTCTCACACTGAAAATTGAAGAAAAATATAACCTTCAACTCAAGCGAATTTTAAGGGGGGAAAAATCGCTGACTAAGAAATTATTATTTTTCATAAAATCACCTGTTCCACAATTATTGGCACCCCTAACAATTCCAAATGACAGAAGTAGTTCTGTCATTTCTACAGTAGTATTGCTATGGCCACAATTTGTTATTACATATATGACAGCAAGGGATGACAGACACAATTTTAAAACTTAAACACATTTAATAAAACCAAACTCTTTTAGCTAAACTACTATCTACTCTACTGACCAAGATTGATATATACAACAAAAAAATATTTACAGTCCCTTTGGTTGGATTGCTTGGTGATGTTCCCGGTGAGGAAAATGCTCCAACACAGGCAAAAATCCACAAAAAGCTACACAGGTCTTGAAAAGAGTGACAGGTCTGGTCAAATGTATCCTTCTGCTTGCAATTTCTCCTACTACTCCACTCCCTCAATTTTCCTCCTTACATACTCTTTTGCAGACCCTTCCCACATTTAGACCTCTTTTTTTTTAATTCTCTGGGACTTGTCCCAGACATACTCAAGACATGCCCAAACCTAGCTCCAGTCTGGGCTTAACATAAGAAAGGTCAATACTGCCATCTTGTGGCTTCTATTCGCATTACAGTATACAAAGTTGATCAGAGCATCTAGGAATGTTTAATTAGTAATTCATCACTTCTTGTTTCCCTGGGATATAAATATGATGTGGCACAGAGGCCATTTCTCTTATCCACTCTTCAACATGGGAATGACAAAGGACCACACCATTCAAGTAAGGCAGATGCGTGTCGACCTTCACAAGTCAGGAAATGGCTACAGGAAAATAGCCACTCGCCTGCACCTGCCCATATCTACTGTCAGAGAAATCATTAAGAAGTTTAAAACAACTGGAACAGTGGTAAACAAGCCTGGACACGGACACAAGATTATTTTGCCACCACGCGCAGTGAGGAGGATGGTAAGAGAAATTAAAAGTTCTCTAAAGCTCACTATTAAAGAATTGCAACAAATTGTAGCTTCTTGGGGTCACAAAGTCTCCAAAACAACCATCAGGCGCTATCTACATGCCAACAAGCTGTTTGGGAGGCATGCACGGAAAAATCCTTTTCTCACACACAATCATAAACCAAACGTCTGGAGTTAGCTAAGTGGTACTGGGACTTCAACTAGGACCATGTGCTTTGGTCAGATGAGACCAAGATAGAGCATTTTGGCAATAAACTCTCTAAGTGTGTCTGGCGGAACACAAAAGAGGAGTATGCAGAAAAGCACCTCATGCCCACTGTGAAGTATGGGGGAGGATCGTGATGCTGTGGGCCTGTTTCTCTTCCAGAGGCCCTGGGAACCTTGTTAGGGTGAATGGCATCATGAACGCTTTGAAATACCAGCACATTTTAAAAAAAAATCTGGTGGAGGGCAGTGTATATCAAGTCATTCCAAAATTGAAAAATGTTTTACTAATGATTGAAAACACTCTGTTACAATGTACCTGACATTACAAATCTACCCTGAGATTACCTCTTTAAACTTAACCCAAAATCTGAACTATTCTAATTTTTTTTCACATCTTTCTTGAACATATTTGAACATTTTTGAACCCTCGTCCATCCTCCAGTTTTTTAAAAATTGTCATTTGAGGTAACCTGGAACATGAAATCATTGCAAATTTCAACATTGTCTAATTTTAATATAATGATTGGAAATATGATTGGAAACAAAAAACTATTACAATCTACTTGAGATTATAATTTCAACATGGCGGACAGCACTGACAGAGTAAAACTCGGATAAAACCAGAAATCTACCAATCAAACACGGGGAAAATTATTGTGGATAGTGAACTTCTAAATTTCCTAGCTGTTAAAATGAAAACTCTGAGCCAGAATGACATCGTTGTGATGGCTGTTGACCACTTCGGGTCGGAGTGGATTGTGAACTCTACCAAAGTGCTTTTTGAACTTTGCCCAAGCACCACTCGTAAGCTCGTAGCACATACGGGGGCACAAAAAGATGCAAAAAACATCAAGAGTTTCCTCAAGTTGCCTCAACGAGGTGGGTGAGGATGCTCCTTGCTTTGTCTCTCACTTCCTTGATGAATTACCACCTGTGACTTTCAATAGCCTCAAAGTTTCTTGCCTTCTGGGGAAGATTGTGCATCTAGGTGCAGACATTCATGCCATGGGACAGGCTTTGTCAATGCAGACAAGTGTCTGTAACGATCTGCGTATTGTAATTATATATATACACTGAACAAAAATATAAACGCACCACTTGAAATATTGGCTCCATTTCAAGAATGCCGTTATGAAATACCAAATATATTTGTTTTCATTTGCAAAAGGAATGTTTCCATTGATTGATGTCTAAAATTTGAGTTCAGCTCAGACACTGAGTATTTTTTCACCGGTGTAATGATTGGTATTAGTAAACAAGTGCGGTGTACCCAGACACTGCTCAGGCAGAATGAGCAGTACTCCGACAAACCTTGGGCCGGGGACTATAAAGGGCCACACCAAAATGTTGGATTTTGTCAGACGCAGCCATGCCTCAGATGTCTCAAATTATGCGGGAGCGTGCCATTGGCATGCTGAATGCTAGAATGTCCATCAGAGGGGTTGCTGCACAGCTGAATGTTCACTACAGTACCATAGTTCGTCTATGACAGCGTTTCCGAGAGACTGGAAGCACTGCGAACAGGCCTTATTGGCGTCGTCCGCATGTGACCACCCCTGCTCAGGATCGTCACATCCGGCTGGTGCACTTGCGTGAACGTTTCAGACCAGCGACACGCACGGCCAATAAGATGGTTGGTCTGAACAATAGACAAATCACTGCTCAAACAGTTCGCAACCGCCTCCGAGAAGCAGAATTGCATGCTTAACACCCTCACCGTGGGCTGGACCTCACAGATGTACGCCGTCGGAATCATCTCGCATGGGCTAACGCACACTTCCGGTGGCCCTTGGCATGATGGAGAAATGTGCTGTTGACAGATGAATCAAGATTCAACTTGTATCACACGGATGGGAGACGTCGTGTGTGGTGCCGTGTCGGTGAACGGTTTGCTGACACAACTGTTGCCCGGAGAGTCGCCCGTGGTGGAGGCGGTGTCATGGCGTGGGCAGGGATTGCACACAGACAGAGAACTCCATTGCATTTCATCGATGGCAACTTGAACACCCAAAGGTACCGTGATGAGATCCTCGCACCAACTGTAGTACCGTTTGTCCAACAGCATAATGTCACGTTCCAGCATCATAATGCCCATCCTCATGTCGCTAGGGTCTGCACCCAGTTCCTCACTGCTCAGAACATTCAGGTGCTGAACTGGCCCGCATATTCGCCCAACATGTCGCCCAAAGAACACGTTTGGGATGCTCTGCATCGGCAATCCGGGACCGTGTTCCAGTCCCAGGTAATGTCCGGCAACTCCGGATAGCGCTCCAGGAGGAGTGGAACAACATTCCGCAGGGTACCATAGACATTCTGGTAAACTCCGTGCGTAGGAGATGTGTCGCATTGAGAGATGCACGTGGCGGACATACGCGATACTAAACTGTGAAATTTATGGTATCCACCCCTGCCCTGTTGAAACTGTTGCCAAACTTTTGATTGTGCGTGTATCAAGGTGTAACGGACATCAATATGATCAGTATAGATGTCTTTATCATGTCGTAAAATTTGCTGAGGTTCACATTATCCCATATGTAATAAAATTCACAATACATCTGGTGGTGCGTTTATATTTTTGTTCGGTGTATATATAATGGAATGTAATTATATGATATAAACCTGCGACTGGGTGCTATCGAGCAGCCTGGTATGAGCAGAGGGAGAGAGCCTGCTTCACAAGCCAGTGAGGAGGCCCAGGGCAGCGCGGAGGTCCAGCTCAGTGAGGTAGTCTCGAGCTGGAGGGTGGAGAGCTCAGCCTCGAGACTGGATGTGCTAAGCAGCGCAGCAACGGCAGCCTCGCACACAAAGTGGAGTGACTCGACAAACGCCCCAACCTGGTCCCGTGGAACAGAGCGCTGGGAACAGAGCGCGTCATGTTGTTATTGACCAGCTCCAGGAGAGCTTGGACATTCTTTGTTTCCAAGAGACCTTTTTAGCCAAGCAAGACTTGGATCTTGGATACTTCTGTCCACAATGATTTTCATGGGGCAGGAGAGTCCACAACAGACCTAAGCATGGGAATAGTGCGCGGCGAGTACCTGGTGGTGTAGCCATTCTGTGGCGAAAAAGCTTTGACCCACTAATCACTGTTATCAGGCTTGAAGTGGACTGGTGTATAGCAGTGTAAATTGTACAAAATATGAATGTTTTTATTATTTTAAATGTATTACCCCACATGATTGTCACAGAAATGTGGAGGAATACCTAGATAGATTAGGGTGATTGTCGCGTTATGTGTGTGACATTTGGAAGGTATTCTGGACATTTTTCAATGCACTATACTAAATACTAAATTGGGTTGCAGATGGGGATCAATACAGTACAACCACAAGATAACTGGGCTTAACTATCAATGTGCTACATCAATTTGGTATTTGCCAAAAACATTGGAAGTACAGGACGAGAAAGAGGCTGCGTTACTTGTGTAACACAGAAAATGGGTCAATCGCTACATTTAATTTACATTCCTAAAGTTCTGTGATTTGAACAAAGATTATGACACTTTGGCTTCATTAACTTTAATAATAGTTATTCCTGTTTGCATTAATTAAAACTTTAATAAAAATACCTTGCTCATTTGCATACTACAACCTCATTTGCATGCGTTTCGTGTGTGACGCCTTTGTTACGTGTGTGACCGCGTGCAAATTCTGCAATGCTGAAGTCCTTTTCATTTAAATAAAATCATATCTGTGACTATTGTAGCTCCCTGTAAGTAAGCATGGAGGTGTTTAATATACATCCTTTGTACTAGCCAATGCTCAAGATCAGAAAATTGGGTTTCGCAGTATTAACATGGTGAACAGAGGTGAATAACATTTCACAGGTTGGTTTTAGTCACCTTTAAATTGGAATTGTAAACTGCAGGCTTCCCGTCTGAGTGAGCGTTTTGACTGTAAAATAAGCAGTTCCTTTAATGAGTAAGTGAGCTTGCTGATGCAGCTTTGTGGAAAAATGGACGAAACTCTGAACTTTATCATGAATAAAAGGCATGCTTTTGGTTTGGAGAGGGTACTGGTGGCCATTGATGTCCAGCTGCGCCTATATTGATAAACTCTTGCTAAATTAAACCAAAAAAAAAAAAATTCATATTGAATTTCATGCATCAAAAGTTGATTTGTGTTAAAAATATGATTATTTTATGATTTTGACTGTGACGGTGCGTTCAGAAACCACACGCAAGAGAGGGAAATCCAAAAAGCGTATGCCTTTAATGAGTTTTAGGTCAGTACCAAAAGACACAAGAATTGCCAAGCCACAAAATGAAATCCAAAAACAGAGTCTCCTCGACAGGCCGGGGTCAGAACCAGTAAAACAGAGGAGCAATGGTACATAGACGGCAGGCAAAAAGTCGTGGTCGATAAGCAAAGCAGTGGGTCATACACAGTGCATCCAAACACAGAATTCTTGGTTGTACAAAAATAGGTTGACATCCAGAAAGACAAAAACAATATAAAAAAAGCAATGGGAAGAATCTCGGTCGGACGAAACAGTCGAAGCAAAACAATAATCAATGGCATACGAGTAGTGACAGTAGTGAGGACTCTAAATAGACAGGAGGGAAGTCACATGTTATACAGCGAACAGGTGAGCTGGATTAATTACTAATTACAATGGGAGGAACACATGAAGGAAATCCTAATCACAACAATTGGCAAAAGCCTAGACACGGACAGGAATCACGCACACAGCCTATGACATTTAAACAGCTCCGGTTGGGGAGTTGTAAGTGCACAGACAATGAGTGCAGAAAAGCAATTAAGCACGTGTCAGAGATCTTGCAGAAACGCAGAGGGAGATAGGTAAAGCTGAGCAAGAGGCGGAGACTAGGACAGGGTGATTGCTGAGAGGGAATTAGTACTAATTAATAGTGGTGCAACTTTACAGATTTAACTAGAGTGCTCGTTAGTGGGTTAGTAATATATACATGGATTAGCAAAAAGAGAAGGGAAGCAATGACTTGCCTGTAATCTTAGTTAATAAAAGTCCACGAGTAAAATGGCAGTCAACACTGAAGGTCCGAGGCACTCTGATCAGTTAAAAATCCTTTATTGGCAGGGATATCTACGCGTTTTGACTCCAACGAGTCTTCATCAGGACATCATGGATTAGTTGGGTTAGTAGACTATGATACAAAATACAAATCTTAGTCTTGTTAGTAATCAGAACAGCAAGGCAAAGGAAGTAAACAAGAATTGAAGGAATTATATGAAACACCAGAAACCATTGAAATCACCCGAAGCAGGTAAGCACACAGACTGGGGAGGTGGACTGAACCAACTAGATCACAAGACAGGGGAGACTAGTGCAATGGAACTGAAAATGCCCTGAACTGAAAACCTGAGAATACAATAACCAAAAAGAATAAATAAAAGACAAAATCATGAACATTAAACATGAACATAAACAAACACAAAACCAGAAACATGACATTGCCAGTGTGCCATTTTGAGGCCTGTGTGTGTTTAAGGAGCCACCGGGAGAGCCGTCTCATTTGGCTTCTTCTTTTGAAGCCAAGTCAGATTTAACATTCAGATGATGAATACTTGTGGTTTCAGAGTTAAAGATCCCAAAACTGTATTGTTTTAACCCCCAGCCATTTTTCAATCCTCTGTATTTTTTTTAAAATCATTTCAATGCAGAATTTTCATGAAGGTTTTTTATGTTTGCAGCCCCGTTTCTCTACCACAGCGTTTCCCAAACCTCTCCTGGCGAACTCCTTGTCCAGCCTGCTTTAGATCTCTCCCTGCTCCAGCACAGGTGATTCAAATGATCAGGTCCTAATTAACCCAAGAAGCTGCTTGATAATAAGCGAATCATCTGGGCTGGAGAGGGGAGAGATCTAAAGCATGCAGGACAAGGGGAGGGCTACGCCAGGAGAGGTTTGGGACATACTGCTTTACCAAAATCATGAGAATAAACTGAAATACAGCGGAATACTGAATGCTGCAAGCGTATTATCTCAGTTGAGCCATATTCCCCCTCTCTATGAGGTTTAAATCTTGAATTATAGAGCATTAAATGTGGTAACGAATAAATAGCCGTATTTGGCTTCTGCGCAAAGGGGTTAATTTAATCCAACTAACAGCATTTTCACACTACTTTCTGAACATTACATATTCCACGATATCACAACTAGAGTCTTTCCTGCTTTCTATATGGCTTTACACATCATAGTTGCAAAAATCTGGCAAAATATTTCAGTCAAATGAAGGGGTGGCGGACCTTCATATTGAGGGATTTAGTCGTTGTGACAGAGGTGTGAACTCCATCCATCCATCCATCCATCTTTTTCCGCTTATCCGGGGCCGGGTCGTGGGGGCAGCAGTTTAAGCAAGGATGCTATAGACTTCCCTCTCTCCGGACACTTCCTCCAGTTCTTCCAGGGGTATCTGAGGCATTCCCAGGCCAGCCGAGTGACATAGTCCCTCGAGCATGTCCTGGGTCTTCCCCGGGGCCTCCTCCCAGTGGGGAAGGAAGGCGTCCAGGGAGCATCTGATGTAGATGCCTGAGCCACCCCAGCTGGCTCCTATCGACGTGGAGGAGCAGCGGCTCTACTCTGAGCTCCTACCGAGTGACAGAGCTCCTCACCCTATCTCTAAGGGAGCGCCCCGCCACCCTGCAGAGGTAACCCATTTCAGCCGCTTGTACCCGAGATCTCATTCTTTCGGTCATGACCATAGTTCATGACCATAGGTGAGGGTAGGAACGTAGACTGACTGGTAATCGAGACCTTTGCCATTGGGCTCAGCTCCTTATTCACCACAACAAATCAGTACAATGACCGCATTACTGCTGCCACTGCACCGATCCGTCTGTCAATCTCACGCTCCATCCTTCCCTCACTTAAGAAGAAGACCCTAAGATACTTAAACTCCTCCACTAGATGCAGGACCTCTCCTCCAACCCGGAGGGTGCTAGCCACCTTTTTTCAGTCGAGAACCATGGCTTCGGACTTGGAGGTGGTGATTCTCATCCCAGCCGCTTCGCACTTGGCTGCAAACTGCCCCAGTGCATGCTGAAGGTCCTGGTTCGAAGGAGCCAACAGGACAACATCATCTGCAAAAAGCAGAGATGAGATCCTGTGGTCCCCAAACCGGACTCCCTCCGGCCCCTGGCTGCACCCAGAAATTCTGTCCATAAAAATAATGAACAGAAACGGTGACAAAGGGCAGTCCTGCCGGAGTCCAACATGCACCAGGAACCCGTCTGAATTACTGCCAGCAATGCGAACTAAGCTCCTTTTCCGGTCATATAGAGACTACACGGCCCTTAGTAGAGGGCCCCGGGCTCCATACTCCTGAAGCTCCTCCCACAGAATTCCACGAGGGACACGGTCAAATACCTTCTCCAAGTCCACAAAACATATGTGAACTGGTTGGCCAAACTCCCATGAACCCGCAAGCACCCTGCGGAGGGTATAGAGCTGGTCCAGTGTTCCATGACCAGGACGAAAACCACATTGTTCTTCCTGAATCTGAGGTTCGACTATCGGCCGAAGTCTCCTCTCCAGCACCCTGGAGTAGACTTTACCAGGGAGGCTGAGGAGTGTGATCCACCTATAGCTAGAGCACACCCTCCGGTCCCCCTTCTTAAATAGAGGGACCACCACCTGGATCTGCCAGTCCAGAGGCACTGTCCCCACTGCCACGCGATGCTGCAGAGGTGTGTCAACCAAGACAGCCCTACTACATCCAGGGACTTGAGGTACTAAGGGCGGGTGTCATCCACCCCTGGTGCCTTGCCACCGAGGAGCTTCCGAAATACCTCAGTGACTTCAGCCCGAGTGATGGATGAATTAGCCTCTGGGTCCCCAGCCTCTGTTTCCTCTACGGAAGGCGAGTCAGTAGGATTGAGAAGATCCTCAAAGTATTCCTTCCACCGGCCGACAACATCCCCAGTCGAAGTCAACTGCTCCCCACCTACACTGTAAACAGTGTTGGCAGGGTACTGCTTTCCCCTCCTGAGGCGCCAAACGGTTTGCCAGAATCTATTTGGGGATAGCCGATAATCCTCCTCCATGGCCTCCCTGAACTTTTCCCATACCCAAGTTTTTGCTTCCGCCACCACCCAGGCCACAGCAAGCTTAGCCAGCCGGTACCCGTCAGCTGCGTCAGGAGTCCCACGAGCCAACTAAGCTCGGTAGGATTCCTTCTATAGCTTGACGGGATTCCTTACTTTCGGTGTCCACCACCAGGTTCAGGGATTGCCGCCACGACAGTCACCGGAAACCTTACGGCCACAGCTCCGAACAGCCGTGTCAATCATGGAGGTGGAGAACATGGTCCATTCAGGATCAATTTCTCCAGCCTCCCTTGGGATCTGGTCAAAGCTCTCCCGAAGGTGAGAGTTGAAAACCCCTCTGACAGAGGGTTCCGCCAGATGTTCCCAACAGACCCTCATAACACGTTTGGGCCTGCCAAGTCTGTCCAGCTTCCTCCTCCGCCAGCGGATCCAACTCACCACCAGGTGGTGATCAGTGGACAGCTCAGCCCCTCTCTTCACCCGAGTATCCAAGACATATGGTCGAAGGTCAGATGACACGCCCGCAAAGTCGATTATTGACCTCTGACCTCAGGCGTCCTCGTGCACTGATGGAAGCCCTTATGTTTGAACATGGTGTTTGTTATGGACAAACCATGACTAGCACAGAAGTCCAATAACAGAACACCACTCGGGTTCAGATCGGGGAGGCTGCTCCTCCCAATGACGGCCCTTCAGGTAACACTATTGCTGCTCACATGGGTGTTGAAGTCCCCCAGCAGAATGATGGCGTCCCCAGTAGGAGCACTTTCCAGTACCCTTCCTACGGACTCCAAGAAGGTCGAGTACTCTGCACTGCCATTCGACCCATAAGCCGAGATGACGGTGAGGCACCTGCCCCAACCCGAAGGTGCAGGGCAGCGACTCTCTCATTCACCAGGGAAAACTCCAACACATAATGGCTAAGCTGGGGGGCTATAGTGTGTGAATGTTTGGTGGTGGTCGGAGGGGCCGTAGGCGCATACTGGCAGCCACGCTTCCGTCAGTCTGCCCCAGGGCAGCTGTGGCTACAAAAACGTAGTTTACCACCATCAGAGTGTGAATGAATAATGCCTCCATTGTAAAGCGTCTTTGAGTGTCCAAAAAAGCGCTATATAAAATTGATGCATTATTATTATTATTATTATAAGCAAACCCACACCAGCCCGCCGCCTCTCACCAGCCCCCGCCCATGACTGCCACCCAAAACGCATTGCATCGGCCCCTCCTGAACCCTCCCGCGGGTGATGGGCCTACGGGAAGGCGGGCCCACGTCACTTGTTTGGGCTGTGCCCAGCCGGGTCCTGTGGGTGGAGACCTGACCACCAGGCGCTCGCCTGCCAACCCCAACCCCAGGCCTGGTTCCAGGGTGGGGTCCTGGTGACGCCAATCCGGGCGACGTAAATGTCCTTGCTGTATTTATGAGTATTAGTGGCTTCGGAACCGCTCTTAGTCTGACCTGTCACGTAGGACCTTTTTGCCCTGGGAGACCCTACCAGGGGCAATAAGCCCCAGACAACATAGCTCCTAGGATCTCCAGGTCCTCAAACCCCTCCACCACGATAAGGTGGCGATTCAAGGAGAGGAGAGTTCAAGTGTGAACTCAACCTTTATTTGTCTAAAGATTAAGGAAACAGGTGATTAATTTCCTGTCATAGCATAGGCTTTGCACTTTGGTCACATGTATCGTCACATGTCACACACATAACGCCGCATTACATGTGTGACAGGTACATTTTTGGCTATAAGACAGATTCTATTTGTGGGACTGAGGAAGTTATTCCCACCAAGCATGGAAGGTATGGTATTAATTTATCATCTCAGATTTTTCACATTTTCCCTTGGATGAGTTAATTTTATACAAACTTTTGTTGCTACGTGTTACGTCTGTGACGTCATTCACCACCATATATTTTGATCCCCTAAAAGAGGATAGCGAAAAGTCTGCAGGGACTTTTGCTGCAAAAGTTGAAAAATAACAACCTCAACAATAAATTATTTCTGCTGCTGAGTTTGACACTCATCTAAATCACAAACAGATGACCTTAATTTCAACAATGAGCTATTTCATAAAAAATTTTGAAAAACTAAAGGACTTGAGAAAGTTGAGAAATTTTGCCCCAAAATGCAGTTTTTCTGAATTTGGCTGAATTTGGCATTTGCCATCCTAAACTAGAATAATAGTAATTAGAGACACATGCACTAGTTATTTGATGGAGATAATTTGAAAATTTGCCCTTCGAGGGTCATATTTCAGAGAAATTAGATAGTTACAGTCCCTTGATACGGGGTTGCTTTGTTGCGATGTCTTGGGACAGGAAAATGCTCCAACACAAGCAAAAATCCACAAAACGAGCTTCACAGGTCTTGAAAAGAGTGACAGGTCTGGTCAAATGTATCCTTCCACTATTTCTCCTTGCAATTTCTCCTACTACATTCCTCTCTCAATTTTTCTCCTTATATACTCTTTTCCAGCCCCCTACCAACTTCCAGACTTTTTTCCAGTTCTCTGGGACTTTCCGCTCTGAGGCATGTCCAGGACATGCCCAAAAACCTAGCTCCAAACTGGGCTTAACAAGAAAAAATGTCAATAATGCTATCTAGAGGCATTTTTTTATTGGTTCATTCATTCAGCAAAGTGCTAAAACAAACATATATGTGATGGGTGACATGAATGATGATATTTCAGATGAAGTCTCATTTTGAGAAAAGTCTCAAATTGACGCGCATAAAGGGAGGAAAGTCACATGGGGGGGGGGGGGGGGAGGGGGCGGGACCAGAATTCCAGAATAGCGACGCATTAACGGTTCTCTCTCTGTTGAACTCAACTAGTTACAGACAGGAGGGGGGGGAGGGAACCAGAATTCCAGAATAGCGACGCATTAACGGTTCTCTCTCTGTTGAACTCAACTAGTTACAGACAGGTAACTTGTAACACAACACACCCACAGCGCCGCCACCGCGGCTTATGCATCGTGACGCCACCACTAGTTCACCACACAGAGAGACCACACCAAGCACAGCCAACAAGGCAATAATAACATAAGGCAGGCCAGACAGAGCGGCGTCAATTATCATTATGGCTTAATGGCAGTCCAGCATGTTGCAGAATGCAGATCAAAAACACAACGTTCTAGCTAAGCAAATAGTTTGTGTCAAGCCATTTGCGAATGTTTTATTTGAAGTTACAGATTTATTTACAGATTTAAAGGGAATTCATTAAGACCCCGTTCCCGCAGCCGGTGTGAGTCTATGATGAATATTTTGTGGTCGGTCTAATAAGTGACTCATGTGTGACTCATGGTTAGTCACACATTTAGCAGCAACCTCACATGCAGTTGTCAACCTGCTTTTTAACCAAGTCACAGTTTTGAAAGGAAATCCATTATTTTGCGGGCATTTAAGTTAAGCGATCTACAGTTAGACAGTACCTAACTCAAGGTATACTGATGAGAACTTTACACTGCTAATTTAGCTAGTTATCTAATTCGTTGTTGGGTAAAGTAAAATGAATCATAATCTTAATTTACTTGACGGCTAAATTTAGGAGGAAAATTATGTCTGTATATAACGTATAGTGCATAGTAACCTGACCGTCGAACTTTGCCATCACTTAAAATAAGTTTGATCGGTAGGTTTTTTTTTTTTTTTTTCAAAATTAAACGTTGTCTAATATTTTGGGATTGACACTTATGGCTTCTTGGTCGCAGTGTTGATGCGGCTGACGCTTTCAGTGGGCAGCGTCAAGGTAA
Source organism: Gymnothorax reevesii (assembly GCA_029721435.1). Classification (NCBI taxonomy): domain Eukaryota; kingdom Metazoa; phylum Chordata; class Actinopteri; order Anguilliformes; family Muraenidae; genus Gymnothorax; species Gymnothorax reevesii. The sequence goes on along the minus strand of CM056577.1, from coordinate 10,919,409 downwards.
CGTTCGAAGTTTGACGCACCATGCCACTTCGCGGCCAGTGGGCATTGGGCTTAACAGTTATCTAACTGGACCAATACATTATGGGGACACTGCCTTAATATGTTGAAATTAAACAAAACCACTGTGGTATCCGACATCGCCAAGTCCGTTAAAAGAACATGTAACTCTTCGAGAACATATTTCTTCGCATAGATCGTTCAGGACCAGCAACCGGATGTGGGTCCGTCACTGGTTATGGTCCCCCCGGGAAAGATTTCCGTTGTCATTAAAGAGTTTGCATGTGTTTTCCGAATATGCAGGTGTTTTGGCATTTGCAGTTCACGTGTTGTGAAATTGATGAAAGTGTTTTCTGAATTTGCAGATATTTTCTGAATATGCAGGTTAGACCGCAAGACGATCGTTGCTAGCGTTGATTGTCATTCTCCCTGTCTGGGGGGGACATGAAACTTTTTTGAAAATTAAGTAAAAAATACATAAACCACTATTTGGACGTTTCTCGTGTGTAAAAGTTGCACTTCAATGAGAGATTTGAATTAAAAAACCCGTTGCATTTCGCAGTTTTTCTGAACGATCCAGAAAAATTATTTCAAAGAGCAGCTTATTATTTTTCACAAGTGGCCGCCAAAAATACAGCGCGATAAATGAGGCAGCCTCATAGCTGCTGTATCGGTAAATATATTTCCATCAAAAGTTCAAAGGTCAAGCAAGCCGTCCTGCATAGAGCAGCTATAATTTTTATGATGCACAATCTCATAAACACGAATAGCTGCGATGTTTCGATTCGATGGATTTACAATGTTGTTATTTTAATGTTTTAATAGTTGTATATATTTACTTTCTTTGCTGTGGTATTTAATTTAAATCATTATTTATGGGTTTTTTTTCAGCACAGAGATCTGACAACATAAAAACATGTCTCTGGCAGGGGTGAATATTCTTCCAGAAGACTGATTTTCTTCCCCAATTCTATCAGGCTTGGACAAAACATTACATCACATTTTTGTATTAATGGAGGAAAATCATGAAATGGCAAATTACATAATTTCCTATTCGCCCTTCAATGATTTTTAGAGTCAGTGCTGCGGTCGGGGGCACATATTTCTATTGGAACTATTACTCATTCAGTCAAGTGACACCTCTCAACTAATTACTCTTGGATACTTGGTTTTGGTATGACTTGTGGAAACATTTTTTTTAATTTGATTCATTTATTTGATTCCATTTGATTGCTTATTGATTCATTATTATTAATTGATTATCCTTGCTTGCATATATTCTGTTTCAGTTCATAGGCCCAGTGTGTGTGTGCTTACATATTACTGATTTAGCAGGGGCCTGCATAACTCTACTAGTGTGTCATGACATGTAGCCTATCTAAAGTCATGACAATTTGAATGTCTGTACCAAGGACAAGATGTTTTTCTCTTTCTCTAAGTTTATGTGTTTATAGAAAGCTCCGGAACCCATAACAAGATAAGCTGGAGCCAGAGCTGAGAGAGAAGGCAGGTGCTCTCCTCCCTGGCAAGATGTGCGTGTATCCCTAGACAACTTGACGTGGTTACGTACCAACTTGACGCAGTTGCGTGCGACGGCAAAGGCTTGCGTGATGTGTAAATCAGCACGGGGGGAGGAGAACGCCATGGAGTATTCCTAAAAATACCAGAGAACTTTCTAATTGTGTATCCTCCTCCATTTGACTTTGTATGGGGATCCTTTTTTGCAAAAAAGTAAACGGACTTTGGCTTGGATATTAACTTCACTGTCTCCGACTGATTCTTTCTCTGGGTCGTCTGAGTTTCTTTTTGTGAAGGTAATACCAGGAATGTAAAATCAAAATTCCTTTAACAGACTATTATTAGATTGGTTTCTCTATGCAACACATGTAGCAAAAGACAAAGAAAATATGTTTTGAAATTTAACAAAAAGATTCCCGATTGTTTTTTGTTTTTCTTCAAAATTTAAAGTCTCATTCTGTTTGTTGTTGTTAGAAATACTAATCTATTAACTGGATTGAGTATTGTTGTAAGAAGAGATCCGGGGAACAGCAGATGCAGGAAGCAGAAGTGTTTATTAAACGCAAAAAACACTAGGAGAAAGGGTTGGCAGACACGCCAGAAATAAAACACCGTGCACAAGCACTGAACAAATCGGAAAACTGAAGTACACTGCCAAAGGCAGGGGGAAACAGAAATACTCTCTCCAAGAGAGGATAAAGTAAGAAAACAAAAACTGAACCTAACTGCACTGGCGGATACACCGGGAGACTTTAACACGGGGCAGACAAGACTAGGGCACAGCAAACGAGACTCTGGAAACGTACACGGGAAAAACTCGGAAGGCACGAGGAGCTGAGACTTCACCATGTAGCACAGAGACAATACGGAGGATCCGTCTGACAATCACGTCCAATGCTGCCACATATATAACAACGAGAGGAGGCAGGGACTCGGAATGCAATCTCGGACTGAAACAGAAACACATGGGATTAATAAACAATTACACGAGGACCGGGTTTAACAATAAAGACTCGAGACAAGACGCGGAGACCATCAATCAACTTAGAGAGTTTAGATTAAGGTAATCTAAACGTGACAAGTAAAAAGCACCACAAGAAAAGCAAAGGGAAGCATAGTTTTAAATGTAGTTAATCAGATGCAGCTCAGACTGAAATACAAAAGCCAGAAATGCACACGCTCGCTAAATGAGTTAATCAAGGTTAATACTGCGAGACAAATTATTTACAATCACCCTTAAATAAGTGCTGGTTAGTACGGGTTAGGAATATCCTATCAGAGAGCGAATTCACTCAGAGTTTCGCGAGACCCAGAATTAAACACAGCTGGAAGCAATGAATGAAACACCCAAGCCAAAACCGAAAGAGGAAACTTGATTGGACGACGAGATGCAGGCATGCTGAAGGCAGTCACGGGACATCACTGGAGACAGATTGGGAGCGGATTGTCAGACGGCTGAACTGGGATCTGGAAAAATAAGAAACAAAAGGAAGCACAAGCAAAAATAAGCATGGGACAACACACGAAAGGGCAGAATCACCACAATTGTAAGGTTAATTTCCATTTGTAATTGCAGTTATTGAAATGAAGCATTTTACAATAAAGACTTTGTATATAGATTTAACACACCATGTCTGTGATATCCACCTTATTGTGTCTTTTCTTTATAGGAGGCCATTGTCAAGCAGTTTTTAACATCCTGTACCAATTACTCATTTGTAGTATCTATGCAAATTGTAAGGACTCTTTTTGTTTACACTGTCTAAAATTTAAAACTTCAATAGCACTGCATTTAGGTAAACTAGTTCTGTAACATTTGACGAAATAACCACAACGATTGCGCTTTGGTCTAAACAAGAAAACTAAGATTAAGTGTTGCATGATGCTCCAGTCTGCATGCATCCTTTTGGATTTAAGTTGAATTACGATCTTGACAATTGGTCTTGATCTTGGGAGGTCAGCCTTGGATGAAGGGGTCTTGATCTTTGGGTTGAATTTGTCTATTACCTGAAACAGATAGAATTAGGAGGCATAAATTCAAAGAATAATATAATTTCAAGTTGATGTTGGGTGTCATGAAACCAAGACAAGTTTGTGGTGATACAGAGGTGACTATCACGTCTGGGCGCTACAGGGTTTCAAATTGGGAAGGGACTGCCGGATTTGGGGATACAATAGTAGCTTTGTTCGTTGCTCCAGCGCCCCCTGCTGGCCAGACGGGCGATCGTCAGGAAGACTCTGGGTTTGTTCATCTCCGGGTATCCTCCGCCCTCGTTCTGAACTTACGAGGATTCAACCAATGAGTGTATAAGAATCAGTGGCTGACAGGCACGTGCTTTGGAGGAGAGTCCTGAACTATCCTCACTATCCTAAGTTGGCAGCAAGGGGTCGCATACGAGCAAACTGGGAAAAGATATATTATTGATAAGGCATGTAAAAGGAATAGTTTCATGCAAAACTCATCCTCCCCCCAGAATGGGAGAACGAAAATTGTTTACCAGAGCAGATGGCAAGCTTGATCCCATAGTCTAGGTGTTTTGGCATTTGCAGTTCATGTGTTGTGAAATCGATGAAAGTGTTTTCTGAATTTGCAGATGTTTTCTGAATATGCAGGTGTTTGACCCTTCTGGGCCACCGTATTTTGGGGCTGAATTTATACCATGCTGAAAGTGCGCACATGAACGTAGTTAATGCTACTTAGCAAAGTGACCGCCACAAAAAGCAGGAGGCAGCAAAACACTGTACCATGAATCGGTGAAAGATATTCAAAGCAATAGAAATATACAACCAGTTTAGGTACATCTTGAACATTTTAATATGAAAAAGCAAGTGTGAATGTGACAAGTAGTTTGGAAAGGAAATGACTAGTTCATTCCCATTTAAAAATAATTTGTCTCAATTCATTCAGGTTAATCCTTGCTTCAATGGAGTTGCTATGGTGCTTTTCTGAGAATATGTGATTTCTTTTTGTACTTTGAATTCATATTAATATTGAGTGTAAGAAGAGGAATGCAGATAGGTAATCCAGACTCTTGCTTGTAAAGGTAAATCTTACATCAGTCTGTTGGTAATGCCTCGGGAAATCACACTCGCCTTTGCCTCATTCAATACAAATCAGTGAAGACGAAAGACATGTGGCGTTCTCTTCATCCTTCTCCCATTACTATTTCCCTTGTTTAAGGTAATTAACGTACATAAAGCACTGTTACCATGTTAATACTCGGTAACAATATTATTCTGTTTAAGTGTGGATTAATTTGAAAGCGAGAATGTTTTATTCTGTTGCATTGAACTACTTGGTGAAGAGAAGTACGGCTAACTCAGACTATGTGTAAGCTAGCGGCTAGAGACAACGTGGTTTCGCCATAAAATCTGATTGTTAAGTTTGATTTCCCTCGGTTACTATTGGCCTTGTTTAAGGTAGTGATGGCAAAGTAAAGCTTTCTGAACCAGTGAGGCTTTCCAGCCAATTGTATCGGAAAAAGGTTCATGCATTCAATGCCTCAAACTCTATAATGACCTCTGCTGTTTAAAACTTGTAGTGCAGTATGTTTGAAATAGCCTACCGGTATATTTTGGCCCAGTCTCTGTGGGTTGAACATGGTTATGAAAACTTGAACCAATCAATTATCTAATAAATACGCAGATCCCTATATGAATAAAACAGTTGTTTTTCCTGTTTGAATTGTGTCCATATTTGCATAATAAAAATTATAGCCTGTCTATTGCCAACCTTGCTAGGGGAAATCAAATTAAAGTGCTCCCACCTCTCAGTGACCTCTCTTTGCTACAGGTTCCATCATTGTAATTTGCTCTTTGCTACTACTAACTCGCTATGAACTCTCCTGACTCGCAGCACCGCTTTCGACTTCAAACCCACAAGCGCGTGCCCTGTTTCACGCACCTTTTAATCTAAATCGAAGCAGTCACGTGAATGTGAGCTGGAACGAAGCTTCGGATATGGAGTTAAATTACTGCCAAAACCTAGTATACAAACCGAACATGTTTTACAAATGCACAACGATTCACAAACAAATACAATGTGATTTGCAAATATAAAAATGATTCACGTGCAAACAAAGTGTGGTTTGCAAATATAAAAACGATTTGAAAACAAATACAGTGTGGTTTGCAAATATAAAAACGATTCACAAACAAATACAGTGTGGTTTGCAAATACAAAACACCATTAACAGACGAATGTATTCAATTTTACAAATACAAAACGTACCGATTACAAGTATACGACGAGAACCATTTCCTCCAAGTACAAATCACTTTTGGCAGTTTTCACCCGCTGACATGGCGTAAAGGATTTTCTCACAAATGTCCTCACTGTTATTGTCCCTGTTAAACAGCAGGTGGGGCTATGACTCAATATCCTAGATCTCTACACCGTGAAGTTGAACAGAATAGAGAACGTCCGCCAGCGACAACCGTGGACATGAGGATGATGGCTGAGGCTAAATAAAAACGCAGTGTCTACGTGTTCGAAATAACTCCATGTCCGACAGTGGGATGGTGTCAATATAACTCCCGTGTCCGACAGTCGATTATTGTTTTTAATCTCTTGAAGTCTACTGAATCTTTTAGATAGTCTATTAAACGTGAATGTTTGATGAGATGGCTCAGTTCTTCAAGATGGGTACCGAGAATTTCAATCAATATTTCTGTTTAAGCTCTGCTCAATAAAGTGTTCTGATTGTTAGTGATATATTTTTATTTTCCATTTCGGTATAAATCTGGGCCCGTATTCACAAAGCATCTTATCTTAGCGCTAGGAGTACTCCTAAGTCGCGCTAAAACATTTATGTAGGAGTAAAATCTTAGAATTCACAAAACCGCTGAGAGCAACTTTTAGTGAAGAAAATTGGTAACTCCTAGAATAGGGGTAGCTCTGAGATAGGTGGGAGTAATCTCCGTTGCTATGGCTGACGTCAATTCTCATGCACGAGTCTTGGGACAATGAGCACGGTGATTGGTTGTTTGGTGGCAGGGCAGCCCATTGAAAAAAATATCCCACATACAACCCATGGAGGAAAAAATGAGAGACTAGTCCAAGTGCCTGGTTTTTTCTAATGCATTTCAAAGTAGAGAGGTACGACGATCCCCATTTTAAACACTGCCCCCTAAGCCTAACCTTAACCTTAACACTGATATTTAAATAAACCTATTCCCACTTGCATCACTTAACTCAGTACCCAGATACATTTAAGCAAGCTATTGTCAAAATTTAGTGTGTCGGCTTATTTTAGATTCGGCTTAAGATAATAACATATAGAGCACTTTTGAAAATTGCAATGCACGGTCCCCGCATATCTCGCTCTAGGCAAATAAACGTACTTAGGAAAAGCATAATTGTAAAAGCATTAATAGCATTAAACGAGTTATTAATGACACGCATCACTTGCCCCAATAGCTAGGCCTACTTGTTACCCGATGAGAATGAGAATTTGTTGCGATCATTTAAATGTCGAGCCGTTCAAGTTTGTTTGCCCTAAACTGTCATGGATGTAAGCTCAAAAATGACGCGAAAGCCCAGCTGGAGCCAAGACCAGTTACTGCAGCTGGGCCAGTTGGTGCTGGAGCGAAAGCATGTAGCCTAATCAGAGGGAAAATTGGCTCGGGGGTGAACAGCAAATCCAAGCGGTATGCGTGGGATAATATCAGCCTACAGATCGTTGCAGCGTTACCCTCGGTGTCTCGGATGGCTAAAAGTTGCTCTCATCGGTTTTGTGAATTACTGTTAATAATTTACTCCTACATAAAATGTTTTAGCGCGTCTTAGGAGTAGTAGGCTACTCCTATCGCTAAGATAAGATGCTTTGTGAATACGGGCCCAGATTTAAAACGAAATGGAAAATAAAAATATATCACTAACAATCGAAACACTTCATTGAGCAGAGCTTTAACAGAAACATTGATTGAAATTCTCGGTACCCATCTTGAAGAACTGATCCATCTGATCAAACATTCACGTTTAATAGGCTATTTAAAAGATTCAGTAGACTTCAAGAGATCAAAAACAATAATCGACTGTCGGACACGGAGTTATATTGACACCATCCAACTGTCGGACACGGAGTTATTTCGAACACGCAGACACTGCGTTTTTGTTTAGCCTCAGCCATCATCCTCATGTCCATGGTTGTCGCCGGCGGACGTTCTCTATTCTGTTCAACTTCACGGTGTAGAGATCTAGGATATTGAGCCATAGCCCCATCTGCTGTTTAACAGGGACAATAACAGTGAGGACATTTGTGAGAAAATCCTTTACGCCATGTCAGCGGTAGAAAACTGCCAAAAGTGATTTGTACTTGTAGGAAATGGTTCGCGTCGTATACTTGTAATCGGTACGTTTTGTACTTGTAAAACTGAATACATTTGTTTGTTAATGGTGTTTTGTATTTGCAAACCACACTGTATATGTTTGCAAATCGTTTTTTATATTTGCTAATCACACCTTGTTTGTACGTGAATCGTTTTCATATTTGCAAACCACACTGTATATGTTTGCAAATCGTTTTTTATATTTGCTAATCACACCTTGTTTGCACGTGAATCATTTTTATATTTGCAAATCACATTGTATTTGCTTGTGAATCGTTGTGCATTTGTAAAACATGTTCGGTTTGTATACTAGGTTTTGGCATTAATTTAACTCCATATTCGGACGTCACGGATCACATGATCAGCAGCAAACGAACCAAGCACCGATACAGTTTCTTCGCCTTGCACTGGCTCATACTTTGACACTAGCTTCGAAGCAGGAGGGTCGGAGGTAACAACACTAGTTTAAGGTAATTAACGAACATAAAGCACTGTAACCTTGTTAGTACTGTGGTAACAATATTTTCCCCCGTTTAAGTGTCGGCTAAAATCAAGTCGAGAACATTTTAAGTTACATAGAACTACCTTTTGAAGAGAGTAAAGATAACTCAGGCTATGTGTAAGCTAGCGGCTGGAGACAACAGTGGTCCCGCGATAGAGTCTAACTCTTTTACGGTGTCATTAATATCGTATGAGTGACTTTCTGTTACATTCACGTTTGTATGTTTATTTTATTACTCTAAGGGTCTAGTTCATGCGATAGCAACATAAGCTAGGAGTGTAACAGCGTATTTCATCATTTGAACACTATAATAATTTGATGAAAACGGTAAGGTCAGAATGGATTTCCGTACATTTTTTTTTTTATTGCTCTAAGAGTTTGTTCATGTGATAGCAATATAAGCTAAGAGTGTAAAAGTGTATCTCATCATTTGAATGCTGTGTTATAACTTGGTTTCAAAAAACGATAAGGTCAGAATGGATTTGGTAATTAAAACATAGCATAATTCTGTTGAAGGTAATTTAAATAATTCAGAAAATGTCAAATGGTACTACAGTCATGGTTATTATGGTTCTGAATCTTGGTGTATTGATACTCAAAGAACATGCATGTTGCATTTGTTTTATAATGTCATTCAATACAAATGAGTGAAAGCGAAACACGTGTGGAGTTCTCTTCATCCTTCTCCCATTACTATTTCCCTTGTTTATGGTCACAATATTGTTATGGCCCCAATTTGTTATTACATTACAACACAACAGCAACAGCAAGGGATGACAGACACAGTTTTTAAAACTCAAACACATTTAATTAACAAAGACTAAACTACTATTTACAACTTAGACCAAGATTGAATATATATAAAAAAAAGAAATATTTACAGTCCCTTGTTTTGGTGGGGTGGCTTGGTGATGTCCTGGGTGAGGAAAATGCTCAAACACAGGCAAAGAAATCCACAAAAGAAACGTCACAGGTCTTGAACAGAATGGCAGGTCTGGTCATCTTCTTGCAATTTCTCCTACTACTTTACTGTCTCAATTCTACTCTTTATTTTCTCTTTTGCAGACCCCACCCACATTTAGACCTCTTTTTTTTATTTTCTGGGACTTTCCCCAGACATGCCCAGGACATGTCTAAACCTAGCTCCAGTCTGAGCTGAATAAAAAAAAGGTAAATACTGCCATCTAGTGGCCTCTATTCTCATTACAATATGAACTATATGCATGATTTGAGGATGTTACCTTCAATAGTTACCAAATATGTGAAGGGGGAATGGGACGGAGCGTCCCATTCCCCCTTCACATATTTGGTAACTATTGAAACACGAGTGACCACTAATAGGAGAAACGGTAACAGAAAAAAGGAGCGTAAGCTGCCGGACAGCTCACTCAGTTAAGGCACTGAGTTGCAATGCAGAAGTGACTATCACGTCGCGGGCTCGAGCCCCGGTCGTACCAACCGGCAGTGGTCGGCAGCTTTTTTCAGAGTAGCACACAATTGGCCATCGCGCTACATGGTTTCAAATTGGGAAGGGACTGCTGGATAAGGGAAATAAATAAACAGCTTTGTTCGTTGCTCAAGCCCCTCCTGTTGGCCAGACAGGCGCTTGTCAGGAAGATTCTAAATCTGTTCATGTCTGGGTATCCTCCGCCCTCGTTCTGAACTTGCGAAGATTCAACCAATGCGTGTATAAGAAGCAGTGGTTGGCAGGCACGTGCTTCGATGCAGAGCCGTGAACTGTCTTCATTATGCTGAGTTGGCAGCAAGGGGTCGCAAACGAGCAAACATTGTACATAGCTTGTACATAGAGATTCCAGATTTGGGTGGGATTGGAGATGCCAAATTTATTTTATGTTAAAAAAAAAAGAAAAAAAAGCGTAACTCCCCGGCAATTCCGCTAACAAAAAACAACTCAGAAAAAAGTGGGCAAATACCCTCCCAGAAAATATGAGCTTTCTTGTAAGAGACAGAGTAACCACTCCCTCCTACGGGAACAGGAGTGAACTGACAGAGGTCTGAGAGCAAAGACAATGTTCTGACAAACAAGACCTTCTGCGGGAATGAACGTGAGCTCTGAATAATAGAACAAAAAAATCAGGCAGACAAACAATAAATAGGATGGAAAAACAACAAATGCTAAACTCTTTAAAGGAGTTTCCTCCGACTGCATGCTCAGGGCTCGTAGTCCTCACAAGAGTGACACAAAAGCATTAGACAGCACTGGAAGAGCTTCTAAAATAGTCTCTTCACAGCTGCAAACAATAAGCCATCAACCACCTGATCACACAGCCTGAAAGCCCTCAGGTGGCGAAGAAAATGCACAGCAGGCAGTAACCCCCCCATCATGACAGGTTATCCAACGTTCGTTAAGCAACAACAGCCTTTGCTAGTTTACTATTTATTCTGTAATGTTACATAAAGGCTAGATGTTGTAATCAAGTCGCTAAATAAAGCCGTTCATCAAATACAATAAATGAAAACATTTGTATTGTTACATCTGCTCACTCTAACGACTTGGCAATCAGCTTTGACTGTGCAGAATCACCGAAGAGATTCCAGTGCTCTACACGTAGATACTTAAATCCCCAGCTGTGCTACGGGAACGCTCTTAGAGACAAGGTCCCCTTGGTGTTTGCGTAGCCTGAATAAAAATGTAAATTTTTGTCATTGCCATGGAAAAAGGCACCAATGATTTAAAAGAGAATATTGGCAAGCTGCCGGATAGCTCACTCAGTTAAGGCACTGCGTTATAGTGCAAAAGTGACTATCACGTTGCGGGTTTGAGCCCCGGTCGTACCAACTGGTAGTGGTCGGCAGCTTTTTCAGAGTAGCGCACAATTGGCCATCATGCTACAGGGTTGTTGGCCTGACGGGCGCTCGTCAGGAAGATTCTAAGTCTGTTCATGTCCAGGTATCCTTCCGCCCTTGTTCTGAACTTGCGAAGATTCAACCAGTGTGTGTATAAGAAGCAGTGGCTGATGGGCACGTGCTGTCAAAGGAGAGCCGTGAAGTGTCCTCACTGTCCTGAGTTGGCAGCAATACGCATACGAGCAAGCCCTGTACATAGTTCCCTAATTGGGCATTCCAGATTCGGGTGGGACTGGAGATGCTAAATTTATTTAAAAAAAAAAAAAAGAATATTGATCATTTGTGGTAGGAAAAAATTATTCACGGATTTATCAGTGTCTTTTTCAATTGTTCCCTATGGAGAAATTGCTTTCTGCCCCCCCATGGCATCACATGACTAGCAATGTCAGCTTGACCGCTAAGCCCTTGTTGGCGTGCGTCTCAGCCTTGGTTCAGTATCCAGTTCTTATAATACATCCATGGCTGAGACGCACTCTAACATAGAGTTAGCGGTCAAAGCTCATATTCCAAATCTCCTGATGCCGTTGGGAGCAAAAAGAAATTTCTCTAGAGGGAACAATTCAAAGACACACAGATAAATCAGTAAATAAATTTTTCTGATGACCACATATGATCAATATATGACCAATATATGATTTCTCTTAAATCATTGGTGCCTTTTTCCTTAACAGTGACAAAAAGTTTTATTTTTATTCAGGTAACATGAACACCGAGGGGACCTTTTCTCTCAGCTCGTAGCACAGCTCTTAAGTAGCACAGCAGCAGATGTGAGTTGCTAATTGTGGTGCATTGGAGTCTCAGGAGCTTTTGTGCAGTTTAAGAAAGCCGGGCATACACTGTACAATTTTTTGACCCGATTTTCGAGACGCACGACTCGTTTTGAAGTCAGGGCGACTTCCAGCTTCATCGTGCGTAGTTTGTTGTGCAGTGTACAGGGGAGACCGAGGGCCAATATGCTGCTCCCGACACACAATCTGATGAGCAGATAAATATCTGACGTTTGAAATTTTTTGTCGGCTCTCGGGAGTCACTCGCACAGTTAAAGCACTCGCCAATATCAGAGCCTTTTTTCTTGCTGCACCTGCATTAAATGACAGACAGAGCATCATGGCGCCCTGAAGGTTTTTTTTTTTTTTTTGCGATAATGACCAACTTGCTGTACATTATCCCACTTATTACACAGCTGCTAACCAAGGAAATAAACTAGTTGACATAAAATATTATTTTCATATGATTTTATTGATTTAAACAAGTGGCTAGGTGCAATACTAGGATATGGCTGGGCAGATATAGTGCATTTTTCTAACTAACGTCAGTTCGTTTGTGTACAACTGTCTTGTTGTACTCGTCTTCATCTGCACCTCTGATTTCAAACAAAACTTTATTGACAAATGTCAATAGCCAGAACAGTCCACCGGGACCGAGTAGACGTGCAGTGGGACATTCAGATCGTGAGTCTCGGCTTCACGCAGACGATTTACTCGCACAGTGAGAGGTGGAATTAACAACACGATTTTTAATCTCCTGCAGTGTATGCCTGTGTATGCTTAACGTCATTGCAAAGTCGGTAAATTGAGCAGGCGAAACAGTACAAATGTTTTCATTAATTGTATTTGATTAATGGCTTTGTTATGTAACAACTCGATTGCTACAACTAGCCTTTATATAACGTTACCGAATGTGCAGTAAGCTTGTTAAGGCTGTTGTTGGTTAAGTAAGGGATAATCAACTTGTAGGTGTGCATCACACGGTTTAAGGCATGATGCGGAGACGAATAACCACCCAACTCAAACAGAGGGTGGTGGCCTCCGCGAAGTGCCTTAAAACCATGCGATCACTCCTACGAGTTGATTATCCCACTTATACCATGATCATTTACCAGCAATACCAAGTCAAAGCATTCAGAAATTTTTGGTGAAAGTTTTTTAGTTAAAATCTTATGTTTATGAAGCAAGAGCTTTCCGTCGTTATGACGAGGAATAAAAGAAATGTTAAAACTATCCTTTTTTGTTTTCTTATACTCTGCTCTCGACAGCTTGACAGCGACGCTGTCTAACGTTGCTATGGTTACAGGTTAGTGACACTAACATAGCCAAACTACCTGTGCGTTCCACAGTTTTAACGCACACCTGCCAGCAGTGGCGCGAGAACTGGGTATGCAATCTAAACAGTACATAGGGGTACTACGTGAAGCGGGGCACCAAAAAAATTGGCCGCAAGTAGATGTAGACTCAAGATTATGATATTTACTAGGGATGGCTCGATACCACTTATTCACATCCGATACCGATAGCAATACTGCAGCCTTGAGGATTGGCCGAAACTGATCCAATACCGATCCGATTCTTTTCGTCTCTCTAAAAGTTGTTAATAACACCCGGATGTAATTTGCTTGCTACGGACATTTAAAAATATCACGTTCACTGTACAACAACTATTCTGGTCCCCTAAAGAAAGAAGAAAAATATATGACCATAACTGAAGTTATGCGTAACTGCTGTTGCTTTATTAAAACTTATAGCTCACATAGCTTTAACAGCATTTGTAAGCACAACAGACCCAGCTGCACCAGTCAAATGTTTGAATTAAAATTAAAGTGCAACTTGGAGCAAATATTTTAATTAAATAAAATAATTCCAGCTCACAAAGCTTTTGAACAGCATTTGTCAACACAACTGACCCAGCTGCACCATTGAAATGTTTGAAATAAAAGTGCAACTTGGTACAAATATTTAAATTAAATAATTCTAGTGTATAAACAGAATAGTCACATTATACCTCAATGACATTGCAAAGCTGCAATAAATAATTTTATGAATTAATATAAAATAATAGCATCTCCACTAGAATAATGTAGGTAAAAGTAAGTTGCACATGGCTTCTTAAAACAAAATCAAAACAAAAAAACTCTAGGCTATACACCTGATTTGCTGCAAGGGTTAACAGAGAGAGTGCAATGTAGTGTCTTTCTTCTTTTGCATGCAACTTCTGATGTTGAACTGTATGTAAAACACTAATGAAACTAAATATTAGAATGAACATTGAACACAATTCCAATATTCACATTATGTTCACTGAAAACATTAAAAACATGTTAGCTGCCTGACCTTGAACTGAAAATACTTCCTATGATTGTGACATAGTTACTGTAACGTAGGACCTTTACGTTTTAGAGGTCATAGAGGAAGTTTTAGGGGTCCTGGAGGTTTTAACGTTGCCTTGTCTTGCAACATGAGGGGCAGATTTTTCTTTAGAAAGATTAACATTTCAGCCTTCTCAGCTGTCATCTGCTCCTCTTTTCATCAATAATAATGGAGGCTATGCTGAAGAGCCTCTCGCTCTCCACACTTGTTGAAGGTGCACTAAGAAATTTAGCAGCTGTGACTGCCAAGGAGGGCAGTCTAGATTGGTTAACCTTCCAATACAGCAGTGGATTGTCTGAACGCAGAATAGTTGGCTCACTGAAGTAGGTCTGCACTTCAACACGTACACTTGTTGTGGCTGGCTCTGGACAAGGTGCGCTTTCCTCCTTGATTTAGTCAAAAATGCTTCCAAGTTTCCTCTTGCTTGCAGCCTCCACCCGTGCCGTCCTCTTTGCTGGCTCTGAGGTGGATGAGTTCCCCTCTGCTGGCTGTGTTGAGGATTAGGTCCCCTCTGCTGGCTGTGTTGAGGATGAGTTCCCCTCTGCTGGCTGTGTTGAGGATTAGGTCCCCTCTGCTGGCTCCGAGGTTTCTGCTCTGGTCCTCCTAATCACCTCCTCCATCTTCATTACTTCTGCCATTAGCACATCCTTTTCCCGTCTTGAGGCTTCTGCATTTGAGAAGTACCTGGAACGATAAAAATAAACATATGTATGGTTTGCAGTGTACTTGCTATAATATCCAATATAATAATATAATTTAGTATTTTTATTTTGAATAACAGGGCATAAGTTTAAAAAAATCCATAGACACTGATAGGAGTGGGATTATTCAGTTTTTGTATGTGAATCTGTCATTCATCCACGCACTTATTCTAAATAAAGAAACCACACATACCTGTCCTTATATCTTGGATCCAGAAGCGTTGCAACTGAGTATATTGGCTCAGTTTCCAGGTGTGTGAAACACCTTCTCACAGCCTCCAAGAGGGTGCCTTTCATGGTCCTTATTCCCTCGTCTGGTCAACTGAGAAAGTGTTTCAGGACTTGGACAATGGGGATGACATCAGATGCAGAAGCAGATGAGGAACTCACTTCCTTTGTCAACTCCTCAAAAGGGGCTAGAGTTTGTACAGTCTTTTCTAGTATCCCCATCTGGGTCGCAGTCGGTGTGGCTGGCAGATCGTACTCTGCTGTGTATACACACAGGGCTCGTTTCTCTGCAAGGAGGCTCTGGATCATGTAATACGAACTGTTCCAACGTTTCCGTATGTCTTGCTGCAGACGTTTTGGCGGCATATTCAACTCCTCTTGAATGTGTTGCAAGAGTGAGTATGCAAGTTGTGAGTGTTTGAAATGACCCACGATTTTTCTTCCAACAGCCAGCGCGTCACTCACACTACACTGCGATTGCACCCCTTCGTTAACAAGCTGCAATGTGTGGGCGAAGCATCCTACATTGGCAACCCCAAGAAGATCCATTGCCTTTATCATATTACTGGCATTGTCCCACATGATTACATGGACTCTGCTCTTCTCAATTTTCCCATGCATTCAGTATCTCCTCTGTCGCTGAAGCAATTGCCACTCCTGTGTGTGAGCAACAAAACTGCTTAGCTTGTAGCACAGCTTTCTGCAAAGTGAAACATGAGTCTATCCACTGTGCTGTCAGACTGATTAGGGACGCTGGACACACGTCTGAACTCCAAATGTCAGTTGTTAAACTAACCATGACTGCACTTTCCAAAAGTTTAGACATGAACTCGCTCACCTGTTTCTACTTGAGTGGGATTAGTGTATCGGAGATGCTGTGCCGGTTTGCTAGCTGATGGCACGGCTCCAAGTGTTGTACCAAACCTCGAAATCCCACATTTTCCACTACACAAAGTGGTTGGTCATCCAGCAAAATGAGCTTGACAATTTTCTGTTCGTTTTGGCCTTGCTGCTCTTTGGAGCTAGTTTTGCGCTCTTCTGTATAGTTTCCTGCAGCGTTGGTTGCCGCGGTTCATTTCTTTGCATTCGCCTGTAAAAAGTCTCTGTACTCCTTTGCATGATGCTTCTGCAGTTTTACTAAGTTTGTGTTAAAATGTCCGGTTTTGCTGCCACCCTTGACACCCACTGGTTTTACAAACATTGTACTCAGCTGTTTTACTTTTCTCCTCCCTTAGCGTAAAATAATTCCACACGGCAGACATGACTACAGCTCTGCAAGCTTCTGTTCACGTGACACAGGCACATGGCAACCATGGCGACAGCTCGTCTCTCCAACAGGCGCATGTCGCGCAAAGTGAAGTTGAGGATATGAGATAGTTTGGGCTGATGGATTGGACCAGACGGGTTCTAGTAAAAAAAAATCTGATACCCGATCCGGTCATTTTGGCCTGGGTCGGACTCGATACCGATCCAGTGGATCGGATCATCCCTAATATTTACAAGATTATAGAATTAAAGAGCACCGGAAGACGCGCAAATAAATGTTCAATATCAACGAATTAAGTACCTTACTTCGTACCAGGAAGTGCAGCAAAATTGGTTTTATTGAAGGCAACAGTAAAGTCCAGAATCCAAAAACACAATCCAGATGGCCAGAAACAGTTTGTTACAAGGGCAGCAATCACAAATCTCAAAGTCAGGCAAAGCATGTTTGGTACACAGGCAAAGTATAATCATAGGCAGAATCAAAATCCGGGACGTTCCAGTCAGAAGTGTAACGCTATGAATACAGGGCATGAACAGAGTAGCACGAGCAGACAAGAGAAAATGGTTCTGAGAAGAGCTGGTTGTGATCTGACTGCTTAAATACACATACGGGAAGTCACATGCTATAATAGGAAACAGGTGAGCTGGATCAGACTAAGTAACAAAGGAATGAACGACATGAAGTTCCTAATCACGTGAAATTGGCGAAAGCCAAAACGCGGACAGGGATGACAGAGACAGCCTATGACTAACAAACTGCTCCGGTGAGGGAGTTCTAAAGTGCACAGAGAGAGATAGAACAGTGTTTAACAAGATGCGGAGAATCCGCCGAATTGCAGCAAGGTAAAGTGAGTGAAGGTAAGGGGCGAATGTAAGATTAGAGCGAGTGCTGAGAGCTCGTTAGTCAATTTGTAATGTGCAGCTATACAATCCCCAGTGCTCGTTAGTAAGTTAGTGATAAACAATGTTAATGTTAGTAATTTGTCCAAAATAATAAACTGTTAGTATTTATTTGTAAAGAGAACAGCAAGGCAAAGGAAGCAAACGAGAGTGGAGGGAATAATTGGAAACCCAGAAACCACCTGAAAACATGGCACGCAAAACTGGGGGAACAAATGTCTCACACATGTGACCAGACTGCGGAGAAAAGGTGCAATACAGGGCATGGAGAAATACAAACCAGAATGATAATCTAAACTGTGAATATGAGAAATGGCAGGAATAAGACACGGCAAGGCAAGACAGGCAAAACACAAAACATGACATGGACTAAATCAAAACATGGCCTGGTAAAAAGAGTCATAAAAACATGGCCTGGCAACAGAATCATAACAAAACTCCCTCAGAACAGTAACCCCATCACTGCACTGGGGTATTGTTCCTCCAGAAGGAAGATTGCAACCTACTGGCCCACCAACACCTCTTCCAGCTGCAACTTAGTTTTCCAAGGTGGTCTCCCGTCCAAGTACAAACCAAGTCCACACCTGCTTAGCTTCATCCATGCAACTGGTGCAGATCAAGTAGTATTATGCCTTAAATGTCTTAAAGGTAAATACACTGCTCAAAAAAAAAAAAAATAAAGGGAACACTGAAATAACACATCCTAGATGTGAATGAAATATTCTTATTAAATACTGTGTTCTTTAAAGTTGACTATCAGATCGCGGGTTCGAGCCCTGGCGTACCCACCGGCAGGGGACGGCAGCTTTCTCAGCATAGCGCACAATTGGCCATCGCGCTACTGGGTCCCAAATTGGGAAGGGACTGTCGGAGTTGGGGATATAATATAGCTTTGTTCGTTGCTCCAGCGCCTCCTGTTGGCCAGACGGGCACTTGTCAGGAAGACTGGGTTTGTTCATGTCCGGGTATCCTCCTGTGAGGTACAGATCAGGAACCACACGCGAGACAGAAATCCAAAAACGTATGCCTTTAATGAAGTCCGAGTCAAAGCCAAAAAACACAGGAATTGCCAAGCCACTAAACGAAATCCAAAAACAGTATCGACTAGACAGGCAGGGGTCAGAACCAGAAAGACAGATGGGCAGAGGTACAGAAAATAAGCAAAAAGTCGTAGTCGATGGGCAAAGCCAATGGTCAAACACAGGGCATCCAAACACAGAACTCGTGGTCATACAAAAATAGGTCAAAATCCAGAAAGATAAAAACAGTACAAAAAGGGCAATGGCAAGAATCAGGGTCGGACTATCCAGTAGAAGAAAAACAATAATCAAAGGCGTACAAGGAGCTCGGCGCAATGAAATATTGATCAACGTTCTGACAAGAGCTGTGAGTGAAAAGACTCCTAATATACACGCAGGAATGGTCACATCCTATACAGGGATCAGCTGAGGGGAATGAGGCTAATTACATCGGGAGAATCACATGAGGGAAACCCTATCCACAAAAATTGGCGAGAGACAAAATACGAACGGGAATCACACAGACAGCCTATGACATTTAAACAGCTCCGGTCCAGGAGTTCTACGTGCACAGATAACAAGAGCAGAAAAGTAATTAAGCACGTGCGAGAGATTCTCGCTGAACATAGGGAGAGGACGGTGGAAAGCAAAGGGGCGGAGAATACAACAGGGCGATTGCGAAGAGGGAATTAGTCTATTAGTAGCGGTGCGGTTTTAAAACTTAAACTAGAGTGCTCATTAGTAATTTAGTAATCGAATATATACATGGTTAGTTGTGTTATTAGACTATAATTCAAAATACAAATGTTAGTCTTGTTAATAATTAGACCAGAAGGTCGAAGGAAGAAAACGAGATACGAAGAAATGTTTTAAACACCAGACTGCCTTTAAAGCACCCGAAGTCAGTGAGCACGCAGACAGGGAAGACGGACTGAACCAACTAGATCACAAGACAGGGGAGACAAGTGCAATGGAACTGAAACATGGAATGAACCAAAAACCAGAATATTACAAAAACCAAAACGAACAAATAAAAGACAATAATCATAAACACAAAACCAGCACATAAAACATGATCAAAACCCAGAACCATGACACCTCCGCCCTCGTTCTGAACTTAAGAGGATTCAACCAATGAGTGTATAAGAATCAGTGGCTGACAGGCACGTGCTTCGGAGGAGAGCCATGAACTGTCCTCACTATCCTGAGTTGGCAGCAAGGGGTCGCATACGAGCAAGCTTTGTACATAGTTCACCAATTGGGCATTCCAGAATCGGGTGGGATTGGAGATGCCAAATTTATAAAAAATAAAAAAATATTAATGGGAATCAAATTTGTTAACCCATGGAGGTCTGGATTCGGAGGCACACTCAAAATTAAAGTGAAAAAACACACTACAGGCTGATCCAACTTTGATGTAATGTCCTTAAAACAAGTCAAAATGACGCTCAGTAGTGTGTGTGGCCTCCATATGCTTGTGTGATCTCCCTACAACGCCTGGCTTGCTCCGGATGAGGTGCTGAATGGTCTCCTGAGGGATCTCCTCCCAGACCTGGACGAAAGCATCTGCCAACTCCTGGACAGTCTGTGGTGCAAAATGGCATTGGTGGATGGAGCGAGACATCATGTCCCAGATGTGCTCAATTGGATTCAGGTCTGGGGAACGGGCAGGGCAGTTCATAGCATCAATGCCTTTGTCTTGCAGGAACTCCTGACACACTCCAGCCACATGAGGTCTAGCATTGTCTTGCATTAGGAGGAACCCAGGGCCTACCACACCAGCATATGGTCTCACAAGGGGTCTGAGGATCTCATCTCGGTGCCTAATGGCAGTGCGGCCCCCCAAAGAAATGCCATCCCACACCATTACTGACCCACTGCAAAATCGGTCATGCTGGAGGATGTTGCAGGCAGCAGAACGTTCTCCACGGCGTCTCCAGACTCTGTCTCGTCTGTCACGTGCTCAGTGTTATGGCCCCAATTTGTCATGACATATTGGATAGCGAGGGATGACAGACAAATTTGTAAAACTTTAACAGATTTAATTAAACAAAGTCTGACCAAGATTGAAATAATAAAAATTAGATAGTTAAAGTCTCTTGAGATGAGGTTGTTTTGTTGCGATGTCCTGGGACAGGAAAATGCTCCAACACAGGCAAAAATCCACGAAAAGCTTCACAGGTCTTGGAAAGAGTGACAGGTCTGGTCAAATGTATCCTTCCACTATTTCTCCTTGCAATTTCTCCTACTACTTTACTCTCTCAATTTTTCTCTTTATATACTCTTTTCCTGCCCCCTCCCACCTTCCAGACTTTTTTCAATTCTCTGGGACTTTCCCCTCTGAGGCATGCCCAAGACATGCCCAAAACCTAGCTCCCTACTGGGCTAAACAAAAAATAAGTCAAAACTGCCATCTAGTGGCTCTCAGCACTCACTCTGTTCTAGTCTCCACCTCTTGCCTTCACTTAGTCTTCTTTGCTGCATTTCAGCGGATCCTCCGCACCTGCTCAACTCTGGTCTTCCTCTCATTATCTGAGCATTATCTGAGACAAAAGCTCAGCTGTTGCCTCTCTCAGTGGAGACAGCACTCCAAGGCACTCTGATATGGTGTGGTACTCTGCTGAGGACAACGCAGTTAAATCAATTTTCAGTGACACCAGGGCAGCACCAACTGGTTCACGGTGTTCATACAGTCTTGACAGCATGCCTGTTGTGTTCCGTGGTCTGAGTGTCTGGTTAGTCAATTTTAGGTTTCTATCATTTTGGTATGTCAGTTTTTTAGTCCATGTCTTAGTGTTCACATTTCATTCCTCTCCCGTGTAGTCCAGTCCACGTTTTACCCATGTACTGTCTTTGCTTTCTCCCCGGTCGCGTCATTGTTTGTAGCAGTTTCTGTGTTAATTGATCGTGACACTATTTCGGGTGATTTAATGGATTCTGGGTTTCATCCTTCCTTCTGTTCTCGTTTGCTAGTTTCCCCTTGCCTTTCTATTCATACTAACATTACTAACAGTTTGTTGTTTTCTAAAATTACTAACCAAACTAACCTTGTATATAATACCAATCTACTAACGAGCACCTGGGATTGTATAGCTGCACTTACTAATTGACTAATTATCTCTCAGCAGTCGCTCTGTTCTAGCTCCGCCCCTTGCTTTACTGTTCACTGGCTTTGCTAAAGTTTTCCCGCAGGATCTCTGCATTCTTATAATCTGTTCTGTCTCTTTTTCTGTACACTTAGGAGTCTTTTTATCCAGTTTATTTATCCCATCTTTGGGATTGTCTTGTGATCCTTGTCTGTGTGTTAATGTTAATCTGTTTTCAAGTAATTGGTTTCCCTCATGTTCCACCCCTTGTAAATTAGATTAAGTTTCTACACCTGTGTCTGTGTACCCCTGCCCTATATGTCTGAGCAGTTTCTGCACGCGAGCAGATCTGACTTCGCATGCATTCCCACTCTCACTCTCCCTGCCCGGTGCACTTCCCCTCTGGTCCCCTCAGTTTTCCTCTGTGTTCTCAAGTTCAGCCTCCTTCCCTGACCAGCCTGCCCTTCCTGCTGCCTTCAAGCCCCTGGTGCCCCCTGTCTCCTCCAGCGTCTTCTGTGACCTTGTGCCAGTCTTCTTCCTCCGTCTCGAGTTGTCCTGAGCACCAGCCGCCCTGCCTGTCCTGAGCACCAGCCGCCCTGCCTGTCTCGAGCCCAAGCCAAGCCCAAGCCATAGTCTCGAGCCCAAGCCAAGCCCAAGCCATAGTCACGAGCCCAAGCCATAGTTCCTTAGCCCCAGCGTTCCTGCCTGCCCTGAGCCCTGTGTCCTGTCTGTCCCCCTCCTGATGTTCTCCCTTACCCTTCTCCTGGCCAGCTGTGCCACCCGAGTTAGCCATCTGCCAGCTGTGCCAACTGTCTTATCTTGTGAGTATTTCTTAGCTTCCTGAGTTCTGTTTGTTCCCAAGTCTTGTTCCAAGTTTTGTTCCGAGTCTGTCCCCCTGGTATCTGTTAGTGTTTTGGATTCTTGAGTTCTCCTGTTTCAGTGCTAGGCACGGTGTTTTTGTTGGCCGGAATGCCCCCTTTTCCCCCTGGATTATTTCTGTATTTATTTTAAAAAATATCATTTTGGATTCCCGCTTCTGGCGTCTCACTCCCCTTTTGTGTCTCCCTCGCGTTCCGAGGTCTTCCGAGAGTTTCCAAGTTCACGCTCATGTTCATGTTTCCACGTCCTTGTTTGCAAGCTCATGTTCCCCTTGTGTATCCGTAACAATGCCAAATGTGCAGTTCTATCGAGTTTTGAATTCTTGGACTAGTTTTTGAGCAGATTTTCCCAGCTGCTGCTGGAATGTGTCAAGACATTCTTTTGCTACCGTGCTTGTCCTGAAGTAGGTAACAACCCTCTTTGCCTTGCATCTAATTTCATCAAATCTCATTGAAGCAATATGAATTAATAGAATTGATAGATGAACAAATGAATTAATTCATTTTCCCCATTGCATTTTCCCCATTCCCCAATTGCATTGCATTTTCTCTGCTTGTTGACCAATACAGCTCGTGCTCAGAGGGAGTAAATGAATGCAGGGGCATGTATGCAGGCACGTGCATGCACATTTGCACATGGTCATTGTGAATCTGTATGGACAAGAAATGTACTGCAGCCAGATAGGCAAAGCTTATGGGGCTTTGTGCAGTATAATTACTAATGTAATGGTTTTCCTTGAGTTACTGGAGCTTGGTGAGACACTGGTGCTTTTAAGAGTTTAGAACTGAGAGCAATGCAGTGTTTCGGGACATGGGAGCATTTGTGGAGTATCTTTGGATTGAGGTTAACCAAAGACACAGGCAGTTGGAAGGTGCAGTTGGATTTGTGGGTATCGGGGGAAAAAATGAGGCAACTGGTGCTCATGCAAACTTATGTGGTTTGGTTTTGGTTCAAAAAAAGGACTTTCTCCACAGTGCTTCGGCTGAGCCTATTTCTCCTCTTGCTGACCACTTCTCCTGCCTTTGAAAATACCCGTTCACACAGCACAGATGCAGCAGGGGTACACAGGTATCCAATGGCCAGCATGTACAAATAAGGGTAAATCTATTTGTGCTGGGACCAAAAATGTAATGGATTGTCAGAGCGGGGGATGTTTGGTTCACTTAGGTAATGCTGAACTTCACTGTTGGCATTGGCTGTGGCACTCTTTACTCTCCTTGTTTCTTGGACATGGCGATCAAGGAGATCCCAGAGGCCTGTCCCTGAAATAGAGACACTCAGCATTTCATGCCCACACTGGGTTTAAAGTGCTTGAAAGTCTGAAAAAAAGATACTGAAACAAGACCTGAGTCATTTTGTAGGTCTCATTGAGCAGATAAAGAAAATGCAAAAATGTAAAAAAAATCTGTTGGGAATTTTTGAAGAAAATCCATTTTTTATGTGGCAGTCATCTTGAATTGCAAAATCCTATGAAAGGGGTTAATAAATGCAAGCCATCATATTTTTTTTTTCAATAGTTTGACTTTTTAGATAATCATACCACAGGGTCAGATTGTAAAAGTACAAAATGGTTACCATGGTCACTTCATTTATTATCAAAAATATGAAAATATTAAATCCCTGAATAAAACCCATCATGTTGCTCAAAATGTTGGTCAGCTTTAGCCCAATTGTCCAAAACTCTCCTTTTGTGTGGTAGGAACAATTGGCAGCTGATTTCATCATGTATAATAGGCCTTTTCATTCATTACCTCGGCTGGAGTGGAAGTAATGCCCATGTCGTTTTCGTCATTATTCCTACTTGGGAGTTAATGCAGCTTAAAGGTTGCATAACCTTACATTCATAAAAGCCAGAGCATGTGGAAGATAGGCCTTTCCCATGACTGATGTCCTACCGTTATGGATCACAGTGAAGCTCGCTCAAGAGTTTGTTTGCTTTGCTTTCGTAAAGATAGTGAAGTTCATCTCATCAAAACAATTCAGGGTAACATAATATCTCAGTATGACGTACATGACTGCTGTTTACAAATATCACTTTGTGACACTTGTAAAACAAAGGTTAATAAGATGAGGTAATGTAATCTTGACCAAACATTCAACTGTCTACCAACTGGAAAAGGTAATTGAAGGCCAGCGTTGGATCAGCCCCAGAGTTCAGTCTTGTGACTGTTTGATTTGCCAAGTGGCGAAAGCCAATGGATTCAAGGCCAAGCAGATACAAGGCAGCCTCAAAAGAGGGCGTCCTAAAGACTCCGAAGAGCAGTAAGTGCCATGGTTGTGGATTGGTTAGATATTCTGAGCAAGCTTTCGAAGCAGTTCACGCTGACTTCTCAACATTCTGGGAGAGGCATCAGATAAAGGATAGCAGCAACAAACTATTTGGTTTGCTCTTAAAGCAAGCCGTCAAGGAGTACAATTGCGCACATGTCTAAGCATTACATTTAGCTAGATGGAACATTTTTGCCATGTGAGGGTTAAAGAAAGGATATGGACTTCTATTACTATTTTTCACATTCTTTTGATTGACAGCCCTGCAGAGGAGACTTTCAGAAATAAATCACCAAAGCGCAGAAGTTTTTTAACCTTTTAACGTCAATTTGAAAATTTCACGTTGGGTGCCGATGAAAAAGTGGATTTTCTCCAAAAAAAAATTAAGATTTTTTTTTTTTTTTGCATTTTCTTTATCTGCTCACTAAGACCTACAAAATGACGTAGGTCTTTTTTTAGACTTTCAAGCACTTTAAACCCAGAGTGTGTCATGTGGCACAATGAAACATGACAATAAACTAAGAGCGGCACTGGTGGTAGCTGCAGCTGCTTCGCTGGTTTCTGCAGGCTCTGGTGTAGGGTCAGGTACTGCAGTCTCCCTGATGTTAGATGCACATTCTACTGTAATCCTCTGACAGCACTTTGTGCATGGGGTTGATTGCAGAAGCCCATGGTCTTAAAATGGGGATCAAGCGAATTGGCTAGGGTCATTTGGCTGGCAGTCTCATAATGGGTGAACCTCTCTGACATGAGCCTTAGTAGATTGCTGCACAGCTGTGCTGCCTTCTCGTCCATCAGGCCTCGCTGCTTGGTCACCATGGTATGCCTCTACATGCGGACGAGAGGAATGCAGGGCTGGCGATAAGCGGTATTGCATTGCGAAAATGCGAACCGTTTTTTTAAAATGCGCCAATCTGCGATGGGCTTTTGGAATCCCCATTGCATATTTTGTGATACAGTCTTCTGATAATGTAAGTAAAAGTTTTAGTCCAGTTTTGAACAAAACCTGGCTCCTAAAGTCTCTTAAATATTGTTCTAATCGGCCTCCGCAACCGCACTATGGATAACCTGACAGCGCGACTCTGAAACCGTGGTAGCGAGTTGAATGACCCCATTTTCCTCCATCTGCGCCAGTCCCGACCACAGAGCCAAAGAAAACACTGGAGTGAGAAACGTTGGCTGAAGCAACTGCAATATCTCAGACACATCCGCCACCCTTTGTAAAGAATCAGGGGGGAATTGCGCAATCAAACACTGTACATGTGCATATGCAATTAGATTAAATTACATGGAAAAACACTGGACTGGTGACACAAATCAGCCTACAAGCACAACCATTATTTAATACACTATTATTTTGTTTACGGGTGTTTGTTGTCAGGAAATTCTTATTCGTTAGTTAAAATTTGTAAAAGTGCTTGCATTGCCGTGTTGCAGACAAAGTTCAACTTGTGAATGGGTTATATAATACAACTACATGGCATAATTTTAAATCACTTTGTCACCTTATTCTTGAGTTTCTGATGTTAGTTTTTGTTATCACTCGATCACCTAGCTAGGTGTCCTCCAACATAGGTATTAAATATAAAAAAAAAACAATCACAACAACATAAATTTCTTTCACAGTGAAAATAATATGTATGATGAAAATGAGCCCTGAATATTCACTCATTCACAGCCTGAGCCAGGTGCGTTGTTCCTAGTTGGTAAGTCGAAGTAGTTTAAACACTGCAATGCTACTGTAACTCAACTGCCTTTGTCTTCATTAGGTTATGTCGATTAGTGTTAATACTGTTAGCTAAGTGTTCTAAGAGATGAAAATATAAAGTTGAAATGCATATAAAGATGTTTTGGTAAGTTTCATTTTTGCTACACAGTTCTGAAAAATGCTACATAATGCTACAGTCTTCTAGTTTTTGCTTAATGCCAGCCCTGGAATGACCTTTGAGCCCGATACGGTCTTTTCAGGAGACAGCTCAGCTGTTGCCTCTCTCAATGGAGACAGCACTCCAAGGCACTCCGATATGGTGTGGTACTCTGCTGAGGACAATGCAGTTAAATCAGTCATCAACAACCCCAGGGCAGAACCAACTGGTTCACGGAGTTCATACAGTCTTGACAGCATGTCAAATGTGCCATTCCATCGAGTTTTGAATTCTTGGACGAGTTTATGAGCAGGTTTGCCCATTTGCTGCTGGAATGTGTCAGGTCATTCTTTTGCTACCGTGCTTGTCCTGAAGTAGGTAACAACCCTCTTTGCCTTGCATCTGATGTCATCAACCCCTGGGGTGGCATCAATAGCTTTTTTTGATGATTAAATGAATAGTATGAGCAATGCAAATACTGTGCCTCAGCTGTAAATGGCCAGCAGATGCAATCATATTTCAGACCGCATCAGTGACAAGGCATCTTATCTTAGAGTTTATCCCCCATTCCTCGATTAAAGATGCTTTCACTGTAGCAATATTTGCAGCTGTCTCCGCTGCTGGAAATTTACCCACTCCCAGTAACATGATTTTTAGATCATGGTGTCAATGAAGTGGGAGGTCAAAGCCAAACAGTAATCCATATGGACTGATGTCCACATATCTGCAGTCAAGCTGCCTGCTGTTACCCTTTGCACATCTTCTTGGGCCTTCCTTTTCTCCTCATTGAACTTAGCCTCCACCATAGTTTTCAGACTGTGTCGCGATGGGAGAATGTAAGATGGATCCAATTGGCTGACAAAATTTTTGAATCCAGCATCCTCCTCGATTGAGAGAGGCTGCGAGTCTTTCACAATCAAGTTGACCAGGGCCTCGTCAAGGAAGTCCTTTTGGTTTCCGACAAGACAACAGAAGCACACGAAGATGTTTTGTTGTTGTAGGCCAGCTGCTGGGAGCAAAGCAAACACTGTCCCTAAAAGAATGAAGATAATACAAAGACTATAACTGGCATTCAAATCCCCTGAATAGCCTTAGTGACTTCATCAGATGTGTGCAGGACTAGGAAAAGGAGTCACTTGGGATTTTTTTACATTTTGAGATTAACAGGGTATCTCAGTGATATCCCAGTGATAGTGATATCCCAGCACTACTGCACAGTCAATTTACAGCCCTTTGCTGTGCACAAATTCACCCATTTTTTTCTCAAAATGAAAAACTTGGATCACTCTTTGATTTTGTTGGAAAATCTCAATTTTCATACTAAACCCAAAACCAGTGAAGTTGGCACGTTGTGTAAATTGTAAATAAAAACAGAATACAATGATTTGCAAATCCTCTTCATCCTATATTCAATTGAGTACACTGCAAAGACAAATTACTTAATGTTCGAACACGTCAACTTAGTAATTTTTTGCACATATTAGCTCATTTGGAATTTGATGCCTGCAACATGTTTCAAAAAAGCTGGCACAAGTGGCAAAAAAGACTGAGAGACTTTCAACTTATATTCAATTGAATACACTGCAAAGACAAGATGTTTAATGTTCAAACTGAGAAACTTTTTTTTTTGCAAATAATCATTAACTTAGAATTTTAAGGCAGCAACACATTGCAGAAAAGTTCGCACAGGGGCCTTTTTACCACTGTGTTACATCGCCTTTCCTTTTAAAGACACTCAGTAAATGTTTGGGATCTGAGGAGACCAATTTTTGAAGCTTTTCAGGTGGAACTCTTTCCCATTCTTGCTTGATGTACAGTTTAAGTTGTTCAACAGTCCGGGGTCTCCGTTGCCGTATTTTACGCTTCATAATGTGCCATACATTTTCAATGGGAGACAGGTCTGGACTACAGGCAGGCCAGTCTAGTACCCGCACTCTTTTACTACAGAGCCATGCTGTTGTAACACGTGCAGAATGTGGCTTGGCATTGTCTTGCTGAAATAAGCATGGGCGTCCATGAAAAAGACGTTGCTTGGATGGCAACATATGTTGCTCCAAAACCTGTATGTACCTTTCAGCATTAATGGTGCCTTCACATATGTGTAAGTTGCCCATGCCTTGGGCACTAATACACCCCCATACCATCACAGATGCTGGCTTTTGAACTTTGCGCCGATAACAGTCGGGATGGTTCTTTTCCTCTTTGGTCCGGAGGACACGACGTTCACAGTTTCCAAAAACAATTTGAAATGTGGACTCGTCAGACTACAGAACACTTTTCTACTTTGCATCAGTTCATCTTAGATGAGCTTGGGCCCAGCAAAGCCGGCGGCGTTTCTGGGTGCTGTTGATAAATGGCTTTCGCTTTGCATTGTAGCGTTTTAACTTGCACTTGCAGATGTAGCGACGAACTGTAATTACTGACAGTGGTTTTCTGAAGTGTTCCTGAGCCCATGTGGTGATGTCCTTTACACACTGATGTCGGTTTTTGATGCAGTACCGCCAGAGGGATCGAAGGTCACGGGCATTCAATGTTGGTTTTCGGCCTTGTCACTTACGTGCAGTGATTTCTCCAGATCCTCTGAACCTTTTGACGATATTACGGACCGTAAATGATGAAATCCCTAAATTTCTTGCAATAGCTCGTTGAGGAATGTTGTTTTTAAACTGTTCGACAATCAGCTCACGCATTTGTTCACTAAGTGGTGACCCTCGCCCCATCCTTGTTTGTGAATGACTGACCATTTCAGGGAAGCTGCTATTATACCCTATCATGGCACCCACCTCTTCCCAATTAGCCTGTTCACCTGTGGGATGTTCCAAATAAGTGTTTGATGAGCATTCCTCAACTCTCTCAGTCTTTTTTGCCACTTGTGCCAGCTTTTTTGAAACATGTTGCAGGCATCAAATTCCAAATGAGCTAATATGTGCAAAAAATTACTAAGTTTACGTGTTCGAACATTAAGTAATTTGTCTTTGCAGTGTATTCAATTGAATATAGGATGAAAAGGATTTGCAAATCATTGTATTCTGTTTTTATTTACAATTTACACAACGTGCTAACTTCACTGGTTTTGGGTTTAGTATGAAAATTGAGATTTTCCAACAAAATCAAAGAGTGATCCAAGTTTTTCATTTTGAGAAAAAATTGGGCGAATTTGTGCACAGCAAAGGGCTGTAAATTGACAGTGCAGTAGTGCTGGGAATTCACTATCACTGGGATATCACTGAGATACCCTGTTAATCTCAAAATGGAAAAAAATCCCAAGTGACCCCTTTTCCTAGTCCTGCACACATCTGATGAAGTCACTCAGGCTATTCAGGGGATTTGAATGCCAGTTATAGTCTTTGTATTATCTTCATTCTTTTAGGGACAGTGTTTGCTTTGCTCCCAGCAGCTGGCCTACAACAACAAAACATCTTCGTTGTTGGGGTACTTTTGAGCAAAGCATGAGCGTACCACTTCTTCAGTGCAATCTGTCGCCGGCAGCCAGGGTAAAGGCCTTCTTTTTCTTTTACTCACACACTTATTTTGAAGTTGTGGTTAACACTGCTGTTCTTGCTGGTAATTCTTTGAACTCCGTCATTATGTCTGTCTGTCCATTTGTCTGACTTTCACACCTTTCAGCAGCCCACAGGCACGTACTACTTGACTTTGTTCTGTCGTGTGCTTCTGTTGTCTTGTAGGAAACCAAAAGGACTTCCTTGACGAGGCCCAGGTCAACTTGATTGTGAAAGACTCGCAGCCTCTCTCAATCGAGGAGGATGCTGGATTCAAAAATTTTGTCAGCCAATTGGATCCATCTTACATTCTCCCATTGCGACACAGTCTGGAACTATGGTGGAGGCTAAGTTCAATGAGGAGAAAAGGAAGGCCCAAGAAGATGTGCAAAGGGTAACAGCAGGCAGCTTGACTGCAGATATGTGGACATCAGTCCATATGGATTACTGTTTGGCTTTGACCTTCCACTTCATTGACACCATGATCTAAAAATCATGTTACTGGCAGTGGGTAAATTTCCAGCAGCGGAGACAGACAATATTGCTACAGTGAAAGCATCTTTAATCGAGGAATGGGGGATAAACTCTAAGATAAGATGCCTTGTCACTGATGCAGTCTGAAATATGATTGCATCTGCTGGCCATTTACAGCTGAGGCACAGTATTTGCATTGCTCATGCTATTCATTTAATCATCAAAAAAAGCTATTGATGCCACCCCAGGGGTTGATGACATCAGATGCAAGGCAAAGAGGGTTGTTACCTACTTCAGGACAAGCAAGGTAGCAAAAGAATGACCTGTCACATTCCAGCAGTAAATGGGCAAACCTGCTCATTAACTCGTCCAAGAATTCAAAACTTGATGGAATGGCACATTTGACATGCTGTCAAGACTGTATGAACTCCGTGAACCAGTTGGTTCTGCCCTGGGGTTGTTGATGACTGATTTAACTGCGTTGTCCTCAGCAGAGTACCACACCA
Organism: Gymnothorax reevesii; assembly: GCA_029721435.1. Taxonomy (NCBI): domain Eukaryota; kingdom Metazoa; phylum Chordata; class Actinopteri; order Anguilliformes; family Muraenidae; genus Gymnothorax; species Gymnothorax reevesii. The sequence continues at coordinate 10,888,360 of CM056577.1, read as the reverse complement.
TATCGGAGTGCCTTGGAGTGCTGTCTCCATTGAGAGAGGCAACAGCTGAGCTGTCTCCTGAAAAGACCGTATCGGGCTCAAAGGTCATTCCAGGGCTGGCATTAAGCAAAAACTAGAAGACTGTAGCATTATGTAGCATTTTTCAGAACTGTGTAGCAAAATTGAAACTTACCAAAACATCTGTATATGCATTTCAACTTCATATTTTCATCTCTTAGAACGCTTAGCTAACAGTACTAATACTAATCAACATAGCCTAATGAAGACCAAGGCAGTTGAGTTACAGTAGCACTGCAGTGTTGAAACTACTCGGACTTACCAACTGGGACCCACTTACAGCTCACATGTAATAACTCAGTAACTGAGCAGGAATTGCTAAGTTTTCATTGGTTCTCACTGAGCCACTTACCTGGCTCAGGCTGTGAATTGGTGAATATTCAGGGCTCATTTTCATCATACATAAAATTTTCACAGTGAAAGAAATAAATACTGGTAATTATTATGAACCAAGATGAACATTTAAATATTAAAATAAAAATTGCCATAATGTACAAAAATAAAGAGCACTGCAGGAATTCAAGGTACAAATACATGTGTTCAAAACATGAAACAGCATTCCTGAGACATAAATATACCACTCTTTTCTGTATATCAGGGATGGAAATTAGTTTTTTTCCATCAGGCATCTGGACTAATAATGACCCAGGTTTACTGGTCCTCCCCAGGTCCTCTGTTTCTCGACAACCTTTTTTCCCTTTTAATTTAATGCACCGAAAAGATATCTGTATCTCAAATATTGTTATTTATTTATTTTCTTCTTACAACTGCAGCTTATACTCATGCCACTTTAACTCCTATTGCGTTCAAATACTAATTAATAACCAGTCATGCCAATAAACGTAAGACACAGATGACACAAGCCTTTCAGTAAAACAGAAAGGAACTTCTCTTCATAATTAAAAGCAAATGATAAAAACTTCACATTCCAAAGCTCTTCAGTACCTTGCTCAAAGAGAAATCCTTATCCAAGAACTTAAATGATCTAAAATGAAGGTTTGTCAATTTGTTGGGTCAGAATCAATGTTATCAGTGCTCACGTGCTTGACCGATGCCCAAAATTTGCGGAACAGTACACTATACAGCAATACGAAAATACAATGAAGTGCCAAAATCCCTTCGAAATAACAGGTTAAAGTCCATACTTCACTTAAGAATTGAGACCATTCTCTAACTTAATCTGAATCACTCATTCTTTTTAGATTCTGAAAGTGTCAGCTAGCTAGTTGGAACAGGGGCCTGTTTACCATGGTTTAGCATCCCCTCTTCTGTTTAACACAGAGTGGAGGCATCTGGGCATTGAGGAGACAAGTTTCTTGAGTTCAGCCATTGGAATTTGATCCCACTCTTGTTTAATACAAGCCTCCAGCTGCTGGAGAGTTTTGAGTCTCCTTTAACAGACTTTTCATTTATTTATGCGCCAAATGTTCTCAATCGGTGAAAGATCAGGACTGCAGTCAGTCCAGTTCAGCACACGGACTCTTCTACTACTAAGCCATGCTATTGTAATAGTTGCAGTATGTGGTTTTGCATTGTCCTGCTGAAATACACAAGGCCTTGCCTTGAATAGATGTTGTCTGGAGGGGAGCATATGTTGCTCTATAACCTTTATATACCTTTCAGCATTCATGGTGCTTTTTAAAACATGCAAGTGTCCCACACCATATGCACTAATGCAACCCCATACCATCAGAGATGCTGGCTTTTGAACTGAACGGATCATGCTCAACAATGGCTTCCTTTTTGCATGATAGAGTTTTAGGTGGCATCTGTGGATGGCACGGCAGACTGTATTTACAGACAGTGGTATTGAAGTATTCCTGGGCCCATTTAATAATCTCAATGACAGAATCATGCCGGTGAGTGATGCAGTGGCGTCTGAGGGCATCCAGTATCGACCTTGTCTCTTACGCACAGAGACGTTGAGGAACATGGTTTTTAAAGCATTCCACAATTTTTTACGCGGACCTTCACAGGTTGGTGAGCCTCGGGCCATCTTTAATTCTGAGAAACTTAGCCTCACTAAGACGTCCTTTTTATTGCCAATCATGTTACACACCTGATGCCAGTTAACTTAATTACTTGCTGAATGTTCTTTCAGCTGATTCTCTTATGTATTAATAGCTTTTCAGCCCCTATTTGCCTGTGTCCTAACTTTTTTTGAGACCTGTTGCTGCCAAAATATTTGTAATAAGCTCATTTTGTGGATAAAAATGTGTCTGTTTCAGCATTTGAAATGTTATCTATGTTCTATCGTCATTGCATTTTGATTTTATTCACAATTTACACTTTTTCCCAACTATTTCCGAATTGGGGTTGTGAACGAAAAGTCCGTCAAAGGAGACCCAAAACTCTCCAGCAGCTAGAAGCCTGTAGAGTGGGATCAAATTCCGATGGCTAAACTCAAAAAACTTGTCTTCTCAATGCCCAGACGCTTCATCTGTGTTCAGAGCCATTGTCTGTAAAGTTCAGGCAGGTGGTGATAGTCACCTTCTTCAATTTTGCTGAAACTTTTGTGGTTTTATGTCCCTACGCTAACTAGAAGATTCCCCAAATGTTTTGGCCCTACCTGCTCCGGTTTGGGTTGTAGGGGTCAATCAAGTGCAAGCAGAAATAGGGCCCAAAATGCCAAATTACCAAAATCTGATTTTTGGCTTGCTCTTATTCACTGTGCAAACTTTATCCCAAAGTGAAAGTTGGAAAATTGAATTAGAGGGGGGACGGTCAGTGGAAAGAGCTATTTTCAGCCTGGGATCTTCTTCGCGCAATATGTAGGGCGCTCTCCAATATAGCCACAATCAATTTTCGTCACTAGTTTGCACCCCTTATACTCTGTGCGTGATCACTACCGCAGAACTTTTACAGCGGCATCACATCGGTACGTTATTAGACTATATATTATAGGTGAGAAAAAGTCGGGATGATGTATGTGCAAACCAACAGGTGGCGCCGAACATGGCAAAATGGTAAAATTTGGCGTATTTCAGCGCCACCTGGTGGCATGCACGGTTGATTGACCGGGCAAAGGTTTGTTGCATGATGAAGTATATAGGTCACCCTTTTAGTTTATGAAAGCCATTTCTTGGGATAAGGACTACTGTCCATAATAGGTGGCGCTTTACTAACAGATGTACTGGTACACGCATAAAGCAATATCCACTCAAAATTGCTCATGAATGGTCCAGCTGAAATATGCGGTGAAAATGCCAAGAAAATACTTTTGTATAAGATTCACTCTTCACTCTTAAACTTGCAGTTATTGCAAATATCAAGATATTTAATTTTGGATATTGCCCAAGCCCAGTCTGTATACACCTCTATCCCCCTGTATAAACTGAGCCTATAACTATAAATGCCAGTTTCGTGTACATCGGGAATGTTTGTACAAGCCAGTTCTGGCATTTTAAGGGCATTCACATACATTGATGATTCTGGATAAAACCTCAGATTGAAAAAGTGGCTTTTCAATAGTCTGAGTAGACATTCAGGTAAAAAGAGGAAAAAGAGCCAGATTTCCTGACTTAGTGGAGTTTGTTTACCATCAAGCGAAAGTCGCAAATGATCCATTGTTTGGAGATATCCTAGACTCCACATTTGGAAATCAGAAAAGCATGAAAAAGAATCCAAACCCTACGAAAGCTGAGTCCAAGAGAAGCAGCTTTGTTGTGAATGCATCTACCACAGAGAGGGATGCCAGTAAAGGTCAGCCAGAGAAGAAAACAGCCACAGTTAAGTCTGCAAATGTTTTCTAAAGTCCCTGTCTTTACTGCCAGAAGAACCACGCACTGAACGTGTGCAACAAGATCACAGGCGAACCTTTCAAAGAAAGAATACAGTTCTTGAAAATGAAAGGTCTTTGCTTCAGCTGCCTGACAGCAGGTCACTTGGCTAAGGACTGTAAGAAGAAAGTTCCATGCCCAGAGTGCTCCCGCAAATGCCCAGCTATCCTGCATGTGGCAAAAGAAGACGCCGAATCGGCCCAGAACAGCGCAGACAACAGTTCACAAGGCACAGGAGAAGTCAAAAGTGCTCTCATGTCAACGGGCTGAAGAAGAGCGGACCACACTGGGGTCGGGAACAGTGAGAGTATACTGCTCATTGTACCTGTGCAGATAAAGCACAACTGTTAACTGTTAGCAGCTTGTCTCATGAGTGGGCGGTGAAAACCTCCGGTCTCTGTAGGCCACCTACAGCCATGTAGGCACTGAGAGAGATGCACAAACTTATGTGTTCCTACCCGCGTCCCCCAGACATCAACAAAAGTGTTCCAATGAATTGGAGGGCAGGGGTGGGTCTTCTGCGCCATGCTCGTGCGCGACAAGTGGGTGGGACTGAGCGGGCAACGAAACAAACTGCCAGTGGCACTACCAATGCGGTTGGTTGAAGCATGGCAGATGCTAAACGGAAAGAGATGCTCGAACGAGTAGGCTACATGTCAAGGTAAAAGGAACGCGATCGCAGCTATGCGAAATAATAAATAAACATAGGGAAAGCATACCAACGTTGGAGAGAATTACGGGAGTTGAATGGTTTTAATTCTGACGCCCAGGTCGCCTTGTTTCTACTGGACAGGTGAGTAGAGCTGGTGCAAACTTGGTTGCATGTGAATTGTAAATTGTCATTCCGAGCAAAATTGAGGAAAGCTCGTCTTTTGTTTTTGTAAGGCTATCTTGCATAGATCATGCTAGTCAGAATTAACGGTCGAGAGATCGATATTTCCTCTATGGAGCAAGTTTGCTAACTCTCGGTTGGCAAGCTAGTGAGTTTGCTAATTCTGTCTGATCAAACCAGAGTTTTTTTCCCTGGTTTGTACTCAGAGTTGAAATTCGTTGATGAATGTATTACCATATAACCAAATGTAAAAGTTTAGCTAAAGTGATGATTTATGTGACGGTGTTAATGCTCATTTTGTAATGCCTAGCTAAGCAACTTGTCAGATACCTTGTTGTAGCTAGCACTAATGGTGCAAATTTATCTTCTGGCAATGGTTGTCTTTGTTGCTACCGGGCATTTATCACAACGAGCTGTACATGGTCATTCCTCGAACAGAAAGTCTATGTACATTATTCTGTTATTTGTTTTTGGCCTTAAAATTGTGTTAAAATGAGAAATGGACTTACCCAGCTGAATGAGCCATAATTACTCAGATGTTTCACTTTTAGAAAAGCATGTTCATGTTCCAAGCTCTTGAAGGGGAGGGGCGAGCGGCTCTGTTGTGTTTTGAGAGCATTTCAACTGCCAACATTAATGACCTCACATCACTAATACAGCCTTGAATATCTGCTGGTCATTGTGTCGGTTTCCCTTGATGAGTCTTTCTTAACAAAGATTATTGTTTTTATTTATTTATTTATTTATTTTTGTATTAGATTCGCCTGGTATTTTCCAGATTCATTGTTAAAATGAAATTGTTCTTGCCAGAAATAAGAATTAGAAATAAAGTTTTTGTATTTGTGATTTCATTCAACTGAAGTTCATATTTTCTTAGTTCTGTGTTTCCTCACTTGGGCTACTTGCAATGATTTTTTTTTTTTTTTTTTTTGCCCCAGTTCAGCTTCTTGTTGTTGTTCTTTTTTTTGTAAACAGAGAATTAAATGATTATACCTCTTAAAACTTCTTTACCCGTTTCCCAAAGAGTATATGGAGATGGGGAATCATTTATTTCTAGGAAGGATGTCCGCTCTTAATAAGACTGCCACATTCTGGATCTTTGAGAGGGGATGTCTTGAAACGCCATCTCGTATTGGGTTTATATGGACTGATTCTATTCCATGTGAATGTTACAGGGGCATAGCCACTGATAATAATGGGACGGATCTTTGAATCTGAAATATTAGATATAATTGAATTACTGGTATTAAAGAAGTCAATGCCTGAGAATGACTGATGAACCGGTGAGAATAATGAATATTGCAGATGGGTGTTGCGAATGCCAACTATCGCTGAGACAAATATCACTCATTAATTGTTTTATTTCTGTAGATTGCAAGATACATCTGTTTGAAGTCAAACTTCTATCTATTGATGGATGGATAACTGTGTTGAAGTCACCTCCTACTATGATTGGGCCATTGGAGTTAATGGAAATGGAGGAGAAAAAGTTGTTAACTTCCTAAAACTCAACGTCCCCTTTGTGGTAACGTTGGTGTTACGGGATATGCCGTGTGCCCCTGACCCTGAAATGCATAACTGTTTTCAAGTTGTTCCAGTTTAAGATCACTTGATTAATTATTACACAATTTATGTACTGAATAATCAAGACTAATATATAAGCGTGTAATTATTGAGAAAGCATTTAGTCATCTGTCATTTCTAAATACTTAAGGACTACATTGACAACATACTTAACGTGATATTGTATGGATGGAGAAAACAACTGCGAAGTCACTGAACCTGCATTGCTGCGCGGGTGTTATGTAGAAGTATGCTTTGGTAAAAAAAAAATTTGCATTGAATGAGTGATGGTGAATTGTAATGATGATGATGACGATGACGACGATGATGATAGATAGATGCAGCCATATGGAAAAGATAAACTGGAAAGGATTTTGGCGTAGCACACTCATCTGCAATAATGACCTGCCTTGGGTCACTTATTTTATCTCGATAACGTTGTTTGGTGGCCATCTTGGATTTTATATATTATGTGTCATATCATTTTCAATTAAAACATGCAATAGGACAAGATGCACCACCATACCAAATTAAAAGTTCCTAGGCCTCTTATTTTCTCAATAATGTCATTTTTACAGAAACGGCGGCGGACATCTTGGATTTTTATTCAGTGCAGGCATTTTCAATAGCGACCTGCCATAGGTCTAGATACATGAGCGTACAAAATCAGAAATTCCTACGACACATTTTTCACGTTATCTCGATAAAATCGTCTTTACAAAAATGGTGGCGGCCATCTTGGATTTTGATGCAGCGCGGCCTTTTTCAATAGCGACCTACCTTAGGTCAAGATACATCAGCATACCAAATTAGAACTTCCTACAATGCATATTTTTCGCGTTATCTTGATAACGTTGTTTTTATAAAAACGGCGGCGGCCATCTTGGATTTTGATGCAGCGTGCCCATTTTCAATATCGACCTGTCTTGGGTCAAGATGCATCATCATACTAAATTACAACTTCCTGGGCCAATTATTTTTTGAGTTATCTCGATAACGTCGATACTTCGGATGGACGGACGGACAATGGACGACAAAAATTCACCAGCTCTATTTGATGAGTTTGGCGCTCTCCCAAGACATTTTCATCCTCCAAGGGTCCAGAAGTGGAAAAGTCATTCCTGCTGCGCAGTTAAAAATTAAATAATGATATAATCCAGTGCTTTCCCTGAATTTTATCTCCGGTTCTAGGATTTTTTCAGCAGTGCTGCCAAATGTATTTCAAGACTGCACTTAATTAAAATACTTTCAGCGTTCGAAAGAATTGGCTGAATTCACGGGGAAGCATAGTTCCACACTGGTTACCGCGTGAAGGAATAATTATTTATTTAATTGCCAGCGCTTCTTACAATGAATAATTTAGTAAATCGGTTATTAGTACATTGTGAATGTACGACACATGGCATGTATTTAAAATCATTTAAAATGCATGTTATGCATCGAATTTTCAAGGCGCAAAGTCATTCATGAGGTCTTAATATTCTAGCCTCTGAGAAAGTCATAGGAAGGCTATAGTGTGAGATTGTATGAGTGGCAATTATCTAATTAATGAATTAGAAACAAAATCTTGTCTAAATACCGTCTTTAGTAGCATTCTACTACAAGATGGAACTAGAAATGGTTTTTACACGTAAAACAGATGTCTCCCCCTTCCCCCATTTCACATTTTAGAGTTATGGTCCGGAAACGAGTCCCACCCTTCAATATGCCTAAGTCCAAATTGTTGCCATGGAAACAGAAAAAATAAAATTCAAAAGCAATTCAAACCCTCAAAAGGCACATCTACATGTTATGGAGAGACAGTATATCAAATTTGGTGAGAATCGGTCGAACAGTTTCAGAGTTATGCTCCGGAAACAAATGGGAACCGTACAGGTAGTTCGGCCTACGGTAGTTTCACCGTTCAAAGTTCGAAATCCATCCGCTAGCCAACCTATAACCACGGCAACGTTAGGCACTGGCATTTGGGTGGGTATAACAGAAACCAAGTGACTCATTTATCTGCAGTAAATTTTGCGGCGTCAATTTATGTCCTGTGGGGCGGTTAACAATAGGTGCTCCAGCAATAATGACCGTAAATATTAAAGCAGCAAAGTAATCACGTTTTATTCATTAAATGATAATAACTGTGTACAGTTACAAAGGAAGCTTACATGTCCACTTCATATATCAGAAACTGCTGACAGTTCCTTAGCTACGTGCTGTGACAACAGACTGATTTCAGCTCGCTGGCTCTCCGGCAACCATCATAAGTTCATTGTAATTGCGGGTGGCTACAGTCTGCATAATCACGCATAATATTGTGTTATGCATAATCTCCGTTTCAGATGGAATCAGTTACCAAATCATTAGCTGGTAAAGGGATGATATATTTTTTGCACATGCTTTCTCCATGAAGGTAAGCTGAACTAAGTTTGTTGTTTCAGTTTAGCTTGGCCTATAGCTATGAGCTATTGACTATGAGAAGGCGGGCACCAATTTATTGATTACCAGCTAGTTTTTAAGTGCAAAACTAATCTAATGCTTTGATTAGATATTGCTGGCAAATGGCTATGGTATAAGTGGGATAATCAACTCTTAGGTGTGCATCACATGGTTTTCAGGCACTTGGCAGAGGCAACCACTCTCCGCTTCACGTCGGGTGGTTATTCGCCTCCGCGTTGTGCCGTAAAACTGTGTGATGCACACCTACGAGTTGATTATCCCTTACGTAGCCCTCCTTTTGACAGAATGCTGTATGTCATAATGGTCAATGGCAATGCTGCATTCTGGAAGCCTGTTTGTTCAGTAGATTAATTCACTAATCCAATTAATTATCCAATCTGAAAAGGGTTGAGTGTTAACCTGGATTACGGTAATATCACTAGTTGCAGAGAGAGTTATATTTTTTCATAAGCAAACTTAACACGCGGACCTGAGTCGGCAAAACCGCATTTTAAGAAACGTTTTCTTCGGGATATCAAGCGGAATGAATGTGGACACCAATAAAATATACCATTTTGTGAGCTGCAGGAATTCAGAAGCTTCGTAAGACATTTTATGTTACCATTAATGTGGATCGGAAAATGCTTGAAAATTATTGCAACGAACAATAATTCTAGGTTAGGGGCAATGGATACACACTCAAAAAAAGAGAAATGTTAGATTTACTTAATAATGTTATGTCAACTGGTTCCACGCAATTGCTTTGCGTAACCTTTCTTTGACTTATAACATTTTTGGCCAGTTTAATTAGTTGCATTGAGTGCAATATACTTAACTCAGTTTTGTGGGACCAGTTGACATAACAATATTAAGTGAATGTAACATTTCATAACGTTCCTTTTTTTGAGTGCAGATTGATACTCAAAACTGAGCAAATGAACACGTAGTTGCTAATTAGGTGTAAAGGTGCGATCAGGAACCAGTTGCGAGAACCAGGCAATGCAGTAGAACTAGCTTTATTATACTCAGCAACAAAAGTTTCTGTGACACCAATATTGTTAATTATTTTTCATAACGCAATTATGAAATTGTCATACATGGTGATATCAGACTGAAACAGTACACGTAAACACAACATTGAAATGGAAATCATGAAAATGCGAGAAAATGACTTTGCACGTGAAAATGTGCGTAAATCATGCTTGTGGATGGCAATAAAAGAGGAGAATTTTTGGAATGTTCACATTGTGCCTGATGAACGACGGAAGCATCACTTATCGAAAACACAGCCTTTTCGGATCAGGAACTCTACCCTCTAAATGCCAAGACTGTCTGAAAATGATCGGTGGAGGGCCAATGGGATGATTGAATCCGGAACCTCGCAGAGGGAAGTTGCTCATCGCCTGAATGTCCACCGAAACACCATTTGGAACTTATGGCAGCGTAATCAGCAGACAAGACATGTCAGAGACCGTCCTCGCAGCGGCCGTCCACGAGTAACCACTCCCAGACAGGACAACTGGATTCGAACAACCCATCTCCGAAATCGATTCCAACCTGCAGCCATAACTGCAAGAACGATACCTGGTTTGAGGCGACTGTCTGCACAGACAATCCGTCGCCGTCTCCGTCATTTTGGCATTGTCCCACGTCGGCCAGCAAGACGTCCAATACTCACAGTACAACACCGACGACTGCGTCTACAGTGGGCACAACAACATCGACGGTGGATCCAACGTCAGTGGGATCTTGTACTCTTTACTGATGAATCAAGATTCATGCTTAACCGATGTGATGGTCGTTTACGTGTATACCGTCGACGTGGAGAACGTCATGCCAACAACTGTGTTCAGGAATTTGATCGTTTTGGAGGTGGTAGTGTGATGATTTGGGGAGGGATCACGGCTAGAAACAGAACAGATTTGCTTGTTATTGATGGAAATCTGACAGGTCAAAGATATCGCGATGAAGTGCTACGGCCATTGGTGGTACCGTTTTTGATGCAACATGGTCCCGGAATAACGCTGCAACATGATAACGCCAGACCACACGTTGCAAGGATTGTACAGCAGTATCTGATGCAACAACATGTCAATGTCCTGCCATGGCCAGCAAGATCCCCAGACATGTCCCCAATCGAGCATCTTTGGGACGAGATGGATCGACGTTTGCGGCGGTTGGATAACCCGCCAGTTACACTCCAGGAATTGCGACAACGTCTACGTCAGATTTGGAATGACATCCCACAGCAATTTCTGGCACATCTGATTCAGTCCATGCGCCGGAGATGCGTTGCTTGCATCATGGCACGAGGAAGTCACACCCGGTATTGAAGTGTGAAGGTCACAATTGGTTAGACGTCAGACAAGTGCTTCATGACGCATGAAAATGACATTTTTCGTTTTGAGTGACGTTGGCACTGAAAAGTCAGTGTTTCTCCTGTTAAATAAACATATTGATTGCATTGAGATCTTTGCGTGTCATTTATAACATACACATAAATGGTGTCACAGAAACTTTTGTTGCTGAGTATAATAAAGATTTTTTTTAGAATTATCTTTAATAATGCATACAAAATTCCTTGATGAAAGGTGGAATTCAGAGGTCTGCTATTTATTCAGATCATTGAAATTTTTTCAATCTGACAGGGCAACCTGGTTAGGTCCGTCTGCTTCTCATTATCACTTCTTAATCATTCTACGCCACATTTTGATTTTGATTAGTCAGTTGGCTGAATAAATCGCTTGATTGCAAGTGAGGCAAAGTACACGGGAAATGATTTAAGGTGAGCTAATTATGCCAAGGCGACGGAGGCTGTCCAACCTCACTGGTAATTAGCGGACTTCAAATCACAGTTCTCTTACCGGAAGCATTTCAAATGACCGCATTAGGAAAGTGTCATAGAAAAGGTAATAAGTAATCACGTCTGTCTGCCTCATAGTGGCAGTTACTTTTATTGCACTTAAATTAATCGTGACACGCGATTTTCGTGACAGCCCTATATTATATACAATGTTAGTTGGTGTTAGTAACTAGCAAAAATAACAAACTGTTAGTTTGGTTAGTAGGATAGAAAAGTAAGGCGAAGTAAGTAAACAAGATTGGAAGGAAGGTTGAAATCCAGAATCCAATAAATCACCCGAAGAGTAACACGCAGAACTGGGGCTGTGTGCAATGACAAGACAAGAGACCACACGGGGAAGACAAAGTGCAATGCATGATGGAAACCATGAACAGGAATGTGACTATGGCAAAATGTAAAACATGGAAAAGTAAAAACTAAGACAATACATTAAACTAATCAAAGTTACCAAATCCCAATACACAGACAAAGAATGGTCAGGCATAGCAAATGTCAAAAACACAAAAGGCAGTCTGAACAAACAGGGCATGGACATAGTCAGAGCAGAATCACAACATTAGAAGTCCTAAATGGGTACGAGGTTGGAGATGTAATGCGCTTCAAGGCGAGGTGAGAGCAGTTCTAAAATCACGCCGATGGCAAAACCCGAGCAGAAGAGGTTAAAAAATATGGATTGTCCGTATTTGGGCCATAAGCATTACTGGGGATGTAACGGTATGGCTAATTTTGCGGTTATCGCGGTGACAGGAGGATCCCGGTATTGTCGTGGACATGTGATGGTTTGAGACCATGGGTCGTCCGGGCAAAAACTACTTTTCTTCAGATGCAGTGGAGCAGAGCGGAGGGAAATGAGAACCACAGTTCCCATCGACCCTTGCACGCCCATCGTTCTTCACGGTCCACTCGATCTAACAGTGCATTAATGAACTCAGGACCACTCCCAAAGTAGAGGAGAGTATTCAGTGGAATGATGGATAGGGGATCGGGGCGAAAACAATGTCGTATGGACTTAGTCTGTGATTGTGCGAACACTGGGAGCCCCAGGTGGCGAGACTCAGGTTGGGGGTCGCGTCTCTCGTCAGAGTCCATATAGGCTCCTAAGCCCCCAAAAGGTGTTAATGAATCGACAATAGATGGGCTCTACGTCACCTTCACCTGTCTTCAACACGCCCATCACGGCGCATAAGGCCTCCACAGAATGCTTCCACTTCTCTCAGTTGGCTGCAGTAGCCCTTGCCTCTTCCCATGACCGCCAACCTGCGTCTCTCCTCTCCTTTTCTACTGTCCTTTGCTACGTCGTTTTAGGTCTTCCTCTCTTCCTTTTTCCTTCGGGTGTCCATGTCAATACAGTGTTGCAATCGTTCCTTCTGTCCTGCTCGATCATCTTCCATCTGCTCATCTTACCTCCTTGCTCAAAGGCTCCATGCCTGCTTTCTCAAGCAGTTCTTCAGTAATGATGTGATCCTTCCACTCTATTTTTAGGATTCTCCTAAGACACTTGTTGTGAAACACATCAATCCGCTTGTCGTCTCCCTTATTCATTTCCATCTCTTTGTGATGCTCCTGGAGTTCCATATTCAGTTTGACAAATGTACCTCCCGCCTTGGAGAGCATATTCTTCAGATCTTTCCTTCCTCCTCTCTCTTTACAGATGGTAGCTCCCCGGTAGTTTAAAGTGTCAACTTCACCAATATCTTGCCCTTCGACTGTAACCCTTTCTGACTCTTCACATGAATCCTCATCACCTTTGTCTTTCAGCCCGACCCGTCTCGCCCCCTCATTCATTCTAGTTGTTTTGGATTGGATATGTTGTTTTGTAGAAGAGAGCATCAAAAGCAAAATCCAAGTCATCGAGTTTAGATGTAAACCTCCACCTGATTCCGTTCTCTCCATTCCCCACAGTCCTTCTCATTACCCAGTACATTACTATCAAGAACAAGAATCCCAACACGTTGCACCCTTGTTTTACGCCTGTTTTGATGTTGAACCACTCGCATGCTTCTGCCTGATCTTCTACAGCACACTCGAAATCGTCATAGAATACTCTTACCATCCTTGTGATCTTGTCTGGGATTCCATATATTCGCATGATTAACCATAGCCTTTCGCGGTGGATGGAATTGAATGCCTTTTCAAAGTCTATGAAGTTTACATACAAGCTAGCTTGCCACTCATTGGCTTGCTCGATGATGTTACTTATTATGAAGATCTGGTCTGTTATTCCCCTTCCCTTCCTATATCCTGCTTGCTCATTTCTTAGCCTGTTATCCACTCCATTCCAGATGCGGTCTACTGTGTAACGATTCCGAGTATCTTACCCAACACTGACAGCAGGGTTATTCCCCTCCAGGTTTTACATTCTTTGAGGTTTCCTTTCTTTGGCAACATAGTAATCAGCCCCTTCTTCCATTTGTCCAGGATCTTTTCATGCTTCCACACTTTCTCCAGTAGTTGATGCACTTTCTCCACTGAGAACTCTTTGTTTGCTCTCAACAATTCAGCTGTGATAGAGTCGATTCCTGGAGATTTCCCATTCTTCAGTCGTTCAACTGCTGCTTTAACTTCTCCGCGGGTTGGTTCGGTGACTGCAATTTCTTCAATTATTTCGCTGGGTTCAAACTCGCATTCATCTTCTGTTGTTGTTGGATCGATTGGCTCTTCCCTGTTAAGTTCTTCCTTAAAGTGCTCTGTCCACCTTGACTGTATTTCCGTCTTCCCACTCACAAGATTACCTCTCTTGTCAAGGATTGCTGCGCTGCTCCTAGATCTTTCATTGCATAGCACTTTTGTCAGCCCGCATAACATTTTCGTGTTGTTTCCTTGCAGCATCCTCTGCCTCGTTTGCAATGTTATCCATCCACTTCCTTCTGTCGCTCCTTATGCTCCTCTTCACCTCCCTACTGTCATGACTGACAGAAGAACCAAACGCGAGTCAGGAAATCCAAAGCCGTAGTCGTTTATTCAGACAATAGGTCGGGAAGCCAGGGGTAGCACAGAGACGTAGTCAGGCAGGCAAGGTTCGTACACGAAAAATCAATAAATGCAGCAACCAAAACAAAAGGGCTAAGCAAAAGAGTAATCAGTCAGATACGGGCTATAGTTGTACACGGGAATCTAGACGAGAATACAAAGCACAGGCAAGGAGAAAAGGAATGAAGATCTGACAAAGCTCTGCAGTGAAATGAGACATTTATATACTCAAAGAAATGACTAAACTAGGCGGGGAATAGGATAGGTGGGAGTTACTAAACAATTAAATATAATGAGCACATGAGGGAAAGACAAACCATGATCACGCATCACAATTGACAGACCAATCCTAAACATGAAAACGGACTCCGATTAGGGAGTTGCCTAAGTGAATAATAGAACGAGAGGCAGCTCGAGGTAAAACAGGTGCGAGAGATCGCAGTAATCAGCAGAGTCAGGGATAGGAAACGGGAGGGCGGAGTTTACAGACTAGAGCGAATGCAAAGAGCATTAGTAAAAACGAACAACGTGATATTTACACACCTCTACATGACAGGTCAATATTAATACACAGAAGTACTCAGGATGAGTATATTAGTCTATGTTAGTAATGACATTACGTAACATGAAGTATTAGTCTTAATTAATATGTTAATCTGAGAATAGCGGGAATTACAGGAAACGAGACGAAAAAAACCACGAAAACCCACGGAAATCACCGAATAGATGCTATAACGCGGACAGGAAAATGCATTGCTTAAATACATAGAAGACGTACATGACATGACTGGAGCAGACGAGGTGCTATGCATGGAAAGGAAGACATGGCAAGATAACTAATGATCTAAACATGAAAAATAATAAAACAAGGAAATCCAAACTACCAAAATACAATACATAATCCTAAGAATGGTCAGTCAGAGCAATGGTCACTAAACACAGAAATCCATAATCATGGCAAAGCCAGGCACAGAACTAAAACAAGACATGAGCATAATGAAACAAGAAAAAATACAGATTATGACAGTACCCCCCCTCCTATGAACGCCTCTGGGCATTCTTAGCTGACGGCACAAGATGGTCTTTATGAAACTCACGTATTAAAGATTTGTCCATGATGAAGCGGGCTGGAATCCAGGATCTCTCCTCGGGGCCGTAGCCCTCCCAGTCAATGAGATATTGGAGCCCACGGCCCCGACGACGGCAGTCCAAGATGCGTCGGACGGTAAAGGTTTCACCGCCATCAATGATGCGGGGTGGACGGGGGGGAGCCGGATCCTCGTGTAGGGGATTGTTGACAGCAGGCTTGATTCTAGAAACGTGGAAGGTAGGGTGAAGGCGTCTCATGGTGGATGGGAGTCGAAGGCGTACAGCCGTGGGGCTGATGATCTTCACTATGGAAAAGGGTCCAATGTAGCGGGGTGCCAACTTACGAGTACCCCCGCGAATAGGGATGTCCTTAGTGGAGAGCCAGACATTTTGCCCAATCCTGTAAACCGGGGCCGGAGTACGCTTACGATCCGCCAGTAACTTGGTTCGGGCTGCCGCCTTGAGCAGGTTAGTACGTACAATCCTCCAGGTGCGCTTGCATCGACGGATGAAGGCAACGGCTGACGGAACTCCCACCTCCTCCTCCTGGCTGGGGAAGATGGGAGGTTGATACCCCATACAGCATTCGAAGGGTGATAGTTGTGAAGAGGAGGAGGTATGACTGTTGATGGCGTACTCCGCCCATGGTAGTTGTTTGCTCCAACTGGACGGACAGTGTGAACACAGGCACCTGAGGACTGTCTCGATGCTTTGGTTTGCACGTTCAGTTTGGCCATTGGTTTGGGGATGGAAGCCTGAACTGAGGCTGGCAGATGTTCCAAGCAACTTGCAAAAAGCCTTCCAGAAGCGGGCAGAGAACTGAGGACCTCTGTCTGACACAATATCAGAGAGAATGCCATGGAGTCTGATGACATGCTGGACTAACAGAGATGCAGTTTCAGAGGCAGAGGGGAGCTTGGTGAGCGGTATGAAGTGCACAGCTTTAGAGAAACGGTCCACAATGGTGAGGATGGTGGTATTATGGTTGGAGGGGGGTAGGCCAGTGATGAAGTCGACGGAAATATGTGACCAAGGGCGGTGTGGGATGGGAAGTTGCTGGAGAAGTCCTTGAGGTGGTTGATTGGTGGTTTTAGCCTGGGCACAGGTAGAACAGGTGGATACAAAGTCCAGGATATCTTTGTTCATGCGTGGCCACCAGAATTTGCGGCGAATGAAGTGGAGAGTGCGCCCTCTACCCGGGTGACAGGAGAGTTGAGAAGAATGTCCCCAACGGAGAACTTGAGGGCGCATGGACTCTGGTACAAACAGTCTGTGGTCAGGGCAGTCACTGGGATTGCCAGAGTCCCCTTGGGCTTCTTGAACCTCTCGCTCAATGTCCATCTCAACCGCATTGACCACAACTTGTGAGGGCAGGATGGTGTCTGGGAGTTCATCATCAGTAGAGACCTCGAACTTTCTTGAGAGGGCGTCAGGCTTGATATTCTTGGATCCAGGTCGAAAGGTGAGGGTGAAGTTGAAGCGGGAGAAGAATAAGGCCCATCGGGCCTGTCTAGGGTTAAGTCTCTTAGCTGATGAGAGAAACTCTAGGTTCTTATGATCTGTCCAGACTTGAAACGGTATCTCAGTTCCTTCCAGCCACTGACGCTACTCCTCCAAAGCAAGTTTGACAGCAAGTAACTCTCGGTTTCCGATGTCATAATTCTCCTCAGCAAGACTAAGACGTCTTCAAAAGAACGCACATGGGTGTACTTTGTTGTCCAGGCCCGATCTTTGAGAGAGCACAGCTCCTACTCCGATGTTAGAGGCATCCACCTCCACTATGAACTGAGCATTGGGGTCAGGATGGATCAGGATAGGTGCCGTGGTAAACAGGCATTTGAGCCGTCTGAATGCAGTAGCCGCCTTCTCTCCCCATACAAACCGGGACTTGGAGGAGGTGAGTGCTGTTAGAGGAGCAGCGACCGAACTATAGTTCCTGATGAACCTCCTATAAAAGTTGGTGAAGCCAAGGAACCGTTGAAGTGCCTTGCGATCTTCAGGTTGAGGCCAACTGGTAACTGCCTCTACTTTAGCTGGATCCATATTGAGAGACCCCGTGGAGATGACATAGCCCAGGAAGGTGGTTGTGGTGCATGAGAACTCGCACTTCTCAGCCTTGATGAATAGGCGGTTCTCCAGAAGCCTCTGCAGGACCAATCTGACATGACGTCTGTGTTCCTCTTGGTTGCGGGAAAAAATTAATATATCGTCAAGGTAGACAAAGACGAATCTATTGATAAAGTCCCGTAACACGTCGTTGACTAGGCCTTGGAACACAGCGGGGGCAGTGGTGAGTCCGAATGGCATGACTAAGTACTCCCAGTGGCCAGTAGGGGTGTTGAAGGCCGTCTTCCACTCATCGCCCTCACGGATACGCACTAAGTGATAAGCATTGCGTAAATCCAATTTGGTGAATAGCTTGGCTCCACTGAGTTGATCGAATGCCGTAGTCATGAGAGGCAAGGGGTAACGGTTCTTAACTGTGATGTTGTTGAGTGCCCGATAATCAATACATAGCCGGAGTGACCCGTCTTTCTTCTTAACGAAGAAGAATCCAGCGCCAGCCGGTGAGGGGGAAGGTCGAATGATGCCGGCAGATACGGCTTCCCTCAGGTACTTCTCCATCGCCACCGTCTCGGGGCGGGACAATGAAAACAGTCGCCCCCTGGGTGGTGTAGTCCCTGGTTTAAGGTCAATGGCACAGTCATACGGCCGGTGCGGGGGAAGGCCGATGGCGCGAGACTTGCAGAAGACCTCCTTGAAATCATGGTATTCTGTTGGGACTTTGCTTAAGTCCGGGCTCTCCTCAGATGCTTGCTTCAGGACAGGGACATGGGCTTGACCGAGGCATCTGTATAGGCTTGATGGGCTCCAGGCCCGGATCACGTGTCTCTCCCAGTCAATTTCCGGGTTGTGGGTTCTCATCCAGGGGTGGCCCAGAATCACCGGTGCATGTGGCGAGTCGATGATGTAGAGCTGGATCCTCTCCTGGTGATTGCCGGAAACTAGCAGTCTGAGCGGGATGGTGAGGTGGGTGATAGTGCCGATCTTCTGGTCGTTGAGTGAGTTGGCTATTCGTGGACGTTCAACCCGTTGTATAGGAATCCCCCATTGACTCGCCACGCTAGCATCCAGGAAGCTTTCCTCTGCCCCAGTGTCGATGAGGGCAGTGGTCCCTCTTGACCCTCCATCCCATTCGATGGTTACAGGCAGGCAGGTGCGGTTTTTAGAGGAGGATTCGACAGGGAGTACGCCCACCAATGCTCCTCTCATCACTGGTGGGCGTTGGCTTTTACTGGACAATGCCTAATTTGATGTCCGGCGCCGCCACAGTAAAAGCAGGCGTTCTCCCTTCTCCGTCTCTGCCTCTCCGCACTGGAAATCCGAGTCCGATCCACCTGCATAGGCTCCTCCACCGAAAAGGGTTGATTGCTTCTGGCACCACAGGGGGGGGGTGGAGACTTGTTCTGAGGTGGGGATGTTTGGTTGAGCGCCCTTCCACGGAATTGGCGTGCTCTGCGCCTCTCCTCCAAACGAGCGTCCACTCTGATGGCCATCTCCATGAGCCGATTGAGATCTTCGGGCAGGTCGCGAGTCAGTAGTTCGTCTTTCACTGGATCAGATAGTCCATTTAGAAAAGCATCGTACAGGGAGGCCCTGCCCCAGCCGCTATTGGTAGCCAAGGTCTGGAAATCGATTGAGTAATCTGAGACAGTTCTGGCGCTCTGGTGGATGCGGAGGATCTCCCGTCCTGCCTCATGACCATGTTTGGACCGATCAAAAACCCTCGTCATCTCCTCGGCTAGTGACTCCGCAGTCCGTGTGCATGGTAACTCAGCCTCCCACGCCGCCGTTGCCCACTGCTTTGCTCTCCCGGCAAGCTGGGTGATAATGTACGCCACCTTGGATTGCTCTGACGGGAAGGTTGCAGGCTGGAGTTGGAAGATGAGCTTACATTGCGTCAGGAAGGCGCGGCAGGTACCTGGTTCACCTGCGTACCTCTCAGGGGGTGGTAGACGGGGCTCCTGAGTGGGAAGAGCTTGTGGTGCCGGTATAGGTGGAGCTGAGGGTTGCGGCGTGCCATCAGATGGTGTAGCCCTTGCTTGGATAGTCAGGTTGCTGACGGAATGAGTCAGAGACTGCAGATGCTGCATAATCGCCAGCAGTTGTTGTTGCTGGGATTCGAGCATAGCTCCCTGCTGGCTCACTGCCGCCTGCAGTGGGTCACTCGCTGGTTCCATCCTCTGGTCAGATCTTTCTGTCATGACTGACAGAAGAACCAAACGCGAGTCAGGAAATCCAAAGCCGTAGTCGTTTATTCAGACAATAGGTTGGGAAGCCAGGGGTAGCACAGAGACGTAGTCAGGCAGGCAAGGTTCGTACACGAAAAATCAATAAATGCAGCAACCAAAACAAAAGGGCTAAGCAAAAGAGTAATCAGTCAGATACAGGCTATAGTTGTACACGGGAATCTAGACGAGAATACAAAGCACAGGCAAGGAGAAAAGGAATGAAGATCTGACAAAGCTCTGCAGTGAAATGAGACATTTATATACTCAAAGAAATGACTAAACTAGGCGGGGAATAGGATAGGTGGGAGTTGCTAAACAATTAAATATAATGAGCACATGAGGGAAAGACAAACCATGATCACGCATCACAATTGACAGACCAATCCTAAACATGAAAACGGACTCCGATTAGGGAGTTGCCTAAGTGAATAATAGAACGAGAGGCAGCTCGAGGTAAAACAGGTGCGAGAGATCGCAGTAATCAGCAGAGTCAGGGATAGGAAACGGGAGGGCGGAGTTTACAGACTAGAGCGAATGCAAAGAGCATTAGTAAAAACGAACAACGTGATATTTACACACCACTACATGACAGGTGAATATTAATACACAGAAGTACTCAGGATGAGTATATTAGTCTATGTTAGTAATGACATTACGTAACATGAAGTATTAGTCTTAATTAATATGTTAATCTGAGAATAGCGGGAATTACAGGAAACGAGACATGAAGGAAGATTTTCGGAAACCACGAAAACCCACGGAAATCACCGAATAGATGCTATAACGCGGACAGGGAAATGCATTGCTTAAATACATAGAAGACGCACATGACATGACTGGAGCAGACGAGGTGCTATGCATGGAAAGGAAGACATGGCAAGATAACTAATGATCTAAACATGAAAAATAATAAAACAAGGAAATCCAAACTACCAAAATACAATACATAATCCTAAGAATGGTCAGTCAGAGCAATGGTCACTAAACACAGAAATCCATAATCATGGCAAAGCCAGGCACAGAACTAAAACAAGACATGAGCATAATGAAACAGGAAAAAATACAGATTATGACACCTACGCTTTTCCTAATATTCCGTTCTGAGCCGCTTCTTGGCCCTCTCTGAGCGAGTGCTAACAATTTTCTTATTTATCTCCTCCTCCTCTTTGCTCTACGAGCGCCCATGATTCTTCCGTTATCCATGGCTTCCTTTTCTTCCTAGGCCGACCTAATACCTCCGCTGTTGCTCCCGTGTATTCCTTTTCCATACAGCCCGCGAGGCTCACTAAGCAACAAGCTGTGAAACGTGCCAAACATTACCTTCTACATTCAGCGATTAAGAATGTAGAAAAGAATGGATTCTCGTGACTTAAAGCTACATGAGCCTCGCAGACCAATCCACATGCGCCCCACGAGCCAGCTGAGCGCAGTATATTCCAACCCATGACAAAGAAAAGCACGAGAAATCCGAATGCGTGAGAGTTGACAGATATGCGTCATTATTGAAAACTGGCCACACCTCATAACATTGAGAGTCTTCGGACTTCCTGCAATGGTACTTTAAATGAATTCTTGAAAACCGGGCAAGAATTATTATTGCTCATTCTAACTTAACAAGTAGAACTGGCGACACATGATGGTCCTAGGGATTTTTGGAGTTTAAAAAAATTCTATTTTATCAATGATGGAAATTGGGTCGTGTCCAATCACTATTTTTAAGGGATGGTTTTGAGCTTCCCTTGAAACCAGGTGGTCAGTGAGCAAGTTACTGGCATCGTTATCATCATAAAAGTAAAAATTTGCGTAGTTGCGATTGCGTCAAGCACGCGGTTGTAAATGATCCAGAATTTCTAATCTTTGTAACCACCTGAAAGCCATGACAACGAAATTCTAGCACTAGTTAGTGCAACTCAAGGGAGGTGTTCCCTGCACTCAACCTTCACTAAGAAAGGGATGCTAAACTCGGCGTGAGTGAGGTCTCTGAAAGCAAACGACTCAGGCAACCTTTGACTCATTACGTATAACCAGACACTAAGTCTTAGTACTCACTCACTCAATTAGTGTTCTTTCTTAATTTTGGCCTCAACTATACCAAGGCTCGTATTATTAGCCCCCCAACAAAAATATCATTGTAACAGAGCAACAAATTTGTAACACAGCTTTTTTTAGACATCCTAGTTTTATTTTGGATGCTGACATTATTTTAGTTTGCGCTCATAAATTAAAATAAAACAAAAACTACCAGGGAAAATTATTAGCCCCCCAGATCCTAATAGTCAATTGTGTATCCTTTGCTGTAGTTTTTAACGTCTTTTTCAACGCTTCTTTTGAGGAATCCAGCCCATTCTTCTTTGGCAAATCTCTCAAGGTCACCTCACATATTTTCTATGGGATTTAAGTCAGGGCTTTATGCAGGCCACTCAATTACATTCACTTTGGTGTTCTGGAGATAGTTCTTCACCAAGAGAGACGTATGTTTTGGATAGTTGTCATGCTGGAAGATGAAGTGACGACCCAGACCGACTTTTACTGCTGACTGCTTAAGGTTTTCTTTCACATATCTTTCTCCACATATCTTTCTTTATTCATGATTCCTTCCACCTTGACAAGATTTCCACTTCCAGAAGCACTGAAGCATCCCCATATTTTGGGAATATCATGTTAGAACAAAGGAATAAGAGGTTCACATTACCTGATTCCTTGCTGTATCTGCATCGTCTGCCATCTTGGCGCCATGAAATTGAACCAATGAGTGTATGTAGAAAAATTGGTTATTTTACGTGACACTATTCGAGGATAAAGTTCTTGGGGGTGTTGTTTTACTCCTCGCACTCAACGTTTGAGTTGGTTGAATTGAGTATTGATGAGTGGCTAACTCAAATTCACGGATTTCATTTGCGACATCACGTCATGTGGATGAGCGAATTGTGAACGTGCCTGTTCTGTTCTCTAGCTAATTGGCATCGGTTTATGTGTTCTGTTGTGGGTATTGTGCGGGTAAATATCGATTCCATTAAAGATAATAGTGTCACCTGGCATGCTAGTTATCATTGAAGTCAGCTATGCTTGCCATCGCATGTTGAACGTGCCAGTAAACCTTTGAAACGGTGATATCAAAATTGAGTAAATCCACGCGTCGGCTATTAGCTAGCTAGCATGATTACAAAAACTCCCACCAAATTAACTTGCGAGCTAGGACAGCTAAAACCAGTTTCTCCGCTGCAATACCCATTTCAGAATGAGTCCGATCATTGGGTCTACGCAGCCACATACTGTGCATCTGCTGTGCTGGTTAGAATCTGGGATTTTTTTTTTTACAATTTGAGACGTAATTCTATGCCACTGAAATGCTGTTTCTGCCACAAACCGCTCAGAGTCTGACCCAAACAGTTGATCGCTGTGGCGTGCAGTTCACTCCGATGGAATACGTCAGTTGGTTAGTTCAAGACCGACTGTGCTTTTTTCCAAGCAGCCGAAGCGCTGTAGATTTTTGTAATATAGTACACAATTAAAGTTGTGTATTCTGGTAGGATCTCTTTTAGGCCGCGAAAAAACACTGCTACTTTGGGACCGTTCACAATGTTCAGTGCATCGCGTAAATCTCCACCCAGCACTATGCACTGGTGCCGCTGACTGTGGGAGAGCCGGGAGCTTTCTACTGCATCTAATGTACGTAGAGGCTATTTGTAGCTCATACAACCCCGCTTCAAAAAAGTGAACTATCCCGTAACATAGTTTAATATAAAGCAGCGACGAATAAACAAACTCCTCACTGACATTTCTTGTCTGGAGCTCTTTCTCCAATTAAATAATTAAAACCGAAGTCCTAAGAAAACAGACGGCTCGCATTTATCGTTTTCCCCTACATTGGCGCACATGAATAAGGAAAAAGCTTAACGTGGCTGAATGCTTTTGGCACATTAAAAAGAGATATATCAGTCCATGTCATATTTTATCCGGAATTATTGGCATCCCTTGTGAAAGAGCAAAACTGGCCGTAAAAAAAAAAATGTTTGTGCTGTTTATCCCTTTGGGCTTCAACTCAAAATATTTTTAGAAAGGTGAAAGTGTGACGGTGCGTTCACGAACCACTCATGAGAAAGAAAAAAAAAACGTATGCCTTTATTGGAGTCCGAGTCAAAGCCAAAAACACACAGGAAATGCCAAGCCACAATATGAAATTCAAAAACAGTGTCGACTAGACAGGCAGGGGTCAGAACCTGTAAGACAGATGAGCAGAGGTACAAAAACGATAGGCAAAAAGTCGTACTCGATGAACAAAGCCAAGGGTCATACACAGGGCATCCAAACACAGAAATCATTGTCATACAAAAATGGGTCGAAATCAAAAACAATACAAAAAGGCCAATGGCAAGAATCAAAGTCGAACAGTCTAGTAGAAGAGAAACAATACTCAATGGCATACAAGGCACTCTGTACAAAGAAATATTGATCAACGTTCAAGAGCTGTGATAGAAATGACTGCTTAAATACACACTGGGCAAGTCACATGCTATGCAGGAATCAGGTGTAGTGAATCAGACTAATTACAACGGGAGAATCACGAGGGAAGCCCTAACCACGAAAATTGGCGAAAGCCAAGACACGAACGGGAATCACACAAACAGCCTATGATTTAAACCGCTCCGGTCCAGGAGTTCTAAGCGCACAGATAAAGAGGGCAGGAGAGTGATTAAGCACGTGCGAGAGATCTCACTGAAACTCAGGAGAGGACAGGAACAGCTGAGCAAGAGGCGGAGATTAGAACAGGACGATTGCTGAGAGGGAATTAGTCTAAATTATTAGCGATGCAACTTTATAGATTTAACTAGAGTGCTCGTTAGTAAGTAGATCACAAGACAGGGGAGACAAGTGCAATGGAACTGAGAAATGGAATGAACTAAAAACATATTACAATAACCAAAAAGAATAAATAAAAACAAAATCATGAACACTGAACATGAACATGACCAAAAACCATAACCATGACAGAAAGCGTTTAATGTGATAGGCCTGCATAACGTCATTTCCCTAATAGGACTTTTTGCTCATTTTGATTTTTTTTTTCTAAATAGGAGAAAGATATCTCCAAATTCCACATGGAGATAATTTGTTTCAGAACATGCGCCACGCTAAGCTTTTTCCTCATAATGTGTGTCAATGGAGGGGAAACATTTTATGCGATATAACATCCGTTTTAATAGGACTTCGGATTTGCTCCTGACAAGAAATGTCCGAGAGGAATTTGGTGCTTATCGGTTGCTGTTTTGGTACATTAAGCCTCGTTAAGCTTTTTTCACATTAAGTGTTTTAGAGTGTCCCTCGGCAAGAGCCTCCTTTTTTGTGCAACTTTTTAATCGGACTCTTTCACAATTATGGACAAGATCAAAAAGGACCAGCTACCAAGCTAATTCTGAAAGCTGGAGTGACCCCAATGGTATGAGACAGCACTGCTGGCGAAAGAGCTGTAAGTAGGTCTATTTGTGCTTTTAATTTTAAAAAATATTCAACGTTTATTTAACTGCCTAAATTTGCCATCTAAACTTGCTATCATTGCTATGCTGCTCTTTGTAGGAGTAACGTTAACATGAAACTATGCCACAATTGAAGCTTTGAAAACCATTCCAGAAGCATTTGGAAAGAGTTTCACATCCAACGTTCACCTTTGGCTTTTCATTCGCCGGAATGATGAAACTATTTTTGGCAGTTTTATTAGTAAGAAGTGGGTTAAAATGGGATAATTATTAAAATTGCGAATGCATACGCTAGCTAGCTTGCTATTGAACCATCAGCACGTTGTACTTTTGCCGATAATGTTTCCGAAAAGCCTTAATTTTAATTTTAAATGAAAATTGCAAGGCTAGGTCCCCGAAGTATGTTAAGTTACGACTAGCCGATACCCATGCTATGCACGGGCTATATGCGCAGACAAGATGACAGCTGATTGAATTGGCCTGTTTTACTTGCAAAAACAGCTTTAAAATGCAGTTCTCACTTCATAACCTAGTTTGAAACCTGGCACATCGCCTTTGTCACACAGTAAAACCGGTGTATGCAGAAAACAGGCTCATTATTTACGGTGGTATCAGAGATGTGTGAAATTACGCAAATCGCCAACTCAAAAATATATATATGGAGAGCTGACTGAAATGCAAACTGGGAACTGCATACTCTGTGGTAGCTAATATTTCTTGTCTGAGGATGGGAATGGCATGGGGGGGGGGAGAGGCAAACCCTGTGGAAAAGGTCAGCGGAACAAGCGGCCAACTGATTGGTCGGGAGCCATGGAGGGACGTTGTCACATACAACTCATTTGCATTTAAAGCTACAGACACTGAAACAGCCAGCTGTGACGAGGACTGAAACAGAGGGTTCTTGAGGCAGGCTGAAATGCAGGGTCATTTAGTATGGCGGGAGATAACTCCCTTTATCAGGATAGTTTTACCAGAATGTGGATGTCTAAAGTGTTATGGCCCCTATTTGTTATGACATTTAAGACAGCAAGGGATGACAGACAAAAATTTTAAACTTAAACAGATTTAATTAAACAAAGACCAACACTAACCTACAATTTATATTACTGACCAAGATTGATAATATACAAGAAAAAAAATATTTACAGTCCTTTTGGTTGGGTTGCTTGGTGATGTTCCGGGTGAGGAAAATGCTCCAACACAGGCAAAAATCCACAAAAAGCTTCACAGGTCTTGAAAAGAGTGACAGGTCTGGTCAAATGTATCCCTCTCCTTGCAGTTTCTCCTCCTACTTTACTCTCTCAATTTCTCTCCTTATATACTGTTTTGCAGCCCCCTCTCACATTTAGACTTTTTTTCCTCTGGGACCTTCCCCTCTCAGACATGCCTAGGACATGCCCGAAGATGGCTAAACGGGATGCTTTAAAAGGACCTCATTTGCGTATTATTTGCATATTCTGCTACGCAGCGCATCATGTGAATTATCACATGAGACTTTGCGCAAGAAAATATGGCGACTTACGTAGCAGCATCAAAACAAATAATCGAGACAGATGATTTGGACATTCCTCCCGTTATTTACGGATTTCTGAACAAGCATCAGGTCAGGATATTAAGGTATAAAATAAATGACTTCACATTGTGGCCATTTATGCTCCGATTACTGGCTAGTTGTAGTGTTTTTGTTTTCTGTGAATGTCCTAAACGTCATGTTTTTGCGAAAACGATGGTTCCGTAGATGCTTGTATGATGATAATTAAATGATTGAAAATAAACGTAAGGATCGAACGGAATTGCTGGCTTTGGTGTCCTAAACGTCATGTTTTTGCTAATAACGATGGTTCCGTAGATGCCTGTATGATGATAATCAAATGATGGAAAATAAACGTAAGGATCGAACGGAATTGCTGGCTTTGGTGTCCTAAACGTCATGTTTTTGCTAATAATGATGGTTTCATAGATGCCTGTATGGTGATAATCAAATGATGGAAAAAAAGTGAAGGGACAGAACAGAACTGTTGGCTTTCAAGTCTGTTTGTATTTCCACATTTGGTCAATTCTATGCTGCTACAGTGTAGTGTAATGTGAATATAGGCCACTAGATGGCAGTATTTACCTTTTTTTTGTTAAGCTCAGACTGGAGTCATGTTTAGACATGTCCTGGACATGTCTGGGGCAAGTCTCAGAAAATTAAAAAAAAGAGGTCTAAAGGTGGGTGGGGTCTGCAAAAGAGTATATAAGGAAAAGAATTGAGACAGTAAAGTAGTAGGAGAAATTGCAAGAAGATGACCAGACCTGCCATTCTGTTCAAGACCTGTGACGTTTCTTTTGTGGATTTCTTTGCCTGTGTTTGAGCATTTTCATCATCCAGGACATCACCAAGCCACCCCCACGAAAAGGGATTGTAAATATTTATGTTTTGTACATAATTCAATCTTGGTCTTTAGGTTAGTTAGTTGTTATTGTCTTTGATAATTAAATGTGTTTGAGTTTTTAAAACTGTGTCTGTCATCCCTTGCTGTTGCTGTTGCTGTTGTGTTATAAATGTAATAACAAATTGGGGCCATAACAGTAGTTATAATGGCAGCCTGCAGATTCTATGCACACTGTTATATGCTCTTTCACATAAGTGAGCATTTTCCCAAATTTTACTCCTTCACAGAATTTGGAGATAAAATATCAATATTAATACATTAAGGATTTGCAGCTAGAATGTGTCCCCAGCTGGAAGACAAATTTTATGGTGATTGCATTAAAGATATGACCTTTGCACTGTTTTTGGACACATTTTTCCTGTTTCGTTCAAAAAAATTATAAATATGTGATTAATTTGTAGGGATATGATAAAAGATCTTCATTATTATTTTCCATAATCTTTGTTTGGGAACCTCTGATGTTTAAAATAAAAGTTGTTTGAAGAACATCGGTTAAAAATACATTGTTTGATAAATGTCCGTCCATAAACTTTATGTCCTCTCCAGTACAATTTCCTCCTAGCACATATATTTCAATTCAATATGATATTTATTCTGTGGTTTTAGCAACTTCAGGACATTGGCAATGCGTGTATTCTGAGTCCTAGCTTTCCATAAAATACAGAGGTTGTGCAATATATTTTAGGCTACATGTTGTCCGTCCATGTCCTCTCCAGGACGAATTATTCCTTCTCATTATTAAATCTCTATGTGATATAACTTATAAATAACTCATTATGTGGGTGAGTAACATGTGTTTGATGAAATAAATTTTCAATTCTTCCAAGGAATCCGTATTTGTACCAAAAAAGTTGCGTCATACTGGTGTGGGGGACCATGTCCTCTCCAGGACAACTATGGCTATTGTATTCTGCAATCAGTGGTTGTGACATTTTAAAGTATAGCTTACGCTGCTGGTTATGGACATTGTTTGAACACATAAACATCATATACCACAATAAAGCAAGAAATGTTTATGATATTCTCATCAATAAGTTTGTCCAAAAAATGTTCTCTCCAGACGAACATTTTAACATGCCATTTTTGGGTTCAAAATATTTAATTTACTAAATATCGCTCTGCTTTGAAATTTCTAAAGGTCTTCATGCATGTCCAGAAATTACAGAATTCCATCAAATAAACTTCCTGCTCCAAGTTTGAAATTTTGACCAAAATGAAACCAAAGTGGTGCATTTCACAAAGTGCCATTATGCTCTATAATGCCCTGTAACATAAGAGCCACTGTCCATATTAGTCCTAACATGTATTGCTTTACCACAACCCTCCAACCTCGCATGGTTTATTTGGCATATTCTTGCAGGCATTTAGGATTAAGCAAGCAAGAATACATTTTTTTTTTAAGTTTCTCATTTACATCTTGATGGTTTTTATGTAACATGGGCATATCTAAAATCATATGCCTCGCGAAAAGCCCTGTACTGAACTAATTGTTATCACTATTAGAATGCCATATAGACACATTCCAGTAACTTTGTGAGGGCAACAGTGAAGCCACACTTGCAGATTTTAAAGCCCGTTTTAGACTTGTCAGTGAGCAAGCAGAGGTGAAAGGTACGTGCACTTCAACCATTATTTTGTCCTTCACCAAGATATCTAATTGGTTGTAGATAGTCCTTACCCACAGAACAGAGGCCCAAAAGGGCAGAAGTGGCCCCATGTTTTCTTGCTGCACTGTGGACTCCGGCAAATCATGATCCCTACAGAGCTGGCAGATGAATTTAACTGCAGTAAGTCCACTCTCTGCCAATGCCTGCACAGTTGCAACCAGCAAATGATACAACATCTGGCCTTCAAGAATTTTTAGTCCACAGGTGCAGCTGTCCAGGTGGTACTTAAACTTTAATATGTACAATCAAGTGATAATTTGCCCTGTGCCCTGTATTTTCAGGTTCCATATTGACTGACATACATACTACAGTTAACTGCAAGGAAGAGACACCCTCTCATCAATGAAGCTTTACCCATGCTTCCCAATTCAGATGGCCCTGTTATGCAGCATTTACATTGGCCAAGTCTCAGTTGATGAGCAACAGTCAAATTCTATTACCTCTTCATTAAGGCACGGTTCACTTGCATAATACTGTGTTCGCATGAGCCCGTTGCGTGCTTTTTCACACCTAACCCGATACCTGACCTTGAACATTTTGTGGTTAGCTATGCCAAACCAAGCACTTGTGGCCCGCTGATTTAATAGAAAGAATAATAAGGTGCACTTAAATTATAAGAAAATACGTCCAAGCCACAAAGGAGAATATGCATGACAGTCAACCTGTTTTCACGAGGAACATTTTATTATTTGCTTTTTTATTAAATTTCATTCAGAAAGCAAAAGGGTTTAGGACATTGCAAGTCAATTAATTTCCAATGCACCCATATTGCACATTTGAAATAAACTCAAGGCCAATTATGTCCATTATGACATTAGTTCAATGTTGATAATGAAATATTTGAAGAGAGAACACAAAATACTTATGATACTTAACAAAACACATGAACATCACTGACTGTAAATATGGAGTCACTGAAACCAGAGATTCTGAGTCCGCAGATTAATGCTGCATGTATTGCAGATGATGCAGCAGAGGTTATACATTGAGGACGGCCAGTGGTAGACCCACAGCCAGTCCTTCAGTCTTTCGTACAATGTAATCGATTTGGATAGGCTTCAATGCAGGCTATGAGCCGATGATTCTGCCCATACCTCTGGACTGTCCAAT
The DNA here is from genome assembly GCA_029721435.1 of Gymnothorax reevesii. Classification (NCBI taxonomy): domain Eukaryota; kingdom Metazoa; phylum Chordata; class Actinopteri; order Anguilliformes; family Muraenidae; genus Gymnothorax; species Gymnothorax reevesii. The sequence continues at coordinate 10,857,805 of CM056577.1, read as the reverse complement.
GTTATGCATAACAGCCATGATTTTGCAGGTAATTGCACCAAAGTAGTGGGTGTTAAGAGCAGCTGCTACAAAACATGTAAACACAACAATAACCGGAGAAATAAAAAGTAGAAGTATTAGAACATCCAGCATGTTTATGTTCATTTTAATTGCAACACACACACACGCACACACACGCACACACGCACACACAGCCAAACCAAAAAAGTTGTGAATTGGATCTAAATGAGCACATATTTAAGAGTGCAAATGTTTGGTAAATTTAGGTGCAAAATGCTCTCTGGTTGGATTGAAGAGAATATTTTGCGTTGCTTGAAGCAATAACGAGGACATTTTTGACCCAGCTTCCTGCAACTTCTTTTGGCCTTTTTGATCACCCCCTCCTTCCTTTTAAGTCGTCCTGAGTCCTTTTGAGTCATTTCCTGTCCTGTCACGTCATGCCCACTCTAGCTGCTACATTTTGCACACATCCAAGGTTCTTCCTGTTTGATGTTTTTCCTTTTTTGCAGACAAGCAAGGTGGAACTTCTCTTTACACACATGACATTGCACTGATGGTGCCTTTTTCAGGGGCAGTCTGCATGAACAGTACACAGGAACAACAGCTGTTCTTGGTGTTTCTATCATGATGCCATCACCTGTTATGCATGGAAATGCAGACATGCACTGATGCTCAAGGCAAGAAACCAAGTGTTGCCTCATTTGTGTACTATCATAATTCCGTCCAACTGGGCTGATGCCATGACTCAAATCTGTACCAAACGCTATTGCATAGAGGCCACAGTCATGACCGTTGTTTTGTTTTCGCACTCTCTGATTGATGAATGTCACTGACTTCTTGGGGCTATGAAGCATACGGCAACCATGCTCTATGGTGACAGAGTTTGCTGAGTTGTATATGCTGTCATACACTTTAATGACACCAGGTGTGCAGCTAATTGTGCTTATGCACACCCAGTGACCACCAGTGTTGATAACTTGAATGAATTCACTGACTGCTGGTGTCACACTGGAGCCATGTATAGCAGTGTCTACAAAACCATCTATATGTTGAAATTGTTTCTTCAGTAATAATTGAGAAGCAGTTATTTCAGAATCAAACAATTCTCCCTCAGGATTGAGTATATTAGCCTTGTTTTCAGGATACAGATCAACAGTGGGATCTTCATGTATTATTGTTGTCCAAGTTGCAAAAGTAGGGTAATCATTATCTATTAAAACTTTAGATGCAGAAGTGGTCAGACCTTTGGTTGATGTAGAAGAAGAAGAAATGCAAGTGGTTGGCCTGTTGGCTGATGTATGGAAAGCAGCGATGGGGTCAACTTGTATATCCAGACCAACTATTTTGTTTCAATTTTTGTTGGATTGGGGGACAAACATGTTACATCAACCTTAGAATGGAGGCTTGTCTTCATCACGTCAGCCTTTTCACCATGTCTGCCAGAATAAGGGTGTTTTTTCTTCTTTGATGGAATTTCTGAGTATTTCTTTTGTTTGGGGCCACTGACTAATTTCCTTTTCCTGTTCTTCGGTAGCGAAAGTCTTTCAAGAATAATACCCTCCTCCTTTTGACATGATGATGTCAGGATTTTCACACACTCTCTTAGTAGAGTTTCCACTTTATGTAATGAATCAGGATCATCAACAATGTGGATCATTACATTACATTACAGGTACTTAGCAGACGCTCTTATCCAGAGCGACGTACAAAAGTGCATAAGAACAGTACAAAAGTGCAGACCTCCTAGGAGACAAGTAAAAGTGCTAACAGTAAGTGACAGAACACGTTCCATTGTTACAGATCTAGACTATTAACAAAAAGGCAAGGTCAAAGGCAAGTGAACAAAATGGCAACAAGGTTAAGTGCAGAGGATCAGAGATGTCACCTCTTTCATTGCCTCCTTACACCTGCTGCTAAGAGATCTTGAGCAATTTTTTTTTCTTTGGGGGAAGTTCAGAATTACATCTAAGTAGTTCAGTATCAGTAACAGTATCATTTTCTCCATTACAAATGTTATCAGTTTCAAGAATGGGATCAGTTTCAAATACTACATCGAGAGACTTGGGATGGAGGCTGGTTTCTCTGTTCTTGCATACAACATTTTCATCTATTGTAAAGAATGGCAAATCTCTGTATTGCTTTGGAAGCTTGTGGAATCCCCATTCTTTAGAGTGAAAAAAAATCATAGTAAAATGCTTAGATGGAATGCAATTTTTTTCCCAGTCTGCATTCCCAATGAGGGGAAATTTGTCTCATTTACAAAATATACTTTGTACCAGTGTGGTTTGGAAGTATCCTAAAGATCCAGACTTTTCACAGTGAATATTCCATTAATTCCATCTAGAAGTTGCACACTAGATGGTTCACTATCTCTCACCGAGTAGTACCTAACCATGTAGTGTTGAATGAAATGGTGGGGCCTGTCAGGCAAGTGGGTTGGAATCTCACTAGTGTACTTTCTGTGCATGCTTGATAGGCGAACATTGTTCTCAATGTACCTGAAGAAAGGATAGCAAGTACAAACTGCAAGTCAAACTGTAAGTGGGACAAAATTATGATGAGGATGCAGATCTTTATCTTTGGGTATTAGCGTTCAGGGTATTCAGTGACAATGTGCTCTAAGACAGGGGTGTCAAATAATGTGCCAAGGAGGGCCAAGAGGCTGCAGGTTTTCATTAAAACCAAAAACTCCACCTGGTGATGTTGCTGATTAGTCCCTCTACTCTGCTTGAAGGTGAGGCCATCAGTGACATCACCTGGTGGTGTTTTTTGTTGGAATGAAAACCCGCAGCCTCTTGGCCCTCCATGGCACATGATTTGACACCACTGTTCTCGGAAATATCCAACTCTCTCTAAGTGTATGGAATTTTCTTGGGGGGAAAAATGTCTGAAAGCATTGTAAAAGGGCTGAATGGTCCCCCACCCCATTTCCTTTGTGGTCTGGATGTTGTCTGGAATTGCACGATACATTTTTCCATAAAATATTCATTAATCTTTCATGCAATGCAGGTGTCATTGCCATTCCCTTCATAATATAGAGGTTCTCATCAACCTCAAGATTTAGCGAAAAAAGTAAAGATACAATGCAACGGCCTTGCCATCTACCATCAGAGTTAACAATCAGTTTAAAACAAGGCTGTTACCATGCTTTGGTGCAAGAATGGTCCATATACACGTACTTTTGCACATACCAAGTTTAAATTAGGATTCATTCACTTACCTGTTGTAACTTTCTGGAAGAAACTCATCTATAAGAACAGTTATCATGCTGCTCAGGTTTGCATTTCTTTTCCTAGAAAGTCATACTTGAAGGCCAAATTCTGGCGCTCTACTCCATTGTTGGTGTTGACATTTACCAAAACTCTTTCCTTCCTGTAGGCCCAAACCCATCTCTAGAGTACCAAAAAGAAGGTGAATGAATGCATTCATCACTGCAAATGCCATCATCAATACAGCCATTACTGATGTCACCATTGTTGTCATCACCAACGTCAAATCACAATCAACATCACGGCCGTATGGTCATTACCACATTAAATTTTATTGCCATTGTCATTGTTGCCACTACCATTATTCTTGTTACATGGCTCACTTTGCTTAGTTTCAGCCAGGTTTTTTCAAACCAGTTCTTGAATAAGCGACAGGACCAGAGCTCATCATCTCCTTTAAGGCTGGCAAGGTTTCTGTGGAATTCCTCCTCTGAAGTGGACCTTGCAATGCAGCACATAGCAGCTAAGGCTTGTGTTTTAAGATGTGACGTGCCATTTGTGCCCTTTGAAAGCCAGCGGTCCCAAGCTTGTTCTCGATGAAAGTCACAGATGTAAAAATCACAACTTGCATGAAAAGAAAAATTGTATATAATTATTAATATCATTATAATAACTACAGTATTGTGGACAGTTTTATACAGTATGTATTTTTGCCACCATTTACATTTGACTACTTTTTTCCTCATATTTTTTTGTATGTATGTATTTTTTAAAATACCATGTTAACCTTATATATATATCAATGATATACCATATTAGCAATGTATATGTCTAATTTAAATGACATTTATATTTTATTAATATATATTAAAATAAAGATATTATTTACAACGAAAAAGTTCCTCAACAGCTGTGATTTTTTCAGTTGCGTAATCCACCATGCAGTGTTGAGGCTGCCATTCAGGGTCCCATCTCTTGATCACTGCTAAAGCCTCTTTGATGGCATCTGCTTTTACAGATTGTGTAACAAATGAAGCTACAACTTGGTAATCTACTTTGGTTTTCACAACCAGGAAGTACAGGGGCAGGGAATACTTAGTTGTGCGGTAGGTAGCATCTAGCAAACAGAGCTCATTTCCATATCGGTTTAGAAGCTGTCGCTGCCACATTGTCTGGTGAATAAAGCCCTATCCTCAATGACTTCCTCCCATTCATCGTCTTCACTGCTGTCGTCATCATCATCCTCCTCTGGCAAGTCACCATTTGTTTCCTGAGCTTCATTTTGTGGAGCTACATATGGGTGGAACTCAAAGAAATCATCTTTGAAATCTGCTTTCCACAGGTTTATTTTTTCTTTGAGATTTTCTTGGTCAACCTTGGCCAGCCTCTGTCTCGATATTGCAATGTACATGTGGTTTTTGATTGTGGTCTTACTTGGGTAGTACCGCTTATATGACTTGGATGGAAATGGCACTCCACACAAGAGGGTTTTCTGAACAAAGAATTGAATGTGACGCCTCATCTCACAGACATCGCAAACTCCATCTTCTATCAGCTGGTGGATTTTGTCAACAATTCTTGAGTCAATTCGCTGTGACATCCCAGCAGTCTGAGAAATAGAAAAGCTAATTTACAACAATGGAAACTAACTGCAGCTATTTCCTGATACATGTATTTGAAGCTGTTTTTGGTTTCGTCATCATCATCATTCGGTTGAGCTTAGTGTCTACTCCCTACCAACCTTGAATACTGAACCCAGTAACAATAAGATATAATTTAGGTACAGAAAAAAAAAAAATTGTTGCAAACAAATGGACCTCAAGGGTCGGTTGTATAACAGACCATTAGCTGCAGCTGAAGGGAATGTTCAATCATAACACTAGGACAAAAGTTGTTATTTTAATGTATAACCCTTATAACTCTTAATTTCAATTAGAGTGAAATCCATTTTGTTTCATATGTCAGGAGCAACAAAATTCATGAATTGCTAATAAGCAATGTCTACCATTTATAATGTTTAGACCATAAGTAGCTCAGCCAGAACTCAGAATGCAGGAATTTTGATAGACAACTAGTTGGTTTAACACTAAATACAAAACGCAAAACCAGTGAAGTTGGCACGTTATGTAAATCGTTGATAAAAACAGAATACAATGATTTGCAAATCCTTTTCAACTTATATTCAATTGAATACACTGCAAAGACAAGATGTTTAATGTTCAAACTGAGAAACTTTATTTTTTTTTGCAAATAATCATTAACTTAGAATTTAAAGGCAGCAACACATTGCAAAGAAGTTGGCACAGAGACCTTTTTACCACTGTGTTACATCGCCTTTCCTTTTCACGACACTCAGTAAATGTTTGGGAACTGAGGAGACCAATTTTTGAAGCTTTTCAGGTGGAACTCTTTCCCATTCTTGCTTGATGTACAGCTTAAGTTGTTCAACAGTCCGGGGTCTCCGTTGTCGTATTTTATGCTTCATAATGCGCCACACATTTTCAATGGGAGGCAGGTCTGGACTAGACTAGACAGGCCAGTCTAGTACCTGCACTTTTTTACCACGGAGCCATGCTGTTGTAACACGTGCAGAATGTGGCTTGGCATTGTCTTGCTGAAATAAGCAGGGGCGTCCATGAAAAAGACGTAGCTTGGATGGCAACATATGTTGCTCCAAAACCTGTATGTACCTTTCAGCATGGTGCCTTCACATATGTGTAAGTTGCCCATGCCTTGGGCACTAATACACCCCCATACCATCACAGATGCTGGCTTTTGAACTTTGTGCCTATAACAGTCCGGATGGTTCTTTTCCTCTTTGGTCCGGAGGACACGACGTCCACAGTTTCCAAAAACAATTTGAAATGTGGACTTGTCAGACCACAGAACACTTTTCCACTTTGCATCAGTCCATCTTAGATGAGCTTGGGCCCAGCGAAGCTGGCGGCGTTTCTGGGTGCTGTTGATAAATGGCTTTCGCTTTGCATTGTAGAGTTTTAACTTGCACTTGCAGATGTAGCGACGAACTGTTGTTACTAACAGTGGTTTTCTGAAGTGTTCCTGAGCCCATGTGGTGATGTCCTTTACACACTGATGTCAGTTTTTGATGCAGTACCGCCTGAGGGATTGAAGGTCACGGGCATTCAATGTTGGTTTTTGGCCTTGTCTCTTACGTGCAGTGATTTCTCCAGATTCTCTGAACCTTTTGATGATATTACGGACCGTAGATGATGAAATCCCTAAATTTCTTGCAATAGCTCGTTGAGAAATGTTGTTTTTAAACTGTTCGACAATCAGCTCACGCATTTGTTCACTAAGTGGTGACCCTCGCCCCATCCTTGTTTGTGAATGACTGAGCATTTCAGGGAAGCTGCTTTTATACCCAATCATGGCACCCACCTGTTCCCAATTAGCCCGTTCACCTGTGGGATGTTCCAAATTAGTGTTTGATGAGCATTCCTCAACTCTCTCAGTCTTTTTTGCCACTTGTGCCAGCTTTTTGGAAACATGTTGCAGGCATCAAATTCCAAATGAGCTAATATTTACAAAAAATTACAAAGTTCACCTGTTAAGTAACATTAAGTAACTTGTCTTTGCAGTGTATTCAATTGAATATAGGTTGAAAAGGATTTGCAAGTCATTGTATTCTGTTTTTATTTACACAACGTGCCAACTTCACTGGTTTTGTACAAGGATATTACAACATAGCTTTTGTCTGCATTTGGTACAATTTACCTCTCCTGAAAAGTGATTAGCATGATGCAACTGCTTTGGAAACTGAATGTAAACATGTTTCTGTCCTTTGATTTCTCCTTTTTCCAATGCCCCACGAAGACCTCGTGATGCTGTTTTTCTTCTTCTCTCTTTATTTTCTGAAATCGAAGGAAAAAGCATTTATTATATTATAGCCCCTGGTTTTGTCCGATCCCACCTTTCAGACTTTATACGTAATATCATCCTTGAAATCAGTCCACACGTGTACATGTAAATGCACCAGTAAGAACTGACACAAAGTGGCAATGAACGGCAGAAATGCAGGAGAATAGCACAAAAATGTTTTACTGAAGTATTTGCTCATGTCCTCATCTGCTTTGTTTCTCCTACCTTCAACTGAGGAAAACGTAGAATTTCCCGCATAACAACTACAGCAGGGCAATCAAGCTTCTTAGTATTTTGCTTCAAGTTTCTGTGCATTCCAATAAAGTGGTCATCTTGTCCATCCTGTATATTGAAAATGATAATATTAACAATAATAAAGATGTGATTTCCGGGGACCATTTATGATCTAGTTAACTAGATTTAACACACTCAATTTCTTTGACAGCCAAAACACTAACTCTCACATGTACAAAACTACAGCTATACTTAACCTTGCACAATTGTTCTTACCTTGTTTTTGTCCAGTTTTCTTTTTTTCTTCTCATTCAAATGCTGATCGACGCCATGCTGGCAATCAAACTACTCCCTGCTTGCAATGAGGTATGGCACTCCATCAAATGGAATGCCATCAAGACCCTTGGTGTTTTTAGGGTCTTCAAAATAGATTTTATGTTTACCAGCCGTTTGGTCCACTGAAACACCCAAAAGACAAAGCAATATTTCAGCTCGATGTGCATCATAGAGGCATATGGGTCAAAACACATAACTGGTCCAAAAACTGTGACATGAACATGGAATTTGGATCATTCATCTACACAACCAAATTTTTTGTCAGCATAATCAGAAGGCAGTTTTGCACCTGAAGTTGTACAGGAAGGGAAAAACTCCTTTGTATAACTAAGACTGGATAATTTGCTTGCGACTGTTGGTAACGTGGTAAATAGTGTTATGCTCATTAGACAGTCCCGCTGGTTTGGCTGCAAATCTTTAAACAGTTTTATACTGAATAATGTTAATGCTGCAGAGCAGCTGTTTAACAAGTTATGTTTAGGAAGGCCAACCTCTGTTCATCAAGTTTCAAACAATATTTATTGAAGCTTTGGCTGTAGGTAACCTGGACATTATGACTAGTCTTGTGTTTTAACTCATATACTATTGAATGAATTTGGGGGGGGGTCAGCTCCACATTTTGGATTGCAAACTGGCACATCTGTCCTCACACCCCCAACCTCCCAGACAAATGTTTTTTTAAAATGAGTGGGATAGCATTTTCAAATTAGTCAATGTTAAATTTAGGGTTGGTAGGCTCCTAGCTATTAGACTACCATTAGTGGCATGCATTCTTTTACTTCTTTTACGACAGGCAAAATAAGCATAAGTTGATATACGCAATCAAATGCCCAGACCGAGAAAAACTTTCTGTAAGTTCAAGAAGTTTCCTTCTAGTTCAAAGAAACAGGGAGAATTAATAAAATTATTTACCGTTAAAATTTTTTTAAAGTACTGTATAAACGGCAATCTGAAAGAATAGATGCTAATGAAGTTTCCTTTGTCGAAATTCTTGGTATAGTACGTGGTATAACGTGTAGTTGTAAGGGTCTCGTACTGCCTGAAATCTTCAGGGCCATCTCAATCAGTGTCTTGTTTTCTGTATTCCCCTGTACAAACCCAATATTTTCACCAACACGAATAAAATTGTGGCGTTTATCCAACACAGATGAGCATTCAGCTGAATTTTCCATTGTTCGCATATGTCGCAGGCTACATTTGTTTAGAGGAGCGCATGATGTAAACGTCATAGGAGTGAATATACAAAATTGGTAATGGACCAACACAATCAATGATGACCTTGGAGAAGGGCTCCCCAAATGCTGGGATAGGCTGCAATTGAGCTACAGGTGGGTCTAACTGGTGTTTTCCAACTACCTGACAAGTGTGACAGGTTTCGCAAAAGTTTGAAACATCTTTCTGAAGCCCAGGCCAGAAGAAGTGTTTCATGATCTTGTCAACAGTCTTGTTAACACCAAGATGACCTCTTAAAGGTAAACTATGAGCCATTGTTAAGATCTCATTTCAGTAGACCTTCGGAACAACAATTTGCCTAACCACTGCCCAATCTGCATTGGCAGGGATATCAGGAGGGTGCCACTTCCGCATCAACACACCATTTTTGAGATAATACCCAACTGGAGCTGCGTTTATTTCTTTATCAGGAAGGGCTCTCCTCTTTAGAACACAAATTTCAGGATCATTAGTTTGCTCCTAAATCAACCGCTTTCTGGACAAAGACAAGTCTCCAGACACATCAGAATCACCAGACCCATTTGGCTGGCTGAACAAAGAACTGATAAAAGTGTCTGATAAGTCCTCAAATAAAGAAACCATAGTAGGCCGAACAGAGTCATGAGGCGAACCACCTGAGTCATGACTATTCAATGTGCTGGACGGCACCATGTCATTTTCTTTTTGAGCCTTCTTAGCCATAGCACGGGTCACTGCATAGGAAGGATACAGAGATGGGTCTTCATCATCTTACTTCACGGCCGAGCACTGAAGATGGCAAACAAGGGGAACTACATTGCCACCAGCCAGGTCATTGCCTAGCAACAGAGAAACACCCTTGATAGGTAGACTTGACATAAGTCCCACCTTTACCTGTCCTGTAACTAAATCTGACTTCAAGAATACAGAGCGCAGGGGTACAGATACAGTCCTCCCTTCAATACCTTGTACAAGTATGAAATCCCCAGAAGCGGTCTCATCACGTAACTCCAAGGAGTCCATCAACAAAAGTGACTGAGAAGCTCCGGTATCCCTTAGGATATATATGGGGACAGGAGGAGAATGCTCATTCAGAGCCACAAATCCCTCTGACACAAATGGAAGAAATTCCTCCCTCACAAAGTCAGCAGTATCAGGCTTCTTAGCCCCACAAGGAGCAGGCAATTTAGCAGATCGGTCATCTACTACAGGGGTTTCTAACCTTGTTTTCACAAAGGCATTTGGTTTGGTATCCTTTTCTTTTTCTTTCTTAGCTTTAAGGAACTAACAGTTAGTTGTAACATGACCAGATTTCTTGCAATAACTGCAAACTAGACCACTTTTGTCACTGTCAGCTTTCACACCTTGATCAGACCTGTGACTGGATTTCTGTGCACCATCACCAGATTTGTCTTGGTCTTTGGGTGAGGAATCTTGGGTATCACCGTTACCTTTCTTCTGAAATTGGAACCATTTATTGTTACTGCCAGACTGAAATTTGGACTTATGTGCGAGAACATATTCATCTGCAAATTTGGCAGCTGATTGCAAATTCAGTGCTTGCTTCTCATTAAAGTAGGTCTTAATATCATCCTTAACACAGTTCTTGAATTCTTCAACTAACACCATGTCTTTTAGTGATTTGAAATCATCCTTGACCTCCATAGAAGTACACCAGCGCTCAAAGCAAACCTTCTTCTCATTAGCAAATTCCACATAAGTCTGATTGTCAGATTTCTTCAGATCTCTGAATTTCTGTCGGTAAGGCTCTGGAACCAACTCATAAGCTCTCAAAATAACCTTTTTTACAACCTCATAGTCAGAGGAATCATCTGCAGACAAAGCCGAATAGGCTTGTTGAGCTTTACCCTTGAGGACAGTTCGCAACATCAGAGGCCAGTGTTCCTTTGGCCACTGGCAACTCATAGCTACCTTTTCAAAGCACTGGAAATAGTTATCAACGTCCTTCTCCGAAAATGGAGGCACCAGTTTTACCTCCTGGCTAGCCTGAAATTTGTTTTCAGCTGCTATTTTGATTTTTAGTAGCTCCATTTGGAGCCTTTCTTCTCTATCTAATTTTTGTCAATCAAAATCTCTCTGTCTTGCAAATTTTTCTAACTCAAATTCTCTTTGTTTTTCTTTTTCCTCCCTTTCAATCTCTAGCAGTTTTAATTCAAGTTCAATTTCTACATTTTGATTTTCCACTGGAAACTGTTCCAGATCTCCTGGTGCAAACACAGTCCCTTGAGATGGGGTTGCTTGGTGATTATCCGGGTGATGAAAATGCTCCAATACAGGCAAAAATCCACAAAAAGCTACATAGGTATTGAAAAGAGTGACAGGTCTGGTCATATGTATCCTTCTCCTTGCAATTTCTCCTACTACTCTACTCTCTCAATTTCTCTCCTTATATACTCTTTTGCAGCCCCCTTCCCACATTTAGACTTTTTTTTTCCTCTGGGACCTTCCCCTCTCAGATATGCCCAGGACATGCCCAAACCTAGCTCCAGACTGGCCTTAACAAAAAAAAAGGTCAATACTGCCATCTAGTGGCTTCTTTCCACATTACAAAAGGAATTACAACGATAAGTATAGTGGCATTGAGCACAGGAACCACAGCGTCTATTACCGTCATATAGGTGCAAGTAAGTTTCGGTTGGGATCTGAAAACGGGATTAAATCAGATTTTACTACGTGATCCTTCAGATTGGCTCCTCATTTTAAAACCACAAGAGGTGGGTGTTTGAAAATGTGACGATGTTTGGACCCGATTGAAGAATGTACCCGTGCTTTTTTACAATGTCCTTGATTGTTTCCGAACATTTAGAATATTTAGTTAAAAATATAACGGAAGAGTTTTTAACTTTTATATTCCTTTGAAAAAAATCTGACCTAGAATGAACATTAATGCGATCCACAGCTGGATTTATTTGAGTAGGTTTATAACCCCTTGGGATAAATTTGTTCTACATCTGTCATATTTGAAGTCCGGGTCTGCATATCCTCTTCTCCCTACAGAGTTGACTGTAAGGGAGACTGTTTGTCAAAGGCAGAGGATGACATGAGTCAGCTCTAAGTAAACTATTGCGAGCTGTGGGCTTAATAAAAAGGTCAGTATGAAGTGTATCGTTTTTGCGTATGATCCTTAAATCGAGAAAATTGATACGGTAATAGTCAAAGGACATTGTCAATTTGAGGAATTCAGAACAAGTATTAAGATATTCTCAAAAAAAAACAAAACCCGTATTGCGGAGCACTGCAGCACTATCAGATGTAAAAACTTTAATTACCCTGTGGATGCTCATTTCATAGAGTCTAATCTTTCAATATCCACTCTAAAGTATATTGGCATTGTGAAGTTTCCCTTCCTAGAAGATGTGGCAATTTAGAAAATCTCCCATCTAGAAGGGAGCTTTATTATATACATTTCCTGAATACTTTGGTACCAAACGGCCTTAATATTGATTTTGATTTAAGGTGCTTTTTATGATTTTTTGCTCCATTGTTGCATTAAATTTAGTATAACCACCAGGTGCAACCTGGTTGCTGGGTACTGATTGATCCATGCTGCCTCGCCATAAATAACTGTTTGCTGATTGGCGCACTATTTAGATATCTATATAACCTTACTTGTGCACTTTTTAGGTATATTGAAACTGTTGGGTCTCCTTGGTTTAAATACTTCAAACCATGTATATATTTTCAGTTCTAATTTCTATGTGTGACACCTAAATGAGTAAATGTAATTGTCTCTGTAATTTGTTGGATGCACATCAGGTGTGCTTACCACTGCTTGAAGACTTAAATTCCTCCCTTGTCTCATGTATTTTAAGACTTGACAAAGGCTGTCTTCTGAAATGGTGTCCTATGGAATTTTTTGGAGTCCTATAAAGAAATTTTGTGGCTTTTAGAGTGTGTGGCATCTCTTTCTTTTTAATTTATGCAGTTGCCCTGTTGCCTGCACCTCAACTTTTGAAAGACTCTTTGGTGCGCGTTACTCCTTTTCACCATGTGTTTTCACCACTCTGCGCATCATGGGCACTCAATCGTTCAATCTCCGCCTTCACTGTGTTGATTTCACCCTGCCATTCTGTGCTGTCGTTTGGCCTCCTATCAACAGCAACATGAGGTCCATAGAACACTTGTTTAGAACGGCCTCCCATTTAGTCTTTAAAATCCAGATTGTCTAGGCCAAATGATGGGAATTTTTTCATCCTTAGTCCACGAAGGATCGTTTCAGGTCTCCAGTAGTCAAACAATGTTATGAAAAGTAAACACCCTGGGGGAGGGTGTGGTGGTGTGGGGGTTTTTTTTTTTTTTTGAGTCTCCTGAGTTGGATAAAAAGATCTTTTCAGACTGGGGGGAGATTACTTGGGGCTGAAAGGAGGGACAACCAAACTATTTTGAACAATTATGTTCTTGCCTTGCTCAGTAGGAAAAGAAAATGTGGATTTAGCCATACTCCGCTGTAATCAGTCCATCAATCACCCACTGTGGAATGGAGCAGCGTACAGTAAGACTCGCCCACAAGAGTCTGGTCACTGAAGTGTGCAAAAAATACAGTAAACAATATCCCCATTTGTAATATTTTAAGAAATATTGCTGTGAGGCAGCAATGCTAACTGTCTCTCGCATAAGCGCAAAGAGCAATTTCAAAACAAACAGTCTGCTCCACCAAAAGGGGTAGGGTTTTAATCAAATCAGAAAAAAACTCTACTCAAACTCTCAGTCCCGGTGACACCCTCAACGAGTGTTTTAAGCCCTTCACTTTCGATGGTTTGGTGTCCCTGGCATGTGATCCTGCAGATCAACGTCCTGTACGTATCCTAAGAGAGACAGCCTGTTCACAATCAGTAATCCTCTCCTCTGTACTCCCGTTTTCTGACGCTTCTGCATGTGGCTATGGTTCTGTGTTGAGGGGTGTGGAAATGGGGTACATGCTTCGACCCGTTCACCGTGTTTACATTCAGTCCATACTAGTTACTGGCCACTTTCCTGTTTCAATCTACCCAGAGTTGCCTATTGCGGGTATTGACTTCCTGATGGGTAATGACATAGCTGGGGGAAAAGTGACTCCTTCATTGGAAGTGCTAAATTCACCTAAACGCCCTGATCAGGTAGACTCTGAGCAATCAGGTCGGTATTCTGCGTGTGTTGTAACTCGAGCCCAAGCACGCAAGAAAGCACAAAAGGATATACACAAAAGCGGTGATGTGTGTCTGTCTGATACTTTGCTTATGCCAGTATTTTCAGAACAGCCTGGGATGGAAACTGTGGCTGGTCCCCGCAGTGAGGGTGCCGCTGAGCCTGGGCACATCAGTCCTGATACATCTGTTGATGACACTCCATCTCTTCCGGTGGGCCGTGATCACCTGAGCGCAGCGCAGAGAGCTGATCCGATGTTGCAGGGATGCTTCTCAAAGGTGGTGAGTAACAGCAACGCAATTGAGGGAAGAATTGCCTATTACCTTGACAATAATCTTTTAATGCGCCGATAGTCCCCCTCTGTAGCTGCTGATGAAGATTGGAGCGTTGTTTGTCAGGTGGTGGTGCCTGCTGAATACCGTCAAAATGTATTGTCGGTAGCCCATGACAGTGAATGGTCCGGACATTTGGGCATAACCAAAACATATCAACGTATATTAAAACACTTCTTTTGGCCCGGACTTAAATCTGACGTAGCAAAATATTGCCACAGCTATCATGTATGCCAAACCGCTGGTAAACCAAACCAGGTTGTCCCTCCGGCTCCTTTGCACCCCATCCCGGTTATTGGTGAGCCATTCGAGCGCGTTATAGTAGACTGTGTTGGACCATTGCCAAAAACAAAGAGTGGTAACCAGTACTTGTTAACTATAATGTGCGTTGCCACACGGTTTCCCGAGGCCATTCCATTGCGTAAAATCACCGCCAGCTCGGTGACGAAGGCCATTACAAAGTTTTTCTCCACCTTTGGACTCCCTTGCGTAGTTCAAACAGACCAGGGAGCGAATTTTCAGTCCAAATTATTTAAACAAGGCCTCCAAAGCCTAACCATTCAGCACTTTGTCTCTAGTGCGTACCATCCTGAGTCACAGGGGGCATTAGAGCGATGGCATCAAACTCTGAAGTGCATGCTCCATAAATATTGCCTGGAAAAATAAAAAGGCTGGGATGAAGGTGTCCCCTTTGTATTATTTGCTGCTCGTGAAGCAGTCCAGGAGTCCTTGGGATTTAGTCCTGCACAGCTTGTGTTCGGCCACACACAGCGCGGCCCGTTGAAAGCCCTTCGTGAAAAGTCTTTGTCCACAGACACTGCTTCTGGGACAAATGTGTTGGGACTATGTTAGCGATTTTCGTGAGCGCCAACATAGTGCCAACGCTATTGCCAGACAAACACTCTCTGCCGCCCAATCCAAATGAAATGTAAATTTGATCAAAGTGCCGTTCAGCAAGATTTTCAGATCAGTGATAAAGTTTTGGCGTTATTGCCGGTTTCTGGCTTGTCGTTGTCTGCCAAGTTTTCCGGTCCGTATGAGGTCCTCGATCATATTAGTGACACTGATTATGTTATTGGTATTCCAGAAAGGCGCAGCAAAAAACGCGTGTGTCATGTGAATATGCTGAAAGCCTATTTCACTCGAGATCCTGTCACTAAGGGCACTGCTCTGCTGGTAACTTCAGCAGTTGAATAGTCTTCTGAGGATGACGTCCCTGGTCATTCATCTACTCTTCAAACTGCTCATTTACCAAATTCTGGCCATCCCACTTAAGTCACCTGTCGTCTGACCAGCAGCGTGATCTTCTCACATTGGTAACGCATTTTCCTGAGCTTTTTGGCGATGTTCCAACTACTACCTCAGTTCTATCACAGGACATTGATGTGAGGGGTGCTCGGCCCATAAAGCAGCATGCCTATCGCGTCAACACTGTCAAGCGCGCTCTCATGAAACAGAAGGCAGAGTATTTGCTGCGACATGGTTTCGCCCGGCCCAGATCTAGCCCATGGAGTTCCCCCTGTCTGGTCGGGGCTAAACCTGATGGGTCCGCATGGTTCATCACTGATTTTCGGAAGGTGAACAATGTAACTGTTCCTGACTCCTATCCGCTACCCCGGATGGAGGATTGTGTAGACAATTTGGGAAAAGCCAAGTTTGTCAGTAAGTTGGACCTGTTAAAAGGCTATTGGCAAGTGCCTTTGACGGAGAGAGCTGCCAAAATATCTGCTTTCGTCACTCCTGACTACTTTTTAGAATACACTGTAATGGCGTTTGGGATGTGCAACGCGCCAGCTACGTTCCAGCGTCTTGTAAATGTTGTGTTGTCCGGTCTGGAAAATTGCAATGCTTACTTGGACGATCTTGTAGTGTACACTGACTCCTGGGAAAAGCACATACAGGTCCTTGAACAAGTGTTCTCTCGACTCTCAGGCGCCAATCTCACTCTCAACCTGGCAAAATGCGATTTCGGCCAGGCCACGGTCACCTACCTGGGTCGACAGGTGGGACAGGGACAGGTGCACCCTGTTGAGGCTAAGGTCTCAGCGATCTCAGAGTGTCCTGTCCCTACTGACAGAAAAGCTCTGCGTAGTTTTCTCGGCTTGGCCGGTTATTACCGGAGTTTCTGCCGGAATTTCTCATCAGTTGTTTATCCGTTAACTTGTCTGCTCAGCCCCAAAGTTAAGTTTGTGTGGACCTCGGAGGGTCAGCATGCATTTGAGAGCGTAAAGTCCCTCCTCAGCCACGCCCCTGTCCTCGCTGCACCTGATTTTACTAAGCCGTTTAAACTTGAAGTCGATGCCAGCGCGGTGGGTGTGGGAGCTGTGCTTCGTCAAGAAGATGCAGAGAGGGTCAACCATCCAGTGTCTTATTTCTCCAAAAAGTTCAACATCCATCAGGCTAAGTACTCCACCATTGAAAAAGAAACACTTGCCTTGCTGTTAGCTCTCCGAACCTTTGAAGTATATGTAGGGTCTAGTCCGTTACCGCTTGTTGTTTTCACCGATCATAACCCACTTGTTTTTTTAGCCCGTATGTACAACCAGAACCAGCGCCTCATGCGGTGGTCGCTGACAATGCAGGACTATAACCTTGAGATCCAGCATAAAAAGGGGAGTGAGAACGTTGTGGCCGATGCTTTGTCCAGGTTGTGATGCTGTAAGTGTGAATAAAACGGGTTTTATGTGAAAGAAATGTCTTAACATAGGCTGAGGCCTGCCTTTTAAGTGGGGGAGTGTTACAGCCCCTGGCCTTGGTGTTTTCCCCTTTTCTTTTTGGTCGCTGTTGTGTCTGTGCCTGCTGTCCCATCTTTCAGGACTGGGAAAGTTGAGAGCTGCCCCTGCTCGTGATTGGCTGCCAGTGTACTGGATAGTAGCTCCTCCTCCCTTTTGCTTTCCCCTGGTGGCTGATTGGAGCAGCCTGCCTTCCTCCCCACCAATCAGCAATGACAGCTAACTTGTAGAGTTTAAAAGCTGTGCTTGGCCATCAGTTGCTGGCAGACATCTTAGAATTTGTGAACTGAGTTTGTGTTGATGGTTGGTGGTTTGATGGCTTTGGGATTTGGGCAGGGTAAGATCTAAAACTGACTTTTTTGTTCTTCTGCGCTCACCTCGAGGTTTTTATGCACTGTATTAGTCACACTAGGTTTGAGGGGTGCTGATCACTTTGTATTTCTGTTTTATACCCACAGCAGAGTAGCCAGGTTTTTGTTTTCTAAAGATAATGCTGTTTTTTCTTCACCTACCAAACTTAATCAGTTAGTTATTTCAAGTCCTTTTTGTTATATTTCTTTCTTTTATTTGACAGCACCCACCAGCCCATTTCTGTTTGTACTGCCACTCTTTTTGCCCTTTGCCACCCTAATAAATGCCCTGTTAATTATCCTGAACATCGGATTTACTGCGTGTTGCTTCCCTTTCCCCTCACAAGCTGGGTCGTAACAAGCGCCACCTGAGGGCTGAGAGGGGATGGTCAGCTGGGCTGGGCACCAGCTAAGCATCACACTCCAGCCGATATCAATCAGACAGATCATCAGCATGTTGGACCAAGATGAAGACCTGAACCGTCGAAACGCATTGTCTGTGCCAGCTCTTCTTTACATAAAGAATTCATGCATTTAATACAGAGTGCCTTAGTTTTTTCTTTTCTTTTTTTTGGGAAAGATATGTTTCCTGCAGTAAACATATATCTGTTTGTAATTTAGTGAAGTGTTTAAGTATTTTTTTCCTTTTTTTTTCTTTGCCTGAGAACTAATTGCAAAGGTGTTCCAGTTACAAACTTCATTGATGACGTTTGAGGATGAAGCCTCTGTTTCTGATATTAATGCTGACATTTGTGTGCATGTGTGTGGCTGCGTGCGTGTGCGCCTGCCCACGTGAGTGTGTGCGTGGGGATATCCAGTTAGGTAGGGCCCGCAGACATTAACCATAAAATGTAGACAAACAAGCAAATTACAGCTGCTAATGCACAAAATAGAGGAACCAAACAAAAATGCCCTACAAAAAGAGAAGTGCAACAGAAAGTGCAGGGCTGATCAGTACTCATACTGTGTGGCATATGAGACATGGGTGCAGTGATGAATGAGTAGTCCTTAATTATCGAATGAAGAGGAGGGGGAGGGGGAATGATCACAAGAGCCAGGGTGTGATGTTCTTGTCATAGTATAAGTGCCATCCATGTAAAGTTTGTCCACTGAGAGTATTGCTTCATTTCTTTCTGACTTCAACTGTTTATGAATGGGGTGTAGCTGTTCACGAGGGTGCACGATTTCTTTTGAGAATGGATCATTGGGTCCAAAGTCCGTTCCTTTGAGCCGTCTGCCCTGGTGTTGAACCTGCTGCTTCTGTTTGAAATGCTTAAATTTTGCAATGATTGGACGAGGACGACTGTTGGTAGTATCTTTCTGACCCATTCGCTGGACGTGGTGAACTGTGATTGTGTCAACGGTATTGGCAGCGAGTATCAGTTGATGGATCTTGAAGTCCAGAGCTGATTTTTCCGGGTGGTCTGTGGGGTGTTGAGAAATTCCAGTGAAGACGATCTTGTCCCTGATGCTGTGTGCTAGTAAGTCGAGAATAGTTTCTTTCATTACCGTCAGCGATAACTGAGGTGTGCTGGGAGGTCAGTGTGCTGACAGACGGCTTTAGCATTTTGTTTTCCTGTATGAGAGTGTTGATTTGTTCCTGACTGGCCTGGAATTCTCTGTGCAGTTAGAACTCCATTTGGGAGTAAATAAATAATATAGGTAAATAAATATGCCCATGAAAATAAATAAGTATGGAAATGAAATAAATCTTAAAATATGTAAAAGGGTAATAAACTTATACATACAAATAAATTAAAGCTGCAAGCAGCATTGGGCGAGCCCTCGCTCCCCTGTGTACGTCGGTGTGGGGGAGAGATGTGGTTGGGCGCTGATGAGAATTCTCCACCATTGGACAGTGCGCGACTGAGTAAAATGTTATAACTTGAGTGGAATGCAAACACCTTTATTACACTATATATTTATATACTTTAAATATCTCAAAAGATTTTGCCCATAAAAATATCTCCTGTCAAAATTATGAACAAAACCTGGAAATATAAATAAAATGTGTGCTTTTCAACAAATAACACATCAAAATATTCAGTTTTCTTTTCTCTTATGCCATTTTGTCAGAGCTGGATGCTTGGCATCTTTTTTTGGCAACTAGTTCGTTTAGGTTTGGTGTGAGGTCCTGCGTTGTGGAGATTCTCAGGACGGACTGCAGGTGCTCATCAGTGAGACGAGTCCTGTGTTTTGTTAATCTTCATCACTGAGAAGAGCTTCTCACACAGATATGTGCTACCAAATATACACATGGTTTGAGTCGCATGCAGACGGAGCTGGGGTATTTCTTCAGGAATGGAGTGAGTAAACTGTGCTGGCCCTGCAGAGTCATCCCATTACACTGCAGCTCAATCAGCTCCATTTGAATCTGTACAGGTGCAGTTTCCACGTCCACGGCAAATGGGTTGCGAAGCAACTCGAAATTCTTTTTTTGTGCTTCAAAGTCACCAAAGCGCCGTGCGACCTCATTGAGTAGTGCGCTCAGTTTATCAGCGAAGTGCGCATTTGGGAACACCGTTGCGCCGACTTGGTTCAACATTACTTGGCAACAGGGAAAGTGAGGCAAGTTGCACTCGTGCATCTGTGTCTCCCATAAAAGCAGGTTCACTTGAAATGCCTTCACTGCGTCATACATGTCATTGATCATGCGGTCAGGTCCCTGGAGCTGGAGGTGTAACGCGCTGAGATGAGCAGTTATGTCAGCCAGAAAAGCCAACTCCCATTTCCACTTTTCATCTTGTCCTTTACTGTCCATGAACGGACAGATTTCTTTGCTGAGCTCAAAAACTCTGTTGAGAACTTTTCCCCGACTTAGCCAACGCACCTCTGTATGATAAGGAATGTCCGCAAACTCTGAATTTATTTTCTGCATAAAGGACAGAAATTGTCGGTGATTTAAACCTTTGGCTTGGACAAAGTTTACGGTTTGCGCTCCATTTTTAGGACTTTGCCACAGAGCGCTTCCTGGTGTATGATGCAGTGCTTTGCTGGTAACTCACCCGTTCAGTTCTCCTGCATCTTCACTCGCTTCCTTCCCACTAGTCCACTTTTTTCACCGCACATAGTCAGTGCTCCATCGGTTGTAAGTCCAGTAAGTTTGTCCCAGGGCAGTTTCATGTCGGTTACGCTTTGACATACATTTTCAAAAATGTCTTTTCCCGTCGTTGTACCGTGAATGGATTAAATGTCCAATATCTCCTCTGTAACCCGCAAATTGGAGTCCACTCCTCGGATGAAGATAGCTAGCTGTGCAGTGTCGGTCATGTCAGCACTTTCATCCGCAGCAAGAGAGAACGCAATAAAGTCCTAAAGTCTTTGCTTCTTTCACTCAACTGTGATCTTAAATCAGTAGCCATCTCACAAACCCGATCAGCAACCATATTTCTACTCAGGCTTACATTTGCTAGCATCTGCTTTTTGTCTGGACATAAGACGTCCCGCACCTTGATCATGCAGTTCTTCAGAAATTCTCCCTCGGTAAATGGCCGGGCTGATTTGGCGATCTCCTCTGCCACGATAAAACTTGCTTTCACAGCAGCTTCACTTTGCGATTTTGCTCTGGTGAAAAACGTCTGCTGAAATGTCAGATTCTTCTTGAACTCTTCGACTTTCTGTATCCTCTGCTCTGCTTTCAAGTCTTTCAGGTTATCCTGGTGATTTGTCTCATAGTGCCGCCTTACAGTGTTTCTCCTACCGTTCTGCTGGCGGGGCGGCCCGCCCCGCTAACGTGAGCCCCCGCCCCGCCAATGCGCCCAAAATCTCTCCCTGTATGTCTGCGTGTGTGTGCTTTTGACATTGATGTGCGCTGCAGGTGCGCACTTGTTTCTCTGCACACTGTCAGATGATATTAAGATTTTACAATTTTAATTCAAATAAGCTGACGTAGCTGCCACAGATGTTTATTCTCATCAATGAGACCTACATTTATCTTTCAAAGTTAATCAGCTCGCGTTCTTCTACCGGGAATACGGTGAAGTTTTGACCGCAGATCACCTCAGCAGACCTGGACTGGACTGCTCCGCCGCTCCGCTACTTGCAGCTGGTCTGGGCACAACGGGGAACTAAACGGCTTCTTTCTCACACAAAAAAGCTTTGAAACTTGATATTAACCGCCGCTATAGCGGAATGTAAAACAGCTTTTCTGGCGGTTTAAAGCTGGTTATCCACCTTATTCCTGTTCTAACGATGCGCGCCGTCATGAACCCTGCCGGTCTCCTACTTCTGGTCATTGCTCGCTGTACTGAAGAGAGATCGGCTGACAGAATGCGTTCAGACTCCACTTGTTCCGTTGTTGGTTGTACCAATAACTCTTAAAATCATAAAAGCTTTTATGGAAACAGAGTGCTTTATTTACAAGATGATTAGGAAAGATTGCCCTTGCCCAGGACCTTACGGTATGCCAGCGAGTAGGCGCTTGGAGTGGCTAGCCGTGCTAAGACTGAAGTATCCACCCCAGAGGATATACGTATGCTCACACCATTTCATAAACGAAGTGCCCTCCGGTACACCTGCGCAGTTGTATTATTTTTGGACTTGCTCATAGAAGTCAATGGATAATAGTGAATAGATATAACTTTGCCATTTAGGCACCTAGCTCGTGTATACTTGCATTAAATATAGCTAGCTAAGCTGGCATATAGGCTCTCTTGCTAGACATCTAACATTATATTTCATGCATTGAAATTTAGTCAATTTAAAATGCGTATGGCCATTATTATGTAAACTAATTTGGCTGGAGTATCTAGCTCGCTAGCTGGCATTAAAATTCACCCGAAAAAAAAGGTTACCAGCTAAAGCCACTTTCACACCGGACGCAAAACACAACAGGTTAAACTTTGCATTGACTTTGAATGTAATCTGTCATGTGAAAAAAAATTTTCGTGTCCGGTGTGAAAGCATCTTAACATTGACCGAGAAACCAACAAACTATGTTGCACGCTAGGGTAGCAAGCTAGTTCGCCTGCTCAGCTATCTATTTGCGGTTCATATATCAATAAAAAACATTGAATTGCAACTATTTCGCATTAGCTGTATAAGTAGGTCAGTCAGGCCTATGCATTGACAAGACTGATTGTTAATTGTTCGCTATAGCTACCAAATTTTTATGCTAACGTTGGCCAAAGATACCCCATTGATTTCTGTTTTTAAGTCCAAAAATAATGCAAATGCGCAGGTGTTTGCAGGTGAAGACAGACCTCTGGAACAGACTGCAGGGGGAGCATCTTGAGGCTTCTATGAGTATTTCAATCACGTGGCCCATCAGTGCAAGACTTCCCCTACAAGGAGGCTCTCAAACTCTTTTTCACAAAGCCAAGAAAAATCCAGTGCTCTGACCAGAGCTGCACAATGTGCCATTGAGCCCAGTCCAGCCCAAGCATGTCCTGCTCTTCCCCGTCCCAAACCTGTTCTGTCCAGCCCAGCCCTGCCCAGCCCAGCCCAGCCTTGCTCAGCCTAAGCCTGCCCTGCCCTTCAGTGAAGTGTTTTAATGTTGTTCTGTTTTGTTAAAATCTTGTAAATAAAATTGTTTGGTTCATTACCTTAAGGTTTACTTTAGCTTAATTAATTAATTTTCGACTGGACCGGACCAGACCGGACCAGATCCCCCCTCCCCTGGATAGACAACACCCCCCCTGGAAAAAAACCTCGGGGAAACACTGCCTTAGATTTAATTCTTTGATTACAGCCACATTAGCTCCACAAATGAGACATACGGGTTTACCGGCAATGTCAGTAAACATGTACTCAGCCTCCCATCGGTTTTGAAAGGCTCTGTTTTCAGAATCAACTTTTCTCTTCGGCATTGTGAGGGGCTAGCTTCGCAATAACTTTACAATCGGGTTGAGCAACAGAAGCTTGACTTGATTGACGCGGGAAGTGCTCAGCACGGCTGCTGAAGCGCTGCATTATAGGATCTGTAGTTTATTGTGTTATCAGCATTTCATATCGCCGGGCCATTATTAACAATGATATAAAATGATCCCGCGGGCCGGATATAATTGCAAGCCGGGCCGGATGTGGCCCACGGGCCTTGAGTTTAACACATATGCTATAGACTTTTCTTAAGTAAATTGGAGGTACGACCCATGCGACCTGGTCAAAGTTTTTTTTGCAGATTGTATAACTGCTGTGTTTTGTGGAATCTTCCCCCATTCATGAACATAGTAGAAGGCAGATGATGTGATTTTAGATTCCAATGTTGATGGCTTGCACGCCTTCCACATGCAGCTGTTCTACAAAGTGGTGAAGTCAGGCCCCTTCCGGTGGACCCCATAGGACCTTCTTTCAAAAAAAAATTTGTATGGTAGTCAATGGTAAGAAATAAACAATTTTTTGATCCCGTCTGAATTATATCATGAATGACACATATGATGTTTGTTGATTTAAAAGATAATTTTGCAAGCCAATAAATTAGCACTTCGTTGTATAACTGTTAAACATTTTTTTGCCTGCCCTGCAGTGCATGCCAAATTGGGTGAGTTTTAAACCATGTTTATGGGGTGAAATTTTGCTTGGAAGTGGCGTACACATAGGAAAAGGCAGACAACGTGATTAGGGACACCATCTTTGTGATTACTCGAATGGTTTGATGAGGCATCAACGTTATACATAAGTTTTCATCAGCCAGTTGTCCTTTGTCATCTATTAGCGTTTGAAGCCAATAGGATGAACATCCTTAAAGGAGTTCACATTTGTTCAAGGCCAAATTTAAGGGAGAACTGTTATTTTGAAATGCAAATTGTGGACTTCCTGTTAGATTTAGGTCAGGAGCATATAATTTTCAGGTCTTGATGAGAAAAACCACAAAGTTTTGGTTTTATTTCTCTATCATGTTCCCGCAAAGGCGTCGTGGCCATTTTAGTGTATGTAGATGGGGCTAGAGAGCACATTTTGGCACTTTGGGGGATATTTTTTGCCAGGCGTGAGGTGCATGCCAAATTTGGTGAGTTTTTGAGCAAGTTTCAGAAGTCAAATTTAAGTTGAAAGAGGCGTAAGAAGACGAAAGAAAGAAATAAATAAGAATAAGAAAGAAAGCTGCTAGCAGTGATGAACGGGCCCT
This sequence comes from Gymnothorax reevesii, assembly GCA_029721435.1. NCBI lineage: Eukaryota > Metazoa > Chordata > Actinopteri > Anguilliformes > Muraenidae > Gymnothorax > Gymnothorax reevesii. The sequence continues at coordinate 10,833,334 of CM056577.1, read as the reverse complement.
CGCACCCTTGTGCACATTGGGGATGGTGGTGAGATCCTGACGGGAGCAGGTGTGCATTCACGAGCATTGTGGTAGACTCGTTAAAGAAGCTTCAAGAGCTGCTTTGTTGAAATTTTCTAGGGGGCGCTATGAAGCCATTTTGCTATGCTTAGGTGCGAAGCCTGTACTGTTGTAAAATATATGCCGGGTTTTATGCGCAGCTACATTCTGTGAGTTTTCATGTTGAGGCCCGAAAAATGCTGTTATTGATTATGGGGCGCTGTAGAGCCAGTGTGTTATGCCCAGGGCAAATTGGGATATCAAATTGATGAGCATCACAATATAAACTTGTGTGCAAAGTTTTGTGAGTTTTTGAGCATGCTCGATTATGTTTGAATCAAAAATGTGTTTGTTAAATTTGTAAAAACCCAGGAAATGGCTCATAGCTCACTTCCTGTTTGGCAAAAAAATTTCAATAAAATTAACTAAGTACTTCATCATAAACTCTATCACCCCACCACATTTCATGAAAATCCAAGCATCTTGATGCCAAAATGGCCATGTGTTTGGTGGCGTGATAGAGCCACTGGGGCATGCCTAAGCTCCAATTGATATGCCGATGTTGTAAGAACAAAACAATGAACACATTTGTGAAATTTGGTAGAGATTAAATGATATATGTGCAAATTGCACATCTTGTGTTTCATGGCGCGACATCCGAATTTGCTACGCCACCATGGCCACCCCTGCGAAAATTTCAAGAACAGTTCTTGAACTGTTCTTGAACAATTCTTGAAAATTGTTCTTGAACTGTTCATGAACTATTCTTGAAAGGTATTTGGGACAGTTCTTTAACTCTGCATTCAAGAACTCAGTTCAAGAACAGTTCTTGAACTGAGTTCTTGAACGCAGAGTTAAAGAACTGTCCCAAATACCTTTCAAGAACTGTTCAAGAATTGTTCAAGAACTGTTCAAGAATCATTCAAGAACTGTTCAAGAACTGCTCAAGAATCTGTCAAGAACCAGTTCAAGGACTGTCCATAACCTGTAAAAGAAAATTTCAGTGACAGGAAATCTTCTGGATCATGACTTGTACAGAAATCCAATAACAAAGCACCACTTGGGTTCAGATCAGGGAGGCCATTCCTCCCAATCACTCCCCTCCAAGTGTCTCCATCACTGCCCACATAAGCGCTGAAGTCTCCCAGTAGAACTATGATATCCCCGGTGGGAACTCTTCCCAGGACCAAACCCAGGTACTCCAAGAAGGTTGGATACTCCGAATTGCTGATTGGAGCATAAGCACAAACAAAGGTCAGAGCATTCCCCTCTGCAACCCGTAAGTGAATTGCAGAGTCCCTCTCATTCCCTAGGATGGACTCCAATGTAGTGGCACTCAGCTGAGGGGTCACAAGTGAAGCGCATTTCATCCCTTTAAACTATGAAGGATAACGCTCCTGAGTTCTCGATATTCTTTGTATTTTTACACTGTTGAAGTGTGTTAACTTCTCTTTTTATGTGTTTTTAGTATGTTAAGATTTATTCCAAATATCCTGAAATGTCCAAATATAACTTCAATAGAAAATGTGTGTGGGGCCCTTTAAGGTCCTACGGAACTCCAAACATCACTGTGGGTCACCAATTGACTCCTATTAAAATTCTGGATTATTACTGTAAATTTGCAAATACAAAACCCAAAAACAGTAAAGTTGGCACGTTGTGTAAAACAGAAATCAATAATTTGCAAATCCTTTTCAACCTATATTCTTTTAATGTTCGAACAGGTAAACTTTGTAATTTTTTGCAAATATTAGCTCATTTGGAATTTGATGCCTGCAACATGTTTCAAAAAAGCTGGCACCAGTGGCAAAAAAGACTGAGAGAGTTGAAGAATGCTCATCAAACACTTATTTGGAACATCCCACAGGTGAACGGGCTAATTGGGAACAGGTGGGTGCCATGATTGGGTATAAAAGCAGCTTCCCTGAAATGCTCAGTCATTCACAAACAAGAATGGGGCGAGGGTCATCGCTTAGTGAACAAATGCGTGAGCTGATTGTCGAACAGTTTAAAAACAACATTCCTCAACGAGGTATTGCAAGAAATTTAGGGATTTCATCATCTACGGTCCGTAATATCCTCAAAAGGTTCAGAGAATCTGGAGAAATCACTGCACGTAAGCGACAAGGCCGAAAACCAACATTGAATGCCCGTGATCTTCGATCCCTCAGGCCGTACTGCATCAAAAACCGACATCAGTGTGTAAAGGACATCACCACATGGGCTCAGGAACACTTCAGAAAACCACTGTCAGTAACGACAGTTCGTTGCTACATCTGCAAGTGCAAGTTAAAACTCTACAATGCAAAGCGAAAGCCATTTATCAACAGCACCCAGAAATGCAGCCGGCTTCGCTGGGCCCAAGCTCATCTAAGATGGACTGATGCAAAGTGGAAAAGTGTTCTGTGGTCTGACGAGTCCACATTTCAAATTGTTTTTGGAAACTGTGAACGTCGTGTCCTCCGGACCAAAGGAGAAAAGAACCATCCAGACTGTTATAGGCGCAAAGTTCAAAAGCCAGCATCTGTGATGGTATGGGGGTGTATTAGTGCCCAAGGCATGGGCAACTTACACATATGTGAAGGCACCATTAATGCTGAAAGGTACATACAAGTTTTGGAGCAACATATGTTGCCATCCAAGCAACGTCTTTTTCATGGACGCCCCTGCTTATTTCAGCAAGACAATGCCAAGCCACATTCTGCACGTGTTACAACAGCATGGCTCCGTAGTAAAAGAGTGTGGGTACTAGACGGGCCTGTCTGTAGTCCAGACCTGTCTCCCATTGAAAATGTGTGGCGCATTATGAAGCGTAAAATACGACAACGGAGACCCCGGACTGTTGAACAACTTAAGCTGTACATCAAGCAAGAATGGGAGAGAGTTCCACCTGAAAAGCTTCAAAAATTGGTCTCCTCAGTTCCCAAACGTTTACTTAGTGTCGTTAAAAGGAAAGGCGATTAAACACAGTGTTAAAAAGGCCCCTCTGCCAAGTTAATGATTATTTGCAAAAAAAAAAAAGGTTTCTCAGTTTGAACATTAAACATCTTGTCTTTGCAGTGTATTCAATTGAATATAAGTTGAAAAGGATTTGCAAATCATTGTATTCTCTTATTATCTACGATTTACATAACGTGCCAACTTCACTGGTTTTGGGTTTTGTACAAGCGTGTCATGCCCTTTAACCCTATACACCCTATATTAGCTTCTATTCCCCACAACAGAAAAAACACATCAAGAACACATTCCACATCAATAATTCACACACCACACAGGCACATAGAATTATATAATATAAAATGTATTAAGAATTAAATAATTGGATGAGAATGTATTAATGAGAATTAGCCCCAAAGGCTTACGTTAACATTAAAACATTCAACCACAGCGCAATAAAACATTCGACCACGATACAAAAACGCTACCAAACCCTAATCTTGCCGGCAAATAAATGGTAAGTAAAAAGAGTCCTCCCCCGTTGCAGGCCTGTTTACATTTGAACTTTCCTCTTCGCTCCAGTGAGCCAACCACATTCGGTACCTCAATATCCCTCGCCATCTCGCATAGCCCTCCATCTATCAGCAACAGTCGATCTGCGTTCCTCTTCGGTCCACAGCACCTCCTTCCCGCTTACTCCACTCGAACGTTACTTGTCTTTCGACGACTAGCTTAGAAACGGCGTGACTCACTGATAGGAAAAGTCCCTTTATCGCATCTGGTCCCACTTCATGTAGCGCTGGGCTAGCGTCACACAGTGGCTGGCATAGTGTAACCCCGGACTCACGTTAAGTATAGCAGAGTAATTCAAAAGTATGGACCAGTTGCTAGGCTCGGTGGAGTTACAATAGTGGCCAAAGTGAACGTGTAATGAAATAGCTGGAGGCAGCAAGTGAGCCAGAATGAGTGTATTATTTGTAGAAAAGTGAAAATAAAAAATAAAAAATTTACAATTCAGCAACAATAATGGAAATAGCCGGCTTATGAAAAAAAAAATATTGAAAAACCCAGTCCCATTGAGCTCAATGTCTTAGTCCCTTTTGTTTTCAGTCAGGTCAAGGTTTTTTTAGTTCAGAAGTTCCGTTTCCTTTTTGTTTCCTTTCTGGGGTAATTTGAGTGGTTACCACAGTGTTGTTTGCCGAAGAAATGAAGAATGAGGTTCTTCCGATGAAGGTCTGGTTCAGTTCGGGCACAGGCTCGCCATCTCCCGTCCGCAGAAATCCAGTATCCAATCCAGAGGTTTCAGAATCAGTAGTAAAAGGACAAAAAAAAACCTAGCCTGCACAATAATAATTGTATTATTGTATACAGCTAAATAAAGTCCATTCTCTTATTCTTTCCAATAGCTATAGCTTGATTTTTATCTTTTCTCTCACATTACTACTGTACAGTATACAGTAATATTTTACATGCATGTTTTTAACTCAAACTATCCTTTGTTGTACATGAAATTATTTTTAACCCATGTAAAACAATTAAATGAATTCCTCTTTTTATCTCTTTAAATCATTTAACCATGAAATTATGATTAACATTTCTTAACAAATTTAATTATTGACTTTTTAACCAATTTAAAAAAATTTTTTTTTTAATTTGGCATCTCCAATCCCACCCGAATTTGGAATGCCCAATTGGGAAACTATGTACAAATCTTGCTTGTATGCGACCCCTTGCTGCCAACTCAGGATAGTGAGACAGTTCACGGCTCTCCTCCGAAGCACGTGCCTGTCTGCCACTGATTCTTATGCACTCATCAGTTGAATCTTCGTAAGCTCAGAACTAGGGCGGAGGATACCCAGACATGAACCAACCCGGAGTCTTCCTGACTAGCGCCCGTCTGGCCAACAAGAGGCGCTGGAGCAACGAACAAAGCTGATATATTATATACCCAAATCCGGCAGTCCCTTCCCAATTTGAAACCCTGTAGCGCGATAGCCAATTGTGCGCTACTCTGAAAAAGCTGCCGACCCCTGCCGATGGGTACGCCGGGGCTCGAACTCGCGACGTGGTGATCACCTCTGCACTGCAGAGCAGTGCCTTAACCATGTGAGCCACCCGGCAGCTTTTTTAACCAATTTTAATCTTTTGTAAATCATGAACTGAAATACAATTAATATATCTCATTACCAAGGAGGAAATAAAATAATAGCTTCCATTATTCTCCTTCAAAGCTATCCATTGTGACCATATAACCCTATCTGGGCTACTGTTTTAGCATTACATAGGAATTAGTGTAAGCTTTCATAAAATAAAACCAAAAACTGTGCATTTAGCAACGAAATAAACATCACATTTTACGAAAAACAGTGCACAAAAAAAACGACCAAAAGTGCATACTTATACCTTTATGAATTAGAGTACCATTTGGCAAACCTTAGAACAACCAAAAATAGCTTTTATATTGCTTTTTAACAGAAAAGATCCACTCGCGATTAGCGTTAGCATAATGCTGATACTACTATGGCTCTAGCATGTTTTCTTTAACAAGCTGGTTGTCTGAACTCACCAAGATGAGGTATCGCACGGCACACAGCAAGGAACACCGACCACACAGCCACTAGCTCGTGCTCCCATCCACTTGACACAATAAATATTTCAAATGAGCTTTTAGACAGTGCAAATATTTGTTTACAATGTTTTTCATCACAACTCACCAAAACTATTCATGAATTTCGGCACGGACCGCCAGACAGCCTGTCCTGCTCATTTCCAGAGTGCAAATGACTGATGAACTAATGCGTAGTTCAGTCCGCTGTTCAGAAGGCGGGACTAATATCACTCTTAACAAATGAGAAGGTCATTATCATCCAACATAACCATGAATACAGGAAAATAAAGTTGGAGGGAGAGGACCACACTTCCTCTTTTCAAAATGCAAGTTTTTTTTTTTTAAAATAAAATGATGCAATTGTATTAACACAATAAACTTGAGAGAAAAAAGAGTTGTTTTCTCTACTGGGAAAGCTCAGGAGCAGTTCCCACCAGGTCCGACCTCCAGGACTAACAAACAGTTAGTCCAGTCTTCTCCGGTCCAATCCTTAACAGTTCACGTATCGTGGTCTCGTAGGGACACCTGCACATATAAAACTGATGAATAAACTCGGCGTACATTACTTATTCCACTGAATACAACACTACACACTTGACATAAAGTATTAACCATCTCTCTCTCTGATGCTGTCAAAAAAAAAAATCTCAACCACCGCTCTCTCTCTTCAATGCCTTGACGTTGCCCACCCGCTCTCAGCCAATCACATACAGGGTAAAATCTCCACAATACTGACCAGTCACAAATGCTGTAACGAATATAGTCAAAGTAAAGGTATTACTACATTGTCAAACAACGGACTTGAATAACATCTGTATCAAAATATCAACAATAAAACGGATTCAAATATTAAAGGTATCAACAATAGAACAGATTCAAATATTAGAGGTAAGTTAAATAATAGACATAGGCCAACCCCTTATTAAACAGTGCAATATTAAATATTTAAGGCCTATAATTGTGTCCTTTCAATGTAACACGAAATTTCAATTTTCATATTAAAAAAGTTGAAGAATATATTTAAAACTCATCGTTTTTGAACTGTTTTTTTTTGTAAGAACTGACTAAGGAAAGTTCAAGAACAAGAAGTTCTTGAACATTGGTTTAAGAACAGTGCAAGAACTTTTATGTTCATGAACATTATTTCAAGAACAGTTCAAGAACTTTTTATGTTCATGAACTTTAGTTCAAGAACAGTGCATGAACTAGAAGTTGAAGAACTCCGTTTAAGAACTGTTCAAGAACAGTTCAAGAACTTTTATGTTCATGAACTTTAGTTCAAGAACTGTTCTTGAACTGTTCTTGAACTCCACAAGTTCATGAACTTCTTTTTGCCGGGGCATGCCTAGCGGATAAAACTCAAGATTTCAATTAAGTTTGAAGTCTTTTGGATAAAAACAGTAGGCGGAGTTAGTTCAAATACGAGCCCTCCAAATATGACAGATTTTTAGTAAAATTCTACATAGCAGATTCCCTGTTGGATTTGAGTTCATGCTACAAGTGTACATTTTTTGTACATTTGTAGAGAATTGTATATTCTGGTATGCTGCATCATTTGGCAAAGGTTTTGTGACTGTAGATAACATGTATTTCTGTCAATTTCCCATTGGATTTAGAAAATTATAGGTGGCGCTACAGAGTCATTTTGATGTTTTCATTTGGATACGTAATAAAATATCACATTTTTCGCCAGGTCCGATGCATGTGCTAATTTTGATGACTTTCTGCCCACAGGAAAGGCCTGAAAAATGCCATTTCCATTTGCTAAAAATTTGTATGTTTGCTTCAGCGAGAAAGTTTGAAGAGGTTGACTGATTAAATGAAGGTGCTAGAAACCTGAGGCAAAGGAAATTGCAAAAAAAGTTGAAAATCTACTGAAATGTAAACACAAGACTTCAGCTGAAAGTAATTTTTATCAATCAAAACTGGCCACACCTGATAATGTTGAGAGTTTTCCCGTTTCTGTAATGGTAATTTACATGAATGATTGAAAACAGGTCAAGACTAATCATTAATTAGGCTGCCGGCTTAGCTCACTCAGTTAAGGTGCCGCAATTGCGTTGCAGTAGTGACTACTATGGCGCGGGTTCGATCCTCGGTTGTATCAACCAGCAGTGGTCGGCAGCTTTTATAGAACAGTGCACAATTGACTAAAGCGCTGTGGGAAAGCAAATTGGGAAGGAACTGCTGGGAAGGGAAATTCAGAATAATTACCTTGTTCGTTGCTGAAGCGCTTCCTGTTGGCCAGCCGGGTGTCATAGTCTTGACTGTGTTTGTGGTTTTTAGACTCTCTTTGTGGCTCCTTTCGGAACCACTGCTGTTCCTTTAATTTTCTGATTCCTTCCAGTTTTTTCATCAGGCATGGGCGGCACCTTCGTCAGGGTCTATATAAGCCGGATGTCCGCCACGCCTCCCTTGCTGGAGTGTCTGATTTTAGCTAACACAACAGCCAGAAGATATCTGTAGTCAGGAATTGTTGGCAAAATATCTATGCATTATTTTTTGTGGTTCCCATATCTCTAGGGAAATTCCCTTTCCTTCCTTTCCCTCTTTTACCTTTGTGTCGCACCATTTAGGTGCTTTCTTTTCTCGGTTCCAGAGATACTTCCTCTTTCTCCCTCTCTCGCTTTGCTTCCTTGTGTCGGATGGTTGGACGTCCTTTTTGAAGCCAGAGAGCTTTCTCTGTTGTTTCTCTGTATCTCTCTCTCTCTGTGAGTGTTTTAAATTCGTCCTGCTCTGGTTTTCTCCTACCGCTTGGCCTCTCGATTCTATCAGCCATTACACCAGGTGCTCGTCAGTGAGATTCTAAGCTTGCTCATGTTCGAATGTCCTCTGCCCTGGTTCTGAACTTACGATAGTTTCGACCAATGAGGTTAAAGATGTAGGGGCTGACAGGCACATGCTTCAGAGGAAAGCCGCAAACGGTCTCTCTCTCCTGAGCTGGCAATCGGGGGTTGAACAAGAGCAAGCCTTGTACATAGTTCTCAGATTGGGAATTCCAAATTCGGAGGGGACTGGAGATGCCGAATTTAAAAAAAAAAAAAGGCCGATCATTAATTCTAAGGGATTGTTTGTGCTTCCCCTATTGCCGGTTCACGAGCCGCTGCTGATCAATATCATTTTAAAGTGAACACCCAGTGTTGTCTCAGCCAGTTAATCAGCACAGTTAACCTGAGAACTGTTTGTTAATAGTAAGTGGTCCTGCCAAATGTTTTGTTGTTTTTTTTACATTGATATTGCCTTGAAAATCCCATCACAACAGTATTCAGCACTGCTAAGTTGCCAGTGAACCAAAACCTGCTCCTGCTGCAAGTAATTATGCAAAACAACCAAATAGGCCCCCCAAAAATGACATTTAAAATTAAAAATTAAATATCTCAAAAAAAAAATCTGTTCAGATGCCACATAATTCAGAACAGGCTGATTTTTTTAAAGTTTGAATGGTATAAATAGCTTAAATGGTGTAAGAAGATTTAGTGGGCCAAATTTAGGCAGAAGAAGAAAAAGGAGTAAGAGAAGCAAGCACACAATTAAATTTAATTTCTTTTAGGTAATGTTCGCTTAGGTATAGGCAGGATGACCAGAACAATGAGCAGCGGTGTAAATTGCAGTGTCATTACTTATCCATAGAAATTTCAGTAAAGTGATCTCACGTGTTCCAGCTAGTCTTGCGATAATGTTAAAAAAACTACTGCTAATACATCTACTACTACTAATAACAACAATTATTATTATTATTAATTTGCCAAGAAACATTTGATGGCATCATTGATCCATTTATGGGAAGTCAAACTACGCGGAGCGACTGCTTACTCCGGCCTTAAACCGAGCTATTTTCAAACGAAGGAAAAAGTAATGTAGAGTGATGAAAAGATAGCGACTGGGGACCTAACTTTCATTTCTTTGTACTTCACAGGTTCTATTTTGATACCAATATATCAATATATATAATGTTTTTTATAGGATCGTAAACATGTCTAGCTAGTGCAAACAGTTGCTTGTAAATACTGAAATAGGAGCTCGAGTAATTCTTTTATGTTTTGCAATTTTTTGCTGTAAAATGTATTCTCTTGGACCCGCCCTGCAAAAAGACCGGTTGTTGCTGCCTCAATATGCTCTCTTGAAGCAACTGTACAAACGATGATACTGAAAATTCTTTCACTGAGTTTGACGCAGAAGAATGAGATTTGTCAAACAGTTGTATTAATCTTAATCCGAATGATGATAATGCTGATGCTGGGAAAAAAAAAGTCTTATTCTCTTCTTCAATTCTTCTCCAGCAGAGAGAAGAATTGAACCTCAATACCGTGATGCCACAATTTCGCTTCGTCACTCTGAGCCATTTGAGTTAATTTGGTCCAACTGAGATTTGAGGTAATGCATCTCTAAAATACTTCCACTCTCACCTCAAAGACAGTCCGTCCAATCTACAAAATGGAAGCACCGTGCTGAAGAAAAGTCTCCGAAGCAAAAAATGTCAAAATTGTGCGTGTAGTGCCAAAAATGCGGGAACAACAGCAAGTTAAAAAACTGTGTACTTCGACTTCCCAACCGGAATTTTCTTGTTGCATTTAATATGAGAGTTAATTGAGTTTCGGTTAGTGTTCCCGTCACTTTTCGGCTCATACTGCCAAAACCGTCTGTCTGATTGCCTTCATACTTACATTTTCGCGACCAGCATGTTTACACATGTGGCTATTGGAAATCTCCATTTCAGAACATATTTTTATGCCCCCGCCCTCCAAAGAGGAAAGGGGGCATTATGTCGACACCATGTCCGTCCGTCGTCCGTTAACTTTTCGTTTCCGTGGGATAACTATAGACCGGTTCCTTTCGAAAACCAGTGTCGTGCGATATCTAATATGGCCGCCACAGCGGCCATCTCAATATGCCCTTGATTAACATCCAGGCGGGGGCATATGCCACGCTCTGCATTGCTCTTGTTTGAGCAATATCTTCCAATCTCGGCAGTATGACATCAATTTCAACAAATTCATTAGGAAAATATATCAGCTACTATGTGCATTGATAAGTACATGATTATAATTATTGGTGACACTTAAAGGGGCTGCAGAATTGGCGGCCCCTCCCAAAAACCAAAAAAAAAAAATTTTTTTTTTTTTTAGATATCATTTTTTTGCAGAAATTTGATACCAGTATCGCTGGTTTCTCTGGTAGATTCATGAACCCCATGGGGTGGTTATCAATGCTGAAAATGATTTTGAATTCGGTGGTTTGGGCCAGAAAACACCCTTAATGGGACTCCGCCTTTATAGATTTTCTTTCTACTTGTAGTTTATGTCCTCAGTTTGCACAGATCATGTGCAGATAACACGTCCAAACATAAACAGATCTAAGTGTAAGCACACAGTCTGAGTAGAAGCAGCGTTAATCCAAGCTTACAAGTGCGATAGCTGAATCTTTTAAACTGCACACTGTCAGGGAAACTCCATAATATCCAGGGCTTCATTTCCCAGAAGTTTGTCCGGTAACACTTTACTTGAAGGTTTCGTCATAAGAGTGACATGACGCAGGTATGAACGTGTCATAAACATTATGTAAATGTCATAAATGTTGTCATTAAGTGTCATTCGGTTTTTGAGATGACAAGTTGACATCGTTTGGGTTGTCTTGATTATGACAACTTCATCATAAGAGTGACATGACACTGTCATAACTGTTTCATGACACATGTAATAGTTATGACAGTGTCATGTCACTCTTATGACAGTACCTTCAAGTAAAGTGTAACCGTTTCTCCATTACACAGTCAGTGATTCCAGCTATGTAAGTTAGGATCTGTGCTTTCAGGATGAAAGCTCGTCTTTCCCTGCCAAGTAGAGCAAGAATTTCCCTCTGATTGATAAGCACTGAGATCGCTTGTATTAGTTGATATTCAATCAGTACCAAATTGAGGAAGGGAAGTCCCGCCTTCTCCCACAGCCGATGCGACAATAAATTTACATTTGATTTATGTTAGGAAAAGCGCGTGGGACCACGAAATCAAAAACGCAATGCCAGGCAAGGTAGTCTCTTATGAGGAAGAAAAAGAAAAGTGGCGACCCGTGTCAGCTTTTTAAATGAGACAGACAGCTTGAAAAAGAAAAAAAACACTTCTGTGAATTTATTTGCATTATAAGGTAAGCATTTTCCGTTTCATTTTGTCAGCAATATGGCGGAGCATTTCTCACAGATGAGAACAGCGCGCACATGGAGTTTAAAAATAAAAGGCAAAGTGGATAAATACGTTATCATTTACATTACAATAGAAATAACGCGCTTGCTTCTTGAAAAAGGAAAGAAGAGTCTGAGAATGTATTTGCGTAATAACATTCTTGTTTCCGTTTTCCTTTTGTTTGCGATATTGCGGGGCCCTTTTTGAAAATCATAACGCAAATGAGGAACGTATTTTAGTTTTAAATTTCTTATAAAAATTTCATACATGGACTTGAAAATGAAAATGCAGAAGTGGAGGTTTACATTTTCTTTTTGAGACAATGCATTCAGGAACCGCACGCAAGAGAGGGAAATCCAAAAAAACGTATGCCTTTAATGGAGTGCGGGTCAAAGCCAAAATACACAGGAATTGAATACGAAATCCAAAAACAGTATCGACTAGACAGGCAGGGGTCAGAACCAATAAGACAGATGGGCAGAGGTACAAAAAAGTCGTAGTCGATGGGCAAAGCCAATGGTCATACACAGGGCATCCAAACACAGAACTCGTGGTCATACAAAAATAGGTCAAAATCCAGAAAGACAAAAACAGTACAAAAAGGGCAAGGGCAAGAATCAAGGTCGGACTATCCAGTAGAAGCGAAACAATAATCATTGGGATACGAGGCGCTCTGCACAAAGAAATATTGATCAACGTTCTGACCAGAACTGTGAGTGAAAAGACTCCTAATATACACACAGGAAAGGTCACATGCTATACAGAGATCAGCTGTGGGGAATGAGGCTAATTACATAGGGAGAATCACATGAGGGAAACCCTAACCACGAAAATTGGCGAGAGACAAAATACGAACGGGAATCACACAGACAGCCTATGATATTTAAACAGCTCTGGTTTAAGCACGTGCGAGAGATTCTCGCTAAACTCAGGGAGAGGAAAGCGATAGACAAGGGGCGGAGAATAGAAGAGAGCGATTGCGGAGAGGTAATTAGTCTATTAGTAGCGGTGCAGCTTTACAACTTAAACTAGAGTGCTCATTAGTAATTTAGTAATCGAATATATATACATGGTTAGTTGTGTTAGTATACTATTATACAAAATACAAATGTTAGTCTTGTTAGTAATCAGAACAGAAGGGTGAAGGGAGAAAACGAGATACGAAGGAATATTTTAAACACCAGACTTCATTTAAATCACCCGAAGTCAGTGAGCACGCAGACAGGGGAGGCGGACTGAACCAACTAGATCACAAGACAGGGGAGACAAGTGCAATGGAATAGAAACATGGAATGAACCAAAAACCTGAATATTACAAAAACCAAAAAGAATAAATAAAAGAAAATGATCATGAACACAAAACCAGAACCATTACACTTTTTGATACAAATAATGCACTTTCATCTTGAAAATGAAAATGTACTTCTGAGAATGTATTTTCATGTTAATATTGTTAGCTATATGCTTCCATACACGACATTGGTCTGAGGTATGCCATCATGCAACTGATCGTCTTTGAAGATCCACAAGCTAATGTAAGATAACGGTATTGTAGGCCACGCTGGCCATTGGCTTGAGCTGCTAATAACTACCGGGACTTTCCAAACTAGTGGGTGTGTCCAGAGCCCACATACCCAGCCCGTGCCCACGACCTTCAAATATGGCGGATATTTTAGAGGTTTTTCTGTCGGATCCGGATCAAACTACTCATGGTTGTTGCCTTCCCTGGAGGGCTATAGTGTTGACGTTCAAGTGATTCATTATGTTTTTGATGGAGTTATTAGGGAAAATTTCGACATTTTCTTTATCTCCCAATGTTAACAAAATTGTCTAAGTGATCCGGAATCCACAGTTTGATGCGGATCTGCACCAAAAACGAATCACTGCTCACTTCGACCATTACCAGCCCCTCTGTGAAATATGAAAACGATCCGACTAAAACTGCAGCCTGTAGGCTGTCCACTGTAAACGGAGACAAACACATTACCCCTCCTGCACTTCGTTTGCGGGCGGGGTAATAAACCGGCCATGTTTACCAAGCAAAACTATATTCACTATGGAGATGGCACTGAACCACACAGATGTGACCACTATTACAACAGTTTATTGGTCATTTAAAGACTTGCTTTTTCCCCTGGTAATCATCACATTAAAATTTGTGCTTTACACCCTCCATAGACCATATGGCTGACTGCCCTCCCATCTGCCAGAAATGTTTGCGGTTTACTCCTGCATTCAGCACTGCTGTACATTCCATTTTTGGTGCTATTGCTTCAGTCTGATTTATTTGGCGTCTGGAAATAAAAGTGTTAGGAAATAAATAAGCAAATGTGGAATTATGAAAAAAAAAATTCCCAGAAATAAATAAAAGTAGTCCCTTGATAAATGTAACATATTCATTTATTTAACTATACTGATTAATTCATATATTGATATTTAAATGTATTTATATTTTAATGTTGGCGAAGAGGAGGTAAATGGACCCCCTAAGGTTGCTATGAGCTGTCACCTAGACAAATGGCTCGCCACAGCCCATAAGTTGTTGACCTATTAGACCCCTAAGCTTGCCACATATCTGCGTAATATGAGAAACTTATCTCTGCAGATGGCTGCACCACATATGGAATCATTAAATCCCTCACTATGTCCATATTCCTCACAATTTGCCAAATATAGACCCTGATATTGGGACAATATGGACATGGAGTCCGTATTGCTTCGGACGGTTTCCAACACCAAACAATATTTATACCAAAGCAAGTACACTGAAGGTAAAACTTTATTTTGACACAAACATTCTTGAGTAAATGTTGAAATATAAATCCTAATTTAATTTTTTAAAAATGCTCTTTTTTTGTTAAATGCACTCTGAAGAATATAGGCCCTTTTAAACATGCACGTCACTTTAGATAATGTTCTCAGCGACACTCATCGAAAACAAGGCTTGCTTATTGATCTAGATGTTGATGTACTCAATTTCCATAGCGGCAAAGTTACCAATGTCTGGGGTATGCATTGATGGGTTCGGCTTAAATATTTTGTTGATTTTCCACTAGTAATATTGTGTGGGGAATATGGAACTGGGTCCATATTAATTGAGAGCGATGGGTCCATATTCCCCGAGCCGTACTGTTCCATCATAATGGATCAATACCTGAACACAGTATGATTCAGCAGGGCAATCTTACACGTAGTCTGTAGAGAACAGATCTTTGTACAGAATCTTACCAGCACCTGATTCAGAAAATAACTTAATAGATACGTCTGCATCATATGACACTTCACTACATTGTAAATTTCTAGGCTGGAAACACTGATGTGTTCATATTCCCTTAAATTGCACGCTTTTGCCCTCATCTGTTGTCCATCACAATGGCAGCTGTGTGTGTTTGTGGTGTCACATCCAGAGTCCCAAAAGCGCATTGCATCATGGGCAATGGGACAGTGTCCATTTTCCCCAAGGGTCAATATTACCCCAACTTACCCTATTTATTTGTTTGTTTTAAACAATAAACAATACTATAAATAACATTTATTCAGGAATGTAATCACAATATCACAAAATATTTCACAAAATATTTTTCGTATATATTTTTAATGTATTTATGTATTTCAAGAAAGCCTCTTCAACTCCGAAGTTGTCATCGGAGGGATATTGGCACTGCTCTGACCTCGCCTTAAAGCGCATTATACTGAATCTCTCAACTAGATCCCATTCAGATTTTCTAATTACCAATTAAGTGTTCAATTCTTCTGTTGCAAAGATCAGTTTGTATCCATTTCCCCTCATCTTGCTGTGAAGTTGATTTAACGAGACAGTCCAGTCGGCCGCGACCGCATAGGTGTAGTCCCCGAATGCCCGCTTCGCCCCTTTTTTGTGTCTAGGGGCTACAATTATCAAGCATTTTCCTATCCATCTTTATGGTGACATAAAACGTCAATGTTTGACGAAGCTTCTGAATTCCTGCAGCTCACAAAATTGAATATGTTTATTTCTGCGTAGGCGTCTGATCAACTCGATACACCTAAGATAACCTTCCAATCAAAGTGACACTGTCGCTAACTCCTGGATGAGCTGTTTTTACGAATCTGACCGCGCGCGGTCCTGCTAACGACAAATTGATTGACTGATTGATTAGTGAGTAATGCTTGAGTCTCATCACAACACTCCTTCCGAAGCTTTGCTAATCCAGGAGTAAAAATGTGGTTTTTTGGAGTAAGAATCAGATAGTAAACTCAATTTATTCACTGTGTAAATGGGCTTGCAATGAGCTGCCTTGCCGTTAACCTTTATGACATTAAGCTTTGCATCAAGGAGGAAAGCTACATTGAGATTGCATGGACAGTAATTAAGTGAAATTTCTTGTTTTTCTCATTTATTGTTGTGAAACCCACAAAAAAATACCAAAGACGGAAATTGCCGGGGACGAAGGGTCCACATATTCCTTTGGTTGTTATTTGTACGCGTGACCTCCTGGCTGGAATAAATCGAAATAAAATGGATCTATTTTCTGGCATAAAAAGGCATAAAAGCTCAACGGTTACAATTAATCTGACTCCATAATACATTTAGAATACCTAATTTATATACATCCTCCTTAAATATCTGACTCCAAATTAGAATTAAAATTCATAATCTAGGGAAAACATGCGTGATCTCCAAGTTAGTACACCTCGAACACTCTCTTCAAACAAGCTGTGGTCCAGCCGCTCTTGAAAAAACCTAATCACGACACTACAGTTCTAAATAATTTTAGACCTACAGTACATCTAAGTTGCCATTCCTGTCAAAAATTTTGGAGAAGGTCGTCTTTTACCAGCTTTCTTCATATCTTAATCAACATGAAATCACTGACAAGTTTCAGTCTGGTTTTAGGTCTTTTTACAGTCTTCTTTGATTCTTCACTCAATTTTGAGAGCCAAATTAGTGCAGTAGTTAAGAGTAGCTTTTTTCAACTCCAACGTATTTCTAAATTAAAACCTCTGCTCTCCCAAGCAGACCTGGAGACTGTTATGCATGCTTGTATTACATGTCGGTTGGATTATTATAATTTTCTATACTTGGGTATCTCACAGCCCTGCGTCTCCCGACTTCAGTTAGTTCAGAACGCTGCAATTCGGCTCTTAACTGGGTCAAGAAAGAAGGACCACATCTCCCTTGTCTTGGCAGCCCTGCACTGGCTACCAGTTAAATTTTGAGTTGATTTTAAAGTTTTATTATTTGTTTTTAAAGCTCTCCATGGTTTGGCTCCAGGGTATGTATCAGATCTTGTCTCGCCCAACTCCACTGCACGGTCCCTAATATCATCCAATAAATTGCTCGTCAGTTCCTCGGTCAAACCTGAAAACCAAAGGTGACCCTTCAACTGTGGAATAAACTACCTCAACAAATCAGGTCTTCACCTTCTCTTGCCATTTTTAAATCACGTCTGAAAACCTATTTCTATTCTCTTTCTTTTTAATCTGCTTGTTAATCTGTCTTTGTCATGTCAAGTTTTTTTTTTATTGTGCCATTTTCTTGTTGCGCTTTTATGCTTGTCTTTATTAATTGTGTCCCTATTAATTGTGTGCACTTTGTCATCTTTATTTATTAATTTATCTGCTTCTGTTTGATTTATATGTGTATTCTTTTATGTTGACGATTTCGTTTAACAGTTTTATTGATTTTTATAATTGTTTTAGTTTTTCCCATTTTATTTTTTTGCCAATTGTCACTGTACAGCACTTTAGTTCAACTTCTGTTGTTTTAAATGTGCTTTATAAATAACTTGACTTGACTTGACTCCGGAGACAATCGGCGTCACTAAACATATATTCCCGGGCATTAGCATTGTTACCGGATCCTAGGTTTTTTCGATAGGATGAGACCAACCATCACTGCAACAGCATCTTTTGGTGTGAATATAGCAAACCCAGATCTATGCATGCCCATGGGTTCCCTCAGGGAATTTTTAACAGATAACCGACTTTTCATCCATGGGTTTCCTCAAGGCTAAAATCCTGGATTCGGCAACATATAAATCCTTTTTGTAAGTAGATCATGATTGTCTCTCCAACTTAATGAAATCAATTCCCATACCAGGCTGCTGGCCAGTCATTCCTCGGTTGGGCTTATACCCCTTAGTATCCGTCGCAACGTGGCTAGAAAGAATAAAAGGATTAGAAGCCACAGAGACCATGTAAGTTTAGAGGAATAACAATAATTTATTCACCAGGTAGGCAAGAGCTTAGATCAAACAAGTCAAAGTTAAGCCAATTACCAGTTACAAACAAATAAGATAATGAGAGTGAGGTCATACCTCGCGAAAAAGGCTACACACGCACTCACGTGTGCGGGAAGAGAACGCATACGATCTTCCCTGACTATATAGATCAGCTACATATGGCATATGGATGTGTATGGGAAGTCAACTACAATCTTCCCAGAGTGGATTGTTTCTCTTTAAGCTTCAAGCCAAATTCCGTTTTTGATCCAGGCGGCATGGCCATAAACACCTGGAAGGGGGGTCGAATCTGCGTTTTGGGTTTCCACCATTTGGAGGATTAAATTAGGCAATCTAGCAGAGAGAGGAGAATAAGGTGATTACCCGAGTGGATTCTGACAAATTTTCAGGGGTTTCCAAAAAGGAATGAACCATAATTTTAATGAGAATGAAACATACTCCATTCAACCCCTTGGATTCTCCTGGGAATAACAAGACTAAACATGATATGAATATGTACTAATATGATACAGTGGTCATGAAAAAGCCTTAAGATGAATTATTATATATAGTCAAATTGGGTTATTAGTATATAAGTGATTTCTTCACTTTGATTCTTCAAACCTACCCTCCCAGGGTGCAGTTCGAGGCTAGATCCCTTCTCACAGAGATCTTTGCCCAGGCTCCCCCATGTTCAGAAATCTGCCTTCTGCTTCCAGTTGTCTTCTTTTCAAAGCTCACCGATCACAGAAGCACCACTCGCCTACTAACGCATTCGCTTTTGGTTTGTGGTGGCCTGACTGTACATTGAAATGAGCGCGGCAACTAACTCTAAGGGTCTTACTGCCATACGCGACCCCACCGGCCGGTGACCCAGTTGATAGCGATATCCGAATCCCGTAGTGGTTACCAGCCACCCAGGTGGGAACCGACGGTCTGATCCCTACCCCACTTAGCTAAGAGTATAGAAACTTTAACCGTTTTTACCAGCCTTGCCTGTTCACAGAGGTCGTACTTCGCGTCCGTCTGCTTAGGTGTGGGCTGTCACCCACGTACCATCTAATGCCCACACACACATGCGACCACACGCCAACTAGACAGTACCACGGCAGTATGTCAATTCATACTTCACTGAACACGGAGGCCTTCAGTTTACTCCCCTGCACTAAAGTCCATCTCTAATGTGCCCTTGGATTTTTGCAGTCCTGCCGCTGCCTGTTCCTGCCTAGGTTCGGGGGGCCTAATCCCCTCGCTGTGCAGAATATTGAACATATAAGAATATTGTGAAGTTCTCATAGGTTTAGATTATTTTAAACAGATAAGGTCCAGTTATATTAAACAGACTGAGGACAGTAATAGCACTTTCACAGGGGCATTGTGTCAGCCAGGGCTTTGCAACTACCCCCCGTACAGAGTAAAACCACTTAATGACCATTGACACCTTCCACTGGCAGGCTAAGGGAACATCCTGGGGGAAAGACCACAAAAGTTTTACTGCCATCTGGCATGGCTCTGGACTGAGCTTTATCAGCCATACGCAGGAGCGTTTCCAGATTCTACATTGTTTAATAAGATAATTGTCGTTCATGCAATCGCATATTATAGCCTTCCTACAACTTTCCCAGAAGCCAAACGGCAAAGACCTAATGAATGATTTTAAATGCATCCCATGCATCGAACTTTCACAATGAACTATTAATAACCAACGCTTCAACTTTAGAAACGAATTTAATGAATTAATTATTTACGCTTCGCGCAGCAACCAGCGTGCAAGTAAGCTTCCCTGCAAATGCAATGTATTCTTTTAAATGTTGAAAACATTATAACTATATACAATCTTAAAATAAATTAGGTTACAAAGCTTTAAAAAAAATCCTGGAACAGGAGTTGGAATTCAGGGAAAGCACTGGGTTAATTAATAATAATAATAATAATTATTATTATTATTATTTCCATCTGTACAATATCGCTCTTAAGTCTGTTATCAATGTTACCCTTCAGTACTCTGTCATTTCTTAACACTGTCTTAATAGTCACAGGCTTGTGCAAACAATAATTCCAATAAAGTTGGAACATTATGTATAAATGTGAATGAAAACAGGATACAATGATTTGCGAATCCTTTTTGACCAATATTCAATTGAGTACACTACAAGATATATTGTAGACTTTTCCTCTGCTTTTAATACGATCCAGCCCCATCTGTTAACCACAAGGCTCTTAGAACACTTTGACTTGAGTAACAATCTGGTGGGCTAGATTCCTGAGTTTTTAACAAACAGGACTCAGAGAGTGAGGGTAAATGGTGTTCTTTTTGATCAGAAGTGTTCATCTTCAGGTTCTCCTCAAGGGTGTGTGCTGTCACCTTTACTTTACATTCTCTACACAAATATGTGTCAGAGCAGACGTGATAATAGAACCATTATAAAGCACGCAGATAATTCTGTAATTGTTAGTCTGCTTAACAATAATGATAGTAGCCATGACTCTGTTGTTGACCAATTTGTACAGTTGTGTAAGGAGTCTTACCTCCAGATAAACATATCAAAAACCAAAGGCATGCTCATTGGTTTTGAAGGAATATTCACTTGCACAAGGCCACTGTAATCAAAGGCCAGACCGTAGAATATGTGCTAACAAATAAATACCTTGGGATAATCATTGACTCAAAGCTGAACTTTGAAGCTAATTGTGAAGCAATGTGTAAAAAGGGTCATCAGTGCCTGTACTGTTTGAGAAAACTCTTATACTGTCATGTTGACCGAACCATTAAGACTATGTTTTATCGTGTTTTTATTTAATTTATTCTATCCTTCTGTTTGGTGCCATGGTTTGGTCATACATCTTGAAAGGAGAGGAATTCCCTTATCCAGACAGTGAAATGATCCAGTAGGCTGATTGGGGAGTCACAGCTTTATCCAGCGTCCCTCTACTCGAAGCAATTACAGTGGATCGCTTCAACTATTTTAAAGGATGGGTCCCATCCTTTGGACTGTGATTTTAATCTTCTCCCCTCTAGAGGAAAGTTTTTAGGCCCAAGGTGTAGAACAAAGCGAAACAGAAATAGGTTTTTTTCCGCTGCTATCATTGAGCTTAATAAGCAGTGGCAGCCATTACACATGTACTTATTTATTTATTAATGTCGGTCTTTAGTTCGCTTTTATTGGGGCATCTTAAAGGGGAACTCCGGTCATTTCAACACGTATCTTTGTTGTTTGTGGTGAAGGACTACTGTCAACAGTGAGACAAATGAAGAAATTTGGTTTTGCCCACGCCGAGTTATGCTCCTGCTAGAGTTCGCAGCTAAGCGGCTCAAATGGGGCAGGCTTTTAACGTGCTTTTAGCCTCCTAACACAATTGAGATGTCATTTTAAGTCCATAGCCATGGTAACCTAACCCTTCCAAGTGACCACAGTGAATTTGACTGCAGTAGCTGACCTACAAATTTTGCATAAAAGTTGAGCTAATTGACACTAGTCAATTGTCAAACTCGTAAAATCCAAAATTCCAAAATGTAATTTTTCAAGATCAAAGCAGGCCAGAAACTTAGAAATTAGATTGCTATACCCCAAACTCATCATATACAGTATCATCTGGCATTAAAAGCCCAATATGCATACATGTATGTTCCCAGGCTAACAAGGAAAATCATAAGAATAAATCATAAAGACGTTACCTCCAATTTGTCTGCAGCTGGCCTTTTCACTTTTGGAACGGCATTAACTTTCAGATGCCGGTGTTCTGACAAATTTTGCTACCTATCAAAATGTCCCGTAGGAAAAATGTGTTGCTCAATCTCGTCTCTTGAGAAGAATTTGAGCTTCTTATATTTGTCTCATTCTGTGATCATTTGTTTCTTAGTAACTTCTCCTAAAGGTCCCTTAGGAGCAAGAGATAAGCTAAAAAGAGACAAGACATCACCGACACAAAGGAGGTTGAGTTGAGATAACCATTTGAGCAATTCTTGAGAAGTAGGATAAACTGAGGATCTCATAATTGTATGACCCAAATCTCATTTATGTCTTGGTTATTTTGAAGGAGAATTAAAGAGAAAAGCTCAAAAAAAAAAAAACCCTTCAAAATCCTCCAAGCAGTGGGATGCAGAATTATGTTTTTTGGAGAAACTTTATTCGGTTTTGCCTGTGATTACCGTAGAAATCTTTTTTTTTATGATTGCTACCTCGCGGTTCTGTGCTTGCGCAAACCTAAAATCTTGGGCTGTTTCCTCGCTCATATCTTAAGAATCTTCAAAAATAATAAAAATAGATTTATTTTCAGAGCGCATTTCGACCTGTAAGCGTACATATATTTGCATGTACACGCTGGGGTTTCCTGAAAATGCAGAAATATGATGATAATGGCGTATATGGGAAAATATCTTTGAACAAGCTTATCCAACTCGTTATAAAATCTGCTCATGTTATAATAAGCTAACAAATAACAAAGTTACTACTGTAAACTGATTCATATTGCAATATCAAGGTGAAAACGAAGACTTTACGATCGCTTTGCATTAAGGTAGCATTTTTTGACAAGGGAGCAAAATCTGACAGAACACCGGCACTTGTCGCTCTTTTCGGTCGTCCTTTTCAAAATGTTCACTGCAAACACGGTAATCTCTCTGACGTAATGTTCGCAAAGGAGTTTGCACATCAAGCTGAAGTGCAACCAGCCACAACGGCAAAGTCTCCCTTTTGCGGAGGGGTAGACGGTGAAAGCTCAAGCAGAAATATCAGTTCATTTTGTTGCCGCAATTTGGAAAGGCACAACTCAAACCATTTCCTCTGATATTCCTACTGATCTAACTCCAAGCTCCGTCTGTCAGCTCTTCGATCTCCACTTGAATGTTGCCGAAATTCAAAAATTCAGCAAAATGTACAACTCCAATTCCGAAATATAAGGGATGAAGTGTAAATTGTGAATAAGATCAAAATGCAATGACTTTCAGATCACATGAGCCACTATGTAATTTACAATAGAACATAGATAACATTTCAAATGTTGAAATTGAGGCATTTTACAGTTTTACACACAAAAGGAGCTTATTTTAAATTTTCTGGCTGCAACACGTCCCAAAAAAGCTGGGACATGGGCAAAAAAGAGGCTGAGTCTCTCAGATGGTCAGAGGATCTCCAACCTGTGAGAGCTTATGCAACAAATTGTGGAATACTTTTAAAACAATGTTTGTCAACGTCAAATTGCAAAGGCTTTGAAGGTCTCATCATCGACAGCGCATAACATCATCAAAAGATTCAGAGAAACTGGAAACTGCACTCTTCAGTAAGAGTCTAAGCTTTCTCATGTTTGGGTATCCTCCATAATTGTTCTGAACTTGTGAAGTTTTAAGCAATGAGTGTGACGAAGCCGTGGCTGACAGGAGGAGAGCTGTGAAATGTCTTCACTCTCCCGCGATGGCAACATGGGGTCGCACACGAGAAAGCTTGGGTACATAGTTTGCTAACTGGCCATTTTAGATTCCAGTGGGATTGGAGGTGCCAAATTAATTTTTCAAAAATAATTAAATCTTGTGTAATGGGTTGTATACACGGACAGCACAGATTTGTACATTTGTACTTTCCCATAATGCGCCACCATTTTTCTTCCCTCTGCCTCCTACCACTGTAGTACTAAACGATACACTGGCACTACAACAGCAGATATACCCAACAACGTGTTTGCTATTGTGTCATTCCTTTGGCTTCTGACAATATGCTAACACAGCGCAGTTTCAAAGATAGACTTTCATTTTTGTGATACCTTCCAAAAAATTGATCCCACAGT
Source organism: Gymnothorax reevesii (assembly GCA_029721435.1). NCBI lineage: Eukaryota > Metazoa > Chordata > Actinopteri > Anguilliformes > Muraenidae > Gymnothorax > Gymnothorax reevesii. The sequence goes on along the minus strand of CM056577.1, from coordinate 10,809,591 downwards.
GTGCAATAGATAGCTGGCTAGCCAGTTACCAACCTAGCTAGCTACTAATTCACCGGGTTTCTTGTTTAATCTCAGTCTGGAAACAGGATCCCGACTCTCAGCAGAGGGACAGCATCGTGCAGTTTTGACTACTGACTAGCTTATTTTGATCTTAGCCACACCACAGAAAAACTGTGGAATAATATGCAACAGATAGCTAGATGGCTGGGTATCTAGCTAGTTTGCAGAAAAATGCACGCACATCCAAACTAGATATTCACAGGTGCTCGACCCAAAAGGACAATGTAGAAAAAGTCTGCACACTGTTTGGCTCCCCAGTTGAGTTTATTAATCCACAATGTTTTGGCCGACGTGGCCTTCGTCAGGTGCACTTCCAAACACGTGACAGGGGTGGGGGTGGGGGTATATATACACCCAAAATGAAAATGGGGCAAACCAAAACGGTCAATTTGCAATTCGTATAGCCAAGAACTCAGGAAAAAATAGTAATAAATATAACAATAATAATGACTGATCCAGCCCCATAATGCCCACAGTTCCAAACACCACAAGTCTATTTTTATAATATACATAAGAGAAAAGAGGGTAGTTTTACAGTCAGGGTACATGGCTGAAAATCCCACTTGTGACACAATTACATTGGTGGATTATAATGGTTCTTAAATACAGCTGCGTCACATTAATAGGCTCTCCCAGTTCTACCTACCACGTCGAAAAAATTATTCAAAACGCATAATTTATGCCAAAAATATGCTAAAGTGTGTCATTCTAGAATGATTTTGCCAGTCTCATCTCATTTTCTCTAATGTTTCACCACCTGCAGCACTGGGTTTATGAATGACATACAACAATGGTGCGCATTTTTTAATGGTCTACACCCAACTTGTACGAAATAAAAAAAAAATTGGTTATCACACAAACAGTCAGTTGATCATGAGACCGTCTAATTAATAATCATGTCATTTGCATCAAAAAATGTCCTCTCCGAAACAGGGGTGTCAGTTTTATAATAAAACTTGGCCAAGGAATTCAATAACTGCTGATAAAATTCACTAAAATAGTCAGCACAAAGTTGCCGCATTCATTTCCTCTGTACTCGCACAACCATCCGGTGCAGGCAGATTTGACTGCATGGAGGTAGCGATTCCGTCAAAAAATGTCCTCTCCGAAAAAAGGAACATCTGTCCATTTACTCCACAGCAACCATGAACATTTCGAATCCTGGTGATGCTTTTACTAGTGTGTGTCCTTATGTCCATGCACATTAGCAGACTGATTGATACTGGAGTGCATTTTTTCTTCTCAAGAGGGTAATTTAATAATGAACACAGTTTTCCATTTTTCAGCATATATCTGAATGTTGGCAGGCCCTGCAAAATATTTCGGCACCTGAATGCCTCAAAACACCAAAAAACATGATGAGGGACCTCTTGGCTACGAAAAACCATCAAAACTGTTCTGATTAAACCACTTTTATTTTTGACCCTCGTGAGACTGCATGGTGTACCCTGACTGTAAAACGACCCAAGATGTCAGTACTACATAGTATACTAAACAATAGTCATATTGACATTTCATATTGACATTGCCTGAGGCAAAGGATCCAGTGGTATTGTCTAGAATGTTTACATCCACACATCAAGTATGAGATAAAACACTTAGTAGGTACACATGCTGGGAAGTATGCATAAATTCAGATTCAAAATTGAACAGAAACACAAATACAAAATCTACAACTGACATGAGTAGTAATTTCTAAAAATGGTTTAATATCAAAGTCCTTATTCAAACCAAACAGAGCCATAGTATTCATTGCATAGATTTAGTAGGTCTCTCGTTGTAGAAGTAATTGTTTGTTTAATCTCCACCCCGAGGTGGTCGGTTCAACGTTTCAATCCCCATATACCATAGGGTGCCAACATTGTGCCCTGCCCATTTAAAATGTGCGGCCGGTGCTCACACATGCGTGTGCGTAATTGTGTGCTAGTTTTACCTACATAGCTCAGACCGCAAGGATATTTAATGAGGTGAACAACATGTGCGCTGTTACAAGTGATCAAGCCACGAACTCTGAGAGACTTGTGTGGTAGAAAAAGGCACTCTTCTCCTCTTCTTAACCCATCATTCTGTCTGTACCAGTTCACAACTGCTAGGTCATGTAAAAAGGCCTGAGGGCCGAAATTTTTAAAAATGCACTTTAAAATAATCCGAGCCCGCTGCTTGACAGAGCAGGCTTTTTTGGATACATGCAATAAAACAGTGAACACTGATAAGGGTAGTTTGTGAGGATGACATTGATCAAAGTTGCCTTGTCTGGGGTTTTGGTGTCATACCTGATAGGAGAAGAAATAATCTGATGTAGATTTAGAGCATCAAACTGTTGGATAACTTTGTCAAGTGGTTCAATCATGTCCCAATTAATATCTTCAAGGAGGACAAATTCAGCCCTAGTAAAAGGGGCCAGAGCCCTGCTGATAGTCAGCCAGCCACCAAACATATTTATTTCATTAGATGGCATATTTGTGATAGAAGCAACCAGTCACTTCCCTCTTATCCAGAGGGTGTGTGGCAACATCGCTGGGGTGGTTGGCAAACAATATTTTGGGTTTAAAGCCTCAGAACACAGAAAACAAAATGGCCGCCGAAAATGCACATTTTGAGCCCTGTATTATGCCATGTATTTACTTGATTCTAAAAGCTTTTGTTTGTGCGCGTGACAGATTTTGCATCACATGGGGAGAGAGAGCCATGATATCTCAGGCAACAAAATGTCTTTTTGGTATCTTCGATGACGATGATTCGTTAACAACAAGAAAGGATGCTCTTCAGTCACGATCCTTACAAGATGAAAAAGATGTCTGCAACATCATGCAACAATTTCAACGATTTGGTGTATTCTCAGTCTGCACTCAGAGAAACCCTATATCACTGGCTTTTACAGAATCTCACAGCAATGAAACAGAGGAAGATGCGCCTCTTAGCAACAATCCCCTTGTTGCATTAGCCACTAATGATGTAGCAACTGCAGAAGTTCAGGATCATCTACTCACAGCAAAATCACGTGGTTGTAGTTTGGCTACGAACTTCATAAAGACACGACTGATGGAGGAGAGTGTACCTTTCTTTGGTCCATTAACAAGAGAAAACTCCAAGACATTTGCAGCCTTGTATAAATCAATTGTAACCACGTCAGCTGATGAGAAAAAAAGGTGGTGAAGGCAGACTGGCACCCTTTGCAGAGACTACTAGATGCTCAACAGTCTTGGAGAAATGTAAATATGTCCAGTATACTCAGACATCAACTTTCATGTGTGCCCCGCTCTCTTGCTAAAACTGATGGTATGATGAACACAACACCAAAATCTGACTTACTCAAGATTCTCACAGCTGACTTAGATGTCACATGTCTACCATCATAGTTGGCAAACGCCACTGAGAGCTCTTGTGTGCTAATTGATGGCCACGCGCTTATTCAGAGTCTCGGGAAGCCCAAGGGATGTTCTACTTTTGGTGAATTTGCAGATCTGATCAACACGAGAAAGACGTCACATGAGAGGAAAAGCACCAATTAGGCGTGTAATCAATCACGGTGGAGTGCCTATTCCAAACGTTTGGGATCAGTTTATCACACTTGCTGAAAACAAAGTAAATTTGGCAGAGTTTTTGTCAGCCCACCTTTCGCTGTGTGGCACAGCTGTTCCTGAGGGATGTGAACTTGTAGTTGGAGGAAACTATCTTCCAGCTGAGAAAACTTCTTCATCTCTCAGAGGCGAGATTAGTGGCTTACAGTGTGACCACAAAGAAGCGGACTCGAGATTGGTATTGCATGCCTTGGAAGCTTCTTCCAATAGATATGATAAGCTGCTTGTCTACTGCCGTGATACAGATGTCCTGCTTTTGCTTCTGCATTTTTGTGGTGAAATTGACAAGATGGTGTTAATGGTTGGCGGAACTGCCAAGGAACGCCGCTGGTACCCTGTACATGAAATCTCGCAGACTCTAACCAAAGCACCGAGAAATAACATTTTGGGATTCCACTCGCTGACAGGATGCGATAGCAGCTCCTCGTTTGCAGGCCATGGTAAGAAGAGTTGTTGGAAAGTTTTCAAACAACATCCACATCTCCTGCAAGGTGTGGGGCGTGATTGTCATTTTGAGCTAGTGGAGGAGTTTGTTGTACGACTCTACATGGCCCCCTGTGTTAATGGGGGAATAGACAAAGCAAGGCTAGGTATGTTCCGCAAAGCTAACAAAGACATTGATAAACTACCGCCAACATCTGATGCCCTGAAGTTGCATTTCAGGAGAGCAAACTACCAGGCCAAGATTTGGCTGAATGCTGATAAGCAACAAAGCTTGGCAGTTGCTGGACAACCAGAGTCTTCAGAAGGCTGGCAGTTCACAGGCACTGCCCTGAAGATAGTATGGACATCCTTACCTGCTGTTCCAAAGATGTGCATTGAACTGGTAGCTTGCAGCTGTAAGACAAAATGTAGGTCAGCAGCATGCAAGTGCAGTAAGACCCTCCAAGTGTGTACAACTGCTTGTGGGTGTAATGCAGAAAACTGTTGTAACCCAACATCATGATGAATCTACGACAAGAGTTGTAATGTCTTGCCTTCGACATTAGCATTGTCTAAAAAGTATTATTCGTAACTGGCGAAGCTTTAAATTTGGATATAGATGCTTTGATGCACATTGTACATGTATGTGCATGCAGTTTACTTTTTCTGTAGTAATAGAATTTATAACTGCTTGTTATTCGACTTCAACTGATAAAGAAAAATACTATGGAGCTGATATTTGGTGGAAATCTTACTTTGCTCTTTATTCAATTAGGCAGATTGTATTTTTGCATGTTTTTTTTCTTGGTATCTTAGTCATTAAACCAGTATTAAACAAGCCAATGTTGTCATACACAAAAGGTTTTACGTTTCACAGACCTGTAACAAAACTGTTTCACAGGTCATTTTGTAAGTAATTTAAAAAAGAAAAGAGCGTTTATTTAGTTTATTTGCATGACTGTTCACTTTCTTACTAGTCATGCTATGCTTTTCATTCAACTAGTCAGATTTTTTGTATATTTTGTTCAGTCATTCAGTCAGTATTGTATTCAACTTGCAATGATGTAATGTACAAAGGCCTTTTGCTTTACAGAACTGGAACAAAACTGTTTTACTGGTCATGGTTTAAGTAAGCAAAAAAAAGGCCTAAAGCAAAACGACCATGTATGGTTGATAGTTTGTTTGAACTTGATAAGGAAACGTTTTACCTTTTCAACTTACGTAATTGTTGTGGTCGGACTTTGGTCAAAATGCCATGTAGTAGGGGGGGTGCAGTGCTTCTTTAGACAGTTTATTTGTACCAGTGTTTAGTTTATTACTATGCTAGTTAGTCAACTACTTGGATAGTATTTTGCTTGTTTTGTTCCTTGCTATCTCAGTCATTAAGTCAGTATTAAACTCGCTGATGATGTGATAGATGTGATATACGTAAGGGATAATTAACGAGAAGGTGTGCATTCCACGGTTTTAATTCATGACGCGGAGGCAAATAACCACCCGACGCGAAGCGAAGGGTGGTTGCCTCCGCAAAATGCATTAAAACCGTGGAATGCTCACCTTCGAGTTGATAATCCCGCTTATACCATGGTCATTTGCCAGCAATATCAAATCGCAGCATTAATCTGAAACGGCGATTGTGCATAACCCAACATTATGCGCGATCATGCAGACTGTAGCTAACTTGCTACCCACAATTACAATGAACTTATGACGGTTTCCGTAGAGTCAGCGAGCTGAAATCAGTCTGCTGGCATAGCACGTAGCTAGCGAACTGTCAGCAGTCGCTGATACATGAAGTGGACACGTTAGCTTCATTTGTAACCATACTCAATTACAATCTTTTAATGGATAAAGGCTGATTATTTCACTGCTACAATATTTACGGTCATTATCGCTTGAGTACGAGTCAGCGAGGCGAAATCAGTCTGCTACTAATTTAGACTAATTCCCTCTCAGCAATCGCCCTGTTCTAATCTCCGCCTCTTGCTCAGCTGTTCCTGTCTTCTCCTGATCTCTCGCACGTGCTTAATTACTTTCCTGCGCTCGTTATCTGTGCACTAAGAACTCCTTGACCGGAGCTGTTTAAATGTCATAGGCTCTTTGTGTGTTTCAGGTCTGTGTTCTTGGCTTTCACCGATTTTCGTGGTTAGGGTTTCCCTCATGTGATTCTCCTGTTGTAATTAGTCTGATCCATTTCACCTGCTTCCTGCATAGCATGTGATTTCCCTCTCGTCGATTTAAGCAGTCTTTTCACAGCCAGCTCCTTGTCAGAACGTTGATCAATATTTCATTGTGCAGAGTGCCTTGTATGCCATTGAGTATTGTTTTTCTACTAATGGATTGTCCAACCTGATTCTTGCCATTGCCCTTTTTGTATTGTTTTTGTCTTTCTGGATTTTGACCCATTTTTTGTATGACAACGATTTCTGTGTTTGGATGCCCCGTGTATGACCCTTGGCTTTGTTCATCGACTATGACTTTTTGCCTACCGTTTATGTACCTTTGCTTATCTGTCTTCCTGGTTCTGACCCCTGCCTGTCTTATCGACACTATTTTTGGATTTTGTATTGTGGCTTGGCAATTCTGGTGTTTTTTGGTTTTGAATCGGACTTTATTAAAGGCATGCGTTTTTTGGATTTCCCTCCCTTGCATGTGGTTCCTGAACGCACCGTCACATGGGATTGATTTGGCTAATGCAATTGAGCACTTGAGGTGTTCTCTGATGTAAATTACCACACCTCTACCTTTGGAAGACTTATCCTGTCTAAACAGATTATAACCAGGTAGATGTAACTCAGGGTAGGAGGTGGACTTTTTCAACCAGGTCTCTCTGACTACCAAAGCCTCAGGATTTGAGCTTTCAACCCAGACTTTCACATTTGTAATTTTCAATAAGAGGCTTCTTGCATTTATGTGTAAAAACCCAGGCTCTTTCGAGCACAAAAATCATCCAAAGATAAGTCATTTAAGGTCGAATAAGGGAGAAAGACTGACATCTGCAACAGGGCCAGGATTAACATGCACATTACCCGATATCTTAAGTAGTAAGATAACTAAAGCACGGAATAAAGATTTTAAAAAACTAGGCGGTCGTTTCCTGACCACTGATCTCTGCACATCAGAAGGCAACACATCAGAAGGATGTGTGATGATACGTCCAGGAACCAGACGCGGGAACCAAGCTTTGAAGTAGATGTGAATTTATGAAGCGAGGGGGGAAACCCCTGCTGGGCAGAAGGCAAAGGTGCAAATTCCACAATCCAAAAATCACAAACCGAGTCGAAAAAACCAGGGCAGCAATCACAGTACTGGGGTCAAAAGGGCTCAAAATACAGATGGAGACAGTAATCCAATGACCTCCACATGTCAGCAGACACTGGATCCCCATCTCTAATCATCCTCCTGGACTTAACAGCTGCATTTTATACAGTTGATCACAATATCCTTCTGCACCGCTTGCAATACACCATTGGACTTTCAGATAACGTACTTAACTGGTTAACATCATATTTATCAAATAGAACAGAATATGTAGCCCTGGAAAAAGCAAAATCCCACACCGACTAAGTCACCTGTGGTGTCCCTCAGGGTTCGGTGCTGGGCCCCATACTTTTCACCCTCTACCTGCTACCCCTGAGAAGTGTCATCAGCAAACATGGCATCTCCTACCATTGTTATGCTGATGACACACAGCTCTATTTAAGGACTACCACCACTTCCACTGCACCCCTACCAACATCCACACTAACCACCTGCCTGGAGGAGATAGAGGCGTGGATGAAGCTACAGTTAAACAGTTCCAAAACGGAAGCCATCCTAGTCGGCACACCCCATCAGCTTCACTACTCCATCATCACCATCACTTTTTCTGGACAACAAATTCCACTCTCATCATCTGTCACCAACCTTGGTGTTAAAATGGACCACCAACTCTCCTTTGACACCCATATCAAACAAAACCTCTGCAAAAAATCATTCTACCACCTTAGGAACATAGCCAAACTCCGACCAACACTCACCTTTACAGATGCAGAGAAGCTTGTCCACGCCTTTGTCTCCTCCAGGCTAGACTATTGTAATGCGCTCCTCATCGGGATTCCTGCCAAAAGCCTCCAGAGATTACAATGTATCCAAAACAGTGCTGCCAGGATCCTGATGAGAGTGCGCAAACACAATCACATCACCCCCATCCTGAAATCCCTTCACTGGCTCCCCGTCACACTCAGAATTGAGTACAAGGTCTCCCTCCTCACCCACCAGTGCATTCACGGGCACGCCCCCCAATACCAAAAAGAACTCCTCACCTCTCAAACCTCCTCACGTATCCTCCGTTCTGCCCCCACAAACACCCTCCAGGTCCCCAGAACCAAGCTCTGTACCATGGGTGATCGGACCTTTGAATCAGCAGCCCCCAGACTGTGGAACGACCTCCCTGACCACCTGAGAGCCCCACAGTCTGTTGATGTTTTTAAACGAGGTCTTAAAACTTACCTTTTTACCAGAGCTTTTTCTTAAAATGTTTTATAGTTCTCATGTTTATTTTCTTTCTTTCTTGTTTATTTATTGTTTATTTTCTTGATCATATTATTTTTGTGTTTATTTTATATTGTATTCAGCTTTCTTTTTTATGCACTAAAATGTACTGTAGCACTTTGAGATTTTATATATAAAGTCCAATACAAATAAAATTTATTATTATTATTATTATTAATCCAAAACAGAGTCAAAAATCGTAATCAGGGAAGGTCCAGTCAGGATAGAATCACTAAGAGTACAAGGCGAAGACAAGCGTGGCACAAGCAAATTGAGAGAAACTTTCTGACAAGAAACTGTTGTGAGAAGACTGCTAATATACACATACGGGAGGTCAAATACTAAACAGAAAACAGGTGCAGGAAATCAGACTAATTACAAAGGAGCAAACATGAGGGAGAACCTAATCACATGAAATAGGCAAAAGCTAAAACGCGGACAGGGATCACGACACAGCCTATAGACAGAACATACGGCTCCGGTTAGGGATTTCACATGTGCTCAGATAATGAGAGAAAGGACAGAGAAAGCAGGTGTGGAGAATCCACTGAAATGGAGCAAAGAAGATAAAGTGAAGGCAAGAGGCGGAGACTAGAACAGGGCAAATGCTGAGAGCTTGTTAATCAATGAGTAAGGTGCAGCTATACAATCCCTAGTGCACGTTAGTAGGTTAGTATTATCTACAATGTTAGTCTAGGTTAGTAACTCTAGCAAAACAACAAACTGTTAGTTTTGGTTAGTAATAAAAAAAGCTAGGCAAAGGAAGTAAACGAGATAGGAAGGAATGATTGAAATCCCAGAAACCATGAAATCACCCAAAAGAGTGGCACGCAATACTGGGGCTGTGAGCAATCACAAGACATGAGACCAGACAGAGGGAGACAAAGTGCAATGCATGGATTAAACAAAAACATGGACCGGAATGAAACTGCAATGTGGGAAATGGCAAAATACAAAATAAGGCAATAATAAAAACATGGCAAGAACTAAACTAAGACAAAACATGAACAGAGTCAGACATCTAAATCCCAATACAAAAATACAAAGCATGGTCAGACAGGGCAGAAGTCAAAATCCAAACGGAATGATAAACAAACATAGCAAACAGAGCAGAATCACAACAGTACACCCACCCACCCCCCGAGCAGGGACCCTGATACGATGCTCTGGACCGTGGCGCTCCCAGTCAGCGAGGTACTGGAATCCTTGTCCTCGTCGACGACAGTCCAACAACGCCCGCACTGTGAATGCCTCGCCTCTGTTGATGATGCTGGTGGTTGTTGGGGGATCAGGGCCAGAAAACAGGGGGTGGGTGACAGCAGGCTTAATCTGGGATACGTGAAAAGTGGGGTGAATGCGGCGCATGGAGAGGGGCAGACGGAGGTGGACAGCAGAGGGACTCAACACTTTTTCAATGGTAAATGGCCCAAGAAACTTGGGGAAGAGTTTTCCCCCACTCCCCTTTAAAGGAATGTCCTTGGAGGACAACCATACGTGCTGCCCAGGTTGGTACAATGGAGCGGTGATACGACTGTTGTCAGCTTGGGCCTTCATACGGGCTACCGACCTGAGCAGCGCCTAACGAGTGGTCCTCCTGCAGCGGCCCACAAACTCGCGGGCAGATGGGACTGCAACCTCCTCCTCCCGGCATGGAAACAGAGGGTGTTGGTAACTGAGGAAGGCTTTGAATGGGGAAAGTCCGGAGGCTGCGGAGGTGTGACTATTAATAGCGTATTCTGCCCAGGGGAGTTGATGGCTCCAGGAGGAGGGGTTCTTGAGACAGAGGCATCTAAGAACAGTCTCTCTACACTGGTTGGCCCACTCGGTCTGGCCATTAGTCTGAGGGTGAAAGCCGGAAGAAAGACTGACAGATGTGCCGAGTGAATTAAAGAAGGATTTCCAACATTTGGTTGTGAATTGTGGGCCGCGATCTGAAGTGATGTCAGTAGGGATGCCATGTAGTCTAATGATGTGTTGGATGATGAGAGTGGCGGTTTCTTGGGCGGATGGGAACTTGGTGAGGGGAACGAAATGAACAGTTTTAGAAAAACGATCAACTATGGTGAGGATGGTGGTGAAGTGATTGGAAGGGGGAAGACCAGTGATGAAATCTACGGCTATGTGTGACTAAGGGCAGTGTGGAGTGGATAGGGGTTGTAACAAGTCGTGAGGGGGTTGGTGTGATAACTTAGCTTGGGCACAGACCGAGCAGGCGGAGACATACTTCTGGATGTCGTCATTCATTCCAGGCCACCAGAAGCGACGTGTGATAAAGTCCAAGGTTCGTATAATTCCTGAATGGCACGAGAGATTGGAAGAATGCCCCCAGTCCAGGACTTGGAGCGCAGATTGGCAGGCACGAATAAACAGTGCTCAGGGCAAGCACTAGGAGCAGCAGAACCGTCTTAGGCGTCTCTCACCTCTGACTCAATGTCCATAGCTACGGCATTGATGAAGGTCTCCTTGGGGAGGATGCTATCTGGACTGAGTAGGTCTTTGTCCGTCTCAAAACAACTGGAGAAAGCATCCGGCATTACGTTCTTGCTGCCAGAGTGATAAGCAAGGTGAAAATTGAACCGTGAGAAAAACAATGCCCACCTGACCTGTCGGGGATTCAGCCTCTTGGCAGTTTGGAGGTACTCCAGATTCTTATAGTCCGTCCAGACCAGGAACGGATGTTCGGCACCCTTCAACCATTGTCTCCACTCCTTCAAGGCCAGCTTAACGGCTAACAGTTCCCAGTTGCCGATGTCGTAGTTTCGCTCAGCGGAGCTTAGGCAACGGGAAAAGTAAGCATCGGGGTGAATCTTGCTGTCCTTGGGAGACCTCTGAGAGAGCACTGCCCCAACTCCCACGTTGGAGGCGTCAACCTCCACCACGAACTGGAGCTTGGAATCAGGGATGGTGAGTATAGGGGCAGATGTAAAACGGGACGTGAGCTCATGAAAGGCTTCTTCTGCTTTCTTGGACCATAGGAACTTGATCTTGCTAGAGGTGAGTGCAGTGAGAGGCGAAGCATTGGAACTCAAATTGTGGATAAAACGTCTGTAGAAATTGGCAAAGCCCAGGAAGCGTTGTAGTGACTTACGCTCGGGGGGTTTTGGCCAGTTGGTGACTGCCTCAACCTTGACGGGGTCCATCTGGATGGTGTCAGGCGAGATGATGTACCCCACGAAGGAAGTTATCTGTACGGAGAATCGCACTTCTCAGCCTTCACGAACAGCCGATTCTCCAACAGGCGCTTGAGTACGCGGACGTGTTGAACATGGTCCTCCTGTGACTTAGAAAAAAACAATGTACACAAATAAGGCAATAATAAAAAACATGGCAAGAACTAAACTAAGACAAAACATGAACAGAACCAGACATCTAAATCCCAATACAAAAATACAAAGCATGGTCAGGCAAGGCAGAAGTCAAAATCCAAACATGACAGAGTGATAAACAAACATGGAAAACAGAGTAGAATCACAACAGGATGGGGGAAATGCCTCGAATGGTGGCACCTTTGTGGTGATAATGCCCGAGCAGTGGCAACATTGTTGTACATGCAATGGCACATCATACAGGGTGCCGGCTGTTGGGGTTTGACCTCACAGGTGGTCACCATGTGTTGAGGCAATTTGGCAAATGATGTTATTAATTTGACGAACAAAAACATATGATATTTACATATTAATATGAATACCTTGGAGCGCCACCCTTCCTTAGTGAAGAGAAAACGATAGCCAATGAATAAAATCTCAGTCTCAATATCCACTAAGCTATTAATGTGGAAATTGATGAATAAATAAATTAATAATTGTAACCAACTTACCAAATCAATATCTAGATTGAAGGATTCAGACTTCTATAAAACCCAAAACCAGTGAAGTTGGCACGTTATGTAAATCGTAGATAAAAACAGAATACAATGATTTGCAAATCCTTTTCAACTTATATTCAATTGAATACACTGCAAAGACAAAATAATCATTAACTTAGAATTTAAAGGCAGCAAGACATTGCAAAAAAGTTTGCACAGGGGCCTTTTTACCACTGTGTTACATCGCCTTTCCTTGTAACGACACTCAGTAAACGTTTGGGAACTGAGGAGATCAATTTTTGAAGCTTTTCAGGTGGAACTCTTTCCCATTCTTGCTTGATGTACAGCTTAAGTTGTTCAACAGTCCGGGGTCTCCGTTGTCGTATTTTACGCTTCATAATGCGCCTCACATTTTCAATGGGAGACAGGTCTGGACTACAGGTAGGCCATTCTGGTACCCGCACTCTTTTACTACGGAGCCATGCTGTTGTAACACGTGCAGAATGTGGCTTGGCATTGTCTTGCTGAAATAAGCAGGGCTGTCCATGAAAAAGACGTTGCTTGGATGGCAACATATGTTGCTCCAAAACCTGTATGTACCTTTCAGCATTAATGGTGCCGTCATATGTGTGTAAGTTGCCCATGCCTTGGGCACTAATACACCCCCATACCATCACAGATGCTGGCTTTTGAACTTTGCGCCTATAACAGTCCGGATGGTTCTTTTCCTCTTTGGTCCGGAGGACATGACGTCCACAGTTTCCAAAATACAATTTGAAATGTGGACTCGTGAGACCGCAGAACACTTTTTCACGTTGCATCAGTCCATCTTAGATGAGCTTGGGCCCAGCGAAGCCGGCGGCGTTTCTGGGTGCTGTTGATAAATGGCTTTTGCTTTGCATTGTAGAGTTTTAACTTGCACTTGCAGATGTAGCGACGAGCTGTAGTTACTGACCGTGGTTTTCTGAAGCGTTCCTGAGCCCATGTGGTGATGTCCTTTACACATTGATGTCAGTTTTTGATGCAGTACCGCCTGAGGGATCGAAGGTCACGGGCATTCAATGTTGGTTTTCGGCCTTGTCGCTTACGTGCAGTGATTTCTCCAGATTCTCTGGAGAATTCTCAGATTCTCTTTTGACGATATTACGGACTATAGATGATGAAATCCCTAAATTTCTTGCAATACCTCGTTGAGGAATGTTGTTTTTAAACTGCTCGACAATCAGCTCACGCATTTGTTCACTAAGTGGTGACCCTCGCCCCAACCTTGTTTGTGAATGACTGAGCAATTCAGGGAAGCTGCTTTTATACCCAATCATGGCACCCACCTGTTCCCAATTAGCCCGTTCACCTGTGGGATGTTCAAAATAAGTGTTTGATGAGCATTCCTCAACTCTCTCAGTCTTTTTTGCCACTTGTGCCAGCTTTTTTGAAACATGTTGCTGGCATTAAATTCCAAATGAGCTAATATTTGCAAAAAATTACAAAGTTTACCTGTTGAAACATTAAGTATATTGTCTTTGCAGTGTATTCAATTAAATATCATTGTATTCTGTTTTTATTTACGATTTACACAACGTGCCAACTTCACTGGTTTTGGGTTTTGTACATAGAAGAGGTTGGCAATTTCATTCACTCTTGTACAACATCAATAACCAAAGCATATGCCTTTAAAGAATTTTTATTTAATTGAAACAAACATAACACACAATCTAGACTATACTAAACACTGACACTGTATACACAATGAAGGAGGAGTGTGTATGCATGTGAGTGTGGGTGTGGGTGCGTGTGTGTGTGTGCGGGTGAGAGGGAACAAAAGGATGATCAAATGTGCCCTGCTGACCATGTGGAGTGGGGGAGGGCAACCTTACTGTAAGAAAGACCAAGTCTTTGCCACAAAGAAAGTTCAAGAACGAGTGTGAAATTAAAGTCAGTTTAAATGACTTTAAATGTTGTGTTGTGTATGTATTAAGTTTGTTATGGCCCCAATTTGTTATGACATATCGGACAGCAAGGGATGACCCGCAAAATTTTAAAACTTTAACAGATTTAATTAAAACAACTCTGACCAAGATTGAAATATATATATAAAAATGAGATAGTTACAGTCCCTTGATAACTGAGATGGGGTTTCTATGTTGCGATGTCCTGGAACAGGAAAATACTCCAACACAGGCAAAAATCCACAAAAAGAGCTTCACAGGTCTTGAAAAGAGTGACAGGTCTGGTCAAATGTATCCTTCCCCTATTTCTCCTTGCAATTTCTCCTACTACTTTACTCTCTCAATTTTTCTCCTGATATACTCTTTTGCAGCCCCCTCCCACCTTCCAGATTTTTTTTCAATTTTCTGGGAATTTCCACTCTGAGGCAAGCCCAGGAGATGCCCAAAAACCTACCTCCAAACTGGGCTTAACAAAAAAAATGTCAATACTGCCATCTAGTGGCTTTTTTTTTCCACATTACACCTCCATTCCAAAAGGGAAAAATTTTGACTCATAAAGGCAAAATTTTTCTTTTCAATACAAAATCGTTAAGTAGACACTTGTATACATATAATACAATATGCTAATAAACACGTGATATATACACATACTCAAATACAAGATAAGCAATCAGCAATTACATTATCAGTACCCTTTACATGCTTAATTTCCAAGTCAAACTCCTGTAAAATCAAACTCCAATTCAACAATCTCCGATTCTTGTTTTTCATCTTACTCAAAAACATTGACGGATTGTGGTCAGTATGTACAATCATTGGCTTTTGTCCAGTACAAACATAAACCTCAAAGTGTTGTAAGGATAGAACCAGAGCCAACAGCTCCTTCTCAATTGTGGAATAGTTCCTTCGGTGGCGATTGAACTTCCTGGAGAAGTAATGCCACAGGATGCTCAATGTCATCAGTCACTTCTCTGTAGGAGCACAGATCCACAAGCTTGGTCGCTAGCATTGACTGCGATAAAGAACGGTTTGTTGCAGTCAGGAGATTTGAGCACGGGGAAGTGACACAGCAGAGACTTCAGGCGATTGAAGGCTCTTTGGCATGTTTCGTCCCAAGTGAATTTTACGCCTTTCTTCAGTTGGTTAGTGAGACTCAGAGCAATCTCAGCAAAGTTCTTGCAGAACTTGCGGTAGTACCTGATCATTCCAAGGAAGCCGCACAAAGCTTTTTTGTTGTCAGGAACTGGAAAGTCCATGATGGCTTGGACTTTAGCATTTATGGGTGCCACCTTACCCTGGGCTATGACGTAGCCAAGATACATGACAGTAGCACAGCCAAAGTCACTCTTGTTCAGGTTAACAGTCAGGTTAGCCTGGGTTAAGCGCTGGAATAATGTCTCTACATCTTTCAGATGTTCTTCCCAGGAGTCACTCCTTGTGATCAGGTCATCAATGTACGCACTCGTGTGTGGCAATCCAGCGATTGTACACTGTATCCTTTGGAACGTGGCTGGGGCATTTTTCATCCCAAATGGTAGGACTTCATACTGGTATAACCCAGATGGTGTGGCAAAAGCAGAGATGCTCTTGGCCCTCTCACTTAAAGGCACACACTAATAACCCTTCAATAAATCAATCTTGGTCAGAAACTTTGCTTGCCCTACTCTATCGATACAATTATTAATCCTAAGTATTGGAAACATATCAGTTCTAGTTACAGCACTGACTTTGCGAAAATCTGTACAGAATCTAGTCCTTCTATCAGGTCTTGGAACTAACACACAGGGTGAACTCCAATATGAGTTATAGGGTCTGATAATATCATGTTCTAATATGTACTCAACCTCTTTCTCAGCAATCTTTCTCTTTTCAGGATTCATCAGGTACGGATGCTGTTTTATGGGTTTGGCATCACCAACATCAACATCATGAGAGGTAATAGAAACTCTCTTTGGAACATCAGGAAATAGAATTTTATATTTCTTGAACAACCTCTCAGACTCATCTTTCTGTGAGGGTTCTAAGTGCTGGAGTTTTACATCATTATTCTGCAACACTTCAGAATTTGACAATTTACAGAAAGGACTTTAATTCTAGGTTCATCATCTTGAAACTCCCCCTCATCTTCACAAGTCTCGGCCATAGGAGGATCTGAAGTGACAGCTGCAACCCTAGCATTCCTATCATGATAAGGCTTCAGCATGTTAATGTGACACAACTGTTTTGGCCTTCTCCTATCTGGAGGCTTCACAATGTAATTGAGATCATTGAGTTTTATTAGAATTTCATAAGGACCATGAAATCTAGGCAGCGATGGATTGAACTGCAAGGGAAACAACACAAGGACCTTGTCTCCTAGTTTAAACTCACGGCTTCTAGCCTTATGATCATACCAAGTTTTCATTTTTCCCTGACTTTGTTTCAAGTTCCCTTTAGCTTGGTCACAAGCTGCACGCAGTCTTTCCTTGAGCTTGCTAACATAGAGCCGCATATCAGTCTGTTAGACTTTCTCTTGCCATTGTTCACTCAACAATAGCAGAAAGGTCCTCTCACTTCATGGCCAAACACTAGCTCAAACGGACTGAATCCAGTAGACTCCTGCACTGCTTCTCAAGCTGCAAACAACAGCAAATGAACACCTTCATCCGTCTTTCTCATAGTCATAACAATAAGTCCTCATCATTGTCTTGAGTGGAATGAAACCGCTCTAAGGCACCCTGACTCTCTGGATGATAGGCACTGGAGAGAATCCGCTTCGCACCTACTTCATACACAACCTGCTGAAACAGTGCAGAAGTGAAATTGCTACCTTAGTCTGACTGAATTTCCCTGGGAAGGCCACACAACATGAAGAACTTCATCAAAGCCTTCGAGATTGCAGTTGCCTTGATGTTGCGTAGAGGTATGACTTCAGGGAATCTGGTAGATGCACACATGATTGTCAACAAGTACTGATTTTCAGATCTAGTCTGGCTAATGGACCAACACAATCAACAATGACCTTGGAGAAGGGCTCCCCAAATGCTGGGATAAGCTGCAATGGAGCTACAGGTGGGTCTAACTGGTGTTCTCAACTACCTGACAAGTGTGACAGGTTTTGCAAAAGTTGGAAACATCTTTCCAAAGTCCAGGCCAGAAGAAGTGTTTCATGATCTTTTCAATAGTCTTGTTAACACCAAGATGACCTCCTAAAGGTAAACTATGAGCCATTGTTAAGATCTCATTCCTGTAGACCTTCGAAACAACAATTTGCTTGACCACTGCCCAATCTGCATTGGCCGGGATATCAGGAGGGCGCCACTTTAGCATCAACACTCCATCCTTGAGATAATACCTAACTGGAACTGCGTCTATTTCTTTATCAGGAAGGGCTCTCTTCTTTAGTAAACAAATTTCGGGATCATTAGTTTGTTCCTGAATCAACCGCTTTTTGGACAGAGACAAGTCTCCAGACACATCAGAATCACAAGACCCATCTGGCTGGCTGAACAGAGAACTGATAAAAGTGTCTGATAAGTGTATCGATTTTTTTATTATTATTAAGAATTTACATGCAAATATTCACGGCGGTGGTTCATTTTTATGTTCCATTTAAAACTCCGGCCGGTAGTTGGCAGCAGCCAGCAGTCATTACAGCTACACTCCAAAGGAAGCAGAAGAAGGAGATCTCGCGAGGGCACCGGCGCGAAAAGTTGAAGAAACCAAAGGGTGCATCTCAAAGCCTCTGCTGTATCCTTCGAAGGCTGCATTTTTAGGGGTCGTCAAGTACTTCCATCCACCAAACTAACATTTAGGGTTAGAAATAAGATTAAATTTATGATTAGGGCTAGGTTTGGGGTAAGTTTTAGGATTAGAGGTTAGAGTTAAGTTTAGGTTTCGGTGAACCATTCGCTTAAATCAAAGCTGTTTAACGGAGATGAAATAACGTCATGTCAGTTTGGCGGATGAAACTAGGTGACGACCCCTAAAAATGGAGCCTTCAAAGGCTGCAGCCCACGCTTTGAGATGCTCCCAATGTGGCGTCCAGTGCACCGCACCTCTCAATTTTCCATTGACTTTAATAGAAAAAAATCATGAAATTATTTTGTTATTTAAAGCGTATACGATCGAATTTCTTTCTTACGTAGTACTGGAATGCATATTAAAAAAATGATTCGAGGCACAATTTTTTTTTCTTGACACTTTTCGAGAACGAAGTTAATGCACAATGTAGACTACATCCAATTAATTTCAGAACAGCGATAGAAATTGCAATGAGCCCAGTCGACATAAATGCATATATGAGTCGTAAAATATCCACAATGTCTGTGGCTTATAGGCTAACTTAAGGCCAGATTGCCGTTCTTCCTCTCCTGCAGAGCATGTGTGTGGGACGGGAGCGAGGGGCGATTCTTGTCTACTAGTTACTTGATCGCGAATGACGTCGAGAAAATTAAATGAAAAACGAAACAAAAAAAATGTGAAAATGTGTCACCAGACATATGTGGGCGGCCAGATTTGTTCCCCAGTTAGTGAGGAGGGCAGCCAGAGAGACAGAGCTCTGACGGGGGGTGAACACAGATTTAATTTAATTTAACTAAATTAATCACTGAGCATTGCTGGTTTTGCGAGTACTGGCAAAGGTTATCCTGGAGTCATCAGCAATAATGGATTTGGCTTAGCTTATAAACGTCGATAAAACACTTATTTGAGGATACTTTTGCATTTAATCTTTGCATGTACAGTCATGTTTCAACTTTCCCTCGCCCTACCCCGGAGAGGGTCAGCCGACGAGCCTGGAGGGATTCAAATGGACGCAGTTTGGCTTTGTGATGAATATTCAGCTTTGTAGTTTATCAGCTAAAAACAGTGTTGTCACTGCAAAGGTTTTGTGCCTCTTCATCTCAGTTTGATTAACATTAGCAACAGGGAAGAGTAATGTAACTAGCTAGGTATTTGCTTATGTTAACCAGATTGTGTCACCACGCTTGCACGGTTTGAATTAAAGGCATCATTTCAAGCATGAAATTATATTGTTGTAATAAATACAGTCGACAAAGTTAGCTGCTTGTCATATACCTGAGGCAGTGTCTTTAACGGCGCACCACAGAACTGATTAGCTAGTGAAAGGGCGCCTGCCGATTTGAAGCCCTCGTTTTCATGCTTAAAACAAACTAAACTCATGTTGCCTGCTGCATTTGCACAGCTGCGCGAGACTTCAGATCAGAGACAAGGATTCTACAGTTTCTAGTTCAGAGATGCGAGTGCGGACAGTGAGTTTTTTTAGTTTTTCAAACCGTGGATATGAAATCGGTTTTAACTATATTAAAAAAAAACAAAAAACTGTATGATAACTGCCAGGACGTTGTGTGTGAGTGTGTGTGTGTGTGTGTGTGAGTGAGAGAGAGAGAGATTTTAATTCCTTTGTGGCAACAGTCAGAAGAAGTGTTATGATGGTGCAGAGACAATATTTTCTTTTGATAACTTCTCTGAAATCAAGAACTCCTAACTGATTGTGAACCTATCAGCAGTATCTAAAAATATGTAGGGTCTTATTTTATTTTCTTCATGTTAAGCTAAAGACAGAATGTAGTATGTTTGATTGTACAGTGACTGCATACATTATTTTGATTAGCACTTGAGACTTTTACTGATAGGCAGATATTTATTTCTTTATTCAGCTTTCATATAAAGAGTGGATGTTGCAGGGACTTTGCATTTTCTTTTTCAACTGTAAATTTGACCCTGCTTATATATTAGAATTAAAGGTTAACCTTTAACAGAGTCAAACAATCTGTTAACTTATTTTTTTCATTTGTTGTTTACCCAAAGAATCCTGCAAATGCTTTTATGTCTTGTATAATGAAATATAAATATAGATCCCTCTGTTCTGATTCAGTAAGCTGATTAAGCATGTAACAGCAATGCAAGTTTACTATGCTATGACACGTTTCCTACAATTTCCTACAAGCCTATATCCCACTCACACTTTGTGGCGGGGGATAAAAATCTCAATATATAGTATTGCAATATATCGTATCGTTGCCCCTGTATCGTGATACGTATCGTATCGCCAGATTCTTGGCAATACACACCCCTACTCTCTAGCCAGTCTTGCTTTTCGCATGGCTGGTTTTACATCTGTCAGCTCTGTCTGCATATTTCTAGCAGTTCTGTCTTTTTAGAAGACTTCAATACCTTTACGGTTGGAGATGCCAAGAAATCATTCATTGCTGTTGATCTGTCAATGTATATCTAGAAAATTCAAAAACAATTTCACAATTTGAAATGTTAGATTTTCAATAAATGACTCACACAATAGTCTCTCCTGGACGAGCCCCCAATTTGTTATGGCCCCAGTTTGTTATGACCTATCGGACAGCAAGGGATGAAAGACAAAATTTTAAAACTTAAACAGATTTAATTAAACAAACCACTGACCAAGATTGAAATATTAACAAAGAAACAAAAAAGAGATATTTACAGTCGTTGAGATGGGGTTGCTTTGCGAAGTTTTGGGACAGGAAAATTGCTCCAACACAGGCAAAAATCCACAAAAAGAGCTTCACAGGTCTTGAAAAGAGTGACAGGTCTGGTCAAATGTATCCTTCCACAATTTCTCCTTGCAATTTCTACTTCTTTACTCTCTCAATTTTTCTCCTTATATACTCTTTTCTAGGCCCCTCCCACCTTCCAGACTTTTTTCAATTCTCTGGGACTTTCCCCTCGGAGGCATGCCCAGGACATGCCCAAAACCTAGCTCCAGACTGGCTTAACAAAGAAAATGTCAATACTGCCATCTAGTGACCTTTTTTTCCACATTACAGAGTCCTGACTGAAGACGTCTAAGTTTTAAAATGTTGTGATCAACAGTATCAAAAGCTATAGACAAATCTATGAAAAGTGATGCACAATGCCGTTTCTTATCAAGTGCGACCGAGGTGTCATTTGCCGACGGTACTGTGGTTTTTCCATAAGCCTGATTGATATGTAGAAAGAATTCCATTGTTAGATAGAAACTCCTTTATTTGGTTACTAAACAGAGTTTCAAAGATTTTGGCCAGCTCTGATTGGTTTGATATCGGCCTATAGTTGTTTCAACAAGCTGGGTCACCATTCTTCAGTAAAGGGAGACAAATGTGGATTTCCACAGCCTAGGAATGACCTTAGTTTCCATTGAAAGATTAAAAAGATATGTTAGAGGCCTTGCTATAAAATAAGATGCCACTTTCAGGAAGAAAGGTTAAATTAGAGCTTTTCTAGGATCTACATTTTTAAAGGGGACCTATCATGCTGATCCTTCTTTTAATACATATAAGTAATGTTATAATGTTGGATGTCCATACTGTAATGTGAATATAGGCCACTAGATGGCAGTATTTACCTTTTTTTTGTTAAGCTCAGACTGGAGTCATGTTTGGACATGTTTCCAGACATGTCTGGGGCAAGTCTCAGAAAGTTAAAAAAAAGAGGTCTAAATGTGGGTGGGGTCTGCAAAAGAGTATATAAGGAAAAGAATTGAGACAGTAGAGTAGTAGGAGAAATTGCAAGAAGAAGGATACGTGTGACCAGACCTGTCATTTCTGTGCAAGACCTGTGTAGTTTCTTTTGTGGATTTCTTTGCCTGTGTTTGAGCATTTTCTTCATCCAGGACATCACCAAGCCACCCCACCAAGAAGGGACTGTAATTATTTCTGTTTTTTTCTTATTTATCAATCTTGGTCTTTAGTTGTAGGTTGTTATTAGTCTTTGTCTTTGTTAAAAATTAAATGTGTTTTAGTTGTTGAAACTGTGTTTGTCGTCCCTTGCTGTTGCTGTTGTGTTATAAATGTAATAACAAATTGGGGCCATAACAAATTGGGGGCTCAAGGTCCGGGATAGACCATTGTGTGAGTAATTTATTGAAAATCTAACATTCCAAATTGTGAAATTGTTTTTGTGAATTTTCCTAGATATATATTGACAACAGCAATGGATGATTTCTTGGCATCACCAACCGTAGGGGTTTTGAAGTCTTTTAAAAAGACAGAACTGCTAGAAATTTGCAGACATTTAGAGCTGACAGAGGTAAAACCAGCCATGCGAAAAGCAAGACTGGCTAGAGAGATAGTTGAATATTACATTGATGAAAATGTGTTTGCACCAGGAGATCTGGAACAGTTTCCAGTGGAAAATCCAAATATAGAAATGGAACTTAAATTAAAAATGCTAGAGATTGAAAGGGAGGAAAGAGAAAAACAAAGAGAATTTGAGAGGGAAGAAAAAGAAAAACAAAGGCAGTTTGAGTTAGAAAAATTAGCAAGAGAAGAAAAACAAAGAGAATTTGAGTTAGAAAAATTTGCAAGACAGAGAGATTTTGAATTAGAGAAATTCGATAGAGAAGAAAGACTCCAAATGGAGCTACTAAAAATAAAAATTCAAACTGAAAATAAATTTCGGGCTAGCCAGGAGGTAAAATTGGTGCCTCCATTTTCGGAAAAGGATGTTGACAACTATTTCCAGTGTTTTGAAAAGGTAGCAAAGAGTTGCCAGTGGCCAAAGGAACATTGGCCTCTGATGTTGCAAACTGTCCTCAAGGGTAAAGCTCAACAAGCCTATTCGGCTTTGTCTGCCGATGATTCCTCTGATTATGAGATTGTCAAAAAGGTTATTTTGAGAGCTTATGAGTTGGTTCCAGAGGCTTACCGACAGAAATTCAGAGGTTTGAAGAAATCTGAAAATCAGACTTATGTGGAATTTGCTAATGAGAAGAAGGTTTGCTTTGAGCGCTGGTGTACTTCTATGGAGGTCAAGGATGATTTCAACTCACTAAAAGAGATGGTGTTAGTTGAAGAATTCAAGAACTGTGTTAAGGATGATGTTAAGACCTACCTTAATGAGAAGCAAGCACTGAACTTGCAATCAGCTGCCAAATTTGCAGATGAATATGTTCTCACTCATAAGTCCAAATTTCAGTCTAGCAGTAACAATAAATGGTCCCAATTTCAGAAAAAGGGTTACGGTGATACCCAAGATTCCTCACCCAAAGACAAAGACAAATCTGGTGATGGTGCTCAGAAATCCAGTAACAGGTCTGATCAAAGTGTGAAAGCTGACAGTGACAAAAGTGGTCTAGTTTGCAGTTATTGCAAGAAATCTGGTCATGTTACAACTAACTGTTGGTTCCTTAAAGCTAAGAAAGAAAAAGAAAAGGATACCAAACCAAATGCCTTTGTGAAAACAAGGTTAGAAACCCCTGTAGTAGATAACCAATCTGCTAAATTGCCTGCTTCTTGTGGGGCTAAAAAGCCTGATACAGCTGACTTCGTGAGGGAGGAATTTCTTCCATTCGTGTCAGAGGGATTTGTGGCTCTGAATGAGCATACTACTCCTGTCCCCATATATATCCTAAGGGATACCGGAGCTTCTCAGTCACTTTTGTTGATGGACTCCTTGGAGTTACGTGATGAGACCGCTTCAGGGGATTTCATACTTGTACAAGGTATTGAAGGGAGGACTGTATCTGTACCCCTGCGCTCTATATTCTTGAAGTCAGATTTAGTTACAGGACAGGTTAAGGTGGGACTTATGTCAAGTCTACCTATAAAGGGTGTTTCTCAGTTGCTAGGCAATGACCTGGCTGGGGGCAAAGTAGTTCCCCCTGTACATCTTACTTCACAGCCGAGCACTGAAAATGGGGATGAGGACCCATCTCTGTATCCTTCTTGCGCAGTGACTCGTGCTATGGCCAAGAAGGCTAAAGAAGAAGATGTTGTGGTGCCGTCCAGTACATTGAATAGTCAGGACTCAGGTGGTTCGCCTCATGACTCTGATTGGCCTACTATGGTTTCTCCGTTTGAGGACTTATCAGATACTTTTATCAGTTCTCTATTCAGCCAGCCGGATGGGTCTGGTGATTCTGATGTGTCTGGAGACTTGTCTCTGTCCAGAAAGCGGTTGATTGAGGAGCAAACTAATGATCCTGAAATTGGTGTACTAAAGAGGAGAGCCCTTCCTGAAAAAGAAATAGATGCAGTTCCAGTTGGGTATTATCTCAAGGATGGTGTGTTGATGCGGAAGTGGCGCCCTCCTGATATCCCTGCCAATGCAGATTGGGCAGTGGTCAGGCAAATTGTTGTTCCGAAGGTCTATAGGAATGAGATCTTAACAATGGCTCATAGTTTACCTTTAGGAGGTCATCTTGGTGTTAACAAGACTGTTGATAAGATCATGAAACACTTCTTTTGGCCTGGGCTTCGGAAAGACGTTTCCAACTTTTGCAAAACCTGTCACACTTGTCAGGTAGTTGGAAAACACCAGTTAGACCCACCTGTAGCTCCATTGCAGCCTATCCCAGCATTTGGGGAGCCATTCTCTAGGGTCATTGTTGATTGCGTTGGTCCATTACCCAAGACTAGATCTGGAAATCAGTACTTGTTGACAATCATGTGTGCATCTACCAGATTCCCTGAAGCCATACCTCTACGTAACATCAAGGCAGCTGCAATCTCGAAGGCTTTGATACAGTTCTTCACGTTGTTTGGCCTTCCCAGGGAAATTCAGTCAGACCAGGGTAGCAATTTCACTTCAGGATTGTTTCAGCAGGTTGTGTATGAACTAGGTGCAAAGCAGATTCTTTCTAGTGCCTATCATCCAGAAAGTCAGGGTGCCTTAGAGCGGTTTCATTCCACTCTCAAGACGATGATGAGGACTTATTGTTATGACCATGAGAAAGACTGGGATGAAGGGGTTCATTTGCTGTTGTTTGCAGCTAGAGAAGCAGTGCAGGAGTCTACTGGATTCAGTCCATTTGAGCTAGTGTTTGGTCATGAAGTGAGAGGACCTTTGCTATTATTGAGTGAACAATGGCAAGAGAAAGAGCCGCATATCAGTCTGTTAGACTATGTTGGCAAGTTCAAGGAAAGATTGCGTGCAGCTTGTGACATTGCCAAAGAGAACTTGAAATCAAGTCAGGGAAAAATGAAAACTTGGTATGATCATAAGGCTAGAAGCCGTGAGTTTAAACCAGGAGAAAAGGTCCTTGTGTTGTTTCCCTTGCAGTCCAATCCATTGCAGGCTAGATTTCATGGTCCTTATGAAATTCTGACAAAACTCAATGATCTCAATTACATTGTGAAGACTCCAGATAGGAGAAAACCAAAACAATTGTGTCATATTAACATGCTAAAGCCTTATCATGACAGAAATGCTAGGGTTGCAGCTGTCACTTCAGATTCTCCAATGGTCGAAACGTGTGAAGATGAGGGGGAGTTTCAAGATGATGAACCAAGAATTAAAGCTGAAGTTCTTTCATGTAAATTATCAAACACTGAAGTGTTGCAAAATCTTGATGTAAAACTCCAGCACTTAGAACCCTCACAGAGAGATCAGTTTGAAAGGTTGATCAAGAAATATGAGGATTTGTTTCCTGATGTTCCAAAGAGAGTTACTATAGCCTCTCATGATGTAGATGTTGGTGATGCCAAACCAATAAAACAGCATCCATACCGGATGAATCCTGAAAAGAGAAAGATTGCTGAGAAAGAGGTTGAGTACATGTTAAAACATGATATTATCAGACCCTCCAACTCAGATTGGAGTTCACCCTGTGTGCTAGTTCCAAAACCTGATGGAAGTACTAGATTCTGTACAGATTATCGCAAAGTCAATGCTGTAACTAGAACTGATGTGTTTCCAATACCTAGGATTGATGATTGTATTGATAGTGTAGGGCAAGCAAAGTTTCTGACCAAGATTGATTTATTGAAGGGTTATTGGTGTGTGCCTTTAACTGAGAGGGCCAAGAGCATCTCTGCTTTTGCCACACTATCTGGATTGTACCAGTATGAAGTCCTACCCTTTGGCATGAAAAATGCCCCAGCCACGTTCCAAAGGATGATACAGTCTACAATCGCCGGATTGCCACACACGGGTGCATACATCGATGACCTGATCACATGGAGTGACTCCTGGGAAGAACATCTAAAAGATGTAGAGACGTTGTTCCAGCGCCTGACCCAGGCTAACCTGACTGTTAACCTGAACAAGAGTGACTTTGGTTGTGCTACTGTCACCTATCTTGGCTACGTCATAGGCCAGGGTAAGGTGGCACCCATAAATGCTAAAGTCCAAGCCATCATGGACTTTCCAGTTCCTGACAACAAAAAAGCTTTGCGCCGCTTCCTTGGAATGATCGGGTACTACCGCAAGTTCTGCAAGAACTTTGCTGAGATTGCTCTCAGTCTAACTAACCAACTGAAGAAAGGCGTAAAGTTCACCTGGGATGATGCATGCCAGAGAGCCTTCGATCGCCTGAAGTCTCTGCTGTGTCACTTCCCCGTGCTCAAATCTCCTGACTTCAACAAACCGTTCTCCATCGCGGTCGATGCTAGCGACCAAGCTTGTGGATCTGTGCTCCTACAGAGAAGTGACTCTGATGACATTGAGCATCCCGTGGCATACTTCTCCAGGAAGTTCAATCGCCACCAAAGGAACTATTCCACAATAGAGAAGGAACTGTTGGCTCTGGTCCTTTCTTTACAACACTTTGAGGTTTATGTTTGTACAGGACAAAAGCCAATGATTGTGTACACTGACCACAATCCGTTCATGTTTTTGAGTAAGATGAAAAACAAGAATCGGAGATCATTGAATTGGAGTTTGATTTTACAGGAGTTTGACTTGGAAATTAAGCATGTGAAGGGTACAGACAATGTAATTGCTGATTGCTTATCCCGTGTTTGAATATGTATATATATATCGTGTGTTTGAATATTGTATGATATGTATATATAGACAAGTGTTCACTTAACCATTTTGTATTGAAAAGAAAAATTTTGCCTTTATGAGTCAAAATTTTTCCCTTTTGGAATGGAGGTGTAATGTGAATATAGGCCACTAGATGGCAGTATTTACCTTTTTTTTGTTAAGCTCAGACTGGAGTCATGTTTGGACATGTTTCCAGACATGTCTGGGGCAAGTCTCAGAAAGTTAAAAAAAAGAGGTCTAAATGTGGGTGGGGTCTGCAAAAGAGTATATAAGGAAAAGAATTGAGACAGTAGAGTAGTAGGAGAAATTGCAAGAAGAAGGATACGTGTGACCAGACCTGTCATTTCTGTGCAAGACCTGTGTAGTTTCTTTTGTGGATTTCTTTGCCTGTGTTTGAGCATTTTCTTCATCCAGGACATCACCAAGCCACCCCACCAAGAAGGGACTGTAATTATTTCTGTTTTTTTCTTATTTATCAATCTTGGTCTTTAGTTGTAGGTTGTTATTAGTCTTTGTCTTTGTTAAAAATTAAATGTGTTTTAGTTGTTGAAACTGTGTTTGTCGTCCCTTGCTGTTGCTGTTGTGTTATAAATGTAATAACAAATTGGGGCCATAACAATACTCAACCTCTCAAAAGTTTCGAAACATAAGATACAGGGGTTTTGCCGTAATCCAAGAACATGATTTCATGAACGTGATTTCCTCTCTGAACAGCTCATCCCGAGATCTTCGCGAGAGCTGGGCGAAACCTGATGTCAGGTTGTGCCATCCAATTAATACAGACCTAGCCAGAGCCAATCACAGCGCGGGACCTGCCCACACCTGAAACTATTCTAGCAGATGCAAACAACTGTGGATCATACTATGCCTTAGTAGTGTCTACACTTTTGGAAATACAAAAGAAGAATCAGATCGTTTGAGGTGCAGTTTTGTCAGTATCTCTCTCAAAGCTGCTTGTCCGTTTACTAACTTTTAAACTTGTATTGCAAGGGTTTGTTTCTGTGGTTGTTATGACCAGCTAATTCAGGTTAGTTTGCGTGCCGCCGTGCTAATTAAAAATGCTCCTGGTCAACTTAAATGCAGTAATTCTGATTGGTATGTTTGTGTTACTTCGGTAAGCATCAATGTGGCAGTTTCATCATAACATAGCCCGTTTCGAGCCACTATAGTTGAAGCTAACCGGACAGGTGCTGCATGTGTCTGCAAAGTTAGGCTGAAAAGGCTGCAGTTACACTAGACGTAGGTTTTGCAGAGCTTGGGGTACGTGTTTGGGTTTGTTTAAGGCTGCTTGTGATCACTTCACTTATCCCTGACCGGGATCAGCTGAATACTTCACCAATATCTGGGCTAGCTCTCTGATGCTACTGTGACAGCAATCGGGAAATGCACAAGCTCTCACATGTCTGGTATAACAAATGATTTCTCTGGCGTAATTTCCTCCCCTTTTCGAAATTGTTTCGGCTAATCAAAAGCCGAAAAGGGGGAGATTGAATTGGAAATTCTCTCCTGTAGAAGTGATCGATTTGCTTGCTCCACATAAGCAACTGTCAATGGTAACGGAACTAACGGTCTGTAAAACCTGTATTATGTTCATAACATAACCAGAGCTCTCTCTTGTTGTCGCAACAAATTTTTTGTGCGACAGATTACATCTAAAGTCAATGCAAACATGCAAATACACACATTATGGCCGCGTGAAGCCGCTTTCACACCGGACGCAAAACAAATTTTTTGCGCGACAGATGACATTCAAAGTCAATGCAAAAACAATGAACCCTATTGACCCAACTGCATGAGTTCGACAATTGATACAGAGAATTTCTGGCCCTTGACTCTGAATTTGGCATATGGGTGTTTCATGGGGACAAGTTTTCCCCGTTGCCCTGTGACCATTCTTACCATGGTGGGGATAGTGGTGACAATGTTGCCTTGTTTTCATTACTGGGGTTAATAGGTCTTTCATCTCTTTATACCACTCAGACGGGAAACCGTCTGGTCCTGCTGCCTTATTGGGTTTCAGATTTGAAGTTGCCGTTTTGATTTCTTCATGTTATTTCTTGCATCAAATGCTCATTTTGGTCATCTTTCACTTCTGGTAAATTTATAAGGTCAAAGAAGGTATCTATTTTTGAATTATATCTATTTTGGGCTGTGTGTATAGGTTTTTACCCCTCGGCCGACTCTGGCCGGAGGGGTATTGTCATCACCTGCGTGTCCGTCTGTCGTCCGTCCATGATATTGTCCGGGCCAGTACTCGGCAAATAATGATCGCAGCTTCACCAAATTTGGTATGATAACTCAATATAACCCATAGATGTGCACCTCAGGTTTTTTGCTGGATTTGACCTTTGACCTTAGCGCTGTGACCTTGACCCTGGCGGGTCTGTACTCGGCAACTCATTCTTACAGCTTCACCAAATTTGGTTATGGTAACTCACTGTGACCCGTAGATGTGCAACGTCAGGTTTTTTGCTGGATTTGACCTTTGACCTTAGCTCTGTGACCTTGACCCTGGAAATTGTATACGGGTCAGTTCTCGTCTACTAAATATCGCAGCTTCACCAAATTTGGTATGGTTACTCACTGTGACACATGGATGTGCAACTTCATGTTTTTTGCTGGATTTCACTGGTTGACCTTAGCGCTGTGACCTTGACGCCGGAAATCTTGCCCGGGTCAGTACTCAGCAACTACTGATTGCTTCTTCACCAAATTTGGTATGGTAACTCACTCTGATACATGGATTTGCAAGGTCATGTTTTTGCTGGATTTCACCTTTGACCTTAGCGATGTGACCTTCAGGCAGGAAATCTTGTCTAGGCCGAGGGGTATTCAGCAACACATTATGTTTATAGCATGTTTCAAATTACTGTTATATAGCTGTTAATTTGTGTCATAAAGAATTTGTTATTGGGTCCTTTACTTCATATATTATGCTATCTGCTATCTGCAGAGCAACAGAGCGGGGGGGATGGTGCAAAGCTTTTAAAAATTTTAGGTAAAAATGGGGCAATATGAAGCTTTCTGAAGGGGATAACTTTACTTACTTGTGTATTCCCTGAAGGGAGAAGGAGTAAGTTTGGAAATTCTGGACTGGAAATTTTTTTCCGATGTAAGCGAAAATCCGTTATATAAAATCAGGCATATTCAATGTTTATTTATTGGACAAACATTAAAGAAAAACTTCTACCATAAAAAGTTCTACTGTATTTTCCATTGAACGTCTGCACCGATATACATATGCAAGATGGCGGCTAAATGAAATTGGGTAACCCATAAATAGCCAAATTTGACTTCTGCGCAAAGGGGTTAAAGGTGTCCGGACAATAGTTTTAACCTCTTCATGCCCATAACTTTGCCTTCAAAATAACAATCATATCATGCTGGGAAAAATTCAGTACTAGATTCAGTGCCATATTCTGGACTAGAGAAGGACTTATTTCAACTTCCATTATTTCTGACCGAGCAATACTTATCAACATTTTCCGTCAGCACTGAACTCATCAACATTAACGTTGTCCTCAAAATTACGTTAGTATCACACTGGAAAAAGTTCAAAGCAAATAGTCTGCAGCAGAGTGTATTTAGTACTGAAGAAAAACTTGTTTCGACTTACAGTGCTTCTGAAAGAGCCAGAGTAGGTCTGCATACTAATCATACATAACTTGACATAATTCTGTCAAAGAGTAGCTTCAGTAACTTATCGATATCCTGTCACTGGAATTCCTGGAGCTGTTCCTTGTAGCCTCGCGGTGAGCTGGCATTTTCCCCATTTCCTCATCTTACGCTGGTTTGCTAAGTCATCTGGCTGATTTGGTCCCAGAGGGAGGTCGGCTTTTTCAGAACTGTCACCGAGATGC
Organism: Gymnothorax reevesii; assembly: GCA_029721435.1. Lineage (NCBI taxonomy): Eukaryota > Metazoa > Chordata > Actinopteri > Anguilliformes > Muraenidae > Gymnothorax > Gymnothorax reevesii. Next base: position 10,778,657 of record CM056577.1, on the reverse strand, counting down.
CTCTCTCTGCCATATCCACCATGGCCTCTTGTGCCGATCCATATATCACTGTGCCATCCTGGTAAAACACAAGTTTTTGAAACTTTGTTCTTTTTCCTTCAGCGCAGCTTTTGCCTCAGCATACTTCCTCCATTTCTTCGGCAACTCCTCTGCATAATCATGGTTCTATTGCACTCTTTTCCCTCGGAAATTGAAACCCCTTTTCTGCCAAGCTCTCCTCATAATATCCTCTTTCATCCTGTATCTGGAGAACTTCACCAGGAGCGATCTCGGAGGGGCTTCTTTTGGTGGTTTTGATGCAAGCGCCCAGTGCGCCCTCTCTATGTTAAGCTCTGTGGTGGAAGGAAGCTCCAGTCCTTTCATTAATAAGTCCTCCACAAAGGCTATGACCGATGTCAAATCGTTTTCAACTCCTTCCATTACTCCATGTATTCTGACATTTTTGCGCCGTGTGCGCCCCTCCAAGTCTGTAAATTTGGCCGCCGTTTGTGTATGGAGCTTCACAAATTCCAACAAAACATCCTTCGAGGACTGGATGAGCTCCTCCGCACTGTTAATACGCTCCTCTGCCTCCATCATTCTTTTGTAGATCTTGCTTATGTCTGCTCTTATACCGTTTAGCTGTTGACTGGAGTCCTTTCTAAATTCTCACTACTCTCTCATGATTAAGCTCAACTTGTCATCACGGTTCTGCTCTGTATCATTGACCGGCTGCTCCATGTCGTCCTCAATGTTGCTGCTAGCTAGACAGTTGACCGTCATCTTCCTCGAACTGTACTTTATTTTGTACTGTTTTTTCTCCTTTCATGGGGTATTTTTTATCGCCCGTCGATTCTGTGCTTAGTTAACTGTGTCTGTAATTAAATTTGAGTATTATTGGGCAGAAATTTGACCTGTTGTCGGGACCCTACCACTCTATGCTGCATCACCGCCTCAGTTGAACCAGAAGTCCTCCCGATTGGCTTTTTTTAACTGCTACGGCACAATAGCTAGAACCTGTGAAGGTTTGGTCAACAATCACTCCCAGATCATTTTCATGTGGAGCACATTCCAGTTTTCAACCTCCCATGAATCCTGTGTGATGTTTTCATTACCTACATGTACAACTTAACATTTTGCTACGCTAAATTTCATTTGCCACATTTCTTTTTTTTACTAATTTTTTTATTAGGGACGGCAAGCAACTATGAAACAGAGTTGTACAAACTCACATATGATATCCCATTTTTTGTCTATTTAGTTAGAACTGTGATGGTCCTGCCCCGCAGGCCCTTCCCCCTCCTGCTGTCCGCACCTCCACATCAACGAGCCACAGCTGCTGCTCATTGAGGTGTAGGTGCTGTTAAGAGTATAAAAGAGCTGCACTCCCAAACAGGGATTGCACCTGCATTCTGTGTTTTTATTCTGTCTGTTTTGGAGCCCTATGAGTTGCCGCTGTTCTCCTCTCTGTTTTTTAACTTTAATTAAATATTTAATTATATTTTTTCTCGTCCTGTGCATTTGGGTCCCTTCTGTTTGGTTTGGGTATATGGACCCAGTGCCCGCCGGCTTATTACCTTCTGCCGGCAGAACCAAACCATGACAAGAACAGGAAAAATAAACATTGTCTCTGCAAAAACTACACAAAACAACAAGCAAGATAACAAAAAATATAGTATAAAATGATTCTAATGCAAAAATCGACGCTAGAGTGAAAAATAAGGTTAAATAAAATAAAAGGGGGGTGTTAATCAAGTCAAGGTTGGTAGAGATTTAAAATAATTTAGGAAAGGGTTCCATTTCTGTGAAAATGATTTAGAACATCCTCTCACTGTTGAGCGAATCTTTTCTAACTTCAAAAAGAACATGACATCCTTAAGCCATAAAGATACAGATGGAGGTTTACTAGATTTCCAGAACAGCAATATATGCCGTCGTGCGAGAAGAGAAGTGAAAGCTAAAACTTCAGATTGGAAAAAATCAATCTGAAGATGTCTAGATGGTACACCAAATGTAGCTATTAAAGGGTCAATCTCTATACGGGTTCCGAAGACCGTGGATAAGATTATAAAGAACTCACTCCAAAATGTATGTAATCTGGGATAGTAAAAGAATATGTGACTTAAATTACAAGAGGGGGCCCTACATCTGTCACACTGGTCTGAGATGTTGGGATATATTTTAGACAAATGTGATTTGCTGAAATGAACTCCATGAATTACTTTAAACTGTATAAGCTGGAGCTGAGCACATGGCATAGAGGAGCAGCTTTATCCCACCACTGATCTATTAAACCAAGTCAAAGTTCACGCTGCCAGGCATTTTTGGGTTTTGTGACAGTCCGTTCGTCCAGAGTCATGTAGTTGTCATTAATCTTGGATATGAGTGATTTTTGATCAGGTTTGAAAGACAAAAGCTCATCCCATGGTTGGTCAGTAGGAAGAGAAGGGTAACAAAGAAAGATAGTGGATGCACAATGTCTAATTTGAAAATAAAGAAATAAATGGGAAGTGGGTAAGTTAAAATCAGAACATGAATCTGAAAAACTGCAAAAGCTGCCATTCTTAAAGAGATCTTTGAAGACCTTAATACCACAGTTGTCCCACAGTTTATAGGACACATCAAAAAAAGGTGGCCGAAATAGATGATGATTCATTATGCACATCCTTACAGATGCCGACAAAAACTTAAAATGTTGTCTGAACTGGAACCATATTTTCAGAGTAGAAAGGGCCACAGGGTTCTTTGTGAAATCAGAAGGATTAATGGCAACAACAACGTGAGTAAGGCCATGGGTGAAGAGGAGACACATGACTCTTCAGTCTACACTTTTATATTTGTGGAGAATGAAGCTAGTAAGCCAATGTATGTATATGAGCAGACCAGTAATACAAAAGAAAATTTGGGAGAGCAAGGCCACCATCAGACTTAAATCGTCGTAATAGTGATCTCCTTAATCTCGGGGCCTTGCCACCCCATAAAAAAGACATGACAGTTTGATCTAAGGAATTGAAAAAGTGTTCAGGCAAAAATAAAGGAATACATTGAAAGAGAAAAAGAAATCTAGGGAGTATATTCATTTTAACCATATTAACCCTACCAATTAGAGACAGGGGTAGTTAATTCCACCGCTGAAAGTTTTCTTTAATCTTGTCCAATTAGGGAGGGAAATTTGTAGAATAGAGAGACGATAAGGAGCGGCGGGTAATATTAATTCCCAGATATTTAAATCCTGTGGGGGTGAGCTTGAATGGAATATCAGTCTGTTTAAGAGCAAGAACGAACTGATCTGTTGGAAACACTGAGTTTTAGAGAAAATAATTTTAAAATCCGAAAAGGAGCCAAACTTCTTTAGCATGGTTAAAACTGGCGAAATACTAGATAACGGATCTGAAATGTATCACAATAAGTCGTCAGCATATTAAGATAATTTAAGGTCAATATCAGAGCGAAGAATACCACTGAATTTAGGGAGAGATTTTAATGCAATTGACAGAGTTTCTATTGCTAAGGCAAAAAGTAAGGGAGAAAGGGGCCAACCCTGCCCAGTGCCACGACATAGAGTGAAATATTTCGAATGTTAACCATTGGTCTGAACGCTAGCCTGGGGATAAGTGTACAAAAGGCGAATTCAAGAAATAAAATTATTTCCAAGGCCAAATTTGTGCAATACTTGGAAAAGGTAATTCCATTCAGCCCGGTCGAATGCTTTCTCTGCTTCAACTGAAATAACAACTTCAGGGGTTGATTTGGAGTGATCAGAGAAAATCAAATTCAAAAGTGTACGAATATTAAAAAACAGCTGATGAACTTTAATAAAACCGTTTTGTTCTTCTGATATAATTGTAGGAAGAACCTTTTCAAGACAGGTTGATGGTCTTTAGCCAGAATTTTCATGTCAACATAAAGAAGAGAAAGCGGTCTATAGGAAGCACAAGATTTAGGATCTTTTATTATTTTGCATTGATTTAATTGAATGTAAAATTTTGTTCAAAGTTAAGGGGGTATCAAGCTCATTTGCCATCGAGTGGCAAAAACCTAAAGTGGGAATATTGAGATTTTGAAGAAAAGAAGCCATTTCTGATGTTTGCTGGTGACTCTGATTTATAGAGAGAGGAATATAAATTCTTGAAGGCGTTATTAATTAATTCAGCGTCACACACAAGTGTGCCAGTGGGATCAAGAATTTCTGAAATAACACGAGATCTAGTTCAATGCTTCAGTTGATGTGCTAAAAGCCTGCTTGGTTTGTTGCCGTGCTCATAATAAGAAGCACGAGAACGTATGATTAATCGTTCAACTTCAGTAGTTGTGAGAAGATCAAACTCTACCTGCAAGTCTCGTCACTGTTTTAACAAAGTCTCAGATGGGTAAAGAGCATTTTGTTGGTCAGTATTCCCAATTTCAGTCAATAGATCTTGTAACTGGATTTTTTTACGTCTGTTCTGATGTGCAGCATATGAAATAATTTGACCACGTAGACATGCTTTAAGTGATTCCCATAGTAAAGAGAAGGAGATGGAATCGGTTTTCTTTAGAGCTATGAAATCATCTATAGATCATGCATTCAATGCTTTTATAGCATCATCAGATAATAACAAGGTATTGAATCTCCAGACTGAGGGAAAACGTGGTTGGTCTGAAAGCTTAATGTTAAGGGTAAGAGGGGCATGATCGGAGATAGCTATTGGATGGTATTCAGCAGAAGTAACTTTTGGGAGTAACGATCCATCGACAAAAAAAAAAATCAATAATTGGTGAACTTTGGAAAAAAAAGAGTATACCTTATCTTGAGGATTATGGAATCTCCAAGGGTCAATATATCTATTTTGAAACATAAAATCTGACATTGATTTAGACATTGAAGACTGAATATCAGAATGGGGATTAGAACGATCTAATTGTGGATTCACTACACAATTTAGGTCTCCTGCCATAATAAGTTTATGAGTGTCAAGAGAAGGGAGAATTCTGAAAAGTCGATCTGTAAACTCTGGGCAGTCAAAATTTGGGGGATAAATATTTGCTAGTAATACAGGATTACGGTATAAATGGCCCACATCAATTAAATATCTTCCATTACGGTCAGTTACAGTCTTAGAAGCGATAAAATTAATTATTTTATTGATTAATATCCCCACTCCTCTTGATTTTGAATTAAATGTTGAATGAAAAATTTCATGTACCCATGGTCTTTTCAGTCTACGCTGATCCCTGTCCCTTAGGTGTGTTTCTTGAAAGAAAATTATATCTACACCCAAACGTCTTAAATGACAGAATATTTTAGTGCATTTAACAGGGCTGTTTAACCCCTTTACATTCCAGTTCAGGAATCTAACAGAAGACCCAGTATTTAAGTACGAGGAATTAATGTCAGTCATTGTGAGTCATGTTTTGTTGAAAGACTGCGCCCACACCCACAAAAATGGAGAAAAATAAGGTCATGCAGAGACAAAAAACAAAAGAACCAGAAGAACAGCCACCCACCCCAATTATGCTCAACAGGTGTTTCTACCCTCGATCTAAGGAAACAGAAGTGCAAGCTCCAATAGGAGCCATCTTTCAAAATGATGCTTACGACTCTAAAACAAGAACTGACTCTTAGAGCCCCGCAGAACATATGAGTTAACATTTGTGACAGGCACAAAGCATGAAGAATTGAGAAAAAGAAAAATAGGTTAAATAAATAAAATAAGACTCAATATAACATAAGTCACGTAAGAAATTAAATACAGCGCCCTCCATAATCATTGGCACCCCTAGTTAAGATGTGTTAAAAGCCTTGAAATAAATTCAATTTTTATTGCAGAAGCATACTCTCACATTGAAAAGTGCGAATTAGTGAATTTTAAGGGAAAAAAATCCCTAATTAAGAAAAAAATATTTTTCATAAAATCACCTGTTCCACAATTATTGGCACCCCTAACCACTGCGCTGGACCTGCCTACACCGGAAACTATTCTAGCAGGCACTAACAATGGCAGATCATACTATGCCTTAGTAGCATTGAAACTTTCGGTAATACAAAATAAGAACCGCAGATCACTTGAGGTGCAATCTCTCCGAAAGCTACTTGTCCGTTTACTTTTCGACGCAAAATAAACATATTCCCAAAAGACAATGCCCCCAGTAATCAGTGGGTAGCTTTTTTTGTTTGCTGGCAGGAGACAGCCATGGCCAAAGGGAACGTTAGCTGCTTGTGCTCAGCTTTTCACCAAAGACAGCTTTGTCAAAAGGATAAAGGATAATTCGACACAGGATAAGCGTTTCAGCGGCTTCTGAAACCTGAAGCAGTTGCATCGATCAAGCGCTCAGAGCCACAAGCTGTAAGTAACCATATAACAGCAAATAATATAAGAGAAGCTAACTTGTTACTGGTGGCTAGCATTACCACTAGCGATAGTTAGCACTAACAACTGGCCTCAAATGCAGGCTTTGTAAAATATCTGAAGATAAAGCCTGTATCGGTCGCGACTGTCCGTGACTCACAGACACGGAAGCTGTAAGTTGCTTTTACTGCATAAGCCAACCTGACGTGATAGCCAGTTGATTGTGGCTGTAGCACAGTGGCTAATGTAGCTAAGTTACTGTTGCTAATGTTTGCGTCCTAAATATGCAAGAGTGATGTCCGGGGAAATTCTACAGAAGGTGTGTGAACATTAGCCTCCTTTGAAGCTAACTTTTCATACTTGTTTGTAATTTGGATTCTTGGTACAACTGTTCACAGTAACAGAACTTGCTGTCTGCAAAACCTGTATTGTAAGGGTTTGTCTCTGGGGTTATGACTGCTCAGTTACCAGCAACTGCATGTTCGTTTATGTGTCGTGCTAATTAAAAATGCTCCTGGTTAACATAAATGCAGTAATTCTGATCGGTATGCTTGTGTTACTTCGGTAAGCATCAATGAGGCAGTTTCATAATATAACTTTGCTGGATTGTAGCCACAACAGTTAGAAATCGCTGCACTTATCTATGACTGAGATCAGCCAGATACTTCACAAATGTCTCAGCAAGCTCTCTGGTGCTACCCTGAAAGCAATGCGAAATGCAGACGCTCTACCGGTTTACAAATGTTTTCTCTGCACTACCTTGACAAAATTTCATCGCCCTTCAAAAATTGTTGTGGCTAATAAAAAGCCGAAAAAGGTTGAGATTAAATAGGTAATTCTTTCCTGCAGAAGAAATCAATTCGCTAGCTCCACATAAGCAACTTGTCCGTGCTAATGGTACTTACGGTCTGCAAAACCTGTATTATGTTCATCATAACATACCCGGAGCTCTATCCATCTTTCGCGCACTCTCCATAACTCGCCCTTTTTCCGCAAGGAAAAGCTGGTCATTCCGAAGCAGTAGGTAAATCACCACCATGAGTAATTTCCGAAAAGGCCGTGTAGCTTGGAGCTCTCACCCCTCCATCATATACCAGCGCGGAAGCTATTAATTTCCCCACGCTAAAATCACACTACAATTATGCACACAAACCAGCAGGTCCTAATACACACCGAAGCAGTCCATAAGCTGTTGGTTCACTTTTAACTGCTCCTCACTGTCCACGTTTCCCTCTGAACTCAGACCCACCAGATTTCTACGGTCTCCAGTCTACACTTGGGTATGTCGACCCTTTCTACAAATGTGTCTGTATGTTGTGGATTCTAGCTTTCCCCGCATCCTAGCTAGTAGAAGAACCACTGTACTCACCGGTAGCAAACTGTATCCGATAGCAAAGTTGAGCTTGCACTGCCAGATTTTCGCACTGCTTCCTCCTCTTTCACCGCTGCGTTTATTAGAACAAGTCCATTTCATTAGATCTATATTCAAGTATAACATTAGATTGCGGAATTTGCCCGCCGCTTCGTTATCAGATGGCAGCCGTGTCTCTCGTTTCATTCTGGAGAAGCAGACTCCATGGCAGACTGCATTCTGCAGCCTTGCAGCCTCTTCCGGCAAAACTCCCTCTTCCCGCCCTCCACAGAGCTGGCACAGGGCACACGGGAGTGGGGGCCATAGCGGAAGAGCCACCCCAATGAGGCGTTTCAGGCAGAGACTACAATAAACTACAAATCGGGTTTTCTGAGGATGGCAGTATTTTGTGCAATCAGGAGTATTCTAGGGGAGTCAAAGACCAAAATATAAACTTGGAAAAATAGCTAATTAGGTCCCCTTTAAGAAGTATAACACAACTGGAACAGTGGTAAACAAGCCTGGATGAGGACACAAGGTTATTTTGCCACCACGCACAGTGAGGAGGATGGTAAGAGAAATAAAAAGTTCTCCAAATCTCACTGTTAAAGAATTGCAACAAATAGTAGCATCTTGGGGTCACAAAGTCTCCAAAACAACCGTCAGGCGCTATCTACATGCCAACAAGCTGTTTGGGAGGCATGCATGGAAAAAACCTTTTCTCACTCACAATCATAAACGCAAACGACTGGAGTTTGCTAAGCGGTACTGGGACTTCAACTGGGACTGTATGTTTTGGTCAGATAAGACCAAGACAGAGTTTTTTGGCAACAAACACTCTAAATGGGTCTGGCAGAACACAAAAGATGAGTATGCAGAAAAGCACCTCATGCCCACTGTGAAGTATAGGGGAGGATTGGTGATGCTGTGGGCCTGTGTCTCTTCCAGAGGCCCCTGGGAACCTTGTTGAGTGCATGGCATCATGAAACCTTTGAAATACCAGGACATTTTAAATCAAAATCTGGTGGCCTCTGCTCGAAAGCTGAAGATGGGTCATCACTGGGTCTTTCAGCAAGATATTGACACTAAATTGTGGCCAAATCTACAGAGAAATTGTTCACCAGACACAGAATCAAGCTCCTCCCATGGCCATCTCAGACCCCAGACCTCAACCCCATTGAAAACCTGTGGAGTGAGCTGAAGAGGAGAGTGCAGAGGAGAGGACCCAGGTCGCTGGATGATTAAGAGAGATTGTGTGAAGAGGAATGGTCGAAAATCCCTCTTTCTGTATTCTCCCATCTTGTGAAACATTGTAGGAGAAGATTACGTGCTGTTTAGTTGGCAAAAAGGGGTTGTACAAAGTAGTAACATCAGGGGTGCTAATAATTGTGGCAAGCATGATTTGATGTAAAATAATTATTTCTTAATGTGGGATTTTTTTCCCACTAAATAAATGCACTTCAATTAACGGTTGGATTTTCCTCTTTTTTCATTGTGTTCCTGAATAATTTATAAAACAACTGAATTTATTAGAGGCTAAAGAACACATCTTAACCAGGGGTGCCAATAATTAGGGAGGCAGTGTATGTCACAGCCCTCACTAATCATAATGGCCTCAAGTTCTGGAAATTTATTTTTTATGCTACTTGCATTTAAATAAAAAATATGCCAGTTTGTTTGCATTTTTTTACGAGAATTTTTTAAATTTTGAATCTAGATATTAGCCCGTATTACTCAAATATTCTCATGTATCAATGCTACACTAGATCAACGCAAGAGGAAAAAGGTCCCACTCAAACCGGTCTTTCCAGCTTTAGTTATATAATTCTTTGGCAAACCAAAGCTTTCAAAAGTGGCTCGTGCCTTGACATAAGCTGCACAAGATGAGTATACAGTACATGGCCAGGATCTTCATCAAAGTCTACGGCAAATTAGGATAAGAAAACAGTCCATCAAAATTGCGATTAGAAACTCTGTACACTCGCAACAACTCCTGGTAAGTTAATTTTCATCTGAGATGTGCCATGGGAGGCAAGATTGGCTGAATCCATGGGCACCAATTTCTTTTTTAGTCAAAGGGTGAAAATTTGGAAAGGCGAACCAACATAGCTAACACAAAACTGCTACGAGAAGGTGTCTCGTGGCTGTATTAAGACAACGTCACTGAGTTTAGAATATCCATTGACACAGGTTTCAAAGTGAGCAAATGTGTGTGATTGTCTCTTTATTTGATCAGGCTCTGCACTAAAAAATGGTCTGTTAAATTTACTTGATTTTCATGTGTGATGTGATTATAAAAGAAAATCTTTTTCTTAAATTACAACCCTAAATTTTAAAAAGTTGGTATGCTTTGTAAAATGTAAATTAAAAAAGAATGCAAAGATTGGCAAATCTAATGAACTAACATTTTATTCACAATAGAACAAAAACAACATATCAGATGTTGAAAGTGAGACATTTTACCATTTCATGAAAAATATTAGCTCATTTTGAATTTGATGGCAGAAACATATCTCAAAAAAGTTGGGACAGGGCCATGTTTACCATCGTGTAGTATCCCCTCTTCTTTTAAAAGCAGTTTGTAAATGTCTGGGAAATGAGGAGACCAATTGCTGATGTTTTGGGAGAGGAATGTTGTTCCACTCTTGTCAGAAGTAGGATTCTAGCTGCTCAACAGTCTTGAGTCTCCTTTGCCTGATTTCTATTCTATTCTATTTCTGTTCTATGATGCGTCAAATGTTTTCTATTAGTGAATAGGCTGGACTGCAGGTGGGCCAGTTCAGCACTAAGACTCTTCTACTGCGGAGCCATGCTGTTGTGATAGATGCAGTATGTGATTTGGCATTGTTTTGCTGAAAGAGACATTGGGCCTCATGCAGCAACATTCTCTTAAATTTCTCTTAAATTTTCTCTTATTTTTTTGCTAAGAGAAAAAATAAGAGTGAAAAACTCTGGATGCACCAAACACTCTTACCATCCAAATCTGCTCTTACCCATGTGTGCTGAATGTTGAATCCCACTTGTTTGCAAATTGGAAGCACGTGGCCGGTTGTTTTAAATTAGCATATGAGACACCCACTTAACACCATAAAAGGGCAGGTGACATTCCGTGTGCAAAGATCCGACTGCTCTTTGGCAATCTAGGGTGCTTTTCACACTTGTTCCGTACCGTGGCACAGTATGATTGTACCCCGTCCCCTCTCCCACCACTGGTCAGCTTTCATATTATTGTACAGTACCGGAGTACACTTGCATACGTGTCAAAATTCTGGTACAGCGCATTGCAGTCTGCACGTAGGTGATTTTAAATGGGGAACAATTTTAAAAGGAGGCGCCAATATATTTTGGGGGGTTTTATTATTGAGAAGTGAGTTTAGAATATTGATATTGAATATTAATATTGCAAATGGATATGCTGTGCCTGCCCTAGCAACCTGGTGTGTCATCTGTAACATGGATTGCCACATATAGCAGCACGAAAAATTAAACTCGAAATTTTCTTGACTGAATGCTTGATGTTTTTACACATCTGAATCTTTCTCTGAGTTCCGAAGGCAAGCCGAAAATGTACTGATTACATTCAATATAGGTCAGTGGTTCTCAACCTTTTTTGAGCAAACCCCCCCCTGATCCTTTAGCAACCCCCCCCCCCCCCGAAACGCGCATGGACACACACACACACACACACACACACACACCTAGGGATAATGGTTAACTTTTTTCCTTCTTTTTATATCAACCATTTCAATAAAATATAAAAATATGTCCATTAGAAACATTCTGCAAACATGGCAACCTTTTGAAATTACATGATATAATTGCCCATGTCCTTGTTTAGCCTTGTTTAGGGTGAATATGGGTGAAGTGGGCCATTTCTGAGGTTCCCTGTTCCTATTAAGCAGATTTGTTATAAGCATCGGAGACGGATAAGAAAAAAAAACAAATAAATTAAAATTGGTTATACTAATGAATAGGCCTAATACTAAAAATAGGCCAAGTAGTACATATTTGTAATAATAATAGAGGGCCTATATATTTTATAATAGTAGGCTATATAATTGTAATAATAGCTTATAGGAGGCTGCACCTTTTGCTGTTCATTACGAGAAAATACACATTCATTTCTGTGAAATGGCGAGCAATTTCACCAAGAAACATTCATCAGCGTCAAAAATCGAACATTTGCGCGTACCGCAGATTCGGTAACGTCATTGGCATTTTTATCATTCATTTTTGGACAATCTTTAGCGTCATTCGGCACACAATAGAGAAAAAAATATTATCATTTGCGTTAATATGAAAGACATTAACACCGTTTTTAAAGTCAGTCGCGACAATCAACGAACATTAGCGCATTTAACATTTTTATCACACCGTTTGACTTTCAATTACATTTCTGGTCGCGTTAGTGCGTATAACACAAATATTCAAGTGATTGTACAAAGAATTGAACGTTCTTCAAATTCAATCCACAAAAATCCATTTCCAAGTGAACAGTAACCAACATTTTGCTTATTGTTGCACAGTAATTACCAAATCTTACATCACACTGGCAATGCAATCTTGAGCAAAATGTAGGCGATTGTTCATATGAAGAAAAGATTTTTTTTCACTTTCGCACTGCGTCTCGCACTTTGAAATATCGCAGCTGCATTTTCTTTAGTTTGTCACGGTGCTGATCTATTATTCTGTGACAACCACGCAAATGTTACGACTCACGAATTATTCCATAAATCCCAGAGTTTTTGCGTATAGTATCCAGTTGTGATTGTATGTTTTCGTCCGCCTACATTTCGAGCAAGCAATTCATTTTTTCGTTTGAATTGAGATATCTTTTCGCCGCTGCATTTTTGAGAACAAGACAGCCGTAACACAACAGTAATCTTCCGTGCTTGCATTCACATTTGGTACGAGTAGCCATTCATCTGTCTCAGCAAACAGATTTGGCCAGTTGATTCTAATTAGGACTAAGCTATAAAAACCCGAAGATACTTGCGTGCATTTAGAGGCAGAATGCACGCAAGTATCTAAGGGTTTTTATAGCTTACTCCTAATTAGAATCAACTGGCCAAACTCTCTAGCCCAAGAATTAAATAATAAATCATACTAATTTCTCAAAAACATTAAGAAAATCAAAATATGATGCATTTTTAATGTTTAGGTTTTAAAACTTGTGTTTTCGTGCGTTGGAAAAGCGATTTGTGAACAGAGATAAGTTTTCTGTTTTCTTGTGAGTGCTCAAAACCGAAAATAACTTGCTACAATTAAAAATAAATAAATAAATAAATAAATAAATAAGCAGGGGCCTATTGCACGACGGCGGGATAAGGGATTAGCCCAGGATTGGCACGGGATTAGCCAGAGGTCATGATCCATTTCGATTGCACAAAGCGATCACTAGTGCACTAGTGTCTATGGAAACAAAGTCTGTGGAGCTAGCCAGCTCCGAAGCAAACTGACAAACTCGCTAAGCTCACTTCATTAAGGTCGGCAAGCACTCTGTTTTAACTACCGACTACTTTGCACATTCACAAATGCCAATTACGGTGTGATTCTATCATTTTTCCTTAACATTGAGTGATTCTGTGATTTTTTACCTTCTATTTGATTCGTCAAAAAATATGCCGGTAATTAAAATAATTCAATCTGATTTACAGCCCCAATTCTGAAATAGTTGGGACAAGGTGTAAATTGTGAAGAAAATCAAAATGCAATGACTTTGCCTCCAGCCAATTTCACCTCACCTCATTCAGCAGTCATCAAAATTGAAAATCAATGTCCTTAACATTGTTATGGCCCCAATTTGCCATCTAGTGGCATTTTTCCACATTACAACTCCATTCCAAAAGGGAAAATTTTTGACTCATAAAGGCAAATTTTTTCTTTTCTATACCAAAATGGTAAAGTAGACACTGGTATTTATATACATATAATACAATATGCTAATAAACATGTGATATACACTCAACAAAAATATAAACGCAACACTTTTGTTTTTGCTCCCATTTGTCATGAGATGGACTCAAAGATCTAAAATTCATTCCAGATACACAATATTACCATTTCTCTCATACATTGTTCACAAATCTGTCTAAATGTGTGATAGTGAGCACTTTTGCTTTGCTGAGACAAGCCATCCTACCTCACAGGTGTGCCACATCAAGATGCTCATCAGACACCATGATTAGTGCACAGGTGTACCTTAGACTGTCCACAATAAAAGGCCACCCTGAAATGTGCAGTTTTTGCTTTATTGGGGGTCTGGGGACTCAGAACCAGTCAGTATCTGGTGTGACCACCATTTGCCTCATGCAGTGCAACACATCTTCTTCGCATAGAGTTTATCAGATTGTCAATTGTGGCCTGTGGAATGTTGGTCCACTCCTCTTCAATGGCTGTGCGAAGTTGCTGGATATTAGTGGGAACTGGTACGCGCTGTCGTATACGCCGGTCAAGCACATCCCAAACATGCTCAATGAGTGACATGTCCGGTGAGTATGCTGGCCATGCAAGAACTGGGACATTTTCAGCTTCCAAGAATTGCGTACAGATCCTTGCAACGTGGGGCCGTGCATTATCTTGCTGAAACATGAGGTGATGTTCATGGATGTATGGCACAACAATGGGCCTCAGGATCTCATCACGGTATCTCTGTGCATTCAAAATGCCATCGATAAAATGCACCTGTGTTCTTCGTCCATAACAGATGCCTGCCCATACCATAACCCACCACCACCATGGGCCACTCGATCCACAACATTGACATCAGCAGAGCGCTCACCCACACGACGCCACACACGCTGTCTGCCATCTGCCCTGAACAATGTGAACCGAGATTCATCAGTGAAGAAAACACCTCTCCAACATGCCAGACAGCATCGAATGTGAGCATTTGCCCACTCAAGTCTGTTACGGCGATGATCTGGGGTCAGGTAAAGACCCCGATGAGGACGACGAGCATGCAGTTGAGCTTCCCTGAGACAGTTTCTGACAGTTTGTGCAGAAATTCTTTGGTTATGCAAACCAATTGTTTCAGCAGCTGTCTGAGTAGCTGGTCTCAGACGATCTTGGAGGTGAACCTGCTGGATGTGGAGGTCCTGGGCTGGTGTGGTTACACGTGGTCTGCGGTTGTGAGGCCGGTTGGATGTACTGCCATATTCTCTGAAACGCCTTTGGAGACGGCTTATGGTGGAGAAATGAACATTCAATGCCCGAGCAACAGATCTGGTTGACATTCCTGCTGTCAGCATGCCAATTGCACGCTCCCTCAATGCTTGCGCCATCTGTGGCATTTTGCGGTGAGACATAACTGCACATTTCAGAGTGGCCTTTTATTGTGGGCAGTATAAGGTACACCTGTGCACTAATCATGGTGTCTGATGAGCATCTTGATGTGGCACACCTGTAAGGTGGGATGGATTGTCTCAGCAAAGCAAAAGTGCTCACTATCACACATTTAGACAGATTTGTGAACAATGTTTGAGAGAAATGGTAATATTGTGTATCTGGAATGAATTTTAGATCTTTGAGTCCATCACATGACAAATGGGAGCAAAAACGAAGTGCTGCGTTTATATTTTTGTTGAGTGTATATACATACTCAAACATGGGATAAGTAATCAGCAATTACGTTGTCAGTACCCTTTACATGCTTAATTTCCAAGTCAAACTCCTGTAAAATCAAACTCCAATTCAATGATCTCTGATTCTTGTTTTTCATATTTTCATATTGGTCAGTGTACACAATCATTGGCTTTTGCCCTGTACAAACATAAACCTCAAAGTGTTGTAAGGATAGAACCAAAGCCAACAGCTCCTTCTATATTGTGGAATAATTCTTTTGGTGGCGATTGAACTTCCTGGAGAAGTATGCCACAGGATGCTCAATGTCATCAGAGTCACTTCTCTTTAGGAGCACAGATCCACAAGCTTGGTCGCTAGCATCGACCACGATGGAGAATGGTTTGCTGAAGTCAAGAGATTTGAGCACAGGGAAGTGACACAGCAGAGACATCAGGCGATCGAAGGCTCTTTGGCATGCTTCATCCCAAGTGAACTTTATGCCTTTCTTCAGTTGGTTGGTTAGACTGAGAGCAATCTCAGTAAAGTTCTTGCAGAACTTGCGGTAGTACCCGATCATTCCAAGGAAACGGCGCAAAGCTTTTTTGTTGTCAGGAACTGGAAAGTCCATGGTGGCTTGGACTTTAGCATTTATGGGTGCCACCTTACCCTGGCCTATGACATAGCCAAGATACGTGACAGTAGCTCTTGTTCAGGTTAACAGTCAGGTTGGCCTGGGTCAGGTGCTGGAACAACGTCTCTACATCTTTCAGATGTTCTTCCCAGGAGTCACTCCATGTGATCAGATCGTCGATGTACGTACCCGTATGTGGCAATCCGTCGATTGTAGACTGTATCATCCTTTGGAACTTGGCTGAGGCATTTTTCATTCCAAAGGGTAGGACTTCATACTGGCATAACCCAGATGGTGTGGCAAAAGCAGAGATGCTCTTGGCCCTCTCAGTTAAAGGCACACACCAATAACCCTTCAATAAATCAATCTTGGTCAGAAACTTTTCTTGCCCTACTCTATCAATACAATCATCAATCCGAGGTATTGGAAATACATCAGTTCTAGTTACAGCATTAACTTTGCGGTAATCTGTACAAACTCCAGTACTTCCATCAGGTTTTGGAACTAGAACATAGGGTGAACTCCAATCCAAAGAGTTAGAGGGTCTGATAATATCATGTTCTAACATGTACTCAACCTCTTTCTCAGCAATCTTTCTCTTTTCAGGATTCATCCGGTATGGATGCTGTTTTATTGGTTTGGCATCACCAACATCTACATCATGAGAGGCTATAGAAACTCCCTGTGGAACATCAGGAAATAGATCTTTATATTTCTTGATCAACCTGTCAAACTGATCTTTCTGTGAGGGTTCTAAGTGCTGAAGTTTTACATCAAGATTTTGCAACACTTCAGAATTTGATAATTTACATGAAAGAACTTCAGCTTTAATTCTAGGTTCATCATCTCGAAACTCCCCCTCATCTTCACATGTCTTGACCATAGGAGAATCTGTAGTGACAGCTGCAACCCAAGCATTTCTGTCATGATAAGGCTTCAGCATGTTAATGTGACACAACTGTTTTGGCTTTCTCCTATCTTGAGTCTTCACAATGTAATTGAGATCATTGAGTTTTGTTAGAATTTCATAAGGACCATGAAATCTAGCCTGCAATGGATTGGACTGCAAGGGAAATAACACAAGGACCTTTTCTTCTAGTTTAAACTCACGGCTTCTTGCCTTATGATCATACCAAGTTTTCATTTTTCACTGACTTGATTTCAAGTTCTCTTTGGCTAGGTCACATGCTGCACGCAATCTGTCCTTGAACTTGCTAACATAGTCTAACAGACTGATATGCGGCTCTTTCTTTTGCCATTGTTCACTCAACAATAGCAAAGGTCCTCACTTCATGGCTAAACACTAGCTCAAATGGACTGAATCCAGTAGACTCCTGCACTGCTTCTCTAGCTGCAAACAGCAAATGAACACCTTCACCCGAGTCTTTCTCATGGTCATAACAATAAGTCCTCATCATTGTCTTGAGAGTGGAATGAAACCGCTCTAAGGCACCCTGACTCTCTGGATGATAGGCACTGGAAAGAATCTGCTTCGCACCTAGTTCATACACAGCCTGCTGAAACAATCCGGAAGTGAAATTGCTACCTTAGTCTAACTGAATTTCCCTGGGAAGGCTAAAGAACGTGAAGAACTTTATCAAAACCTTCAAGATTGCAGTTGCCTTGATGTTACGTAGAGGGATGGCTTCAGGGAATCTGGTAGATGCACACATGATTGTCAACAAGTACTGATTTCCAGATGTAGTCTTGGGTAATGGATCAACACAATCAACAATGACCTTGGAGAAGGGCTCTCCAAATGCTGGGATAGGCTGCAATGGAGCTACAGGTGGGTCTAACTGGTGTTTTCCAACTACCTGACAAGTGTGACAGGTTTTGCAAAAGTTGGAAACGTCTTTCCAAAGCCCAGGCCAGAAGAAGTGTTTCATGATCTTATCAACAGTCTTGTTAACAGCCAGATGACCTCCTAAAGGTAAACTATGAGCCATTGTTAAGATCTCATTCCTATAGACCTTCGGAACAGCAATTTGCCTGACCACTGCCCAATCTGCATTGGCAGGTATATCAGGAGGGCGCCACTTCCGCATCAACACTCCATCCTTGAGATAATACCCAACTGGAACTGCGTCTATTTCTTCATCAGGAAGGGCTCTCTCCTTTAGTACACACATTTCAGGATCATTGGTCTGTTCCTGAATCAACCACTTTCTAGACAGAGACAAGTCTCCAGACACATCAACATCACCAGACCCATCTGACTGGCTGAACAGAGAACTGATAAAAGTGTTTGATAAGTCCTCAAATGGAGAAACCATAGTAGGCCGAACAGAGTCATGAGGCGAACCACCTGAGTCATGACTATTCAATGTGCTGGACGGCACCACATCATCTTCTTCTTGAGCTCTCTTAGCCATAGTACGGGTTACTGCACAGGAAGGATACAGAGATGGGTCTTCATCCCCATCTTCAGTGCTACGCATATTGTATAACCAGTCTCCGTGTCGGATTGTGGATTTGGTTGACGCTGTTAATTCAGACAGGCCTCTCGAACTGATTGTGTGGTACTGACTATTTCTTTCTATGTGATGTGTATCATCGGTGTCTGTGCGCTTGCGCGGTGTTCATGTCGGTCAAAGCTTGCAAAAACACTTTTGCACAAAACTATTGCACAAAACAGATCCTGAGATCCTGGATCAACGCCAGAGCGAGGATTGCCATATCCCAAACAGCATGTCGCTGGTTTAATTGATTGCACAAAGCCAACAGCGGATGGAGGAGGATAGGCTAAGTGAAGCCCAGTGCTGGTGATCCTGCTGAGTGCGCACACACGGCTACCTCAAATAGACCTCGAGATTGATCACAGAATCGCTGATCATCACCATGGACACTAAGTAGCTACAGCAGACGCATGCGCCAGCAACACTCAGAAACCACGTTCAGACCATAGATGTTCAGACAGAGGGATCTCTGAAATGCCTCTGCTTGCTACTCTTTCAGTTTCTGTCTGAATGGTGAGAGACGTTTGAGAGGAGTGTGAAATCGAGCTAAATTCAAGTTAATATAAACTTGGGAGGTCTTTCAGCGCCATCAAAAAAAGTAGCTGGAGCACTTTGGCGTTACCGTGAGCGAGATAAGCCGTCACTCTCAGACAGATTTAATAGTGAGTGGGACTTTAGGTGATTCAGCTTGTGCGTGTCATGCACAGTTAATGCACGTCTATAAATGGTAAAAGTTAAAGAGTGTATCTGTGCCTGTTATTTATATCACTTGATTTTACTACGAGCCCTTTTTATCCCATCGGTATGGAAGACCGTGGGATATAGTCATCGCCCTGTCCGTCCGTCCGTCCCTCCGTAATCATTCTCATTTCCGGAGCAGAACTCAAAAGCAATACCACTTACAAACTTCAAATTTGGTATGGAACTTACCCTTATGGTGTAGTTGTGCCTTTTTTGGGGTTTCAGTTCCATGCTGCCCATAATTTCAGAAATATTCACCAAAAACAGCCCTAAAATTGGACTTTGTCTCTTTTCCGGGACAGAACTCAAAAACTATGCCACTTACAAACTTCACATTTGGTATGGAATTTACCCTTATGGTGTAGCTGAGCTTTTTGGGGGTTTCAGTTCCGTTCTGCCCAAAATGTTTCATTTTTACACCAAAAACAGCCCAAAAATGGGACTTTGTCCCTTTTCTACAGCAGAATTCAAAAACTCTGCCAAAAATCACAAATTATGTGGAACCGGTGGGATATGTCATCTTCTGATGACTATTGTTTCTCCTATGCAAACGGAATTGATAGTCTGATCTAGGACACGTTTACAGATTAGTTAAGCTCACTTTCTGCATTTAATCACCTCTGATGGAGGCATACTCAAATTAAAAAGTAGAATGTTAGCGTCAGAAAATTACGTCAAGGAGCCTCCTGAAAATGTCCCAGATAGCAAGCTCCTCCGCTCTGGATCTGCCCCGACTCTGAGCCGGATCAGCTGGAGTCGGCGCAGAGCCGGGGCAGATCCGGAGCGGAGGTGCTTGCAATCTGGGGTTTAATTCCAGTATTGCGAAGCGTGCGACATTGCTCACGTGTCCAGCACTTAGGCAACGACTCTACCTTACCAATCTGAATAAAGACGGAGAAAAGCTGCAGCATTGCTGTAGGTAGTGATGTTAGACCGCGCTGAAACACGGTAACCTATGCAGCATCATTGGTTTGTTCCTGAATCAACCACTTTCTGGGCAGAGACAAGTCTCCAGACACATCAGAATCACCAGACCCATCTGGCTGGCTGAACAGAGAACTGATAAAAGTGTTTGATAAGTCCTCAAATGGAGAAACCATTGTAGGCCGAACAGAGTCATGAGGCGAATCACCTGAGTCATGACTATTCAATGTGCTGGACGGAACCACACCATCTTCTTCTTGAGCCTCCTTAGCCATAGTACGGGTCACTGCACAGGAAGGATACAGAGATGGGTCTTCATCGCCATTTTCAGTGCTCGGCTGTGAAGAAAGATGAACAGGGGGAACTACATTGCCCCCAGCCAGGTCATTGCCTAGCAACAGAGAAACACCCTTGATAGGTAGACTTGGCATAAGACCCACCTTTACCTGTCCTGTAACTAAATCTGACTTCAAGAATACAGAGCGCAGGGGTACAGATGCAGTCCTCCCTTCAATACCTTGTACAAGTATGAAATCCCCAGAAGCGGTCTCATCACATAACTCCAAGGAGTCCATCAACAAAAGTGACTGAGAAGCTCCGGTATCCCTTAGGATATATATGGGGACAGGAGGAGAATGCTCATTCAGAGCCACAAATCCCTCTGACACAAATGGAAGATATTCCTCCCTCACGAAGTCAGCTGTATCAGGCTTTTTAGCGCCACAAGGAGCAGGCAATTTAGCAGATCGGTCATCTACAACAGGGGTTTCTGACCTTGTTTTCACAAAGGTATTGGGTTTGGCATCCTTTTTTTTTTGTCCCCCGCCACGCGGAACGCGTGAAGCGGTGGGACATAGTATTCACGACCGTCCGTCCGTACGTCCCAAATCTTTGTCGGCGAGATATCTCAAGAACGAATTGACGGATTTCCTTCAAATTTCATGTCAACATGTATTAGGGTGATACCCCGGCGCCAGTCGATTTTGTGACCTTCGCGTCACTCTCAAGGTCACGCCGAGAGATTGCTCATTTTGACATGATTTCACATCTTGTGGCGGGGGACAAAGACACGTTAGTGGCAAATACTTGTTCTTTCTTAGCTTTAAGGAACCAACAGTTAGTTGTAACATGACCAGATTTCTTGCAATAACTGCAAACTAGACCACTTTTGTCACTGTCAGCTTTCACACTTTGATCAGACCTGTGACTGGGTTTCTGAGCACCATCACCAGATTTGTCTTTGGGTGAGGAATCTTGGGTATCACCGTTACCTTTCTTCTGAAATTGGGACCATCTATTTTTACTTCTAGACTGAAATTTGGACTTATGTGTGAGAACATTTTCATCTGCAAATTTGACAGCTGATTGAAAATTTAGTGCTTGCTTCTCATTAAAGTAGGTCTTAATATCATCCTTGACACAGTTCTTGAATTCTTCAACTAACACTATCTCTTTTAGTGAGTTAAAATCACCCTTGACCTTTGGCTTGTGAATAGGCTTGTTGAGCTTTACCCTTGAGGACAGTTTGCAACATCAGAGGCCAGTGTTCCTTTGGCCTCTGGCAACTCTTAGCTACCTTTTCAAAACACTGGAGATAGTTATAAACGTCCTTCTCTAAGAATGGAGGCACCAGTTTTACCTCCTGGCTAGCATAAAATTTATTTTCAGCGTCTATTTTTATTTTTAGTTCCTCCATTTGGAGCCTTTCTTCTCTATCGAATTTCTGTAAATCTAAATCTCTCTGTCTAATTTTTCTAACTCAAATTCTCTGTTTTTCTTTTTCCTCCCTCTCAAATTCTTTGTTTTTCTTCTCTTGCTAATTTTTCTCAAACTGCCTTTGTTTTTCTTTTCAATCTCTAGCATTTTTATATTTCTATATTTGCATTTTCCACTGGAAACTGTTCCAGATCTCCTGGTGCAAACACATTTTCATCAGTGTAATATTCAACAATCTCTCTAGCCAGTCTTGCTTTTCGCAAGGCTGGTTTTACCTCTGTCAGCCCTAAATGTCTGCCTATTTCTAGCACTTCTGTCTTTTCAAAAGACCTTTTCAAAACCTCTATGGCTGGTGATGCCAAGAAATCATCCATTGCTATTGATCTGTTTCCTATTGATCTATATATAGGAAAATTCAAAAAACAATTTTACAATTTGAAATGTTAGATTTTCCGTAAATGACTCACACAATGGTCTATCCCGGAGGATCCCCCAATTTGTTATGGCCCCAATTTGTTATGACATATAAGACAGCAATGGATGACAGACAAAATTTTAAAACTAAAACAGATTTAATTCAACAAAGACTAACACAAACCTACAATTTATACTACTGACCAAGATTGATAATATACAAGAAAAAAATATTTACAGTCCTTTGAGATGAGGTAGCTTGGTGATGTTCCGGGCGAGGAAAATGCTCCAACACAGGCAAAAATTCACCAAAAGCCACAGGTCTGGTCAAATGTATCCTTCTCCTTGCAATTTCTACTACTACTTTACTCTCTCAATTTCTCTCCTTATATCCTCTTTTGCAGCCCCCTCCCACCTTTTAGACTTTTTTAATTCTCTGGGACTTTCCCCTCTCAGACATGCTCAGAACATGCCCAAACCTAGCTCCAGACTGGGCTTAACAAAAAAACAACAATAATTGTTGTTGTAGTTTTTTAATTATTATTATTATTATTATTAAAAGATTCAGGATTGAAATGAAAGCAGGGGGATAAAGGAAGCCCAAACTTAATCTGTCAATTAATTATCGAACACAGTACGTGCTCCTCCGATTATGACCCCCGGTCATGATGACCAGAAAGCTACGTTCCAATCATAAACTATGTAAGGTTCCTAAAATATTGTGAGGTCAATAACACTCAATAGGTTATTACTTCTAAATATTTTTAAAAATCGTGCAATTAATATTTTACAATAAAAATGATAAAAAATCATATTTGCAAAAATGAATAATATTTTTAATGACCTCTCGCGGCCCACCTGCAGTACCACCACGGCCCACCAGGGGGCCGCGGCCCACACTTTGGGAATCACTGGTCTCGAGTAATTATCTTAGAAACTTGTGACCATTGATGTCAGTAAAGTAGTGAATATTCGATCATTATATTCAATTAGCCATGTGACAGTGACCATCACCGTTCAATTAGTCCCCCTACCATGTCACATTTTAACCATATTTAGAATGCGTCATTATCAGATTTGACTCTTTCCTCCAAGTTGAGACCTCCATCAGAGTAGAAAATGAGCAGTGCTGCATACATTACCGTGTTTCAGCGCGGTCTAACATCACAGCGGTAACCCCCTACCTACAGCAATGCTGCAGCTTTTCTCCGTCTTTATTCAGATTGGTAAGGTAGAGTCGTTGCCTAAGTGCTGGACACGTGAGCAGTGTCGCACGTTTCGCAATACTGGAATCAAACGTTTGTACATTTTCAGGAGGCTCCTTGACGTAATTATCTGACGCTAACATTCTACTTTTTAATTTGAGTATGCCTCCATCAGAGGTGATTAAATGCAGAAAGTAAGCTTCACTAATCTGTAAATGTCTCCTAGATCGGACTATCAATACCATTTGCATAGGAGAAACAAGAGTCATCAGTCCCGGAAACGAGACAAAGTCCAATTTTAGGGCTGTTTTTGGTGAAAATTTTCGAAGTTATGGGCAGCATGGAACTGAAACTCCCAAAAGGCACAGCTACACCATAAGAGTAAGTTCCATAGCAAATGTGAAGTTTGTAAGTGGCATAGTTTTTGAGTTCTGTCCTGGAAACGAGACAAAGTCCAATTTTAGGGCCGTTTTTGGTGAAAATTTCCGGAAATATGGGCAGCATGGAACTATAACCCCCAAAAGGCACAACTACACCATAAGGGTAAGTTTCATATCAAATTTGAAGTTTGTAAGTGGTATAGTTTTTGAGTTCTGCACCGGAAATGAGAATGATTACGGACGAACGGACGGACAGGGCGATGACTATATCCCACGGTCTTCCATGCCGATGGGATAAAAAGGGCTCGTAGTAAAATCAAGTGATATGAATAACAGGCACAGATACACTCTTTACAATTCTACCATTTATAGACATGCATTAACTGTGCATGACACGCACAAGCTGAATCACCTACAGTCCCACTCATTATTAAATCTGTCTGAGAGTGACGGCTTATCTCGCTCACGGTAACGCCAAAGTGCATCAGCTACTTTTTTTATTGGCGCTGAAACACCTCCCAAGTTTATTTTCACTTGAGTTTAGCTCGCTTTCACACTCCTCTCAAACGTCTCTCACCATTCAGACAGAAACTGAAAGAGTAGCAAGCAGAGGCATTTCAGAGATCCCTCTGTCTGAACATCTATGGTCTGAACGTGGTTTCTGAGTGTTGCTGGCGCATGCGTCTGCTGTAGCTACTTAGTGTCCATGGTGATGATCAGCGATTCTGTGATCAATCTCGAGGTCTATTTGAGGTAGCCGTGTGTGCGCACTCAGCAGGATCACCAGCACTGGGCTTCACTTAGCCTATCCTCCTCCATCCACTGTTGGCTTTGTGCAATCAATTAAACCAGCGACATGCTGTTTGGGATATGGCAATCCTCGCTCTGGCGTTGATCCAGGATCTCAGGATCTGTTTTGTGCAATAGGCCCCAGTAAAATGCAAGTGTTTTTGCAAGCTTTGACCGACATGAGCACCGCGCAAGCGCACAGACACCGATGATACACATCACATAGAAAGAAATAGTCAGTACCACACAATCAGTTCGAGAGGCCTGTCTGAACTAACAGCGTCAACCAAATCCACAATCCGACACGGAGACTGGTTATACAATATGCCTAGCCAGAGACTATATGCAAACACAGGGCTCCCCGTAGTGCTGGAAGTAATCGAACCATGAAATACTATTCAGCACCTTACCAGCTCCATTCATTCATTAGTCACTCCCTGATATTCTGCTGTCAACGATCATCAGTGCTACTAAGCTTAGATGAGACAGATATGATTATCAATTAAAAGTTCAACGACACACACCTACAAAGTAATGACCATAGCCACCAAGATTGTATTAGTAAAAAGACTCACATGAGCATAAATCATATTGCAAATCCCCCATCCGAAACTGTAGTGTAACTGTAATGGTTAAAAGGCCAAAATATTAACACAAAACAAATTATTGTGTGGTAGGCCATTGACCAACGTCACCCTACATCACAGCACATGCAATTAGTGATGGTGTGATGAGGCCCCGTGAATGTATCGAATCTTTCCAGGCCATTGCTTCATGAAAAGGCCTTATGAAGCCCTGTTTAACAGCTCATTTGGGAGTACTGACATCTGCTGGTCATTTGATGTACAGCAGTGCTACTATGATGCTCACATGCGGGCTACATCTGCAAACACACATCTCTCTCTCTCTCTCTCTGTGCGGGTTTGTATCTATGTAGACACACACACCACTCATCCTCGACACGATTGATTTCAGCAGATGTATATTATGTTATACCCTATTGGGAGATATCATATCAAAATGTTCCCAAACTGATGATGTCCTCCTTTTTGTTGGCGCCATTATCTCCTGTATTCTGCATGTACCTCACCAGATAACGCAGAACACGTCTTGAATTTTTGGCGGCTTTTTCAGTGAATCGAACCACGCAACGAGGCAATGATGTGATTTCAGAGAACCGGGGCCTCATTTGTCTTTGGTCACGTGATATTCTGAGAAACGATACAGGCCTCGAAACAGGCTTCATTTGGACACGCCTCCTGCTAACATAGATACACCGCTTTTCTGTTTTTACAGCACGTTTCTCCAATTGGAGGTGTTTTATACCTGCTTTGACATGAAACTATGTGCAACTGCAAGGTCATAACCTCACAACGTGTCACATGATGACATCATACCTGTATGGTTCAATATTTTTCCATCAGGTGGCGCTTTGTGATGGAAAATTACCATTTTGGCCATATCTTCAGAACCATTTGACCGATTGACCTGAAATTAAGTTCAGATGAAAGTCTATTTAAGGTCTATTCAAAGGTTGGGGAATTGGAGGATTGGGGGGCGTTCGGGGATATACCCCCAGCCGTCGCCTCCGACGGCATAAGCCTAGTTTAATATTGCTCTCCACTCTTTCTTTT
Organism: Gymnothorax reevesii; assembly: GCA_029721435.1. Classification (NCBI taxonomy): domain Eukaryota; kingdom Metazoa; phylum Chordata; class Actinopteri; order Anguilliformes; family Muraenidae; genus Gymnothorax; species Gymnothorax reevesii. The sequence goes on along the minus strand of CM056577.1, from coordinate 10,752,542 downwards.
TTGACAGCTTCTTTTGTCAGTTTATCTGCCCTTTCATTACCCCAGATACCTGTATGTGGTAGTGCCCATTACAAAGTGATTTTAAGCAAGCATTTAAACTTTTGCGGGGCATTTAAGAGCCAGTTTTTATATGAGTCAGGCAGGCGGTGATTCATGACCCCTTCGGATTTGTCTGAAATTTTTTTTATTGATAGATGTATGTTAGAAATGAACAAAAATCACATTTTCTATCCTTAATAAGGACCGCCTTTTTTTTAGGGGGTCCTGGAATATTGGGGTCAAAATCAGCCAAAATGGCAAAATCACCAAAATTAGGTTTTTGAATGCTTGTATTTCTGTGTGCCTTGGTTGATTCTAATTGATTTTCATTTGTACTATTCTATCGGGTATGGGCTCTCCAAAAATGTGAAAATTTTGGCAGCTGACTTAGGGCGCAGCCCAGAGGTGGCGCTGCAAATCACTTTGTAGTTATGCACACTTGGGGTTGTGTGGCTTGCGCCATAAGTCAGCCAAGGTATTTTTTGCATTTCATTATAGGTTAGAACCTCTTACTCTGATTTGGATGAAAATTACGGTCGCCTGACTTAAGGCACACAAGTACAGGGGGCACTTTTTACCGCCGAAAGGTGAAATTACCACATTTGCACACTGCGATTTCTCCATGCACCCTTAGTCAAAAATGATGAAATATGGCTCATGTTGACACTCAGTATCTCTAGTGTCAGTTTAGTTGTTTCAGTATTAACCCATTTTGCACCGTTTCTCTTGGGGCACTTCACGAAAATGGCAAATATGGAAAACTGGAAACTTTCTCCGATTTTCATGTAACTTACAGGATTTCCTTCCTTAACTGGGACAAAGGTGTTCTGTAAGTTTGAGTGCAGCGTGATGAGCTACTTTGTTTATAGGCCGCCATTTAGTGGCAAAATTGGAACTAAACTGCAAAAAGTAACACTTTCAAATAACCATATATCTCATAAACCCTTTATTTGATTTTCATCAAATTTGTTGTATAATTTTTCACAAAAACCCATGAAGTTAAACCTGGCTTTAGTTTTTTTTGCTATGTATTCAAAGGATTTTCTAATCAAATCAAAAGTCTGATTTCATCATACAAATCTTAGAACTATGTTGGTGTAAGCGGTCACCGATAAGCGGTGTCCTTTGATCGGCACGAGACGGGGGTGCCCTTTACACTAGGTGAGGTGAGTAAAGGGCGAGGGTCCCAGGAAACCGGTTGACCCGTCCGCTTCGGCAGTTGGAAACAGCTGCTGGACAGGGTAAGCCCACGGTCGCTGCGGAATTGGCCCACAGCATGCTTACCATCAACAACAACAACAGCAGCCATTTGCAGGACCCAACTGTGACGTGTGCAACAAAAAATCTGTTTTGATCTGAAACATCCTGCATTCTGTGAGTATGAGGGATGGATTATGTAATTGATGATTGATATGTTTTTGTAAGTCATGCAAGTTTTAAAACTTGGGCCTTAAAAAACGATATTAGATGAATTTATGGGGAGATGGGAGTGGCATGTTTGACACAGAGAGCATGCAGATATATGCAGCTTTATGAGATATAAGATTATTTCAAAGTGCTACTTTTTGCTGTTTAGTTCTACTTTTGCCATCAGGTGGCAGCCTAAAACCAACATGGCTGTCCACACAGCACTCAGACTTAAAGAACATCTTCCTCCCAGTAAAGGAAGCAAATCCTGCAAGTGTCCTGAGAATTGGAGAAAGTTCCCGGTTTACCATGTGTGGCTTTTTTGTTAAGTGGCCTAACAAAAATGGTGCAAAAAGGGTTAATACCGAAACCACCCACGGAACTCTATCACCGACACTACAGGTACTGAATGACAGCCTGAGCCATATTTCATTAATTCAAGAACAGCCTCTTTGCTTACTGTGCGGCATTGTGTATGTAGCGGGCATGGTATGTAATCAGAAACGACACTCACACTCACCATATAGTGAGTACGACTGAAATGTAACTGGAGTGTGAGAGAGAGAGATCGACCTACCTCTAATCGAGGGAGCGGTCCCACTCCTCGCCAGGTGATATTCACAAACGCCGCTTGAGCATAACTGACAGTAGTGGGCACTGGGTACCACAGGCGGTGCGTTGGCTGCTGCAAAGGGACGCTCAATCCTCACCCTTCAGTGCTGAATGACCTAAACCTGTCGCAGTTTAATTTTCTTGATTGGGAAGTTTCTCAGACTAATTGGTGAAATGACAACGAAATGTATTTTAATAACGTTATACATTGCTTCACAAAATTGAGGCATTTCTTACGCACATAAATGACGACGTAAATATCAGCATGTCTCCATAATTTCTGTGATCGAGTGGCTCGCGAAAGGCGCAGGACAGCCCGCGAGGCTCACAAAGCAACAAGGTGTGAAAAGTGCCAGACATTTCCTTCTACATTCAGCAATTAAGAATGTAGACAAGAATGGATTCTCGTGACTTACAGCTACATGAGCCTTGCAGACCAATCCACACGCGCCCCACGAGCCGCTGAGCGCAGCATTTTCCAACCCATCAGTAAAGAAAAGCACGAGAAATCCGAATGCGTGGGAGTTGACAGATATGCGTCATTAATGAAAACTAGCCACAGCTGATAATGTTGAGAGTTTTCGGAGTTTCTACAATGGTACTTTAATGAAAATTAATCCATCTCGGATTGTATGTTGTGTTCTTGAAATGACGTCCCACTTCCTTATTAGTCAATTTCCCAGGAAATTTGAATGATCTTCGGAATTGTATGAATAAATGCCAAAAAATGCGTTTAGAACACATTTTTCTTGCATTTATTTCACATGATACCTTTTATTTATCTAGTCAGAACATAAATAACAAGATTCCAGCAGTTTCATATGGGACTTCCCAAAACCACTTTAAAGAACACCTTTCTCCCAGGAAAGGAAGCAAATCCTGCAAGTTTCATGAGAATTGGAGAAAGTTCCCAGTTTACCATGTGTGAACCAGTTTACCATTCGTGAAGTGGCCTAACAAAAATGGTGCAAAAAAGGTTAATACCGAAACCACACACGGAACTCTCTTCACCATTGACACGAGACATACTCACTGACAACCTGAGCCATATTTCTTTAATTTTGACTTGGGGCGCATGGAGAAATCGCTATGTAAAAATGAAGTAATTTCACCGTTCGGTGGCAAAAAGCGCCCTCTATACTTGTGCGCCCAAAGTCAGCCGTCATAATTTTCATCAAAATCCAAATAAGATCCAAATCAAATCAGTTTGGCTCACTTTGGGTGCACAGAAATACAAGCATTCAAAACCTTAATTTTAGTGATTTTGCCATTTTGGCTGATTTTGAACCTAATATTTCAGGACCCCCTGAAAAAGCAGACCCTATTAAGGATAGAAAATGTGGTTTTTGTTCATTTGTAACATATATCGACCAATAAAAAAAATTTCGGACAAATCCGAAGGGGTCACCCTCTAATAGAAATCTGCCTGACTCTTAAAAAAAACTGGCTCTTAAAATGCTTTTTTTGGGGGGGCGGGGGCAGTGAGCAGGAAAACGTCACTAGTCACGTGACAAACGTTCTGACACAGAGTCGTAAACCTGTGTCAAAACCGGAAGTTTTGAACGTGTTAAACACAGTTCGAATTTGTGTGTCGAAATTTCCATCTCTACAACTGACTCATAGCTGTTGCAGAGACAGTTTAAAAAGACTCCTTATCCCCCATCAACCCCCATTGTAAGAAATTGATCACACTTTCTGTCTCCTAAGTCGCACGGTTGCAGATCTTGTTGTCAGAAGTGGTTGTTAAATGGCAACAATTAAACGTTGGGATGTGTAAGTACAAAACCCAAAACCAGTGAAGTTGGCACATTGTGCAAATCGTAAATAAAAACAGAATACAATGATTTGCAAATCCTTTTCAACCAATATTCAATTGAATACACTGCAAAGACAAGTTACTTAATGTTCGAACAGGTAAACTTAGTAATTGTTTGCAAATATTAGCTAACTTGGAATTTGATGCCTGCAACATGTTTCAAAAAAGCTGCCACAAGTGGCAAAAAAGACAGAGAGTTGAGGAATGCTCATCAAACACTTATTTGGAACATCCCACAGGTGAACGGGCTAATTGGGAACAGGTGGGTGCCATGTTTGGGTATAAAAGCAGCTTCCCTGAAATGGTCAGTCATTCACAAACAAGGATGGGGCGAGGGTCACCACTTAGTGAACAAATGCGTGAGCTGATTGTCGAACAGTTTAAAAACAACATTCCTCAACGAGCTATTGCAAGAAATTTAGGGATTTCATCATCTACGGTCCGTAATATCGTCAAAAGGTTCAGAGAATCTGGAGAAATCACTGCACGTAAGCGACAAGGCCGAAAACCAACATTGAATGCCCGTGACCTTCGATCCCTCAGGTGGTACTGCATCAAAAACCGACATCAGTGTGTAAAGGACATCACCACATGGGCTCAGGAACACTTCAGAAAACCACTGTCAGTAACTACAGTTTGTCGCTACATCTGCAAGTGCTTGTTAAAACTCTAAAATGCAAAGCGAAAGCCATTTATCAACAGCACACAGAAACGCCGCCGGCTTCGCTGGGCCCAAGCTCACCTAAGATGGACTGATGCAAAGTGGAAAAGTGTTCTGTGGTCTGATGAGTCCACATTTCAAATTGTTTTTGGAAACTGTGGACGTCGTGTCCTCCGGACCAAAGAGGAAAAGTACCATTCGGACTGTTATAGGCGCTAAGTTCAAAAGCCAGCATCTGTGATGATATGGGGGTGTATTAGTGCCCAAGGCATGGGCAACTTACACATATGTGATGGCACCATTAATGCTGAAAGGTACATACAGGTTTTGGAGCAACATATGTTGCCATCCAAGCAACGTCTTTTTCATGGACGCCCCTTATTTCAGCAAGACAATGCCAAGCCACATTCTGCACGTGTTACAACAGCATGGCTCCGTAGTAAAAGAGTGCGGGTACTAGACTGGCCTGCCTGTAGTCCAGACCTGTCTCCCATTGAAAATGTGTAGCGCATTATGAAGCGTAAAATACGCCAATGAAGACCCCGGACTGTTGAACAACTTAAGCTGTACATCAAGCAAGAATGGGAAAGTGTTCCACCTGAAAAGCTTCAAAAATTGGTCTCTTCAGTTCCCAAACGTTTACTGAGTGTCGCTGAAAGGAAAGGTGATGTAACACAGTGGTAAAAAGGCCCCTGTGCCAACTTTTTTGCAATGTGTTGCTGCCTTTAAATTCTAAGTTAATGATTATTTGCAAAATAAAAATAAAGTTTCTCAGTTTGAACATTGAACATCTTGTCTTTGCAGTGTATTCAATTGAATATAAGTTGAAAAGGATTTGCAAATCATTGTATTCTGTTTTTATCCACGATTTACATAACGTGCCAACTTCACTGGTTTTGGGTTTTGTATCTGTCAGGGTTTTTCCCTTGCAGTCCCTCCCCTGGCGCATTCTTCACCTCCACTTTAACAAGCCACAGCTGTGGCTCATTGAAGTGGAGGTGAGGGCAGGTTATTTAAAGGCTGGTTTTGCCACTAAACATTCCGGCTGCATTCTTGTATCCTCGCCCTGATGTTTTGTGTCGCTACTCCCCTGATTTTTACTAGTCTCTTTTGGTCTTTGTAGAAGTTTATTAAAATGTTTCTCTATTTTTGTATCAGCCTGTACGTGTGTGTGTACCTTTCTCAACTTTTGGGTTCATGGACCCAGTGCCTGCCAGATTGCAGGTTGCATCCGACGGGACCAAACCATGACAAGTATCTCTCTCGTATCTGCATGTTGCGTGAATATTTCCTTTTACTTTTCAACGTCAGGCATTTTACAACACAGATAACGGCTGTACTCAGCATTACCAATATGAGGTAGCTGGCCAGCTACCGCCTTTGCAAATGTTATTTGACGTGAGTTTAAAAATTTTATTTTGGCTTGCTAATGTTTCCTCTTGGACTGGTTTTAAGGTTTTGAACGGGATAGTGTTTGGCCAGGTCTGTTTTTTTTTTTTTTTTTTTCCAGTGGGACTCCCCAGTATAATAAAGGCCACATAATAATACTCTAATTACGTGACGTATTTTACTGTAATTGGCATTAGCTATAGCTTGAAGGGCATTGCATCAGCTAGTTTTAGCCTATAAAGCTGGTCTGTAATACGACAGTTGCTAATCTGTTCCTCACCTGTCTGCATACTTCGGAAAATAAAAGATGGATAGCTTGTTCCTATTATTGCAACCTATTGCAGCACAAAGTTTCAGAATTTTTAACATGGATGGCCAAGGCAAGACACGTGTCACATTAAATTTTTGCGCCTTATTTTGCTGCTTGTTTAATATCCGATATCAATCCAGTTAAAGATCAGTGATCAAATATATTCTTTTTCCCTTTTAAAAATGATTAAACATTGATGGCAATAACAGTATTACTGAACATATAAATACAAGCATTATTTCCGTTTAAATTTTTATTCGTGGTTTCCCGCAGTCCATACTGTATTTTGTATGTATTGCCAGATGTTACGAGAGCACTGCTGAGAGAGACACAGGTCTCAAAGAATGTTCATTTTCTCCTGATCTGTTGGTCTTAAAAATGCCATTGCAGTGCCAGAATGTTTGGAAGATATGTGGCTTGTGAAAAATAAATCCAATATTTAATTCTGTGACAATGGGGCAAAGTAATTGATGATAATCTGTGGTTACGTTCACTTCTCCCCATTGGAATCAATTCATTCAGGACCTGTCGCAAGTCGGTCCGAAGGGGCGAGGCACCCACGTGACTGATACCACAAATTACTCCTCGGCGAGGAGTCTTCCTTCCTCTATTGCAGGGCTATTCAGCATTATCCAGAAAGGGCCAGTGTGGGTGCAGGCTTTCATTCCAACCAAGCTGTAGCACACCTGATTCTACTAATCAACCCCACGGGTTTTTGCTATAGTGCTTGATTTTGTAAAATCAGGTGTGTCACTGCTTGGTTGAAATGAAAGCCTGCACACACAGCGGCCCTTTCTGCATAATGTTGAATAGCCTTGCTCAATTATCTTTAGCTGTAGTTCACACTCCGGTAGAAACGCCCCTTGTTTAAGATTTCTGACCAATGAGAGAACAGTTTGTCCGCCCATGGCATTTGTTTACAACTTTGGTCCGGTAGAGACTGTTGCCTTGTGAACACAAACAAGCCAAAGGACAAGTGTAACAACAATCATTTTTGCCCCTGAATCGGAACAAAGCAAGTGAGCCACATGTGCGAATACACCCTTAGAGTTAAGCATCCATTATTAGATGCCAGGTAAGAGAGAAAATGATGATAGCAGCAAACAACAATAACAATATCAAAACAAAAAAAAAAAAAACTAAAAAAGGAAGAAGAAATGAAATCGAATTAATCAAATGAAATGAAAATGGTGGACTCAATCTCCCCCCCCCCCAAAAAACACCTCCTCCAGCTTTTATAATGACATTATGTAGCCTTCTACTGGTCCTCATACTGCAGCATATTCTGACTCATAGTTTTGCAATCTAAAAGCTATCTTTTCCAATTTGATCATTTCTGATGCTTCAGAGATCCATTCTGTATTCGAGGTTTATCAGAAGAAATCAAATTTTGCTCATGCAGAATGAGAGATAGACTTCTTAAGTCTTTAACACAACTATAATTATGTAAATCTCCCAATATACACGTTTGTGGTGTACATGGAATGGCTATATCGATGCTGCTCATTGGTTCTTTTGTTATGCCAAACCGAAAGTCCTTTATTATAATGCAGTCCCAGAGTAGATGAAGCAGAGTACCTTCAGCAACACCACATTTCAGGCATTTTACCGTAATCCTTTATTCCCATTTTGTAGAGCTGTGATGGAGTATAATACAGTCTATTTATATCCCATGGTGTTCCGGGGGTATTATGTTTTTGGTCTGACCACCGCCGCACTACGTGTTAACGCGATAACTTAAGTAATATTTCAATTAGAAATTTCAAGTTTTGCACATAGGTAAGTATCATAAAGAGGAAGAACTGATTCGATTTTGAACAATTTAGGATTTCTAGATTGGCCACCAGGGGCCAAAAACGGAAAATAAATCACTGTTCCGCGATAACTTCAGTAATATTTCAATTAGAAATTTCAAGTTTTGCATATTGGTAAGTATCATAAAGAGGAAGAACTGATTCGATTTTGGACAATTTACAATTTGTAGATTGGCCACCAGGGGCCAAAAACTGAAAAAATCACTGTTTTTATCATATCTCTGGAAATATTTGTCCGATTCACCTCAAATCAACTGCAAATGAAAGGTCATGACCTGGGAATGTGTCCCACGATGACATTATACCTGTTTGGTTAAAAATTTTGACACAAGGTGCAGCTTTGTCACATAAAATTAATAATTTTTGCCATATCTTTGGAACTATTTGTCCAATTCACATGAAACTATGTGCAACTGCAAGGTCATGACCTCACAACATGTCACATGATGACATCATACCTGTATGGTTCAATATTTTGCCACCAGGACATTACATCAAAGTTGGATCAGCCTGTAGAGTGTTTTTCCACTTTAATTTTGAGTGTGACTCCAAATCCAGACCTCCATGGGTTAATAAATTTGATTTCCATTGATAATTTTTGTGTGATTTTGTTTTCAGCACATTCAACTATGTAAAGAACAAAGTATTTAATAAGAATATTTCATTCATTTAGATCTAGGATGTGTTATTTTAGTGTTCCTTTATTTTTTTGAGCAGTGTATATATTCATCGCTGAAGGGTGGTTTTATATCCACCCTTCAGCACTGAATGGCGATGAGTCTATATATTAAGCGATTAATATGTATATATATATATATATATATATATATATATATATATATATATATATATAAACACATTCAGTTGGTGTAGTGGTTAAGGCCACAGTATATGGTGCGTTTGAAATTGCTTCCCCAGATTCGAATCCCGCTGCAGACACTTACGGAATGTCTAACTTAACATGTAAACCTTTAAACACAGCCTCATCGATGGAGAAAAGATAAATAAAAGATAACACACAAAAAAAGAAGGTCAGAAGAAGTGGGAGAGATCGTACACTGAGTGAAAGTCACGAGAGAAGAGCACGGTGGTGAAAACTGGTATTACTACTAATTTTTTTCCCCCCTTGCGCCGCATCTACCCCTTCCTTTTTTCCCCCTTCTCACTCATTAAAACACACCAAATATATTTGTCCCTCCTTTTAAAATCTTTCTGGCAAAAAAAAAAAAAAACCCAAAAAAGTGGAAAAGCTTGTGTATGGTACTCATGCCCAACGTTGAAAAAATGTTGCGAAATCAACGTTGATTCATCTTTCAAAAAAAAAAAACATAATTCACAACACTGATTCAACTATGGTCCATGACGTTGATTCACCCGTGAAAAAAACCTTAAAGTCCCTGCTGGGTTAATAGGTAACCCTTCACGAAAAAGCTACTGTGGATTTTCCGCGTCTTTTGCCACATCCTACAAAGCAAGCCATCAAACCTTCGCTTTACGATTGTTTAATTGAAAAAAGATTGAAACATCAAAGAAACAGTAATATCTGGTGACCCAGAGGCAATGACTCTCTGGTGACTCTCTTCTGCCGTTTTTTTGGCTAACCTAGACATCTCGTTGGCCTTTTTATAAGCATATGTCAGACAGTCCCAAAGACATTGAACATATTCGCTTGTAGGCATGCGTCGTGGCATCTACATATTCATGCCAGCTAGACTTCTGGTGTGCATCCAGAGTACCCAGCATATTCATCAGGGTCCTATTAAATCTCTCTGTGGTATCGTTACCCTGAGGATGATATGGACTTGTGTGGGTTTTTTTTTTTGGTGATTCCAGTGATCTTGCACAGCTCCTTCACCACTGCACCCTCAAAATTGCGACCTTGATCCGCAAACAGTTTGGCAGAGAACCCAAGTCGGCAGAAAAAAATTCTTCCACAGCACCCTTGCCACCGTGGAAGACTATTGGTCCTTGGTAGGGTATGCTTGCGCAAAACGAGAAAAGTGGTCGGTTACGACTAACACATTCTCAACTAGGGATGCACTAAAATGAAAATTTGTTGGCCGAAACCGGAAACCGAAAATGAGAAACACTTGGCCGAAAACCGAAACACCAAAAGAAATTATGCCAATTTTTAGTACCATTGCATTTATGACTATGACTGTGTACTTACCAAACTAAAGTCAAGGCATTGCAATGGCATAAATTAACATTCACGCTTCAAAAAATAAATCCATTACAAAATTATGAAAATATTTATTTAGTACTGACATTCAAACAAAGCACAATATAAAATAAAATTATAAATAAAATGTTTAACTTGGCCCCACTCATGAATAACCTACAGGCCTATAACTGACTGGCCTATTACTGGCTGCTTAAAAATTGTAAAATATGTTACGTGACGACAAAAGCAGCCCACTGATTGGTCATAGACAACTGCTGCGATAGACAACTCGCTTCCACATTATTGGTAGGAAACAGGCTTCACTTTCCATCACTGAAACAGGTCTTCAGATTGTGGTTTTGAAACGTGTGTTGTTTTAGGCAGCTTGATAAATATACTGTGCGTTGCCTTACCTTTCAAACAAGGTTGTGTTTGTTCACCGAAGCTGCTACACTTATGAAATGCGTTTCTTGGCCCGTGATCTTCTTCGTAATGAAATTATAAGCAACGGCGTTGTGTCCAATTATGTTTCCCCAATTCGCCTTATTATGCTGCCCCTATTCTACGAAAATTGCGCGGAGAATAACGGTACGGGTGCTGATGAAGCATTTTGTTCTCAGGAAGGGGAAAGGTATCACATATGAGTTGACGCGTCGTAAAGCGATACTTTCTAATACTCTGCCATTTCCCGCAATTTGCGCGTTTGCCACGTGTTTTGCCTTCACTTTCAAAGTGAAATGTTCATGCATGGCAACAGCTGGGGGGAGTCGAACGAACGCGAAGTTAAATGACTTTTCGTCTTTAATCGCAAAAAAATTCCGTGTCTCGTCAAAATGTAAACAATTACACGTGTCTGTCCGCACCTCGCATATCTGTCTGCCCGAGTAATGCCAACCGCGGAATTGCGCAACCAATATCACATAAAAACGCGGCGGAAAATTGCCATGCCTGAATGTTAAATGACGCCTGCATGTCAAGCTAATAAACAATAATTGTTATATCATATGTGTTATTTGCTTCTCTGTTATGAAGGAAAAAAGGCAAATCAACATCCGTGTGTGGTGATTCCATATTTTTCCAGGGGTTGTAGTTACATTATGAAATACTTATGTTACACAAATGCCTTGAGAATATATTGCCATTGTCTATGAATACTCTATGCCTTTTACAGATATCATTGCTTTGCGTTTTTATGTGGTACATATTTAATGTGCAACCGAATCGGACACAACACCAGCTGCTATCCTATGCATGAAGACAGTGTCAAACAGAAATTGCAATTCAGCTCTCGCGGACTTAAGTGCCATAACGTGGTGATGGTGGTGCACCTCTCCCGATTTAAAACATACAGACAGGCGCGTGCTGGTCGCGGTTTTTGCTTGCGTCATCACAACATTCTGTTTCGGCCGTATTGTTTCGCTGTTAAAAGTCTTTCGGCCGAAACCCGAAGATGCTTTTTTTTGCCTTTTTCGGCCGAAAATTTTCGGTGGCCGAAAATTCGGTGCATCTCTATTCTCAACCCCTACTCTGGACTTCTCCAAGGTCAGAAAATCTATGCTCACAAGCTCCATAGGAGCACTACTGTGAATACTAACAAGGGGAGCTCTGAGACCTGCGGTGGGAGTCTTGCAGAGACAGCACCTCTCGCACTATTCACACCATGTTTTGATGTCGTGGAACATTTTGGGCCAGTAGAAATGCTCCCTTATCAGTGAGATTATGCGCTCAAAGCCCGGATGCCCAGAGTCATCATGAACGGCTGTTTTTGCCAACGTTTGTAGGTTCTCTGGCAGCACTAACTGGTCTATGGATCCCCTTTGACCATCTTGGACTCTGCCGTAGAGGATGCCCTTTCTAACCACAAACTTTTTCCACTCTTTCAAAAGTTGGCGCAGCCGTGTTCCACCTTTCACGATTTCACCTCTGCAGTTTGGTGTCTTGTGACTTGTAGTGTAGAACTGGGCCTGTCACCGGGTCTTCCATTTGACCTGCCCTAACCTACTGTTTTGTCATTGCAGTTAGTGATTCAGTCCCAACACCAGCATATCGCTCATTCAGCGGTTTAGGTTGACATGACAGTAGTGTCTGAGGGTGGTCTGCCGGAACTTTCGCTGGATTCCCTTCCTCAGCATCAAAACTCGCAGGTGTCCTTTTGCTGTCCTCAGTTTTTACTTGCTGAAGGCATGTCTGCAGGACCTGGGAGACATGGACATCCTGGACAGGGCATCGGCGTTGGTATTGCATTTTCCCTGGCGATATTGGATATCAAAATCAAACATGGACAGTTGGGACACCCACCGCTGACCAATCGCATCCAATTTAACGGTGGTCATTACATATTTAAGCGGGTTTTTATCTGTAATGACAGAGAATTTATGCCCACAGAGGTGATCATAAAAAAGGGTCTGTTGCTGCCCATTTGAGAGCTAAAAATTCTAATTTGTGTGCAGGGTAATGAGTTTCTGCTGGACTCAGGCCCCTACTGGCATACGCAATGACCCGCTCCTGGCCATCCTGAATTTTAGCAAGAAGTCCTTCTCCTGATGTATCGGTCTGTAGCAAAAAGGGTACATTGTAGTTAGGGTAGCCCAGAATTTGTGCTGTGGTGATCTTCTGCTTTAAGGCATTGAACGCACTGTCACACTCCTCCGTCCACTGGAATTCAGCCTGGGGCATAGGGGGTGTCTTGGCCCCCCTCTTCTTTTTCCTTGGATCCCCTGAGGTGAGGCGATACAGAGGTGCAGCCAGCTTTGCATAACCCCCCACAAACTGCCAGTAGTGCCCAGTAAAACCAAGGAATTGCTGTACTTCCTTATGGTTGGTGGGCCGCTTCCAGTCCTTCACTTTGCTGATCTTCTCTGAGTCCTTCCTGATCCCCTGCGCTGACACCAGGTGCCCCAAGTACTGGACCTCTTTTTTCATCACATAGCATTTTGATGGCTTCAGCCCATGTGCACGAAGCCGATCGAACACCAGCTCCAGTCGCTCCAAGTGTTCTTCAAAGGTCTTCGAGAAAATTATGTCATCAAGATACATAAGAACATTGGTGCAGTTCAGATCACCGAAACATCAAGTCATCAATCGCTGGAAAGTCGACAGTGCATTTTGCAACCCAAAAGGCATCCTGTTGGCTTCATATAAGCACATGGGCGTGCTGAAAGTAGTCTTGTGCTTATCCCACTCCGCCACTTCAACTTGCCAGTAGCCAGAGGTTAGGTCAAGTGTAGAGAAATACCTGGACTGCCCCAATGCTTCCAGTGCATCCTCTATCCTTGGTAGAGGGAAGGTGTCTCTGGTGCTGTACGAGTTAAGTTTCCAATAATCCACGCATATTCTCAATGACTCATCTTTATTGATTACAACTACAATCTGGGAAGCATAAAGGCTCTTGCTAGGGCGAATTACACCAGCCTCTTTCATCTCTGTAAGGATCTTTCTGACCCCCTCCCACTGGGAGGGTGGTATCTTGCGGTAGGGGAGCTGAAGCGGCTTAGGATCCACCAGGGGAATTTTGTGTTGCACCATCTTTGTGTGTCCGTCCGCATTCCTTTCCACCAGCTCTTTGAGAAGAGCAAGATGCCCTTCATCATCAATGGCTGCTCCACTCAAATCCACAGTACCTGTTGGGGGATCTCCTTCACTGCACAGGCCCTGCTCATGACTTTAGCATGCTCCAGACTCTCCATTCCCAGTATTTTGACTCTCATATGTCTGGGAACTCATCTCTTGACCTCCCTTTCCAGCCTGCAACACATGCTGAACAAGAAAAGCATCCGCCAGGTGAGTGTTAGGTTGTGTTGACACCGATCGTTCAGAGTGGTTTATCACTAATACAGGAACACACCCCTTTTCCACATTAGCCAGGACTCTGCCCACTACAAGACCCCCTGGAACTTTCAGAGAGGGCTGGGCTTCAATAAAAGCAGTGTAGGGCCTGTTCTTGGGTCCCTTTGTTACTTTGCACATCACATTTATCTCCTTACAGGCAGGGACGCAAACTTTTTTACCAACATACTGAACAGGGCCCACTTTGCCTTCAGGACCACCAGGGCCTGTTTTACCCACCTCTAGTAGTGCTAAATACCATTCGAGATGGCTGTACTCGATCAGCTGGAGAAACTGATGACCATAGGTGTCCTGTAGGTGTTCCCTGGAAGCTTGAACGAACTTAGTCCCCACCAGTACTGGAACCATGGACCTGTACTCCGTTTCAGGAACCACAAAGGCTGGTACATTGGCATACTCCTTTCCCAAAACCTTGAGGATGACGAGCCGCACACCATGGTGAGGGACATTCTGACCACCAGCACCTTCCACCGGAATACTGGAAGGTTGCAGCTTCTGCTGGGACAAGCTAGAGTGCTTACCCCAGAACTCATAGGTGATGCTGGTAACCTGGGAACCAGAGTCAATGAGGGCCCTACATCTTTCCCCATGGACTTCTAATTCACCCTCATTCCTGGGACCCCCAAGAGGTGTGTCATCTACTCTATCACCCTCACTTCCTTCTGCTTCCTGTTGGGGACCTAACAGCATGCCTATGGTTGCCCCTGGCTGCTACCATAGGCCTCAGGCTTTTAAAGACTGTCCTGCTTGTGTTGCACTCCCCTCTAGGGTAAGTGCAGAAAGAGGTTGGGGGTGTGTGATCTGGTTGTTGACTGGTATTACTGCATTGCAAACTCTAGCTACATGTTCGGCACTCCCACAACAATAGCACACAATGGTGGCACTAGCCCCATCTCACATCTCACTTCTTCGAGTAGATGGAGCTCTGCTGGTTGGCCCTGGGGTTTGCAAAGGAGCTATTTTTGATTCCAGTTGTGTGAGACTTTTCACTTGTTCTTCTTGACCAAGAGCTAGCTTTTTGACCACTGCAGTTAATTCAGAAAGATCAGAGGCCTCAGCCTTGTCCTTTATGGCCCCCTACTGTTCTCTCACAGCCACATGGGCCTAGCTAAATGGTTTTTTTGATTTGTGCTGGAGGTGAAACTTTTTCATTTCCCTGGCTTAATCTCTGAGTTCCGTTTGAAGTTCATGGAAACTCAGGAGCCTAGGCTTCATGGGGGCAATCCTGAGGTATGAATCCTCATCACTCAACCCCCTTAAGAAATGGCAGGTAGGCTTAGCATCACAGTCTGGGAATGGTTGGCCCCCACGTTGTGCCTCCTCAACTGAGCGGAGTGTGGCCTCAAGTGCTATGGCATAGGAACAAACTGACTCATCTGGTCTCTGGCTTCTCTAATAAAAGTCAGCTAATGGATCGAGAGATCCTTCCAGGTCACCATATTCAGCTCTCAGTTCATCAAATGCTCTCTCGGGTTGCTGCTCCTGAGGAGGGAGATTTAAGACCAGCTTTCTGGCTTCACCACTCAGATGGCGCACAATTGTTGCAAAACAGAGATCTGGGGGCAGCCCTCCAGCATTGAGTAGATATTGCATATCACCTATCCTATCTTCAATAAGGATTTGGCTACCAGGATTTCCACTGAAAACTTACGCATTTTTTACCTGATGCGTCTGTGTGAAACCAGCATGTGTGAGCTGACTGGTGCCATATAATATTGGTCCCATTGGAGGGGCTGCTGGGTGTGACACATTCTGGTAGGGGCTAATGGACGTAGACATAGCTGGGCGGGGTGTTGGTAATTGGGGAATTGGTGACTCAAAACTGATGGCTGGGGGAGCATACACGGTGGCTGTCTGGTCATGCGTTCTATCCATTAGGGTCTGGGCAAATGTGGTGGTCAATAATGTACACTTTTTACTATTTGTCTGCTTTCCATTAATGGCAACAAAACAAGAAAAAAAATAATAATAATAAATATAAGGAAAACTCTATGGGCTAGTGCTGAAACGGTGCTTCCATAGCACCAAATAATCAATGGAATATAAAAAAAAATGTTGCGATTACTATTGCAGTGAATTGTCTAATATCTCACAAACAAATATCACCACATGTAACACAAACACAAAATTCTAAATTCCTAACCAGTGATTCTGCATTTCCTCCCCGAAGTGGGGAGAAAAAAAAAGCAACCAACACAAAGGATATGGTGTTGTCGACAGTTGCACTCTATTCCCTTTCTCTTCTGCGCTGACTTGGAATCCTCAAATCCGGGTCACAACACCAAAGATGTAACCCTGGCCAAAACCTCCTTAGCCCTAATTCAACTGAAATGTCCCAGTCTCTGCGTTGTTTTAGTTTCTTTCGTTTGTGGATTAGGGCAAATAAACAGGCTTGGAAGTCCTTCTTTTGCGGTAGGCAGTGCAGAGGATCTCTCTTTCGTACAGCTCATCGCCTTGCAAAATGAGAACAGAGTTGTCGAACAATTCAACAATTCTGAAAGATTTTATATGCTGCAATAGAAATTTGCAGTGCTAATTCTTTAACTCGAAAGCATGTGTTTTACAGGACTACTACATATAATAATTTCCATGCCAAATAAAGTTACAGTTAGAAGGTAAGTGCAACACAAAGGGTATAGATAGTAGAATAGCCAACCTGCTTCATTTGTATTAATCTTGGTTTCAGTTTGACCAGCTTGTTACCACACTCACTCAACAATGGCATTAAACTCACAAGATAAAACATTTTCTTGCAACTACTTACAGCAACATAATAATATTCTTCCCAACATTCATATTTATGTATCAAAATACATGGATGGCTCGTCTAATTTATTGATTTTAAATTGATATGTGAGAGCACATGAATTTCACTTCCTACCTTGGAAAATGAGAACAGAGTTGTGACCTAATGGCCACAACTAACTAACAAGGGCAACCACACTGGCTGTACCATAGCCAAAACAGTTGAAATATATAAGAGTGCCCTCTGATGACTACCGTAATTAATTCACCTCCTTACATAGACATTCCTCTCTCATTTTTCGCTGATTTACCTGATCAGAATAAACTTTGGCACAGTTAATAATGAGATTCTGTGCTGTAATTTTTTAGAGATTTCAGGCTGCAACTCGACAAATTTACAAGGGATAGAAGTAAAACTTTGCAAGGTTCAAAATGAGATCTTTCATTTACACTGTGTTCCTTCTCCATTCACTCTGACTCAGTGACATATATAGTGATTTTTACACCAGGGCAGAAATCCCAAATGGTTTTAGCTTTACTATGATACCAGGATTATTCAAATGGTACAAGCAGTCGCAGAGATATACTCATTTCATTTTGGGCTTGCCATTTTCGAAAAAGAGGCTCAGGGCTTAAGGGGTTAATCTCCCTCTGCCCCGAGATTCCACCGAATTCCCTCTTATCCATTCTCCGTCGCTTCGTCAGATCCCGGTCTATTTAGCGCGTCTTTTCACTGTCTTCAAGAGTGCTCGTTCATTTGGTATTTGGCTGATTTGCTTTTTTTTGGGTCATTATCATTATTTTTCATTTGTTACTCTGGGTTGTGTGATGCAATTCGGTCAAGTTTAGATGGGGGT
Organism: Gymnothorax reevesii; assembly: GCA_029721435.1. Classification (NCBI taxonomy): domain Eukaryota; kingdom Metazoa; phylum Chordata; class Actinopteri; order Anguilliformes; family Muraenidae; genus Gymnothorax; species Gymnothorax reevesii. The sequence continues at coordinate 10,734,882 of CM056577.1, read as the reverse complement.
CCTCAATCATCTGCACTCACGCAGAGTATCTGTGTTGGTGGAATAGTACAGGGACAGCTGCCACCTGTTGTTACCTGGCTCCCGGGGGGGAGCCAGGTTAAGCAATGATCATGTCTGTGTGTGTGTGTGTGTTTCTGTCACTCTATCTGTCAGCCCGTGGCCATTACCTGGCCCCCCCCTAGGGGGAGCCAGGTTAAGCAATGATCATGTTACAAGGATACCACATGAGTCTGACACATTTCACCCCCAGTCCTAGAGAGACACATATGTCAACACCGTGATTAGGTTTACCACCTTTGAGAACTAAAAATGGGAAGGGGGGGGCAAGCAGGGAATGTGCAAACTGAAAAAAAAATACCTCGACATCATCATGAACTACTGTTGTGCGCAAAGGTTTGCATACCATGGCTGTTTTTGTGATATTTAGCTATTTATTTTGAAAATATGACTCATCGTGTGAAAAAAACATCTATTTTTTAAAGGTAGTGATCATGTGAAGTCATTTATCATCACATAGGTGTTTCACTCCTTTGGGTCAGTCCATGTCAAATCATCCAGATTTTGAGAAATTTTCCAGGTCACCTCCTCAAAAAATGTTGAAAAAAATTCACGAGTAAATATTCACACAAAATTGAAAAATGCCAAATATTAGGCCAGTATCTCAAATAGATTTAAAGTTATAGCCCTTTGCAATTTGAATAATATTTTACGTTTTTTGGCAAACCCATATTCAGCCAACTTTGGCAACTTATTGCTCCAAATGGATTGCTTATTCAAGGCTGAAATTGGGTAAACTGACCGTGTTCATCGCCTAGAATCTGAAAATGTATTCGCTTCTTCGCTTCTGTGTATCTTGATCAACTTTTGTATGGTAAAGCCTTAAAATCAGCCAAAAACACAAAACACCCAAAAATCACACCGCATTTTATGACTCAGGAACTAAATAAGATTAAAGCTAGTATTCATTTTTTATGATTTTATGAATTATATCTCTCTGTAAAAATGCAGTAAAAAATGACCATATCACCAGTTATTCATTTCTCTGAAATTTTTTACTGTGCAGTCTTATAAATGTGAACAGTGTCTGACAAAAAAATCTGAATGATGTTCAGCTTACTTTTTTCTGGGGGATGAATATGTTTAGCAACACAAAATTTCAGCGTTGTATCAGCAATCAATTTGGACCAATAAGTTGCCAAAGTTGGCTGAAAATGGGTTCGCCATAAAACTTAAAATAATATTCAAATTTCAAAGGGCTATAACTATTTGAGATACTGGCATAATTTTTCATTTTGGGTTAATATTTACTGGTGAATTTTTTCAAAAAATTTTGAGGAGGTGACCTGACACCTGGATGATTTGACGTGGAATGACCCCTTTTTAAATCATAATGTCAACTGGAAACACCCAAATGGCCTTCAGCATAAGTTTACATACCCTTGAATGTTTGACCTTGTTATATAGACACAAGGTAACACACTCAGGTTTAAATAGCTATTAAGGGATAATTTTCCCAACCTGAGGCTTTTTGAATTGTAACCAGTGTCTGTGTACAGTCATTGAGTTTGTTCGCTCCCCAGTGAATGCATAGACACTGAGCCATGGGGAGCAGAAAAGATCTGTCTAAGGACCTTTGTAACAAGGTTGTTCAACTTTTTAATGATGGGAAAGAACATAAAAAGCCAGCAGGAAGCCATTATTGTGCCAATGCCACAAAAAAGCCCACCTAAATTATGCCAAACAAAACCTTGATACTCCTCAGAAGTTCTGAAACACTCATTTGGAGAGGCGAGACACAACCATGGTCAGAACCATAAGCGCTATGTTTGGATAGCAGTCAACAAGGCTCATGGTGAAAAATATACCATTCCTGCTGTAAAACATGGTGGAAGCTCTCTGATCCTTTGGAGGTGTAGGAGCTCTAAAGGCACAGGGAATCTCGTGGTAATTGATGGCAAGATGAATGCAACATGCTACCAAAAAATACTGGCAGATAATTTGCATTCTTCAGCATGGAAGCTGCGCATGGGATGCACTTAGACTTTCCAGCATAGCAATAATTCAGAGCACAAGGTGTTGTGGCTTCCATTCAAACTTATTTTCGTATAATGAGGTTCCCCCATCCTCAAGCAATTGGAGAGAACAGGAAACATCTTCCAAATATGGTCTTTTTCATTCTCATTCTCGCGCTACAATTGGACAGGCAAACCAAAACACTGCTAGCTAATCCTTCAGGAATTCAAAGCACAGATAAGCATGCACATGACTCCAAAGGAGTGGAAAATTACAGGCAAGAGATGAAAGTACGGCCAAAGCAAAAATACAGCCAGATGAATAGGATACAAGTGGATACATAAATGATTCAAATGATTATGTTTTCAGTAACAACTAATGGTTTTACCGAACAAATATTGATCAAAGCTACAGAAATCAAATACATCCTCTGATTATGTTTTTGAATCAACTAAACAGAAGCCTGCTTACTAAGCAAAGCTACAGAAGCTGGCTGCTTATGTGTGTGAGCTGAATTGAATTGCTTGTATGTGTGTGTCCGTCTGTGTGTGAACTGTTTGTATGTGTGTGTGTTTTATGTGTATGTGTATTTGGACTGCTCATCCCCTCCCAATGCGTATGTGAACTACTTGTATGTGTGCGTGTGTTATGCTATGCGTGTGTGTGTTATTGCGGCCTACATAATATGGTTATTGATTATGATTATTGATTATGGTTATTCAACATGGCAATTGATCTACTGATGAATATGATGAGAAATATTGGAGTATAATCCTCAACAAAGGCCAAGTTGACCCTTCAGTGGTTACAGCAGAGAAAGGCAAAGATTCTGGAGTGGCCATCACAGTCTCCTGACCTCAATATTATCGAGCTGCTTTGAGGAGATCTCAAACGTGCAATTCATGCAAGATGACCAAAGAATTTGCATGAATTGGAGGCATTCTGCAAAAAAGAATGGGCAGCCTGAGAGAAGAGGGGGCCTCACTGACAACTGTCACTAAAGGCTGCACGCTGTAATTCATGCTGAAGGGGGCAATGCTCAGTATTAAGAACTAAGGGTATGCACACTTTTGAACAGGGTTCATTTCGTTTTTTTCCCTCAGTGCCATGTTTTATTTGATGATTGTGCCATTCTACATGACCTATAGTTCGGTATGAATCCAGTAAGAAACAAATATGTGTTTTTGAGGGCTCGAGTCATCTATGGTATTTTGAACATTGGCAGAGCAGGGACTTTTGAGGTGGCCTTTTATCGACCAGAGTACAGGATGTGCCTGGGCTGACTGTACCTGATTTAATTATCTCTGTATCAGGCCTACACTGTCTGACAGGCCAATTTTGACTAAGGGTATGAACCTGACAATGATATGGAGAAGGTGACTGAAATGCACACAGATCAGTGGCACACAATCTTGGTCACATAAATAAACCCTACTAAGCCAATCCCAGAGATATGCAGAATATTGAAAATGAGTCAACTTTTGCCTTTATATTTTTGTTCAGTGTATTTCTTTGATGTAAGGACAGCCACCCGATTCACTCAGTGACTCTGTTTTTTGCCTGTCGATAGGGAAATTTTTATTTTTTTTTTGAAATTGTTTCTCTTATGACAGTCCTGTCATTATCTCTGCCCACCTGTAATCGAACTGATCTAGAACTGAGCAACTGCACCCACTAACTAGCTTCTGCTGATCCACTCACCTGTGTCTCATTGTTCCAGGACTCTGCCTGTCCTCAGTTCGTCTCAGTGTTCAACCTCTGTCTCCCTGGCCAGTATTCTGAAACATTGTCTGCCTATTGAGCTGAAAAAATGTTTCCTGTCCTTGAATCTGATTTTTCCCGCCAATTTGGATTTGTCTGCCTGCTCTTGTTCTAGTCATGTATGCTGCATGTTTTTTGGACCTTAATTTTTACCTGCTTTTTGAAGCCTGTTGATTGACTCTGCCAGACTCTTGATACTCTGCAATAATTTTCCAATAAATGTTTGATTTCCCTTGTGCTGAGAACTGGCCCGAGTCCTTACATGAAGATTCTCTTCTCTTACAGAGAACCTCATCAGCACGCACATGCACAAGAGGAGCCCAGTTTCATGAGGAGGACAGAGGACACTCACACATTACCTTCTCAGTCATTTCCTCTCAGCAGCCATCATGGTAACAAATTTATTTCCATAATTAATATTAATTATTACTTCAATGTCATACCCTATATACTTTGTACAACCACAATGCAAAAATTTGGGGTCGTGAGTTACACTGCCCTCAATAATTATTGGCACCCTGGTTAAGATGTGTTCTTTAGCTTCAAATAAATTCAGCTTTTTTCTAAATAATATAGGACCACAATCAAAAAAAGAGGAAAATCTAACCTTTAATTCAAGTGCATTTATTCAGTGGGGAAAAAATCCCACATTAAGAAATAATTATTTTACATCAAATCATGTGTGCCACAATTATTAGCACCCCTGATGTTAATACTTTGTACAACCCCCTTTTGCCAACAAAACAGCACCTAATCTTCTCCTATAATGTTTCACAAGATGGGAGAATACAGAAAGAGGGATCTTCGACCATTCCTCTTTTCACAATCTCTCTAAATCATCCAGTGACACTGGGTCCTCTCCTCTGCACTCTCCTCTTCAGCTCAATCCGCTGGTTTTCAATGGAGTTGAGGTCTGGGGACTGAGGTGGCCATGGTAGGAACTTGATTCTGTGTCTGGTGAACCATTTCTGTGTAGATTTGGCCACATGTTTAGGGTCATTATCTTGCTGAAAGGCCCAGTGACGACCCATCTGCAACTTTCGGGCAGAGGCCACCAGATTTTGATTTAAAATGTCCTGGTATTTCAAGGCGTTTATGATGCCATGCATCCTAACAAGGTTATCTCTAGAAGAGAAACAGGCCCACAGCATTACCAATCCTCCCCATACTTCGCAATGGACATGAGATGCTTTTCTGCATACTCATCTTACGTGTTCCGCTAGACCCACTTAAGAGTGTTTGTTGCCAAAAAGCTCTATCTTGGTCTCATCTGACCAAAGCACACGGTCCCAGTTGAAGTCCCAGTACCACTTAGCGAACTCCAGACGTTTGCGTTCATGATTGTGAGTGAAAAAAAGGTTTTTTCCGTGCATGCCTCCCAAACAGCTTGTTGGCATGTAGATAGCGCCTGATAGTTGTTTTGGAGACTTTGTGACCCCAAGATGCTACCATTTGTTGCAATTCTTTAACAGTGAGCTTTGGAGAACTTTTTATTTCTCTTACCATCCTCCTCACTGTGCGTGGTGGCAAAATAACCTTGCGTCCTCGTCCAGGCTTGTTTACCACTGTTCTAGTAGTTTTAAATTTCTTAATAATTCCTCTGACAGTAGATATGGGCAGGTGCAGGCGAGTGGCTATTTTCTTGTAGCCATTGCCTGACTTGTGAAGGTCAACACACATCTGCCTGACTTGAATGGTGTGTTCCTTTGTCTTTCCCATGTTGAAGAGTGGATAAGATAAATGGCCTCTTTGTCACGTCATATTTATACCCCAGGGAAACAGGAAGTGATGAATTACTAAATAAATGTTCCTAGATACTCTGATAAACTTTGTAAACTACTGTAGAAATGACAGAAATACTTCAATTACATTTATTTCCCTGGAATTGTTAGGGGTGCCAATAATTGAGGAACAGGTGATTTTATGAAAAATGATTATTTCTTAGTCAGCAATTTTTTTTCCCTTAAAATTCACGAGTTGAAGGTTACATTTTTCTACAAATTTCAGTGTGAGAGTATGGTTCTGCAATAAAAATTTAATTTATTTTAAGGCTTTTAACACATCTTAACCAGGGGTGCCAATAATTATTGAGGACGCTGTATGTATTAAGAAAAACAGAGGTTGATCAAGTTACAAATTCTCTCAACAACATCTCATTGAATACAGTGAGAATAAACTATTGTAAAGGTTTAACATCAACTTTATTCATCTTTATAAATACATGCGCGTTCCAATTTTGATGCTTGTAAAACACTCCAAAAAAGTTGGTACGGAGAAATTGAGGAATGTTAAAAATATAGTCATTTTGATCCCATGAAATTAGATAAAATAAGCATCCATGAAAGGCTGAGGGTAGTTCCGCGCAGTGGGTCTGTCTGCCTAAGTATGATTAGTGTTTCTTGATTAATACTACAGGTTGTATTGTTGAGGAGGACATTCTGGTAATTTTTATTTTTCAAAATTGAGCCGGAGGTTTAAAACATTCCCAGATTTACAGCTGTTTGGCTTTTTAATCTAATCGAACATCACCTGAAGGCTGCACCCCCGTTGAGCTAATTAAGGTTTATTATCCTTGCGGTCTGCGACTACAAATTAAAACATGTACGAGGAATCATTGCAGAATCAAGAACAAGAAACGCTTCAAATGTTGTGGCAAGCGGTTACTGAGATGAAAGGTGAACTGACTCAAAATTTCTATGACATTCGGGAAAAAGTCAACAGGATTGATGCTAATATGGCTACCCTTAATCAGCAGTACGAGGAAATGCAGCAGCGAGTAAGTGCTAATGAGGATAATTTGTGCACTGCCACGGAGAAAATTAACTGTCTTCAGAAGGGGGTGGACTCTTTGAAGACCAAGGTCGACTATATGGAGAATAAAAGCCGCCAGGCTAACCTGTTGGTCGTCGATATCCAGGAGGGAACCGAAGGAAGGGACACGGCTGCGTTCGCTGTACGACTCTTGCCATTAAGCTATGTTTTCATTAATACGGCTGAAGTCCGGCTGTGACAGGCTGTGGGGCAGACAAGGGACATTGCATGCGTCCCGTGGCGCGTCCTCAGTGTTTCCATATAAACGGCTGACCTACGCTATTCATCCGTTATTAAGAAATTATGTTGAAACTCCGTACAAATGTTGCATGAAAACCACTACTCTGTTATCATCTTGTGAAATATTTAAGCGTGTTATACACATGAACACTTCTGATATACAGAAATCACAAAGGTATCGTGGCATAACAAGGCTCAGATCATAATTTTTTAAAGCAGTGGTATGCTTTTGATTCACTGAGAATGGTAAATACATGCACATGTTGCTGCAGAAACCTCTGCTCTGCTCTAAACAGGGCAATAAATACACATTGCTTCAAAGGTACTCATTTCTTAACAAAATAAAGAGGGGTATCCTCTTTGAACTATAGGGAATTCCTTGTGCGATTCGTATGCGCGGGACCTGGAATCGCTCCCTGGTCCGATGCGGCTCCCCTCCAGGAGTCGGGCGAAAATCGCGTAGATGGAAACACTTCATATAAAGACAATGATATGCGATTTTGAAGTACCTGCGTCTGCACCAGCGCCTGTCTTCAGCCGTATAAATGGAAGCATATCTTTAGCCTTGGGCCTGGATAAGGATTTCGAGCCGCTGACTGTGGAAAGGGCCCACTGGATTTCCGAAAGACGAGAATCCTCTGCTCGACCGGGGAGACCGATCATCTTTAAATTCCTGAGTTTTCAGCAGAAAATGAAAGTGATGCGATGAGCCAGAGAAGTTGGTGAGCTGATATTCAACAGTAAAAGATTTTTCTCTATCCAGACTTTAGTGCTGCTGTTGTAGAGAAACGCAAATCCTTTGCCTCAGTTAAGAAACGGCTCCGTATGGGCTGTATTTTCCAGCAACACTTTTTGTTGAGCATGAGGGCCAGAAAAGGCTCTACAAAAGTCCCGTTGAAGCTGAGAACTTTATGAAAGGCATATATTTGGGAAAAGGCTAATAATTTCAATGAATTATCCTCATATATGGCTTGGGCGTATTAATCTGTTACTACCTCATAAGGACGTTGATAAGCTCATCAGTTATTTTGAATGTTTGATTTCTGTACCCCCACATATACAATCCTCCCATCCTTATTCTTTTTTTTTTGCGTTTTTGGAATATACGAGATGAGCACTAATAATAAGATGGAATTCCATCTGCATGGAGTTTGACTTTGTTGGGTATTTGACGTTCAGCATACAAGAAACTGATATGAAGTCGACAGCAATGCGAGAATGTTATGTTAGTGGGGTGTTTTTTTTTTCTTTTTTCTTTTTTTTCCCCCCAGATGGTGGGTGGGTGTATGTATTTCTGTGTGTTTTGACGATATTTATGTTACATTAATGTTGTATATTGCTTCATTGTTGGATGGGAGCGTTTGCAATGAATTAAGGAGTTTGATAATCTTTTTTACAAAGATGGTGGGGATATTCATGAGTTAAGACAAAATTTTGGGGGATGTAGGTTATGTTAAAAAGTCTACAGATCTGTATGTTTCAGAAGCATGTGCCAGTCATAAATCTGGTTTATTAATACAAGAATATAACCCATTATGAGTTCTTGTTACAGTTCTGCTAATTGGATTAATGGTTATTGTAATGCAATGTCATGTCAGGCAGGCAGTAGGCCCCATCGCTTGATGTTATGGAAGCAGTGAGGTTGGGATGAGGCTCACAGGTTGAGGGATAGAGCCTTACTTAACTTCTTACTGTTTAGGGGACGGCAGGGGGGAAATATGTGTGTGTGTGTTTTGTGATTTTTGTGTTTGGTATGTGAGGACGGGGAAAGCAATTTATGGAATTATATATAGTATTCGTACATCTATAACAAATATAATGTGTTGTGAATCTGCATCTCACCCATGCTTCCTCTAGCTCCATGTTTAAGTTTTGTGCCTGGCCTTGCCATGTATGCTTTTTGTGTTTTAGTGACCACTGCCTGCCCCTGACCATCCCCATGATTATGTATTGTGTTTTGTTGTTTGATTTCATGTTTTGGTATTATTTATGTCTTTGCCATGTTTTATAGTCTTGCCATGTTTCACAGTCTTGCCATGTTTCATAGCCTTGCCTTTCTTTCATAGTCTTGTTGTGATTTCTAGTCCTGCACTTCGTTTACCCTGTCTTGTCTTGTGTAGGTCTTTGCCCACGGTCCCTTGTCTGACGTGCCACTCATTCGGGTGATTTCCTGGTTTCTGGGATTTCAATCTTTCTTCATATCTCATTTTCTTCCTTCCTCTCTCTTTATGCTATCTACTAACCCTACTAACAGTTTATTGTTTTCGATAATTACTAACCCCGATTAACATTGTACATTTATACTAACTGACTAACTTGCACTCGGGATTGTATAGCTGCACATACTAATAGACTAACGATCTCTCAGCATTCGCCCAATCTGTATCTCCGCCCTCCTTGTCTATCACTAATTATCTCCACTGCGGTTTCCTCTTATATCTCTTGCTTTCCCTTTTCTTTAGACTGTACACTTTAGTACTCCTTAACCGGAGCCGTTTATTCGTTCATAGGAATGTCTCGTTATCCCTGTCTGCGTTTCGGCATTTCGCCAAATTCATGTAATTAGTTTTCCTCATGTGTCTCTCCCATGTCATTGATTACACCTGTTTACCCTAGTCATGTGTTTAACCCGGATGTGTATATAAGGTGTCTACACTTTTAGTTCCTTGTCAGATCGTCTTTACTCCTTTGTCTTGTGCTACGTTCCTCGCCTTGCTCACTGTGATATTTTCTTTCTGACTGGATTGCCCGACACTTGTTTTTGGTTTGCCCTTCTGGATCTGATTGCCTTTGTGAGTTTTGACCTATTTTTGCCCGACCACGTCTATTGTCTTTTGCTGCCCTGGTATTTGGATTCGGACTGTTTACGGCTTATGAGTTTGTCTCTCCACCAAACCCACGCCTGTGTACCGAACCATTTTTGCCTGACCTTGAGTTTTGTTATTGGTGCCCTGGTTACAGTTTTGGATTTTGCCCTTTGGATTCTGCTTGTGGATTGTGGACATTGTACTGTTGCCAGCTCTGTTGGGGGGTTTCCCCCTTCAGAAATAAAGCCTCCATTTTGCATTTATCTGGTTCTCGCTCTTGGCTCATTTCGTAAAACCTCACATAATGTTTGACATATTAATGCGAGAAAATGGATTGTAATGCAAAAAGTAAAGTGAATTCATGGAACATAAATGGATCCCACCATCCCATTAAGAGGAAAAAGATTTTGTCTTTCCTGAAAAAAGAGGGAGTTTCTATTGCATTACTCCAAGAGACCCATCCTAATAAGTCAGAACAAGTTAAATACAAAAGAGATTGGGTTGGTCAAGTCTATTCTGCCACATACACCAGCAGTGATGATAAATAAAAACCTGCCAGTTCAAGTTGATATCTGTGAAGCTGATCCAGAGGGGTGTTATATTTTATTGTATGGCAGCTTATATGGAGAAAAAATTACAATTGTAAATGTATATGCTGCCCCAAATGCTCCAGTGTGCTGATTCACTGAACTAGCTAGCCTGTTGTTGGAATATAGTTGCCCCGTTACAATAGTAGGGGGAGATTGAAAAAAAAAAACCCGCCTCTAAGTCTCTAAAAATGGGAGTTAGACCGAAAGCTGCTTTGCAGATGATGGATGAAGTTGGTTTGGCAGATATATGGAGACTCATGAATCCGTTTAAAAATGATTTTTCTTTATATTCTAATCCTCATAAAATGTATTCTCGAAATGATATTATATTAGTCCCTAATGTCTCCATTAATAGGGTTGTGAAATCTAATATTGGGTCTATTTATTATATTTTATCTGATCATGCTCCCATTTCAGTGTGTTTTTCTGTTCAAAACCATAATGTTACGCGACAAAAATGGAAATCCAGGCCTGGAAATTCCCAATTTGCTTACAGTAGCATTTCTAAAAAGAAATGCTGAGGAGATAAAGGCCTCTCCACAGCATTTTTGTGTTTTAACTGCAGCAATTCCCAACTCTTCCCAACTCAATTCACATTCTACACAAACATGCTACACGTCATTAGAAAATCCTCATTATGCACTGTAATTATGTTAGGATAAAAATAAGCATAGTTTATATCTTTTTGTTTATATAGACGTAATGATTAGGCTACTCACCATTCAAAATCGGGGTCCTTCCCTTCCAAGAAATCTATCAGAATCAGAATCCTTAGAGATTCACTTTCTTCAATTTCTTTTATTTCTTCCTCAATATCACTTCCTGTCTCCCCTCTTCCTTCGCCCCTTCTTCCTCCGTGAGTTTCGTTTTTCCTGCCGTTTAGGCATTTTTGCGCAAAAAATGAAAGTTTTGTGTAGGAGCAGGACCTGCTATAATAGAGCTTTCTTACGCACTGGCATTCAACAAGAAAAACGCACTCAATTTCCCAGGTTTCCCGAGACAGTGAGGGGAAGTGCTATACCTCGTTGTAAAGGTCCCCTTATTGGCTACAAGGACATCTTGGTCCCATCTTCGTAGTATGTGATATGACGGAGCAAGCGTCAATCAAAGAAAGTTAGTGTGATTTCAAATATGCAAGACTCTTTGGCTGAATCCAAATCTTCACCCTCTGGACTTGCAGACTGAGCCCTCACGGACTTCAGGCGTATGTAATGTGACGTCTTCACCATCATCACGTAAAGTCTGCAAGAGCGGGAGTCTGCGGCATAATAAAAGGAGCTGATAGACAGGCTTTGAGTCTGTTTCACTCGTTTCTATGCAAATGCATATAGATTACCTCTGTAGCCTGTATTTCTGTATCATGATGTTGAATTTTATATCTGGCCAATGTTATTCAAGTAAAGTTTTAATATTATAAATTTCTAATTAGTTTATGTGAATGTGCTTATCTTCTGTCAGCAATTTGGAAAAATTAAAACGTCACGTCTGTCTTGCAATGTATTATGGGTAATTACACTAGGGAAATCTGCTGAAGTCTGCACCCCAAGCGGACTCTCCAGAATTCCGCAGAAAGTCCGCTTGAGGCCCCTTGTGGACTGGATCAATTGTGGATTTGGACAGCCCTCAGCACTCCCAGACTTCCCGTGAACGCAAATTCCGCAAGACTGCTAGTATGGAGAAGTGCAGATATTTGGATTCAGTCTTTGGCTTTCAAGACATGTGACTCGACAACGATAGTGTCCTACAGACATGAATGGGGCGTGTACGTGATCGTGAGAGTCTAACAAACAGGGCAAACAGTGTCAATCCAGTGTACATAATGGAGAACTATTCAAAATGTCTTGTTTTTTATTGGAGAAAAGTTCGCGTTTGTTTTTTTTTATAACGAAACTGTTTTGTTTGAGTTGGATAATGCATCTACCATACGTAATATCAGCAAAACGCGGTGGATATTCGAATTTGCTAGGTTCTTACGGACTTTTAAAGACCAAGCATGCCAGGGTCGGATACAGGCTTCGGATGTAAACACCAGTATAAAGGTAGGATGACGCGATTCAAGGGGGAGTTTCGGGGAGTGTTTTGAAACGTGAAATAATTTGACTGTTTTAGCGAACAAAGCATGTTTTTTCACTATAAGTTATATTTATATAGATTTCCAAGACTCTCTGCTTTCCAATGATATGCGCTGTTACTATGTTATTTCATGATGGGTTGCCTTCCAATTCGTTTACCGTTCATTTCAATTATCCTTCGACGGCATTTGGGTCGGCACCAGGTCGTCTGCTGAGTATAAGGTTAAACCAGATTCCAAAGAATGGGGAAGAAAAAGAAAGACAAACAAGATTTTTTTGCCGACAACATCGGCGGCGATTCTGAAGATTTTTTCGCCGGCAAAAGGTTGCCGATTCTGTCGAATTCGGCAGCTAATGCCGCGAGTGCCATTGTATATTTCCAGGCCTGAAATGTGATAGGTTGGTTTTGGCTGACTCGGAGTTTATTGAATGGGCAGAACAAGAGTTAAGAATGTTTTTTAAAGAAAATGATAATAATGAGGTTACTCCATCTATTTAATGGGAAACTACTAAGGCGTACTTAAGAGGGATGATTATTTCCTATACAACCACAAAGAGAAGAAAATGTAAAAGTGAACTAAGACATTTAAAAGTGTACTTGCGAGAAGTGGAAAAACAACATAAACAGCAGCCGACCCGGACTAACTGGGAGAAAGTGGTAGTGGCTAGAATGGCTCTTAACACACTTCTATCCCGGCAGGCTGAAAAAGCCTTGTTTTTGCAAAAGTATGAAATATATGAACAGGGAAATAGAGCAGGGAGGTACCTGGCAGTGCTGATTAATGATCGATCTAGAAATAAAGCTATTACCTAGGTAAAAAAAAAAAACAAAAAAAACAGGCAAATCTCATTGTTTAACAAATGATATATGTGAATTTTATAAAAATCTTTATAGGTCTGAGCTCCCACAGTCTTCTGATATGGAGATGAAAATGAGTCATTTCTTTGAAAGTCTTTCCCTTCCCCAATTGACAACAGAGGAGAGGGTGAATTTGGGTGCAGAAATGACTGTTGGTGAAATTATAAACGCAATTGACTCGCTGTCAAGTGGAAAAGCAAGTGGCCTGGATGGTTTGCCAGCTGAGGTCTACAAAACATTTAAAAATACACTTCCCCCACTATTGAACAATATCTAACTCTTTTAGTTAGAAGCCTCCCTTGCACTTTACAATTGGCTACAATAACAGTTATTTTTAGAGAAGGTAAAGATCCAGAAGACCCAGCTTCATACAGGCCCATTTCAAATCAAAATACTGATTCCAAAATATTGGCAAAATTTTTAGCTTGAAGACTTAACTATTTTATTTAATGGCTTGTATCTCCAGATCAGACAGGATTCAGGAGACAGGCTTATTCTAATATTAGAAGATTGTTAGGAATTATACAGTACATTAAAACTAAGGACAATGATGCATATATAGTAAGTCCAGATGCCAAGAAAGCGTTTGATAGAATTGAACGGATATATCTCTTTAAGGTTTTAAATAAATTTGAGTTTCTTGTGACTTTTATACATTTGGTTAAATTACTTTATATGTACCCAAAATCATCAATTTCAGTGAATGGAACAATCTCTCCTGCATTATCCATAAACAGGGGCACAAGACAAGGCTGTCCCCTCTCACCGCTTTTGTTTGGTCTTGTTATGGAACCCTTAGCGGAAGCCATTAGCTCAAATGAAAGAATAACTGGTATAAAAACGAAGAGTAATACTCACAAAATTGTCTTGTATGCAGATGATGTTTTGTTTGTTTTTAACCAACCCAAGCATTTCTCTGCCAGAACTTAGTGAGGTTATAAATATTTTTAGTAGTTTCTCAGGATGTAAGATTAACCTTGGGAAATCAGTGGCCCTACCAATGGGCAGATTAAGAGAAGGTAAGCATGATACCCCATTTAAGATCACTAGATGTGGCATTAAATATCTTGGAATTTTTGTTCCAAATGAGCTGAAGCAATTAATAAAACACAACTTAGTACCGATTATAGCTAAGATTAAAAGTAATTTATGGGGAAATTTTATTGCGAAAAATATTTTAAGTACTTGGTACAAAATCTGTAAATATTATGGTTTGGCGAGATCCATATCCTTTCTCGCTCCTGTGGTTAATAACCCGCACTTCCCTCCCTCTTGTGTAGACATTGGATTCAGGAGATGGAGGGAATCAGGGATAATTTATATAAAGGATCTGTTTAATGGATTGGTAATGAAATAATTCCCTTAGTTGAGGACAGAGTGTGGATTAGAACAAAGACAATTTTTTAGATATTTGCAATTGAGCAGTTATGATTATTCTACTGCTCAATATAGGAAGAAAGCTGAGATAAGCTTTCCAGAAAAGTTGTTGTTCAAATCTGCTTCGATACAGAAAAAGACATCAAGTTATTATTTATATATTATTATATTATATTATATTTCGGGGATATTATGTTTTTGGTCCGACCGCCGCCGCTGCCGCGCCGCCCTACGTGTTAACACGATAACTTCAGTAATATTTCAATTAGAAATTTCATTTAAGTAAGTATCAAAGAGAGGAAAAACTGATCTGATTTTGCACAATTTAGATTGGCCACCAGGGGCCAGAAATGGAAAAATCACTGTTTTTATCATATCTCTGGAAATATTTGTCCGATTCACCTCAAATCAAGTGCAAATGAAAGGTCATGACCTGAGGATGTGTCCCACGATGACATTATACCTGTTTAGTTCAAAATTTTGACACAAGGTGGAGCTTTGTCACATAAATTTCACCATTTTTGCCATATCTTTGGAACCATTTGTCCAATTGACATGAAACTATGTGCGACTGCAAGGTCATGACCTCACAACATGTCACATGATGACATCATACCTGCATGGTTAAATATTTTGCCACTGGCTGGCGCTTTGTGATGGAAAATTACCATTTTGGCCATATCTTCAGAACCATTTGTTCGATTGACCTGAAATTAAGTTCAAATGAAAGTCTATTCAAGGTCTATTCAAGGATTGGGGAATTGGAGGATTGGGGGCATTCGGGGATATACCCCAAGCTGTCGCCTCCGACGGCATAAGCCTAGTTTGTATATGAAATTAGCAAAAAGGAGATAAGACTGATACTGAGGCAAGTAGATGTTCCTGGGAATCAGATTTTGGGACCACAATTAGTCAAAATGATTGGGGAACAATATTGATAAATGCAAAAGATGAGTACTTCTAGTGGGTCTCATGAAACACAATTTAAAATTATTCATAACCTGCATGTTACCCAGTTCATACGATCCAATATGATCCTGATTGGGGGGAGCAGCAGCACACAACAAACAATCAGGGCTCCAGAGCACAGAATACTGCTGCACCAAAATGAGGTGCAGCCAGCCTTTAAATAACAGCACTTCAGCTCCACCTTAACGAGCCACACCTGTTGCCCGTTAAGGTGGAGGCGAAGAATGCAACAGGGGGAGGGCCTGCAGGGCAGGACCATCACCGCACATTTAACATCAGCACGGCTTCAGAGTCAAAGAGTGTGGGTGCTAGACTGGCCTTGTGACGGTGTGTTCAGGAACCGCACGCAAGAGAGGGAAATCCAAAAAACGTATGCCTTTATTGGAGTCCGAGTCAAAGCCAAAAAACACAGGAATTGCCGAGCCACAATACGAAATCCAAAAACAGTGTTGACTAGACAGGCCGGGGTCAGAACCAATAAGACAGATAAGCAGAGGCACAAAAACGATAGGCAAAAAGTCGTAGTCGCTGAAAAAAGCCAAGGGTCATACACAGGGCATCCAAACACAGAAATCATGGTCACACAAAAATGGGTCGAAATCCAGAAAGACAAAAACAGTACAAAAAGGGCAATGGCAAGAATCAAAGTCGGACTATCCAGTAGAAGAGAAACAATATTCAATGGCATACGAGGCGCTCTGCACAAAGAAATATTTATCAACGTTCTGACAAGAGCTGTGAGTGAAAAGACTCCTAATATACACACAGGAATGGTCACATGCTATACAAAGATCAGCTGTGGGGAATGAGGCTAATTACATCGGGAGAATCACATGAGGGAAACCCTAACCACGGAAATTGGCGAAAGACAAAACACGAACTGGAATCACACAGCCTATGACATTTAAACAGCTCCGGTCCAGGAGTTCTACGTGCACACATAACGAGCGCAGGAGAGTGATTAAGCACGTGCGAGAGATTCTTGCTGAAACTCAGGAGAGGACAGAAACAGGCTGAGGAGCGGAGTATAGAACAGGGCGATTGCAGAGAGGGGAATTAGTCTAAATTAGTAGCAGTGCAACCTTGCATATTGAACTAGAGTGCTCATTAGTAAGCTAGTAATCTTATATACATAGATTAGTTGTGTTAGTAGACTATGATACAAAATACAAATGTTAGTCTTGTTAGTAATCAGAAGAGCAAGGCGAAGGAAGAAAACGAGAATCAAAGGAATATTTTAAACACCAGACTTCATTTAAATCACCCGAAATCAGTGAGCACGCAGACAGGGGAGGCGGACTGAACCAACTAGATCACAAGACAGGGGAGACAAGTGCAATGGAACTGAGAAATGGAATGAACCAAAAACCTGAGTGTTACAATAACCAAAAATAATAAATAAAAGACAATAATCAAGAACACAGAACCAGAACATAAACGTGACCAAAAACCATAACCATGACAGGCCTGCCAGACCTGTCTCCCATTGAAAGCAAGTGGTCCATTATGCAGTATAATATATAAAACCGGAGGTGTCTCTTGAGAAACATCCCATGAAACCTTTAAATCAAGCCAGAATCGGGGGGGAATTCACCAGCAAAACTGCAACAATCAGCGTCTTCAGTTCTCAAATGACCTCTGAGTGTTGTTTAAAGAATAGGCGATCTTACACAGTGGTATAATTACCCCTATCCCTTCATTCTTTTAATTTTATTTATTTTTACATGTTGCATGCATCTCATGTGAAATACATGTGCAATATATTGCAAAAAACATTCAAGTTGATAAGTTCAAACATGAGCGATCTTGTCTGTGCTGTGTCTGTGTCCATATCATTGAGTTCTGCAATTGCTTTACATTTTATGGAATGTCCCTACATTTTTGGAGTTGGGGTGGAATTTTCATGTGGCATTGTCAGGACCTGCCTCTGAAGTCATGGCAAAAAAAGATGCAGGCTGAATAAGTTCCTAATTTAAGCAAAGAGCGCACGCGCAGCGACAGAACCCACTAAAAGTACAATGAGGTGGGGTTATGAGGCTGGGTCTGTGGTGAAGATGGGTGTTGGCCTGAGTTTAGCTAGTAGAGCAAAAAAAGGTGTTGACTGGATGGAAAACCAGCTTACTACCCATATTTACTGATGTGCCAAGTTTCATTCAATTCCAGGGGGGTCAACTGCGCACCGAATGTCAATCTCTCATGGAGGGCTCTTAAATGATTTGCAAATTATTGCATTCTGTTTTTATTTACATTTCACACAGCATCCAAGCTTTTCTGGAAACGGGTAGGTCACAGCAGAGTTTGGTGCTGCCCTGCAGCAGTTTTAAGCAAATTTGGAGTAGTAGAGTAATTGCCTGCCTTATGGAGGGATGGATTGGACACACACATGGGGAATGAGGAGCAGTATTTTTCCCGGTTTCCTGGGTAATATTCAGAGCCCACACCTAGATGCTGAGGTGCAGATGGGATGTTACCTTGCAGCAGGCATAGAAGTATCGCAGCAGAAGCAGGCAGTGTTAGTTTTCACCGAAGGTGGAGAAGGAGAGGAATTGGCTCTCTTATGGAAGGGTGGTTGATGGTTGATATAGATGGTTGTTTTCCTACATATAAGATCTTTGATCAGCCTGATGTAAATGAAGTTAAAAGCATTATTGAGAAACTCAAATCAATCAGTTCAGGACACGATGAAGTCAGAACTGGAGACTGGTGAAATTCCAAATGATCTCAAAATTGCAAAAATCATCCCCATATTCAAATCAGATGATCGATTTCCATATTACCCTGTTTTCCAAAGATCCTTGGAAAATTAGTTTACAAAAGAATTCTACAACATATACTCAAAACCATTAAAAATGCAACTTCAAAAACAAAGCTTCTTTAATGCCACAAATTTCAACAAAAAATCATAACATTTGATGAAAACGATACAACAATCATTTATGGGTAATTTCATGAAAAAAATTATTTCAAATGCGCAAAATCTGACTCTCCGAGATTGTTGAGACACATCAGGGGTCAGTATCGTGTATGTCCACCTTGAGCTCTGACACATTCCTGAAGTCGCCTTGGCATGGACTGGCACAGATGTTGCACTGCACGCTGTGGGATGGCTTGCCAATGGTTTTGGAGTGCCTGTGTCAACTCTGCAAGAGTTCGTGGTGGTACAGCCTGGGTTCGAACCCGTCGTCCAAGTTCATCCCTAAGGTGCTCTATTGGGTTCATGTCTGGCAACATGGCGGGCCAATCCATAACGTGGACATTTTGATTGTTCAGAAAGTCCCTCGTTAACCGGGCAGCATGAGGTCAGGCGTTGTCATGCGGAAAAACGAGCTGTCGACGGCCGCCATGTTGAGCCAGCAATGGAAGCAACACTGAGCAGAGGATGTTGTGAACATAACGTTGAGCATTGAGGTTGCCTTGGACCACCACTAACTGTGACCTGAAGTTGACATTGATACAGCCCCAAACCATGATGCAACCACCCCCGAAACGATCCCTTTCTTGCACACAGTTACGGGCAAAGCGTTCACGTGGACGTCGGTAGATACACTGGCGTCCATCAGCAAAACTGAGATTGAAACGGGATTCATCAAAGAAGATGACATTTCCCCACGGTATGTTACCCAGATATCCCCGATTTGCAGCCCATCGTTGTCTGGCAAGTCGATGACAGAGCAGAAGGATCTGGCCAATGTACGGTCAACGACATTGTATCCCTTGCGCAGCCAGACGTCTTCGGACGGTTTGTGGACTGATGTGACGTCGCCGTGTCCCAATCGTTCCCCTTGCAGTGGCAGCAGCTGTCTGGAACCTGTTGCGTAAGTGCTGTAACCGGATGTAACGATCTTGAGCAGCGGTTGTCACAGGTGGCGCACCAGGTCGGGGTCAATGACAATGACAATGACAATGAATTTATTTCCCATCAGAGACCCCTATCGGGGTATAAGAGAACTTACAATGAGTATCAGCATTGAGCTGATTGAGACAGGTTTAAATTCTATACTGTACATGTATAAACATACAATCATGTAACACCAATGGTACATATTTTGACAAGATACCGTAGAAAAATATAGATTAGACTTATAATATTACTATTACAACATTGTAATGAAATTACAAAATTATTGTGATGGAATTACAATATAAGTGTAGGGCAAGAATTACTTCCTAAAGATATACATAATTTCTTTGATAAATTTAACAAGGTTTGACAGAGTTTTTCTGTTTGAGGATGAGAATAACTGCAAAAATTTTAGACAATTAGGACTTTTCCAAAAGTACGGTTTTATTAGGCATTTTCTAGAATTATCAAAAGCAGGACAGGACATGATATAATGAAATTCATCACCACAACTGTCAAGACAAAGCGGACAGGATGAGTCAGTATAGTCACTATGTAAATACCGTTGATCAGCTATAGGGAGCAAATGATTACCACAGCGGAATTTAACTAGAATAGTTTGTTCATCAACAGGAAGTATCTTAAGATACGGTTCAAAGCATAAATTACTTTTCAAAATTCTATTATTTGAACAGAGTATATTCCTATTGACTTCAGCTTGCCAGTTCGGGGTAGAAATATCATCCAATCTTTGATTAATAACCGATTTAAACCGCATAATATCATAACTATGAATACCATCCCAAAAAGCTGGGAAACCACATTCGTTTACAATAGCATGTAACCTTGTTATCCACCTAGAACTTAAAATATTACAGTCATGATATTTCTTAACAAGCTTAAAAATAGTAAATGAGAATTTGTGATGACTACCTTGCAAAATTCTTAACCAGAAATTCACCATCCTTTTATCAATTAAATTTCTTACATTAAATTTTCCCAATTCACCATAGGCCATACAGTTAGCGGTTGACTTATTAAGATGAAGTAAATTCTTATAAAAACGTTTCTGTAGCATTTCCAGTTTGTCAATATTTTGGAAACCCCAACTCTCACAGCCAAAAGTCAGAATGGGTAGAACTAATTGATCGAAAAGCTCACAAGAGACATCAATAGGTAAATCTAAACGTTTTGCCTTTGACAGCAAATGGAACATAGCTCTCTTGGCATAGGTAATTTGGAGATTTATGGTTTTGTTGAATTTACCGTTGAAATTAAAAGTGACCCCAAGATATACATAATCGTCAACTACATCAATAATACTCTGACCAAAAGTAAATGTTTTAAACTTTTTGACTTTACCTCTAGAAAATATAATTATCTTGGTTTTGGAAGTATTGACCGTGAAATGCCAGGAAGAGCAATATGAATGAACAGCATCTAAGGCTGCCTGCAATTCATCTTCACTTTCTGCAAGAATTATAGTGTCATCTGCGTATAGCAGTACATATAAACGTAAGAAGATTTCAACATCTTCATCACTCAGTAACTTTCTGATATGACCTGCCACTACATCCAAACCATTATAAAAGCGACTTATATAATACTCAAAATCATTCAAATACACTGCAAACAATAAGGGAGATAAATTTTCTCCCTGTCGTATACCCATTTCACATGAGAAGGAATTTGATGAATTACCATTTACTTTTATACATGACTTAGCATTCCCGTACAGATTGTAAACAAGCCTAATAATATTACCATTAATGCCTCAACTAATCAATTTTTGCCATAGTGAGACTCTATCAATCATGTCAAAGGCTTTCTTGTAATCAACAAAGCAGCAGTACAGTCTTTTCTTTTTAGCAAGGTAAATATCAATAATGGAGCTAAGTACAAAAACATGATCAAGAGTGGAGTAACCACTTCTGAATCCTGCTTGATTTTCGCTAAGGATACCAGAACTTTCAAGATAGTTATTGTAGAACCTGAAAGTTTGATTTGGCTTACAGCATAGGTCAAAAATCCTAGTGTTGGAACACATGCTCATTACGCTGGTAAAATCTGAATGTTTGGGTGATCTGACACAATCCAGAGCCAGCGGTAAACTTTTATAATCCTACAGCCTGCCGGTGAGAGTGGCATCTTCTGTTCTGTTCACAGCAGGAAGCCGGAGCCATTACGTCCAGGCTGCCCAGTGTTCCTCAAAGTTGTATCACAGTCCCCATTGAAGTTTAAGCCCAGCTACATTAATCGGCTTAAAACAATCTAAATCTCTGTCAAATTCATATTATGTTTACGTTCAATATCCTAGAAAGGAACCTCATGTATATTTATCACACTATTGGGCTATAATATTCCACTTTTAAAGCTTTTCCATGACAACTGCATCATTTTAGCACATATTCATATCATGTTTGGTCTCTTTATTCTTGGGGGAGTCCAAGGAGTTGAATTAAACATGTTTCATTTCCCTTGGAATTATGGTTCATCTTGTTTGTAAGATTCATTCGGGCAACTACCTAGTCTCCTCTCTATGCAAATTAATCTTATCACCTAGGCCAGTAAAACTCTGATTCGGCCACCCCTTCCTCTACCTTGTTCGGAGGCGTGGTTTGGAATCTTTAAAGGTACGAGATCCTAAGGGGGCACTCTTCTTGCCTGTCCCTTCTTTGTCAACGTCTGACGCGCATAGATAAGTGGGAGAAGTCACATGTCACCTTGTTCCGGAGTGAGGGGGCATTTGAGTTCTCCCCGACCACGTGGGGCGACTTTAGCTCCGCGTGGCCATTCATCTTTTCCAGGTATGAATATGTTCTAAATCATTCTAAATTCTATGTAACTGGTAATTGGCTTAGCATTGATTTGTTTGATTCAAGTTGTGCCTACTTGGTGAATAAATTATTGTTATTCCTTTTCTAGCTTGCGTGGTCTCGTGTCTTTTAATCTTTTTATTCTTCTTCGCCCCGTCTCGGCGAATACCTAGGGGAATAGCCTATCCTCACTGAGGAACGACTGGCCAGCGGCCCGGTGTGGGAATAGGTTGGTTAAGTTGGTTTAGGCGACCATGATCTACCTATTGTAAGGATTTATATATGTTGGTTCTGAGTTTTAACCTATAGAACCCTTGGGTTAATATACACTCAACAAAAATATAAACGCAACACTTTTGTTTTTGCTCCCATTTGTCATGAGATGGACTCAAAGATCTAAAATTCATTCCAGATACACAATATTACCATTTCTCTCAAACATTGTTCACAAATCTGTCTAAATGTGTGATAGTGAGCACTTTTGCTTTGCTGAGACAATCCATCCCACCTCACAGGTGTGCCACATCAAGATGCTCATCAGACACCATGATTAGTGCACAGGTGTACCTTATACTGCCCACAATAAAAGGCCACTCTGAAATGTGCAGTTTTGTCTCACAGCAAAATGCCACAGATGGCGCAAGCATTGAGGGAGCGTGCAATTGGCATGCTGACAGCAGGAATGTCAACCAGATCTGTTGCTCGGGCATTGAATGTTCATTTCTCCACCATGAGCCGTCTCCAAAGGCGTTTCAGAGAATATGGCAGTACATCCAACCGGCCTCACAACCGCAGACCACGTGTAACCACACCAGCCCAGGACCTCCACATCCAGCAGGTTCACCTCCAAGATCGTCTGAGACCAGCTACTCAGACAGCTGCTGAAACAATTGGTTTGCATAACCAAAGAATTTCTGCACAAACTGTCAGAAACAGTCTCAGGGAAGCTCAACTGCATGCTCGTCGTCCTCATCGGGGTCTTAACCTGACTCCAGATCGTCGCCGTTACAGACTTGAGTGGGCAAATGCTCACATTCGATGGCGTCTGGCATGTTGGAGAGGTGTTCTCTTCACGGATGAATCTCTGTTTACATTGTTTAGGGCAGATGGCAGACAGCGTGCATGGCGTCGTGTGGGTGAGCGCTTTGCTGATGTCAATGTTGTGGATCGAGTGGCCCATGGTGATGGTGGGGTTATGGTATGGGCAGGCATCTGTTATGGACGAAGAACACAGGTGCATTTTATCGATGGCATTTTGAATGCACAGAGATACCGTGATGAGATCCTGAGGACCATTGTTGTGCCATACATCCATGAACATCACCTTATGTTTCAGCAAGATAATGCACGGCCCCATGTTGCAAGGATCTGTACACAATTCTTGGAAGCTGAAAATGCCCCAGTTCTTGCATGGCCAGCATACTCACCGGACATGTCACCCATTGAGCATGTTTGGGATGTGCTTGACCGGCGTATACGACAGCGCGTACCAGTTCCCAGTAATATCCAGCAACTTCGCACAGCCATTGAAGAGGAGTGGACCAACATTCCACAGGCCAAAAGGTGGGACATGCGTTTGCTCAATTTCGTGCAGAAAGATAATTGTTGCGTTTGCTCAAACAAAGTTCATTCCCAAAAACTGATGATTGGTTCAAACCCAAAACTCCACAAAAAGAGACCCAGTATAAGGGTCACCTATGTGTTATTAGTAAAAAAGACCAAAGGAAATCTTAACCAGAAATATTTCCAAAATTAGGCATTGCGTTTTTAATGGTTTTGAGTATATTAATTCAAATAATATATACTACTCAAAATTTGATAGGGGTCATAGGAATTTTTTTGTGAAATGATATGCAAATTTGGTAACTGCCACTGATGAACAATATATTGGTTAAATGAAATGCAGTCAGACATAAAACACATTTGCACGTGCAATTCATGACATTAAATGAGCGTGCAGCCTCACATTTTGGCATTGACTAACACTTCACCATTTCAACTCAGATGTTCGTTTTGCTTGTTGGTGAAAATTTGGAAGTTCCCAAATTATTTGCATTACATTTAGCAATAACAATGTCTCCTCAACGTCTTAGACGTCGATTGACTTCAGAGTAATTGGGAAGATGTATCGGAATGCTTGACTCAGGCTTCTCACAACGTCACGTTACGAATGAACTTAACGTCAGCCAAAGCGTTGTGAACAGAGCGTGGAACCGGCATCAAATGTTTGGTACAGCAGCACACCGTCATGGGGGTGGTCATCAGAGATCGACTACACAACAACAAGACCACTTTCTCACACTTCAGGCACAAAGTCATCCTTACTGGACAGCCACCACCCAATGAAATGACCTTCATAATGCCTCGGGGGTCAGGGTATCCACTCAGACAATATGGAATTGTCTTCATACTGCCGGCCTCAACTCAAGAAGGTCATGTGTTCGAATCCCACTGACCATGCGTCATCGGCGTGACCGTTTGAATTGGGCTCACAATCCTGTCACATGGTCACACAACGATTGGGCTCCAGTTCTCTTTACTGATGAGTCCCGATATTGCTTGGACTTTACTGACAGGAGGCAACGGGTGTGGCGAAGACAACGTCAGCGATTTAATGATACCTACATCAACAAACATGACCGTGATGGTGGCGGATCAATTATGGTCTGGGGAGGAATTAGCAGGAACGGCAAAACGGACCTGCATGTCATGGGGAGAGGGACGATAACAGGGGTACGGTACAGGGATGAGATCCTCAATGTGTACGTAAGACCATATGCTGGTGCTGTTGGCCCTGATTTCATCTTGATGGATGATAACGCCTGTCCCCATCGTGCTAGGGTGGTGAATCAATTCCTAGAGCAGGAGACAAATTTTTGCTTGGACAGGCCCGCGCGTTCGCCGGACCTAAACCCAACCGAGCATGCATGGAACATGCTGCAGGTCGCCGTTTCCGGTCGTAGGGCACAACCCACAACTCTTGAAGAGCTTAGAAATGCCCTTGTTGAAGAATGGAACAACATTCCAATTGCAAGCATCCGGGTTCTGACAGTATGACCGACGTTGTCAAGCCGTCATTCAAGCTAGGGGAGGCCATACCTGTTATTGACATTAACTGAGGTAATGAAACATCAAACGAACACTGTCTGTTTTCACTTTACATGTCAGAGGTTAAACCATGAAGTGTTCGTGCAAGCCGAAAGTGTGAGGCTGCACGCTCATTTAATGTCATTAAATGCACTTGCAAATGTGTTTTGTATCTGACTGCATGTCATTTATCCAATATATTGTTCATCAGTGGCAGTTACAAAATTTGCATGTCATTTCACAAAAAAATTTCTTTGATCCCTATCAAATTTTGAGTAGTATATACTATACAACCATCAATATGGCTTCCGCAAGAATCATTCTGCTTACATGGCTTTGTTACATCTTTTTGAAAAAATCTCTACTGCTCTTGACAATAATGAATATACTATAGCAATTTTCTTGGACCTATCAAAAGCATTTGATACAGTGAACCACAAAATATTGCAATCAAAACTACATAGATACGGTCTCCAATATAATATTTTTCAATGGTTAAAAAGCTATATTACTGATTGGCAACAATACGTTTATTTTAAGAACTGTTAGTCCAACGCAGTAACATTGTCATACGGTGTGGCTCAATTCTGGGTCCGTTATTATTTTTAATTTATATCAATGATCTTGCCACAGTTCCAAGTACAATTTTACCTCACTAATTCGCAGATGATACAAATCTTCTCATTTCTAATTAACACTTAAACTTTTTTAAAAGAGGCCAACTTGGGCCAACAAGCTTATTCAAAATGGTTCAAATTGAATAAACTGTCTCTTAACATAAATAAAACCAATTTCATACTATTTTCAGGTAGGAAAAAGTATAACCTGGATGAAGTTAAGCTCTTTATTGAAGGCTCAGAAATTAAAAAGGAATCCTCTGCTCGCTTTCTTGATGTCATGGTTGACGAAAATTGTACTCAGAAAGAACGTATTGGTTTTGTGGCAAAAAAAAAGTGTCTAAGTCTCTGGGTATCATCAGAAAGATCAGTTTATTTCTTAATAGGTCCGGTTTACTTGTTTTGTATTATAGTTTAATATATCCATACATAATTTATTGTAACATAGTATGGGCCAATACCAGCTCTACCAAACTCAATAAGCTTCACTTACTGCAAAAACCATTTGTTAGAGCTGCCACAAACTCTAACTCTAGAGCTCCATCCTCTCCACTATTTTATAAACTAAGGATCTTAACCATATTTGATATCAATATCATACAGATATGCACTTTTATTTATAAAGCAATTCATCAAAATCAAGAACTGCCCAATCACTTTCAACAATATTCTAGCAGAAATTTCAGTTTTCACTCATATAGGACAGGACAAGCAGAACACCTGAATCTTCCCCTCCGCCACACCAGCAGAGGGCAGTACTCTATCAAATACGAAGGGAGTACATTGTGGAATGAACATCACAAACTTGCTGACAGTCCCCCTTCCCAGCCAATATTTAAAAAGAGACTGTTCTTGAAATTATTAGAACACTATGTATAGCAGTCTCCTAGGACCAGATCATTTGTGATGCAATCTATGTTTGCAATCATTTCTTTTCATTAGTTTGTTCTGGTTTTCCTTTATTTATTATTATTATTATTATTATTATTATTATTATTATTATTATTTTAATTTTTTTCTTTTCTTGTCTTTTTTATGTTGTTTTTTTCTGCCGTCCTGTATTTTATTGTTCTCATCTTATTTTCAATTACTTATCCTTTATTTTTCCCATACGATGTACATTAATTATTTTCTTGACTAAGCATTTATAAGGTCAGGGTGAGGCTACTCTATAAGCCCTTTTGGGCTTCAGACCTCACCTGCACATTTTTTTTTTCTTTTTAACTCACTCTTCTAGAGTGATCTGTCTCTTGTAATGTGTCTGTCACGTGTGCAAATAAAAAATAAAGGGTGGAGAGGACACAGATTTGAGGAACGTTTTTGAGCGTGAGGACATGTCTCAATTTGTCTGCCTGAACTCACTCACCAAGCTACAACTCAAGAGTGCTACACAATACTGCTACACAGACTGTAATTACAGCCAATGCTAGTCCTTCAAATAAATGTGCAACATTCAATTTAAAAACATTGATATTGGGGCCTCTGAGTGGCTCACAGCAAAGACATCTGTTTGGAGTCCAGGGGTCAGGTATCAGAATCCCAGCAACGTTATTACTGGCATTTGCCAGTGGTCGTCCTGGGCGAAGCAACATTTCTCAGCCTTACTGGGGATGATGGGGATAAAGCAGGTGAAACTAAGTGAGTCTCACCACTCTCCAGCAGCCACTCCTGATTGGCCAGGTGCATGAGTCTGCCCTTGTCCTCCGACAGCATAGGCAGCGTGTGATTGGAGGAGCTGCTGCATAGTGTTAAAGAAGCGGGGTCCGTCACTTCTGTGTTCAGAGTGGGAGGATAGAGGGGAAGAAAGTATTTACTTAAGTTATGTTTCTACCAAACACTTTTAGTTGTCTTTGTAACATCTACTTTGTACATCTTTGTAACAACTATTGACAATGGGAATTCAAAAATAACAGTTCAAATGTGTCACAAACTGAAATGAACCAGACTGTTTCATGCAGACGAGACACTAATAAGTTGTGTTACTATTTTCAGGACGAGAGTTGATCATTCAGAAGATGCTCTGTCTGGTTAGGGAGCTATGATTTGAGTTTGAATTTTGGGTTGGGCTTCTGAACCATTCAGTCATTATTCCCATTTGAAAAGTAAATAAGTCATGCACTACATAAAGTTTTCATTGATTTGGAATTTTTAAAAGTATTTTTATTCTCTCCACAGGGTACTCAACCTCTTTCTCCAGGACCTGCAAGATGCACAATCAAATTTATGATAATGACAGTGCTTCCAGCTCTAATTTTGTTTTCGATTTTATATGTTTATTTCTTTGAAAGTCACCACTGGGCTACAGCAATGGTAATAACCTTTTCATTTCTTCTTTTATCTTTTATTTGGAGATGCTTCCTTGAGTTATGCAACTGAGCATTTGAAAAATTTGTCCGAATCAAAAGGTTTTATTCCAGATAGGTGTGTTCCAGTAAGACATGCCCCGATAGATTCATCCCAGTTAGACATGATGCATAGGTCCCAGAACGTAGAACATAAATTCTCCCATAGGCCAAATTACAACCCCAATTCCAAAATAGTTGGGACAAAGTGTAAATTGTGAATAAAATCAAAATGCAATGACTTTAAAATCACACCAGTATTTTATTCATAGTAGAACAGAGATAACATAGGAAATGTTGAAACTGAGAAATTTTGCAATTGTACCCACAAAATGAGCTCATTTCAAATTTGATAGCTGCTACAGGTCTCAAAAAAGTTGGGACAGGGACCTGTTTACCATGGTGTAGCATCCCCTTTTCTTTTTAACACAGAGTGGAGGTGTCTGGGCATTGAGGAGACAAGTTTCTTGAATTTAGCCATTGGAATTTGATCCCACTCCTGTTTAATACAGGCTTCCAGCTGCTGGAGAGTTTTGGGTCTCTTCTGACAGGCTTTTCGTTTAATTATGCGCCAAATATTCTCAATCAGTGAAAGATCGGGACTGCAGGGGCCAGTCCAGCACACGGACTCTTCTACTACGAAGCCATGCTGCTGTAATAGCTGCAGTATGTGGTTTTGCCTTGTCCTACTGAAAATACTCAAGGCCTTCCCAGGACTAGATGTCGTATTGAGGGGAACTTATGTTGCTCTAAAACCTTTATATACCTTTCAGCATTAATGGTGCTTTTTCAAACATGCAAGTGTCCTACACCATATGCACTAATGCGACCCCATACCATCATAGATGCTGGCTTTTGAACTGAACGCTGATAACAGGAGGGATGGTCTTTCTCCTCTTTAGCCCAGAGGACACAATGCCCATGATTTCCAACAAGAATCTCAAATTTGAACTCATCTGACCACAGGACACTTTGCTACAGTCTATTTTAAACGAGCCTTGGCTCACAGAACATGGCAGCACTTCTGGATCATGCTCAACAATGGCTTTCTTTTTGCATGATAGAGTTTTAGCTGGCATCTGTGGATGGCATGGCGGACTGTGTTTAAAGACAGTGGTTTCTTGAAGTATTCTTGGACCCATTTAATATATATCAAGGACCGAATCATGCCGGTGAGTGATGCAGTGGTGTCTGAGGACCCGAAGATCATACACATCCAGTAAAGGTCTTTGGCCTTGCCCCTTATGCACAGAGATTTTTCCAGTTTCTCTGAATCTTTTGATGATGTTATGCACTGTCGATGATGAGACCTTCAAAGCCTTTGCAATTTGATGTTGAGGAACATTGTTTTTAAAGTTTTCCACAATTTTTTTACGCAAGCCTTCACAGGTTGGAGAGCCTCTGGCCGTCTTTACTTCTGAGAGACTCAGCCTCTCTAAGACATCCCTTTTATAGCCAATCATGTTACACACCTGATGCCAGTTAACCTAATTACTTGCTAAAAGTTCTTTCAGATGATTCTCTTTTATATGAATTGCTTTCTCAGCCCTTTTCTGTCAGTGTCCCAACTTTTTTGAGACCCGTGGCAGCCAGAAAATTTGAAAGAAGCTCATTTTGTGGATAAAAATGTAAAATGTCTCAGTTTCAATATTTGAAATGTTGTCTACATGTTCTATTGTAAATAACATATTGGCTCGTGATCTGAAAGTCATTGCATTTTGATTTTATTCACAATTTACCCTTTGTCCCAGTTATTTCGGGATTGGGGTTGTAAATGTTATGCCAGGGTTCAAAAGCTCTACATATGTGTCAATTAAACAAATTAGCTGAAACTTTCACCCTATTCATTACCCTTTAGAAGCATGTAAACAGTCGCTTTCAATCGGGATGCATCTATTTAGGACGTGTCTAAAAAGAAAATGCGGCCTAAAATACCCACTCACCTAACTGAGACATGTCTATTTGGGATGAAGCCAATTAGAGGCTGTTTCATTCATAAAACAGTCTCACTTATTTATTGATGCAGTGCCACAATATCCAATCTTATCTGAAACTAATGATTAAGAAAAGTATTGATACCAGTGACAACGTAGACATACAGAAGGGTACATGTGCGTCTACTTATAAAGAAGTATAATTCTGTCTGCACACTATAACTGGACTAAAACAGGGGTGAGGGTGGATGGGCAGAATAACTCCAAGGAGGGTTCAGGGAACCCCACATAGGAATGAGAAACCTAAAAAGTCGAGTGCTCTCAACACTGTAACTGAATGGCCGATCTCAGATAAAGTGTGTACAGTGGAAAATGCACTGTTATAAACTGAAAAGGCAAAAAATGAGAGCGTCCTCGAGATAAAATTAAATTGACCCCAGAACGTAGTGCCCGCTTGTTAGTGTAGCAAAATCTATACCTTATTCATTCTGAACATTGTCTCAATAGTTTTCGGCGGACAAATTCTCATTCTTTCTGAATTCAGTATTTTGTAACCATGGTAAGATTACATCTTACTGGTGGGCACACATTTTGAAATGCATGCAATATACCTTAGTTTACTCCAAAGAGAGACTTTAAGTTTGGGAAAATGCAAGATTACTGTTTGTATAGCTATAGAATATGGATACTCAATAGTATTGGCATTTCATTGGTGTTGGCCCACATAGGTTTTAAAATGAGGCCTTAAAATAGGCAAAGAAAATTTATGCTGGTATCCTGCAATAAAATTTTTTTTTAATTATTCCAAAACGTTAAATCAATTATAAAGACTAATAGTTTGATGAATGAATAAGATTTTGTTTTAAAAAGTACACTTTTCAAAGATATTTTATTTATTTTGAGACTTTCCAAATTCCACATTTATTATTTATTTCAGGTCGCTTTTATTTACAAATCCCACACATATTTATTTGATTTCTCGCCTTCAAATAAGTGAGGCGCCTGTCAGTATCGCCATTAGCAATTGAAGCACCTATTACTAAAACCCCATAAGTCACACTTGACTTGACTTGTGGGGTTTTATTAATCACTGCTTCAATTGGCTAAAGCTGCATTTCTACCGAACGTGAAGCAGACTTTCTCCTCGATAACCCTCAACATAATGACCTGCCTAATATTGTGTAGGTCCCTCTTCTGTCACCAAAACAGCCCTAACCTGTTGAGGCATAGACTCCACTATATGCTTGATTGGGTGCTGTGGTGTCTGGCTCCAAGACATTAGATACAGATCCTTTAAGTCCTGTAAGTTTTAAGAGGGGCCTCCACGGATCAGGTTTTTGTCCAGCACATCCCACAGACACTGTATTGCATTGAGATCAAGGCAATTAATTAGCTATATCAACACCTTGAACTTGTGTTCCTGAAACCATTCCTGAACCATTTTTGAGGCATTTTTGTGGCAAACCATTTTTGTTGTGTGGCAGGGGGCATTATTCTGCTGAAAGAGGCCACTGCCATTCAGGAATACCGTTACCATAAAGGGGTGTACTTGGTCTGCAACAATGTTTAGGTAGGTGGTACATGTCAAAGTAACATCCACATAAATGGCAGGACCCAAGTAGCCTGACTCCGCCAGCCTTCGTGCTTTCGCTTAAAAGAGAAGTACCATTTTTACAGTTTTGACATTATTTGTGGCATAAAATACAATCATTTACTCACCCTTATAACTTTCGTATCACTAGCAGTCCTTCGGAAGACATTTAGATCCAAATAGAGCTGCGTATATCCGTATAATGGGAGTGAACGGGGCACGGCGAGCGCTGCCTCTAATTCATTTCACCAATATTTTGTTATGATTCGCTAGAGTTGTTCCCCTTTTGATAACAGGGTTGCCTGCTGTCGTCATCTGGCATCTGTAGCTTAACCTACTAACCTCTGAACTGGACGTTGTCATCTCAGGTGCCGCACGCAGGCACAGTACGGCTCATAGCAGAGTTGCAAGGTTTGCTTATAATACGCGAGTTTGGGCTGCTTTTTTCCTGAAGTCGCTTGAAAAAATTCCGGGTCGCGGGTTGCAGCTTTTTTGGGCTTGTTTTTAAAAATATGGTGCTTGTTAGAACAGTGTAACAAGCAACGTAATTGTTATACACTTATGGGTGCTATTTCCCCCCAATTCATTGATTGACACTGTCTGCTCACAAAATCAGGAGTAATGTGAGAGAACCCGCCGTCCCTCCAAGCCCCTGGAGCGACTAAATGAAAGATAACGCCCCCCTCCCCCCCGCTCAACAACATGAAAGCGATTCCACCCTAGGTCTACACCGTCTTAGTATTGTCTAATTTATATTGGGCTTGTTTTGGGCTTGTTTTTGAGGCTGCGGTCGCTTATTTGTCTTATCAGAGTTGGCAAGCCTAATTAGCTCAGCAACAGTCTGCTGCTTTACGTGCTGGTAAAATATTGTGGTTCGTGTCTGCGTTTTTCCAAGTTGTTGCAAAAAAATGACCACATGGACAACATTTATCTTCCATAGGGGTCATTCCATGTCAACTCAGCCATCCATGTACATGACACCTCTCAGATTTTCCTCAAACTTTGTCCAAAAATACTTCATGGTACCAAACAAAAGAATCCCAAGTTTCGTGTCACATCTCTGATGGTTTTCGTGTGAAAATTTCTTGAAATTTGGGAGCCACGCCCCTTTTGATTTATGTGAATTGGTCAATTTGTTGTCACATAACAGAGACAGGAAGCTGAAATTTGATTTGCTGGTGTAGTCTGGCCCATATATCAGGATTCTGCAGCCAGAATCACCATGAGACATCAGAGGGGTGAGAGGAGGGCCCTCAACAATCCAAATTTTTTAAGGCAGCAAGTGATTTTTTCTCTTTTTAGGGGAAGAAAGCATTCTATATTAAAGCATTTTATAATCAGCCAAAATAAAAACTTCACACTGATTTGGAGGTCGATAAGTTGAACATACAAGAATTTAGGTTTTAAATAATGATTTTATTTAATTCTGTACTCATTAAAGATGTTGTATCATAAAAATAATGTCCATAATGTAACCAGTTCCACCGGAAATGCTACGGAAATGTCCAAGAGTAAAAATGGTTAAGTTACAACTTGAATAAGAACAGTGTGCAGGCGATTGCATATGGTTTGGGCAGTCACACGACCTCTAAAGAATTCATTCCTAGCGGACGTTGCGGTGACAAACCGAGTATGCAAATGACGTAAGACAATTGTCGGTCTTCTGCTTTTGATGTCACACGTGGGCTTCCAGAAAGAGGTCGGTCAGCTGTGGTGCCAGTTTGTTGGAGACGTGTCCGAAGATCATGGATAGTCCATCGACTGCATCCCATAACCCTTGCAACGTCAGTGACGGATGTTTCCGTATTCAGCATGCCAATGGCATGTTCACGCTGAATGTTTGACAGCCATGGCATTGAAAATCAACGAATAATTAACTGTAAAAACTTGTTTTTCCGATAGGTCACTCTAACATGCTAACGTGAGCTCAGTTGCACATCTCTCATTTGGTCACGTGACTAGGAACACGAGAAAACATGGTTTTAGTTTAAATTACGCTCGCATGTGCTACGTACCTGTGCACGTCGGAGTTGATATGTCTCATGATGTCTTTGACAACGCATTTACCCCTAGTGAAAATAAAAACTCTTTTATTGAAAGTTTCAAGAAAATATTTACAAATTTATGAGTGTGAAGTTTCTTTTTTGACTCAGTATAGATTGGTATATGTCTGAGATGTTATTTTATTCTCATTTCCATCTTCAATTTTTATTGTTATTTTTCACATAATTCTGGCTCAATAATGTACAGTAGTTACCCAGCTTGGCGCTAATGTGGTACTGATGTCTAACTTTACTTGAAGTGTCAAAGGTCATGATAAAAGTATAACACATCTGGTTGCACTCAAGTAATGATAGTTGATGTAAAATGTGGTGTCAAAAGCAAAACTGAGCCACTTTAGGGCTTCCAGGTGGTGCCACCTGCAGGCAAAGTGAGATACGAACCGAAAAATTAGGATTTTTTCCGTGAGACGCCCATATCTTCCAATGTGCCAAGTTTCATTCAATTCCGGGTGGGTCAACTCCTCAACTTCTTCAAAAAGTGCCATTTTCTCACAGAATGGCTCTTAAATTGACTGAGAGGGATCAACGTTTCTTATTTTAAGTGCTTCTGTAAATTATTCCACTTGTGCGGGGAATAATATTTAAAAGCCAGTTTGCCAATTTCAGTCCTTACACACTGACTTTCAAGAACTAAAAAGTCTTGTGACCTGGTCGAATGTGAGGATGACTTGGGATTAATATGAGATGTTAGGTACCTGGGGTGTTTACCAAGAAGGGCATTATAAATAAACAAAAGACAATGCTGTTCCCTTTTCATTGCCAAAGACTGCCACCCAAAATCCTCATATAGTTTGCGGTGATGTGTTTTAAATCCATCCCCAGTGATAAATCCCTGGGTGGAATGATAGACCGCATCAAGAGGTTTCAAAGTAGAAGCAGGGGAATACATATAGATGACATAATCCATAACTGGTAAGAAGATTGACTGAACAATCTCCTTTCTACAGTTCTGTGGAATACATGCCTTATTTCTATAAAAGAACGCAAGTTTAGCTTTCGAAGACTTAGTCAGTTCCTCAATATGTTTTTTGAAACAGTTTATCGTCCAGCCAGAAATCGAGATTCTGATAATGAGAAACTCATTCAATCTGTGTACCATTAAGTGCGCGGATATTTATGTCTGATCTGTTTGGCCAGTCTTTTTGAAAACACCATACATTTAGTTTTATCAAAGTTTAAGAGTAATTTCACATCATTCAATGTTTGCTGTATTGCACAGAAATCAATATACAAGTTGTGAGCTGCCAGGGCAACAGAGGGCGCTGAAGTGTAGATGACAGCATTATCCGCATACAGATGAATTGTGCTATTTGTAGCCTTTTCACCTACGTCATTAAGAAAAACAATGAATACATGAGGTCCTAAAATGGAGCCCCATGTCACACCTTTCTTAACCCCCTTAAAACTAGACTGATATCCATCAGCCGCAACCGATTGTGTTCTATCACTAAGATACTTTGCAAACCATTTACAAGACTCTTGGTCAAATCCAATACATTCTAGCCGCTTCAATAGGATCTGGTGGTTAACACTGTCGAAGGCCTTAGAAAGATCAATAAAAAGAGCAGCACAATCTTGCTTGTTGTCCAGAACACTAGCGATGTCATTCAGAACCTTTGAAGCTGCTTTCACAGTTCTATGCCCAGCTCTCAAACCAGATTGATAAGATTTAAAATAGATTGTTGTGTGAAAAATATTCTCACCTAATCATTTACCAACTTCTCTGAAACTTTAGCCAGATATTTAAGTTTAGAAATAGGCCTGTAATTATTAAGCTCATTGGATTTAACCCCTTTGTGTGAGGTTAACACATAGGCCATCCTCCAAATTTTAGGGATGCTTCCTGTTTCTAAAGTCTGATTAAAAATATAAATTAAACAATCAACTAAAAATGGAGCAGCTGAAAGTAGAAGCCAGGGTTCCAAATGATCCGCCCCAGTGGACTTTTTAGGATCAATCGAGTGAAAAGCATTAGACACTTCAAGTCTTATAAATAGGCTCAAAGTAAGGGTCTGAGTGCCTGATTTCTTCACCAAGCAAGGTACATTATGATCAGAGACAGAATGGGGGAATGTCGCAGTTTCAAATACAATGTTGTATTTGACCCACTGAAATGAAGTGGTCATTGAATATATCACACGTCTTTTCCTGTTGAAATAATGGTGGGATCTACACCCAACAAACTAGGATGCACTGTGTGTTCTGACACTTTTTAATGGAAATCAGCACAAACTTTTTTCAGCAATTTGAGATAAAATAGCGCCTCTGTTGGATTGGACTACAAGGGCCAACCTTTGCTCCCTACACGTATCAATGAGCCTTGATCTCCCGTGAACCAGTCACCATTTCACCAGATTTCCCTCCTTGGACCACTTTTGATTGGTATTGATTACTGCACCCTGGGGACACCCCACGAGAGCTGCAGTTTTAGAGATGCACTGACTCATTGAGCCATCATAGTTTGGCCCTAGTCAGTGTCACTCTTATCCAACAAGTTTCCATTACAAAGTATTACTGCTTGATTACTGCATATGGGCTTCACTTGATTGCGCCTTATAGGCCATGTAATAGGCAATAAACATAAACAAACACAAGCAAGTAATAAAATGTATCAAGTCTAGACCCTGCTATCTCAGTACTGTTAGCTTAGACTTATTCCACAGTAGCTTACATTAGGCTACAGGCGTCCAATTAGCATGAAAAGCTCTTGGAGGCTTGGAAATGTCATCTCCATGTTCCAGGACTGGAATAGTTGTATTTTCCACCAAAATTATTCTGTTAAAGCTGTTGGCAAAAAGCACATCACAATGCAGCACAATGAAGTTAGAATAGAAAAGAATAGTCTTTATTGTCATTGTACAGGCAACCATACAACTAAATTATAATTAATAATTTAATAAAATTTACTTAATTTATTTAACTAAATTTATTTAATTTATAAATTAATAATAAATAACAGCTGCTACTACTAAGGTGCATAGGAAAACAAGAAATAGAATAAACTAAAATATAAAAATGACAACAAGGGCAGCAATAAATAATTTAAATAAGAGGGATAGAAAAAGATATGTATCTTATTGCACTGGATGAGGTACTTATTGCAGATTTGAGGTAGGTATTGCACATGTGTAAAAGATGAATAAAATATTATATAAAATATAAAATATGAGAAATGTAAATATATTAGTGAATTGTAAATAGAAATACGGATATGAATATAAAAATAAATATAGATATTAATGTAAATATTATAATTATACAGTATTATATTGCACAGAGGAACAGTGTATTGCACATGACATAGATGAGTTTTACAGGTTCATGTTCTGTATTCTGATAGCCCACAGGTAAAAACTGTCTCTGAGGGCATCAGGCTGAACAGGTGGTGACCACGGTGGAGATGATCAGAGATGATCCTTATTACTCTGGAGAGGCATTGAGAGCTGGCGAAGTAATCGAGGGTGGACAGTGGGCAGCCTATTGTCCTTTCAGCTGCTTTCATCACCCTCTGCAGCTTTTTCCTGTCTGCTGCCCTGCAGCCAGCATACCACACTGTCATAGAGTATGCCAGTGCGCCTCGACGACAGAGATGTAGAAGGAAACCAGCAGCTGCCTCTGTAGTCCCTTTTTCCTTAGGATTCTCAGAAAATGGAGACACTGCTGGGCCTTTTTCATGACAGCTGTAGTATTTTCTGATCAGGAGAGGTCCTCTGAGATACAAGTGCTCAGGAATTTGAACTGGGGGACTCTCCACACAGACTCAATTTCTGTAGATTTGTGGGGGGTCGACGATTTTCCTGCTGAAGTTGATCACCACTTCCTTGGTTTTTTTGGCGTTGAGGAACAGGTTGTTCCTGGCACACCACTCCACCAGCTGCTGCACCTCGTCCCTGTAGGCCGACTCGTCTCCTCCTGAAATGAGCCCCACCAAGGTGATGTTATCAGCAAATTTGATGATGGTGTTGGAAGGATGGGTGGGGAAACAGTCCACTGCTGTACACCTTCTACACCATGACTAAGTACACACCCTTGGGGAGATCCGGTGCTGAGTGTGAGGGCGGAGTGGGTGCCGATTTTTACCTGCCGAGGGCGGTTGTGAGGAAGTCCTTTATCCAGGAGCAGGTGGCAAGGGGAAAGTCCATGGCAGCCACTTTCCCAACTAGGAGGCCTGAGATGATGGTTTTAAAGGCCGAGCTGAAGTCGACAAAAAGCATCCTAACAGACGTTCCTGGACATTCTAGGTGGCTTAGGGCAGTGTGATGGGCAGTGGAGATGGCATCATCGGTAGATCTGTTTGTCCGATATGCAAATTGGCAGGGGTCGAAGGCAGGAGGGAGGCAGTCCATGATGTTGTGTAACAGTCTCTCAAATCACTTTGCAACCACTGATGTTAGTGCAATAGGTCTGTAGTCATTGAGACTGCTGATATTGGAGGTTTTGGGCACAGGGATAACTGTGGCTGACTTCAAGCAGGGTGGAACAGAGGCTTGTGTAAGGGAGAGGTTGAAGATCTTGGTGAAGACTGCTGAGAGGTGGTTGGCACAGGTTTTGATTACCACAACTGGCACCCCATCAGCTCAGGTCCCTGCCATACCTGGCATGAGTTTTTATCTGTGAGGTGTTGCTCCACCGTAGCTGTGTAGGCATCCTTGGCAGCTTTAATTCTTCTCCCCAGGTCTGCTCTCGCAGTGCTGTATAGGGCCTTGTCCCCAAACCTGAAGGCAGAATTGCGTGCTCTGATGAGTGCCTGGACCTCTTGTGTCATGCAGGGTTTCCGGTTAGGGAAAACACAGATGTGTTTAACAGCTGTAACACTGTCCACACAGAACTTAATGTAGGCCAGTACACTGTCCGTGAAATCCTGGAAGCCCTGGTTTTCAAAGACATTCCACTCCGTGTGGGTGCAGCAGTCCTGCAGCTGTGGAATTGCATCATCCGGCCAGGTTTTAATACACTTAAATCAACGGCTTGGTTCAACTCCTGAGGGGAATGAATGCTGGAAGTAAGATGAGTGAGAGATGGTCAGATATGCCAAGGTGGGAGAGAAGGACTGAGGTTTTACGCAATGAACCAAGTGCAAACACCAGTAAAATGCAAAAAGGAGGCTTTATTTCTGAAGGGGAAACCCCCCAACAGAGCTGGCGACAGTACAAAGTCCACAATCCAAAGTCGGAATCCAAGGGGCGAAATCCAGAACTGTAAACAGGGCACCAATCATAAAAAACGTAGTCAGACAAAAATGGGTCAGTAAACAAGAATGCGGCAAAGTACAGGGAGAACGCAAAGCTCGAGGTCTAGGACGGTCCAGTCAGAAAAGATAATCACAATGATACAAGGCGAGAGAAGCGTGGCACAGGTAGCGAGGGAAATAACAATCTGACAAGGAAGTGCAACAAACAGACATCTAATATACATTTCCAGGAGACCACATGACAAGGGAACACAGGTGCAATCAATGGGGATGAAAATCAATGGAGAGACACATAGGGAACAACCTAATTACATGAAATTAACCGTAGCCAAAACGGAGACAGGGATCACAAGACAAACCTATAGACAGATAAACAGCTCCAGTCAAGGAGTACTAAAGTCCATAGATAATGAGAGAGATAGAACAGCACAAAGCAGACCCACAGAAACGCAGCAGAGATAATTAGGGAAAGACGAGGTGGAGACTAGAATAGGGCGAATGCTGAGAGATCGTTAGTCAATTAGTAAGTACAGCTATACAATCCCGAGTGCTTGTTAGTAAGTTAGTCAAAATATACATGGTTAGTGTTGGTTAGTAATTATCAAAAATAACAAACGGTTAGTATGTGTTCGTAAGATAGCAAAAGTAAGAGGAAGGAAGAACACGAGATAATGAAGGAAGATTGAAACCCAGAAACCAATAAATCACCCGAAGGAGTGGCACGCTATACTAGAGACTGTGAGCAAAGACAACACTCATGACAAGACGGGGGAGACTAAGTGCAATGCATGGAACTCAAAACATGGCATGGTAAAACTGAACTAAGACGTGTAAAATAAAAGATGAATTGACAATTCAGTTGTTTGACAATTCTAAGAACGGTGAAAGTAAATGCTGCAAAGAAGACAAATTGCAAAGACAAATGCAGACTGCAGGAACATGGCAGGAGCCTAGGGTTGCCACCTGTTATGTATTTCGAGGAATCGTTCCATAATTGTAAATAATTCATTGCATTCCTTGACGAATCAATACGGAACTCCATTTGTTCCGTATTTTATAACTGAGTAATGAAATCAATAATGGGGCAAAAAAATCAACAAACATTTTTTCTCAATGAAGAACTTCACAGTGAAATGAATTAAATTTAAGGCCAACTGCTCTTTTTTTTCCGCTTAAGCTTTGGTGTGCGTGTCCAAAGTTGAATCTGAAGGAAAGGTAAATCAAGGACACAAGCTTTCTGGAGGCTCCCGAAAGATGATCAGTTAAGTCGGCGGCAATGTCTAATCTCTAATGTGGACCGCCTTAACACCGTCAATTGACAAAGTACAATTTCATGTATTCTATTGGAGGATTGAACGTAGCTACGCGATTTAGTTTATTGAAGTGGATTTCCATGCACTTTTGGCTGTTGGCTGAGGAAGACAAATCCACCCGTTGATCAAAAGAGGAAAAAATCACTGAGAGGTCAGGAGAAGAAAACATGACAGTGCTTAGTGGTATTGATAAAGACCATAAAGAAATGATAAAGAAATTAATTTAGCATGGCCAGCCCAATACAACGTAGCTCAGCCTCTTACTGGACAGCTCAGCTGAATATGGCAGACAGTTGGCTAGCTTACTAAATGAATTGGGGAATGGTTGACTTTGCACAAAAATAAAAATTTTGTCTTTAACCCTTGTTATCTTTCCGTAGAATTTATTTTGCGAGCAAATATCCAGATTGCCCCAGCTTTTGAAGTGTATGCAGATTGTTATTGCTGAAAGCTAAAATTATCAGGCTAAACTAATTTTTGGAAGCTCTTATCCTTTCTAATTGACTGGTCAGCTTAACTCTTTATAAAGAATATAATCTGTTGAATGCAACAAGAATGTAATGTACAGGTGATTTTTTACACAGCTGACTAACAATGAATCTTTCCATTCTTTATGCAAATTTCTAATAAATTCTGGACCACTCCCAAAGTGAAGAGTATTGGATGGAACTGCAGATGGGAGATTGGAGCGAGTGTGATGTTGGACTTGGTCTGTGATTGTGTGGACATTAGGCGTCCCCCAAGTGCCCCAAGTGGCAAGACTCAGGGTGGGGCTCGTGTCTCTTGTCGGAGACGGTGTGGCTCCCAAGCCCACCGGGGTGATGACTGATTTTTGCTTCCTTCTTGGAGAGGAGAAGGTTGGGAGGGATGTAGAAGTGAAACGAGTGGGGGTTGTGGGAATGTAGTAAGTATATATCAGGCGTGAGGACGGCTCTGTTAATTAACCTACATTATCGGGAACTCCCTTTAATGAACTCTGGACGACTCCCAAAGTGGGGGAGAGTATTGGATGGAACTGTGGATGGGAGATTGGGGCAAGTGTGATGTTGGACTTGGTCTGTGATTGTGTAGACTTTGGGCGTCCCCCTGGTGGCAAGACCCAGGGTGGGGCTCGTGTCTCTTGTCGAAGTCGGTGTGGCTCCAAACCCCCAAAAGTGTTAATGGGTCAGCGAGAGATGAGCTCTTCGTACGTCGTTAACGTTATTGCGAATATAGCTTGCATACACGTTCAATGTCCAGCGGCCAAAGATTTTAATTAGGTGGTCCGGCACTCCTCGCTTGGATGCTGTGGTGGTGGCGCCGATGGGGCAAGAGTGTCCCTTGAAGTATTTGGGTGGAATGTTGGATCTAATTAGAACATGGCGGAAATGGTAGAGGAATCAGTGGCGAATGGCTACGGCCGCCATGTCGGTCATGAATAATGGGTCTTGGGGAGAAGCATGCTGATTGTATCTTGAGGTGACATGGTTTGATATTGGCTCGAACTGACTGAGGGCAGAGTCTAGACGAAATTGGAATATGGGCTGAGAAATGCCGAACTGATCCATTTTACTCAACTTTATCTTGAACATGAGGCAGTCGGTGGAGTAGAATGAGATGTTGTTTATGCTGGTGTAACAAGAAGGGTTATGATTAGCGGTGAGCGGAGCAAACTCGGCACATCTCAAAAACCCAAAGAAGGTCAATAGAACTTGGCTTCCAGGGTGGAATCCGTAGAAGGAGAATGGTACCCCGAACACAGCGTCTGGATGTAGCAAGAGGGGAGGTCTGCCGTCTGTTTTGCGTAAACCTTCTGTAGTGATTGCATGTGAGAGTGGAAAATAGACGGGCACGGATAACCAGTATGCAATTGGACGAAGAAGTTGATGCCGCTTAGGTTGACTTCTATTGAGGCTGGTCGAACGAGGTGTATGCAGTGGCGCAGATAGAACTGGGAACTGGGGGGACACAGACACGTCCTTAATGAAAATAATTAGTCCTGGCTAGTTCTCAATCATTTTCCTTCATTGACGCGTTTTCCAATGATTGTAATTGTCAACTGAAGACATGGTTTCTCTCGATTTGCGATCTACCAGCGATGAAATTGTGGGATAAATTCAGTACAGTGGCAGAGCCAGAACTGAGAATTGGGTTGCTCAAAACATCTGTTTAGAACATTTATTAGTCCTGACCTGTTCTCAGTCATTTTCATAATTAACAGAAGGTTCACTCCAAGATCACTCTACACTGAACAGGTGCTGCTTGTTCTCTCTGATTAAGTAAGACGGCAATCATTCATCTGGATGCGTATTTGCTGTATTTATATCAATGTTATTCCAAATTGCATACCTGTCAACTCTCACGCAAGTAGCTTGAGCCGCACGCTTTTAATAGGCTATTTAACTGCCAGGTGCCACTTTTTTTAATCAACCCGCGCAATACCGAGAGTCAAAGGCGATATTTCATGAGAAGGCAGACCAGTTCAATCAAAGGCAAAGCATTGGTCTATTAAAAAGTAAATAAATTTTCTGTACTGAATTTAGCCCATGATTTCATCACTGTTGGATCGCATATGGAGAGAAACCATGTCTTCAGTTGCCAATTACGATAATTGGAAAACATGTCAATGAAGTAAAATGATTGAGAACTAGCCAGGACTAATTGTTTTCATGAAGGACGTGTCTGTGTTCCCGCCAGTTCCCAGTTCTATCTGCGCCACCGGGTGTATGGAGTGTGTTACGGACAGTTGTGTGATCCAGAATATTCTGGTAGATTTGTATTTAGAAGAAGGATTGAATTTGAACAATTTATTAAATAACTGAGCGACTGAACATAGCAATTACAATCATACAGGAATGGGCAATGAAATTACTACATTGAAGATAGAAACACTGTTTACTAGCCCAAACTGTCCATCCTTGCGATCTTCCCACAACAATGGTGAAAATCCACTGGAATCTGATGTCTTTGGTGGCGCACTTAGACCGGCTCACCTCGCATGCATGTCTTTGGTCTGTGGGAGGAAACTGGAGGACCTACATGAACACAATGAAAACATACAAACTCTATTTTTAAAAATTCACCTGTGAACACTGAATTAATTTAGTAATATAAAATTAAAAGCACTGAAGACAATGATAAAAAGCATTTTACAGTTGTGCTCAAAAGTTTGCATACCCTGACTGAATTTATAAAATTTGTAACATTTTCAAAGAAAACATAAATGGCCTTGCAAAACACTTTTTAAAAAAAAATGGAACTATTGGTCATGTAGAATGACACAATCGTCAAATATAACATGGCAATGGGGGGAGAAAAATGAAATGAACCCTGTTAAAAAGTGTGCATACCCTCAGTTATCAATACTGTGTATTGCCCCCTTTAGCATGAATAACAGCCTGGCACTATTAATAAAGTGAAAAGTTATGATATGGGGACATTCACGGCAGAGACATCATCATGTCCAGCAAGTTTGAAGCAAGATCAAGTATTTGGGTGTGATAGCATTTTGAAATTTTTTTGTTGAGTTGCCAAATTTTGTCACGCCCTAGCAGGCACGCCCTTTGACCGACAGACATGCAGAGTACAACTTTGGATCAGCTCGATCTTTAGATGATATGTACCAAATTTGAAGTAAATCGGTAGAAAACCCTAGGTGGAGTTTGTTCATGGCCGACTTCCTGTGGGTTTAGGGCGTGGCTGCAATTTATTTTTTTGTATGTTTGGGTATCATACATATGTGTACTGAATTTCATCTGTGTACGAGAAAGTAACCGAATTTCCCTATGGGAATTTTGAAACGTGTTTAGGGGGCGCAAGGCAATTTGCGTCGACCATGAACGAGAAAAAATACTGAATTTCAGATCCGGCCGGACAAATGTGGAAAGTTAAACGCGATTTCACCATTGGGAAAGGGGTGATATTGTCCTTTGAAATGTCGGAAGAATAATAAAAAAAAAAAATAATAATAATAATAATAATGAGATGGCAGAGTATTAGAATTTATCGCTTTAGGATGCATCTCATCTGATACCTTTCCTTAAAACAAAATGCTTCATCAGCATCCGTAAAGTTACTTTCAGCGCAATTTTCGTAAAATAGGGGCAGCACAATAACTTTCTCAAGGGGAATTGGGGGAACAGAATTGCTTCTGTGTACAACCATGCCACATTCAAAGTCGAGGAGTGCTGCGCAACGACGAAAGCAGAGTGCCGAGTGGTTGTTTTAATAAGTCTGTTTTCCTTATATACATTTATAGAGGAATTAATGGTCAAGAAACCCTAATATGCCGAACACGA
Organism: Gymnothorax reevesii; assembly: GCA_029721435.1. NCBI lineage: Eukaryota > Metazoa > Chordata > Actinopteri > Anguilliformes > Muraenidae > Gymnothorax > Gymnothorax reevesii. The sequence goes on along the minus strand of CM056577.1, from coordinate 10,690,311 downwards.
AAATGACCAGTAAATGTTTCCTTCAAATTACTTGTTTAAGCATGTCTCCCCATGGAAGGTAGGGGGGACATATCATTTTTGTCAAGTTATGCGTGCTCATGTTTGTCTGCGTTCCCACCATTTCCAGACCATAACTCAGAAACTGTTTAAGATATTTCCACAGAAATTTGCACATATTTGCATCAGAATGTGCAGGTGTGCCTTATGCTATTTTGAGGTTATTAACTTTTCTAATTTCTTCCTAAATGTCTGTGAACATCAATGAGGGGCAGCTGCGTTAGGCTGGGGGGGACATTTGTTTTTTTTTCCTGAAAAACAATCTCTAGTTAAATGATGATTTCATTTATTGGGGAAAAAGCTATCCAAACCTACCTGACCCTATGTGAAAAAGAAATTGACCAGAACCAGTTAATAGAAGTGACTGTAGCAACATGTGAGTTTGAAAAAGCCTGCCTGCTTAGATAGTACAGCTGTGTTTAATCAAATTAAATTTAATTTGTTTTTTACTTTTGACAGAAGGACTGTCACAAAGAATCTTTCCAGATAAAAAATGGGCACACATAAAACAGCGAATGGGGAAAAACATTCTGAGTAGGGACAAAAATCCTCAGACCGTGGTGAGAAAAAATATCCATATCCACAGAGGGGAAAAAAATTCAAAGGACGAGCAGGTATCACGGGGAGCCCATCCTCAGCAGGCAGCTAAACATAAGGACAGTTAGATTTGAGTCTTGTAAGACATCTGATGAGAAATCCAAGCAGTGGTGTCTGTAGCTCCAGGAAAGGGCGAGGTGTGGGTGTAAATCAGGAGTAGAAGTAGATCAGGACAGCAGCAGTCAGGGACGCACAGTGAGGGACAGAGCTTGTGTGGTCCATGGACTCAGGGTAAAGGAGTTAATGAATCTCCTGAAAAAGTCATGAAGAAGGAGGTTAGGCAGAGTATCAATAGCACAAACAATAAAATGTCCTGTGTCAACTTCTAAAGTTGAGTTTTATCCCTAAGGCCACTAGCCACAGTCACACAGTCTGGAAACGGTCAAACCGTCCTCTATCCCCTTATTGAACCGCAGATACCCATACATTTTTGTTATTATTACACTGAGTTATATTTTTTAGAGGACACAGTCAACAATTTCTCTCTTACACCCTGCTGTTAGAAGTTTTTCCTGGTATTCTCTGGTGTTCTCATATTCTCTGGTTTTCAGATAAACCCCGGTCCAAATGGACACTCAATGACCATCAGTATAACTAAATGTAGACATTTATGTTTAGGCAGCAAACAGATTGAAATGTATTCCCTTGAAATGTACATCCCTTCAAGTGCCTTTGTGGAGGTAGAGTTAGGTTTGTCCCCAAGAATGGCTGGGTGGAGTGCATGCAGAGTAACAACTCAGGTGTAAATGGGGTCAAAGTTTGAGACAACAAACTAAACTAGATAAACTAGTACTAACTATATAAACTTTGATCCATAGGTACTGCTGGAACCTCTGTACCTTGCCAACACGAAGCTACACAATGTAAGCTGTGCATAATTTTAGACTTATCAGATCAGAACACAAATCTTTCTCTGTTCAGCATCATTGCACCGTATTTGGACCGCTGTGGAAACAGCCAATTACATCTCTAACACTGTTGCTCAGAATATCATGAATTTGATGTTGGCCGGTCACAGTATGTGATGTATGTAAATTCCAGCAACCTTTGAGTTCTTCAGTATTTATTATAATTCTCTTCTTCAGAAGCCAACAGAAATTCTATTCAGAGAGATGTCTGCAGACGACATAAAGCATTCCATACAAAATGAACTCCCAGAAGCAGGAAACTTCACCTCTATTGAAAGGTCTTCAAGTGGCCAGCACAGTGTGGTCAGCCTGGAGCAGCCCAGAGCCCAGTACTGTGTGGGGGACACCTTGAATGTGCTGGTGAATATGAAGGACTATCGGGGGATCCCTAAAATGTATGGAGGCGACTTCCTCCTGGCTCGTATCCACTCTCCTAGTCTTCGGGCCTCTGCATCCGGAGAAGTCACTGACCTGCGCAATGGCTCCTACCGTGTGCATTTCCGTCTGTCCTGGGCCGGTGATGTACAGGTGTCTGTGCTGCTCATGCACTCCTCTGAGGCTATTGGAGTCCTCAAGAGAATCAGTGAGAAGAACTATAATAAGATCTTATACACGGGATATTTCTACAATGGGAGCAAAAAGGAGGAATCTCAGTGTGGCGTCCGGCTGAAAGTGGACCGGGCTCTCTGTGAGTACAGGAAGAAGGAAGATGCTGAATACTATGCCTGCATCCGTCCCAAAACTCTTCCCTGCAGTGCACTGAAGACCATGAGCTCAAGAAACAACCCTGTTCAGGACCTGACCAAGGACGAGAAATCACTTCTGACCAGGTAAGGCATGGATTTGTACATGCATGTGAAGAGCAGTGGTTTGGCAGCAGTATGAGTGTTTTTTTTTCCAATCAAATCACCCTCCTATAGTCCCTTGTTAAGTTTAACATATGTTTGCAGAAAGTGGAATAAAACTCTCCACCTGTACTGATATTAAAACTCAAATCCATCTCAGCATGCATCAGACCCACAATGACCAAACATGCTAAACCTCTCATTTCTATTTCATGTTTCTTTTAAAGGACCTACACTGGGATACCAATTAAAAACAGCTTTGGTCCGGTGAAAGTCATCAATTGTACTGGTATGTCCACTTACATCTTAGACTGTTAATCTTTTCAACTCTGGAATGTCCAAAAGAAAGGTCTATATGTTTTTTTTTCCATAAAGAAAAAAATCTAAAATCCTCTAATTTTTACATTTTCTGCCTGTCATTCTCTCCCCTTTGAAGTACACACTAATGAGTGGACATCCCTCCATGATAACAAACTCTGCAGGGACTGGCTGGTGAACAGAGCAAAACACAAAAAATTATGTTATGCTGTGATTCAGCTCTGAATTGATCAGAATTTCTAGCTCCTGAAAGCCAAGAAAGTCAACTTAATATTTGCTGTCACTTTCAGCAAGCAACATATATTCAGTATTTTCAGAGTTAAACTCACTGCCATCAATTGAAAAGTTCTCAAATGCCAGCATTTTGAAACAACGTGTGGTCAAGATCCTTGAAACAAAATTTAATTTATTTATTCAACGTCCAATACGGAGAATACACAGTCATACAGTACAATAAATGTGGGAATAGGAAAAGGGGTCACTTGGGATTTTTTTCCATTCTGAGATTAACGGGGTATCTCAGTGATATCCCAGCACTAATGTACTGTCAATTTACAACACTTTGCTGTGCACAAATTGAACCAATTTTTTTCTCAAAATGAAAAACTTAGATTACTCTTTGATTTTGTTGGAAAATTTCATTTTTCATAAAATGACTCTAGTGACCCCTTTTCCTAGTCCTGCACACAAATAATAAAAATATTCATTAAAAAACATTAGTAAAAACAAGGCAATCAGAGATAGCAGACCTGGCCCCAGCCACGGGCTGACTGACAGAGTGACAGACACACACACACACACACTCACAGACATGATCATTGCTTAACCTGGCCCCCTAGGGGAGGGGCCAGGTAATTACAATAATATACAATTGCACAGTCACTTTAAAATGATTTTTGATTTGCGCGACCTGTTTGGGCTCCCTGGAGTCATTATGTGGGCCAAATTATACATATTTACACAATTCTTCAGCACCTTTTTCAGTCTAAGCTACATGGGTTCTACATTTACATTTGTAAATGTGGCTCAGATAAGAGTATAGGAATGGATATTAAATACAATCACAATAACACACCATGAAAAAATTTAAAATGATTTGATAAGAAGTGAAGCCAACTTATGTTTCTTTCAGTCCTTATTAAAATTTGGTGAATAAATTAAATATTTCAACGAATCTATAGCACCATCTTGAGCATTGGAAATATTGTATATTTACATTGCTAAAAATGGCCTTGATGGGATCACAGTCCATAGACATTATGTAATGGCCAGTAGAGGTAGGAGGCCAGTTGCAGCGACAGAGGGAAACGAGCAGCGCAGACACTAAACAAACTCAGAGAATAATACACACCATCGGAAAGTGCTCGTGCTTCCCAAAGTATGTATAATAGTCCAAAACACGGAAGCAAGGCGAGATAGGAAAAAGGGAGGAGAAACTCCAATAATAACAAAAAGATAGAAAGTCAAACAACTCCTGACCACAGATATCTTCGGCTCTAGCAAAGAGGCGTAGCGAACATCCGGCTTATATAGAGTTCGGGGAATTACCGCCCCAGATCAATCAGCCAGCTGGGTAAAGAATCCAATTGAACAGGAATTCAATATAGTCCCGGAATGAGAGTCACAAAGAAAAGTCCAAAACACACACACAGACATCCAGCAGCATGACAGGGCCCCCCCTTTAAGGGACGACCCGAGACGTTCCCAAGGAACCTCTAGCACGGGACTCCGAAAATAAGGATGGGACCCAAGATATCCCGAGAAGGGACCCAGCACCGCTTCTCAGGACACCAAACCCTCTGGCCAACCTCATAGGCCGGCGCAAAATGGCACCTCCTATCAGCGGCAGCTCTCCATTTCTGCACCGCCATGGGGACAAACAGACAACCAGACGGCTCCCCACCAGAACCAGGGTCAGGCCACAAGGCCTCCTGCACAACAGATTCAGTATCCCACTGCATGGGAGCCACAATCCGAGCCCCCGGAATAACCGGCCAAGAAATGTGACCACGGCCCAAGCGGTCAAAAATCCTTGACCAGGCCTGGCGCCAGCCTTGACGTTTTTGCAGCCAGGGCGATAAGTTAACATAAGGTGAAAGCAATTGAAAAACAATGCCCACCGCGCCTGTTGGGAAGCACGTCACCTAGTCTCTCGGTCATTGTCACCAGTTGAACAGAATTACAGTATTGGTGGCCGGGATTTGTTAGCTGTTAAATTGGTGTTAGAAGAGTGGCACCATTGATTGGAGGGGGCCATTTTAACAGCCAATACTGTAATTCCGTTCAACTGGTGACAATGACCGAGAGAAGTATGCGCATGGGTACTTATTGTCCCGAAGGGGGTGCTGGGACAAAGTGGCACCCACCCTGACCTCCGAAGTGTCAACCTCCACCACAGATGGGAGGGAGGGGTCGGGCAAAACGACAATAGGTTCAGAGCTAAGACCAAGCAAATGACGAGAAGGAATTCCTCTTAGAAAGCGCATTTATGGGGGCAGCCACAGTGCTAAAATTGCAAATAAACCTATAAAAATTAGCAAAGCCCAAAAATCGTTGAACCTCCTTAACATTCTGAGATGTAGGCCAATTTTTAACCACTGCCACCTTGTCAGGGAATGGTTTGATCTCACAATTGTAATCATGATGCGGAGGCAAAGATGAAGCTCGTTGTTTAACAAAATCCTCCACGAGATCAACATAATCATCTGAAACGTTGGGAGGTAAACCAGGGTTCAGCGCAGCTCCTACACACCAATCTTGTTTAGAACCCGACGCCTCCCCCATTGGTTGAAATTCGGGGCGACTTGCCAGAATCTCACAAGAGTAAGACCTAGAGTCAGAGCCCCACTGGACGATTGGGTCACTTTGACTGCCCCAAAAAATCTGTGGCCTATGCTTAAGCAGCCATGAATGACTAAAACCACAGGACAAACTGGGGAATTGATTAAGAAAAAACAAATTTTCTCTGTATGACCACCAAAAGGGATAAACATAGTCAAAAAATCAGAGACCTCGGTTATAAGCCCATGTCCCAACAGTCGACCATCCAAAGCTTTGATCGAGTACGAATGTGAGAGAGAGCGGATGGGAATGGAATATTTTTTAGCCCACTCCACATCCATAAAACATTCAAGAGCCCCAGAATCCTAAAAGGCCTTATCCCATATTCTCCTTTTCCCTATTGTCAACTCTACTGAAATAAGAGTTCGAATGGGAGATTGGGTCTGCCCCTCTAGCACCCCCCTACCGCCAGAGGGGCTTCCCGTTTCCATTTAAGCTTGTGGCAACTTGGACAGATATGTCCCGGTTCGCTACACTGATGACAAATTGCCTGTCTGTGAACAGGCTTACGAGCCCGGTTCTCATATGAGCCATCATCCTGCATGGGCTCACTGGAACTAGGCATTTCAGTGGGCGGAGTTAGGGCTGTATGCCTGTTGCAAGGAACATTAACCCATTTGCTATCAAGAGCCAATGCAGTACATTTCTTCCTGTTTCGTTCGAAGATGCAATTATCAACTCGCACCGCAGTGCGAACCGACAAATCTAAAGAAACGCAAGGCTCTAATGTAGCCAGAACGTCCTTAACCTCCTCAGCTAAAGCCTGAACAAACACTGTCATAAGAGGTGCTTCAGGCCACCCTGTCTCAGTGGCTAAGGAGCGAAACGAGATGGAAAAATCAGCGACGCTATTTGAACCCTGTTATAAATGCATTAGACGCGTAGCTGCATCCTGACCATAAACATCCTGATCAAAAACAAGAGTTTCCACTGAATTTACTACCGGCGATCTTGCTCGAATAAGTGGCCCCACCCAAGTGAGAGCTATGCCGGTCAACAGTGATAAAATAAACGAAACCCGTGATTCTTCATTCAAGAACTGTGAGGTTTGCGTTTAAAAAATATTTCACATTGAGTAATGAAATCTTTAAATTTTCCTGCCTCACCTCCATATCTTGGGGGTAACTGGAGTTTAGGCTCTTGGGGAAGGTGTACTGATTGTGCTTATGAGACACTTTGTAATCTGAGCAGACAATGCTCTAATACTCTCGGAGAGACTTATTGAACGGCTTTCCTGTCTCTCGATGTCTCTCCTGTCTCTTTGTCTTCTTCGGGGCAAAAGCCACAGTCAGCAGCCGTCATGCTTATTGTTATCATCCTATAGCCGTGACTAATGCTTAAAGGGTTAGAACTCATATTCATTCCTGCGTGCACCAGGCCCGAAATGACCAAACCCGCTAAATCTCTCATTTCTATTACATGTTTCTTTCAAAGGGATCACACTGGAATAGAAATTAGAAACAGCTTTGATCCAGTGAATGTTGTCACTTGTACATACGCTTGCATCTCTGGCTGTCATTCTGACCAAGTGTAGAATATCCCAAAGAGAGGTCTATACATGTTTATTTCCTGACTAGAGAAAATCTAAAATCTAATTTGTATAGTTTCTGCCTGTCATTCTGTCCCCTTTCAACAAGACACTGTAATGAGTGCACGCCCCTCTATGATAACAAGCATAGCAGGGATTGGCTGGGTCAACACAGCAAAACGCAGACAGTAATGTTATGCCACGAGTTGTGAAGGTCAGGCAAGGTATACAGACGGTTAAGAGCTGAGAACTAAATACAGTAGGTGTGTTTGTCACTTAAAAATCTGCCAAGGAGGGAGTAACAGCCAAACATGAGAGGCTTCATAGTAAACCTGTTCTGGGCTGTTCGGGAGAGCGGATACGAATGCAGAGGAGTCTTGAACTGGGAAAAATTTCCCATTATATGGGTCCATCAAGCTTAGTAGACCTGTTCAGCCATCATTTGGTCAGTTTCAAACTCAGGGTGTAACAAATAACTTTTCATAATCAACAGCAGTGTGCAGTGATGACTATACACCATCACTTTTGTCTTAAGGGGGTCCGATTATATTACTTCTCCATAATTTTTTGGTGAAAATGTATTGAAAAATACTACTGTAGGGAATGAGAACAAAAAAAATCATTGAGGTAAATATATGGGTAACAAGAGCACTCGGAGAGCGCATACCTCCACCTAGGCCCAGCAGTCCCCCCAGCTGCTTCAGTCACTCACGAAACATTTACTGGGCATTTCGCATTTAGCATATCAGGGTTTCTTGGCCGTAAATTCCTCTATATTAGCATAACCCCAATTCTGAAATAGTTGGGACAAAGTGTAAATTGTGAAAAAAATCAAAATGCAATGACTTTCAGATCACATGAGCCAATATGTTACTTACAACAGAGCATAGATCACATTTCAAATGTTGAAACTGAGACATTTTACATTTTTATCCACAAAATGAGCTTATTTCAAATGTTCTGGCTGCAACAGGTCTCAAAAAAGTTTGGACAAAGGCAAAGAAAAAGGGCTGAAAAAGCAATTCATATATAAGAGAATCAGCTGAAAGAACATTTAGCAAGCAATGTGTGTGTCACATGATTGGCTATAAAAGGGATGTCCTAGAGAGGCTGAGTCAAAATGCAAAATTTTCTCATCCAAATGCAGAATTTATGTACGCTGTGGAGTTGCAGAATGTTTCAAAAATGGCTGTTTAACCCATTAGAAAAACAAGGGGGTGGGTATTTTTTGCTTGGGGTTATGTCTGCTCAAAAGGACCCGGTGATGTCATAAAATGTAAGTAAATCATGGATCTCCTCAGACATGCACTGCCATCTGAAAAGAGTCTGATTGGCCGGAGATTTTATTGTTAATGGGATAATGACCCCAAACACCCTTCAAAGTCGTGCAAGAATGATCTCATTTGGAAAGAATCATCTGGTGACATAAAATTTATGACTTGGCCTGCTGAAAATCCAGATCTGAACCAGACTGAGCAAATTTGTTGTAACATTGGGAGAATCACTTTGGGATGAACTTCAAACTATATGGAATGGTTTAGCAAGTGAGAAAATTAAAAAATGTGAAAACTACGCCTGAAAGATTAAATACTGTAATCAAAGCAAAGAGTGGCCACACTAGATATTGACCTTTTCTCTCAAAAAGAAATTAATATTTTTGTTTTTACTACTATTGCTATCTGTTTTCTTATGTTAATCTATATGATCCATTATTATAGAGCTCGATGTTCTCATTTTTTGCCACTAGACAGTCAGGCTAGTGACAGAAAAAAGCCACTAGCCCGCAGAAAATTTTACAAGCCCAACAGAAAAAAGACTAGAATATCACATGAAATTAAATGGCATGGGAATAAAAAATTAAAATACTCAGAATAAATTAAAATGAAATTTAAATAAATGAGACACTAGCAGTTTAAATTAAACTAGATTATTTCATACATCTTTTGGTCACACACTGCCCAGCCAAAAAAAAAACAAAAAAAAACCACCACCCGGATTTAACTAAGCAAAAAGGTAGGAGCCTTCCATTGGATAATTACCAAAGTGATTAATGGGAATAAAAAATTAAAATACTCAGAATAAATTAAAATGAAATTTAAATAAATGAGACACTAGCAGTTTAAATTAAACTAGATTATTTCATACATCTTTTGGTCACACACTGCCCAGCCAAAAAAAAAAAAAAAAAAAACCACCACCCGGATTTAACTAAGCAAAAAGGTAGGAGCCTTCCATTGGATAATTACCAAAGTGATTAATATGTTTCTGCTGGCAACAAGTTATTTAACCCTAACTCATGCAGTAAGTAGCTTCTCATTTCTTCAACAACCATGTCAGATCATATCCTGAGGTCATGGAAAATACGTTACTCTGTTTCAGAAGGGTAAAATTATTGGCCTGCATCAAGCAAAGAAAACAACAAAGGAGAGTGCTGAAACTACTAAATTTGATCAAGAACTATAACCATTGAAGCTCTCAACCCTGCCAAGACAACGGCCATAAGCATATTCCATCTGTGTAATCTTACAAGTGGGCGAAAAAGAGGAAGGTAACGTTTATATAAAGAGTGAGGAAGTGCCATCGTTGATCCAAACGAATGGCCACTCTGACTAGGCGGACGTGTGCAAAACCCATTGCAAAATCAAAAGCACCTTCATTATCTAGCCCCCGTGACAAAATCGTGAAGTAAAAAACGCAGATCTCAGATCTTGTACACTCACTGTAAAGACACTGCCAGGGATTGAATAATTTACATTCCCAATGACCAGTAGAAGTATTGAACTCCTAGGAGTCGCAGAACTTACCACTGCATTTCACGTGTCCCAAACACAGTTATATTTGAGTCTTGTAAGAAATCTGATGAGAAATCCAAGCAGTGGCGTCCAGGAAAGGGCGAGGTGTGGGTGTAAATCAGGAGAAGTAGATCAGGACAGCAGCAGTCAGGGACGCACAGTGAGGGACAGAGCCTGTGTGGCCCATGGACTCAGGGTAAAGGAGTTAAAGAATCTCCTGAAAAAGTCATAAAGAAGGAGGTTAGGCAGTGTTTGAAACAATAGCACAAACAATAAAATGTCCTGTGTCAACTTCTATATTGGACCTAAGAATTTTATCCCTAAGGCCACTAGCCTCAGTCACGTAGTCTGGAAACGGTCAAACCGTCCTTTATCCCCTTATTGAACCTTCGACTTCCTGTTTTCATTGAACCTCAGATGCCACCAAAATCATTTACTTCCTATTAATTAATATTCATTATTATTTACATTGACTTAATCTTTTAAATAAACTGTATTGAATCTTACTCAAATTTTTTATTTGCATTTTTTTTGTTTTCATTATGTAAAACCCCACAAAAGAATACCAAGGACGGACATTGCAGAGGGATGAAGGTTTCACATACTCTTCTTGACCGGCGTTAATTCACGCAACTTCCTGGCTGGTGTGAATCTCAATGAAATGGATATTTTTCTCCATCCAAAGACGGGGCATAAAAACACAACGGTTACAATCAATTTGACTCCATAAAACAGTTAGAATGCCAAATTTAGTTATATCCTCGTTAAATATCTGACTCCAAATTAGAATTATAATTAATAGTTTGAGGACAGCATGCGTGAATCTCGAGGCAGTTACGCCATCAGAGACTCGTCTGCGAAAACCATTGTCACTCAGTAAAGCGCCCCCAGGATAACAAACGCAGCTGCCGGATGTCATTTCAGTGACAGCACTAGAGGTTGGAGGAAATTACCATGATCGCAGCATCTAGGCATGAACAAAGTAGCACTGAGCATGAACACACCACGAACCCAGGTTGATGCAACCAAAGGGCCCCTTAAGGGGATCGCCTGGGTACCGGCTTAAGCTCAGGGGTACCTTTAAGGGCCAAATCCCCAGGACCTGTAATACATCAATCCTTAGGGGTAGAACGTAATCCACAATCCAACTTAGAACATATCACTACCTACATGTTGGTAGGGGTCGCACCATAAGTACCGGTTGTAACAAGGCTAGAAAGAATGTACAAGTGTTAAGAGTCATGGAGACCACACAAGCTGTAAGGAATAAGAATTATTTAATCACCAGGTAGGCACAACCTTGGATCAACCAAATCAACGTTAAGCCACTTATCAGTTACACACAATTTAGAAAGAGAGAATAAATTCTTACCTGGTAAAGATGGAGGCCACGTGGAATGAGGCCACACCACATGGCCGGGAAGAACTCAGATACCATCCCTCTCTGCCCACCTAGATCCGTTGCTTACGCACAGACCCAGGCCGGCGGAGTGAGGCGGCATGTGATTCTCCCTAACCCACCTTTCGCGCATGAGATCTTGAAAAAGAGGGGCCCTTCCGGGTAGAATCTCTTGCCTTTAAGCGCTCAAAACCACGCCTCCGATCAAGGTGGAAGAAGGGAGGGCTGAATCTGGGTTTTCCTCATTGAGGTGCTCGCATAGAGAGGAGAATCTGACCAATATCAGAGCTTCCCAAACAGGATGATCCATAATTTCAAGGGAAATGAAACATGCTCCATTCAACTCCTTGGATTCCCCTGAGAATAACAACACCAAACGATAGGAATATGTGCTAATATGATGCAGTTGTCATGGAAAAGCCTTAAAATGGAGTATTATAGTCTAATTGTATTATAAATATATAAGTGATTACCTCACAGGATATTGAACATAAACATATTATGAATTTCCCAGAGATTTAGATTGTTTGAAACAGATTAATGTAACTGAACTTTCAGAGGAGACTTGGGCAGCTAGGACTTAACGGCTCCGGCCTCCTGCTGAGCAGAACCAGGGATGCTACCCCCACTCCCAGGCTGTTGGGTCATAAGTTTTACTGCTGGCTCTGGTTTGAGCTAGATTAACCAAGCATTCAAATTCTACACACGTAATGAGCATGTGTTCCAACAATATTATTTTTGACTTTTGACATATGTTGTGAGCTAAATCAATTAAACATTCATATTCTAAAATTCCACAGGAAAGAAAACCATTGAAGCAAGAGAAAAGTGTGTGGTGGGATTCGGAATGATGTCCCCTTCACCAAGTGGCCACTTCATTAGAGACAGATGGGCCTCTACCACCTGCAAGAACGGCAACTTCAATGCAAAAGCCATTAGTAAATGTCTAATGGGCAAAACACTGAAACTTATGGGAGACTCTACGGTTCGCCAGTGGAAAGAGGCTCTCAGAGATTCTTTTAAAGGTAGTGCAATTAGGCAACGACAGATGAACAGCAATTTAGCTATACAGTAATACTGTAGATCAAAGAGCCAGTCAGTCTTACATGACAATGTGCAAAAAACATGGAATTCTGTATTAAAACTAAAACCAAAAACTGCCCTTCAAATGCTCTTTTTAGGCATGCCATGAGTAAATATTGTTAAAGATGTTGTGTTTTATGGTCAACCACAGCAGTCCAAAATTATCTGCCTGAGAGATAACAAAAACACATTGTCTGATCGAAAATAAACTCCGTTAGTTGAATGGTAAATTTGAATGAAGGAGTGTGGAACTGCACTGTAAAGGACACCAGAGTTACGGTACTGACTGAGCAATTCTCACTTCCGTATCATTTCAGGTCTGAAATCTGTGAAACAGAATGATTCGCCTAATTTAATGCTGACTCAGACCTCAGAAGGGAACATTAGAATCCAATTTCATGGGCACGGCCATCCTTTTGTGTCTTCCCGTGTCCAAATTTTAGAAAGAAGCAGGTATGTTTCCAGGGAACTTGACAGAGTGAATGATAGTGCTGCAGTGGTCATTGGAGTGGGGCAGCACTTCAGGCCCTTTCCTCTGGAGCTCTTCATCCAGAGGCTGATCAACATACGTAAGGCCATTCTAAGGCTCCAGGAACGCAGCCCCCAGACCCTCGTCATTATCAAGCTGGAAAACACCAGAGAGTTAAGCTCAGCGATCATCCAACTGAGTAACTGGTTTGGCTATTTGCAGAATTTGGCTCAAAACAAGGTGTTCAGGGACCTCAAGGTGGTACTAGTAGATGCCTGGGACATGACAACAGCCGCAAATACCTTAGCCGTTCACCCAAACAGAATGATTGTTTCCAATGAGATAGCTCTTGCCCTTTCATACCTCTGCCAGAATGTATAGACTATAGTCGTGCATTCTACCACCCCAAATCAGAACACACTGGGACAGCATGTAAATATAAGATTAAGACTGGAAGACGTGATTGGTTTATTTTCAAACGTTTCTGACAGACATAAGTGTGAATGAAGTTGACATGTGCCCTTTTGTTTACAAAGGCATGAAACTAGAGCCCATATCTTGTCCTCGTACGGTCTGCAATGAAACACAAGTCAAAGTAAATTTTAAATCACTGCTTTCTGTTTTATTGTGAATTTTCCATACTGTTTCAACTTCTTTTGAGTTGGGCCTGTAAAAACAGGCTAACTTTATAAATAAATTTTGCATTATGTTTGCCCGTTTGCGAAGAAGCCAAATCTGGCAAATTCGGTGATACCTTATTTAAGGCTTTATAATCCAAGATTGCAGCTTCACAGACATGGAAGAAGTTGCTCAACAGAGTCTAGACTCTTGAAGCAGTTAGACTCCCATCATATTTCAGTTTATTTTCATGATTTTTGGTGAGAAAAGGGGCTGCAAACACAAAGAATCTTCGTGAAAAGTCGACACTGAAATTGCAAAAAAAAAAAAAAAACAATTCAGAGAATTGAAAATTGCTTGGGCTTAAAACTATACATATCTGGGATCAAAAACTCCTTGACCGCAAGTAAAATTCATCTTGAACATTACAATTTAGATTACCGTTCTTGCAATGAGCCAAATTAGACGGCTGTGACAACATTAGACAAATGTGGTGCCCATCCCCAGGTTTCTGATGAGTTTCTGATGCAGATTAGGCCATTTCAAAAATGACCTGAAAAGCATAACATGATTTGATAACTTGCATATGCATAATTGAGCAAATTGAGGAGGCAGTTATCAGAATATCTTTTTTCTGGGGCGTAACTCACTTATCCAACATGATAGAAGAACAAATATGGTGTTAAAACCAAGATATTCAGGGTCTCTGATTCATAGGTATTGTTTATACGATCCACTGATATACATATTTATAATTAGGTGGTAGCCATTATCAACATTTCAATTTTGAGCCCTAATAAACTTATATTACGAGATAGGCGTGCAGACCATACTTGTTTTTCTATGTTCTCAGGGTCCATTATTCAGAATATGACATTGCTGAAATAGTGGCATGATTTAAATAAGTATAATTATGCAAATGAGGGGGTGTGTCATGACATCAAACGGCAATCACGCAATAAAACCGCACAGATCAGGATAGCTATTTTGATGATGCATAACCCATACTCCCCTGTACTGACTATGCATTATCTTCAACATCAAACAGATAATCCATGTTTCACACATAGTCCATCACCAATTTTATATTTTTATCATCTTCTTTCAAGGCTATTTCTTTCTGCTGATTGTACGGATTGCAGCACTCTGAACCTCAATGATAGGCACGAAAGAATGTACAAGGCAAGTGCCCTGATCCACATCCACATCTCCGAGCTACATGGTTTAGAAGTTACACAGCCGCTGAAAGACATTGATTGGACGCTTAGAAAAGTTTTTAAGCACTTGCGTAAAAGTAGTTAGGTTGTATTCTCTCAACTTTGCGCAGCTGAGAATGATGTGATCGCATGCAAAGAAAGACTTTCAGACTCAAGCTTGGAGTGCTGAGCTTATATCTGAGGGATGGAAATGTGTTTCTTAGATGGAAAATGGCAGTTTTTCTGAGACAAAGAGACTGGTGGGCTGACAACGTTTGTTTTTTGAAGGACCAATTCAATGATGAAGAGTTTTTCTCTTGAAGTGTGAGTAAAACTGTCTTTGTATGGTGTAGCTCTGTCTTACTTCTAGCCAGTTAGCTAACTAACCAGCTATTTCTTATTTGTGGTTTACCACTGTGATCGTAGAGCTGGTTTGTCACATTGGGTTACAAGAGTAGTCCATAGCCTTTGCCACCAATAACAGCATGTATTGGTATTTTGCTTAATGTGACGATCTTTTTTAGAATTTATATTGCATTCAACTAAACAGAATATTTCAGATACTATGGTGTTAGTGAGTTTTACTTGCTCTGTATCGGGTGTGAAAAGCGTTGTTACTTGCATTTCGCTTGAATGATCGGAATTGTAAACGGCAAGCTTTCCTTGAGTGGTCATTCTTGCCATAAAATAAGCAGTTCCTTTCATGAGTTTGTGTGCTTTCTGTTGCAGCTTTGTAGAAAAATGGATGAAATTCAGAACGTGATCGTGGAGAAAAGGCGTGTTTTTGGTTTTGAGAGGTTACTGGTGACCATTGATGAACAGCTGCGCCCATATTTATAAACTCATGCTAAATTCAACCAGAAAATCATTAATTCAAATTGAATTTCATGAGTCAGAAGTTGATTTGTGTTGAAAATATGATTATTTTATGGGGCTCCCCGGTGGCTCATCGGTCTAAGCGCGCGTACCATAAAGGCTGTGTCCTTCCCGCAGCAATCTGGGTTCGATTTCTGCTCAGGTCACTCACTGCATGTCCTCCCCCATTCCTCTCCCCAACCATCCTGTCTCTCTACACTGTATAACTGTCAAATAAAATAAAGTTGGCTTCGTCTTTCATAGCCTAATGAGACGTCATGCTCAGATGATTAATATTTCTGGTCTAGGAGTTTATGATCCCAGAAATTTATAGTTTTAACCCTCAGCCATTTTTCAATCCCCTGAAATTATTTAAAAATAATAATAATATGCTGAATTTTCATGAAGATTTTTTATGTTTGCAGCCCCTTTTCTCCACCAAAATCATGAAAATAAACTAAAATACGATGGATTTCTAAGTGCAGCAAGTGTCTGGTCTAAATTGAGTTATATTCTCCCTCTCTATGAAGCTGCAATTTTGAATTATAAAGCCCACCATTAGGTAACATCTAAATAGCCAGACTTGGCTTCTGTGCAAAGAGGTTAAGAAGAGATGGAGAGTAATTTTACTAAGCCTAATTTGCATCTGAATCCCAGAAAAACCTGGGAGTAGGCAACATACTTAATGTATAATTAATAAATGAATTATAATAATCGGGAATTAATCGGTAATGGCCGCCTTAATTTGCATATTACGCAAAACTGTGTAAGAACGCAATTTCCCGGTTCACCCAAAAAACAGCACTTCATGCCTGGACTGCACTGAAACCTGTGTAAATTTTGTTCATTTCTAGCTACTGCAACTGGAATCAACACATCTTTTGTACGATAATTGAAATTGTGACTTTTCGTTGCAACACATTAAAATACTGATGTAAATGCATGGCAAGTTCTTTGAGGACAGATTGCAATCTAATGGCCACAGGCACTTTTGGGCATGGTCAATGAGACATATTGACAATGCGACACTTACCCATGAATGAAGATATATTCTTTTTTAAATGCATAAACCACTATATGAGAAATACAAGCAGCATAACTTTGCAGCTGGCCACCACTTCCTTTTAGTGAACCCTTGTAGAAATAAATTTAATGTTCATAAAATTTGTAATATCTTTCATGGACTTCCCATATTAGGTGGTGGGGTAATGCATTTGTGCCTGAAGTGATATCACACAGTGATCAGATCTTATTTGTGTTCATTGAACATGCCTATTAGCATCAACTACCTAAATCAAATGCAGTGTACAGAAAATAAAACAGATATGCTCATGAGAAGTGGATCTCATGGAAATTTTGTTTTATTAACGTTTGTTTTGATGAAGGTGACAATGATGGTGATTATTTGTTATTATTATTAATGTCAGTTCAATGTGTTTTTTTAAATACTGTGCCTGCATTAAAAATTGGTATCAGTAGAAAATAGGTTGTGCTCCACTGAGCCAAGAACTACCACAAATATTCTGAAGCCATATAAATGAAATTAGGCAAAGATTGTTTCCTGATCCCATATATAGACTTCTATTCATTTGAGTTCTGTCCGTTCAAAAAGCTGAACATTACATGGGACTGTCCTCAGATTTATAGCTGAACTTTTGATAAATTGTCAAAACTTTGTGGCCATCTGCTAATCAAATATCTCTGATTCAGACCAGGAACCAAATCCGGTGATGTCGCGTGACTGCCTTCAGCATGCCTACGTCTCATCGTCCAATCACGTTTCCTCTTTCGGTTTCGCTTGGTTATTTCATTCATTGCTTCCAGCTGTGTTTAATTCCGGGTCTCGCAAAACTGAGTGAATGTGTTCTCTGATAGGATATTACTAACACGTACAAACCAGCACTTATTTGAGGGTGATTGTAAATATTTCGTCACGTAGTATTAACCTTGATTAACTCATTTAGTGAGCGTGTGCGATTCTGGCTTCTCTGCATTCAGTCTGAGCTCTCTGTTTAACTACATTTAAAACTATGCTTTCCTTCGCTTTTCTTGTGGTGCTTTTTCCTCGTCACTTTCATATTGCCTTAATCTAAACTGTCTCGCTTGATTGATCGTCTCAGCGTCTTGTCTCGAGTCATTATTGTTACCCGGTTTTCGTGTGATTGTTTATTAATCCCATGTGTTTCTGTTTCAGTCCGAGATTGCATTCCGAGTCCCCGCCTCCTCTCATGATTATACACTGCCCGGCCAAAAAAAAAGGTCGCTCACTCAAATATTTAGTTGGAACCCCTGTGGCTTTGATTACAGTGCATATTCGTCTCGTCATTGTTTTGACAACTATATGCAATGCCAGAACATTTATCTTCTATCAGAAATGCCATAATTTTTGGTCGAGGTCTTATCCTCTCCACATAATGGTTGAACCACTCGGTGGTCTTTCTTGAGCACATCCCAGTAACTTTTAATGTGTTTAAGGTCAGGACTTTGTGGTGGCAAATTTGTTTGTGAAAATGATTCCTCATACTTGTTTTTGTCATTCATGGTTTTCTTTGCTGAATACAAGCCAATAACTTGCCCATTCTAAAATACTGTAACATCTTTTCCACCATCAAGGGATGTGTCTTCCGACATGATTTTTTAAGAAATGAGTAGCAACGCGCTTCATCAGTCAGGGTTAAAATTATTATTTCCAGCTGAAACATATTAATAACCGCAATAATGATCCAATTATAGAATTTGTTCATTAGTTTCCAAACGGTGACTTTTTTTTTGGCCGGGCAGTGTATATGTGGCAGCATTGGATGTGATTGTCTGACGGATCCTCCGTATTGTCTCTGTGCTACATGGTGAAGTCTCAGCTCCTTGTGCCTTCTGAGTGTCTCCCGTGTATGGTTCCCGAGTCTTTCTGTTTGCTGCGCCCTAGTCTTGTCTGCTCCGTGTATAAGTCTCCCAGTGTATCCGTCAGTTTAGTAAGGTTCAGTTTTTGTTTTCTTAGTTATCCTCTCTTGGAGAGAGTATTTCTGTTCCCCCCTGCCTTTGGCAGTGTACCTCAGTTCTCCCATTTGTTCAGTGCTTGTGCACATTGTTTTGTTTCTGGCGTGTCTGCCATTTTTCCCTGAGTGTTTTGTGTTTAATAAACACTTCTGCATCCTGCACCTGGTGTTCCTCTGACCTCTTCTTACAGTGACAACATTATCATCATTGTTCGTCAGAAAAATGTGCATGATTGTTGGCTAATTATGAAGATGGCCACAGTGGGACCACTCATGGGCAAGTGCTAAGCAGCAATGTAAAGAAGTTTGGCAAAGTCATGTTCAGCCTGGATCAAATTCCTACGTGACACTGTGCCATACTGTGAACTTTCAGGAGTCGCCAATGCAGGACATGAGAACAATTGAATTGGTGAATCTAATAAGGGCCCAACTCCATATTGAAAATGTGTGGAGTTGCCCCCTATTGAATTCACTGATTCAATTCAGCGAGTTGTTTTTCATTTTACTCAAAAACATTAACGGATTGCAGTCAGTATATACTGTATAATCATTGGCTTTTGCCCTGTACAAACACAAACCCCAAAGTGTTGCAAGGATAGAACCAGAGCCAACAGCTCCCTCTCAACCGCGGAACAGCTCTTTTGGTGGCAATTGAACCCCCTGGTGAAGTACGCCACGGGATTCCCAATGTCATCAGAGCCACCCCTCTGCAGGAGCACTGATCCACAAGCTCGGTCGCCAGCATCGACCACAACTGAGAACGGCCTGCTGAAGCTAGGAGATTTGAGCACGGGGAAGCGACACAGCAAAGACTTCAGGCGATCGAAGGCTCCCTGGCATGCCCCTTCCCAGGTGAACTCCACGCCCCTCCTCAGTCGGTTGGCAAGACTGAGAGCAATCTCAACAAAGCTCCTGCAGAACTTGCGGTAGCAACCAATCATTCCAAGGAAGCGGGGCAAAGCTTTTTTTGTTGTCAGGAACAGGAAAGTCCACGACAGCCCGGACCTCAGTATTTATGGGTGCCACCCCACCCTGGCTTGCGACGCAGCCAAGATACACGACAGCAGCACAACCAAAGTCACTCTTGTTCCGGCCAACAGTCAGGTTAGCCTGGGTCAGGCACTGGAGCAACGTCTCCACATCCTCCAGATGCTTCCCCCAGGAGCCACTCCACATGACCAGGCCGTCGATGCACGCATCCGTGCGCGGCAGTCCGGTGACTGCAGACCGCATCATCCTTTGGAACGTGGCTGGGGCATTTTTCATGCCAAAGAGTAGGACTTCATACTGTTACAACCCAGATGGTGTGGCAAAAGGAGAGATGCTCTTGGTCCTCTCAGTTACAGGCACACACCAATAACCCTTCAAAAAATCAATTTTAGTCAGAAACTTTGCTTGCCCTACTCTATCGATACAATCATCAATCCTAGGTATTGGAAACACATCAGTTCTAGTTACAGCCTTGACTTTGCGATAATTCTTACAGAATCTAGTACTTCCATCAGGTTTTGGAACTAGCACACTGGGTGAACTCCAATCTAAGTTAGAGGGTCTGATAATATCATGTTCTATCATGTACTCAACCTCTTTCTCAGCAATCTTTCTCAATTCAGGATTCATCCGGTACAGATGCTGTTTTATTGGTTTGGGATCACCAACATCTACATCATGAGAGGCAATAGAAACTCTCTTTGGAACATCAGGAAACAGATCCTCATATTTCTTGATCAACCTTTCAAACTGATCTCTCTGTGAGGGTTCTAAGTGCTGGAGTTTTACATCAAGATTTTGCAACACTTCAGTGTTTGACAATTTACATGAAAGAACTTCAGCTTTAATTCTTGGTTCATCATCTTGAAACTCCCCCTCATCTTCACACGTTTCGACCATTGGAGAAACTGAAGTGACAGCTGCAACCCTAGCATTTCTGTCATGATAAGGCTTTAGCATGTTAATATGACACAATTGTTTTGGTTTTCTCCTATCTGGAGTCTTCACAATGTAATTGAGATCATTGAGTTTTGTCAGAATTTCATAAGGACCATGAAATCTAGCCTGCAATGGATTGCACTGCAAGGGAATCAACACAAGGACCTTGTCTCCTGGTTTAAACTCACAGCTTCTAGCCTTATGATCATACCAAGTTTTCATTTTTCCCTGACCGACTTCTCCTCGGCTAGGCCACAAGCTGCACGCAGTCCTTCCTCGAAGCTGCCAACATAGTCTGACAGACTGATATGCGGCTTTTTCTCTTGCCATTGTTCACTCAACAATAGCAAATATCCTCTCACTTCAGGGCCAAACACTAGCTCAAATGGACTGAATCCAGTAGACTCCTGCACTGCTTCTCTAGCTGCAAACAACAGCAAATGAACACCTTCATCCCAGTCTTTCTCATAGTCATAACAATAAGTCCTCATCATTGTCTTGAGAGTGGAATGAAACCGCTCTAAGGCACCCTGACTCTCTGGATGATAGGCACTGGAAAGACTACTTCACTCTCTCAATTTTTCTCTTTCTATACTCCTCTGCAGCCACCTCCCACCTTCCAGACCTTTCTTTCAACTCTCTTGGACTTCCCCTCTCAGACATGCCGAGGACATCCCCAAAACCCAGCTCCAGACTGGGCTTAACAAAAAAAACGTCAACACTGCCATCCAGTGGCCCTTTTTTTCTCCACATGACACTATTTACATTAAACGGTGTATTGATTTGAATTAAATTGGGCCCAGGGGCTGTGCTATTTTGAACTTGCGCAGGGAGAAATTTGGGGCGTTTAGGTCATGTGACCTGGCAGCCATATTGAATTATGCATGAAACCTTCTTCTTCTCCAGAACCACTGAACCGATGGAAACAAAACTTGGCTTGGCAAATATTATCGTCCAAGGCCCAGAAAACATGGTACTTTTCATCTGCATCATTATGCAAATTAGCCTGCAAATGGCATCACAACATTGCTTCCAAAATAAAGATGCAAAACACGTCTCAGGCTATATCTTCAAAACCAAAAGTCGTAGAAACAAATTTGTTTTGTTATATTATATATATATATATATATATATATATATATTCATATATATTTTTATTTTTTATATATTTTTTGATTATATTGAAGACAAATCAAGCCATTTAAGCCATACCCATTTGTGTATTTGCAAATTTTATGCCATTTTGAATTGTTTGTGAAACCTTTAATTTCTCCTCCTAGAAGATGCAATCAATCTGCAAAAAATTGGTAAACAGCATCTTCTGACAAAGATGTAAAATCCCACTTTTCAGAGCTTTGCTAAGTTAAAGGGCGTACACATAGTAAGCCAATGAAATTTGAGGGTGTGGCTTTAGTGGATATAATGAGCTGTAAATCCTGAAAGCAATGACTACTCCTCACCAAAATTAAAACCCCTCATCAACAGAAGATGTGCCTCAAACCTACCAAATTTGGTGGAAATCCGTCCATAGGTGGCACTATAACAAACAAAAGGCCATAACTCTTAAACCAATTGTCTGATCAACTGAAATTTTGCAAGCTTCACAACAGCCAAGGTAGCTTTTAAAATCAATACGAACAAGATGCTAGCTGTTGCAGGCCCAGCGCGAGAACAGAGAATTGCGGAAGCACAGACATGTCCCTTTATGACAATTAGTATAGACCTGTTCTATATCTCAATCTAGTTCTCAATCATTTTCCTTTTTTGACGTGTTTTCCAAATATTGTAATTGGCAACTGAAGACACGGTTTCTCTCCGATCTAACAGCAATGAAATCATGGGGTAAATTCAGTATAATTGAAAATTGGAGTGGACAAAACATCTGTTTTAAACAATTATTAGTCCTGACCTGTTCTCAGTCATTTTCATGATTAACAAAAGGTTCACTCTGCGAGCACTCCACACTTAACAGGTGTTGCTTGTTCTCTTCGATTAGGTAAGACGACAATCATTTATCTGGACGCATATTTGCTTAATTTAAACCAATGTGATTCAAAATTACTCTCGGTACTGAGTGGAAAAAGGTGGCACTCGGCAGTGAAATAGGCCATAAAAAGCATGCGGCTCAAGCTATTTGAGCAGGTATGCAATTTTGAATGACGTTGATTTAAATTCAGCAAATACGCGTCCAGATGAATGATAGTCAGTAATTCCTGTTTCTAGGATTGACAATCTCTCACAGCGGAAGCCAGGTCCGACATCTGGCGCGACATGGACTGCAGGTGTTGCACGACGGCTAACAGTTGTTGCTGTTGGAATTCCAGCATGACGGCCTGGTTCGCCACCGTATCTTGCAGCTTAGTATCTCTCGCTCATTCCATGGTGGTCAGAACGTACTGCGATGGTGCGTTCAGGAACCACACACAAGAGAGGGAAATCCAAAAAACGTATCCCTTTAATGAATGCTGGGCCAGGACCAATAGACACACGAATTGCCAAGCCACAAAACGAAATCCAAAACCAAAGTCGACTAGACAGGCTGGGGTCAGAACCAGAAAAACAGAGGTGCAACGGTACACAGACTGCAGGCAAAAAGTCATAGTCGATATCTAAGGCAGAGGGTCATACATAGGGCATCCAAAAACAGAAAACATGGTCATACAAAAATGGGTCAAAATCCAGACAAACAAAAACTATTCAAAAAGGGCAATGGTAAGAATCTTGATCGGACGAAACAGTCGAAGAGAAACAATAATCAATGGCATACACGAGACTCTGCACAAAGAAATATTGATAGATGTTCTCACGAAGTCAGAACAGCAGTGAGGACTCTAAATAGACAGAAGGGAAGTCACATGCTACGCAGGGAACAGGTGCATGAAATGAGAACTAATTACAAAGGAAGATACACATGAGGAAATCCTAACCACAACAATTGACGCAAGCCAAAACACGGAGGGGAATCACGCAGACATCCTTTGACCGATAGAACCCCCTGACTGGAGCTGTTTAAGTGCACAGACAATGAGTGCAGGAAAGCAATTGAGCATGTGCAAGAGATCTCGCAGAAACGCAGAGAACGGACAAAATCATGGACATAAAACATGAACATAAAAAACCAGAACCATGACAGAACTACCCAGGACTATTTTAATTGTCAAACAGGGACACGTCTGTGCCCCCCCAATACCCTGTTCTAGCTCCGGGCCTGAGCTGCTGTAACCTTTGTTTGTACAGTAGTGTACAAATACTTATTGGAGCCACTGTAAATCCTTATTTTTTGAAGATTGGTATGAGACAAATATATGGTCTATAGTTGACTTGATGGACACGAATGGCAATTTCTTAACTTATGAACAATTCTGTTTGAAATATACAGTGGCTCCAATAAGTATTTGTACGCTACTGTACTTCATGGCGCCGGTTACGGATGGCCTGGGCACAAACATGGCTTCCAGTTGCTTCCTCCACTTTGGTTGCAAGACTGGAGGCCGAGGACTGTCTCTCCCTCTGTACCAGCAGGGAGATGTACCGGTCAGTGCGCTGGTCTTCCTAAGACGTCCTTTCCTGGCTGCATTGGCTATGCGTTCAGACTGTTTGTACTTTTTGATGATGCACTGCATGGTCGTGTGGCGTAACAATAGCCGAGTTCCAATTTTTCTGGTGCTTTGGCCTTCTTTATGTAGCTGAATGATTTGCTCCCGCATTTGACGGGGTATCTCGCCTGCCATATATCACAAGAATACATTATGGGCATGGTCAGGCCATTTACATAGGCCAGTCTGTGTACAAAGGGAGTGTCCAGTATGGTCACACTTGACCAAATCAGACCAAGTGAGTCAACCATGTCCTGTAAACATCTTGAGTCAATTTTGGGTGAGTATTATAAGTTTTGTGACTCACTAATGGAACTGTACAGATACTTAGTGGGTCAGATAATCGCCTTTCTGACCAAATATGCCATTTTGAGATTAAATATTTGTTTAAAACATATTGATTATCAAATATTTTAATCACTTTTACACACAATAGCAAGAATTTAGCCGAATATACAAAAGCTGTTATGTAGTCGAATTTAAGTAGTGTACAAATACTTATTGGAGCCACTGTATGTCAATCTTGGTCAGTAGTGTAAATTGTAGGTTAGTGTTGGTCTTTGTTTAATTAAATTTGTTTGGAGTTTTAAAATTTTGTCTGTCATCCCTTGCTGTTGTAAATTGGGGCCATAACACCTCTGTATGCACTTGAGGTAACAATGCTGGTAAAGAAAGTACCCCTCTGACTGACAATGGTATAAGCTGAGGCCTGATTAACAAGGCATAAAAGTGGTGCTCAAGCAGTCATGGGTGTGTCTGAGAGTGCGTATGGTTGGCAGTAGGTAAATTGTGTGTTTTCCAGTCTGCTTTAGTTTCTTTTTTTTTGTTTGATAGGTGCTGTACTGCTGACAGATTCCCTGTAAATAGCCATGAGAAGCACTGTAAATAAATAACCATTTTCAAAAACGGCAGACTTTTCTGTTGCGTTGTCACTTTTTTTTTTTTTACCTTGGGGCCTACGTTATCCTCACCCAATACCAGGGTGTGACATTTTAGTGGCAGCAGACGGATGGCAAGCAGAAGTAAAGGGTACCCCCGGAAAGGCAGGGCTGGTCTGCACTCACAGACTGCCAGGCTGGAAGAACAGGTGAAAGAGGAGGCCTGGGACACGTACGAGTCGGTGGAGTCTTCGGCTGAGGAGCATGATGGGAAGTTGGGAGCTCGCTGAAAGACAAGCAGCCAGCCATCAACGATTCCGTCACCAGCCCAAACCCCAGTGCTGACACGAGATCAGGTAGGCACCAGACGCGAGATAGAGGGGGAACAGGAAGTTTATTAAAATAAAGAAAAACAGGCATGAGAGCCAACAAAAAACTTGGCCCAAAGGGTTGCAAAAATTCAACTAAGAAGAGCTTAACAGAGCTGTTAACTGAAAATCCCAAAATGACAAAAAACAAAACCACTGTAACCTCCCGTAAGAAAACCATAAACAAAAAAGAATAATAGGATCAAGAATTTAAACAACAAGAACTTGGCTGAGGAAAAATACGTGAATACTACACACTATGGCACACAAGGACATGAAAAACTCAAGACTCTGTCTGCCAGCCAACTTCCACCACCTCCAGATAAAGGGAGAGAAATCAGGACACACGAGGAGGAACACCTGGAGAAGGGACAAGAGGCAAGGCAAGATCATGAGACATGGACAGAGATTGGTGGACATGACTTGCTCATTAAGAAAATGAGCGGCTCAGCTTAAGTACCAGTGAAGCATGCAGATTGGAAGGAAGCATGAATGTTAGAACAGAAAAGCACTGCAAGACTTGAAACAGCAAAGCAGGAATCATGACTATAAACTCCCTACCTAATTTAGTAGTATTAGTAATGTGCCTGTCTAAGAATTACACCCCCCTGTGAATGTTAGTAAATGTTAGTAACTTAAAAACAGTTAATTGCCAATTAAGCTTAGACAGCCCTGAATCCAGCATAGCACAGAAGGAAGAGGGAAATACCAAAGCCAACCAGAGCTCTGAAATGTGCAAAAACGAAGACATGGGGCTGGGCAGTGGCTGGGCAGACCTGGCGAAACATAAAACATGGAAAAGTAAAAACATGAACAATAAATGTGAACTATGAAATGTTATATCCTGATACAAGAACCTGTTAAAACTGTGATATGAGAAATGGTTATGAATGAAACCTGGAACATGAAACTGTTAAAACCCTAAAACACTGTCCTGGCAAAAGGCCCAGGACCCTGGAACACAACAAGTGCCAGCAGATCTTGTAACGTTAGAATAGCAGTTCATCTCTGCATAACAATGGCGCGAGAAAACATTAACAGAGGAGATCTGGGACCTCACGAACACTGCTGCTACCCAGTCCAGAGAAGGAAGGGAAATAATAACAAGTGTTATGACTTAAAGAAATCACAACAAAGAAAACCAGCAATGACAACTTACACAAATTTATTCTTCACCAAAAAAAGTTCTACAAAAAAAATCCACTGTTTCAACCTCTAACAACACTCTAATGCCACTAATTAACTCTGTTGCCAAAACAAAACTCTGCTTCTGCTCTGCTCTGACTAAAATCACAGCACTTATATAGACTAGCAACATTCTGGAAAGATCTATAGGATTCTTGGGTAGTCCCGCTCCCTCTAGGCAGGAAGGTGCTAGAAGCTTCTAGAAAGCACTAGTCTTCAAAGATATAACATCAGATTATGTTTTACAGACACACCATCAGAGGGCGCTGAAGAAAAAAATAAATATACCTGGCCAGCAAGGCAGCAAAAACAGCATGTAACAAATCTCCATTTACAAATGAAATATAATGCTGTACATAAAATACTCATACATAACACAAGGGAGATACCCAGTGCATCCACAGCTGTATTGAGCAGTCCGCAGTTGTCACTGCCCACACCAGCACCTCGACCCCAACCAGGTTTCCTCCCTGAGGTGATGTCAGCTGACTCCAGAGGAATCCCCACACCTGGGACAACATACAGAAAGGAGCCAAAAATGCTAGCCTACCAGGAGGGTGAGGACATTGAAAATTTTCTGGTGCGGTTTGAACATGTGGCAAAGACTTGGGGTTGGCCAGAAGGTGAATGAGTGTGCCGGTTGGTGCAATTGCTGATGGGAAAGGCGTGATAAGCCTATTCAGCCATGGATGAGGAGGTAGCTGACCACCACCCAGAGCTGAAAGCTGCCTTGCTGGCCAAGTTTGACATTTCTCCCGATACGTACCGGCTTAGGTTTCAAGCTAAAACCACACCTATCAGAGAGACCCCAAAGGAGACGTACCACTGGTTAAAAGGCCTGTTCTGAACATGGATTCCTCCAGACCACCACACAAAGGAGGAGATTGGTGAAGCAATAATCCTGGAGCAGCTGCTGAGGGTACTCCCAGGTGATGTGCGGACCTGGGCGAAGAAACACGCACCAGTTGATGGGTCAGAGGCCGTCAAGCTTACCACTCAGTACAGCAACGCGAGAAGGAGGATCCTCTCGAGATCCCACAACCCTGCCCCTCAAGCACTGAAAATGGAAAAGGATGATGCAGTCCAAGCATCCAATGGAGGAGCCCAAGAGCTTGGAGAAGACAGAGGTAACTGGATAGTTGTTGGGGAAGAGTCTGGGGGTGGCAAGACTGGAGAGCGTCATCATAATGGGACTAAAGGACTTCTTTGTTACTTTTGTCAACAACTGGGACATAAAGCTTCAGCTTACCCCTTAAAGAAGCCAAAACTGTCCAATTACTCCTAGGTGCCAAGGGATGAGGATTTAGTGGGTGATGTCAGTTGTGATGCTTTGCATTGTCCATATATCCATGTACATGTCAATGGTCACAAACTGCAAGCATTATTGGACACTGGTAGTTGTACTTCTTTGGTAAAGAAATGTATTATTTCTCCAGGAGACATTCAATATTATCAACCCATGGCAATAGAACGTGTGCTGGTGATCAAAAACAGTATCCTATGGCAGGTATGACTGTTTGTATGGAAGATTAGGGTAGTGGATTATTTGCCTCATGACATGATATTGGGGAGGGATGTGTCAATATTGCAGGAATAAATAAAGCAAAGCAATGTGCAGAAGGCATTTTCTGTTGTTACTTGATCCCAAGCTCAAGGAAGCTTGAAGCTATTGCCTGACTTGGATGCTAGTTTGTGTGAAGGGGTTAATAAAGGTCCAAGGAACGCAGGCAACAGGATAAGAGAATGGGGGCTCCTTCACCGAAGGAGGAGGTGCCCAACCTTAAGGGGACGGAACACTGGGAAATCCAAGGTAACACTGGGGCATTGGAGAGGGCGGATGAGACGGCACCACTATTTAAACTTGCTGGTGAAAGAGGGTACAAAAAACTGCTAGCTTGGAGGAACCCTATTTGGCGAATAACGGAATTGTTAATGGGAGTGGGAAAACCATCTTGTACCAACTACTGTTAGCCCCTAGTGTTACGTAAGGCACATACTATTCCATGGGCGGGACATATGGAGCAGCATAAGAAATACTGGAGGGTGGGGGTCAGATTCCTTTGGCCATCCATGTATCAAGATGTTGTGCGTTACTGTCAAACATGCCCGGTATATCAGAAAACGAGCAAAACACGGAGAGCAGACCGAGTCCCACTACTTCCCGTGCCCATACTTAGTACCCCTTTCCAAAGAATAGCTATGGACATAGTTGGTCCTCTGGTCAAAAGCAGCAAAGGTTACCAGTATATCTTATTAGTAAGTGACCATGCCCCTCGTTTTCCTAAGGCTTTTCCTTTAAGGGGTGTCAAAACTCCAAATATTATCCATGCACTTGTCCAGCTCTTCTCTAGGATTGGAATCACAGGAGAAATCATTACCGACCAGGGGACTAACTTCACTTCCCAACTCATGCGGTGACTTTATAAAGAACTGGGAATCTCAGGTATCAGGACACCACTCTACCACCCACAGATGGATGGACCGGTGGAACGCTTAAGGTGATGCTAAAAAAGTTTGTCTCTGATACAGGAAGGGATTGGGAAAAGTGATTACCATTGCTCTTTGCATATCATGAAGTCTTACAGGCATCTACCCTGTTCTCACTGTTGGAACTTTTATATGGTTGAACCAACTGAAGAGGACCTGGGAGGCAAAAACAGGGAACAGAAGGGCAGGGAATACTGTTGTATGTTTTTCAGATGTGGAACAGGCTGGAGAAGTAGATGAGTGAGGGCACTGAGAACATGAAGGAGGCACAACAGTTGCATGAGCGATGGTATGATCAAAACACCTGCCATCGGGAGCTGCAGCCAGGGCAGAAGGTTCCTCTTCTTTTACCATCCTCCACAAACAAACTGCTAGCCAAATGGCAAGGTCCTCATGAAATCCTCAGAAAGGCTGGACCAGTAACATATGAAAATTCTCATTCAGATAAAGGAAAGTTAGCAAGGTGTACCACATGAACCTTATGAAGGAATCAAATGTGAGGAATCGATCTGGAACCAAATGCGAGGACACGGGATTGCAAAAAAAAGGTGCTTTATTGAATAAGGGGGATAACCCCCGCAGAGAGAAAGGCAACAGTACAGAGCCCGTAATCCAAAGCTCGAATTCCAATGGGACAGAGCAGAGTTCGTTACCAGGGCACCAATCACAAAAATCGTAGTCAGACAAAACAGATTCGGAACACAGGCGTAGATTTGAGGGAGAAGCAAACTCATAAGCCAAAGGACAGTCCGAATCGTACACAGGGCAGCGATCCACAAAATCGAGGTCAGGCAGAAAAAGGTCAAAAATACACAGATGCAAAAATATCCAAAAGGGCAAACCAAGAATCAGAGGTCGGGCAATCCAGTCAGAAAGATAAATCACAATGAGTCGAGGCGGAAACAAGCGTGGCACAAGAAACAAGGAAGTTACGATCTGACACGGAAGAGCATGTGAAGACATCTTAAATACACACCCGGGGTGAACACATGACAAGAGAGAACAGGTGCGATCAATGAAACAATAATCAGGATTGACACATGAGGAATAATCTAATTACATGAATTTGGCAAATGCCAAAATGCAGACAGGGATCACAAGACAATCCTATGTACAAACAACAGCTCCGATTAAGGAGTATTAAAAGTACACAGTCTAAAGAAAAGGGAAGAATGAGATATAAGTGGAAATTTACAGAAGCTGCGGCAGAGATAGACAAGGAGGCGGAGATTAGAATTGGGCGACTGCTGAGAGATCGTTAGTCAATTAGTAAGTGCAGCTATACAATCCCGAGTGCATGTTAGTCAGTAAAAATATACAATGTTAATATGTGTTAGTAAATTATCGAAAACAATAAACTGTTAGTATGGTTAGTAAATAGTAAAAGGAGAGAGGAAGGAAGAACACGAGATATGAAAGAAGGTCGAAACCCAGAAACCAGTAAATCACCCGAATGAGTGGCACGTAAGACTAAGGGCCGTGAGCAAAGACCTACACAAGACAAGACGGGGTAGACGTAGTGCAAGGCATGGCATGGCAGAAATATAACAAGGCGAGAACAAGAAAACATGGCATGGATAACTATGGCATGAAACATAATAAAACATGAAATCTAAATTACCCAAGCAAAATACGTAATCAAAGAATGGTCATATAAACAAGCAGTGGTCACTAAACACAAAAATCAATAAACATGGGATAGCCAGACACAAAACTTAAACATGGCAAGAAACAGGATCCTAACATCAAAGGAGAGAAAGGCTCCACTCAGTGCTTCCCTGATGGTGCGACAGGTGCCAGAAGAAGAAGACAGAGACACAGATTTGGCTAAGCTGACCACACCACAACCACCAAGCCTGCACCACTTGCAAGAGCACCAGATACAAGACCTCGTTCAGTTGTTCCAGGAGTATCCAACCTTGATGGGTTAACATCCAGACAAGGCCACATAACTCTATCATGTAATTCGGCTCAAAGACACCACACCAATCCCACAGCAGCCATACCGAGTGCCAGAAAGCTTAATGGGAGCGCTGAAGACAGAGCTGCAGATGATGATGGAGGTGGGAGTCATTCAGCCATCCAAAAGTGAGTGGTGGAGTCCAATGGTTATTGTGCCGAAAAAAGATGAATCTCTACGGGTATGCATGGACTTGCAGAAACGCAATGCAATCTCCTGTTTCGAAGCATACCCCATGCCCAGGATTGACAACCTGCTTGACCATCTTGGAAAAGCCCAATACATCACCAAAATTGACTTGTTCAAAGGATATTAGCAGGTTCTTATGGAGACTACTTCCAGGCAAGCATTCAAAACTCCAGTGGGTCATACAAGTTCATAGTCATGCACTTTGGTCTGAATGGTGCCCCTGCAAGGTTTCATTGTCTCATGGACATGGACTACATGGTTCTACCAGGGTGTGAAGAATTCAGTGTAGCGTACTTGGATGATGTGGTTTTGTACGGCGCAGTATGGAAGGAGCATCTTGACCACCTACACCAAGTCCTAACAAAGATCCATGAGGCTGGGCTGACGTTGAACACACAAAAATGCGAGTGGGCCAGGGCAGAGATGCAGTACCTGGGGTATGTGCGGGGGAAAGGGGAAGTTAAGCATCAGGTAAACAAGGTGGAGGCAATTCAAAACAGTCCTCAACCCCGGACAAAAAAACAAGTGTGGTTATTTTTGGGGCTGGTCGTGTGGTACCAACAATTTCTACCATTTACAATTTTTGCATCTGCCCAACATATCTGATGAACTCTCTAAGATTTTAAATGAGGAATTAAATTCATAGAAGAGTGGGTAATTGGCTAATTAATAAATTGGCTCTCAATAAAGAAAAGACAAAATGTATAGTAATGTGTGTCAAAATTTTCATTGAGAGAACCACCAATATATTACACTTAACTAGAGATATGGAACAAGTAGATGAAGCTAAGCTACAAGGTATTACTGTTGATAGAAAAATGTCTTGGAACAGCCAGATTGATAAAATGGTTTTAAAAATGGGCAGGGGCATAGTAGCTATTAAATACTGTAGAAAATTCATGCCTGGCTATTTAACCAAACAATTAGTGCAAACATTAGTGCTATCACTGTTAGATTATTGTTCAGTGATTTGGTCCTACGCAATAGGAAGTAATTTGAAAAGGTTACAGGTGGCTCAGAACAAAGCAGCTCGTGCTGCTCTTCACTGCCCATGCCGAACAAGAGTAAGTCCAATGAATAATCATTTGGCTTGGTTAAGTGTAAAAAGCGGTCAAGTGTATTCAATTCAATAAGCTTTATTGGCATGACTGTATTATCTATAATATATTTTAGGTCGATGTCTGTCTGTCTGTGTGTATGTACACGTTTTTCTCCTACATTTCTCAACCAATTATCACCAAATTTGGTGTGAATATCCACTTGGACACCAGGAAGGACTTGATGTCACCCGATTTTTGAAAAACCGTCCCGCACGCAAAAAAATGGCATTTTCACTCCAGGTAGCGGGTAGCAGGTAGCAGCTAGTATACAATATTGCCAATGCATTTTTAGACAGAGAGGTGAGTGAGGGATGTGCATAAATACACAAATAATAATAAGTAATTAATAAGTAAATAAATAAAATGGATTTCATTATGACAATATTCATATTATCTAATATTTTTACAAGCATTTCTATATGTGTATATTAATTTCATATTTACAGTATATCCTACAAAGTATGTATGTATTTTTCTGTGTCCGTGTGTGTGTGTGTGTGTGTGTGTGAGTGAGAGTGTGTGAATGTGTGACTGAGTTAGAGAGAGACTGTAGTCACCCATGAGTGGCAATGAATAATCACCAAGGAGTGTACCTGGCAAACACAGGCACGGCATTTGTGGCGTGTTTGGCTGATTTTATTGTCTGTAGGGGCACAAAGCTGTTGCCTCTTCCTCTTCTGCCCTCGTCCTTGTTGGGGGGAATTGGCTGCACGAGCAGACGGGGAAAAGGCTGGGTAAGCGGCTGGGCAAGCGAGCGAGTTGCCTACTCGTTGTGTTCACAGAGTAGAAAGGGGGCAAGGCACAAAGAATGTAGAATTCATTGTTTAGTTTTGAAGTTGTGGTTCATATAGGCAGTTGGTACAAAGCAAGAGGAAGAGACAGGTTCCTGTAACCCCCTTCACTCTATTTGGAGGGTATGTTTCCTCTGGGGTGGGAGGGAAGGGTGAGGGTGGGGCACACAGAGCATGAGAACGTTGCAGGTCACCACAGCTAACACTGACGATATTATGTTCAGCCTAGAGGGGTGTTGCTCTTGTGGGGGCATCGGCACATGAGCAAGAGAAAGGGAGGGGGGTGGGGTGTGAGAGTGTGGAGGTGTGGTGTGGAGGGGGTGAGAGTGTGTGGATGTGTTTTCCATCGGCTGGATGGACATGATGTAGTCTTGTCCAGTCATTTCCTATGGTGGTCATTTTTGACCAGGAACACTAAGGGTAAAACAAAGTTGAATAAATCTCTCAAAATGCAATGAAAATAGTGATCAGCAAGTGAATATGTTCAGGTGTCTGTTGCGGAGTATATCATGAGGTTTTGAGGCAATCGGACTAAAAACATCATTTAAGCTTCGGAAGACCTGTAAAACAGGTCGGATTTGACCAAACACCGAAGGCGGGTTAAATACTGGTCCAACATGTATCAAATGATCTCCACAAACAAGAGATGATACATATTTTATTCTGCAAAAGGCGTTCCTGTACTGAACCAATAAGGAAATCACCTTTAATATGCATTTTATTAAGATATTGACTATTTTACATAAAAATAATAGTATTATATCAACACTTTCGAAACAGATCAAAGCTAGGAGGTATGATAAGCTTTTATTGAAATATATTTGGTATCACACTCAAGGTATATTCATAATACATGGTGTTCACTGTGCAATAAAGACATAAAAAATATATTTTTATTACTTTTATTGCAATTAATCACATGCATAAATTACCTCACAAAAGTGAGTACACCCTTCACATTTCGACTATTAATTTAGTATATCTTTTTAAGGGCAAATGTTACAGAAATGAAAACTGAATATATTCTAGAGTAGTCATTGCACAATATGTGTAGCAGTGTAGGTTTACTGCATGGTCTAAATAATTGTACAAACAGTCACTATTTCCAAAATGGGTGGCGACAAAAGTGAGTACACCTCACCGTCAACATGCCAAATTGTGTCCATACTGTCAATATTTAGAGTGACCGCCATTGTTGTCCAGCACTGCCTTGATGCTCCGAGGCATGGAATTCACCAGAGCTGCACAGGTTGTTGCTGGGATCCTCTACTCCTCCATGACAACATCATGGAGCTGGTGGATGTTGGACACCTGCTGCTTCTCCACCTTCCTCTTGAGGATGCCCCACTGGTGCTCAATGGGATTCAGGTCTGACATACTTGGCCACGCCATCACCTTCAGCTTCTTCCGGAAGGCAATTGTCATCTTGGAGGTGTGTTTTGGGTCGTTATCATGTTGGAAAACAGCCGTGCGGCCCAGTTTCTGAAGGGAGGGCATCATGTTCTGCTTCAGAATCTCACAGTATATGTTGGATCCATTATTCCATTAATGAAGTACAGCTCCCCAGGACCAGAGGCACTCATGCAGCCCCAGACCATGATGCTGTCAGCACCATGTTTGACTGTAGGCAGTACACACTTGTTTTGATACTTCTCACCAGGGCGCCACCACACATGCTGGACACCATCTGAGCCAAACAAGTTTATCTTGGTCTCGTCAGACCACAGAACATGGTTCTAGTAGTTCATGTTCTTGAACTGGTTGTCTTCAACAAACTGTTTTCGGGCTTTCTTGTGGGCTAGCTTCCGAAGAGGCTTCCATCTTGGCTGACGGCCATGCAGACCAACTTTGCGCAGAGCATGGCGTATGGTCTGAGTACTGACAGGCTGTTATCCCACTGCTACAACCTTGTTAGCAATGCTGCCAGCACTCCTGCGTCTGTTTTCTGAAGCCAACTTGTGCACCTGGCACAGAGCACGAGGACTCAACCTCTTTGGTTGACCCTGACGAGGCCTGTTCCGAGCAGAACTCGTCTTGGAAAACCGTTGGATAACCTTGGCCACCGTGCTGTAGCTCAGTTTCATGGTTTCACAGATCTTCTTGTAGCTTAGACCATCTTTGTGGAGAGCAACAATTCTCTTTTTCAGATCGTCAGAGAGTTCTTTCCCATGAGGTGCCATGTTGACCATCCAGAGACCAGAATGAGAGCATCGCACCCAAAGCGCCACAATTTAACCCTTCAACATGTTACACAACCTAATATGGCCCAGTCAAACAGACAAAAGCATGAACATGATGAACAAGTCGCGTTTCATTGCTTGGTTGACCATTATCAATTGGGGTGTGTACTCACTTTTGTTGCCACCCATTTTGGAATAGTGACTGTTTGTTCAGGTATTCAGACAGTGCAGTAAATCTACACTGCTACAAATATTGTACCATGACTACTCTAGAATATATAGAAGTTTCACTTCTTTAGCATTGAAAAGATATAATAAATTAATTGTCAAAATGTGAGGGGTGTACTCACTTTTGTGAGATACTGTACATCTTACACAGTGGCATAGGTTGCAGTCAGCTGGTGTGTTTGGGGACATCTCTCAGAAAAATAGGGTTCCTCTTCAATCTTGGCAATTTGAGTTAGATATTTTGGATTAGAGTAGTTAAACTATATATCATTGTGATCAAGAGAAAATTCTCTTATGATATACAATGAGATTTATATATATATATATGTAGTACATAAGCACATACAATGCTTATAGGCGATTTTGCTTAACGGTAAATTGAAGCATATCGCTTACTGGAATTTTTTGTTTTTTGAGAGTAGGGCACAACTTATGTTAAAAATGACAATTGAGTCCCAGTTTATTCACTGTTACCAGTTAATTCCAAGTTCAGGGGATCCCAGAGCTTCTAAAAAAATTGGTTTGCTACGGTTGTGGTGCCGGGAGGGGGGGGGGGGGGGGCGGGGAGGAGGGACATATTTGGCACATGGCCTATTTGTGATGTGTACAGTGACTTGACTTGTTCTTTTTGGTGAAGTCAATAACCTACATAAAGCCAACAAAAAAAAAATGAAAAATGCTACTGCATGAAGAAAATGCAACGGCTTGTGACACAGGAGAGAGAAAAAGAGCCTTCGGCATGTTATGGGCAGATCTCAGCCGCTGAGAGGTGGTGCGTCATTTGCACTGTCACTGTTCAGCAATCAGTCGACTGTCTATCCGAGAATGGAACACAGACACTGCCACTGACCGACCCCGATTAGGGCAGCCACGGGTGACGATGGCAGCTCAAGAGCGCCACATCTCGTTACAGCCTGTACGTGACAGATTCCAGACAGCAACCCAAACTGATCATGAGATGAGCGGTCCGAGATGATTGAGGGTGAGTGCAAGTACCGTTTGACGGTGTCTATGTGAGCAACACATGCGTCCACACGGGCCCTACAGTTTTTGCCCATTGACGCATGACTGCCCTTACTGTGGTCGGTCAGCGACAGTCCCTGTTTTCCATTCTCAGATAGAAACAGAGAAATAAAGTGCCAAAAAATTACACTGAGGCAGGTGCCCACAGTCAGAAGTGAAGAGTTTCTACTCCTGTTGATGGGCAAATAATGTTTTTTTCTTTAGGGGCCGTGTGCACGCATGTTTTGCTCATGTAGACGGCGTCAAACAGAACTTGCGCTCACCCTCAATCGTCTCGGACCCCTCATTTCATGACCAGTTTTGGTTGCTGTCTGGAAAAATCTACTCATCAACTACATATCATCTGACTCAAGAAAAAGAACATCTCCAAACTCTGAAATTAACTGGACTATCAGTAATTTCCCACAGATGTAGAGCTGAATGCTAAGAACAAAATAAGCAGTTTCATTTTGAACAAGTATACAGTGCTGTGAAAAAGTATTTGCCCTCTTTCTGATTTCTTACTTTTTTGTATATTTTTCACAATAAAATTTTTCAGATCATCAAACCAATTTTAATACAAGACAAAGATAACCTGGGTAAATAAAAAATGCAGTTTTTAAATGATGATTCATTTATTAAGGGAAAAAAGCTATCCAAACCTACCCGGCCCTATGTGAAAAAGTAATTGCCCCCACTTGTTAATCATGAATTAACTGTGATTAACAACATGTTTTGAGTCCAGTTTCACTAGCCACACCCAGGCCTGATTACTGCCAGACCTGTTAAATCAAGAAAGCACTTCAGCAGAAACTTTTTGACAAAGTGAAATAGGCAAAAAGATCTAAAAAAGCAACATGTGGTGCCGCAAACTAAAGAAATTCAAGAACAGATGGGAAACAAAGAAATTGACATCTATCAGTCTGGAAAGAGTTGCTAAGCCATTTCTAAGGCATTGGGTCTCCAGAGAATCACTGTGAGAGCCATTATCCACAAATGGAGAAAACTTGGAACAGTGGTGAACCTTCCCAGGAGTGGCTAGCCGACCAAAATTACTCCAAGATCACACTGATGACTCATCTAGGAGGTCACAAAAGAACCCAGAACGACATCCGAAGAACTGCAGGCCTCACTTGCCTCAGTTAAAGTTAGTGTTCATGATTCAACAATAACAAAGAGGCTGGGCAAAAATGGCATCCATGGGAGTGTTCCAAGGCAGAAACTACTGCTGATCACAAAGAACATGAAGGCTTGTCACACGTTTGCCAAAAAACATCTTGATGATCCCCCAAAATTTTTTGGAAAATATTCTGTGGGCTGACGAGACAAAAGTAGAATTTTGTGCATGGTGTGCATCCCGTTACATCAGGCGTAAAACTAGCACAGCATTTCATAAAAAGAACATCATACCAAAAGTCAAACTTGATGGTGATAGTGTGATGGTTTGGGGCTACTTTGCTGCTCCAGGAACAGGAAGACTTGTCGTAATTGGAACTATGAATTCCGGAAAATCCTGAAGGGGAATGTCCAACCATCAGTTTGTGACCTTAAGCTCAAGCACACTTGGGTTATGCAGCAGGACAATGATGTGAAACACACCAGCAAGTCCACCTCAAATTGGCTTAAGAGCAAAATGAATATTTTGGAGAGGCCAAGTCAAAGTCTGGACTTAAATGCGATTGAGATACAGCGGCATGACCTTAAACAGGCCATTCATGCTCAAAAACCCTCCAATGTGGCTGAATTTCAAAAATTGTGCAAAGAAGAGTGGGCCGTAATTCTTCCACAGGGATGTGAAAGACTCATTGTCAGTTACTGCAAATGTTTGATTGCAGTTCTTGTCACCGAGGGCGGCACAACCAGTTATTAGGATTTAGGGGGCAATTACTTTTTCACATAGGGCCAGGTAGGTTTGGATAGCTTTTCCCCCTTAAAAAATGAAAACATCATTTAAAAACTGCATTTTGTATTTACTCAGGTTGTCTTTGTCTAATATTAGAATTTGCTTGAGGAGCTGAAGCATTTAAGTGTGACAAATATGCAAAAAAATAAGAAATCAAGAAGGGGGCAAAAACTTTTTCATGGCACTGTAAATATTTTAAGCAGTAAAACTATAATATAATAAAATCAAAGTGCACTAAATACTATTACGAGGAATTTTAAAACCATAACAGTAACAACAAAAAATTCCTTCACATCTGTAACCAGATGTGGCGCTCTTGAGCAACCATAGTCACTCGTGGCTGCCCAAAGCGGGGTCGGTCAGTGACAGTGCCTGTGTTCCATTCTCGGATAGACAGCTGACTGATTGTTGAATGTAAACAGTGCCAATAACGGTGTTAAGGAGGATCTGTAAACTCCTTACATTACCAAATAATCTTGGCTGGAGATTGGTTCTAACCAAGGTCATAACCTTGGTTCTGGGATAAATTGGCCTGAAACTCATGTAGTGTGAGTCCAGCTTATATTGGTGGGGAAACATACCAGAAATTAACGGTCAGTTCAAAACTCCAGGTCATACTCTTTCTTACAGAGTAAGGTTTCAACATCTACTGCCTGCTTTGGAGCCACTATAGACTATAGCTTCACACTGAACCGCACCAGGTCTTTTACATTTCAATTGTGCTTTTGTAATTGTTGGGAAGCCTGTGTTGATTTGACATGGAATGACGCATGATGCGTCTTCCATTGCTTGATGATATAGTGGACTGTCCCTGTATGGTTCAGAGACTGAAAAATTGTTTCATACGTTTTTCCGTAAATCTGTTACAATTTGATCCTTTACTTTTTTGGTAAATTATAATTTTACACAACTCAACTTATCAGGTGTCCTCTGAATGGTTAAAACAAGTAGGTTAATGCAAGTAGGCCTGCGAAGTCCTGCTGCGGAAATGCAAATTAAAACACAAGAAACCCGCCCAAATAAACTAAAAGAACGAGGAGCCAAGTGCAAGCACTGCGTGAAAGTCGCAATAAGGTACCAAGGTTACCAACTGGCGACCTTTGACAGAGTGCGTTGCCACGACAACAAATATCTGGTTCTGACTGGTGTGCCTGAGGGCTGGGTGGGGAAACTGGTTTGAACACATGCCGAAAACATGAAATCACTGTGCCAAGCAGTTGCTGAAATCTAGACCTGAGTTGCCGAGACTCAATCGGCTCCCGAGGGTAAACGCCAAATAGGTACGCCCTTCGTGCCACACAAATAAGGAAACACATACCTAATGGCCCATTGTGTGTACTGTAATCCAGAGGTTTCAAACTCGGTCCTGTATGCAGGTTTTCATTCCAACCACAAATGCAACCCCAGAATTTTAATGAGTTGTTATCTTTTCTTCATTGCCCTTTTAAGCAATATTGTCAAAAATAGCTGTGCATGCTATGGAAAATTAAAGTTTCATAATCACATCATGATATATGGGAAACAGCAGAAAAAGAGATACATTTTAACAGATGTACCAATAACTTTCAAAATATGAGTAGGCTCTTGATTAGTTTAATTATTGATGCATGGTCACTAAATTGAACCATTTATTTGATAATGGAGTTAGGAGGAAAAGTAATTCACAATGACTCACACCTGTTTAGTGTTTATATTGTAGGAAAACAATTTAAGAGCTTCACGTGTGTGCAGCAACCTATAGGAGCTCAAAGATTATTTTTTGTCTGACTTGGATCAGGAAATATATTAGACCTCGTGCAATTACTGGGCATGGAGCTTTCGTTTTGCATGGCAGGCATTGTATTTCTCTCATAACGTGAGGTTTATGGATAAATAAATCAATAAAAATCCAACAAATTAAAACAAGTCAACCACTTTGTAGAAATCTGGGATTGCAGTTGTGGTTGCAATGAAAACCAGCATACACAGTGGTCCCCAAGGGCCGAGTTCTAGAATCACTGCTTTAATCAATATTACTGATATCATCTGGCCAGATAAATTGAGACATTATCAGTCCACTCCCTTTCTTAGTCAAAGACAAGTCAAGTCGGGTCATATTTTTGGTTATCATTATAGTTTTTCTTTTTCTTTCTTTGTGTTGGTGGTCCAGCACACTACAAAGTGTTTCTGCATTGTGTGGCACAGCACAGTAACAGGGGCAGATCCAGGAATTGCTGAAAGGGGAGGCACAGCAAGGAGGGGTCTGGGGCCCCAGAAAATTTTGAAAAATTAATGTGCTGAAAAAACATTTTCCTGGTATCTTGGGAGAAAAATATGGCCTATCTGTTTAATGACTTTCCTCCCAAGGTTCCAAAAATTAAGCTAAAAAACTTTCAAAGTGCTGGTATAACGCGGTTTTACATTAAATGACAACTTTTACCTTTACCGAAGATTTTCACTTTACGGTCAAAGTTCGTGACCTTAACCCTTTCACTGCTGTTGGTGACTTGGTGAAAATTTTAAAGAGGAGAAAATCTTTCAAAGACTTTCAAAAAAACAGCTTACAAGTAAATACCAATGTGCTATGGTTCAGGCGACTTTCCAAGGTTTTGATGTTTCAGAAATGTTGACAAAATCACCACTAGCAGTGAAAGGGTTTGACCATATTTCCTACAAAAAATTGATTTTATTAGTTTTTGAGTTTATATATAGGGTTACATATATATTTATAGGTCCAAGGTAGGAGCTCTTATAAGTCCAGCTCTAGTTTTGCATGCATGCCATTACGGCTGCAGGATGAAGGTAAATTTGACGCAAAACTACTGAGCACCTATGAAAGTGGAATTTTACTCGTAACAAATTTTTATACATGTGTATCAGTGAATCTGATGTCACAGAAAAAAGTTTCAAGTTTATAGAATTTTTTTTACTCAAACACAACTCAACCTTATGTAATTCTTATTGCAGGTGCAAAAATCCTACTGTGCAAGTCACAAATTTAAAAACTCACTTGCTCACGTTTTGCCGCAGTTGTTGCAGAAAATATGGTGCGGAACAACAGAGAAGCTGTGACAGTGGAATTTGCAGTTGTGAAAATATAGTTTTTCATGTGTATCAGTAAATCTGAAGTTACAAAGAAAAGATTACAAACTTGCAGAATTTTTTTCTGCCCTGCAAATATCACACACGATTTACATCCTCCTAAATCCTTACTGCACGTGTGCAAACTCTAATCTAAGAGTCACAAATTAAGCAACTCTCACGCTCACGTTTTGCAAC
The DNA here is from genome assembly GCA_029721435.1 of Gymnothorax reevesii. Lineage (NCBI taxonomy): Eukaryota > Metazoa > Chordata > Actinopteri > Anguilliformes > Muraenidae > Gymnothorax > Gymnothorax reevesii. The sequence continues at coordinate 10,648,758 of CM056577.1, read as the reverse complement.
AGTCGTTGCAGAAAACATGGCGCAAAAATGTTTGGTAAACCTGTATTAAAGAGTATAATTTGCAAATTTGTTTTTTTTTAATCCCAGAAACGCAACTCTGTTGTTACACCTGCTCAAATTTTCTGGCGCAAACACAAGTCGATACCCTCGACTGCTTGAATCCACTGGCGCAAGTCTCAAATATATGCTCTGTGCACTCTCACTTCTGCACCATTTATCTCAGTGAATGTGGTCCAGAAGTGATTGGTACCTGTAGATTAGGGGGCGGGCTCTGTTCAGAGATGGAAACCCCTTTGGATCAGCTGGAAATGCTGGCTAAAAAATCTCAGTGCCATCTTTCGCAGCTTACGTGGTTCGATTATTTACACTCATTCAGTACGTTCAGAGGTACAGTGTTATTCCAACATTAACTCCATTAAAACAATTAGCCAAATATGACATCTTCAACAGACCTATGTCCTAACCTTTATTGGAAGAGGGTCATATCGGCTTCAGATCTGTGAAATATGACAGTTTTACTTGCACTGTTGTAGGGCATTGTAGACATGTAGCCTCTACATCGTTATCCCCCAAAAGATTGAAAATTGGTGTGACACAGCCATGTCATACATGTTTGGTAGTACACACGTAAAGTACAGCTTTCTGGCGATTGATTCCGATTCCGTTCACTGGCAAAGGTGGAGTCCCTTTAGAGGTGTTTTCTGGCCCAAATCACAGATTTCAAAATAATTTTCAGCATTGATAAACCACCCCATGAGTCCATTAATCTACCAAATTTTTTTTTGTCATATTTTCAATGACAAAAAATGATATTTTTAGTTTTTTTGGGGGGGCCACCCACTCTGGGGCCCTACAAAGAGTCACTTATGATTATAATTATGTGCTTATCAATGCACATTGTAGCTTATATATTTTTAATTTGTTGAAATTGATGTCATACTGCCAAGATAGGAAGATATTTGTTCAAAAAATTGTCTAAAATGGAGATTTGCAACAGCCAAGTGTGATATAATGCTATAAGCATAATATATCATCTGAAAGAGAGATTTCTCCTGATTACAATGATACATAATTTAACAACTCTAGCCCAAAATATCTTTCAAATTGCCAAGGTTAGAGAGGAATCCTATTTTTCTGAGAGATGTTCCCCATGGTACCAGCTGACTGCAACCAATGGCACTGTGTAATATGCATGCATGTGATTAATTGCAATCAGCGTAATAATGATAATTTTTTAAATACATCCTCAAAATGACACAGATGAAAGTGACAGTGAATCTCTATTCCAGGTACATCTGGTATGTCCAAATCTGAGTTCAAAACAGGATGCGTAGATAAGAGTAGTGGTCAGTGATATCTCATCTGAGCTGGGTATGGTGGGGAGTGGCGTCCCCCAGGGATCGGTGTCTGGACCCCTGCTGTTCCTCATTTACATTAATGACCTTGATAGGAATATTGAGAGCAGAGTGGTTAAATTTGCAGATGATACTAAATTGGGGGGTATGGCAAATAGTCCAGGGTCCGCTAAAGTGATTCAGGACAATTTGGGTAGAATACAGAATTGGGCAGAAATGTGGCCAATGAAATTTAATCTAGCAAAATGTAAAGAACTACATGTAGGTAATAAAAACATTAGACGGGATTACTTCATGGGAGGTTTAAAACTGGAGTGTGCTGCACAAGAGAAAGATCTGGGAGTGATTGTTAACCAAACCCTCACGGGTTCTAGCCATTGTGCTGTAGCAGTTAAAAAAGCTAATCGGATGCTAGGATACATTGGCGAAAGTACTGAGTACAAATCTAAGGAGGTGATGCTTCTTTTGTACAACACGTTCGTTAGACCACACCTGGAGTATTGTGTTCAGTTCTGGGGACCATACTTTAAGAGAGATATAGAGGCTCTAGAGAAAGTTCAGAGAAGAGCCACCAAGCTTGTTCCAGGTATAAAAGATGAAAGCTACGAGAAGAGGCTGAAGATCCTTAATCTCTTTAGTCTTAGGAAAAGGAGACTCAGGGGTGATTTGATTGAGGTCTTTAAATATGTTAAAGGGATTAACAAAGTGAATCATGTAGGATTCCTTCAACCAAGTGTTGTGAGTAGAACTGGGGGTCACAAATGAAAGTTAACCAAAGGTAAATTTAGCACTAATATTCAGAAATATTTCTTCACCCAAAGAGTAATTTCAATGTGGAATAGCTTACCTGACCATATTGTTGAGGCAGAGACCTTGGGGGTTTTCAAGAGCAGGCTTGACCTAAAGCTAGATACCATTGAGTCATTTAGTATCTGAAGGGATATATTCACAATAGCATAAAGAAACTGGCGAGCTTAGTTGGGCTCAAAGGCCTGTTCTTGCCATTCATGTTATGTTATGTGATGTTATAATGGGATAGTCACCCGTTTTCGTTTGGGAGGGGGCTGCTCCATGATGTTAGTTCATCAGGAATTCATCAGACAGCATCTGAGAATATACTGAAAAAAGTTTGATCCTGAACCCTCACATTACTGAATAATTTATTCTTATCCGTTAAAAAACTTATTTATTCTTATCTATTTATTTTTTTATAATTTCTCAGATAGTAAAACAGTGAATTTAACCCATCTTCTGGTTGGAGTCTGACTGCTGCAATATTGCTGTAAAATAATCTTAACCCTCCTCCAGTGTTCGTCGCTACCCCCCTTATTTCAGTGTCCGCGGTCTATGTGATCGGTCTGTTTAAACTGCTCTTATATTGACACAAAAGCCATGAGTCATCACTAAATTTTGTTTAAAACCTTTTTCAGCTATGAAACAATTTCTTTAACCAATGTTTAAGGGTGTTCCCGATATCAAAGGTGAATGAACAAGACCACTCCCAATGCGCCTTCCTATTCATCTGGTCACCTGTATATGCCACCTTCCCTCCCACAATCCCTGCTCGTCTCGATTCTACATAGTTTGCTTGCAAACCAGACTGCCAACCAGACAGGCAAAATCCCGCAGAGTCCCTCGGAAGCAGAATAATTCCAAGGTTCCAGAGCAGTGGTTCTCAAGTTCGGCCCTTTGTTTTAATTAGGTGGATTTACGCAAATATCTACATTGAGATATATTGTAAATATTGGCAGAGGGAAATAATTTAACCAAACATTCAATCAACATAAATAATCAAAAGATTCCTCATTGGTGAAACTCTTGACACATGGTGGCAAAACCCGACAATTTACTCGGCAAACAATGGAGCCACACCTGTTGTGTTTCTTGGTGATTTTATTTGGTTCAGGCAGGTTATTTGGGAAAAACTCAAAACACCTGTAGTCAGAAACCTAATTTGGAGCTTATTGATTTTCTCAGAGTCTAATTTGATCTGTGTAAAAATGTTTTCACCTGAAAATCCTAGCAATATTGAAAATTAAGCACAATATGTTCAAGAGTTTTTATTTTTCATAGCAGAATGGATTTGTACATCCAAATGTGACTTAAGATGGTAAATAACTGCTCAAAACATGGAATGCTGCTAATTTAGACAAAGTAACAGCTTTTTAAAATCCTAGAATTGCAATTGTAGTTGGAACAAAAACCAGTATACACAGGGGGGCACCAGGACTGAACTTGAGAACCACTGCTCCAGAGGAATCTTCTCAATCCATCCTGAAACTTCTGCTTCTCCTCCATGCACCGGCCCGCGCTCTGCCATCTTCGTAACTCCACCATGAAGCGTCACCCACTCGCCCCAACCGAGGTGCTCACATTTCGAACCTCGCTCCCGTGATGACGATCGAGGGCTCTGCGCTGTCGCAATTCCAGACCACTGTCTCGCAGCAGCTAAGCCTGTCCTCAGCAGCAGCGCTCAGAAGCGAATCCCGCGGCTGCCCAGCAAGGCTTACCATGGCTCGCACTTCAAGCTCGTACCAGGCTCCACGATCGACCCTCGCCAGACTCCAATCAGGAGTTCAAGCAGAAGAAAATTCCCTTTCACCGTTCCGACAACAAGGCCAGCCCACAAAAACTTTTCACCGACTCCCACACCAACGCAGCTGATACTCCACACATGCAGACCAGAGATGAATGCAGACCACACAGCATAACCGGGTTCCGCCATAAACGTCCCCAGCGCCACGTCATCATGCTCAGCGACAGCATCCCGCTCCAGATTTGGCGGAAGTCATTCTTTTGTATTTGTTTCATGATATGATATGGCGCCGACTGTCACAGCACGCCGTCTCTCTGCGCTTGCCTATCTCCGCTGTTTTTATTCTGTTTATTGTGCGTGGTGGTGTCTCTGCTTGTGACAAATACACAATTACTGCTTGTGTACAATCGTCATTCTCTCTGTGTTATTTGGGACTCTGTTGGGAGGTTTTCCCATGCAGGGTGTCGAGACCTTTTCTCTCATCCTCCTTTCCTGGCCTCAGTACCAGAGGAATTTTGTCGGCATGAGCCAGTTTACCGAAATCGCGCAGGAGACGCGGACGTGGCAGAATCTCCGGCAGGCGTGTGAGGATTAAAGCATTGCTGAGAACGATAAATGGGGATCATGCTTATGCGGTCTGTTTCGACCTCCATGATTTGGTTCTGCGGCAGCGGTGGCGTAAACACGTTTACCCTGTGTCTCTGGAGTCCAATCAGCTGTCACATCCCAGCTGGGAAAGGGGGGGGGGGGGGGGTTAGGCAAGGTGGTATCCATGAAGAAAACCTGCGATTCCTGGACTGTACGGCACAGCCACGCAATTCAGATGTTAAAATCCAGATGGCTCTTCTTAATGCCCAGTCTTTGTCAAATAAGACTCATATCCTCCGTGACTTTTATTCCTCCCATGATCTGGATTTTATGTTTTTAACAAAGATCTGGGTGCATGAGGGTGTGTCTGTGCCTCTTGTTCTTCTGGGACGAGTTTCTTTAATTCTCCAAGACTGACAGGGGGGGAGGGGGAGGGTGGCCTCACTTTTTAATGACAGTTTTAAATGCAAACAGATCTCTACTTCTGCTGCTTTTAGCAGTTTTGAAATGCAGCTTTTTACAATGAACCGTCCCTCTGATGTTTTATTTGCTGTGATTTATTGTCCACCCAAACATAGTGACAATTTTATCTCCAGTTTTGGTGACTTTTATCTGGATTAATCCTGCACTATGACAGGATTTTAATTGTCGGGGATTTTAATATTCACATCTGCTGTGATGACAAACCACTGGCTCGAGTCTTTTTGAATATTATTGACTCCTTTAATCTCACACAGTTTTTGTCTGGGCGAACGCATCAGCGTGGACATACCTGGCTTAGGCCTTGTGTTGGGCTACGATGTGTATGTGTCTATAAATGAAATCTCTGTCTTGCCTATTTTTGATCATTTTGTTGTAATTCTGCTTTTGCCATGCCTTGTGTTCTGATTTTGCCTTGCCTTATGATTCTGCTTTGCCATGTTCTGACTGACCTTTGTGTATTTGGATTATTTGCTTATGTCTGACCATTCTTAAGATTATGTATCGTGATTTGGATATTTTAGAAATTCATGCTTTGTTATTTTCCATGTTTTAGTTTTGACCAGTTTATTCCATGCCCTGTTTTGATTTTCTATGTATTGCACTTCGTCTCCCCCCGTCTTGACATTAACCTTGTCTTTGCTCACAGCCCCAGTAATTCATCTCACTCCTTCGGATGATTTAATGGTTTCTGGTTTCAATCTTCCTTCCCCATCTCGTTGACTTCCTTCCCCTTACTTTTTCTATATTACTAACACCTACTAACAATTCGTTATTTTTGCTAATTGACTAACCAACACTAACATTGTACATTAGACTAACTAACGAGCACTCGGGATTGTATAGCTGCACTTACTAATTGACTAACAAGCTCTCAGCACTCGCCCTGTTCTAGTCTCCGCCTCTTGCCTCCACTCAATGTACTTAGCTGTGCTTCTAGCAGATTCTCTGCACCTGTCTAATCACTGTTCTGCCACTCACTCTGTGCACATAGAAATCCCTAACCAGATCTGTTTGTTTTGTCTATAGGCTGTCTTCTGATCCCGGTCCGCGTTTTGGCTTTTGCCTATTTTATGCGATTAGGAACTTCCTCATGTTCATTCCTTTGTAATTAGTCTCATCTACAGCACCTGTGTCTGTGTAGCATGTGATTCCTCTGGAGTGTATATTCGGAGTCTTTTCACAGCACTTCCCCGTCAGATCGTTTCCTCAGTCTTCTCGTGCCACATTTTCTCTCGCCTTGATTTCTCAGTGATTACCTTTCTGACTGGACCGCCCGACTTTTCGATTTTTTGCGTTTGTGATTTTGGATTACTGTTGCATCTGTGTGTTTTGACCCTTTTTCTGCCCGACCACGAGATCTATGATTGCTTCCCTGGTTAGGATTCGGATTACGCCCATTTGATTCTGGTTTTGCTTCTTTGACATTCCTGTACCTGTGAACCAGACCCATTTCTGTCCGACTACGATTACTGTGATTGCTGCCCTGGTTTTTGATTCTATTTTTTAACTGGACTTTGATTTTTGGAGTGTGGACTTTGTACCTTCTGCCCTGCGGGGGTTTTTTCCCCTTAATTAATAAAACCAAATATACTGCATTGCTTGGTTCTCACGACTGGTTCCTGATCGCACCACCGCACATTTACCAATTTTATTTGACATTGAGGTTCCTAATCCCAATGGTCCGCAGAGAGCATTGAAGACACTTGGGCTGATGAAGCGTGAAGACATCAGTGTTTTAAATGATTTTAACTTGAAACTGCAGGACACAGTTGAACAAGTTTTCATTCAGGCTACTGCAGTGGACAACCTCACTGAAAATTTCACTGATGCGCTCCGAGGCCTCCTGGACTCACTGGCTCCAGTGGAGACGCGTATGTGTCCTCCTAGGAGCCAAATACCCTGGTTGAATGAGGGATTAATTACATTGAGGAAGGGCTGCAGAAAACTTGAACGCCTGTGGCGTCATTTTAGTCTTGAGGTTTACTGTAGAGCATGGCGGGACAGTCTGACCGCTTATCAGTCCTGTGTGTCTGCAGCAAAGATGGCCTATTATTCTAATTAGACAGGCATCCTCGATTGATGTATTTAAAGCCAAGCTAGAGACCCACCTATTCACTGTTGTGTACTATTCTTGAGGCTCTCTGTACATCTATGCAATATCCTGATGTGCTGTGTATGTGTTGTGTATAATACTTTGTGGTATTTTTACTACTGCTTTTATTATTGTCATTTCTTGTTTATTTTAAACTGTTGTAAAACATTTTGATTGAAAGCATGATATAAATAAATGTTATTATTATTTATTTAACCATCCAGCCCCCCGTGCCTGCTCCCTCCGTTTACGACCTTTTCAGTCTCTTTCGTCCCCCCTTTTTCGTCCCTGTGTTCGCAGGCTGCACTCTTACCCCGTGTACATGCGCCCCGTTCCCCACCCAACCTTTCCATGCACCACCACTTCACAGGACGAAGGCTCCAGCTGTTCCGGTGTTAACCCACCTACACCCGAAGAAGCATCTGCTGTTGACTCATCTGCTCGTCTCGTCCGTACCGCACCATCTTCCCCCACCCCGCTCCCCTCTCCCCGTTTCCCAAGTCACTAATTCTGTGCTTCCTCCTACAGGTCCGCCCCTCCCATCAACTACCTCGGCCACTCGCAGTTTCCCCTCACCTTTGTTTCAGCTCAGAATAGCCACCTCCCTACCTCACATATGCCCCTCGTAGCCAAGAAGCTCGCAGGAAACACAATCCATCAGTACTTTCCTCATCGGAGGAGAGAACTTTATGATTACGATTCAGTCGTTCTCCATTTCGCTGTACGCTACGGGCTTTTACCATACCACTTACCGCCATACCACTCCAAAGTCACATTTTAGTTAAAAAATAAAAAAATCCAAACCATCATCAACCCCGTACAGCACATATACCCGACCCCCGCTCGTTCCGGGGAGCTCACGCGAACCGAACTTGCCGTTCGCCATCCCACTTTACAAAACAAAATTTTCCTCATCGGAGGCAAGAACTGGACAATTTCTCTACACTCGTTCTCGATCTTGCTTTATGCTTCTACCGCTGGGCAAGCGATTCCTTGTTGGGTATGTCCATATATTTGACGTTACTCCGGAAGGATGACAATCTGCAAATCCGAAACTGTCGCTGACTTTTTCAGCAATTATATTCGCCATCACTCAGCTGCATCATACCGAACAACGCCATTTAGTTGCCACTTCATTAAGACCATAGAGTGGAATCTCGTGGTTTCTTGTTGTATGAGCCTTGCAAGCTAAACTACGCAAATTGCGTTGTTTCACGAGTTACATGAGCACAGGACTTATCAAGACGTATTCACATTTCTCGGAGTCATCGACGTGGGAAGAAAACGCCATTTAATTCCGTAATGCAACGTATAACTAGCTTCCAAAGAATAGATTAGACTTTTGTCGTTCTACCAATTAGTCTGAGCAACTCTTGCTATACAAGCGTCACATTTTTCACAAATTACATACCGAATGTTTATGGTGCCACGATTGCACCGTATATCCCAAAATCATCAAACCATTACAAATGCTAACGTTCTTTGCCTCGCCGGCAAACATTCACGGACACTGCACGCGTGTCCACCTCACGGCCATTCGTAAATCTGTGTTGTTCGAGTTACATGAGCAAAGAAATCATCGACATATCGATAACTTGGTGGTCAGCGATGCGCGGAAGGAAACAACCTAATTTCGTCGTAGGGCAATGTTTAACAAGGCATTCAAAATAATGCAGACTTTCGATGCTTCTACCTATTAGTCCGAGCAACTCTGGTTAAATATGCGCGTCGCTTTCTCTGCAAATTAAAACTCATACATTTGTGGTGCTGTTGAATGATTGCCATATTTATTCTAGAATTGTCAAACCATTACAAATGGTGACGTTCTTTGCCTCGCCGGCAAACATTCACGGATACTACACGTATCCACCTCGCGGCCACTTGCGTGGCGCAGCCTAGGGCGCAGCTTACTAGCGCCTCGCTAGCCCTTCAGTTCTTCGGCAGACTTTGCCTCGGAAAACATTCACGGATACTGTGCGTATCCAACCCACGGCCTCTTGCAGTGGTGCAACTCGTGAGCGCTTCAGTTTTCGGTACACTTTGCCTCGTCTGCAAACATTCACAGATACTACACATATCCACCTCACGGCCACTCATAGTGGCGCAGCTTAGCACTTAGCCAGCTCTTCAGTTATTGGTGCACTTTGCCGTCGACAGACATCCACTGATACTGCATCCACCTTAAATCCCAGCTATACCTTCATCTGGCTCGGTTCGCGGATCGCGCACGCACCCCAACAGTACGCAGAGGCTTTTATACTTGGCGCATTCTCCGTTGCAGTATTCGCTGCAAAGACAGGGGCTGGTAAAAGGGACAAAAATACTAAGGGAAGTAGTTGAAGCAGGCAAAACAAGTAGAAGCAGAAGCAAGCGGAAAACATTTTGAACTGGAGGATACTAGTGCGGTTTGCGAGAAGTTTTAAAAGTGTTTAACCCTTTACTGACTGTCCTTCACCCCACAACTCATCCGTCTCATCGGTCGCGGCGCCATCGGTGGCTAAAGCCGATATCACAAACGCTTTAAGGTCATCCCACTCGACCCACCCTTTTGGGGATTTTTTGGGGCATTTCCTGGAAGGGGCGCTACTACCTTGCCGTTCGTCTCACCTTCAGATGCAAAAGCATCCCCAAGATTTTCTACTCCCTCGATTCCCTATCACAAGCTTCATTTTGTACATCCACTCCGTATACCTCGTTCGACCGGCCTCAATTCAAGTCTATCTCAGCAGCATCAACCTCATCGTCAAACCGGCGACTGGTTATGCTTGCCCGTCAATTCCCCACGTTCACGTGCAGTCACTACTAAAGGTTTGCGTAAATGAGACCCTCTCGCTCCAGTCAAATGTTTACACCTAACGGCAGATCTCCTCTCTCGCTGCATCCAGATGCTGTGCTCAGGGTACCACTCTCCTCCATGAATTCCACTCTAGAAGCCACGTTCCCACTAGCCTTCTTCGTTTTGAGATGTTCCCAGTTTGCTCCGTTCGCCACTAATTATAATCCCCCTCAGGCCAAGCCTGAACGACAACTCTTCTCATCGTACTCCGCTGACTGTCTCATGTTCAAGATAAAGAGTATTTAAACAGATCAGTTTGGCATTTCTCAGCCCATATTCTTATTCCGCCTAGACTCTGCCCTCAGTGCATCCGAGCCAATGTCAAACTGCGTCACCCCAAGATGCAATAACCACACTTGTCCCCATGACTCGTTACTTACGACCAACACGCCATGTTCGAAATTAGATTTGTACCATTTTCGATATGTGACTTCCAAGAGCTACAGACATCCCTGTTTAAATGGGCTTTAATTGCACTCTACTGCCATTCATTATATTATTAAAATATTAATTAATTAATAATACATTATTTACTTTATTTTATTAATTAGCTAGCCTGCGGAGGATTGGCTTCTCCATCTTAGCCGGGTTCCTCCTGAGATTTCTTCCCATCGGGGAGTTTTTTCTCACAACTGTTTGAGGATTTTTCTCCCTACTGGGAGTTTTGCCTCATTTGCTGTAGTGGGGAATAGGCTGGACACTGCCCTTTCAGTTATTTAATTTCTCAATGTAAAGGGTCTGCATGACAATCTCTCTGCGAAAAGCGCTATACAAATACACGGAATTGAATCAAATTAAATTATATCCAATATTTCGCCCCAATACTGCCCCGGCATCGTTTCGCATTTGAGCCACCGCCACAGCATCCAAGCAAGGAGGGCCGGACCACCTGATTAAAATCCTTGGCCACTGGACGTCAAACTCTAACGCAAGCTATATTCCCAATTATATGGACAATGTACATAGAGCTCTTCTTTTGTGGATTCATTAACATCTTTTCGGGGCTTAGGAGCCTACAGGGATTTGACAAGAGAAGCGTGCCTCACCCTGAGTGTCGCCACCTGGGGCTCCCAATGATTGCACAATCACAGAATAAGTCCATATAATATCACCTTTGCCCCGATCCCGAATAATGAATACCCTCCACCACTTTGGGAGTGGTCCAGAATTCATGAAAGGGTGTTCCCGATAACAAAGGCTAATGAACAAGACCACTCCTAATGCGTCTTCTTATATACACCGCCTTCATTCCCACAATCCCCGTTCGTCGCAATTCTACATCCCTTCCTCCCTTCCCCTCTCCAAGAAGGAAGTAAGAAACAGCCATCACCTGTGACCCTGAGGGGCTAAGGAGCCTTACGGATTCCGACAAGAGACGCGAGCCCCACCCTGAGTCTCGCCACCTGGGGCTCCCAATGTTTGCAGAATCACTGACCAAGTCTATACAACATCACCTTCACCCCGATCTTCTATCCGCAGTTCCACTGAATACTCTCCTCCATTTTGGGACTGGTCCAGAGTTCATTAAACATGAGTAATTGCAGTGATTACACAAAGAACAGACGCTACACATCTATTTCTGAACAAACATTTATTGTAATCAACAAACAAGCAACCAAATTCAAAACAGAGACCATATGAACACAATCTCTACATGGACAGTCCGCTGTGTGTGTGTGTGTGAGTGAGAGTGTGTGAATGTGTGACTGAGTTAGAGAGAGACTGTAGTCACCCATGAGTGGCAATGAATAATCACCAAGGAGTGTACCTGGCAAACACAGGCACGGCATTTGTGGCGTGTTTGGCTGGTTTTATTGTCTGTAGGGGCACAAAGCTGTTGCCTCTTCCTCTTCTGCCCTCGTCCTTGTTGGGGGGAAGTGGCTGCATGAGCAGACGGGGAAAAGGCTGGGTAAGCGGCTGGGCAAGCGAGCGAGTTGCCTACTCGTTGTGTTCACAGAGTAGAAAGGGGGCAAGGCACAAAGAATGTAGAATTCATTGTTAAGTTTTGAAGTTGTGGTTCATGTAGGCAGTTGGTACAAAGCAGGATGAAGAGACAGGTTCCTGTAACCCCCTTCGCTGTATTTGGAGGGTATGTTTCCTCTGGGGTGGGAGGGAAGGGTGAGGGTGGGGCACACAGAGCATGAGAACGCTGCAGGTCGCCACAGCTAACACTGACGATATTATGTTCAGCCTAGAGGGGTGTTGCTCTTGTGGGGGCATCGGCACATGAGCAAGAGAAAGGGAGGGGGGTGGGGTGTGAGAGTGTGGAGGTGTGGTGTGGAGGGGGTGAGAGTGTGTGGATGTGTTTTCCATCGGCTTGATGAACATGATGTAGTCTTGTCCATTCATTTCCTATGGCGGTCATTTTTGACCAGGAACACTAAGGGTAAAACGAAGTTGAATAAATCTCTCAAAATACAATGAAAATAGTGATCAGCAAGTGAATATGTTCAGGTGCCTGTTGCGGAGTATATCATGAGGTTTTGAGGCAATCGGACTAAAAACATCATTTAAGCTTCGGAAGACCTGTAAAACAGGTCGGATTTGACCAAACACCGAAGGCGGGTTAAATACTGGTCCAACATGTATCAAATGATCTCCACAAACAAGAGATGATGCATATTTTAATCTGCAAAAGGCTTTCCTGTACTGAACCAATAAAGAAATCACCTTTAATATGCATTTTATTAAGATATTGACTATTTTACATAAAAATAATTGTTTTATATCAACACTTTCGAAACACATCAAAGTTAGGAGGTATGATAAGCTTTTATTAAAATATATTTGGTATCGCACTCAGGCTATATTCATAATACATGGTGTTCATTGTGCAATAAAGACGGATTTATTTTTATTACTTTTATTGCAATTAATCACATGCATACATCTTATACAGTGCCATAGGTTGCAGTCAGCTGGTGTGTTTGGGGAAATCTCTCAGAAAAATAGGGTTCCTCTTCAATCTTGGCTATTTGAGTTAGACATTTTGGACAAGAGTAGTTAAACTATATAGCATTGTGATCAAGAGAAAATTCTCTTATGATATACAATGAGATATACAAAGTTGTATTGGCGATTTTGCTTAATGGTTAATTGAACCATATCGCTTACTGGAAATTTATGTTTTTTGAGAGTAGGGCACAACTAATGTTAAAAATGACAATTGAGTCCCAGTTTATTCACTGTTACCAGTTAATTCCAAGTTCAGGGGATCCCAGAGCTTCTAAAAAAATTGGTTTGGTAGGGTTGTGGGGGGGGATGAGGGGAATATCTGGCCAATGGCCTATTTGTGATGTGTACAGTGACTTGACTTGTTCTTTTTGGTCAATAGCCTACATAAAGCCAACAAAAAAAAATATAATAATGCTACTGCATCAAGAAAATGCAACGGCTTGAGTCACAGGTAAGAGAAAAAGAGCCTTTGGCATATTATGGGCAGGTCTTAGCTGCCGAGAGGTCGTGCGTCATTTGCACGGTCATCGTTCAACAATCAGTCAGCTGTCTATCTGAGAATGGAACACAGACACTGTCACTGACCGACCCGCATATGGCAGCCACGGGTGACGATGGCAGCTCAAGAGCGCCACATCTGGTTACAGCCTGTATGTGACAGATTCCAGACAGCAACCCAAACTGATCAGGAGATGAGGGGTCCGAGACGATTGAGGGTGAGCGCAAGTACCGTTTGACGGCGTCTATGTGACCTTAAACAGGCCGTTCATGCTCAAAAACCCTCCAATGTGGCTGAATTAAAACAATTGTGCAAAGAAGAGTGGGCCATAATTCTTCCACCGGGATGTGAAAGACTCATTGTCAGTTATTGCAAATGTTTGATTGCAGTTCTTGTCACCGAGGGCGGCACAACCAGTTTTTAGGATTTAGGGGGCAATTACTTTTTCACATAGGGCCAGGAAGGTTTGGATAGCTTTTCCCCCTTAATAAATGAAATCATCATTTAAAAACTGCATTTTGTATTTACTCGGGTTGTCTTCGTCTAATATTACAATTTACTTGAGGATCTGAAAATTTAAGTGTGACAAATATGCAAAAAAATAAGAAATCAAGAAGGGTGCAAATACTTTTTCATGGCACTGTAAATATTTTAAGCAGTAAAACTATAATGTAATAATATCAAAGTGCACTAAATACTATTACAAGGAATTTTGAAATCATAACAGTAACAACAAAAAATTCCTTCACATCTGTAACCAGATGTGGCGCTCTTGAGCAACCATAGTCACTCGTTTTTTTTTTTTTTATTGAAGCAATAAACATGACAGTCATTGACAATATAACAACAGTACAGTAATACAAGATCATTATGAAGAATAAAAAGAATAAAACAAGACAAAGACAAGACAAAAAAAAAAATTCAGGACAAAATTGTCAATTTTTTATCACTGTTTGGAGGAAACACAAAAGTCTTTCATTTTTTTTGTTATTCTTAACTAATTGAAGAGAATTGAGAAGTGAGTCCATTTCTATTTTAAAGATGGGGAAAGAAGGTTGTCTTCGTAGCCATTTTTGTTTATGCAGGAAAAATTTCGCCTGCAATGTGAAAAAATTTACCACATATTCCAAGGAGTGATTCATACAGTTCTCAAAATAAAAAATAAAATCCTTAGAAGTTAAGGAGCATGTTTGCTCAAAAAGATGAGTGTTTAACTCATTGAGAAACTCTTTTGTCTTCTCACAATCAAAGAAGAGATGAAGCATGGTTTCAACCTTATTGTCACAAAAAGAACATGCAGAGCCAAAATCAGTATATTTTGCAATGTTAACATTGGTGGGGTAAATCTTGTGTAAAATTTTAAAATGGACCTCTTTAACTTTATTGGTGATACAATATTTACTGGGTAGCAGCCAGGCTTTACGCCAATTTATGTCCTCAATTAAAGATCCCCAGTAAAATTTCCCCCGAGGAATGATCCTTTTTTGTAGCTGAAAGATGTGACGAATATGTTTGTTATCACATTTTCTATCTGTGATCTCAATCCCATTCAAGAGTAACTTATATTGTGTTGCATTATCTATTCCAAAAGAAAGTTGATTTTTCATAAGTTGAATCAAGCCTTTAGGGATGGCTTTAATGACTAAATTAAATTCCTTAAATGGGATTGGAAGGCTATAACGAGACAGAAAATTTTCATATGTCAATAAAGTGCCAAAAGTATCAAACAGGGCTATAACATTATGAATGCCATTTTCATACCATCTAGGAAAAAAACAGGGATTTGTTTTTAACTGTAATGTTGGCATTGTTCCAAATAAGAGATTTATGAGGTGAGAAATTATGAATGAAACACAGTTTCCAAGCAAGAAGACACTGTTGATGAAATCTGGATAGCATAATGGGTAATTTAGTGGGGTTATAATTGCATTTTAATAGAAAAAACAAACCACCAATTTGGTTAAATATATGATTGGGGATAAAAAACTACAAAAATTTTGGGTGTATAAGACATTTCACCATAGTCACTCGTGGCTGCAAGCGGGGTCGGTCAGTGACAGTGCCTGTGTTCCATTCTCGGATAGACAGCCGACTGATTGTTGAATGTAAAAAGTGCCAATAACTGTGTTAAGGAGGATCTGTAAACTCCTTACATTACCAAATAATCTTGGCTGGAGATTGGTTCTAACCAAGGTCATAGGCTAGATTTCTGTGATTGTTGCGATGGATGAGTCTGGGATAAATCAGCCAGAAACTCATGTAGTCTGAGTCCAGTTTATATTGGTGGGGAAACATACCAGAAATTAACGGTCAGTTCAAAACTCCAGGTCATACTCTTTCTTACAGAGTATGGTTTCAACATCTACTGCCTGCTTTGGAGCCACTATAGACTATAGCTTCACACTGAACTGCACCGGGTCTTTTAAATTTCAATAGTGCTTTTGTAATTGTCGGGAAGCCTCTGTTAATTTCACATGGAACGACGCATGATGCGTCTTCCATTGCTTGATGATATAGTGGACTGTCCCCGTGTGGTTCAGAGACTGAAACATTGTTTCATACGTTTCTCCGTAAATCTGTTATAATTTGATCCTTTAATTTTTTGGTAAGTTATGATTTTACACAACCCAACTTATCAGGTGTCCTCTGAATGGTTAATACAAGTAGGTTAATACAAGTAGGCCTGCAAAGTCGTGCTGCGGAAATGCAAACTAAAACACAAGAAACCCACCCAAATAAACGAAAGGAACGTGGAGCCAAGTGCAAGTACTGCGCAAAAGTCGCAATAAGGTACCAAGGTTACCAACTGGCGACCTTTGACAGAGAGCGTTGCCACGACAACAAATCTCTGGTTCTGACTGGTGTGCCTGAGGGCTGGGTGGGGAAACTGGTTTGAACACAAATGCCGAAAGCATGAAATCACTGTGCCAAGCAGTTGCTGAAATCTAGACCTGAGTTGCCGAGACTCAATCGGTTCCCGAGGGTAAACGCCAAATAGGTACACCCTTCGTGCCACACAAATAAGGAAACACATACCTAATGGCCCATTGTGTGTACTGTAATCAAGAGGTTTCAAACTCGGTCCTGTATGCAGGTTTTCTTTCCAACCACAAATGCAACCCCAGAATTTTAATCAGTAATTAATTTTTCTTCATTGCCCTTTTAAGCAATATTGTCAAAAAAAGCTGTGCATGCTATGGAAAATTAAAGTTTCATATTCACATCATGATATATGGGAAACAGCAGAAAAAGAGGTACATTTTAACAGATGTACCAATAACTTTCAAAATATGAGTAGGCTCTTAATTAGTTTAATTATTGATGCATGGTCACTAAATTGAACCATTTATTTGATAATGGAGTTAGGAGGAAAAATAATTGACAATGACTCACACCTGTTTTGTATTTATATTGTAGGAAAACAATTGAAGAACTTTACGTGTGTGCAGCAGCCTTTCGGGGCTCAGTGATTCATTGTTGCATGACTTGGATCAGGAAATATATTAGACCTTGTGCAATTATTTGTATTGCAGCATTATAAATGCAAAATGGGCATGGAGCTTTCGTTTTGCATGGCAGGCATTGCATTTCTCTCATAACGTGAGGTTTATGGATAAAAAATTGATAAATAAAAATCCAACAAATTAAAACAAGTCAACTGCTTTGTAGAATTCAGGGATTGCAATTGTGATCACAAGGAAAACCATCATAAACAGTGGTCCCCCAAGGACCGAGTTCGAGAATCACTGCTTTAATCAATATTACTGATGTCATCTGGCCAGATAGATTGAGACATTATCCGTCCACTCCCTTTCTTTGTCAAAGACAAATCAAGTCGGGGTCATAGTTTTGGTTATTATTATAATTTTTCTTTTTCTTTCCCTGTGTTGGTGGTCAAGCACACTAGAAAGTGCTTCTGGTGAAATGCTGGTGAAAAAATCTCAGTGCCATCTTTTCCCAGCTTACATGGTTTGATTATTGACACTCATTCAGTACGTTCAGATGGACGGTGTTACTCCAACATTAACTCGATTAAGACAATATGCCAAATATGACACTGCCACATAGTCAGCAGACCTATGTCCTAATAACCTTTATTGGAAGAGGGTCATATCGGCTTCAGATCTGTGGAATATTACAGTTTTACTTGCACTGTTGTAAGGCATTGTAGACATGCAGCCAATCCATCGTTATCCTCCAAAAGATTTAAAATTGGTGTAACACAGCCATGTCAAACATGTTTGGTAGTACACATGTAAAGTACAGCTTTCTGGTGATTGATTCCGATTCCGTCCACTGGCAACGCTAAAGTCCCTTTAGAGGTGTTTTCTTGCCCAAATCACAGATTTCAAAATAATTTGAAGCATTGATAAACCACCCCATGGGGTTCATGAATCTACCAGAGAAACCTGCAAAATCAACTTTTTTAATGACAAACAAGTAGATCAGAGGGATCTAATAGCTGCGACCTGGCCTAGCGTCCATGACTGGTGGTTTCTTGTACAAGTGTGACCCCGAAATTGGCAAATGACCTTGAAAATCAATAGGGAACCCTTCCCTTGTACCAAGAAGCTTGTTGTAAGATTTAATAGCCATCCATCAAGTTAAACTCTAGTTACGGTGCGAAAACCGTGAAATCGGGGCAAAATAGACACTTTTTTGACCGGTGTGAACTTGGGATTCGACAGATGACCTTGACAATCAATAGGGAACCCCTCCTCTATACCAAGAAGCTTTTTCTAAGATTTCATTGCCATTCATTGAATTAAACTTGAGTTACGGTGCGAAAACCGTCAAATTGGGCAAAATTGACACTTTTTTTACCTGTGTGACCTTGGGATTTGACGGATGACCTTGAAAAACAATAGGGAACACTTCCTCTATGCCTAAAAGCTATTTCCAAAATTTCATAGCGATGCATGAATTCAACTAGAGTCACAGCGCGAAAACCCGCAAACAAGGTTGTGACCTCTGTGAACTTGACCTTTGACCTCAACCTTGTGCATGGACATCACTTTGGTGAAGTGCAATAACTCCTGAAAATTTCATGATGATACGACGACAGGAACATGGTGAAAAAGGTGTCACAGACGAACGGACAGACAGACAGACAGACAGACAGGAGCGTTCATAGAGCTGCTTGGTCGCAGCTAAAAATGATATTTTTTTTTATTTTTAGTTTTTTGGGGGGCCATTCATTCTGGGGCCCTACAAAGTGTCACCTATGATTATAATTATGTGCTTATCAATGCACATTGTAGCTGATATATTTTTAATTTGTTGAAATTGATGTCATACTGCGAAGATAGGAAGATATTTGTTCAAAAAATATAGTCTGAAAGGGAGATTTGCAACGGCCATGTGTATAAATGATGGTACATTTGACAAGGTTCCCGGCCATGACACACTAAGGGAATTTGCTGAAATTTGCACTGGGGTATGGCCAACGTTCAATGAAAAAGCCAGGATGTGTCAACACCGGTAACATCTTCATCTGAACACTTGCATGAATCGACAATTGTGAACCCTAAAATGGGGTGTGTTGATACGAAATGGATTTTGTGAGTATGGCTCTCACTTAATTTTTCTAGTTTAAGGTTTTCAGTGATATAGTTATTAACTATGACCCTTATGATGTTTATGCTTAAAATTATTACCTATTCTGAGACCTTGAAAAGGAAAAATGTAAAATGTCTGCACACTGGGTTGTAGCTCCCAATACTTTATTGACTGGAAAAGCAGGCAACATTTCAACCCAGCAGGGTCTTCATCAAGCAAATGACTTACATGACCCGTAGACAGGTATAAATACTCAACGGCATTAAAATCACAACGGTGAGGTATGTACTGTATTTACGGCCAACTGAAGAATCGATTGATTTTTATTGCTTTTCCAGTAAGGCACAAGTGGAAATTAAAGCTGCAAGCAGCGTTGAACGGGCCCTCGCCCCCATGCGCACGTTGGGGTTGTGGTGAGATCCTGACGGGTGCAGCTGTGCACTCACGACCATTGGACAGGTCAAGTGCCGGCCCCAACCTGAGGGAAAGTGTTGAGCGAATCGGAAAAAGCTGAAGAAGTTACGATAAGTTGATACTTCATCCACCAGCGGGCGCTCAGAGTGTAACCAAATTTGGGCAGGTGCATTCAGGGGCAGACCCTAAGCACAAATGTTAAGTTTTGAGCAAATATGCCAATTTCAACGTAAAATGTGGCATTTTCTGTTTCCATAAGGGGGCGCAATGAGCTAGATTGTTTAGCAGCACATCGAAGCATTCAGGGTGGGGCTTTTACCATGTACAGGAATTTTGAATCCATTTGGATGAAGTATGAGGGAGAGAGCGCAGCTCGAATGTGTTTGGCGAGGCATCTGAAATGGGGACACCATGGCGGCCAGGCCCATTTAGCGACAGACATGCAGAGCACTACTTTTGATCAGCAGGGTCTCTTGATGATCTGAAAAAAATATTAGGTTGATTGGACAGAATCGCTAGGACGAGTTCGTTAAAATGCAATATGCGGAAATCGGGCCAAAATGACACATTAAAATCAAAATGGATGACTTCCCGTTTGGAATTGACCGATGGTGCCAGAGACTTTTTTGTTCGAATAGGCAACATACACGTGTATCAATTTTCATTTTCCTATTGCAAAAAACCCCTATGGGGAGGGGTTTTTTAAAATTTCAAGGGGGCGGTATCGAGGCATTTTGTTGCCCTCATGGGCACCGCCCCAATCAGATTTTGGAGCTCACCATCCTTGACCGGCATATCAATTTCCATGATGATACGAATTCATTAAGAACATCAAAAACCCAAATGTATTTTAATGGCGAGGGATCCATTTTCACCGCATCGCCACACGGACACCATTACTCGAAGCATCACAGCATTTGTAAGGTAGTTTAAGCAACTTCTTCTACATGTTGTTCACGGGGAATAAAGTTAATGGGTTCAACTATATGTCATCAGCACAAGTGAAAGTAAAAACTGGTCACTTCCTATTAGTAGCCACGCCCACCGACCGACAGACCTGCAGAGCACAACTTTTGATCAGCATGGTCTCTCAATGTTTATTAATAAATGTGGTTTTGAATGGATGAAATCTCTAGGAGGAGTGCGTTCAAATACAATACGTGGAAATCAGGCAAAAATGACACGTTAAAATCAAAATGGCCGACTTCCTGTTTGGAGTTGACAAATGATGCCAGAGACTTTTTTTGCGTCTTGGCCAAATACACGTGTACCAATTTTCATCTTTCTACTCCAAAAAAACCCCTATGAGGAGGAGTTTTTGAAAATTTCAAGGGGGCGCTATCGAGGCATTTTGCTGCCCTCATGGGCAAAGCCCCAATCAGATGTGAGAGCTTGCCACCCTTGACCTGTCTATCAATTTTTATGATGATACAAGTTTATTAAAGACATCAAAAACCCAAACATATTTTTATGGCGAGGGATGGATAGTCGCCGCGTCACCACACGGACGCCATTAACTGCAACTTCACCGCAGTCAAAGGGATGCTTCACCAATTTGTTCTGCATGTAATAGAAGTGGAATGAGGTTGATGTGATCAAGTATGTGTTCTCAGTACAAGTGAAAGTAATAACTGGCCACTTCCTATTACCACAGGGGGGAGCTAGTAACAAAGTGGTAAGTTCATGCATCTAGATGTTCAGGGCGGAACAATGATCATGTAGAGCAAGTTTGAAGCTACTACAGTGAAGTATGTGGGCATGAGAGCATTGGGAATCCCAAATGTATTTTCATGGCGAGGGATCCAAAGTCGCCGCTTTGCCACATGGACGCCATTAATCGTAGCTATACAGCGTTCACAATGGAGCTTAATCAACTTGTTCTGCATGTTTTAGAAGAAGAATGAAGTTGCTGGGTTCAACAATGTGTCATCAGCACTAGTGGAAGTAACGAGTGGTCACTTCCTGTTACCACAGGGGGGCGCTATTAGTAAAGTGGTGAGTTAATATATCAGGATGTTCAGGGCGGCGTCCTCATCATGTTCAGCAAGTTTGAAGCTTCTAAAATCAAGTACTTGGGTGTGAGAGCATTGTGAAATTTTTTCCTCAAGTCACTAAAATTTGTCACGCTCTAGCAGCCACGCCCTTTGACCTAATGATCTGCAGAGCACAACTTTTATTCAGCTTGGTCTCTCAATGATGTGTACCAAATTTGAAGTCGATCCGGCGAAATCCCAAGGAGGAGTTAGTTTTAAAATTCAAAAATTCAAATCAAAATGGCAGACTTTTTGTTGAGTTTAGGGCATGGCTCCAATACAGTTTTTTGTATGACTGCGTAGGATACATATGTCTACCGAAATTGGTCTGCGTACGACAAAGTAATCGAATTTCCCTATGGGAATTTTGAAACGTGTTTAGGGGGCGCTATTTCGACATTTGGGGCCGAACCTGTGTGACCGCCTAAAAATAACGAATTTCGGATCTGGCCGGACGAATGGGGAAAGTTCGACGCGTTTTCACAATTGGGAAAGAGGCGAAATTGGCCTTTGAAAACTCGGAAGAATAACAAAAAAAATTTTAAAAAATTAAAAAATCATAATAAACAGCGCGATATCAAGAGGGCCCTCCGCAGACGACTTGCAGTCGGCTCGGGCCCTAATAAAGAAAATAGCGTG
The DNA here is from genome assembly GCA_029721435.1 of Gymnothorax reevesii. Lineage (NCBI taxonomy): Eukaryota > Metazoa > Chordata > Actinopteri > Anguilliformes > Muraenidae > Gymnothorax > Gymnothorax reevesii. Next base: position 10,626,769 of record CM056577.1, on the reverse strand, counting down.
GTGTTGTCATCCTGACACGCGCCACGTGAATGCGCCAAACACTTCAGTAATAACAAACATTTAGCTGTTTTATGCCATTGGCCAGATATGCCCCTCGTGTCCCCGCACCCCCCCCCCCCCAAAATCCTACCAATTTTTTTAGAAGCTCTGGAACCCCCTGAACATGGAATTAACTGGTAACAGTGAATAAACTGGGACTCAATTGTCATATTTAACATAAGTTGTGCCCTACCGTCAAAAAACAAAAAAGTTAGCGATACACTTCGATTTACTGTTTAGCAAAATAAGCATTATATATCATCTGAAAGATAAATTTCTCCTGATTAGACTGATACACAATTTAACTACACTAGTCCAAAATATCTAACTCAAATTGCCAAGGTTAGAGAGGAACCCTATTGTTCTGAGAGATGTTCCCCACGGTACCAGCTGACTGCAACCTATGGCACTGTGTAATATGCATGCATGTGATGAATTGCAATCAACGTAATAATGATAATTTTTTAAATACATCCTCAAAATGACACAGATGAAAGTGACAGTGAATCTCTTTTCCAGGCACATCTGGTATGTCCAAATCTGGGTTCAAAACAGGATGCGTAGATAATGGGATAGACGCCCGTTTTCGTTTGGGAGGTGGCTGCTCCATGATGTTAGTTCATCAGGAATTCATCAGACAGCATCTGAGAATATACAGAAAAAAATTTGATCCTGAACCCTCACATTACTGCATAATTTATTATTATCCATTCAAAAACTTATTTATTCTTATCTATTTATTCTTTATAATTTCTCAGATAGTAAAACAGTGAATTTAACCCATCTTCTGGTTGGAGACTGACTGCTGCAATATTGCTGTAAAATAATCTCCAGTGTTCGTTGCCAGCCCCCTTATTTCAGTGTCCGCGGTCTATGTGACCGGTCTGTTTTAACTGCTCTTATATCGACACAAAAGCCATAAGTCACCACTAAATTTTGTTTAAAACCTTTTTCAGCTATGAAACAATGTCTTCAACCAATGTTTAAGTGTGTTCCCGATATCAAAGCTTAATAAACAAGACCACTCCCAATGAGCCTTCCTATTCATCTGCTCACCTGTATATGCCACCTTCCCTCCCACAATCCCTGCTCGTCTCGTTTGTGAGAGCGGCGACGACGAACAAGAGGACCAACCGCATTGGAGATGACATCATTTATTTGTACAATGCCCGTAAAGACACGTTCACTACAATGTGAAAAGCAAAAGACAAAAGAACAGAACTACAACACTTGCATACAGCAAATTGTGTAGACAAATGACATAAAACGCATAAAAATAATCTCTACACTCGACATAAACACAGTTGCATAAACATTTATTAATGACCGATTTATACAGTTATCCAAGGGAAATTTCGTGTACCGACAATTTACAAACAAAATTCCGCCGTAGGTTTACTGATAAACTCACGTTATCTGATATTTCATTCTGACACTGACAAAAATTAACACGACAGCATTACATATTGCATGATGCATGAATGGATGATTTAATGCTTGTACATAACAGACACACAAAACGAAAAAAACCGAAGTGTTCAAGTGGACAGAGCATGCCCCTTCAAGCAGAATCACCTTTGTGATTGGTCGCACCTATTCCGTAGATCTGGTTTTCAACTTTACTGATCGCACTGATGTTCATCACGACCCTTGGACAATTCAACAACACATGCAAGTGGCCATAGATTTCGAGGCACATTTTCGCCCATAATCAAGACAAGATCTCCGACTCGCAAGTAATTAGTCACACGGGTCCACTTATTTATTTTCTGAAGTTCAGGTAAGTATAATCGAATCCATTTTTTCCAGAACTGATCAGATAAATGTTGAATATGTTTCCACCTTTTTCGAAAGATGTCATGTTCATCGAATTTGCCCGGGGGAATACAAGAACCACCACGTAGTAGTAGTAAGTGATTTGGGGTCAACGGATAGTGATCATCAGGATTATCACTGAGTTTAGTGAGTGGTCTACTATTCACAATAGACTCAATCTCCGTGAATACTGTCTGAAGTATTTCGTCAGTCAGTCTGACTGGGTGTGTTATTAACCTAGTCATCACTCTCTTGCTACAGCCAACCAACCATTCCTAAACACCACCCATGTGAGGAGTAGAAGGGGGAATAAAATTCCACTGTATACCGTTTCTCACAGCATAAGCTTCAATCTCTTTCTGAGACAACCTCTGTAAGTTGGGCTTCAATTCTGTGTTAGCACCAACAAAATTGGTACCATTATCAGAATACATTTTCTCAGGAAAACCTCTTCTAGCTAAAAACCTCTGAAGACCATTGATAAACGAATCCGAATCAAGACCATACAACATTTCTATGTGTATCGCTCAAGTGGTGAAACAAGTGAATAAACAGCCATATCGTTTAACTTCTGATCTGCACAATTTCGTCAAGTAAGGACCAAACACATCAACACCACTGATAGAGTTCGTCCTCACAATCCACCCTTTTCTATCTGACGGGAGTTGAGCCATGATCTGGGACCGAGGTTTTCTGAACAACCTACGACACGTGACACACGAACGGATCACCTTCTGAATGACTGATCGGCCACGCGTTATCCAAAAACGCTGTCGTATGAGACTAAGCATCCACTTTGTATCTAGATGACTTTGACTGTGATAATGTCTGGCTACAACCTGTGCTATAACATGTTTTCCTGGCAGGATCACAGGATTGCTCTCTTCAGCATTACTGTCAGCCAAACGACCTCCTACACGAAGAAGACCATCACGATCAAGAGACAGATGTAAAGACCGCAATGAGCTCGATGACATAATCTCCTTACTACACTGCAGCAACTCGACCGCTTTTCGATGATAGATTTTCTGGGCTTTCTGTAACAAAAGTAGCTCTGCATTGTGAATATTTTCCACAGAAAGTGTTTTACTACCAGACATGTGAACCCTCTGATCTCTCTGAGCAAATGTGCGAAGAAGAGACACAAATTGGACCAACCATGCGATCGCTCGCTTCATCCCGTACCAGACAGAATAATAATGAGATATCTTCTCAACAGGATCTATTAACTCACAGCCAACCACAGCCTCACACACTCTGGCAGGGGTCTTTCGCACCTCTGGGTCACCAGAACTCAAATCTGGAGAAAAGCATTCCAAATTCCATTGACCTTTGTATTTGAGCAAGAATTCTGGACCCTTGAACCACTCTCTAACATCTAGTTTGCTGAACACCCGCCCACGAATGACAACATCTGCTGGATTATCTTTCCCTGATATGTGGTGCCATTGTGAAAATCAAGTGTGTTGGCGAATAAATGTAACACGATTCTCAACGAAGACCTGAAGACGTTTGGAAATGTTGGAGATGTAGGCCAGGACTATTTTAGAGTCTATCCAGAAGTGAGAACTGTCCACCTTTATATCTAGCTCCTTCCTGAGCAAGATATTGACCTTCACTGATAACACAGCGGTTTGCAATTCAGTGGCGGTCATAAAGGAGGGGTGAAGACATGTCCCTTTTAGTCTTGGCTAGATCTCAATGATTTTCCTTTATTGATGTCATTTCGAATTATTGTAAGTGGCAACAGAAGACTGGTTTCTCTCCACATGCGATCTACAGTAAAAGCGATCAAATTGCGGGTTAAATTCAGTACAGCGGCGGAACAGAGAATTGGGTTGCACAAAACTTGAACAATAAGTCCTGACCTGTTCTCAGTCATCTTCATGATTAACAAAAGGTTCATTCCGATAGCGCTCCGCATTTAACAGGTGCTGCTTTTTCTCCCCAATTAGGTAAGACGACAATCATTAATCTGGACGTGTATTTGCTGTATTTAAATCTACGTTATTCAAACTTGCATAGCCTACCTGTCGACTCTCACTAATTGCTTGAGCCGCACGCTTTTTATAACCTAGTGCCGAGTGCCACTGTTTTTTTTTTTAAATCAACCCACGAAATACCGAGAGTGGGAGTCCACGTTTCATTGGAACACGGACCAGTTCAATCACGCGAAGCATTGACCAATTAATAAGCTAATTATTTTCCTGCACTGAATTTATCCAATCATTTCATCACTGTTAGACTGCATACGGTGAAAAACCACGTCTTCAGTTGCCAATTACGATAATTGGAAAAGACGTCAATAAAGGAAAATGATTGAGATCTAGCCAGGACTAAAAGGGACGTGTCTTTGCCCTTCCTGTAGGACCGCCACTGTTGCAATTCCAAACGGGGAATGGTGAGTGATTTCAACGGAGCGAGCTTGTTCTTGCTCATAACCAACTGAGTGTAGATTTGACCAAACTTGTTTATCCACCTCATATAACTGCAGCAACCAAAAGCTGACTCGCTGGCATCGGGAAAATGATGCAACTCGACGTAACCATCAAAAAATTCATTGGGTTGCAAACACCGATCAACTTCTACATCCCTAAGATCACTCAAGGACTCGATCCATTTTGACCATTGATTTTGCATATCACTCGGAAATTTTTCATCCCAATCGAGACGAAGCGTGTAGCGTCTTGACACAATAACTTTCCTAACAAGACGTGTGGACCGACCAAACCTAACGGATCATACATTGAAGATACGGCAGTGAGCATAACTCTCCTAGTGACCTGACTTCCTTGACTGATAGACACATCAAAAGTAAAAACGTCTGAGGAAATGTTCCATCGCACACCCAGGACCTTTCCTACAGAATCTGGACCAAGAGTTTTCACCTCTTTTGCACGATGCGTTTCTGGAACTTTCTCAAGAAGCTTGCGATCATTGACCACAAACTTTGTCAGATTAAACCCTCCTGTGGTAAGAACACGTGGGACCTCCCTCATTATGATCTCTGTTTCCTTTCGACTAGACAGAGACTTCGGAAAATCATCAACATAGAAATCTTTGTTGATTGAACTGGTAACTAAAGAATCAATCTGATCACAATCTGACACAGTACGCCTGAGAGCAAATGCCGAACTGCTTGCACACCAGACTACTCCAAATAAGTGAGAAGTCATACCATAAATTCTGACGTCACCATTTTGGACCCAAAGAAATCGTAAAGCATCTCCATCTTCCGGTGGGATCCGAACTTGATGATACATGGCTTCTACGTCAGCTTGAATAGCATATTGAAACTGTCTGAACCTCAACAATATATGTAACAATTTGTTCACCAAATCAGGACCCTGTTTGCACTTGTCATTAAGTGATTCACCCTGAAATTTTGCCGCGCAGTCAAACACAATACGGACCTAATCTGGCTTTTTGTCTGTCACGACCGCATGGTGTGGAAGATACCATGCCCGATCGGCAGAAAACACCTCTCCTCGTGGGACTAACTGCATACCCAGAAGTAAGGAGTTTGTTCATTTCTAAATCATATCGATCATAAAGATTTTGTTTGTGAAGTTTCTTCACTGTCGAGTCCAACCTCGATTTCGCAAGGACATAATTGTTGGGAAAAACCGCATTCTTGTCTTTCCACGGAATTGGGAGCTGATAGTGACCATCTACCTTGAGGCATGATTTGTGCCAAAGACTGTAAACAGAACGATCATCTGAAGACCAACTGACTTCGTCTACATCGTCCCTTTCGGAACCACAGACAACTTGACTAGTACATCCAGCAGATACATGCATAGATGTGACGAAATGAGAAACAACCCGCTTATTTACTTTGTTTGCTGGTGACTGACCATTGACACACCACCCAAAGATAGTCCTGATCCCGAATGGCTCACCCCTTTCACCCTTCCGAACGTCTAACGGAATCAACGCCTATGCAAAATCTTAACCCATCAACATATCAACTGTGTCACCTTCACCATAATGGCAAAGATCAATGTCTTCAAGATGTGGATAGTCTACATTTAATGGAGCACTTTTCGTGGGAATAGAATCGACAACAAAGACCCCAGACACGTCATAAGTTTCACCTGTCACCGACCGGAGGGAGAGATTGACCACGCGTGATTCAGTCTCCGATGTATCACTCAATGTATTTAAATGATACGTCACTGCTGGTCCAGTGAGACTGAAATCGTAAGCCAAACGTTTTGTACAGAAGGTATTACTCGAGCCAGTGTCAAGAAGAGCAAAAATATCTCTCTTCCCATTTACTCTAATTTTCACAATGGGGAAGTGACAGACCCATGAACCAGAAACTGATGATACACTAGCGTTACTTACATCACGTGAAACATCTCTTCTGGCATCATTGACGTGAATGTACATCGTGTGCTTTTTGTTACATCCAGCTACACCACAAGTAGATTTCTTCCCACAAGATTTTGTATCATGTGTAGACAATAAACAGTTTTCACAAAGCTTGTTATCTGTAACCAGTTGTAAACGCTGTCTAGGTGACATACTTTTGAAATCTGCACAATGCCAAAGTCTATGGCGTTGCGTACATAAAATACAAGGGGATTCAGGGCGAGCATACGAAGATGTGTGGGAGCCGTTGAAGTAGTCAGGTTTACATACGATTGCAGTGAAGTTTGATTTGTTGTTTAATGAGGCGGACTGTGCCTGGCTATCCTGTTTTTTCAGAACATTGCCATAAACAGGGTCATTAACATCAGAGGCGATGTTTGACATGAACTCCACTAGATCTTTGAATAGTGGATATGCACCGCTTTCACGTTTTGCACGAAGAGCTAATATCTTCCACATAATTTGGATATATGGCTGTACCCTTCCCACTATCTGCAGAATGACTGACTGAGAGCTGACTTCATTGAGCATGCCTAGTTGTGCTAAGATCTGATAGGCGTTCATCAAATCATTTGACAATTTTCGGATATCGTTAGATAACCTGACTGGTTTGCCTTTACACAGATTACAGACAACCCTTTCTGCGACCGAGTGAGGATTGCCATACCATTCCTCGAGTGTACGTCTAGCTTGTGCGTATCCTAACTGACCACCAATAAGTTGACAACTGCGTATAGCATCACACGCTTCACCTGTGGTAAAAATACGAATGTAGTGTTAGAAACATTATGTGTGGTATTTAGGACATTAATGCAATTGATATTACCAAAACTTGGACGAAATGGAGACATTAACGAAACAGTCACACGTATATTGCATGAAATTTACACATGTCAAACCACCTTCGATTTGACACATAAAAATATCAAAATCACAAAGCATCCAACTAAAATTCATACATTATACGATCAAACGATCTCTACAAAGCACATTAAGGTACAAAATTACTACTCACATCGCACTAATCTTCTGGGATTTTCTGGATTTACTTCCGACCTAGTCAGCGTTCAACGGCGAAATGAGAAATGGCTACACGAGAAATATTACCTATAGTTCTACCTTGTACGGGAAAGAGTGAATTATGGGTAAGAAGAAAACAGAACAAATATCATACAAAATGTACTTCCACAGCGGGATAGAACACTCGATCTCACGATTCATAAGCCAAACACTTAACCACCTCACCACAATATGTATTCACAATAAGGACTGACAAATATACATTATCGTGGAGATAACATAGATTCTACATAGTTTACTAGCAAACCAGACAGCCAATCAGACACGCAAAATCCCGCAAAGTCCCTCGGAAGCAGAATAATTCCAAGGCTCCAGAGGAATCTTCTCAATCCGTCCTGCAACTTCTGCTTCTCCTCCATGCACTGGCCCGCGCTCTGCCATCTTCGTAGCTCCACCATGAAGCGTCACCCACTCGCCCCAACCGAGGTGCTCACATTCCGAACCTCGCTCCCGTGATGACGATCGAGGGCTCCGCGCCGTCGCAATTCCAGACCACTGTCGCGCAGCAGCTAAGCCTGTCCTCAGCAGCAGCGCTCAGAAGTGAGTCCCGCGGCTCCTCAGCAAGGCTTCCCATATGAAAAAGATTCATAAAAAACTTACAAAGATAAGAATAAAGCTGTAATGAAATGGCATATATGGCGCATGCTACAAAAGTGGCCCACTTCATATATATGAATGGAATACAGATCATAAAGGATTTGTATAAATTACATATAAGCCAACATATATGGTCAGCTTATGAAACATGTAATGTTAAGTGTAATGTTTTACATGAGGTATGGACAACAATGTAGTTTTTTTGTATGTTTACATCAATTTTCATATGTGAATATGTCAAAGCCCATACATGCTTTTTGTATGTTATGTGTACAAAATTTTATAGATTTCTTACATATTTCCATTACTTAGCATATATGAACACCTACAAGGACATATATGTTTTTTGTATTTTGTGTGTGCAAACGTTTATGGATTACTTACATATTTCTATTAATGTTCATATATGCATATGCGGTAGCCCATACATGTTTTCTGTATGTTATGTGTACAAATATTTATAGATTTCTTACATATTTCAATGTCTATTCTTATATTAATATGTCAAAGTCCATACATGTTTTTTGCATGTCATGTGCACAAAATTTTACAGATTTATTACGTTTCAATTACTTATCACATCTGAATACCTACAAGTACATATATGGTTTCTGTATGTTATGTGTGCAAACATTTATAAATTACTTACATATTTCTATTAATATTCATATAGGGATATGTGGTAGCCCATACATGTTTTCTGTACGTGATTCAGAATTCTGTTGGTCTGAACTAAATGACTTCATAGGTTATGCTCATGATGCTTTGGCGTAGCCTACTTACTGGCTTTTACAAAGCCATTGGCCTACTTGCCAATCAGATAGTACAACCATACATGTACATTCCATGCCTATCATCCACAGCAATTGTGTGCAAAATCCTGAGGACTTGCAACTGTAAATGAGTGCATTTATCATTTTTTTGATTGTTCAGTTGCATGCATGCATTGAATTGAATGTTTTTTTTGTCTTCTCATGATGTTGCAACCTAAATTTTGTATGTGTTACTGGTCATTTATGAAAATTAAATCCCTAAGAAATGCCTGATTTCAATTCATTTCTTGACTGACACCACTTTAAAGGAATACGCCACAGTTTTTCAATATTGAAATGCTCTTCCTTGATATTAGACAAGTTGAGGCGTATGTCTTGCCTTCATGCATGCTCTGTCACACTGGCGTAGACGTGTTAGCATTTAATTAGGATCCAAACATTGGTGAAGCGAGAGGCAACCAACAACTTCCATGTTTCCCCAATTTAAATACAGTTATGTGAGCATCCGTGGGTATTTTAAGAAGCAGATACAAAGGACAACTATAATGTATGGCGGAACTATAGGCTGCTTGGGAGTACTTCAACAGCATTGATACCATAACTCCCAAACAACCCTTTGGTGATATTACCAAAGTCCTTTTGGGCAAGTTCCTCCACTCAGCCGCCATATTGGTGACGCCTGCAGGCAGCTACAACAAGTCCAGGCCCTATCAAAATGAATGGCTAGATATCCAAAAGTCCAGACTGGTGGGTTGTACATACTTAATTCAAATGTGAATGAGCTCATTGGACAATCATGGCTACCACTGGAGATGGAGATAGTAAACAAAAGGCTAACGGCCAGTAATAAATTCCACGTCCAACAATGCGATTGACTACTTTCAAAACAAGTCAGAACTTGCGTTCAGAATGGCCGCATTGTGTTTCTATGGGAGGATTTCCTCAGTGATTGGTCTCCCTCTCTCTTAATGTCTCCCCACTGCTCTAATATCGAAGTACTCACAAGTAGAGTTCCTGGGTCTTGCAACAACGCGGGTAACCATATTTAAATAGTGTTGGACGAGCTTGGTTGCCTCCAACTTCAGACGTGCTTGGATCCAAATGAAAGCATTGTGTTAAGCTACATGCTAACATGCTTGCACCCTTCATTAGCGAGATAGATTAGATGGATGGAGACGAGACAGGTCGGCATTAACTTGTCTAAAAGTAGCGATGAACATACACTCAACAAAAATATAAACGCAACACTTTTGTTTTTGCTCGCATTTGTCATGAGATGGACTCAAAGATCTAAAATTCATTCCAGATACACAATATTAACATTTCTCTCAAACATTGTTCACAAATCTGTCTAAATGTGTGATAGTGAGCACTTTTGCTTTGCTGAGACAATCCATCCCACCTCACAGGTGTGCCACATCAAGATGCTCATCAGACACCATGATTAGTGCACAGGTATACCTTAGACTGTCCACAATAAAAGGCCACCCTGAAATGTGCAGTTTTTGCTTTATTGGGGGTCTGGGGACTCAGAACCTGTCAGTACCTGATGTGACCACCATTTGCCTCATTCAGTGCAACACATCTTCTTCGCATAGAGTTTATCAGATTGTCAATTGTGGCCTGTGGAATGTTGGTCCACTCCTCTTCAATGGCTGTGCGAAGTTGCTTGATATTAGTGGGAACTGGTACGCGCTGTCGTATACGCCGGTCAAGCACAACCCAAACATGCTCAATGGGTGACATGTCCGGTGAGTATGCTGGCCATGCAAGAACTGGGACATTTTCAGCTTCCAAGAATTGTGTACAGATCCTTGCAACTTGGGGCCGTGCATTATCTTGCTGAAACATGAGGTGATGTTCATGGATGTCTGGCACAACAATGGGCCTCAGGATCTCATCACGGTATCTCTGTGCATTCAAAATGCCATCAATAAAATGCACCTGTGTTCTTCGTCCATAACAGATGCCTGCCCATACCATAACCCCACCACCACCATGGGCCGCTCGATCCACAACATTGACATCAGCAAAGCGCTCACCCTCACAATGCCACACACGCTGTCTGCCATCTGCCCTTAACAATGTAAACCGAGATTCATCCCTGAAGAGAACACCTCTCCAACGTGCCAGAGGCCATCGAATGTGAGCATTTGCCCACTCAAGTCTGTTACAGTGACGATCTGGAGTCAGGTTAAGACCCCGATGAGGACGACGAGCATGCAGTTGAGCTTCCCTGAGACGGTTTCTGACAGTTTGTGCAGAAATTCTTTGGTTATGCAAACCAATTGTTTCAGCAGCTGTCTGAGTAGCTGGTCTCAGACGATCTTGGAGGTGAACCTGCTGGATGTGGAGGTCCTGGGCTGATGTGGTTACACGTGGTCTGCGGTTGTGAGGCCGGTTGGATGTACTGCCATATTCTCTGAAACGCCTTTGGAGACGGCTCATGGTGGAGAAATGAACATTCAATGCCCGAGCAACAGATCTGGTTGACATTCCTGCTGTCAGCATGCCAATTGCACGCTCCCTCAATGCTTGCGCCATCTGTGGCATTTTGCTGTGAGACAAAACTGCATATTTCAGAGTGGCCTTTTATTGTGGGCAGTATAAGGTACACCTGTGCACTAATCATGGTGTCTGATGAGCATCTTGATGTGGCCCACCTGTGAGGTGGGATGGATTGTCTCAGCAAAGCAAAAGTGCTCACTATCACACATTTAGACAGATTTGTGAACAATGTTTGAGAGAAATGGTAATATTGTGTATCTGGAATAAATTTTAGATCTTTGAGTCCATCTCATGACAAAAAGAAGCAAAAACAAAAGTGTTGCGTTTATATTTTTGTTGAGTGTATATCAGTACTGAAAAACGGTGGCGTGTTCCTTTAAAGTGTAAAGCATAAAGTATGCAAACATGTATAATTCTCCCAATCAGTGTTTAATTCTGAAATATAGAAACCTACAAATTCTGGTCATGAATATTATCTTATCTAGGAAACAAAATTACTGAGCTCAGGGGTTTTAAAAGCCCTCTGTGTGAGTGAAAAAAAAAACAAAAACTGTCATAGGCCAGGTGGTCATAATACATGAGTTCATACATGCATAATAATCAGAGGTGTCACTATCAAATTTTAGCATGCCATTTTACTGGATAGAAATTATGGAACTTTTCTGGTAAAATGAAGGTTAAATAAATAAAAATTTATATATATATATATATATATATATCAATATATAATTCTTTTTCCACAGAAAACGCGCTATGCCATCACTGACCACAGCTTGGAAATGACCTTGGCCTGGCGTATCATCATGAAAAAAACAACCCTTAACTTGTTGACGAACTTTCATCATGTCTTTGCTAAGGATTTTATATGTATTCTTTGTCTGCCTATATCTCTCATACAAGGTTTTGCGTTATAGGTCATGTAGTACAAAAGTCTTATAATGATATTATATGAGGGTTTCGTGCCATCTATGATTCTTCTATGGTGTAAAATTGTGTAAGTTTGATTTTGTAGGCATTTTATATGAATATTGTATCTCCTATAAGATGCATATATGTTTTTCATAAAACACATATAAACATTACAAGTTTTATATAAATCTTTTTCTTATGGGTTACCACGGCTCGCACTTCAAGCTCGTACCAGGCCCCACGATCGACCCTCGCCTGACTCCAATTAGGCGTTCAAGCAGAAGAAAAGCCCTTTCACAGTTCCGACAAAAAGGCCAGCCCACAAAAACTTTTCACCGACTCCCACACCAACGCAGCTGATACTCCACACATGCAGACCAGAGATGAATGCAGACCACACAGCATAACCAGGTTCCGCCATCAACGTTCCCAGCGCCACGTCATCATGCTCAGCGACAGCATCCTGCTCCAGACTTGGCGGAAGTCATTCCTTTGTATTTGTTTAATGATATGATATGGCGCCGACTGTCACAGCACGCCGTCTCTCTGCGCTTGCCTATCTCCGCTGTTTTTATTCTGTTTATTGTGCGTGGTGGTGTCTCTGCTTGTGACAAATACACAATTACTGCTTGTGTACAATCGTCATTCTCTCTGTGTTATTTGGGACTCTGTTGGGAGGTTTTCCCATGCAGGGTGTCGAGACCTTTTCTCTCATCCTCCTTTCCTGGCCTCAGTACCAGAGGAATTTTGTCGGCATGAGCCAGTTTACCGAAATCGCGCAGGAGACGCGGACGTGGCAGAATCTCCGGCAGGCGTGTGAGGATAAAAGCATTGCTGAGAACGATGAATGGGGATCATGCTTTTGCGGTCTGTTTCGACCTCCATGATTTGGTTCTGCGGCAGCGGTGGCGTAAACACGTTTACCCTGTGTCTCTGGAGTCCAATCAGCTGTCACATCCCAGCTGGGAAAGGGGGGGGGGGGGGGTTAGGCAAGGTGGTATCCATGAAGAAAACCTGCGATTCCTGGACTGTACGGCACAGTCACGCAATTCAGATGTTAAAATCCAGATGGCTCTTCTTAATACCCAGTCTTTGTCAAATAAGACTCATATCCTCCGTGACTTTTATTCCTCCCATGATCTGGATTTTATGTTTTTAACAAAGATCTGGGTGCATGAGGGTGTGTCTGTGCCTCTTGTTCTTCTGGGACGAGTTTCTTTAATTCTCCAAGACTGACAGGGGGGGAGGGGGAGGGTGGCCTCACTTTTTAATGACAGTTTTAAATGCAAACAGATCTCTACTTCTGCTGCTTTTAGCAGTTTTGAAATGCAGCTTTTTACAATGAACCGTCCCTCTGATGTTTTATTTGCTGTGATTTATTGTCCACCCAAACATAGTGACAATTTTATCTCCAGTTTTGGTGACTTTTATCTGGATTAATCCTGCACTATGACAGGATTTTAATTGTCGGGGATTTTAATATTCACATCTGCTGTGATGACAAACCACTGGCTCGAGTCTTTTTGAATATTATTGACTCCTTTAATCTCACCCAGTTTTTGTCTGGGCGAACGCATCAGCGTGGACATACCTGGCTTAGGCCTTGTGTTGGGCTACGATGTGTATGTGTCTATAAATGAAATCTCTGTCTTGCCTATTTTTGATCATTTTGTTGTAATTCTGCTTTTGCCATGCCTTGTGTTCTGATTTTGCCTTGCCTTATGATTATGATTCTGCTTTGCCATGTTCTGACTGACCTTTGTGTATTTGGATTATTTGCTTATGTCTGACCATTCTTAAGATTATGTATCGTGATTTGGATATTTTAGAAATTCATGCTTTGTTATTTTCCATGTTTTAGTTTTGACCAGTTTATTCCATGCCCTGTTTTGATTTTCTATGTATTGCACTTCATCTCCCCCTGTCTTGACATTAACCTTGTCTTTGCTCACAGCCCCAGTAATTCATCTCACTCCTTCGGATGATTTAATGGTTTCTGGTTTCAATCTTCCTTCCCCATCTCGTTGACTTCCTTCCCCTTACTTTTTCTATATTACTAACACCTACTAACAATTCGTTATTTTTGCTAATTGACTAACCAACACTAACATTGTACATTAGACTAACTAACGAGCACTCGGGATTGTATAGCTGCACTTACTAATTGACTAACAAGCTCTCAGCACTCGCCCTGTTCTAGTCTCCGCCTCTTGCATTCGTTCAATCTGCTCTGCTGTGTTTCTTGCAGAGTCTCTGCACCTGTCTTATCTCTGTTCTGCCTCTCACTCTGTGCACTTAGAGATCCCTAACCAGATCCATTGTTCTGTCTATAGGCTGTCCAGTGATCCTTGTCCACATTTTGCCTTTTGCCTATTTCATGTGATTAGGTTCTCCCTCTTGTTCCACCCTCTGTAATTAGTCTCATCTACAGCACCTGTGTCTGTGTAGCATGTGATTCCTCCGGAGTGTATATTCGGAGTCCTTGCACAGCACTTCCCCGTCAGATCGTTTCCTCAGTCTTCTCATGCCACATTTTCTCTCGCCTTGATTTCTCAGTGATTACCTTTCTGACTGGACCGCCCGACTTTTCGATTTTTTGCGTTTGTGATTTTGGATTACTGTTGCATCTGTGTGTTTTGACCCTTTTTCTGCCCGACCACGAGATCTAGGATTGCTTCCCTGGTTAGGATTCGGATTACGCCCATTTGATTCTGGTTTTGCTTCTTTGACATTCCTGTACCTGTGAACCAGACCCATTTCTGTCCGACTACGATTACTGTGATTGCTGCCCTGGTTTTTGATTCTATTTTTTAACTGGACTTTGATTTTTGGAGTGTGGACTTTGTACCTTCTGCCCTGCGGGGGTTTTTTCCCCTTAATTAATAAAACCAAATATACTGCATTGCTTGGTTCTCACGACTGGTTCCTGATCGCACCACCGCACATTTACCAATTTTATTTGACATTGAGGTTCCTAATCCCAATGGTCCGCAGAGAGCATTGAAGACACTTGGGCTGATGAAGCGTGAAGACATCAGTGTTTTAAATGATTTTAACTTGAAACTGCAGGACACAGTTGAACAAGTTTTCATTCAGGCTACTGCAGTGGACAACCTCACTGAAAATTTCACTGATGCGCTCCGAGGCCTCCTGGACTCACTGGCTCCAGTGGAGACGCGTATGTGTCCTCCTAGGAGCCAAATACCCTGGTTGAATGAGGGATTAATTACATTGAGGAAGGGCTGCAGAAAACTTGAACGCCTGTGGCGTCATTTTAGTCTTGAGGTTTACTGTAGAGCATGGCGGGACAGTCTGACCGCTTATCAGTCCTGTGTGTCTGCAGCAAAGATGGCCTATTATTCTAATTAGACAGGCATCCTCGATTGATGTATTTAAAGCCAAGCTAGAGACCCACCTATTCACTGTTGTGTACTATTCTTGAGGCTCTCTGTACATCTATGCAATATCCTGATGTGCTGTGTATGTGTTGTGTATAATACTTTGTGGTATTTTTACTACTGCTTTTATTATTGTCATTTCTTGTTTATTTTAAACTGTTGTAAAACATTTTGATTGAAAGCATGATATAAATAAATGTTATTATTATTTATTTAACCATCCAGCCCCCCGTGCCTGCTCCCTCCGTTTACGACCTTTTCAGTCTCTTTCGTCCCCCCTTTTTCGTCCCTGTGTTCACAGGCTGCACTCTTACCCCGTGTACATGCGCCCCGTTCCCCACCCCACCTTTCCATGGACCACCACTTCACAGAGCGAAGGGTCCAGCTGTTCCGGGGTTAACCCACCTACACCCGAAGAAGCGTCTGGTGTTGAGTGATCTGGTCGGCTCGTCCGTACCGCACCATCTTCCCCCACCCCGCTCCCCTCTCCCCGTTTCCCAAGTCACTAATTCTGTGCTTCCTCCTACAGGTCCGCCCCTCCCATCAACTACCTCGGCCACTCGCAGTTTCCCCTCACCTGTGTTTCAGCTCAGAATAGCCACCTCCCTACCTCACATATGCCCCTCGTAGCCAAGAAGCTCGCAGGAAACACAATCCATCAGTACTTTCCTCATCGGAGGAGAGAACTTTATGATTACGATTCAGTCGTTCTCCATTTCGCTGTACGCTACGGGCTTTTACCATACCACTTACCGCCATACCACTCCAAAGTCACATTTTAGTTAAAAAATAAAAAAATCCAAACCATCATCAACCCCGTACAGCACATATACCCGACCCCCGCTCGTTCCGGGGAGCTCACGCGAACCGAACTTGCCGTTCGCCATCCCACTTTACAAAACAAAATTTTCCTCATCGGAGGCAAGAACTGGACAATTTCTCTACACTCGTTCTCGATCTTGCTTTATGCTTCTACCGCTGGGCAAGCGATTCCTTGTTGGGTATGTCCATATATTTGACGTTACTCCGGAAGGATGACAATCTGCAAATCCGAAACTGTCGCTGACTTTTTCAGCAATTATATTCGCCATCACTCAGCTGCATCATACCGAACAACGCCATTTAGTTGCCACTTCATTAAGACCATAGAGTGGAATCTCGTGGTTTCTTGTTGTATGAGCCTTGCAAGCTAAACTACGCAAATTGCGTTGTTTCACGAGTTACATGAGCACAGGACTTATCAAGACGTATTCACATTTCTCGGAGTCATCGACGTGGGAAGAAAACGCCATTTAATTCCGTAATGCAATGTATAACTAGCTTCCAAAGAATAGATTAGACTTTTGTCGTTCTACCAATTAGTCTGAGCAACTCTTGCTATACAAGCGTCACATTTTTCACAAATTACATACCGAATGTTTATGGTGCCACGATTGCACCGTATATCCCAAAATCATCAAACCATTACAAATGCTAACGTTCTTTGCCTCGCCGGCAAACATTCACGGACACTGCACGCGTGTCCACCTCACGGCCATTCGTAAATCTGTGTTGTTCGAGTTACATGAGCAAAGAAATCATCGACATATCGATAACTTGGTGGTCAGCGATGCGCGGAAGGAAACAACCTAATTTCGTCGTAGGGCAATGTTTAACAAGGCATTCAAAATAATGCAGACTTTCGATGCTTCTACCTATTAGTCCGAGCAACTCTGGTTAAATATGCGCGTCGCTTTCTCTGCAAATTAAAACTCATAAATTTGTGGTGCTGTTGAATGATTGCCATATTTATTCTAGAATTGTCAAACTATTACAAATGCTGACGTTCTTTGCCTCGCCGGCAAACATTCACGGATACTACACGTATCCACCTCGCGGCCACTTGCGTGGCGCAGCCTAGGGCGCAGCTTACTAGCGCCTCGCTAGCCCTTCAGTTCTTCGGCAGACTTTGCCTCGGAAAACATTCACGGATACTATGCGAATCCAACCCACGGCCTCTCGCAGTGGTGCAATTCGCGAGCGCTTCAGTTTTCGGTACACTTTGCCTCGTCTGCAAACATTCACAGATACTACACATATCCACCTCACGGCCACTCATAGTGGCGCAGCTTAGCACTTAGCCAGCTCTTCAGTTATTGTTGCACTTTGCCGTCGACAGACATCCACTGATACTGCATCCACCTTAAATCCCAGCTATACCTTCATCTGGCTCGGTTCGCGGATCGCGCACGCACCCCAACAGTACGCAGAGGCTTTTATACTTGGCGCATTCTCCGTTGCAGTATTCGCTGCAAAGACAGGGGCTGGTAAAAGGGACAAAAATACTAAGGGAAGTAGATGAAGCAGGCAAAACAAGTAGAAGCAGAAGCAAGCGGAAAACATTTTGAACTGGAGGATACTAGTGCGGTTTGCGAGAAGTTTTAAAAGTGTTTAACCCTTTACTGACTGTCCTTCACCCCACAACTCATCCGTCTCATCGATCGCGGCGCCATCGGTGGCTAAAGCCGATATCACAAACGCTTTAAGGTCATCCCACTCGACCCACCCTTTTGGGGATTTTTTGGGGCATTTCCTGGAAGGGGCGCTACTACCTTGCCGTTCGTCTCACCTTCAGATGCAAAAGCATCCCCAAGATTTTCGACTCCCTCGATTCCCTATCACAAGCTTCATTTTGTACATCCACTCTGTATACCTCGTTCGACCGGCCTCAATACAAGTCTATCTCAGCAGCATCAACCTCATCGTCAAACCGGCGACTGGTTATGCTTGCCCGTCAATTCCCCACGTTCACGTGCAGTCACTACTAAAGGTTTGCGTAAATGAGACCCTCTCGCTCCAGCCAAATGTTTACACCTAACGGCAGATCTCCTCTCTCGCTGCATCCAGATGCTGTGCTCAGGGTACCACTCTCCTCCATGAATTCCACTCACGTTCCCACTAGCCTTCTTCGTTTTGAGATGTTCCCAGTTTGCTCCGTTCGCCACTAATTATAATCCCCCTCAGGCCAAGCCTGAACGACAACTCTTCTCATCGTACTCCGCTGACTGTCTCATGTTCAAGATAAAGAGTATTTAAACGGATCAGTTTGGCATTTCTCAGCCCATATTCTTATTCCGCCTAGACTCTGCCCTCAGTGCATCCAAGCCAATGTCAAACTGCGTCACCCCAAGATGCAATAACCACACTTGTCCCCATGACTCGTTACTTACGACCAACACGCCATGTTCGAAATTAGATTTGTACCATTTTCGATATGTGACTTCCAAGAGCTACAGACATCCCTGTTTAAATGGGCTTTAATTGCACTCTACTGCCATTCATTATATTATTAAAATATTAATTAATTAATTAATTATATATTATTTACTTTATTTTATTAATTAGCTAGCCTGCGGAGGATTGGCTTCTCCATCTTAGCCGGGTTCCTCCTGAGATTTCTTCCCATCGGGGAGTTTTTTCTCACCACTGTTTGAGGATTTTTCTCCCTACTGGGAGTTTTGCCTCATTTGCTGTAGTGGGGAATAGGCTGGACACTGCCCTTTCAGTTATTTAATTTCTCAATGTAAAGGGTCTGCATGACAATCTCTCTGCGAAAAGCGCTATACAAATACACGGAATTGAATCAAATTAAATTATATCCAATATTTCGCCCGAATACTGCCCCGGCATCGTTTCGCATTTGAGCCACCGCCACAGCATCCAAGCAAGGAGGGCCGGACCACCTGATTAAAATCCTCGGCCACTGGACGTCAAAGTCTAACGCAAGCTATATTCCCAATTATATGGACAATGTACATAGAGCTCATCTTTTGTGGATTCATTAACATCTTTTTGGGGCTTAGGAGCCTACAGGGATTTGACAAGAGAAGCGTGCCTCACCCTGAGTGTCGCCACCTGGGGCTCCCAATGATTGCACAATCACAGAATAAGTCCATATAATATCACCTTCGCCCCGATCCCGAATAATGAATACCCTCCACCACTTTGGGAGTGGTCCAGAGTTCATTAAAGGGTGTTCCCGATAACAAAGGTTAATGAACAAGACCACTCCTAATGCGTCTTCCTATATACACCGCCTTCATTCCCACAATCCCCGCTCGTCTCAATTATACATCCCTTCCTCCCTTCCCCTCTCCAAGAAGGAAGTAAGAAACAGCCATCACCTGTGACCCCGAGGGGCTAAGGAGCCTTACGGATTCCGACAAGAGACGCAAGCCCACCCTGAGTCTCGCCACCTGGGGCTCCCAATGTTTGCACAATCACTGACCAAGTCCATACAACATCACCCCGATCTTCTATCCGCAGTTCCACTGAATACTCTCCTCCATTTTGGGACTGGTCCAGAGTTCATTAAACATGAGTAATTGCAGTGATTACACAAAGAACAGACGCTACACATCTATTTCTGAACAAACATTTATTGTAATAAACAAACAAGCAACCAAATTCAAAACAGAGACCATATGAACACAATCTCAACATGGACAGTCCGCTGTGTGTGTGTGCGTGTGTGTGTGTGTGTGTGTGTGTGTGTGTGTGTGTGTGAGTGAGAGTGTGTGAATGTGTGACTGAGTTAGAGAGAGACTGTAGTCACCCATGAGTGGCAATGAATAATCACCAAGGAGTGTACCTTGCAAACACAGGCACGGCATTTGTGGCGTGTTTGGCTGATTTTATTGTCTGTAGGGGCACAAAGCTGGCGACTCTTCCTCTTCTGCTCTTGTCCTTGTTGGGGGGAATTGGCTGCACGAGCAGACGGGGAAAAGGCTGGGTAAGCGGCTGGGCAAGCGAGCGAGTTGCCTACTCGTTGTGTTCACAGAGTAGAAAGGGGGCAAGGCACAAAGAATGTACGATTCATTGTTTAGTTTTGAAGTTGTGGTTCATATAGGCAGTTGGTACAAAGCAAGAGGAAGAGACAGGTTCCTGTAACCCCCTTCACTCTATTTGGAGGGTATGTTTCCTCTGGGGTGGGAGGGAAGGGTGAGGGTGGGGCACACAGAGCATGAGAACGTTGCAGGTCACCACAGCTAACACTGACGATATTATGTTCAGCCTAGAGGGGTGTTTCTCTTGTGGGGGCATCGGCACATAAGCAAGAGAAAGGGATGGGGTGGGGGGGTGTGAGAGTGTGGAGGTGTGGTGTGGAGGGGGTGAGAGTGTGTGGATGTGTTTTCCATCGGCTGGATGAACATGATGTAGTCTTGTCCATTCATTTCCTATGGTGGTCATTTTTGACCAGGAACACTAAGGGTAAAACAAAGTTGAAGAAATCTCTCAAAATACAATGAAAATAGTGATCAGCAAGTGAATATGTTCAGGTGTCTGTTGCGGAGTATATCATGAGGTTTTGAGGCAATCGGACTTAAAACATCATTTAAGCTTCGGAAGACCTGTAAAACAGGTCGGATTTGACCAAACACCGAAGGCGGGTTAAATACTGGTCCGACGTTTCAAATGATCTCCACAAACAAGAGATGATGCACATTTTAATCTGCAAAAGGCTTTCCTGTACTTAAGCAATGAAGAAATCAGCTTTAATATGCATTTTATTAAGATATTTACTATTTACATAAAAATATTATATCAACACTTTCGAAACAGATCAAAGTTAGGAGGTATGATAAGCTTTTATTGAAATATATTTGGTATCACACTCAAGGTATATTCATAATACATGGTGTTCATTGTGCAAGAAAGACATTAAAAATGTATTTTAATTACTTTTATTGCAATTAATCACATGCATACATATGAGTATATGTATGCATATAGGTATGAGGGGCATATCTGGCCCATGGCCTATTTGTGATGTGTACAGTGACTTGACTTGCTCTTTTTGGTGTAGTCAATAGCCTACATAAAGCCAACAAAAAAAAAAGAAAAATGCTACTGCATCAAGATAATGGAACGGCTTGTGACACAGGAGAAAGAAAAAGAGGCTTTGGCATGTTACGGGCAGATCTCAGCCACCACTGACGCAGGTGGTTTGTCATTTGCACGCTCACCATTCAGCAATCAGTCGGCTGTCTATCTGAGAGTGAAACACAAACACTGTCACTGACCGACCCCGCTTAGGGCATCCATGAGTGACGATGGCAGCTCAAGAGCGCCACATCTGGTTACAACTTGTATGTGACAGATTCCGGACAGCAACCCAAACCGATCATGAGATGAGGGGTCCAAGAAGATTGAGGATGAGCGCAAGTACCGTCTATGTAAGTCGCAATAAGGTACCAAGGTTACCAACTGGCGACCTTTGACAGAGTGCGTTCCCACGACATCCAAGACAACAAATATCTGGTTCTGACTGGTGTGCCTGAGGGCTGGGTGGGGAAACTGGTTTGAACACATGCCGAAAGCATGAAATCTCTGTGCCAAGCAGTTGCTGAAATCTAGACCTGAGTTGCCGAGACTCAATCGGCTCCCAAGGGTAAACGCCAAATAGGTACGCCCTTCGTGCCACACAAATAAGGAAACACATACCTAATGGCCCATTGTGTGTACTTTAATCCAGAGGTTTCAAACTCGGTCCTGTATGCAGGTTTTCATTCCAACCACAAATGCAACCCCAGAATTTTAATGAGTAGTTAATTTTTCTTCATCGCCCTTTTAAGCAATATTGTCAAAAAAAGCTGTGCATGCTATGGAAAATTAAAGTTTCATATTCACATCATGATATATGGGAAACAGCAGAAAAAGAGATACATTTTAACAGATGTACCAATAACTTTCAAAATATGAGTAGGCTCTTGATTAGTTTAATTATTGATGCATGGTCACCAAATTGAACCAATTTGATAATGGAGTTAGGAGGAAAAATAATTGACAATGACTCACACCTGTTTAGTGTTTATATTGTAGGAAAACAATTTAGAACTTCAAGTGTGTGCAGCAACCTATAGGGGCTCAGTGATTCATTGTTGTATGACTTGGATCAGGAAATATATTAGACCTCGTGCAATTACTGGGCATGGAGCTTTCGTTTTGCATGGCAGGCATTGTATTTCTCTCATAACGTGAGGTTTATGGATAAATAAATCAATAAAAATCCAACAAGTTAAAACAAGTCAACCACTTTGTAGAATTCTGGGATTGCAGTTGTGGTTGCAATGAAAACCAGCATAAACGGTGGTCCCCAAGGACGGAGTTCAATAATCACTGCTTTAATCAATATTACTGATGTCATCTGGCCAGATAAATTGAGACATTATCAGTCCACTCCCTTTCTTAGTCAAAGACAAATCAAGTCGGGTCATATTTTTGGTCATTATAGTTTTTCTTTTTCTTTCTTTGTGTTGGTGGTCCGGCACACTAGAAAGTGTGTCTGCATAGTGTGGCACAGCACAGTGACAGGGGCAGATCCAGGAATTGCTGAAAGGGGGGGCACAGCAAGGAGGGGTCTGGGGACCGCCAAATATGTCATCCTCAACAGACCTATGTCCTGATTGCCTTTATTGGAAGAGGGTCATATCGGCTTCAGATCTGTGGAATATTACAGTTTTACCTGCACTGTTGTAGGGCATTGTAGACATGTAGCCTCTACATCGTTATCCTCCAAAAGATTGAAAATTGGTGTGACACAGCCATGTCATACATGTTTGGTAGTACACACGTAAAGTACAGCTTTCTGGCGATTGATTCCGATTCCGTTCACTGGCAAAGGTGGAGTCCCTTTAGAGGTGTTTTCTGGCCCAAATCACAGATTTCAAAATAATTTGCAGCATTGATAAACCACCCCATTGGGTTCATTAATCTACCAGATTTTTTTTTGTTGTCATTTTTTTAATGACAAAAAAAGATATTTTTATTTTTAGTTTTTTGGGGGGGCCACCCATTCTGGGGCCCTACAAAGTGTCACCTATGATTATAATTATGTGCTTATCAATGCACATTGTAGCTGATATATTTTTAATTTGTTGAAATTGATGTCATACTGCCAAGATAGGAAGATATTTGCTCAAAAAATAGTCTGAAATGGAGATTTGCAACAGCCATGTGTGATATAATGCTATAAGCATTATATATCATCTGAAAGAGAGATTTCTCCTGATTACAATGATACATAATGTAACAACTCTAGTCCAAAATATCTACCTCAAATTGCCAAGGTAAGAGAGGAACCCTATTTTTCTGAGAGATGTTCCCCACGGTACCAGCTAACCGCAACCTATGGCACAGTGTAATATGCATGCATGTGATTAATTGCAATCAACGTAATAATGATAATTTTTTAAATACATCCTCAAAATGACACAGATGAAAGTTACAGTGAATCTCTATTCCAGGCACATCTGGTATGTCCAAATCTGAGTCCAAAACAGGATGCGTAGATAATGGGATATAGACGCCCGTTTTCGTTTGGGAGGTGGCTGCTCCATGATGTTAGTTCATCAGGAATTCATCAGACAGCATCTGAGAATATACATAAAAAAGTTTGATCCTGAACCCTCACATTACTGTACAAAATTTAGCCTATTCTTATCCATTAAAAATCTTATTTATTCTTATCTATTTATTTTCTTATAATTTCTCAGATAGTAAAACAGTGAATTGAACTCATCTTCTGGTTGTAGACTGACTGCTGCAATATTGCTGTAAAATAATCTTAACCCTCCTCCAGTGTTCGTTGCTGCCCCCCTTATTTCAGTGTCAGGTGTCCGCGGTCTATGTGGCCGGCCTGTTTTAACTGGCTCACAGGCCTTCCTCAGCGTATACAAATCATTATAACCACCTGCGTATAATATAAACTAATAATTGATCACATACATTTGTTTCTTTTTACGTCATGGTACCACTTACCATTACGCAATCAGGCATAAATAAACCGCTAATTGACAATACATCACAAAAGGCCTGAGGAAGGCCTGTGAGCCGAAACGCGTCCGCTTTTTTATTCTTCGTAACATTAAAAATACTTTAAGCACGTGCTGTCCAACGTCTTAAATACTTGCAATTTTCCCTTTTGGATTCAGCACCTTATATGCAATTTGGAGGGCAGCCCGTTTGTTTTTGCATGAATGAATAATGTAGCCTATCCATGGTGAAGCGTCTTTGAGTGCCCAGAAAGGCGCTATATGAAATTGATGCATTATTATTGTTGTTCACGGTTAGATGCGATTCGGTTCAGCACTATGCAAATAATTTTTAACCCACATTTGGTTTCTTACCTCACCAGGACAATTATTCTTTGCTCTCTCTTTCCTTCTCAGGGATGTATTCAATACTTGATTGTTTTCTATTACCCAAACAAATAGATTCAATAACATAAAATAAAAATGCAGTTCAACATGATACAGACAGAGGTAGACGGAAATTTATTTCTTATCGGCACCATAACAAACAACGTGATTTTCTTCCTTAAATTTTCTTTTTGGCCTCTTAAAAAACAGACTACTGGTACTCATTCTTTCACAAGAAAAAAACAGCAGACTACTCACAACTAGTACTTGTATAGTGTCATCTGTCTGTAAATTTTAGGCTACAACACTTAGGTTTAAAACTTTCCTCCATTGATGTGCAAATAATAGTACCTGTGCACAGTTAAAAAACTTCCCTGTAATGGTGGTGCATTCAGGTAGGGATTAATATTTTTCCCGAAAATGAGACATCCGGGAAATTAACTTGTTTTTAGCCTATAATTTTGGCTACCGTTATATAACATTGGTCATAGTTCAGGAAACACTTAACAAAGAGACATGTGGGTCCCAAACATGACTGATTTAATGTATTATCAGGTGGTTTATATAATTATTGTGGCACTAAAACGTAATTTCAAGATTAATGAATATTATAACAATATAAACTGCGCAAGCCGCATGCAGCATGACGTTCCCTCCAGATAAGAGGGAGAAAACGCCTGTGATCTGACGCTGTCTGTCTGAACAGCCTCATGGAAATTATATTTTACAATTCTTCATATTATAAACTAACGAAATTCGTTAAGGCAAGTAGTTTGGTGCTTTCATAGTCATGGTTTTGAGCTCAGATAGATTGCATAATCAGCTCGCATTCAGACGCTGCGGGTGGCCGGCACGGTGTGTGCTGCGGTGTCAGACTGTCGGCTAAATAAAGTCAGCGATCTCTCGAAGTTAAAAGGCAAAGTTATAAAACGCATCCACTCACGGGGTGGGAGGTTTCAGATGGATTCAGGAGATTTTTCTCTTTTCAATGAGAGCCCCATTTCACTAATGCCCGCTGCATCGCTGTCTGAAGTGTTTTGCAAAAGTATGAATCCAGTGTTCTTGTAGTTTTGAGCTTTCACCTGGAGTTTTGTCTGAGATTTTAAATGTTGCAGTGAGCCGACTGTTGAGCCTTAGACTTGCGCATTTGATCCCTCCCTCAGACATTGCAGCGCGTCCTCATTAATAAATATTTTGAAGTAGGCTATTATGAAGTATTTCCACTCAGAGCTGATGCCAAAAATCGTGTTGTGTTAGTCTAATTCAGATCATAGACCCTCAAGTTACTTAACCAACTGCTTTAACGGTCAGAAGAGTTTGAATTCAGGGCGTTTTGTGATTGTTAATCAATTTAGGCCGATGTTAATCGCACTTTTACACGTGGCCAATGCTGAATTTTTTCCTTGGCCACACTTTCTCACTGCGCCAGTTGATGACCATTCCAGTTTTTAGAAAGTAGGCTACCGCTTAAAATAGCCTACGTTTGGCCAAGAAAAAAGAATTTACCTTTGGACACACTTATTTTAAGTGGGCATTGGAGCAATGTGCATCTTGGCCACACTTATAAGTGCGTCTAACGCGAATTTTGATCAATTTTTTTGCTTGGACGCATTTAAATAAGTGTGAATAGTCAGTTCGATTAAGTATTCTCTTCCCCTGCGTGGACACACACACACACACACACAGCGGTTCTGCTTGCGCACACACACAACTGATGAATATGTTTTAAAAAATAAAAATAGGCCTACATATTTTCTAAATATATTCCATTATCTCATGAATATTTTTTAATGTTTTTTTTCCCGGTTTCTCGTTTTTCCATTTAAACCCTACATTCAGGGCGCCTCGGAAACACCTGAGGGAGGGGAATAAAACTTGATTTAATCGTGTAAACCATATGTTTTACCGATACAGGGACGTTATACATTGCGAATCAGCTGGAATTTGTGACCGATACACACTGAAGCTATCAATGCAGTCGCATCGCGAACGCTTGTATCACCACCAATACGCATGCTCTCCACCCCCTCTGTCTATATCTCATCTCCGCTGTTTTTATTCTGTTTGTTGTGCGTGCTGGTGTCTCTGCTTGTGACAAATACACAATTACTGCTTGTGTACAATCGTCATTCTCTCTGTGCTATTTGGGAGTCTGTTGGGAAGTTTTCCCATGCTGGGCATGGAGAGTTTTTATCTCTTCCTCCTTTCCTCGCCTCAGTACCAGAGGAATTTTGTCGACATGAGCCAGTTTACTCTCCTCAGAAGAAATCGCGCAGGAGACGCGGACGTGGCAGAATCTCCGGCAGGTGTGTGAGGATTAAAGCATTACTGAGAACGATGAATGGGGATCATGCTTTTGCAGTCTGTTTCGACGTCCATGATTTGGTTCTCCGGCAGCGGTGGCGTAAACACGTTTACCCTGTGTCTCTGGAGTCCGATGAGCAGTCACATCCCAGCTGGGAAAAGGGGGGGGGGGGGGGGGGGGGGGGCAGGCGAGGTGGTACCCATGAGGAAATCCTGCGATTTCTGGACTGTACGGCACAGCCACGCGATTCAGATGTTAAAATCCAGATGGCTCTTCTTAATGTTCAGTCTTTGTCAAATAAGACTCATATCCTCCGTGACTTTTATTCCTCCCATGATCTGGATTTTATAGTTTCAGCAAAGACATGGGTGCAAAAGGGTATTTCTGTTATGCGATGGCGGGAATAGACGGGTGAGACACCATTTGCGAGACAGAAGATTTAATAAACACAAAAAACTTGAGGGAAAAACGTGGCACGCAGGCCAAAACAAACACCGGGCCAAGCACTGAACAGGGAAAACTAAGGTACTGGGGACTCGGGGAAAAAACAGGGCACACAGGCCGCAACAAAACACCGTGTCAAGCACTGAACTGGGAAAAGGTACTCGGGACTCGGGGGGGAAAACAAAAAGGGTACTCGGAACAACCAAGGGAAGGGGCACTGAGGGCAACGCTGACTCGGAAGGCCTGGATAGCACAGCTGGTTCAGAGGGCACGGGTGACATGGCAGGCTCGGAAGACACAGGTGGCACGGATGACTCGGAAGACACAGGTGGCTTGGGACACAGATGGCTCGGATGGCACAGCTGGCACAGATGGCTCATAAGACACAGGTGGCACGGATGACTCGGAAGATACAGGTGGCTTGGGACACAGATGGCTCGGATGGCACAGCGGGCACAGATTGCTCAGAAGACACAGCTGGCACAGATGGCACAGCGGACACCCAGCTGCTGCAGGACACCGCCCACATGGTGACCAAGCAGCAGCAAAAAAGCGGAGTCCCCTTGCAAAGGCCCCCCGCGGACCTCACGAAGTCCTGTCTGCCATCTGACCCTTCTTCCCCAAAATAAATACACAAGGGAGGGAGAGCAAATGTTAAACAGACACAGGTGCTGGAAATGAAACTAATTTCAGAGGGTGGAACACAAGGGAGAACCTAATTACATGAAAATAGGCAAAAGCCAAAATGCGGACCAGGAGCACCAGACATTCCTACAAACAGAACAACGGATCCGGTTTGGGATTTCTAAATGCACAAAGTAAGAGGCAGAACAGCGAAGAGACAGGTGCAGAAAATCTGCAAGAAACACAGCAGAGCAGATTGAAGGAAAGCAAGAGGCGGAGACTAGAACAGGGCGAGTGCTGAGAGGTCGT
Source organism: Gymnothorax reevesii (assembly GCA_029721435.1). Lineage (NCBI taxonomy): Eukaryota > Metazoa > Chordata > Actinopteri > Anguilliformes > Muraenidae > Gymnothorax > Gymnothorax reevesii. Next base: position 10,598,412 of record CM056577.1, on the reverse strand, counting down.
TAGTCAATTAGTAAGTGCAGCTATACAATCCCGAGTGCTCATTAGTAAGTTAGTCTTTAATACAATGTTAGTTTGGTTAGTAAATTAGCGAAAATAACAAACTGGTAGTTGGTGTTCATAATATAGCAAAAAGCAAGGGGAAGGAAGAACACAAGATCAAGAAGGAAAACTAGAACCCAGAACCATTAAATCACCTGAAGCAGTGAGACAATAACTGGGGCTGTGAGCAAAGACAAGACTAATGACAAGACAGGGGGAGACAAAGTACAATGTACGGTGGAAAACATGGACCGGAGTAAAACTACGGCAATATCCAAAATATGGAAAAGTAAAAACTAAGACAATACATGAACAAACCAATGATGACAGTACACAATACTCATCTGAGAATGGTCAGACATCACAAGGAATCAAAATACACATGTGAGACAGTCAGAACAAGAACCAGACAAAGCAGAACCCGAATCCTAACAATTTCAGCATCTCTTGTGGAACTATGTCCCTCTGGACAAGTTTCTTTAATTCTCCAAGGCCTGTCAGACTGACAATTGTCACTTTTTAATGACAGTTTTAAATGCAAACAGATTTCTATTTCTGCTGCTTTTAGCAGTTTTGAAACGCAGCTTTTTACGATGAACCGTCCCTCTGATGTTTTAATTGCTGTGATTTATTGTCCACCCAAACATAGTGACAATTTTATCTCTGAGTTTGGTGACTTTTTATCTGGATTAATCCTGCACTATGACAGGATTTTAATTGTCGGGGATTTTAATATTCACGTCTGCTGTGATAACAAACCACTGGCTCGAGACTTTTTGAATATTATTGACTCCTTTAATCTCACACAGTTTGTATCTGGACGAACGCATCAGCGTGGACATACCTTAGACCTTATGTTGGGCTACGGTGTGTTTGTGTCTATAAATGAAATCTCTGTCTTGCCTTTTTTGTAGATCATTTACCAATTTTATTTGACAATGAGGTTCCTAATCCCAATGGTCCACAGAGAGCACTGAAGACACTGAGGTCTTCACGCTTCATTAGCCCAAGTGTTTTAAATGATTTTACCTTGAAACTGCAGGACACAGTTGAACAATTTTTTTTTCAGTCTACTGCAGTGGACAACCTCACTGAAAATTTCAATGATGTGCTCCGGGGCCTCCTGGACTCACTGGCTCCAGTGGAGACGCGCATGTGTCCTCCTAGGAGCCAAATACCCTGGTTGAACAAGGGATTAATTACATTTTGGAAGGGCTGCAGAAAACTTGAACAGCTGTGGCATCATTTTAGGCTTGAGGTTTACTGTCAAGCATGGCGGGACAGTCTGACCGCTTATTAGTCCAGTGTGTCTACAGCAAAGATGGCCTATTATTCTAATTAGATTATGAATAATAGGCATACTCCTAGAGTATTATTTGATACTGTCTCAAGGCTCTCTGTACATCTATGTGATATCCTGGTGTGCTGAGTATGTGTTGTGTATGATACTTCATGGTGTTTTTACAATTGCTTTTATTGTTGTCATTTCTTGTTTATTTTAAATTGCTGTAAAGCACTTTGATTGAAAGCTGTATATAAATAAGTATTTATTATTATTATTATTATTATTATTTATTTATTTATTTATTTATTTAACCTGCCAGGTTAAATAGACAGGGTCCTGTAACCACCCTCAGTTTATTTTGAAGGTACAGCGCCCTCCATAATTATTGACACCCCTGGTTAAGATGTGTTCTTTAGCTTCTAATAAATTCAGTTTTTTTTTCTAAATAATATAGGGCCACAATGAAAAAAGAGGAAAATCCAACCTTTAATTCAAGTGTATTTATTCAGTGGGAAAAAAACCCCAAATTAAGGAATAATTCTTTTACATCAAATCACGTGTGCCACAATTATTAGCACCCCTAATGTTAATCATTTGTACAACCCCATTTTGCCAACAAAACCTAATCTTCTCCTATAATATTTCACAAGATGGGACAATACAGAAAGAGGGATCTTCCACCATTCCTCTTTGCACAATCTCTCTAAACCTCTGCACTCTCCTCTTCAGCTCACTCCACAGGTTTTCAATGGGGTTGAGATTTGGGGACTGAGGTGGCCATGGGAGGAGCTTGATTCTGTGTCTGCTGAACCATTTCTGTGTACATGTGGCTATATGTTTAGGGTCATTATCTTGCTGAAAGACCCAGTGACGACCCATCTTCAAAGTGTATTTCAAAGCGTTCATAATGCCATGCACCCTAACAAGGTTCCCAGGGCCTCTGGAAAAGAAACAGGCCCACAGCATCACCGATCCTCCCCCATACTTCACAGTGGGCATGAGGTGCTTTTCTGCATACTCATCTTTTGTGTTCCGCCAGACCCACTTAGAGTGTTTGTTGCCAAAAAGCTCTATCTTGGTCTCATCTGGCCAAAGCACATGGTCCCAGTTGAAGTCCCAGTACCGTTTAGCGAACAGAAAAGGTTTTTTCTGTGCCTGCCTCCCAAACAGCTAGTTAGCATGTAGATAACATCTAATGGTTGTTTTGGAGACTTTGGGACCCCAAGATGCTACCATTGGTTGCAATTCTTTAACAGTGAGCTTAGGAGAACTTTTTATTTCTCTTAATATCCTCCTCACTGTGCGTGGTGGCAAAATAACCTTGCATCCTCATCCAGACTTGTTTACCACTGTTCCAGTTGTTTTAAACTTCTTAATGATTCCTCTGACAGTAAATATGGGCAGGTGCAGGCGAGGGGCTAATTTCTTGTAGCCATTGGCTGATTGTGAAGGTCGACACACATCTGCCTTACTTGAATGGTGTGTTCCTTTGACTTTCCCATGTTGAAGAGTGGATAAGAGAAGTAGCCTCTGTGTCATGTCATATTTATACCCCAGGGAAACAGGAAGTGATGATTTACTAATTAAATGTTCCTAGATACTCAGATCAACATTGTTAACTACTGTATGAATGACAGGATTACTTCAATTACATTTAATTCCTAGGAATTGTTGCGGGTGCCAACAATTGTGGAACTAGTGATTTTATGAAAAGTAATTATTTCTTAGTCAGGGATTTCTTTTTCCCCTTAAAATTCACTTGAGTTGAAGGTTACATTTTTCTACAATTTTCAGAGTGAGAGTATGCTTCTGCAATAAAAAATGTATTTTTTTTTTAAGACTTTTAACACATCTTAACCATGGGTGCCAATAATTATGAGGTATGTTTCCCCTGGGGTGGGAGGGAAGGGTGAGGGTGGGGCACACAAAGCATGAGAAGGTGGCAGGTCGCCACAACTATCACTAAAGATATTATGTTCAGCCGAGAGGGGTGTTGTTCTTGTGGGGGCATGGGCAGGGCCGGTGTTCTGTCAAATTTTTCTCCCTTGTCAAAAACTGCTACCTTAATGCAAAGCGATCGTCAAGTCCTTGTTATCGCCTTGATATTGCAGTATGCGTGAGTTTACAGAGGTAACTCTGTTATTTGTTACCTTATTATCAGTGGCGTCTCTGGCATGAAAAGTCCAGTGGGGCACAACAGACCAGTTATACTTAGCCTCTCACTTTTCTGTGACGCTGCCTACAACCCATATTTGCTCAATATTAAATGAGCCACATACTAGAAATGCAATTTTATATAAATGGGGTTAATATAAAGTGGGGGTTGTGTAAAAGGTTTCAACCTTTTTTACTGCACAACAAAACAAATATTAATGGGTTACTAAAAATGGTCACTCACCATGTTGCTCATTTCTTGAAAGGAAAAGATGCACGTCGATCTTTCATCTGAGAAAACTTCTCAATGACCCTGTCAAAGTCCCGTAATCCATGGATGAATTCATTTTCAATGGACAGCATAGCCAGTGCATTTAACCTCTGCTGCCCCATTGTGTTTCTTGTAAATGTTTTGATTCTTTTTAAGTTTGAAAAGTTTCTCTCCGACTCAGCAGTGGTCATTGGTGTTGTGATGATTTCTAGCAGTGACACAGTCTCAGATAAGGCATCCTGGAGGTTGTTGCTATAAATCAACTGCAGCAGTGACAGAGTATTCCCTGCGTGCAACTCTGAGTGACTGTATAGTGATTTCAGTTAAGTTTTGAGCTTAACTTTATTTCGAATTGGCCACATTTTGATAGCACATTCAAATTCAGCACTTGAAAATGAATCGCTGAACTTACTGAAAAGTGTGCAGTCCACAAGCTTTGCTACTATAAGGAGATCACTCTTGTGAAATCTCACCTCCACCTGAACTAACACAGTATCACAAGCCTCTCTCATAACAGCAGCGGTGTTTTTTTTCCCCTTCATTTCGTTGGAACCGTCTCTCTCGCTTGTGCAATGTCATGTCATCCACTTTCTAAATCAGCCCATGCCTTCTCTGAGGCTCCCCATGGTGCGGTTGATCGTAGCTGCATCAATGTTTCGTTTTTGCAGTGTGTTATAGAATGTCCACTCTTGGCATCAGCTGGTAAAAAAAAAAAACTGCACTCGGGGTTGAAGGAGCGGGTTTGCCCTTTCCAGCTTGGATGATGTTAAAATCTGCTGGCTGGTGAGGTCCTCAATGTTTTATTTCTAATTTTTGCTCAAGTGGCAAATTGCTAAATTTTACTTTGATTAAAAAGTCTACTTCGTTCATTATCTCATCTTGGTAAGTTGGTGACTAACAAAAATAGCCAATCAAGCTAGCTGTGGTTGAACTACTGCACATTACGTACTGACGGCAAGTTATCCCAATTTTTTAATTGGATGGTCTCAGCGTGGGGCCGTCGTGATTGTGCCCCACAGCGATCTATTGAGACCGTGTTGGACATGCGCCCTGAGATTTCAGCAGTTAATTACTTAAACAAGCGCCAGAGGGCCGGCCCCATTTTCAGGTGGTTTGAGAGGAATAGACTTGGACTACTAAGCCTGTGAGCATTTCGACAAATATCTCTGACTATATATATATATATACACACGCACACACAAATATATAAAACAGATTTGTCTTTGTGTAAGAATAGATCGTTATATAATTACATTTGCCACAAAGGCAGATTCTGTTACAATTACTTCAAGGCAGCATATTGCTCCACAGCGACATCTGATGGGGCCTGGCCCCACTGGCCCCAAATGCAGAGACGCCACTGCTTATTACACCATAAGCAGATTTTATCATGAGCTGGATAAGTTTGTTCGAAGACATATGCCCATATACGCCATTATCATCTAATTTCTGCATTTTCAGGAATACCCAGCGTGTAAATGCAATTGTGCGCTTACTGGTCGAAATTCGCACTGAAAATGAATCTATTTTTATGATTTTTGAAGATATTTAAGTGATGAGCGAGAAAACAGCCCAAGATTTTAGGTTGTGCACAAGCGCAAAACCGCGAGGTAGCATATTTTGATGGGTAGCAAAATTTGTCAGAACACCGGCGCACTCACTTTTTCCGCTCTTGGCGAATACTTGTGATGCCGCCCCTCTAGCCGCAGCGTACCATGATAGCAACACCACACAAATACCAATACGTCATACTGTAATGTGAATATAGGCCACTGGATGGCAGTATTTACCTTTTTTTGTTAAGCCCAGAATGGAGCTAGGTTTGGACATGTTCTGGGCATGTCTGAAACAAGTCCCAGAGAAAAGAAAAAAAAAGTCTAAAAGGTGGGAGGGGTCTGCAAAAGAGTATATAATGGGGAGAATTGAGACAGTGAAGTAGTAGGAGAAATTGCAAGGAGAAGGATACATGTAACCAGACCTGTCATTCTGGTTAAGACCTGTGAAGCTTATAGTGGATTTTTGCCTGTGTTAGAGCATTGTCCTCACCCAGGATATCACCAAGCCACCCCACCAAAAAGGGACTGTAAATATTTCTGTTTTTTGTTGTATTCAATCTTGGTCAGTAGGTTAGTTAGTTGTTTAGTTGTCTGTTCATGAAATGTGTTGAAGTTTTTTAAAACTGTGTCTGTCATTCCTTGCTGTTGCTGTTGCTGTTGGGTTGTAAATGTAATAACAAATTGGGGCCATAACAAATTGGGGGCTCATCCGGGATAGACCATTGTGTGAGTAATTTATTGAAAATCTAACATTTCAAATTGTAAAATAGCTTTTTGAATTTTCCTATATAAATATATTGACAGATCAGCAGCAATGGATGATTTCTTGGCATCACCAACCGTTGAGGTTTTGAAGTCTTTTAAAAAGACAGAACTGCTAGAAATTTGCAGACATTTAGAGCTGACAGAGGTAAAACCAGCCATGCGAAAAGCAAGACTGGCTAGAGAGATTGCTGAATATTACATTGATGAAAATGCGTTTGCACCAGGAGATCTGGAATAATTTCCAGTGGAAAATCCAAATATAGAAATGGAACTTAAATTAAAAATGCTAGAGATTGAAAGGGAGGAAAAAAGAAAAACAAAGGCAGTTTGAGTTAAAAAAATTAGCAAGAGAAGAGAAAAATGAAAGGGAGGAAAAAGAAAAACAAAGAGAATTTGAGAGGGAAGAAAGAGAGAAAGAAAGGGAAGTAAAAGAAAAACAAAGAATTTGAGAGAGAGAAAGAGGAAAGAGCAGAAAGAGAGAGACAGAGACAGGGACAGAGAGATTTTGAATTAGAGAAATTCGATAGAGAAGAAAGACTCAAAATGGAGCAACTAAAAATTGAAATTGAAACTAAAAATAAATTTTGTGCCAGTCAGGAGGTAAAACTGGTGCCTCCATTTTCTGAAAAGGACGCAGACAACTATTTCCAGTGTTTTGAAAAGGTAGCAAAGAGTTGCCAGTGGCCAAAGGAACACTGGCCTCTGATGTTGCAAACTGTCCTCAAGGGTAAAGCTCAACAAGCCTATTCGGCTTTGTCTGCAGATGATTCCTCTGATTATGAGGTTGTCAAAAAGGTTATTTTGAGAGCTTATGAGTTGGTTCCAGAGGCTTACCGACAGAAATTCAGAGGTCTGAAGAAATCTGAAAATCAGACTTATGTGGAATTTGGTAATGAGAAGAAAGTTTGCTTTGAGCGCTGGTGTACTTCTATGGAGGTCAAGGATGATTTCAACTCACTAAAAGAGATGGTGTTAGTTGAAGAATTCAAGAACTGTGTTAAGGATGATGTTAAGACCTACCTTAATGAGAAGCAAGCACTGAATTTGCAATCAGCTGCCAAATTTGCAGATGAATATGTTCTCACACATAAGTCCAAATTTCAGTCTAGCAGTAACAATAGATGGTTCCAATTTCAGAAAAAAGCGAACGGTGATACCCAAGATTCTTCACCCAAAGACAAAGACAAATCTGGTGATGGTGCTCAGAAATCCAGTAACAGGTCTGATCAAAGTGTGAAAGCTGACAGTGACAAAAGTGGTCTAGTTTGCAGTTATTGCAAGAAATCTGGTCATGTTACAACTAAATGTTGGTTCCTTAAAGCTAAGAAAGAAAAAGAAAAGGATACCAAACCAAATGCCTTTGTGAAAACAAGGTTAGAAACCCCTGTAGTAGATAACCGACCTGCTGAATTGCCTGCTTCTTGTGGGGCTAAAAAGCCTGATACTGCTGACTTTGTGAGGGAGGAATTTCTTCCATTTGTGTCAGAGGGATTTGTGGCTCTGAATGAGCAGACTACTCCTGTCCCCATTTATATCCTAAGGGATACCGGAGCTTCTCAGTCACTTTTGTTGATGGACTCCTTGGAGTTACGTGATGTGACCGCTTCTGGGGATTTCATACTTGTACAAGGAATTGAAGGGAGGACTGTATCTGTACCCCTGCACTCTGTATTCTTGAAGTCAGATTTAGTTACAGGACAGGTAAAGGTGGGACTTATGTCAAGTCTACCTATCAAGTGTGTTTCTCTGTTGCTAGGCAATGACCTGGCTGGGGGCAATGTAGTTCCCCCTGTTCATCTTACTTCACAGCAGAGCACTGAAGATGGCGATGAAGACCCATCTTTGTTTCCTTCCTGTGCAGTGACTCGTGCTATGGCCAAGAAGGCTCAAGAAGAAGATAATGTGGTGCCGTCCAGCACATTGAATAGTCATGACTCAGGTGGTTCGGCTCATGACTCTGTTCGGCCTACTATGATTTCTCCATTTGAGGACTTATCAGATACTTTTATCAGTTCTTTGTTCAGCCAGCCAGATGGGTCTGGTGATTCTGATGTGTCTGGAGACTTGTCTCTGTCAAAAAATCGGTTGATTGAGGAGCAAACTAATGATCCTGAAATTTGTGTTCTAAAGAGGAGAGCCCTTCCTGATAAAGAAAAAGACGCAGTTCCAGTTGGGTATTATCTCAAGTATGGTGTGTTGATGCGGAAGTGGCGCCCTCCTGATATCCCTGCCAATGCAGATTGGGCAGTGGTCAGGCAAATTGGTTTTCCGAAGGTCTACAGGAATGAGATCTTAAAAATGGCTCATAGTTTACCTTTAGGAGGTCATCTTGGTGTTAACAAGACTGTTGATAAGATCATGAAACACTTCTTTTGGCCTGGGCTTCGGAAAGATGTTTCCAACTTTTGCAAAACCTGTCACACTTGTCAGATAGTTGGAAAACACCAGTTAGACCCACCTGTAGCTCCATTGCAGCCTATCCCAGCATTTGGGGAGCCGTTCTCTAAGGTCATTGTTGATTGTGTTAGTCCATTACCCAAGACTAGATCTGGAAATCAGTACTTGTTGACAATCATGTGTGCATCTACCAGATTCCCTGAAGCCATACCTCTACGTAACATCAAGGCAACTGCAATCTCAAAGGCTTTGATAAAGTTCTTCACGTTGTTTGGCCTTCCCAGGGAAATTCAGTCAGACTAAGGTAGCAATTTCACTTCCGGACTGTTTCAGCAGGTTGTGTATGAACTAGGTGCAAAGCAGATTCTTTCTAGTGCCTATCATCCAGAAAGTCAGGGTGCCTTAGAGCGGTTTCATTCCACTCTTAAGACAATGATGAGGACTTATTGTTATGACCATGAGAAAGACTGGGATGATGGTGTTCATTTGCTGTTGTTTGCAGCTAGAGAAGCAGTGCAGGAGTCTACTGGATTCAGTTTGTTTGAGCTAGTGTTTGGCCATGAAGTGAGAGGACCTTTGCTATTGTTGAGTGAATAATGGCAAGGGAAAGAACCGCATATCAGTCTGTTAGACTATGTTAGCAAGTTCAAAGAAAGACTGCGTGCAGCTTGTGACCTTGCTAGTCAGGGAAAAATGAAAACTTGGTATGATCATAAGGCTAGAAGCCGTGAGTTTAAACCAGGAGATAAGGTTCTTGTGTTGTTTCCCTTGCAGTCCAATCCATTGCAGGCTAAATTTTATGGTCCTTATGAAATTCTGACAAAACTCAATGATCTCAATTACATTGTGAAGACTCCAGATAGGAGAAAACCAAAACAATTGTGTCACATTAACATGCTGAAGCCTTATCATGACAGCAATGCTAGGGTTGCAGCTGTCACTTCAGATTCTCCTATGGTCAAAACGTGTGAAGATGAGGGGGAGTTTCAAGATGATGAACCAAGAATTAAAGCAGAAGTTCTTTCATGTAAATTGTCAAATTCTGAAGTGTTGCAAAATCTTGATGTAAAACTCCAGCACTTAGAACCCTCACAGAGAAATCAGTTTCAGAGGTTGATCAAGAAATATGAGGATCCGTTTCCTGATGTTTCAAAGAGAGTTTCTATAGCCTCTCATGATGTAGATGTTGGTGATGCCAAACCAATTAAACAGCATCCATACCAGATGAATCCTGAAAAGAGAAAGATTGCTGAGAAAGAGGTTGAGTACATGTTAGAACATGATATTATCAAACCCTCCAACTCAGATTGGAGTTCACGCTGTGTGCTAGTTCCAAAACCTGATGGAGGTACTAGATTCTGTACAGATTATCGCAAAGTCAATTCTGTAACTAGAACTAGTGTGTTTCCAATACCTAGGATTGATTATCGTATCGATAGAGTAGGGCAAGCAAAGTTTCTGACCAAGATTGATTTATTGAAGGGTTATTGGTGTGTGCCTTTAACTGAGAGGGCCAAGAGTGTCTCTGCTTTTGCCACACCATCTGGGTTGTACCAGTATGAAGTCCTACCCTTTGGCATGAAAAATGGCCCAGCCACGTTCCGAAGGATGATACAGTCTACAATCGCCGGATTTCCACCCACGGGTGCGCACATCGACGACCTGATCACATGGAGTGACTCCTGGGAAGAACATCTGAAAGATGTAGAGACGTTGTTCCAGCGCCTGACCCAGGCCAACCTGACTGTTAACCTGAACAAGAGTGACTTTGGTTGTGCTACTGTCACCTATCTTGGCTACGTCATAGGCCAGGGTAAGGTGGCACCCATAAATGCTAAAGTCCAAGCCATCATGGACTTTCCAGTTCCTGACAACAAAAAAATCTTTGCGCCGCTTCCTTGGAATGATCGGGTACTACCGCAAGTTCTGCAAGAATTTTGCTGAGATTGCTCTCAGTCTAACTAACCAACTGAAGAAAGGCGTGAAGTTCACTTGGGATGATGCATGCCAGAGAGCCTTCGATCGCCTGAAGTCTCTGCTGTGTCACTTCCCCGTGCTCAAATCTCCTGACATCAACAAACTGTTCTCCATTGCGGTCGATGCTAGCTACCAAGCTTGTGGATCTGTGCTCCTACAGAGAAGTGACTCTGATGACATTGAGCATCCCGTGGCATACTTCTCCAGGAAGTTCAATCGCCACCAAATTAACTATTCAACAATTGAGAAGGAGCTGTTGGCTCTGGTCTTTACAACACTTTGATGTTTATGTTTGTCCAGGGCAAAAGCCAATGATTGTGTACACTGACCACAGTCCGTTAATGTTTTTGAGTAAGATGAAAAACAAGAATCTGAGATTGTTGAATTGGAGTTTGATTTTACAGGAGTTTGACTTGGAAATTAAGCATGTAAAGGGTACTGACAATGTAATTGCTGATTGCTTATCCCGTGTTTGAATATGTATATATATATATATCACATGTTTATTTGAATATTGTATGATATGTATATATAGACAAGTGTCCACTTAACCATTTTGTATTGAAAAGAAAAATTTTGCCTATATGAGTCAAAATTTTTCCCTTTTGGAATGGAGGTGTAATGTGAATATTGGCCACTGGATGGCAGAATTTACCTTTTTTGTTAAGCCCAGACTGGAGCTAGGTTTGGACATGTTCTGGGCATGTCTGAAACAAGTCCCAGAGAAAAGAAAAAAAAAAAAGTCTAAAAGGTGGGAGGGGTCTGCAAAGGAGTATATACGGGGGAGAATTGAGACAGTGAAGTAGTACTTACTAGTACTTACTTACTGGCACTTAACAACTTGTATTTTGCAGTTCTATATTGTTGCAGCAGTCTGAAACATTCTTTGCACAAGAATCCTTCCTGTTTGTTAGCTACCGATTTCAGTAACGCCACACGATCGGTTCCAAACACACTTGCTAATTCATCGAGAATATCTAAACCAGGGGTGTCAAACTGACCCGTAAACGGGCCAAGAGGCTGCAGGTCTTCAATCCTACCAAGCAGAAGCTCACCTGAAAGCACTGATTTAATCAACTGATCTAGGCCTGCACAACTGATTAGTTGTATCAGGTGCGCTTCTGCATTGTTGGAGTGAAAACCTGCAGCCTCTTGCCCCGTTTTCGGGTGAGTTTGACACCCCTGATCTAAACCATCGCGACATTTCAATGCATTGCGTCTACATTCGGCTCGTAGATTACAAGAATCGAAAGTGTAATCTCACTGAACACATGCAGAGTGCAAACGCATTGTTAGACACAGTGCACCTTTCACTTTGGCGAGGCTTTAGTGGGAATTCGATATAAGAGGAATAGGGAAATTTATGTTGAATGAATCCAGTAGTTGGCGGTAATACACCAACAGGTCTGTCAATCGCCTTATAACCAAAAAGAAGAAAAATAAGAAGAAGCCTTTCACTCATAACGAGGCCGCGCGAAGCACTTTGAGAGCTTTCGCGTACAGGCGTTAGTATAGCGACAGTCAGTCAGTGAGGGGCGCAACATAACGACTGTATCACAGTGGCGTAGCGTAGAGGCGCTGGGCCCCTGTTCGAGAATGGCGCTAGACCCCCCCCCCCCCCCCCACCCCCCAGGCCTATTTTCGAAGCAGAGGTGTATACTAAGGAAATACATGTAAATTGTAACAGAGCTATAGTTTTTTGAGGATTTGTACTTTACCTGAGTTCTTTTCTAAACCTGGACTTTTACTCTACAACATTTAAAACTTAAAAATTATCATTTTACTTCGTTACTTTGATACTAGCCACTTCGTTACAAATTAAAATATGAACGCAATTCATCGTTAAAGGTTTATCTGGATTTGGCGTCTTCGAGAAGAACAACGGTGCTCGGCAGCAGGGTATGTTAGCGTGGGGACACGGAGCTGCAAATTTATGCACGTAGTTACAATATTCCATCACTAGATGGCCCACCCGCATCAGTTATTGGATATTCACAGAAACAATCGTCCTCTGTAGCCAATCACTTCAGCTACAGTGAGCCAGTAGGTATCGAAATCAGTATTAAGAAAAATCAGTTTTCTGAAAAACCTAGACACCCATAATTATTAGGGCTATTAGAACCATGGACAATGAATATTTGCACTGCATCTCAACATCACACAACACGTTAGGCTATTTGAACCATGAACAACAGTGACAATACATTGCCAATCAAAATGCAAAAAAGATCCATACGGATGACCAGTCAAGCATATTTCCCTAACAGCACAACAGTGGCCAAATCAAAAAGTAAACAGATAGATAGACACACATCCTGGCACAGCAGCCATTTAACCACAACCGGGAAGCTGATCACTTGCAGTAGCCTAATAAAAAACTGCACTCACCCATTCAGAAGTTAACTCTGGGTGCCTTCTGCTCTGCAAAGTCGTTGAGCAAGAGGGCAATGAGGTGGTAGCATCAGCCTCCAAGTCTGACTGCTGCGTGTTGCCGCTATCATTCACAACGCTAGCAGGAACTGGATCTGGACAAGATGACTGTTTAAAAAATGCATTCAATTTCGCCAATTAGGAGTTCCGTACATCGAGCTCTTTTTTTCTTTTCTTTTTTGAGCACCGCTTTTGTGCTGCTCAACGAGGTGCTCAAGACTTTTCACCTCTAATACTAGGCTAGTGGGTTAGCTGATCTCTCAAAAAAGAACACTTCACGAGCAAGCGCGTCGCCCACGAAGCTACGATCAGAAAGGATTAAGTAAATGTCAACTAATTGGACAAACACATTTCCCAGCAGGCCATGTTCTTTTGAAAATTTTGAGAATAAAACAATCAAATATATGATTAGTAATTGTGATTATAACGGACAAAGTATCATTACTGAAATACAAAAGATATATATCAAAGAAAAGAGGAAAAATGGCCAGTGTGTGTGTGTTTGTGTGTGTGTGTGGGGGGGGGGGGGGGGGGGGGGGGGGATTGTTGCCATGACTGTGTTGTATGAAACAGGGGGGGAGGGAATTGTTGCCATGACTGTGTTGTATGAAACACTGGAGCAATATATTAACTCATCAACTCGTGATTAATTGAGTGATTGTAATGGGTTAAACAAAATTCTCTGAAATCTCCTCAACAGAATTGATATATCTTTATGTGTTGTGACAAGAGGAAGATTGGCCTAGCCAATCACCGTGGGCTCCCAGAGCACATCGGGGCCCCGGTTCAGCGCACCGGCAGCACCGGCAATACCTACACCGCTGCTGTATCATACAGGTTAATGAGGCCTGCTATGTTAACAGGAAACACATCCACTCCATCAATGTGCAGATATTCGTTGACTTCACAGAAACTAATTATTACACTGGAACTAATATGACTTCACTCATTCTCTGCACGGTCTAGATCATATGTGATGCCGCACACACCATAACAAATGTTGAAGCCAAGTGGCCCGGCTCGGTGCATGACTCGCCAATGTTTCGTGAGAGCATTTTGAGCGGCAGATTTGCACGGGGTAAGTAAAGCATTGCAAAAATGTCAGTCTCCCTCATGAAAGCCCTCACTTATTCTATATACTTGCAGGAGAGTATGATGGGTACCTGCTTGGGGAGAGAGGGTATTCTTGTCAACCCTTCCTGCTGACCCCGAGCAAGGTCATTAACAGTGGTACAATGTGGCCCTCTGTAAGACTAGAGCCCGGGTAGAGAATACAAATCTGCATTCTCAAAGCCATGTATTCGGCCATGCTGCGGCCGAGTAGTTGGAGCTAAGGTGGGCTTGGTCAGCACTTGATGGGAGACCTCTGGGGAACATTGAGTTGCTTCTGGAAGTGGCATTGGCGGGCCTCTGGTTCAATTAATCCAATGCCTCAGTACAGTGATGGGGACACACAAGATATTGAACATTCTATTTCTTCAACCTGACCCCGAACGTGTTCAAAGGATTGTCACTCCTTTGCGGATGCCAATATCAACATGTAATGGACGGTGATCTGAAGATTAGTCATTAAAAAAAATGAATTTTGATTTGCTTCATATATTGCATTACCCTAATGTCAATAAGAACTCAAAAATTTGACATGGGGCATTTATATTTTTGTGCTGTGTATGTTCAGGTGCCTGTTGGGGAGGATATCATGAGGTTTTGAGGCAATCGGATGAAAAACACATAATTTATGCTTCCGAAAAGCTGTAAAACCGGTCAGATTTGACCAAACACTTCAGGAGGATTAAGCAAGAGTGGAATCAAATTCCAAAGGCTAAACTCAAGAAACTTGTCTCCTCAATGCCCTCACGCCTCCACTCTGTGTTAAAAAGAAGAGGGGATGCTACACCATGGTAAACAGGCCCCTGTTCCAACTTTTTTGAGACCAATAGCAGTCATCAAATTTGAAATGAACTCATTTTGTGGATAAAATTGTAAAATTTCTCAGTTTCAACATTGGTATCTCTGTTCTTTTGTGAATAAAATACTGGCTAGTGTGATTTCAAAGTCATTACGTTTTGATTTTATTCACTATTTACACTTTGTCCCAACTATTTCAGAATTGGGGATGTAAAAAGAAACTGGTGAGCCTAATTGGGCTGAATGGCCTGCTCTCGCCACTTGTTACGTTATGTTATGTTAATATTTATTCAACGGGATTACCCTGTTTTATTCAATAACTAACATGATGCCCTGGCTCTGAATTAGAGTGCCTTTGTCTTGATTGATTCATTTCACTGGATTGATTCATTTCATTGTTCATTTGTGGAAGCACACAGAGCCAGAATAATAAATTGTAGTACTGTATAAATAATTGTGCGCCCAACTGTACAATATAATCAGGGGATATTTCTGCAGAAAGGGTTCGGCTTCAAAGCTCCATGGCGGAGATGGCTTTGATTTGAAGAGGTTGGGGCAGTGTGCACCTTTTAATGGTTACAGAAAATCATGCAAAATACATCGGCTTGATTAATTAAGCCAAATGTCACTGAGAGGGACCAGGTTATGTTGCACTGAGTTGGCTCAGAATGACCTCTCACCAGCATTGTGACAGAGATTGCTGTAAATCAGAAATTACTGTTTAGTCTTCACTATAATCCAATACGAAGGGGGTGCCGCTGTTTATCTCTTTCCAGACCTTCACAGAGTGGCACACGAGAGGCCAGCACACAGAGTACTGGATTCTGGAGACGCAGATGAAGGTGCTCAGACCCTCACTGTTATGGTTCTGCCTCGTGTGCTTATTTGCAAAGGTGGACAATCCAGCTCCAGAGAGTAAAAGTCCGTCACAGTATTTTGGTGCAACTGCCTGGATTGAAGAATTGCAGCAACTTTTCAGCCCAGAGGTTCACCTAATTAGGAAAATCAGCTGCCTGAGCTCATGGCTGCAGGTAAAACATGGCCGGACTTTTACTTTCTGACCCCTGGAATGTCCACCTCTGCTTATTTGTGCTTGTACATTTCCCCCCGTGCCTCTCTTGATTTGTTTTTCAGCTCCATTTCCGCGATCTGGCCGTTGATTCCCTCTTGCCCTGACTCCTGTGATAGCAAGTAGCAAGGCAATCTAGTGATCATAGTACACTAACACACTAGCACATGTTTATAAAGAAGCTGAATGCAGAGTTAGAAAGGATTAAAGCCTGACAGCAGTTGTTTGTGCAGTTCCACTGGATGTGTGAGCAGTGCGGCTGCGTGGCGTTACCTCTCACTTCATTTCCACGTCCAGGTTTGACAGTCCACACTGGATCAGAGCCATTGATATACATTGCTCAAAAATAAATAAATAAAGGGAACACTAAAATAACATCCTAGATCTGAATGAATTAAATATTCTTATTAAATACTTTGTTCTTTACAAAGTAGAATGTGCTGACAACAAAAATTATCAATGGAAATCAAATTTATTAACCCATGGAGGTCTGGATTTGGAGTCACACTCAAAATTAAAGTGGAAAAACGTACTACAGGCTGATCCAACTTTGATGTAATGTCCTTAAAACAAATCAAAATGAGGCTCAGTTGTGCGTGTGGCCTCCACGTGCCTGTATGACCTCCCTACAACGCCTGGGCATGCCCCTGATGAGGTGACGGATGGTCTCCTGAGGGATCTCCTCCCAGACCTGGACTAAAGCATCCGCCAACTCCTGGACAGTCTGTGGTGCAATGTGGCGTTGGTGGATGGAGCGAGACATGATGTCCCAGATGTGCTCAGTTGGATTCAGGTCTGGGGAACGGGCAGGCCAGTCCATTGCATCACTGCCTTCATCTTGCAGGAACTGCTGACACACTCCAGCCACATGAGGTCTAGCATTGTCTTGCATTAGGAGGAACCCAGGGCCAACCACACCAGCATATGGTCTCACAATGGGTCTGAGGATCTGATCTCGATACCTAATGGCAGTCAGGCTACCTCTGGCGAGCACATGGAGGGCTGTGCGGCCCCACAAAGAAATACCACCCCACACCATTACTGACCCCACTGCCAAACCAGTCATGCTGGAGGATGTTTCAGGCAGCAGAACGTTCTCTACGGCGTCTCCAGACTGTCACGTGCTCAGTGAGAACCTGCTTTCATCTGTGAAGAGCACAGGGCGCCAGTGGCGAATTTGGCAATCTTGGTGTTCTCTGGCAAATGCCAAACCATGTCAAAGGTTGTAGTACCGCCATTTAACGGAATATATACGGAATTTGTCATTCTTACTTTTTGAAGGCTTTACTGCACTGCTGCTTGTTTTCTTTCGTTTATAGATGATTGAAATAGAATTCTAGCTGTTTTTTTTCGAGGAAGTACGCCATTAATTGCAGAGCCAAGACCATGAGAATAGCCGAATATGTCAGGAAGTTACAGTATCAGGGCAGTACTTCTCCGTCTCTCCCCCACTACGCGTGTCTCTAAAGATACGCACGTGACTTTCATTTTCGTACGACTACGAAATGAAATGAGACAAGATTATGGAGGTTTTTGAGGGGTAAGTCGTGTAGAAAGGTAGGACTGGCGGGAGGAGCCTTGGCAGCGCTGCAGCTGACACGCAAGGAGTGTGGACAGTCAGACGCAAGTCAGCAGCAGCAGTTCAGAACTCGTATCGTATAGGCTAAATCCTTTTTTTTCTTCATTTTTCTCCCCAGTTTAGTCTTTGCCATTTCCATGCCAACTCCTACTCTTTGGTCTTCTGTTTTTCATTATTATATTTATTTTCATTATTATTTAATAATAATAATAATTATTATTATTATTATTATTATTATTATTAATATGCGAAGTGTTGTCAAACAGGTCCGCAGCGGGGCAGGCAGTGCACTGAGCACAACACACATCAGAGAGCACCGTGGCCCCGCCCCTCTCCTCACTTACAGAGAGGAGAATGCGCTGCATGCACTGAGTGCTTATTTAATATTATCCGCATTACGGCTTTATTTTGGTTGAAATTTGAGTTTAATCAACACTTAAAGATTTTACTGTACCTGCTGGTTATTATAGATATATAGCTTAATTTGAAAATGCTTTAATTTCATATTTGTGACTCGGTCTGGGACCGATTTTTTACAGGCTACTGAAAGATGTTGCATCAATATTAACCGATGGCAACAGGACGAGAAGCAAGTCATGGGTATCACTCTCATAACATTCAACAAGACAACGTTTAATTTTGCACCTAGCCTGTCGATAAAGCTTATTTTAAGTGATGGCAAAGTGCGACGTTCAGGTTGCTATGCACTATATCCTACGTTATATACAGGCATTATTTTACTCCTGAATTTAGCCGTCTAGTAAATTAAGGTTATGATTTACTTTACCCAGCAGAAGTAGCTAGCTAACTAACTTAGCAGTGTTAAGTTCAGTGGCGGGCAGTGGACGGAAAACATCCCTTGAAACGGATGAGATTAGTTTCGCGATTTCAATCATTGTTCTTGGTCAACATGTTAGTTTCCCTTCCAATGAAATGTTTAGGAGAGTGAATAATAAATTCCATTAAATGTTTAATTCACATGCCTTAATAGGCAACTCTTCACAAAAAAACCACTGTGAATTTTCCGCATTCTTTTGTGAATTTTATCACATCCTTAGCAAGTCGTCAAACCTGCGCGTAATGATTATTTAATTGAAAAAGACTGAAATGCGCTCTTTTTGCGTTCAACTGTCTGAACGAAGACAATTAACCACACCTGAGAGGGGAGAGTTCAAGTGTCTTTTACCAGGGAAATTTACTGAAAACGGATCAAGACTAATAAGCAGTTTAAAGACATGTTTATCGCCCTCCTTGTTAGTTCGGTAAAGTTGGCAACAGATTCACAGATTCGAGGTTTGCGGTTCTATAGCTCTTCAGCGAAGCACTTCTCGAACACATGAGACAGCTCTGTCTAACCTCAGCAACACAGAGAAGCTACTACAACCCCGATTTTATCCAAACGGGCCATCCTCTGCGGTCGGTGAATTGTATTACTCTCAATATAGAACTGGCGACCGAGCGCGAGTTTAGGGACCGTCTGCAAAGTGCAAAACGGCTACGTTGAAAACAGTCAGTGCCTTTGCTTCGACTCAGTGAAATGCCACCAAATTTAAGCCAGGCACCCATGAATACCTTCTGCTCATACTGCAGCGCTTTGATTTGCCAAATTATAAGAAAATCAGAGCAATGTTATTTCACCATGACACTTATCATTTTTTGTATTTATTAATGAATTAGATTTTCAATAAAAGCCAATAGCTCCGCCAATTCTCATCCCTGTGCCATACAAATGCGTTCATAGATGCAGGGTCTCTCCATGGTCCTACTACAGCAAGAAGTTTTAGAATATTTGACTTTCTGTAATTTTAGTGAATTTTCTTTTGCTATAAAATTCAATAGCACCTCTAATTTTCATCCCTGAGTTGTCATATTGCATTGGTGCAAGCAGGGTCTCTACATGGTCCTACTACAGCCATTACTTTCAGGAAATTGGGCTTTGGCTATTTTTGGTGAAATTTTAATTCCAATGAAATTCAATAGCTCCAGTGATTTTCAGCCCAGAGCCATAATATGGCATCCATGCAATCAGTGTCTCTCCATGGTCCTACTACAACCATTACTTTCAGTCAAATAGACTTTGCCTATTTTTGGTGAATTTTTATTTCCTATAAAATTCAATAGCTCCTCCAGTTTTCATCCCTGAGCCATAATATTGCATCCATGTAATCAGGGTCTCTCCATGGTCCTACTACAGCCATTACTTTCAGGAAATTGCCTGAGCCTGGTAACCCTGCGCTGTGCACCAAGCTGAATTCCAACATATGCCCTTTAGGCTCTGATCCCTCACTCTGCAAGTCGGCGACTCACTGTTCTGCTGATCCTTGGTTTGTGGATTCATGGGGTCTCCTGAGCAGTCCTGGTGCAGGTTTGCAACCAATCTCTCAGGTGGATGAGGCGAATCTGATTGTCCTGGGCTGGGGTCGTGACCCTAGGTTGACCAGGTCGGGGTCGATCATTGGTGCTTCCAGCCTCCTGGTAATGAGCCAGATGGTTAGAGATTGGATTGGCTTACCCCAAAACGCTGGGTGATGCGACTTTGGGATGTTGCAGCCATCCGCAGTGCAATGGTTTGATCACGTTGGGGTCTGGAATGGTGAGGCATGGCGCACGTAGTGTCCTGAAACAAAAACTCATGGGTTCTGGCCTTAATGACCTCAAGGATTGTTTTAAGGCATGTGCCAGCTTTGCAATTGTGAACAGTGAAGCTGGATGAGGTTACATCGCTAATTCCTCTAATCCTGCTCCACAGACACAAACAAAGTCATGACCTCACACACTGTTGTGTCTCCTCACTCAAAGACAACTGCATATCAATTATGTAATCTAATCCTAATCTAATTAAAGTTCCCCTAACCCAACTATAATATTTCAGTCTAGTCAGACTTATGGGTTTTTAAAGTCCATCAGTATTGTTGGGAAACATAATTTTTTAGGTGTTAGCAATATGAGGTGAGCCAGATGGTTTGATCAATGGGTAATGAATGTTTATTAGAAGATAGAGAGAGGCCGTCAAGTCCGGCAGGACATATCGCCCATTTGCGACTCCCATCTGGGATCTCCGTTTGTCTTCAGTTCCGACAGGACAATAGGCACTAGCACCTCTTAGTTGAAGGTTCTGAATGCCCACATATGGAGCTCACTTCCATGAGTTAGGAATCTATTGAACCAATTAAGTTGGGTGGTTCAGGAGAGGCCCGATTGTAGAGTATTGCTTTTTATCAGTGTGTAAACCCTGGAACCAATCAGCAACAACTTCTGATAAAATTAAAGAAATCATATGCAAATGTCTGTACTTTAACATGTATAAAGTTTCTTACAAAATGAAGGAATTTTAGAACTTTGCATCACGCTGTTGTTCTCACGGCTGACTTTATAATAAACTTTTTCCTGCTTTTGCTACGAACATCGGAGTCTGCTTCTTCATCGGGACAACGTTCTTGGTTTTTTATTAATTTACCAACCGTATACATTATGTTCATTTGCTGAAAATGTATTCAAAGTAAATATGTGTGATAAATTAAAGTCACACGTTATGAACTGCCCAAATTATTGTAAAAAAAATGTCATGTCATGACCCATGACCCATTAAATATTTATAATGAATAAAGAACTCTGTCATTCATGACTAAATAGGCCCTCATGACTTTTTTCTCAACTAATCTTGAGTAACTGGGCTATTAGACTTTAAAGACGTGACTAAAATACCCTATTAGTTCAAACTAATAGAGGTAATAAATGTCTAAAAACATCACTACGCCACACCTAAATAAAAACAGCCTAATAATTAGAAATTGCCAAAGGCTAAGTGGCATTCCTAGTCTGACGCATATCTTAAGTTAAATATAGCCTGAGGCTAAACATTTACTAGGCATGCAAAAATGCTCACATTTTACTTTGGTTCAAGATGGAAAAAAATTGCAAGGGAATAGTCTTTGAGATTACCAAAGTGAGGTGCTTTTCTCGACACAATGGGACAAAGCTCGCCTTTCAGTGCGCGAAAGTGCTGATCAGTTTGAGAATTTGTTTGTTAGTAGGAGAGCATCTGATAGGGATGCTGCTGATCATGTGTTTCAAGTGCGTAGGCCTACGTATCATATACCGTCTAGGTCTGAGGGCTGTGTGCCATTTTCACAGCAAGGAAGGTCAAGGGCAGGTTGTATGTCCGTGTCAGTCAACTGTGGCCTAAGGCCTATAAACTGCCATTTGTGATGCCATTTGAAGTAGTAAGGACATCTGCATGAAATAATGTTTCACATAGCTTGTATAAGGCAATATTTACATGTAGCCTACTTTAAATTTACTCTATATCCAAAATTTGACATAGGCCTACAGCCAGCTAAAACATTAATGACAAATCCATACATTGAAATCTTTTTTTATATTGTTTCAAAAAGGCCTTTTATAAAAGGAACATTCCAATCTATTTTAGATTGATAATGGAATGGAAAATTAGAATGTTTAAAGATATGACAAAGAGATGTGAATAGCCTCTGTTATTCATTAAATGTAAGTGTGAGGGGAATATCCCAAACTTGAGAGTGTAGCCACTTATAAATTCAAATCTCTAAGAAATATGTGAGGCATTTTACATTGATGCTGTAAGAGATCATAAGGAGGCCTTCAGCTACACACACGCAAACAACATTAGCACAGCTTATAAAATTATTATGTAATATTCAGTCAATACATCATGGCAGATCTCTCTGTGAATTTTGGGATGTTATTTGGAATGTAAATATGCCCAAAAAAATGGCTGGAGTAGGTATGGAATGATTATGGTGGCTCATTAATGAATGTGCAGAGGAATTAACTTGTACTGAATATTAATCACGTCAACTTCAACAAATCATACTTCCTGAAAGTAATGTCTGAAGTAGGACCATGAAGAGACTATGCTTTCATGGATCCAATATTATGGTTCAGGAATAATAATTAGAGGAGCAATTGAATATTATTGCAAATAAAAATTCACCAAAACTAGCCTAAGTCTAATTTCCTGAAAGTAATGGCTGTAGAAGGACCGTGGAGAGCCCCTGATTGCATGGATGCGATATTATGGCTCTGGGATGAAAATAGGAGGAGCTATTGAATTTCATTGGAAACAAAAATTCACCAAAAATAGCCAAAGTCCAATTTCCTGAAAGTAATGGCTGTAGAAGGACCGTGGAGAGCCCCTGATTGCATGGATGCGATATTATGGCTCTGGGATGAAAATAGGAGGAGCTATTGAATTTCATTGGAAACAAAAATTCACCAAAAATAGCCAAAGTCCAATTTCCTGAAACTAATGGCTGTAGTAGGACCACGGAGAGACCCTGCATCCATGGACGCATTTGTATGGCACAGGGATGAGAATTGGCGGAGCTATGGGCTTTTATTGAAAATCTAATTCATTATAATACAAAAAATGATAAATATCATTGTGAGATAACATTGCACTGATTTTCTTATAATTTGGCAAATCAAAGTGCTGCAGTATGAGCAGAAGATATTCATGGGTGCCTGGCTTAAATTTGGTGGCATTTCACGGAGTCGAAGCAAAGGCACTGACTGTTTTCAACGTAGCCGTTTTGCACCTAGCAGACGGTCCCTAAACTCGCGCTCGGTCACCAGCTCTATATTGTGAGAAATACAATTCACCGACCGCAGAGGATGGCCCGTTTGGATAAAATCGGGTTTGTCGTAGCCTCTCTGTTGCTGAGGTTAGACAGAGCTGTCTCATGTGTTCGAGAAGTGCTTCACTGAAGAGCTATAGAACCGCAAACCTCGAATCTGTGAATCTGTTGCCAACTTTACCGAACTCTCCTACTTCTCTGTCCACCGCCCGCCACTGGTTAAATTCTTATCAGTGTACCTTGTGTTAGGTTCTGTCTGACTGTAGATCGCTTGATAATTTAAATGCCCGCAAAGTAACAGATTTCCTTTCAAAACTGCGACTTAGTTAAATAGAAGGTTAGCAGCTGCATGAGAGGTTGCCTCTAAATGTGTGCCACTAAATAAGACAAGGCGAAATAGTTCAATAACCTAAAAGACAATGCATTTTATTGTGTCGACGCTTCAGAAATTGAGCAGTGGCCAAAAGTAAAAATCTGACGCGCGTCACACGCTGCCAGTGGGCGTTAAGTGAGCTTCAGAGTGTGAGACTGAGTGTGTTCTGTCCCCACATTTGTTGCACATGTTCACGGTTTTCATTACAGTTAGAGCAGTTTTCATAAATAAAGAATGTTAAAATTGTAGAATGACCTGTTCTTGTTCTTGGATAGAAGCTTCTTAAGAAAAATGTTGGGCTTTAATCGGGTTCGGGCTGAATTATGCAAATGAGGGTCGGGTTTGGGTGGGGTTAGGACAGAATTTTGTCGGGCTCAACTTATCCAGCCCGATTAAAGCTCCAATCCAGTGTGTCATGGGCTTTAGCCCTTGCCCACACTTGAGCCAGTCTCCTCCTCCTCAGGTAAAGCAGCGGGCATGAGATACACCAGGTGTCTCGTGAGAATCTCTGCCAAACCAGGCGCTGCAAAATGTCTGATCTGAAGTTCATTAGCAGTTTCAGCTTCAGCTGCCTGTGGAAAATCCTACTTGCTGCTTGTACGCTGTCAGTATTCGCTATCTTTTACTTGGAGACAAATAACTGCTCAGGTCTTCAAAGGTAGGACTGAGTTTTCTATTTTTATTTTTTTATCCATAATCGCTTTCCATTGATGACAAAAAACTTCATAAGCAGTAGAGGCTGAAGAATGAATCCTCAGAAGAAACAATATTTAATTCAAAAGTACATTCAGCCAAAAAATATGGCTTGGTTTATACAACCCCAATTCTGAAATAGTTGGGACGAAGTGTAAATTGTGAATAAAATCAAAATGCAATAAAACTAAGACATTTTACATTTTTATCCACAAAATGAGCTTATTTCAAAATTTCTGGCTGCAACAGGTCTCTAGAGTTGGGTCACAGGCAAAAGAAAGGGCTGAAAAAGCAATTAATATATAGGAGAATCAGCTGGAAGAACTTTTAGCAAGTAATTAAGTTAACTGGCATCAGGTGTGTAACATGATTGGCAATAAAAGGGATGTCTTAGAGAGGCTCAGAAGTAAAGATGGCTAGAGGCTCTCCAACCTGTGAAAGCTTGTGTAAAAACAATTGTGGAATACTTTAAAAACAATGTTCTTCACGTCAAATTGCAAAGGCTTTGAACAGGGGTGCCCAATCTTTCCCAGAAAGGGCCAGTGTGGGCGCAGGCTTTCATTGCAACCAAGCAGATACACATCTGATGCTACTAATCAAGCTTATTAGCAAAGAGTCCAGGGATTGACTAGTAGTATCAGGTGTGTAGCTGCTTGGTTGCAATGAAAGCCTGCGCCCACACTGGCCCTTTCTGGGAAAGATTGGGGACCCCTGGCTTTGAAGGGCTCATCATCAACAGTGCATAACATCATCAAAAGATTCATAGAAACTGAAGCAAGGAAAAAGAGGGCCTGCAATGGTCCTTTAAAGATTTGAGTATCTCCTCTCAGATCTGAAGGTAAAATACTGATTAGTCAATGTGAAGCATGTGACCGTGAGACATGTTTTAACAAATGTCACACGTGACTGCCCCGTGTATTAAATTCAAGATAGTCGCCTGAAAATATAGACTACACTGATCCTCTCAAAAAAGCTGTAGAAATGATATCTTCAAGGTGCTCAAGAGTCCTAGAATTGAAGTCAGTGCAAGTGCTTGCAGCTGAGTTTGATGAATGGCAGAGATGTTCTAGCCATGCTGCCTACTGGACTCATAATGCATGGGGCTGTTAAGTGTCTCACTTATTAAAGTCTAACTGTAGTGCTCAATTTACTGAAAATTGAAGTTTCCCTATGTTTGTCTGATTACGATGTCGAACAAATGGAACACAAATAATCAGCAAGATGGCAAACAGCGGGAGGGCTGGGCAAGATGGCGGCCAAGGCAGGTGTCCTGTTTTGAGCTCTTTAAAAAGTTCAGTACCACATGCTTTAACTTAAAACAAACGTTGCAAGGTAGCGATTTAAGGACTAATGTTTGCGAGTAAAGCAAGATATTGAAAATTGTTGTTGGCAGGATAATTATTTTCAGAAGAAAAACAATTTTGTTAACGCAACAAAATTTAGCTAACTAACTAACCAGCCTGCTACAAGCTAGCTTTACTATGCTTGTCTGCTGAATGTACAACATGCCCAAATGAGACAAAAAAAAGGAGAACCTTTTGATGGATTTTGACAGAGTGGTTTGGGCAAAGAGCGCAGACTTGCTTCCGTGCATCCTCTGCAGTTTCATTGACAGTTTCAGAGAGGTTGAACAGCTTCAGGTTCCAACAGCGACTTTAGCGCTCTGCTTCTTCAGTCTTTATCTCTTGATTGCCAATCCGCCAATCCATAGCTTGCACTTTCTTGTCAGCTATCTTCATCTGGTGATCTTTCCCTTGGATGTTTTCTTTGATGTCTGCAAGTCTTCTGTGTTTTTGGTTATTTTTTGCTCGAGAGAAGTGAATCTGCTGGTCAACGCCTGGAAGGCTTTCAGTATGTCTGCATTGGACGTGTTCTTCTCTTAACTGCTCAAACAGATTTTTGGGATATGGACTTGACGGGGGAGTTTTGGGTAGTGGTGAGCACAGAGAGATTGTAACTTGACTTGTTGTGTCAGCAAACAAGTTATTCTTTCTTAATCCCTGATTGTAAATGATTTTTATTGTATATGTGGGTAAACCGTGCCTGTAATGCTATATTTGACTTGATGTCCCCAGCCTCATGCATGTTATGTGCCATCTGATTAACTGAGCTAATTAATGACTATTACTCACAAGCCAAGTGTGCAACCAATTAACTCTAAATAACCAGTACTTATTTAAGATGGAGACATGCTGTGGACACATTAATGCTGACGAAGGTCTGAGAGACTGGAACATTCATTTTGATTTTTGTTTGCACTTTGAGCACTTTTTATTAAATACTTTTTCAGCATCCATGTTGTCTCTTTGTTTTTTGCGCAGTGTGCGGGCTGTTTTGGCTTACGGTGATCTATTGTCGTGGTGTGGCGTCCGTCGCCCGGAACATTTTTTATCTTTTCTTTGACCAGATGAATTTTCTGGTAAATTTGCAATAACAAACTACTAGACCATATCTCCAGACATCTTTTCTCAGATTCTTGATTGAATAATTTTTGTCCGTTTTATGGGCCCTTGAAATTTTGGCCCCAATATTAAAATAGGACTGAGAAATTTAAAAAAAATTTCTCAAAAACTGCTTGATAATTTTTCTAAATCAGGCAATCAACTTGCCTTGGTACTGTCAATGTACAGTAAGAGGGCCATTTTGATTGAATTGACGGAAGTGGGTCCATTGGGGGGCGCTGTACTTTATGAATATGCAAGATGGCCTGAGGAGGCCAAATGGTTGCAGATAGAGATGAAGTTTGTATTATCGACATATAGAAAGTCGTATGACTTATATTTTGGCAATATTAAATTTGACCACAGATGACTTTGAAAGGTCAAACTCGAGGTCAGGGAATATATTAACAATGTTAAAAGATATGACTTGAAATTTCAAAAAATTATTTCTCAAAAACTGTTAATTTTTTTTTTTCCTAAATTTGGTAATCAACTCACCTTGATATACTTGATGTACAGTGTGAGTGCCATTTTGGTTGAATTGACAGAAGTGGGTCTAGTGGGGGCGCTGTACTTTAACTTGTGTCTTATGGAGAATGGGGCAAATTGCCTATGGAAGCTAAATGGTTGTAAATAGAGATTAAGTTTGTATTACAGACATATAGGAACTCATATATGACCTATATTTTAGCTGTATTAAAGGTGACCTATTATGTTATTTTTCCAAGTTTATATTTTGGTCTTTGACTCCCCTAGAATACTCCTGATGGTGCAAAGTAAAAAAAGGGTACTTATTTCGGTCATACTGCCATCTTCAAAAAACCCCATTTGTAGTCCATAGTAGTCTCTGCCTGAATAGCCTCATAGGGGTGGCTCTTCCGCTATGGCCCCCACTCCCTGTGTGCCCACTTTCTTCTGACTGGCCAGCTCTGTGGAGGGCGGATCTAGGCGGGACGAGGCAGCAGAGCACAGTTTTCCTGGTCAGGCTCCAGAGTGAAACTGACGTCTCCCGAAGGAATCGACGGGCATATTCTGCAATCTAACGTAGTGCATGTGAATAGATCTAATGAAATTAACTTGTTCTAATAAACGCAGCGGCGAAAGTGGAGGACGCAGTGCGAAAGTCAGGCAGCTCAAGCACGAATTTGCTATCGGCAACAGTGGTGAGTACAGCAGTTTTTCTACTCTGTAGCTAAAATGGAGGGGAAGCTAGAATCCAACCCATATAGACATATTTGTAAAACGGGTCGACATGCCCAAGTGTAGACTGGAGACTGTAACAATCCGATAGATCTGAGTTTAGAGGGAAACATGGACAGTGAGGAACAGCTAAAAGTGGACCAACAGCTTGTGGACTGCTTCGGTGTGTATTAGGACCTGCTGGTTTGTGTACATAGCTGTGGTGTGTTGTTAGCGTGGAGAAACAAACAGCTTCTGCACTGGCATATGACTGAGGGGCAAAAGCTCCAGGCTAAACGGCTTTTTTGGGAATTGCCTGTGGTATTGGTTTACTTATTGCTTCGGAATGACCAGCTTTTCCTTGCGGAAAATGGGCGCATTTTGGATAGTGTGCGAGAGCTAGATAGAGCTTTGGTTATGTCAGGAACATAATACAGGTTTTGCAGACCGTAAGTTCCATTTGCTTGAACCGTTGCTTATGTGGAGCTAAGGAATTGATCACTTTTACAGGAAAGAATTTAATATTCAATTGATGGCAAAGCAGAGAAATCATTTGTTATACCGGACACGTTACCTGTGCGCTTCCTGATTGCTTTCACCGGTAGCATCAGGGAGCTTGCCCGACAATTTGCTTCTGTGGAGCTAGCGAATCGATCACTTCTACAGGAAAGAATTACCTATTTAACCTCTGCCTTTTTCGGACAATTACTAAACACAACAATTACTAAAGGGGGATGAAATTATGTCAAGGTAGTCCAGAGAAATCATTTGTGAAAAGGTAGAGCTTCTGTGTTTCGCATTGCTTTCATGGTAGCACCAGAGAGCTTGCTCAGACATTTGTGAAGTATCGGGCTGATCCCGGTCATGCATAAGTGAAGCGATCACTAATTGTAGTGGCTACAATCGGGCAACGTTATGATGAAACTGCCACATTGATGCTTACTGAAGTAATACAAGCATACCGATCAGAATTACTGCGTATAAGTTAACCAGGTGAGGAGCATTTTTAATTAGCACAGCACGCAAACTAACATGCAGTAGCTGGTAACCAAGCCATCATAACCACAGAGGCAAACCCTTGCACTACAGGTTTTGCAGACCGCAAGTTCTGTTACTGTGAACAGTTGTACCAAGCATCCACATTACAAACAAGTTTTAAGTTAGCTTCAAATGAGGTTTATTTTCACACACCTGTAGAATTTCCCCTGATATCACTCTTGCATTATTAGGACACAAACATTAGCAACAGTAACTTGGCTACGTTAGCAGCTGTGCTACAGCCACAATCAACTAGTTATCATGTCAGGTTGGCTTATGCAGTAAAAGCAACTTACAGCCTCTGTCTGTGAGTCACGGACATTCATGACCGATAAAGGCTTTATCTTCAGATATTTTACAAAGCCTACACTTGATGCCAGTTGTTAGCGCTAACTATCGCTAGCGGTCCTGCTAGCTACCTGTAACACGTTAGCTTCACTTATATTATTTGCTGTAATATGGTTACTTACAGCTTGTGGCTCCAAGCGTTTGATCGATGCAACTGCTTCAGGTTTGAGAAGCAGCTGAAACGCTTATCCTGTGTCGAATTATCCTTTATTAAGAAAGCTGTCTTTGGTGAAATGCTGAGCACAATCAACTAATGTTTCCTTTGGCCGTGGCTGTTTGCTGCCAGCAAACAAAAAAGCTACCCACGGATTTCTGGTGGCATCATCTTTTGGAAGAGAAATATTTGTTTTTCTCCGTGTCCAAAAGTTCAGGGACAAGCAGCTTTGGGAGAGATACTGACAAAATTGCACCTCAAATGATCTGCGGTTCTTCTTTTGTATTTCCAAAAGTGTAGACGCTACTAAGGCATACTGTGATCTGCCGTTGTTAGTGCTTGCTAGAATAGTTTCCGGTGTGGGCAGGTCCAGCGCTGTGATAGGCTCTGGCTAGGTCTGTACTAATTGGACGGCACAACCTGATATCAGGTTTTGCCCAGATCTCGTGTAGATCTAGGTAGGAGCTGTTCGGAGAGGAAATCATGCTCACAAAATCACGTTCTTGTATTACGGCAAAACCCCTGTATCTTATGTTTAGAAACTTTTCAGAGGTTGAGTATGGACATTATAACATTACTGATATGTATTGAAAGAAGGATCAGCATAATAGGTCACCTTTAAAGTTGTCTAAAAAGTTCAAGCAAAATGTTACATTTTTCAAAGGCTTCTAGGCTTTAAAAATTTGAAGATTGGGAACAAAAGTGCATTGAACTCCTTTGTTTTCCTGCACATTGGGGTGCCAGAGATTCAAATTTCATTGTATTTTAAGATGGTGGCTGTCGGCCATCTTGGATTTTTTCATAATTGGGTTATTTCAGAAAACAGCTATTGGTCTAAATGGATAGCTTGACCCGCAAAACATATGTTTTGACAGCAGTATCAGCAGCCTAGGTGAATTAGTTGTCAAGAAATAAGGCAATTTATGTATCGGCGGGCAATTTGGCAGCCATATTGGATTTCACTGCAACAGACTTATTATATAAGGAAAACAAAGGCAGCATTGGATAGCTTGACCCCAAAAACCAGTGTATAGACACCAAAATCAAGCCACTAGCTGAATTAGTTTCTGAGTTATAAGTGCCAATGCCCTTTTTGGCGGCCATTTTGAATTTAGCCTGTGGAAAAGCAAGCCGTGATTTTTGAGAGGTACATAGGAGCTAATTTTTCTTCTACATGGTTCAGAATGTCAAATCAATCGAGAAAAAAAGGTAGGGAAAGAATGGTCACTGGACCCCCAAAATGACTCTACTAATTTGAAGTCGTGTATGAACTTTCATTCTGTGGCTTTGAACTTGACCTTCGGCGACCTTCGAAGGTCAAACTTCACACAGTGACTTCTTTCACCAAAACTATTACAGATAGAGCTTAGGTTTGTATTGTGGGCATATAGGAAGTCATGTATGAGGTTTCATTTTGTGACATTGAACTTGACCTTCAGTGACCTTGAATACCCAAACTTCACAATGGAATTTCAATTACATATTTCAGCAAAATGGTTACAGATAGTTTCTGTTTGTATTGGTGATTTATAGGAAGTCATACATGAACTTTAATTTGGTGACCTTGAACTTGACCCTCAGTGACCTTCAATGGCCAAACTATACAGTGAAATTTCAATGACTTGTATCAGGAAAACAGTTTCAGATTGAGCGTAGGTTTGTATTGGAGACGTATAGGAAGTCATATAGAACTTTCATTTGGTGACCCTTATATTGACCTTCGAAGATCAAACTTGACCAAGATAAAATTCAATGACTTCTGTCACTGAAACAGTCACAGATTGAGCCTAGGTTTGTGTTACTGACATAAAAAGTCACATATGAACTTTCATTTGGTGAAATTCAACTTGACTGTTGGTCACATTGGAAGGTCAAACTTGACAGTACAATTACAATGACTTGTATTGCAAAAACGGTCACAGATGGAGTGTAGGTTTGTATTACAGACATATAGGAAGTCATGTATGAACTTTCATTTGGTGACCTTCGTATTGACCTTCAAAGGTCAAATGTAACCTAGCGAAAATTCAATGACTTTTATCACTAAAACGGTCACATATGGAGCCTAGGTTTGTGTTACTGACTTCTAGGGAGTCTCATATGAACTTTCATTTGGTGACATTGAACTTGACTGTCAGTGACGTTTGAGGGTCAAACTAGGCAGTGAAATTACAATGACTTGTATCACCAAAATGGTCACAGATTGAGCCAAGGTTTGGATAGAGACAATTACGGTGTAGAATGTCATATATGAACTCCATTTGCTGACCACAACTTGACATTCTGTGACCTTCAAAGTTCACAACTGACATATTGAATACATACTGACATATTTCAATGACTTGTATCACCAAAACTGCTTCAGAGCTTAGGATTGTATTTTAATGTATATGAACTTTTATTTAGTGACCTTGACATTGATTTTCATTAATTCAAAAGTCAAACTTCATATGAAATTTTCATAAGTTTTATCATCGCTGTAAGACTGCTTGCCAGTAAGCTACAGGACCTTTGGTCCTATTTTTGATGTTTTATTGACTGTTGTTCTCTGCTGAATGCACCTGACTGACTCCTGAAAGCTGGATTACAAGTGCGCAAACGCTACCTTCATAAGACTTCATTTATGAGGTTTGTAAATCATTGTATTTTTTTTTTTAATTCACATTTTACACAACTTCCCAACATCATTGGAGTTGGGGTTTGTTGTGTTTAGATTCATTTCCTATGGTGGGCATTTTTAACTGGGAATATCCCAGATGCTACAACGCTGACTGAACCACTCAAAATTCAAAATGTAATTGGTGGTCAGAAATTTTGTATGTGCGAATGCCCGGTGTAGTGTGGAGATGTAAAACCCTACAGAACAATACCAAAGACAGACAGTGCAGGGGCCGAAGGCTCCACGTGTTCTTTTGCCTGGCGTTAACTCGCGCAACCTCCTGGCTGCTGTGAATCACAATAAAATGGATATATTTTCTCCGTTCGAAGAACGGGGCCCAAAAGCACAACGGTTACCATTATTCTGACCCCATAATACATTTAGGGCCGGTTGCTCAGACATGGCTTAAGCCTAGTTCCAGACTAAAAAGCCATTTAAACTGGCTTAACTCAAAACGTCTTGCAGAGACATAGCTTAAAATAGGACAGACTTAGTGTATTCTGGTTTAAACTAAGCTGATTGCAAGAAGGAAGTTTAGAGCTATTCTAGGACTAAACTGAACCAAATTGAAGCTTAAATTAATCCTCCAAGGAGGCAGGTTTAACTTCAGCTTAACACTGTCTGTGAGGAAGCATGGAGTACTTGAACTACCTCAATGAAGACCAACATGCCTTACAGAGGCTAGCCAGACGGGTACTTGAGGATAGAAGTGATCCATTGAATTACTTTGAAGTAACTTTTCGAGACCGCTTTCAGATGTACAAGGAAAATGCATTGGAAATCATTACTTTGCTTGAGCCTGGACTAACCATTCTATCTCAACGAGGAAGGCCTGTACCTATTCCCCTCCAAGTTCTCATTACCTTGAGGTTCTTGGCATCTGGAAGCTTTCACCGCGAAACGAGTGATCTGTGTGGTGTCCATGAATCAACTGCATGTAGAATAGTGCACAAAGTTTGCCGGGCCATTTGTGGATTGAAGCATACATATATCAACTCTCCTGATGCTGCTAGCCAAGCCAACTATAAAGTTGAGTTTTATGAATATGGACACTTTCCAGGAGTGATTGGCTGTATAGATGGATGTCATGTCCCTATCAAATGCCCATCAACTCCTGATACTGAGGAGTACAGGAACAGCAAGAACTGGTTCTCCATCAATGTTCAGGGTGTATGCTCTCCTAATTTGGAGTTCTCAAATATTGTTGCCCGTTGGAAAGGTGCAACTCACGACTCACGGATCTTTTTCAATTCTTCGTTGTGTGCTGAGTTTCTGAGGGGACAACACAGTGGACTACTGCTTGGTGACAGAGAGGACACGGCCAGAGTAAATTTTTATTCACACCATACCTAAATCCCAGCACAGCGCCACAGAAGAGGTACAACAGGGCTCATATCCGCACTCGAGGTATGGTTGAGCGTATGTTTGGAATATGGAAAAATCGATTCCAGTGTTTACGCAACACACTACGCTTCAACCCAAGAAGATGCTGCATAGTGATCATTGCCACAGCTGTGCTGCACAACTACCTGAGGAGGCAGCGCTGTCCTGATCCTCCAGAGGAGGAAGATGAAGCAGATGTGCCTATGGTTGTGGCAGTCAATGACCAACAAGGACTTGCACACAGGAATGCCTTCACATTGCAGCACTTCAACTAGGGTGCGATGCATTTATTGTTTAAATTTGTACATAATTTAAGAGTAAAATTAAATGAGTGTCAAGGCTGGAATAAAATGGTACTCATGTAATACTCATGGGAAATTACATTTTTATTGTGGATCACAAGAATTAAGCACAATTGTCTCAGCACTGTACTTCAATGTGTTCATAGCTTTCTCCTCCATCTTCATTTCCAATTCAACCTGGAGTATTCTCATTTTCATTTCGTGTTCTTCCTTCAGATACTTCATTTTTTGCTCATGAAATTCCCTGGCTAACTTTTCATGCATCGTCATCTTTACTCTTCTTCGCTGACAGGTGCTGGCGACTTCAGCTGCGGCGGCAGCTGTAGCAGATGTGGAGGGTACACACTCGTTGTGCACCGGCTCTGTCACTTCAGTCACAATTGTTTCTTCCGGGAAAGTGAACAATCTTAGAAGCACACATTTACTTACATGGACCTAAAATGAAGATTGACACAGTTGAATATGGAAGTTACCATTTGGGCTCAGGCTCAGTTCTTCATTTGCACTGTCCAAATGGTCATCATCTGGAATACCATCCAGGGGTTGCTGGTCCTCTATCATTCCAGACAGCACATCACTGAACTCATCAGTTTGATGATCTTTTGGTGGTCCACCACCAGTGGTGAATCGCTCTCTTCTTGCTTCTGCACTCTGTTTTTTTAAAGTTATTTTGATGTTCTTCCAGAGAGTCTATAAAAGGAGATGCCATTCAATAGAAATAATCTTACACAAATATGAATATAAGAAGCGAAATGCTGATAATCTCATGAAGAGATGAATGAAGATCTCACCTGAAGTTGTTGCACTGTTCGTTTTGTTACATTTTCATTTGCATTAAACTCACTGCAAATTGCAATTCAACTATTCTTCTTCTTTTGCTCAGTAGCAGCAGTGTGGTTTTTGCTTTCAATAATCGGATGGGTTGATGCAATTTGTTTTAGTAGCGTCTTTTCCAACTCGGTGTAGTTCTTAGAACGAATTCTGGTTGACATTGCCATTGCTCCAACTGAAGATCCACACCTGTCACATCACATCATTTTCTTAAATACTTGGCTGACAGTTAAGATAAAACCATTTTCTTTCAAAATAAAAGCTCCTGGTATTGTTTTCTATCAATGTTCTCACCAAAAATGGTGTTTTCTGTTCCATTCCGGGTTTTCATGAGGACCATTGTATAAACTAGTCTGGCTCCACCCACAACAAATGAGGCTTAACCCAGGTGTTTGCAATGGGTCTTACTTAGCTTACTTCAGGACTCCATCGTCTTCGACTTACTAAGCCACAGTTGAGATACGTTCAAGCAAGCATCTTAAATGACCTAGCTTAACTAGTCAAGATTAGGCCTAGTCCTGTCTTTATTTAAGCCCTGTCTGAGCAACCGGCCCTTAGAATACCAAATTTCGTTATACCTTCTTTAAATATCTGACTCCAAATTAGAATTAGAATTCATGATCTTGGGAAAAAATGCGTGGATCTTGAAGTTGATTATACCTTGAACTCTTAAAAGACAACCGCCGTCACTCCATTAATGTTCTCAGGTTTAACACCATGTCTGGATCCTTGGTTCGTTGGTTAGATTAGAGGTTGGAAGTCAGCCATCACTGCAACAGCATCTATTGGCGTGAATACAGCGAACCCAGATTTATGCAGGTCCATGGGTTCCTTCAGGGAATTTTAACAGATAACCGACTTTTCGTCCATGGGCTTCCTTAAGGCTAAAATCCCAGAACCAGCAATACATAAACCCTTTATGTAAGTAGATTATGATTGTCTCTCCAACTTAATAAAACCAAATCCCATACTGGGCCGCTGGCCAGTCGTTCCTCGGTTGGGATTAAACCTCTAGGTAACCGTCGCAACGCAGCTAGAAAGAATGTACAAGTGTTAAGAGTCACGGAGACCACGCAAGCTCAAGAAGAATAACAATAATTTATTCACCAGGTAGGCACGAGCTTGGATCAAACAAATCAACCTTAAGCCAATTACAAGTTACACACAATTTAGAAGAGGAGAATAATACCTGGAGGAAAAGCTACACAGGCACTGACGTGCGCAGGGAGAGATCGGATACGATTCTCTCCGGTTATATAGATTGGGTACTAAACACGCACTCACGTGTGCGGGGAGGGATCAGGTACGATTCTCCCAGAATGGATTGTTTCTGCTTCCTTTAAGCCAAACCGTGTCTTTCACCCAGGCGGCATGGCCATAAACACCCTGGAAGGAGGGGCCGAATCTGGTTTTTGGGTTTCCACCATTTGGAGGATGTAATAAAGCGATTTAGTGGAGAGAGGAGAATAGGGCAATTACCCGACAGGATTCTGACCAATTTTCAGGAGTTTCCAAAAGGGAATGAACCATAATTTCAAAGGGAATTAAACATACTCCATTCAACTCCTTGCATTCCCCCGAGAATAACAAGACCAAACATGATATGAATATGTACTAATATGATGCAGTTGTCATGAAAAAGCCTTAAGATGTATTAGTATATCGGTAAATTGGGTTATAAGTACAGAAGTTATTTATTCGCAGAATATTGAACCTATAAACAGATTATGAAGTTCCCAGAGGTTTAGATCATTTTAATAGATTAATATAACTGGACTTTAACTTAAGAATAAGGATAGTAATATAACTCCCACAGGGGCATTGTGTCAGCCAGAGCTTTGCTACTAAATAACGAAAAATGAACTGCTTATTGACTTGAAGTTAGGAATGATGTTAAGGACAGCTGTCGGGAGACAGAGGATGCACAATGAGCTAAAGCTTCTCCTAAGGTAAAACAAACTCTAAGCACAAGTTGAGTCAGTGATTAGCTTTTTGCTACAGTCAGGGAATGGTGCTCTGCTGCTGCCAAAGCTAAATTCCACGCAAACTCAGCCTACACACTGACAGATGACAGGTCAGACTCAGCCATATTGCTCTACCCCAACCCAAAAACCACACCAACCAAACTCTTGTTGTGGGGGATTGGGGGGATGGTGTAATCAGACATGAGAGCGGCTAAAAGTCGCTAAAAACTGAAGGCTAAAAGTCAAGTGTAAATTGACCCCATCTATTCAGGTCATGAATATTAATTTTTGTCCAAAGTGGAGCTTGAGACGCGCAACTAGATCGCCAGCTTTGATTACATGGTGTTTGCTGTGGCTTGCCAGTTGAAGAGAACTGTAATTTGGCATTTGTTTCAGATTTTTCATCATCATCCAACTATAGCACTTTTCCCATGGCCCAACTCATGTCCAATATTTGATATTACCCTTGGTACGCATCACTTTTGTGGAAATTTCATTGTCTCAGAGCGTGAGAAAAAATATCTTTCCATGTAATGCTATTAATATTCAGCCAAACTGAATGCCAAGTGTAATGTTGGGAACTTGAATCGGTGTGGCTTAGCACTGTAGCAGGCTAGCTAACCGCCACTCTCATAACTTGGTACTGCAAGTACACTTAGTTATCATGTTATCTTGAATCGTAAATCTAACATGATCCAGTCTGATGAAATACTCGGTTTGCGGCTAGTCATTTCACAGATAGTCATTTGTCCATTTTGAAGTGTTAATCTCGGCTGCAGTCGCGTTACTGCACAGAGAGATGTGTAATAGACAAAAATTGCCTGTAATGATTTTAACGTTCTCTGATAATAAAACATACCATTATGTAATTAAGAAACTTATGAATTGGTAAGAGTATTTCAATTGTTAGATATTGCTAACCTTCAAAATAAATGTTCATAACATTAGTAACAGTTGTAAACTTGTATTCAAATATCAAATCAAAAGAATTTGGGTGGCTACATAATAGAAACGGAAGTATCAATGAAGATTATGGTGGTAATTTGCTTAGCATCATAAAAGAAACAAAGAAACACTCATTTGGCTAATCTCCGTACACAGAAAAGGCAGAATCTGCACTCCGATATAAAAAATTTCCCTGCGAGCCTATTGTTCGCAGGAACCTATGCCCTTGAGTTAAACTGACTGGCCTGAAATTTCCTGGCTCAGTACCGTCCCCTTTCTTATATATTGGCATTATATCGCCCTGTCTCCAATCATTTGGTATCTCTCCAGTTTCTAAAAACCATCTGAAGATACACTACCGCTCAAAAGTTTGGGATCACTTGGAAATTTTCTTGTTTTCCATGGAAACCCACATGAAATTAGGCTGAATAGGAAATATAGCAAATGAACAGAACATGCTGACATTGTCCGAGTTGGAAATAATGATTTTAATGGAAAATGATGAATTTGTACTTCAAACTTAGCCTTCATCAAAAAAAACCACCTACACTGTTGTTACTGAAATTGGTGTTTGACAGGAACTATTTAGCGCAGCTGCTAGTTGACAACCTGTGAGGCGTCTTTGTCTTAAACTACACACTCTCAAATATTTGTCTTCTTGCACAGTTGTGCATCCGGGCCTCCCACTCCTTTTTTCTGTCCTTGTTAGTGCCAGTTTGTGCTGCTTTCTGAAGGAAGTAGTTGACAGCATGGTAAGAGATTTTAAGTTTTCAATTAATCGCATTGAATTGCCTTCTTTTTTAAGCACAACAATAGACTGACGGGTCCCTCAAGGAAGGTCTTTCTTTCTGGCCATTTTGAGCCTGTAAACAAACAAACAACTGCTGATGCTTCAGGAACTAAACCAACCTCTAGAATGCCATGCTCACTTTTGCGCTCCCTTATTAGTTCAACAGTTTTCAGGTGTACAATACGTTTGCAAAAAGGTTTTCTAATAATCAATTAGCCTCATATAATGCTTAACTTGGATTAGCAGCCATACCAGGAGATTGATGCAGAGGACTGACAGTTGCTGATGATGGGCCTCTATGCAAAAATGTACATCATTCCTTTGGAAAACAAAGAAATTTGCAAGTGATCCCAAACTTTTGAGCGGCAGTGTAGCTGACAGCGGTTTAGAGAAGATCTCACTACCTTATGTGGTGGTGTCATATAATGATTTCAAGTCCACGCAAGTTCGATTGGCTCTCATGGAAAGAAATATGATTAGCCATTTGATTGTCAGTGTCATGGTTTGCGAGGTGTGCGTGTTATTTGGACCTTTCTTTGCAGCTCTCGTCCCAGGATGATATCGAATCCCTGGGCCATCGAATTCTTTACCCGGCTGGTTGATTGTGTTTGGGCGGCACTTTCCCCAGAATCTACAGAGGTGCTCGAAAGTTTGTGAACCCTTTAGAATTTTATATATTTCTGCATAAATATGACCTAAATCATCATCAGATTTTCACAGAGGCCCTAAAAGTAGATAAAGAGAATCCAGTTCAACAAATGAGACAAAAATATTATACTTTATCATTAAGTTATTGAGGAAAATTATTCAATATTACATATCTGTGGGTGGCAAAAGTATGTGAACCTCGAGGATTAGCAGTTAATTTGAAGGGGAAATTAGAGGCAGGGGTTTTCAATCGATGGGATGACAATCAGGTGTGAGTGGGCACCCTGTTTTATTTAAAGAACAGGGATCTATCAAAGTCTGATCTTCACAACACATGTTTGTGGAAGTGTATCATGGGACGAACAAAGGAGATTTCTGAGGACCTCAGAAAAAGGGTTGTTGATGCTCATCAGGTTGGAAAAGGTTACAAAACCATCTCTAAAGAGTTTGGACTCCACCAATCCACAGTCAGACAGATTGTGTACAAATGGAGGAAATTCAAGTTCATTGTTACCCTCCCCAGGAGTGGTCGACCAACAAAGATCACTCCAAGAGCAAGGCGTGTAATAGTCGGCGAGGTCACAAAGGACCCTAGGGTAACTTCTAATCAAATGAAGGCCTCTCTCACACTGGCTAATGTTAATGTTCATGAGTCCACCATCAGGAGAACACTGAGCAACAATAATCTGCCTTGCAGGGTTGCAAGGAGAAAGTCACTGCTGTCCAAAAAGAACATTGCTGCTTGTCTGCTGTTTGCTAAAGATCATGTGGACAAGCTAGGAGGCTATTGTTAAAATGTTTTGTGGACGGATGAGACCAAAATAGAACTTTTTGGTTGAAACGAGAACTGTTATGTTTGGAGAAAGGAAAACACTGCATTCCAGCATGAGAACCTTATCCCATCTGTGAAACATGGTGGCGGTAGTGTCACGGTTTGGGCCTGTTTTGCTGCATCTGGGCCAGGATGGCTTGCCATCATTGATGGAACAATGAATTATGAATTATAGCAACACATTCTAAAGGAAAATATCAGGACATCTGTCCATGAACTGAATCTCATGAGAAGGTGGGTCATGCGGCAAGACAACGACCCTAAGCACACAAGTCGTTCTATTGAAGAATGGTTAAAGAAGAATAAAGTTATTGTTTTGGAAAGGCCAAGTCAAAGTCCTGACCTTAATCCAATCAAAATGCTGTGGAAGGACCTGAAGCGAGCAGTTTATGTGAGGAAACCCACCAACATCCCAGAGTTGAAGCTGTTCTGTACAAAGAAATGGGCTAAAATTCCTCCAAGCTGATGTGCAGGACTGATCAACAGTTACCGGAAACGTTCAGTTGCAGTTATTTCTGCACAAGGGGGATACACCAGATACCGAAAGCAAAGGTTCACATACTTTTGCCCCTCACAGATCTGTAATATTGGATCATTTTCCTCAATAAATAAATGACCTAGTATAATATTTCCATCACATTTGTTTAACTGGGTTCTCTTTATCTACTTTTAGGACTAAAATCTGATGATGTTTTAGGTCATATTTATGCAGGAATATGGAAAATTCTAAAGGGTTCACAGACTTTCAAGCGCCACTGTATATAAGCAGGATGTTCGGCACGCCTCCTTCGCTAGAGTGTCTGTGCTTAAATGCGCACTATAGCCGAAGATATCTGTAGTCAGGTTTTGTATGACTTTCTATCTTCTTATTGCTGGAGTTTCTTCTCCCTTTTTCTACCTCGTTTTTCTTCCGTGGCTTGGACTATTACACAGACTTTGGAAGCGTGAGTACTTGCTTTTGGTCTGTATTATTCTCTGTTTTGTACTGTGTTCATGCTACTCTCTCTCTGTCGTTGCACTTGGCCTCCGTATACTACCGGCCATTACAGTCAGGCTGATTGGAGACTCTAAATGGCCTGCAGGTATGACTGTGTAAGTGAACAATGTGTGTGTGGTGTGAGCACATTGCGATGGCAAGCTGTCCAGGGTGCGTAAATAGTATTGTTTCCATATTTTCCAACATTGCTATTATTCAAATTTCATGCTTTGGCAAATTCAGCAAATGTTAAACTCTCTCAACTTTTCCTACTTTCACCAGGAAACTTCATTGAAAATGTTTGGGGTGTGTTGGTTCCACGGAATATAATGGTTCTATGCACATGCTTGTTACATGCTTCAATGTTTGTGGTTTGAATCCGGTCCTTCCGCAGCATTTAGCTAGCCTGGACAGTTTCCTAAGGAACCATGCTTTTTGAGTTTGACTTGGTCTTCACCATTTCAACAGGAACCAGAAGAATGCCGAAGACGTACGTGAGGAAGTGCATAAATGGTATGTTGTGAATATCGGTGGAAGGAAATAAAAACCTTTGTCAATTAAGGCTACAGTCCAGGGCATAAAAATAGGCCAAGCCCAAACAGCCAAAATATGAAGGTTTTAAGCCCATAAAACTGTGGACCCATATATGGTTTCTTCAAATACAGCTGTTGTATTCAAATCTGCGGAACTTCAGGCCTATTTTACATACTCGTGGGAATCCTCAGGTTTCCACTGATCCCAAACATGTCCTGGTGAATTACCAGGAAATGTGTATAAAATGATGTGCAACATCTAGACATTTTCCATTTGATATAATGCTGTGGCCACAAAAACATGGCATCCAGGGTTGGAATATTTTTCTCTGTATTGGTGGGATGTAGCTTCAGTAAAGCATTGCAACTAGTAGACACACAATCTGAATGTGACACTGTCCTACAATATGGGGAAAAAAGCTTTTTCTGACCTTGAACCTACTTAAGGGAAATCCGAAGTGCAAAGTTAGAGTTCAAAGGGTTAATGGCCTTCTCAATATAACTGGAAATTAGCAGGAATCAAACACATAGATAAAGTAGCTCAGCATGGGATAGCTTTTCCCATCAATTTCTTGGGTAAACTCGTGGACAGCTTTTTACAGAAAAAAAATCAGTGTTGTTTCACTTGCAGTTGATGGCTTGAAAACAAATTTTCCAGGTATTTTCTCTTTTTTGTGGGACCTTATATCCTCTATAGAGTTCAAATCTATTTTGCTATTACAGGCTTTATCAATTTTATTGGCCCAGGAGTTTACTTATGTTCAAAGTTAAGGTATGATGCAGTAGAAGCAGCAGACATTATTTGCTTAAAAAGAACAAAAAAAGAGAAAATACAAAATGGTGCAGTACAAAAGAAAACAGTGGTAAGCTGCCAGGAGTAATGAGATGCTTGTTTGAGGTGATCGTTTTTTGTTTGATTTTTCAATCCACATGACTGAAGATGAGAAATATTCCCTTTTGATTTTTCATGTTGGAAGGACTGAGGAACAAAAACTGTTCAAGGGGAGCCATAAATAAAAAAAGGTATGTCTCTGAACTGTGCCATTTTGTGTTCTGATACATGTTGTGTTTTTGACAGGAACTACGACCCTATGCCAAATGTCAGCTATCGGCCAAAATCATGTTCCTGCCCAACAAACTCCTTCAATTTAACTAACTTTGTGGATAAAGATAATTTCAGTGAGATTCAGCAGCGGAGAGCAGACGAGTATGAAAAGTATCTCATACGGTGAGTAACAGCTCACACATTTGAGTTTTGTACGCAGAGGAGCATCTACCTACACATTAGGCCACCATTTAGGTTCTGCCACCGTAGTAATGTAATGCAATTTAATGCAATGTAATTTTACACAACCTACATGCAAAACAATACAAGTAAACACCATTTGCATGCAAAATTGCAACATTCACAAATCAGGTTTATCCAGGCTCTGATGTAGGCTGGCTAAAGTTGAATACGTGCTGCAATGCCATTCGTAGCTAAATCTCTCTGTCCTCAGAGTCATACATGCCAACAGCTGAGGTACTGTAGCCTCAAACAGGAGGCAGTATCAGACATTTCACAGCTACTTGTGATCACAGACTACACTCATCGAAAGAACAACCGGTGATTCTGAAAGAAGGTGAAGTCAGAACTCAGTCAAAGACAGAGGCTTAGTTCAAGGGTCTTACTGAAGATCTTAGTTTAACAGGTTAACACACAGTAACACACATACCAAGGTGGTTTCAGTGCTAGTTTGGAGCCAGATCCTGACTTGGCATCAGTTCTTTGCTTTTCCACAGCCTAAGGACTAGCTCCCGGCTCTCAAAACTGGTGCCAGAGCAGCACCAACTCCTTACTGGTCTAGAGCCGAGCACCAATTACGTCAGGGGCTGGGGCGGCGTAACTGTGACCAGTAATACCAGTGCAAATGCTGTTCAGTTTAACTTTCCGGCTCTATGCCCATGTCCCCACAGCCATTTAAAAGTTGCAGTTTACAGTATGGTTAGGTCGCTTACCAAGACTGTAACAAGAGGGACAACTACGGTTAGCCGAAGCCATCATAGAGGGATCGTCACCAAAACTCAGCTAACGTCGTTGTTGCAGCATCGTTCTCGTATACCTGACACCAATATAAAATTAAATTGTGGCAGTGGCATAGAAAGAATATTGGGTGGTGCACTAAACATCTCTTTTAAACCATTATTGGTAACACTTTATAATAAGGGGACATGAATCATGTAGTTATCATGCATTAGTTCATGCATGATTCACTCATGAGTTCATCATGATTCATGATTCATGATAGTCGGCTTCCACTCATCAGAGGACTTACGCATTTACACGGTCAGCAAATTTCCACCAGAATTCCTCTCTGGCCTTATTACAACCAACAAGAATACATATGCTAACATAAATCTCAATTACAATTTCCCACGTGTCTATCTAAGTAAGTGCATGCAAAATCGTGCAGTCTTTCAAAGTGTCTAACCAATCAGTGTAAAACTTCATTTGTCTCCCATTAAGCCACTGGGACGCCCCCTAGTGGCACAGGGGGGAGACATCCCGCAGTCTTCCTGATCCTGGATCGGGGATAGCTTCCTCGGAGGAACATTCAGCACGCGATGGGTCATTTTATGAAGGGAAATATGGTAAATTGACGCTTGGAAGGCCCTTCAATAGAGAGCGCTCACGGCATTAAAAGCAAAAAGCCGAGGTTAACAAAGAAAGATTATAACCACCATTGTGATACCAATTATCTGTGATTGCGAGGTCGGGGTTTGTTGAACTGGCTTACTCAAATATAGCCTGTCAGTATTAACTTGCTTCGTAGTATATGCTTATAGAACTGTGCCAGGTCATTGATCTTCTTGACTGAATTTGGATCAAAAAAGTGCCGTTCATTGAGGACCTGAAATTGTCTTGCCATGAAAATGTGGATATAGGGATTTATAGCCTAACATATAGGCTAATGGTTCAATGTTTTTATTCATTAATTTTATTGATTTTGTAACAAACCGTTTTTGATCTGCTAGGGACAAAGGGATGCAACACAGAATGGCGTAAGTAAAAATTTGCCGGTAAGCTGGTATTTGTTCAATGTTTTCATAAATTGGCAGCAGATAAGGGGAATTACAGTACAGGTACACAAAGGCCAGTAACAAGATGGCAGCAAAATCTCAATATATACACAGCAAACGATAAAAAATGGAAAAAAAAAAACAAAAAAATGGCCAAAACGCAAATTCAGAAACAACCCAGCTCCCACAAACGAGTACCATGTTTCAGCTAAACAATAGTTAGACCAGAGTGGACCAAAAATGATCTACAAAACACAGGACA
The DNA here is from genome assembly GCA_029721435.1 of Gymnothorax reevesii. Classification (NCBI taxonomy): domain Eukaryota; kingdom Metazoa; phylum Chordata; class Actinopteri; order Anguilliformes; family Muraenidae; genus Gymnothorax; species Gymnothorax reevesii. The sequence continues at coordinate 10,553,956 of CM056577.1, read as the reverse complement.
AAAGTAAACAAATTTACAAAGTGGCACAGTACAACAAGGCAAACTGCTCATGTTAGATCACAGTAACGCCGAGCGGACGATGATATAGCCTTTAGATATCCTTTCGGTCTAAGATGATTGGTGTTGAGAGCTATGCGCGGCCAGAGGAGGAACCGCAGCTGGCAGTCAGCGATTGGTTGGAGGAGAGGCGTGTCAGGGGGGAATACCAAACGCGAGGGAATTTGCTTCAATCATTGACCTCAACCGGCCTCTTTTTTTTTTTTTTTTTTTTGGGGCCATTGTCCTGAGGGGGCCTATGGGCTCACAGAACCCACGCACCCTATGCAAATTATGCTACTGGAAGAAAGGATGCTATACCATGGTTAACAGGCCCCTGTCCCAACTTATTTGAGACCTGTAGCAGCCATCAAATTTGAAATGAGCTCATTTTGTGGATAAGATTGTAAAATTTCTCAGTTTCAACATTTGCTATTTTATCTCTGTTCTACTGTGAATAAAATACTGGCTGGTGTGATTTGAAAGTCATTGCATTTTCATTTTAGTCACAATTTACACTTTGTCCCAACTATTTCGGAATTAGGGTTGTACCTAGAGTGCACTACACCCAACTCAAACTGCACAAAATGGGTCTTGCAGACAGCGACACTTGCACACTGAACACCACTTCATGCCACATGACTTTGCCCCCCAATTCAGACATTCTGGACAAACATACACACATTATCTTCAATTTTAGGTCGCATCATTCCAGTCTCCCCATCCGTCTGTCTGCCGGGTGATCTCTCATCACTTGAACTGTCACTGAAATGTGAAAAACCCTTACTGGCCGCCTTAACAATCGCCAAGAAGACAATCCCGGTACTTCTAAACTGGAAACACAGAAAAAAATTATCTATATCCCAAAGGCACCAACTACTGTCTGATTACATTATCTACATAAAGACTATTAACATCAAAGAACAACCACATAGACACATTTCACCGACACTGGACTCCATTTATCAATATAACACAATCCACTGTACAAACACACACCAACACATCTTCATCTTCACCTCTCTGTACTGCCAGTGTCACCAGTCCCCGCCAGCCGCCCAACCCAATACCTCGACTGTAAAATAGACCACGTCTAAGTACTGCCAGGATCCCTCATACTACAATACTTTGCAACTCTGAATTCTGTTTCGTTATTGTCATTGTCTGCCGTCATTTATAGTTTTTGTTAATATCACTTGCTATGTCCTTTTGTTTTGTTTGTGTATCAATATGTAGACATGCATGTGTGTATATGTATATATGTAGGTATGCGCGTATGTATATGTGTTTGTTTTTTTATTGTCAGCGTCCTGTTTTTTATTGTCTTTTCATTTGTATTATCCCCCCATTTCTCATTCTCACCTACCCCTTTCTGGTAAAACTAAAACAATCAATTGGCAATTAAAGACACTGCTTCTCTCATGATGTCATCTAAGGGCGACTAGTCAATAGGCATCATTCAGATCAGAAAAATAAGTTACTCATAAATTGGCCTATCGGCTGCTTTTCGAGAGGTAAACTGCTCTGGAAATTCCGTGCGACCTTTTTGGCGCACGAGGCAATCTAACCTGTGCTTCGTGATCAATTAAATTGTTTAAATTGAATCCAAGAGATTGAAATGCAGAAAATTGCTCATCCGAAATCCGGAATCCGAAAATACTCTGCACCATCAGATGTTGCTTGTTCACCTCATTATCGCTATCAGGTGTTGCATATTGCAACGGATTGAATGTATAGTTAATTAGAAAAAATGATGGCGATTGAGTCAGAGGTAATAATTGATTTAAAGAGATGTTCAGCGCCCTCCCAACTTTATGTTCTGGCTAAGCCACTGATTCAAATAGTGGAAAAATCTTCTGCCGTGATGTAAAAAACTGATGAACTATCTGAGCCAAGGGAACCATGCCATTTTCACGACTATTGCCTAGCGAGGGCCTAACAATAGCTCCAGACTTGTTGTTAAAACAACTACCTCACCCTACCAAGAATTTCGAGAACAGGGGGCAGACAGGTATACAGTGACGTAGTGACATTATACGGTGAGGTATTCACGTGGCTCCGAGTTGGCTCCTTGGCGATGGAAAAGCAAACAGGTTCTGAGGAGGTGTGTGGGTTGCACCAACTAAGCACTGGCACTACCACCAGCACGGCACTAGCACCAGGTTCTTTTTGGTGGAAAAAGGGTAACAGTAGAATTGCAGCACAAAATGGGTAATCCAACTCACCAAAAACAGCCAAATCATCATAAAACAATCAGTAGGCACGCCAGATTTGAGGAACATGCAAAATCAGAGCTCGAAGAGGCAAGCAAAGATCTCACATGGGTTATCTACAATACATTAAGGACTGGGCAGAATTGTAGACAAACGGCAAAAAAAGAACTGTAACCAAAACTCTCGAGAGAAGGGAGGAATGCTCAAAAGTTATAGCACAGAGAAGATTGGGAAACAAACTCACCGTGAAAGACAGACAGAGAGGGAATATAAACAGAGATAAGAGACTGATTAAGATGGAGAACAGGTGAGTATGAATGAAAACAGCACACAGGGAGGTGTGGCTACAAACTAAGACATAGTGTGTGCTAATAGAAAGACAAAACGGGGAGGGTGAGTGTGTGAGTGCAGGGAATGAAAACAGACTGTAGTATAGAGTGACAGCTGAGAGAAGCAAAGAAACTAATGCATGGAATCAATAAATAAACAGGGAATACATTAAAAACTAGAAGAGCACTCAGAGAGCGCAGAACCTCCGCCGCCAGGGGGCAGCAAAGCCAAAAGCACGGCAATTGGAACTCTGGCCCATTGGAAAGACTTGAAATCTAGAACTTTGGAGTATATCTCAGCAGTACTGTGGCCTAGATATGCCAAAATGTAATCACCTCTTCCTTGACTCAATACCCACCTACCCTGAAAATTTCATAAAAATCCGGCCATTAGTTTTTGAGTTATCTTGTACACAAACAAACAAACCAACAAACAAACGGCACCGAAAATTTAAACCTCCTCGGCGGAGATTAATTATGAAAAATAAAAGACCTAAATACATGAGATACAGAAATTTACTCAGACATTCACAGTTCTACAATAACTCATGGTGTATACAGCACATTTTACATGTGGTGCTGAATGATTGAGTCTTACATGATGATGTTGTTATTTAACTTTTTCTCTTGCAAAGTATAGCTTTTTCTGTAAAAAAAAAAACAACAACAAAAAAAAAAAGTACACTGAGGTGATGTCAGCCAGCTGCTGGATTCAATGCTCTTAGCAGTCTTAGAGATACAGGAAATCATACCTGTCATGCTCTTTAGTGACCATAAAGCAGAGTAATGATAACAGTTATGAAACACCCCCTTTAAAGGTCCCCTATTATGCTGATTTTTCTTTTAAAACATACAAGTAATGTTATAAGCTTAGATGTTCATACTCAACCTCTGCAAAGTTTCTAAACATAAGATACAGGGGTTTTGCAGTAATCCTAGAATGTGATTTCCTGAACATGATTTCCTCTCTGAACAGCTCGTCCCGAGATTTTCACGAGATCTGGGCAAAACCTGACGTCAGGTTGTAACATCCAACCAGGACAGACCTGGCCAGAGCCAATCGCGGCACTGGACCTGCCTGCCCCAGAATTCATTCTATCAGACAGAAATGAGCCCAAATCATTTAACATGTATATTTATCAGTATGTCTCCCAAAGCTGTTCGTTCGTGTTTTTTTTTTTTTTTTTTTTTTGGATGCGAAATTAGCACAACTATTTGTGGGACCACATACAGCCACAACACTCCTCCAAAAGACAATGCCACCAGAAATCAGTGACTAGCTTTTCTGTTTGCTGGCGGCACACAGCTACACTCAAAGGGAATGTTAGCTGTTTGTGCTCAGCATTTCACCAAAGACAGCTTTGTCAATAAAGGATAATTTGACGCTGGATAAGCATCTCAGCTGCTTCTCAAACCTGGAGCAGTTGCATTGATCAAACACTCGGAGCCGCAAGCTGTAAGTAATGATATAACAGCAAATAATGTAAGTGAAGCTAACGTTTTACGGGTGGCTAGCAGGACTGCTAATGATAGTTAGCACTAACAACTGGCCTCAAATGCAGGCTTTGTAAAATATCTGAAGATAAAGCCTGGATCGGTACCAACTGTCCGTGACTCACAGACACGGAAGCAGTAAGTTTTACCATTTTGTGTTTCTTTACTGCAGAAGCCTACCTAAGGGAGAGCCTGTTGAATGTGACTGCAGCACTGCGGCTAACGTAGCTAATTTACTGTTGCTAATATTTGTGTCCTAAATATGCAAGAGTAAATAATATCAAGGAGATATTTGATATTTCATTTGAAGCTAACTTTTTATAATTGTTTGTAATTTGGATGCATGGTACATCTGTTCAAGGCGAAGGAACTTTCTGTCTGTAAAGTCTGGATTGCAGGGTAAAGTTTGTCTCTGTCGTTGTTATGACCGCTCGGTTACTACCGCATGATCGTTCGCATTCCGTGCCATTTAAAAAATGCTCCTGGTTAACTTTTTTGCAGTCATTCAGATTGGTATGCTTGTGTTGCTTTGGTTAGCATCAAGGTGGTAGTTTCATAATAACATTACCTGATCATAGCTGCTACAGTTGAAGCTAACCAGAGAGGTGTTTTGCGTGTCTGCAAAGTTGAGTTGATAAGGCTACAGTTAGACCAGATGTAGGCTTTGCAGAGCTGGAAGTGCGTGTTCGGGTTGGTTTACAGCTGCTGTGAAACGATCGTTTTACTTATTCATGACCAGGGTCAGCTGGGTACTTTGCCGTGGTGTGGGCTAGCTCTCTGATCCTACCGCAGTGAAAGCAATCGTGAAATGCGGTAGAACGTGCCTAGGATAACAAGCGATTTTTCTGCATTGCCGTGGTGGAATTTCATCCACCCTTGAAAATTGTTGTGGCTAATAAAAATCCAAAAAAAAGAACTGTAGGTTGGATATGGATTTCTGATAGAGGTTATTGATTCACTAGCTCCACATAAGCAACGCTTACACCATTTGTGTGGGATGAGAGAGAGAGAAGAGCCAAAAGGAAGGTGCAGGCAAAGTCTAATGAGATTGTTCAGCCCGCTGTGGCTTGCTACTCAATCAGTCAGACAAGCCAAAACGTCCCAATTCAGTTCACACTCTCAAGAGTTCTAATGATTTACAAAGAGCACAGCAACAATGTAAAACAAACAATCGACAGGTTAAATGAACTTACTCAAGGATCGGATATTTAACAGCTCAGCAATGCAGCAATATAGAGTAAGTATCTGCAATTTCCAAATAACTTTGGTATGTAAGAGAATTTTTCATCCAGTACAACAGTAAAATCCAGTACATTAAAAGATCCAGTATGTTAAAACATAAAGCAAAGAAAAACACAGCTCAGCGTATACAGTAATTATTACGTTCAAGCATCAACAATTAGCATAGAATCGCGCGTTTTCTATTCAAGCTAAATCTGCCCAAATGCAAATTGCCTTACTTGGGATCACTACCGCGTGAGTGATCCAGTTCTTCTAGTGCAGGGGTGGGCAATTCCGGTCCTGGAGGGCCGGTGTGTATGCAGGTTTTTATTTTTATCAATTACCCTGACAAACTGACTTAATTGGTTGTATACACAAATATAGATTTGTCCAATGATTAGATCAAAGAAAAAGGTTTCATGAAGGGAGACAAGAACAGTCTGTGGTGGAATTCATAATTTAAATAAATGCCTGAAATGTCAGATTTCATTCATGGTTTGGCTAATTTAGTCAATCAACTAATTAAAGGCCAGAAGTTTGTGTGAAAACCGGGGACAGATACGGCCCTCGTTGCCCACCTCTGTTCTAGTGTCCCAGTGAAGGCTTTGGGCGTCGGTCCCTTTGTTTCCAGAGTTCGTCCGCAGGCAGGAAACGGTGTCTGCTTTTCACGGCACGGCCACAGTCTGTGGAAAATAATTTCCCCTCGGGGACAATAAAGTCGAAAATCAAAGTCTAAAGACTCTATAACTGTTCAGCTACAATCACAGGGATGCAAGGCCAGACAATGCAAGCAAACCACTCAAATTTCAACTTCCCACTCATTAACATCCTGCTGTAAATGTTGCTATGATACTTCAATGGCTTCCTCCTCTTGTTCGGGGTCGGATTCAGGATCAAACAAGTACGGTCTTAGAGCAATAGATGCTGCAGAGAGCTGTCCTGAAATACCTGCCACCTTGGTTTCCTGGTTTTTCAGGTCTGCACTCTCCCCCATTGTCGAAGCGGATATCTACATATGCGAATATCGGTCTCAGAGTGTGAAAAATCAAGCATTTGCCTGCAGTCTGTTGTGATGAAAATGTTGCATTCCATTTGGAATCAAGCTGTAGGTAAACTTTTTGTCAGAAAAGGAAGAAATTTATTGACAGCAGACAGGTATATGTTAATACATTGGGTTTGGTGACACAGCTCTGTTCTGAGAGATCCCTGCTCGTCCCAGCATGCAACCAAAGGCAGGGAGCTGCTACTAACCCCCCTCCATAGAACAGAGCCTACAGCAACAATGATCTCCAAAGGAAGAGAAATTGTTGTAGAACTTAGTCATAAGGAACAGGATTAGTTGAAAATGAAACAAGACTTACCTTGAAGTTGAAGTTTGATAATTCTACCAAATTATTTGTAGTACAGAAAGGTTAACGTGAGATGCGCACGGACCGCCGTGGATCAGATTTTAACATTTTGTGGTCATGACCACAGGAGCCTCATGGAAAATTCCTACTTAGCATAAAGAAGTGTACATGAGGCATAACCCCCCTTCAGGGCAGGAAGGGTGGTGGGCATATTAATCCTTCTGTACTACAAATAATTTGGTAGAATTATCATCAAACTTCAGCTTCCAGACAAGTCACATTTCAATTTCAATTCTACCAAATCATTACGTACATCCTGGTGTCACAGTCTGCTGCTGTTGTCTCTTTCTCTGCCTGGCCACACCCCTTCCACTACAGTTGCTCTCAGCTGAGTCTCGTTACCCAGCCAGCATATAAGCAGCTTTGTTTCACTAACTCACTGCTAGATTGTCGCTGCAGCATGCACTACTCTCCAGCCTTTGTCTTCGGTCTTACTTCCTGGAATCGACTCTGCCTGCTTCTGACGACGTCCTTTCGCTCCTGCCCTGGTAAACCTGATTGCCTTCTGCCCCTGACTCTGAGTTCTGCCTGTGTACTTCCTGGTTCTTGTTTGCCCAGTGGTAACTCTCCTGCCTGCTGTGTGGACGGCCCGAGTTCGAATCCTGCCATTGGTACCTACTCCCCCAAGTTACCGGAAGAGATTCACAAGCTGCAGATCCTCTTCTGCACCAAGCTATTCTGCACTGCATTCTGTTTGCCCCTGCTTTTAAGTCATGAAAAATCTCTAAATATTCAATTGTTCTGATTGTGTTGTATTTGGGTCCTGCCACTCCCCATGCCAATAAAATCTGGCCAATTGAAAAAACGAAAGTCACCCGCCCACTGACAAAACTTACCAAAAAGTGATTTATTTAAACAATGTTTCGGTCATCATAGTTTTATCAGGTTCAGGAAGTCTACCAGGTTGACCAGAAGGTGTGGCTCTCCACCAGAGATCTGCATCTCTAGGAGGAGTCTAAGAAGCTGGCACCCAGATTCATCGGTCCATTCCCCATCCAGAGGGTCATCAGTCCGACAGCAGTGAGACTCAAGCTTCCTCACTCCGTGCATGTCCATCCCACTTTCCATGTGTCCGAGGTTAAGCCGGTCCACGAAAGTCCTCTGTCGCTGGCTTTTCCACCTCCTCCTCCTCCTCGTCTTATTGACTGGGGTCCAGTTTACTCCGTGCAGCGCCTGGTCCGGTCCTGTCCTCGTGAGAGGGGGCTCCAGTACTTGGTGGACTGGGAGGGCTATGGTCCTGAGGAGAGGTCTTGGATTCCTGCTTGCCACCTCCTCGACTTGGACCTCATCACCGATTTCCATCTTCGCCATCCTGACCAGCCCTCTGGCACCATGTGCCTTCGAGGGACCCCCGCCCGCCGGCCCGCACCTCTTCCCAACCTGATCTCCTTGCGGGGGATTCTCCTTCTTAGGAGCTATCGACTGACACGGTCTCTGACCACTTGGGCTCCTCTGACGATCCTGCTGAGGAGCTGTCAGTCGATATGGACTCTGACCACTTGAGACCCCCTGACAATCCAGCTGAGGAGATGGACTGATCTGGCTCAGAAGCACATCTGGTCGAAGCACATCTAGTGCTATCAGCAGAGTACGCCTGCATGTTGATACCAGCTTGGTTCAACAAGGCTTTAATCCACCGGCACAATGGTAGAAGATGACACTGCATTGTAGTGCTTGATGCAAGACACAAGACTCGTAGAGGATCTCAGGCTAGCAGTCACTTTGATATAATAATCCAGTAGTTCCCTAAACATATTTATTTGTACAGTGTAAGATTCCCATACATCTTGCCAGGTCTGTCTTGCTTAATGTGCTTGGCTAATGCAGACTTATAACAACTGTCGTCTTTCTGCATGTACTTCTCAGAAATATCAAGAAATGTCAAAGTTTGCTCTCACCACATGTCAAAGGTGTCAATCAGAAGGATACTGACTCATAGGCCTGTAAGAATTAGTGATACCATCTCCCAAGTCAATATTAGAAATTGCACGACTCGAGGAATGTCGATTAGCATATGCAGAGCCGCTGAAAAGTATAGTTTAGTTGTCCAGATTGGAAGTATCAGAATTCCTGACAATTGCTCCTGAGCTATTTTCTGGACACATCTAGGGACAAAACAAAAAGTATTACGTGTAAAAAAAAAAATTAAGCAGACCAATCAATGGAAAAAGCATCAATGAATTTTGCCATTGCGTCTGGTTTCCAGGAGACATGGACATCAGTTGTGCATTCAGCCTACTTGCAAATTCGTGGAGGCAACCACTCGACTATTCGCCTCCGCGTTGTGCCTTAACACCGTGTGATGCACACCTACCAGTTGATTATCCCTTAATTGTATGCTGTATTAATTTGCTGAAGAGTTTTAATTTCACCCATCGAAGGAGCTCGTCCTTCGGCACTTAGTTTGGTGTCCGACATTGTCTAAAAGACAGCCGAAGATGAACATATTAGACAGAATTCTAGTTAGTGACACGGTGAACACGTCCGTGTGCAATCGCTCTCAACAGTCTACAAGCTCGTTGCAAGCTATTTCTTACTATCTTTTTAAAGAAGATAATTCACAGATTACAGTGATATAAATTTGAATACTCGTTGTACTTGGCAAGTACAACATGGGACACGTCCCAGCATTTCGAGGCAAAGAAACACAATGCCGATCGGAGATAAAGACATGTCAAAACTCCTTAATAACAGGTTGTAAACCTGTGAGAAGTATAGTAGAACACGTCTACTATCTCTAAAGGTTAAGAACAATACCGAGTATCAACTTACATCGGAAGGAAAGAATAAGAATAAACTGGAAAATATTGCAATGATTGAACACGCGTGCGCAAACATGTTGTACGCATGTACGTAATGATTTGATAGAATTAATGATTTACTTGATGGGTGCAGCTAGGGTGGAAGAGGGCTGCCAAGTGAACGGTGCGAGGAGCTGCTCTTCAGGATGCTAACTTAAATAAACCTGTATGTTACCGGTCAAGCGATCATCCAACAGTGAATCATCTAACAGTGACAGTCATGTGTGCTCAAGTGACTCTCCAGCAGGTTGAAGCAGCTGCTTTATGTAGATCAGAGAGCCTGACTCTGTGGCGATCAGAACTTACGCCATTGCTTCATTATATGCAATAAACCCGAATGTGTATCAAAATAAAAGATCATTTCTCCCTCACAGAGAAAAGTCAGTGCTAAATGAGCTTCTGTTGGCGCCACCGAACTCCCCTCTGCAATATCCAATCCAGGGGTTCATTGTCCGTCCTCTGAAGAAGAGCCTAATTCCAGGTAATGTCATCTTTCAGTTCTGCACTGTACATTTCAGATTGAAAAGTGTTAGTCTGTCTTCTGTTGTTTCAGCATGTTTTCAAAAGTCAATTAAATTAAATTTTCCCTACAAAATTGAGCATTTGAGCTTGAATGAACTTGGAAAAACAAAGGGCACACTATTTTTTATTTTTTTATTTATTTATTTCTACTGACAATAGCTGCAAATTAGTTTCAAATGAACAAAACTGATGGGCAGTCGTACTGTAAAACACTAGCACACCCCCTCCCTGATTTCCTTTATTTTATTTGTGAAAAACGGAGTGAGATCTACATAGGAAATGCGATGTTGGAAGAGGAGGACAGGAGGAAACACAAACGGTTTATACATGACAATTTATTTTATTTGAAGAAAGGTTTATCGACACCTCTATCACCCATGTGACCCCCCAAAAAAAGTAAACTTAACAACGGCTTGACCAGCTTACCACCTTCAGCAGCCACAACTACAGCCAAATGCTTCCCCCAACCACTATGATGTCTTTTACATCACTGTAAGAGGGCTGTTTGCTCACTGATCTTTGCAGAACAGCATTAATTCAGCCACATTAGAGGGTTTTCAAGTATGACTTGCAGATTTGCCCATTTACGACAGGACATTAGAAAACCTAAAGTTACATTTGAGCTATTTAGAGGTGGACTTGTTTTTGCACTTTGGATCATGATTTTTTTGCAAAACCCTTGTGCACTTGAACTTCTAAAACAGATGACCAGACCCTCTCCTGGATTTTCTGTTAGAGAGCAGAACACATGCTTTAGCTTATTATGACAAGTCGCCGAGGCTCTGAAGCAGCAAAGCAGCAGCGAACCATCACACTACCATGTTTGAATGTTGATTACTTGATGAATCATGTATGATCTGACCCTTCCTGAGGCAAATGAGCCCTGCAGTTCATTAGATGCTCATCTGACCTCTGTGACTTCCCAGATAAGCTTGATTAGAAATTTTGGCAGGCTGGCCCTCAGAGGAGGAAAGCCCTGGCTCAGAGAGTAAGTTATCTCAGGAACTTCATTCCTAACATCTGAATGTGCTGTAGACAGTATGTAGAAATGGAGTCAGGTCAGCACATTTTGAAAGAGGGAGAAAAATATGGCAGGATCTTCACTTTCTAATCCCAGGATTTTACTTCTCTAATGGTCAATCCTGGAAGGATTCAGCTCTGATCCAAGTTTTCTTTTTTTAGAGAACACAATGGCTGCCACTCTGGTTCACTGGAATCCCAAAAACTTGGAAATGGCTTTGCAACCCTTTCTAAGCTGTTACATTAATGTAACTCATCTCCCCAGAATTCCTTTTTGATCTTGGAATAGTGAGCTGCATTCGGGACCTTTTGGCCTACATCTCTTTGCTGGAATGGCTCTGTTATGCTTATTATTGATCTGTAATCAAGCCTTGGGGTGTCTAGCCTACCATAAACAAAATATCAATTAATTTTGGTTAATTGGCTGATTGAGTTCTCAGGGGGAAATTGGTGTAAATAATTAGATAGCTTTTCCTTCAAGAAATGAAATTTAAAACCAGTACTTTGTCTACTCAGGTTGTCTTTAAATAATTTTTGATTTTGTTTCAAAATCTGAAATAAATGAGATTGAAAAAATAAATGAAACCAAGAAGGTTGCAAATATAGTGCTGTAAAGTTAGACTGAATTATACAGCCAGTGTTGCTCAAACACCACATTTATCATAGCACTAACCCTACATATAGCTAGCTCTTGCTCTACGGGTGATTTACATGTAGTTAATGAAATGCAGGCTAGTGAACCAGACCTTGTCTAAAACACCATTGCTCCTTGTTCTAACCAACCAGCCTATCTATGCTGCATGAACTCATCAATCCTGGTCTGTCTAATTAGACATATCCAGTATTCTATCAGACAAGCATTTTATCAGACCAGCATTCTACCTCATCAGCTTTCTCCCACACCAACTTCTCATCAAGTCAACAATTTTTCCTGATTGAAGTAGTAACATGAATTCTGTAATCAGAGCTCCAGGTCATTCCTCAAACACCAAATTCATTTCAACTTGAATCATTCAACCAAACCAGAGAATGCAAACAAATTCTCCTCCAACGCCTCCCACTCAAAAGCAGTCTTCTCTCTCTTGATTGGACAGTCTATCTTTTACTACAATGGATCACTAACAGCTGTTCGTAGGCACCCATCTCCGCTGGGCTCTCCCCAGGGCAAAAGCAACCACTTCTACAGCTCTAGTCAGCCTTTACTGCTCACTGGTGATGCAACCCAGCATGCTGTCTCCAACACGCTCTGAATTATAGTAATTCTCATTTGCCAAGATTTAAACAAAGCAAATTACTGTAGCCAGGTGTGTAATACTACTCCTGAAGCAACCAGAACAAACAATGCTTCTAGGTTTGTCACATCCTCGCAACTCTGTAATGATTTCATCACGATTATCAATGCCCTTTCGCAGCCCTGAAAGCAATGACAGTCCACTACTGTTGGGCTGGCACAGATGTCAAATCCCTAGTTATTCGCAACCCAGATAGCAAAAAGTGATTTAATCAACATTGTGTTATTGTCAGGCTGAAAATTGCTCGCTATGATCAACATGGAAATAACGTTGAATTTCCAATCAATCCTGACAATGAATCAACCTTGATTCAACTATGATATCAACATTTAGAGAATGTAGAATTGCATCAAAATTGATTCAACTATATATATAAAGTTGTGTGAAAAAGTGTTTGCCCCCTTCCTGGTTTCTTTTTTTTTTGCATGTTCGTCACACTTAAATTTTTCGCATCATCAAACAAATATTAAATATTAGTCAAAGACTACGCAAGTAAACCTAAAATGCAGTTTTTAAATGAAGGTTTTTATTATTAAGGGAGAAAAAAATCCGAACCTACATGGCCCTGTGTGAAAAAGTAATTGCCCCCTAAACCTAACAACTGGTTGGGCCACCCTTAGCAGCAACAACTGCAATCAAGCGTTTGCGATAACTTGCAATGAATCTCTTACAGCGCTGTGGAGGAATTTTGGCCCACTCATCTTTGCAGAATTGTTGTAATTCTGCTACATAGGAGGGTTTTTGAGCATGATCCGCCTTTTCAAGGTCATGCCACTGCATCTCAATAGGATTCAGGTCGGGACTTTGACTAGCCCACTCCAAAGTTTTCATTTTCTTTTTCTTTTTTCGTGCAACAAGTTTATTTTTTAATATTAAACAACATTGCTATTTATGCATTTTCCGGACACCGACAGAAACTTACTTGCATACAGCCAATCAGCAACCTTGTGCCGGACCACTGAAGAGTGTCTCGAGACAGTTACACTTTCCTCTCTTCACTGGCCTCGCACTTTTAAGTTAAAATACGTTAAACGAGATCGCGTCTGCTTATTATAGAGAATATGAATGCTCTGAACAGATGATTTTTGTCTAGCCTTGCTGGAAACATTAAAAATGATTGGCAGGTTTGGAAACGGCCACCGTAATTTTCCAATTAAGGACACAAAAATTTAATAATTCAAAACCTCTTTTAAAGTATAAAATCATTTGGCTGTATCACACCCCTCTGCCTGAGTATAGCCGTCTACTTAAAATTATGTTTCTATGATGCAGAAAGAAAGCACCATAATCAACCAATATTAACAGCCGACAGCGAAGTACGAAAAAAAATTCATGAGCACCACTTGCAAACCTGCCGATATGATTGTAACGTTCAGTTGCTAGGCTAGATAAAAATAATCTGTAGGCCTGTAGAACATTCATATTATTTCTGCTTTGTATTCATCAGATTTTGTTCCGTGTCACTTACCATTTTCTTATCAATATGCCAGATCAGTGCAGGATAAAAAGCGGCGAGTTGGGTATCGCGAGACTACATTGATTGTAACCAGCTCATTTTACCAGCTTCATATATTTGAACAACTACATTCATAACAAATTATTATTGAAAATAGCAGGCTAGATTAATGATTTGGAGAACTGTTATGTTGAGAGTAAGGCTGGCATTTACGATGTAATCGCAGAATTCTAGGCAGCTAGCGAATGAACTGTATGCAAATAATTTTCTGTTGGTGTTTGGAACTCCAGTGGGGGGGAAAAAACCCCGCGCCCCCCCCCCCTGCAATTGCTCTGCGCCCCCCACTTTGAGAACCACTGCTTTAATCCTAGGTTAAGAGCAAGTAATGATTTATCATACTTCAAAACCCCCAAAACCACTAAAGTTTCATGAGGACAATTTTGGTCCTGAAAGGCCGGTGTGTAATGAAGTTTGTATTTCTTTTAATTTCCATGACTCATAGAATAAAAGGGTAATATATATATATATATATATATTTTTTTTTTTTTTTTTTTTTTAATTTGCTCATGCAGTAGAGAAAATGTTTCACATTGGGCGCCAAGTTTTGTTTTTTTTTTTCATGTGAATTTAATGATGCCACAGAAACTTCAGATTTTAAAGAGTGCTTTTGCCAATTAAGGCAATTAACTAATTAAAGGCCAGAAATGGAGCAAAAACTAATAGTTACCCCAGATGTAACTCCAGTTCTATGAGTACGTGCGTAGCCCTCTAACCGGCTTCGCTATTGGTTACCCCTACGAGGCCCCGCCTTGGTGCCTGAGAAAAAAAATTGAACTCACCTGCTCCGTAGGAGGGGTATCATACTCACCTCCTATAAAGCCTCAGTGCTACCAATGCTAGTCTCCCTTTGAAACTCAGCATCTCATACTCAGGGCCACCTGGGCAGGTTGTTAGAGGGCTACGCATGTACTCATCGAACTGGAGTTACATCCAGGGTAACTATTAGTTCTATTTCGTACGTGCTCCGCTCTCTAACGGGCTTCGCTATTGGTTGCACCTAATGCAAAGGCCGTTAGGAATGGATGTACTCCCAGGTGGACCCTGACCACACAGATCCATTCAAAACCAAGAGAAACCTGTCCACACACTGGGGGGGCACACTGCCAGACTGCATACTCCGTCCCAGGTCATGGCACAAAGAGGCGACACCAAACCCAATTTGGTGTGAGAAGGGGACCCCACCGATAGGGCCCCTTGCCAGACTGAATGGGAAGGTTTGCTAGCCGCCCTCTTCCAATGAGAAATCCCCACACCCCCAGGTGAGCACCGCCACAGTGCATCGCCTCAGGTCGTAGCACAACACAGAAACAGAAGACAAATCGATGCTGGAAGGGGACCCCACCCCTTGATAGGGTCCCTCCCCCAGAATGAATGGGAGGGCTTGGTAGCTGTCATCTACCCATGGAAGTTTCTCACCACAGACGAGCACCGCCAGAGCGCCTCGCC
This sequence comes from Gymnothorax reevesii, assembly GCA_029721435.1. Taxonomy (NCBI): domain Eukaryota; kingdom Metazoa; phylum Chordata; class Actinopteri; order Anguilliformes; family Muraenidae; genus Gymnothorax; species Gymnothorax reevesii. The sequence continues at coordinate 10,538,657 of CM056577.1, read as the reverse complement.
TCGAGTCGTGGCACCAACATCAACAGGGAACCCCTCCCCCAATGGGATCCCCTTTCAGAAGACTGGGAGATCGCCAACTGTCATACCCCCATGATAAACACCTACACTTGTAGGCTGGGCACCCCCGGAGCGCCCCGCCTCAGTGTGGCCATGATCCACTACTAGTTAGTGTTGGAAGGGGACCCCTCCGATAGGGTACCTTCTTAGAATGAATGGGAGGGCTTGCTAGCTGTCATCTCCCAACGAGAGACACCCACACCCACAGACGAGCACCGCCAGAGTGCATCGCCCAGGCAGTGGCATGTCCCAAGAATAGAAAACCACTTGATGTTAAAAGGGAACCCCTCTCCGATAGGGTCCCTTCCCCAGACTGAATGGGAGGGCTTGTTAGCTGTCATCTCCTGATGACCAGCCCCCACACCTGCAGGCGGGGCGCCTCCCGAGCGCATCGCCTCAGGGTGTTGTAATACATTAGTCAGTGTTGGAGGGAAACCCCGCTGACAGGGTTCCCAGGACTGAATGTGCGACCATGCTGCCTGTCATATCCCTGAGATATGAAGGCGCAAAGGTTGATGCAGGAGACCAAGAGGCCGCCCTGCAAATAGAATGTGCAGTCAATCCTGCTGGGGCACTGAGACCCACGGCCAAATAGGCTCTGCAGATTGCATCACAGATCCAGTGGGCGAGGCATTGTGCTGACAGAGGGACCCCCTGAGCCTGTCCATCATAACAAACAAACAGCTGATCAACCTTTCTAAGACTTACAGTGCGTTGTAAAGACAGAGCGTGCGCACTGGGCACAGCTTGAGCATCAGTTCCTGTTTGCTGGTGGCATGAGTAGGAGGACAGAAGGCCTGCAGTCACATGATGACTTGAAAGGACGGGTTAGGACAAAGCTCCACTGAACCCTGGTCCTCTATTAGGGTCAAACATGATGGGTGCACAGAGAGGGTGCCCAGCTTGCTCACCCTCCTAGCTGACGCCGAAGCCAAGAGGAGGGTAGTTTTGAGAGATAAAATATGCAGGTCCCCTAATCCAAGGGTTCGAATGGTGGCCCTGCCTGGCCGCCTAACACTGCCTGCAGATCTCATTGCAGGATTACACGCTGCATAGGCGGTTTTATCCTACGGACTCCTCTCAAAAAGCGTTTCACCTGGGGGGGACTTCTGGCTGTGAAGTGGTCAAACCCGTCGTGTCCAGCTGCGATCGCAGCAGGGAACACCACTAGAGTGGGTTCTGCACAGCCCCCTTTGAAGAATCCTTGAAGGAATCCCGCACCCATTGAAGGGGCATGAGTGTGGGTTCAGGCCTCCCGCTTGACACCAGCTAACAACAAGACCCCCCCCCCCAACCTGCTACAGAAGCAGGGCCACAAGTCCCGCCGCATACTGTGAAGGAAGCTTCCACAAATATGTGGGTGCAGTGAGACACGCACCCCATCCAACCCCCTCGTGGGGCCGGCTGGGTGAGGCCCAAAACGCAAATGCTTGTTGCGCTCGCATTGGTATGCAGATCATGCGCTGTTGGTCCCGCCTTGGGTCCAGATGAAGGCGTATGAACCAGCGCTGAAAATCGCTCGTGCAGCAGCCCCAGGTGGAGTACTGAATGGGCTGAAAGCATCATTCCCAGTAGTGACCTGACTGCCATCGCTGGTACAGAGACTGCGCCCAGTATTCCTTGGGCCCGAGAGAGGATCGCCTATGTTCTGTCCAGTGACAGATATGCGGTCTTAGACTGCGAGTCCAACCGCAATCCTAGTTACAGCGCTGTTTGACTGGGCCGCAGGGTGCTATTGATAGCAAAGCCCAGTTGAGCCATATGTTGCATTACCAGCATCGTATGGACAGCTGCCATCTTCTTGGAAGGGCCCAGGATCGGCCAATCGTCCAGATCGGTCAGGGTCTGTATCCATCTCTGCCGGAGCGGCGCTCACGCTGTCTCCACTCATTTGGAGAATGTCAGAGGTGCCAGTGAATATCCAAATGGGAGGCGACAAGACTGGAAACTCCGGTCTTCCAATGCAAAATGAAGGAACTTCTGATGGCGCAGTAGAATTGGGACGTGGAGTAGGCCTCCATCAGTTCTACTGACGCCATCCAGTTGCCTGGCCTGACACATTCCAGCAGAGACCTCACTGTCAGCATCCAGAATGATCTCCAGGCCTCCTGAGCTTTTTTATTTTTTTTTGGAAATCAAAAAATATGGGGGGGAAAAACTCACTCAATCTTCTGATTAGCGCCAGTCCCCCACAGCACCTTTTCAGAGAAGCGAGTTCACCTATTCCCTCAAAACCGCCCTCTCAGTGGAATTGGGGAGGCTTGTCTGCCTCTGAATGGAGGAGGACGGCAGCGAAACTGCAGTGCATATCCCTTCCGCGGTGTTTTTGTTCATCCAGATTGGGAGGGGGCGCACAAATTCAACCAAGACTGATATGGCTCATGAGTGGCATTGCAGTTGATTCCCTGGTCTCCAATAGCCTGGGTCCTCCCGCGACGCCCCACCCCACGTGGGAGGGGTCAACAGGAGGGCCTTGTCTGAAATGCTGAGAGGCTAATGACAGCAGTACTTCCTCTCTGCATCCCCAAGCACGTCACGTGGTGACTCACTCACCATGGACGGCAGGGGCACAGCGATTTCTGTATTAAGCGAGAGCCCTTCCTGACGTTTAACCTCAGAAACACTTGTGTAAACCTCCCGCTGCTTGTCTTCAGGATGCACGGTGAATGTCGTGTGACATCTCAGGGGTCGTGGAGACAAAATGGCGGACAGCTCCACTTGCGCGCAATCCCTAAGAAGATGGAACCTACTGAGGTGTGCCAACAATGCCGTTGGAGCCAGCCCAGCGAGCAGTGTTAGAAGTTGCTAGCAATATGCATCAGCTCATGAACGTTTCCTCATTGGTGCTGCATCAGGACGAAACGAGTGAATCGAATCGAGGGATTTGGCGTGAACCCACCCGCTAGTGTATGATGGGAGGGTGTCACCGTCAGAATTCAGATTTACCACATTGTTTGATCATGTACTACCCCCGCGGGTAGAAGAACGCAAACTTCGCCCGCGCTTAGCTAGCCAGTGTTTCATAAACAGGCCATAGCTGGCGAAACGCCGATTTGCGAATCTGTGTCGAGTGGAAATGCCGAGAAAACACGAGCCTCATGCACCGTGTTCATCTTAACCTCATCAACAGAAGGGAGAGTCACTCTGTTCCCCCCCGGTAGGGTGTCCCAAATGACCAGGAATGCTAACATCTGAAACAGCCAGTGTGTTTAGCATGAGAACATAACGACCCGAAGCCATATTTTCCGGAAGATGGATCATGCTGACGTGAGCTAACCACGCCGCTGGAGTCAGCCCAGCGAGCAGTTAGGAAGTTGCTGGCAATCTCCATCAGTTCGTGAATGTTTCCTCGCTGGTGCTGCATCAGGACTAAACCCGAGCCGAATTGAGGGAATTGGAGTGAACCCACCTGCCACAGTATGACGGGAGGGTATCACCTTCAGATTTCAGATTAGCCAGATTTGTTTGACCTTATACTACCTGGGCTTTTGCTAGAGCGTTGCTAGGCTGTTGCTATGGTGCTCCTCATTGTTGCTAGGGCATTGCCAGGCGGTATCTATGGTATTCCTGATGGTTGCTCAGGCATTGCTTGGCAGTTGCAATGGTGGTGTGGGTGATTGCTTGTGCGTAAATAGGCGGTTGCTATGAAGTTCTGCCTGGTTGCTAGGGAGGGATGAAAATCCATGTTTTTGGGAATTGTGGGAAATCCGTAAGTCAGATCGCTTAGAAAAGCGAATACCACACCATTCCCGATCCAGCTGCACAATTTAATGTATATATTGTATGGGTTTTCTCAAAGCTGTAAGATGGTTGTAAGGTGTCTGAAAAATAATAAATCGGCTCCTATACTGGACTTTGGAATATTTTAATATAGGCCTAACACAGGACCTACAAGTGGGGCAACCTCACCTTTTCTGTAATTATAATTCTCATGATATTCATAAATCTTACGATCTTATTTTCTGACATTTAAATCGTAGCGTACATGGACACAAGCTCTGCTGTGATTTACAATCCCTATGATATATTAACCATAATCAAACTGTTTTTCTGGAAGTTGGGGGCGGGACTTTGACAAGCGACTTCCCTTCTCCCGCGACCCTTTCGGTCATGATACATGATACATGTTGTGTTCTGGGGAAATTGTCATGAAACGACTATACAATCATGCCGAAATAAATAAATAATAAAAAAAAAAAACCTCAGCACCCTGATAAAGTAACCTCTTGCTGCTTGGCCAGTCTAGCCCCATGCTCCCATTTTGGAAATAAGGCTGCATCTCTCATCTCATGATCACAGCAGGCCTCTATCTTATGTGTTGTTAATAACTCTACTTCCATACGTTTATGAAACAGTGAAAACACCATGGAAATCTTTTTCTTCATAGAAGCTAGATGCATTATTTTCAGAAACTTAGTTTGGAATATGGGCCAAAGTTCAGTTATTTAGGCAGAAAACACTTACATGACAATATAAGTCCTTCATCTTTCCAAGACATGACGTTGTTGGGATGTCACATAATTTGTACATTTTCATTTTCCCGTCAGTGCATTTGCAATGAAAAAAACTGGGGTGACAAACCTAACCCCGTAACCGAAGTAACCCTGGTCTCCCCTTTAATTACTCCCCACCGCTTAACCATAACTACGAATGAGCGTGTGTAAAGCACTGACTGACATAAAACTTTCTTGATGGATAAATCCTGATTTTACTGAATATTTCCGTGACAAAAATACCTGTCTCACTAACAAACCGACAGACGTTTGTCACCTCCATAAAACGTTTCTCACTTCGCTGCAATATAGTAAGTAATGAAGAAAAGTCCAGACTCTGTCTCTCCTCTTCGTCTCATCGGTGTGTGTCAACGGAATTTAATATAGGCTATGAACGAATAGGGCACTCCAGCTGCAATCAGGACAATGTTGGACAGAAAATGCGATTAAACATTCGCCGTTTCCCTTGATTTACACACATTAATATTTTAACAACGTCAACGGGATAAATGTAACACAGATTGCTGTAACAACAGTCATCAGAGAATCTCCAAACGACAGTTTAATACCATCGCAAAAGACTTCGCTACTCTGCAGAATAAATGGTTGGCTTCCTGCAGAAGGGACCACTGGCAGCCAGCATCTAACTCCCAGACTGTGCTGTCAGCACTTTGTTTTCAGCTGGATGCGTTTGTCTTCAACTTAGCTAAATATTATTTTTTAATATTTATCACTCTTTGCCAAGAAAACTCTAGGGAAACACATTAAACGCTCAAATACAGTTAATTAACTTAAAGGGAGACCGTCATTGAGTCCGTCAGTTCAGTTTTCAAACCCATGTCAACAGACTCCGCACATGCGCGAGAAAGGTGTACAATTTCAAAAGAGCTGACTTTGTCCATGTGAGATCTTAGCCCGATAAAGTGTCATTTCATTCTGCTCTTCTTCATCTTGATATTAAAGTTAATTGGCAAAATTGGCTTGCTCTTGTGCATTCATCTGTCAGCAAATTTATTCCCATTGCTGTAATTAAGGATTTAAATTCTCCTGCCTGGGTCGACAGAGAAGTGCGCCACCTGAGCAAAAAAGTACAATCCACACAGAAACTAGCTAAAAAACGCAATACTGCAGCACTGTGGGCAAAATTACGCAAACTAAGGAATAAATTAAAAAATGCATGTACTATCAAGTATAATCAGTATTTGGATGTTCTCAGTGATTCTCTTGCCAAAACAAGATTCTGGGGATTCTTCAAGCGTAAAACAAAGACGAAAAGTGTCCCCACTCTTGTTGCTTATGGAGATAAAACTGCCTCCGATCCTAGAACAAAGGCTAGTCTGTTCAACGAGTATTTTCAATCCCTATATACCCATCAGCCTCTAGAACGAACACACCCGGATATAAGTCTTTAAACATGCTCATTTGGGTAGTTTAAGGAAGACTGTCCATGATGTTGAATCAGTTTTGATTAACCTTGATACAAATAAAGGACATGGGCCTGACGTTACCAGCTCGGATTTTAAAAGAATGTGCTTGTGAATTGGCTCCGTCACTTTGTAGTCTTTTTAACAAATCTCTTCAATCTGGAGAATTACCACTTGATTGGCTATAAGCAAATGTTATTCCAGTCCATAAAAAATCTGACAAAGAACATGTGAGTAATTATCGACCGGTATGGTTATTATGCATTTGTAGCAAGGTGCTGGAAAGGTGCATACTTAATTTTGTCTATCCTCATGCAGTGCCTGTATTACATCACCTATAACATGGTTTTGTTAAGGGTCGGTCGACAGCAACTCAGATAATCCAGGTATTTCACAAAGTTCTCAAATTCTTAGATCAGTGCGGACAAATTGATATATTATATCTAGACTATTCATCTGCTTTTGACTCCGTCCCCCATGACTTACTTTTATATAAACTCCAGACATATGGATTTCATGATAATCTTTTGAAGTGGTTTAATTCGTATCTATCCAATCGCAAAAAAATGTTGCTGTCGACGGTGCCCTATCATCCTGGTCTCCCGTTAAATCAGGGGTTCCACAAGGATCAATTTTAGGCCCTTTGATGTTTCTGCTGTATATTAATGACATGCCAGACTGTGTAAGTCCTGAGACTAGGGTTGCCTTGTTTGCAGATGATTCTAAATGCATAAGAGAGATCAGAAACACACAAGACTGTTCACACCTGCAGTGTGACCTAGAAAACATTTTGGATTGGAGTCGTAAATGGGACATGAGATTTAACGCTTGTAAATGTAAACTATTGAGCGTTACAAGGAAGCAAATTCCCATTCTTCACCATTACACAATGCGTTCGTCTTCAACTTAGCTAATTATTATTTTTTATCCTGTATCTCTCTTTGCCAAGAAAACTCGAGGGAAACACTTTAAACACTCAAATACAGTTCATTAACTTATAGGGGAACCGTCATGGAGTCGCGCTATTAATTGTTCGGTTTCTCAAACCAGTTCATGATATTTCAGGTGACTAAGCAATAACTAATATCGGCCACTTCTAGCTAGATACAGTAACAGTACAGAACTTGAATGGATTACAGACAGTGACTTAGGCATTGCTTATCTGCGAGATATAATCGCACGCATTTGTCCTGTGATAGCTCTTTGTTTATCTGCACAAATATTCTCGAAGTTTTCGCCTCGCTGGCAAACAGCTGCTGTTGAGTCTGTATTGTGATGAGTTAAGACATAACTTTTGCCAATAAACGTTGAATTTGACCAACACTAGTTCTGCTAAGCGGTAATTTAATTTAATCTAGACTGCAAACAGCGGAATATTGTATTCATTAACAATCATGTTTCTGTTTTTGACGTTGCATTTCAAACAAACATTTTTTTCCGTCTGATTGATTGACACGGCTATGCCAGTACTTGTCTCCTAGTAACAGTGCGAGGAGCAAACAACCGCCACGCACAGAGCCGCCGAATCACTCAGTCAAAGAAATCCTCGTTAGCGCTCACCTCAATCTCCTGCTTCTCACGTAAAGAAATGTTCATCCTGTCACCAAAGTAACCACATCGTTCAAGGCAGGAGACTTTGCTGAGTGTGTGGATGTCTTTTTTTATTCCTCTGAGTGATATAATGTTGGATTTACAATGATCTAAAAACTATGCCCGTTTGCTGTTCTCCCGAAATTTCTGAGTGAATTTTGAATGGAGGAGGTAGAGAATTTTTACCTGCCTCCTGTCCTTTGACTGCTCCCTGAGCCAAAACCATGTACTTCTCTGCTACAAACATACCGCTGGAACAAGAACAAATTCTCCTACGTTTTTGTGAAATGTCATGAAGAGAGATTCAAATTTGTGGAAGTTACAGCGATTTAAAAAGTACTTTTTTCAGCGTGTCTGCTCCCAGCTCACACTCTAGGAATACAATCACACCCTCTAGCTCCGAAGATTCCACGGCATAGACACCCATTATAAAGTCACATTATGTGCCGTTCAGCACCTAGTGCATTTTTAAAAATGTGCATTTTTGTGGGGACATTCTGTGAAATGAACAAAAAGCTAAATTTGAGCTGTGCTTGCTAATGTCTGCCATCGTCTCAAATGTAATGTGTTACAACTGTGGCGCTCAGCGCACCATTCATTTAGCGTTGTTTACAGAATGGACCTAACAATCATAATGTGTTAATACGATGCAAACTAGTAACAAACATATACATACAGACACCCAAGCAGATTTTAGGTCTGCAACATTAAAGAAAAAAATCTGTAGTCAATAAAAAACTGTGGGAGTGAATTTTTTACTTACTTTATGGAAAACCAACTTCTCTGGAAATATCTCCCTGCGGCATGGATGAAAAGACTTGCAACTTCTCAGACACGTGCATTACGGTACTCATCACATACTGACGTGATGACATCATGACCGCATTGACCAATCAAGAGAAAATGTGCATGTTACAATTGTGACACGTTACAATCAAGGCGGCTCTCCCCTACGTAAAATCAAGAGCTGTAAAAGTTTTAAAATCTCCACTGATGGCTCAAATACACACGTGCGCTGCATGACGCACCCGTAGCAAAGGCAGGATCAGTAACTGCGTCTCTGCGGAAGCTTACCGCCATGGAGACGCCGAGACGGCCTCTCCCGCTGCCACACCTCTGGCAGTCTACCTGGCTAGGTAGGATACAGGCCTGGATGAACAGTACAGAGACACACCGCTGTAGCCGCTAGCAAGTGGTTGAGTCGGCGTAATAATCCAGCAGGCGGGTGAAGAGTCAGACCGCCGGACGGCGCCGTGAGCAGCCGGATAGGTTTTACAACCGCTTCAAATGGCATCAATATTATTGATGGCAGTTCAAAGCACCTGGCATACTCCGATGGAACTTGCTGCAGTTAAAAAGCTGTGCACAGTCCCTCTTGAGCAGATATGTATAAGCAATGACAATTTCCCTCACTCACCACAATTTCAATAAAAATAATGCAGAGAAAAAAATGTAAACATTTTAAAAAATATTTTTTTAAAAATTAAATGAAACCATTAAAATCACTTAAAAGCAAACAACGTAAGCAGATGAATAAGCACAAGAGTGAACAAGTGGCCATCAATACAAGCCAATGATCATAATAACTACGGTAATCTTGAGATTCGTCAATCTAACTCGAATGAGATGTCCCGGGGTCGACAAAGTCATCTTTATCAGTGTGGACTCTCTCTGACCAATAAGTGAGTTGCGGTTTTGTCACGTCATATTTCAGTTGTCTAGCATTTTGAATGCCATTGCTTTATTTATTTTCATGATTCTAAAAGTGTGTGTTTACACTGACTGAGAAAAGTTAGTTTTAAACTTGAAATCATTCTGTTTACTATGGTTTTATGAGAGTTTGTGTTAAAATAAAGAAAAAAAAGATTTATTTTTGCATTTCTCCTTTATTTTGAAGAGTATAGAAAAGTATCGAAATACATTTTGGTACAGGTATCGAAACAAAATTTTTGGTATCAGGACAATACTAATCCAAACGGCTTCAAAATTCCAGTACATGATAAGAGCCCCGCCCTGAATGCCTCCATATGTTTGTTGGCAATCTCGCTCATGGCGCCCCCTTGTGGAACAAGGAAATGCCATATTATACATTGACATTGGCTGATTCGCTCAAAACTGAGGGTCCGGCCCTGAATGCACCTGCCCACGTTTGGTTACGCTCTGACCCCCCCCTGGTATATGAACTAGCAACTTGTCATAACTCCTTCGTACTTTGTCCGATTCGCTCGAAACTGTATCACTTTGGGGCCTGTACTTGACCTGTCCATTGGTCGTGAGTGCACACCTGCACCCATCAGGATCTCACCACTACCCCCAATGTGCACAAGGAAGCATGAGCCCATTCAACGCTACTTGCAGCTATAATTTTAATTGTATTTGCTCTTAGATGCAATTATAGTCCCTACCAAAATCAAAATCCAGGTGGGAAAAAGCAATAGTAGGTTGAATTAATATTGTTTGTGGTGTCAATTTACTTTCGCTAACATTACATTACAGAGCAGCATTTGACAGACAGCGACGTCACTGGGAATGCTGAACCGCCCATAAGCAGACAAACCAAGGGAAACAAAGCATCTGCAAGCGTTGACGCACTGGACCAGTGTAATTCCACCTTAACTTTGTAGTGAGCAGAGCATACTAATATTTGTAGCGGACACATGTAGCTAATATTGAAATTAGAGAGCTCTGGTATAAGCACTCGTTGAGTTATTTATGCTGGAGCAAAAAGTTTCACAAATATCCGAGGTTTCCTTGACTATCCAACTGCCAGGTATTATGAAACAGCAGTGCTATTACTATTGCATAAGAGGAACACAACAATAGGTAACTGACATAATTACACTTCTGTTCTGAATTGTTCTGTGTTACAGGCCTAAGTGTCCATGGTGAGAAGCAACATACTCAAGAAAACCTCCAGGCAAGTACAAGTGACGATGATCGATGTGTCATATCTGCCATATTCTATCATGCTCTATATGATTCTTTGAAGGAGCTTGGGAAGAGGAGGCACCTCATCAAATTTTGTTACAATCAGTCTAAAATAACGAACTATTTTGCCAATAAGACAAATTTGCTGAGGTCCAGTTTGGTGCTAATGTTCGGTTTTAGAGGCAAATTTGTTATTCATGCTAAGATATGTATGCTGATTAAAATGTTATTTGTGCAGAACACACAGATTGAGATGTAAATTGGAATGAATATGCAAAAACTTGATGACCAGTGGTAAATGAGTGACATATTTGAAAGTGATTGGGCCTGCTTAACTCTATTTAATCAGGTTGTCTATTTGGAAATGATAGCCACATCTCCGCAAACATTCACTTCTCAAAATTTCAGGTTGTGTGGTGATCTGGTCTTACAATATAATATGACAATACTGTATTGCTAAAATTGCTGGTCACTGAAAAATGATAACCAAATAACACGAAGCCTTTCCTTGACCTACATTTCCAGCACACATGCAGTAACGATCAATGTTTCTCGTAAAGGTTTATCAGTGATGAGTTTCTTTGCTTTAAACTGATTGCCTTTTGGAAAAAAGGCATTGTGAGCCAAATGACCCATCTAAGATACGCCAAATAAATCGTAAAAATTTGCTTTAGCTTGTACCGCACTTGTCGTAGTCTTCTGATCCCTAAAAATCCCGAACTTTGACAAAATATATTTTTTATGAATTCCGTTCAAATTTTTTAAAAACTTTCAGGCAAGTAGGATACTTTCTCCCTGCACAGACTGAATGTTTAGAAGCTGTTAAAATAGTTTTTCTCGCCCTTCTCTGCCATTTCTCTCCAAAATCTACCCATGCAATACATGTAACGGCATCACTGGGGTCTGTAACGCTACCTGCTTCTCGGAGCCGTTAGCCGGTCAGTATTTTTACAGTTCACTTGCAAAAACATAAAGAACCTGATTGACTGGTTTGGGCTGCCCTACTCATTCCCAGTTGTTGCTGCAGGGCTGTAAATGCGCAGGAATGTAAAGAGCGAAATCCTGTTAGTGAGATCAGCTGCCAGGAATGAATACTGCAGTCAAGGTCTCCCCACAGTGGTCAGATTTAGAAGTGTAAGTGAATGCCCTGTAAAAACCTTACTCTGAAAAACTCTATCCATCCATATCCACCTCATCCATCACCGAATCCGCTCACTCCTGCCCAGCGTTAATAGATGGAATGGAGCCTATCTCCACATGATATGCAGTACCTCTCAAAATTTCACAAACATTATCTTGAGCTTAATGTATCAAAATACCACTGATTGTGATAATAATTGCTGAGTGCTCACATGCCTTTTACAAGGACAGGCGTGAATTTCTGGGAATTCATTATTTTGCCAAAATATCACAACCCTCGGGTGGATGTCTTTTGTGTCTCCTATTTAGAAACTTGCATGTCTATCAGAAGTGTGTCTCCTTTGACTGATTTACGTCTTGCATGTTTTCCACTTCTTGGCTGTATCCTGTCCAGTGACGTGCCATCGGAGGTCAGTTAGGGTAGGCAGAATCCTCACCGTTAAGCAAACAATCATTATTACTTAGCTTGATTCGCAATCTGAGGATTGATTAATTTACAAGATTGAATGGCATAATGGTGTTCCAGCTCCATCCACAACATTATTGCTCAGTGCATCGAACTTAAAATGCTCACGAGACAGCAAGTTTGTTCATATTTGCTTTGAGGAAGCTAACGCAGTGCCATTTACAAGTATTACAGCTTTTCTTCTGCGACATTCAATGTGCGGTCAATATGCTTACGATAATATTTCCCCCCTTTAACACGTACCTTTTAATGCCATTTTTAAAAAATAGGGAGTTTATTTTCAGTCTTCCATCATTATCCGATAAACAAAAGATCAAAACAATATACAAAATTACCGAGAGAGTTGAGATTTTTTCTAAGGGCCGGACAGCCTAAGCTGTCAGGACCCTCTTGTTTTCCTGCATGTTATTCTCCTTCTTCCGAGGAAATCCTACTTCCTATGGGCGAAAAATGACCAAATTTGGCACAAAGGTCCAGTCCCATGCCAGATTGCCTCAGCTGCAAAAACAGGCCAGTAGTCCTGATGGTGGCACTACAGAAAGTCTCTAAATTTCAAAAATGTGAAAATTCACAACAAATCAACCATATGTGCTACAGATTTGCATTTTTCACCAAAATATAGCCCCAATACTGAATAAACGTTTGTACATTTAAATCTATGCAAATTATGAAGTCCATCACTCTTTTTTCAAAAACTGTAAAACTTTTTAAACCATCTCCTCCCACAATTTTTGCTCAATTGACACCAAACGTGCGAAGTAAGTAATTTATTGACCGATATCACAGCAAATATACGATTAACATTTCCCACATCTTACAGTCCATATAAACACAGCAAAATTATGTATAAACACATTAAAGAATTTGTTGGACAAAATTTCTCATACATTCATACACATATATGTCGGCATCCTCACAGCTCATTAGGCTGTCCAGATCCTGAATTTTTAACAATTTTAACAATCATGGACTAAACTAGTGCATCCGCATTCTGCCAACACATATGGGACATGATGGCCATCCACCAACCATCCACCACTCCATCCATCTGGACCATCCAGGGTTGCATGGCACTCTTCAGTAAACAAGACTGTTGGAAAATTAGTCCTCATGTATTTCTGGGCCCACTGGAGCCCTTTCTGCTTGTGAGCACTGGTCAGGGGTGGCCGAATAATAGGTTTATGTACAGCTGCAAGCCTCTGGAGGATCCTGCACCTTGAGGTTTGCGGGACTCCAGAGGCACCAGCAGCTTTGAATACCTGTTTACTGCTTTGTAATGCAGCTGCTCTCTTAATCCAATGAATTTGTCTGGCAGAAACCTTCCTCATTATGCCTTTATCTGGACGAACCCGTCTGAGCTCTGAATCAGCCCCAAATCTCTTCAAAGTACGATGATTACACTTAGGTTTTCATGAAATATCTCATTTATTTCCTTGTCCAAGGCATTGCACTATTTGACACTATTTAACAGCAGAGAGATCCTTTTTTCTTTCCCATATTGCTTGAAACCTGTGGCCTGCTTACTAATGTGTAATGTCCCTCTTAAGTTGTTTTCCTTTTATTGGGCTCACCTGGCAAACTAATTATCACAGGTGTCTGAGATTGATTTCAGTGCTCCAAAGAGCCCTGAGACACAATGTCATCCATGAGTTTAATTGAATTAAATCTTTTTTTAAATTGAATTAAATCTTTATGACACTGCAATCCAATTTGCATAATAATTTGGAACGCGGTGTGTGTGTGTGTGTGTGTGTGTGTATGTATGTATGTATATATATATATGTATATATATATATGTATATATATATATATATGTATGTATTTGCATATGTATATGTGTGTATATATATATATATATATATATATATATATATATATATATATATATATAACACACACACACACACACACACACACACACACACACACACACACACACACACACACACACTCATATACATACAGTTGAACGCCTATAAAGCGCACAGTTATTTGCCCAGCAAAACTGTCCACATCTGAGGCGTGTCCGCTTCCCAGGGATGTTGTATTACAAACTGTAAGAACCATCTTTAGGAAAGAAAGAAAGTGTTATTTGATAATTGATTTCATTGGATTCTAATACACCGAATATATGTTTAAATCTATTCCTGGTTATTGTACATATTTCAGGTTATCATGCCCGACAACCAGTACAGGGTTGAGGCTTTTGACATAGTTCAAAGGGGTTTTGAGGCCAAGGTGAGGCTTCCCATACAAAGTGAAGCAGAGTTCGAGGGGTGGCTGTCTGCATTTGAAAACACCACCTTGACCACCTGGCGAGTGATGAGAACCTTCCTACATTCGTTGTCAGAGTGCATTGCAAGGAACACCATGCTGGGTAGCAACCACAGTGCGAAATCATGAAAAGAGTAGAATCAAAATTCAAAATTTCAGGATATGCCATTCATTATCAAAATATTTTGGATTAACCTTCTTGTAAAATTGGGCATTCAATGCAGTCATTCATTGTCTCCTTCGTCTAAATTGGGCAAATTACTTATTTTGGCTTAGGCTAGAATATTACTGACTCACACGAAAACTTCACACCAATATATCTGTGAATAGTTTCACCCTGCATGTTTGGAAGAGGGAGGATATAACTTTTACTTTTCAGGTTGAAGTAAGTAAGTGTAAGTAAGTTTGACCTGGACCAGAGATCTGGGGGAATCGCGAACATAAACACAAACATACACACACACTGAGTCAGGGATTGCACCCGCTCTGTAGGGATGGTGGCAGTCAGCTTTGGTAGATAGGGAATTGGAATAGTGTAGGTACATAAGTGACATACAAAATTTCTGTATCTGTAAATAGTTTCACCCTGTCTGTTTCGCACGGGAAGTTTGGGGGAAACTTAGTCAGACAAGGGACCATATTGCATTTTAGTTTTTTCCAATTTCTGGCGATGTATGTTATGTTGGTTGTAGGTTAGCGTAATTGATTACTGTAAATCTTTGCTGCATTATGTATTTCCAGAATCATAAATGTAGTGGATTATTTTGAAATTTGATAACTAGCATAAAAAAAATCAAGATATTTATGTAACATTGTCAGTTTGTATTGTAATTGTAATTCCAAATATATTTGTAGTTGCATCTATTATGTAATCTATCCAACTCTGCTGTGGTTCTCTTTGTGATTCAACTGTCCTGAGGTCTATGGAAAAAACACCAGTCATACACTGTTCCAAATTTATGCATCTGTATAATACATCAGTTAGTTCATTTCACCTTGGATGCACGCAGTCATTTAGTACTGTAGTGTAGATACTGACAAAATTCCCACATCTGTAAGTGTTTAGGAGTCATACTCAGGCCCACATTTCATAGTAGCATACTGCAGTTATGTTCTCATTTGCGCACACATTGCATAAGAGAAAAGGCTGTCAGCCTGCACTCCTGGGGCACCACACACACAATACAGCCCCTACTATTTCCCATGTGCCACTGTGTATCACTATGAAAATCTAGTGGTCTTCAGAACTGGAAGGGGGCAGACAGCAGGTACTTGTCCAGGTGATGCGTCGACTAATCTTTGGGTCACCGGAGTGGAGTTGGGAGGCCATAATACGAGGAGTCGCATTCAAAGGTTTCATGTACCAATTCAACAGCCCTGCATGGTTGTAAAATTTTTATATTGTTTCATTATTGATTTTTCCAATAATTTAATGTTGGAATCAGAAGTTGCAAATATTTCTGCAAAATAATCTGCTTAATCACATTTCTTGTAGGCCCTCAAAAAGGTGTATGTTATCATTCTAGTCTCCTTCAGAATATGTGATTGATTTTCCTAGTTAAAAATCAAGTGTGAGCTTTTATCTAGGACCGTGCTAAATTTTCAAAGTTGGATGTGCATATGGCCAAGGTACAGGTGGGGGGAGGGGAGTATAATGAGGTGCGTATGATATACGTACTGGGGGGCGGTGTCCAAAAAAGCCAAAATTTTCCTTACGTACTGTATTAATGATAATTTTTAGCGCCGCGTAATTCCTTGATATCAGTTAACGTATCATTCAGTTCGTATGTCCAGAAAGAGGGTGTGTGTGAGAGTGCGTACCCTGCAGGCAGCAGGGAGGGGGTTTTAGGAACATTCATTTAGCAAAAAATATCCTGATAAAAGTGAAAACAGTATACCTTTTTAAACAACATTTTATTACAATAAACAATAGGCATGTATGAAATGCTGAAAACACCGACATACTCCTACAAAAGAACTTGACATCAAAGCAAATGCAAATCGGCGTATGCAGCTCTCGCGGCATATACAGGTTAGATTGGAACTCTCTCCACTCTGGCATCTCAGTCCTCATATTCCAAATAAGGCAGGCCACGCCCGCTTTTTTGGATATACGCTGAACTAACGTAGGAAAAGAAATTACGCATTCCGCTCTTCACCTGTTTCTGGAAAAACATGACCGCAGTGCATTGTGGTATACAGGAGTACAATGTAGTGTACATCGCTTGTTCACTCAACTTCCCTGTGCACTGTGGGTATATTATAGTCCACTATATAGTGGATGAAAAGAATTGGAACAACACTACAAAATGGCGGACACACCTTACAGTGCACTATATCCGTGATTGGGGCCATTTTGAACACAGCCAGAGTCCTCTCCACTTCAACTCTCAGGACGCATGCTCGTGCAATGACCAGCAGCAGACGTGAATGGCACTTGCTTGTTTCTAGCTTTTGTTGTTTATATACTGTTTTAATGTGTATTTATGTGAGCATCCAATGTGTGCAGATGCTTAAGTGAACTTTAATGTGTGTACAAGTTCCGAGCATTTTCTGAGCGAGCTGGAAGCCGCTTCTTGTAACTGTTTTATCGACCCTGCTCGAATGCTACTTTTGCCTGCTAAGAAGCTAGCATCAATGAGCCGATGTCTTCTCGGCCTTTGCAAGTTCCCAAGGGCTTAATGGAAAGAATCAACCCCCCTCCCCTTTAATGTGTGATTTTGGACTACAACGCTATGGTCCTGATGTGGCTGGTCATCCACCTACTTTTGCCTCTTGGGAACACTCTTTTGCCCCATGATCGTCCCCTTCAACTCCAGTACGGAAGAGAGCTGCTTTTACTGTGGAATACCCACGACTCACCAGCCGACCTCAAACCGATCACCTTCAATGGACTCCAGGTTCCTGTCTCCAGGGGATTTTCCAGTGGTCGAACTCGTAAAACTAGGAAACGTGGAAGATGATGCGGCGCTCGTCTGAAGCTGAGAAAAACCAGCTGCTCTCCCGCATCCCATTACCATCTGTAATGCTCTCTAATGTGCAGTCCCTGCGGAATAAAACATATGAACTCCAAGCCCAAGCTCTCTACAGCCACGACTTCAGAGATCCCTGCATACTAGCCTTCAGCGAGACCTGGCTGTCCGATTGGGACTCAGGTGCGGATCTGGAGATGGACGGATTTGGGGCACCTATTCGGCTTGACAGAGACGCTGCTGCAACAGGCGGTGGGGGCGTGTGTTTGTGTATTAACCAGCGCTGGTGTAAATCTGTCACTGTCCAGGAGAAACTCTGTACTGCCGACATAGAACTGCATTCTGTTTCTCTGCACCCTCCATTTCTGCCTGGGGAATTTCCCCAGATATTTGTGACTGTTGTGTTCATACACCCGAGGGCTAACGAGAGAAACGCACGTGAGCTCATTCATCAAGTCACACAGAGGTTTCAATCAAATCTCCCTAGATGCTCCTCAGATCATTCTTGGTGACATGAATCACTGTACACTGAAAACCACGCTGAGAGAGATCCATCAGTACATCCTATGCCCCACCAGGCATAATAAAATTCTTGATTACTGCGATGGCAATATTAAAA
Organism: Gymnothorax reevesii; assembly: GCA_029721435.1. NCBI lineage: Eukaryota > Metazoa > Chordata > Actinopteri > Anguilliformes > Muraenidae > Gymnothorax > Gymnothorax reevesii. The sequence goes on along the minus strand of CM056577.1, from coordinate 10,520,694 downwards.
GCTCATAAAAATCCATCCCCCTTCCACCCCTTATCTCCTCTGACCACAACTGCATCCAAATCATTCCTGTCTACCGCACTGTTCTGAAGTGCGGCAAGGTGCAGAACCATGAGTGAAAGTCTGGGATGATGATGCCTGCCTCACTATGCAGGATCGCCTTGAAGCTATAGACTGGGACATGTTCAAGGAGTCGTCTGCTGATATAGATGAACTTACTGATGTTGTGTGAAGCTTGGTTTCATATTGTGAAAACAGTGTCATGCCTGAAAAGGTTGTGAAAACCTATAGTAAGCCGTGGGTATCCAAGTCGCTTAAAAACCTTCTGTATAAAAAGAAAAAGCATTCAGAGAAGGGAACAGACTAATTCTGTGAAATCTGGAAGGAAATTAAACATGAGGTTGGAGTTTGCAAAAAATAATATAAAGAGAAAATTGAGTGCCAGCTCAAAACGAACAATCTAGGCTCTGCGTGTGACAGTATGAAAATGATCACTGGGACCAAAGAATGTAGCAGGAAGACAGTTCAGCTCTCCGGCAACAATTCTGGCTGCAGGTCATGTCTGCTTCGTCATCCAAAGGGTCCTGGAGAGCTAACTGTGTTGGAAACCGAAGAAGTGCAAATTCCATCGCATAATGTACTCCTTCCTTGGGTTTGTGGTTACACTGGCAGCCCTGGAAATGGATTGCCAGAAGGTACAGGCTGCACTGGATTGGTTGGACCAAAAAGCTAAAAAGGTTCTTGGGGTTTGCCAGTTAAGAGATTTATTTGAGGGTTCTCCACTATTGCTGGCAGCATCCTCCTTTAACCATCTTAAGAGGCTGTTCACCACTTCCATCCTCAAGCTTCTAGATCCCCAGTGCTAATGCCTTGTGGAAGCAAGCTAATGATGGTAAAGTAGACTTTTGGGTGTATTTTTATTGCTGCTTGTCTCCTGCAGAGAGGAACTATTCCATCAATGACTGGGAGTTTTTGGCAGCGAAGCTAGCTTTTGACTAGCAGAGGCATTGGCAAGTAAGGTCCCGGCTTCACTTTCTCATCTGGATGGACCAGCGCAACCTGGAGTACCTCTCAATGACTAAGAGGCTGCATCTCAGTCGAGCACATTGATCCCTCATCTTTGCAAGATTCAATTTTGTCTTAGCGTACTGACCCACTATGAAGAACATCAATGACTTCTTGTCATGACAATTTCCTACCATGCCTGAAGAACCTCCTGTTATCTCCTGAGTAACTGTCCTCTGGCTGTCACCAAGCTGCAGGTTGAAAGTGAGGTCAAAGAGATGTTGCCGTCCAGTCTCTCTCAACCGGACACTCCCCCTAACTGACTCTGAGCCCTGTATTCAGAAATGATACTCACACTCACCCTCGACTCACCATATAGTGAGTACGATTGAAATGTAACTGGAGTGTGAGAGAGAGATCAACCGACCACTAACCAAGGGAGCGGTCCCACTCTTCGCCAGTTGCTATTCACAAATGCCACTCAAGTATAACTGACTGTTGTGGGCAGTGGGTAAAACAGGCAGTGCGTCGGCTGCTGCAAAGGGATGCTCAATACTCACCCTTCAGTGCTGAATTACCTAAACCTGTTGCGGTTACTCTTCTTGATTAGAAAGTTTCACAGACTTATTGGTAAAACGACAATGAAATGTATTTTAATAGCGTAGTGATACATTGCTTCACAAAACTGAGGCGTTTCTTTCGCACATAAATGACGACGTGAATATCAGCATGTCTCCATAATTTCTGTGGTCGAGTGGCTTGTGAAAGGCGCAGGACAGCCCGCGAGGCTCACAAAGCAACAAGCTGTGAAACGTGCCAGACATTTCCTTCTACATTCAGCAATTAAGAATATAGGAAAGAATGGGCTCCCTACAGCTACATACCTCGCTGACCAATCCACACGCGCCCCACGAGCCAGCAGAGAGCAGAATTTTCCAACCCATGAGTAAAGAAAAGCACGAGAAATCCGAATTCATGAGAGTTGACTGATATGTGTCATTAATAAAAACTGGCCACACCTGATAATGTTTAGTTTTCAGAGTGTCTGCAATGGTAATTTAATGAATTGAAAACCGCAATAATTATCAGTGCTTTTTCTAACTGTGGTCAAGCTATCAACAGTTCACAACTTAACAATCATTAGGATTTTTGGAGTTCAAGTAAATAAAATTTTACTAAATGATTGAGAACAGGTCATGTCCAATCATTATTTTTTAAGGGATGGTTTTGAGCTTCCCTTATTGCTAATTCACCACTGGTGGGTGCACAAATGCTAACCTCGAGTTCATCACTGTGCAGTTCGTAACCTCTGAAGCCAGGTGGTCAGTCAGTAAGTTACCGGCATCGTTATCATCCATAAAGTTCAAATTTGCGTCTTTGCGATTGCGTAGCGCACGTGGCAGTAAATGATCCAGAGTTTCGAATGTTTGTAACCACCTGAAAGCCAAGACAACAAAATACCGGCGCAAGTTAGTGCGGCTCAAGGGAGGTGTTCCCTGCACTCAACCTTCACTCAGATAGGGATACTAATTTCAGTGTGAGTGAGGTCTCTGAAAGCAAATGAGTGCAAGGGCAATCTCTGACTCGTTTAGTATAACCTGACGCTAACTAAGTTTTTTAGTACTCACTCACACTCAATTAGTGTGAGTGTCCTTGCTGAATACGGGCCTTAGTCCTCAAGAGAGTGAGAGGCAAGGTCCTAACAGCTGGCATGCCATTTCTCTTGCACTTGTGTCCTGGTTCATTGGCACTGTGGGTGTAAGCAGTGACAGTGGAAGGGCTGGGGGAGTTGCTGTGATTGATTGGCTGTTAGTCATGGTGGTCTGCTGACTCAATTGACCACTCTTAAATTCTATGCATACCATGTATTCCATTACCAAAATGAGGCTTGACTATCAAAACAAAGAGAATGGTTGCATCAAGATCATTATTTCAGTGTTGTGTCCCACGGTGTAATGGGGAAACTAGATTGCAAGCTGATCTTATTTTTCATCGTTTTACAAAAGATTATCTGTGTAGAAGGAAATGATTGAATCTTATCAGGAGAGATGAAGGCCAGAACTACCGGAGTCTTATGATTGCAATACATGTTTCCAGTGGTTTTAGTCATTTATCGCGGCATGTGCAGTGGCCTGATCAGGTTAGCTAAGTGCCACTCTCATAACTTAGTTTACGTTACTGAGCTAGTGTACTCACAGTACCTTTCTGTAACCATCATGTCATTATGTCACATTAGTTTGTTAGCGAGCTAACGTTAGCTAGCCAGACAGTTGACAGTGGGAGAAAACTGTGATTTGGCATTTATTCCAGATTTTTTCTCTATCACTTAACTGTAGTGCTTTTCCCATAGCCTAACTCTTGACATGAAAGTGATCAATACAAGCTGTTACTTGTTCAAAAGCGAAAGTGATAGCTTGACGGCGTGTAAGTTGGCAGAGTGATGGCATTAGCTAAGTGCTAATGTTTATTGGGAAGTGGTATTCAAGCGCTTACGAAAGTTACACATATTTTCTCTCAAATTGCACAATTCAGTTAAGTGATAGACAGAATCAAATACTCTCAGTCCTGACCTGTTACGGTGCTAAGCCATACCGATTTAACCAAAGTTACACTGGTATTCACTTTGCCTAAATATTAACAGCATGACTGAACATGGAGCGATCTGGGTGTAGGCAGTGGAGTTCTTACTGTAGAAGGACTAGGGGGAAGCTGTCATTCATTGGCTGTTAGCAATGGTGGACTGCTGGCTCTATGTGTAGGGGACTCTGGGTGTAAGCAATGGAGTTCTTACAGTAGAGGGATTGGGGGCAAAGCTGTTATTCATTAGCTGTTAGCAATGGTGGACTGCTGACTGGATGTGCAGGTGACTCTGGGTGTAAGCAGTGGAGTTCTTACAGTAGAAGGACTAGGGGAAAGCTGTTATTCATTAGCTGCTCGTAATGGTGGACTCCTGACTTTATGTGCAGGTGACTCTGGGTGTAAGCAGTGGAGTTCTTACAGTAGAAGGACTGGGGGGAAGGCTGCCATTCATTAGCTGTTAGTAATGGTTGACTCTTCACTCTTTTTACAGGTGACTCTTGGTGTAAGCAGTGGAGTTCTTATGGTGGAGGGACTGGTTGAAAATGGCACAGTGACGGGGCAGGGTGAGAGTGTGCTCTCCATATCAGCCTCCAGCCTGCAATCTCTCAATGACCTGCTGGGTCGGGTTTCCTATCGAAGCTCTGTGTATGGCATCAAGTCTGGCGATCTGGGTAAGTCTGCCTTTTCACCTTCTTACAACCTCTTAGGTTCCAGAATACATGTTTCCAGTGTTAGCAGATAATCTTTTTTCTTCAAAATAACATTTTTGGTATTTCCTTGTGTTTGATTCTGTTTAAGCAAAACTCGCCTACAAGCAATACAAGGCCATCTTTCCCATTAAGATCCGACAGCATACGGTACCAGTTCTTTACGACCTTGGAGAAGGTGAGTCAACCCAACTTGTCAGTTAAAATTTAGAATGGGACTTTAATTGCTCAGTTTTTTGTCTGTGGCCGCTCATATTGGCAAGAGAACATGCACAGTCATATTTTTGTTGTACTGAATTTACAAGGCAACATACTTTTGCAATAAGTTGATGTGTTGGAGAACGTAAGTATGCTGATGAGTATGATGGAACCAACTGTGCTCGGGCAACATTCCTAAATCAAAGATTACATGCAAATCACGTAAGTGAAAATGTATTTTCATTAGGTTCATGAAACTGCAAAATATGTGTCCGCCACATTTAGATCCATTATTCCTTTTTATGAAGTATCTCAGCTGCTAGGTTGTGTGAATCTGCCAGGACAATTATTTCTCTTGCATCATTTAATTTGTCAGCAGACAAAAAATAGTGTTATCAGTTGAAAGACATGTCCAGCCTAAACTATCTCTCTTATAGTCTTCACAGGCTCAGGCCAAACATGCTGGTTTGCATTAATAGTCTCATTTTCCTGAAATTTGAGAGTGCAAGATGCAGTAAATGATTCATTTAGAAAGTGCTTTTTGATCATTTCGATCCATTTCAGCTCTTAAAAATCAGGCAGAATGCTTTATTAAGACCATTTAACAAAATATACGTGGAATAACATAACACAACATAACATGGCAAGCGAAAACAGGCCGTTCAACCCAACTCTACTCGCCAGTTTCTTTTTACTCTTGTGAATATATCACTTCAGATACTCAATGACTCAATGGTATCTAGCTTTAGGTCAACCCTCCTGTTGAAAACTCCCAAGGATTCTGCCTCAACAATATGATCAGCCAAGCTATTCCACATCAAAAATACTCTTTGGGTGAAAAAATATTTCCAAATATCAGTGCTAAATTTACCTTTAGTCAAATTCAATTTGTGACCCCGAGTTCTACTGACAAAACTTGGCCAAAGGAATCTTACATAATTCACTTTGTAAATCCCTTTAACATATTTAAAGACCTCAATCAGATCACCCCTGAGTCTCCTTTTCCTAAGACTAAAGAGATTAAGGATCTTCAGCCTCTTCTCATAGCTTTCATCTTTTATATCTGGAATTAGCTTTGTGGATCTTCTCTGAACTCTTTCTAGATCCTCTATATCTTTCTAAAGTATGGTTCCCAGAACTGTACACAATACTCCAGATGTGGTCTGACGAATGTGTTGTACAAGAGAAGTATGACCTCCTTGGATTTGCACTCAATACTTTTTGCTATGTATCCCAGCATCCGATTGGCTTTTTTAACTTCTACGGCACAATGGCTCGAATCTGTGAGGGTTTGGTCGACAATCACTCCCAGATCTTTTTCATGTGAAGCACATTCCAGTTTTAAACCTCCCATGAAGTAATCCTGTCTAATGTTTCTATTACCTACATGTACAACTTTACATTTCGCAACATTTCAATCAGGAGAGACTCGAGTCAAATAAGGAAAATATTTATTTGACTTTGAGCATAAAGGAGTCGCATGCTTAGAATCAAACAAGTCTTTGGTCAGGAGCACGGCTCAGAGAAGCAGCAGGAAATCCCTGAAGAGTCCAGACACTGGTGGCGGTGGTGGCTGATGGCTGGTGGAGCTGGAGCGGCAGTACGGCAGGTCCAATGAGTAAGGTGGTGTTGGGGAGAAGGAGGGTCAGCGAACGCCAGCATGGATGAACTAGGCTAGAGAGAATGAAATTTTTCAAAAAGACAGCAGCAGAACGATTGGCTAGCGACGCGAGCATAAAGGAGTAACATGCTTAGAATCGAACAAGTCTCGGGCGCTTGGACTCTTCTGGAAGACTCGTAGAGCAGGAGCACTGCTCGGAGCAGCAGCAGGAGGAAATCCCCCAAAAGAGGAGCGGAAGCCCCCCGGAAGCACAGCCTGATGAATCCCCCCAAAAAAGGAAGGGTTACCCACCAAGCAGGAACAACATAACAGAAGGAGGAGCACGGGCTGCTGAGAGAAGAAAACGTGATGAGCGTGACAGAATACCAATGAGGTTTAAACAACAAATCCAGACAAAAGACAGCAATGCCAAGGGCATTTTTTAAATAAATATGATGTTAGCCAGCAATAGCTAATGGGCTGCAAAGCCCTGCAATTATTTTTCTTTTCCTTTTTTCAATTTTTTTTCTTTTAAACTTATTTTTTAATTTTTTAATAATGATGTAGGCCAGCAATGGCTAATAGGCTGCAAAGCCCTGCAATGTTTTTTTCAATTTTTAAAAAAAATAATGACATTAGCCAGCAATGGCTAACAGGCTGTAAAGCCCTGCTTTTAAAAAAAAAAATTACGTGCACCATCAATGGCTAATAGGCTGCAAAGCAATGCAATTTTTTAAAAATAATGACATTATCCAGCAATGGCTAATAGGCTGGAAAGTTTTTTGCATTTTTTTTAAATAATGATGTTAGCCAGCAATGGCTAATAGGCTGCGATGCCTTGCAATTTTTTTTTGGTTATTGTTGCCAGCAATGGCTGCTTGTCCTGCTTGGGAAAACACAATAGCCAGCATTGGCTAGCGTACAACAATAAAGCTGAAATGCCAGCCACTAACCACCAGTTATTTGCAAGCTTACCATGGATTGTTAAGGCTTCAGGGATCTTTGGGCTTTGAGGATTGCTGATGCTTTGGGGCGCATGGAGGATGCATATGCCGATGATGACCAGTGGTCCGGTTGTTCGAGAGAGGCTGTAGATATTCCTTGCGTAGCCGCCGAAGTAGCGACACATATTCTGAAGGACTGACCTGAATAATGCTTAGGGTCTAAATTGCATAGAGTCTGATTTAAATAGGAGCTAAACCAGGATTTAGACACGGGTTTACCGTCTGGGGTGAGAGAGAGGGGAGAGAGTCGGCTTCAGACAGGGACCTAATCTTTAAATATTGGCACTAGGATTTAATAGGGCAAAATTGAGAACCTGTGCGAGCAATAACCACACAACAAGCACCACCAGCTTTCTGTTTCAGATGATGACTATAGAATTCCAGAGAAAAGCTCAAATCTGAGTGAGTGACATCTTTTGATGGATCAAATGAGCTCGCTCATTTGCCGCTCCTTAAAAACCCGTAAAAAGCTAAAAGAAAAGAACAGTCCAAAAGAGAGTCTATGTAAGTGTAGCAGGCTGAAGGAGGGCCCGGGCGGGGACTTGAACCTCCAGACCCCCAGGTAAGAGTCATGCGCGCTGACCACATCGCCAAAGAGCCAGGCTTGTTGGCAAGGTAGCCAGGGCATGTACTTATTAGGAGACACTTCCTGTGACAGGACCCATCAACTGTCACATCTCTCCCCCTCTTTCGTGAGCGTGTCCTCACGCTCCATGCTTGACGCATGCTGCCATCCATTAGGATGCCCCAGATCCTGCCGATTACGCCAGAATGTAGCAGGCCGAAGGAGGGCCCGGGCGGGGACTTGAACCTCCAGACCCCCGGGTAAGAGTCATGCGCGCTGACCACATCGCCAAAGAGCCAGGCTCGTTGGCAAGGTAGCCAGGGCATGTACTTATTAGGAGACACTTCCTGTGACAGGACCCATCAACTGTCACATAAGGTGAAAAGCAGCCTCGTCTCATAACTACTAGCGTCCTATGCGAGATGGAGAGAGTGTTAGGGAGTCTATTATCCAATTTTGGGGAATGAACCTTGGCAATACCTTTGAGCAGCAGTTTAGTGGAAGGATTGGAAAATAGGCTTGAAAAAGATGGGTCAGAACATCTAGCACCAAACTGAACACCAGCCACCAGACCTCTTATGTGGTGGAACTTGAAGTGACGAACATCAACGCAATGACAAATAAATGCGCAGACAGCACTGACTAAAACAGGATTTAGCGGCAAAACAGAGAAACATAAACAAACATTCTCCAGCAAAATCATGCTGTTTTAGGGCAGAGAGAGCAAGACCCTTTCTCACGCAGAACCTAGCAGAATTCAAATAAGGCTGTGGGGGAGGCTGAACCTAGAAGGGACTGCAACCGGTGATGAGCTGGCTTTTAGGCTCAGGCTCCTGAAAACCTGGAGGTTAAAGTGTGACAAGGAATTTGCGTTTCCTGGCAAAAAAAAAATTATTTGTTTATTTATTTTGGCGTGATGATAGCCAGCAATGGCTAGGGGCTGCAAAGCCCTGCATGCAATTAGCAAGTGACAGCGAAAATACAGATAAGAGCTAACCATCAATCACCAGTTATTTGCAAGCTAACCCTGGATCTTTGGGCTTTCATGATTGCAGATGCTTCGGGGCAGGGACGGTGCCAGGATTTTTTCTAATTTTTCCTCCCGGTGCTAATGGGGGGCTTGACCAAAACTTGGGGTGCAAAGAAAACAGTCGATTTTTGCGACTTCCGAGTTATTATATCCCTGAAAACCGAACGGCTTTTTGGGGATATACTCTTCCAAAAAAGAAACTATACATTGTTGTTAGCATCATTTTATTATACATGAAATGTTTTGACAAATATGGAAAACATATTGAAAAGAAAGTGTAATCAATAATTCAATATTTTTATTGTTTTTTTTTTTGGATGTGTATATTATGTTTTTGGTCCGGCCGCCGCCGCCGCCGCCGCCGGATATCCTACGTCTTAACGCGATAACTTCAGTAATATTTCAATTAGAAATTTCATGTTTTGCATATAAATAAGTATCATAAAGAGGAAGAACTGATTCGATTTTGGACAATTTACAATTTCTAGATTGCCCACTAGGGGCCAACACTGAAAAATCACTGTTTTTATCATATCTCTGAAAATATTTGTTCGATTGACCTCAAATCAAAAGCAAATGAAAGGTCATGACCGGAGGATGTGTCCCACGATGACATTATACCTGTTTGGTGCAAAATTTTGACACAAGGTGGAGCTTTGTCGTATAGAATTCAACATTTTTGCCATATTTTTGGAACCATTTGTCCAATTGACATGAAACTGTGTGCAACTGCAAGGTCATGACCTCACAACGTGTCACATGATGACATAATTCCTGTATGGTTCAATATTTTGCCACCAGGTGGAGCTTTGTGATGGAAAATGACCATTTTGGCCATATCTTCTGAACCATTTGTCCGATTGACCTGCAATTAAGTTCAAATGAAAGGCCATGACCTGAGGGGCTTTATATTGTATTGGGTCTATTCGAGGATTGGGGAATTGGAGGATAGGGGCGTTCGGGGAACTACCCCAAGCCGTTGCCTCCAACAGCATAAGCCTAGTTTTTAATAGTTTATTAGGCAGTTCTTTTTTTTAAAAATAAAAGCATATCATGGTGCATACAGCACATTCCATATTAATGTAGTTTTTGATTACAGTTGCCCTAGGGATATTCAGAAAAGTAGCTGTAAGCCTAATACAAGCAACTACAAGGCAAAAACGTCTTTAACGCGCAAAGGTGAAAGACTTCAGCACCCGAAAGCACCATCTGAGCCACAGTTAATAACACCGCAATACATCAAAAATGCGAAACACGTGCATATTTCATATGTACCGTCAGAAAACTGTCGCAACATCACAATTTCAGATATGAAATTAATAATAACCAGAGTGTAGCTACAACACATCGCGCAGTGAGTTCTGCCCATGTCTGTTAACAGTGCGCATACTTTCAAAACAAACTGCAAGGCTATCACAACCTTAGGGATTATTTTTATTCGAAAATTTGGCTGATATATATGATATATACAATAATATATAAATAAACATTAGTATCATAGAATGAACGGAACTAAGATAGCTATAGCACACACAAAAGCAAGAGGTGGTTTTTCTCTGAAGTTTAGGAAGAAAAAAAAAAACAGCATTCCAGGGCAGTCTTGAATGAATGACCCAGAAAGTGCCAAACATCAGAGGGTGTGTGAAATTCTGGAAAAAACTTGACAGAAAACAGTATTTTTCGGCGACATACTGGATGGAGTCAAGCAAAGAGCGACAAAATCGTCTCTGTTTAACCAATGGAGGCATTGCACTGGATACAGAAACTGTAGTGTAAGTCACATGATCCCCGAGGTTAACTCCGGAAGATGGCTTTGATGGGAGTGCATCGATTAATAATACGTTTTTTTTGTATAAATATTGTGATGTGAATATAGGCCACTAGATGGCAGTATTTACCTTTTTTTTTGTTAAGCCCAGACTGGAGATATGTTTGGACATGTTCTGGGCTTGTCTGGGGCAAGTCCCAGAAAATTAAAAAAAAAGAGGTCTAAATGTGGGTGGGGTCTGCAAAAGAGTATATAAGGAGGGAGAATTGAGACAGTGGAGTAGTAGGAGAAATTGCAAGAAGAAGGATACATGCGACCAGACCTGTCATTCTGTTCAAGACCTGTGAAGCTTATAGTGGATTTTTGCCTGTGTTAGAGCATTGTCCTCAACCAGGACATCACCAAGGAACCCAACCAAAGGGGACTGTAAATATTTCTGTTTTTTTTTACTAATCAATCTTGGTCATTAGTTGTAGGTTAGTGTTAGTCTTTGTCTGTTAATTAAATGTGTTTAAGTTTTTAAAACTGTGTCTGTCATCCCTTGCTGTTGCTGTTGTGTTGTAAATGTAATAACAAATTGGGGGCATAACAATATATTATTTCCTTGCTCTGAAATGTTGCATGTATAACCGGATATTGAACCTCAGGTCTCCGCCTTACCCATGACGCTAGCTCAACAGACTATATATTCACTGGTCGATTTAGCGCTTGTAGCTATAGCTGCGCTGTTTTTGAGCTTGAGCATATTGACACAAGGATTCTGTGATAAACCGGCTTTGAAAACAACAGTTGAATATTTAGCTGTTAATTATAGCGAAAATACAAAAAACAAACCATTTAAGTGATGATTATACTGCTGAGGTCTTCCAGTGTGTAGCATAATGGCGAGCGGACTCTCAGATAGATTGGCTAAAACAATAGCAGGCGCAGGTTTACCCACAAACAGCTTTTATGACAAAATATCAAAGGTCAGAAAAAATTTTCTCATCTGTAGCATTTAAAGTGTATGCCTGCTGTTCTTTGTGTGGTGTCAATTTAAAATGACATGGCTTATATCGTTGTAATCTGTGTACTGTCCTTTTTCATTTGAGGTATTGTTTGTATGCATAGCACTAATTCAGTAGAAATGCTTGCGATAGAGCACTGATCTTATTTTATTAAATGATTTTCTTGATACTTAGCCTATTTACTTGCTTGGTACTTTAATTGTGTTCGGTTTACAGCGCCCTCCATAATTATTGGCACCTTTGGTTAAGATGTGTTCTTTAGCTTCTAATAAATTCAGATTTTTTCTAAATAATATAGGACCGCAATGAAAAAAAGAGGAAAATCCAACCTTTAATACAAGTGAATTTATTCAGTGGGGAAAAATCCCACATAAAGAAATAATTCATTTACATCAAATCATGTGTGGAACAACTATTAGCACCCCTGATGTTAATACTTTGTACAACCCCCTTTTGCCAACAAAACAGCACCTAATCTTCTCTTATAATATTTCACAAGATGGGAGAATACAGAAAGAGGGATCTTTGACCATTCCTCTTTATACAATCTCTCTAAATCATCCAGTGACCTGGGTCCTCTCCTCTGCACTCTCCACTTCAGCTCACTCCACAGGTTTTCAATGGGGTTGAGGTCTGGGGACTGAGATGGCCTTGGGAGGAGCTTGATTCTGTGTCTGGTGAACCATTTCTAAATAATGTAAATTTGGCCACATTTTTAGGGTCATTATCTTGCTTAAAGACCAAGTGATGACCCATCTTCAGCTTTCGGGCAGAGGCCACCAGATTTTGATTTAAAATGTCCAGGTATTTCAAAGCCTTCGTGATGCCATGCACCCTAACAAGGTTCCCAGGGCCTCTGGAAGAGAAACAGACTCACAGCATCACCGATCCTCCCCCATACTTCACAGTGGGCATGAGGTGCTTTTCTGCATACTCATCTTTCGTGTTCCGCCAGACCCACCTAGAGTGTTTGTTTCCAAAAAGCTCTATCTTGGTCTCATCTGACCAAAGCACATGGTCCCAGTTGAAGTCCCAGTACTGCTTAGTGACCTCCAGACGTTTGCATTTATGATTGTGAGTGAGAAAAGGTTTTTTCCGTGCATGCCTCCTAAACAGCTTGTTGGCATGTAGATAGCGCCTGATGGTTGTTTTGGAGACTGTGACCCCAAGATGCTACCATTTGTTGCAATTCTTTGACAGTGAGATTTGGAGAACTTTTTAATTCTCTTACCATCCTCCTCACTGTGCGTGGTGGCAAAATAACCTTGCATCCTCGTCCAGGCTTGTTTACCACTTTTCCAGTTGTTTTAAACTTCTTAATGATTCCTCTGACTGTAGATATGGGCAGGTGCAGGTGAGTGGCTATTTTCTTGTAGCCACTGCCTGACTTGTGAGGGTCGACACACATTTGCCTTACTTGAATGGTGTTTTCCTTTGTCTTTCCCAAAGTGAATAGTGGATAAGAGAAATAGCCTCTGTGTCACATCATATTTATACCCCAGGGAAACAGAAAGTGATGATTTACTCATTAAATGTTCCTAGATACTCTGATCAACTTTGTAAACTACTGTAGAAATGACAGAAATAATTTAATTACATTTAATTCCTAGGAATTGTTAGGGGTGCCAATAATTGTTGAACAGGTGATTTTATGAAAAATAATTATTTCTTAGTCAGGGATTTTTTTTTTTCTCTTAAAATTCACTTGAGTTGAAGGTTACACTTTTCTACAATTTTCAGTGTGAGAGTATGCTTCTGCAATAAAAATTGAATTTATTGCCCATTACTAAATGGGCCCAGAAATACTTCAGGAAATCACTGTCTGTAACCACAGTCTGCTGTGCCATCCACAGATGCCACCTAAAAAACTATCATGCAAAAAGGAGGCCATTGTTGAGCAGGATCCAGAAGCGCCGCAGTGTTCTGTGCACCAAGGCTCATTTAAAATGGACTGTAGCAAAGTGGCAAAGTGTCCTCTGGTCAGACCAAATTTTACATTCTTGTTGGAAATCATGGGCATCGTGTCCTCCATGCTAAAGAGGAGAAAGACCACCCCTCCTGTTATCAGTGTTCAGTTCAAAAGCCAGCATCTCTGATGGTATGGGGATGCATTATTGCATATGGGGCACTTGCATGTTTTAAAAAGCACCATGAATGCTGAAAGGTGTATTAAGGTTTTATAGCAACAGACGCTCCTCTCCAGATGACATCTAATCCAGGGAAGTCCTTGTGTACTTCAGCAGGACAATGCAAAATCACATACTGCAGCTGTTACAACAGCATGGCTTCGTAGCAGAAGAGTCTGTGTGCTGAACTGGCCTGCCTGCAGTCCTGATCTTTCACCGATTGAGAACGGTTCGTGCATGCATAATTAAATGAAAAGTCGTCAAAGGAGACCCAAAACTCTCCAGCAGCTGGAATCGTGTATTAAACAAGAGTGGGATCAAATTCCAATGGCTAAACTCAATGCCCAGACGCCTTCACTCTGAGTTAAAAAGAAGAGGGGATGCTACACCATGGTAAACAGGCCCCTTTCCTAACTTTTTTGAGACCTGTAGCAGCCATCAAATTTCAAATGAGCTCATTTTTTGGATAAAATTGCTAAATTCCTCAGTTTCAACATTTGCTGTTATCTCTGTTCTATTATGAATTAAGTACTTGCTGGTGTGATTTGAGAGTCATTGCATCTTGATTTTATTCACAATTTACACTTTGTCCCAAGTATTTTGGAATTGGGGTTGTAAATCGCAATTCCATCCCATTTCACGCATTACATCCTCGCCCTTCCCACTCCCTCACGGTTTGCGTGTTCTGTAGGGGGGGGCCGCCCCAGTGAAGTCTGTCCTAACAGTCTGTGCTGAGCAGGTGTGGAATGAAATCCCTCCAACTGCAAGTTTGCATCGATGCCAACTTTTTGACCTCTTTCTTCTTATCGGAAGCCAGAGGAATGCTGAGATGTTATATACAACCCTTTGCAGTAAAGTTGGGACGCTGTCTAAAATGTCAATAAAAACAAAATTCAATGATTTGCCAATCATTTAAACCTTATATTTATTTGAAAAGAGTCAAAGACAACAAATATTGTCATTGAGAAATTTTATTGTTTCTTGAAAAATATCTGCTCATTTTGAATTTGATGTCAGCAAAACATTTCAAAAAAAGTTGGAACAGGGGCATGTTTCCCATTGTGTAGCATCATCTCTTCTATTAACAACACTTTGTGAGCAGGTGGGAGCTGAAGAGGCCAGCTGCTGTCACTTTCAAAGCAAATGTTTTCCCATTTTTGCTTGATATAGGTGTTCATCTGCCCAACCTTTCACAACCTCTCGTCATATTTTTTGTTCCATAATGTGCCGAATGATTTCAGCTGGTCACAGGTCTGGACTGCAGGCAGGCCAGTTTAGCACCCGGACTTTTTACTGTGGTGCCAGGTTGTTGTAATACGTGCAGAATATAGTTTGGTATTGTCTTGCTTAAATAATTAATGCCCTCCATGAAAAAGAAGTTGTCTGGATGGCAGCATTTGTCACTCCAAAGCCTCTCATATCGCTCAGCATTAATGGTGTCCTCACAGATGTGCACGTTACCCATGCCATGGGCACTAATGCACTCCCAAGCTGGATGGGCTCTCTACACTTTAAGATGACGCTTCCATGATTTCCCAAAAGAATTTCAGATTTTGATTGTTCAGTCCACAGGACAGTTTTACACTTCGCCTCAATTAATCTAAATGATCTCAGGCCCTGTTGCTGGATCTTGCTAATATGTGGTTTTATCTTTACATGATTGAGTTTTTACATCCATTTCTGAGGAGACAAACTGTGTTCACAAACAGAGCTTTTTTGAAGAGGTGCATGCATTGATTACCATCACAAAATCCTGTCTGTTTTAAATGCAGTGCAGCCTGAGGCCCTGAAGATCATGGCCATTGAATATAGGTTTTTAACCTTGTCCTTGTGTTCAGAGATTTCTCGGGATTCACTGAATCTTTTAATGATATAATGTACCGCAAAATCCCCAAATGATGAATAAATCCCCAAATTCTCTGCAATACTGCATTAAGATATGTTTATGATCCATTTTCTTGCGCAGTTTTTCATAAGGTGAAATGTTCCACTGGGTGTATTTTGTAGCATAAGTGCTAGTGGTGAGGGACACTTCATACGGAGTGACACTGTAGTGAGGTGTTAGTGGTGAGGAACACTTCATACGGAGTGACACTGTAGTGAGGTGTTAGTGGTGAGGAACACTTCATACGGAGTGAAACTGTAGTGAGGTATTAGTGGTGAGGGACACTTCATACGGAGTGACACTGTAGTGAGGTGTTAGTGGTGAGGAACACTTCATACGGAGTGAAACTGTAGTGAGGTATTAGTGGTGAGGGACACTTCATACGGAGTGACACTGAAGTTAAGTGCTTGAGGTGAGGGAAGCTTCATATGGAGTAACACTCAATCATGAAAACGCTCGGTGGCTACGGAGACGCCCCGTCATGCATAAGTAGAGGTGAGGCTAAGGTTATCTTTCAGATACATACAAAAAATGTCATCGTCGCTGTTGCTGCTCTCATGGTCCAATTTGATTAAAAATCCCGCGGATTTGTTTGTCTGTTGTGTGAAATTGGAATGCAACATCGCGGAATTTCGCACCGAGTCCGGTGTGTATGGTTTCTCGCAGAATTTTTTTGCAGCGAGTTTTCCGCAAATCTGTGACGCATTTCTGTTTCGCCACTGTCTGAATGGGCCTGAAGTAATATATGCAGAACTAGCCATGAAGTCCATCAATGTATTATTAAGTAAGGAGACTTGATTCAGAGTGGGTTTGCTTACTGCGGTTGCTTTGAGTGAACGAACAGGATGGCTGGCCCACAGGATCAGCAGCCGAAGTTGATGGAGTTATTTTAACCGCAAGACAATTGAAGGTAGTGAATTTTTACGTTGGTACACAATGCGAATGTGCTAGGCCAGTGATTCCCAAAGTGTGGGCCGCGGCCCCCTGGTGGGCTGTGATGGTACTGCAGGTGGGTCGTGAGAGGTCATTAAAAATATTATTCATTTTTGCAAATATGATTTTTAATTATTTTTATTTTAAAATATTTATTACACGATTTTAGAAAATATTTAGAAGTAATAACCTATTGAGTATTATTGACCTCACAATATTTTAGGAACCTTATATAGTTAATGATCGGAACGTAGCTTTCTTGTCATCATGACCGGGGGTCATAATCGGAGGAGCACGTACTGTGTTCAATAATTAATTCTGGCTTGTGTGTACACCACAGATTAAAAGTTTGGGCTTCCTTTATCCCCCTGCTTTCATTTCAATCCTGAATCTTTATAATAATAATAATAATAATAATAATAATAATAATAATAAAAAACAACAACAATTATCGTTGTTGTTTTTTATTTATTTTATTTTCTTAACAACAACTACAACAACAATTATTGTTTCTGTTAAGTGTTCTGAGAATGCATAATTTCATCTATGTACTGTTTATTGGACAAAGGTGGGCCGCGGACATTTTTTAGACTTTCAAGTGGGCCCTGATTTGGAAAAATTTGGGAACCCCTGCGCTAGGCCATGGAGGTTCTGTTCCCTCCTTTAAATAAATTAGGCCTATTTTGCAAGACAAATTACATTTTGCTTCCTCCTTATCTTTTTATTTGGTAAATATGGAGCCAAATTTTAGACCTCTTCGCACGATCCACCATCCTCGCAAGCAAGTGACCCAGATTCATCTTCATGTATTTCCTGTTGGCTGTGATTTCAGTTTTTTTCCCCCAAAAACTTTGTTGGACAAATGGCGTATGTTTGTGCACCAGTGATTGTATTTAAATGACGTGACTCAACTCGAGACCTAACAGCACGTCAATGGATAGCAGTATGGATAAGCTGAACGTTATTAATTTTCGGTTTTTGAAAAATGCGGAACTGGGTCCTTACTGGTTTCGATCTCCATCCCCAGCTTTTATCAACAATGATTGTCAGATTGCACCTGTATGTACTGTAGCCTGTCTGAAAGAGTATCTGATACTCCTACAGCACAATCTGACAATCATTGTTAATGAAGAAGGGCAATTCCACGGAAACGGAATTACAATCAAGAGTAATTTTCATGTCATTTTGACCTGCCATCAATTATTCCAATGCAGTAGCTACTTGCTTGTGCTTTTATCAGTTCCACTGGCATGCCTAATGAGCTGTATAAAACAAAGTTAGGGGTAATTATTTTGTAGAAGGCTACACGAAGGTGAAAGTGTTGGTTACAGAATTACGGCAGGAAAAATGCCATTATTTTTGCCTTTACTTTGACAGGCATTTCTCTGAAATTTGACAATAATAGGCAGTAAGTTTAAGCTTAAGTTGGTGGCCTAGGATGTTGACCAGGCCATGGGAAGTTTATATTGCCTGGTATGCTCACAGATATTTTGTAGGATGCCAAAGAGACAGCGGTAACGGATTTACAAAATGGTAATGGAATTACATTTTCTGATAATCTACTAAATTTGTGATACTCAAAACAACAAAGCAATTGAAAATTGGTATCATAAATGACGTTTGTGTTGCTGACCTCATTGAAGAATGTCAAATTCTACAATGACCCATCGGAATTGTGTGTTTCAATTTCCTGCAATGACTTACAGTCTCAAATACTTTGGCTACCAATGTATGGAAATACAGTAAATACCAGGAAATAGCTAAATATCTTTTAGGAGTTGTCAGCTTTGGAAAAATAACCTTTGATCCTTGTCTTGGAGCTGAAAAAATATTACAAAATTCAAATCTAAATATTGAGAAGACCGTCAAAGATATTTCAAAATGGTTTACATGTCTGATTTGGTAATGAGTCATCTACATGAAAACCTATATATATCTAATATAAAATACTTTTTAAAAATTGCAGTTTTAGCAATGCTAATGTGGAATTTCCCGGAAGCTAGCCGAAAGCTTAGGACACTCATGTGGTGCAGAAACAGAATCTTAAAATTTTAAAATTGATACTGCATAGATAGTTGGTCAAACCATGGTTTTCACAATTGCTGTTTTGTAAAATTGTTCACATTGTCAATGATTTATAGAAGTGGTAAAATAATTCAAATTAGCTCTTTTCCCTCCATGAAGATGGTAATAATTGGTCTGCATTGCACATTATTCACTCAGATGGGCTGATCTCACCATTTATCAGTTCTTGTAAAACATGTAGCTGTGGGGGGTCCACATAAAATAAGTTTGTTAATTATCTATTTTTTTCACTTCTTTTTTACTTCATTAGGATAGTCATATATGCATTACAGGTTGTGTAGATTGGCTTATTTCACCATCTCACTTTGTGAAAAACGTGTAGCTCCCAGGGGCGCTGCCCCTTGGGACCCTGCAAGGGACTCTGCCCCTTGACCCTGGCGTTTTGTAACCCCCTAAAGCAATTCAATTTCCTGCTGCTAGAAAAATTAAAAAGAACCCTGAGATAGACCATATAAGTATATTGCACACTTGTAGGAAGGCATATTAAATTTCATTTGGTAACCTTGAACTTGACTTTCGGTGACCTTTTGAAGGTCAAACTTGGCATAGTGGAATTTCAATGATTTCTAACACCATACTACTGCAGAGCTTAGGTTGGCATTAGGGACATATTGGAAGTCATGTGAAATTTGGTGACCTTTAACTTGGCCTTTGGTGACCTTCAAAGGTCAAACTTGACTAAGCGAAACTACAGTGACTTGTAATGCCAGAGCAGTCACAGATAGAGTCTATGTTGGAATTAGAAACATAAAGAAATTTGTAACCTTAATTTATAATTTGTAACCTCAATTTGGTGACCTCAACATGACCCTCTGTGACCTCTACAGCTCAAAATTGACATGGTGAATTTGTAATGATGTCTCACCAAAACTGCTTCAGAGCCAGGACTGTATAGAGATGTATAAGAGATCATACACATGCACGTGAACGTTCATTTCGTGACCTTGAACTTCACATGAAATTTTTATAACTATATCATAAAAAGATCGCTTGCCGATAAGGTACAGGACTTTTGGTCCAATTTTTCATAACTAGCTATGTTTCCATCCACTTGTCAATCGAACTATCTGAAGTTTGCCAAAAATATTAATGCGAAAAAAGCAGGTGAAAATGTATTTCCATCTCATGGCATTAAAGTGAAAAAAGTTATGTGTAATGATGTCACATTGTGATGCGATGAAATTGGTGTATTGAATAAATTTCTGACATTTTAAGCTGTTTCCATTCATTTTTGCTCCACATCGCAGTACACTAATTTAGCTAGATAGCAAAAATGGATGGTGTCTATCAACAAGAGCCATCTGGCAATGGCGGATCCTCCCGGCTGTAGGTTGTGTAACCTACAGGTTTTGTGGATAGACTGACGGACCGAAACCCCCAAAAGGCACAACTAGACCATAAGGAGAAGCTCCATACCAAATTTGGTGTTTGTAAGTGGTATGGTTTTCGAGTTCTGGTCCGGAAACCATTTTATTACGGACAGACACACTGATCGCTACATCCCCCCGCATTATACGCCGGGGGGATAACAAATGATGATAATTTTACAAGTTGTACTTGCTTATGTGCCTGCTATTACCAACATTGCAAACCATTATCAGAAGGCAACGACGGCATTGAAACTCCGTCACGATGTAGTTACAGATTTATTTGGCAAATAACGTTTCTATCAGTAATCGCATAAACCTTTTACTGATCAAGAGAAAATCCTATCAGATCAACCGTAAAAACTTTGTGTCGATATCATTGAATTCAAGTCGAACGTCATCGTTTCCAAAAGGCATTTTTAATTCGATATGACTTAATTCGCATAAGAACATGTGGATGGAAACATGGCAACTGTAATGCCATGGCATATGCTCCATTGACAGTGAATCAATGTGTGATATATTTTATTGGGTTTTTAGTAATATGTCCTTGATGTACATTCCACTTGCTCAATTACAGATGTCAACTCACAAGTAACAGTGACAACGAAGACCTTCCTGAGGTATCCTGAAGTAAAAAAACTCATTAAAAGCATTAGACAGTTTTACAAAGACATCAAGATCATCATTGCAGATGATAGCCTCAATCCAGAGAAAATAGAGGGAACCAACATTGAGCAATACATCATGCCACCGGCCCAGGTACAAATTTGGGTGATGCTAGAAGAATGTAGTGTCAGGCATGTACAGTTCGTAGATGAAATGCTGGAAGGATTTTTTTCTCAGGTACAGCTCTTAGAACAGACGCTGGAAGAGTTCAGCCTCTGCTGCAGCTTTTACACGAGATACTGCATGGGTTTTGTCTCAGGTACAGCTTTTAGAAGGGATACTGCAAGGGTTTCGTCTCAGGTACAGCTTTTAGAACTGATGCCGGAAGAGCTTAGCCTCCAGCTGCAGCTTTTAGTAGAGTTACTGGAAGGGTTTGGTGTCAGGTACTTCTTTTAGAAGAGATGCTGGACGGGTTTGGTCTCAGCTACAGCTTTTAGAACAGATGCTGGAAGAGTTTTGCCTCCAGCTGCAGCTTTCAGAAGAGATACTGGAAGGGTTTGGTTTCAGGTACATCTTTTAGAAGATATGCTGGAAGGGTGTGGTCTCAGGTACAGGTTTTAGAAGAGATAGTGGACAGGTGTGGTCTCAGGTAAAACTTTTAAAAGAGATGCTGCAGGGGGAGGATGCTGTTCATTACTGCATGCTGCGCTCCATGTTGAGTGTTCATAACTGCATGCTGTGTCAGTACTGTGTGTTCTTTTCTGCATGCTGTGTCCCATGTTGAGTGTTCATAACTGCATGCTGTGTTCAGTACTATGTGTTCGTTATTGCTGCTGTATTCCGTGTTGATTGTTCATTACTCCATGCTGTGTTCAGTATTAATTGTTCATTACTGCATTCAGTCCTCAGTGCTGCGTGTTTGCTGTTGTTTGCTGTGTTTGGTGTTGCATACTTTTTTCAGCTTTCTCTAATTTAGTTTTCTCTGTTTTTTCATATAGGGTTGGTTTGCTGGTCGGAACCTTGTTGTGTCGCAGGTCACCACCAAATACTTTCTGTGGGTGGATGATGATTTTTACTTCACAGTTAATACAAGGATTGAGAGATTCGTCGAAATCATGGAGTCCGTGCCAAAGCTGGATGTTGTAAGCAAAACCTTTCAGCCAAAACAGAGAGTAGTTTTTCAGAGATTAAATTATTTTAGTTTTCATTTGCTTAAGTATTTTAGGACACCAGAGTGCTGCATTTCCATGTCAGAAATTAGAATCATAAATTTTTCTCATTTAGGAGACGGGTGGATGGAAAACCACACTGTCTGCTGACATTCTTTGTTTCTCAGCACTTTACCCCTTTGAACAAATGTTGCCGTCCGTGGACATGGAACTGCAAATTTAAGCATGCAGTTACAGTACTCGATCACTAGATGGCACCCCCGGATCAGTTATTGAATATTCCCAAGCAAGCAGAGGTCTGACACGGTTTAGAATAAGAATAAATTCAGTCCAATCCCTGCTTTTCAAGAGTTGCATGAATTAAACTCCTCCGCTAAGCCTGATGTGCGAACTGGTCATTGATCCAGCAGTTTACAAAAAATGATCTCTTGCAACAGAAAAAAATCACTGTCCTCTGTAGCAACCACATTAGCTACAGTGAGCCAACGGTTTTCCAATTCGTGGCTCAGAAAAATCAGTTTACATAGTTAAATTATTTAACACTGAATTATTTTTGAGAGGACTCTTATTTTGAAACAGTTTCGGACAGAGAAAACGGTCGGTGGGAGTTATAGTCGATGACAATCAGCAGTTGGAATGGCTGAACGGTTGAAAAGTTGAGTAGTTTAAAAAGTTAAATTATTTTATTGTTATTTGTCGTAATGAGGACTTATTTCTATACAAATCCAAAAAGGTTTATACTGTCTGTAGTAACTAATTAGCGTTGAGGTTCTTATTTTCAGACAGAAAAGGTTTTATCCTACCTTGACATGTTTCGACGGGATACTCCCGTCTTCTTCAGAAGAGTCACAGATGTTACGAGTGACGTGTCTTATCAGCTGATGTTAGCGAGGCTTGGCCGCCCTGTTAGATTTGACAGGGCAGCCACACCTCGTGCTATCCAGCCGCTCCTCCAAGATGGCACTCCATGTGTGGGAAAGCGTGTACGCCCCCTCGTCCCGGTTCATGGTCCTGTGGGCCCGCTTCCTGATTTCAATTGCCTCCATGATCTACCGTTCATGTCGGTTGTCCTGAGTGCAGATGACTTTGGCCTTGTCCCAGTCCATGATATGATTTTCCCTCTTGCAGTGGTCTGCAATGTGTGAGGGAATGAATAATGTATCCATTGTGAAGCGTCTTACAGTGCCCAGAAAAGCGCTATATAAAACTGATGCATCATTATTATTATTAGAAAATATTTGAAAAAAGAAAATAAGATTCAGTCCCAATTTCGATGGCTTCATCAGTTTCCAGAAACTGACCTTAATGACATCAACAACTACACCAAAACTACTACTACAACCTAGTTAATGGCACTGTAAGTTTACTTTTAGGGAAGGCGATTAATCCCAGGCCCCAGAACTGGTCAAAACCATAATCAGTCAAAATGTTTGGTAACATTTTCATTGTGAACTTGAACATATAGCCAAAGCAGACCGACGTGTAGTTTAAGACAGACCGATGGATAGATGGACAGACTGTGACCTGGGACGGGGGGGGGGGTGGGGGGTGGGCATAAGAATTGTATGTGACATTCAATACTGTGACTCATTTAGTATAATTATATGCAAAATGCATTTTTGGAACGGATATGAAAAGAAATGAATTTATAAAATGTAAATGAAATACTAGTGTGGCAAATTTTATTCTTTTAGGATAATTTCACGACAAAAGAATTTATTACAATAGTGGTTGAGTTTACGGTGAATTCGCGCCAGCTATTGTAGTAATTTATTACAATAGTGGTTGAGTTTACATTGCATTTGCCCCAGCTATTGTAATATTTAATTTCAATAGTGGTTGATTTTGCTGAATATTTCCACCCACTATTGTAATAATTTATTACAATAGTGGTTGAGTTCAGGCGCGTGCAGGCCCATCTGGACGCTCTGGACTTTTCCCAGTAGCCTGTGTCCTTATTGGCCTGCATGGCTGCCAATAAATAAAATGCAGCCACTGGCCCGCTGTTTCCAGGCAGACAACACACACTTGTTGCAACAGCAGCAGCGCTGGCAGCACTATATTGACAGAAAAGACGCCCCCTCACTGCATAGTGCACACGTAGCCAACATGAACTCTGTGATCAGAGGGTAGGATTGGTCGAAATTACAGCGATCACCATTTTTCTTTTAGAGGATGTTGTGACTGGTTAGTTGCTTTATGGCCCGCCTCTACACAGCCAAAACACTGGAAGTGTAGAGAAGCACATAGAGCAGTCGAGCGGGAGATGTTCACCCCTCCGTGTCCAAACTGCAAATGAATTGCACATGCAAACTTGCTGCATTTTCTCAGTGTTGGTTTACAGTCACGGCGGGATAAATGTGATTTTTTTTGTCTAAATAAATAACTGTATTCAGCAGCGGCGTTAGACCTGGGCTAATATCCCTCCTTTTATTAACAATTAGTCCTGGCTAATTCTAGATGGTTTTCCTTCATGAACACGTTTTCCAATTCAAGAATAATCAAGAGGCAATTGAAGACACGGCTTCTCTCCCCCATGTGATCTCTTCAGCAAATTAAGCCGCAGAGTGCCGGTCCAAAGACCAAATTACAATTAAATTATTTCACTGTACTGAAGCCCAGGACAGATCGCATGAGGGGGAGAAGCCGTGTCTTCAATTGCCACTTGATTATTCTTGAAATGGAAAACATTAATAAAGGAAAATCATCTAGTATTAGCCAGGACTAATTGTTAATAAAGGGAGGGATATTAGCCCAGGTCTAACAACACTTCAGTGGCCTGCTTGCTTGGTAGTCTCCTGGCCTGAAATGGATCCCCAGCACGCCCCTGGTTGAGTTTACTGTGCATTCGTGCCCGCTATTGTAATCACTTTTTTATAGAGAAAAGGCATGTTTTGTGTTTAGAGAGGTTACTGATACCACTGATGTTCAACTGCATTGATATAGATAAGTTCATGCTAAACTCAACCAGAAAATCATTATTTCTTATTAAACTTCATGCCTTAAAAGTTCAGTTGTGTTAAATATATGATTATTTAATGATTGGACAGTGCACCATTTTGAGGGATCTCAGACTTTGGGGAGCCACCTGGATAGCTGCCTAATTCAGCTTATAGCAAGTAGGTAATCTAGAATTCAGTGTTCAGAGGAATTCTACTTGTGGTCAAGGAGTTCATGATCCCAGATATGTATAGATTTAAGCCCCAGCAGTTTTTCAATTCTCAGTAATTTTTTTTTTTTTTTGCCATTTCAATCTTGAATTTTCATGAAGATTTTTTGTGTTTGCAGTCCCTTCTCACTGCCAAAATCATTAAAATAAACTGAAATACAATGGGAGTCTAAATGCTTTAAGTGTCTAGACTCAGTTCTGCCAATTCTTTCCTGTCTGTGAAGAGGCAATCTTGAATTATAAAGCCTTAAATAAGGTAACCCCCCAAATAGCCAGATTTGGCTTCTGTGGAAAGGAGTTAATGGAACAAATAAATGGTAGACTACACTGTTACCTCACCCTGCCTGCTATAAAAGGGTCTAAAGTAGTTGATAAAAGCAAAATAAATAAATAAATAAAGCACACTCTGGAGCTCTCCAGGGATTGCTGGCCCTGGTGGATGACTTCTTCCAAATTTTTCATCTTAACGCTGTTAATTCAAGGTAACTGCCCATAAATATTCTAATGATTTAAGACTGGCTTATTCTGCCGATGAAAGATGGCAGGGTATATCCTTGAAATGACAGCATTCTCATCATCAGCAAAGCTCATAGTTTGGCTCATTGGATGTACAACCTGGGCTCTGGAATGTTCACAGTAAATTTTCATTGTCAGGTGACCAACTTCTATAAAACCCCTTTGCTATGCATCAGAGGGAAAAATAATCACAAAATCTGTGACATGATTCAGTTCAAAGCTGTTTGAGTTATGGTTTTGGATTTTGGAATATGTTAAATTTGACCTAGTTTGGTCATCTGTGATTCCAGCAGTTGGGTGTTCGAATCCCAGCCACGCCATTTCCGACTATGACCCGCGGCCCAAATGGGCAAGGCAACAGCTGGCGCAGCCTCGCCGGGATTGAGCCCGTTGCAATTTCATTAGTCCATTGCTCTGTTGCAAGCACTTCTGTTCAATAAGTCCCATATAGCTGTACAAACTAAATTTTACGCTGACTATGTGATCCTTGGATGGCATAGGCAGTGTGTAATCAGTGGTGCAAGTGCAAAGTGTAAATAAGCGAGGGCTCCTTGTCACGCAAGACAGTTCTGCTGTGTTCAGTGAAGGGCAAAAAGAGGGAAAATTCAAAAAAAAAAATTGACCAAAGTGTGGCACAACAGGAAACGAGACAGAGCCACCACAATCTTCAACTTCCTTCTCTATGAACCAGGAATGTTGTAAGCAGATTTGATATTATTCCCACAAAAAGCCAAAGGAGTTACTGCATTTTTTTAAAATTAATAGTTTAATAGAAAAAGAATTAAATTGTCCATAACACTGAAAAGTTTCATTACATTATCATATCAAATGTTTCCGATATGCCATTGTGAATGCACAGACCCTCCACTAACTGTCAGTAGAGAGTGTGTCCTCCCTGTGCTTGCACACATGCGCGTAGATTTGCACAAACATTGCACAGTTGCTTGGGGAATGTTCCTCCACTGCTCCTGTAGTGCAGCAGTCAACTCGGTGGCATCGCATGGTTGATGTTGACGCCGGTGCACACGATGATCCAGTTCAGCCCACATGTTTTCTATGGAGTTAAGATTGGGTGAAATGGATGGCCATGGGTGAACATCGATCCCTGCTCGTTGGAGAAAGTCTCTGGGGAGGCGTGGAGTATGGGGACGGGCGTTGTCGGTTTTTTGCAGAGCTTGGGGGGTGTTTTTGGGGGTTTATGAAACGATCGCTTCACTTATCCATGACCGGGGTCAGCCTGATACATCTCCAATTGCTGGGCAAGCTCTCTGATACTACTGGTGAAAACAATAGGGAAGCGCACAGGCTAACGTTTTCGGTATAACCACCGTTGCTTTGCCATCGATTGAATATTAAATTCTTTGCTGTAAAAGTGATCAATTTGCGAGCTCCACATAAGCAATGGTTCACGCAAATGGAACTTATGGTCTCTAAAACCTGTATTATGTTCATGACATAACCGGACCTCTGTCTAGCTCTCGCACACTATCTATGATGTGCCCGCTTTCCACAAGGGAAAGCTGGTCATTCCGAAGCAATAAGTAAACCATTACCATGGGCAATTTGCGAAAAGGCCGTTTAGCTTGGAGCTTTCGCCCCTCCATCATATACCAGCGCTAAAGCTATTCGTTTCTCCAGGCTAACAACACACCACAGCTATGCACACAAACCAGCAGGTCCTAATACACACCAAAGCAGTCCACAAGCTGTTGGTCCTCTTTTAGCTGCTCCTCACTGTCCATGTTTCCCTCTAAACTCAGACCCACCGGACTTCTACGGTCTCTGGTCTACACTTGGGCATGTCGACCCGTTCTACAAATGTGTCTTTATGGGATGGATTCTAGCTTCCCCTGCACCCTAGCTAGGAGTAGTAAAACTGCTGTACTCCCCAACTGTTGCCGTAGCAAACTGTAGCTGATAGCAAATTCGTGCTTGAGCTGCCAGACTTTCGCACCGCATCCTCCACTTCCGCCGTTGCGTTTATTAGAACAAGTTAATTTCATTAGATCTGTACACATGTACTGCGTTTTATAGCAGAATTTCCCCACTGATTCCTAAGCTCAGATGGCAGATGCGTCTCACGCTTCACTGTGACACCGCATCGTCCCGCCTAGATCCGCCTTCCACAGAGCTGGCCAGTCAGAAGAAAGTGGGCACACAGGGAGTGGGGGCAATAGCGGAAGAACCACCCCAATGAGGTGCTTCAGGCAGAGGCTACTATGGACTACAAATGGGGTTTTTTGAGAATGGCTGTACGAGCGAAATAAGTACCCTTTTTTTGCTTTGCGCGATCAGGAGTACTCTAGGGGAGTCAAAGACCAAAATATAAACTTGGAAAAATAGCATTA
This sequence comes from Gymnothorax reevesii, assembly GCA_029721435.1. NCBI lineage: Eukaryota > Metazoa > Chordata > Actinopteri > Anguilliformes > Muraenidae > Gymnothorax > Gymnothorax reevesii. Next base: position 10,493,026 of record CM056577.1, on the reverse strand, counting down.
TAGGTCCCCTTTAAGATGTGATGGTGAAAAGCAGGTAAACTTAACTGGGCTAAGATGTTAGATTGAAAGAATGCCAATAATTTAAGAAAAATCTTGCTCTGAATTGTAGCATTGTACAATTATAATGTCCTAAAATGCTACAATTACTAAAGATGAATTTAAAACAGATTTATAATTAGATCACCGTGGATTTTCAGCATCAGAAAATACTCAAGGTGGAAAACATTCTGTAAAGTAGATGAAACATCAGTGGGAGATTATCACAGACGCACTAAATGGCGTGGCAATGGCAATTGTGCTCATGCAAATTTGTGCTGTTTTATGGCCATTTCAATTTCAAAATGCAGCAATCAAACGTGTTGTCTTAATAAAAAGCTCTACTCATTCAACTTGGAGAGTAAACAAATCCACCATTTGACTGCTAATTAAGCAAAGTAAACGAGAACACGTTTACTTTTCTTAGAGTTGTCTAATTGGTTAATAGGAGACGATTCGGTAGTCCTTTACTTGGTTCCATGCAGCATGTCTCCAAAAAATCCCCTGAAGTCAGTCAAGTTTTTTTCCAGAGGCATTTCTCATGCCCTTTGATGTTTGGCATTTTTGTTTAACCTGCGCCGGATTTAATGAAGGAAAAGGGGAAGCTTGGATGTTCACCCCATGGCAGCAGGTGGTGGTACTATGCCTTAAAAAAACCGCGGTTCATAATTGTTACAGCCCTAGGTATCGGGTTGCATTTGTGCCTATGGTGTAGGCAGCTAACACATCTGGAAAGGTACTTTCCAATGCTGAAAAGTATACAGAGGTTTTACAACATCATATGCTCCCACCCAGACGTTTCTTTCAGGGAAGGCCTCGCATATTTCAGTAAAACAATATCAAACCACATACTGCATCCATCTCAGCAGCATGGCTTCGCAGCATAAGAGTCTGAGTGCTGAACGGGCCTATTTGCAGTCCAGACTATTTACTAATAGAAAACACTTGGCACATCATAACATGAAAAATTTGGCAAAGACGACCCAGGATTGTTGAGCAGCTAGAATCCTACATCAGACAAGAGTGGGACAACATCCCTCTTCCAAAACTTTTGACAACTTTAACAACTTCTTTGTTAAAAGAAGACGGGAAAATAAACAATAGTAAACATGGCCCTATCTCAACTTTTTTGAGATGTGTTGCTGCCATCAAATTCAAATTGAGCTAATATTTTTCATGAAATGGTAAAATGTCTCACTTTCAACATCTGATATGCTTTCTGTGTTCTATTGGGAATGTCAGTTTCTGAGATCTGGAAATTATTGCATTCTGTTTTTATTTATATTTTACACAGCATCCCAACTTCTTTGGAATTGAGGTTGTAGATGCACAGGGGTCAATTTGGCTGTGTTTACCAATCTGTTACAGACAGGAATGCCCCTCTGTGTTGGCAGGTTGCTGGGTCTGTGGGCTCACTTAAAAATTCCTTCAAAGTTGTTTATGAAGAGGGAGATGAGGATGGTGGCTGTTTGACCAGAGTGAAGGGGAACTACCAGCCCATTCCAGAAATCCCGAAGTGCTTCTACACCTCCGGAGTGATCAACTTCTTCTTGGCCCGGACAGACGCTGTGCGTCGAGTGGGGTTCGACCCGCTGCTGAAAAGAGTGGGCCACTCAGGTAAGGCCTGGACTACATCTGTAAACAATCAGCACAGTTTGTCTCCAGTGTGTTACTGACTCAGTCACCAATGTTGGGGTAATGGCCGCGCACATAACACCAATGTTGGGAAAAATGCAATTTGCCTCATGATATCAATATTATTAATTTGACTATCCAAAAATATGATATTGTAATATTAATATTAAATATTAATATAAATACCTCGGGGCACCACCCTTCCTCAGTGAAGGGAAAACGATAGCCAATTAATAAAACCTCAGTCTCAATATCCACTAAGCTATTAATTTGGAAATGGATTAATAATTAAATTAATAATTGTAACCAACTTACCCAATCAATAGTTAGATTGAAGGATTCAAAGTTCTGAATAGTAGAGGTTGGCAGTTTCATTCACTCTTGCACAACATTAATAACCACAGCATAAGTCTTAAAGGAATATTTATTTAAATGAAACAAATAAAACACACAATCTAAACTACACTAAACACTATATACACAATGAAGGAGGTGTGTGTGTGTGTGTGTGTGTGTGTTCGCGTGCGTGCGCGTGTGCGGGTGTGGGTGAGAGAGAACAAAGGGATGATCTAAGGTGTGAATGAAGGGGCCTTGCAGACCATGCGAGTGGGGGAAGGCAACCCTACTGTAACAAAGACCAAGTCTTTGTAGCAAAGGAAAGCTAAGAGTTTTAAAGTCAGTTAAATGACTTAAAACGCTCACTGTTGTTTGTGCGTGTGTGTATTACGTTAAAACGAAGAGATGTGTGTGTGTTTTGCATAGGAAAGGCGCCGTGATAGTCTACAGGAGGTTATTTGCATGCAAATTATCACATCCTGTCCTACTAAAACACAATCCTACAACAATCACAGCAACTATCATTTTAAAAATACACACAGTCAATTTTAGCCTTAAAAGAGGGTTTGAATGCCCAGTTGTTACCAGTCCTTAGTTGAGGAAAGAGGTTTGGAGGTTGCTGGAGGATCCAATCACGGGTGATGTTGATCCGGCAGGAAGAGCCGTTCTGGTGCTGTCCGTGTCTTTTCTGTGGGGAGAGGAGGGAACCTGGCCGCTCCTCAAAAGCAAGCTGTTTCTTCAACTCTTGCTGTACTCCTGGTAGCCTGGCAGATTCTTCAGCATGGCCAGTCTATGCTGGGCCTAAGAGGTAGGGGAGGGGTTCCCCAGCCTGAGCAGTCCACAGGGGTCCAGGAGCCTCTCCAAGGGAGAGAGAGAGAGTCCAGAGCTGACTCCAAGAGCCAAGAGAGAGGGGAGCTCCAAGAGAGAGATAAAATGGTTGACCACTGCTTTTATGTACCTGGCCTGCTGGCGGGAGGGGCTTGCAGGCAGAGAGTGGTCATGAGAAATCCAGGGATCTATTTTGAATTTCCACACATATGAAAGTTTTCCTCCATGTGAGACCCCAACACCAGGTATAGATCTATTACCTATCGACAATAATTACCTGACCCTTCTGATCTAATAACCCTACCCATCCATCCAACCATCCACCCATTTTTTCCCCTTATCCATGGCCGGGTCAGGGGGGCCAGCAGACTAAACAATTTGGCATCCACCTCTCCAGCTACTTCCTCCAACTCTTCCTGGGCGACCCCAAGTGGTTCCCAAGCCAGCTGGGAGATAGAATCCCGACAGCGTGTCCTGGGTCTGCCTCGGGGCCTCCTCCCAGTTGGACACGCCCAGTACATCTCTAAAGAGAGGCATCCAGGTGGTATTCGAACCAGATACCCGAACCACTTTAACTAACTCCTGTCAACACGGAGGAGCAGCAGTTCTACTCTGAGCCGCTCTTGCATGTCTGAGCTCCTCACCCTATTCCCAAGGGTCAACTTAGCCACCATGTGGAGAAAGCTTGTTTTGGCCTCTTGAATTTGCAATTCTGTCCTTTCAGTAACCACTGAAAGCTTGTGACTATAAGTGAATAGGTGAGGGTTGGAATTTGGGATTTGTTTATAGAATGAGTCCTGGGGCTGAAGCACCAATAGAGAGATTCCTGGGGCTGAAGCCACGATAGAGAGAGTCCTGGGGCTGAAGCTACCAAACCGAGAGTCCTGGGGCTGAAGCCACGATAGAAAGAGTCCTGGGGTTGGAGCCACGATAGAGTGAGTCTTGGGGCTGAAGCCCCAATAGAGAGAGTCTTGGGGCTGAAGCTACAAAACCGAGAGTCCTGGGGCTGAAGCCCCGATAGAAAGGGTCCTGGGGCTGAAGCCCCAATAGAGAGATTCCTGGGGCTGAAGCCACGATAGAGTGATTCCTTGGGCTGAAGCCACAATAGAGAGAGTCCTGGAGCTGAAGCCCCGGTAGAGAGAGTCCAGGGGCAGAAACTGCAAAAGAGTGTCCTGGGGATGAAGACAGGATAGAGAGAGTCCAGGGGCTGAAGCCCCTATAGAGACAGTCCTGCGGCTGAATCCATGATAGACAGAGTTCTGGGACTGAAACGAATATAAAGAGAGTCCCTGCATTGTAGCAAGGATAGAGAGGGTCCTGGGGCTGAAGTCAGGATAGAAAGAGTCCTGGGGCGGAAGCCACTACAGAGAGAGACTTGGGTTGAAGCTAGGATAGAGAGAATCCTGGGGCTGAAGCCCTGATTGAGAGACTCCTGGGGCTGAAACCACCATTCTCTAAGTCCTGGCATTGAAGCAACGATAGAGTGAGTCCTGGGGCTGAAGCCAGGATAGAATGAGTCCTGGGGCTGAAGCACCAATAGAGAGATTCCTGGTGCTGAAGCCCCGATAGAGAGAGTCCTGGGGCTGAAGCCACGATAGAGAGATTCCTGGTGCTGAAGCTACCAAACCGAAAGTCCTGGGGCTGAAGCCATGATAGAGAGAGTCCAGGGGCAGAAACCGCAAGAGAGAGTCCTGAGGCTGAAGCCATGATAGAAAGAGTCCTGGGGTTTGAGCCGCGATAGAGTGAGTCCTGGGGCTGAAGCCACAATAGAGTGATTCCTTGGGCTGAAGCTGCGATAGAGAGAATCTTGGGGCTGGAGCTACAAAAGCAAGAGTCCTGGTGCCGAAGCCACGATTGAGAGAGTCCTGGGGCTGAAGCCCCAGTAGAGAGAGTCTTTGGGCTGAAGCCCCATTAGAGAGAGTCCAGGGGCAGAAACCGCAATAGAGAGTCCTGAGGCTGAAGCCACGATAGAGAGAGTCCAGGGGTTGAAGCCCTGATAGAGAGAGTCCTGAGGCTGAATCCACAATAGAGTCCTGAGGCTGAAGCTACGATAGAGAGAGTCCTGGGGCTGAAGCCCTGACAGTGAGAGTCCTGGGGCTGAAGCCCCGATAGACAGAGATCTGGGACTGTAAGGAAGATAAAGAGAGTCCCTGCAGTGAAGCAAGGATGGAGAGGGTCCTGGGGCTGAAGTCACGATAGAAAGAGTCCTGGGGCTGAAGCTGCAATAGAGAGAGCTCTGGCGTTGAAGCAACAATAGAGAGACTCCTGAGGCTGAAGCCACGGTAGAGTGAGTCCTGATTTTGAAGCTCGATAAAGAGTTTTGGGGCCCTAATAGAGAGAGTCCTTGGGCTGAAGCCGTGACAGAGAGAATCTTAGGGCTGTAGCTACAAAAGAGAGAGTCCTGGTGCTGAAGCCACGATAGAGTGAGTCCTGGGGCTGAAGCCCCGGTAGAGAGAGTCCTTGAGCTGAAGCGCCATTAGAGAGAGTCCAGGGGCAGAAACCGCAATAGAGAGTCCTGGGGATGAAGACACGATAGAGAGAGTCCTGAGAGCAATAATAGAGAGAGTCCTGAGAGAGCAATAATAGAGAGAGTCCTGGGGCTGAAGCCACACTAGAGAGTCCTAGGGCTGAATTCGCAATAGAGTGAGTCCTGGGCCTGAAGCCATGATCGAGTGAGTCCTGGGGCTGAAGCCACGATTGAGAGAGTCTTGGGGCTGAAGCAGCGATAGAGAGAGTCCAGGGGCAGAAGCCACGATAGAGTGAGTCCTGGGGCTGTAGCCCCAATAGAGAGAGTTCTATAGCTGAAACCTCGATAGAGAGAGTCCCGGCATTGAAGCAATGATAGAGAGAGTCCTGGAGCTGAAACCACGGTAGAGAGTCCTAGGGCTGAATTCTCGATAGAGTGAGTCCTGGGCCTGAAGCCATGATCGAGTGAGTCCTGGAGCTGAAGCCACGATTGTGAGAGTCTTGGGGCTGAAGCAGCGATAGAGAGAGTCCTTATGCTGAAGCCCCAATAAAGAGAGTCCAGGGGCAGAAACTGCAATAGAGAGTCCTGAGGCTGAAGCCACTATAGAAAGAGTCCTGGGGCTGAAGTCACAATAGAGTGATTCCTGAGGCTGAAGCCCTAATAGAGAGAGTCCTAGGGCTGAAGCCGCGATAGAGAGAATCTTGGGGCTGTAGCTACAAAAGAGAGAGTCCTGGTGCTAAAGCCACGATAGAGTGAGTCCTGGGGCTGAAGCCCCGGTAGAGAGAGTCCTTGAGCTGAAGCGACAGTAGAGAGAGTCCAGGGGCAGAAACCGCAATAGAGAGTCCTGGGGATGAAGACACGATAGAGAGAGTCCAGGGGCTGAAGCCCTGATAGAGAGAGTCCTGAGGCTGAATCCACGATAGAGTCCTGAGGCTGACGCCACGATAGAGAGAGTCCAGCGGCTGAAGCCCCAAAAGAGACAGTCCTGGGGCTGAAGCCCAGATAGTGAGAGTCCTGGGGCTGAAGCCCCGATAGACAGAGATCTGGGACTGAAACGAAGATAAAGAGAGTCCCTGCATTGAAGCAAGGATAGAGAGGGTCCTGGGGCTGAAGCCGCAATAGAGAGAGTCCTGGGGCTGAAGCCACAATAGAGAGAGTCCAAAGGCTGAAGCCACGTTTGAGAGAGTCTTGTGGCTGAAGCCCCAATGGAGACAGTCCAATGACTCTAACCACGATAGAGAGTGTCGTGGCATTGAAGCAACGATGGAGAGAGTCCTGGGGCTGAAGCCACAATAGAGAGAGTCCTGGGGCTGAAGCCGCGATAGAGAGAGCTCTGGCGTTAAAGCAACAATAGAGAGAGTCTTGAGGCTGAAGCCACGATAGAGTGAGTCCTGGTTTTGAAGCTACGATAAAGAGTTTTGGGACTGAAGCCACAATAGAGATAGTACTGAGGCTGAAGCCATGTTTGAGAGAGTCTTTTGGCTGAAGCCCCAATGGAGACAGTCCTATGACTCTAACCACGATAGAGAGTGTCGTGGCATTGAAGCAACGATAGAGAGAGTCCTGATGCTGAAGCCACGATAGAGTTTTGGGGCTGAAGCCACGATAGAGAGAGTCCTGGGGCTGAAGCCGCGATAGAGAGAGCTCTGGCGTGAAAGCAACAATGGAGAGAGTCCTGAGGCTGAAGCCACGATAGAGTGAGTCCTGGTTTTGAAGCTGCGATAAAGAGTTTTGGGGCTGAAGCCACGATGGACAGAGTCCCGGCATTGAAGCAATGATAGAGAGAGTCCTGGGGCTGAAACCACGATAGAGAGTCCTGGGGCTGAAGCCGCAATAGAGAGAGTCCTAAGGCTGAAGCCACTTTTGAGAGAGTCTTGTGGCTGAAGCCCCAATGGAGGCAGTCCTATGACTCTAACCACGATAGAGAGTGTCGTGGCATTGAAGCAACGATAGAGAGAGTCCTGATGCTGAAGCCACGATAGAGTTTTGGGGCTAAAGCCACGATAGAGTCCTGGGGCTGAAGCCACGATAGAGAGATTCCAGAGCCTTTTTCTTCCTAAAATCAATTACAAGCTCCTTTATCTTGGTTAAATTTAAAATTAATTGTTTTCATCACACTAATTGACAAAACTATCTATCTAGGTAGTTGTCATTGAGGATGCAACCGACAAGTACAGAATCGTCAAAAAAATTTCTGCAGGTGGCAGCCAGCAGACAGTCTTGTCCTACAGTCAGAGGTGTAGAGGGTGAATAAAAATGGGGACAATATGGTACCCCTGTGGCGCTCCTGTATTGGTCAGAATAGTGTTGGAAACCTCACCGCAAGTCTCACAAACTGGGGTCTACATGTGAGGTAATCCATGACCCATGCCACAGTACTACTGTTCATATTAAAATAAATCAATTTATTAACTAAAATGTGCAGCTGGAGTGTATTAAAAGCATTAGAGAAGTCAAAAAACATAATTCTCCATTTGATCAAAGTACCCCCTATGGTCATGCATCCTGAGTACCCCTCAACAAGTTTTATGCTGTGTAGGCTGGAGACGCAAAGGAGTCCTGATATGCATTGGCCTCTATGCGTGCGGCCTGAGTAACCCTTGGAAAATTCACTCTGGTAAATACTTCAGTCCCTTCTATCATCTTCCAAATTATCAAGGGTTACTGAGGGCGCACAAAAAAAAAAAAAAAAACACTCTTAAAAACTACATTTTTGCATTTTATGCAAATTTTCAGTTTTAAACTATGACCCCCTGACCACCCCTTAAAAAAAACTGAAGCATTATTCCTGACCAGAATTGTGCTTTTTCCCCATCTGCAGCCACACATGTACCTTATAAAAAACTTTGGACAAGATCTGGGATGTGGTGTATCACACTCTAATATAAACTGCCTGAATCTTACAAAAACTGGCTCGCAAGTAGTTTGCTTTCTGAAGCAAAAATTCAACATGGTATTGATACTATGTCATTCTACTATCAATTATAGCATCAACATATCAAAAACGCGTAATTCCCTATCATGGATTTATGCGTAAATTCCTCCATCGATGAATTCATCACTCCTTTATATCCTACTGCATACTGTTATTGCTGTACCAGTAGCTCAGTTGCTTGCTTAGGCTCATCTACTTAATGCACAGTTATAATTCATGCCCATGTGAAACTTCCCCAGTAATGATCCATTGATTTACATGTTTCTTATCCAATTCCAGAAAGTATAAACTTTCCACAGTAACTGAAAGACATTGATTGGTCCAATAGAAAAGTATTTAAACCTTTATGTAACAGCAAGTTAGGTCAAGTTTTCTTAATGTTGCGCAACTGAAAATGACACGATTGCACAGAAGACTTTCAAAACCGACCTGAAGTGCTCACTAACATTTATGGGATTTAAATGAGATAAGGACATAGTCAATGAGAATTCATCTGAATGAAACAGGACTAGAGGGTTTCTTCTATTGAACAGATTGATGTCTCTGGAGGAGGAATACAGTGAGGAAAGGTGTTTGTTCACTTTGGGGTCTATTCTCCCACGCGCGTAAGCGCTTAGCTACGTGCTTTTCAGTATACGCGTATTCTCCCTTCGACTTAAGTCTGTGCATTACGTGCCCTGAAGGCAGTTACGCACTTGGGGCGGAGGAAGGGCAAAATCGGAGCGTTTTCGGACGTTTCTCCCTAGCTTACACGCTTTTTCTGATAAGTGCTTTTGAGGGCTGTATTAAGGCTAAGCGCCAACATAAGGTGAAATGGAATGTTGTCTTTGATGTCGGTTATAGGCTAAATATTAACATTAATTTTATTTTATTTAACATGGTAAAGATTGAGTCATTCAATATTCAACTGTTCTTCCTTATTTCTAAACTACATTTCTCATAACCATAATAAATTATCAAACGAAAGATATTACGCAACAGCCTCTTCTCCAATTAGTTCAATTACAAACGCATTACAATTACAAACATACCGGTGGTCATCAAGGTCGCAACTGCGCTGTCGGTCCTGGCATCTGGGTTGTTCCAGAGAGTGGCCGCTGATGTCATGCACATATCTCATGCGTCTGTGTCAAGGTGTCCGACACAGTTCATTGACGCTCCAAGTTCTTCACCATGCACTTCCACTGCAGAAAGAGTGGGTGCCACCTTCTCCTCTAGTGCAGTGAAATGCACAGAGGATGATGGCTGCCCACCACCTGCTGCGTGCACACTTCTCCGGTGTGCAGTGAGCCTAGCTTTTACAGCAACCCGCAGATCTCTCCATTTAGGCTAGGCAGTGTCTATTTTGGCGTCTGACGGTTCCCGTTTTTTTCTGCTATTTTGCCGTCACGTCCGCTTGAGACGCGCAGTTGTCACAGATGTGGACTTAAAGTTTGTAGGCATATACACTGCGTCGGCAATTCACGCTAATGGGCTATTATGCTGTCTGCCCAGACGGCAGTTCACGCTGGAAGGTTATTTTGCCGTCTGCACTGACACAAACTTCTCCACAAGGCTATACTTTTACTACAGCCGTGGACACTGTTCGCCATGTTATTCGACCGTTGGATCGGGTATTAGTTAACTAGAAGCATTTTTAATTTGCAGAGCATGCGAACTAACATGCAGTAGCTGATAAGTGGTCATGACTTAGTTTGAATGTAATCTGTCACGCGGAAAATTCGTTTCGCGTCCAGTGTGAAAGCGGCTTGTGTATTCGCGTCTTTGCATTGACCTTGAATGTAGGCTAATCTGGCCTGCGAAAAATCCGTTTCGTCTCTGATGTGAAAGCAGCTTTATGGACAGTCCGCGACAGTTAGAGAGAGCTATTACCTATTTAATCTCCGCCTTTTTCGGCTTTATTAGCCACAACAATTTCTAAAGGGGGATGAAATTATATGAAGGTAGTGTAGAGAAATCATTTGTAAACCGATAAGTCCACATCTGTGAAATTTGGTTTTCGGCTTTGGCTCGACGTCACCATCATTTTCTTCATGTTCTATTAACAAATGCGACTGCCCCATATGTTCGTGATAATCTAAAAAGTTGTGATATTCTCACGAGTGAAGAGATTGATTTTCTAATTGAGGAAATCTGTATTAACTAACTCGTGTCTTTGTAATTTTTTTACCATTGATAATACTGTGTATTTTAATGTGTGAATAAAGATATTATTAAATAGGCTACTCTAGATTGAGCCCTACCTTGGCCATGACCAAAGCACTACCCATTTGTTAATCAATTTTAGCCTATAAAGAATAGCCGACATGGGAAGAATCATTATCAGGAAATGGGATAATTGATTATAATAAAGTATTAGGCACAAGTTCAAGTGAATGTGTCGCTCAAATCAAATAGGATATGATAGGCTATGGATATGGAATTCCGTCATTGCTGAGGCGGTTTCGGGGCGGGGAGATGACTGGGTGTGGGGTAAGAATCCTTCTTAAAGCGTTTCTACGTCCATTAGGTGCAAACCTGACATCGGAGTAGTTTGAGATTTCAAGTGCGCAATTTCTAAATGAGATCATATGAACTGTCTTTGATTGTCTTTTTTTGTGTGACTAGAATGTTCCCTTTGTCTTCTTCCCTGTCTTCCATGGAACAAACTGGCTTGTGTAGGAGAGGCACATTTTCAGTGATCTGATTGCGCTGGTTGAGAAGCGCGAAATTCTTTATTTATTATTTCATTACCGCGGCAATTTGTTTGTTTGCACAGCTTTAACGCCATGGTGGCTAGAGTAAGAAATAACAAGTGTTTGCCATTAACATTGCAATATCCCCCGCCGCCTCTACGGGCGTACGGACGGAGCCCAATACTATATCACCCGCTTTGTGCTAATTGCGCGGCGGGGGATAAAAAAAGAGATGTCTGAATTACCTCTTGTAATTGGTACAGACATACATAGGCCTACTATTACAGCGGCATATAAAACCTTGTATCTTGAAAATGACAAACTTCACAGGAATATAAAAAATAAATATAAAAATTAAATAATAATAATAAAATTATATAAATGGATAAATATAGTTTAAAATATAAAGTGTTTAATTTTGCATGTACGAATAGTGGACATACGAGTTTTCATTTCTTATCAGTTTGGAGATACAAGGTTTTATCAGCAGGCCGATGATATTCAAATTTAAAGTCTGGTTTGCGTTTTCCATGGACCACAAATTCATTTTCATGGTTAATCAGAAAATCCTTTTTCCATGTTTTCCTGATAGCCATAATCAATGAGCTTGGTACAGAGTCTGCCTCTCTTTTGCATTAGTCACACCTCTTTCATAAGGCCGCCTACATTCTGAAGTTAAGCGCTGTGGGCGTGATCGAAGCGCGTAGGGGAGAATATGCGTAATTCAAAAGCTCTTAACTTGAATTGCGTAAAAAAGGACTTACGCGCTAATGGGAGAATAGACCCCTTTTTGAGTAAGTATGAGTAAGTACAATTTTATATTGTAGCGGTTTCTCCAATGAGTGGCGGCAGAGTCAGAGTCTGGAGTTTGCGCATCGCCCCAGAAGTGGAGCTTCACTTTATTTCCTCTGCCATACCCGTGTAAACACAACAATTTCTTCTCCAAATGGCATATCACACACTAACTCAGGCCGCTGATCCACCTACCTATATGTATCCCCTGGATCTCTTTGATTGGCGCCTGTAGAATGGAGTAGTGCAGCCAATTACATCAGCCCAGGGGGGAAACAGAGCTAGCAACACAGAACACAACACAGAACAGAACAACTCTGGTGAAATCGCCACAATATTTTCTTACTTATGGCTAGCTGTTTTTTATTCTCAGTTTATCGTCACCATGATGATCACAGAGCTTGTTTACCACATTGGTTAGTAAGAGTGACCATTAGTCTTTGCTAATAGTACTGCATGTGGTGGCATTTTGCTCAATGTGGCTCTGTTTTAGAATTTATACTGTATTCAACGTAATCAAATGCCAAGATTTTGGCTCTTTTAAAATACAAACAGCTCAAGCTCTTCGGGAGATGCCCTGCTAACGTTCATTGCACCATTCTGTTCAATCTAGGGTAGTATATTGCCTGCTTTTTCTTGATAGTGGAATATCTTTTCTGTTATAATAAGGTATATTTTTGACTGAGTTAGTGAGTTATATTTGTTTCTAATTCGGTGTGGAAAGTATTTATACAATGTTGTGAGCTCTGAAGTGGGAACTGATAGTTTCTCATTGCAGGGTGAATGTTCTGACCGTTAAATAAGCAGTTACTTTATTGAGTATGTGTGTTGGCTTGTGGGATTCTAAAAAAAAATTGACAAAATTCTAAACTTTAAAATGGCGATGAGACATAATTCGTGCATGGAGAGGTTACTGGTGACCATTGATGTCCAACTACACCTATATTGATGAACTCAAGCTGAATTCAACCAGAAAATCATTAATTCATATTGAATTTCTCCCCTCAAAAGTTGATTTGTGTTAAATACATGATTGTTTTATGATTTGACAGTGCACCATTTGAGGGATCTGAGAGTTTGGGGAGCCACCTGGAGATTATGATCCCAGAAATGTGTAGTTTTAATCCCCAGCCATTTTTCAATTCTCAGTTTTATTTTTTTACAGTTTCAGCGCTGAATTTTCATGAAGATTTGTTATATTTGCAGCCCTTTTTCTCAACCAAAATCATGAAAATAAACTGAAATACAATGGAATTCTGAGTGCTACAAGTGTCTAGACTCAGTTGAGCCATTCCCTTCCTCTCTGTAAACCTGCAGTCTTGAAGTATAAAGCCTTAAATAAGGTAACACAAACACGGCCAGATTTGGCTTCTGCGCAAAGGGGTTAAATGAGCTGTGGTGAGGCGCATTTATGGCGCATTGCTACCATGAGACTGCAAAAAGCAATCATGCTATTGACCAACAAAAACCTGGGCTACAGTCAATCGGTTTTGACCATTAATTTCACGGTGCAGTCGCATACAGCACCCTCCATAATTATTGGTACCCCTGGTTAAGATGTATGAAAGCCTTTAAATAAATTCAATTTTTATTGCAGAAGCATACTCTCACACTGAACATTGTAAAAAAAAACGTAACTTTCAACTCAAGTCAATTTTAAGGGTGAAAAAAATCCCTGACTAAAAAATAATTATCTTTCATAAAATTACCTGTTACACAATTATTGGCACCCCTAACAATTCCTAGGAAATAAATGCAATTGAAGTATTTATGTCATTTCTTTTTTTTAAAGATATTTTTATTAAGATTTTTCCCATAAACATACAAAACACACACTACAAACAAACAAACAAACAGAGGCCACAAAAGTTACACATTTTCTTGAAATCTTTTGGCATGAGAGATGTAGCCCACTACCTATTTAGAAAAATTATTTCATACAGGTGTGTAGGTATATGGAGGGGAGTGTCATAGCACCTATATAAACATATGCACATAAGAGCGCTCAGTATATTACAATTGACAGTGACGATGCAACAATTAATAGTCTTGAAAGAAACAAGTGAAAAAAGGACGCATACTTTCAGAAATTAAAGTATTAAAAATTTATAAAACAAAATACCTGAGTGAAAAATAAATAACAATTGATCACCAAGCAAGCAGAGGTCTGACCTTATGACCCAAAGATGTCATTTTGCCAATTATCCATGTTGCAGTCAACCATTCCTTTTAAAACGGTATCTGTGAGTCTTTTATCGGCATATCTAAAGAAGGGTGCCCAAGTCTTAAAGAAAACTGCCGTTTTACATTTGAATCTGCATGTTAAATATTCCAGTGGCATTAACTCAAATATCAGTATATGCCATCCTATAATTGTAAGAGGTGTGTTATCAATCCATTTAGGCAGTATATTTTTCCGGGCAGCAAATGTGAGAATATTGAACAGTCTTCATTGATAAGAACCTTTAATCTGAGGGCTAAGTAAGCCGAGGAGCAGCGTCTCAGGCCCTGGGTCAAGGTGGACACCAAAAATCAAATTGAGTTTATCAGTAATTTTACCCCAGTACCCCCTACTATGCACACATGACCAAACACAATGCCTATGACTTCCCACCTCAATATGACACTTCAAGTACATTTCTGACAAACTAGGGTTCATCCTATGTCTTAGCTGGGGGGTAATCTGTAAACGATGCAAAATCCCTAACTGGCTCTCTCTGGTTCTGTTACATATACATTGCCAAATTTCTGCCCATGTTGTCTCATCCATTGTGAGATCGAAATCAGTATTCCACACCTGTCGCAGATAGTCCGTAGTCATATCACTAGCAAGGTTAAGTTGAGCATACCCCTGGCCAAGGACATGATATACAGCATGATTTTCATAAAATCGTATTCCACCACTAACCCTAACCAGTTGCACCATTGCAAATTTACATTAGTCCGGTGGCATAAAATACCAGTTAATACTGTAGTTGAATACACTTAATATTATAGTGTAATAATAATATAATAATATAATAATAGTTGCAGTACCAGCACTGTCAAGAGGACATGGAAGCAACTGAAAACAAAGCATGGAAACATGTTTAAAAGTGATACGCCCTGTGCTGCTTTGCTTTCATAATTATTTAATTTATTTTAATCATATGTTGTTTAAAATGTATAGCGCGGCGTACAATATTCTTGGTCAGATTTTCTGCATCACCTCCTGAATGCTTGTAGGCTCCAGTGGCAAAAAAAACCGCAATGCTATTCATATCGTTCGTGCATCTGTGCCTCTACATTGCCAACATATGGCTCCAGTAGATTGCTCAAGTCATGAATTCCCGCAGCTGAGAATCTGTCGTGTTCATGGAGAATATCATCAGGAAAAGCTAACAGGTTATGCCAGTCTCCCTTCAAAGAAAACCACGTTCAATTCGGGCACCAAAGTCCACAGGATTATCTAGGAATGGTGATGCCAACTTCAAAGGAAGTGCTTAGTGATAAGGTAGTACATTTATAGCAGCTCTAAGCCGAAACTCGGCACATAACCTGCTCCCGACCAGGTTAAGTTTGCACCATAAGTTACCATAGTAATTTAGCCACGTTAAAAGAGAGGCACCTTCGTGACATTTCGAAGCCAAGCTTTGGGCTCGACATACCTCGCTTAACCCACTTATCTTGCTTCGAAGTATACCCCCCTGACCTTGTGCTCAGATCATTCAAATAGGGCCCATAGAGTCTACTGCATGAAGCTGAGTCCGCTACAGGACAATGCACAGAAATGTTACAAACCAATGGACAGAATCACAGTCTTTATTTTAGATATTGTGCCAGAATTTTAAGACCACCATTCAGTATTGGAATGTGTCCCACATTGTCCCTCACAAACATACTGTTTGTCGCACATTTGGTTTATTGGGATCTGATCACCCTCATCATGGCCGACGGATTTTTCTTTTGCATCTTAAAATGTGGTGGTGATAATGCTCTCATTGCTGTCTTTCGCCAGAGTTCTTCATGGACGGGCTGGGAGAATTACTGGTGGCCATCTGCCCTGAGGTCGGTCTGAACCACCAGACTAGGAGAAGAAATGCTGAATATCTCAAGTACCGGAAGCCACCCAAGGCTGATACTGAGGGCAAACTGTTCCTCCACTACTTCAAGAACCGTCTTAAGTGTATGAAGTGGTGAAGAATTGGATTGGATACATGCATTTGAGTCCTCTGGAAGTATGACAGTACTGAAATGAATGTGAAAAGATGGCGACTGTGGAACCGCATATGCAATATTTGGCCTTGTAATTACTATGTTTCTGTTGCTTCACAAAAACATTCACATATTCCATGTATGCATACAACCTTCAGAGTAGAATTAACATCACTGCAGATGTTTTTAAATGTTTTTTGCTTTATTTTTGTGGTGACAATGCAGTATGAGGCCCCAAATGCATTGTTACTGGTCGGCACGTGCGCACATGCAGTGAATGTAATGAGTCTGCACTCCCTTTTTTGAAATGTCAGGTTTTTGAAATTAAGTGAAACACACAAGTAATCAATATTTAATTGAGTAATACACTCAACAAAAATATAAACGCAACACTTTTGTTTTTGCTCCCATTTGTCATGAGATGGACTCAAAGATCTTAAATTCATTCCAGATACACAATATTACCATTTCTCTCAAACATTGTTCACAAATCTGTCTAAATGTGTGATAGTGAGCACTTTTGCTTTGCTGAGACAATTCATCCCACCTCTCAGGCGTGCCACATCAAGATGCTCATCAGACACCATGATTAGTGCACAGGTGTACCTTATACTGCCCACAATAAAAGGCCACTCTGAAATTTGCAGTTTTGTCTCACAGCAAAATGCCACAGATGGCGCAAGCATTGAGGGAGCGTGCAATTGGCATGCTGACAGCAGGAATGTCAACCAGATCTGTTGCTCGGGCATTGAATGTTCATTTCTCCACCATAAGCCGTCTCCAAAGGCGTTTCAGAGAATGTGGCAGTACATCCAACCGGCCTCACAACCGCAGACCACGTGTAACCACACCAGCCCAGGACCTCCACATCCAGCAGGTTCACCTCCAAGATCGTCTGAGACCAGCTACTCAGACAGCTGCTGAAACAATTGGTTTGCATAACCAAAGAATTTCTGCACAAACTGTCAGAAACCGTCTCAGGGAAGCTCAACTGCATGCTTGTCGTCCTCATCGGGGTCTTAACCTGACTCCAGATCGTCGCCGTAACAGACTTGAGTGGGCAAATGCTCACATTCGATGGCGTCTGGCACGTTGGAGAGGTGTTCTCTTCACGGATGAATCTCGGTTTACATTGTTCGGGGCAGATGGCAGACAGCAAGTGTGGCGTCGTGTGGGTGAGCGCTTTGCTGATGTCAATGTTGTGGATCGAGTGGCCCATGGTGGTGGTGGGGTTATGGTATGGGCAGGCATCTGTTATGGAGGAAGAACACAGGTGCATTTTATTGATGGCATTTTGAATGCACAGAGATACCATGATGAGATCCTGAGGCCCATTGTTGTGCCATACATCCATGAACATCACCTCATGTTTCAGCAAGATAATGGACGGCCCCATGTTGCAAGGATCTGTACACAATTCTTGGGAGCTGAAAATGTCCCAGTTCTTGCATGGCCAGCATACTCACCGGACATGTCACCCGTTGAGCATGTTTGGGATGTGCTTGACCGGCGTATACGACAGCGCGCACCAGTTCCCACTAATATCCAGCAACTTTGCACAGCCATTGAAGAGGAGTGGACCAACATTCCACAGGCCACAATTGACAATCTGATAAACTATGCGAAGAAGATGTGTTGCACTGAATGAGGCAAATGGTGGTCACACCAGATACTGACTGGTTCTGAGTCCCCAGACCCCCAATAAAGCAAAAACTGCACATTTCAGGGTGGCCTTTTATTGTGGACAGTCTAAGGTACACCTGTGCACTAATCATGGTGTCTGATGAGCATCTTGATGTGGCACACCTGTGAGGTGGGATGGATTGTCTCAGCAAAGCAAAAGTGCTCACTATCACACATTTAGACAGATTTGTGAACAATGTTTGAGAGAAATGGTAATATTGTGTATCTAGAATGAATTTTAGATCTTTGAGTCCATCTCATGACAAATGGGAGCAAAAACAAAAGTGTTGCGTTTATATTTTTGTTGAGTGTATGATTTACTCTTCGATCATGACTGCATTACATGGGAAATCAACCCAAGCAAACAAATTTACACAAATCTGTGGTCACAATTCTCATGAGAATTCCTTTCACGTCCCTTCCGATTCAGTAACTTATGTGTCTATTAGGTGGATGTCTACTGTGATTGGTTTAGGTCTTGTATGTTTTTCACCCTGGGCTGTACCTCATTACATGGTTACTTGATAAACATGGCCTAATAAGTCATAAATAAAAGGGGAAAATCTGAGTGTTTTATCTTGCATACTCTGTGATTCCAAAGCACTCAAAGGGGGTTAAGCTTTGCTACATTTTGCATTTTCAGCCATTTTCAGAGCTTTGTGTGAGGAAAAGTACACCAGATACACAAAAGCTGACAAGTTTCAAATTCAACACAAAAATGATAATGTTGAGAGTTTTCAGAATTTCTGCAATGGTAATTTAATGAATTGAAATCAGGGCAATATTTATCAATGCTCATTCTAACTTAACAAATATAACTGGCGAAACATGATAATCCGTCGGATTTTAGGAGTACAAGTAAATAAGGACAACTGCAAACAGCAAACCGTCCTGTGGAAAACAATGGATGAGAGAGTTAACACAATGCCTGCAATAATCCTACAATTCACATGTCCCCACCGTCTGGGTAACCTTACGACACCTCAAGGGGGGCAGTGACCGAGGAGGTGTGAATGGCACTGTTGCAGGTTCCATCACCCCTGTTTTCAGAAAGAAAGAACAGATGCAGTTAGTACCACAGTTTTAGATTTAAAAAAAGGCTTTATGGCTTTTCCCTTATGTCAGGATAAACACAAAACATGAAGAAATGTGAGTGGTGTTTGCATGTGTGTGTGTGTGTGTTAGTTTGTTAAATTATTTGCAAGGTCTTTGTTTTTAAAAAACAGTCAAAGAGTCGAAATATACCCGCTATTTTTTCTTTCAGTATGAATAAACAAGCAGGGTCTTTAAGGTCAATGTATCAATCATGTTATATCATATATCATATTAAAGTTTTTTAAATTTAAGAAATGATAAAATCGTGTGTAGAAAGATGGAAAATGCTAATTTCAAAGTATATCGTAGAATTTAATGTTGAATGTAGGATTTAACTAATTTTTTCATTTGAGCGGGAGGGCTTGCAGGTCCTGTGTGTGTTTCCTCCTTTCTGAGATTCGGCAACAGGAAGAGCAGGCATGTCTAGCAAAGGACCTTGTGTTGGCACTGGCGTTTTACACTGAACAACATGGTATTGAGAGCACGATGTCCGAAAAGGAGTTTGCTAGACTACTTTGACAAGGAAGATGGCAATGGACAATGGAGGATCGCTATGAGAAGGACTCGATCGACTGCAGACCAAAGTACACAGAGTAGAAGACGGTGATCATTGGATAACTTTTCTTGGGGGAACAGTTCTCTGTCTGACTTAAGGTGTTGTTAGAGTCCACTGACATAAATATCAAGGCAGGAGTGTGTCGTGTGACATTGTTGGTGTGGCATAATTCCTACTTATCTCAATTTTGTCTGCTTTCTTAATTACCTCGGTGCAGAGCCTAAAAGCATAAAGAGGCAGCGGTCAGGAATCAGGATTCTGGCTAACAAGTGTAATGTGAATATAGGCCACTAGATGGCAGTATTTACCTTTTTTTATTCAGCTCAGACTGGAGCTATGTTTGGACATGTTTCAGACATGTCTGGGGCAAGTCCCCGAAAATAAAAAAAAAAAGGTCTAAATGTGGGTGGGGTCTGCAAAAGAGTATATAAGGAAAAGAATTGAGACAGTAAAGTAGTAGGAGAAATTGCAAGGGGAAGGATACGTGTGACCAGACCTGTCATTTCTGTTCAAGACCTGTGAAGTTTCTTTTGTGGATTTTTGCCTGTGTTTGAGCATTTTCCTCACCCAGGACATCACCAAGCCACCCCACCAAAACAAGGGACTGTAAATATTTTTGTTCTTGTTATTAATCAGTCTTGGTCAGTAGATTAGTTAGTTGTTATTGTCTGTTTAATTAAATGTATTTAAGTAAATTGCGTCTGTCATCCCTTGCTGTTGCTGTTGTGTTGTAAATTGTAATAACAAATTGGGGCCATAACAAATTGGGGGCTCAGGTCCGGGATAGACCATTTTGTGAGTCAGTTATTAAAAATCTAACATTTCAAATTGTAAAATTGTTTTTTTTTTTATTTTCCTATATAAATATATTGACAGATCAACAGCAATGGATGATTTCTTGGCATCACCAACCGTTGAGGTTTTGAAGTCTTTTAAAAAGAGAGAACTGCTAGAAATTTGCAGACATTTAGAGCTGACAGAGGTGAAACCAGCCATGCGAAAAGCAACACTGGCTAGAGAGATAGTTGAATATTACATTGATGAAAATGTGTTTGCACCCGGAGATCTGGAACAGTTTCCAGTGGAAAATCCAAATATAGAAATGGAACTTAAATTAAAAATGCTAGAGATTGAAAGGGAGGAAAGAGAAAAAGAAAGGGAGGAAAAAGAAAAGAAAAGACAAATTTAGAAGGAAGAAAAAGAAAACCAAAGGCAGTTTGAGTTAGAAAAATTAGCAAGAGAAGAGAAAATAGAAAGGGAGGAAAAAGAAAAACAAAGAGAATTTGAGTTAGAAAAATTTGCAAGACAGAGAGATTTTGAATTAGAGAAATTAGATAGAGAAGAAAGACTCCAAATGGAGCAACTAAAAATTATAATTGAAACTAAAAATAAATTTTGTGCCAGTCAGGAGGTAAAACTGGTGCCTCCTTTTTCGGAAAAGGATGTTGACAACTATTTCCAGTGTTTTGAAAAGGTAGCAAAGAGTTGCCAGTGGCCAAAGGAACACTGGCCTCTGATGTTGCAAACTGTCCTCAAGGGTAAAGCTCAACAAGCCTATTCGGCTTTGTCTGCAGATGATTCCTCTGATTATGAGGTTGTCAAAAAGGTTATTTTGAGAGCTTATGAGTTGGTTCCAGAGGCTTACCGACAGAAATTCAGAGGTCTGAAGAAATCTGAAAATCAGACTTATGTTGAATTTGCTAATGAAAAGCAGGTTTGCTTTGAGCGCTGGTGTACTTCTATGGAGGTCAAGGATGATTTCAACTCACTAAAAGAGATGGTGTTAGTTGAAGAATTCAAGAACTGTGTTAAAGATGATGTTAAGACCTACCTTAATGAGAAGCAAGCACTGAATTTGCAATCAGCTGCCAAATTTGCAGATGAATATGTTCTCACACATAAGTCCAAATTTCAGTCTAGCAGTAATAATAGATGGTCCCAATTTCAGAAAAAGGGTTACGGTGATACCCAAGATTCCTCACCCAAAGACAAAGACAAATCTGGTGATGGTGCTCAGAAATCCAGTAACAGGTCTGATCAAAGTGTGAAAGCTGACAGTGACAAAAGTGGTCTAGTTTGCAGTTATTGCAAGAAATCTGGTCATGTTACAACTAACTGTTGGTTCCTTAAAGCTAAGAAAGAAAAAGAAAAGGATACCAAACCAAATGCCTTTGTGAAAACAAGGTTAGAAACCCCTGTAGTAGATAACCAATCTGCTAAATTGCCTGCTTCTTCTGGGGCTAAAAAGCCTGATACAGCTGACTTCGTGAGGGAGGAATTTCTTCCATTTGTGTCAGAGGGATTTGTGGCTCTGAATGAGCATACTACTCCTGTCCCCATATATATCCTAAGGGATACCGGAGCTTCTCAGTCACTTTTGTTGATGGACTCCTTGGAGTTACGTGATGAGACCGCTTCAGGGGATTTCATACTTGTACAAGGTATTGAAGGGAGGACTGTATCTGTACCCCTGCGCTCTATATTCTTGAAGTCAGATTTAGTTACAGGACAGGTAAAGGTGGGACTTATGTCAAGTCTACCTATAAAGGGTGTTTCTCTGTTGCTAGGCAATGACCTGGCTGGGGGCAAAGTAGTTCCCCCTGTACATCTTACTTCACAGCCGAGCACTGAAGATGGGGATGAGGACCCATCTCTGTATCCTTCTTGCGCAGTGACTCGTGCTATGGCCAAGAGGGCTAAAGAAGAAGATGATGTGGTGCCATCCAGTACATTGAATAGTCAGGACTCAGGTGGTTCGCCTCATGACTCTGATTGGCCTACTATGGTTTCTCCGTTTGAGGACTTATCAGATACTTTTATCAGTTCTCTATTCAGCCAGCCGGATGGGTCTGGTGATTCTGATGTGTCTGGAGACTTGTCTCTGTCCAGAAAGCGGTTGAAAGAGGAGCAAACTAATGATCCTGAAATTTGTGTACTAAAGAGGAGAGCCCTTCCTGATAAAGAAATAGACGCAGTTCCAGTTGGGTATTATCTCAAGGATGGTGTGCTGATGCGGAAGTGGCGCCCTCCTGATATCCCTGCCAATGCAGATTGGGCAGTGGTCAGGCAAATTGTTGTTCCGAAGTTCTACCGGAATGAGATCTTAACAATGGCTCATAGTTTACCTTTAGGTCATCTTGGTGTTAACAAGACTGTTGATAAGATCATGAAACACTTCTTTTGGCCTGGGCTTCGGAAAGACGTTTCCAACTTTTGCAAAACCTGTCACACTTGTCAGGTAGTTGGAAAACACCAGTTAGACCCACCTGTAGCTCCATTGCAGCCTATCCCAGCATTTGGGGAGCCATTCTCTAGGGTCATTGTTGATTGCGTTGGTCCATTACCCAAGACTAGATCTGGAAATCAGTACTTGTTGACAATCATGTGTGCATCTACCAGATTCCCCGAAGCCATACCTCTACGTAACATCAAGGCAAGTGCAATCTCGAAGGCTTTGATAAAGTTCTTCACGTTGTTTGGCCTTCCCAGGGAAATTCAGTCAGACCAGGGAAGCAATTTCACTTCAGGATTGTTTCAGCAGGTTGTGTATGAACTAGGTGCAAAGCAGATTCTTTCTAGTGCCTATCATCCAGAAAGTCAGGGTGCCTTAGAGCGGTTGCATTCCACTCTCAAGACAATGATGAGGACTTATTGTTATGACCATGAGAAAGACTGGGATGAAGGTGATCATTTGCTGTTGTTTGCAGCTAGAGAAGCAGTGCAGGAGTCTACTGGATTCAGTCCATTTGAGCTAGTGTTTGGCCATGAAGTAAGAGGACCTTTGCTATTGTTGAGTGAACAATGGCAAGAGGAAGAGCCGCATATCAGTCTGTTAGACTATGTTAGCAAGTTCAAGGAAAGATTGCGTGCAGCTTGTGACCTTGCCAAAGAGAACTTGAAATCAAGTCAGGGAAAAATGAAAACTTGGTATGATCATAAGGCTAGAAGCCGTGAGTTTAAACCAGGAGAAAAGGTCCATGTGTTGTTTCCCTTGCAGTCCAATCCATTGCAGGCTAGATTTCATGGTCCTTATGAAATTCTGACAAAACTCAATGATCTCAATTACATTGTGAAGACTCCAGATAGGAGAAAACCAAAACAATTGTGTCATATTAACATGCTAAAGCCTTATCATGACAGAAATGCTAGGGTTGCAGCTGTCACTTCAGATTCTCCAATGGTCGAAATGTGTGAAGATGAGGGGGAGTTTCAAGATGATGAACCAAGAATTAAAGCTGAAGTTCTTTCATGTAAATTGTCAAACACTGAAGTGTTGCAAAATCTTGATGTAAAACTCCAGCACTTAGAACCCTCACAGAGAGATCAGTTTGAAAGGTTGATCAAGAAATATGATGATTTGTTTCCTGATGTTCCAAAGAGAGTTACTATAGCCTCTCATGATGTAGATGTTGGTGATGCCAAACCAATAAAACAGCATCCATACCAGATGAATCCTGAAAAGAGAAAGATTGCTGAGAAAGAGGTTGAGTACATGTTAAAACATGATATTATCAGACCCTCCAACTCCGATTGGAGTTCACCCTGTGTGCTAGTTCCAAAACCTGATGGAAGTACTAGATTCTGTACAGATTATCGCAAAGTAAATGCTGTAACTAGAACTGATGTGTTTCCAATACCTAGGATTGATGATTGTATTGATAGTGTAGGGCAAGCAAAGTTTCTGACCAAGATTGATTTATTGAAGGGTTATTGGTGTGTGCCTTTAACTGAGAGGGCCAAGAGCATCTCTGCTTTTGCCACACCATCTGGATTGTACCAGTATGAAGTCCTACCCTTTGGCATGAAAAATGCCCCAGCCACGTTCCAAAGGATGATCCAGTCTACAATCACCGGATTGCCACACACGGGTGCGTACATCGATGACCTGATCACGTGGAGTGACTCCTGGGAAGAACATCTAAAAGATGTAGAGACGTTGTTCCAGCGCCTGACCCAGGCTAACCTGACCGTTAACCTGAGCAAGAGTGACTTTGGTTGTGCTACTGTCACCTATCTTGGCTACGTCATAGGCCAGGGTAAGGTGGCACCCATAAATGCTAAAGTCCAAGCCATCATGGACTTTCCAGTTCCTGACAACAAAAAAGCTTTGCGCCGCTTCCTTGGAATGATCGGGTACTACCGCAAGTTCTGCAAGAACTTTGCTGAGATTGCTCTCAGTCTAACTAACCAACTGAAGAAAGGCGTAAAGTTCACCTGGGATGATGCATGCCAGAGAGCCTTCGATCGCCTGAAGTCTCTGCTGTGTCACTTCCCCGTGCTCAAATCTCCTGACTTCAACAAACCGTTCTCCATCGCGGTCGATGCTAGCGACCAAGCTTGTGGATCTGTGCTCCTACAGAGAAGTGACTCTGATGACATTGAGCATCCCGTGGCATACTTCTCCAGGAAGTTCAATCGCCACCAAAGGAACTATTCCACAATAGAGAAGGAACTGTTGGCTCTGGTCCTTTCATTACAACACTTTGAGGTTTATGTTTGTACAGGGCAAAAGCCAATGATTGTGTACACTGACCACAATCCGTTAATGTTTTTGAGTAAGATGAAAAACAAGAATCGGAGATTGTTGAATTGGAGTTTGATTTTACAGGAGTTTGACTTGGAAATTAAGCATGTGAAGGGTACAGACAATGTAATTGCTGATTGCTTATCCCGTGTTTGAATGTGTATATATATATCATGTGTTTGAATATTGTATGATATGTATATATAGACAAGTGTTCACTTAACCATTTTGTATTGAAAAGAAAAATGTTGCCTTTATGAGTCAAAATTTTTCCCTTTTGGAATGGAGGTGTAATGTGAATATAGGCCACTAGATGGCAGTATTTACCTTTTTTTTGTTAAGCTCAGACTGGAGTCATGTTTAGACATGTCCTGGACATGTCTGGGGCAAGTCTCAGAAAATCAAAAAAAGAGGTCTAAATGTGGGTGGGGTCTGCAAAAGAGTATAAAAGGAAAAGAATTGAGACAGTAAAGTAGTAGGAGAAATTGAAATTAGATGACCAGACCTGCTATTCTGTTCAAGACCTGTGACGTTTCTTTTGTGGATTTCTTTGCCTGTGTTTGAGCATTTTCATCATCCAGGACATCACCAAGCCACCCCCACGAAAAGGGACTGTAAATATTTATGTTTTGTACATAATTCAATATTGGTCTTTAGGTTAGTTAGTTGTTATTGTCTTTGATAATTAAATGTGTTTGAGTTTTTAAAACTGTGTCTGTCATCCCTTGCTGTTGCTGTTGTGTTATAAATGTAATAACAAATTGGGGCCATAACAATAGGAAAATTCAAAAAACAATTTTCCAATTCGAAATGTTAGATTTTAAATAAATGACTCATACAATGGTCTATCCCGGACTTGAGCCCCCAATTTGTTATGGCCCCAACTTGCAACGACATATAAGATAGCAAGGGATTAGAGATGCACCAATTTAGTCTTTTTCCGATCCAATCCGATACCGATACCTGGGCTGAGCGTATCGGCTGATATCCGACACCGATCCGATACTACTGTTGAATGAATGAACCGTATACCTTGCCATGTGAGTGAAGGCATCAGGCTTGACATTAACATTTATCCTTGTTAGAAAAAGGTAACAAATTAACACAGATATGAATGTACTTAATATACTGAATATACTTATTTATTAACATATAACTAAGTGTATATTAGCAGCAAAAAGAAATAAATAACACTTCTATGTAAAGTGCACTGCAAACAGATATTTTAAAATGTAATATAAAATGTAGCAGCTACCTGAAACCCAACAAAAAATGGCTTAATGGCTTGTTCAAAAATACAAAAAAACAGAAGTAACATGTAAATATTTAGTGCAAACTGTAATTCAAAATCGAATCTAATATAAAATATAGCAGCTGAACCCAACAAACAGGAGTGTTTAATTAACTTGTTCAAAATGATAAAATAAACAGAAGTACCCTAACTCTTCCAAAACATTGAGAAAATCAAAATCAAAACAGGTCACTAACTGAAATAATATGTAAGCATTTTTTGCTTACCTGACCTGCTTCACTATCAACGACAGAGAGGGGCTGCAAATCCAAAACAATAAACTCCATAAACTTCTTTGTTATGTTGGTTGCTTTCACGCTGCCGGCTGGCAGTTTCTCCCGTTTTTGCAGTGCATCTACCGAAGTTAGCCACTTCGTTGTTCTCTCTGCCAGCTTAGCTTGGAGCTCCGTGTGCTTTTTAGCATGGTGCTTTTGGAGGTGCTTATTAGTCCCCTACCGGAAACGGAGGGGACTATAGGATTACACTCCGTCCGTCCGTCCACATTCGTGTCCGCTCCATAACTTCAATACCGTATGACCTAGGAACATCAAAGTTGGTGTGTGGATGCATCTTGGGGAGAGGGTGTGTCATGTACCCTTTTCAGGTCACTTTGACCTACTTTTAAGGAAATATAATATGCATACACTGGTAGGGGACTAGTATTGCACAGCAATACGACATTCACCGATAGGCGGTACACTTGTTTAAGTTTGTGGTGTTGAATTTACCAACTTTATCACCACCCCACGCAACTGTCGCGTTGCAGATATTGCATCGGACTTGTTGGCATATCAACTTTGAAATGTTTCCAAACAGCAGACCTGGCTCGCTCCAGCGCTTGCTCCATGTTGCTCTGTTTGCTCATTACTCGCTGCTGTGCATGCTCTGCGTGATGACGTAACCGGCGTTGCAAACATAGAATTGAAGTGACTAGATCGCTGTAACGGTATTGCTGGGTATGATATTAATACTAAAGAAATGACTGCATCGTAATGCTGGATCGGCCTCATCCGATCCAGTTAATTAGTCAATATCGGAGCTGATATCAGATCCGGGTATCGGATTGGTGCATCTCTGCAAGGGATGACAGACAAAATTTTAAAACTAAAACAGATTTAATTCAACAAAGACCAACACTAACCTACAATTTATACTACTGACCAAGATTGATAATATACAAGAAAAAAACTATTTAAAGTCCCTTGAGATGGGGTTGCTTGGTGATGTTCCGGGTGAGGAAAATGCTCCAACACAGACAAAAATCCACAAAAAGCTTCACAGGTCATGAAAAGAGTGACAGGTCTGGTCAAATGTATCCTTCTCCTTGCAATTTCTCCTACTACTCTACTCTCTCAATTTCTCTCCTTATATACTCTTTTGCAGCCCCCTCCCACATTTAGACCTTTTTTTTAATTCTGTGGGACTTTCCGTCTCAGACATGCCCAGGACATGCCCAAACCTAGCTCCAGACTGGGCTTAACAAAAAAAGGTCAATACTGCTAACTAGTGGCTTCTTTCCACATTATTGTGTCGCCTGCGAAGCAAAGCAGCACATAGGGATCACTTTGTCCGGCGTCTGTCTGTCCGTCCCGTAGTCACACTTTCAGTTGGTAGTCACACTTTCACATAAGCTTCGCAGGCGACACGTGTGTTCACCTGAACACTCTAGAATATATATATATATATATATATATATATATATATACACACACACATACACACATTCAGCTGAATCTATCAGCTTTGGGGTACAAAAATGAATTTTAACATAGCAACTGTTGAAAGCTTGGTGAACAAATTTTGTAGTCATTATATAGGCTTGCAATGAGACCTTGAGACTCATATTCACTCTCCAGTTTAAAATTTTATCTTGGCGGAATTTTTTTTCTGTCATTTTTCCTGGACGTTTGATCACAGTAGGGCAATTGGGTAACAGAAATAGCCTGTTTTACACTACATTCACAGACATTAACATGTTCTCTTTCATTAGGGGGGTCAACTGTAACCATAACCCATGTAATTTTGTGTCCACACCTGTTCCAATTCAGGTATATCTATTAGGTGGAATTTTCCAAAAAATGCCATCAGGGCTTAACTCTTAATATCTTCAAATAGAATATAGTTGTTGTTTTACAGAATATCCTGCATTGGTTGAAATCATGCTGCTGCTTCCAATCTCCTCTGCCCAATGTGAGAGAGGTTTCTCTGCCCAGAATAGAATTAAAAATTCTGCGTGGAGCAGTCTTCATGTCTCCAGCAAAGAAGATCTCATGCGGATCAGCACTGAGGGAGGTCCATTGGAAACGTTTGACCCAAGAAATTCTGCAATCCATTGGCTTTCCTCATCTAAACGTTCCAGGCGGCCAAACTATAAGGAGTGGCCAAAGTTTGTGTCTCAATTTTAAGAACATCTTTCAGATAAGCATGGACTGATGGAATGTTAAAGAACGTGTTTAATTGCTGTTCAACAAATGAGAATATCCACTGACCTCTTCAACTAATGAGAATATTCACAGACCTGTCCAACAAATGAGAATATTCACAGACCTGTTCAACAAATGAGAATATCCACAGACTTGTTCAACAAATGAGAATATCCACAGACCTGTTCAACAAATGTAAATTCATATGATATCGAATAATTTCATTATAAACATGTTAACTGTCCACCGGGGTGTGCCACTAAATTTTTCTTTGTGCTACTAATATTTTTCAACTTGCTAGCACCAGTGATACCACATAAAAAGTAAGTGTACAGCCCTGTCATAGCTTGATGGCTGCACTGCCAACAACACATTCAGTGACGTGGGGAATAAACTCTATATTGAGGGTCGTGTAGTCTACGTTCGAATAATGTAATCAAGTAACTGGACCTGCGACAAGCAGGAACAATACAACTGCTATATCTTGGGTCCACACAGTAGGCTATAGGGTCCCAAGTTCGAGTCAGACATTCAAGTAGCCTAAACTCAAAATAACATGGCCATTCCAACTATGGAATATTACATCTGCCACATGTAAATTGTTTAGCTTACCCTAAGTTCTTCGTCCTGTGTCGTTCCAAGACAGTGAGGGAAAGCTGTTCTTTGGAGATTGAGTTCTCTCTGACACTTCTTTCGAGTACCTGTTGGTTGTATGTAGTCTTTGTCTAGAAAGTGCAACTCGCAGAAACAGTGGCCAGCTTTACGGAGAACATTTACAGGCGTGTTTATATCCAAACCAAGGAATAAAAACCATGATTTTAGTCTCTCTGTATCCTGGAAGTCGATGACAACTCCTCTTCGGAGGAATTCTCCCTCACTCGCGGACAGCAGAAATCTTGCCCATTTCTACTGCCCACTTAACTAATAGCCTCCTAGTGACCCAGTTGATTCGCTGTGCGATCAGTAGGCACGATGTAGAGGTCTTCGGAAAAATCTGACAGCCCGAAATCCTGAGGTTCCAAGTCGACCCAGCTCGGGTTTTGGGCCCATTGACCCGAGTTTGTCTCGGGTCTTGGGTCTCTAATAGAGAAAGGCCGGGTTATGTAGTACCCGAAAGGACTCGGCGATTGGCGGTCACCGCTGTCAATCACCCCCGCTCCCCCCTTTTCCCTCCTTCTGTTCAATACGAGGCTGCGAGCTGCCTGTATGACTACGTCACATGATTTTAGTAAGGAAGTCAAAACAATTACTCGATACAGTCAACAACAAAAAAAAAAGGGCAGTGGATATTTTGCCGTCTGACGGCTTTGTTTGCGTTTCACTATTTAGCCAGCACTTCCGGTGGACATGCGCACTTGGCACTGGCTAACTTATCTTGTGGCTACAACATCGAGGCGTGGACGGCTGTACAAATGCTGGGATATTTTACCATTCACAGCGTCCGGCATTATGCGCCTTACTCTATTCAGACGGGAATAGTCTGACGTGGTGACATGGGGTAGGCTAATGTAATTATTACCAGGAATTTTAGTCCCGTCTGAATGCGCCAAGTCTGTAATCATTTTGGACATTCTCCTTAAAATTTACAGCCACTTTAACCTTCTGTAAAACACTCCTCAGACAGTACCCTAGGCAATATCAATCCAGTGCGAATGCGACCCTCTGTAAATGTAGAAATGATGCATGTAAATATTCTTTCATATCCTGTTTAACCTACCTTAATCGAAGGTGGATGCGCTTGAAGAAGCACTTGGTTTAGTGGTTACCAATCGTCCAACACATTATTTTTTTTGATAGAAGACATCGAAAACAAATGTAAGAAAAAAAAAAAGGTCGAAGGCACTTTTCAGAGGAGCGAGACTTCTGGTTAAATGTTAATACATAATCGTTATACACGATCTTGCTTTTGGGCAAACGTTCCAGGCTAACCATTATTATTATTATAATTATTATTATTATCATTATTATTATTACCCTTGAGCACATGTCGACAGGGGAGTGACGGCCAGTGGCGGTTCTAGACCCGGGAATTGGGGGGCCACAGACACGTCCCTTTATGACCATTAGTCCTGGTTAGTTCTCAATCATTTTCCTTTACTGACGCGTTTTCCGATTATCGTAAATGGCAACTGAAGACACGGTTTCTCTCCATATGTGATGGAACAGCGATGAAATCATGGGCTTAATTCAGCACATGGCGGAATCTGAACTGAGAATTGTGACAAAACATCCGTTTAAAACAATTATTAGTCCTAACCTGTTCTCAGTCATTTTCACGATTAACAAAGGTTTCACTCTGAGAGCACTCCACACTTAACAGGTGCTGCTTGTTCTCCCCGATTACGATTAATCCGGACACTTATTTGCTGTATTTAAATCAACGTTTTTAAACATTGATTTAAGGGGAACAAATTAGACAATGAGCTAACTAATTTACAAGCAGAGAGGGGAAAACTGAGAGAGCCATGAGCTGCATTTCATGTTGACATTGACCCCTCTCTGGTCCTAAATGTATCTAAGCTTCTAACTCTCTCAGCTTTCCCCACACTGCTTGTTAATTCGTAAGCTCATTGTCTATTTGTTCCCCTGCCCCCTTCACTCCTCATTGCTCTCCCTCGTCTGCTTTGAGTTTGAGCTAATGACCAGTGACTTGATTTGACTTGGACATAATGACTTGGTCACAACTCTGCTTAGTGGCATTCACGTTCCTGTGTCAGCAATTATTCAACCCAAGCGCACTGAAGTAATTCACTCACGGAATTTAAATCATTGTGCATCAAGTTAATCAGTTTCACGTTCATTATGGTGGATTTCCTAAACAGAGACAAGGAAATCGATTATGACCTGGGAATTCTCAGGCTTGTCTTAACTGAGGGATTTTAAGCAATGGAATTGCATAAAGACGCTTCAAATGGTCTTCTTTCATGAAAACAATTTAAAAAATCATGAAACACATGCATTGTTTCCAATCCCTGAGTAAAGAGAAGCACGGGAAGTCCGGCGTCGTAATCGCTTTCCATGTTACTTGTGATGAGGTGCACCTTCACCCAAGTGAATCGGAAACTTCAATGCACAAGGATTTTAATTCCGCATGAGAATCTCACTAAGCGTTCAATGAATAAATGCAGAATACGCTGAATAAACCTAAAAAAAATTCGCGAGGCTTACGCCGAATACGTGAGCCTTGGCATCTCAGTGCTTTCGACAAGTTTACACCTAATTACTATGTCACTTCAGCTCTGTTTTAATTTAGTTTCGCACGATATGGCCCAAGGACCTTGATATGGCCTCACAATATGGTGGCGCGCTATTGTTTACATCCCAGAATGCATTGCGCAGTGACGTCGGTTGCCAAGCTCTATTGTAATATTATCTTTCTGACTGGATTGCCCGACTATCGATTTTGGTTTGTCCTTTTTGTATATTGTTGCATCTGTGTGTTTTTGACCTTTTTTCTGCCTGACCTTGCTATTTAGCTGCCCTGGTTTTGGATTCGGACTGTCTTTGGCTTACGAGTTTGCTTCTCCTCCAAACCTACGCCTGTGTACCGAACCCTTTTTGTCTGACCACGAACTTTGTTATAGGTGCCCTGGTTACGATTCTGGATTGCGCACATTGAATACTGTTTTTGAATTGTGGATTTTGTACCGTTGCCAGCTCTGTTGGGGGGTTTCCCCCTTCAGAAATAAAGCCTCCTTTTTGTATTCTACTGGTTGTCGCACTTGGTTCATTTCGTAAATCCCAACAATTTGTGCTTTACAGTTTTAATAAATGGGGGGGGGACCCACTAGATGGCAGTATTGAGTTATTTTATTTTATTTTTTTAAATTATCAATCTTGGTCAGTGCTTTATTTTAAATCTGTTCAAGTTTTAAAATTGTCTGTCATCCCTTGTCCGATTTGCCAAAACAAATCGGGGCCATAACTTTAACGTACTGCTGTTTTCATGAACACAGCTGTAACTGCGTCAAGTTCCACTTAAACCTTAAACTGGGAAGTTGTAAGTAAACTAGTGCTGGGATGCGATTAAAAAAATTTATCTAATTAGAGGCTTTAATCTCGATTAATTGCATTTTTTATCAAATAGCAATATTTGACACGATAAGCAAAATTTTACAATTCAAATTTTGGTTGACAACTGACTCAATGAATAGACATGTGAACTTCAACAAAAATGTTTATTTTTCATCAATATTTATCTGTGCATTTTTCACCTGTCTTCACAAAAGTGCAAACTCAAAGTGCAATTAAAGCCATTATATTGAGGGTTTGGAGTGCAATGGTTATCTGTCCATTTTAGAGGTTTTGAGAAATTGATTTTTAGGTTTGCAAATGTTCTATTAAATCAGGTACATTTTTATGCCAGTCACTCTTACTGCATGGTTCAGAAGTATACTGAACATGCAAGTTTTCTTAAGTGTGGAACTGTGACATAATGGCCAAAATTGCCAAAATGGGCATGTCACCTCCGTGCTCCAACAATTCCAGCACTTGATGTGACATAACACAAAGGTGATAGATTAAAGTTAAGTTTGTTTGCAATGATAGACAGATGACTCAGTAATACTATTCATGTTTATTCATCAAAATGTCAATGTTTAATTCATTTAAGCAGATTTTGATGGACATACCACAAAATGACAATGTGAATTCTGTTTAAAGCTGAAGCATATGGACATAATTATTGTGCTGCAATAATCAGCTGATGTGTGACAGGAGGTAAAAATCTCAAAATCACGAAATTTGAACATATCACCATTGTGCTCCAAACAGTGGAAATTCAACATTTTATGACTTTAGGTGAATTACCGCCACCTACCGGGCTGAAGTGTGTGCATCAGTGTTACCGGCGTGCCAGAAATTAGAGAACTGAGAAAGGTGCGATTTAACGCGTTATTTTTTCTGTAACGCGTTAATTTCGATTAAAGTCCCAGCCCTAAAGTAAACAGAAACATGATTCTGAGAGTACTTTATACATAATGCAGAAATTGATTCAGAAAGTTGGTTGGTTTTACAACCTCAGCTCAAGAAGTGGAGACGGAATGGAAAATTCCCTTTAAAACTGAAAGCAGAGATTCAAAATTTACTTAGTGTTTGATTTCTTTGCAGACAGTACAAGGACAAGATATGAGCTACAGTTTTGTGCTTTCTCTCATTGAAATGCACATCATGGTGACACGATTCACTTTCGTCAAGCACTAAGGCTTGAAAATGTACAAATCACTTCTTTCAGTCTTAATTTTAAATTTAGATACCTTCCCAGTGTTTTCTGATATGGGGCTGTAGAATGGACTTCTACCCATGGTGGCGGATGTATGAAAGGGCAAAAGCTATTTCATTGGTGACAACAATGTTGTTTGGATGGATTGCAAAGGTGTTTGCGGCTGTTGTCATGTCCCAGGCATCTACTAGTACCACCTTCATGTCCCAGAACACCTTTCTTTGAGCCAAATTTTGCAAATAGCCAAACCACTCGCTCACTTGGATCACTGGTGAGTTGAACTCTCTGGTGTTTTCCACCTTGATAATGACGAGGGTCTGGGGGCTGCGTTCCTGGAGCCTCAGAATGGCCTTACGGATGTTGATCAGCCTCTGGATGAAGATCTCCAGAGGGAAGGGCCTGAAGTGCTGCCCCACTCCAATGACCACCACAGCACTATTACTGACTTTGTCTATTTCTTGGTCAATATGCACCATTGCATCTACAACCGATTCTTTTCCAGCTACAATAGGATGCCTGTGCATCCTCCATTCGATGGTGATGTTCCTTCCGAAGGCCAGGATGGGATAAAAAGCTGGAACATTCCGGAGTTTCACACTTTTGAGACCTGAAAAAACAAGGCAGCGAGAGAACATTTGGTAATTATTCTGGCTCTTTCAAGAGCAGTTTCACACACTATCATTCATGTCTACCATTGGTCTCAAAAACATTTTCTCACAAATCACTAATTGCTTTCCTCTGCAGAGGAAGTTTTGTTTCGGTTTGGTTTGTTTGGTTGGCCATTTATCTGCATGTCTGTTTTTTCGCATTCATATTATCAATTTTCAATTTTGTTATTAAGTGTAGGATTGCTGACTATGGCGTGACAATGTGATGCACTGCCATAAAATGTGAGACTCATGCCATACACGCGAGAGTTTACAAGTACGCAATTTTGAATAACGCTGATTTAAATGCACCAAATTCTGCCTTCAAATGAATGATTGTCATCTTACCTAAACGTGGAGAACTAGCAACACCAGACAGTGTGGAGTAGGGTTGGGCGGTATGAACAAAATCTCATGTCACGGTGGCATTTTTTTTCTGACCCACACCCACCAAATGTCTGGTTGGCATTAAACTCCAGCTCTCACTCAAACTGCAGTATGTATGCAATGTAAACACACAACTCCAGCTTCAAAACAAATAAGAAAAAATCGTTTCAAGTGATTGCGTAGAATTATTTGAATTGCGGGTGTGTGCATGTGATATACTGTAGCCTTATTAGCAAATGAGCTGGTTAGCTCACAACAGAGGTGTGCGAGTTAATCATTAAACAGTTCATTATCACTTTAGCTAGCAAGCTAGCTAGCAATTATTATCGTAGAAGCGAACTGTTACCTTATTAGCAAGCAAAGTGGTGCGACGAAAGTCATGTGGGGGGACCAGATTTTACACCACACTGGTGAAGCTTCTTTCCCTCTGAAGGTGGTCAGTCTGTCTTGCAGGCACTCTACTGCAGTGCCGGCTTCCCCGCGGGTTGCGGCGGCGTAACTACAGTGACTCACAGTTAGATCTGCCGCCCGCAGCAGACACTGTTTTCACCCAGGTATAAAAAGTTATTGCCAAATCTGTAACCGGTGTATGCTTTTCTACTGTCGCAAGATATATACCGTCATACCGCCCAGCCCTAGTGTGGAGTGTTCTCTGAGTGAATCTATTGTTGATTATGTAAATGAATGAGAACAAATCTGGACTAATAATTGTTTTTAAGAGATGTTCTGTGCCCCACCAAATTGTCATTTCTAACCACGCCACTGTGCGAGTGCCAAGTATACTGAATACTTTCTTAGTCACCAGCCCATTTGCCGTGAAATGCGTGTATGTGGGAAGAAATATGAGTTTGGTTATCCCCTGTTGCATGCCAGTCTGTGCGAAAATAATTCCATCTGAAGTGCATACTCAGCGAGCAGCGCCGCTGCCTGCATATGCAATTCCCGTCACTAAGGGGTTAAATTTGAGAGCGGATCTAAATCAATTACCCTTGCCAAAATTGTAAAATCCTTTGGAATATCTCAGTATAATTTAAATGCAATAAAATAATCATTTCTTCATGAAAATCTCTTGACATAAACTGCTACTCACGTTGTCAAGAAAGCTTTGTGAACTGAGGGAATACGGCTGCCAGTGCAGGGCAGGAAGCCCATAAATCAGTCATATTTTCATAATTAACCTTGCAAAAATCATAAATTTCATTGGATTATCCTCTTTTATTGTAGACGCAATGTGATATGTAAAAATATTCACATGAATAAACTGAATTCTGTGCGCGATCCCCGCTTGTCTGATATCAGTTCACAGCAGGAATACGAGCATGAGTTGCTACAGGTAGACGAACCACAGTCCTGTCCTGTTTTGGATTTCACACAGTTGTGTAAAGAAGTATAGAAGCCTGTAATTAAGCATTTGGGTGCTGTATCGTAACAAACACAACAAATACTAAAACCAAAATCCCAAGTTATTTTGTCTGAACAGTGGACTGTTGGCCTTGGCAAAAGTCTGCTCGAACTCAGTGTGATTATATTTCATTATGCTGTCTCGCAGGCAGATATTTTTGTATTGCTCATGTTGACCATGTGTCAAGACATGTGCACGCGCTGTGACTCAAAGGTCATTTTAGGGCCAATATTATTCTCAGTCTTACCATGGAAATCTTAATTTATTGAAATAAATTACAGTGGGTTCCAAAATTACTGGAACCCCTGACAAGCAATACAAAAAAAATTTCTCTATGTATATATACAGTACAGGCCAAAAGTTTGGACACACCTCATTCAATGTATTTACTTTATTTTCATGACTATTTACATTATAGATACTCACTGAAGGCATCAAAACTATGAATGAACACATGTGGAAATATGTACTTAACAAAAAAGTGTGAAATACCTGTAACTGAAAACATGTCTTATATTCTAGTTTCTTCAAAGTAGCCACCCTTTGCTCTGATTACTGCTTTGCACACTCTTGGCATTCTCTTGATGAGCTTCAAGAGGTCGTCACCTGAAATGGTTTTCACTTCACAGGTGTGCCTTGTCAGGGTTAATTAGTGGAATTTCCTGCCTTATCAATGGGGTTGGGACCATCATTTGTGTTTTGCAGAAGTCAGGCAGATACACTGCCAACAGCCCTATTGGACAACTGTTTGATACATACGTACATAATTCCACATGTTCATTCATAGTTTTGATGCCTTCAGTGAGAATCTACAATGTAAATAGTCATGAAAATAAAGGAAACGCATTGAATGAGAAGGTGTGTCCAAACTTTTGGCCTGTACTATATATATATATATATATATATATATATCGTGAACTGGCAACTGAGGAGGCTCAAAATAATCTCTGAAAAGTAATGATTGGTCACGACCTGTTTTCAATCATTCATTTAAATTACCATGACAGAAACTCTGAAAACTGTCAACATTATCAAGTGTGGCCAGTTTTCATTTATAACGCATACCTGTCAACCGTCATGCATTCGGTTTGAGTTTAAATGGCATATTTACGTTCCTCTGCTGTAGTCAGCAATTATTCAGTCAAGGTGTAGGCTATGTAAGAGATTTTCATGTGGAATTGAAGTCCTTGTGCATGGAGGGGTTGAAAGCAATGTAATTGCATAAAGACGTTTCAAATGACCTAATTTCATTTAAACGATCGCGAAACACATGCATTGCTTCCAACCGCTGAATAAAAGCGCAAGAATTCCAGAGTAATCGGTATGTGTCATAAATGAAAACTGGCCACACCTGATAATGTTGAGAGTTTTTGGAGTATCTGTAATGAGAATTTGAATGAATGATTGGAAACAGGTTGTAACCAATCATTAATTTGAAGGGATTGTTTTGAGCCTCCCCAGTTGCCAGTTCACGAGCCACCACTGATATATCCCCAATTCCGAAATAGTTGGGACAAAGGGTAAATTGTGAATAAAACCAAAACGCAATGGCTTTCAAATCACTTAATTAAACAAGTATGTGCTCAACTCAGGGTTTACTAAAAAGTAACGGGTGCTGTCCCAAAAAAGTCGACAAAAATATAAAAAAGGACTCACACAGTAAAACATCAATATTTATTATTACACGATGGCAGAAAATGGACGCGTTTCAGCCATAGGCTTCGCTCAGGGTTTCTAATACAACTGAGAGTGTAACCCTTAAAAAAAGCAGCCAGGGATCACCAAACACTCAATAACCAGCTGATGACAAATAGGCCTGCCACATCAATATACAAAGAAAAAAGAAATAATAAAATAAGTGTATATATATTCCAACAGAAAAAATAAATCACATTCACAATCAAATCTGCTTTAGACAATAATCAATGCATAGACCTGTGTCTATAAAAAGGTTCATACATATACTACCAAAATTAGCATACTTACTCACAAAAAACGAGACAAGGACAATTCCTCATTTTAGAGAGACACAGGAACGAAAAGTGGTATCTGGCATACCACTCGCGCCTGAGTGGAATATACCAGTTCCCTAGTGGCATATTCCACTTAAAAGTGGCATCTTGCATCAAAAAGTGGTATATTCCAGTTTGAAAAGTGGTATTCCAGGTTGTAAAGTGGTATCTGGCATTGAAAAGTGGTATCTGGTATACCGCTTGAGGCTGAGTGGAATATACCAGTTCCTTAGTGGTATATTCCAGTTTTTAAACTAGCATTCCAGTTCCATAAGTGGTATGTCACTTGTCTAAGACTGGTATATTCCATTTTCTGTCTGTCGTATATTGTTTTTATTGACAATATAATTTTGGCAGGAATGAAAAGGAATGTAGATGTATTATGTGGTCTTTTGTGATCCATTTTTACCTCCGTAACAAAGATGGGTGGAGGTTAGGTTTTCGCCTCTGTCTGTCTGTCTGTCTGTCTGTCTGTCTGTCTGTCAACAAGATAACTCAAAGTAATGCACGGATTTGTCTGAAATTTAGTGGGTGCATTGCTATTTCACCAAGATGGACCCTGTTGATTTTCACCGCAATCCGTGAAATAATATGGCCGCCATGGCAGCCATCTTCAAATCGTATGACGCGCGATAACTCAACTTTGCTCCCACTCATGAAGATTTGGACTGTGCTGCCTTGGGACAAGCTCGCTTTTTCCAGGTTAAGCAATGGCTATTTGATTCTGTCAATTTTTGTTCTTGACGCTGAATTCGGCCCTCTTCTTCATTCATTTTAATAACAAATATTAAAACCTTTCCTATGCGGCGTTCAATGTGTGGTCAATATGTTTTCGATAACGTTTTTCCCCCTTAAAAACGTCCTTTATGATTCCATTCAAAAAATTGTGGGTTTATTTTTAGTTCATTTTCTTTCAGTATCGGATAAACAAAAGTTCACAACGATAGACAGAATTACAGAGAGAGTAGAGATTTTTTTCGGTAACACTTTACTTGAAGGTATCGTCATAAGAGTGACATGACACAGTCATAAACGTGTCATAAACATTATATCAATGTCATAAACATTGTCATTAAGTGTCATTCGGTTTTTGAGATGACAAGTTGACATTGTTTGGGTTGTCTTGATTATGACAACAGAACAATTAACACCTAACGTAAGGTATATGTAGCCTGTAAAGATTAAGAAGTGATAGCAAAAAAGATTCTTTTACATTTACGCTTTGTTTCGGGACTGTAAGGATGTAATTTTAATAATTAATTAGAAAAAAAGGTTACACTTTACTTGAAGGTACCGTCATTAGAGTAGCATGACATTGTTATAACTGTTACATGACACATGTAACAGTTATGTCAGTGTCATGCCACTCTTATGATTTATTCAGCCAACTGACAAATCAAAACCAAATATGGCCTATGATGATTATGAAGAGATAATGAGAAGCAGACAGACCTAACCAGGCTGCCGCGTTATATTGAAAGATTTTCAAATTCGTTAACAATTTACATGTCACGTTCTATACGCTTAAACAAAATGTTTTCCATCTTCACTGTTGGTTATTGAGACACTCAAAAGTAAATAAAATCAAGTGCTATGAGTTACATTATTTTGAATTACTTTCGTTCAATTATCTAATAAAAATTGCCTCAAATTTGCGGTGAAGATTCGCCTGAACGTTAATTGCCAAATCTTTGGTGCATTTGACTATTGCCTGCAATGCAAACATATTCTCTCTTGCATTCACGTTCGGTATGCTTCACAAAATGTTTTCCACTTCACGTAGCCTATATTTTTAAGCTCTTAAAACCAGGGCCATCGTTGAATAATTTATTTTTTTGGAAATATCTTTTATAATGCATACAAAATTCATCGATGAAAGGTGGAATTCAGAGGTCTGCTATTTATTCAGATTATTGAAAGTCTTTCAATCTAACACGGCAACCAGGTAAGGTCCGTCTGCTTCTCATTATCACTTCTTAATCATTATAGGCCACATTTTGATTTTGATTAGTCAGTTGGCTGAATAAATGGATTGATTGCAAGTTAGGCAAAGTACACTGGAATTGATTTAAGGTTAGCTAATTATGTCAAGGCGATGGAGGCTGTCCAACCTCGCTGGTAATTAGAGGACTTCGAATCACAGTTTTCTTCCCGCATGACCGCATTAGGTATGCGTCATAGAAAAAGTAAAAGCAAGAAAGTCTGTCTGCCTCATAGTGGCAGTTACTTTTATTACGCTGAAATTAATCGTGATTAATTAACACGACAGCCCTAATATTTTTATCAATTGGCTACGTATGTTGTGCTATTATGACATTATACTGTATGTATATATATATATATATATATATATATATATAATATATTATTACATATTATTGTATATAATGATGTTGGTTAATTCTATTGGAACATTAATATCGTGCAGTATTTTTCATGTTGTTACTCAGATTTTCACAATGTAGTTTTTTTTTTTTGAAGTATTTTTTGTGCATTGCCAGTCAGCAGTACCACTAATTTTGGAGCCCACAGTACATATTTCTAAGGTAAGGCCACCTGGCTTCCTGGCTGATAGCTGCCAACCTTAATTTCTGTGTTTATCTGCTGTTGTACATTGGTGTTACCTAGCGTTTTGATGAGTGCATAAAGCCATTGACGCACAGTGGAGTCTCCAAAAAATTTCAGAGTCCTGCCCTTCAGACATTTACTAATGGCATCTGCACTGAAGAAGTCGCCGTTCTGGCAGGAGGTAGAGACCCATCTGTTTTTAAAGAAGTAGCCACTCGGTGAAGGGGACATCATGCCAAATCCCACCTCACACTTTTCTTTTGGTTCAAGGGTTTCCTTTCCTGTGGAATGAAAACAATAGAGAACAAAAATGTCAAGAAAAAATTGGTTCAGATTCGATACTGGCTAATTAAATAGATGAAGTCAATGTAAATGATAAATATTAAAAACTAGGAAGTAAATGTTATTTGTAGCATCTGAGGTTGAATAAGCGGAAA
The DNA here is from genome assembly GCA_029721435.1 of Gymnothorax reevesii. Lineage (NCBI taxonomy): Eukaryota > Metazoa > Chordata > Actinopteri > Anguilliformes > Muraenidae > Gymnothorax > Gymnothorax reevesii. The sequence continues at coordinate 10,451,882 of CM056577.1, read as the reverse complement.
GAGGACAGTTTGACCGCTTCGAGACTTTATGACTGCAGCTTGTGGCTTCAGGTATAAAACTCTTCAATGCAATTTAGAAGTCGACACAGGACATTTTATTGTGTGTTATCTCTTTTTCAGTATCTCTTTTTCAGGAGATTCTTTAACTCCTTCACCCTGAGTCCATGGACACCACAAGCTCTGCCCCTCACTGTGCGTCGCTGACGGCTGCTGTCCTGATCTACTTCTACTCCTGATTTACACCCACACCTCGCCCTTTCCTGGAGCTACAGACACCACTGCTTGGATTTCTCATCAGATGTCTTACAAGACTCAAATCTAACTTTTTTTACAATTAGCTGGCCATCAGAGGATGGGATCCCCCACTATAGCGAACTTGTCCTTACATTTCTACCCATTGAAGATTTTTTTTTCACACCACTTGTTTGAGGATTTTTCTCGATTCTTAGAATGTTTTTTTCACATTTGCTATTTTGCGTGTGCCCGTTTTTTATCTGGAAAGCTTCTTTATGGACAGTACGACAGCCAAAGATGTAAGTGGACATACCAGGACAACTGCTGACATTCACTGGACCAAAGCTGTTTTTAATTTGTATTCCATTACGGCCCCTTTAAAAGAAATGAGAGATTTAGTGAGTTTGGTCATCATGGGTCAGTTTTATTACTAGTACTGGGGGAGAGTTTTATTCCAGATTCTACTAACATATGTTAAACTTAACAAAGGACTGTTGGAACATGGTTTGATCAAAAAACATTCAGGCTGTTGCTGAACCACTGCTCTTCACATTTGCTGTGTGCGCGAGTTCATGCCTTACTCGGACAGAAGTGACTGCTCGTCCTTGTTCAAGTCAGAAGTTGGGTTATTTCTTGAGGCCGTGGACCTCAGGGCACTGCAGGGAAGAGTTTTGGGTGGGAAACAGGCAAAGTAATCAGCATCTTCCTTCTTCCCGTACTCACAGAGAGCCCGGTTCGCTTTCAGCCGGATGCGACACTGAGATTCCTCATTTTTCCTCCCATTGAAGAAATATCCCGTGAATAAGATCTTATTGTAGTTCTTCTCACTGATTCTCTTGAGGATCCCAATAGCCTCAGAGGAGTGCATGAGCAGCACAGACACCTGTACATCACCGGCCCAGGACAGACGGAAACGCACACGGTAGGAGCCATTGCGTAGGTCAGTGACTTCTCCGGATGCAGAGGCCCGAAGACTAGGAGAGTGGATACGAGCCAGGAGGAGGTCGCCTCCATATGATTTAGGGATCCCCCTGTAGTCCTTCATATTCACCAGCACATTCAAGGTGTCCCCCACACAGTACTGGGCTCTGGGCTGCTCCAGGCTGACCACACTGTGCTGGCCACTTGAAGACCTTTCAATAGAGCTGAAGTTTCCAGTTTCAGGAAGTTCATTCCATATCAAATGCTTTATGTCATCCACAGACATCTCTCTCAGTGGAATTTGAGTTGGCTGCTGGAGAAGAGAAATATAGAAAAGTAGAATTTAAAGGATGCTGGAATGGAAATAATGTACATCACATACTGTGGCCAGTCAACATCTACTTCATGATATTTTGGACAACAGTGTTAGAGATGTAATTGGCTGTTTCCACAGTGGCCTGATTAAGGTGCAATGATGCCAAACAGAGAGAGATTTGTGTGCTGAACTGATGTATAAAAATATGCGCTACTCACATTCTTTAGCTTCATCTTGGAAAATAGAGGTTCCAGCAGTACCTATGGGATCAGAGCACATCTAGTTTAGCTTTTCTCAAGCTGAGCCCTCATTTATAGGCAAGCTGTTCACCTGCTCGCACTCCACATGGAGGCAACATAAAATCTACCTTCACAAAGGCACTTGAAAGGATGCACTGAATCTCATGTTTGGAAAACATTTCTGGAAGTGAGAAGGAAGATTATTTCAATCCCTTTGCTGCATTTATAATGTCTACATTTATAAATGCTGATGGTCATCCAATGTTCATTTGGAAAGGGGTTTATCTGAAAACCAGACAATATAAGATAGGTGGTGGGCCTATCTGCCTCTATCAGTATTTGAAAGATTTTGAAGTGCAGCAAATAAGAGTGAAGTTGCTGACAGTGTCCTTTAGAAATATGACTCACTGATAACAGCAGAATTTACGGAGGATCATTTGACATGCCCGCCCTGAATTATGCAGGTGGACCACGCAAAGAACTCTTGTGCTCTAAATGACAAGCCTCCACTTATGTGCTCCGTGTCACTACCCTCGTGTGAATGCTTTGAGTCTTCTCCCATTTAGCAACTTTTGTGTCTTTTAGTATTGCCTCCTTTGATTTCTTTGTGTCGTAACCCTCGTCCAACCACAGATTTTTATCCTGTCGCACAAAACATTAATGGATATGATCTAATGCATCTAGGTAATTGTTTACTTATTCCTTGCGCTCATTTTCATGAAAAAACAATGGGGGTAACTCACCCCCCGGGGGTAGGGTAGGCCGTCAAAGTCGAAGGGTAGGAGGGGTGGTTGCCACCAGTGTCAATTTTTGCTTGTTATTGATTCAAAATATGCTTACAAATTAGTTGCAAATGACACTATCAGTATCTCGTTTGTCCCCCTTTAGCATCGCGCATGGCGGTACACCTGCGTCTAGACATCACCAGACGTCTGATTATTGCTTGTGAAATGCTGTTCCTAACTTTGATCAGCACCTGTCTTAGCTGACATACTGTAGCTGGCGGTGGTTGAGGTCTCCGGATCGCTCTATCCAGAATTATCCACAGGAGTTCTATAGGAGAAAGATCCAGAGAAAACGCTGGCCAGGGAAGGATTTGCACGTTTTCGGCCCGAAGGAACTCCATACAGATATGTGCCACGTGTGGATGCATGTTGTCCTATAGGAAAGTCAATCGGTGACATCGGACAAACAGAAGGACAACTGGATGGAGAATTTCATCGCGGTAACTGACAGCATTGAGGTTTCCTTCAACAAAATGAAGGTTGGTTCAGTGTTTAGCAGACGGTCGGTCGTGATTCGACAGTCAGACGCTGGAGTCGTAACATGTGGCATACTGGATCTGAGGCGATTGGCTGAGTGTCCAGTGGCATTAAACCTGGTTCTGAGGCGACAAATTGTCGCAGAATGCACGCTGAATTGATGGGCTACTCTATCTACCCAACGTTCGGCCGGTAGCATCCCAATCGTGTGTTCTCGTTGAACTTCCGTCAGTCGTGACATTATAACCCATCTGATTTTTACTCATTTTCGATCAGACTTTTATTGGCTCCAGTGTCTACAAGGAACTTAGAACTAAAATGGGAGTTTTAGGACAATGGTATTACTCAAACCCAAGCACTGCCAATTGTTTAGTTTAGGACGAATGGCGACTCCCCAATACGTGTTTTGACTGCGAAAATTTGTATGGTAGAAGTATTGTAATGCGAATAGAAGCCACTAGATGGCAGTATTAACCTTTCTTATGTTCAGCCCAAACTGGAGCTAGGTTTGGGCATGTCTTGGGCATGTCTGGGACAAGTCCCAGAGAATTAAAAAAAAAGAGGTCTAAATGTGGGAGGGGTCTGCAAAAGAGTATATAAGGAGGAAAATTGAGGGAGTGGAGTTGTAGGAGAAATTGCAAGCAGAAGGATACATTTGACCAGACCTGTCACTCTTTTCAAGACCTGTGAAGCTTTTAGTGGATTTTTGCCTGTGTTGGAGCATTTTCCTCACCCGGAACATCACCAAGCAACCCGACCAAAGGGACTGTAAATATTTTTTTTTCTGTATATAATGAATTTTGGTCAGTAGAGTACATAGTAGATTAGTTAAAAGTGTTTGTTTAATTAAATGTGTTTTAGTTTTAAAATTTTCCCTGTCATCCTTTGCTGTCGTAAATGTAATAACAAATTGGGGTTATAACAGCGCTCACCTCCAAAAATAACTCAGAGGAAACGTAATAATTACGTTACATGCAGAATTTTGATTTGTTCGCCACAGCAGCAAGTGCAGTAATTCTGATTGTAACTATGCACCACGGTCTGATTTTGCTAGTACATTTGGAGTTCATTCCTTTGCAGTATTTTGTAAACAGTATGACACATGCTAACTTAGAACATAGCTAGTCATACACCTGTCCTTGTTGCACACCATTTTAGGACATTACAGTCACATGATGTACACAAAACCATGATACAGCCATTAGGATGTTGAGATTATAGTAATTTGATGACACCCTTCTGCAGTTACACCAGCCTGAAGGACAAAATTTGTAGTGTGCAAAGAACTGTACTTTGAATAGTCAATTTTTGTAATCAGATCCATTGAGTGTACCATAAATACACTCTTGGATGCTCCAAAAATGGCTTTATCATTGTAGGTGCCATTCTTATCAGCATCTAACAAATTTACACCATTAACATTCCATTTCTCACTAACCCTTATGAGCAACATCATTGGTTATACATTTTGAATTTGTCATTTTCAAGTGTGTTATCTGTTTTTGTTTGCAACTTTTACTGTTTGAGTTTAGACAACCAATGCCCAGTTAGTTACACACTGCCCAGTTGTTACACCTTGAATGAACTGACAAATGAACTCTGTCACCCATGGACTAAACCTTTGAGCTCTTGGGATGACACATCGGGTGTCACCCTAAGACCTAAGGAGGGTATGTTGGGGTCGCATGGAGGAAAACTTTCATATGTGAGGATACAAAATGGAGCCCAGGACTTCCCATGACCACTTGCTGCCTGCAAGCCCCTCCCGCCAGCAGGCCAGGCACATAAAAGCAGTGGTCAACCATTTTATCTCTCTCTCTTGGCTCTCTTCTCTTGGCTCTTGTCTCTTGGACTCTTTTCTCTGGACTCTCTCTCTCCCTTGGAGAGGTTCCTGGACCCCTGTGGACTGCTCAGGCTGGGGTACTCCTCCCCCACCTCAGGCCCAGCATAGACTGGCCATGCTTAAGAATCTACCAGGCTACCAGGAGCAAGCCTTGGAAGCAACAGCTTGCTTTTGAGGAGCGGCCAGCGTCCCTCCTCTTCCCACAGCAAAGACACGGACTTTTGCAGCACCAGAACCGCTCTTTTCAGTCGGATCAGTGTCGTCCACGGTCAGATCCTCCAGCAACCTCCAAACCTCCTTCCTCTAATAAGGACTGGTAACAACTGGGCATTGAAACCTTGTTTCAAGACTAAAAGTGACTGTGTGTATTTTTTAAATGATAGTTGCTGTGATTGTTTTTAGGATTGTGTTTTAGTAGGACAGGATGGTATTAATGTGTAGCAGACAAGGTCTTGCACGCAAATAACCCCCTGTAGACTAACACCTTTCCTGTGCAAAACACACACATCTCTTCATTTTAATGTAATACACACACACACAAACAACATTGAGCGTTTTAAGCCATTTGACTGACCAAAACTCTTAACTTTCCTTTGCTACAAAGAAATGGTCTTTGTTACAGTAGGGTTGCCTTCCCCCACTCCACATGGCAGCAAGGCCCCTCCACTCACACCTCAGATCATCCCTTTGTTCTCTCTCACCCACACCCGCACGCACGCACACACACACGCATACAAACACACACCGTCTTCATTGTGCATATAGTGTTAGTGTTTTGTTTATTGTAGCCTAGATTGTGTCTTTTATTTGTTTCATTTACATAAATATTCTTTAAAGGCATATGCTGTGGTTATTAATGTTGTACAAGAGTGAACGAAACTGCCAACCTCTTCTATATAGAACTCCCGAATCCTTCAATCTAGCAATTGATTGGGTAAGTTGGTTACAATTATTAATTTAATTATTAATCAATTTCCAAATTAATAGCTTAGTGGATATTGAGACTGAGGTTTTATTAATTGGCTATCGTTTTCCCTTCACTGAGGAAGGGTGGTGCCCTGAGGTATGAATATAAATATTTCATATTAATATTACAATATCATATGTTTTTGATAGTCAAATTAATTATATCATTTGGCAAATTTCCCCAACATTGGGTGTTCTGTGCGAGGCCTTTACCCCAACATTGTTATAATTGTGGTGTGGACTCGGACTTTTCGCCCCCAAATTTTACGTCCCCGGATTGTTCGTCCCCAATAATGCTTTGCCCTCTTCCTGCAGTATAACGTTATCCCTGTTCCTAACCTTAACCCTCCCCTTAATACTTATATCATGGTGATTTTTCTGTCCTCTGTGCATCCATCCATCTGTCAACAATGATGGCACTTTGTTTATCATTAGGGGAAGAAAAATCCGGGGACGAAAAGTCCGGGGATGAAAAATACGGGGACAAAGAGTCCTGTAACCGTAATCCACACATACAAAGAAATTAAAACCAATACGGCCATAAATAATGAGTCAACAAACGCATAGGCACTGTGGAAGATGAACCCCTATATGCACTTGCCACCTTGTTGGATCTGAAATATTAAGACAGCTAAGATTGTAAAACTACAAAGTATTACATTACATTATAGGTAGACTCTTCTCTCTAAACAGTAACACTAACCGTACCATAGTTTGAAATAAGTGGTATCGCATTGCATTTTGCGATCTAAAAATGCCTACTTGTGAACCAAAATGAATATTGCCAGACAAATGAATCGCAACAGCTGCAATACGAAGTCCAGCTGTTCAATTTAATCAACATTGACTCGGAAAACAAACTTCTAATCCTCCAGATTAGTCAGCAGGAACCGCTTCAAATATTAAGCGAACTGTGTATAAAGATTGTCGCGGCAACGTTGCTACGAAGGACCAATCTGGAAAGGGTATCCGAAGGGTATTTATGTTTGCTGTAAGAAGTTGAATACTTCGCTAGTTTGTGCGCTCCTGTTGGGTAATGAAATGACTGATCGCTGAATCAAGAAACCGCTCTGCAGACGATAACTTGGGATCATTTTAAGGAGTAAGTTTGCATATTTTATACACAAATTGCACTCATTTGAAACTGGCTAGCAACAGAAATGCAAGAATACCACTGGCGGGATTTAACAGCATCCAATTCTCGCGTGCAACCATACAATCAGTGCATTGCTAATGAACCTCAAAAAGTTATCAAACCCTGCAATAGCATTCACATTTGAATGTGATAGCATGCTATACATTTAAAGTTAGTTGAAGTACAAGAACATGCAAAAGAGAAAAGGCCCCTTTGGTGGAAGCGACAGCAGCACCAAGCAAGAGCAACTTAATGAAAGAATTTAATCAAATTCTGGGGGGGTGTGAAGAGGACCCTGCTGAGCACTGCCGTCCAAGCGCATGGATTTTTACTAAGAAAGCAATTGCTGCATCAGACAACCCATACCAGTTCTGTGAAGGGAACAGACATCTCTTTCCTGACCCTGCTGCCGCTGCCATAAAATACCTCTGTGCCCAGTGAACAAGTGTAGAAAGTGAGAGACTGTTCAGCACAGTCTCAACCATCGTGGATGAGAAGAACAGACTTAAACCAAAGAGAACAGAAATGCTTGTCTTCATGACGAAGAAACCAGCCATTGGTGCTCAAGTGAGCATTCTGGGCAGCAACAGGTCTCTGCCCTGCTGAAAGTAGAATACCATTAGAAAAAAACCATTAGGAACCATTAGGTTTCTAATGGTCTTATGGGAATTGGAACCCCATTAGGAACAATTAGAAGAAACCATTAGGAACCTACTGGTCCCATTAGGATGTAAAACCATTAAGAACCTACTGGTCCCATTAAAATATAAAATCATTAGAGACCTACTGGTCCCATTAGAATGTAATACCATTAGAAAGCTACTGATTCCATTAGGAGCTGAAACCATGAGAAAACTGGTCCCATTAGGACCTAAACCTATTACAAAAACATACTGAGAAACCCACTGCTGCAAGAGAAATTATAGCAGAGTCCAAACACTGGGCACCAGAAACATTTGTAATTATTTCAGTGTGATTTCAGTGTAAACGCGATAACTGCAGTAATATTTCAATTCGAAATTCCAAGTTTTGCATATAAGTAAGTATCATAAAGGGAAGAACTGATTCGATTTTGGACAATTTACAATTTCTAGATGGCCACCATGGGCCAAAAACTGAAAAAAATCACTGTTCCGCGATAACCAGTAATATTTCAATTACAAATTTCAAGTTTTGCAGATAAGTAAGCATCATAAAGAGGTATAACTGATTCGATTTTGGACAATTTATGATCTCTAGATTGGCCACCAGGGGCCAAAAACTGATTTACATGTTAACGCGATAACTGCAATAATATTTCAATTAGAAATTCCAAGTTTTGCATATGAGTTAGTAACATAAAGAGGAAGAACTGATTCGATTTTGGTCCATTTACAATTTCTAGATTGGCCACCAGGGGCCAAAAACTGAAAAAAAATCACTGTTTTTATCATATCTCCGGAAATATTAGTCCGATTGACTTCAAATCAAGTGCAAATGAAAGGTCATGACCTCGGGATGTGTCCCACGATGGCATTATACCTGTTTGGTTCAAAATTTTGACGCAAGATGGAGCTTTGTCACATAAAATTCACCATTTTTGCGAAATCTTTAGAACTATTTCTCCAATTGACATGAAACTATGTGCAACTGCAAGGTCATGACCTCACAACGTGTCACATGATGACATCATACCCGTATGGTTCAATATTTTGCCATCAGGTGGCGCTTTATGATGGAAAATTACCGTTTTGGCCATATCTTCAGAACCATTTGTCCAATTGACCTGAAATTAAGTTCAAATGAAAGTCTATTCAAGGTCTATTCAAGAATTGGGAAAGTGGAGGATCGGGGATATACTGATTTCACCTCGCTGACTCGTACTCAAGCGGAAATGACCGTAAATATTATAGCAGCGAAAAAATCAGGCTTTATCCATTAAAAGATTGTAATTGAGTACGGTTACAAATGAAGCTAACGTGTCCACTTCATGTATCAGCGACTGCTGACAGTTCGCTAGCTACGTGCTATGCCAGCAGACTGATTTCAGCTCGCTGACTGCGGAATCCGTCATAAGTTCATTGTAATTGTTGGTTGTAAGTAAGCTACAGTCTGCATAATCGCGCATAATGTTGGGTTATGCATAATCTCCGTTTCAGATTAATGCTGCGATTTGATATTGCTGGCAAATGACCATGGTATAAGCGGGATAATCAACTCGAAGGTGACCATTCCACGGTTTTAATGCTCTTCGCGGAGGCAACCACCCGACGCGAACTCCGCGTCGTGCATAAAAACCATGGAATGCACACCTTCTCGTTAATTATCCCTTACTTATAATTTTCTGCAAGCTCTGGCTTCCTGACTGTGTACCTAATAGTGCAGTGCGGTCACGTTGGTTGTATTTATGGAAGTAGGGGGGGTCGTGGGAGAGAAAAGAAATCAGAAGTGAAGGTATCAATGCGCTGTCGAAGCGCGCAGAAGGTGTTACTACGCCTGTCATTATAGTATGCACTTCCCACAGCATAGAAAAAGCCACGTTTGGATTTGCGTACCCGAACCCGAACTCATGTCACTGGTCATATAAACCTATGTAAACAGGAAAAACGTGGAAGACTTTGGTCGCATCTAACTACAGCCCCGAAAAATACCGTTGACCACAATGAGTCTAGCTGCAAATGCTAACAGGAGTGGCAGCGCGTCTGGCTGACTGGGTGGTCGCTCAAAGCTCGGAGAGGTACGTATCATCTCGTCTCATTTCATAGAAAAACATATTTCATTATGAGAGTACGGTGGACTGTTCCTTTAATGTCTCCCCACTGCTCTAATATCAAAGTACTCACAAGTAGAGTTCCTGGGTCTTGTAACAACTAGGGTAACCATATTTAAATAGTGTTGTAAGAGCTTGGTTGCCTCCAACTTCAGACATGCTTGGATCCTAATGAAAGCATTGTGTTAAGCTACATGCTAACATGCTTGCACCCTTCATTAGCGAGATAGATAAGATGGAGGGAGACGAGACAGGTCGGCATTAACTTGTCTAAAAGCAGGGACGAACATACACTCAACAAAAATATAAATGCGACACTTTTGTTTTTGCTCGCATTTGTCATGAGATGGACTCAAAGATCTAAAATTCATTCCAGATACATAATATTAACATTTCTCTCAAACATTGTTCACAAATCGGTCTAAATGTGTGATAGTGAGCACTTTTGCTTTGCTGAGACAATCCATCCCACCTCACAGGTGTGCCAAATCAAGATGCTCATCAGACACCATGATTAGTGCACAGGTGTACCTTAGACTGTCCACAATAAAAGGCCACCCTGAAATGTGCAGTTTTTGCTTTATTGGGGGTCTGGGGACTCAGAACCTGTCAGTATCTGGTGTGACCACCATTTGCCTCATTCAGTGCAACACATCTTCTTCGCATAGATTTTATCAGATTGTCAATTGTGGCCTGTGGAATGTTGGTCCTCTCCTCTTCAATGGCTGTGCGAAGTTGCTGGATATTAGTGGGAACTGGTACGCGCTGTCGTATACGCCGGTCAAGCACATCCCAAACATGCTCAATGGGTGACATGTCCGGTGAGTATGCTGGCCATGCAAGAACTGGGACATTTTCAGCTTCCAAGAATTGTGTACAGATCCTTGCAACATGGGGCCGTGCATTATCTTGCTGAAACATGAGGTGATGTTCATGGATGTATGGCACAACAATGGGCCTCAGGATCTCATCACGGTATCTCTGTGCATTCAAAATGCCATCAATAAAATGCACCTGTGTTCCCATACCATAACCCCGCCACCACCATGGGCCACTCGATCCACAACATTGATATCAGCAAAGCGCTCACCCACACAACGCCACACACGCTGTCTGCCATCTGCCCTGATCAATGTAAACCGAGATCCATCCGCGAAAAGAACACCTCTCCAATGTGCCAGACGCCATCGAATGTGAGCATTTTCCCACTCAAGTCTGTTACGGCGACGATCTGGAGTCAGGTTAAGACCCCGATGAGGACAACGAGCATGCAGTTGAGCTTCCCTGAGACCGTTTCTGACAGTTTGTGCAGAAATTCTTTCTTTATGCAAACCAATTGTTTCAGCAGCTGTCTGAGTAGCTGGTCTCAGACGATCTTAGAGGTGAACCTGCTGGATGTGGAGGTCCTGGGCTGGTGTGGTTACACGTGGTCTGCAGTTGTGAGGCCGGTTGGATGTACTGCCATATTCTCTGAAACGCCTTTGGAGACGGCTTATGGTGGAGAAATGAACATTCAATGCCCAAGGAACAGATCTGGTTGACATTCCTGCTGTCAGCATGCCAATTGCACGCTCCCTCAATGCTTGCGCCATCTGTGGCATTTTGCTGTGAGACAAAACTGCACATTTCAGAGTGGCCTTTTATTGTGAGCAGTATAAGGTACACCTGTGCACTAATCATGGTGTCTGATGAGCATCTTGATGTGGCACACCTGAGAGGTGGGATGGATTGTCTCAGCAAAGCAAAAGTGCTCACTATCACACATTTTGACAGATTTGTGAACAATGTTTGAGAGAAATGGTAATATTGTGTATCTGGAATAAATTTTAGATCTTTGAGTCCATCTCATGACAAATGCGAGCAAAAACAAAAGTGTTGCGTTTATATTTTTGTTGAGTGTATATCAGTACTGAAAAACGGTGGCGTGTTCCTTTAAAGTGTAAAGCATAAAGTATGCAAACATGTATAATTCTCCCAATCAGTGTTTACTTCTGAAATATTGAAACCTACAAATTCTGATCATGAATATCTTCTTATCTAGGAAACAAAATTACTTAGCTCAGGGGTTTTAAAAGCCCTCTGTGTGAGTGAAAAAAAACCAAAAACTGTCATAGGCCAGGTGGTCATAATACATGAGTTCATACATGCATAATAATCAGAGGTGTCACTATCCAATTTTAGCATGCCATTTTACTGGATAGAAATTATGGAACTTGTCTGGTAAAATGAAGGTTAAATAAATAAAAATTTATATGTATATATGTATATATAGGCTATATAAATTAATATATAATTCTTTTTCCACAGAAAACGCGCTATGCCATCACTGACCACAGCTTGGAAATGACCTTGGCCTGGCGTATCATCATGAAAAAAACAACCCTTAACTTGTTGACGAACTTTCATCATGTCTTTGCTAAGGATTTTATATGTATTCTTTGTCTGCTTAAATCTCTCATACAAGGTTTTGCGTTATAGGTCATGTAGTACAAAAGTCTTATAATGATATTACATGAGGGTTTAGTGCCATCTATGATTCTTCTATGGTGCAAAATTGTGCAAGTTTGATTTTGTAGGCATTTTATATGAATATTGTATCTCATATAAGATGCATATATGTTTTTCATAAAACACATATAAACATTACAAGTTTGTTATAAATCTTTTTCATATGGGAATCCGTATTTCTGAGCAGTCAGATGCATCTGTCCAGTACACAATCGTAGCCCGGTCTCCCCTCACAGGAACACGCTGTTATGTTCTGTGGGTTTCTGTGTTTTTTTTTTTTTTAATATTTTATTTTCAAAGTTTTTCAACATTTACACAGGCCTGCAAAATGTTGCCATACAGTAATACATCAACACAGATACACACGCCATGTCAGACATTAACAATAAAGACAAACCAAAAAAAAAAAAAAAGCTAACATATTTGCTACATAAGCCTGCAGACATAATATGACAAACATTCAACAGGGACAAAAACATTGTATAGCAGTTCTTTAAATGGGGAATTTCCAGCCGGTCTAGTTTAGACCATCATTGCATTTTTTTTTTTTTTAATTCTATATTAGCAGCACAAAATGGACAAACCGCAAAAAGAAAAGGAAAAAAAGGGGAGAACCTCTATTCTTTCCTTAACAGACACAGGAAAGGCTTCCATGTTCGAAAAAAGGCCTCTTGAGATTTTCCCTCGCTAGAACCAATCTGCTCCATTTTAGCAATGAACAGCATCTCATTTAGCCATCTGTTAAAACATGGGGGCAGAGGGGACTTCCAGTTTAATAAAATTAACTTTTTTGCTGCAACCATGCCTGCTTTGAGAATTTGCCTCTGATGGGAAGGGATGGCTGCTAAGTTATCGGAGCATCCAAACACTGCCAGCATACAATCTGGGGGAATGTTCCTTTCCAGCTGTCTGGAAAACCAATTAAATATATCACTCCAAAAACTCTCTAGCTTTGGGCAATGCCAGAAAAGATGAGAGAGTGAACCATCAGCCGTACAGCACCTATTGCACATAGGAGATATTATTGGATACATCTTATGCAGTTTAACTTTAGAATAGTGTAGTCTATGTAGGACTTTGAATTGAATTAATCTATATCTTGAATTAATAGAACAGCTTTGTATTGCAGCCAGACATTCCTCCCAGAGTTCGTTAGATATTGAAACATCTAGCTCTGTTGCCCAGACCTCCCTAAGATGACTGGTATCAACTGAAACTGAAAGAATATCGACAAATTTAGATACAAGGTTTTTAGAATTTGGCACATTAAGTAGAAGGTCGTAGAAAGGATGACTCTTGGGTTTGGTCATAAAGAGAGGGACGCACTCTCGTATAAAATGTCTAGCCTGAAGATAGCGGAAAAAATGTGATTGGGGAAGATTATATTTAGTTTGAAGTTGAAAAAATGAAGCAAATTTATTATCTAAATAAAAATCGCCAATACAGCATAGTCCCTTCTCTCTCCAATCCAAAAACACTCCATCAGATAATGCTGGTTTAAACAAATAGTTAGAGGTTATCGGTAAGTGTACAGAAACCTCTGAAAGGCTAAGATATTGCTTGATTTGGTTGAGAATTTTCAGTGAGTCCTTAATTATAAAGTTGTGACCGATAACCTTGGAAATCTTTACTTTGCCAAAAAGCAACACTGAAGGAAAGGTCTTCAAAATTTTGGCTTCAATCTTTGCCCAAAGAGGGACAGATATGGACCAATCATTACTGGGTGTGGCTGTTCGCCAAAAGCATAGAGCCCTCATATTTGCAGCCCAATAATAATGTCTAAATACCGGGAGTCCAAGGCCTCCCTCCCTCACGTCTTTCTGTAAATGAACTTTGGAAATGCGCGAGGATTTATTTTCCCAAACAAATGAAAGGAGGATTGAGTCTAATTGTTTTAAAAAAGACACAGATAAAAAAATTGGAATATTTTGGAAGAGGTACAGAAATCTTGGAAGTACAACCATTTTTATTGCATTTATGCGCCCAATCATAGAGAGTGGAAGTAAATTCCATTTCCTAGTAATAGCTTTTAAGTTATCTAACATATCAATAAAATTTGATTTTAGAAGTTTGGGATCTCTGAAAATCCTAAGACCTAAATAAGTAAGATGGGTCGTAGTAAGTTTAAATGGAAGAGACTTCAAAAATACTGGATTCAAGTCATCATTCAGAGGCATAAGTTCACTTTTATCCCAATTAATGGTGTAACCTGACAATCTACTGAATGATTTAATGTATGTTAAGAGATGAGGAATTGATATTTCTGGCTTGGATACAGAAATCAAAAGGTCATCAGCATAAAGATTTATAAGGGTTTCAGAGTCACCAAATTTTATACCATAAATATGCGGGTGGCCCCTAATTCCTATCGCAAGAGGTTCTAAAGCGATATTAAAAAGAAGGGGAGAAAGAGGATCTCCTTGTCTAACACCCCGTTGTAAATCAAAAGGTTGAGACCTATCTGCATTGGAAAGAATAGAGGACACTGGATTTAAGTAAATAAGTTTAATCCATTCTTTAAATTTTGTCCCAAACCCAAATTTTTCCAATGTTGTAAACATATAGGCCCATTCAATCTGATCAAAAGCTTTTTGGGCATCAAGCGATAAAATAACAGCTTGAGTGTCCTTGTCAAATGCAGAATATAATGTGTTGAGAAGCAATCGAACATTACTGAAAGAGAATCTGCCTGAAATAAAACCAGTTTGATCCGGGTGAATTATTTTTGCAATGTGATTGCCCAATCTTGTGGCCAGAATCTTAGTGATTACCTTATGATCACAGTTAAGAAGTGCTATGGGTCTATAGCTTGCAGGATCAGTCTCTTCTTTACCTTTTTTAAGAAGCAAGCAGATATTTGCCTCATAAAGTGAGTTGGGGAGCTTCTTTCTCTCTAAGGCATCATTCATCATTCTAAGCATGAAGGGAATTAATTTCTTGTGAAAAGCTTTATAAAATTCACAGCTAAAGCCATCAGGGCCAGCTGTTTTGCCAGCAGGAAAAGAGTGGATAGCCTTAAAAATGTCTGACTCAGAAATTGGTGCATCCATGTCATTTCTAGAGTCACTATCTAGTTGAGGGATATTAAGATTTGCAAAAAATTCAGAAAATTCTGCCTCTGTGGTCTTAATTTTCTTCGAATACAGGTCTTTATAGAAATCCCTGAAACAAGTATTAATCTCTCCTGGATTGGTGACTATTTTACCAAATTTGGCTCGATTAGCTTGTTGTCCTCGCAGTTGACTTGCTAATAGTTTCTCAGGCTTATCCCCAATTTCAAAATGTTTGTGTTTTAGTTTTAAGAGCAGGTTATTAACGCTATTACTAGTAATGGTGTTATATTCATGTTTTAATTCAAGAATCTTATTATAATCTGATTGTAAAAGAGATGATCTATAAGTCTCTTCCAAAACCGGAAGGGTTTTCTCAATATCTGAAATACGCCGATTTAATTTCTTTTTTTTAAATGATTCGAATGAAATGATATGTCCTCGCATCACAGCTTTAAAGGCCTCCCAAAGAGTGGAATCGGAGACCTCTCCATTATCATTATAAACAAAGAATTCATCAATTCGCAGATTCATATATTCAATAAAAATATGGTCTTCAAGGAGAAGAGGATTGAAACGCCAACTGTAATTTGGTTTGGACAGAATATTTTGGAATTGGAGTGAGACCGGACTATGATCTGATATTATAATATTATGATACTTCGAATTAGTAATATTAGAAATCAGTTCAGAAGATACCAAAAAATAATCAATTCTAGTATAAGAATTATGAACGGGAGAGTAGAAAGAGAAATCTCTGTCTGCAGGATGTTGGAAGCGCCAGATATCAATCATATTCCTAGTTTTAATCAAATCGTTCAAAGTTTGTACAGCAGATAATGTAGAAGGCTTTTTTGTTGAGAGTCTGTCTAATAATGGGTCTAGGTAACAATTGAAATCACCTGCAATGATAACATTGGGACTCAGAGCTGGTATCAAATCAAAAATTTTACGAAAAAAAACACAATCAACAGCATTCGGACCATAAATGTTAATCATTGTTATTGGAAAGCAATTTATATGCCCTGTGATCATTAGGTATCTACCATATGGGTCCACCACCATAGATTCAAGACAAAATGGAGTATTTTTGCGAAATAAAATAGCGACACCCCTAGCTCTTCGAGTAAAAGGTGCTTGATATACCTGCGAAATCCAATTTGTCCTCAACCTACGCTGATCACTGGCACTGAGGTGGGTCTCTTGAAGAAAAATAACATCTGCTTTCAATGATTTGAGATGAGAGAAAACTTGGCCTCTTTTAGAGGCAGTCCCAAGACCCTTCACGTTCCATGAAACCCATGTTAAATTCTTATTGGTGCTGCTATTTCCAACGTCATCAGGCACCATCAATTATTTTGAAAAGATGACAATCTGACCATTCCCCACAGTAGTGTAAAAGAAACACAAGACAACACAAAACAACAAGCCCTACCCACCCCCTCCGTGCCCCCCCAAATGAGGCACAAAAAGAGCCCAATGTAATTTGGACCATTCCAGGATAACCCCATTACCCCCTCCCATTCCAAAACTAACCTCTATTTAGCCTACTTTAAAGGGTAGCAGTGCTTCTCTTACCCTAGGAGGGAAGTCTGTTACCCTTTTCCATATCAAAGTAGAAATAAAAGCAAAATAATATCAGGATTACGGCTATGGTTACATAGCATTTAAGTTCCCACATTCAGATAAACATAACAGTGATCAAATAGTACACAATCAAACCAGAAGAAAATTGAGACTAAATAGGGTTAGACTTCTATTAGACAACTTAACGCCAAGATCAGAATACAATGTTAATAATGCCAACAATAATAACAAAAAGTTGAATAATAATGGTAGTAACAATAATAATTGCCAAATAATAATAGTAATAATATTAATAATAATAATAAAGAAAACAGATACTATCACCAGGGACAATATTGATTATAAGAAATAGTTCAAGTATTGCAGAGTAGTAATAGTAGTAGTAATAATAATCATCATCATGATAATAATAGTAATGAAATAGAGTAGCAACCATAGTATTCAAGCGAACATGCCCCGTAGCCTAGATACATAGAAATAGACCACTTTTTGAATATCAAGAAAACAAAGCACGATTTTGCCACATATTAGTCCAGCGAACATACATAGTAATTCCGAGTTTAGAGCCAGGCTTAGCAGGCAATCTGGGTCAGACGTAAACAATGACAAAATAGGAAGACATCCATCATTATGAAGAGCTAAATCAGAACTCCTTACCACATATCAGGCTCACTCGGGAGACTTTTCTAATGAAGCAACAAACTTCTCTGCCTTGGACAGGTCGCTGAATAACTTCTGTTCAGAATTGTGGATAAGCTTGATGGTAGCCGGATAGAGAAGGAAAGCGCCCATTCCCAACCTGCGGGCCCGTTCCACTATAGGGAAACATTGTCGCCTGCGTTTGGAAGTAAAATCGCTGTAATCCGCGGTAAAGCGGATCTCTTGACCCGCAACCTTTGGGGGAGCGTTCCGTGATTCTTTGAGAATCTGGTCCCGGTCTGTAAAACGGAGACATCTGAAAATCAAGGCTCTGGGATTAGCTGACGAATGTCTCTGGCGTCCTATTCGATGTGCGCGCATAAGCTCTGGAGGATTCTCGAAAAGTTTTGGGAACCATTTGGGAATGTTAACCGTCAGGTAAGCCACAGCATTATCGCCTTCTTCTCCCTCTTTGAGATTTATTACCCGAAGGTTTTCCCTTCTGGCTCGGTCCTCCATCTCGGCCAAACTGGATTCGGTTTTGGCCAGTGCCTTAGCAAGTTCGGTAGCTTTAGTCTCCGCTGCCTCAGTGCGCGTCTGAAGTACAATGACGGATTTCTTCTGATCTTCAATGTCCTGGTCATGTTGGTTCAGACTTTCTTCCATAGATCTTAGCTGAGAATCAAGGCTATCAAATCTCTCGTTGGTGCTTTTCTGGTAAGCATCGAATTTCACATTGAAATTCTGCTCAGCCAACCTAAAGTGTCTTTTAAGCAGGGCTTCAATTGTAGCCACCGTAAGTTCCGACTCGGGCTCGACGACAGCGTCCTCGGTGTGCTCCTCGGCCGGATCACGGTCAAGTTTGGCTAACTTGCCTCGTCGCCCAGCGCGTCCACGTTGTTCACCAGCCATATTACCAATAAATTCAAATATACTTGGCAAATACTAATTAGTAAACTTAATAACTACTAGTTTTCAGTTAACTTGTCAGACTGAAGTTAGCAAAAGTTTTGCAAACAATTCAGGGAGTTAGGGAGCAAAGTTGCGTACGTTCGCCTACTCCGCCATCTTGGAAAAGCTCGTTTCTGTGTTTTTGGTTTGTCAATTTTAGGTTTTTATTATTTTTTATCAACCTCTGCCAAGGAGGTATATGTTTTCGGTGCCGTTTGTTTGTTGGTTTGTTTGCGTACAACATAACTCAAAAACTTATGGCCGGATTTTCACGAAATTTTCAGGGTAGGTGGGTATTAACTCAAGGAAGAGGTGATTAAATTTTGGCATATCTAGGCCAAAGTACTGCTGAGTTCAAGATTTCAAGTCTTTCCAATGGGCCGGAGTTCCAATCGCCGTGCTTTTGGCTTTGCTGCCCCCTGGCGGAGGTGCTGCGCTCTCTGAGTGCTTTTCTAGTTATGTCTGTTTTTAGTCTGATGTCTTAGTGTTTCACATTTCATATCTCTATCCCGTGTATCCCGTGGGATTTCGTATCCCGTGTTATTCCAGTCCACGTCTTACCCATGTACGGTTTTTGCTTTCTCCCCGGTCGCGTAATTAGTTTGTTGCTGTTTTTGTCTTTATAGATTGTGACACCATTTCGGGTGATTTAATGGATTCTGAGTTTCAGTCTTCCTTCCGTTCTCGTTTGCTAATTTCCCCTTGGTTTTCTATATTACTAAGCCGTACTAACAGTTTGTTGTTTTCCTATAATTTACTAACCAAACTAACATTGTATATAAGACTAACTTACTAACTAGCACTCGGGATTGTACAGCTGCACTTACTAATTGACTTACGACCTCTTCACATTCGCCCTGTTCTAGTCTCCGCCTCTCGCTTTTGCTTAATCTGCTTCACTGTGTTTTCTGCATTTATCTCATCTGTCCTGCTTCTCATTCTATGCACTTAGGAGTCTTTTCAGTTTATTTATCCCCTCTTTGGGAGAGTCTTGTGATCCTCGTCCGTGTGTTGATGTTTTTCTGTTTTATGTAATTGTTTCCCTCGTGTTCCGCCCCTTGTTAATTATATTAATATTCAGCACCTGTGTTTGTCCGTGCCCCCTCCCTATATATGTTCCGGACACAGCAGTGCAATTCAGATCTGACTTCGCTCACGCTCCCCTTCTGTTCATTCCCCATTCCATTCCTCATGATGCCACTTCTCATCACTCTCTGCTCCTCCCCTCACTCCCCTCATTCCAGTTTTTTTTTGCTTTCGAGTGTTCCTGGTCCCTCCGAGCCCCCTGTGTCCTAGTGTCCCTGTTTCCCGAGCCTGCCCTCTGCCAGCTGTGCCACCTGAGTTTTTTCGCCCGAGTCCCAAGTCTGCCCTCTGAGTCAGCCCTCTGCCTGCTGTTTTCCCGAGCCTGTCTTCCGAGTCTGCCCTCTGCCAGCTGTGCCACCCGGGTTTGCCATCTGCCAGGTGTGCCCGTCGCCCGGGTCCCGAGTCTGCCCTTCGCCTTCTGTGTTCCTGAGCCTGCCTTAGGAGTCTGCCCTCTGCCTGCTGTGTTGCCGAGCCTGTCTTCCGAGTCTGTCCTCTGCCAGCTAAGCCACCCGAATTTGCCATCTGCCAGCTGTGCCTGTCGCCCGAGTCCCGAGTGCTCATCACCGCTGCCACGCCAACCTGATCTGCCCATTTGGACTGCAGATGGAAATTAGCTTACTGCTAAATCTGATGTGCCCATCTCTTCCTTTCTTGTAAACGATTAATGCAAGCACATGCTGTCCTTAAATAAAAAAATATGTTGTGTTCTGTGGGTCTGTGTGTTTGGTTAGTTAATTTTAGGTTTTTATTATTTTGGTGATGTGGGTTTTTAGTCCACGTCTTAGTGTTTCAAATTTCATTCCTCCCCCGTGTTATTCCAGTCCACGTCTTACCCATGTACTGCCTTTGCTGTCTCCCCGGTCGCGTAATTGTTTGTAGCAGTTTTCAGTCTTAATTGATTGTGACACTATTTCGGGTGATTAAATGGATTCTGGGTGTCAGCCTTCCTTCCTTTCTTGTTTACTAATTTCCCCTTGCTTTTCTATATTACTAACCCCTACTAACAGTTTATTTTCTAGAATTTACTAACCAAACTAACATTATATATTAGACTAACCTACTAACGAGCATCCGGGATTGTATAGCTGCACTTACTAATTGACTAATGATCTCTCTGCATTCGCCCTGTTCCAGTCTCCGCCCCTTGCTTTTCTTTCACTGGCTTTGCTGTGTTTTCCTGCGGAACCTTCTGCATATCTTATCTGTCCTCTCTCTTTCGATGCACTGTGAAATATTTATTCAGGTTATTTATCCCGTCTTTGGGATTGTCTTGTGATCCTCGTCTGTGTGTTAATGTAATTAGGTTTCCCTCATTTTCCACCCCTTGTTAATTATATTAAGTTCCTGCACCTGTGGCTGCCAGTGCCCCTGCCTATATCTGTTCCTGCAGCAAGCCAGTTTCAGATCTGACTTCGCCTGCTCGTTCGCTTCGCGCCACCACTCCTTGCCCCTGTGCACTTTCCCTCTGGTCCCCATTATCTTCTCTGTGTTATTCAGCCATCATGCCCCAGCCCAGCCTGCCCTGCCTGCCATTTCCGCTCCAGTTCCGTCTGAGTCTGCCCCCCGCCTGTTGTTTCCAGAGCCTTCTTCCTGCCAGCTGTGCCAGTCTGCCAGTGGTGCCGTCCAGTCCTGTCCGCCCTGCCTGTCGTCTCTGAGCCCCCTGGTGCCCCCCGATGTCTCCCGAGCCCTAAGTGTTCAAGTCGTCTCCCGAGCCCCAAGATGTTCCTGTCGCCACTCCTAGCTGTTCCTGTCGCCGCTCCAAGATGTTCCTGTCGCCGCTCCAAGCTGTTCCAGTCGTCCTCGTCTGCCCCCTCCTGATGTTTTCCCCGACCCTTCTCCCGGCCAGCTATGCCTTCCGAGTCAGCCTCCTGCCAGCTGTGCCCGTCTTCTCGTCCTGTGCCTGCCCTCTGCCTTTTGTCTCCAGCCTCTGTCCCGAGCTCCCCCGTTCCCGAGCTTCCCGAGTTCCCCCTTCCGAGTTGCCCCTATTCCAAGTTGCCCCCGTCAGTTCCCGAGTCTGCCCCTGTCAGTTCCCTAGTCTGCCCCCTGGTGTTCCCTTCTATTAGTTTTGGATTCCTGAGTTCTCCCTTCTTCAGTGCAGTTGCACAGTATTTCTGTTAGTCGGAGTGCCCCGTTTTCCCCTTTCGAGTTTTTCTGGTTTTATTTAATAAATATTTTTGGATCCCTGCATATGGCGTCTCATCCCCCTTTGTCTCGTTGTTTCCGAGTTCCTAGTGTTTTCCCTACCCAAGATCTTAACAAAATAAATAAATAAATACCCCCCTTCCACCTCCGCCAGCAACTTCCGAGTTGCCGCTGGTCTTTGGAACTGCAAGTCTGCCGTCCGGAAGGTTGAGTTGATCTGTGCCTATGCCTTCCTCCAGTCCCTCGACTTCTTCGCGTTGACGAAGACGTGGATCTATCCAGACAACACCACAACGCCGACGGCTCTCTCCACCTCCTTCTCCTTCTACTACACCCCACGACCATCCGGGCGAGGTGGTGGGACTGGTTTGTTAATCTCTCCTACTAGGAAATTTTCTCCTCGTCCTCTCTCACCTTTCTATCTCCTCTGAATTTTACTCTGTCTCCATATCCTCTCCAACTAATCTGTTTATCACTGTTGTGTATCGTCCCTCAGGCCCTGTAGGATGTTTCCTCAACGAGCTGGACGTCCTGCTCACCACCGTCCCTGACGACGGCACCCCACTGATTCTCCTGGGAGACTTCAACCTCCACCTTGAGGCCTCTCAGTCTGCCGCCTTTCTTCCTATCCTCCACTCCTTTGGCCTTTCCCTCCTCACCCCCAACTCGCACAGCTGGAAATCTCCTCGACTTGGTCCTCCTTCGTAACTCCTCTGATCCCACTGTAACCCTTCTCCACCTGTCTGATCACCACTTCATCTCCTTCTCCCTCCCTCTCTCACCCTCTCCCCCCTCTCTAGCCCTCTCTGTTACAGTTTGCTGTGACCTCCGCTCTCTCTCCCCCTCCTCTCTCGTTTCCCATGTCACTGCTTCCCTTCCTTCCCTTGAATCCTTCTCTGATCTCCCCACTGAATCTGCTGCCTCCTCTCTCTTCTCCTCCCTCTCATCCTCACTTAACACTTTCTCTCTCTCCTCTTGTTTCCAGGCCAGCCAGATCATCCCCTCCCAGTTCCTGGATGTCAGAAACTCTCCACTCCAGCAGGAAAAGCCTCCGAGCAGCAGAGAGGAAATGGAGGAAATCCAGGGCCCCAGCAGACCTGTCCCACTACCAGTCCCTCCTAGCTGAATTTTCCTCTTCCAATTGACTCTGCTAAAATAAAATTTTATCATTCTAAAATCCAGAACTCAATCTCTAAGCTTCGCCAATTGTTTTCTGTCGTCTCTTCTCTCCTCAGCTGTCCTCCTGTCGCACCTGCAACCTCCATCACAGCAGAGGACTTCGCAGCCTTCTTCGAGGATAAGATTGTGTCCATTCGCAACTCCTTCTCCCCCCTCACTCCCCTCTCCCACGCCCCCGCTGCCCCCTCCCATCTCCTCTCTGCTTTCTCCCCCTTCTCCTCTTCTGATGTCTCCCAGCTGCTCCTTTCTCACCGTCCTACCACATGTGCTTTCGACCCCATCCCCTCACCCCTTCAAGCGCCGCCTGAAAACCCACCTCTTCAGGCTCCACCTTTCCCCCACTCCACTGCCCTGAATCCTGTCCATACATCCCTTAATTTGTTGCCCTTTACTTGATCTTGTTGCACTTGATTTTGTTCCCCTTTTTTCCTGATTTTCTAACCACTTGATTTGGTTGCCCTTCATTTTGTTGCTCTCGATTTTGTTGTCGGTTTACTCGATTTTGTTGCCCTTTTGTTACACTTGCCTTTGCCCTTTTCTTTCACTTGACTTTGTTGCCCCTTTGTTGCACTTGACTTTGTTGCCCCTTGTTGCACTTGACTTTGTTGCCCCTTGTTGCACTTGACTTTGTTGCCCTTTTATTGCACTTGACTCTGCCCTTGGTTGCACTTGACTTTGTCGCCCCTTTGTTGCACTTGTATTTGTTACCCCTTGTTGCGCTTGATTTTGTTGCCCTTTTGTTGCGCTTGATTTTGTTGCCCTTTTGTTACACTTGCCTTTGCCCTTTTCTTTCACTTGACTTTGTTGCCCCTTTGTTGCACTTGACTTTGTTGCCCCTTGTTGCACTTGACTTTGTTGCCCCTTGTTGCACTTGACTTTGTTGCCCTTTTATTGCACTTGACTCTGCCCTTGGTTGCACTCGACTTTGTCGCCCCTTTGTTGCACTTGTATTTGTTACCCCTTGTTGCGCTTGATTTTGTTGCCCCTTTGTTGCACTTGATTTTGTTGCCCTTTTGTTACAGTTGACTCTGCCCTTTTCTTGCACTTGACTTTGTTGCCTTTTCATTGCACTTGATTTTCTTGCCCTTTTGTTACACTTTACTCTGCCCTTTTGTTGCACTTGACTTTGTTGCCCCTTTGTTGCACTTGACTTTGTTGCCCCTTGTTGCACTTCATTATGTTGCCCTTTTGTTGCACTTGACTTTGTTACCCCTTGTTGCACTTGACTTTGTTGCCCTTTTATTGCACTTGACTCTGCCCTTGGTTTCACTTGACTTTGTCGCCCCTTTGTTGCACTTCATTATGTTGCCCCTTTGTTGCACTTGATTATGTCACCCTTTCATTACAGTTGACTCTTTTGTTACGTTTAATTCTGTTGTCCTCCTCTCGGCTTTGTTGCCGGTCTACTTGAGTTTTTTTATACTATTTTTGTTGAGTTTGTTTACTTGATTTGTTGCCCTTTGATTCTGTTGTCGTTCTACTCGGTCTTATCAGTATTTTTGGTGATTGCTTATTGGTTTAGATCTGTAACAACGGAAAGTTTTCTGTCACTTACTGTTAGCACTTGCACTTGTCTCCATGGAGCTCTGCACGTTTGTACTGATCTTGTGCACTTTTGTACGTTGCTCTGGATAAGAGCGTCTGCTAAGAACCTGTAATGTAATGTAATGAAATGGGCACCGTAACTGCAAAGGATTAGTTAAGTTTGACATGACAATAGAAGCGTTGTATTGCTACAAGCCCTCTTATATCCTATACAAACTGAATTGATAGTCGGATCTAGAAGATGTTTTAAGATTAGTTGAGTTTACTTTGGCTTTTAATCCCCTCTGATGGAGGCACACTCAAATTAAAAAGTAGAATGTTAGCGTCAGAAAATTACGTCAAGGGGCCTCCTGAAAATGTTTGATTCCAGTATCGCGAAGCGAGCAACATTACACTCATGTCCAGCACTAAGGCAACGACTCTACCTGTTATTGACAGTTATATGGATTACCTAATGATAGAATAATGCAACATGTTGCACCATGGTATCTTCATTGGTTTTTGTTTCCATCAGATGGCAGTTTCTCCTGTAGGCCCTAGAGGGCGTGTGAGAAACTTCCTGTGAGTAGGACTTCCTGGGTATACAACTTCCTGTTTGTAATCTATTTGAGAAGGTGAGTTTAGGATCTTTTTTTTTTTTTTTTATATCTGCGTCCATCGAGGGTTTTCTGCAACATATCAGCAGCTCACATGTAAGTTTAGGCTTCTTGACTATTTTAAGAACAGTGGAGGGCTATATTAGTGAATTTCTTTAAGAAGTTCAGACATTTTTATCCTGGAAATGTTATGAGGTGCTCTGGACAAAGATTAAAGTGGTGTTGAGATGGAGTTCTAACTGTTTGTCATGTGATAATTGGTGTTAGTTAAAGTATGTTTCCTCTTTCTCAAGCTTATATGAATTAAATTGCTATTGTCCAAGTTGCATGCAATGAGTGATATGTGTAATGTTCAAGGGAATGAACATGCACAAATTGTTTTTAGTTTGCTGTCATTGATGCCAGTATTCCTGAGCTTCAGAGCTTTGAGATGGGTGGAAACTTCAAAACATTTCTTGTGAGTATGTCAGGTGTGTGGTTATTGTATGTTTAAATTAGTTGTATTAGATTTTCTGTAAAGAAGGACCATTGTGGTTTGGTTTGTCTGTAATGTGTTATGTCATAGATGTATTATGTTATAGTTATGTTGTAAATAATTTTGTATTTCAACAGTCCGTTTGTATAAACTTATTGAAGGGGAGATATTTTGCCAAATTCGATTATTATTTACCTTTTTTACTTACAAGGCCATTATGTGTTTCCTCTTTCTTAGTTACCAGTCAAGCATGATTGCGTCAAAGAATAAATACCCTACCAAAGCATCTGCTGCTCATTGCATCATTTTTTGAGTGCCCTCGACAGTAAAAGAAATGTTGAAAGCAATGCTGCTGATGACTGCCTCTCCGTTTGCTGCTGATGACTGCCTCTCTGTTTGCTGCTGATGACTGCCTCTCCGTTTGCTGCTGATGACTGCCTCTCCGTTTGCTGCTGATGACTGCCTCTCCGTTTGCTGCTGATGACTGCCTCTCTGTTTGCTGCTGATGACTGCCTCTCTGTTTGCTGCTGATGACTGCCTCTCTGTTTGCTGCTGATGACTGCCTCTGTTTGCTGCTGATGACTGCCTCTCTGTTTGTTGCTGATGACTGCCTCTCTGTTTGTTGCTGATGACTGCCTCTCTGTTTGCTGCTCATGACTGCCTCTCTGTTTGCTGCTCATGACTGCCTCTCCGTTTGCTGCTGAAGAATGCTTCTCCGTTTGCTGCTGAAGAATGCTTCTCCGTTTGCTGCTGAAGAATGCTTCTCCGTTTGTTGCTGAAGACTGCTTCTCCGTTTGCTGCTGAAGACTGCTTTCCTGCTTAACTGCTTTTTTGCATGTCTGCATGCTCGCTGCTATAATCCCTGAGTGTTCTTTCCCTTTGCTGTTTCTGGTTCCTCCGGTCCATCTTTATTGAGGTCCTTGTTAAGGATGGTGTTGAATTAATACTTCATGGCGTGATGACAGTGAGTTGATGTAAATTTTGTGTAACTGACAGTCAGAATGGAGGAAATAGAGGAGTTAAAGAAAGCCCGAACCCTTGCTAAGCGTAATCTTACTAGAGAAGTTAATTTAATTCGCCAGTGCATCGCGGAAGATGATCTCGAAACCATACTCCGTGATGCACCACGGCGCATGGCTGAGTTGAGAAAACTGTTTGATAGTTTCAGAACTGCTAATGAAAATTATCAGGATGCTTTGGATGATGAGGAAGCCATTGATGAGTGTGAGTTGTATTTTTGTACGGAGCAGGATAAATATATATCAGTCTTAGAGAAAGTGAGAATAAAGAGTAAGAATGCTGCTGATGCTAATTCAGATGCTAATCCTATTAAGGTTGAAACTGAAGCTGCAGTTGGTAGGACATCATCAGAATTGCTTTCATTGTTGAATATGCCAAAAGTTGAACTTCAGATTTTTAGTGGGGAACCATTAGAGTATCACCAGTTTATTAAGTCCTTTGATCAAAATGTTCATAGCCTTCCATGTAATAGTGATCATAAGTTGACTCGTCTCATGCAATATACAGTCGGTCCTGCTAAAGATGCCATCCGTAACTGCCAACTGATTGGGGGTGATGCTGGGTATATGAAAGCAAGAGAAATTCTAGAGCACAGATTTGGCAATTCACATTTGGTTACTACTGGTGAGCTTAGAAATGGGAAAGTAGTAAGGTCCCCGCATGAAGTTCAGCAGCTGGCAGATGAGATGACAACTGCTTCCATGGTGCTGAAGAAGCTAGATTCATTGCATGAAGTTGATACCCAGGCAACCATCTTGGAAATAGTAGGCAGATTGCAAGGGTATATCCAGATAAGGTGGAAAAGACTAGCTCTTGATATGAAGAAATCTAGAGGTTCTTACCCCAGGTTCGATCATCTCGTTGAGTTTATAAATGACATTGCTATGGAGCTAAACGATCCAGTATATGGTAATATGTTTCCTAGTAAATCTAAAGCACGAAAGTCAAAGGCTGAAATGACAGCGAATTTTAGTGTTGCAGCTAATCCAGTGACTCGAAATTATGCTAGGCCAGAACCGCCATGCATACTCTGTCAACAGACACACAGATTATGGCACTGCCTTGAGTTCAAACGGATGTTGCCTAAGCAGAGGCTTGAGTTGGTGAATCGACATAGATTGTGTCACAACTGCCTTCTTGCCTCGCATGATACATCCATGTGCGGAAAGAAGTCGGTATGTGCCATAAGGGGATGCAATAAGAAGCATACCATGTATATCCATATTGATGACACAAATGCAGAGGTTCAAAGACCTCATCAGATTTCGAATGCCAGCTTTGCTTCCCTGAAAGGCATTCATATGCCCATAGTTGCTGTATGCGTGAATGGTTGTATCGGAACATTGGCATTGCTTGACACTGCATCTAACAGTTCATTCTGTTCTAAGCGTTTGATGAAACAGCTAGGTATTAGGGGTCGGTGTGGGACATTAAATCTGAGTACTCTGAATCAGGTTGATACCTTGAGATCAGAGATAGTAGATTTAGATATATTAAGTTCAGAAGGGGAGATGTTGTGCATGAATAATGTATATGTCATTTCTGATATACCTGTTGAGTGTGGGGGTGTTGATTTGTCTCTATATCCTCATCTTGATGGTTTAGATCTCTCTCATTATGGCAATGACACAGTAAGGTATGCGGATCTTTTAATTGGCCAAGATAATGCGGAAGCTCTGTTGCCACTTGATGTAAAGAAAGGGAAGAAAGGAGAGCCATATGCGGTGAGGACCCTAATGGGTTGGTGCCTATATGGGCAATCCCCTGTTCAAAGAACATCTAAATCAGTGATCGCTAACTTTGTAACAACAAGATCTGTCAATGGCGACATTGATCGCTTATGGTGTCTCAAATGATGGTTTGTATGATGACTGCATGTCCTTAGATGACCGGAAAGTTATCGATTTATGGGATGTCTCATGTCGAAAAGTGGGAGGTCACTATGAGCTTCCTATTCCGTGGAGGAATCCTGGGGAAGAAGTACCAAATAATTTTGTTGTTGCATATAATCGGTTGATTGCTCAGAGACAAAAGCTTGATAACAAAGGTCTAATGGATAGGTATGATCAAGAAATTAAAACCTTACTGGATAAGGGTTATGCAGAACAAGTTCCAAATGACGAGGTATTTAGTGCAAAGCGTGTTTGGTACTTGCCTCATCATGAAGTTGTGACAGATAAAAGGCCTGATAAAGTAAGAGTGGTCTTTGACTCTGCTAGTAAGTACAGAGGGATATCCCTCAATGATCGGTGTTATCAAGGTCCAGATCTCAATAATAAACTGCTGCATGTTTTATTACGGTTTCGAGAGAACAAGTACGCTATACAAGCGGATATAGAGGCTATGTATGATCAAGTAAAGATTCCAGATGCTGACCGTGATACATTAAGGTTTCTTTGGTGTTTTGGCGCTAAGGTGATGCATTACCTAATGACTTCTCATTTGTTTGGTGGGGTTTGGTGTGCAAGTAGCTCGTCTTATGCGTTGCAGCAGACACTCAAAGATTATGAAAACCCTGACCCCCTGGTGAGTGACACTGTGACAAGGTCGTTTTATGTAGATGATCTTCTAAAGTCGGTGAGCACAGTCGAGGAAGCTAAAGTTGTTATAGTGGAAACTCCGAAAGTACTTGCAACAGGGGGGTTTAGATTAACAAAGTTTGTGGTGAATGATGCATCTCTTCTTGAAGAAATCCCACAGGATGACCGGGCCAAAGAGGTCAAAGTCATAGCCCCAGAGTGTTCTGGTAAGGTACTCGGAGTAAGGTGGAGCATTCTTTTGGATGACTTTTTCTTTGAAGTACAAGATGAACAACTTGGGAAACTCACTAGGAGAAAAATGCTCAGTTTTGTGTCATCCATGTATGACCCCTTGGGCTTTATTGGTCCAGTGTCTGTAGTGGGTAAACTGATATTTCAAGAAGCAACTACACGTAAGTTAAGCTGGGATGATGTTATATCAGATGACCTTAGTACACAGTGGGTTGCATGGGTACAAGGCTTGAAAAAGGTGAGGGAATTACGAATTCCCAGATGCATGAAACCAAGTAGTCTAAGTCTTTCTTCTGTTGAGTTACATCACTTTGCTGATGCTAGCTCAGCAGCTTATGGATGTTGCAGTTACCTTAGATGTGCTGATCACACTGGTGGAATTTATTGCCAGTTGGTAATGAGTAAAAACAAATTGGCACCATTAAAACAATGTACTATTCCTCAATTGGAGTTGCAAGCAGCTGTAATGGCAGTTAAGGTTGACATCCTTCTGCGCAATGAACTTGATGTTTGTGTAGACACGTCATTTTTTTGGACTGATTCAGAGATAGTCTTGAATTACATCAGGAATGAAAAGTGCAGGTTCCATGTATTTGTTGGTAACAGAGTGGGTTTTATTAGGCAATATACAGACCCAGTCCAATGGAGACATATCTCAGGCAAAGAGAATCCGGCAGACATTCTGAGTCGAGGTTGCAGAATGGAAGACTTGGATAAGAAAATATGGCTGCATGGTCCTAAAAAATTGACCGCATACAAAGGGGCAAGCGTACATGATGACCGCATATCTGCAATCTTGCCGGAAGATGACCCTGAAGTCAAGAGGTCAGTAGTGGTGTGTATTAGTCAGACTCAACTCCAGCACCCCCTGGAGATCATTATGGGGCATTATGCCAGCTGGTATCGAATGAAAAGAGCCGTTGCTTGGTGGAAGAGGTTGTGCTCAATACTGAGTCAGAAAGGTCCCGAAAGGGGATACCTCACTATTGGGGAGATCAAACAAGCAGAGATTGTGCTGCTTAAACATGTTCAGTCTGTTGGGTTTAATAGTGAATTGGACAGGTTAGTGAAGCGTCAAGAAGTACAGAAATCCAGTCCACTCAGGCGGCTCAGGCCTTTTCTCGATGTTGCGGATCTGATGAGAGTTGGTGGTCGATTGGGCCAGATTGACGTAAGTCACCGCCATCCCTACATTATCCCTAAGGGGAGTCTGGTTAGTGAGGCAATCATAAGAGATGTCCATGATAGAGCTCATTTGGGTACAGAGTGGGTCCACAGTATTATCAGAAAAGACTATTGGATCATTGGAGTCAGATCAATGATTAAAAGACTCATTAGGGCATGTGTGATGTGCCGGAGGTTATATGGAAAGCCTTGTATTCAAATGATGTCAGACCTACCCAAAGAAAGGATAGAATCTGGGAAGCCACCATTTACATATACTGGTGTTGATGTATTCGGCCCATTGTATGTGAAGATGAAGCGTGCCGAAGTGAAGCGCTACGGGTGCTTGTTCACGTGTATGGTTCTAAGAGCGATTCACATTGAAGTCTTGATGTCTTTGGACACCGATTCATATTTGAATGCCTTTAGACGGTTCGTAGCACGCAGGGGCATGCCTGCTAAGGTTTTTTCAGATAATGGAACTAATTTTGTTGGCGCTGATGCAGAGTTGCGGCGTTCTCTTAGCCAACTGTCTAAAAATGACATCATTGCTTATGGGCAGACGGTGAAAGTCGAATGGCACTTTAACCCTCCTTACGCTTCCCACATGGGAGGTGCTTGGGAGCGCTTGATTTTGTGTGTGAGACGTGTCATGTGTGGTTTATTGCGTGGAAATATGCGCCTGGATGATGAGATCTTGACCACTGTGCTTTGTGAGGCAGAAGCCATTGTTAATGGCCGTCCCCTCACTAAGCTGAGTGATGATATTGATGACCCCTTGCCGCTTACGCCTAATCACTTGTTGCTATTACGGGATGGGTCAAGGATTCCACCAGGTCAGTTTGGCATCGGTGATGTCTACAGAAGGCGATGGAGACACGTGCAACATATAACAGAGCAATTTTGGCGAAGATGGCTAAGATTGTATTTGCCTACCCTTCAGGCGAGGCATAAATGGTCATCAGTAAGAAGAAACATAAAGGTTGGCGATTTGGTTTTATTATTGGATGAAAACACGCCTAGAAATCTGTGGCCCTTGGCGATAGTCAAGGAAGTGAATACTGGGCGGGATGCCTTAGTGAGGTCAGTGCGAGTGAAAACTCGGGTCACAGAATTGGTACGTCCGATCACAAAGGTAGTTTTATTGGAGGGGGTAGATGAGCATTTGTAAATTTGGTGGGCTTGTTTGATGTTGAACCATAGGAAGGTTCAAGGTGGGGGAGTGTTATTGACAGTTATATGGATTACCTAATGATAGAATAATGCAATATGTTGCACCATGGTATCTTCATTGGTTTTTGTTTCCATCAGATGGCAGTTTCTCCTGTAGGCCCTAGAGGGCGTGTGAGAAACTTCCTGTGTGTAGAAGCATGATTGCGTCAAAGAATAAATACCCTACCAAAGCATCTGCTGCTCATTGCATCATTTTTTGAGTGCCCTCGACACTACCTTACCCGTCGCAGTCTGAATAAAGAGGGAAAAAGTAGTAGCAGTGCTGTATGTAGAGGTTACCGCAGCGATTTAAGACCGCGCTGAAACACGATAACCCACTTCATACAGCACTGCTCATTTTCTACTCTGATGGAAGTCTCAACTTGGGGGATAAGGGCAAATCTGATAATGACGGATTCTAAATATGGTTAAAATGTGACATGGAAGGGGGACTGATTGTACTGTGATGGTCACTGTCACATGAATACTTGAATATAATGATCGGATATTGGTTATTTTACTGACATCAATGGTCACAAGTTTCTAAGATAATTACTCTACGCCTACTATTATTGAGATAGCAATGTGTAGTGGACAATTCAGAACAACTGTTAAGGACATTGATTTTCAGTTTGGGTGACTGCTGAATGAGGTGAGGTGAAATTGGATGGAGGCAGAAGCTTAGCTAGTTCGTAAGCTTGCTCCAGAGCTGGCTGGCTCCACAGACTCTGTTTCCATAGTAACTAGTGCCATGGCTAAGCTCACACACCTGTGTATTCGCATCTTTGCATTGACTTTGAATGTAATCTGTCACGTGAAAAATTCTTTTCGCATCCGGTGTGAAAGCAGCTTTACTCAGAAGTTTCACTTCCAGAAAAGCGTGTTCATGTTCCAAGCTTCTGAAGGGGAGGGGCGAGCGGCTCTGTTGTGTTTTGACAGCGTTTCAGCTATCAACAATAGTCACGTCTTATCGCTGATACAGCCTTTAATACTTCAGAAAATAATGCTAGCTGAATTGCCCAGTACACAATTCAGCAATATTATACAAAAGGGTTTGCTTTACCATTATCAATGTCTAAATAAAGGAATTGCATTTGACAGACTCATTTATAGGCCCTGAGGTTTATGGGGGTAATTGCGTTTGGATAATTGTCCTTTGTTTAAGCAAGAAAGAAAGCGTATAAAGTGCATGACTGCCACCCACTAGACAGGATTGCAGAGCTGTAGGCCCGCATCAATTTTTAGTTACGAGAATGTTGAATAGCACATCCAGAAACCCTGTGAAATTTGTCTCAAAATTCAAAAACAGAAAAAGAGATTGTCTCCATACTATGTCAATGAATGCACATTACATGATCCACAAGCCAAGTTTAAATCTGAGACAGTTTCATCGCAATTATGGCGTATGGACATGGGGAAAAATTTACTTTATTTATGTATTTAACTCATTCCTTATGGAATACTTTTATACAAAATTGTCGCGTTTGTACAGAATCCCTGCAGAAAAAAGTCTGAGAAACCATTAGGCATATTCTATTGGTTTTTAATGGTTTCTGGTGGTTTTGTAATGGTTTCAAATGGCTACTTATGTTTTCCTAATGGTTCGGTTTGTTTTTCTAATGGGATTCTATTATCTCCTACACAAATCTAGAGGACTTTAACTGGTCCCTACTAATGGTTCCTACAGGAGTCTTAATGGTTCCTACAGGCGTTTCTATACCAGTCTAATGGTCACTATACAGTGGTCTAGTGGTCGGTAGTGGTTTCTAATGTTTCCTCATGTGATGGAGGAACACAGATGTTATGACCTTCTTTGGTGATCACTTCTGTGTGATTTCCAGTGGGTCCTTGTGTAGGCTACGCAGTATTTTGTAGATTGCAGTGTTCAGTGTTCATTTAATTCATGACTCATCCATCCAAGAGGAGGGAAAAGAACACAATCTGATGGTTTGATGGTCCATGTTCTGAAAATGTTTAATTAAAATCACAAACTGCAATGAGTTGTCACGCCCGATATGGCCTGTTCCCAATTCGGAGGGGAAAACATTCAAGTACAAACACAATTACACACATGTATTGACATGTCTCTGGTGCTCAGTGTTAGGACTCTGCTATAATTTTTGTCGCATCAGTAGGCTTCTCAGTATGTTTGTAGTTTTAGATCCTAATGGGACCAGGTTTCTAAGGGTTTTAGCTCCTAATGGAACCAGTAGCTTTCTAATGGTATTACATTCTAAAGGAACCAGTAGCTTTCTAATGGTATTGAATTTTAATGGGACCAGTAGGTCTCTAATGGTTTTATATCCTAATGGGACCAGTAGGTTCCTAATGGTTTTTCATCCTAATGGGACCAGTAGGTTCCTAATGGTTTTACATCCTAATGGTTTTTTCTAATGGTTCCTAATGGGGTTCCAATTACCATTAGACCATTAGAAACCTAATGGTTCCGAATATTTTTTTCTAATGGTATTCTCTGGATTTTTCAGCAGGGATACTTTTCCCGAAAATTACACAATATCAACACATGTTTAATTAAACATCTGTATTTTCAAATAAAGGTTTTTAGCAAGTTCAAATGCAAATGTCAAACTAGCAGTGTCATTTTGAGAATTTGAAACGTCATTCCAGTTGTCATTTTGGTTTCCTTCTACGTGGCGCTGAGCTCCTCCTCGACTAGGTGCTCGACCAAGACTGCCCTGGCTCAGCCATGGCCCTTCCCCTCCGGTGGTGGAAGTACAGGTGGCCCATCACCACCTATCGTCAACTGATTTTGTGTTTTCATTGGACTGTGAATGGTTAAGGTCTCTATTACTGCTGTCAGATTGGTCAGATTGACGCGATACTCATGTGTACTCATCATACATGCTTTCAACAGAACTCCAAATGACGTCATCCACGCCTTTGGCACCAGCTTACCGTAGGGAATGGTAGAATTTGCCGCGCCGTTGGCAGCCGCTTGCCATAGGGAATGAGTTAAGCGACATGCGAAACTTGGATTTGTAAATATGAATGCTTTCATACATATGATTGCTCATTTATTATTGAAATGAAGATTTAAAATATTCAATTTGGGTCCTATTAGTATTAGTAAATCTGACAAATCTCTCTTCATGTCGGTATTGGTGGAAGGAACTGTATGTCACAATAATAAAGTAAACTACTATTACCATTTGGGCGTTTAGGTCGTAATTTCGGAAGAGGTAAACAAAAAAACAGAGGAAAAAAGTAAAGACGAAAACAGCTGCTTTGACCATCCAGGTGTTAGGTCGTCTTACTGGAACCAGTGTAGATTGTACTGGTTGAGTACTCTGTGGGGAAAAAAAATCATAAATAATTTTGCTTCATCAGTTAACTAACAGGAGTTTTTTTAATATATAATTTAGCATCATTGAAGTTTCGCATGATGACATGATGCTGTATAATCCTGTCTCAACCAATGCTCAGCGCCCTTCAATTTTCAATCTAAATGCAATGAATAATGAAGTCCTTTCAAGTAAGCTATATTCAAAAAGAAGCTTTTTTTCCACTCCAGAATCCAAGTTCTCAGTTAATTATGCAATATTAAGTAAAATTTCCATAAATGAAGTGTAGTAAAACATATGCAATTTCCAACCGAAATTCCAAAAAGTTGGCACATCATAGGAAATGCCAATAAAATGGCGAAAGGCTGATTTGAAAATGAGTATATTATTAAATCATATTAAACAAGCTATTTACAATCTTACTGGATTGCACTGGACTCAGTAAATTGGGATGCCGTGTCTTTTTTGCATTTTAATTAAGCATAACGCAACAAGGTTGCAGCGCTGCTTGTAAATTCAGGATCTGTTCAGAGAATGTATCTAGCTAGTAAAGGTAATTCCTAAATTATTCCTACGCTGCCAGTTTAATTTAATGTTGGTACTAACCAGCTAGCTAGCTACAGTGCTACATGAAAAACAGGCTGCTGCACACCATGGTTTAAATGTAGCTCTGTAGCCAGCTATTTGGCTATTGTTGATGTGAAATGAAGGTATGTGCTGGTAACATTAGTGCAGTGCACTTCAACTAAGCAAGAAAAACAACATAAACATCGCTAGCATAACTATTAGTGAAATCGAGCCTTTGACTGAATCGCTAATTATTTTATTAATGTGCTAGCTAGCTTGGTTAGCAAGCTCACTGATAGAAGCAACGTCAAGTCCCACTGGATTGCACAGGATCGTGCTATGCGGTGCATATTTGCATATTAATTTAGCATGATGCAACTTCACAAATTCAGCCAAATTTTAATCAGCTCATCTGCTATACTACATATGTTAATGCAAAGTTAGAAGATTATGACTAGTAACATTCTTGAGATATTGAGTATGAACCCATTGCGACCAGCTCACTCACTTCCATAATGGCCATATTAACCAACTATTGCTGGGAAAACTGGACAACAACACATGATGTCATGTCCTAAATTAAACTTTAGCATTAGTTCAGTCAGGCACGAGACTCAGGCGGGTCACAAGCCTGTTTCTTTCCAAGTGCTCTTAACTTTAGCTCCTCCCACCCAATTGGCGAGCTTTTATAACTAAGGCAGCATTCATTCATATCTCTGGCTGTGTGCCTTTACTCTTACGCTCTTACTCGGGTTTACTAAGAAGTCTTCTTCTCATTTCTTAGCAGTGACAATTTCTTTTGGTTTTCATAAGGTCAATTGCTTCCAAGGTAAACCTTTGTCGTCAGTATTGAGCAGAGAGAGGCTTTTTTCTACTTCTTCTCCTATTTAAGCTAATCTGGCCCACCTACCACAGAAGTTGTAGTTTTTCACTCTTTTGGGGGCTATTTTTCATAATGTTTGCAAAAAAAATTTGGCTAGTCTTTTCTCCATATACCACATTTTGGTGGTGGGTAATTCAGCTGATGAAGATATAGATTAATATTATGCTTGCTGACTATTTGCAGGATTATTACATGCTGAAGTTTGACTGCCTGAAGGAGCTTGTGTTCATTTAACGCCTTTCTAAGATGATCCGTCTCATCACCTGCAATCCGCTGATTTTGAGCTCAGGTCGGACACGCATTACTGAGAGCCCCTTTCAATTGTGATTAATATGCTCCCATGAGTAACCTCCGCTGCGCTCAATTAATTCCTGTATGGACTAATGTACTGGCCATACTAACACCATACAGCTTATTCTGAGTTTCAAAACTTTGTGAAGCTTGTAGAAGGCTACGTCTCATGAATCTTGCCTTTAAAACATGGCTATTTGAAATGGAATCATTACCTGTGTATAGCCTAATCAAATACTTGCCAATAGGTGTGCATGAGATCTGTCATTACACCTCAAGAAGAAAGGGGCAGTGTGCATCTTATTCATGTAATGTAGCAACAAGTATCTGCTCGACCATTTCTTGCTCACGCTGAGCGCGGCTACATTCTGTGCATTCAATTCAGCGCGGCTACATCTGTCAATGCAGCAGTGAATTATGTTCACTAAGCAAAGTTTTACCGAAGTACAACCCGAATTCCGAAATTGTTGGGACGGAGTGTAAATAGTGAATATAATCAAAATGCAATGATTTTCAGATCACGTGAGCCAATATGTTATTTACAATAGAACATACATAACATTTCAGATGTTGAAACTGAGACATTTTACTTTTTTTTTTTTACACAAAATGAGCTTATTTCAAATTTTCTGCCTGCAACATATCTCAAAAATGTTGGGACACAGGTAAAAAGGGCTGAAAAAGCTATTAATATATAAGAGAATCAGCTGAAAGAACATTTAACAAGTAATTAAGTTAACTGGCATCAGGTATGTAGCATGATTGGCTATAAAAGGGATGTCTTAGAGAGACTGAGTCTCTCAGTAGTAAAGATGGCCAGAGGCTCTACAACCTGTGCAGGCTCATTTAAAAATATTGTGGAATATTTTAAAAAACAATGTTCCTCAAAGTCAAATTGCAAAGGCTTTGAAAGTTTCATCATCACCTGTGCATAACATCATCAAAAGATTCAGAGAAACTGGAAAAATCTCTGTGCATAAGGGCCAAGGCCGAAGACCTTCACTGGATGCCCGTGATCTTCAGGCCCTCAGACGCCACTGCATCACTCACCGGCATGAATCTGTCATTGACATTACTAAATGGGCCCAGGAATTCTTCAAGAAACCACTGACTGTAAACACAGTCCGCCGTGCCATCCACAGATGCCACCTAAAACTCTGTCATGCAAAAAGGAAGCCATTGTTGAGCATGATCCAGAATGATCCAGAGTGTTCTGTGGGCCAACACTCATTTAATGGACTGTAGCAAAGTGGCAAAGTGTCCTGTGGTCAGACGAGTCCAAATTTGACATTCTTGCTGGAAATCATGGGCGTCGTGTTCTCCGGACTAAAGAGGAGAAAGATCACCCCTCCTGTTATCAGCGTTCAGTTCAAAAGCCAGCATCTCTGATGGTATGGGGATGCATTATTGCATATGGTGTGGTACACTTGCATGTTTTAAAAAGTACCATGAATGCTGAAAGGTATATTAAGGTTTTAGAGCAACATATGCTCCCCTCCAGATGACATATATTCCAGGGAAGGCCTTGTGT
Source organism: Gymnothorax reevesii (assembly GCA_029721435.1). Taxonomy (NCBI): domain Eukaryota; kingdom Metazoa; phylum Chordata; class Actinopteri; order Anguilliformes; family Muraenidae; genus Gymnothorax; species Gymnothorax reevesii. Next base: position 10,413,721 of record CM056577.1, on the reverse strand, counting down.
CTTTCAGCAGGACAGTGCAAAACCACATACTGCAGCTATTACAGCAGCATGGCCTCACAGTAGAAGAGTCTGTGTACGGAACTGGCTTGCCTGCAATCCTGATCTTTCTCCGACAGAACATTTGGTGCTTAATTAAACGAAGTCAGTCAAAGGAGACCCAAAACTCTCCAGCAGCTGGAGGCCTGTGTTAAGCAAGAGTGGGATCAAATTCCAATGGCTAAATTCAAGAAGCTTGTCTCCTCAATGCCCAGATGCCTCCACTCTGTGTTAAAAGGAAGAGGGGCTGCTACTCCATGGTAAACAGGCACCTGTCCCAACTTCTTTGAGACCTGTAGCAGCCATCAAATTTGAAATGAGCTCATTTTGTGGATAAAAGTGTGAAATTTCTCAGTTTCACTATTTGCTATTTTATCTCTGTTCTATTGTCAATAAAATACGGGCTGGTGTGATTTCAGTGTCATTACGTTTTGATTTTATTCACAATTTGCACTTTGTCCCAATTATTTCGGAATTGGGGTTGTACAATAACTGTTACGCTTATTCTTGCTGTGATCACTGATATATCTGCTGTCCCGCTTCGTCCCTGTGAAATATTCTAATGCCACACTTTGGATTATTCACAGCACGGCGGCAGATTAGATATACGGCATATGCGTATATATGGCGTGATTACAGCAGCACGGTGGCACAGTGGTTAGCACTACTCCTCACAGCAAGAAGGCCGTGAGTTTGAATCCGGCCTGGGACCTTTCTGTGTGGAGTTTGCATGTTCTCCCCGTGTTCGCCTGGGTTTTCTCCGGGTACTCCGGTTTCCCCCACCCACAAAAACAAGCAATATAGGAGCACTGCTGTTTGGTGGGAACACTCCTGTATGGCTGTGTGCGAATGTTTGGTGGTGGTCGGAGGGGCCGTAGGCGCATACTGGCAGCCACGCCTCCGTCAGTCTGCCCCAGGGCAGCTGTGGCTACAAAAATGTAGTATACCACCATCAGAGCGTGAAGGTGTGAGTGAATGAATAATGTATCCATTGTGAACCGTCTTTGAGTGTCCAGAAAAGTGCTATATAAAACTGATGCATTATTATTTTTATTACAGCTGAGCCCTATTTGCGAACGGAGAAAGTTTATTCATGTTATCTTATTTGCCTCACAACAGCTGGAGTACACGCGCAGACCTTGCTCCCAGCTCGTCCATCATTGGTTTAGCTGTGTGAGTTCTACAGAATCATGTGATAATTAATGTGTATAATTTTACCGACATTTCGGCACAAGTCTTCTTCGGGGCATTGAGGGATGACTCAGTACCCTGGCCATGTTCCTTCTCTCTCCTAATAAGGGAATGTAAATGGGAACCAGGTAGGAGTTAACATGCATTTTAAGCTGAGGTCACTGATGAGCTGACGGTATGGCATTGAAAATGCTGCGTGGAACAGGTTAAGACAGTGATGTCAGAAGGATTGGAAATCACGTGTTCGGAAGTGGTGTCCAGCCTTGCCCTTTAAGCACAGAGAGTCAACTGGATTCCCTCAACCTTTTAATTACAGTAGATACTGAGGGTGAAATTCCCAAAATACCATCGATTTGTCTTTGGAGACAAAATTATGGATCATAAGCTTACAGATCTGCTACCTAATTGGTGGCCCTTGACCAATCTCAGCTTTCGAGTGAATACAGGCTCCTTTTACACGAAACTGCTCTACAAAGGCTAAGTGCTTGAAATGAAATAACTTAAAATATACTGAGTACAAATGAAAACGCACCACTCACGAAATCTGGAATAGCTCCATGGATTGATATGTGAGGTATATACGTATGATGCATTTGAGATAATGAATGATTTAAGAAGACATGTAAACATCATTCAATTTCATTCACGATAATGTTAATGCGCGAGAGAGGTTTAACTGGTGTAGGGGTCAAACAGGAAAGTCAATAACGGATGTGACCGCCATTTGCATTGACACATGCGGTGCATCGTCGTCGCATGGAGTTGATCAGTCTCTGGATAGTGTTCTGAGGGATAGCATTCCACTCCCGAACAAGGGCAGCCTCAAGTTCTCGGATGTTGTCCATCTGGCGTCGACGTGAAAGACGACGTCCAGTTTCATCCCATAAGTGCTCGATAGGGGAGAGGTCGGGTGACAGAGCTGGCCACTGAAGCATGGGGATGTTCTGCTGTGCAGTGTGTGCCCTAGCGTTGTCCTGTTGGAACGTGTGGACATCGTGGTGTTAGTTGAAGAACGGCACAACATGGTTCTGCAGCACCTGGTCCTGGTAGTAGATCACCCTTGCTCTGCAGATATGGAGAGGGGTTCTGTGACGGTAGCTTATTCCAGCCCACACCATAACGCTGCCACCACCCCAACGGTCCGTTTGAACGACACAATCGGCGTTATAACGTTCTCCACGTCTCCGCCAAACACGTCTACGGCCATCTGCGTTCCTTAAGTGAAATCGTGACTCGTCAGAAAAGATGACACTGTGCCATTGTCGTAGTCGCCAATTCTGGTGCCTGTTTGCCCTCTGTTGACGCTGGTTTTGGTGACGATCCGTCAATATGGGGCCAAAATAAGGAAGTCGTGTACGCAGGCCTCTAGCTCGCAGACGGTTCCGTACGGTGTGAATGAATCCACATCGTCCTTGGACTTGAGCAGCCATTCTTGTCGCTGGTAGTGTTCGGTCTCGGACATGATCCCGTACGATCTGACGGTCCTGACGTGCCGTTGTCACACGTTGTTGACCCGGTCGAGGACGGTCCCGAGTGCTCCCCGTTTGCAGAAACCTTTGATGGAGTCTTGCGATCGTTGTGTGTGCGCAGTGTAGTCGTCTGGCAATTTCCCTCGTGCTGGCGCCAATTTGAAGCATGCCTATGGCACGTTCCCGTTCAGGGGCTGTAAGTCGCGGCATAGTGTCGACGTTTCACAAGTGTCAGTGAAGAAGTGAAATTTTATTTGGATTCACATGCTTTTAAAGGCAATGTGTGCACAAATTCAGAGTGAAATTCATTTTTCCCGTGGTGTGCGTGCAAGATGTTGAGTTTTTGCAAAAAATTGGCAAGCGTTACAGTTAACTTGAAATTCTCGCATTTCTTGCACCTGGCAGGTGTCGGGTGACGTCACTGTAGTGTTGTTGTTGTATAAAAATTATACTGAAGTTCATTTGAACTTAAATATTGACTTTTTTCAAGTGGTGCGTTTTCATTTGTACTCAGTTATAAATTAAATTGAGAAATGGCTTCATAGTTTGCTTGGTGTGCCAACAAATGAATAGATAGCACATCTACACTAGGTTATGGTCAACTGACTTGCCATGGTATCATTAATAAATACTAACCTCCATATACTTTCAGACCCAAAACTGACTAGCTCACATTTTTCCCAGCATGTAATTACTGCACTTAGGCTTCGTAAGGTAGTATAACTCGAGTGGTTCACCTGTTTAATGTTTCCTGTTTGACCTCACCTATTTATTGCAACTTTTTACATGATTATAAGTCCTAAATAGCACCAATGCCAACTTCTTAAAGTCTGTTGCAGATTTGAAATAAGCATCTTTTCAAATTGAAAATTGAATTCACTTGTGAAAGCATATTAAGAACACCATCGGAAGATGATCACATTTATGTTATGGAGAAATGATTAATTAAAAATTCAGAATGATCTTAGAGACAAAGCTCTTGGAAAATATACAAAAAAAATATAGTAATATTTTAATACTGTATAATATTAGATATTATTATTATCTTAATATATTATATAAAATTGCAAAATTTGGACTCTGTTTTTCCTATGCCGTCTTCATATAATAATGCATCATTTTCAACACTGTGGTGGATAAATGGACTTTCAAATCACTCCTTTTTAATTTAATTTGCATTCTCCATTATGTGCCAACTTTTTCAGAATTGGGGAAAGAGAGAGTAATTGGATGTGGCTTATGTCAAAAAAAATGATTGATGGCTTTTTAATGAGTTGAAGAGTTCACTTGGGGGTCATATGCAAAAAATAAAAATAGTATCAAAATCCCTCTCCCCCCTTTTCTCCTAATCCTCCCCCCTCGCCTCTTCTCTCCCTCTCCGAGGTGGGGGCTGTGTGTGAGTGAGATTCAGCACCGTCCCAAGTCCTCACCCCCTTCCCCCTTGAACGTTCTGGAGCAGGGAGAGAATTTTATACATTTTAGTGTGTTTTACGTTTTTTGTGGGGATGAGCCTTTTAAAGCATTTATTTTCTGGTGTTATAGTTTGGTGGTTTTTAAAACGGTTATTATATGTGTGGTTGGAAGGGTGATGTGAAAGTTAAAAGTGGTAAAACTTTATTTCAAGAGTTTTGTTGGTTGTGTGGTGTAACGAAAGAAACGAAAGACCGTTTAAATTCGGAGAGTTTCGGTGAAAGTTAAAAGTGGTAAAACTTTATTTCAAGAGTTTTGTTGGTTGTGTGGTGTAACGAAAGAAACGAAAGAGCGTTTAAATTCGGAGAGTTTCGGAGAGAAAAGAGTGTTTTTTAAAGCAGAAAAAATGAGAGCATGAAGTGTTAAAATAAAGGAAATAAATAAAGGTGAAAGAGAGAAAGCAAATTATTTACCAGTTTTTCGGCGTGATGTGCGTGGAAAAGTAAAGTTGTAAAAAAAAAAAAAAAAAAAAAAGTTGTAATGTAGTTGACGAAAGAAGTGCGCAATAAGGATGGTTTCCATGCAGAGTGTTAATTCTGTACGTCTTCTTCCCTGGTCTGTGTCTCTCAGTGTGTCTGACTGTTGGCATTGGAAGTGGTCGGTCCACATGGGCGGGCGGGGCTTGCGGGGAGGGTGCAAGCCACGGAATGATTGATTGTGCATTGATGAGCGAACGACTTCTGTAAAAAGCGGGAAAACTGTAAAACTAACACAGGGGGAGCTAGGTTTGAATCCGACAGGTGTTGGTGTGTGACACCATGGGACGGCGGAACTTGCGAATGCGCACTGTCATCATTTTTAAAACAACAGCTGAATTAGGTGTGATTGATGCGCTAACGACTTTCGTAAAAAAAGCAGGAGACCGATAAAACTTACCCAGGAGGGGAGGGGTTGAATCTGACAGGTGTTTGAGCGCGTTGCTGAGTTGGCGGAACTTGCGGATGCGCACAGCTGTCATTTTAAAAACAACAGCTGAATTCGGGATGACTGATGTGCGAACGACTTCTGTAAAAAGCAGGAGAACAATAAACTTACACAGGTGGAGCGGGGTTGATACCGGCGGGGGTGTTGGTGTGTGGGACACCATGGGACGGCGGAACCGGCGTTGGGGTAGCGATTCATGAATGAAATTTTCTGTCGAGAATTAATAGGGTAATGAAACTTACCCAGGGCGGTGGTCTGAACGATACGGGTGTCTGCGTGTTGTGAGATTGTTCCTGGCGGTCATTGCTATGTATTAAGGATTTTCCTGGGCCTTCGTATTGATTTTAAAAAGTGCGAGAAAATCATACATTAAGCACGTTCACAATGTCAAGTTATTGAATGGAGGGAGCGAAATTGTTCAGAACTATGAACGGCCGCATATAAACATGACTGAATAATTATTTTGAAAATAACATCCGCAGTATTCGCAATCTTAATTTAAAAGGTTTTGAGGTGGCCTAGGCAACAGGGTATTCACATTCCAAAGTTTTTGAAGGCCTGGGAACACTCAAGGTGAAAAGAGTAAACATGAAATGATAGATTATTCTGAAATTGTGCATGGGAATGCGCTGGTTGGTGGTCTATATGTTTTTGAAGGTGCGGAGATGCGCACAGCTATGGGGCGTGAAATTGCTCTCTGAGGTCATAGGTCTCAGGATGTTTCATTAATACGCTTTTGGGACACTGCGCTAAATATTTTTCTAACGGGTTGTCATTATTTTTTAAACAATCATACTTTCCCACCATAAGTAATTACCGCCCTTCTCCCTAATCCTCCCCCCTCTCCTCTTCTCACCCTCTCCGGGGAGGCTGTGTGTGAGTGAGATTCTGCACCGCCCTCTCACCCTACCCTTGCACGTTCTGGTGCGGAGAGAGAATTTTATACATTTTAGTGTGTTTTAGCGTGTTTTACGTTTTTTTTTGTAGGGATAACCCTTTTAAAACATTTATTTAATTGTGTTAAAGAGTTCTGGAGAGAAAACCGTGATTTTAAGCAGAAAAAATATGAGAGCAAGAAGTGTTAAAACGGGTAACATAAAGCGGTGCAGTGGATAAGTGTATGTAAAGGAAAAAGAAAGAAAGAAAATTTACCAGTTTTTCGGCGCGATGTGCGTGGAAAAAGAAAAGTTACCAAAAAGTTGTAATGTAGGGCTAGTTGACGAAAGAGGTGCGAGTAATGCCTGCACAAGCGCATCTTTAAATAACCATCACCGGTGAAAGATTTCAGGCCTACTTCTTGTTATTTGTCCCGGGTTCACTTATTGAATAGGCTACATGGTTAATCGCAGTTCCGCACCAAGGGCGAATTGAAGTCGTGCGTCACCATCTACTTCTTGATTAAGGATTTTTAACTTGCCGTGCAAGTATTTTCAGTATTTTGTATTTGATAATGCTTAGTATTTATCACTTACAAGTACTTTATTTGTAATATATTGCATCCAGTCTTGAAAATGAGTAACAATAAATAAATACCGATATTCTCGATAAACCATTTTCATAAATATCAATGCAACATTAGTTTGTTAAGTCTTTGTTTCTAAAAATGCGAGTTTCAATGTATATCCAGGAATTTTATGTTGAATATAGGTTTTAACGAAGTTTCTCATTTGAGCGGGAGTGCTAGCAGGTCGTGTGCGCGTGTTTGTGTGTGTGCGTTTGTGTGTGTGTGTGTGTGTGTGTGTGTGTGTGTGTGTGTGTGTGTGTGAGTTTGTCAAATTATATGCAAGTTCTTTGTTTTTAAAAAACAGTCAAAGAGTCGAAATATACCCGTTATTTTTTCTTTCAGAATGAATAAACAATCAGCCCCCTTTAGGTCAATGTATGAACCATGTTATATCATGTATCATATTAAAGTCTTTTGACTTTAAGAAATGATAAAATCGTGTGTAGTAAGCTGGAAAATGCGAGTTTCAAAGTAGAATTTTATGTTGAAAATAGGTTTTAAATGAGTTTTTCATTTAAGCGGGAGTGTATGTCGGTTGTGTGCGCGCGTGTGTGTGCGTGTGTGCGCGCATGTGTGTGCGTGTTAGTTTGTTAAATTATATGCAAGATCTTTGTTTTTAAAAAAGCAGTCAAAGAGTCGAAATATACCCGTTATTTTTTCTTTCAGTATCAATAGGGGAGACCGGGGATGATAGTAACACTTTTTCGCTTGAGCACGTGTAGTGGTTCCTTGTGATAGAGATCTCAAATTTTTACATGTGGTTCCCATATTTGTCTGCTATAAATGATACACTTGGACTTCTACTACACTATCACAGATTATGTGAATTAATGTCAAATAGAAAGAGGTATGTTGTTTCAACCTACCCCACATTACCGGGGTGAGTTGTAACACGACGTGAGGATGGATGTAACAATGAAATTAATAGCCTTAAAAAAGATACGCGCTATTAAATGTAAGGAAGCACTTTAATGAATAATAAAGCAGGGACCATAAAATTGTCAGACTACAAAATAATAAAATAAATAAGAAGTATAAGTTAAATACGATAAAAATAAATACAATAAAATAAATAAATATATATAATATGAAGAAATATAAAGTATAAACTGGCATGTGTTGTGTGTGTGTATTTGTGTGTTTTGTAATCTGAAACAGGTTAATGTGAAAAAGCATTTGAACACTTGGAGATCTGTGGAACAATCAACAAAACTACTTTTGAACAGTGTAGTGCAAAGCTTCACTAAGTACTTTATAAGTGCTGCAAGGCATATGAACAGTTGAACTGTCTATTGAACAATAAACAAAACACTTTTGAACACTGTGTTTTCAAGGTGCAGAAGTACTTAGTAAGTAACTATTAACTAAGCAAACTGCCTAGGCATGCTGTAGAAAGGGGACTAGTACAAAATGTCAACATAAGGGGAAGATTGTAACACTTTTCAAGAACAGTTACAACCCTCCCCATGCCAGACAACCATTAAAAAGGTAACCGTTTTTAACATTTATCTTCAAAGCTAGCACTAATGCAACAAGTCAATTGAAACTAGAGAAACAATTACTTGAGCTTATGTACGTAAACAATTGTATCTACAACACAATGGACACTATTGAAAAATATTTGTGATGAAAATATTTACTTTCTTACCTGAAAAATTGTTTTTGGCACCAGAACAGACAGTTTTCAACTCAAAGACATGAGGCTTAACCAGTGAGCTCACTTTGTAAGTGGGCATGGACTGTATTGATGACATCACTACAGAGATTTTTAACTTTAAGAAATGTGTGTAGAAAGCTGGAAAATATGAGTTTCAAAGTATATCCTAGAATTTTATGTTGAATATAGGTTTTAACTAAGTTTTTCATTTGAGCGGGAGTGCTTACGGGTCGTGTGTGTGTGTGTGTGTGTGTGTGCGTATGTGTTTGTGTGTGTATGTGTGTTAGTTTGTTAAATTACAAGCAAGGTCTTAGTTTTTTAAAAACAGTCAGAGTCGAAAAATACCAGTTAATTTTTCTACCAGTGTGAATAAACAAACAGGGCCTTTTTAGGTCAATGTATCAGCCATGTTTTTCATGTGTCATTTTAAATTTTTTAACTTTAATGAATGATAAAATTGTGCGTAGAAAGCTGGTAAATGCGAGTTTCAAAGTATATCCTAGAATTTTATGTTGAATATAGGTTTTAACTAAGTTTTTCATTTAAGCGGGAGGGCTTGCGAGTCGTGTGTGTGTGTGTGTGTGTGTGTGTGTGTGTGTGTGTGTGTGTGTGTGTGTGTGTGGGTCCCCCCATTCTGAGATTCGGCAACAGGAATGGCAGACATGTCATGCAAAGGATCTCATGTCGGCGCTGGTGTTTTACACTGAACAACATGGCATTGAGAGCAAGATCTCCGAAAAGGAGTAGGCAAGACTACTTCGACAAGAAAGATGGGAATGGACAATGGAGAGAGCGTAATGTGAAGGACTCGATCGACGGTTGACCAAAGTACACAGGGTAGAAGACAGTGATCATTGGATAACTTTTCTTGTGGGAACAGTTCTGTCTGACTTAAGGCGTGGTTAGAGTCCACTGACATAAATATCAAGGCAGGAGTGTGTCTTGAGTGACATTGTTAGGGGTGCCTTAATTCCTACCTATCTCAATTTTGTCTGCTTTCTTAATTACCTCAGTGCAAAAACGTCTTTAACTATGGACGCCATATCCAGTAGTCCGACAGAGTTTAGAGTATTGGAAGTCAGGCATATGACAGCATCAGAAAAATTGAATTCTTGGGCTGAAAATGTGGTTGACAGGTGTGAATCAGCCCACAGATTTTTTAGACTGTTGTACCCAAATAAGGTGAGAGCCATGCGAGTCATATTGACTGATGCTGTGAGAAACGAATGTACTGCTGAGGCCTTCTTATCGGCCCTCAGGGATGAAGATCCTTTCCTTTTCAACGACCTGGACACAAACGGCCCTAGAAAAACTTTTGGTGAGTATCAACCTCGATGGCCGCAGCCTCCGTTCTCACCAAATAATTCCACGTCGACTTACCTGTCGTTTTCCTCTTTGTATGTCTGTCCTGTTACCTGGTCTGTTCTTGTCATAACAGTGAGGAGTCGTCCACCGACTGAGCCGTTTGACTTATGGAGCGCAAACCGAGGCCTGCGCAACTTCTTTGAAACACGAAGGGACGAATTCAACGTCGTGGATATACTTGTGGAACGCAACCTTTTGACTGTGGAAGAGTACGATGACATACGGCTTGCTAGAGAGAGGCCGCTGTTTCGCGCACTACACAAAATTATGACACGGGCATCTCCGGAACATGTCGCATTTCTGGAATGCCTGGAGGGACTGTATCGAGATGTGTGGCCGTCACCAAACACGGAGGTTGTTTCACAGGACGACACACACCAACAGAAAATCGAGAAGACTTTCAATGGACAGGGGAATTATGACATCATTCGTGTGAACAGTGCCATGACACCTGAGGCCTCAGTAGAGGACGTGTGGTGGTGCCCAATTTGTACAATTCACAGAGCGGAACACGCTTTTGGGTGTGGGCATGTAACCTGTGCAACTTGCGATAGAAAGACTGGAAACAAATGCCCCTTGTGTCGGCGGCGTAAGGAAAAGGTGTACAAGGAAGCTTTCGCTGTGAAAAATGCTCACATGCAATGTCACGAATGTAAGGGTCCTAAAATGGTGCTTATTTACGACGGGCCCAACGGGGAGGGCTGTCATCATGTTGCATGTGAGTGCGCCGTTAAAAACCATAGGTGTGCTTGCGGGCATACAGCAACTATGTTCATGACTATCTACAAGATGTGAAGAGGTAGTTTTGGAACTTGAAGCAATTATGGACCATACCAAAACCTGTGTGAAACTTTGCTATTAAAATGTCTGTTTTGTTTATTTGTTTTTTTTGTTTTGTTTTTACAATAAAACAACCAGTGTATGATCAATTAACACTGCTTACAGCCACGCAGCAAATTGTATGTCATAAAGAGGCTTCACGCTGACAAACTACCAAGTTTCTAAAAAAGTTGTTCCGCAGCCAGATTTCAAGACTTTACCATGTGGCTTCTAAAACTGTATTTGGCGATGAGAGCAATATTGAGGGCGATTTCACGAATAGTTTTTATCAGTTCTGGGCTGGTAGATTGAAGAATGGCGCTTCGCTGACATGCATGGCCTTCAAATTTCAGAGCTATTACTGGCCACTTCCATGAGGTCATCAATAATAACCAAAGGGGTTTTATGCAAAGGAAGCAGTGCTTCATCAGTCAATGATTCAGGCAGACCTTCAACAAAATGAAAATTCTTTATTTAACGACGCAAATCATCAAAATCATCATTTTGTAAAAACAAATAAACAAAACAGACATCTTAATAGCAAAGTTTCACACAGGTTTTGGTATGGTACATAATTGCTTCAAGTTCCAAAACTACCTCTTCACATCTTGTAGATAGTCATGAACATAGTTGCTGTATGCCCGCAAGCACACCTATGGTTTTTAACGGCGCACTCACATGCAACATGATGACAGCCCTCCCCGTTGGGCCCGTCGTAAATAAGCACCATTTTAGGACCCTTACATTGGTGACATTGCATGTGAGCATTTTTCACAGCGAAAGCTTCCTTGTACACCTTTTCCTTACGCCGCCGACACAAGGGGCATTTGTTTCCAGTCTTTCTATCGCAAGTTGCACAGGTTACATGTCCACACCCAAAAGCGTGTTCCGCTCTGTGAATTGTACAAATTGGGCACCACCACACGTCCTCTACTGAGGCCTCAGGTGTCATGGCACTGTTCACACGAATGATGTCATAATTCCCCTGTCCATTGAAAGTCTTCTCGATTTTCTGTTGGTGTGTGTCGTCCTGTGAAACAACCTCCGTGTTTGGTGACGGCCACACATCTCGATACAGTCCCTCCAGGCATTCCAGAAATGCGACATGTTCCGGAGATGCCCGTGTCATAATTTCGTGTAGTGCGCGAAACAGCGGCCTCTCTCTAGCAAGCCGTATGTCATCGTACTCTTCCACAGTCAAAAGGTTGCGTTCCACAAGTATATCCACGACGTTGAATTCGTCCCTTCGTGTTTCAAAGAAGTTGCGCAGGCCTCGGTTTGCGCTCCATAAGTCAAACGGCTCAGTCGGTGGACGACTCCTCACTGTTATGACAAGAACAGACCAGGTAACAGGACAGACATACAAAGAGGAAAACGACAGGTAAGTCGACGTGGAATTATTTGGTGAGAACGGAGGCTGCGGCCATCGAGGTTGATACTCACCAAAAGTTTTTCTAGGGCCGTTTGTGTCCAGGTCGTTGAAAAGGAAAGGATCTTCATCCCTGAGGGCCGATAAGAAGGCCTCAGCAGTACATTCGTTTCTCACAGCATCAGTCAATATGACTCGCATGGCTCTCACCTTATTTGGGTACAACAGTCTAAAAAATCTGTGGGCTGATTCACACCTGTCAACCACATTTTCAGCCCAAGAATTCAATTTTTCTGATGCTGTCATATGCCTGACTTCCAATACTCTAAACTCTGTCGGACTACTGGATATGGCGTCCATAGTTAAAGACGTTTTTGCACTGAGGTAATTAAGAAAGCAGACAAAATTGAGATAGGTAGGAATTAAGGCACCCCTAACAATGTCACTCAAGACACACTCCTGCCTTGATATTTATGTCAGTGGACTCTAACCACGCCTTAAGTCAGACAGAACTGTTCCCACAAGAAAAGTTATCCAATGATCACTGTCTTCTACCCTGTGTACTTTGGTCAACCGTCGATCGAGTCCTTCACATTACGCTCTCTCCATTGTCCATTCCCATCTTTCTTGTCGAAGTAGTCTTGCCTACTCCTTTTCGGAGATCTTGCTCTCAATGCCATGTTGTTCAGTGTAAAACACCAGCGCCGACATGAGATCCTTTGCATGACATGTCTGCCATTCCTTTTGCCGAATCTCAGAATGGGGGGACCCACACACACACACACACACACACACACACACACACACACACACACACACACACACACACACACACACACACACGACTCGCAAGCCCTCCCGCTTAAATGAAAAACTTAGTTAAAACCTATATTCAACATAAAATTCTAGGATATACTTTGAAACTCGCATTTACCAGCTTTCTACGCACAATTTTATCATTCATTAAAGTTAAAAAATTTAAAATGACACATGAAAAACATGGCTGATACATTGACCTAAAAAGGCCCTGCTTGTTTATTCACACTGGTAGAAAAATTAACTGGTATTTTTCGACTCTGACTGTTTTTAAAAAACTAAGACCTTGCTTGTAATTTAACAAACTAACACACATACACACACAAACACATACGCACACACACACACACACACACACACACGACCCGTAAGCACTCCCGCTCAAATGAAAAACTTAGTTAAAACCTATATTCAACATAAAATTCTAGGATATACTTTGAAACTCATATTTTCCAGCTTTCTACACACATTTCTTAAAGTTAAAAATCTCTGTAGTGATGTCATCAATACAGTCCATGCCCACTTACAAAGTGAGCTCACTGGTTAAGCCTCATGTCTTTGAGTTGAAAACTGTCTGTTCTGGTGCCAAAAACAATTTTTCAGGTAAAAAAGTAAATATTTTCATCACAAATATTTTTCAATAGTGTCCATTGTGTTGTAGATACAATTGTTTACGTACATAAGCTCAAGTAATTGTTTCTCTAGTTTCAATTGACTTGTTGCATTAGTGCGAGCTTTGAAGATAAATGTTAAAAACGGTTACCTTTTTAATGGTTGTCTAGCATGGGGAGGGTTGTAACTGTTCTTGAAAAGAGTTACAATCTTCCCCTTATGTTGACATTTTGTACTAGTCCCCTTTCTACAGCATGCCTAGGCAGTTTGCTTAGTTAATAGTAACTTACTAAGTACTTCTGCACCTTGAAAACACAGTGTTCAAAAGTGTTTTGTTTATTGTTCAATAGACAGTTCAACTGTTCATATGCCTTGCAGCACTTATAAAGTACTTAGTGAAGCTTTGCACTACACTGTTCAAAAGTAGTTTTGTTGATTGTTCCACAGATCTCCAAGTGTTCAAATGCTTTTTCACATTAACCCGTTTCAGATTACAAAACACACAAATACACACACACAACACATGCCAGTTTATACTTTATATTTCTTCATATTATATATATTTATTTATTTTATTGTATTTATTTTTATCGTATTTAACTTATACTTCTTATTTATTTTATTATTTTGTAGTCTGACAATTTTATGGTCCCTGCTTTATTATTCATTAAAGTGCTTCCTTACATTTAATAGCGCGTATCTTTTTTAAGGCTATTAATTTCATTGTTACATCCATCCTCACGTTGTGTTACAACTCACCCCGGTAATGTGGGGTAGGTTGAAACAACATGCCTCTTTCTATTAGACATTAATTCACATAATCTGTGATAGTGTAGTAGAAGTCCAAGTGTATCATTTATAGCAGACAAATATGGGAACCACATGTAAAAATTTGAGATCTCTATCACAAGAAACCACTACACGTGCTCAAGCGAAAAAGTGTTACTATCATCCCCGGTCTCCCCTATTGATACTGAAAGAAAAAATAACGAGTATATTTCGACTCTTTGACTGCTTTTTAAAAACAAAGATCTTGTATATAATTTAACAAACTAACACGCACACACATGCGCGCACACACACACGAGCGCGCACACAACCGACATACACTCCCGCTTAAATGAAAAACTCATTTAAAACCTATTTTCAACATAAAATTCTACTTTGAAACTCGCATTTTCCAGCTTACTACACACGATTTTATCATTTCTTAAAGTCAAAAGACTTTAATATGATACATGATATAACATGGTTCATACATTGACCTAAAGGGGGCTGATTGTTTATTCATTCTGAAAGAAAAAATAACGGGTATATTTCGACTCTTTGACTGTTTTTTAAAAACAAAGAACTTGCATATAATTTGACAAACACACACACACACACACACACACACACACACACACACACACACACACACACACACACAAACGCACACACACAAACACGCGCACACGACCTGCTAGCACTCCCGCTCAAATGAGAAACTTCGTTAAAACCTATATTCAACATAAAATTCCTGGATATACATTGAAACTCGCATTTTTAGAAACAAAGACTTAACAAACTAATGTTGCATTGATATTTATGAAAATGGTTTATCGAGAATATCGGTATTTATTTATTGTTACTCATTTTCAAGACTGGATGCAATATATTACAAATAAAGTACTTGTAAGTGATAAATACTAAGCATTATCAAATACAAAATACTGAAAATACTTGCACGGCAAGTTAAAAATCCTTAATCAAGAAGTAGATGGTGACGCACGACTTCAATTCGCCCTTGGTGCGGAACTGCGATTAACCATGTAGCCTATTCAATAAGTGAACCCGGGACAAATAACAAGAAGTAGGCCTGAAATCTTTCACCGGTGATGGTTATTTAAAGATGCGCTTGTGCAGGCATTACTCGCACCTCTTTCGTCAACTAGCCCTACATTACAACTTTTTGGTAACTTTTCTTTTTCCACGCACATCGCGCCGAAAAACTGGTAAATTTTCTTTCTCTCTTTTTCCTTTACATACACTTATCCACTGCACCGCTTTATGTTACCCGTTTTAACACTTCTTGCTCTCATATTTTTTCTGCTTAAAATCACGGTTTTCTCTCCAGAACTCTTTAACACAATTAAATAAATGTTTTAAAAGGGTTATCCCTACAAAAAAAAACGTAAAACACGCTAAAACACACTAAAATGTATAAAATTCTCTCTCCGCACCAGAACGTGCAAGGGTAGGGTGAGAGGGCGGTGCAGAATCTCACTCACACACAGCCTCCCCGGAGAGGGTGAGAAGAGGAGAGGGGGGAGGATTAGGGAGAAGGGCGGTAATTACTTATGGTGGGAAAGTATGATTGTTTAAAAAATAATGACAACCCGTTAGAAAAATATTTAGCGCAGTGTCCCAAAAGCGTATTAATGAAACATCCTGAGACCTATGACCTCAGAGAGCAATTTCACGCCCCATAGCTGTGCGCATCTCCGCACCTTCAAAAACATATAGACCACCAACCAGCGCATTCCCATGCACAATTTCAGAATAATATATCATTTCATGTTTACTCTTTTCACCTTGAGTGTTCCCAGGCCTTCAAAAACTTTGGAATGTGAATACCCTGTTGCCTAGGCCACCTCAAAACCTTTTAAATTAAGATTGCGAATACTGCGGATGTTATTTTCAAAATAATTATTCAGTCATGTTTATATGCGGCCGTTCATAGTTCTGAACAATTTCGCTCCCTCCATTCAATAACTTGACATTGTGAACGTGCTTAATGTATGATTTTCTCGCACTTTTTAAAATCAATACGAAGGCCCAGGAAAATCCTTAATACATAGCAATGACCGCCAGGAACAATCTCACAACACGCAGACACCCGTATCGTTCAGACCACCGCCCTGGGTAAGTTTCATTACCCTATTAATTCTCGACAGAAAATTTCATTCATGAATCGCTACCCCAACGCCGGTTCCGCCGTCCCATGGTGTCCCACACACCAACACCCCCGCCGGTATCAACCCCGCTCCACCTGTGTAAGTTTATTGTTCTCCTGCTTTTTACAGAAGTCGTTCGCACATCAGTCATCCCGAATTCAGCTGTTGTTTTTAAAATGACAGCTGTGCGCATCCGCAAGTTCCGCCAACTCAGCAACGCGCTCAAACACCTGTCAGATTCAACCCCTCCCCTCCTGGGTAAGTTTTATCGGTCTCCTGCTTTTTTTACGAAAGTCGTTAGCGCATCAATCACACCTAATTCAGCTGTTGTTTTAAAAATGATGACAGTGCGCATTCGCAAGTTCCGCCGTCCCATGGTGTCACACACCAACACCTGTCGGATTCAAACCTAGCTCCCCCTGTGTTAGTTTTACAGTTTTCCCGCTTTTTACAGAAGTCGTTCGCTCATCAATGCACAATCAATCATTCCGTGGCTTGCACCCTCCCCGCAAGCCCCGCCCGCCCATGTGGACCGACCACTTCCAATGCCAACAGTCAGACACACTGAGAGACACAGACCAGGGAAGAAGACGTACAGAATTAACACTCTGCATGGAAACCATCCTTATTGCGCACTTCTTTCGTCAACTACATTACAACTTTTTTTTTTTTTTTTTTTTTTACAACTTTACTTTTCCACGCACATCACGCCGAAAAACTGGTAAATAATTTGCTTTCTCTCTTTCACCTTTATTTATTTCCTTTATTTTAACACTTCATGCTCTCATTTTTTCTGCTTTAAAAAACACTCTTTTCTCTCCGAAACTCTCCGAATTTAAACGGTCTTTCGTTTCTTTCGTTACACCACACAACCAACAAAACTCTTGAAATAAAGTTTTACCACTTTTAACTTTCACATCACCCTTCCAACCACACATATAATAACCGTTTTAAAAACCACCAAACTATAACACCAGAAAATAAATGCTTTAAAAGGCTCATCCCCACAAAAAACGTAAAACACACTAAAATGTATAAAATTCTCTCCCTGCTCCAGAACGTTCAAGGGGGAAGGGGGTGGGGACTTGGGACGGTGCTGAATCTCACTCACACACAGCCCCCACCTCGGAGAGGGAGAGAAGAGGCGAGGGGGGAGGATTAGGAGAAAAGGGGGGAGAGGGATTTTGATACTATTTTTATTTTTTGCATATGACCCCCAAGTGAACTCTTCAACTCATTAAAAAGCCATCAATCATTTTTTTTGACATAAGCCACATCCAATTACTCTCTGGGGAAGCACTCATAATATACAGTGCCCTGACGGAAATTTAGTCATTATGAACCAATCAAATAACATGATCACATGATCAGATATTTTTTCAGCTTTTCGCAGCACTGAATTTAGGTTTTCTTAAATTAAAACAAACAATTACCATAATTGCTGTTCAGAAAAATGTGTGAGGAATGAATATCGTCTTTGGTTGACTGGATGGCCACTTCATAAAACAGGGTTCCTCTTCAGCTTATCTTTTCTGACGGGCTTTTCTACAAAACAGAGTTCAGGGTCAATCAAAAATGTCCTTTTTTTTTGGAAGAAAAGCATTTTTTCCATTATAACAACATAGAAATGATTGGAAATACAGTGAAGATATGGTTAAGATTCTAAATGATGATTATAGCTGGAGGTGCAGGTTAGATTATTTAAGCACTGCACTGCCAAACTGGCAGTTTAGCTACATTCAGTGTGTAATGGAGCCCTGTTTTTGGTTGCCGCTGCTCTCCTCTTTGTTTTCATTTTTCAAATTAAATATTTATTGATATTTTTACTCAGCCTGTGCATTTGGGTCCCTTTCTTTTGTGTTGAGTACATGGTCCCAGTGCCCGCTGGCTTATTGCCTTCTGCCGGCGGGACCAAACCATGACACCGTCTGTCAGTGGCCTAAGGAGAACAATCCATGAACCGGCAACCGGGTTTTGGGCGCCCAAGGTCCGATCGATGAATGAGGGTTATGAAGGCTATCCCATTTTGTCCAAACCGACAAAAGGGTCACTGTGGCACATCATTGAGAAATTCAATAATATTGAAATTAGGACTGAGTCACAACGCACAGTGCATTGCTCATTTTAGCTAGTGGACCAGTTCAAGTGCCCACTCTAACCCCGGTCTACCCCTTATAGTGCCTCCCCAATGGGCACTTGAGCTTCAGAACTGGATCTTGGAGCAGTTGAAGAAGGTCGCTTTGGCCAGTGAGTCCCGCTTTCTTTTACATCATATGCTTTGGCTAGGCACATGAGCACCGCTAACCTGGGAATAGATGGGATCAGGATGCACTGATAGAAGAAGACATCCTGGTGGAGGGATTGTGATACTCGGATGAGTGCTCAGCAGCTTCAGTCAGTTAGGATGCTTATGGTTGACTTGCCTCTTGAGCCCTGCCACAGCCTTGCAAATAAGGCCACTAATGGTGCACGAGTGTGGGTTTTGGGATCAGGTAGCTGGTAAAGATGTGGATGCTTACCCTGGTCTCCCGCAGCCATTTGAGAGGCCATTTTCAAAATTTTTGATACCTTTACCACAACATGCCATCCACTTTTTCCTGTCTAGAGCAACCTGCTCAATGGTTTTATTTGGTATATTGACATCTGTAAGATTGCTCTTAAGATTGTCCTTATCCCTGACCCATAGCCAACCAACATTCATTTTACCTCTGTTGAGCTGACTATACAGGAGAATCAGGTATTCCATCATCGCTCATTCTGAAACCGTGGCCAGTCCAGTGAAGTTGGGATTGCATGAGGAGAAACTCAATGCCTCCAGCTTTGCACTTAGCAAACAGGTCACCATTAGAGATTCCGGGCTCTAAATTCGTAGAACAGGCGCAGGTGCAACGAACAGGGGGAGCGCCACGCCAACGAGGTGTGTCTAGGCGTATGTTGCAATTTTGTGCTCGGCGTAGCCTGGCACAAGTACTCCTTTGTCGGCCCAAGTGGCAAAGAGGGAGGAGAAAAGGCTTAAGTGGGTTTATCACAGCCGAGTCAACTCTTCACCAATAAAATGAGCTCCTCTCCAAGCGGCTTTACTGCACATAGAACGCCTGCATAGGCAGTTTGTGGTTGGCTGAGAAAGATCTGAAGTCGTTAGATTCAGCTGCGTTGATTAAGCCAGGTCGAGTTTCCATAATGCATGCCAACCGCCTTTAATCTGACATCAGGACAATCAATATAGATACTTTAATTTATGTCCTAATTCAGATAGTTACATTTAATAGTGCTTGCTGTAATTATTTATTGCATTGAAATGTGCCTGATATTCTGGAAACCTGCCTGAGAGGTTTCGGCGACGTGTGCGCACTGTGCGCTGGTCAGCCAAATTACCACTGCACAGAAAGTAAACCAGGTTGGAGCTGGCGAGCTTTCTGGGCAACTTCAGCAGAGACTTTTTCTACGAAATTGTCACTGCGTCTTGATGAACATGTGACACCTCCCTACAACGCCGCGACACCCATCTCGGCGCACGTTCAAAATTGCCAAAGTGGCTGTGCACAGTGTTGCACCGCACGAAATTACCACTGCGCGGGCTGCACCGGATGAAATTACCACTGCATGGGCTGCGCCACGCTACGCCACGCTGCACCAAGAGATTAGAGCCCTCTATCTTCAAGAGTGTAATCGCAGATTATCCCAAGGCAACCCTTATGGAGCACGTCAAGCTGTTATATGTGTGTATGATGAGGAATCCTACGCCTTTGCTTGGGCGTAGGTGGAGGCTGATGGATGGCTTCAGTTTTCCTCATGCTAATAGTAGGGTCATTCCACAGGAAATCAACCAGGGCTCCCATGGGCATAGTAATGGATTTTCTTCAAACTTTGATAGAATGTTGCTTTGTGTGCCAAATAAAGACATACCATGTTGTGGCTCAATCAGTTTAAATATTCTGGGGGGTCAGAAAAGTGGGCATGGCACCCTGGTTGGTGAAATTTAGCATTTTTTACATTTTTAACAAGCTGTAACTCTGGAAGTAATAAAGCCAACCCCATATTTTTTTTAGGACTTGATCTCTTGCAATATACAGCGCCCTCTATAATTATTGGTACCCCTGGTTAAGATGTGTTAAAAGCCTTAAAATAAATTCAATTTTTATTGCAGAGGCATACTGTCACACTGAAAATTGTAGAAAAATGTAACTTTCAACTCAAGTGAATTGTAAGGGAAAAAAATCCCTGACTAAGAAATAATTATTTTTCATAAAATCACCTGTTCCACAATAATTGGCACCCCTAACAATAAATAAAATAAATGTAATTGAAGTATTTATGTCATTTCTTCAGTAGTTTACAAAGTTGATCTTAGTATCTAGGTACATTTAATTAGTAATTCATCACTTCCTATTTCCCTGGGGTATAAATATGATGTGACACAGAGGCCATTTCTCTTATCCACTCTTCAACATGGGAAAGACAAAGGAACACACCTTTCAAGTAAGGCAGATGTGTGTCGACCTTCACAAGTCAGGCAATGGCTACAAGAAAATAGCCACTCGCCTGCACCTGCCCATATCTACTGCCAGAGGAATCATTAAGAAGTTTAAAACAACTGGAACAGTGGTAAGCAAGCCTGGACGAGGACGCAAGGTTATTTTGCCACCACGCACATCGAGAAGGATGGTAAGAGAAATAAAAAGGTTGCCAAAGCTCACTGTTAAAGACTTGCAACAAATGGTAGCATCTTGGGGTCACAAAGTCTCCAAAACAACCATCAGGCACTATCTAAATGCCAACAAGCTGCTTGGGAAGGCATGCATGGAAAAAACCTTTTCTCACTCACAATCATACATGCAAACATCTGGAGTTCGCTAAGCGGTACTGGGACTTCGACTAGGACCATGTGCTTTGGTCAGATGAGACTAAGATAGAGCTTTTTGGCAAAAAACACTCTAAGTGGGTCTGGCGGAACACAAAAGATGAGTATGCAGAAAAGCACCTCATGCCCACTGCGAAGTATGGAGGAGGATTGGTGATGCTGTGGGCCTGTTTCTCTTCCAGAGGCCCTGGGAACCTTGTTAGGGTGCATGGCATCATGAACGCTTTGAAATACCAGGACATTTTAAATCAAAATCTGGTGGCCCCTGCCCGAAAGCTGAAGATGGGTTGTCACTGGGACTTTCAGCAAGATAATGACCCTAAACATGTGGCCAAATCTGCACAGAAATGGTTCACCAGACAGAGAATCAAGCTCCTCCCATGGCCATCTCAGTCCCCAGACCTCAACACCATTGAAAACCTGTGGAGTGAGCTGAAGAGGAGAGTGCAGAGGAGAGGACCCAGGTCACTGGATGATTTAGAGAGATTGTGCAAAGAGGAATGGTTGAAGATCCCTCTGTAATGTGGAAAGAAGCCACTAGATGGCAGTATTGACTTTTATTGTTAAGCCCAGTCTAAAGCTAGGTTTGGGCATGTCCTGGGCATGTCTGAGAGGGGAAAGTCCCAGAGAAAAAAAAAAGTCTAAATGTGGGAGGGGGCTGCAAAAGAGTATATAAGGAGAGAAATTGAGAGAGTAAAGTAGTTGGAGAAATTGCAAGGAGAAGGATACATGTGACCAGACCTGTCACTCTTTTCAAGACCCATGAAGTTTTTTTTTTTGTGGATTTTTGCCTGTGTTGGAGCATTTCCCTGTCCCGGGACATCAACAAGCAACCCAACCGAAGGGACTGTAAATTTTTTTTTTTTCCTTGTCATGTCAATCTTGGTCAGTAGCATAAATTGTAGGTTAGTTGTCAGTTTGTTTAATTAAATCTCTTTAAATTTTAAGAATTTGTCTGTCATCCCTTGCTGTCTTGTATGTCGTAGAAAATTGGGCTAAAGCACCTCTTTCTGTATTCTCCCATCTTGTGAAACATTATTGGAGACCATTAGGTGCTGTTTTGTTGGCAAAAGGGGGTTGTACAAAGTATTAACATCAGGGGTGCTAATAATTGTGGCACACATGATTTGATGGAAAAGAATTATTTCATAATGTGGTATTTTTTTCCCACTGAATAAATGCACTTGAATTAAAGGTTGGATTTTCCTCTTTTTCTCATTGTGGTCCTATATTATTTAGAAAAAAAACTGAATTTATTAGACTTTGCGTCGAAGAATGTTTAAGAACACATCTTAACCAGGGGTGCCAATAATTATGGAGGGCGCTGTACAACCCTTTATTGCCAATCAACGTTGTAGTTTTAACTCTTTTATTGTGGTTTTACAGGCTGTCTAAAATGCTACTTTTACACACTGGTATCAGTGAAAATACCTAGTCTAAACCACAGCATCTATATCTGAGAATGAAAGCACTGATGTTTGTATGTTTTTGGTGAATTGTGCGGGTTTCCCCCTGATTAGTTTGAGTAACGTTAGACAAGAGCATTGTGAGAATCTTAGAGTGGTCATAATATGCCACTGTACGTCCATGTCTAACCTTTTCTTTCGTGCAGCACAAGGGGGGGCAACCTCATTTTTATTCAGTAATTACAACAAAAGTATAATAATCCCAAAAATGAATATCCCCGATCTCAGAACCTGCTAAGAAAAACATAATGAGCAAATAATTTTGGTAATTTTATTGCCATTTTACATAGTTGTTCACGTGATCAAACAAACCAATCAGACATACTGTCTGTAAGGCCAACAGCACACCACCAAGATATGACCAATCACGGTCGCTGTACAATACACTACAGATCCAATATGGCAACGTCCAGCGTCAATGGGAGCGCTGCGAAGGATACCGTA
This sequence comes from Gymnothorax reevesii, assembly GCA_029721435.1. Classification (NCBI taxonomy): domain Eukaryota; kingdom Metazoa; phylum Chordata; class Actinopteri; order Anguilliformes; family Muraenidae; genus Gymnothorax; species Gymnothorax reevesii. The sequence continues at coordinate 10,390,782 of CM056577.1, read as the reverse complement.
TTTTCTTCTAAATTTTGCGTAGTGCAAGTTGATGTAGCAACGAAAAGCAATTTCATGGCTTTCAATAATGAATCTTGGAAACATTATGCTGATTTTGCTGGCAAGTGGCTGAAGTATGACTGCAAAGAGAGCGATGTAGTGTCTGATGCTGCAACAAAGCTTTGCATCGATTTCCATAATGCTGCTTTGTGCATCGCCACTCAACCCTCCCCGTGTGGTAGCATTGGCTACCATTACGCTTGCTACAAATGGTTCTGCGATATCAGCAGTTCATTTGAACTTAAATATTGACTTTTTTCAAGTGGTGCGTTTTAATTTGTACTCAGTATATACTGTATAAATGTGGCGAACTCAGTACACTGCTGTGCGACAAAAGACATTGTCACTAAAATAACAAATTAATCTTAAAATTTGTACCATTTTGATAAGTGATAATGTGGGACCTCACTGATTTAAACATATATTTTTCATTTTATGTTCAACTCGCCCCCAAAATCAAGAAAAATTCTTGGCTTCCGCAAGCGAATATATTATCCTCAAGTTCTCTCCATCGAAGTTGTTGCTACCGGAAGTTCACATATATTCCGCAACCTTGTTTAGCACGCAAACATAGCTGATCTAAGGGCGAACTGTTCAAGGGCCGACTTTCGAGAAGTTTTCAGAAGACTCGCCTTTTCTCCCATTTTCCAATTAAATTCAACATTCCCACAACTTTCCCTTTTGTAAAGTAAAGATCATCAATTAGCATTCAATTTGCCACCAAATTTGTTTGAAAATGTCGATCAGATCACATTTAACCCTAATCAATAAAACACGATCAGAAGCTTGAAAAAACTTTCATATTTTTTTTTTACCAATCTCAATCTATCGATCCCAATTATTATTATAATTTTTTTTGTGAACCAAATTTTGTTGTTTTACAGTGTGTAATAAATTTTTAGGATCACTTGAGCGGTTTTTTTGCATTCATAAAATTGTCAACCGGGTCAGTACTGACCAGAGCGAATGTTGTTACTTATTTCATGCTGAAATTCTGATGTTGTTAGCTAATATTGGTTCTCTTTTGCAGGAAAGTAAAGAAGTGAACCATGTAAAAGAACAAGATATACAACCCAAGAGCCATGCTTTATCTTTCTGTGCTTGCAATTATAAAGCTATTTGTGTCAATCAGTTACTATTCATTCATATTTGGTAGATATTATCTTGCTTAATAGCTCATTTCATTCAAGCTGAGTCATTGAAAGGATTGTTTAAATATCTGAGAAAAACAAACTTTTTGTTTACCTTATATAAATGCTAATTTTCACACAATGGTTTGACTGGTATGAGATGCCAAAATCAGTCAAAATCGTTACTTAAAAAATAATAAAAAGAAACTACTTTATACACCAAATAAAAAAGAAGTATAACATTTCATCATTAGTGTACCAAACATGAAATGAAGTGTCAACGAGATTGTCATTTCAATGCTTGAGTTATTGAGAAAAAAAATTTCTGTTTCCCACTTTTCTACATATACGGAGAAATGTGAAACTTCCATACAGTTTAAATCCCTCTTATTTCAAGGGTACATAAAAGTAAAAAGTTTATCCTTTCAAAGGAGCTATTGATCATTAAAATAGGAGCAGTATTAGATTTTTTTTGTGAATTTAAAAAAAAATCGGGTCAGTTCTGACCCACGTTTTACGCATTTAGGAAATCCTTCAGACACTCTAATAATAATCTGATCTGTACTGTACAGTGTACACGTGAGTAATTTGACCAGTAGCAGCCATCAAATTTTAAACAAGGCAATCAGAGATAGCAGACCTGGCCCCAGCCACGGGCTGACAGACAGAGTGACAGACACACACACACAGACATGATCATTGCTTAACCTGGCCCCCTAGGGGAGGGGCCAGGTAATGAGCTAATTTTCTGGATGAAATTGTAAAATTTCTCGTCAGCAAATGTTGATACTATCTCAGTTCTATTGTGCATAAAATTGTGGCTGGTGGGATTCGAAAGTCGTTGCATTTAGATTTTATTCACAATTTACACGTTGTCGCAACTATTTTGGAATTGGGGTTGTATTTTATTTATATACTTACCTGTAATTACTTTTATTATTTATTTATTTATTTTTTTTAATCCATAGGCGTGTGCCCTTTTCAATTCCTTTCCCCCTTGTCAATACAGCTCTGATTTATACCACGCAAACAGTCACAATATATCTGTTGTTAGCCCCCACCCACCTGGTAAATATTCAAAATAGGGATGAAAACAGTTAAGATTGTGCTTTCCAGCAGGTGAAGTAAGCTATTTGGAGTCAAAAAAGGAAGTGAATTTTGGCCTCGACATTATTTACAGTCCCTTTTTGGTTGGGTCCCTTGGTGATGTCCTGGGTGAGGAAAATGCTCTAACACAGGCAAAAATCCACAAAAGAAACTTCACAGGTCTTGAACAGAATGACAGGTCTGGTCACATGTATCCTTCTTCTTGCAATTTCTCCTACTGCTTTACGGTCTCAATTCTACTCCTTATATACTCTTTTGCAGACCCCACCCACATTTAGACCTTTTTTTATTTTATTTTCGGGGACTTGCCCCAGACATGTCTGAAACATGTCCAAACATAGCTCCAGTCTGAGCTTCACAAAAAAAAGGTAAATGCTGCCGTCTAGTGGCCTCTATTCACATTACAGTGTGAAGTAACATAGGCGTGGCGGATTTTTTTGCCGCGGCGGTGCGCCACGATCAGTTACATGTAGGCTAGCGGAAACCCTGTAGTGAGAAGGGATTTTGAATATTTAAGCATATGTTTTTTTGGGGCGGGGGTTTCCTATAACCTATAACTTTTATAGATCAATGTCTTGACAAGCTAACCAGCCTAATTTGAAGACGTCAGGCCACCTCGGTCAATATTAGATACATCGGTTACATTTTTTCCCACAGAATATTCCTTACGCGATGTAGAATGACTTTGTTTAACAAAAGAACTGTACATCGCCAAAAACCGACTTTCCCCGAGATTTCGCAGGCGGAGTCACATTTGATCGGCAAACTTTCTGCAGAGAGATTTCATTGGGTTTTCGTAACTTTGCCACAAGGTGGGGCCTTCTTGACCCGGACGCCGCTGGGTCAATAACAGGTAGCGTAGAGGCTGAGTAATATAGCCGGCGTTCGGTTCTGTGGTCTCAAATGTCCAGTTAATAAGCCGGTGCTGTGACAAATTTTGCTCCCTATCAAAATATGCTACCTCGCGCTTCTGCGCTTGCGCAAACCTAAAATCTTGGGCTGTTTCCTCGCTCATATCTTAAGCATCTTCAAAAAATAATAAAAATAGATTCATTTTCAGTGCGCATTTCGACCTGTAAGCGTACAGATATTTCCATGTACACGCTGGCTTTTCCTGAAAATGCAGAAATTAGATGATAATGGCGTATATGGGCATATGTCTTCGAACAAACTTATTCAACTCGCTATAAAATTGCTTATGGTATAATCAGTTAACAAATAACAAAGTTACCTCTGTAAACGGATGCATGCTGCAATATCAAGGCGATAACAAAGACTTTACGATCGCTCTGCACTACGGTCGCATTTTTTGACAAGGGAGCAAAATTTGACAGAACACCGGACGAAATGGGGGCGCTCGTCCTAAATTAAAAGTTACGTCTGGGTCAATAAGAGGAAAAGCTTGAATAATAGAGCCGGCGTTGGGGGCGATAGCCACTACGTTGCCTCAGCATTGCATCAGAGTTTGTGAACTTTTTTCACGTTCCACGTGGCATGCATGAAGACGTAGGGCAGCGGCTAAGTGCATTTTATTGGAGATTTTTTTGGTAACAAGTCAGTATCCAAGCATGGGAATATTGCAGCATATTTCGCCCTTCAACATAATGTTACAATTGGTAATGATGTAAAGGTGAAAGGGCATTAGTGCAGTTGTACATTAGTCACAATTTGTCATAGTAATACTTTGGGTTATTATTATTATTTGGCTATTATTATTATTTATTTTTATTTTATTCATAATTAATTTTACAGCCTGCTTATGCCCCTCCCGCCCCCATAATAATGCATTAATCCGGAAGTAATTTTCTTCCGGTGTGAAACGAATGTCAGCGATTAAAAACAATTAAAACCAATAAAAACAATCTGACCAATCGACCAGCAGACGTCAGCTCTAGAGGTTATGCACTGTCGACGACGAGACCTTCAAAGCCTTTGCAATTTCACTTTGAGGAACATTGTTTTTAAAGTATTCCACAATTTTTTTACACAAGCCGTCACAGGTTGGAGAGCCTCTGGACATTTTTACTTCTGAGAGATTCAGTCTGTCATGGATTTGCCCCCACCGTCAGAAGGCACGAATCCGGCGGGCACTGGGACCATGGACCCAAAAAACGGGTGAAGGGACCCATATACACAGGCAGAGTAAAAATGTGAAAAAATCTTTAATTCAAAGATAAAAACCACACACGAGAGGAGCTGCGGTAAAATCACAGACAGGACTCCTGGACACAGAATTTAGCTGCACTGCCGTGCTGATATACTCTAACCTGCACCTCCACCTCAACCTCAATGAGCAGCAGATGTGGCTCGTTGAAGTGGAGGTGCAGGCAGCAGGATTGGAGAGGGACTGTAAGGCAGAACCATCGTACAGCCTTTCATAAATATTCCTTATACTATCAATCATGTAACATACCTAATACCAGTTAACTTAAGGACTTGCTAAATGATCTTTCAGCTAGTATCCTTATATATTAATTGCTTGTACAGCCCCTTTATTTGCCTGTGACCCAACTTTTTTGAGACCTGTTGCAGCCAGAAAATTTGAAATGAGGTCATTTTGTGGATAAAAATGTAAATGTCTCAGTTTCAACATTTGAAATGTTATCTATGTTCCATGGTAAATAACATTGGCTCATGTGATCTGAAAGTCATTGCAATTTTGATTATATTCACAATTTACACTTCATCCCAACTATTTCGAAATTGGGGTTGTATTTGTTTATTACCCTTTTAAGCAATAGTCTCCAAAATAGCTATGCTTGCTATGAACAATTAAAGCTTCATATTCCCGTCATGCTATTTTAGAAACACCAGAATAATAACAGAGAGAATAAAACAGATGGGCCAGTAACTTTAAGAATATCAGTAGGCTCTTGATTAGCATAATTATTGATGCATGGTCACTAAATTGAACCATCTATTTGATAACGACGCATTAGAAGGCAGAGCCATTGGCAATGACTTGCACCTGTTTTGTGTTTATATTGTTTTAAAAAAAAAAACGTTATTTAAGCTTGTGTGCAGCAACATATTGGAGCTCAATAATTAACTTTTGTATGACATGGATCAGTAAGTATATTAGACCTTGTGCAATAACTTGTATTGCAGCTTTATAAACTCAATATGGACGCGGGGTTTTCATTCCCATGGCAGGCATTCTATTTCTCTCATAATGTGAAGTTAGAGGGTAAAAAAAAAAAAAAACCCAACTAATTAAAACAAATCAACAGCTTTATAGGATTCTGGGATTGCAAGACTGGTTTCAATGAAAACCAGGATACACGGTGGTCCCCGAAGACTGAGTTTGAGAACCACTGGGCTAAAGGCATGTTGATTGAATCCCATCAGACTAATGCCATTTTTCACTTCGGTGTTCCAACATTACCCATAATTACTCACAGCAAAAGTAGGTTCCGGTTCGCTGGGCACTTAATTTAGGCAGTGCTGAATACTGCTTTGGTGGGGTTTTCAAGGCAACATCGATGTGAAAAAACAACAAAACATATGGCAGGAGCTCTCATAGCTCACCACACACTTTTAACACACAGAGCTCAGGTTAGTTGAGCTGATTAACTGGCTGAGATGACACTGGATGTGCACTTTACAATGATAGTGATCAGTGGCGACTCGTGAAATGACAGCAGGGGAAGCTCAAACAATCCCTTAAAGGGGACCTCGGGGCTAAACCAAAATGCTGTTTTACACAAACATAATTCGTAAATAAATATTGTAAAATACAAAAATGTGGAATTTTTGTTTTCAAAGACGAGATAAATGAGGTTTTATTCCCCCTAATTAGTTGTCATCTGCTTAAATAACCACAAATGATGTTTGCAAGATTTGTCTCAATTACCCGTGGCTGATGTTTGTTCGTTAGCACTTCTAATGAGACTTCAGCTGCTCCACCGAGAAACGAGAGGGTTTTTAACTAGCATCACATTTCCTGCCGCTCTCACTCATGAGTGATGAAATGGCTTGAAGCGACAGACAACAAATGTGAAAATATCTGGTAATTAATGTGAAAATATTCCATAACGTCAAAATGCCGTTTCATAAATCTAACATTCGATTAACACATATTTTGATATTGTTGATACTTCATTTACCTTCCCACTCGGTGTCAGTTGCACTCTCAGGACCATCACTTCTGTAGCTATGGGTTCCTGATTTCTCACTTTTTTGCACATTTTTCACACTTAAATGTATCAGATCATCAAGAAAATTTTTCTATAAGACAAAGATAACCTGAGTAAATACAAAATGCAGTTTTGAAATTATGATTTCATTTATTAAGGGTAAAAAAGCTATCCAAACCTACCTGGCCCTATGTGAAAAAGTAATTGTCCCCCTTGTTAAATCATGTATTAACTGTGATTAACCACATTTTTTGAGTCCAATTTCACTAGCCACACCCAGGCCTGATTACTGCCAGACCTGTTGAATCAAGAAATCAAGTAGACCCTGTCTGACAAAGTGAAGTAGGCTAAAAGATCTCAAAAACCAACATGTCATGCTGTGAACTAAAGAAATTTAAGAACAGATGAGAAACAAATAAATTGACATCTATCAGCCTGGAAAGGGTGGCAAAGCCATTTGTAAGGCTTTGCCACTCCGGGGAATCACTGTGAAAGCCATTATCCATAAATGGAGAAAACTTGGAACAGTGGTAAACCTTCCCAGGAGTGGCTGGCCTACCATAGTTACTCCAAAAGCGTATCGACGACTCATTCTGGAGGTCACAAAAGAACCTAGAACAACATCTAGAGAACTGCAGGCCTCACTTGCTTCATTTTAAGTCAGTATCCATGACTCAATAATAAGAGACTGGGCAAAAATGGCATCCATGGGAGGGTTCCAAGGCGAAAACTACTGCTGACCAAAAAGAACACAAGGGCTCCTCTCACCTTTGCCAAAATATATCTTAATATATATCTGTTGCTAAGATATATCTGTTGCTGACCTCAAGCTCAAGCGCACTTGGGTTATGCAGCAGGACAATGATCAGAAACACACTAGCAAGTCCACCTCTGAATGGCTTAAATAAAAAAACAAACTGAAGGTTTTGGAGCGGCTTCAGCAAAGTCCGGACTTAAATCCAATTGTGATGTGAAAGACTCACTCCCAGTTATCGCAAACACTTAATTGCGGTTGTTCTCGCAGAGGGTAGCACAACCAGTTATTAGGTTTAGGGGGCAATTACTTTTTCACACCAGGCCAGGTAGGCTTGGATAGTTTTCACCTTAATAAATTAAATGATCATTTAATTTTTTACAACTTCAGTGTTGAATATTCATGAAGATTTTTTATGTTTGCAGCCCTTTTTCTCCACCAAAATCATGGAAATTAACTGAAATACGATGGAATTCTAAATGTTTCAAGTGTCTTGACTTTGTTGAGCCATTCTCTTCCTCTCTGTGAAGCTGCAATCTTGAATTATAGAGCCTTAAATAAAGTAACACATAAATAGCCAGATTTGGCTTTTGCACAAAGGGGATAAAATACACTGAACATTGTCTCAAAAATTAATCAAATTAAAATATTTTATTTATTCACACTGTGCCATAGTCCTGTTTTGTCCATAAACCCCTGAAAGTAGCCTAAGTAAAGAGTGTTTTTTTTTTTTTATGTGAGAAGTCGATGGTGTGGCATGAGTGTGTTCAGAGGGCCAATTGCCTGTGTCTCATGCTCAAAGTGTGAGAGCAAGCTACTTTGCAACTGACTGAAAAGCAGGAAAGCCTATCCCTGATGGCTGAACTGTGGACTGCGTACTTATGTATTGCATTGGGTATACTTTCTGTCCATTCTCTTATGTAGAAAGGCACTCAAATGACTTAACATTATTAGGCTGAGCATTAAAATCAGAAGGCCCAAAGCTCCAACTGCCCAACTGATTAGAGGCTTTAAGCATACAGTGAGTTAATTACACTATTCGTTTATGCGTAATTTAATTATTATATTCAACAGTTTCCTAAAAATTGCATTGATTGATAAAACGCAACATGCCACTCATGAAAAATGTTGTAATTGATTCTGATCTCATGTGAATTTTTTCGTTTTTTCTTCCTTCAATTTTTTAAATAACGCTTTGCATAATTTGCATCAAGTGGTGAGCTGCCTCTGCCAGAGGGACAGCCTGTCAGGGTTCTAACTCACAGTCAATCAATCTTCAGGGTTCTAACTCACAGTCAATCAATCTATCAATTCTATTGACAGTTATAAATGAATGCAAAAACATTAGCAGAGTCTCTCAGAAGTAAAGATGGCTAGAGGATCTCCTACCTGTGCAGACTACCTGTACGTCTGATCGTGAAATGGAGTTGCTTTGTCACAACAGAAATCTATCCAATGGCAAATTGTACAGAGGACGAAACCATTGAACATCTTTTAATAAATTGTTACTGAACGAGAAAAATATGGAAAAGTATGTCACAAATTGGTCTGTGTTTTGATGTGAAGATCAAATCAATATTTTTTGGCGTTTTTAAAGAGAATTTTTCGCAAGAGACCAAGCAACTCAATTGGCTAATAATTTGTATCATAAACTCCAAAATTTGGAAAACGAGATGTAAAATGATTATTAACCAAACTGTAATAAACAGTCCTGTGGTAGTGAAACAAATACTAATGGACCTAAGAAGACACCGATCACAGGATTTGGAAGCAGACAGAAAAACCCCATGGACACTTTTAGATTTGCAGTAATTTTATCCATGTCTTGGTGTATGAGTATTTATATGGTTTTGTAATGTTGTGAAACTGTGATGCACCAATATTTAATCAAGCACCTTGAAAAAAGCAGGAAAACGTCTCTTGAAACGGACGAGATTAGTGACCAGATTTCAATCCTTGTTCTTGGTCAACGTGTTATAATTGAAGGTTTTATAATGAAATGTTTAGGCGAGTGAATAATAAATTCTATAAAATGTTTAATTTACCTGCCTTACTGGGCAACTCTTTACAAAAAGGCCACTGAGGATTTTTCTCGTTAAAATTTTTGCCACATCCTAAGGAAATCGTCAAACCTGTTCGTAATGATGGTTTCAGTGAAAAAGTGAAGTGCGCTCTTTTTTTGCGTATAACTGATGCGTTTGATTTCTCGTCTTAAACGAAGACAATTAGCTTTATCTGAGAAGGGAGAGTTAAAGTGTCTTTTACCAGGAAAATTGACTGAAAACAGATCAAGACAAACAAGCAATTTAAAGACATGTTTATCGGCCTCCTTGTTCTCTGGCCACCGCCTGCCACTGCTTAATTTGCATACGTTACTATTTACAGTAGTACGTGCTTTACGGACAGTATGCTGAGAGCAATTAGCCTACTTTGATTATTTACACTCCCTAAAGCAGATATTCAAAATTTGAATATGACAGTATTTTTTCTGTGTTTGTTTGCGATATTCAAGCAAGCTGTGTCACTTTTCAAATGAAATGACTAGTGCGCGCTCCCGCGATGTGGTGCATTTCACGGTAACGGTGCATCCTATGGCGCACCTGTTCCGCGGTATATATTCGGTCATTAATGGCTGACTCGGACTTCTCGGATCGAGTGGGATGGCAAAAGTTGAACAAAACTGTTCGTAAGCGTGAAAATCTCCGTTTAAATGCGATTTCAAAAAAGAGTGTAAGAAATGAAAGATGCGACGGACAGTCTTGCATTTGAATTTAGGATTTGAATATTTGAGTGGGACTTTTAAATTAAAATGTTAGAACGCGTTGGTGTTTTACATATTTGTATTACCCGGAAACCTGTTTTTACCTCGGACGTATAGCCTACTCCTCGATGAGGAAATTTAAGTAAGCTTGGCAACATCTTGCATTTAACAAATATTTAATACATTTAGTTTAAAGCTCGATTTAATTATTTAGTTGAAAATTGTTTTGTATAATTCAGCAGCTAAATGGGTATAAAACTTGTGGAACACGATGTGCTAAACAAAATAAATTTTCTGACATTTTTTCTATTTAAACCTGCCTTTTCCATCATCATGAAGACATTAAATAAAGAACACTGAATTTTTTTTAATAGAAAAAAAAATTATTTGATTGATTTTGATGGAATGCCGTAAAATATGGAAACAGGAGCAGATTGAAATTAAATGATCAGCAGTTTTCATGGTACCTATCCTTACTGATAGTTTGTTTTCTAAGTTGACATTTTAGAGGTTTCAGTTTACACAGATTTGTGCGAGAACAGGTCATAAAAGAGCAGATTCAACAAGATACAAGCAAACAATACCCAGATAGCAAACACCTCCACTCCGGATCTGCCCCCGGCTCCAGCTGATCCAGCTCAAGGCCGGGGCAGATCCGGAGCGGAGGAGCTTGCTATCTGGGTAGTGTTCCATTAATTTCCTTTGCACTCTAATTCAGGGGTGTCCCCACAAACATTTCTAGCGTAGGTCGGTGAAAATTTGAAAACCTGTTGATAACCTGGCTGGCCTGTCGGACTTGGAGTTTTCAGAAACGGCTGAATTTTGGTGTACTTCCTGAATTCATCCCAATGATGTCTTCTGCCTTAAATGTTTTAATCAATGAGCCTTTGGCTTCTTTGCAATCATTTAACGGCAAAACGCCATTTTTTAAACTGCATTAGCAAGACCACATTCCAGGTTATTTCAGTCTTACCTTTTTGCTGGTGTGTTCTTCCGTCCTGTAATTTGAGCAGTTGGAGAAACAAATGATTGCGGTCACCTGTATTTGGAAAACCAGTTGGCCAAGCAAATCATCCCAGAAGTGCACTTCCCTGTCGAAATAACTCTGCATCTACCTCCCTGTAGCCATTCAGATCAGCGGTGGAGCAGATTTCTTTTGGCCACACCTCCAGGTGCAAACAGCACATACAGCGCCCTCCATAATTATTGGCACCCCAAGTTAAAATGTGTTAAAAGCCTTAAAATAAATTCAATTTTTATTGCAGACCATGCTCTCACACTGAAAATTGTAGAAAAATGTAAATGTCAACTCAAGTGAATTTTAAAGGGGAAAAAAAAATCCCTGACGAAGAAATAATTATTTTTCATAAAATAACCTGCTCCACAATTATTGGCACCCCTAACAATTCCTAGGAAATAAATGTAGTTGAAGTATTTCTGTCATTTCTACAATAGTTTACAAAGCTGATCAGAGTATCTAGGAATATTTAATGAGTAATTCATCAGTTCCTGCTTCCCTGGGGTATAAATATGACGTGACACAGAGGCCATTTCTCTTATCCACTCTTCAACATGGGAAAGACAAAGGAACACTCCGTTCAAGTAAGGCAGATGTATGTCGACCTTCACAAGTCAGGCAATGGCTACAAGAAAATAGCCACTTGCCTGCACCTGCCCATATCTACTGTCAGAGGAATCATTAAGAAATTTAAAAGAACTGGAACAGAGGTAAACAAGTCTGGATGAGGACGCAAGGTTATTTTGCCACCACGCACAGTGAGAAGGATGGTAAGAGAAATAAAAAGTTCTCCAAAGCTCACTGTTAAAGAATTGCAACAAATGGTAGCATCTTGGGGTCACAAAGTCATCAGACGCGATCTATATGCTAACAAGCTGTTTGGGAGGCATGCACGGAAAAAACTTTTTCTCACTCACAATCATAAACGCAAACTTCTGGAGTTCGCTAAGCGGTACTGGGACTTCAACTGGGACAGTGTGCTTTGGTCAGATGAGACCCAAGATAGAGCTTTTTGGCAACAAACACTCTAAGTGGGTCTGGCGGAACACAAAAGATGAGTATGCAGTGTAATGTGAATATAGGCCACTAGATGGCAGTATTTACCATTTTTTGTTAAGCTCAGACTGGAGTCATGTTTAGACATGTCCTGGACATGTCTGGGGCAAGTCTCAGAAAATTAAAAAAAGAGGTCTAAATGTGGGTGGGGTCTGCAAAAGAGTATATAAGGAAAAGAATTGAGACAGTAAAGTAGTAGGAGAAATTGCAAGAAGATGACCAGACCTGCCATTCTGTTCAAGACCTGTGACGTTTCTTTTGTGGATTTCTTTGCCTGTGTTTGAGCATTTTCGTTATCCAGGACATCACCAAGCCACCCCAACAAAAAGGGACTGTAAATATTTCTTTTTGTTTTTGTTATAATCAATCTTGGTCTTTAGTTGTAGGTTGTTATTAGTCTTTGTCTTTGTTAAAAATTAAATGTGTTTTAGTTGTTAAAACTGTGTTTGTCATCCCTTGCTGTTGCTGTTGTGTTATAAATGTAATAACAAATTGGGGCCATAACAAATTGGGGGCTCAAGGTCCGGGATAGACCATTGTGTGAGTAATTTATTGAAAATCTAACATTCCAAATTGTGAAATTGTTTTTGTGAATTTTCCTAGATATATATTGACAACAGCAATGGATGATTTCTTGGCATCACCAACCGTAGGGGTTTTGAAGTCTTTTAAAAAGACAGAACTGCTAGAAATTTGCAGACAGTTGGAGCTGACAGAGGTAAAACCAGCCATGCGAAAAGCAAGACTGGCTAGAGAGATAGTTGAATATTACATTGATGAAAATGTGTTTGCACCAGGAGATCTGGAACAGTTTCCAGTGGAAAATCCAAATATAGAAATGGAACTTAAATTAAAAATGCTAGAGATTGAAAGGGAGGAAAAAGAAAAACAAAGAGAATTTGAGAGGGAAGAAAAAGAAAAACAAAGGCAGTTTGAGTTAGAAAAATTAGCAAGAGAAGAAAAACAAAGAGAATTTGAGAGAGAGAAAGAGGAAAGAGCAGAAAGAGAGAGACAGAGACAGAGAGATTTTGAATTAGAGAAGTTGGATAGAGAAGAAAGACTCCAAATGGAGAAACTAAAAATTAAAATTGAAACTAAAAATAAATTTTGTGCCAGTCAGGAGGTAAAACTGGTGCCTCCATTTTCAGAAAAGGATGTTGACAACTATTTCCAGTGTTTTGAAAAGGTAGCAAAGAGTTGCCAGTGGCCAAAGGAACACTGGCCTCTGATGTTGCAAACTGTCCTCAAGGGTAAAGCTCAACAAGCCTATTCGGCTTTGTCTGCAGATGATTCCTCTGATTATGATGTTGTCAAAAAGGTTATTTTGAGAGCATATGAGTTGGTTCCAGAGGCTTACCGACAGAAATTCAGAGGTTTGAAGAAATCTGAAAATCAGACTTATGTTGAATTTGCTAATGAGAAGCAGGTTTGCTTTGAGCGCTGGTGTACTTCTATGGAGGTCAAGGATGATTTCAACTCACTAAAAGAGATGGTGTTAGTTGAAGAATTCAAGAACTGTGTTAAGGATGATGTTAAGACCTACCTTAATGAGAAGCAAGCACTGAACTTGCAATCAGCTGCCAAATTTGCAGATGAATATGTTCTCACTCATAAGTCCAAATTTCAGTCTAGCAGTAACAATAAATGGTCCCAATTTCAGAAAAAGGGTTACGGTGATACCCAAGATTCCTCACCCAAAGACAAAGACAAATCTGGTGATGGTGCTCAGAAATCCAGTAACAGGTCTGATCAAAGTGTGAAAGCTGACAGTGACAAAAGTGGTCTAGTTTGCAGTTATTGCAAGAAATCTGGTCATGTTACAACTAACTGTTGGTTCCTTAAAGCTAAGAAAGAAAAAGAAAAGGATACCAAACCAAATGCCTTTGTGAAAACAAGGTTAGAAACCCCTGTAGTAGATTACCAATCTGCTAAATTGCCTGCTTCTTGTGGGGCTAAAAAGCCTGATACAGCTGACTTTGTGAGGGAGGAATTTCTTCCATTTGTGTCAGAGGGATTTGTGGCTCTGAATGAGCATACTACTCCTGTCCCCATATATATCCTAAGGGATACCGGAGCTTCTCAGTCACTTTTGTTGATGGACTCCTTGGAGTTACGTGATGAGACCGCTTCAGGGGATTTCATACTTGTACAAGGTATTGAAGGGAGGACTGTATCTGTACCCCTGCGCTCTATATTCTTGAAGTCAGATTTAGTTACAGGACAGGTAAAGGTGGGACTTATGTCAAGTCTACCTATAAAGGGTGTTTCTCTGTTGCTAGGCAATGACCTGGCTGGGGGCAAAGTAGTTCCCCCTGTACATCTTACTTCACAGCCGAGCACTGAAGATGGGGATGAGGACCCATCTCTGTATCCTTCTTGCGCAGTGACTCGTGCTATGGCCAAGAAGGCTAAAGAAGATGATGTTGTGGTGCCGTCCAGTACATTGAATAGTCAGGACTCAGGTGGATCGCCTCATGACTCTGATTGCCCTACTATGGTTTCTCCGTTTGAGGACTTATCAGATACTTTTATCAGTTCTCTATTCAGCCAGCCGGATGGGTCTGGTGATTCTGATGTGTCTGGAGACTTGTCTCTGTCCAGAAAGCGGTTGATTGAGGAGCAAACTAATGATCCTGAAATTTGTGTACTAAAGAGGAGAGCCCTTCCTGAAAAAGAAATAGACGCAGTTCCAGTTGGGTATTATCTCAAGGATGGTGTGTTGATGCGGAAGTGGCGCCCTCCTGATATCCCTGCCAATGCAGATTGGGCAGTGGTCAAGCAAATTGTTGTTCCGAAGGTCTATAGGAATGAGATCTTAACAATGGCTCATAGTTTACCTTTAGGAGGTCATCTTGGTGTTAACAAGACTGTTGATAAGATCATGAAACACTTCTTTTGGCCTGGGCTTCGGAAAGACGTTTCCAACTTTTGCAAAACCTGTCACACTTGTCAGGTAGTTGGAAAACACCAGTTAGACCCACCTGTAGCTCCATTGCAGCCTATCCCAGCATTTGGGGAGCCATTCTCTAGGGTCATTGTTGATTGCGTTGGTCCATTACCCAAGACTAGATCTGGAAATCAGTACTTGTTGACAATCATGTGTGCATCTACCAGATTCCCCGAAGCCATACCTCTACGTAACATCAAAGCAACTGCAATCTCAAAGGCTTTGATAAAGTTCTTCACGTTGTTTGGCCTTCCCAGGGAAATTCAGTCAGACTAAGGTAGCAATTTCACTTCAGGATTGTTTCAGCAGGTTGTGTATGAACTAGGTGCAAAGCAGATTCTTTCTAGTGCCTATCATCCAGAAAGTCAGGGTGCCTTAGAGCGGTTTCATTCCACTCTCAAGACAATGATGAGGACTTATTGTTATGACCATGAGAAAGACTGGGATGAAGGGGTTCATTTGCTGTTGTTTGCAGCTAGAGAAGCAGTGCAGGAGTCTACTGGATTCAGTCCATTTGAGCTAGTGTTTGGTCATGAAGTGAGAGGACCTTTGCTATTATTGAGTGAACAATGGCAAGAGGAAGAGCTGCAAATCAGTCTGTTTGACTATGTTAGCAAGTTCAAGGAAAGATTGCGTGCAGCTTGTGACCTTGCCAAAGAGAACTTGAAATCAAGTCAGGGAAAAATGAAAACTTGGTATGATCATAAGGCTAGAAGCCGTGAGTTTAAACCAGGAGACAAGGTCCTTGTGTTGTTTCCCTTGCAGTCCAATCCATTGCAGGCTAGATTTCATGGTCCTTATGAAATTCTGACAAAACTCAATGATCTCAATTACATTGTGAAGACTCCAGATAGGAGAAAACCAAAACAATTGTGTCATATTAACATGCTAAAGCCTTATCATGACAGAAATGCTAGGGTTGCAGCTGTCACTTCAGATTCTCCAATGGTCGAAACGTGTGAAGATGAGGGGGAGTTTCAAGATGATGAACCAAGAATTAAAGCTGAAGTTCTTTCATGTAAATTGTCAAACACTGAAGTGTTGCAAAATCTTGATGTAAAACTCCAGCACTTAGAACCCTCACAGAGAGATCAGTTTGAAAGGTTGATCAAGAAATATGAGGATTTGTTTCCTGATGTTCCAAAGAGAGTTACTATAGCCTCTCATGATGTAGATGTTGGTGATGCCAAACCAATAAAACAGCATCCATACCGGATGAATCCTGAAAAGAGAAAGATTGCTGAGAAAGAGGTTGAGTACATGTTAAAACATGATATTATCAGACCCTCCAACTCCGATTGGAGTTCACCCTGTGTGCTAGTTCCAAAACCTGATGGAAGTACTAGATTCTGTACAGATTATCGCAAAGTCAATGCTGTAACTAGAACTGATGTGTTTCCAATACCTAGGATTGATGATTGTATTGATAGTGTAGGGCAAGCAAAGTTTCTGACCAAGATTGATTTATTGAAGGGTTATTGGTGTGTGCCTTTAACTGAGAGGGCCAAGAGCATCTCTGCTTTTGCCACACCATCTGGATTGTACCAGTATGAAGTCCTACCCTTTGGCATGAAAAATGCCCCAGCCACGTTCCAAAGGATGATACAGTCTACAATCGCCGGATTGCCACACACGGGTGCGTACATCGATGACCTGATCACACGGAGTGACTCCTGGGAAGAACATCTAAAAGATGTAGAGACGTTGTTCCAGCGCCTGACCCAGGCTAACCTGACTGTTAACCTGAGCAAGAGTGACTTTGGTTGTGCTACTGTCACCTATCTTGGCTACGTCATAGGCCAGGGTAAGGTGGCACCCATAAATGCTAAAGTCCAAGCCATCATGGACTTTCCAGTTCCTGACAACAAAAAAGCTTTGCGCCGCTTCCTTGGAATGATCGGGTACTACCGCAAGTTCTGCAAGAACTTTGCTGAGATTGCTCTCAGTCTAACTAACCAACTGAAGAAAGGCGTAAAGTTCACCTGGGATGATGCATGCCAGAGAGCCTTCGATCGCCTGAAGTCTCTGCTGTGTCACTTCCCCGTGCTCAAATCTCCTGACTTCAACAAACCGTTCTCCATCGCGGTCGATGCTAGCGACCAAGCTTGTGGATCTGTGCTCCTACAGAGAAGTGACTCTGATGACATTGAGCATCCCGTGGCATACTTCTCCAGGAAGTTCAATCGCCACCAAAGGAACTATTCCACAATAGAGAAGGAACTGTTGGCTCTGGTCCTTTCTTTACAACACTTTGAGGTTTATGTTTGTACAGGACAAAAGCCAATGATTGTGTACACTGACCACAATCCGTTAACGTTTTTGAGTAAGATGAAAAACAAGAATCGGAGATTGTTGAATTGGAGTTTGATTTTACAGGAGTTTGACTTGGAAATTAAGCATGTGAAGGGTACAGACAATGTAATTGCTGATTGCTTATCCCGTGTTTGAATGTGTATATATATATCATGTGTTTGAATATTGTATGATATGTATATATAGACAAGTGTTCACTTAACCATTTTGTATTGAAAAGAAAAATTTTGCCTTTATGAGTCAAAATTTTTCCCTTTTGGAATGGAGGTGTAATGTGAATATAGGCCACTAGATGGCAGTATTTACCATTTTTTGTTAAGCTCAGACTGGAGTCATGTTTAGACATGTCCTGGACATGTCTGGGGCAAGTCTCAGAAAATTAAAAAAAGAGGTCTAAATGTGGGTGGGGTCTGCAAAAGAGTATATAAGGAAAAGAATTGAGACAGTAAAGTAGTAGGAGAAATTGCAAGAAGATGACCAGACCTGCCATTCTGTTCAAGACCTGTGACGTTTCTTTTGTGGATTTCTTTGCCTGTGTTTGAGCATTTTCGTTATCCAGGACATCACCAAGCCACCCCAACAAAAAGGGACTGTAAATATTTCTTTTTGTTTTTGTTATAATCAATCTTGGTCTTTAGTTGTAGGTTGTTATTAGTCTTTGTCTTTGTTAAAAATTAAATGTGTTTTAGTTGTTAAAACTGTGTTTGTCATCCCTTGCTGTTGCTGTTGTGTTATAAATGTAATAACAAATTGGGGCCATAACAGCAGAAAAGCACCTCATACCACTGTGAAGTATGGGGGAGGATCGGTGATGCTGTTTCTCTTCCAGGGGCCCTGGGAACCTTGTTAGGGTGCATGGCATCATGAACGCTTTGAAATACCAGGACATCCTAAATCAAAATCTGGTGGCCTCTGCCCGAAAGCTGAGGATGGGTCGTCACTGGGTCTTTCAGCAAGATAATGGCCCCAAACATGTGGCCAAATCTACATAGAAATGGTTCACCAGACACAGAATCAAGCTCCTCCCATGGCCATCTCAGTCCCCAGAACTCAACCCCATTGAAAACCTGTGGAGTGAGCTGAAGAGGAGAGTGCAGAGGAGAGGACCCAGGTCGCTGCATGATTTAGAGAGATTGTGCAAAGAGGAATGGTCAAAGATCCCTCTTTCTGTATTCTACCATCTTATGAAACATTATAGGAGAAGATAAGGTGCTGTTTTGTGAGCAAAAGGGGTTTGTACAGAGTATTAACATCAGGGGTGCTAATAATTGCGGCACACATGATTTGATGTAAAAGACTTATTTCTTAATGTGGGATTTTTTTTTTCAAACTGAATAAAAGGTTGGATTTTCCTCTTTTTTTCATTGTGGTCCTATATTATTTGGAAAAAAACTGAATTCATTAGAAGCTGAAGAACACATCTTATGCGGTGGTGCCAATAATTATGGAGGGCAGTGCAGATTCCAAAGATATGGAACTGTTGGAAACCTAAAGAGTAGATGACACAACTGCATTTGGCCTCCCCCAGGATACTGAAGAGGATGGTGAGGGAAACAACGAAATCCCCAAGAATCACTGTCATGCAGGCGTCAAACTGTCCTGAAATTGACACCAGATGGACACACAATAAAGGATCTGATCGTAAAAACATTGAGCCATTCCTGAGGGCATCTTACGCCATCGTATGACCGGCGGTTGAGTTTCTCAGGCTTCGGCAGCAACTTTGTGAGCGGAGGCAAAATCTTTGGCCTGCCAAAATATTGCCGAAAGACCTTGCGAAGGTTCATTTACGTGTTGAATTCGTGTGTCCATTTTGCCCTCCGTAAGGCCATCGTGAGGGCATCTTGTCAAGTCGTGTCATCTTCGTCTTTACTTCATGTGCTTATCGGTGCCATCGGGCATTTATCACCACACAAAGACAATGCGAAGGAAACAAGAAGCTGCCCGTCTTAGCAAGGCAACACGACTACATGAAGCCCTCGCAATGCCATCGTGTAGCCATCATATTATAGTACGATGACATCGATATGGGACCACAGTGTCGGCGAAGACAGCTGAATTTGAGTAGCTCAAGCGTTTCACGTGTCATGGTAACGTGGACATATAAAATGCCAGCCTCAGAGCGTCCTCCTCAGTCAGTCATGAGCAACTCTACATAGAGGCGTGCGTAACTCCAAAAGCTTCAATCACAATTAATAATAATCGCCTTTATTGTCCACAATGTGGAAATTTGCCTTTGGCTTCACAAAAAGTTAAAAGACACAATAAATCACAGTAAAACACGGTAAAAAAATAAATAAATTACACAACATACAACACATACAATAGTATTGAACGTGGTTCCCCTCCAAACAGCAATCATGAATTCAGCGGAGTTATTGCATTTGGTATAAAAGATTTTTTGTAAATGTTCTTGGTGGCTGCAGCAGCTCTATTGCAGCTGCGCGAGGGCAGTGTTATACATTTGCTTGCAAGAGGATGACTTTGGATTGGCCACGATTCTCTGAGCTTTCTGTTTGACCTGCATTTTATAAATACTTTCAAGTTGTTTCTGCTGTTTTCCTATTATTTTGCTGGCCATCTTTTAACTTTTACTAGTCTGGTTTTATTCCTAGCGCCAATGTGACCATACTATGTACATATATTATAAGTCAAGACACTTTCCACATGATTTTGGTACACTAACTCAACAATGTTTTTACTTACATCAAATGAAACCAATTTCCTCATTAAATACAGGCGTTGCATAGCCTTTTAAAAGATATATTCAGTGTTGCGTGAGAAACTGAAAGTGCGATCAAAAAAAGCTCCTAAATATTTAATCTCTTGCAATGCTTCGGCTGGCTGATCATTACTAACAACAGGCGGAAGGTCTTCACAAAAATTCTGGTGACTCACAATAACTAACTCCTTAGTCCTAGTCACAATTCAGTTCCTGCAGAAAGGCACACTTTGATGATGAGACTACCAGGAAAAAGAAGGCAGCAGCATTGCTTCTTTTGATTCACCGCAGAGAACATGATGAGCAACTCTTACCGGCCCAGCACCTCCTCTGACAGGTAAAAATGGTCTTATTTCACTTTGTCATTTCTTGCTATTTGCCTTTCAGTGTGTTCTGCTCCCGATAATCTCCAATCAGCAGTTGAATTTCCCTCGGTTGGCCGAAGGTTTTATACCATCGGGAGGTCAGGTCATGCCAGCTTGACCTAGTTTGAATGCATCTTACTTACGTCATGTAGACATTGTGTGGCCTTTGTGTGTCCTGGGTAAACAACTTAATAAAATTTCACATCTTTTTGTGGCCTTCGTGTGTGGTTCGGGTGCCATCGTGTGACCCTCTGTTAGGCATCGTACTTGCTTCGGCTGTTGATTGGCTTTTGACCAAGTTTGGGCCATCGTGCGAAATTCAATATTCATATAGCCATCTGGTGTCAATTTCGGGACAGTGTGATGCCTGCATAAAGGAACTGCAGGCCTTGCTGGCATCTTGGGGTCACCAGGTTTCAAAAACCATCAGGCCCCACCTCCACCATCACAGGCTCTTTGGAAGGGCAGCCAGAAAAATGCCTATTATGATGGTGGGTCAGTCATATGTTGGGGCTGTTTTAATTCAAGAGGTTCAGGGGCACTACTGAAGATTAAGGGTATAATGAATTCCACCAAGTATCAAGAGATTTTGGCTGACAATCTAGTTGCCTCTGCCTGAAGGCTGGAATTCGTCCATAGGTGGACTTTCAAACAAGACAATGACCCAAAGCATAGATCCACACAGAAATGGTTCTGTGACAATAAAATTAACATTCTGCAAAGGCCATCTCTGTCACCAGACCTCAATCCAATTGAAAACCTGTGGGCTGAGTTGTAGAGGGCAGTTGATAAACGCAAACCCAAGAATGTGAAGAATCTTGAAAAGAACAAAAAAAACAAAGATCTTGATAGGATCTGCTGAGAGAAATGGTCCAAAATCCCCCAAAATGTGTGCCTTAACATTGTCAAAAAAATGAAAGGAAAAAATTCTGTACTGTTATCCTTGCCTGAGGTGGTTGCACTAAGTACAAAATGAAGGGAGCCAATTATTATGAAACCTTGGTTTTCTTGAAATTTATTTTGGATAAATGATTTTTTTTTTTTTTGGTGCTTTCCATCAATTCGTTTTTAAAATAAAGTATTTCACAAGTTGGTATATTCAGTTCCTCTGTAATTATATCATTCATTTTTTTTGTATTGTTTATGCATTGCCATTCAGGGGTGCCAGTAATTTTTGAGCCCACTGTATAATACTGGTAATGAGGGGGTAAAAATTGATTAAAAAAAAAAAATTGATGTCAGCAGGTGAAGGCTGGTCCAGTAAAAGCCAGGCCCAGTCCTTCAGGAGCAAAGATCGGCCGAAGATTGCCAATACGCCTCCATTTGCTCAAAAAATATTGAAATGTTTGCAAATAATGACTCTCAAAGAAACACAGGAAGGGATTTGGAAATTTCATCCAATATAGCGCATAACTGAATTAATTGTTTCAAGGAATCTGGAGGAATTTAACTATAGGAAAAGGGCATCATCGAAGTGGGATACTGTGATCTAAGATTACACAGACAGCAGTGCATCATGAACTGCCATTTATACATGGTTTATCAGTCAGCCACAACATTAAAGCCACCCGCCCAATTTTTTGTGGGGGGGTCATCCCATATGAAATCAATCAAAACAGGGGAACCTCCCAGCTCAATGGTATCAGAATTACTCTGTTCTTTGATATTTTGGAGCCTGTCGTGGCAGAAGAAAATAGAACTCCGCACAGATTCTAAAAATAGACCTGGCAATACCCGTGACGTCACCAGATACCCAGATGTCAGACAAACTCTGGCCGTACTGTGTACAGGTATGCACTGCAGTTTGTCTGACTGCGTCTGGATTACCTTTTTTTAAGTTAGAAAGCAAAGTTTTGACACAACACTGCTGTTATGGGACTTAGGGGCAATAGCGACAGCCGATACTCGGATAGGCCGTACATGGCCGGTGTTTCGTTTACACCTTTTCCAAAGCCCATTACCAACTGTGAAAAGTGTGATCGCTGGGCTCGTGCGTGTGGACGAGATGGATTTGATCGAACCAAAATCTGAAGGAGTACTTACATACAAAACCCAAAACCAGTGAAGTTGGCACGTTGTGTAAATCGTGAATAAAAACAGAATACAATGATTTGCAAACCCTTTTCAACCTATAGTCAATTGAATACACTGCAAAGACAAGTTACTTGATGTTCGAACAGGTAAACTTTGTAATTTTTTGCAAATATTAGCTCGTTTGGAATTTGATGCCTGCAACATGTTTCAAAAAGGCTGGCACATGTGGCAAAAAACACTGAGAGAGTGGAGGAATGCTCATCAAACACTTATTTGGAACATCCCACAGGTGAACAGGCTAATTGGGAACAGGTGGGTGCCATGATTGGGTATAAAATCAGCTTCCCTGAAATGCTCAGTCATTCACAAACAAGGATGGGGCGAGAGTCACCACTTAGTGAACAAATGCGTGAGCTGATTGTCGAACTGTTTAAAAGCAACATTCCTCAATGAGCTATTGCAAGAAATTTAGGGATTTCATCATCTACGGTCCGTAATATCGTCAAAAGGTTCAGAGAATCTGGAGAAATCACTGCATGTAAGCGACAAGGCCGAAAACCATCATTGAATGCCCGTGACCTTCGATCCCTCAGGCGGTACTGCATCAAAAACCGACAAAAACCGTGTGTGAAGGAAATCACCACATGGGCTCAGGAACACTTCAGAAAACCACTGTCAGTACCTACAGTTCGTCGCCACATCTGCAAGTGCAAGTTAAAACTCTACAATGCAAAGCGAAAGCCATTTTTCAACAACACCCAGAAACGCCGCCGGCTTCGCTGGGCCCAGGCTCATCTAAGATGGACTGATGCAAAGTGGAAAAGTGTTCTATGGTCTGACGAGTCCACATTTCAAATTGTTTTTGGAAACTGTGGACGTCGTGTCCTCTGGACCAAAGAGGAAAAGAACCATCCGGACTGTTATAGGCGCAAAGTTCAAAAGCCAGCATCTGTGATGGTATGGGGGTGTATTAGTGCCAAGGCATGGGCAACTTACACATATGTGAAGGCACCATTAATGCGGAAAGGTACATAGAGGTTTTGGAGCAACATATGTTGCCATCCAAGCAACATCTTTTTCATGAACGCCCCTGCTTATTTCAGCAAGACAATGCCAAGCCACATTCTGCACGTGTTACAACAGCATGGCTCCGTAGTAAAAGAGTGCGGGTACTAGACTGGCCTGCCTGTAGTCCAGACCTGTCTCCCATTGAAAATGTGTGGCGCATTATGAAGCGTAAAATACGACAACGGAGACCCCGGACTGTTGAACAACTTAAGCTGTACATCAAGCAAGAATGGGAAAGAGTTCCACCTGAAAAGCTTCAAAAATTGGTCGCCTCAGTACCCAAACGTTTACTGAGTGTCGTAAAAAGGAAAGGCGATGTAACACTGTGGTAAAAAGGCCCCTGTGTCAACTTTTTTGCAATGTGTTGCTGCCTTTAAATTCTAAAGTTAAAGTATATAATAAAGTTTCTCAGTTTGAACATTAAACATTTTGTCTTTGCTGTGTATTCATTTGAATATAAGTTAAAAAGGATTTGCAAATCATTGTATTCTGTTTTTATCTACGATTTACATAACGTGCCAACTTCACTGGTTTTGGGTTTTGTATGTACAAAACACTTCGTTGGAGGGAATGGGCCCACTTCAGAACACCCGGATCCAATACCAGCTCTTGAAGTTCCTGAACAGGTAGGCACATGCTGGGCTTAGGCCTGATTCTTACACACAACGCAGTGAATTCTTCAATAATGCATTATGATACTGCCACTAGCACCTACCCCCAGCCCTGCATATACGAGTGGACATGAACGTTCCACACACCCTACTAAAATATCTCACTTAGGCCTAGCGATAGGCCTTGTGTATACCCTACAAAGTGGTCAGAGGGGACAAGTCCCCCTCAATATTTATAAAAGATACATTTGTCCCCCCCGAAAAATATTATGAGATACAAACCCCTCACAAATACAGGTAATATAACATTGGAGTTGATAAACACTAGTAAAATCCTTCATAATTGTTTTCCAAAAAGTCTTAAACCCCTATGTTTGGACCATACCATTTTTACTTTGGCACCCCGCTTACGCTACATAGCCTGCATACCTCATCTCAATGGCTGCATGTACAGTGTTGATATTTGCTTCAGAGTGCGGGAGCATGAATGATTGAATAAGTGGCTGACATTAACTAGTTGACTAGCTTGCGAATTTGATTGTCCACTCCAGTATTCTTCCCTCTTTAGCCTTATCTTGTTTATTACTTGTTTGAAGTTATCAATTTGGTTGGGTTGATTTACCGGTACTAGCTTACTTCATTCTAGCAGCTAGCTAACCTTTTCCAATGGTTAGCGTTTTAGCTAGCTAGCTAACTCTATTAACAAACGTTAGGCTAGGCAGGAGATACAGAAGCACTATGTAGCTAAGATATGTAGTGCAACGGTGTGTCTATAACCTAGGAGAATAAGTTGGGTTGGGGTGATAACTTTAGTTAGGTTCTGTTGGGGGTGAATATTCACAAGGGGTGAGTGTTGCCTAGCTAGCTAACGCAGCAGATAGGGAGACAGCCTATTACACAGCGCAGTGGAGACATCGCAAGGTGGAAAAGGAGAGGGGAGTGAGGCTTTGGGTCGGGCTCCTGAGGCAGCACGACCTGATCGTCAATCGTGAATCATGAGTCCGTCTCAGTGCTCCAGTTGGACCGAGGCAGTTTCTAGCTATTTTAACCCTGCAGTAGTTGTCGGGAAATACTTCCTTAATAAAGTTACACATGCAGACTTTAAGTCGGCTGCTGTAAATAGCAGGGATGCAAAGAGCCCGCCAAAAAAGCGCATCTCGCTTTATTCGTGGCCATTTGGGTGACTTGTTTGAATCTCGCAGATCCGATGACTTTTTTTTGGTTATTATTCTTTCTTTCGTGAACACGGAATAGCGGAATTAGAAAAACAACTGCACCAGCACCGTACGAGTCCAAAAGGCTAAGAAACTTTCCAGGCTACCGTAGCGCACTGTCATGGATTATTTAACAAAGTGAAGAGTTGCCACTCCGCTCCATTTCCACTGGTAACAGCAGCACACTGACAGCTTAGCTTGTCTTTTCAGAGAAGCGGTATCAATTCGGCTTATTTTGATAATCAATCTATGTTATCACAGGCATACTCGTGCTCATTCATTGGTAGATGAATTGTTAGGTCTGTTTGATAAGTAAGCAGTTCTAGCGCATAATGATCAGGACCTTCTGACTGTTCCTATTTCCAGCAAAACAAGCAATTTAGTACCGTAGCATTCCTTGGAAAAGTACCTTTCTAGTTATAGTGAATGGAAGCTTGACACACAGAGAGGATTGTTTATTATTTATATTTGAGAGTTAACAAGGTCGAAGTTCTAATGATGATCAAAATGTTTATTATTTGTATTTGAGTGTTCTAATTAAGATCATAATTTTGTGTTTTGCGAGTGAAAGTGAACAAGATCTACTGATTAATTGGCCTTGTACACCCGCAGAGAGAGAGAGAGAATGGTAGTTAATTTTTGTGTTACGTTAAGTTCAACAAAGAAAATAAATATTTGAAATACCGAATGATAGACTTTTTATTTGCCTATTGGGACATTTAATTGTACATCATTTTGAAAGTGCATTCATTGATTCCCTAATGATTGCAAAAAGATAAATCTGGGCTAGACTGTCAGATTGAAGGACATCATTGCACGGAGATGGCTTACAAGAAAGTTGATGCTGATAAAGACTAACATTGTGGATTATTATTTTGGATGAGGAGGATAGTGACCATTGCCATTTTTCATCACTGTAGGTAAGAGTGCTCTTGTTTCTCCTCATATGGTAACTTAGGCTTGTTTCAGCAATAGACATTTTACAATGGTAAATTCAGAGTCCCGGGCCTATATTAGACCGGCTTTTATTTTCTTCGGCCAACAATGGCCACTATAAGAGACCCAGCCGGTAATGGAATACATGCCACTGTTAGAGGATACAGTATTTACTTGGCTAGCCTAGCTGAATGTTGTTTTTTGTTTACATTTAATAAAATATGAGCCTATTTTCTTTGTAAACTGATGCATAAAAATGGTAAATGGGTGGATAAAAATCCACCCCTGACCCCCCACTAAATGTGTCCCCCCAAATGTCTAAGGGAAATTTGCGCCCTTGTGTCAGGTAATTGATTTCTCATGCATGGGGTACATGACTAAGTGTTATTAAGCTAGACGGGGTTTGGCCAGGGTTCTGGATCTTTATATTTTCTTATTAGTTTACTTGCAGGTTTGACAACTGTGGGCTTTCAAGGAGAGTAGTATTCATCATTGTTATCCAAGATGGGTTTCAGTTCATGTAGACCGTGTGGGACAAAAATCACCCTTAGTTTATACACAGGGCCCAGGTCCCCTTGCATCCATCCTTACTGTGTCTCAGACCTCCATCCTCCGCAGCAGGTCATGAGCCTGACGGTTACTATATATTATATAATGACTACACTGCTGTCTAGCAGCGAACACCATCTAAAGATAAATTCAAGTCCTTGTTAAATTATTCTAAATCTTTATTTGAGAATGGACAATTTGGCAAAATGCAATTTTTCTGATATATATATATATATATATATATATGTTTCCTTTATTATTTTTTGAGCAATATATACATATATATATACAGTGCTGCTTGAAAGTTTGTGAACCCTCCAGGTATGGTCACTGTTTTTGTAAAAGACATTGAAACAACCTTTTTACACATAGATCCAAATCCCAATTTGTAAGGCACACCTTCCAAATAATGAACACACACACAAAAATATATATATTTTCATTATTTAATACAACAAAGGTGGTTAATTTCACAAAAACTGAAAATTTAACATGTGCAAAAGTATGTGAACCCTTGTATTACTAACTTGTGGCTCCTCCTTTTCCAGCCATTATTTCAACCAAATGTCTTCTGTAACCGCTAACCAGTCCCTCGCATCTGCTTTTGGGGATTTTTGCCCACTCCTCCTTGCAGAACTCAGCCATTTGAGACAGGTTGGTGGGACGTCTGACGTGTACTGACTTCTTTAGGTCACGACACAACATTTCATTTGGATTATGGTCCGGACTTTGACTGGGCCAATCGAGAGTACGAATCCGCTCTGTCTGGAGCCATTCCTTTGCAGTTTTGTTGGAATGCTTTGGGTCATTGTCTTGTTGCATGATCCATTTTCTTCCCAGCTTCAACTCTCTAACTGATGGCAGGAGGTTTTGGTCAAGAATTTGTTGATATGCCTGAGAATTCATGGTTCCTTTGATAATATGGAGTCGTCCAGGTCCAGAAGCAGAAAAGCAGCCCCAGACCTTCACATTTCCACCACCCTGCTTCACTGTTGGGAGGAGGTTCTTTTCTTCATACGCCGTGTTGGCTTTTCTCCAGACATGTTGGTGTTGATTGTGACCAAATAATTCTATTTTTGGTCTCGTCTGTCCAGAGAATAGATTTCCAGAAGGCGTCTGGTTTGTCAAGGTGCTCTCTGGCAAAGTTTAAACGGGCAGCTTTGTTCTATTTGGAGAGCAGAGGCTTCCTTCTAGCAACCCTCCCATAAATGCCATGGCTATTCAATTTTCGTCTGATTGTAGACGCATGCACTTTTGTTCCAGATGCTACCAGAGAAGTCTGCAGCTCTCTAGACGTGATGTGTGGGTTGGACTTTACCTGATTATTATTTTTCTGGTGCTTCTGGGTGAAAGTTTTGATGGACGTCCACTTCTCGGCAGAGTTGCTTTCATGTTGAAGGCCCTCCATTTGTAAATGATTTGTCTTACAGTGAATGGGTGGAGCTGGAATCTTTTGGAGATGGTCTTATAGCCCTCCCCAGGCTGATGGGCTGTCTCTACCCTCTTTGATATGTCCTTGGATATCTCCTTTGCTATTGGCATTGTTCCTTTGTATAGGACCACAGTGGTTTGGTTGGTTTCGTCTTTCTTTTAATTAGTGCAGGCCAAACCTTTTCCAAAAGATGTCTCATTTCATTGGTCAGTTTATTAGATTAATTAAGCACCCAAATGTGTTTCACCTGAGTCTGTTACCTGCTTGACTTCATCAATGCAGCTGGCGGTTCACTTACTTTTGCACATACCCTTATTCCTTGTTTCATGTAGTTTTTGGGCTACTCAAACAAGTCCCACTTAACAAGTACATGCAATTGATAAACATATATCTGACATTTCATACATAAAAACTGGTGATGATAAAATAAGAAAATCATGGTAAAACTGCAGAAACATCTAAACTGCTCAAGGGGTTCACATACTTTCAAGCAGCACTGTATATACATTCACGGGAATACAGAGAAGTGGAGAAAAACTATGGTGCAACCATGACATCAGATGAGATTTTACAACTAGCAGAGATCATCAAGTTCATGTGGGTAGCCACACTCAGGACACAGAGTTGCATCGCTCTCACAAAAATTTTCAGTTTTTCCACCAAAGATAACACTAGCTTGCGTAAAGTCTTCCGTGCAAGCCATCTCAAGCAGGCTATCCTCGTGATCAGATTCTCCTCTGTTAATTATGGACGCAGAACTTGGAACACAAGGCTCTTCATGAAAAAAGATTAATTTCCCACACACATCGCATTTTTGTTTGGGGAATATGGGACTCGGGGGGGGCGGGAGGGAGGGGGGCCACTCCATCTCATAAATGTGACTGAGATCACTATCATGACCATCACCTGAAAAGAGAATATTGACATTTTACTAAGACCGCTGTTTGTATTGTATATTTCAGGTTGACAAATTCAGCAGGAAGCGCAAAGCACCCACTCCTCGTGCTGCTCCCGTCTCCAAGAAGCAGAAAACAGAAGCAGCCATGACTCTATTAGATCTGTCCCTAACTATAACGGAAGATCGTGCTTTAGCCTGTGCCAGTAAGGAATACGATCAACCAAGTATTCCTTTGGAAAACCAAGACATTCCCACTGTCGATGATGAGTACCATTGTGCATGTGGCCTTCATCGCCTGGAAACAAAAGACCAAGGCACACAGGCTCTCTATGATAAGTACACCTTGGGTGCAAAAATCGAGACTATTATTATGAAAAATGAACATAAATGAAAGGACTCAAAAATTGATCAAGGAGAGAATACCAGTTCAGTTGGTCTGCTGAATTTTGAGTATAAAAAATGATGAAAAGAAAAGAGAATTTTTCAGGGGGTTATCATATTTTCATTTCATGGCTTTGTTCCATTTCCTTGGAGATGATTTCATCAACTTGACATGCATCAAAAGTGGAACGAAATCCAATGGCCAGCAAAGTGATGAGGTAGAGAAGGATGCAACAAGGTCCAAACCAGGACCGTGTAAGACAACCAGATGAACTTAACAAAACAAAACAAAATAGATGAACTTTTCATGACTTTGGTGTGCCTGTGTCGTGGCTATTCCTTTTTTGCTCTCAGCCACTTTTTTAATGTATCCGAGACTTTATATAGGGTGATCTTCACAACCTGGTTACAAGTCCTGTACTGCCATTTCAATGAACTTCGCCACGCCATGTTCCCTCATCGACAGCATTTGAGACTATTTCTTCCAAAGCCATTTTATTCATTTAAGAACATCAGGTGTGTAGTAGACTGCACTAAGATTTTTATTCAAGTCCCCAGGAATTTTGCAAGGCAAGGCAACCTATATTTCAACTATAAACACCACTGCACTTTTAAAGCATTGATAGCAGTTACACCCAATGGTACGGGAGTTTTTGTCTCTGATCTTTTTGAGGGGGCCATAAGTGACAAGGAGTTATTTGAAAAGTGTGGGATCATAGATAACTTGAATCCTGGGGACCTAGTACCAGTTGACAGGGGGTTTACGGTTAAGGAAATTCTGATGGGCAAACAGGTGGTGTTGAATATACCACCATTTCTAATGGGAAGGGATAAGCTCAACCCTCAGGAAGAACTGCTGACTAAGTGCATTGCCAAAGCTCGCATTCATGTTGAATGATACAATGAACAGCTGAAGAAGTTTAAGCTGATTTCTGGTATCATCCCTCTGAGTATAGCACCTTTGGCAAACCAGGCTGTATTTGTGGCTTGCTTTTTAGTTAATTTTCAAGATCAACCCGTGAAGTAGATTACCTCACAAGTCTGGAGGGGTTTTTGTCCATGACTGCCCCCCCGCCCAAAGGCTGAGAACTACCCCTTGTGATTATGTGTGAATATGGGACCCATTATCCTGCTAGGCCTATACCATGTACTAATAAATGGTACAGTCAAATCCTTTTGTTTGTTTATAATCATGTTCTTTTTTTTTTGCTCATAGATTTTTTTTCATCACAGTCTTGCAAAATTCAGATTGTTTTGTTGCAGGTACCGGCACTTTAACTTGAACATCTTCAAAAGGCTTCAGTAGGGTGGTTTAAAATTGGGGAAAAAACAGAAAAACCAAATTCAACCCTTCCTCTCACATTCCAAAAGTGGCTGCCATGCACAAGCCTATTATGCATGTGCATGTACAAATGTACACACAGAATCCCCTTCAGGCGTATAACTTTATGGATGGACCCTTACAAGACAAAGGGAGCCAGTTCCCTGGGCACTCTCATTTCAAATATCTCTGGAGCCAGAAGTGTGTGCCAGTGGTCCTGGATTGGATGGATCATGGATTCAATGAACATGTCATCTCACCTTATTCTTTCGATACTAGGGTTCCCTTTTGGTGAAAAGAGTACAAAATCGCACTAGTTCATTACATATAGCTGAAACTGTGCTTGATAATAATATTGACGGGTCCTCTTCAGCTCAAGTGAACCGTCCTCCTTAATGCTGAAGCATGCACTCCTCAACAGTTTGTTGTCACAATCTCCAGAATCGACTGCTTGCTTCAAGGAAAGTGGCGCAATGTCCTGGAAAAGTTTCGGTGTCTTTATTTCCAAGAGTCCTTCACTATATACCTCTGAAGGATCTGTAACTCTGCCGTCAGGGCTGCACCCAAGTTCTGGCAGGCCATTGTTTACCCTGAACCCAGTCTCTTCCACACTGAAGCCAGACACTGCTGATGTTATCAGAGCAGCATACTGTTTTCTAACCTTTGACTCCTCCCTAAGACCTATTTCCATCCACTTGGTGGAAATACCTCCTAGTGTTCCACAAATGTCTGTTCAGAAATGCTGCACAAGATGCAGGGGGATTTTTTCTTGTCTCTGGATTTTTAATAATCTTTCCAAGTTTAGCTGATTCCTTAGCATATGAAGCAGTGATCCGACATCATTGATTCTAACCCCAGGCAAGTGACTTGCTCTGCAGTTCAGTGTCAGACACCATGTTCACCAGTCCAGGGCCAGGAGCATGGATGCACAGTTGCAAGCAAACTGCCCAACTAATTCCTGCAGAATCTCCTCTCTGTCATCAACAAGAGGGTAGTGCTTATATGTTATTTTCAGAACAGTTTCCCACATACTTGGGCCCCCTGATGATGACTGAGCTGATGCATACTGCATGAACCGGTTCACCTGTTCCTCTGAAATTTTCCTCTGGGACACTGGCCTGGGGTCACAATAGATGGTGTTAAATCTAGTTTTTCATATATGGCTCTCTGGACTTCATGAGGCTGTTTTCCTTACCTCCTACCCCTGTTCCACTTGCACAGTTTCTCCGTACAGCTCTGGGCAGTGTCGTACCCATGAGTCTTTACATGCTGCCATACATACAAAAGCAGCGCAGCTACATGACTGCAACGGCCGAGTGCAGATGCCTTGCACTGACAGTTGGTGTCCAAAATAGAGCCACTGGCAGCAGATATGGTGGCAGTAACTTTGCATGGTGGTGCTGCTCGCTTGGAAGGCATAACTCCAGCTTTGATGAAGTAATGACCAGTCATCACATTGTCCTGAATGTCCGTCACATTGCCAGAGTCCACATACTGCTGGCCCTTTTGCAGTTGCTTAGCTGTCATCTGTGACAAGTCACTGTCCTGGTCGTCATCATCATCGTCATCAGCACCGGCATTAACAAAGCGAATAGACTCCAGCAGGAAATGACAGATATGTCCATAATTGAACATGCCAGGCACCGGATGGGATGGAAAGGTCCCGCAGTTATTCACTGGCAGGTATAGGATGGCTGGACCTGCAGTTGTGGGAGCTGCTTGCCCGTACACCTGAGACATCTTCATGGCATACCGCTTACCATCATCCACAGTGATAGCTATTTTCTTGTGGTCTCCACTCTGGAAACAATCTTAGACTCTGAAAAAAGATAACACAGAGTTTAGTATGCTGGTAATGTAGTTAAGATTCCAATGTTTTGTTTATGAATTAGGCCTAGGCCTACACCAGATTACACTTATGTTTATAATTATATGAGTATTGACAAATTAATACATCATGTACATTCAGGATTTATATGGCTTAAACAAATTAATTAGGCAACTAGTCACTTATCTACTCCGTGCAGGAACAACATCGTTGCCACTGTTTAACGTTATGCCTAACGACAAACCTATTACCCGTACGTAGTCAGCCTACAGGTAGGCAGAATAGTCAACCGTGGAAGCTTGCTGCCAGACCTTAATGATGGTGGTCACTTCGAATGATCTCGGCCTGACAAGCCGGGCCGGGCTGACAAGCAGATGATGAAAGTCAAGAACTTGTGCCTGGGGTTTGCAACCTGATGGGTTATGTGTGGTAGCTACGCTTTACGAAGTCTGCCCCAATATAATGAACACGCAGCAGGCATGGGCATGGCAGGCTGTGCAGGTATGCATGGAGCATGCATGGGATTGCTAACAACACACAGCGCAATCGAAGCCGGCCCTCGCCACTCACAATCAGCCTCCAACTGAAAAATTGTACCAAAGACTGTGATTGACATTTTAATTCATACATAAAAAATATGAAGGGAGAAATATTTTCTTCATGACACGATGCAAGGTGGACCCACGCCACTGGCATAAACACAAAGGAAAGCCATCTTGAGATCGATCCGGACAGTTTTTTTTACATTTTCAGCAAAGCTGCTCTGTTTCCCGAAACTGTAAGGCCTCAGCACTGCAGCCATCGTTTCAACTGAGTGTTAGAATACGAATTGACTTTGTTTTCTTCTAATTTGGCTCCAGGAACGTCATCCTCTGTAAGCGATACTGTCATAAACGCATTGGAAGTCGCCATTTTGTTGATGCTGTTTGTCTGACACTCAGGACATTAGGGATTTTCCAGCTCTATTTTAGCGCGAGTGACGTCATCTGTGCAGAGCACTATTGTAGTTGGTTTTAGCCCAATATCTCACTCCGTTCGGCTTTTATAAGGGTTTGAAAAAGGGTTAATGTCTGCGTTAATCTTCCATGACCCTGTAGCAAGATCCAGGAAAAAAAGATGTAGACAAGGCAGGAGGCTGGGTCAAAAACCAGCTCACTGGCAGTAATTGTATTAATGTTTACAAAAGAAAATGAAAGGCGTGACAACAGCACACCCGTAAATGAACGAAAATGATCTTCGCAATGAAGTTGGGAGTTTTCTTTTTAGTCGGGAGTTGGGCTGCGTCTTTTTTAAGATGTGGACCAGACACTGTTTTCTGGGGTTCTTTTATACCATTGCCATCTTTATCAGGCTCCTCAGGTCTCCGCCCAAACCTCCAGTCTCCCCACCATTGGAATCTTCAATCAGCTTTTCATCCATACTCCTCGCCCCTGCCTGGTACCCTCTTTTAAGCTGTGGTCGGCTCTGATTCACATGAGGCGCAGCTGTGTCACTTCATGCGCCTTGTTACCAGGCCCGCTCAGCCTCATGACTCGCAGCTGGTGGGAACTGTTCAGGGTCCCACAAGTCTAGGGAGTGCTGAACGGGTTTCCAGCGCCACTGTCCAGGGTGCTGAAGTTCTGCTCCGCGTGGAGAGTACGAAGGAGGAAGAATCGGCTGTTGCAGGCGCGCTGACATGGACAAGGGGCGAGTACATTAGTCATCAGTGCATCATGAAACTTCAATGCATGGCAAGCTTTTAAAACAAGTGTTTTCACTAAGGTGAGATCATCCTCTGCTGCAAATTATCAATTCAAAATTAAAGAGGTATGAAGTGAAGGTGACAGGTTCAGATGAAGCTAAATGTCAACTGAGACATGATCCAGTCAACATCCGTTGATATTTTGCACTGTGGTTGTTGAAGCGCAAAAATATTTTCAAGACTTACTGTGACCTTGTCATGAATGTCACAGTGTATGAATAGTAAAAATAAAGAATAAAGAAACTGGTTATCAATAAACATTCAACAGAATTCAGATGAAGCTCGGCGTCAAATATGAAGAAAATCCAGTGAACCTTTCTTGAGATATCTCACAAATATAGATATCAGATATTGAGATATCTGACAAATGTAAAATGTCAAAAAAATGTTAGTCACCTTGTGAAATATTCAGGGTCACCGTGACCTTGCAAATTACGCCAAGGTCACCAAAATCGACTGGGCCCTGCACCGTCCCTAGATGGAGCTTGGTGTCGATAATGAAGAAAGTCCAGTCCAACTGATCATGAGATATCTCACTGACAAGTTTAACATGCAGGGAGACATGCTGAAATATTCAATGTGTTGTTGTGACCTTGAAAATTATGCCAAGGTCACCAAAAGAGACTGGGGCCCGTGCCTTTACTAGATGAAGCTTGGTGTCAAATATGAAGAAAATCCAGTGAACCTTTCTTAAAATCTTGCTGACAAGGGTAAAATGTCAAAAAAATAAAATAAAACGTTTAAGTCACCTTGTGACTTCAACCTAGATTTGAAATATGAGAATCCAGCGGTTTTTAAGATATTCCAATTCGGACAGAAGAACGGAGCTGAATACTATACCATTTAATATGCAAGCCATGCTTCAAACTTTCAAAGTAGCAAAGTCATTCATGAGGTCTTTACAGTCTAACTTCTGGAACATCATCTATCTAAATACACAAAATCTAAACCTTATCTAAATCACCCTCAGCAGCATTTTCTACATTACATTCTACTTCAAGATGGAATTTCAAGAAATTTCACTGAACTATGGTTCATGCTCTCTCATATTGTAGCCTTCCTCGTGGACACAAAGCTATACGTCTTAATTGTTAATGGCAACGCAGCTTATTGAAAGCCCATTTGCTTAGAAAATTTTCAACCAATTACACGATTCTTACTCAGAATTATGTTGTATTAACTAGCAAGATGATAATGTCACTGGTTGTAGGCAGAGTTCTATTTCTACATGAGCAGCCCGAACATGCGGACCTGAGTCTGCAAGATCATATGTTCAGAAAAGTATACTTTCAGGCATCTCAAGCCGATCAGACGCGATTGCAGGGAAAAAAAAAATGTTTTGTGAGCTGCAGGAATTCAGAAGCTTTGTGAGACATTGACATTTTCTGCTAAGTCTACCATTAATGTGGATAAGAAAATGCTTTTTAATTGTTGCAATGAACAAAAATGCAAGATGATGGGAAATAAATATGGATTGATTCTTGCAACTGAACAAATTTATGTTTAGTTGGTAATTAGGAAACCTAAATTGGAGCGGGTTTGGAGACGTAATATGCTATAAGGCGAGGGGAGAGCAGTGCCAGGCGTGGAAGAGGTTAATGATAACATTAAAATAGTGCTGTATCAGTAAAAACTCATGTAGTTTTTCTTCTTTTTTATATTTCATTTGACTCCTCCCACATCTCGGGCAGGTGTTGCGCCCCTAAGGGCAGACGTGCCTCTAGCATTTGCCTACACTGCCTTTGCCTAGGGCCGGCTTTGGTTATAATCCTACAATTGCAAATGTGGTTGGGAAAAAAAGCCAGCATACTCAGCACCAAGTTTGGGAACCACTGTGTTAAGGTATTTTGAATAGGATTAAAGTCTCAAACTATGACAAAATGGTCATTTATAAACTGTGAAGCTCTTTCTCCATTGTGAGTTGATTTATAGAGGAGTAGCTAACCATTATTTGGCCCATATAAACAAAACATTTGCTTGTCTTGACTCTTCAATAATTCAATATGTTTTAGCCCTTTCAGCACTAATGGGACACACATGTCCCACAATATGTCCAAATATCCTGTTGGGACATATGAGTCCCAGAAACCCATGCATGTGGGCGTAATATAGTCACATAAATGGCAAATATGTTCAATATCTAACTCTGATTTATGTGTCTGTCATCAGTATTGAAACGGTAAAATGATTCACCTTGCTCGTAGCAGATAAGACTATTGGTTGTTCAAAAATCTTCTTGAGGCAGAAACTGGTTCACAGGCAGGCCAATTTGAAACTTCCACCAGACTGCCACAGGTCACTTTTTAATGTTCACATTATTCACTTTTCAATTAAACACAAAGAGACAAGGCCTCAGATGCCACAGTTTTATGACTATGCAAACAAGTTCTGCCTGTCATGTACCTGATTTAAGTTTGATTCATGCTGGAAATTGGCCCACCTCTTTGTTGCTTTTGATTTGTTATTTATTTATTTATTAGCCTTTATTGCTGGGAAGTCCCACTGAGGCCTGGACTACACGTATCTGGATATTTTTTTAGGCAGATATTTTCTTCCTCGTTTAAAAAAAAATCTCTATCCACACCACAGAAATATCTCTGTCCACACGAAGAGGCAAAACTGAAAATGATTGCCACTGAAGCATGCAATGCCATTCCCCGGCCGAGAACGTTTTGCGCACGTGCGAACAGCTTGTCACTAGGTGCTTGATGTCATCGCGTCAACACCAGATCCGTTTAACCTCGCTACACGGATCCACTGAATCGGATACATTTTCATTTGTCCACTTTTTTATCCATTAAAAAATATATCCATTTATGTGTGTGAAATCACCGTGTTCATGTGGTTGAGAGGCCCATTCGGACAGAAAAATGTGTGTTTAGAAATGTATCGTATTCGTGTAGTCCAGACCTGAAACTGAGGCCTCTTTTGCAGGGGAGCCCTGATTACAAAATAGACATTTAGGGAGCTTGTCAATATTCTGAACACATTCAAATTTGAACAGGAATTCAAAAATGAAAAAAGTCTCCATTCATGTTCAGCTTAAAAAAGAACGGCAGAGTGTTCAAAAATGAACGAGGATGTGTTCATTTTACTTTCAAAAATGAACAAGCATGCGTTCATTTCTGACTGGACAGCATCCAAAATATAGAGAATTGCAATTTCTGAAGAAATTGCGAGTGTGAATGCTGAAAGCTGAAGCCACAGCGTGACGCTGTCTTGAACACAATGAAGTTTGAATGGTTTGATTGTTTGCTGGTGCCACACTGAATAGCTGCCATGAAAATATAATATTTGAATTATGTAGAATACTTTAATGTTAATTACAAAACTGAAATCTGAACAAAGAAAGAATGAAAGAACAATGCTAACCATGCAAACCATGTTACTCAACTAACTTAGCTAATGTTGTTAGCAATTATGCTAACAAAGCTAACCATGCTAACCACATTACTCAGCTAACTTAGCTAATGTGAGAAGTCTCTAGGAGAAAGTATGCGGAAGTTATAGAGGTTCAAAGTAGCACAAGAGTTTAAGAGTTTGAAGAGTTTGTTTCAATGCATTTCTATGGGGAAAAAAAATCAGAAAAATTGAAATATTTTAACAAGTATAAATAGTACGAAAGAGAAGAGTAACAATGTAATGTAATGCAATAATGCCCAGAAAAAGCTGCACGTTTTGATATATGAATTCTTATAATGGCACAAAGCATGTAGGACTAGTTTAATAGCGTGGAATGGCAGAAGAAGTAATAATAATGATAAGTGTAAAGAAAATGGTCGATATGAAAAACAATAGTGTGAATGCTCACAACAATTTCACTTCATATGAAAAAAAACCCAACAATGACAATGAGAACTATTTCACTTTAAGGAACTGAGAATTTAAAATAGGCCTGTACAAGCGTTTATAAAATCCGTCCTCCATATTCAGTCGTCGTTCACAAAAGAATATCCGCGCACATAATCTAAAAGTTCACTTCACACAGAGATGAACGCATCAGGCCCTGGGCAGGCATCGGAGAATGAACACATCGGGAAATGAATGCATCAGAAAATGAACAGAAGGGTGTTCATCATTGAATGCAGTGACCAGGTTTGCAGCCTTGAACGCATCCAAAAATGAATAAGCGTCTGTTCAAAAATGAATGCGTTCATTGTTCAGAATATTGAACTCCCTTACAATGGGAGTTTAGTGACAAACAAAACAGTTAAAAATTACACAAAATTTACAAACAGCAACTGCAGATAAAAGGCTAAACATTTTTTTCAAAATAATATCAAAAAATAATAAATAAAAACATATACGGACATAGGACAGAGAATAGTGACATACATTAAAACTAAAGTTGCATGTTTGATAAACGCTCCTGAACTTTTAATGAAGCCCCTATGTACTACTGAGAAGGCATATTTAAGATCAGGGTACATTGTAGCAGTTTTGTCTTCGGCCAGAATACAAGCACGCGTGAGGGTAAATAATTCTGCTGCTTTAGAAGAGCAATTGTTGAACAATTTAGCTCTCTCAATGACCGAATGATCAGTGACAACAGCATAACCAGCGTTCATTCCCTTTCCATCAGGGCATCGTGAAGAGCTGCCATCAACATAGAAAATGTAATCACAATTTGGAATGGGAGTTTCTTATAGATGTGGCCTAGGTGAGGTATCTGTGGAAACTATTTGTACACAATCATGGGTCTGTTCCCAATGTGTGCATATGGGCACAGAGGTTGATGGATCAATAGAAGGTTAAAGTTTAATAGTTAGACATGGATGGGCTAGCAGTATTGCAGTGTAAGTGTTGTGTCTTAAGGAAGGTACGGTGTGGACGCCTGTTGTAGGAGAATGGAAACGGAGCGAGGAACATAAATTGCGATAGGAGAACTGAGGGTGATAGTTGACCTTTTTGAAATGCAAAAGGCTGCTGCCGCGCCTTCACAAAGGCAAGGGCGCAAGCCTCTGGCAAAACAATCTAACTGCAGAGTAATAACTCACTGGTTGTCATGAGCCTCTGTGAGTTTGAGAAAGGACTCCAGAGGCAAAACCCTCCTTTTCAGAGGTGAAGAGGGAGAACGGTAACTTAAAGTTGGGTAAGTTATTGTTGGGTAACCCAAGAGCTGGGCCAGATGATGGAGCCAATTCGATATCATTAAAGGCTACCTTTAAATCTGGGGTCCATTCAATAATGATGGGTTGATCCGCAGCAGTGATATCATGGAGGGGGGGATGTAGGGCTGCATAATTCATGATCCTTTGTTTGCAGTAATAAGCTGCTCCCAAAAAAGACAGCATGTCTTTTTTCGTTTTGGAAGGCAAAGCAGAGGTGAGAGCTTGGACCCTGTTTTCACACAAATGCCTCTGTAAGCCTACAAGTGTGTGTCCTAGGTGTTTAACTTAGGGCTTGGAAAATTCAAGTTTAGCTAGTGATGCTTTATGCCCTTTCACAGCCAACGCTTGCAGAAGAATCACTGAATCTGTTTCACATGCTTGCTTGTTGAGTGAAGCCACAAGAAGATCGTCCATGTATTGCATCAGCGAACTACTTGCCGGAAGACGCAAATCTTTTAAGTCATTTTTAACGCTTGACTGTATAAATGAGTGTACCCCTGAGGTGCCCTTGTCCATGTGTACTGTGTGCTGTTAAACTCAAAAGTAAAAACATATTGAGAGTCAGGATGAATGGGGATTGGAAAGAAAGCAGAGCATAAGTCTACTACGGAGTAGAATTCTGCGTTTGATAGGATCATGGAAAGAATTGTTGATGGATCTGTGTCATGGGTGCCGCACAATAATTAACAGCCCACAAATCTTTCATCGCCAATCAGGTCTATCTCTTTTGGGTATGGGAAGAATGAGTGTTGCAAGGATAGACACACGGCATCAGTACCTTTTGTTGCACTAATGACAGGCGTTATGCCTACTATTGCCACTGGTTTTTAAATATATTGTTTGATGTAAGGAAGCTTAGTTTGACTTCAAGGGAACTTTATGAGGCATAGCAGAGTTTAAGAGCCCCACTCCATTAGAATAGGAGGCCCATAAACTACTTGGTACTTTTGAAAGAGGACCCTGAGGCAAGAAAATGGGTGGCGACCCCAAAGGAATGCAAACCAATGTGCTTTCAACTGAAAATGGGTAGATAGATACACAAAAACCAGTTTCCAATGTAATCAAGCACCAACCACTGGATAATTTACTTTTGGTACCATGTTTCTCAGCCTGCATTCTTAGTTCCATGGGTCCTACACTGTAAAAAATATTATTGTAATTTCACAATAAATCACCAGCTATTAATTGCAGTGAATTCACAGTAATTTCACAATAATATGCAGAAATTATTTTACAGTAATACAGGTAATAGCAGGGGCGTTGTTAGGACTTGAAAACACTGGGGGCTTCAGCCCCCTTGACCCAACCATTTTTTGGGGGTTTTGAAAATCTCGCTGTTAAAGACACAATTTTCACGTAGCTGGACAAGGATAGAGAGTACCACTACACATCATTAGCTTAGCTAGGCTAGCTTCTATCCTGACTAGGCCGTTCAGTACTTTTGCGTCAGACGTGAACTCTTCAGGAAAGTGCCCCGCATTAACTCAATCACTGCTTGTAATTTCGCTCATAAACGACTTGATGTTGAACAGTGAACACAGGCGAATGATAAATAACGGCAATTCAGGGATGGGCTCAATTTTCCAAGACTCAAAACCATGAACTTTGCAATGTGAACAACAGTGCCCATGCTGCTGTAAGATAAGTGAACTTAATGTCCGCCTATGGAATTTGAGTGAATGAGAGCTCTTCTCAGCCTACACTTCTCTGAGAATGTTGAGGCAGCGAAGCCATGACTTTGTTTAGTTGAAAAGTAATTTTTACACTGGACGATGAGTCGACACTGTTATCAGACGCAGGCTAATACCCTTCTTTGTCACCTCATGACCTTCGCTGCTTTAATTTACTTTCTTGGTTCTTTATAATGAGGCATAATGTTCAGATTAATAGTGTAGGCTATTTCAAATGGACAACCTCCCTTACGAGCAGGGGCTGTTCCAGGATTTTTATAGTGGGGTGGCACGGGGGGGTTAATAATCTGTCTGGGGGGGCTCGGGGGTTATTTTTATCAGAATACACCATTTAAAATCTGCTCAGAAATATAGTAAATACATGATAGGATTGAACACAATGTCATCATGCAAAATTAAACCCATGATTTTCATTCTGAATTTTACTTGTTTTAATTTTCAAAAAGTTGTATCCAAATACAATACACATTTTCTATAGGCTAAGTGTGCCACTTTTTTTCAAAAACATTTCCAGTGCAAAACACTTCCACAGAAATTGATTTTTGGAAAATTTATTACACACAAATATCCATGATGCATATTTTATAACAAAATTAAACAGGTGTTTCACATTGCAGTGTGAGTGTGCCAATAAATGCAGTAGTGTCAATATCCCTGTCCATTGTCGTCAGATTCCCAGTGCCAGCCCAAGCAATTTGAAAGGGAGAAAAATAAATGTAATGGTAACGTCATACACCGAACTACATCTTAAAATCTTAATGTCGTTCATCTGATCGCTGCATTCTGAACATTCTCAGACTCCTAAAACTTCAGTTTGTTCAACCACGTTATCTTGGGAGAAATTGACTGTGATTTTAGTCTTAAATAAAAAAAGAAAGACTACATTACGATATTTGTAAAGTTTAAATTTAGGGAAATCCATAGACATCAAGCATGTAAATATGGGAATATGGTTTACTGGGAAAGTTTCTCCATATTGCCTAAAAGTTGCGCTCGCTTTTGGTTAAGTTCTGTACTTGCCACAGCTGAAGTGACCTAAGTATGATCGTGACCAGCGTTAAGCTGACTAAAGTTTGACTTTGAAGTGACCCTTTTTCAGTATTTCAAAATATAGAACTGAGTTTATACATACCAACCTTCGCAAAAAGTAGTATACTTGAAGTTCATTTTATTAAGTATACTTGAGTATAAGTATAGCAAGTATACTACCGACCATGTACTTGTAGTGTCC
The DNA here is from genome assembly GCA_029721435.1 of Gymnothorax reevesii. Classification (NCBI taxonomy): domain Eukaryota; kingdom Metazoa; phylum Chordata; class Actinopteri; order Anguilliformes; family Muraenidae; genus Gymnothorax; species Gymnothorax reevesii. The sequence goes on along the minus strand of CM056577.1, from coordinate 10,348,388 downwards.
TGGAAAGTATACTAATTTATTACTTCTGCGGACTAAATTGGAACATTTTAAGTTTATAAAAGTATACTTTTAAGTATACTTCAAGTTTAAGCAAAGTTAACTGAAAGTACCCATCTAGTTTACTTCTAAGTTTTATTCTCTTCTGCAAGTACACAACAAGAAGTTGACTTGAAGTTTACTAGAAGTATACAACTAATAAACTTGCAGTATATCTGTAAGTTTACTTGCAGTATACGTAAATGTTTACTTTCAAAAATTGAGAAGTATGCTAGAGGTATACAACTAGTAAAATCACAGTATACTTAAAAGTTTACTTGTAGTGTACTTGCAGTACAAAATAAAACTTAGATGTAAACTAGATGGGTATAGTAAGTTTATGTTAATATTTTAATGTGCTTATTCTTTTGATAGTAGCTTAACTGCAAGCCAGTATGCTTGAACAGTAGGCATGAATATTTTAATACTTTGAGATGTACTCAAGAAAAGTATAATAATCAAAAGTTTAGGTACAAGTATTAGCCAAATATACTTCTGTGTACTTTTCAGTATAGGCTAAGTATACTTAAGTATTACTTTGCTAAATATATCTCTGATAAGTACATTAAAAGTACACTGAAAGTATACTCTCTTATTTTTAGTTTAGATGAAGTATACTAATAGCACACTTTAATAAACATCTGTTTCGTAAGGGCACCCAGAGACGCGGTGATTATGGACCACTCAATTCTATGCATACCATGAATTCAAATGCCAAAACGCAGCGTTTCTGTTGTGCCCCGAAGTGTAATGGGGATGTTGGATTGCACGCTAATCTTATTGTTCACCTTTTCTCCGGAAGATTATCTTCGTAGAGCAAAATTGTTGAATCAGATAAGGAGAGATGAAGGGTCGTAACTGCAGAGGTTTTTTAAACACGATACACGTTTCCAATGGTTTTTTTTATCACAGCATTTGCAGAGGCTTGATTAGGTCACGACTGAGAATATAAGATTCTGTTTATCACATAACTGAATTGCGCAATTTATTATAAAACAAATGTAATTTCTGTAAGTGCCCACTAGGTAATTCCCAATATATGCCGCCACAGAGCTGATGCCGTCACTCTGCTAACTTGCACAGCTGTCCAGCCATTACCTTCGCGTTTGAACAAGCAATGGTTTGTTTTGATCACTTCTACATCATTAGTTGGACCGTGGCAGAAGTACTAATGTTCAGAGGCGGACAGAGTACAGAGCTTCATTACTTCAGTAAAAGTACAGATACCACTTGGTACTCAAGTACAAGTTCTACAGTCAGATTTTTACTTAAGTAAAATTAGCTTCTGGAGTACTTGTTTTTAAAAATACTTTCACTTTTGATACTTAAGTAAATTTTCTAAATATTGTATTACTGCCACAGTGCTTACCTTTACATATAAAAACCTACAGGATGGAGCTTTTGTTGATACTTTAATGTTAAAGGCTGTATCAGTGATATGTCACTATTGTTGACAGTTGATACGCTCTCAAAACACAACAGAGCCGCTCGCCCCTCCCCTTCAGGAGCTTGGAACAGGGGCGTGTTTAGGGCCTGGCTACTGGGCTATAGCCCGGGGTATTTTTTTCTTTAGTCTTTTCTTATGGTTAAGAAATAAGACGAGTATGAACTTAGAGCTCTTGCAACCATTGAGTCTTTAGCCTTCATTGAACTATGTTATTTGCGGAGTGCATTAGAAAGTTACCGAATTATGGGGACGCTTACACCCGTATATCTATGTTTGCACTCACAAAGTTCATGATGCCTGAAACGTGACATTTAGGAGCTAGCTAGTAGTGCAACCCAAAAAAAAAAAAAAAAGAATCGGAAAAAAACAAAAAATGATAAAGGTAACGTTTATTTATTAGATATAAGCCTTCCATTGTTGATAAAATTAATATGTCATGTCATTTGGAAAAGTGAACCATGAACTTTTTCTCGTCGTGGCTATCCACCGCGACATCAGCTAGTAAAATACTGTTCAACTGATCGCTGGCCAATTATCGGGACCCCAAAGAAAATAGAGTATAAATCTATAGCCCCAGCTTTTCTCATATTTATTGTACTCTAATGAAAACAAGTAGACATGGTCAACAACATCGGACGACAAATGCCTGAATCGCGTGCACCTCATTTTCGAACTCCATCAAGGCCTTGATGGTCTGAAGCTACACACCAAGTTTAATTGGCCTATCTCGAATAGTTCCTGAGAAAAGCTGTCCCCTTTTCGGACGGACGCACGGACGGACGGAGCTCAAACCTTTATCCCCCTCACACTTTGTGGGGGGGATAATAAAATAATAATTTAGCACCTAGACTAAGCGGTCACCGATTTCACACATGCTACGTGAATAATCCTCAACATGCAGGACTTCAGATCAGAGTGGAGGGGAGCATCCAATCTAATCCATCACGATAGAAGATAAGAGATTGATGTTGATACGAGCCATGGATGTATGTCCAGTGGCAAATGGTATTATTTGGCCAGCTCGTATCAACATCAATTGCTATAACCTTCTATCCTAATGGATTAGATTGGGTTTGCTCTTCCACTCTGGTCTGAAGTCCCGCATGTAGCCAACATGATTATTTGCGCAGATTATTCGCGACTACTGTATGAAGTCAGTGAAGTCAGTGCTTCTGGATCATGCTCAACAATGGCTTCCTTTTTGCATGATAGAGTTTTAGGTGGCATCTGTGGATGGCACAGCGGACAGTGGTTTCTTGAAGTATTCCTGGGCCCATTTAGTAATGTCAATGACAGAATCATGCCGATGAGTGATGCAGTGGCGTCTGAAAGCCCGAAGATCATGTGCATCCAATAAAGGTCTTTGGCCTTGTCCCTTACGGACAGAGATTTTTCCTGTTTCTCTGAATTTTTTGATGATGTTATGCACTGTCGATGATGAGACCTTCAAAACCTTTGCAATTTGACGTTGAGAAAGATTGTTTTTAAAGTATTCCACAATTTTTCTACGCAAGCCTTCACAGGTTGGAAAGCCTCTGGCCATCTTTACTTCTGACTCAACCTCTCCAAGACAACCCTTTTATCGCCAATCATGTTACACGTCTGATGCCGGTTAACTTAATTACTTGCTAAATGTTCTTTCAGCTGATTCTCTTACATATTAATTGCTTTTTCAGCCCTTTTTTGCCAGTGTCCCAACATTTTTGAGACCTGTTGCAGCCAGAAAATTTGAAATAAGCTAATTTTGTGGATAAAAATCTAAAATGTCTCAGTTTCAACATCTGAAATGTTATGTATGTTCTATTGTAAATAAGATATTGGCTCATGTGATCTAAATGTCATAGCACATTGATTTTATTCACAATTTACACTTTGTCCCGACTATTTCGGAATTAGGGTTGTACTACCGGTAAGTTTGTCTCCTACCAAGCCTTCCAAGGGAGGCATGCCTCACCTAAGTGACCCACAGCCCCCCCCTCCCCGAAACAGGCTGCAAGGATTAAATCCAAGGCACTTCGGGATGATCTGGGTTTTAAATTACCAGTGGATGAACTCTAGGGTGCATGAGGCCTCTTCCGGATACAGCAAATTGAAGTTGTAGTAACTAGCAAAGACAGCGGCCATTCCATTGACAAAGCATCCAGGCTCTAGGCTTCATCACCTCGCCTGAGATAAACACAATGAAGATTCAACCTTTATTTTCTCTTGCAGTGTTTGGTGATAAATGGCCATCAATAAATCAATTTGGGGCAAAGCTTTTCCCTAGTGACCCAATATATCAACACAACAATTCTTTCGGGCCACATCAGGTTAACTTAACAAGGACCATCCATTTTTTTTGAAAGCGCTCAAAATTACACAATAGGATTTTAAAATCCAGAGTAGTACCATATAACTGATACTGCCCAAACACGCTACCCAATGTCATTACGATTTCAACCGTTTCCAAAGTATATAATGAATAAAAGAGAGATGTCCTTACTATACCTGATACAATCAACTGTTGGGTGTTGGGTAAAGTGAGAGTCCTCTGGACGTTGGCAGCAGTGGCAGACGGCTGGAAAAGATCAGTTAGTGTTTTTTTTTTTTTTTTACACATCTGCTCTTAATCACTGATGTGTTGGATCAGTAGAGTCCTCTCAGCTCACTCCATGCCGTCATTCATAATCAACCTCCAGCCCATGGGTATATCTGAATGCATCACAAAAGTAATGCAGGTAACGGACTCACATTGTTTTTCTAACAGCATCTAATTTAAGATAATACCTGAGTCATTGACAACATGTTAAATGAAGTTCTGCACTTATTTCAGAAAATAAGCATATGATAAGATAAGCATTTGGTAGTCATTCCAAACAACTGGAAATCATACTACCCTTCTAAAACATAGCACAACAATGCCGTCGTAGACAACATCTATAAGTGAGCAAAAAGATTAGAATTAGTCGGTGAGATGGCAAGTGTTTACAATAAACCTACATCAGCCTGAAAAATGATTGCATCCCTTGCTTCTTTGAAGTAGGTCAGGAGTAGATGTATAATGCACACTGCCTTGCCTTCGGCTGTGTTCGGCTCATAGTTAGCAAGGACCTCTCCAACCCCTGGGATCTTCTTGAGATTATGCCACTGCTTCAGGATTGTATCGCCTTTTTGCTCCATGGCCTCTGGTAACTTGGCAACAGTAAAGATGTCAGTCAGGTGAGGGAAATCGGGGAACATGCCTCTGTGGGAAAACAAAAAAGGCAATTTTTTTTTTTTACATTCGATATGGCAGATGGTGTCGTGTTTGGGTATCGGCGTTGCATTATGTACGTTTTTTCATGCAACTTCACTGCTCTTTCTGCCGCAGCCATGCCTTCCTCTGAATAAAGGGTCACCATTTGTCTCCTTATGTCCCCCAACGTCACCTCCGTTTACCCCGATGGGGGGTCTGCATCGGCGAAAGTATCACTTTCCAAAGCTGAGTTTGCATTTCCGACTCCCCACAAGTGCTGCAAGAATTATCTAACTTAACTGAATAATTTGACTGAAACTGAGTCAAGATAGTCAAGGTAACCGCCTTGAAGTATCAAATCATTTCGCTAGCAGTAATGCACTCCAGTGTCAGCTATTAATACAAACGAAAATTGAATTTGGACGCACTGAGACTTTAAACTTCAGCTCAGTTTCACTGTAGGCATTAACCCCATTCCTTGTGAAGAGTTTTATTTTTGTCTATTCATTTATAGTTTTTCTGTCACTCAATCAATCAAAATAATCAACAGAACTCATGATTATTAAAACGGTCAGGGACAGCCATTTCCTCCACCATCCCAGCTCCGAAGGAGAATAGCTGGATGAAAAAGTGCAGCTCACTGCCTTTCATTTTAAGAATATCTCCCCTTCTAGACCACTGAATTACACTTTTAATTAGCCTTTTTGTAATTGCATTAGCTTCTATCAGTGAAGTTGGTATGGAAGCCTAAAGTGGAATTTCTCATGTAGCCTTCTCTTAAACAGTTTCTGCAAAAGCGTGATGGAGAAAAATCACTGTCGTGTCATGCATTTTGTACTCTGGTAAGGGATAATAATCCAGCCGATCATCCTGCTCGGTGCAAACATAGTGCTCCTGGGCTGCTCCTATGGCGCAATAAACACAGATATTCCTCAACTGCATAAAAGTGTGCACCTCTGAGACAAAGTAAACACAATCATGTTGAATGATGATTAGTTTAATCTTTCCAATCTGAAGTTCCTCATTGTTCCCAAGTAGGAACATAGACTGTTTAAAAAGATGGACGAAGCAACTGTGACGTCACCCATTGGTTTCAGCATACCATAAAGAAAGCCTAATTCTGGCAATTCGAACAGCACCATTTTGTCATTTTGGAACCGGATGTATGTCCTATTGGACGAGAGCGTGAATTGAAGATCTGGGGAGGACTGTGGCTCTAGATCTGATCGAATCGGCAAGGACCAGAGGACAGCCACGCCCCTAAAGTATATTCTGGCTTTATCCTTTACTCTAGTCTACTTGGGATTAAAATTTGCAAAAATGAACATCGCGATACATCGAAGGAGACTTTAAACTTGCGATAGATATCATAAAATTATGTGGAAAATCATTAATGAAATTCTAAATCAGGTGGCAAAGCAGGGTCATTTTCTCATAGACTTCAACAGCATTGAACTTCTTTCTGCAACCACCGACGTCGCCATCTGTTGGCCATTAAATATAATTCACATTTTTGAGATTTCCACATGAGCCTCTCTTTTCAGACCCGGGTGCTACATCCATCTTTTTATACAGTCTATGAGTAGAACGAACATTCCCTTTTTGTACACAGTACCCTTCACTGTCACTTCATTGGTAGCTAGTGTACTTTTTGACTCAAATTTGCAACTGGCCACAGATACCCTGATCCTGTCATTATAGTCATTCACATGAAACTCAGTGCCTTTTTTCACTTGAGTACATGGTGGAGTACATCTTGCCTGCACTTAAATATACCTGGAGAAATTGGTGTCATTCAACAAGTGTTTCACACAGAAGTTGGGCAATATCCTAGCGCAATGATTCCGAAAGTGTGGGCCGCAGTGGTGGTACTGCAGGTGAGCCATGCGAGGTCATTAAAAATATGATTCATTTTTGCAAATATGATTTTTTGTGATTTTTATTGTAAAATATTTATTGCACGATTTCAAAAATATTTAGAAGTAATAACCTATGAAGTGTTATTGACCACACAATATTTTAGGAACCTTATATAGTTTATTTTCGGAATGTAGCTTTCTGGTCATCATGACCGGGGGTCATAATCGGAGGAGCACGTACAGTGTTCGATAATTAATTCTGTCTTGTGTGTACACCACAGATTAAAAGTTTAGGCTTCCTTTATCCCCCTGCTTTCATTTCAATCCTGAATCATAATAATAATAATAATAATAATAATAATAATAAATAAAAAACAACAACAATTATCGTTGTTGTTGTTTTTTATTTATTTTATTTTCTTAACAACAACAGCAATTATTGTTGTTAAGTGTTCTGAGAATGCATAATTTCGTCTATGTACAGTTTATAGTACTAAGGTGGGCAGCGGACATCTTTTAGATTTTCAAGTGGGCCCTGATTTGGAAAATTTTGGGAACCCCTGTCCTAGCACATTGCTTGAAGAATGGATGCTTGCTCTCGAGCCTTAACATTCAAAGGCGTATGAACGGGTCAAAGTGGAAAATCAGGTCTGGATAGTGGCACAGGTAGTGATGCTGAGAATTTAGGGAATGGTCTGGAAAAAATTCTCTCCTGTAGTAGATGTATTCCTCAATTAGAGCCTTGAAATAGATCAACTGACCTGTCGCGATAGCTGGTCCACAGACAGGATCTAACCCACCTAACAGCACCGCAGCATAACCAAACTCGCACTGCAATCACAAATACACAAGCTTCAAATAACACAGAAGTCGTACAGAACGGTCTTAAAGTGACTTAGCTGCATAACAAAATGGCGCGATCCTGAATAACGTTATAGGCGTCATCATCGTAGCTAGCTAATGACTTATGACAATCCAGGATTGTTTAGTTAGCTAGCAAACAGCTACGTTTTTTGCTACCCAGCCAAACTTTATTTAAACTTTATTGGCAGTCAACTAACATGAAGTGAATGGTAAATGGTAAATGATCTGCATTTATATAGCGCTTTCTAGTCACTTGATATGATCGCGAAGCGCTTTACAACTATGCCTCACATTCACCCTGATGGCGGACGCTGCCATGGGCTGGATGCCACCCTGTACACCAGAAGCACTGTGAGGTTCAGTGTCTTGCTCAAGGACACTTCAACACGTTCTCTGGAGGAGCTGGGGATCGAACCAGGATTCTGATTCCTGGGCCACCTGCTCTACCTCCTGATCCATGCCGCCCCTAAAAAACCAAATAAAAAGGACCCGAGTTAACTAGCCGGTTGTTAGCTCCATTTAACGTAGTATCCTTATTAGGCTTGGCCAATAAGCCTAATAAAGGCATACCAACATTATCATTAATGAGCTAGCTAGCTTATTAGCTGATATTGAGAATGTCTGAATGTTACTCTTCAGGCTTTGATTAACGTTATTAAGTCATCAAATTTTAAAACTTACTTGAAAAATCAGAGGGCATGTAACGTCAACTATCTGCTTAGCTATCGATAAGGTTACTGACCCATTACAAACATGTTTGCTAGCACCGTAGTAGAGATGTACACATTTATTAAAATGTGTTTACATAATTGCATGCTTAAATAACCGCACATTGTTAATTGTTCGACCTTACCTTATTAATGTTAGGGGACACTGGTCTGGAGTTTCTTCTCCTCTGGAATGAAGACAGTGGCTGGCTCCAATCACACCTTCTCCTGGGTCGGCAAATTCACATCAGTGATGGTCCTCTCAGTACTCTGAGTTCACTTGAAAGAAATATCCGCTCCAATTCACGACTGCTTACAGCATTATTCAAAATAATTACCCGTCATGCATTGCAAAAGCGTGATTACAGTAGTTTAATATGAGAATTTATTGTGAAAACCTGGTGACTGTTAGCAGTGTACATTTTGCACATCTTGGACTGAAGCCACTGCTAAAGGAATATGGAGATTGAATCATTTTGTTCAAACAAAGTCAGTTGTGTGTCATTTAGATTAACTGGCTGCTGTCCCAGCATCTTGAGATAAAGATGGCCAGGAATGCTGGAAATGTTACCGTCTGTTCCACATGTTCTCCAACTTTTTCTTGGTAGCTCTCTGGAACTTTACCAGTCCACCGAGATGCATAAACTTGTAGATTGGCCAAACGCTTCATGTTGATATTTTGAGCCTTAAGTTCCACAGAATGGTCTCCAATCACCTCAAATGCTGTGGAAACAAAAGCCTGGACAGAAGGTTCAGTTAAACACCAGCGATACATGATTTTGCTATTTAGCTGCTGAACCATTTGAGTAACTTCAAAGTAATTTTCATCTGGCATTTCGAAAAACATTCCTGTGGGTGTGCAGTGTATTTAGGGCCCGAGCCGACAGCAAGTCGTAAGCAGAGGACCCTATTGAAATTGTGCTGTTAATTATTATTATTATTATTATTATTCCGACTTTACCTTCCCCAACTTCGCCCCTTTCCCAATGGTGTAAACGCGTCTAACTTTCCACATTCATCTGGCCGGATGTGAAATTCGATATTTTTGTGCGCTCGCATGTGGTCGATGCGAAATGCCGAAATAGCGCCCCCTAAACACGTTTCAAAATTTCCCTAGGGAAACATCATTTGTCATTGTTCCCCTTTTTAAACCACCTAGGTGCATACTGCAACATATTGTATCTGAAATTTGACATGTACGGTACAATATTACTAGTGTGAAAGTTGACCAGCGGGGGGAGGGGGGAGGGGGGCACTGTGGCACGGTACGGAACAATCATATCTAATGTGAAAGCACATAATTTTACAGGGAGGCTGACGGAGTTGCTTTTCCAAACGGCATTGAGTCTTGTCATGGCAGATACAGCCAGGCAAAGTCTTGTCTTGATCTCCGTAGTCCAGCTGCCATCCTTTGTTATAGTGGAACTAAGACATTTGATGCTGTCTACCACTTAACGTTGTTGTCCGTTCAGCATGATGAAGATTGCGGACTGCTGGATGTGACGGTTAACGATGATATTACTTTTCTCTGAACTGAGTTCCATTCCATATGTTTCAGATGATCTCTCAAGCCTGTTGAAGAAATCCTGAAGCTCTATTTCACTGGCTCCAATAAGGTCGATGTCATCTGCGAATCGCAAGTAATATAATTGCCATCCTCCAATAGAGATGGACGAGTGGTAGTTGTAGAGTCTCTCCTGCATGATGTTCGCCAAGTAGATGTTAAACAGGCCAGGAGATTGGAGGCATCCTCGACGGACTCTAACTGTGGAAGAACTCTCCACAGTCATTTTTCAGGAGTACTGCCCTGTTTGCATTTTCATACAGTGCCTTGATGACTTCAATGATGTTTGTGTCAATGTTAAAGTTCCTCATGACTTGCCGTAACTCGTCATGCCAGACCCGATCGAATGCTTTCTTAATGTCAATGATGTTATGGTAGATATCGCGCTGATGTTGCAGGTGTTTCTCTGTCAGCAGTCTGATGTTGAAGATTTGTTCTACTATGCTCCTCTATGGTTGAAATCCTGCTTATTCTTCTGCTTAGATTTCTTCTGCCTTCCCTTTGAGTCAGTTCAAAAGAACCCTCAGCATCACTTTGCTGGGATGACTTATCAGGCTGATGGTTCTGTAGTTCTGGTAATGTCTCAGGTTTCCTTTCTCGGGGAGAGGTATTATGAGCGATTTAGTCCATTCCTTCAGCCACTGTTTTGTCTCCCAAATCCTTTGGCATATTGTTCTTAACAATCTAATGAGCTCTGGTCCTGCATGTTTCACTAGCTCAGCTGGAGTGTTCTACGCTCCATTGGATTTCCCTTCCTTTAGTGAGCACACCACTTCCTCGACTCCAGCATTAGCTCATAACCCAGTTCTCTATTGGTGCTTATGCCATTGTCCAGTATACTGGTGCCAGGACTGAGCATCTAGTTATACAGTTCTTTGCAATACTCCGTCCATCTTTTGGTGATATCTGGTTCTTCAGTATGGGGGGTTCCCGTCCTCATCTTCAATCACTCCTGATTGGGCGCGGTTTGTCTTTTAAGCTGTGTGAATGTGCTATAAGCAGTTTTTCTGTCACCTGCTCTCATTCCAGCCACGATGTTTTTGCTCTGCTCTGTTATCCACGGTTCCTTAGCCTCCTTCATTTTGTTTCTAATTTTTTTATTTACTTCTTGATATTGGCTTTTTGCCTCAGGGTTTGATTTCTTGACTTCTTCAAGTCTCTTCTACAGTCACACTGGTCAAGTATGTCCTCTGTGACCCATAGTCTATCCTTTCTCCTATTCTTCCCAAGTACTTTTGTGGCTGCTTCTTGAAGTATGTCCTTCTCGGTGTCAGTGAGTGTGTCAATGTCGTTTTCCAGCAAGTTGAGTACACTGAATCTGCCCCCCAACCCTGGCTTCAAAGGCTTTGGCTATTTTTGGGTCTTTCAACTTGTCCACATCAAATCTGATTCACAGACTGGTACCCTTGTGGTTTTTCTTCAGCTTTAGTTTGATTGTCATCAGCACCATGTCATGGTCACTGCCAATGTCAGCACCAGGAAAGGTCCTGGTCTGTGCTTTTTTGATGCTGGACTTTAACTTCTGAGACACAAGGATGAAGTTGATTTGGTTGTGCACCAATCCATTGGGGGAGTGCCACATTGTTCATCTAGAGATTTTGTATGGGAACAATGTATTGGCCAGTGTAAGGTTGTGGCTGCTGGTAAATTCTAGTTGCTGCAATCCTACATCATTGGTTTTAACCCGTTCCGAAGCGCCTGACTGTGTCTACCCATTAGTCGTGTGCGTCTGGGCCCACTTCGGAAATCCAGTTCCGAGTAATGATGAGCAGGGCTTCTTTCGAGTTTTCCTGATTGTGTCCTCCAGATCTTCATTGAACTTTTCAACTGCAGCATCATCATAGTCTTGGGTTGGAGCACAGGTCTGGAAAAGGTGGGGAATCGTTCTCAAAGTCAAAACACCACCATATCGCCACCCGCAGGCAGAAAAAAAAAGTAGAATTAGGCATAACAAGATGAAAACTCTAAATAAAACTCTATTTTGCTATATAAAATTATTAGCCCCCTTGCCTCCTCAGTCACTCCATCCTGGCAGGGGCCTGGTGCAGTGGTCAATTATCAGACTTTGTGGGCTTGTGTGGACAGCAAAACAGTGTGAGCCCCTCCGCAAGAGGAGCAAGTAAGGAGGAAGTGGCAATTGGAGACATTGCAACTAGTGCTATTGAAATAAAATATATCATACCTCCGCCTTGAAAGAGGATGGGTCTCCCTCTTCTATCGATGTCTCCAAGAGACAACAATTAAAGGCTGGGTTGAGTGTTGGCTGAGAAGGGTACTGAGGGTTTTGGAGGTACTGCGGGGGAGAGGCAGAAGAATATGTGTGGTTTGCTACAAACAGGAAGTTTGACTTTTAAGGGAGGAATGGAAACTGCGCATGCAGTGGCCGGGTGGGAGGGGGCACCACATAGTTTGCAAGCGAGTGAGGTTCGGGCTGCAAACACACGACAATACAATTCTGAATCTATGGTTCCCCAGTATGGTTCCCCTTGGTTAATCTGTTGAATTAGATCGGCTGCTTTGGAGGCAAACAGTATGTGGTCAGTGTGCAAGCCGGTACCACCAAATTGTAAGGCAAGGTCGAGAATTATGGAAAGGCAATTGTCTAGTTCGTCTTCGATGCTTTGAATAATTAGATGTCGTTTTTTATCCAACAGTTTCCTTGGAGCATCGCTCCAAATGATAAATTAGAAACAGCTTCTTTCATCTCAGGGACATATCTAAGCTAAGAAATCTTGTGTCAAAGGCTGAATTGGAAATGATAATTCATGCTATTATTTTGTCTTCTGCAGTAGTCCATTTGCATGTCTGACAAAGAACGTACTTGACTGTCTTCAGGTTGTTCTGAAAACAGCTGCAAGGCTTTCAGCTTGCTCAAGCAAGAGAGCACACATCACCAGGGGCGCAGATGGAACTAGGAACTGGGGGGGACACAGACATGTGCTTTATGACAACAATTAGTCCTGGCCAGTTCTCAATCATCTTCCTTTATTGACGTGTTTTCCAATTATCGTAACTGGCAACTGAAGACACGGTTTCTCTCCGTATGCGATCTTACAGCAATGAAATCATGGGCTAAATTCAGTGCAGAAATGGGCTATTTGCGTGAGGGTCGACAGGTTTGTAATTTTGAATAACGTTGATTTAAATACAGCAAATACGCGTCCAGATGAATGATTACCGTCTTACTTAATCGGAGAGAACAAGCAGCACCTGTTAAGTGTGGAGTGCTCTCGGAGTGAACCTTCTCAGTTCTCAGTCATTTTCATAATTAACAAAACGTTCACTCCGATCCAGTCTTCACCTTTGTCAGGCACCACTTTGCATCCCTACGCATGGCTGTGGGATACAAACTTCCAATGGCCCTGAGCAGTGGAATTTTCAAGGCTTTCCTGCTGTACCGTCTCAAGCATGCAAACCAGGCCCTGCATGCAGTCTGTCCTGAAGGAGAGCGCAGACAGCTCACCTACCCCACCCTGCCTGACAAACAAATAACAGACTATACGTTGAAGGTAAGGTTTATAGTCTAATAAAGTTTCTCCATATCGGCTATTAATAATAATAATAATAATAATCATCATCGTCATAATAATAATAATAATAATAATAATAACTATTATTATTATTATAAACAGCTGAATAAAAGGTAATAAATTGTAGTTGGATTGATGTACAGAAAGCAAAAATTCAGACATCCCTCAAAAGAAAATACCATCAAAATTACCTTGATGGGAGTTTCAGTACTCAGGCCTGTGGCAACACTCTTGTAGATTAACCTGTTTGCCTTATCAGCCACGTCAGTTTTGGCCAACTTCAGGGGAGTGGCGTCTTGCAGGAGCTTCCCCTTCACAAACCGCCGCTGGAGACTCTTTAAAGGATGTAGCTGGCAATAACTGACAGAACATCCTACTATCCTTCCATTGAACAAATAATTGGTGCGTGTGTGTGTTTGCATTCATGTCTTATCTCAAGTGACTTGGCTAGTCAATACAAAACTGCACATGGGCTCTGTGGATGGATTGGCAGTGTTAGAGGGGCCCTATTTTGCGGAGTCGTGGAGCACCACACATCCGTGGGTTTGGCCTACATAATATAGATTCATCGTGGTGGAATTTTATCTCCTTTCCCCTGTCACCCCAAGTATATCACATTCCTGCAACACATTTTCCGAAGTAAAGCTCACATAAAAGCAGTGGTAGTCAACCCTGGTCCTGGAGAGCTGCAGTGTCAGCTGATTTTTAGTGTCACGCAGCACTTAATTGGTGAATGAAAGCAGTTGATTACATACTTCACTCATCTCACCTGGTGTCTTATGTTTAAATAGGGTGGAGAAAACCAAACTCACATACCCCGTGGCTCTCCAGGACCAGGGCTTGCTACCCCTGCCCTGTACACTTTTATCTTTACTGTGTACTTCTCCCAGAGCCGGCCCGACCCAATGTGGCGCCCCAGGTGAGATTTTAAATGGCTCCCCCCCTCCATCGGTGATGAACATACGCTTACTAAAGAAAACGAATAGCATTGTTTGCACCATTGTCTTTAATTTATAAGATAACATGTCACCCAATTTACAAGCATTACAAATTACAAATAAATACAAATCTGAAATACAATATAAATACCATTTCCACAAAATAAAAATCCTGTAAAGTGAATTAATAATTGGATTTTAACCACAAAGAAATCTAAAATTACTGAAATTCTGAAACCACTGTCTTGAGGAGAATAAAAAATCAGTTATCAAATGGAAAAGTGCCAATAATATTTTATAAGGACAAATATTTAAACTTTTTTGATGTGGCACTTGGGGTTTAGTAGATGAGGGGGATAGGGGGATTAGTAGGGGGATGATTAATACCCTTGCCCCTGCTAACTTTAGCTTTGCACAGTTTGCAGATCACCTTGGTTGGTCCTGCTGCACTGACTAAATTGCTCCCAGACATCATTTTTTTTTTTTTTTAAGGTGGGGGAATAGCACTACAAACTGCGGGATCATGCATGCGTTTCTCTGAATTCATTTCTGAAATATTACAAATGAAAAAAATGAAAAAGGAAACTTTCTGAGATAAAAATACTGAGGAACAGCACTAAATGCAAGCTAAACAATGCAGCTGGCTCGCCACCCAACTCTCAGCCACGAATATTTTTCTCCACACACACAAACTAACTTTGTTAGTTCAACAACAGCATGCCACAACTAAGCAATGCAACTCAGTGTAACTATTTTAGTGGTAAACAAAGGGATCAGAATTTAGCAGAACTGTCAGCAATGATAGCTAGCTACCCAACTCTCAGTCACAGGTATTTTTCTCCAGAGCGGAGGCCACGGCGCCCTTAGCATTTGCCTATATTGCCTAATCGGCCGGCTGGCTTTGACTTCTACTTTGTCTGCATTACAACTATGCTAAATGTCCAACCACATTGACAAATCTTGGTTTCCACGTAGACTGCTGCCACCTGCATGTCTGTTTAATTGTCTTGTGGGTAGTTCCTGGTAATTGATTGATTGGCTTATTATTCCCTTAGTGCAGGACTATAGCTAACAGCACAGGGTGTCCTGAGTTAGGTTTTCTCCACCCTATTTAAACTAAGACACCAGGTGAGAAGGGTTAGGCGTGTAATCAACTGCTTCATTCATCAATTAAGTGCTGAGTAACGTCAAAAACCAGCAGACACTGCAGAGCTCCTGAGCTCGGTGCGATTTGGCACCCTTCCAAAAGACACATCTAATTTTAGATCGAACTGCCAGAAAGAAGAGATGTGGCAGCACACAGCGCAACAGCTTATAATGGCTATGCAATTAGAGAAGAGAGACGCATGTAGAAGTAAACTGCCAATAGTATTCGCCCTAGCAAGTCCTGCACTGTAATTACAGATCGATTATAAGTGCAATGGATGCATACGGGAACTGCGGTCAGAGTCAGTCAGATGTAGCTCGGAAAAAATTGACGCGGACGCCATTTGGCTTTTGGAAGAGAGCGCCAATCTTCTACCTGCTTCTATTTGATAAACCAAAGACAGGGAAGCTCTTCTGAGAAGAGAAGAGTGCGAAGCAAACAACCAGAAGAAAACTCTTCTGCTTCTAGAAGTATAAATCACGCCGACCTCTGAACCAGGGTTGACTACCACTGCATTAAAGGATATTTACATTTTCCCGTTTCACTTATATTTCATAAGTCGAACACGATGGCTTCAAGACCAATTTTTAAATTGTTCCTTCATTGCATAACAAACTTGTCCAAGTTAGTTTCAAACAATTCCAGTAGTTTTTATTTTATATTAATTCCATTTTAACCATCTTTGCGCAGCCTACGCCAACAGTCTGTCTTCTTCCTGTTCAGGTGGTAGCCATTATTAGAAACGCTGGGAACAGAACCTAGTGTAGGTGGAATAGAGAATATAACGCAGGAGTTCAACATATTCAAACAAAAACGATATAAAATAAGAACTACTGAAACTTATTTGAATCTGATATGGACAAGTGTGTCAGAAGAACGATGGAACAACTTACAAATGTTTTGAAGCCATCGCATTCAATTTTTCAACAGTCAGTTGAACGTCAAAATTCGAAATTCTTTTTAATGTTAACCTTTTTCAGAAAATGTATGGCTAGAATGTGATATACTCTGGTGACTAGCTAAAGCAGACCAGATCACATGTACACCAGCAGTCTCCTGTGTCATTTTATTTTATTGTTACCTCATAAAAACACAGACATTTCAGGCCCACCCCTTTCTCAGTGTGTGTAGAGCAAACAATTCTCAACCCACCTGCGGCCACAGAATGGTAGCGGAAAGCAGGTTGACCCAGTCAAGGCAATAAAGTCGTACCTCCTAGCTCAAACATTCTGGAAGAGGAAATGTAGTGCTTGAAGGAGCTTGCCAAGCTCCCACTTGGTAAAGCCTGCCGTCTCTGCATTTTGGAGTGTGTGAAGCCCACAGCTTCACAACGCTGACCAGATGAGCACCAAACAGCTCAGCCTGCTCCTTCTGGATAAGGTCTGCCAACTTCAAGTTGACATTTGGGCCATCCATACTGATGGAGAGAGGAGTCCTCATGTTCAGGTTTGCTACACATTCCTGTGAATAGACAGGAATAAGTACAATATATTAATGACAATGTTGATTGAATGTTTATTCTTGAAATACACTGGCATTCAGACACCCAGAAAGATATGAACTATAGCCAAAATTTCAGCCATCAATCATTCAATCAGGGAGGCGATAAGCTGTGCCGGACCAGACGTTTCATTCACAATCAGCAGTACATTTTTGGCAGCAGCACAGGAGCATGACATCACCATCACTAACAGACAGATGTAAAATGGCGCCTTTTATACTGTGCCACAGGAAATAAGCCTTGGCAACTACCATTGACAGGGTGCTTGAAATGTTATTAACTGACTCTTATCACACACAAACAAAGTAGAAAAGGTAACATTTAAATCAGCCCCCATTTACTGCTGTTTAACCCAGCATGATCCTCCACCATATTTACAATAAGTTATTAATGCACACCCGATGTGCCCAAATCCCCCTCTCCTATCATATAACTTGGGCTGTCCCGGAACCTTTATTTTGGTTTTCATTGGCCTGGGGACTCTTTTGCCTGAACACCCTGGAGCAGACAAGACAGTAAAAGAAAGTGCAGAACAAAGAATTTAACTACTTTTCCAAATGATTGTACTTTATAACTCGCTTCATTGCACAATATTTGAGCATTCTTGTACAGAACTCACATATAATTGCTGTTTGACAATTAAAATCTGTTTGCATTGTCACCAGCTAATAGTTTCCCCTTTTCTTCCAGGGCAAGCCATGTGCTCTCTACCGAACCAGCTGAGACAACACAATCAAGGGTCCATGTTTTCAAAAAAGATTTAAAAAAATACCACAATAAATATTCAATAAATTTCAATAAATACAAGATACAAAAATGTGCAAATATGCAATGCGCAAAACGTTCTGTGCAAATCTTATCAATAAAGTGCCAGTGCTGTCAATTAAGTGCAAAGTGCCATTAAGATGCAAAGTTATTTGTTTAAAAAGTGCAATATATAAAACCCCATGGTGCGATATTTACATGGCTACAGCCACCCACTATAAGTAACGAAGTGCTCTTCGTGACAGACATGAATGTTGTTACAGAAGTCCAACAGCAAAAATATTAACTGAGGCATGATGGGAAAACAAATGGGGTCTACTAACACATGCGATTCAAAATTCTTGCTTAAATATACACAGGCAAGTATTTATGAATCATTTATGGTGAGAGGTCATATCCACTGCAGTGCATGAGGTCTAAATAATCAAATTCATCCCAGCAGCCCTTATGCTCTTGCAGACTTAACCCTTTCAGTAATGATGGGACAGATGCGTCCCAACAGAATTTGTTCCACCAGTACTGTATTGATATCTGATGGGTAATTTGTGACAATAGATATTAAAGATATTTTAAATGACAAAGAATGGCATGTATATCCAATGTATGCCGTATTTAAAGGATTAAACCGCATAAACTATTTTTTTTATAATTTGGTTCTTTGATATGTGTATAAAAAGAATTCTGACATTAAACACTTCTAAAATGTCTACTGCATTCATGCATACAGCCATTTTGGCATAAAATTTGTTTCAAGGACGCGCTGCGCGTCGTTACGGCCACCACCTAAAATATTGGCTCAACCGCAAGTGGCTGATAGCATATTACAAAGGACACCAACCCAAGGTACGAATGCCAAAAAATAATAGTTTATAAAACAGCCTAAAATAAACAACCAAATAACTATTGAACTATGGGAGACTGGAGGGCCGGCCAAAAATAAACAGACGGATGGGGACTCCCGGGCCAGCCAGCTTTGGGCTGTCGGAACCGGAACGTCCTCCTAAACTACCAAAACAATATTAAATCTAAACTAGGAAATAGAGCGGCGAGAATGGGCCTACCGGTCACCTCCAGATTCAAAATGAGACAACAAAGAAACAGAAGAAAACCATAAAAATCTGCCGCTGTTGCTGCCGTCTTCAGGGAGGGAGAACGAGCCCCTCCTCTCCGTCACTTAAGCAGCAGGCGCCACCCACAGCTTAACCGCCAGCACGTGTGAGCAGTGAGTCGAGTGCAAGGAGGGGAAGAGAGAGAGGGGCGCACAGGGAGAGGACAAACGCTGGAATGGAGTCGCACAGAACGGTGTCATGTGATTAACTCATGAGGTCAGTTGATTTAACCCCTTTCCACAGAAGCCAAATCTGGCTATTTATGTTACCTAATTCAAGGCTTTATAATTGAAGATTGCAGCTTCACAGACAGGAAAGGATTGGCACAACTAAGCCAAGACACAGTGCATTCAGAATTCCATCGGTTTTCAGTTTATTTCCATGATTTTCGTGGAGAGAAAGGGCTGCAAACATAAAAAATCATGAAAATTCAGCAGTGAAATTGTAAAAGAAAATACAACGGAGAATTGAAAAATGGCTGACGGTTAAAACTATACATTCAGGGATCATAATCTCCTTGACCACTAGTATAGTTCATCTGGGCATTACATTCTAAATTTCCTCCTCTCTAGGAGCCAAATAAGACCTCTCCAGGTGGTTCTCCAAACTCTAAGATCAAAATGGTGCACTGTCAAATCATAAAATTCCATGAGAAAGTGGACACAGGACAACACAAGAGGCCTGTCGGCCTAGAAGACTCCGCTGAGGATGACTGAAATGTCCATGTCATAACTTAATTTCGGAAATCCTTGAAAACTACAGCAATATTAACACATATGACACATTAAAGAAAGACTGAAAAACTGAGCATAAACACTGATTTTCCAAGTCCAAAATGCTAAATTTGTCAAAAACCAGGACGTAGAATTTTCTAATTTTCGCAGGGGATCATCAGAACATCATAAGGAAGGCTCACAACAAATCAGACAAGACGTTATCAGGCAGTTTAAGAAATATTAATGAAAGACTGAAAAAATGAGCTCAAACACTGATTTTCAAAGTCCAAAATGCAGAATTTCTCAAAAACTAGGGGGTAGAATTTTCTAATTTTCACAGTGAATATTCAGAATATCATAAGGAAGGCTCACACCAAATTAGGAAAAAGTTATCAGTTTTTGAGATCTTCAGATTTGAAGTGAGAAGTTGACGCCTGACAGACACATGTATGGACGGACAGATAGACAGATGCCAGGCAACTCGGCATTAGAAAAGCCCCGCTGACTGTGACTGTTGTCCCAGTGGAGATAAAAATTCAGATTGATTTTACTGCATTCTTGATTTGTTCAGGGAAAACTAGGATATCAGAGGCTCAGGGACTGAGGCTGCTTTCTTGGTTTCATTTGTATGTTCCAAGTACCAAACATTTTTACATTCATGTTTTCAGCATCTTGGATGCCCAGAATCTGCTGTAATTAGGAGAGAACTTTGTCAATCATTAATTGTAATACATCTCCAAATTGAACACATTTAGATACTTCAAGGCAAGCTCTTTCTAGATATGAAGTCAATTTTCATTGATCCTTCATAATTTTGGGCATAATGGGCCACAAATTTGGCAAAATTGAATGTAACGCGAGTTTCCGAAAACAAGGTATTTTCAATCTCCAGCCCACATCTCTGTGAGTTAAGTCTTCCTCTGCCATGGATGTAACCTTGGTCCCTAAAGAACAGGGTGTCTGACCAGCGCTGGCCCCATTATTTGGGTGTTATTAAGAGCTGACCTTATGTTAACAAGTCACTGTAACGTGTGTTACCCACCCTCCTGGGCATTCTTAAGCCTCAGTCCATGCATAGTGTAATTCTATTACTTGCAATAAAACCTTCAGAGTGTTGGTTATCAATCACATGATTTTCAGTTTTTTATCAGTTGTATCTTTTAAGAAATTTTGAATTGAAATTAAGAAATGTTTGTGTGTGTCCTTTTTTGCGAAATATGAGTTACCAAGCTGTTGGTGCCTCCAATTCCCACATTTCAAGGGACAGAACTTTTCTTTCCCACTGGTGTATGTATATGGGTGGGATCTACCCATGTACTGAAAAACACTTGTCACAGGTGACTGACAATGACATGACAGCTGATTGAAAATTGATATTAGCCTTCAAATGTAACCTGAGTTACCGTGGAGTTGCCCATATATTTAACACAAATCAACTTTTGACGCAATATGAATCAATTTGAATTAATGATTTTCCGGTTGAATTTAGTGTTTATAATGTAGGAGCAGTTGGACATCAGTGGTCACCAGTAACCTCTCCAAACACAAAACATGCCTTTTCTCCATGATCAAGTTTAGAATTTTGTCCATTTTTCTTCAGAGTCCAACAAGCCGGCACACATCCTCATTAACAGGACTGCTTATTTCATGGTCAGAACATTCCACCTGCAATGAAAAGCTCGCAGTTCCCACTTCTGAGCTTGCAACCTTAAATAAACACTTATAAGCAACAAGTTTAACTCACTAACTCAGTAATATCTGAAATATACCTTATTATAACATAACAGACATCCTCCATCAGGAAAAAACAGGCAATATTCTACCGATTGAACAGTATGGTGCAATGAATATACCAGGGGTCTAACAAAGTCCTTGAGCTGAAGAAGCCAAAACAATGGCATTCGATTTAGTTGAATATGGCGTGAATTCAAAAACAAAAAGCCACACTGAGCAAAATGCAACCACAGTAGCAGTATTTCTTCATTGAATTACTCCTCCAGAGACAGATGTATTCGGTAGGAGGAGCCCTCTAGTCCGGTTTCATTCGGAATAATTCCATTTACCATGTCCGTACCTCATTTAAATCCCGTAAATGTAAATGAACACTTCAGGCCAGTTTTGAAAGTCTTTTTTCTTTTGGTTGCATCATTTTCAGCTGCGCAACTGTGCCTAATGTTAACCATATACAGCCCACCTTGCTCTTACGCAAAGGCTTTTATTCTCTTCTCATTGTCCAATCAGTGTCTTTCAGTTACTGTGGGAAGTTTATACACTCTGAAATTGGATAAGAAACAAGTCATCAAGACATACAGTGCCCTCCATAATTATTGGCACCCCCGGTTAAGATGTGTTCTTCAGCTTCTAAGAAGTTCAGTTTTTTCTAAATAATATAGGACCACAGTGAAAAAAAGAGGAAAATTCAACCTTTAATTCAAGTGCATTTATTCAGTGGGAAAAAAATCCCACATTAAGTAATAATTCTTTTACCTCAAATCATGTGTGCCACAATTATTAGCACCCCTGATGTTAATACTTTGTACAACCCCCTTTTGCGACCCCAAGATACTACCATTTGTTGCAATTCTTTAACAGTGAGCTATGGAGAACTTATTTCTCTTACCATCCTCACTGTGCGTGGTGGCAAAATAACCTTGCGTCCTTGTCCAGGCTTGTTTACCACTGTTCCAGTTTTTAAACTTCTTAATGATTCCTCTGACAGTAGATATGGGAAGGTGCAGGAGAGTGGCTATTTTCTTGTAGCCATTGCCTGACTTGTGAAGGTCGACACACAGCTGCCTTACTTGAATGGTGTGTTCCTTTGTCTTTCCCATATTGAAGAGTGGATAAGAGAAATGGCCTCTGTGTCACATCATGTTTATACCCCAGGGAAACAGGAAGTGATAAATTACTAATTAAATGTTCCTAGATACTCAGGTCAACTTTGTAAACTACTGTAGAAATGACAGAAATACTTCAATTACATTTATTTCCTAGGAATTGTTAGGGGTGCCAATAATTGTGGAACAAGTGATTTTATGAAAACATTTTTCTCAGTCAGGGATTTTTTCTTTTCCTTAAAATTCACTTGAGTTGAAGGTAACATTTTTCTACAATTTTGAGTGTGAGTGCGCGCTTCTGCAATAAAAATAAAATTTATTTTTAGGCTTTTAACACACCTTAACCAGGGGTGCCAATAATTATGGAGGGCGCTGTAATTTCCGGGGAAGCTTCAAGTGGGCGTGAACTATAAGTGTGCATAGTGTAAATAGAGTGATTGGCCATCAACATGAGTACTTAGGACATAAAAGGAGTGCTGAATTAATTGATGGAGAATCCACACAAATACACGGTAGAGAACCACACCTTTTTGATGTGTGATGACTATAATTGATGGTATTGATACGATCTCATTCTACTATGTCAAATTTTTGCTTCTGAAAACTTTTTCTTAACTTAATTGGGATACCACTGGTTCATTGTAGCTGATGTGCTTGCTATAGAAGACAACGATTTTTCCTGAAACAAGAAAACATTTTTTGAACTGCTGTATTGATACTATGGGCAAGTAGAGTGAGCAATATGCACATTAAGCTTAGCTGAGGAGTTTAATTCATGCAACTCCTGAAAAACAGGGATGCGAATGAACTTGTCCACATTCTAAACTGTGTTTGAGCTCGGACTGCTTGGGAATATTCAATAACTGATCCAGGTGTGCCATCTAGTGATAGAATATTGTAACTGCGTGCATAAATTTGCAGCTCCATGTCCGGTGGCAGACAGATCTACACTAAGGGGTGAACTCACATAAACCATGCCAGGAAGCAAGTGGAAAGCAGTGAAGAGGTCTGATATTGTAAGGTTAGCACACCAAACAGTAAAAGTTCTAGGAATACGTTTTACTCACCAGGTATACTGATGCGTGCGTTTCCCTCGGATCCCAATTTGAGGGCAAAATGGGGCAAATTCATGCAGCGGCACTGCGCAATGTCAGTGAAATGACTCAAAGCTGAAGCACGCTGAGACTGCAATCAATTACAGCGATGTACAAAGCGGGCACTCTAGGTCCCACTCTCAGGAGCAATCTCCAGTGCAGTGACAGTATGTGTCCCAACAAACGTGTGAAAAAGCTACAACAGGACACTTGAGGCATTTGCGCCGAAATCTCTGGGATTACTCCATGTACTGAGCATGTGTATGGGCTTGTATAGCTAAATTTGCAAGAAAACCACATAAGCTGTGAGGACATTTTGAGTAATCCACAGAGACGACTGTGGCAAATTGGTTGAAGTTACAGTTACGGTTATAGTTAGGGTGAGGTTACGGCAAGGGTTAGGCATAATTTGGTTGCAGTTAGGGTTCGGAAAATGCTTTACAAGAATGAGTGTAAGTCAATAAAATGTCCTCAGAAGTATAGCTTTACCAGCATGTGCCTGTGTGTGTTAGCACACCACATCAGTGTGCCCATGTGCAAGTATCTCCAAGTGCAAGCATGTGCATACGTGCATAACAATTTGCACACGTACACGTGCATTCACCTCTGGATTGTCTGGATTGTGTGTGTGTGTGTGTGTGTGTGTGTGTGTGTGTCCATGCACGTTCAATAAATAAACAGCAGACGACCATTCCGAGCTCAGCTCTTTATTGAAACAGTACATCAGATGCATTAGTTCATAACGGGTCAGATCTTGTTGAAGGCGGCGACATCCACACTTTGAACCTAAAAAAAACAAAACAAAAGACAGTGATGCCAACTGAATCATATTCACCCATTAGAGTGACAAACCTCATCGCAATAATAACCAATGTCCTTATACGTAGCATTTTATTTACTAAGTAACCATGTCTGCAATACTGAACCCTCTAGTGTGAGGTCTCAAGTAAGTGATTAGGATGCTCTTGCGTGAATCTAATGCTGATGAAACAATTACAACTGCTGACTGAAAACAACAATGTTCCAGCGTGTCCACTTGGGACATCAGGAAGAGTGGCTCAGTGCAGCCTAGTTTTGGCTGGTTTCTGGCGTATTTGCACACAAGCCATTCATTTAAAGGGTCGTCGCCAGCAGCCATACCACTGCTAGATCTGCAGCAGCCGCAGGGCTGAAACTAAGCAGGTGTGGAAAAAACGATTCCAGGGAGTAAAGCCCAATATAAAATAAGGCAACTACCCAGGGAAAAAATACAGGCACTCCGTCAAGGATGAAGAATAGGTGATATTTTAATTGATGAGCAAGGCAACAAGACAGATCAACGCGTTTCGACACTAGGTCTTTATCAGGGTCTAACACACACTCGATCTGACAGGTAGAAAAAGGCTGGCCGTGGGAGGCTACTAGGCCTAGCATATGATCTTCTCAGTGCGCAGGAGCTGCCACGTAAGCTCCGAACAAATTTAAAAAGTGCCAATGACAGTAAGCCAATATACATACATTAGAAACAAAAAGACTTTAACATCTAAAAAGTTAACATCCACTAGATTAATACATTTATACAGTCCCAGCCAAAAAAAGCATATGTAGAGAAGATGCATTTCATTCTTTCAAAGGCATTCTGTCAAGCTTCTACAATGGAAGCAAAAGTTAAATATTTTAGACTTAAGACACAACAGGGGAATAATTATACAATTACGTAAGACAATAATTTTTACAGATGCAGAAAATTTTTTTTAATCATTGTCAAGGATAAAAGCTGGTATAAGACTAAAAGAATGTCACGGAAACGGGAGAAAATCAATTTCATCATTTAACCCTGGGGATTGCGTGGCCCTTTAGTGTGACAATCCAGAAAGTTTCTCGCTGAAGAAGTTTTTTTTAGACGGTTTTTTATCTGGTAAGGTATAACCTCTAAGGTGACTGCTTTTAAAGAGGAAGGGTTACTGTGACCTGCTTGGTTGTAATGAACAGCCGTAGGATAATTTGGATTGTTGGTTCGAATGGCAGTTTTGTGTTCTCCAAGTCTGTCTTTACATCTCCTTTTAGTTCTACCTACATAGAAAAACCCGCATGGGCATATGCAGGTGTGGACTTGGTTTGTACTTGGACGGGAGACCACCTGGGAAAACTAAGGTGCAGCTGGAAGAGGTGTTGGTGGCCAGTAGGTTGCAGTCTTCCTTCTGGGGTAACAATACCCCAGTGCAGTGATGGGGTTACTGTACTGAGGGAGTTTACTGTACTGCACCGTCTTTCATATGAGACGTTAAACCGAGGTCCTGACTCTGCAGTCCTTAACCCTCTGTTAACCAAGTACCTTTCCAACTGTGTAAAAATAATTTCCCTAGGCAAATATGCTGATTATAGGCCAATATTTGGAAAAATGTATTAAAAAAAAAAAATTGATCCCTTGGCCCACCTTTCCAAAATGAAGATCTGCTACATTGGATAATAATGCAAATGGAAAAATTAAAGTGACGGACCATTCATGTTATTCTCAAATGTTTATTTGGCAATAAGAAACAAAACCATCAGGGTGTCCAGGCTGTTAACCCTTTCACTTTAAGTAGCAGATATGCCACGGTGGTTAATAGAGGGTTGAAGTTCCTATGACACTCTTCCACAAGAGATGGGGGTTCCCCGCTGTCATGGCTAATTCCCAACCTGGCTCTTTCGACCTGCCACCTAATCATCCCCTGATCTGATTGGCTGAGCAAATTGTCCTCTCCCTCCCCACCTCAACCTCCAGGGCTCCCTTGAAAAAGAGATTTCAATCTCAACAGGACTTTCCTGGTTAAATAAATAAAAAATTAGGCCCATTTCGAAGATTAATATATAACTTTCCTGGTCTACTGTACTAACAAACACTGGCATGCTTTTGTAGTCAAAAAGCTCCTGGTTGCAGCTGCACAGGCTGTGTGGAGCACCTGAGGGTCACTCAGCCTGAAACCCCCTCTCTGAAAGGCCACTCTGCTCTGATTGGCTAAATGCAGTTCAGCAAGCAAGCTACGCTCTGCAAAATTAAGAGAACACAATAAAAGATTAAGAATGTATTGCTGAGGAATAGTAGTAAAAATGAATTTGAAGCACTGTCTTTTCACTTAACCTTCCAGTGGAAGTCCACACAAAGGGAATTTGCCTTCACAATGAAGATGCCGGTGTCTTACAGACATGGAGATTCGTATTCATCAAACTCTTCTCAGTCTCTGTTCCACCTAGCTTTCTTTGAAAGTGTGCTGAACTGGCCGTGAGGACAATACACCAGGGGTTTCAAACAGTTCTCTGCATTTTCTGTGGATTTTGGGCTTTGCAACTTTGCAGTGGTTTTACAAGCTGTATAGCCTGCTAAAGGAAACTGACAAACCAAAAAGCACAACATGGCCTCTTTAAGGATGCTTTCACAATGGCCTTATTTGGTTTGGTTGAATCGCACCAGAGTTCATTATCCTTCTTGGTACGGTTCGTTTGGATCGGTGTGACAGCAGCAATCGTACCAAGAATCGCACCAAAAGCGTACCAAAACAAACGCACCGTCTCGGTATGCTTTCAAACGAACTCTGGTGCAGTTCATTTCAGTGAGAACGTGAACAGACCTAGATCAGACCCATGCCAGGGTTTCCACTACATGTAATTGATCGTGGCACACCGCCACGGCAAAATTAAAGCTGCCCCGCCTAAGTAAAATATATATATTTACATAAACTACGGAAATCCTATGGACAATCAGGTGTCGCCTGCTCTCATTGTTAAGTCAAAATGAGCGCTAATAATTCTTGACCTGTTGACAATCATTTCGCTTGATGAAACATTTTCCAATAAATAAAAATTCACCATCGGTACTGAATTGTACTGCTTTCTTCTTAATGCTATGTGTGCATTGATTGAAGAAAATAATATTTTGTTCACTTTGCAAAACGAAAAACTAAGATGTTAACTTCTGTTTGCTGTGAGCACATCCTGCTCTACCTAATTGTATCTTCATGATTATTTAATTCCAATTCCGGAATCATAATCAGTTTTCATATTATATGTGAAATCCACCATCACGTGAAACTGATAAACCTCCGTGCACATAGAATTAAATTATTACATGCTGATGGAATAATCGCTGACAGCGAGGGACTCGCTGGCCACACCTGATAATGCTGAGTTTTGACCCAACGCTAAAGCCCTCTGCCTCAGTTTCAAAAAATCCTGGAGGAAAGCCTGCAAAAAAAGGGCATTTTGGGCTAAACCAGCTTCCGTAGTGAGCGGCACAGTGCATTTTGGGATGAGGATGCAGTTTAGCAGACATGGTGAGGAAATGTTGAAACGGTGAAACGTGGAGTCCGGAGGAGGTGCTGGCCCTAATATATATGAAGTCTGATGACTGATGACCAAATCCTATGACTACGATCCAAAATGTGTAAAAAGAGATTTTTGGTTTGTAGTGACTCAGGATCCACCTTCATCATATGCAGTACACTACATCATTTTGTGTTAGCCACATCCGCGCCTTGTTAATGAAGAAAATTTGAGATACAGGCGATGTAGTACATCTTTAAGAGGGTCACAAGCTACACACGCAGCTGCCTATCCATTGTTCTTCTCTTGTCAAGGTGTCTTGTCTTGCCACGAATGTTGACTTTCCCTTGGTTTACTTCCGTGGGTCCCTTTAAAAATTACCTGCCTATTCTGACCAATTGAAGACAACCTCAGGAAATACATTCTGAGGCACATCTGGCCAATGGGTGACAGGAATGTACTCATGTGACTTGTTTTACGAACTCATGAAACGATTCGCACCAAAATAAAATATCCTGCGTGAAAGGTTACTAAAACTGCTCGCAAATATGACAATGTATATGTTTTTGCACTTGGTCCGGACCAACTGAACCGAACTACTGGAGTGAAAGCGCCCTAAGTCATTGACTCGATCATTAATTGGCTGCGGTATTAAAGGATGCCGCAAATGCTTGCAGACACCTCCGGCCCTCCGGAACTGGAATCTCTAACTGCTGATTGAAGGGCGACTCAGGGTTGCAGTACAGTGTGTGTCCAGCAGGTGGAGGCATTACTCACGTAGTCCTCGAACTTGGTGATTTCCTCCTCCAGCATGTCTGTGCCCACTTTGTCATCCTCCACCACGCACTGAATCTGCAGCTTCTTAATGCCGTATCCCACCGGCACCAGCTTCGAGCTGCCCCACAGCAGCCCGTCCGCCTGTACCGAGCGCACACACTCCTCCAGCCTCTGCATGTCCGTCTCATCGTCCCACTGCGGGAGAGCGGGAGAGAGAGGGAGAGTGGGGGAGAGAGGGAGGGGAGAGAGTGAGAGAGAGATTTTTTAGATTTTTAAAGTCCTATTTATTGAATTAATTGGTTTAGCAGTAGATAACAGAATGTATCATGAATAAAACAGCAAGTTTGGCTGAGAGAAATTTTTGTTAAACCAAGCTAAAACAGGCTCAATAACAAGAAAGAAAAAGCAGAAGCAAGTCTGAAATAAAAACTGCTAAAACAGACAATTAAAAAAAATAATAAAATTAAAATGCTGAAAATAAACTATTACAATAAATCGTAAAAAGTGCCATTAAAAAGAACAGAAAAAACCAGACCCTCCAATTTTTCAACCAATTCATGAGCTACTAATACCGAAAAAAAACACATTTTATAGCCACTTTCATTGCCAATGGAACATATAGCATCATCAACGTACCATACTTTTCTAAATAAATTAGATTATTTGTTATACTAAAATACATGTATTCAATACCAATACGTTCTAAAATCATCCCTTTAAAAACCAGCGGTGGCTCAGTGACCTGCCCTCCCGTACCCTGTTCCTCCTGCGCAGCCAGATAGCAATCTTTGTAGCCCAAATAAAAAATTAACCGGAGTAAGTCTGTACTTTTGTTTTACATAGTAACCTGGGCCCGGGATAAAATTCTCTGAGTCCCAAACCACCCTAAACCTCTCGCAGAGATCCCTCAGCAGAGTAAAAAGCCGACCCAGCCGGTTATAATGCAGATGAGCGACAGATTCCCCTTCCCCACAGAAAGCACGGGCCTCCCCATACGCAGGGTCAAAGTTCGCCAGGCGTCTGTTCGTGGCTATGGCTCCATGAACGAGCCTCCACTGCCTTAACACCACTCAGGACCCGCTGCCCCAGACGGACAGAGCGCACTCCCCACAGCTGCCTTAACACCACTCCGGACCCGCTGCACCAGCCGCACAGAGCGCACTCCCCACAGCTGCCTTAACACCACTCATGACCCGCTGCCCCAGACGCACAGAGCGCACTCCCAGCTGTACAGCTGCAGCCTCTGCGTCTCTCCGGCGACTCTCCTCCAAGCACCACAAGTGTCCCAGCCTGCTCACCCGCTCACTGACCCCCCTGCTGCCTTCACCATACAGGACACACCAGTGTACATGAGGCCCACCCATGACACCAGACCCTCTCCAAACCCAAAAGCCTTCTGGGTCTTCAGGAGGTATCTATGATCAACCCGATCAAACGCTTTTTCTAGGTCTATTGCCAATTTACCAAAATTTAGATTGAACATACCAGTCAAGTACGTAATATCTCTGACTAAAAACAGATTATCCCGGTTTGTAGGGCCAGGGATGCAATAGGACTGGTCTTTATGCACCAGTGTTGCTAAAACAGCCTTAATTCTGTTTTTAAAATGCTCTCAAAAGCAATAGCAATCAGTACAAAGTGCTGAAGGACGCCAATTCTTGAGTAGAATATGTTAATATGTTAGAATATGTTAGAATATGTTACACACCCGTAACATACCAAAGGCTCTTTTTCTCTCTCCTGTGTCACAAGCCATTCCATGTTCTTGATGCAGTAGTAAGCATGTGCCGATATGAAAAAATTAAACCGGTTCCATACTGAATTTAAAACCGAATCAAACCGTAATACCAGTTTTGACCACTTGGGGTCACACTTGCGTCTTTTTTCCATTTTATTTTTCCTATGTGGCTGTTGTAGACCCATGCTACAGTATGTTGTTACATGAATTAGCGACATCATTTGGACAACAGAGACGGTCACACATTTGTCTTCATTTATCAATGATCGCACTCAAATCTCCAACAGGTTTCAGCAGTATGTCTTTGCATCTCTGTGATTTACATACTAAAAACAAGTTTTTGAATTCCATGATCAGAAGTGGAAGATTTTCTTTCTCCAAATTTTGTTTGATGTGCCTTTGTGTTTATTCTTTCAACTTTCTTGACAATGCTTCCGCCAATAACTGAAATGGCTACAATTTCCTGCAAGCTGCCAGTCAGACCTGGGCTAACAAACTTTGATGATATGATCATCAGAAAACACGCAAGGCAGACCAGTTAATCCATAAGAGGTACAAACCATATCTTGTTTTCCAAAATACATGCCCATTGAAGCCTAGAATATCGGAAAAGATGCCAAGACGCCCTTGATTTAAAAACATTGAATTTAGGCAAAATAAATGTAAAAAAAAAATCACGGTCCTAATGTGCGAGCCCAGCAAACAGAAAGTGATGACCAAACTGGAAGCCAAGATTAAAACAGCTGAATTTTGACAGGTAGAGCAGCATGTGCACAATAACACATAATTATTTATTTTCGCATGATGGCGCCCATCATTTCACAAGTTTCATGGGCGGCGCGGTGGCACAGTGGTTAGCACTACTGCCTCACAGCAAGAAGGTTGTGGGTTCGAATCCGGCCTGGGGCCTTTCTGTGTGGAGTTTGCAAGTTCTCCCCGTGTTCGCGTGGGTTTTCTCCGAGTACTTCAGTTTCCCCCACCCACAAAACATGCAATATAGGAACACTGTGTGGCTCGTCGGAGGGGCCGTAGGCGCATACTGGCAGCCACGCTTCCGTCAGTCTGCCCCAGGGCAGCTGTGGCTACAAAACGTAGTTTACTACCATCAGAGTGTGAATGTGTGAGTGAATGAATAATGTATCCTTGTGAAGCGTCTTTGAGTGCCCAGAAAGCAGAAAAGCGCTATATAAAATTGATGCATTATTATTATCATTATTCATGCCTTATGCCCTCTGTCTAATGTGCATGAAGTTGCGGGGGCTTCCGAGAGGATGCATGTGACTGTATGTGTGAACATGCTTGCATGCACGTGAGCGCGAACATTGAAAGGCGTGAGCATACCGGTTTGACATCCAGCAGGATGGAGGATTTGGCTATAAGGGCAGGCTTCTGGGCCTTCTTTTCTGCGTACGCCTTCAACCGCTCCTCGCGGATTCTCTGCGCTTCCACATCGTCCTCTTCATCACTACCAAACAGGTCCAAATCATCATCATCGTCACCACCGTTCTCCTCCTCTGGCGCACGGGGCTTCTGGAGCTGGGCTGGAGCTGTCTGAAGGGTGGGAAAGTGAGGTCATCGATTTGAGTCAAAACCCGCATCTTCCACGGTCACACTGGCGGGATTCAACGAGCAGTAGATGGCAGGACAAAACTGGACGTCAACATTTTCAATATGAGATAATGAAGAAAAATGGCCACCAAGTCACACACACTGGACTAAAATTCTATCCCATTAATAAATAAATACTCACTGAACTAAAACTCAGCCCCTCTCTTACATGGATATGCAGACAGGCATACAGGACTACAACTCGACTCCTCTTACACAGACGCACTCAATGGACTAAAACCCTGCCTCTCGTACATAGATACAGACGAGACTAAAATTCTACCCATGTGACATGGACATGCTCACCAGACTTAAAAGCAATCTCTCTCTTACCCCGATACACTCACTGGACTAAAAATCCACCTCTTTCTGACACAGACTCTCGCTGGACTAAAACCGTACCACTATTGCTTAAAGACGCTCAGTGGACTAAAACGTTACCCCTATCTCACATAGACGACCTGTCAGGACTAAAACTCCACCCCTCCCTCACCTGGACAGGTGGGGCTGCTGTGGGGATTCTCTCAAGCAGAGCAACCCTAGACTCCAGGTTTAGAAGAGCAGAGCGAAGATCCTCAACCACTGGGAGAGAGGGAAAAAAAGAGATTAAGTCAAGAATAAAAACACT
This sequence comes from Gymnothorax reevesii, assembly GCA_029721435.1. Lineage (NCBI taxonomy): Eukaryota > Metazoa > Chordata > Actinopteri > Anguilliformes > Muraenidae > Gymnothorax > Gymnothorax reevesii. The sequence continues at coordinate 10,316,028 of CM056577.1, read as the reverse complement.
CACAAACAAATAGACTGTATAAAAAGACAGACGAAGCAACGGTGTCGTCACCCATTGGTTTAACCATACCATTAAGGAAGTGTCGATTTTGGCAATTTGAACAGCACAATTTTGTCATTTTGAAACCGGATATGATTCCTATTGGACGAGAGTGTGAACTGAAGATCCTGGGAGGACGAGAGGTGGATCTACGTTTGGATCTGACTGTATCTGACGAGGGCCGGAGGATAGCCACGCCCCTAAAGCACAAGGCTTTATCCTTTATTCTAGTCTAATTGGGCCCATAATTCACAAAAATGAACAAAAAGGATATATTGAAGGAGACTTGGAACTTGCAACAGATATCATATAATAATGTGGAAAATCATAATTGAAAAAATAAATCAGGTGGGAAATTAGAGTCATTTTCTCATCGACTTCTTGACATTGAACTTCTTTCTGCAACCACTGATGTCGCCATCTGCTGGTCATTAAACAGAATGCAATTTTCAGAGACAATTTTCAATTTTTGGGCTTCACTTCTCAGACCCGAGTGCTGCGTCCATCTTTTTATACAGTCTATGACACAAAGCATTCATGAAACAGCCAGTCACAGTCAGATACTCACCGCTCTGTAGACTCTGGTTCTCCAGCTCCAAGCTCCTCATTCGACTCACAAGCTCATCCTGGTCCACAGAAGCATAGAAAGTTCCCTACACACACACACGCACGCGCACACAGACATAAGGCGAAAATCAATGGCTCAATCTCACGCCGAGGGCTACTTTGGAGCAAACATGCAGAACTTCAGGACCAGAGCAGCTGTCTAGCTTTGGTCAAGGTCAGAGTTCAACTGCAATGAGGGGGAGGGAAGCGATGTATAGAAGCATGTGCCGAACACAGAAGAAGCATCGCAATTTCATCCCGAGTACCACTCCCCACATTACATTGCAGAACATTCACTCGCCATAACCTTTCATCCAAGCACAGTAAAGGACACCGCAGGGTGGAGAATGGGCAAATAACTGCAACAAATGCACAATAAAACTGCTAACCTGCCATGCCATGTTAAAAAGGAAACTTAAAACTAAATACTTTATTTACCAATGAAGTACTGAAATAACCCCCAACAAAGTAATAATGAGATCCGTGAACTCTCACCATCTAACAAGGGCAACTTTTCTAAGCAGAGCAAAGTACACACATCATCAGATTCATTAGGTTTGTATAACATTTAGCACACCTTACTGATACAGTACATGTATTACCCATGTTTTAGATGCTTGCAATACTGTTTACATACAACCCCAATTCTGAAATAGTTGGGATAAAGTGTAAATTGTGAATAAAATCAAAATGCAAGGACTTTCAAATCACACCAGCTAATATTTTATTCACAACAGAAGAAAGAAAAAATAGCAAATGTTGAAACTGAGAAATTCTACAATTTTATCCACAAAATGAGCTCATTTCAAATTTGATGGCTGCTACAGGTCTCAAAAAAGTTGGGACAGGGACCTGTTTACCATGGTGTAGCATCCCCTCTTCTTTTCAACACAGAGTGGAGGTGTCTGGGCATTGAGGAGACAAGTTTATTCAGTTAAGCTATTGGAATTTGATCCCACTTTTTTTAATACAGGCTTCTAGCTGCTGGAAAGTATTGGGTCTCCTTTAACGGACTATTCATTTGATTATGCGCCAAATGTCCTCAAATCGGTGAAAGATCAGGGCTGTAGGCAGGCCAGTTCAGCACTCGGACTCCTCTACTATGAACCCATACTGTTGTAATAGCTGCAGTATGTGGTTTTGCATTGTCCTGCTGAAATACACAAGGCCTTCCCTGGAATATATGCTCTCTGGAGGGGAGCATATGTTGCTCTAAAACTTTTATATACCTTTCAGCATTCATGGTGCTTTTTAAAACATACAAGCGTCCCACACCATATGCTCTAATGCATCCCCACACCATGAGAGATGCTGGCATTTGAACTGTACGCTGATAACAGGAGGGGTGGTTTTTCTCCTCTTTAGCCCGGAGGACACGACGCCCATGATTTCCAACAAGAATGTCAAATTTGGACTCGTCTGACCATAGGATACTTTGCTACAGTCCATTTTAAATGAGCCTTGGCCCACAGAACACGGCGGCCCTTCTGGATCATGCTCAACAATGGCTTCATTTTTGCATGGTAGAGATTTAGGTGGCATCTGTGGATGAAACGGCTGACTGTGTTTACAGACAGTGGTTTCTTGAACTATTCCTGCACCCATTTAGTAGTAATGTCAATGATAGAATCATGCCAGTGAGTGATGCAGTGGCGTCTGAGGGCCCGAACATCACGGGCATCCAGTAAAGGTCTTTGGCCTTGTCCCTTACACACAGAGATTTTTCCAGTTTCTGTGAATCTTTTGATGATGTTATGCACTGTCGATGATGAGACCTTCAAAGCCTTTGGAATTTGACATTGAGGAACATTGTTTTCAAAGTATTTCAACGTATTTTTTACGCAAGTCTTCACAGGTTGGAGAGCCTCTGGCCATCTTTACTTCTGAGAGACTCAGCCTCTCTAAGACATCCCTTTTATTGAAAGTCACAATAAGTCGACAGACAGGCACAAACAATTCGATTGCAATCTGTTCCCCTATCCTTCCTATTTGTTTGTGCTCGTCAATCGACTTATTGTGACTTTCATCATGGAGGCGACTGGAAACTGCATCGAGGTACTGTTAGCATAAATAGTATTTTTTAATAAACTACCAGTGCATTTTCAAAGTTCTCAGTGCCTCGTTTTAAATATCAGGGCCCTCTGAATTCAATTAATGAAGTGTGGAGCTACTTTGAGCCTTGTTAATGATGAAAAAAATAGTGATTTCTTTGCATGGTAACGTGATGCACAATTCACAACCATTGTAAGCCTGTTGGGAGCTTCGGATAAAAATCCATTTATTTTGAAAAGTTGTGTGCGTACGGGGGTGGGGTATTCGACAATTGTTAGTACTCATTATCATTTTTCAATAAATCCCAAGTCAATTTCACACCGGAATTCTCCTTTAATTACTTGCTAAATGTTCTCTCAGCTGATTCTCATATATTAATTGCTTTTTCAGGCCTTTTTTGCCTGTGTCCCAACTTTTTTGAGACCTGTTGCAGCCATAAAGTTTGAAATACGCTCCTGTTGTGGATAAAAATGTAAATTGTCTCAGTTTCAATATTTGAAATGCTATCCATGTTCTATTGTGAATAACGTATTAGCTCATGTGATCTGAAAGTCTGCATTTTGATTTTATTCACAATACACACTTCGTCCCAACTATTTCGGAATTGGGGTTGTACAAAAGTAGCTATATTTTATAATTACTAATATTTGCGCTAGTATTACTATTATTATTTCTCTTTTTGCCTCTTTGTGCCCTTAAATCTCTGACTTGGGTCAAGTTTTTTCTTTTCTTTTTCTGAAACAGAGGGATTGTGGGTAAGGAGGGCAGGCTGCAACAGAGGGATTGTGGGTAAGAGGGCAGGCTGCAACAGAGGGATTGTGGGTAAGGAGGACAGGATGAAACAGAGGGATTGTGGGTAAGTAGGACAGGATGAAACAGAGGGATTGTGGGTAAGGAGGTCAGGATGAAACAGAGGGATTGTGGGTAAGGAGGACAGGCTGAAACAGAGGGATTGTGGGTAAGGAGGACAGGATGAAACAGAGGGATTGTGGGTAAGGAGGACAGGATGAAACAGAGGGATTGTGGGTAAGGAGGACAGGATGAAACAGAGGGATAGTTGATGAACTTACAGGCCTGCCATGGCGACCCCTGGGGTGGTGAGAAGTCCGCCCAGGGTGCGAGCCTTTCTTCAGCTTGAAGAGCCGGAGAGACAGCCCAAGATGGAGTAAGAGAGGGAGAAAGAGAGACGGAGTGAAAGAGGGAGAAATCAGGAAAGGGTAGAAGAGAGAAGGTGTGCTCTGGGGTCCTGGAGGTTTACAGTGTGTGAAGTCTTTCCTGGTCTCCTTTCAATTAGCAGCCAATGAGCGCCTGTTGGACTACAGCCAAACAGTGATTTAAACACGACACCTGACCTGAATGAAATCACCTGTTGGCACTGTGGCCCAGCAGGACCGGTGTTAGACAACCCTGGCATAAATAAGAGCAGAGAAATAGCAGAATTGCAGGAATCTCAAGAGCAGAAAGGATGAAACCATGACCTCCCAATCATCCCAGCCTTCCGGCACAGAGGATACTGGCAATGGGCGCAAAGCAAATCAACACTAAAGAGGCCCGGAAAGAGCACAGACCTCCGAGAAGACCGATAGGCCTCTCCTCTTTAACATGCAACACAGGCATTGTATTTCTGAGTGCGTTTTAACTCTAATGAACATTACTACTGGCGTTAAAGCATGTTGAAATGCTGCATCTCAGTGTTAAATAAGTCATGTAATGGTAATGAGGATGAAGACAAGTTACAATACAGCAGACATACTCTGCCCACGTGTACACTCTCTCTCACACACACACATATACAGACCCACACAGACACACATACATACACACATACACCCACCCACCCACACACACACAGATACCCACAGACACACACAGAGACCCACCCACCCACATCCACCCACCCATACACACACACACACACACACACACCCACACCCACGCGCACACACGCACGCACAAGCGCATGCGCACACACACACGCCCACACACACGCCCGCGCGCACACACACACACGCCCACGCCCACGCCCACACACACACCCGCCCACCCACCCGCCCACACACACGCCCACACACACACACACACGCCCACGATGCAACATGGCCAAGAACAGGAAGAGGTCTTAGCGATGATATTAATGTAAAAAATAAATAAAGATATGACTGGGAAAAGCTCTAGAATACACACACACAGATTGAAAGACAGACACTCTGCCCTGTTGATTCAGTTCAGTTTAATATTGGAGGCCGACTTCCGAAAAAAGCAGCACGGGGTTTAAAAGGGAGGATTTTTATTTTCTGGGAGAGCAAAGGACTCTGATGATCACAGAGTTCCAACGCCTGTTCGGTTTTCTGAGCCATTCGAGCACACTGCGACACGCATCATCTTACACACATACACACACACACACACACACACACACATAAACACACAAACACACACACAAACACACTCTAGGACAGCCCAGTTCTACACTTCCCAGATTGTTGACAGGCACAGTGTGACAGACCATGATAAACAGTCTAACGACCTGAAACCTGAGAGAGGAGTACAGCATTCGCTCAGGGTCACTAAATACCACCTCCACAGCGAGAGAGGAGACAACCAAAACAAACTCGGCCGAACCGCCGACTCTACAGCCAGCAAGGGACCTCGAAAACACATCCACCAAACCTCAAACTACAGGAGGCAAAACTAACCCAAAACTAACCCAACCATCCAAGTCCTGCATGAAGATAATGATGATGATCTTAATTAAGTCAACAAAACCGAGAAACCCTGACTGTAGCTTAGCCAAACCAAGAGCGCCATTAATAACTCACCTAAACCAGGGTCCAACCAGGAGTTGAACGTATTTATGTCAGAGTACAGAGCGCATCAATTTTTTTCCCACAGCAAGTTAAACAAGAGCCATCTGGCAATGGCGTATCCCCCCGGCCCCCCACATTCATGGATTAACTGCTCAAGAAATTCCTAAGTACCAAAACGCACATCTACATATGACACCTGACCTACGTGTCAAATTTCTTGAAGAAATACTGAACGGTTTTCAAGTAAAGCTCCGGACATGAGAATGTTTATAGACGGACGGACAGACAGACAGAGCGATAGCTATATCCCCCTGCATTATATGGGTGGGGGATAATAATTTACCAAACAAACTAACTAGCATGGTAGTGATAGAGAATCATCAGGAGTGAGGCAAAATATAAGACAATGGAAATAGGAGGGTTGATCGCGGAGTGGGCGGGGCTGATAGAGCGGGCAGGGCATGTGGAGGAGATTAATGATCAAAGATCTTTGATGAGGTGGGATTAATGGTGCCGGTTGATGCAGGGGGCGGGGCTAATGCAGGCTAAGTGTGGAGGGGCGGGGTCATTACGAGACAAGAATGGAGGGGCGGGGCCGGAGAGATGGAGGGGTGGTGCCGTGGCTGGAGAGAAACAGACACAATAACGGGTCAAAATAGATGGGGGGGGGGATGGGGCGGAGCTAGGGGTTGGCTAGTTAAGACGACTGACTGCTGTACTCACTCCTGCCACAGACTGCTGGATATTTCACAGGCACGAGCACGGTCTCGCAGGATCATATTAGCCCCTGAACCCTGCAAGAAGGGTACAAAGCCGCCCGCAACACACACCCACCCACACACACACACACACACGTCCCCACACGTCCCCACATGTACAAAGCACTCTGGAACTAGAGACTGTTTTTAAGGCAAAAAAAACAAATGTCTCTCCCCCCCCCCCCCCAATTAATGTTCACAAACAGTAAAAGGCACATTTGCCTACAATGTAGAAAGAGTGTGCAAGGTTTGATGTAATCATCTTAAACGGTTTCCGAATTACAGCCCGGAAACAGTGGGAACGGCGAGGCGAATGTGGACGGGAAGGCATATGTCTCCGCTCCGTCCCGGGGAGGGGAGACATAGTTCCATGTCTGTGGGCACATTTGGTCTCAACTAGGTTTGTCACACATGGTAAACACCAGGAACCTCTCGGGAAAGTCCATGAGATGCCCAAACATGCTGCCCACATCGAAGGTTCCAGTTCTGTAAAACTCTCAGCATTACGCAGTACGCCAGAATATAAGGAGAGACTAAAATAAAATGTAAAAAAAAAAGGCCTGAATATCTTGAAAAAGAATGTTGGAATATAATACAAGCCCAAAGCCAGTCTCGTCAGGTAGAATGTGGACTTCGGGATCAGTTTCTACAGGACACATGCACGTGGTTACCTCTTAAAACCGTAGTAAAAAAGAAAAAAAATATTAGAAAACTGTTCAAAACGCATTCCTTTCAAAATGCGCCGAAAAATGTTTGAGGCTTAGGAGCAGTGACGAGTGGTGGAGGTGAGTTTGGTGAGGCAGAATCCTCCCCTTTGTTTGATTAGCCATCAGATGATTAACTAGTTTAGTAAGACTATTCGGCATAATGACGGGCCAGTTAAAGTTTCCGCGGTGTTATTACTCAGTATATCGAACCCGAAATGCTCATAGGACAGCAGATTTGCGCGTACTTGCTTCCAGGAAGCCGAAGCAATATCATCAAAAAATATGAACACACAGTTCGACTTATGCAGAGTTCAGTGCTTAATCAGCCTATACAATGCATTCTCCTATAAATACCCGCTTTTACCCTCAAACAAAAAGCAGGCGTTTATTTTCAGTCTGCTTTCGTAGTCCGATTAACAAAATGTTTATACGATAAAGAGAATTACCGAGAACCAAGAATTTTTCCTAATTTATTATTCCGATTTCCATCCTTGCAGTCTCGAATTGCAGTGTATACGTGAATGAAGTCATTATCTCCTCTATCAGTATCGGGCTTCCTATTGGCTTTGACTTAAAATGTTTTCATTGTAAATCAGAGGCGTGTTCAGAACCACACCCGCGCGACTGTCTCGCGGGAGTGCTCGCACCAATTCTGTATGGAGGCGAGCGCTCGGTCTGTAATCAAAATGGCGATGCACAGCGAAAGAGACTGGCTGTGTCCCAATTCAGCGGCTGCATCCTTCGAAGGACGCAGCCTCTGAATTGGGACACAGCCACTGTGTACTTCGGGCTGTTATAAATGAATTGTCTGTACCGATGGACACAGAATATTGTGATGCTGCCGTGGCAGACACATTATGTATTTGTGAAGAAGATGCTATGATAAGAGGCGAGAATCTCCTTGGAACGGACCGTATTGAAAACTATGTGGAGGAAACCGTGCCAAGATACAGTGATCCTTTGTTTCGTGCCCATTTCCGGATGACACGATCCTCCTTTCAGGCTGGACGCCATCTTGGATCGCTAGGCGAGGCAGCTCAAGCGATAGTACGCGTACGCGTGCAAGCGCCCGGGCGGGCAAAGGCGTACAGGATCGAACGCTCGCGAGCATCCACGGGCGCCCGCGATTCTGAACATGCTTCAGGAATAGTACGTGGGAACAGGTTCACCAACTCCTGTGATAAAAGTTTGGGCCACTGCCTCACCTCACCGCAGGTCTCTGGCTTCCTGTAAGCAAATACTCACAAATCTGCAGTTTCCTGAGCATTTCAAGTTCGATGTACTGAATAATAACGCCGCTGAAACTTAAACTGGCCCGTGATTCTGCCGAACAGTCTTACTAAACTAGTTAATTGTCAAATTGTTAATCAAGCAAAGAGAAGGTTTCTGCCTCACCAAATTAATCTCCACCGCACGTCACTGCTTCGGAGGTACCACGACCTCCAGTGGTTATCGGTGCCATTACAGCTTAATAACGCCCTCGGGCTAATGAGCACATTTGTCCCTGAACTCGATTGAAAATAATGACTTTACAGAGGCAAAATTATTCAAAAAACTTTTTAAATTTTAGAATTTCTCTTCACCAAACAGATCACTTTCCAGGGGCTGAACTATTATTGCATTTTATTATTCTCATTCTCTCCCCCACCCACCACAAGCGGTAGAATTCAATTCAGACACCATTTTTTGTTTCTGCTCTCGTCTTCCCTTCCCATTTACACAAACAGTCAAAAAAATGACGTCCCATCGCCTAATTCCTCGCCACTTTTTCTTCACTTCAATGAAAAACGTCATGAGGGCAAGGAAAGATGTAAAATAAATTCATGAGGACTCTGGGAAACCACAACCCAACCACACACAAGGTTCATAACGCTCGTTCGCTTTTTGAATTTGGCCAGATGGATGGTGCGTCGCTTTAAAACTTGCTGCCACATGGAATTGTGGCTGGTATTTATCACATCTTTTCACAAATGATGGCTCAGTGTACCCCATGCAAAAGGAGATAACTGAGGAAGCACAGAAGCACCTTTCTTAACATTTAGAGAATTCAAACAAGCTTATGACTGCCATGACAATACCGCCAAGTCATTGCCAGGGAGTAAGGAGCCTCTCTAAGCCAAATAAAAAGGCCATTCGAACGCAGCCCAGCCCAGCACTACCTCGTCAGGTCTGCCCTCTGCTGGTGAAATGAGTTCCACACAGTCAGCAATACGAGCAGCAGCTGCCCAGCTGACTCGGACTAATGGCTCATCTCTTCACATCCCACTACAGCTTCTGTACCCCTTTTAAAATGACCTCTTTCACCTTCATTTTCTTGGATTTCCTTTGCACTGTCACAGTAGTCCAACAAGGGGTGTCAGTTAAATCATGTTTTGGTCAAAATGCCATACACCACATATGACAATCTGCCAGGAGACTGTAATGATGGGTTTCCATGTGTGCGCGTGATTCTGCATTTAGTTTTATGAGTTCGATTGCGAGGAAGTGCAAGCATCTGCACACGCAAGTTTTTGAGCGCGCGTGTGACGCGAGTGTGTACAACGGAGCATGCTCACGCACGAGAGCACCTGTGCCAGTGAGCTTCAGTGTTCACATGCATGTGAGTGCACTTCTTCAGAGTTGTTTAACGTGTGCGTGGGTGAATGAGTACTGTACACACACAAGCAGGACCCCTGATGAGCTACAGCAGGTTGGCAGTTACATCACCGGGCCGCTAGGGGGAGCCATACCTGAGACACGTGTGAGGGGCCGTTGGTTCCCTCGTAGAAGCAGCGCTCTGCCTCATCATAGCGGGACTTATCAAACCAGATTTTCTCCTGGGACAAATACTGCGCTGCTGTCATGCTGCTACTGGGAGGAACGAGAGAGGGAGAGAGAGAGAGAGGCAAAGAAAGGAGAGATTGAGATGGATGAAGATCAAGAAAAAGAAAGAATAAAAGTACAGGAGGAGATGGGAGAGGAATAACAAAGAAGATTATCAGAATAGGAAGAAAGAAAGAAACAGAATGAGGAAAGAGGAGAAAGACGGATTGAGAAAAGGAGAGCGAGCAGAGGGAGAAGTGAGGGAGTGAGTGAGCAGAGAGAAGAAAGACTTTAGTCAGGGCTCTGAAATTGTTCACACACTCCATTTCAGTTTAGGGTAAAACCAGGATTAAAGAATACAACTGTAATACAAGAGGATTGAAGTTTCCAAATACATTAGGTAGAATACCGTGGGGGGGGGCATGTAATAAGCACTGGTATCAGACTGTCACATGACCATGACATCACAGGCTCTCCCAATGCCTGTGTGAGAGAGAGACAAAAGTTTCCCCAGCGCCTCGCACAAAGTGATGGATGGCACTCTTTCCACTAATGCTAAAGCTCCGTCGCCTGACTGTGTTTCGCCCATTCGTGCTCGTCCCGCCCTCCCAAACGTGTGTCCATTCCCTCTCGCTTTACAACTAACGCACAGTCAGCAGCGACCAGCAGCACCGGTAATCCCACAACTGCTGACTAAAGAGAGAGACAGACACACACACACACACACACACACACACACACCTGGGAAAAACTTTCAGAGGACCATACATGCCCATCGTCAATCAGATCTTAGATCAACTGCCTTTGTAATGGAAGGGAATTCCTTTCTGCATTTGATTACCTGGCATTTACACCCGCTAAAAATGAGTGTTTTGGGTCTAAAACATGTTTTGCAGTAATTGGCAAAAATTATGCAACATTCATATTTATTTTGCCTTTTTTACCAAGCCAATCTTGCTCTCGTGAGAAAATTGAGATTTTGACGCAGCCAGCAGACACAGGCGAGGCTGGGTGGAGGGGGTGGGGCGAGGGAGGAGGGAGGAGTGGTTTGAAAGCGTAGTCATAGCAACACGTGCATAGTAACACAACGTGTGACCTCACCATGGCTGAATCTAGCCACCATTCTGGTGTGCGTTTCCCAAAATCACAGACGCCAACTCACATAGTTGGACCCACTGGCTGTGAATGGACAAACTATGCAAGTTGCCAACTTTGTTAGCAACTACGCTTTTGGGAAACGCACCCCTGGGTGGCTTAGATGTGCTCCTGCTGTCTGAGTGTGATGCACTGGCCCCAGTGTGAGATGTACTCGCGAAATAGCCTAAAAACAGGGGGAAAATAAAGGTCACATGCAACCTATTGCTAGTACATCGAAGTTCCCTGAGCTTATAATCAAGAGTAACATGCTGCGTTTGGACAGCATAAAAAGACAATAATATATAGCCATCCATCAACAAATTAACAGAATGTTCATGGTTATTTCTGGCCCAAATTAACTTCGCTAGCTAACGTTAGCTTTTCGCTAGCAGAAATTTCGCGTATGTTTGGAGCGTTACTTCACCTGCTTATCCGCATCAGAGCATAGCATTTTTGGCATCTATAGATTCCTTAGGTTGTCTAGTTTCATATGATGGGTGTATCTTCACTTAAGCTGAAAGTGAGCCCACTACATCCTTGTAAATACGGCATGTCGAGGTAACCCTTGGGCTGTGAGGGTAACGTTTACGTATTGGTATTGGGTATACTGCCAAGTTTCTTTTGAACTGCACCACAATCCAACCAATCGCTTACAGTAATATTATGATAACATTGAAGTAGGGGGAACAAAGTTGTCAGCTAATGCAAAAGTTGACATTTACAGACAATATTTAAGTGGCGAGTTCCGTAGTGTTGGAACAATACCTTTCTGCAGGTGCAGATTTTTAGCTAACCAGCCTTGTACTGGGCTCGGTTGGAGAAAGAGTCCGACGGGAAATGCTGAGCACAGCAGAATCGGTTTGTGGCAAGAGCTGCAGGAACATTGTCAGCGAAAATAAATGCAATCCACTTGTCCCTCAGCGATTCATCGTCCGAGGGAATATTAAAAACATTTTTGTGTGGATTTTGGCAGCCAACAACAGAGCATTTGTGACAACCAAAACCTGCAGCTCTTGGCTTCCCCAACATTTTTCTGGGGCATGTTTGCAGAAAACAGTGGGCGCAGTTCGCTACTCCTAAGCCACACCTCAACTCCTCCTCCGCGCAGGTACACGTCATCATGATGCCCAGACTGAAATCTCCAATTTTCATGCCTCCGGAGTAGAAAGCCTCCAGATGAGGAAAAAAAGCATATGCATACATGCAATAACTAGGAAAAATGTTTTTTTCCAGGTAATGGATCCTTTAATCTTGCCTGGCGCAGTCAGGAACCGCAGTGTTAATGCCAATCATTTGCTGGTCCAATCAGAATTATGTGTTGATCCTAGTGATCCAAGCTCAGCGGGGGACAGGAAAGTGTAATTCAAAATCATTCAATTAAACGCATTGCCACCAATTAACGCTATGTCTACAGGCCTGACCCAGAATTCCCCCGAAACAAAGCAAAACTCCCCACCGACCCCCAGCTCTCAACGCCCCCCCCCCCACACCGGTCCACACATACAGGATTACACAGCCCAAAGCCCGCAGCTACCATATTCCCCTCTGCAATTCCAGCACACTGTAAACTGGACACTTTCTTAAAAACCACATACGGTTGGGCGCCATACTGTCGCCATGGAGACCCGCCATCTCCCTCAGACCACCATCTCTTCCGCTGCCACCTGTGGCCCCGCCCCCGGCCTCTTGGGGCCCCACCTCTCCTTGAGTGGGCGTGACCACGGCCGTGGGACTGGGCGTGTACATTGGAGTGGGCTTGGCTAGCAGGCCCCGCCTGATCTTGAGACGGTTTCTCCACACGGACGTTTTTCTGGCGCTCGGGTGCGAGGCGGGGCTGGCCGCTGCGAGAACGGCGTTTAGGGGCGGGGCCAGGGGAAGGGGCGGGAACTGCGCCGCGGTCAAAATGTGGGGCGGCGGTGGTGGTACGTAGGGCGGTGCGGGGGAGCTCCACAAGTGGGGGACGTTCCGCCGGGCCAAAGTCGGGCAGGCACGCGCCCGCGCTCACCCACATCGCCGACACCTGCCGGTGACAGCCCGTCTGGTCGCTATGGAGACTGTTCAAATCAGAGTCAGGCGGTTCGGATCTCCACTGTCCCGCCAACCATCGCTGATAGGAGTTCTCGGCACGCTCATAGGCACTGTGCTCAAACCATTCTGGCTCAGCCCCTTCTCTCCCCCCCTCAGCCGCCTGCACAGTGGTAAAGTCCGCCTCACTGGAACCCACAGGCTGCTCTGCCCTGGAAGGATCCATAGCTGGATACAGGGGGATGGAGACAGGCTCAGGAATTAATCTCCCATTCAGAGGGAGGATTTAAATAGTGTGGGGTCGATCCAGGGACTCAGACACAGAAAATACAAAAATCTTCGCCACACACCGTCCTCCAGGACCTGCAGTGCGCATGTGCGCCACGGCAACTCAACTCTCAGGTGTTTTCAAAATGCTTTCAAATTAATAAAATATAAAATCAAGTATATCAAGTGAAATTACATCAAAAGCAAAAAATAAAATAAAACTGCACAAAACATTGAGGAGTGGTGATTGTGAATATAAACTTCCAATCAAACTTCAGAAAATTACAACCCATAGAAGGGGGGGAAGAGAACAAAAAAAAAAAAAAAAAAACAAACTTGGGCCTGGATCAATCCCACAATTCAGTGTGAGCTGGCACACCCTGCAGAAAGCACACAGGCAGGCAATTGGAGAGGCAGCGGGCGCATTAGTCATTGTGACATCAAGGACGGGCAAAAATCTGTTAGCTCAACAAATTCAGGCAAACTGCAGTCCTCTCAAACAGCCATGTCATGCAGGGGCCGCTGGACCAAAGTCCTGTTAAATTCAAAAAGCTCTAAATCGTCTGACAAACAAGGGCTTCACCCATGATCCGGACATGCGAGGGAATAGCTTGAGCCAGCAGCCCATCCACAGCGAGCGGGTACATTACAGTTTCGCGCTGCCAACTGAGGGTCAAAGGAAAAGATGGATCTGGAAGCATAGTGAACTCGATTAGGGGGGCCAGGAAACACTGTGAGAATGTAGCCACACCCGCGTGCTTACACACACACACACACACACACACACACACACACACACCCCTACGGTAACCCCCTCAGAGTGGGCTTAAGCCACCTATAGCTTCCTAGTTACCACAACTAAAAATGAAAAAGATAATGAAAATAAATAAAATCATAAATAAAAATATGTACCATTTCAGGTTGCTACAGTGTGGGTCTAGAGGTGGTAAATGAGGTCACCAGACGCTAGTTTATAGAGCCGATTTCAATCACTGTTTCTTTATCCTTCCTTTTATCATATCCTTCCTTATTCCTCACCTCATCTCCTTTCCTTGCCCTGACATCCACTCATTGAAGGAAAGCAGCCAGGAAAGGAAGTGAAAACAGAGGAATTCAAGAGAGGAGTGAACTACAGAAATGGGTCACCCAGGTTCCTTCCCAAAGTTAGTTTAGAACTGCATCAGGAACAGGCCCCACGGGTTATTGGTGATGTCACACATTCAAAAAAAAAACTCCCACAAACATGGCCTCAGGGCTCCATACCAGGGACTGAGAAACTACAGTTCCTCTAGCAGACCCCGGACATCAGAGGTGTCCAATCTTCTCCACTAAGGCCCAGGGGGGGTGATGGTTTTTGTTTTAGCCCAGAGCTACAACACTTGATTCAACAAACAAACTGATCAGTGGCTTCAATCAGGACCTTGATAAGTAGATTATTTATTTCGAATGAAACCTTCTACTGAACACATCGGTCTCTGGAAGAGATAGTCAATGAAAAAGGTTAGGCTGCTACTTTTGCTTTTTGTTTTGGAATGTATACTGTATTCGACAAAGTCGAATGCAGAGGTTTTTTTGCTGTTTAAAATGTGAACTGCCCAAGCATTTGGGTGGACCCCCGGTACGTTCACTGAACCGTTCTGTTGAATCTCGGGAGGCATATATTGTTTGATTTTCCCTGAAAGTGGATGTCTGTTCTGTTAAAATAAGGTACATTTCAGAATTCAGATACTACTGAGCTAGTGAGTAGTACTTATTCCTCATAAGTGTTGAAATGAGTTTGAGCTCGGAAGTGGGAACTGGTAGCTTTCATTACAGGGTGAATGTTCTGACCGTTAAATAAGCAGTTACTTTAATGTGTATGGGTGCTGGCTCTGGGGACTTTGAAGAAAAATGGAAAAAGCTCTAGACTTTATTATGGAGAAAAGGCATGTTTTGTGTTCGGAGAGGTTACTGGTGACCACTAATGTTCAACTGCACTAATATTGATACATTCATGCTAAACAACCAAAAAATTAGTTCATATTAAATTTCATGCCTCAAAACTTTGTGTTAAATACATGATTATTTTATGATTTAACAGTGCACCATTTTGAGGGATCTCAGACTTTGGGGAGCCACTTCGATAGCTGTATAATTTGGCTAATAGCATGTAGGCAATCTAGAATGTAATGATGAAGATGAATTCTACTTGTGGTCAAGGAAACGCAACCAAATTCTTGGTGGCGATCTTAAAATCAGACCACTTTTTTTTAACTGACATGAAAAGCATTTGGAATGTCAATTATGTAGGTTATATAACGTGGAATATCATGGATCTATAAATTGAATTTATTAAAGCCGATATTATTTGCACTGGTACATGTGGCCAATGCTGAATTATTTTTTTCTGAGCCACACTTAAGTGCGCCAGTTGATGACCATTCCAGTGCCGCTAATATAAAGCACCGCTTAAAATAAGTTTCGCCAAGAAAAATTTTTTTGCTTTGGATGCACTTAAAATAAGTGTGGGCAATGGAGAAATGTGCATCTTGGCCACACTTGTAAGTGCATCTAACGCGGATTTCGGTCAATTTTTGTGCTTGGAAGTGTGAATAGTCACTTTGATTTATTAACTAATTAAATCAAACGTCTGCTGCACTCCGGTTTTTACCAACAGTGGTTACCGCAGCAGCAATAGTTTTCCAAACTGCAGCCTTCAGGGCTCCCTTTCTGCCACTCTTAAGGCTCCCAAATAAAATTTTGTTTTTCTCCACCTTGGACATGATAATTACTGTTTCCTCCTCAGTAAAGTTCTTCTTTGCCATCTTTCGAGAGTCCCTGTCGTAAAGTGGGCAGGACTATGCCTCCCGGAGCATGAATTTATAGGGGTGTCATGTAAATTACGATGGTTTCAGCAGCCAGATTTATCAACACCACGCCAGTTCTACTCCGAAGTCAGCGACGTACACACCAAGTAAATCAGACATGACACCTGCCGAACTATGATATTTACACCAGAATCTACGCCAGATCCTACGCAAGTTTGATAAGAGGGCCATTGAATTCTTGTTGCTTTACCAAGGTGAAATCATACATCATTTTAAGGGCTGATCTGGGGTTAAATGAAAAATGGCACGAGGAAACAACTCAGAATTAACCTGAAGAGGTTTATGTAATAACCACCAAAAAAGATACAAGTTGGCATTTTTCTGTTTATGCGGTTGCCATGGTAACCAAGCAAGCTCATTAAATGTGCAGAAAACTTCTGGCACCAATTCCTCTATGATAAACTGAATTCTTTCTTTCATCATTTGAAAGCCATTGCTTATCCAAATGCAATAACATAGCCATTCTTTTCCCAGTTTTATGATGCTCTGAGGGTGGAGTGGGGGATGGGAGAGACTCTCTCGGGTCACACTCCAATATCCGGGCTGATAGGTTTGGCACATTGATAAATACCCCTTTGGTCAGGATAACCGCAAACACCATGGCTGAGAGTGGGCGAATCCTCGTCTCTGATCTGGGGGTTAGGAGTTCCCAACTCAGTGATAAATGTGTCCAGCCCCACCAGTGTGGCAGAGAGATTCCCGCCTCTAAAAGCACTGGCCATTCCTCAATACTACTAATGTGGTTGTCACGGCAGGGAGGACTTCAATTGTGTCCTTAGGGACGAGGTCCACAACCGACCCTGAGGCGTTAAACCCAACAAAGCACTATGGACCCTCGCTGAGGACTCCTACCGGCACGATGCCAGGGGCATCTCTCTACCTCCTCCCCAACATCAGAAGCCCTAAGCTATAGCTCAGCGCTGTTCCCTGCCCTCACTCTGAGCGCTGTGATTGGCTGGGGGCCATACATCAACTGCCCAAAGACTGAGGCCCAGAACCATCCCATACAAAGAAAATATGAAAGTGCAGGTTGACAGCAGTGTCTCTGGATACAGGCATCGCCACACACTTCTATTGGCTCATGAGTGATGATCGAAAGGGATTATTATTGTAGTTATGCATTTTTAAAAATGAAAATACCTCAGTTTGCCTTGAAGTTTATTGCCTCTGCATTTTCTGGGGAAAAGGGATTCAGACCCACAGTGTAATTTCTGTGCAGCTCGACCCCAGATCAGGCCATAACAAACTAAACCCATGATTACATTACTGGACTGCATTTTTACAGAACAGATTCCAGTGGTCATGGCAGAAATGGTACTAGCATTCACTTCCTTCTGCGCCTGATACTGTACACCTCTACTCTTCATTACATAGTGCAGCACAAGGCTAAATTAAATGGTTAAAAACATGGGAATCTAACCGTTTGCAGGGACAGCTGTTCGGAGCCGATATCTTCAGAATTATATTTTCTCTGTTACCCATTTTACTAGGTTCAACTGGCGAACACTGGTGACTATCTCCTAATTTTATATCCATTAAAAATATCCCCGGATATTCGAGCGCCGCGTACCATTATTTTACATACCATACACATTCCATATGACCCATAGTCTCGAAATACATGCGGGGAAACTTGAAGGGCGCATTGACTGTTGTACACAACTGTAGCTTGCGCAATATAGTGCTAATAATAACTAGACTACAGCTCGCATGAACCTGAATGAGGAATTTCACCACAGTATCCAGACGATCACCAACCTCCTGCACATTCCACTTATTATTTCTCGTATGCTGTACGGAATAGCAGCAGACGCCGCTCCTGCCATAGACTCCTGAAATTCGCCGGCCAATGATTAAAAGCGCAGGCACATCATGAGGAGAGAAACAAAGTTGTGGCGGAAGATCATCAAACACCAGTCAGGGCTTCGACTTACTACACTCTTTGATGAAAATTCGCGCAAAAAATCAGGCGCACACAGCTTCAAACTGGGAAGCAGCCCGATTTAAGACGCTCCCTTAGATGCATAAACAGTTACTTCACTGACCACAGCAACAAATGGGCAAACTGGGGGGGGGGGCGAATGGTCCAAGAAATTTGAATAATTGGAAATACAAAATCATAAACAGTGTGTATTCGCGTCTTTGCAATGACTTTGAAGGTAATCTGTCCTGCGAAGAATTCGTTTCGCGTCCAGTATGAAAGCGGCTTTACAGTCGCTCGTCATTAAAAAAAAATCAGTTGCCCAAACATTGCAGATATCGTCCCAGGACACTTGTTGGCGACTTACATTTTCATTTTCTCCACCGCCGTTTGCAGTTAACAAACCTGCTAGTTAACTGGTCAAATCCATGGAGTTAAAATTCGCTTTCGCGGCACATTTTGACACATGTAACTTAGCTCAGCCAGCATGCTACACTCAGTTTCGCACACGGAGTCGACTTTAGTCAGTAAGTCTTTTCTGAAACACATGGCTAACATGCGAGGCACTTTCTCCCGTGCAATAATGCCCAAATAACAGCAATTCACCGTGAATCCAATCCTACAATCAAAAAGTTGCACATTTCACTCACTCTTAAGCGCTGGGGTCGGTGTGCAGGTTTCTGTGGAACGGAAAGAAGGGGGTCGGAGGGGAACACGTCACCTCATTCAAAGCAGCGGAGAGGGGGGAAGAGCTTATTTTCCCGAGAGTTTCATTGTCGCTCAACCTCGACACTGCTTCAAATTGACAACAAGTTGTTGCTCCGGTATAAATGTCTTGAGCACAATGCATATGTAATTCCCTTAAACTGGGCTAACGTTTGTATTACAACCAACACTGTCGTCGGCAATCGGTATGGTTATGGCATCGAGAGCGTGCATACGTGGTAGGCTAATTACGTAACGCATGGGACCCTTGTTTCAACTTGTGCACCTCAGACGCGCAATGACCGTAGCCTAGCAATTATCCTATAAAAATGCAAAAAGAACGAAGAATAATAACTGATCGATCCTTGTTGACGGCAGTTATACCCTCCGTGCCACCATTTCGCCCAACAAAAGTCATAAATTCTAATGTGTTGTTATCATCATGCTTGCAGATTAAACAATTTGAAACTTTAATTGTACCGTTCCGGTAATTGAAATAACTAGGGCTATCAGTGAACGAACAATCTCGTCATCTTTGTAAAATGCATTCATTGGAGTCACATTCCCGTCTGAGCAGAAATTGATTGCCATCCACTTGGCAATTAGTTTCAGAATTTAGTCCATGGAACGAAATAACAGCTACAAGCTTTACATTTCTAATGACACACGTCACGAAGTAAGCATAATTACTGTGGAATTCTAGTTATGAACTTCAGACGGTTTGTAAAATTCCTGCCAACGACATCACCAGGGAGGCCAACTCTCTACACAGTGTCACGCATGTGCGGTTAAGTTTCACGCATTTCGCGGGGGTATTCACAGTAGTAAGAAATTATTCAGCTAACGAACATTAATGAAAGTTTATTGCGTGATAAAGTCCTTGCGAGTGGAAATTTGTTTCACTTGCGTTACGGTGGATTTCACCACGAGAAACATAAAAGCGATTGTGACCCCAAACATTGTCCGCTTTTCCTCACTCGGGGGGTTGGAAGCAATGAGTGGATTTCATGATCGTTTAAACGAAATAAGATCATTTGAAACGTCTTTATGCAATTCCATTGCTTCCAACCCCTGTGTAAAGACAACGTGAGAATTCCAGAGTCATAATTGATTTCCACGTCTCTAGCGGTGAAATCCACCGTAATGCAGGTGAAACTGGTTAACTTCCATGTATGCCTAAGTTCCGCGTGAGAATCTCTTATATACGCCACAATTGAATAATTGCTGACTGCGGCATGGGGACGTGAATGCCTCTAACCCGGGATTTACACCAGGCGCGCCTGCACAGCGCCGCGCTTTTGTCCCGTCAGCTCGCGACACCAGCAGCGTCTCACAACGCGAAACGTCAGCGCAGCGTCCTGCCACTGATAAAATCGACTAGCTCAGATTTCACATATTTCGTCATTTTTACCGGTATATTTGCGCAACATTAAATGCTTTATTTTTTCTGCTTTAATTGCATTTAAAGCCTTTTCCGTCCATGTTGTGCTGTAGAACCTACTACAGTCCAGCCGTGAACACCATAGATTAAAAAAGAAATGTGCCCGTATTTTAGTTATGACAAAATCACAACTTTGAAAAATAAATTACAAAGGAATATATATCAAAGATGTGTGGCTGGTTTCTTATAGTTAAAAGCGTATTCCCCTTGATAGTTACTTCCTGCCAGGCACGATCTGGTGTGCGATTCCCATTAGCACAAATACTAACGTAGTTGGATCCACTAAATGTATATGGTCGAACTATGGGAAACGTATCCCTGCTATATTCAGATCACCGCGACTGCAGCTCGCCAGCGGCAGAAATAGACTTGCTGCGTATTCTCTGCGGAGCGGAGCGTCGAGGCGCTTCTGGGACGCAGCTGACACGCGCAGCGGCGCATCTGGTGTAAACACGAGCATTGACTAGCATGGCTGCGTATTTCTCCGTAAGAGGCGTGAGACTCACGGCGAATGCGTGACAGTTGGCGGCCCTGCAATACCTCAATCATCCATGTCAACACCAACACACAGTAAACTGAACTTTATTATTAAGACAGCTTTCATAAACCCCAATCAACTGTTGAATAAATTTAAATATTAAGATATTCTGACAAGCACACAGTATATCATATTTATAAATCATGTACAATATTTCTCTGCAATATATATACTGCAACTATTAACAGTACCAAAGAACGAAATTAAATTAGTTTCAAGTAAATTTACTTTAAAGCCACTTTCAATAAATACTCATTTAAATTATGCCATCACTGAGACAGAGAGAGAGCTCAGGAACTTCAGTGCTCACAGTCTGAGGAAAAGCTGTTCTTTGGATATTAATGGATATTAAAGACTTGCCACAGGGTACTGGTATGTCTGGATATTGACCCAGAAATAGTTTTTCCCACAAGACATATAAATAAATAAAAAATATACAGAAAAAATGAATCAATTTGTTCGCAAATAAGAGACATTCTCAGAAATCCACTCTCTCTGCATTAAGAGATGAAATGTACAGAACACGTTTGATAAGAGCCTGGCAGTGAGATTTTTAACCCTCTATGAACCAAATCCATTTCCAATGGTATAAAAATTATTTCCCTATGCAAAAATGGTTATTTTGGGCCATTATTTGAAAAAGAGTAGACAAAAAAATGTGAAACATTTGGCCCACCTTTCCAAATTGTAGCAAATCTGCTACATTGGGTTATAATGCTAATGAAAAAATTAAAGTGACGGACCATTCATGTTATTCTCAAATGTTTATTTGGCAATAAGAAACAAAACCCACAGGGTGTCCAGGCTGTTAACCCTTTTACTTCATGTAGCAGATATGCTACGCTGGTTAACAGAGGGTTAAACGCTGCCGCTGAGAACATTTTTTGCTTTTGTGTTTTCAGTGCAACATACCTTCGGTGATAAAAACATTAATAAAACACAGAAAACATACTCAGAATTAAATAAAATTGGGCCTCGCTCAAGCGGGCAATACCCCTCAGCCCCGAAGGTCCCTGCTGCAAGGTCAAAGGTCAAACTGGGACGCAAACTGGGACCCAAGTGGTTACAGAGAAATAGCCCGGACAAAATTGGCAGCCACCCGCCCACCCGGACGCCCGTCGAAGGGACGACAATACTCCTTGTGCCCTTGTCGGGCTGAGGGGTAAAAAAACAGATGGTGCAAAGATTCTGGAGGGAGAGAGTGAGTATTGTTAATGCTGAGAGAATGTCTGTGCAGAGGTTATGGAGACGTATTGGGTGAGCATGTGTGTGCAGGTTAAAGAGTAATAGAGTGCACGCTTGTGTGCGTGTGTTCTGGTACTTGCTACGTACTGAGGACTGATAAGAGTTTTTTTTTTAACCAACAAAGTGAAGTCTTTTTTGGGAAGTGAGGGCATTTTGGCCGATCCTCACAACTAGAAAGGCAAATTGTGACTTATTAGTTAAGGTTAGGGTTAAGGTTAGAATTGGGGATAGGTTAAGGTTAGGGTAAGGGTTTGGGGTAAGGTTAGAATTGGGGATAGGTTAAGGTTAGGGTAAGGGTTTGGGGTAAGGTTAGAATTAGGGATAGATTAAGGTTAGGGTAAGGGTTTGGGGTAAGGTTAGAATTGGGGATAGGTTAAGGTCAGGGTAAGGGTTTGGGGTAAGGTTAGAATTAGGGATAGGTTAAGGTTAGGGTAAGGGTTTGGGGTAAGGTTAGAATTGGGGATAGGTTAAGGTTAGGGTAAGGGTTTGGGGTAAGGTTAGAATTGGGGATAGGTTAAGGTTAGGGTAAGGGTTTGGGTTAAGGTTAGAATTAGGGATAGATTAAGGTTAGGGTAAGGGTTTGGGGTAAGGTTAGAATTAGGGATAGGTTAAGGTTAGGGTAAGGGTTTGGGGTAAGGTTAGAATTGGGGATAGGTTAAGGTTAGGGTAAGAGTTGGGGTTAGGCATACATTGCTTATTGTTAAGATCAGGGAAAGGCTGTTGAGACACAGGAATGATGAATGGAAGTCAATGTAATGTCCTCACAAAGATATAAGTTCAAGGATATATATATGTGTGTGTGTGTGTTCTCTTCACTTGTTCTTCTGTTCAATGTTGTTCTTGGCCCTCAGGTTCTGACTGCTGGCAGTGATGAAATTGATCCAGTGTTGGAGCTCCTCTGGGTATTCAGGACACTCCACCTGAAACACATGCAAGGAGAGATGGACCCACACAAACATACACATATACACGTAAAAACACGCGCATACACGGGCATACACGCACGCACGCACGCACGCACGCACGCACGCACACACGCACACGTCTCAAGGGGTCAAGATCATAAATTTGTGACTGGGAATGTTCTTGACAAAACTTTTTCCAGAACACCAACGAAGACTTTGGAAGGGAAAAATATAAGCCCCGTAAACATGGGCAAATTTTCTTTGACGCATTTTCTTTGCTTGAGTGTACAAGTAAATTTGTCAAATTTTTCTATTCACCTAATTCCCACGTCCCATGATCCCTTGTGCGAATATTGGATGTAAATTCCGCTGCATCCTGTCGCTGAGCTGTTTACCATGGTGGTGGCTCACGCAAATCCTCTTTTTTTAAGCGATTGGAAACTAATATATGAGGGAACATCACCTTTTAGCCCTCAGACGGGATAAAGTTACAGTACCGCTGCCTTCTACTATCGAAGAATGGGAGAACGACCTGAAGCAGTGGCCACACAGTGGCATTTGGCTACATTAGCGACTCCGTTGCCACAGACTGCGAAGCTATGAACAATCTGCAAAGTTCTGAAGCGTATGCAGTACTTCCACAGCAACAAGGTCACTCGCGTTTTGTTAAAGGAGGTAGTATATGACCTTATGTACCTTAAAACAGATATATGTACAAGTACTTTCTGAAACTATTTATGAAGGAAACACTATATTTCAGCGGTAAATATTGCTCTTCAAATGAAACGTAATGGATTGTTATACAGAGTAAATTAAATCATCTGGCAGTATGAGTCAAACTAGCTCTACTCCAGCCTTCTACATTATACAGTATTAAGTTGCTAGCTAATCCAATACTATAACATGTAAAACACAGTGAATCCATTTTTCCCATACTTTAAATTTTAGTGAAATGAGGTTTGGAGTGCAAGACTATGGTTTGGAACAGAGTAGGCCATTTTCAAATTGTAGTAGACTATTGCTACTTCTACAGCCTCATCTTAAAGTGTACAGGACAAAACGTTAGTGACACTGACAGGCATTACCGGACGAATACAACAATTTACTGTCCTCCCTACGCCTGAAATCATACCTTGTGCTCTCCTGACATTGCAGTCAAAATGCATTTGAGGACCCAGCGACTCCTCTGCAGCAGTCTGGATGAGCCCAGCCATAAAGTAGGAATCGTTGTTTGTCGACATAATGAAATGAGCACCTAATGTTTTCAAGAGGTCTTTTCAAATTCAGGTTTTCAGCCAAATTCTGACCTTCTCTTCTGCAGGTAGGCGATGAAAACCGTTTCGTCGAACACAAGGACAATCCCCTATGTTCTGGGTGCGTGCTCAAAGCACTGTTGATCAAACCATAAATTTTGCTTCCTCTGGTTGTTAGTTCAGCCTGAAACAGCACAACAGGTGCCGGAGGTCTGAATGGTCATTTCAAGAAAAGCAAGTTAATATGTTTAAAAAAAAAAAAAAAAAAAAAGAGCTGTAATCGCCAACTTAACTGACAGAAACGCCACTGTTCTTGACTAAATCTAATGATAACAAGACACGCCCACGTTTGAACACCCTCGGCCTGACTTATGAAGTGTCCCAGAACAATTACACTATAGCCAAAGTAGAATTCCACAGAACATACATTTACAAATACAAAAATGCCCACACCCCTCCAAAAATTTTGGAAAGTTCAAATTTTTTTCACTAATCTAGAGCCCCGCATATGTATGATCGTTCCCCCAGGTATAAACCCCCTAGCTCAAATGCTTCATCAAAATCAGCCCACGACAAAGTTTTTTTCAAAAACGCCAAAAATGCAATTTTTTCCCCAAAAAATGGTCCGATCTGAAAAATTCTTTCCTGGCCTGGATTCCCTACATTACCGCAAATGTTTTGGCCTGGGTAACTAGTTTATTGACGCTGACTTTAGAGGTGCACACACGGACAGACAGACAGACAGACGACGAACTGATGACAATACCCTTCGCCCAGAAGTCGGGCCGAGGGTAAAAACTACTTCCGCCGGAAGTTGCACCCCTCATCACATCTACAGTAGCGCCCTCAGGAATAAGGTGGATAACAAACAAATATCATGAAAGCTAGGTGCCCAGCTTTTCAGCAAATCTACAGTGCCCTCCATAATTATTGGCACCCCTGGTTAAAATGTGTTCTTTAACTTCTAATAAATTCAGTTTTTTCTAAATAATGAAAACAGAGGAAAATCCAACCTTTAATTCAAGTGCATTTATTCAGTGGGAAAAAAAATCCCACATTAAGAAATAATTCTTTTACATTAAATCATGTGCGCCACAATTATTAGAACCCCTTATTTTAATACTTTGTACAACCCCCCTTTTGCCAGTAAAACGGCACCTAATCTTCTCCTATAATGATTCACAAGATGGGAGAATACAGAAAGAGGGATCTTCGACCATTCCTATTTGTACAATCTCTCTAAATCATCCAGTGACCTGGGTCCTCTCCACTGCACTCTCCTCTTCAGCCCACTCCACAGGTTTTCAATGGGGTTGAGGTCTGGGGACTGAGATGGCCATGGGAGGAGCTTGATTCTGTGTCTGGTGAACCATTTCTGTGTAGATTTGGCCACATGTTTAGGGTCATTATCTTGCTGAAAGACCCAGTGACGACCCATCTTCAGCTTTCGGGCAGAGGCCACCAGATTTTGATTTACAATGTCCTGGTATTTCAAAGCGTTCATGATGCCATGCACTCTAACAAGGTTCCCAGGGCCTCTGGAAGAGAAACAGGCCCACAGCATCACCGATCCTCCCCCATACTTCACAGTGAGCATCAGGTGCTTTTCTGCATACTCATCTTTTGTGTTCTGCCAAACCAACTTAGTGTGTTTGTTGCCAAAAAGTTCTATCTTGGTCTCATCTCATCAAAGCACACAGTCCCAGTTGAAGTCCCAGTACCGCTTAGCGAACTTCAGACGTTTGCGTTTAAGATTGTGAGTGAGAAAAGGTTTTTTACGTGCATGCCTCCCAGACGGCTTGTTGGCATGTAGATAGCGCCTGATGGTTGTTTTGGAGACTTTGTGACCCCAAGATGCTACCATTTGTTGCAGTTCAACAGTGAGCTTTGGAGAACTTTTTATTTCTCTTACCATCCTCCTCACTGTGCGTGGTGGTAAAATAACCTTGCGTCCTCGTCCAGGCTTGTTTACCACTGTTCCAGTTGTTTTAAACTTCTTAATGATTCCTCTGACAGTAGATATGGGCAGGTGCAGGCGAGTGGCTATTTTCTTGTAGCCATTGCCTGACTTGTGAAGGTCGACACACATCTGCCTTACTCGAATGGTTTGCTCCTTTGTCTTTCCCATGTTCAAGAGTGGATAAGAGAAATGGCCTCTGTGTCACGTCATATTTATACCCTAGGGAAACAGGAAGTGATGAATTACTAATTAAATGTTCCTAGATACTCTGATCAACTTTGTAAACTACTGTAGAAATGACAAATACTTCAATTACATTTACTTCCTAGGAATTGTTAGGGGTGCCAACAATTGTGGAACGGGTGATTTTATGAAAAATAATTATTTCTTAGTCAGGATTTTTTTTCCCCCCTTAAAATCCACTTGAGTTGAAGGTTACATTTTTCTACAATTTTCAGTGTGAGAGTATGCTTCTGCAATAAAAATTGAATTCATTTTAAGGCTTTGAACACATCTTAACCAGGGGTGCCAATAATTATTGAGAGCGCAGTATTTGCCCATGTTTATGCACCGGCAAATGTGACAAATTGATGCGTGCACATCCGAGCCTTGACGTCACCTCCAGTTTTGATCGTCTTAAGTGTTGCTGTATCAGTCGATTTTGAGTTCATCGTGGCTTCATTTTGGTCAGATAGTGCGATTAGTAGATTATTAGATGAACACCAGACACGGGAATGTCTGTGGAACATAATCAGCCCTGATTACAGGGTTAAAAACAAGCCCCCCACATTAACATTTTTGTTTCTCCTCACTTAGGAGGTATAGCGTACAATTAATTTTCAAGAGATTGCACATTTCAGTAAGTTTTGATGACATGATTTCTAACCTTCTTGAAAATACAGTGCACAATGATAGTATGTGCAAGTATTATTGAGCCTACAGCCTACCTGCGAAATTATGGTTTTTTCCTTCTGACGGCGTCGCAATGAATTACGATTGTATGAGCATTGTGGAGCAGTTACTGATATAAAAATTATAACCACTGGTCTTGAAATGGTTGAAGGCCGACCGTCCCTACATCCTCACCTTCCTCTTACACAGGTGCTGCAGGACCTTTTCTGGGCTACTGCGCAGGATATTCTGTCTGCAGTACATGACTGCGGCGACAAAGCCGTCCGCGCAGGAGACAAACCGCTGCTCCAGGTAAAACGACTTTTCATCCCAGGCGAGGATGCGGCTGCGCAGTTCGAAAGTCTCGCCCAGTGACAGCGAGCGTCTGTATCGGATGGTCGACGCTCCCACCACCATGTTTCCCCGCAGCGCCACCATGGCCTTGAAGAGTCCATTTCGAGTGTAGAAAGCGAATCGGGCGAAGTCGCACTCCCGTAAATACCGGGCGTTATTCATATGCCCCATGTGATCAATGTCATGAGGCAGCACCCGCATCACCATGGTCTGCTCTGCCAGGACATCCCGAACCGGGGGCTGGAGCCATGCTCTGAGCACCACCGTTACCATTCGCAGGAAATACCAAACATCCACAGAGCTGAAGAGGAGAAGCAGGAAAGCAAAAATCCACAGCAACATCCTCCTGCAGGAAAGAGGAACAGTTACACCGTTACACACAGCAACATCTTCCTGCAGGAAAAAGCCAGGGGAACAGTTACACTGTAACACACAGGAACATCTTCCTGCAGGAAAGAGCTAGAGGAACAGTTAGACTGTTACACACAGCGCCAGGGGGAAGAGTTACATTAGGTTCATTGTGCGATGTTTTGCACTGAATGTTTCATCTGTTGATGGACAAATCTCATTGATAATAATGACCGCATAAGGATAACCCAATCCTTATAGCTCTACAGGACCGAGGCCTGCAAGTTACATGTTGGCTACAAATGGATCTATTCAGGATGATAATGATTTCTTTGACATCCTGTATATTCTTTGAAGGCTGCTGGGAACTATCCATCTTAACCCTTAAATGTCCAACTATAGTAAAAGTTGAGAGAAAAATATATGTATTCTGTTAATATGTCCTGAGGAGGGGCTAATAACCCAATAGCAATTTTTAATTTTTGGTGACTTTTGATCTCATTTTAGTTTTGTAGCATATGTCACTCTAAGTTTCTAGGATATAAAGAGAACTTTTGTCCATCATTGTTGCGTTGGTTGACATATAGCTGAAGTACTCAGTCAGTCAGTCATCCTCTTCGTTCCTTGAGTGGAGCATAAGGCCACGCGACAACAATCACCATTCATCACGGTCCAGTGCTGTCTGCTCAACCTCTTTCCAGCTTGTCCATCCCAGATCTTTCCGTTCAGCCTCAATGGTTCTCCTCCATGTGATCTTTGGTCTGCCACATTTTCTCTTGCCATCAGGGGTCCATGTAAGCGCAACTCTGCAGTTGTCATCTTTCTCTCTCCTCAAAACGTGACCAATCCACCCACCAGCTGAAGTATTAGGCATAGCTTATTTTTCATTAGCTTACCTGTTTGTGTACCTTATCCAGTGATAAATGGCTGCTGACCTATCATGTGAATTCCACCATGGGGGCGGCCATATTGGATAGGTCAGCTGGTGCAGCCAGTGTATTGTCAGTTCCACTTTTATGCATCAGATGGCAGCACAGATGGTCTAAATATGTCACAATGGGCATTGGGTTGCAAAATTTATGTGAGGTCAGTGGTTTTGACAACCCCCAAAAATCGTGTGACAAATTTGTCACAGGGGGCATTCAAGGGTTAACTGCAACTTTTAATCCCCGCCCCCTGCTACTGTCACCTGATCTCATTCATCTCAACTGCGCCTAATGTCACGCACCGGAACACCCACCATAAGGAAAGAGTAAGGACGGTCATGCATGTACACAGAACAACACTCTCCAGCGAACTGGAGCAAGGGCATTAGAGTAGAAAGGGAGCGCATCGATTACCCCACTGCTGTTTGACACGAGCTAAAGCCAAACATCGCTACGCTACTAATTTCTGTGATCAGGACAGTTTCTCTATCATCTCAACACAAGCACACACATGGACTGACCGGACATGGACACTAAAAATGATTACACAATCATTCTCACCAAATTGAATGATCCTGACCGCTGTCGTACCATAAGAGGTATAAAAGGCTTCCGGTAACCTTATGTTCTAACGCGGAATTACTCTGAACTGGTTCCAGTTTACCATACCTTGTTCACAACCAAAGGTTGAATCGCTAAATTGTTTAGGCTAATCAGTTAGAATGACTAACATTTAGGTAACATTACAGTCCGTAGCATCACAAAGTTATGAGGGACTTTCCTATCCAAACTAATGAGGACATAAAACTTCATTCTGTCCTTCAAAGATTCTGAATTCATGCAGCACATAAAATGGCACACATTTCTGCTAAACAATAAGCCTAGCAAGCAACTTAACAATAAAAAAAAAACAATTAGTCCGCTTTTGTTATGCAAAAGATGATATTTTCCACTTGAGATGTTGTCTATTTAACAGTGACAACATTTTGAAACTAGAGAGGCGCTCGTAGAGTGCAAACCACCGCCAAGGCAGCACAATCCAAATCTTCAAGAGTGGGAGCAAAGTTGTGTTATCGCATGACAGGATTTCAAGATGGCTGCCATGGCAGCCATATTGTTTCACTGATTGCAGTCAAAATGATGGGGCCCTTGATGTAATAGCAATCCACCCACAAAATTTCAGCCAAATCTGTGCATTACTTTTTGAGTTATGTTGTTCACAAACAGGCAAACAGGGGTGAAAACATAACCTCCATCCCAACTTCATTTGTGGAGGTAATAAATCAATTCCGTCCATCCATTCTCTGTTCCCGCTCTATCCTCACCAGGGCTGTGGGGGAGCTAGAGCCGATCCCTTCTGACTGTGGGGGAAAGGCAGGGACCCACCCTGGGCAGCTTGCCAATCCATCACAGGCCGCATAAACCATTTGCTCTCACACCTACGGACAATGTAGCCTCTCCAGTTAGCCTGATGTGCATGTCTTTGGGAGGAAACTGGAGCACCAAGAGGAGACCCATGCAAACTCCACACAAAAAGGCCCCAGGCCGGATTCAAACCCACAGCCTTTGTGCTGTAAGGCGGCAATGCTAACTACTGCGCCTATGGGCCATCCTAAAAAAAATCATTTGTCATCTAAAAATAAACTACAATACTGGATTAATTTAGGGAAAAGTTTAAGTTTATTATTTTTATTTACCCAACTCAGATCATTGCCTTCCTGAAGCCCGTGACTGATTGGTTTTCATACTATCAGAATCGTTATAGAAAACTCAATGGTTTTGATGAATCAGTAAAAAAAAAAAAAAAAAACGACTGATTGTTAATCCATAGAATGTAAATAGGAACACTTTGAAAGCGATCTTCTCTTGAAACTCTGTGCCTCCAACAGTACCCCTCTGCTCCTGACTAAGAACTGTGCTGATGATCAAATCCAAATCCTTGCTGAAAATTCCAGCTATATGCAGCGAAAAATCCAAGATGGTTCAATCCGTCTTAGGCCCTCAAGTTATGACGTAACTTTTTCCATAAGTAGATTCAACAATTTTTAAAAATTATTTTCATATTGCAGGAAGTCATATACATAACTATCGGCTGCTTCTAGGGCCTCCCTGTGATTAAACTGGATGTATTATGGATCGCTGGGAACCTCGAGTTCTCATCTAGAATTTAAAGTGTCTAAAGACACGGCAGTTTTTATCGGTATGGCAGTCGATTTCAAGGGATTAGGACAAAAATCCGGGATTATGGTTAGGGAAAGGGTTAGGGTTGGGGTTAGAGTTAGGTTAGGGCAGGGCTTGAAAATGGGGACTGCCGTACCTCTCGACATCGAAAAACTGCCGTACCCGTAGCAATTCCCTAAATCTTAACTCAAGCTAGATAAAGGCGGTGAAAGCTTAGAGTGCTGGAAGGAGGAGATGGTGAAAGGCTGGTCGACAAGGGTAGAAACGGTCGTAATCACATTTTAACCCATCTGAGATTGATTGAAGCTGGACTTTTGCTCTGGAATGATACGAACTAAATGCTGAGGTTGACGTTCACTTAGTTTCAAAGCCTAGATTTTCCTTCTTTTCTTCAATCAATAATGAATGATTGCCGTCTTACTTAGTCGGAGAGAACAAGCAGCACCTGTAAAGTGTGGAGTGCTCTCGGAGTGAATCAGTTCAGTCATTTTCATGATTAACAAAGGGCTCACTCAGAGCACTCCACACTGAACAGGTGCTGCTTGTTCTCTCCGATTAAGTAAGACGGCAATCATTAATCTGGATGCGTATTTGCTTCATTTAAATCACCGTTCTTCAAAATTGCAAACCTGTCGACCCTCACGCAAGTAGCCCATTTCTTTACTGAATTTAGCCCATGATTTCATTGCTGTAAGATCGCATACGGAGAGAAACCGTGTCTTCAGTTGCCAGTTACGATAATTGGAAAACGCGTCAATGAAGGAAGATGATTGAGAACTAGCCAGGACTAATTGTCATAAAGCACATTTCTGTGACCCCCCCCAGTTCCTAGTTCTATCTGCGCCACTGGTTTTGAAGCACCCGGCACACGCAAATGTCTTCGCAAGCAATAGCGCATTTACGTGGCCACCTTACCTGGATGGCGATTATACCAATTAGTCCCCTTTTTGTGATCGTAGCACTTTAACCGGTCAGGACATAATTCAGAGGGAAATCTAATGAAAGCAGAGTTTGAATGATTTCTTAATTAAATGAAACCCTTATGTTTTATCTGCATGCCGAGTAAATCCAAACATTTTCAAGACACAGTTACAGAACTCTGCACTAAAGACATGAGGGCTAACAGTATTGCAGGACAAAAATTAGCCGACGAAACATTCATTCATTCATTCACAGACCGAGACGGTTGGATACTTTGTCACGTCTCCATTGAAGCGCCCGTAATCACCGAGTATATTGTGCTTCTGAGAATCTAAATAACACATACTAGTACGGACAAAATATTATCAAGGGTGTCTTAACTAAACGAAATTCTACTCTTTGACATTAATTAGAATAAAGCGATACTTACACAGCCGGCCTCAACAGGAAAAGCAGTCTACTTCCTACTTGTGTCGCGCAGCGGCAGTAACTTGATGTTGACGTCACGAAACAATATACGTCATCTATTCTCGATAGCAAGCAAAAGAGTTTTGTCCGATAATAATAATAATAATAATAATAATAATAATAATAATAATGCTAACAGGCTAGGCTAAATGTCAAAAAATGTAACCTTCTGCTGCAAATGTAACCATTTGCGGAATTCCTCAAAGAATCTGAGTGACTTGATCCTTGGCGGACAGTGGTCTTCCATGAAAGTTTCCAAGTTTTCATGAAAATATATTGATATTCCCACAAAGAAAAAGAAGTTGTGCGAGGGGCAGGGAGAAAAAGTAAATTATTTAAGCAAATTTTGTTCTGTATGAACATGACATGAATATCTTACAGCAGCCCATCTCGGGGAACCTCTTGGTTCTAGGGTCAGAATAAAGCGAGATATACGCCCTGTGAGCCAAAATCGTCTGTTGACATCTGTGTTCCATTTGGGCATGAATTATCACCAATAATAATAATTGCAAATTGGAAAGAGTAAAAACCTTTCGAAAAATCTTCTTGACATGCATTGAACTCAAAGATCAAAAATAGAACATTCAAGAGCTTTGTATCATTTATGTAATTACAGCAAAAACAAATACAAAATTCAAATTAATCTAACAAGAGAAGAGAGACTGACAAGTAACATTTTACCAATTGACTTTGTTACGCCACTAGGGGGCAGTGCTCGGTCGTTTGCGGGACTTTAAAGTAACACTTCGAAAAGAGAACAGTTAGAATGAGAGTTCAGAATATGCTCCCGCTGATTTTATGCGTATATGTCCTTTTCACTTGTTCTTCTCCTCCGTGTTGTCCTCTGCCCGCAGGGCCTGACTGCTGGCGGTCATGTAATTGATCCAGTGTTGGAGCTCCTCTGGGTATTCAGGACACTCCACCTGAAACACAGGCAAGCGGACGATTACAGATTACAGATTCAGATTACAAGACTACTGCATAAAGCCTCCCCATCATATCACCAGGTACAAAGCCAATTAGCCATTATAAGCCATTCCAAAATCTGTTCCTCTGTGACATCACACAGGGATGTGATCAACCAAAGATCAGAGGAACTGATCAACTTCAGGCAACCAGATAATCAGTTCCTTCTTTACTCAAGGTCAGGGGTGTCCAGTCTTAACCAGAAAGGGCCGGTGTGGGTGCTGGTTTTTGTTAGAGCCCAACAGTAACACACCTATTTCTACCCACCAAGGTCCTGATTGAAACCCCTGATAAGTTAATTAGTGGAATCAGGTGCTGAAGCACTGCTGGCTAGGACAAAAACCTGCACCCACACCAGCCCTTCACAGATAAGCTTGGACAACCCTGTTCTAGGTGGACTGTCCCTAGTGTGATGTCACAAAAGGCAGATTTTGAAATGGCTGGCAATAGCCAACTGGCTGATCATCTGGTGACATGGTAAAGGACATTTATGGAGTGCCAGTGTCTGTGCTCATAGCTATATAAACACCTGGGGTACACTGTGCTCATAGCTATATAAACACCTGGGGTACACTGTGCTCATAGCTATATAAACACCTGGGGTACACTGTGCTCATAGCTATATAAACACCTGGGGTACACTGTGCTCGATGGAATTAGTCACCTTCCTAACAGTCCGAACATATTGGGCCAGTTTCACAGACATGGCTTAAGCCTAGTCCGGGACTTAACAGAGTTTTGTCTGGAGATTTTCCATTGAAAATTGAATTTAGTCTTGGATTAAGCTTAATCTGTGTCTGTGAAACCGGCCTATAGAGTGTCTGGTTTTGTCTGGAGCGCAGGACTAGCAGCTCCACTCCAGAGGCACATAAACCCCTCACTCATCATCCATCAAAGAACCTGCCTTCTCTTCCCTTCCCTCCCCGTCACGCTCTTCCTCCATCCTCACCTTCCTCTTACACAGGTGCTGCAGGATCTTCTCTGGGCTACTGCCCAGGATATTCTGTCTGCAGTACATGACTGCGGAGACCACTCCACTCGAGCACGACACAAACCGCTGCTCCACGTAAAACGACTTTTCATCCCAGGTGACGATGCGGCTGCGCAATTCGAAGGCCTCGCCCAAGGACAGTGAGCGTCGGTATCGGATAGTCGACGCCCCCACCACTAAGGAAGCTCCGAGGGCCCGGGTAGCCTTGAAAACTCCATTTCGTGTGTAAAGGGCTAATCGCGCAAAGTCGCACTCGCGTAGGTATCGGGCGTTGTTCATGTGACCCATGTCTATGTCATGGAGCAGCACTCGACTTCCCATGGTCTGCTCTGCCAGGACATCCCACACCGGGGGCTGGAGCCATGCTCTGAGCACCACGGTTACCATTCGCAGGAAATACCAAACATCCACAGAGCTGAAGAGGAGAAGCAGGAAAGCAAGAATCCACACCAACATCCTCCTGCAGGAAAGAGGAACAGTTACACCGTTACACACAGCAACATCTTCATGCAGGAAAAAGCCAGGGGAACAGTTACACTGTTACACACAGCAACATCATCCCGCAGGAAAGAGCCAGAGGAACAGTTACACCGTTACACACAGCAACATCCTCCTGCAGGAAAGAGCCAGAGGAACAGTTACACCGTTACACACAGCAACATCCTCCTGCAGGAAAGAGCCAGAGGAACAGTTACAGTGTTACACACAGCAACATCATCCTGCAGGAAAGAGCCAGAGGAACAGTTACACTGTTACACACATCAACATCCTCCTGCAGGAAAGAGTCAGAGGAACAGTTACAGTGGTACACACAGCAACATCATCCTGCAGGAAAGAGCCAGAGGAACAGTTACACTGTTACACACATCAACATCCTCCTGCAGGAAAGAGTCAGAGGAACAGTTACAGTGGTACACACAGCAACATCATCCCGCAGGAAAAAGCCAGGGAACAGTTACACTGTAACACACAGTAACATCTTCCAGCAGGAAAAAGCCAGGGGAACAGTTACACTGTAACACACAGTAACATCTTCCAGCAGGAAAAAGCCAGGGGAACAGTTACACTGTAACACACAGTAACATCTTCCAGCAGGAAAAAGCCAGGGGAACAGTTACACTGTAACACACAGTAACATCTTCCAGCAGGAAAAAGCCAGGGGAACAGTTACACTGTAACACACAGTAACATCTTCCAACAGGAAAAAGCCAGGGGAACAGTTACACTGTAACACACAGTAACATCTTCCAGCAGGAAAAAGCCAGGGGAACAGTTACACTGTAACACACAGTAACGTCTTCCAGCAGGAAAAAGCCAGGGGAACAGTTACACTGTAACACAGTACATCTTCCTGCAGGAAAGAGCCAGAGGAACAGTTACACACAGCAACAGAGGTGTCTACTTTTAAAAATGCTTTTGGAGGAGACATTCTACATTCACATCGTGACATTCATGGTCACTTTGTCTGTTTGGTTACTAAGACAAGTAACAAAATTTTTGTATTGTCATTATCTGTTTTACAATTAAAACCATAAATGATCAGCCACTGGACTTACTGAGAGTTAAACTTGTAGACTGTTAAGTTAAATTTCATGATCCTTTACTTGTTGAAAGGAGGAGACTTCAATGTAATCATGGATGACTTTCTGGACAGATGGCCCTCAGGTCAACTGACAGACTCCATCTCTGCCCTTAAATTACTCATGAATAGATTCAGACGAATACATATATGGAGAAGGAAATTTCCAAAAAGACAAATTTACACACGGAGTAACAAAGATTGCTCCTGATGCTCTCGTATGGACTTTTGGCTCGTATCCAAAAGATTTGATAAAAGACAGTATCACGGTTGAACTCTTAACTACACCATTGACAGATCGCAAGGCAATAACTACTGCGGTGAATCTTTTTCCAGATTATTCTGGTTTTAATAGTTTTTCTTACTGGAAATGAACTGCTCTTTCTTAAATCACAATTGTGTTAAACAGAACTTTTAAAGCTTTTTAAACATTACAGGGGGAAAATGCTCAAAGGGAGGGAATTTTTGGAATTAACTGGCCACTTCTAAAATTTGAATTAGGTAAATATTTGAGGAAATAAGGCAGCCTTACAGCTAAATCGAAACAAATCTCAGAAGGAGTTGATTTCAGAGATCACTTCCCTTTCTAATATGCTACTGGAGGAATTAAATGAAGAGGACACATTAAAATTCTGAGTTCCAAAACAAACTGGATGACATGTAAACTGAAAGCAGAAGGAGTTTTTGTTAGGTCTAGACAGAGATGGATGGAGCAAGATTTCTGCCCATTTTAATTTAGAAAAAAATCACATGCCGAATCAAATTTTATACTGCAGTTAAATATGAAAGGAAGGGTAAATGAAAATAAAAAGGACATTTCTATATTTAATTTTGATTATTCCTCCAACTTATTCAAATCTAAGTTTAATAGTGACGCCATGACAGCTTTTCTTGATTATCTGGGAAATACCAATTAAATTAGCAATGAGGATAAAAAAAAAATATACTGTACATGACTCTCCTATAAATGTGCATAAGATTAGTGATGCCATCAATCATCTTAAAAATAATAAGGCACCTGGCAATGATGGTATTGCCTCTAAATTCTACAAGCTTTTCTGAGTCGTTAGCACCACAGTTAGTAGTCAGCAAGCTTATATCATGCCTTCATCTCATCACGTATTGACTACTGTAATGTTCTTTTTTCATCGCTGAGTGTGTCCGCTCATCACTGTCTGCAGTCAGTCCAAAATGCTGCTTCCACTATCCTTACGAAGACAAATAAAAGACCACATATTACGCCAATATTAAAATCACTCCATTGGCTTCCAATGTATAGAGTCAGATATAAAATCCTTACCAATATCGACAGAGCTCTACACGGACAGGCTCCAACATATATAACTGATATTCATCCCCATATACTACCTCGCTCCCTTAGATCGAAAGAATTAGGTCTTTTGTCTGTTCCCCGCACCCGACTCAAAACTTGTGGCAATCGAGCTTTTGAAGTATTAGCACCAAAGATGTTAAATGCTCTGCCCCAATTAGTATGATCCGGTGATTCTGTGGACATTTTTAAAAGGTCAACTTATTACATACTATTCATTGCTTTTATGCTTAACACACTTGTGGTTTTTTAATTTGTATTGCATTGTTCTATATCATTTCATTGCTTTTAAATTTGTAAAGCACTTTGTGACTTTTGTCTGTGAAAAATACTATATAAATAAAATGTCGTCTTCTTCCTTATGAAAGTATTTCCAAACCCAGATTTCCCACTAACATAACCCCAGGTGTTATTTTCTTATAACCAAAACCAAATATTTACTTCTGCTTGACAGTTGGAGGCCAATCAGTTTGCTCAACAACAACTATAAATTATTTGCAATGGTATTGGCCAAGAGATTTAACCCTCAAGCGACCGAGTATTTTTAGCAACTGGAATGACCAAGTGGGGTCATAAATGACCCCGCTGTGTTTTATGCAAAAAAAAAATAGTCATTAAAAATAAGCATTATGTTCATCACATCCAAGCAGCTTCATTTATATATGGCAGACAA
Source organism: Gymnothorax reevesii (assembly GCA_029721435.1). Lineage (NCBI taxonomy): Eukaryota > Metazoa > Chordata > Actinopteri > Anguilliformes > Muraenidae > Gymnothorax > Gymnothorax reevesii. Next base: position 10,278,365 of record CM056577.1, on the reverse strand, counting down.
GTAAATGATCAAATGCTAAAAATTAAGCATTTTGATAAATTTTTTTGAATGCCAAGAAAAATGCGAAGTTTTGTGGGGTCGTTTATGACCCCAAAAAATATAAATGTTTTTTGACCGTATTATCATAGATTGATTTCTTGGGCTTTTCCCAAGTAGACTAATGTCTTTAAAAGGAAATGTGGAACTTCATTCCGAAATTAGTGTTTGACCAACTTGGGGGTCTCCCCTTTATGCTGGTTTGCAATTATAAAATCAATAAAATCCTACTTACATTATCAGAGTTTCACAAACAGGCTTTACTAGTCTGGAAATTAATTTACAAGCACAACTTTTCACTGCAGCAATTTTATATTTGGAACAATGGGTATATTTTGTATAAGAACATGAGTATTTTTCTGAAGAATTGATTTGATAATACATTTTTAACAAGTCAATTGTTAAACCAAGAAGATTATCTTATGAATTATGTTGAATTCATCTCTTAAGTCAATTTTCCCAATCACAGTAAAGGTATATGACATGGTAACAGGGGCCAACCCTCAGAGCTCTATCGTTTCGTGTAAAGGTAACTTTTGTGGAATTGATGTTTCTGTGCTTGACCCTGTTGAGACCCCATGAGGAAAAGGCTGTTTCTCATCATCCTCCGAGACCAAAAACAGAGCTATTACGCTCTCCGTTCCTAAAATATGTTGCCACAAAGCCTTATCTTATCACATACTGGAATAGCTTTACTAAGAACATTCCCTGGGTAAAGGTTTGGTCTTTGCCTAAAAATACTTCATAACCAATAAGGCTGGAGATGTTTCATTTAAATTTCTACATATGCCTGTTCTATCCAGAAAAGCATATCCTCAGAAAATTTTAAAATGATATAAATGTAAACTGTAACTTCTGTGCTGCTCAACCTCAAACTGAGCTTCATCTATTCTGGCATTGTCAGTACTCGAAAAGGCTATGGAAAGATCGATGCGTCGTTTAAGGATTTTGAGCTACTTTATGAACGTTATTTTTGGATTCTTCAACCAGGATAAAGGATTTGAGAGACACACATCATAAACTTAGTGATTATCCTGGCCAAATTCTACACCCATAAATGCAAGTTTGGCAACCAAAAGTCCCTTTACACAGTCTTTTACAAATTTTTTGGGAGATTATACAAATGCCATTATATTCTGTCACAACAAGAAGCAACACAAACATTTGCAGTTAAGTGCGTAATAATGTGATTTGAACAATTTATTTTTACCTTAATCATTGACTAAACCCCTGGCTGCTGTGTGTTTTTTTTATTATTTATTTTTGCACAACAGTGGATGATGGTCATCTCCTTTGTTTGTAATGTGCAATTTTTCCAAAAAAAAAAAAAAACCAGCAATATCCTCCAGCTGGAAAGAGCCCAGGGAGCCGTTACACTGTTACACACAGCAACATCTTGTATAATGGTTTAGTCCCAACTCCAACATAACAGGAAGCTGTGCACAAGTGAGAACATTTTAAAATATGATTTATGATACAAACTCAATTATATCCTGCAATTGATAATAGAGGTAAAACAAAAGTCTCTGTGAAGGTGGGTGAGAAGAAAAAGAAGTTAAAAGTGAAGTAACATTAGAACAGTGATGAGCAGTGGGTAACAATGAAATGATTATATCCCCGAACGCCGAATGGCGTTTCAGGGATATTATGTTTTTGGTCCGACCGCCGCCCTACGTGTTAACACGATAACTTCAGTTATATTTAAATTAGAAATTTCAGGTTTTGCATATAAGTAAGTATCATAAAGAGGAAGGACTGATTCGATTTTGGACAATTTACAATTTCTAGATTGGCCACCAGGGGCCAAAAACTGAAAAAAAATCACTGTTTTTATCATATCTCTGGAAATATGTGTCCAGTTGACCTCAAATCAAGTGAAAATGAAAGGTCATGATCTGAGGATGTGTCCCATGATGACATTATACCCGTTTGGTTGAAAATTTTGACACAAGGTGGAGCTTTGTCACATAAAATTCACAATTTTTGCCATATCTTTGGAACCATTTGTCCAATTGACATGAAACTATGTGCAACTGCAAGGTCATGACCTCACAACGTGTCACATGATGACATCATACCTGTATGGTTCAATATTTTGCCACGAGGTGGCACTTTGTGATGGAAAATTACCATTTTGGCCATATCTTCAGAACCATTTGTTGCGATATACCCCAAGCAATCGCCCCCGACGGCATAAGCCTAGTTTAATTCAGGACTGGCCACAAGCAAAATATGGCAGAAAAACTGGCTTCTAAGGAATTGCAGAAATGGCAGTCAAACAGGTTTTGCATTGGACAGTTATACTCCGAAGAACGGCAGGATCAGGACTTGTGGGTCTTTGATCAATGGCCGTAGAGGGTTTTCATTGGGAACCATTACACTGCACTACACAGCTTAAAGGGATTTGAACACCTGTTCATATAAAAAAAAAATCATGACTTAATAGATGACCCCACCCCCCTGCCGTGACAGCCTCAAACCCAATCGAATTTCTATAAGCTATCCGAACATCGGACACCTTTTGCCTCCATTTCGACCGTGAAATGCATAAGTGAGGTTGGGGCTGTTGGAGGGCGATTAGGTCAGGTTTGCCAGTTGCGCTGACTGGAATTTGATGGTTGTTGCCCTGCACGTGCCAGGCTAGCTCTCCAGCACCAACATCTTGTCAAAACATGTATCAACCCTGCTCTGTGCAGTGGAGAACGGTAATGCAACACGACACAAATTTAACCAAACAGTTATCAAAATTAACAAGTTGAAAACATGTGGGTTTCCTCAATATCATAGCATGTTCTGAAATTGCAACTCAAGTTAATACAAATATACAGGAAGCTCACAAGGTTTTGTTTTAAAAGCATTCGCAAATGTAAGGACGCCGACCGTCAAAAGTTTGGGGACAATGACAAAATATGCTGAGAAACCTCTTAGCAGAAGAATGAACGCTCCACAAAAGGGTCGATGGCACAAACTTTAAAATCATCAACTACATAACGTCTTAGGTAAATAGCCAACAAATTGTCCCACCGCGTGAGGGCTTGCACGAACCGACCGGCCACCACACACCCGTGGGGTGGTCTATGTCTTGATGCTAAATATTATACATTTTTCCATTTTGTCCTTTCCGCCAGAACTTATGAGAAAGTCGGTAAGAATTGAAACCTTACTTTGAAAGTTGTTTAGGACTCCACGATCAGCGACAGACCGGTAAACTGCGCGTATTCTGTCGCTTCTTTGGGCTCAGCGAACAGTATTGCTATATTTCGAGGGTTTCTAATGTTACAGGCCGCAAAACGAGCGAGTCGAGCATGAATTAATCTTTAAGTTGCAAACATTCAGATTCTTCCTATGCAGACCCTAGATACTGAAGTTTCCGTACACACTTCCTCCGCACGCTTTCGTAGTAGCTACAGCTGTCGTCACGTGGGAGCGGAATACCTTTTCACCTTTATAGAGGGACGCGCCGGTCAGACGAGATTTCGTGCGAGTTTCTGCATGTAACTCTACCTGCTTCCTGCGGTCTAATCCAAAGACCTTTTCAAATGAACATTCAGGGCAACAGCTGCAGCCGGCACTAATGCGCATGTGTGTATGCACAGCTTAATGTTGGAGTGCATTGCTGTATGCCAACTGTCGCAACGAAAAACGATATTTGAGGCGGCATTTTATTTTCGGCATTTAATACTTACGTAAATTACTCATATTTCATTTTACCAGTAGAGCAATGCGTAATCCAGAGCTGTAGACGTTGAATTTTACATACTCCACTGATTAGCCACTACATTAAAACCACCTGACTATGATTTTTTTAAGGCCTTGGTCCCCCTCTTGCCGCATTAGCAGCTCCCTTGAATACCCAAGGTTTCCCGGCGGAACATTTCCAGAGTATTTCCAGGTTATTTGAGCATACATGCCCAGCCAATGCACTTGATGTTAAAGAAATCAGGGCTTACAAGACCAGGCATCCTTCTTCCGTTGCTCCAAGGTCCAGTTTTGATGCTCACATGCCCATTGCAGGTGCTTGCAGTGGCAAACTGAGGTTAGAATGGGCACTGCAACTGGACTGCAGCTACAAAGAGCTACACGCAGCAGGGTGCAATACACTGGCTGAGGTCAAGTTTTAGGATTAATTAAACAGCTCAAGTAAAGTTAACACCTGTGCAACACTAACCCCCAGATAACACCTAAACTTGACCTCAACAGGAAGATTTAGTCAACCTGGTGTTTACTGTGGGTTTACACCAAATTAACACAGGATTAACCCAACTTCTGTGTCAAAGTGTTATCTCAATTCCAGAAAGCTGCATTAACACCATGCATACTCATTTGAAATGTACAGGGTGTTGAGTTAACCTCTTGAGGTTAACACTTTGCTGAAGTCAAGTTTGAGGGTTTGATAGAGTTTGCAGCGATTTTGTTCATCCCAGTGATTCAAGATGAACATTTACAAAGAGAAGAACATATTGAAAGAACCCCAGCTCAAAGTGGTCAGCCCCAACAGAGGCATCTGAGGATCAGTGAGGAGCAATAAGATCAAATTGGGGACAGATTCCATGAGTGGTGAGTACAACATCATGGAGGAAATAATCTAACACCTCAATATTCTCACAAGTACATGAACACTTTCCTCAGATACCTTGCATCTGGTGGGTTTCACAGACAAGTAGCCTACACACAGGGGATAGCAAAATTAACTGCTATTTTGCACAGTCGCCAAGTTGCTGACTTTTTCCTTGGTATAGCACAGGATCATATCTTCATGCCCCAAGAAGAGGAATTCGAGGAACTCAGGAGACCAATTATGGACATTAATCGAGTAGAGAAGTGGGAAATCCTGTACATAGATGGAGTCATCATCTGAATTCAGAGGCCAGATAATGCTGGTGATGCGTTCTTTTGTGGCCGACATGGGAAATCGTACGATTCCCCGAATGTGCAACATGTTGCTGACAGGTTTGGAAAAGTGTGACTTATTATCACAGGAATCCCTGGCTCTACACACAACAGAGTTACTGCTGAGTGGTCGAATGAGTTCATGATATACCTTGACCATCTTCCAGATAATCACATCATCATAGGGGACCCAGCATGTAGGAACCTCCACCCATCTGTGTTGCATCCCTTTACTGGACGTAACCTCGAACATGGTGAAATGGTATTTAACGATCAATGCACTCCCCTGAGACAAATTGTGGGGCGATCAATCGGTGCGACAGAACTCAACTGGCGGATGAACCAAATTAAAGAGAACAGGTATCTGGCAAAATATGGGCATCTCTTAGCCGCAAAATACAACGTTGTTACCTGCGTGCTACACAACCTTTTTACAAACTTCTTGGAATTATAAGACATAACAAAGATCTGATTTCTGCTAAATTTGTTTTATTAGAAAATGCAAATATTCTGTAAAATAACAATTAGGCCCAACAAAAGTGAAAATAAGAGACTTATTGTCTGACCCTTGACCACACTTTAGAAGTCTGTTTATATAAAATAATTTATCTGAAAACTAGAGTATATGTTAACAAACAGTTTAACTGAAAATCTTAAGTTGGATTTAACACAGAATTTTTCTTTCCAAAATGAATGCAGAGTTAACAGTAATTGTTCACTTGTAGTTTTTCACTGGACATGTAACTGATGAATACAGCCAATCAGCAGTGAGAATAACTTCGTCAACGACATTCTCTAATCTTATATTATGAGCGGTCATGTATGCTGCAGCCATCTTCACTTCCTGCTGCTCTTAATGACTTTGTGTCTTCAGCCACCTCTTCAGTATGTAAAGAGCTCAACCTGTCCTCCAGCCATGCGCCCAAATAGAGTTTTTACCCCGACTTATGACCCAGAGGAGAGTTTCTGAAAATTTCGACTCCACTGGCAGCAGGATGGTAGAGTTGGAGTTACAGTTTGAGCTAGAACTAGATTTAAAATTAAGGTTAGGATAAGGGTTAGGTTAGGGATTTAGTGACGTCGACACTAACGATGGAAACCAGATTGTCGTCATTTATCCGACCGCTAGAGGTCGCTCCTTAATGTAACTTTCGGCCATTATGAGCTGCCTCAACAAATGACTTAAGCGGGCGTATTTTGTTGGAGGACATACTCAAAGTGCTTGTACAGCAGGATTCAGATCTGGTGATTGACTCAGTGAACAAGAAATATCCCTGGAAAAAGCGACAATCGATGTCCTGCGGCCGAGAGGGGCCTTCGCAGCACGATGTGTGTGTCTCTAACAAATAATAGTCTGACACTGCACAAACCTCTCATAGGGCTGTACAACACAGAACGCCTCATCCTGCTCTTGAATGACCTGCGTGGAACATTTTCTCCAAGGGAGAAGGGAGAGAGACCTGCGCATTGCTATTGTATAGGATAATGAGGTGTTTCACTGCTCTACTGTAGTCGCAGAATGGCTTGCAGCACGTACTAGGATTTCCATACTCGTCATGCCATCGTACTTCCCCTTTCAAAACCCCAGAAAAGAATTCTTCTGTGTTTTGGGGACATCTTCATGACCACCACCCAGCTGACCCAATGTTATAATCGGCTGGCCTGGGTCTGCACTCATGGGCTGCTCTCAGTCGAGGTTGGATAAGGCAGGATAACATCTCTCCAGTGTCTCACTTGAAAATGCATCCGATGCAAAGTACATGAGAACTTGTGGCCAAATCCAGATGATGGGGTTGTTTTAAATTGTATACACATGAATGTACGAATATAGTTTAGCTGTTTTTTATGATGAATATTACAGCACATTGATCTTGAAATTACTGCAGTTTTCAGTTTCATTTTTGTTTTTTGATATTACGACAAGCAAAACTTCCCAGAAAAATGTTTTTGTTTTTTAAAGCCATTGGCATTTTTGATTCACTCCTGCTGCTGAAGTGCTTTCTGTAGAGTGAGAGTGTGGTGTTGTTATTCTCTAAAGGAGCTCTGATTTCTGAAAAAGAAATCGAACAAACTTCAAAGACAGATTGACGCATATTTTAAGGCTCCTTGTTGTTCATGTTATCAGGTCATTGAGTTGCAGGTTATTTTCTCCAACTCATTCCCTCTCGGTCTCTACCACCAATCACCCTTTTTACACACACACACACACACACACACAAATGCATACACACACATCCTTGTATTTATATCTCTGTCAGGACATTACATTGACTTCCAATCATTCTTCCTGTGTCTCTACAGCCTTTCCCTCATCTTAATAATAAGCAATGTATGCCTAACCCTAACCTTACCCTATCCTTAATTCTAACCTTACCCCAAACCCTTACTCTAAACTTAACCTATCCCTAATTCTAACTTTACCCCAAACCCTTACCCTAACCTTACCCTATCCTTAACCTATCCCTAATTCTATCCTTACCCCAAACCCTTACCCTAACCTTAACCTATCCCTAATTCTAACCTTACCCCAAACCCTTACCCTAACCTTAACCTATCTCTAATTCTAACCTTAACCCAAACTCTTACCCTAACCTTAACCTATCCCAGATTCTAACCTTACCCCTAACCTTAAATAATAAGTCACAATTTGCCTTTGTAGTTGTGAGGACCGGCCAAAATGTCCTCACTTCCCAAAATAGACTTCACTTTGTTGGTGAAAAACTCATGCCGGTCCTCAGTTCGTAGCAAGTACAAGAACATGCACAAGTACATGCACAAACACACACACACACACACACACACACACAGACACACTCACACCCACAATGACTGACTCTGCTCCAGAGACAGGCAGACATGCTTGCTGATGTTTGTCAGAGAGATGTGAGCTGGCAAAGGCCCCTGAGACAGGCACTGGCTGAGATCATTACACACAGAGACCTCATCATCCACCCGGGGCAAATCACATAAACACACACCCCCCCCTCCCCTCCCCCAACCTCCCAATCCCCACCAAAAGTGGGTCAAGTTGTCATCACACGGCCGTCTTCGGCAGCCTAGGTACTCCTCTACATACAAACAGCACACACACACACAGACACGCAAAGACACCGTACGCCGGAAAAAAATTCAGGGGCGGGATACCAGGGCAGCTGCCTTAATTAAGAACTTAAATTCTGTGGATGAATTCCGTTGTCGCTGGCCGTGGTCCTGAAAGTGCTTGTGAGGTCGAATCGCACGTAATCCGTTTGTAAAACTGTCGATGATTTCAGAAGCTGTGGTAGGAGCGGCACATCTGCCAGCCTTGTATGAAATCAAATCGTCAGAATTAAAAGTGAGCTACAGTCACAGTCGGTGCATTGCTAGTCAACCTTATTGTTGGTTTATCATCATTTTATGCGCAGCAGCTTCGACGCTCCGGCAGCGCTGGCACGTGCCAAAATGAATGCGTTTGCCAATTAAGCTAAATGGAGAGAGAGAGAGAGAGAGAGAGAGAGAGAGAGAGAGAGCCAATAGACGACGGGGGAGGAATAATGGAATGAGGATGCTACTACAGTACCGGGAATCGGGAATACAGGAGGAGAGAGAGAGTTTAACGCGGACAGTTTCTCCGTTCCGTTGATTTTGATTTTCTCTAATATAGCGGGATTGTTGGATTTGGCCTTTTCTTGCCTTTATTTTTGCCGGGATACCGAACGCGATGACCAGGCTGCGTCTTTTGGATATCATGCCCAAACAGGATGGTGCAGAGGCTTTGTAGGTGCCCAGGAGTGAGAGTTGAATACCTGTAAACACAGGAACTGTCATTTCGATTTTCTCTCCGATACGCATGCGATTGAATAGGAACTGAAAGTTCGAGAGGAATTTTTCAAAAGATTCTGCATACCGTGTGTTCTTGCGGCCTTTAACGCGCTGAGCTTCCAGGGGAAGTGGACGACGTCAGCTAATTTCTGGTTTCCTGGCTGGTAGGTCGAATCCTCGTTCGCCTGTTCTCTCCCACGCTGTTCCTTAGTGAAGCCCATCGGTGACAGTCGTAAATATTTTCATTGAACTCATGCGCCTACTTGGCAGTTGCGTTGACCAACTTCATCAGGGTAATGTAATGTACAGTCTGTCCTCTACTCACTCTGAAATTTACTATTACCCAAAGTCGCCGTCTCGAGATAGGAGCACCGAGAACAGACACACACACACACACACACACACACACACACACGGAGCGCAATTAGTAAAGCCAATTTTGCGTGTTTTAAAACGTCTAATAACGTCCAAATAATACAACTAATAACATATTTTTAAATATTGATACATTTGAAATATTTCGTATATGTACCCGGCATATATTATTGTGTGGAAAGTGGTTACGTAACAGAAGAACGCACAGATATTCGAAAAAAGAACGGAGGGATTAAGAAATGTGCCGCGTAATTCAAAACTGTTCATTCACATCTGAAACAAACTCCTAGATAGACAGGCGAGGCTAATCGTTTTCGGTTAAATTACAACAACTGAGCGGTGCCTGATGGCTTCTCTCCGTTTCTGCATACATTGATACAGCGTTTGTGTTCGTGTGTGTACGTGTGCGCATTTGAACTTGAGCATGTGAGTGCAACCACGCATGTGAGGGCATGTGTGTGGGTCTGTGAGCTGTCTGTTTGAGTGCTTGTGCGCTTGGGTGTGTGTATGTGTATGTGCGTGCGTGCGTGCATGTGTGTGTGTTTGCGCTGCAATTTTTAACTAACTTTTTTTTTTGGCAATGGAGTGAAATTGTTCACAAAACACAGAACAGCAATACTTAACACTGGGTCCATTGAGGATTTCATTGATATTTCAGTACAATGTTGATTACGCAGAAATGAGTCTTAACGTGTTGTGAAATTAAAGGTGAAGTCGCACATCAGTTGTCTCGCGGGCCCTTGATTGAGGAGAGCTAACACAGAATCACAGAATTTGAACCAAACTGAATCTTCAGGCGCAGACTAGATTCATTAGACCTGTTGCTTCTAATTTCTAACTTGCTCCTCTGTTCTCTGAGCTTAGCGCAATCTATTTCACAAATATAAACTGAACATTTTCTCTCAAAATTAAAACATGAATTTTCATAAATTTTTTAAAGGCGAAGCTAGTTGGCTTTATTCCAGGCTGTGATGGTAGAAACACAACCACAAGCTGCTGTTTATCTCCATGTCATCGCGACTGTGTGCAACAGTTGTGCTTAGGCCCCTGTGGGTGCAGCGTAAATCATTAATCTCTTGGCCTCTGACAGTTTGCCTTTCGCCTTTTAGCTGAGGCGTTTGACAGCCAGTCCGGGGGGTGTTAGTTCCTGAGCCCCTGTCCTTTCAGTGAGATCAGTGCAGCTGTGGGGATCTTCATTCCCTCAGCTCCTCTGCGCTCCAAACCGAAATTCCCTCCTACTGAGTCTAATCAACTGTAAGTCCCTTTGGAGAAAGGTGTTAGTTAAAGCAATTGCAATAACAACAGTTATGGTCAGAGTGACAGTCTGTAGTGGTTATGCAGGTGCCCTCTCAGTCTGACGTGATTATGCAGTGATGTATGTTGTAGCTAGTGATGCTGAGGAGTTGGTGTCATGTCAACAGGGTCATGTAATGCTGCACAGGTTTACATGACTGATCAAACTACATCATTGTGAGTTCAACTGAGGTGGCAGCTCGGTGGCGTGGTGGGTAACGCAGTTGACGCACAACAAGAAGGTCCGGGCAAGAAGATGTAATTTTGGCGTGGGGTCCTTTTGGGTGGAGTGTGCTTGTGGTCTCCTCGTGTTTGTGTGGGCGTGCATGTTTGGGGTGAGTTCCCGCCTCTCACCCAGAGCTGGGACTCACTCAAAAAAATGAAGTGTTAGATTTACTCAATAATGTAATGTCAAGTGGTTCCACACAATTGCTTTCCATGACCTTTATTTGACTTCTATCATTTTTGATCAGTTTAATTAATTGCATTGAGTGGAATGTACTTCACTCAATTTTGTGGAACCAGCTGATGTAATATTATTAAGTAAATCTAACATTTCATTTTTTTGAGTGCTGCATGCAGCAAGTGGTAGATTTTCCACAAATGTAGCGTAAACCTGTCCAATAGGAGCTGTGCAGGGGGCATTGTATAAAACAGTGCACTCCAGCAATAGTCTTTGCTTGTGCCGAGACGGACGTGCTTAGAGAGCCAGCCCACAGTTAATGGCAGCACAGACCACGCCACCATGGTCCCAGAGGTGCAGTTTCCCTGTGTATTATATTTTTGAAGCCCCGTCATTATGCTTATTCTCTCCATGCCGCCATTTTGAATCACGAAGTTTGACGATTTGTCTACCGCAATGACAGGCTTGCATTTAATCTCTTTCTTCTGTCACGGGCCACTGCTGCTCTCCCGTCATAATATCGCAGCTCTGATGCAGTGCAGGACGAGGGCCGGGCTCAGGTCGCAGGTCCATCTCTGACGAATATTATCTGTGAGAGGGAGGGATGAGATGGAAAGGAGGGGAAAAGGGGGATAAAGGGATGGAGAAATGAGGAGGAAGTGCAGACGATGCAAAAGGAGAGGGAGAGAGGGAGAAGGAAGGGGAAAGATGGCTGAGGTGGATGGTGAGACTGAAAAAGAGATGGAGAGAGACAGGGCAGCGATAAAGGGAGAAACTGAGGGAGGGAGGAGACGGATGGAGGAGATTCAGAAGACAGGGTCACTCTTATAGCAGGACTGTCAGAAGAGAAGGATGATCTCAGGAAAACAAAGACAGCACAGCCCTATCTTTCACAACTCTGTCAATAACACTCAACAACAGGGAATCTGCAGGGGCCAATCAGGAGGGGAAACCGCGGGCTCAAAGGCAGAGGTGTGACCGTGTCCATTTTAGGCAAAATGAATCAATACCTTCTGCCACGCTGTTGTTCTGCATGTTTTTCACCGCTAAATAAACTGACCTGAAAAGCGTGAACTTCTGCCTTTGAGCCCACAAAATGCTAAAACAATATCAACAAAATAAGTGGGGAAGATTTGCGATGAAAACAACTCGAATATCAACAATTACCCCCATACACTGAGCTGCGTTCTCAGAACTCTGTCCATAAGTGACTTAGAAATTGTCACAATAAAGATTAATATTAAACATCACTGACGTCAGAAGTAGCGCGAAAAGACTGAGCTTCATCAGCTGAGGGTTGTAGTGCTGGCCTAAATCCTTCCTGTTTTGCATTTGCGTGTTTTCACCGTGTTCGTCAAGGTTTCCTCTGTGCACTCTGCTTTCCTCACACTGCGAAAACACCAACCCCAAACACGCACAGACACTATCACTATCCCCGGCTATCTCCCTGGAGCATTTTCAGGAACGTTCACTGATATACAGCATATTGACCTTTGCTCGTACACTAATGATTCTATTATCAAAATAGAGCAAAAAAGAAAAAGATTCAGCTCATTTCGTAGAATCTGTCTGAACTCAGCGAGCACTTCTTGCAACACAAAGACCCTCCCAGGCTGATGCAGAGTCAAGGTCTGCGGTATGTCGAGAGAACAAAGTTGGCGCGTTCCCTTTGATGATCGAGAAACTGAAAGAGAGACGTTCAGGATGTTTTTCTTTTTAAATTATGAGACAACTGTGGAGGGAAAGGGGGGGGGTAAATATTTTCCATCGTTTTAGGGAAGATTTATTGAGAAATTCGGGCCTCTTTCCTCTTGCCAGGGGATGAAAAATGAATGATGCTGGCAGTTAAATATGTGTCATCCTGTGATATCCTGCGGGACAGATTGTAAACTAATGAAAAATGTATAAATTGCTTGCGCATGGATATGGAGTGAGAGACTGTGTATATTCATATAGGGTATCTTAATAAGCAGTTCAACCTGGGTCAACTGCATATTAATTCAGTCAGCTGTAGAAAATAACTGTTAATCAATGAATAATGTTCTTGATATTTCATATAACATATCTAGGCCATGTCCTGGTGTGGAAGAAAGACCAGGGCTCTAGTTACAATGAAGCCAGGACAGTTGACCCCCCACCCCCCCCCCTCCCACACACACACACACACACACACACACACAAACACACGCACACATCCATGACCCATGTGTTGCAACCCTCATAATCACCCAACACCCCCCCCCCCCCCCCTTGCAGAACCAGGCTGTAATTCAAACCCTGTGCCCCCATCTCTGTAGAACACTTCCCCTCGCCCCATTCTGTGGAGTCCCATCTTCATACAGGTCATTTCCACGGTTGTACTAGGTAATCTACGTGTATTTTACCAGCAACATGATCTTAGGCACCTTTATATTCCTGTTTTACGAGATCATTGTGGGTTTACCCCATCTGTATTTTCAATGAACACTTAACCCTTAAAGCGCTAAAGGCAGCCTTTGCGGCTCACTGATACAGAGAGATAAAATCAAAGCTTTTGAAAACCTATCATGTGGCGACTTGTTGAAAAGTCGCCGCGTGATAGGTTTTCAAAAGCTCAAGATATTTACATTTATTAAGTGTTTGAAAATTGAATTTGACACCCTAAGGGTTAAGTGAATGTAGTTATCTCACTCTGGTCTTTCAGAAGGCTGCGTGTGTAAGTAGCAGGTGTGGGATTGTTGTTAGTGAGGTTTGGCGCAGTCCATTGTGTTCACAGACTGAATCAATCATAATGCTCTGATACAGATCCTCGTTATGTGAGAAGAGAATCTCCCGCTAAATGTGTGCAGTACAATAGCGTGATAATCCATTAAAACATTGTCAAAAGCTCTCTGGGTAATAACTGCTGAGCAATCAGGCTTAAATCCTAAAAACACAGGCCTTTTATCACATGAAAAACTCCCAACAGTGAGGATGAGTGTTACTGTGATCTGTTACAGCAACACTGTAAAACCAAATCTTTAAGTTCAGAACATATGCCAAACACATTTTTGTAACACTTTTTAAACATGTCACAGAGTTTAGATTTGGTTTTTAGGTGTATTCAACAAATCTGTAAAACCTTGATCGCAACATCCAATAAACATGTGTTTATAATGAGAACACTTATTTACAAAAAAAAAAAAAGACCAGGCATTTAGCCTTTCCTTACTGGCATTATGATTATAAACATGTCACATGTTCCCCAGTTTCACAGTGTATTATTTATGAAGGGACCCACTGGAGGGAGGAACAGGTTGTTTCTGAGGGTGGCTAAACAGGGAGTTTGATGCTAAATCAAAAACTGAAAGATACAGCTGGTCTCTGCCAGCCTGACAGCCCCCTGCAAGCAGGCAGTGAGCCAGTGCTCAACTAAACAGATGCTCACGAGCATGTTAGCCTCCGGACTCACCATGCTGATGCAGTTTGTGCAGAGATGCCGCCATGGACTGTATAAAAAATGGAGGAATCAACGGTGACGTCACCCATTGGTTTCAGCATACCATTTAGGAAGCCTTGATTTTGGCAATTTGAATTGCGCCATTTTGTCATTTTGCAACCGGATGTGATTTCTATTGGACGAGAGTATGTACTAAAGATCCGTGGAGGACCGTGGCTCTGGATCTGACCGAATCGGACGAGGACCAGAGAATAGCCACGCCCCTGAAGCATATTCTGTCTCAATCCTTTATTCTAGTCTACTTGGGATTATAATTTACAAAAATGAACATCTTCATATATCGAAGGAGACTTGAAACTTGTGATAGATACCATAAAATGATGTGGAAAATCATTAATGAAATAATAAATTGGGTGGCAAAGTAGGGTTATTTTGTCCTTTGCAATAGCATTGAACTTCTTTCTGCGACCACCGACGTCGCCGTCTGCCGGGCGTTAAATATAATGAAAATTTTTGAGATTTCCATACCGGCCTCACTTTTCAGACCCAGGTGCTGTGATCATCTTTTTATACAGTCTATGGATGCAGCTAAACACACTAATAGCACTGCCCGCACTATAGCACTTAACACTAGAGATGCAACATATTGCTACTCACGCTACATTTCACAAAGCAAGCCATGCTACAGAATGGCAAGTATTCCTCATAAGATTAGCAACAATATGGTACATCACACTAGCTGGCCAATATAGTTTGTGTTGTGAATCTGCATTTCTGTTGTGACTTTCCCTAGTTCCATGTTTAAGTTTTGTGTCTGGCCATGCCGCGTATGCCGTTTGTGTTTAAGTGACCACTGCCTGCCTCTGACCATCCCCATGATTATGTATTGTGTTTTGTTGTTTGATTTCATGTTTTATTATTTTTCATGTTTTGTTATTATTTATATCTTTGCCATGTTTTATAGTCTTGCCATGTTTTCATAGCCTTGCCACGCTTTCATAGTCTTGTTTTTATTTCTAGTCCTGCACTTCGTTTACCTGTGTCTTGTCTTGTGTAGGTCTTTGCCCACGGTCCCTTGTCTGACGTGCCACTCATTCGGGTGATTTCCTGGTTTCTGGGATTTCAATCTTTCTTCATATCTCATTTTCTTCCTTCCTCTCTCTTTATGCTATCTACTAACCCTACTAACAGTTTATTGTTTTCGATAATTACGAACCCCGATTAACATTGTACATTTATACTAACTGACTAATTTGCATTCGGGATTGTATAGTTGCACATACTAATAGACTAACGATCTCTCAGCATTCGCCCCAATCTGTAAACTCCGCCTCCTTGTCTATCACTAATTATCTCCACTGCGGTTTCCTCTTATATCTCTTGCTTTCCCTTTCTTTAGACTATGCACTTTTAGTACTCCTTAATCGGAGCTGTTATTTGTTTATAGGGAGGTCTTGTTACCCTGTCTGCGTTTTGGCAGATCGCCTATTCATGTAATTAGTTTTCCTCATGTGTCACTCCCATGTCATTGATTACACCTGTTTACCCTAGTCATGTGCTTAACCCGGATATGTATATAAGGTGTCTGCACTTTTAGTTCCTTGTCAGATCGTCTTTACTCCTTTGTCTTGTGCCACGTTCCTCGCCTTGTTCATTGTGATATTTTCTTTCTGACTGGATTGCCCGACACTTGTTTTTGGTTTGCCCTTTTGGATCTGATTGCCTTTGTGAGTTTTGTCCTATTTTTGCCCGACCACGTCTATTGTCTTTTGCTGCCCTGGTATTTGGATTCGGACTGTTTACGGCTAATGAGTTTGCCTCTCCACCAAACCCACGCCTGTGTACCGAACCATTTTTGCCTGACCTTAAGTTTTGTTATTGGTGCCCTGGTTACAGTTTTGGATTTTGCCCTTTGGATTCTGCTTGTGGACTGTGGACATTGTACTGTTGCCAGCTCTGTTGGGGGGTTTCCCCCTTCAGAAATAAAGCCTCCATTTTGCATTTATCTGGTTTTCGCTCTTGGCTCATTTCGTGATTCCCAACAGTTTGAGCCATGCTGCAAAATACTAGCTAAGCTACAGTACTATCCACGCAACAGTATGCATGGTTAGTATGCCGTAACTGTGTTACAGTTCATGAGGCTAGGCATGCAACTTAACACCGGCTGTGTTACAGAACATGAGGCTAGCCTTGCTACACAACTCAAGCTGCGTTACAGTACATGAGGCTAGCCATGCAACATAACTCCAGCTGTGTTACAGTCCATGAGGCTAGCCATGCTACATAACTCGAGCCGTGTTACAGTATATGATGCTAGCCATGCCACATAACTCGAGCCATGTTACCGTATATGATGCTAGTCATGCTACATAATTCGAGCTGTGTTACAGTATATGATGCTAGTCATGCTACATAATTCGAGCTGTGTTACAGTATATGATGCTAGCCATGCTACATAACTCGAGCCGTGTTTCAGTAGATGAGGCTTGCCATGCTACATAACTTGAGCCGTGTTACAGTATATAGAGGTTAAGACTAACTCTTGAAGCCCCTGAGGCGTTGCTTGGCTAACACTAATCTGACGCGCTTGCTCGGCAGGTGGAATCACTTGTATGTATGAATAAACAAACTTAACGTCTTCTTTCTGTTGCATATTTATTGTGGCTCACCGCAGTGTTGAAGTGCATCCAGTAACAATACATCCAAAGTCAGCATTGTTCACAATAGTCCATCAAACACAGAGCAAAACGCCAGAAAGTTCACCCCACACACAAAGAGCATAGCGGTCAAAACTGTATGTGTTCCCCTCCGTCAGGGAACACCTGTCACCTGAACAAAGGTACCCGAATATATTCCTGTGACCCCAACTACATCAAGGTGCCCCCCAGTGGACAGCTACGGCATGGCAAGACACAAAGGGAAAACTGGCTCTTACACAGTATATGAGGCCAGCCATGCTACATAACTCGAGCCGTGTTACAGTATATGATGCTAGCCATGCTACATAACTCCAGCCTTGTTACAGAGCATGAGGCTAGCTATGTGACACAAATCTAGCCCCGGATAAGTTTATGAGGCTAGCCATGTTACATAATTATAGCCATGTATATGTTTGAATGAGGCTAGCCAAGGTACAAAACTCTAGCCATGTATGAACCTATGTAGCTAGCCATGCAACATAACTCTAGCCATCTTTGAGTTTATTTGGCTCGCCATGCTACATAACTCAAGCCATGTATAAGTTTATGAGGTGAGCCATGCTCTATTAGTGTAGGCTTGCTGCAGTTCATGAGGCTATAGCCACACTACATAATGTAATCCATAGCACTAACCACACTGCAGCAACCACATATCTTTCGCTGCACCATAATATGATGATCCCTTGTCTGTGCAGATCACTCCCCCCAGAAAGCGAGGGGAGGGGTAGATAGAGGCAGAGAGAGTGAGATAGAGAGGTTGTGAATAAAGAGAGAGATTTTCTGGTAATTAAAGGGGACCTATTATGCTGATCCTTCTCTTAATACATATTAGTAATGTTATAATGTTGGATGTCCATACTCAACCTCTGAAAAGCTTCTAAACATAAGATACAGTGGTTTCGCCATAATCCAAGAACGTGATTTCGTGAACGTAATTTCCTCTCTGAACAGCTCCTCCCGAGATCTTCACGAGATCTGGGCAAAACCTGACGTCAGGTTGTGCCGTCCAACTAATACAGACCTAGCCAGAGCCAGCCACGGCGCTGGACCTGCCCACACAAGAAACTATTTAAGCAGGCTCTAACAACGGCAGATCATACTATGCCTTAGTATAGCTTTCGAAAATACAAAAGAAGAACCTCAGATCATTTGAGGTGCAGTTTTGTCAGTATCTCTCCCAAAGCTGCTTGTCTGTTTACTTTTGGACGCGAAGAAAAACACCTATTTCTTTTCCAAAAGACGATGCCACCAGAAATCAGGGGGTAGATTTTTTTTTTTGCTGGCAGCAAACAGCCACGGCCAAAGGGAACGTTAGCTGCTTGTGCTCAGCATTTCACCAAAGACAGCTTTGTTAATAAAGGATAATTCGACACAGGATAAGCATTTCAACTGCTTCTCCAACCTGAAGCAGTTGCATCGATCAAACGCTTGGAGCCACAAGCTGTAAGTAGCGATATAACGGCAAATAAAGGAAATGAAGCTGACGTGTTATGGGCGGCTACTGGCTAGCAGGACCGCGAAGAATAGTTAGCACTAATAACTGGCCCCAAGCGCAGGCTTTCAAAAATATCTGAATATAAATCCTGGATTGGTCGCGACTGTCCATGACTCGCAGACACAGAAGCTACAAGTTGCTTTTACTGCATAAGCCAACCTGACATGATAGCCAGTTGATTGTGGCTGTAGCACAGCGGCTAACATAGCCAAGTTACTGTTCCTAATTTTTGTGTCCTAAATATGCAAGAGTGATATCAGGGGAAATTTTACAGAAGGTGTGTGAACATAAACCTCATTTGAAGCTAACTTTTTATACTTGTTTGTAATTTGGATGCTTGTTACAACTGTCCACGGTAACGGAGCTTGCTGTCTGTAAAACCTGTATTGTAAGGGTTTGTCTCTGTGGTTGTTATGACCACTCGTTTACCAGCTACGGCATGTTAGTTTGCGTGACGTGCTGATTAAAAATTCTCCTGGTTAACATATGCAGTAATTCTGTATGCTTGTGTTACTTTGGTAAGCATCAATGCAGCAGTTTCATCATAACCTTGCCCAATTGTTGCCACCACATTTGAAACTAACAGGAGAGGTGCTCTATGTGTCCGCAAAGTTGGGCTGAAAAGCACAGTTAGACCAGACGTAGGTTTTGCAGAGCTTGGGATACGTGTTTGGGTTTGTTTACGGCTGCTTGTGGTCATTTCACTTATCCATGACCGGAATCAGCCGGATACTTCGCAAATGTCTTAGCAAGCTTTCTGGTGCTACCTAGAAAGCAATGTTAAACGCAGAAGCTCTACCGTGTCTGGTATAACAAATGATTTCTCCGCACTACTGTGACATAATTTCATCCCCCTTTAGAAGTTTTTGTGGCAAATAAAAGCTGAAAACGTCAGAGATTAAATAGGAAATTCTTTCCTGTAGAAGTAATTGATTCACTAGCTCCACATATGCAAATTGTCAGCGCTAACGGTCTGTAAAACCTGTATTATGTTCATAACATAAACGAGCTCTCTCTTGTTGTTGCGTACCATAAAGCTGCTTTCACATCGGACGCGAAACAAATTTTTCGCGGGACAGATTAGCCTACATTCAAAGTCAATGCAAAGACACGAATACACGCATTATGGGTGCGTAAAGCTTTCACACTGGATGCGAAACTAATTTCATGCGCGACAGGTTACATTCAAAGTCAATGCAAAGAGGCGAATACACGCGTTATGGGTGCGTTAAGCAGCTTTCACACCGGACGCGAAACACATTTTTCGCACGACAGATTACATTCAAAGTCAATGCAAAGACGCGAATACAGGCACATCAAGCCGCTTTCACACCGCATCCGAAACAAATTTTTTGCGCGACAGATTACATTCGAAGTCATGACTACTTATCAGCTACTGCATGTTAGTTCCCATGCTCTGCTAATTAAAAATGCTCCTGGTTAACTTATATGCAGCAATCCTGATCGGTATGCTTGTGTTACTTCGGTGAGCATCAATGTAGCAGTTTCATCATAACGGATTGTAGGCACTACAGTTGAAGCTAACCGGAGGTGTAGTTAGACCAGACGTAGGTTTTGCAAAGCTTGGGGTGCGTTTTTGGGTGCATGTGAAATGATCGCTTTACTTATCCATGACCAGGGTCTGCCTGCTACCAGTGAAAGCAATAGGGAAAAGCACAGGATATAACGTGTCTGGTATCACAAACGGTTTCTCTGCATTGCTGTCGATTAAATATTAAATCGGTGATTGAATATTAAATTCTTTCCTGTAAAAGTGATCGATTCGCTAGCTCCACATAAGCAACAATTCACGCAAACGGAACTCACGGTCTGTAAAACCTGTATTATGCTAACATAACCGGAGGTCTTTCTAGCTCTTGTGCACTATCCATAATGCGCCCATTCTCCGCGAGGAAACGCTGGTCATTCTGACGCAATAAGTAACCATTACCAACGGCATTACCGAAAAGGAATATACCAGCGCAGACGCTGGTCGTTTCTCCAAGCTGTCGACACACCACAGTTATTCATATGAACCAGCAGGTCCTTATAATACACACCGAAGCAGTCCATAAGCTGCTGGTCCACTTTTAGCTGCTCCTCACTGTCTATGTTTCCCTCTAAACTGTAATTTCTACGGTCTCCGGTCTACACGTGGGCATGTCGACCCGTTCTACAAATGTGTCTGTATGTAGTGGATTCTAGCTTTCCCTGCATCCAAGCTATAGTGAAGAAAAACCGCTGTACTCACCACTGTTGCCGTAGCAAACTGTAGCCGATAGTGTGGTGGAATTTTCTTCAACATATTGAGAAATTCCCCCATCCTCAAGCAACTGGAGAGAGACAGATTCTTAAAAAGGAAAAACTTAGGCTTTATTGTGTCATGATGAAAAATGCAAAGCTGGGTTCCTCCTCTCCCGATCTGGTCCCTCACGAACCGTCCGTACCACTCCCGATTTTCTTTAACCCTGTAAAAAAACTCCCCAACTGAGCTATGGCATACAATTTTTATACAGGAAAATATGGTCCCTCCCCTCGTTACAATTGGTCAAGTAACTTGAGATTGCAATTAGGTAACCCTTCAGGAATGCAGAGCAAAGACGCATGCGCGTCACCTTAAGAGACCTACAGTCACACTTAGAAAAAATACAGCCAAAAGAAAAAGATACCAGTGGATGAATTCGATGCATATCAAATTTAAATAATTCAATTGATTAAGTAGCAACTTATGATTCTGCTGGACAAATATTGATCAAAGCTACAGAAATCAAATACATCCTCTGATTATGGTTTTTTGAATCAAGAAAACAGAAGCTTACTAATCAACGCTACAGAAGCTGCTGCTTATGTGTGTGTGAGCTGCTCATGCAAGTGTGAACTGAATTGCTTGTATATGTGTGTTTCTCTGTGTGTGTCTGCACTGCAGTATGTGAACTACTTGTATGTCTGTATGTGTGTTATGTGTGCGTGTCTTTCTGCTGCCTACATAATATGGTTATTGATTATGAGTATGAGCAATGAATGAATAATGATATATATCAATATTAGTAAATATAATCAATAATGCTGAATTAATATCTTCAACATTAGCAAATTTTATCTTAAGCTGCCAGATTTTCGCACTGCGTTCTCCACTTCCGCCGCCGCGTTTATTAGAACAAGTTCATTTCATTTGATCTATATTCAAGTACAACGTTAGATTGCAGAATTTCCACCGCTTCCTTATCAGATGGCAGACGTGTCTCACATTTCACTCTGAGGAGGCGGACCCGGAAAGCTGCGATCTGCAGCCTCGGCCCGCTCAACTCCGCCCTCCTCAGAGCTGGCCAGTCAGAAGAAAGTGGGCACACAGGGAGTGGGGGCCATAGCGGAAGAGCCACCCCAATGAGGCGTTTCAGGCAGAGACTGCAATGGACTACAAATGGGGTTTTTTTGAGGATGGCAGTATGAGCTAAATAAGGACCCTGTTTTGGACTTTGAACGATCAGAAGTACTCTAGAGAGTCCAAGATCAAAATATAACCTTGGAAATACAGCAAAATAGGTCCCCTTTAAACACAGAATGCTATCATCAATGATGTCAGCACATGCGCTAACAGATTAAGGGCCTGTGGTCTGGTAGCTCTCTCCATCTTCTCTCTCTCCTTCCTGCTCTCTCTCCCCCATCTCCCTTTCTCTGTCCAATTTATTTTTCTCCACTTCATCTCCATTCCTCAGCTCTATCTGTCTTTCTTAATACTTCTCTCTCCCTCTTTCATTTGTCGTTGAAAGACTATACTTGATGATGACTAAGACTGGCCTTTGCTTTCTTCCTCTACATGTTTCTATGGCAAAAGAATGGTCTGTATCCGCCCTGGACTCAAAACACTAACAAATATGCGCTAACACACACACACACACACACACACACACACACACCTGCGAACACAGACTGACACTCACACACACACACACGTGCACAGTCACTAATACACTCACACGCCCTCGCGCAGAAACTAACATCGCTCACACACACTCGCGCACAAACTAACATCGCGCACACACACAAACGCGCACCCAAACTAACTCACTCACACACACACTCGCACGCACAAACTAACTATCGCTTACACACATTCATTCCCACACGCACATCCACGTAACACGTATTTCCACGCGCACTCTCGCGCAAACATGGTCACGCGCAATGCGCACTGACACACAATGCATATTATTCCACATATATCGATATAAACACACACTGTGACGCGCGTAAGCACGCACGTGCAAAAAAACACACTCGCTCGCGCACATTGCAAACCATGTACTCAGTCACACACAATGAATACAATGTGCGTGGTTACCCATTCTTGGACATAAACGCACACTGTGACGCTCGCACATAAAAACACACACGCACATACATTCATACGTGCGCTCTTGATGAAAAACACGTGTCAAACTGCTTTCACACCGGACGCGAAACGATTTTTTTTCGCACGACAGATTACATTCAAAGTCAATGCAAAGACGCGAATACACGCGGAACGCGATTACTTTGAATGTGATCTGTCAAGCGAAAAATTCGTTTCGCGTCCGGTGTGAAAACGGCTTCAGACAGATTATAGGGACTGCAGTGATCTCTCTCTACGTCCGTTTTCATCTCTTTTTCTGTTTTTTTTTTTTTTTTTTGTAGATTACATCATCGTAATCTACCGCCCTTTTATGCAGATTTAGGTAAATTAAGGCACTGTCATTACGCAGCACCCTAATAACGCCTCACCATGGAGTAAATTATCGAGCTGCCCGTCTCAGTTCTCCCCCACAGTACAGCAACACTCCATCCCTTCCGGGCTTTTCTGCCACCGAAGTAAAGATCAAATTAAGTCACTGATAAATTTTAAAAAATTAATGGGTGCGAAGTTCCCAGATTTCCAGACAGTTTTACACCTAATTTTAAGTATACCGCCCGCAAAAAGTTGGGGATATTCAAATTCGACTGACCATGGAAAGCACCCAAATTGAGATGTTCGTGAGATTTTTGAGTATGTTTGTGGTCAGTCATTGGCACATTCGCTGCATATCCCACTAACTGCTAAGTTTAAAGTTGGCAGAAACAGGGCGCCCAAACGCACCAGGGGGTGCAAGTTAAACGTAACACCATGCCTTCAGGGTGCAAATGCTGTCTTGGACATGCTTCTTGAGCACATATGGGTATAAAAGCAAGCCTAGAACCACACTCATCCATCATTTCACCACTTTTGACCATGAGAAGACTCCGAGAAGAAGAAAGATTGCTGGTCATAGGGGTACTCCAGGCCGGAAGAACTCAGGCTTACACAGCCAAACAACTGCATGTCTCGCAGTCCGTCCTCAGCCGATTGTGGGCACGCTACGTAGCCATCAATAGAGTCCAAGACAGACCTGGGCTGGAAGAGGGCGTCCAATATGCGCAACCAGGCGAGACGACCTCCAAATTGTCAATAGAGCCCTGCATGACAGGCAGCTGAATGCAACACAGCTGCAATAAAGGCATCACTTGGCTAAAGGAAACCTCATCTAAATGCAGACCATATGAAATTGTCCATATACTGGCAACCTGCGAGCCAGGCAGCCGTACATCCCATTACCCCTCTCAGATCATCATCGGCAGACAAGGGGACATGGTCTCAACGATGGAGCAATGCCCAATGGTCACGTGTAATGTTCAGCAATGAGTCACCGTTCACGACAGTCATCATTGTGTTTGGCATCGCCCGGGTGAACATCATCACAAGCCTCTATGATTCCACTTGATTGGCATGGGAGAGGGTCAGTAATAGCGTGGGGTGGACTACTGCATGACAGGAGGACTGAATTCCATATCTGCCATGGGAGAGTCACAGAGTTAACTATCGTAACAACATCATCACCGCACATGTGCTTCCGTTTGCACACTGTCATGGAGCTGGATTCATCAACCAAGATGATAATACCAGAGCTCATCATGCACGTGTCGTCCTTGACCATCTCCAAAGGTGCCAAATCCAGACCTTGCCCTGGCCTGCAATGTTCCCCGACCTCTCCCCCGTAGAATACATTTGGGATATGCTGGGACAATGTGTACAATGGTGACACCCACCCTGTCAGGACTAGGTGTAGCTGGGTGCGGCACTCCAGGAGGAGTGGCAGCGAATTCCTTAAGCTGACATTGGTCATCTCATTAGGAGCGGGCGGCGCCTGTCTGATTCTTGTTTGGACGCTGATGGCGGACCAACTCGTTACTATACACTATGAGACTTTTAGGTACCATCTCATGTGATATTCCGTACTCCAGAAAAAAATTCTCAATAACTTAAGTGATCATAAAGTGTCTTGAACTTCATCTTGAATTGCTTGCCAATTATATAACATAGTTTTGAAATTCGAAATAAATAAATCTTAAGAGTTATTGTTCTTTTCTTATCATTATCCCCAACCTTTTCTGAGCAGTATATTATATTAGAAGATATGACAAATCCCCAGTCATGTGATCTCTGTAACCCAGGCTCTTTGCCGTCCTTGTTTCCTGCATGACTCTCGGAAAGCTCCCTCCCTGGAGGTCTTCCACAATCATGAAAAAAACTTTCTTACTCAGACTGCACCTCAGTATTTCTGCTTACCATTATAAAATCACCCAATTTTTACCAGTATTATTTGACTCTTGACCATGCAAATACAATTGTAGAGAGAGTACCATAATTTATTGGAGGTGACATAATTTTTCACAATTTTTGTTCTGTTGGCAGTGTCAATTGTCTCCTCTGAATTCATATGAACTTGCATTTTACATGCTGAGGAGGAGATTAAATTGACTCAATGAGTTTCTCAATGCAGACTCAGTAAATGAACCCCGATATTGTATGTGAATATCTTTGTACCTTGGTCTGTAGGCCACGCCTCCTTCGTCCGATGGCCCTCCCTCAGCTGTCCTGGCTCCTCCTCCTCCTGTTGGTCGGCCATGCCCCCAGGGCTCTGAGCTGTCCGATTGGCTGTAGGTGCTACAGTCTGACGGTGGAGTGTGGCTCTATTGGACTCAGGGAGATTCCGGCTGGCGCCCCACCCCCTATACAGGTACTGCACCCCTCTGGTCAATCAGGCCACAGCACAGCTTTCCGTCAGCAAATCACCTCACAGAGACGTGCTTCCCCAGACTGTCACCTCTCACCTCAGATCACCTCTCATGGCAGCCAATCACCTCAGAACAATGGATTGCATCAGCTAATCACGTCAGACGATTTCAACACAAGCTTCTTTCGCAAGTCTGTTGTTCTGGGGGCACTCAAACTCTCTACATGTAAGAGCTTCCCTAAACATAGGTGGTTTCTCTACTTCTGAAAGCTCACTAACCATGAGAGATGTGAGTTTTCTCTAGATTTGAGAGCTCTCCCTGCCTGGGGGGATTTTCTTTAAATTTAATGGTCCCATGACATCCAAAATTAATTAAATGCTAATAAACCCTTCTATAGAACTTTTACCATGTGAATTTGAATCTGACACTACTTCTTCCATGATTCTATTCATAAGAAGTGTTCTAAGAACTAATAATTGACAATATCAGAATTGTGATCGTATAATTACATTTTAATCTCTGATCTAAACCTTAAAATGTAATTTGTTAAACTTAAATCTTGTTATAGACTCTTTCTTAGTACCTTTTTATTCCGAGTCAGGCAATTGAAGTTTGCTTTCTTTCGTATACTTGTTTATTGACTCAGATCTGCTAATAGAATGTTGATTGGTTTCAGGCTTGCAGATACAACCTTTTATAATGCCCTGCCCTTTTGAACGGATTGTTTTCCCGATGAAGATCTTTTGACCAAAATGTTGCTATTCATCACTAAATATTTCTGCAATAGGATGGTGTGCGGAGTTTGTGGTTTTTTTTATTATTATTCATAAGAAGTGTAAAATTCAAATTACAACCTTGCTCTGGAACGCCCCTTCAAAATTGCTCAAAGACTCTGCGTGATCACATAATCCATGTGACATCATCTCCAGACAGACAGTGCTCTGAGCAGAGATGGTGTAAGGGGGTTTTGCAAGCAGTACCTCACTCATTCGTCTCAAGCTACAAACAAATGATGACATTTTTTTACCTCTGCAATCGATGCAAATCGCGCAAAACTTCCAACAACAGTTGTGTGTATGAGAGAGAAAATGCTTTGTTCTCGGATCCCGCTAAAATATAAGATTTGTCAGAGGATCATGACATTCAAGCTGGAATTTAGGCAGCTGGAATAGGTCAGCTGTATCGTTATGAGCCCAAGGTGGAAGCAGGTTTTACAAAACTCTATGCAATGTCAATATGATGCGAAATAAATAAAGTCATTTTTGGTGCTATCTAGTTGGCAAATATGGGAGCTTATATAACAATGGTGCTTGGTGAGCTGAAAACTGGTGAAGCACAGAGTATTCCTGGAAATGAGTGATTGGTCTTGACCTGTTTTCAATAGTTTGATTAAATTGACTTTGCATGAATCTGAAAACAGTCAGGACCATCGGCTGTACCCAGGTCTGCTTGTTAAGATAAGACGAGCACTCAGGCTCGATCTGTTTTCACTCGTTTTCCTACATGAACATGTTTTCCAATGGTAAAGTGAACTTTATAAGGGGCGGGGCTGAAGAAGTTAAGAACTCAGATATTTTGTTTATTTCTCAAAGCTGTGGTTTCACAGAGGAAACATGCAAAAACATATCAAACAGTATATACCTGTATATATATATATATATATATATATATATAAATGGGGAAAATTATCTCGATTACATGGGACCTTTAAGGGAGCTCTTTAGCTAACAGTCATTTCTTTTAACTTAAGGGCCGTAACTGCAAAAGTTCGTATCAAAAGTAGTATTGGGAATCACTCTACACTTGAGAGGTTTTTCTGAATATGGGGAGGGTTCTTTAAAAAAGAGGGCTCTCTCTGAACATGGATTTTATCTGTAAATAGAGTCCTTTCTCTAAGCATTAGGGGTCTCCCTAAACACGGCAGGTTTCTCCAAACTTCACAGGTCTCTTCAACCATGGTGAGGGGTTTCTCTATCTCTGAGAGCTCCCATGGGTTTAACTCTACATTGGAGACTTCTCTCGTGCCATGTTTTTCCCTTAATTCGAGAATTCATTCTATGAGTTTCCTCTAATTTCAGAAGCTTGTTTTCACCTTGGATTTCCCTCTAAATTTGAGAACTCTCTATTAGCATGGGGATTCTTTAAATTTGAGAGCTCATTCTAACCTTGGGTCTCTTGGGTCTCTCTCTTAATTTGGGAGCTCTGTCTAAATATAGGCTGGGTTTGACGTCTGTGTCCCCGGGACACAGACCTTCTTCCTGCAGGATAACTTCATCGCTCAGATCCGTCTGCATGACCTCTCCCACCTGGCCCGGCTGCACTACCTGTACCTACAGAACAACAGCATCTCGGCGCTGGAACCCGGAGCATTCCGGAATCAGGGCCACCTGCTAGAGCTGGCCCTGAATGGGAACCGCATCCACCTGCTTTCTGCCCAGATCTTCCAGGGCCTGGAGCACCTGCGTATCCTCTACCTGGCTGGGAACCAGATCACCCGCCTGCAGGACCACACCTTCCAGAACCTGCAGGTGAGAGAGAGAGGGGTCGGGAGGGGCTGGTGGCACCACCATTTCCGCCAAAAAACGGGACGCGCAGTTCTTGGGTGATGGGACCGGCTACACAGAAAAAGGTTTCAAAAATATATTTTGTGGGAATATAACAAAATCTTAAGAATCTTAGTTCAGAATTCAGAGTCAAAGCAACTCTTACAGAGTCTACTCTTGCCAAACAGGAAATAGACTCTTTAACCCAGAGGTGGGCAACGAGGGCCATATCGGTTCCTGGTTTCACACCAACTTCTGGCCTTCAATTAGTTCATTGTCTAAATTAGCTAAACCATTTATGAAATCTGACATTTCAGGTGCATTTCTTTAAATTATTATGAATGACCACCAAAGACTGTTCTTGTCTCCCATGAAAACTTTTTTCTTTGATCTAATTATTGGAAAAATCTATATTTGTGTATGCAACCAATTAGGTCAATTAGTCAGGGTAATTGATAAAAATAAAAACCTGCATACACACCGGCCCTCCAGGACCGGAATTGCCCACCCCTGCTTTAACCCCTTTGCGCAGAAGCCAAATCTGGCTATTTATGATTTAGCCTTTTTAAGGCTTTATAATTCAAGATTTGTGCTCATAGAGAGGGGTGAAAATGGCTCAACTGAAAAAAGACACTTAGCATTTAGAACTCCGTTGTATCTCCGTTTATTTCCATGATTTTGGTCGTGAAGAAGGGCTGCAAACATAAAAATTCTTCATGAAAATTCATGCATTGAAATTGTAAAAAAAAAAAAAATACTGAGAATTGAATAATGACTGGTAGTTAAAACTATACATTTCCGGAATCATAACCTCCTTGACAAGCGTATTTCATCTGTGTGTGAAATTCAAAATTATCTGCTCTTCATGAGCCAAATAAGACAATTCTTGAAGTGACTCCTCAAACTCTCAGAGCCCTCAAAATGGAGCACTGTCAATTCACAAAATAACCACATTTGTAACACAAATCAGCTTTTCACACATTAAATTCCAAATGAAATGATGATTTCCTGGTGTGAAATAGCATGAATTTGTCAATATAGTTGGTGTGGTTGGACATCAATGGTCACCAGTAACCTTTCCGAACCCAAAACCTGTCTTTTCTCCATAATAAAGTGTAGAATTTTGTCCATTTTTCTTCAGAGTCCCTCAAGCCAGCATGCATACTCATTACTGCTTATTTAATGGTCAGCACATTCACCCTACAACGAAAAGCTAGTAGATGCGAGCATGAAAGCTTGTATAAATGCTTTCCAAGCCTTATAAAGAACAAGTATAATTGAATAATTCAGTCACATCAGAAATATACCTTATTTTAGCAAACCAGACATTCCACTATCAGGAAAAGGCAGGCAATATGCCACCCTAGATTGAACAGCATTGGTGCAACAAATGTAGCAGGGGGTCTACTGAGGTGCCATTGAGCCATTAGCAAATGAGAGTTCATTTTATTTCATTGAATACGGTATAAATTCGAAAACAAAATGCCACAACATGCAGTATTATTAGCAAAGAATAACGTTACTCTTACTTACCAATGTGGCAAACAAGTTCTGAGATCATCATGGCTTTGGCAAACCATGAATAAAAAACAGCTAGCCAGTTAGCCATAAGTAAAAAATATGCAATTGTACTCACACATAAAATGAGTAAAAACTTTTCTTCATTGAATTCCTCCTCCGGAGACACAGATATTTCCAGCAGAAGGAACCCTCCTGTCCTGTTTCATTCAGAATAATTCCCATTGACTATGTCCTCATCACATTACAATCTCAAATGTACCCTGATCGCTTCAGTCTGGCTTTTGAAGTCTTGTTTTCTAAAGAATTGCGTCGTTATCAGCTATGCCAAGTTGAAAGAAAATGACCCAACTTGCTGTCACTCAAGGGCTTAAATACTTTTCTGATGGTCCAATCAATGTCTTTCAATCACTGAGGAAAGTTTATACTCTCTAGAATTGGATAAGAAACAATCAATCAATAAATAATTACCAGGGAAGTTTCATGTGGGCATGATCAACGACTGTGCTTTATGTAGATGATACTGAGCTAGCATTAGAGTAACTGGTTATCCGTGAGAGTTCTTACGAGGATGTAAGTGAGCACTGGATGGAGGAATCTACGAATAAATCCGTGGTGGGGAATTACACATTTTTAAAATGTGATGACTATAATTTATAGTGGAATGATATATACTCAGCAACAAAAGTTTCTGTGACACCAATATTGTTAATTATTTTTCAAAACGCAATTATGAAATTGTCATACATGGTGATATCAGACTGAAACAGTACACGTAAACACAACATTGAAATGGAAATCATGAAAATGCGAGAAAATGACTTTGCACGTGAAAATGTGCGTAAATCATGCTTGTGGATGGCAATAAAAGAGGAGAATTTTTGGAATGTTCACATTGTGCCTGATGAACGACGGAAGCATCACTTATCGAAAACACAGCCATTTCGGATCAGGAACTCTACCTTCTAAATGCCAAGACTGTCTGAAAATGATCGGTGGAGGGCCATTGGGATGATTGAATCCGGAACCTCGCAGAGGGAAGTTGCTGATCGCCTGAATGTCCACCGAAACACCATTTGGAACTTATGGCAGCGTCATCAGCAGACAAGACATGTCAGAGACCGTCCTCGCAGCGGCCGTCCACGAGTAACCACTCCCAGACAGGACAACTGGATTCGAACAACCCATCTCCGAAATCGATTCCAACCTGCAACCATAACTGCAAGAACGATAACTGGTTTGAGGCGACTGTCTGCACAGACAATCCGTCGCCGTCTCCGTCATTTTGGCATTGTCCCACGTCGGCCAGCAAGACGTCCAATACTCACAGTACAACACCGACGACTGCGTCTACAGTGGGCACAACAACATCGCCGGTGGATCCAACGTCAGTGGGATCTTGTACTCTTCACTGATGAATCAAGATTCATGCTTAACCGATGTGATGGTCGTTAACGTGTATACCGTCGACGTGGAGAAAGTTATGCCAACAACTGTGTTCAGGAATTTGATCGTTTTGGAGGTGGTAGTGTCATGATTTGGGGAGGGATCACGGCTAGAAACAGAACAGATTTGCTTGTTATTGATGGAAATCTGACAGGTCAAAGATATCGCGATGAAGTGCTACGGCCATTGGTGGTACCTTTTTTGATGCAACATGGTCCCGGAATAACGCTGCAACATGATAACGCCAGACCACACGTTGCAAGGATTGTACAGCAGTATCTGATGCAACAACATGTCAATGTCCTGCCATGGCCAGCCAGATCCCCAGACATGTCCCCAATCGAGCATCTTTGGGACGAGATGGATCGACGTTTGCGGCGGTTGGATAACCCGCCAGCTACACTCCAGGAATTGCGACAACGTCTACGTCAGATTTGGAATGACATCCCACAGCAATTTCTGGCACATCTGATTCGGTCCATGCGCCGGAGATGCGTTGCTTGCATCATGGCCCGAGGAAGTCACACCCGGTATTGAAGTGTGAAGGTCACAATTGGTTAGACGTCAGACAAGTGCTTCATGACGCATGAAAATGACATTTTTCGTTTTGAGTGACGTTGGCACTGAAAAGTCAGTGTTTCTCCTGTTAAATAAACATATTGATTGCATTGAGATCTTTGCGTGTCATTTATAACATACACATAAATGGTGTCACAGAAACTTTTGTTGCTGAGTAGTTACCATGTTGAATTTCTGCTTCAGAAAACAGATTTTTTTAATTACTTAATTGGGATACCTTTGCCCCATCATAGCTGAAATGGCTGCAACAGAGGACAAAGATTTTTTCTGTCATAAGAGATCATTCATTTTAACTTCTGTATAGATTCTGTGGTCAAGTATATTGAGCAGTTTGCACATCAGGCTTGGCTGAGGAGTTTAATTCGTACAACTCCTAGGAAACAGGGATGGGACTTACAGGAAAAGAACATACTTTTTTCAGCTCTGACCCAATAAAAGTACACTGCCCCTTCTATTCAAATATTTCACTGGATAATTTTTTAATTTTTTTGAATGACTACATCAGCTTGAGAAAATCAGATTGAGGCATTGTTGGCAACGTTTTTTGGAATTGGGGTAGCTTGCAGCGTCACCTGGACACCAAATCTCTTTAGCACGCGGGGTTTCTGAATGAAATAAAATCAGTGGTGTAGCCAGAAATTAAAATTTGGTTGAGCACAGGACATCCCTTTAAAACACTTATTAGTCCTGAGTTGTTCTCATTCATTTTCGTCATTAACAATAGATTCACTCTGATAACACTCCACACAATCAGGTGTTGCTAGTTCGCCCCGTTTAACTAGTCATTCAATTCTCACGAATATGCCATGAGTCTCACGCTTTATAGCGGAATATTATGTTCTCACGCCATAGTCAGTAATCTTCCACTTAATAACAAATGTGAAGATTGAATATTTTAATTTGAGAAACAAAACTGTAATTTTTTGCCGAGTTCCTCTTTATAATCAACCCATGCTGTAACGAGAGTTCTAGGCGATATTTCATTAGGACGCAGATCAGTTATTATTCAATCAATTCATATTTAAGAGATTCTCTCACGGACTTTTTTCAGTTTCACGTGCACTACAGTAGATTTCACCTCTAGTAACATGGCAACCATTTATGACTCTGGAATTTTCAAGCTTTTCTGTTCTCAGGGGTCGGAAGCTATGAAATTGCATAAACACTTTTCAAATGGCCTTTTATTTCATTTAAACAATTTAAATAATCATGAAGCGCAAGTTAAATCACGGGATGCGTGGGAAAGGTAGCGCGGTAGTTTCAGAGCAGTTTTTCTGTTGTAAAGCATTGGTCTATTTTGAGTGAATTATTTTTCTGTTCGATTTCAG
The DNA here is from genome assembly GCA_029721435.1 of Gymnothorax reevesii. Lineage (NCBI taxonomy): Eukaryota > Metazoa > Chordata > Actinopteri > Anguilliformes > Muraenidae > Gymnothorax > Gymnothorax reevesii. The sequence continues at coordinate 10,245,473 of CM056577.1, read as the reverse complement.
CCAATTATTTACTCACCAGTAAATGGCATGGAGAGAGAAACCGTAACTTTGATTGCTAGTGGATTATTATCATTATTGGAAAAAGTGTTAATGAAGGAAAATAACTGAGAACAAGCCAGGAATAATAATTGTTGTTAAGGGATGTTCTGGTCCCCACCAGTTTTCAGTTCTGACAGCACCACTGGTGCAAGCTTATGCCCACAAGTAGGTCTGAGTTTCCTGTTTTGTTGGCGCAATCAACAGCCACACACAGAGGCATTACGACAGATTTTGTTGCACAGGTTCTCATAATTATTGGTAATATCAGACCTTGATCACTCGCCGTAAAATGAAGCTGCAGCATGAGTGATAATAACTTAAAATAACATGAATGGCAAGAACAGGCCGTTCAGCCCAACTAGGCTCACCAGTTTCTTTATACTATTGTGAATATATCCCTTCAGATACTCAATGACTCAATGGTATCTAGCTTTAAGTCAAGCCTGCCCTTGAAAACTCCCAAGGTCTCTGCCTCAACAATATGGTCAGGCAAGCTATTCCATATGGAAATTACTCTTTGGGTGAAGAAATATTTCTGAATATCCTTGCTAAATTTACCTTTGGTCAACTTCCATTTGTGACCTCAAGTTCTACTAACTGGTCGAAAAAATCCCACATAATTCCCTTTGATAATCCCTTTAACATATTTAAAGACCTCAGTCAGATCACCCCTAAGCCTCCTTGTCCTAAGATTAAAGAGATTGAGGATCTTCAGTCTCTTCTCATAGCTTTCATCTTTTATACCCGGAATTAGCTTAGTGGCTTCTTCTCTGAACTTTTTCGAGAGTCTCGATATCTTTCTGAAAGTATGGTCCCCAGAACTGTATACAATACTCCAGATGTGGTCTAACGAACATGTTGTACAAAAGAAGCATCACCTCCTTGGATTTGTATTCAATACTTCTGGCAATGTATCCCAGCATCCGATTGGCTTTTTTAACTGCTACGGCACAATGGCTAGAGCCTGTGAGGGTTTGGTCGACAATCACACCCAGATCTTTTTGGTGTGGAGCACATTCCAGTTTTAAACCTCCCATTAAGTAATCCCGTCTGTTTTTATTACCTACATTTACACGTTTACATTTTGCAACATTAAATTTTATTTGCCACATTTCTGCCAAATTCTGGATTCTATCCAAATCACTCTGAATCACTTTAGTGGACTCTTAACTATTTGCCAAACCTCCTAATTTATTCTCATCTGCAAATTTAACTAATTTGCACTCATTATTCCTATCAAGGTCATTAATGTAGATGAGGACCAGCAGGGGTCCCGACACCGATCCCTGGGGGACGCCACTCCCCACCATACCTAGCTCAGATGAGATACCACTGACCACCACTCTTTGTGTTCTGTCCTGTAATCAGTTTTGAATCCACTTCAGAATACCTCCTGTAACTCCAATGGTGCTCATTTTAAAAATTAGTCTTTTATGCGGTGCTGTATCAAATGCTTTCTGAAAATTCAAGTATATTATGTCATAAGCCCTGCTCTGGTCATAAGTCTTGGTGGCCGCTTCAAAAAATTCCAGAAGGTTAGTCAGGCATGGCCCTCCCTTACAGAAACCATGTTGGCTATCCCTCAAGATATTATTATGCTCAATAAATAAGTCCAGCTCATCTTTTATGATAGATTCCAGTATTTTGCATGCAATGCAAGCTAAACTGACTGGCCTCAGGACGGTCCCCTTTCTAATATATTGGTATTATATTGCCTTGTTTCCAATCATTTGGTATTTCTCCAGTTTCTAAAGACCGTCTGAAGATGGCGGGTAGGGGCTTAAAGATGATCTCACTAACTTTCCTGAGCACTGTAGGATATAAGCCATAAGGACCCGCTGCCTTATCTGCCTTTAGTTTATGCAACTTGTCTAATACTTTGTTATCTCTAACCTCAATTTCTGCAAAATAATCTTGAGCATCAAGACAAATTTGTATACACTTTATATAGATCAGCTAATTTCTTGGTGGCCAAGCGCATCAAAACATCTGGGACATTGCCACACAAAGTATTTTTGGATTGGCTAAAATATGAGCAAGGGCAGCATTCATGAGCTTGTGCCTATTAGTTGTATTTCCGATGTTTCAGGTTTGAATACTCGACACATAAAAAAATCACAAAAATTCGCAAAAAATATTTATGGAATGAGAAGAAGAGCTGTAATGTGGAAAAAAGCCACTAGATGGCAGTATCGACTTTTTTTGTTAAGCCCAGTCTGGAGCTAGGTTTGGGTATGTCCTGGGCATGTCTGAGAGGGGAAAGTCCCAGAGAAAAAAAAACTCTAAAAGGTTGTAGGGGGCTGCGAAAGAGTGTATAAGGAGAAAAATTGAGAGAGTAAAGTAGTAGGAGAAATTGCAAGGAGAAGGATACATTTGACCATTTCACACATTTCACTCTTTTCAAGACCTGTGAAGTTTTTTTTTGTGAATTTTTGCCTGTGTTGGAGCATTTCCCTGTCCCAGGACATCACCAAGCAACCCCATCTCAAGGGACTGTGAAATTTTTTTTCTTGTATATATCAATCTTGGTCAGTAGTACAAAACCCAAAACCAGTGAAGTAGGCACGTCATGTAAATCGTAATAAAAACAGAATACAATTATTTGCAAATTCTTTCCAACCTATATTCAATTGAATACACTGCAAAGACAAGTTACTTAATGTTCTAACAGGTAAACTTTGTAATTTTTTGCAAATATTAGCTCATTTGGAATTTGATGCCTGCAACATGTTTCAAAAAAGCTGGCACAAGTGGCAAAAAAAGACTGAGAGAGTTGAGGAATGCTCATCAAACACTTATTTGGAACATCCCACAGGTGAACGGGAACAGGTGGGTGCCATTATTGGGTATAAAAGCAGCTTCCCTGAAATGCTCAGTCATTCACAAACAAGTCGTAAAATACGACAACGGAGACCCCGGACTGTTGAACAACTTAAGCTGTATATCTAGCAAGAATGGGAAAGAGTTCCACCTGAAAAGCTTCAAAAATTGGTCACCTCAGTTCCCAAACGTTTACTGAGTGTCGTTAAAAGGAAAGGCGATGTAACACAGTGGTAAAAAGGCCCCTGTGCCAACTTTTTTGCAATGTGTTGCTGCCTTTAAATTCTAAGTTAATGATTATTTGCAAAAAAAATAAGTAAATAAATTTTCTCAGTTTGAACATTATACATCTTGTCTTTACAGTGTATTCAATTGAATATAAGTTGAAAAGGATTTGCAAATCATAGTATTCTGTTTTTATCTACGATTTACATAATGTGCCAACTTCACTGGTTTTGGGTCTTGTATAAACTGTAGGTTATTTGTTAGTCTTTGTTAAATAAAATCTGTTTATGTTTTAAAATTTTGTCTGTCATCCCTTGCTGTCTTATGTCATAACAAATTGGGGCCATAACAGAGCTGAAAGAGGTGTTTTCCTTTAACTTGTCTTCACCTTTGTGAATATTCAATATCTGTTCCGGGAGTCCCACCTATTGATAGAATAGTGTAACTGCGTGCATAAATAATGCAGCTCCATGCCCGCTGGTGTCTACATCTGTGCAGAGGGGTCAACAGTTAATCTGACTCTGTGAGAGTTGAATCAACTCTGAGCATTGTATTGTGTTATAGCATCAACATACATCAATTATCCAACTTGCTTATTCCTAGTCACAGTCATTAGAGGACTGGAGCCAGTCCCAGCATGCAGTGGGCTACAGGAAGGAACACAAGCCACATAAGCCAGACACACTCATTGTAGAGCACCAACATTCATTTGCAAGCTCCTAGCTTTGGGCAATATGGAGTCTTTGATTATTCTATAATGTCTGGGGAACCTGTGCAAAGTCTGGGAGAGAATGCAACTCCACACAGTGAAGGATTCAAACACACAACCATGGTTATTCACAGTAGCACCTCCTATAAAACCCACAACAACATCAATAATAATAAAACATGTATAATAATAATAATAATAATAATAATAACTGCTTCCTGTTGCAGCGGCTGCAGGAACTGCATCTGCAAGAGAACAGTGTGGAGGTATTGGGGGAGCAGGCTCTGGCTGGCCTTTCCTCCCTCGCATTGCTGGATCTTAGCCGAAATAACCTGCGCACTCTCCAGCAGGGCTCACTGCGTCCCTTAGTGAGCCTGCAGGTACTGCGCCTTATAGGTGAGAGGAGGCACCCAGCGCACGTAGGGAAACGCATATTCATGCCCGAGGATAAGCACGTCCAATACTTGCCACTGGATGTGTTTGTTTGTGTGGGTGTTTGCGCGGCGTGTAAGAGTGAGTGGTATTGTCGAATCCAAACGTGGAAGTGCATGGTGCATAACTACCGGCTCGGAGGTATGCGATGTGACTTTAGGAACAACACGTTAAACAATAGTTAGCCTGCATTAAACACAGAGCTTATATTCGCCATAAAAAATCCTATGTCGAGGGAATCGAGGAGGTCGAAAGCTTTGTAGGGCTGTAAACTGAGGCGAATGACGTTGAGGGGAAAAAAAACTGGACTGCGCGCTCTCTAATTTAGGTGCATTCCACCAAGCTTCCGATCATGGCAAAACGCATGGTAAACATAATAGCCCTGTTCAGAAATAAATAATATTCAAAAAGGTTGAATTTTTAAACAAGGGCTTTTTAAACAAGGGTAAACTTATACGTGAAAGCTTTCCACATGAAACCAATATGATAAATAAAGTTAAACTGATACTTAAAAAACAAATATTTATCCATAAATCTCATTAGAACTACGGCTTTTAAAAAAAGTTTTAAAAGCTTATTTCTGCTCGGTCCGCGCCGTTTTCACAGCCAACAGCTCAATAGGAACTAACGATTTCAACACATGAATCACCCGGATCCAAATTTAAAGCACTTGACTACATGCTTTGTTTTGCCATGACCGGATGTTAAAGCCAGCTTACCTCAAGAGAGGGGGCTTTGCGAAGTCTAGTTATTTTTTTTTTGTCTACGTCATTGGCTGGAGCCGACAACTAACGCAGAGCGGCTCACTGCCGACCAATCACAAATTTCTAATTTGCATGTATTCCCATAAACCACCGAAATGAATCATTTAATCTGGCATAAAATCACATTTGTTTATCCTGCAGACTTGTAATTTTTTTATAGGCGTCATATACTTCAATGCTGCCGATTGAAAATACTTTAGAGGCACGAGACGTCATACCATGATCGAAACAGTATTTTGTTTTTCGCCTTCTTATAACTGAACGAAGCCGCGGGCTGCTTCTGGACTGGGCGGAAGCTTACTGTAGAGGTCACGTGCTGAGTGCTTGTCACTCTAATGAAAACCTCGGGGAAGGTCTGAGAAAAGAGCCAATTGCTACCCTTGCGGGGTATCACCTGATGCGGGTGTGCGAGTGCACAGACAAATGGGCCAATGGTATGCGCCAGGCAGGAGAAACCAAGCTGTATTAAATACATAATGCCTCGGTGGATGCGCGCTACTCCGGCTTGGAAACGCTCGCGGCTGGCGTGTAAGTGCGATGTGTAAGCTGGTATACTTCCAGAACCCAATTCAGACTACTCTCCGTCCAGTCTTTTAATCTCAATTGTTAATACAGTATAATATCATATAGTCGTTTTTTTTTAGAGTCGGACCACAATGTTGTCCAGCAATGTTCGGTAGAAAGTAGTAATAGTGGCAAGCAACCGAGAGGAAAAAAAAAACAAAACTGCGCGAATTATTAGTCTTCGTCCCGCTTTGGGGCTGTGTGAATGAGTCTGTCTCAACATTCTTCAGTCGACGAAGATTGGGCTGAATTCTTTCCGAAATGCCCTTTATATCCAAAAGTGCATGTACGCCAAATAAATCTAATTGATATACACCGGAAATTCTAAATATCTGACATTCTGTTTTCATTTGGAATGAGTGAGTCAGTATGGGCTGAGAAGGACAGGAAGGAATGTAACGAATGTCCACACAACCTTTGGCTATATAGTGTACATAAAAATTAAATTAAAAGCAGACAAAGTGCCGTAACTTTTGGATGCCTAATTTGGTGGTTGTCACTGACCATTAGGCTATACCAGTTATTTTTGACATTTTTCTAAGTGTTTATTTATGACAACCACTGGAACTACCTGTGTCATTTCTTCTGCTGCCATCACTGTAATGTCTATTTATTATGTTTATTACATATTTATTATGTCTCTTTATCTGCTGTTCCCTGACTCTCCGCTCTGCGATTACACAGATAACCCCTGGCGCTGTGACTGTGCGCTGCATTGGCTTCGCCGCTGGATTAAGGAAGAGGGGCAGCGGCTCTTGAGCTCGGCTGAGCGCCGGCTGCTGTGTATAGAGCCGCCTCGCCTTGCCCAGCGCAGCCTGGTGGACGTGCCAGGGAACAGCCTGGTCTGCATACCCCCCCTGGTGCAGCTGGAGCCCAGCTACCTGAGCGTGCCCCTGGGGGAGGACCTCCGGGTGTCCTGCCATGCCTCTGGGTACCCCCAGCCGCAAGTCACCTGGAGGAAGGTGTCCCACAGCAAAGCGCAGCCAGCCCTCTCACCAAAAGGCCTGGTCCAGGAGGCCGGGCCCACTGTGGGGGTGGGGCCTAGATCTGCTGGGGCGGAGAGGGGGGAGGGGGTGAGTGGGCGCCCCGGGGAAGGAACAAAGGGTGGGGCGGCCGGGGAAGGGGCAGAGCGTTTTGACCGGGATACGGGCAGCGGGATGCTGTTTCTGAGCAACGTGACGCTGGCACATGCCGGCCGCTACGAATGCGAGGCCTGGAACCCCGGCGGCGTGGCCCGCGCTACCTTTTATCTGTCAGTCAACTTGTCAGGTTCTGCCTCCCGGGCATTTGGCCCTGCCCATCGCCCCGCCCACCGCCGACCCGCCGGTGCAGACGTCAGCCAGGAGCCGCTGTACGGCCTGGAAAGCATGGACTTCCAGGCACTGGGAGCTGCCACTCAAACAGCCATCGCCGTGGCGATCTCCCTGCTGGCGCTCACCGCCTTGCTGCTGCTGGCCATGATCTATGGTCGTCACCGCCACCGCCGGAGGCTAAAGAAGGGCCCCGCGGACGAGGGAGGGGTACTGTACGTCAACGACTACTCTGACGGCCCCACTACCTTCGCCCAGCTGGAGGAATACCGCGACGAGCGTGGCCACGAGATGTACGTCCTCAACCGCAGCAAGCCAGTGCTGGCCCCACCCCCCATCCCTCCGCCAGCCCCACCCTCTCCGGTGCAGGACCAAGCTCAGGTGGGCGGAGTCGGGCAGCGGAGGCCGGCAGAGGGGGGGGAGGTCATTGCCGCTGACCCGGAGGCCCTATTCCTGAGCCAGAGCCTGCTGTTCGACTCACAGATGGCCTACGAGATACACTGCTAACTGAGCCCAGCCTCTTCCCAAACCCCGCCCACCCACCTGAATACCGCCCACTTTCTTAATCATGCCCCACCCTCCTGTACCCCAGTTCTTGAGCGTAGGACTCAGGAGCCACAGAACCCTGACTTTGAAAAACAGAGGCGTATACGTGCGAACGCTCGACTAATACATCGTCTGAGTCGTCCATTTTGAATCACAGCGAATGGAAATGTCAGTAATTTCTAAAACCATCACCTGATGGGAATGTAAATACCTTACCTTCTATTCAACCTCGTTTTCAGTTTATTTCCAGCGTGCTTGAGCACAGAAGCAAACCAAAAAAGACTCCCTTTCCAAATACAGACTCCTGAGTATATAAACATCTACACTCCACTCGCCCACATACTCACATACATGGCAGAAAGAATCATTCTGGCATTGCCTGTTATTTTCGCAGTGACTGAATCGCTTACACCATCCTGCTTTCCTGAAGAGTTGATTACGAAAATATTTTAATATAAAGTTGTACATGTTATTGAACAAACAGTTTTGGTGTGTGTGTGGTCAGGGGGATGATTTCCTGAACTTCCTTTGTGTTTTTTTAAATTGTTTTGATGAAAATAAATTAATAATAATCTTCATTGTGGTTATCATAATACAGCACACTGTATGTTGGTGTCTTCTTCTTTGGTAAAGTGAAGATTGTTTGGTAACGAAGGGAGAGAAGGAGCATTACGTGGGGATCCAAATGAAAACAAAGAAGAAGAGATGGGAGGATAGAGAAAAGAAACTCAACAACAACAGAGTGGCAGCAGGTTGCATTACCGATGTGTTGTAGCTGGTGTGTTAACATTCATACTCATAATTAATGCACTTGTTTAATTTTCTGAATGGAAGGGGATGGAAGAGGACGGCGTAAATCTTGTGGTTCTTAGTCAGCCCATTCGCTATAATTTCGGTGAGTGATACCCTGACCTTCAGTCATTCACCTAAAACTTGAGTGAAGCTCCCGTGGAAGGGAGAGCAACACAGAAAAAAAGTCTCCCGGATAAATCTCATTTTTAACCCTTTAGATTCCAGTGTGAATACAGTAAATTACTCCAGATTTTAGCGAGCGAAAAGCCAGCAGCATTCAGAAACAGGCCAGCCACAATTTCCCAATCTGTGTGCAGTCTCCTATCCCTTCCCGCCTCCTCGTTTAATTTTAATCACAATTTTTAACAAAAATTCTATTTTGGATCATTTAAATTTATGCACCCTCCAGTTGCTGTGTATTAGTGTCAGTGTTGAAAGGGGACAGCATGAGCAAGTAGCCTGCAGTTCTGTTCAGATACTGCTCTGCCCCCCTCTCTCTCTGATCCTGAATCGCCCTGCAGTTCTGTTCAGATGCTGCTCTGCCCCCCTCTCTCTCTGATCCTGAATCGCCCTGCAGTTCTGTTCAGATGCTGCTCTGCCCCCCTCTCTCCGTGATCCTGAATCGCCCTGCAGTTCTGCTCAGATGCTGCTCTGCCCCCCTCTCTCTCTGATCCTGAATCGCCCTGCAGTTCTGTTCAGATACTGCTCTGCCCCCCTCTCTCCCTGATTCTGAATCGCCCTGCAGTTCTGTTCAGATACTGCTCTGCCCCCCTCTCTCCGTGATCCTGAATCACCCTGCAGTTCTGTTCAGATACTGCTCTGCCCCCCTCTCTCCCTGATTCTGAATCGCCCTGCAGTTCTGTTCAGATACTGCTCTGCCCCCCTCTCTCCGTGATTCTGAATCGCCCTGCAGTTCTGTTCAGATACTGCTCTGCCCCCCTCTCTCCCTGATTCTGAATCGCCCTGCAGTTCTGTTCAGATACTGCTCTGCCCCCCTCTCTCCGTGATCCTGAATCACCCTGCAGTTCTGTTCAGATACTGCTCTGCCCCCCTCTCTCCGTGATTCTGAATCGCCCTGCAGTTCTGTTCAGATACTGCTCTGCCCCCCTCTCTCCGTGATCCTGAATCACCCTGCAGTTCTGTTCAGATACTGCTCTGCCCCCATCTCTCCCTGATTCTGAATCGCCCTGCAGTTCTGTTCAGATACTGCTCTGCCCCCCTCTCTCCCTGATTCTGAATCGCCCTGCAGTTCTGTTCAGATACTGCTCTGCCCCCCTCTCTCCGTGATTCTGAATCGCCCTGCAGTTCTGTTCAGATACTGCTCTGCCCCCCTCTCTCCGTGATTCTGAATCGCCCTGCAGTTCTGTTCAGATACTGCTCTGCCCCCCTCTCTCCGTGATTCTGAATCGCCCTGCAGTTCTGTTCAGATACTGCTCTGCCCCCCTCTCTCCCTGATTCTGAATCACCCTGCAGTTCTGTTCAGATACTGCTCTGCCCCCCTCTCTCCGTGATCCTGAATCACCCTGCAGTTCTGTTCAGATACTGCTCTGCCCCCCTCTCTCCGTGATTCTGAATCACCCTGCAGTTCTGTTCAGATACTGCTCTGCCCCCCTCTCTCCGTGATTCTGAATCGCCCTGCAGTTCTGTTCAGATACTGCTCTGCCCCCCTCTCTCCGTGATCCTGAATCGCCCTGCAGTTCTGCTCAGATGCTGCTCTGCCCCCCTCTCTCCCTGATTCTGAATCGCCCTGCAGTTCTGTTCAGATACTGCTCTGCCCCCCTCTCTCCGTGATTCTGAATCGCCCTGCAGTTCTGTTCAGATACTGCTCTGCCCCCCTCTCTCCGTGATCCTGAATCACCCTGCAGTTCTGTTCAGATACTGCTCTGCCCCCCTCTCTCCGTGATTCTGAATCGCCCTGCAGTTCTGTTCAGATACTGCTCTGCCCCCCTCTCTCTCTGATCCTGAATCGCCCTGCAGTTCTGTTCAGATACTGCTCTGCCCCCCTCTCTCCCTGATTCTGAATCGCCCTGCAGTTCTGTTCAGATACTGCTCTGCCCCCCTCTCTCCGTGATCCTGAATCGCCCTGCAGTTCTGTTCAGATACTGCTCTGCCCCCCTCTCTCCGTGATCCTGAATCACCCTGCAGTTCTGTTCAGATACTGCTCTGCCCCCCTCTCTCCGTGATCCTGAATCACCCTGCAGTTCTGTTCAGATACTGCTCTGCCCCCCTCTCTCCGTGATCCTGAATCACCATGCAGTTCTGTTCAGATACTGCTCTGCCCCCCTCTCTCCCTGATTCTGAATCGCCCTGCAGTTCTGTTCAGATACTGCTCTGCCCCACTCTCTCCTTGATCCTGAATTGCCCTGCAGTTCTGTTCAGTTACTGCTCTGCCCTCTTCTCTCCGTGATCCTGAATTGCACAGTTATATTGCCCAGTTAATACACTGCCTGGAAACACAATCACAGTGAAGTCACCCAAAACAACATTAACTGTATCGCAAACAGCAAGGGTCTGCCTCACAGCATACAGCAATATTTTTTCCACATGACGAGTAAATCTCCAATATAATAAATCTTATCTACACTGAACAGAAATAAATTCAGCCTCGCTCTCGCTCCCTCTATCTCCTGGTGTTCATTTATTTACAGTCCTGTTATTTTGTAAAATGTATTGGAGACGGGGTTGAATGCTTTGTCCTTGAACAAAAATGGATCGGGTCCTTGTATTCTTGAGAAACACAGAGCAGAGCGGCGCATCATTGAACAAAGGCCATTCCAGTCACGCTAGACCCTAATGCCCACCAGATTCAAGACATAAATTAAAAACAACCCCAGTTTCACAAAAAAAATTTTTTCCCAGTGGGAAGGGAACTTTAAAAAAAATAAATGAAACCACACTAGATTTTTGGCCGGGGTTCTTTACATAACATCAACTCATTTCTACAGCCGTTGCAAAACAGGCAAACATCACCAAGATAAGCACAGAATGAAATGGGTACATCAGAAATTCGAGGTTAATTTTCTGATTTCCAGACATATTTTTCACCTGCACCACAACAGATGACTCCAGCAGCGCTCAGTGAGAACGGCCTTCATGTAAAACGGTGACAAGCTGAATTTAATGATAGGAGGTCAACATTTTTGTCCCCCCCAAGGAAATATTCACAGTGTCGGTTTCTGATCTCAGTATTGCTTTCATTGCCGAATCGTCTGCCTGCTTGGTGATCGGTTAAGCTATTGTGCTATTAAAACAATAAAGAAATATATTGTGAATTTATAGAAGGTTACATCACTGCTGAATGGTCGGTTCTAAGTTAGCGGCGGTTCGACACTGGTTCTGGCTCCAAACTGAACAAAATTTCTGCACCTGGAGAACTGCAGTTCCATATGCCAAACTACTTTTCATTCTTAATATAAAAAACACGCCCTGCTTATTCCTACAGGCTGGATGTATGTGGAGGAAAAGTGGCGAGGAGACAAGCGGATGGAGGGAGGACATATTTTTTCCATGCATTGGGTATACTGCACCACAATGCAGACATTCCAGTGTCCAGTTTACCGGTTCAAACTGAACTGGCTGCCAGCAGGTGCGGTAGGTAGGTTTAACAGCAGATGTGGCTCCGTGTATCTTAAAACCTGCTACTGTTTCGTTTTCCAGCGTTTGGAAAGGTTAGCAGACACAAATATTGCTCCGCCCAAAAATTCATCGCTTGTCCCCAAAGACTGTATAAAAAGATGGACGCAGCGCCCGGGTCTGAAAAGTGAGGCCATGCAGCAATCTATAAAAAATACATTCTATTCAATGGCCAGCAGATGGCGATGCCGGTGGTTGCAGAAAGAAGTTCAATGCTATAGAACTCTATAAGAAAATGCCCCTACTTTATCACCGGAATTATTATTCAATAATGATTTTCCACATTATTTTATGGTATCTATCGCAAGTTTCGAGTCTCCTTTGATATAACATGATGTCCATTTTTGGTAATTATAGTCCCAAGTAGACTAGAATAAAGGATAAAGCGTTTCAAAATGAAAAAATGGCGCTATTCAAATTGCTAAAATCGAGGCTTCCTGACTTGGTTGCTTCGTCAATCTTTATACAGCCTATGTTTGTCCCGTGGGAGTTAGGGGAAAAACCAAGATGGTCAATGATGACAGACATACCCTCCTCCTTAAATTTTTAATAAAACATCATAACGGTCTCATATTGACAAGGTAATTATTATTGACAATATTTCACATATTAATTGAAAAAAAAAACATTGAGAAGAGCTAATTACAATTTCACACAAAAAAGTAAACGCACTTGGCAGTGTTAGTGCTCAATCTTAAATTTGACCTGAGTCTTGTACTGCTCATATGAAGATGGGGTCTGAGGATAAAAGGGTGGGGTTTGCATATATGAAGGCGTGGTCTATCAAAAGGTGGGCGGGGTCTGGTCATGTAAGGGCGGGGTCGCACATATAGAGGCAGCGTCTCCAGGTCTTGGATTCAGATTTTCATGATGGCGGTCAGGGCAGGTACACTTGCTGTGGCGAGGAGCTGAAGAAGGCCACATCGCCTTTGGTTCGGTCGTTTTCACTGCCTGGATTCGGCTGAAAGAGGACATTTAAAACTATTATTATCTGAATTTACTTTTTGAAACTGCAGAATGTAGCTGTGGCTGGAACAAAATACAAAATGGAGAGCGAAGGAACGAGTTTGGTCATCGCTATTTCGAGACATATTTCAGGCAGGCCTTACCACGAGGGTCCACTCAGTTCCACCCATTTCTCTTCTCTCCCGCCTCCTCTCTAAAATCATCACACACATTTTAAGATGAATTATAACACATTCCAGCATGACACAGTGAAACACAACTGAGCCCTAAATTTACTTCAAAAAACTGAGAAAGTGAGACTGTCACTCACCGCATTGTGACCTCAGCTTCCAGGGAACCACGGCAACGATCACCAGCAGCAAAATAGCTCCACAGATCATGGACGGTGACTGCATCACATCACTGACAAAAATAAGAATGTCAAAGATCCGGGTACCTGGGTGTTAAGAAGTGTAGACTTCATAGTATTTCACAGGCAGGTAAAATTATGCTTCTCAATGGGAGTTCAACAAATTAAAAAATAGCATACATTTATACATTGCACGGTCAAAAAGAAGTCACCACTTGGATTGAAATAAGCAAGCCGTTGAGAGCCCACAACTGAATGATTATTACAGTGATTAATATGATTCACCCTGACTGATGCAGAATGTAGCCTCTAATTTCTTCAAACAACCATGCGGAAGACGTATACCATGGTCATGGAAAAGATGTTACTGTATTTCAAAGAGGGAAAATTATTGCCCTAGATCAAGTCAAGCGGACAACAAATGTGATCGCTGAAATCACTGCAACTGACTTCAGAATGGTCTAAAGCATTATCAAAACCGAGATAAATAAGACTGTTTTTGTAAAAATATTCATTAGTGGGTGGGAGGGAATGAGATTGATTTATTAATTAATTTTTTTTGCTTTGTAATGAGTTAAATTGGTGAATTAGATTTTTAAAAAATTCCTCAGCTGGTTTTTTTTGTGTCCTTATTTTGTTTATGATTTATGTTCTTGCATTTAGTTCTTACTTTGTAATGAATTGATCAATGTATATTTTTTATTTATTTATTTTTTTTGCGTTACTAGTTTGTTGATGATTTATGTTCTTGTATTCATTGGTCGTGTGGTTTTTTAGACAACGCACGGACATACGGAAGAACAGCCTATGGCTGAAGCATGTGTTCATGTTGAAATGAAATAAAATAAAATAAAAAAATAGATGAACCGTGAATTCAGCAGTAGAAATGGGTCGGAAAAAATCATGAATGCTTGAGATTGGAGATCACTCAATGGTAGGCGACTCCTCCATCGTAAAGGATCTACAGTTAAACTCTTGGCTGTGTTTGTTGCACAACGTGACAAGAACTTGCAATTTTTGGACTTATCAGCTGCATGGCCATGAGAAAATGACTTGATATTGAGGCTAATTGGGGATTTGCAACAGAGCATAAAGACTGGACTGTAGAGCCTAGAATTATCCTGTTCCAGAGTGATAGGCACATCAGAGTAAGAAAGGAAGCCCATGAAGTGATGCACCTGTCATGCATAGACCCCGCTGTACAAACCTCTGGAGGCAGTGTTATGGTCTAGTGTTGCTTCATTTGGTCAGGTCTGGGCTCAGCACTGTTCTGCAGCAATAAAATGAATTCAGCAGAACTACCTGAATGTACCAGAGGACCAGTAACCCATCAATAAACTCTTTAATCCCTGATTGGCACAGGCATATTTCAGGATGACAATGCCAAGATTCATGTGACTCAAATTCTGCCAGAGAGGTTCAATGATCATGAGGAATCATTTATACGCATTAATTGGAACCTCAGAGACTGGACCTTAACCAATTGAAAGTCTTTGGGGATGTGCAGGAGAAGGCTTAACGGAGTGGTTTGACTCTCTGGTCATCAATACAAAATCTCGGAGAAAAACTCATGCAACTCTGGGTGGAAATGAAGGTTGAGACATTATATAAATTTGTCAAAACAACACCACAAGAAATGCGCACCATGATCAAAGCTAAAAACCTCCATCAAAATATTAGTGTGTGACGTTTTTTTCAGGCCAGGCAGTGTATTAATAGTATCTTTAGCTACGTACTCACAGAGAGCTATAAATTCACCTGCGAGTGAAAAATGTTTCAAGGATATTTTGAAGGCAGAATGACACAGACTCATAAATCAGTGTATTAAGCACAATGCTGTCTCAGGAGCTCTAGGCGTCTCTCCGCTTCGGTAGTAACATTAAGACACAGACAAACACACAAGCATATTTCAAATGTTTTGCTGTGAAAAATATTTTAAAAATTACTACCACATGAAGACAATGCTGTAAAATAAATGTAAGAACAGTACACTAAAACTGAACATTTGTGGAATATTCAGTTACTTACAGGTGATTTTAATGCTCTACAGTTGCCCAGTGCTTTAAGACAAAGATTGTAACAGCTGCCAGTAAGAATACAAAACCACTTCATACAATATTTATATGATTATATGCAACTATTCATTATGGGCTTATGTGTAATGAAAATCCTTCATCAGGATTAAAGATAATTATTGCAGAGAGGGAGCAAAGGAGAATAAGAGGATCCTCGGTAACCTGAAAGAGTTCCTTCCCTGGCTGTCTGAGAGGACAATGCTGGTGGACTCCGTAGGACCTGCAGGAAGTGATGTCATAAAGGGTCGATTTGCTGGGAGACAAGCAAAGGAGGAGATATTACAGCCAAAAGGATACTTCATAAATTTTTTAAAAAATTTCCTCCCGCGCCTAAGCTTCAGTGAGTTATTGTTCACTATATGAATAACTTAATGATTGACAGTCCAGTACACGCGACTGTATAAGTACTACTAATAACGTAAACATCATCATCATACACTTCATCTTCATAGAACGAAATAAAGCTTAAAGTGCCAAATACTAACAAACCTCACTACAGAACTGTGGTCACCAGCCCTGTTCCTGGAGATCTACCTTCCAGCCGGTTTCTCGATGACCTTGACAGGCACAAGTCCTGTATTAATTAGGAGAAGTGGACGTCTAACTTGAGGGGGGTGTGCTTTTTCAGCGCTGAAGCACAAACCTAAAGGACAGAAGATCGTCGCTCCGATCTTCAAAGCTGCTGACCACTGCAGTCAATAATCAGAAAAGTGGATGAAAGGAAAGTGAACTGTGCGTACTTCTGCTGATGCGTTGGGTGGACGACCGCGGAGTGACTGTGATGTGAGCCGCCACCTGCTGCTGCCCAGCGGCGCACCAGTACCATCCCGCGTCCGCCTGCTCCAGGGTGTGTACGGTCACGGTGAATGCTCCCACCCCGTCATCGCTCAGCCGGACTGACCCGTTCTCCAGCGTCCCATTGGAAGAGACCTCCGTGCAGGAGCCCCAGTCACCGCTCCGACACCACTTCTTACTGCTGCCACTGCAGGAGGCAGAGAATCCATTAGCATCCTCGCTAACGTGCTAAACTTCCATTACCACAATATGGCAACATATGAAGCCCCATCCTGCTGAACTGCCATCTCACCAGCATGCTAACCTGCCATCCAGCTGACATGCTAAACCTCCATTGCAAGGTAGTCGGATAGTCTAACAACAAATATATAAATCTGCTATCCAAACACACACTAATACTAATATTACAACCAATATTATAACCTGTGGACCATCCACAACCTGCCTGCCCAAACCTGACTGCACTATTAGTCATGCAAATGCAGCTGCACTTGATCTAGCGCAGTGTTACCATAAATCTCTTCACCAATTCGCCCTCAGCCTGAAAACATTTGTTTATTCAAAAGTCAGTAATGTGCATAATAATACACCTCACCTGATAGCACCTCACCTGAGTCTGCTGCTGTAGAGACATTCAACAATGACGCTGCCTCCTTCCTCTCCAGCCACCATACTATTCACCACTGACAGACCTGAAACAGTGAGCCACATACTATTCACCACTGACAGACCTGAAACAGTGAGCCACATACTATTCACCACTGACAGAGCTGAAACAGTGAGCCACATACTATTCACCACTGACAGACCTGAAACAGTGAGCCACATACTATTCACCACTGACAGACCTGAAACAGTGAGCCACATACTATTCACCACTGACAGACCTGAAACAGTGAGCCACATACTATTCACCACTGACAGACCTGAAACAGTGAGCCACATACTATTCACCACTGACAGACCTGAAACAGTGAGCCACATACTATTCACCACTGACAGACCTGAAACAGTGAGCCACATACTATTCACCACTGACAGACCTGAAACAGTGAGCCACATACTATTCACCACTGACAGACCTGAAACAGTGAGCCACATACTATTCACCACTGACAGACCTGAAACAGTGAGCCACATACTATTCACCACTGACAGACCTGAAACAGTGAGCCACATACTATTCACCACTGACAGACCTGAAACAGTGAGCCACATACTATTCACCAATGACAGACCTGAAACAGTGAGCCACATACTATTCACCACTGACAGACCTGAAACAGTGAGCCACATACTATTCACCACTGACAGACCTGAAACAGTGAGCCACATACTATTCACTACTGACAGACCTGAAACAGTGAGCCACATACTATTCACCACTGACAGACCTGAAACAGTGAGCCACATACTATTCACCACTGACAGACCTGAAACAGTGAGCCACATACTATTCACCACTGACAGACCTGAAACAGTGAGCCACATACTATTCACCACTGACAGACCTGAAACAGTGAGCCACATACTATTCACCACTGACAGACCTGAAACAGTGAGCCACATACTATTCACCACTGACAGACCTGAAACAGTGAGCCACATACTATTCACCACTGACAGACCTGAAACAGTGAGCCACATACTATTCACCACTGACAGACCTGAAGCAGTGAGCCACATACTATTCACCACTGACAGACCTGAAGCAGTGAGCCACATACTATTCACCACTGACAGACCTGAAACAGTGAGCCACATACTATTCACCAATGACAGACCTGAAACAGTGAGCCACATACTTTTCATCACTGACAGACCTGAAACAGTGATCCACATACTATTCACCACTGACAGACCTGAAACAGTGAACCACATACTATCCACTAATCACAGATCTCACATGGTCAAAAGCATGCTACTGACTGCCGATTTCCCCTTGAACAGGAACCACGTTATTGACCGCTGACAGAGCTGACAGTGAAACACACACTATTCACCACAGACAGACCCTGAAATTGTGAACCAAGTTATCTAAAAATGTAATTACTAGGGAAGGCAACATTCCTTCATTTACATAAAGATAAAAGATACCGTATGTACGACTGGCTGAAGACCAAGCACATGGTTGGACTGTTAATGGTCTACGTGCGAAATTGCAGATAATTTGTCACAGGGAGAGTATGGTCAAATATAGGGCACTGGTGGCCCCAGAAGCTCCCACCATTAAAATAAATAAAATGTTGAAGTTTTTGTTGACGGACGTATGCACGGACGGAAGCACGCACAGATGGAGCCCAATACCATAGCTCCGGTGTGAGCTAATGAGGAGCCTGTAACTGAAAATGTTGATAAGATAAAACAAAGGTTTTTGGTGATATTTGTAGGTCAGTGACCTCGAAAAAATAGGCCAAGGTCACCTTTGGGCACTTCATTTGTAGGCCTTTATGAGATGCGTGTCCAGTAAAAATTAGGAGCCAGTAACTGAAATGGTTGATGAGATACAGCAAAATGTCAAAGTTTTTGGTGATATTTTGCGGCCATTGACCTTGAAAAAATAGCTTAAGGTCACCTTTAGGCACATCATTTGTAGGCCTTTCTGAGATGCATTTCCAGTAAAAATTAGAGCCTGAAACTGAAATAGTTGATGAGATAAAGCAAAATGTTGAAATTTTTGTTTATATTTTTAGGCCAGTGACCTTGAAAAAATAGGCCAATATCACCTTTAGGTACATCATTTGTAGGCCTCAATGAGATGCATGTCCAGAAAAATTAGGAGCCTGTAACTCAAATGGTTGATGAGATACACCAAAATGTCAAAGTTTTTGGTGATATTTTTAGGCCTGTGACCTTGAAAAAAAGGCCAAGGTCACATTTAGGCACATCATTTGTCGGCCTTTCTGAGATTCATGTCCAGTAAAAATTAAGAGCCTGGAACTGGAATGGTTGATGAGATACAGCAAAATGTCAAAGTTTCTGGTGATATTTTTAGGCCTGTGACCTTGAAAAAAGGCCAAGGTCACCTTTAGGCATTTCATTTGTAGGGCTTTATGAGATGCATGACCAGTAAAAATTAGGAGCCTGTAACTGAAATCGTTGATGAGATAAAGCAAAATGTGTTGACGGACGCACACATGCACACATACATGCCCGCACGTATGCACGCACTGACAGAGCCTGATACCATAGCTCCCGCACCGCAAGCGGCAGGAGCTAATAATGTTAATTCCTGGATTTTAAATGTTGATTGAATTTTCTGCATTGGTCTAAGTAATAACTGTTGCTAAAGCGCATCCAAGTGGATCTGGTGTCAATTCCCCAGTTTGCAAAGAAGAAACTTCGAGCTAGCTAGTTAGCAAACTAACAACAGTAATTTCGCTCACTCACTCACTCACTCACTCACTCACTCACTCACTCATTCACTCACTCACTCACTCACTCACTCACTCGCTCGCTCACTCACTCACTCACTCACTCACTCACTCACTCGCTCACTCACTCACTCACTCACTCACTCACTCACTCACTCACTCACTCAGATGTTGAGCTTCGCCTGCTTGCCAGTCAACAAAGAAACTGCAACATGATCAATGGGGTGATATTACACAAAGAAGAAAGTTTTTTGGAAAGTTTTTACCCTTTTTTTAATAATTCCTCAAAAAAATTCCAAGCCACAGGTCTCGAAGTCCGTTCCTCAAGGGCCATGCTGTCGGTGTGTTTTTGGGATTTCCATTCAATGTGCGGAGAACTCAGTCCTCATGGACAAGGTGTAAAGACTCCTTAGATGATCAATAACTTTGATTTAGCAATTCAGTGCAGACACAAGCCAAAAACCAGCAGCCACAGTGACCCTTCAGGATCTGAGTTCAAGACTGCTGGAGAACTGCAGTGCCTTCAATTTTGAGAATCAAGTGACCACTACAGCAGCAGCAGAACACTCAAAGAAGAACATTCTAATCGCAAATAAGAGACCTTCACACCTCAATAATTGTCCACTGATGTCATAATGGCATTACGCAATAATTTCTGCTCACCGTGCGAGACTGTGAGGTACACAGACACGTAGTCATCACTTCTCCACATGTTACCCAGCTCCACTCCACACCAGTACCATCCCGAGTCCGCTACCTGCACGTCTCTCATGGTCACGGTGAACACCTGCTGGGCGGGGTCATCAGTGATCGACAGCTTTGCGTCCGATGGAGGGGAGGTGGTGTCCGTGCGAGCCAGGATGGAGCAGGAGAACTGGGCATACCCTTGGCACCAGTACTTGACGTGACGGCTATGTTGAGGCTCGTAGTGACAGGGGATAGTCACCGAACGACCCTCCAGAACAGTCACTTCCTTCACCGACGAGACATCGCCGTGCAAACCTGCCGAGGACACAGTACATGGTGGCGCATTGGTTAGTGATGCTGTCTCGCAATAAAGAGGTTCAGGATTTAAGAGCAGGCCAGCCAAAACCTCTCTGTGCTGAGTTTGCATGTATTCCCCGTTTTCGTATAGGTTTCCTAAGGGTACCGCAGTTCCTCCCACTGTACTCTATACTCTGTAGGAACGCCCCTGACCAAGGCTCTGACTTTAGAAGTGGAGTAAATCCAAGAGCACTGCGATACGGCAGCCCACTGCTCCAAAGTAACTGGGATGGGACGACTGAAACAGACAAATTACACCACAGAGTTCAATAAAGTTTATCATAAATCTCTTAATCACTCTCACCCAACCTGGTGGGGCCTGTAACTTCTCTACAAAAGCCCGGCTAAGCAGCAAAGACTTTGCATGACTAACTGACAAAGTGCTTCATTCAATCACATAAACCTCTACACGTAGGCATGGCTAATAGACAAAGAGTTGGCATTACTGATAGACAGTCCTTGTTCCAGTCACTTAAACCTCAAAACGCAGACACAGTAAAGCAAAAATGAGTTAGCTTGGCTGATTGACAATCATTATTTTTCTCCACCTTGCTTCCAATCCGTGTGGTTGACCAGGACATCGATCAAGGTCTGCTATCAACAAAGGAGAGTTCAATACAATAAATGTGTCTTCAAGAGTCCTGAAGTAGGATTTAGGCCTTTCTTAAAGATACGCTGAGCAAGAAAACAAAGAGCGGCCATCGTGGATGTATATTTTCACAATACACCTAATACATTTTTTGAAGAAGCCAGGACATTTCGATTTGCTGATTGACACTTCTTTGATCACCTCATCTTTCCTTTTCTCATACTTTCTGTTTCTTTCCTTACGCCTGTATGAGGGGTGGAGCTATGACTAAGGAAATCAACCAAGAAAGGAGAAGAAGAATTAGAATGGAATGAGACCATCGGACAAGAAAGGCTAAGAAATGAAGGGAGCAAACAAATTATCTTTCCAACGTTAGCATTGCTGTAAACAGTACATTATGCTATCTTCAGAGCAAAGAGCTTTTTGCCATTAATTTTCACAGCTAAATCTGATGACCTGTCACCAAATTTTGCATACCTAGCTAGATTTCCAGCTGCCTGATTATACTTCCCAATGCTACAGGGGAATTTGCTGATAACAGCAAATTATACTGTTCTGAGCGATTTTCATTCCTAATTCTGCCGACCGGTTACCAAATCTTATCAGTTTACTAGCCAACAATTTTACGTCACAATGTTAGCATCACAGCTGATGGTTCATTATGCTATGTTAGGCAAAGAGCTTTTTACAGTCTATTTCGCTTCCAATTTAGGAGATCTGTCACCAAATTTTTCATAGCTTGTTGGCTAGTATGCCAGCTAAAGGATTTTATTTCCCAGATAGGGCTTTGCAGTTGTCAGTACACAATGCAGTGTTCAGGGAGGACAGCTTTTTATTTTCATACAAATCCCAATTAGTCAGCAGTTGCCTCTGCGACCTCTTCACTCAGAGCAGCTGTCAATTACACCAGTCACTCATGAATCCACATTCACTTTTATTGTATAAAATGACTAATTAACAACAACACCATACTAATCAGAAAAAAGTTAAACTTGAAAATACATTTACATGGTATATATGATCTAAAATTGCACAAACCATCTTTGAGAAAAATTTATTTGAACTTTTCATCAATTTTTTTAGTGTGGCTCCTTTGCCACCTGCTGTAATGCTGGGGGTGAGGTTTGTAACCTATTCTGCAACCAACCACTAAGGGGTAATCTGAATGTTTTGGCTTTGTTTTCAGAGAGCTGTCAGGGAGTCCATATTTATATACAGTCCAAGGAGTGTAAAAAGCTGGAGAAGACGTGACGAATGGCTTCAGTGAAACTTTGGGGTATGGCACATGCGCGGTGTGAATGGAGCTGCAATGTTGGAGGGTTCCAGCAGTAGGCACTAGAAGAAAAAAAAGGTATGGGGCTCGTCAGATGCTTATCAAAAGCAAAATCCCCTCTCTCACAATAAGTAAGTCTAGAGTAATTTAATGAAACGATCTGCGCTTCTCACATCTTCAGTTGCTGCTTGAAATATACAGTTTTCCCAACTAAGGTTAGTTGCGGACGCGTCAGTGAAATTAAACAATCATCCCTGAGCTGCTTGCTAGTGCACCATCTATGGAATGTTTCTGCAACAGTAGACAAAATTTTACTGTGCATGTGCAACATCTCATAGTTTCATTGGAGCCCTTTGTTGGTGTCTCCTTCTTCTTATACTCCTTGATACACTCAATGGAATGATCCAAAAGTAAAACAGCAATGAATGATGTATCCAACTGCTACAGCAACACAGGATTGCAGCCCATAATCTACAATCCCTAAGGTCCTGTGTTTCCTTGCTGAAACGGACCAATGAAGGAGCCAAGTGCCTCATTTCTTTCATGAAATTAACAATTGAATCATGAGAACCGGCCTTGGCATTTCTGGTTCATATCAGTCATCAAAGAAGGCACCTTGATCTTTTCAGAGTTTCAGTTCACCCTCATTTTCTCCATCATTAAATCATCTAAGTAGCTGCCAGATTCAAATCACTTCCCGACCTAATCATGTTGGACATGCCAAATTAAGCTTTAAATATCATTGCTGAGATCTTCATCACAAACCAAAACAAGCACCAAAACAGCACCAAAACAGAGTTCCAGTGGAATCAGCCCTAGGTAGTAATGTTACGTCTGACACTGAAGCCCCGAGGTCTGTATTGATCAAAGGGGGCGTGTCCATATGAAGCCCGCCTGTTTTGTTTTTCTGAATATCACGTGACCAAAGACAAACAAGGCCCCGGTTCTCTGAAATCACGTGATTGGCTCGTTGCGTGATTCGATTCACTGAAAAAGCCGCGAGAAATTCAAGACGTGTTCTGTGTTAACTGGTGAGATACGTGCAAAACACTGGAGATAATGGAGCCAACAAAACGGAGGACATCGTCCGTTTTGGGACATTACGATATGATATCTCCCAATAGGGTAAAACATAATCTGCTAAAATCAATCACGTCGAGAGAGAGAGAGAGAGAGAGAGAGAGATGTGTTTGCAGATGTAGCCCACATGTGAACTTCACAGTAGCACTGCTATACATCAAATGACCAGCAGATGTCAGCACTCCCAAATGAGCTATTAAACGGGGCTTCATGATCAGCCTTTTCATGAAGCAATTGCCTGAAAAGATTCGATACATTCACGGGGCCTCATCACACCATCACTAGCCCTAGGTACTCGACACATAACAATCACGCATTTCAAAATCTGACCAGCAGAGGGCAGTGAAGACTCACAGCACTTTTACTGACCTCTTAAGTGTCAGTTCCACTTTACTGTGCATCTGTTGCTGTTTTTCAAGGCACTTTCCCGGTTTCACTTCCCCTGAATACAACCAAACATCACTCATCTTATTTTTATTTTGGCAGGGGTGTGTAAGTGTGTGTGTGTGTGTGTGTGTGTGTGTGTGTGTGTGTGTTGGGGTGGGGGTTGAGGGCCGTTCAGGTTAATGGTGTTTTGAGGAATCTTTTGTTTCAACCAACAGTAGCTAAACCCACCACAACCCAACGGTTTCCGATTTTCCCAATTTCCATCAATTCTGATTTCAATGGTGCTTGGCATTCCAGCAGAGTTCCTTGCCGAAATATTTTTTAAAAATCACACACACTATGGCAGTGTTTGATAATGACACAGAGGAAAAACTGTTGTTTCGTGAAGTTAGTCAGT
Organism: Gymnothorax reevesii; assembly: GCA_029721435.1. Taxonomy (NCBI): domain Eukaryota; kingdom Metazoa; phylum Chordata; class Actinopteri; order Anguilliformes; family Muraenidae; genus Gymnothorax; species Gymnothorax reevesii. Next base: position 10,221,310 of record CM056577.1, on the reverse strand, counting down.
TTCCCACATCTGTGTGCTATTCTCAAGGCTTAGGTCTAATATACACAGTTGTGACAGTCTAAATGCGCGAAGCTCTAAGTCTGACCCTATCCAATCTAATCCCACCAAAGTGCCATTTAAAACGTCATTTTGAGCTGATGTAGGATCAAACGCTTTGACAAAGAATCTTATACAGTGGTTACTTCTTTTTTCTACTGCATTAAGAGCGAGACAAAAATAGCAATGGTTTTACTCATTTCAAGGCTTTCTCAGAATAAATTTTCACTTTAAGATAATACCACTTGTTCTGAAAAAAGTACTAATAAAAAAGCTAAGTCAATGACCAGAAATTGATTCGCTACTTGTATCAAACACTTTAAACACTTCAGCAGTGATTTAAACTGGAATGTCAACATGTCATGACATGCATGGGCGCAGGCACGTCACACATACCCACACACACACACACACACACACACACACACACACACACACAAAATCTCATTTGAAAGATCCTCTAAATAGGTTTTCGCTTTGTTCAGCCATGGCGCTATGGCCTGCAGGTGTGAGTCTTACCCGGCAAGAGAGAGACGACGATAATGATGAGGAAGAGTAGAGGAGCCATGCGTGCGCGTGGGCCACTGACAGGATGACAGACAGACTGGCTCTCACTTTCTAGTGCGGGAAAAAAAGTCCCTCTAAAAATCTAAAATCAGCACCACTTCCTGTAGGTCAGGAGTCACCCATGTAAGATTATTCAACAGCAAGTAATCCACAGCGTTTAACTTGTTCCTCATTCGCAGGTTTACACTGGCTTGGTTTCCATGTACCATCATTAATTTTGCCACATCCCGAACACACTGAAGATTATATTAACTGAAATGCTGCATTCATCCTCAGTTTATTTAGATTTCCCGCACCCAATACAGGGATAGAAAAAACTATAATCGTGTCATGAAATAGGCACCAAAGTGTGATCGAGTAGAAAAGCACAAAATGGGGACCAGGAAAAAAAAATTTTAATTTCAGTTTATGGTGAGTGTTGGTGTATTTTTGTTGTTTTCTGATGAACTAACAATTCAGCATTTCATTCAACCCCATATAAACAGTGAAATGACCAGCCGAAAAACAAATATTTGTGAGTTTGAAGTTTGTGTCCAAGGTACAAAGTCTACATTCACATAAATAAACAACACAACATTACACTGCCATCACTTTGAAATGGCTCAATAAAAATTTAGAGTAACCCCAATTCTCCTTCATATTTGGAGGCTTAACTAATTTCAAGCTACACGTAAATTATTGTCATTTTAAACATTCCTAGTTTGCTAGTGGCACCCAATGTGTGGACGGGTCCCGCTGTGTGACCTGCAGTGTGTGCACACCTGAGCTAAGGCCCTGGCTGGATATTTCACATGTGGGGAAATTCTACAAATTGATGAAAATATTTGAGACAAAGATAAATGAAGATGGAACCGTTGTCCATCCAGGACTGCACACGAGAGGAAGTGCTTTATCGTGTCAAGAGTATAATTAGAGCTCAGCTCATATCCCCTGTACTCTGTGCATCTTCGAGCAGGAACTTACTGCTGTTTCCTGAATCTCATTAACCCTTATAGGGAAAACATCTCATTTTTATAATCTGGTATCCAACTTTGACTTTGACTTTGCATGTGCCACCAAAGAGTTTTCAACGCTCCATATAAACTTTCAAGGTTAAGTGGGCGCGTTTTGTGTGTGTGTGTGTGTGTGTGTGTGTGTGTGTGTGTGTGTGTGCGTGTGTCTGTTGGGGAGGGAGCAGTCCCAAAAAAAAAAAAAAATTTGAGCCCACAAATTAAAACAAGAGGACACGGTCATCAATATCCTCCTCTAACATTGTTTTCAAACCAAATCAAAGTCACAACTAGCAACACACAAACAAACTTTCACTCATCTACAGCAACTAGTTTCCAAAAAAACTTGTTCCTACTTATCCAGACAAATAGACAGAGAGACAGAAGGACGAAAAAGCTCTATTACCGTATTCCCCACTCAGCTCTGGGACGGGGAAAATAATTATTTGGTCTGACACCGAATGTACGAGCTCCACATCACACGATTCTTTCAACATTCACAGACACCTTTACATTCGTATTTAAAAACTCTCAAGTCACACATGCTGAGGACTGTACTAATACCTGTTAAAAAAGGCAAGAAATAACTTTCAGTTCAATCAAAAACGTGTATCAAAACATTAACACATTGGTTACACTTTACTTGAAGGTACCGTCATAAGAGTGACATGACACTGTCATAACTGTTACATGTGTCATGTAAGAGTTATGACAGTGTCATGCTACTCTTATGACGAAGTCGTCATAATCAAGACAACCCAAACAATGTCAAATAGTCATCTCAAATACCGAATGACACTTCATGACAACGTTTATGACATTGACATAATGTTTATGACGTGTTCACGACAGTGTCATGTCACTCTTATGACGATAGTCTAAACAGGGGTTACAGGTGCAAAGAAGTTCGCTTTGGCCATGATGAAGGTATTCCAGAAATAATAATGTGCCTCCATTATCAGGAGGAAGGACAGTAAATTCTACCACTGATTTTTGCTTTGAACATCGCACAAGTTAGGGACTTTTAGCAGCCAAGTGTATGTACGGAGTGCATGTACATGCAAGAATAAGTCTGCCTGTGTAACATCTGCCTGCTCAAACACGAATATATGTGTGTCAGCGTGCACGTGTGTAACTTAGTGAGTACTTATGTGCAAGGGAATGTTTGCATGTGCGCACATGCACTTGTTATGAATGCAGGAGTGCGTATGGAGGTGGAGAGAGAGGGAGGGAGGGAGGGAGGGGGAGAGAGAGAGAGACAGAAAGACAGACAGACATACAGACAGACGGAGAGGAAAACAGTGAGTCACAAAGAGACTCACAGCCTCTCAGGCCCTCTTAATTTAAGTGAAGTGATCACAATGTTTTAAAAATACTGAAAATAGAGGAGTATTAAAGAAACTCAACAACATGAGGTAGGAGACCTGCACTTAGCACTCAGGCATTGGGTGAGGTTAAGTTTCAGAGTTAAGGATTCAGTTAGGATTGGTGTTAGTGTTAACCCGAACTGTAAATACTTAGATAATCCTTTGATGGGATTAACATATGAATAACACTGAGATGACACGAGTGTTACTTGGGTGTAATCCAAGTGTTACTCAAGTGTTATCCAAGTGTTAGGGGATTATGCAATTTACAGTTTCATCTCCTGGTTGAGTGTGGATATACACAGGACACTTGCAGCTGTTTTAACTCAGTATTTCTCGCTAAAATGGAACGTGCTGCACCCAAGAAAAGATTTTATTGGTCAAAAGAAAGAATGGTGAAGGTGCTTGCAGATTTGACAGCTCATCACAAGGACTTAACTCCTGCAAAGAGAGCTGGAACAACTTCTGACTTTTATGAATGTATGCATCGGCAGAGAAGTAGGGGCTGATCATTCAGCAGTTGAGAATATGTTGAAAAATGTGGGAAAGGATTACAGAGACGCTGTTTAGAAGTTTGGTGAATCGGGAGGAGAGACGGATGAGCTCAATCCAAAACCACTCTTGAGAGAATCAGAAGTTCTGTCTGAACAAAATGAACTTCATTATCAGACTTATTTTCCAAAAGGAGGACGCGTCAGACCTGAGATAAGGGCCATTCCGTTTCAATACACCAAATATCAGAAAATCTTCCCGCATGCTCACCGAAGATTTTCTTGAAAAAATTCATGCTGGTGGATTCACTTCTTAATAGAATAATCCCAAAATTGTAGGTCTCTACTGCTAATAGTTTGGCCACAAAAAATTATTAAAGGGATAAAGGTTTGGGTGATTTTTAGCCTTCTGAAGTTCTAATTTTGAGCTGGAATATCTTAAAAAGTACTTGAGCTAGGACCTCCAAAGTTTGTATGTCAAATATCTGGTGCTACATCTGTACATAACTTAATTTTCAGCAGTCTGGCTCATGTGTAACATGCAGTAATAGGCCCCTAGATTCTGTGGAAAATTTCTATTAGCGAACTGTGGCAGCACTTTCAAGGGCCTGTAAACTCGTCAGTTTTTATGACAGGGGGCTGATATTTTGTAGGTTGAGTCTTTTGAACTAGATACATGGTTTTCTGAAAAATTACCAATGTGAAGTAAATAGCATCTGAGATACTGCTGATCAAAAGTTAGAAAAAAACAAATTTTCCTGCAAATTTGAAGCTATATTCCCATTGAATGACGCCATGTATAAAATCCAAATCAAGTTCACCTTAAAGAGCAGGTTTTTTTAATGATATATCCAAAAATTGTGATGGTGTTCGTTCTCTTTTTCCCATTATGAAAAATTAAAATTTAAAATGATGTTATATGTTGGAATGCTAATTCTCGATTATAGCTTCGTAGTCTTGTGGACAACTGTAATTATGTCAGAGATCTCAAATTTTGTACATTGCCTTTTATAAACCATTTGACCTTAACTTTAAATACATATTAGTTACATTCACACTAGTATAAGGAAAGATATTGAAGCTTGAAAATGGAAGTCAAAATAAGCCTTATTGCAGTTTGATTTCGAGCATTTTAAGCATGTGACAACACAAAACAATAACCAGAAATAATTTCAGAGTACCTCTAGCAGTGACTTTTTTAAGCTGTAAATTATTCTAATGCAACTGACCTGTTCAAATTAAAATTCAAATTGACATTGAAGCTAAAGCTGGTCAAAGTTTCTAAATTATAACATTATATAACAGGGGACAACTCTCCCCTGTGTTGCTGGCGAGCTGGACGATTAAGCTCAGAGTCCGGCGCTTGAGGTCGGCGAGGAACATCACAACGGTTCCTGGGTCCGACTGGGACCCAAAAACTGAAGACACGGTCTGCCTCAGCTCCCTTAGCACCTGCCCCGTAGAGCATGATCCAAGGTGGGAGGTGAAGAGGCCGTTGTTCACTGCGTCCAGAACCTCCGCAGACCCTCGTGCTCAGTAACTGGTACTCCATCTTGGATGACATGGACAGTCATTCCTCCGCTGATTGCGGGCCGTCCTCTCCCCCCGGTTCTCTGCCGCCTGCCCTGTCATCTGCTGCCTGCCCTTCAAGGCCATCTCCAGTTCATTTGTCAGGTCCGCGGCCCAGCTCATCGCCATTTCCTCCGCAGTCACGGAGCACTGCTCATGCACAGAGAGCAGAACCTGTCTCCCTGTCTCTGGAAATGGTGGTCATTGGAGACTCCATTGTCCGGGGTTTTAAAAATAAGGCAGCAGTTACTTACTGGAGCCACAGTGACTGATATAATTGCAAAAACTCCAGGCATTTTTGATTGGCATATGTCTGCAAAGAGAATGATTTTACACATTGGCGCAAATGACAATCCTCGCCAACAATTGGAGCTCCTGAAAAGTGATTTTACTCAACTTTTTAATCTCTTGGATGGATATGGCCGGGACATGTTTAACTCCGCCCCCATTCCAACTCTTGTTTGGGGTTCAGCAAGATTCACTCGACTTCTGAACCTTCACTTGTGGCTTCTCTCGCAAACATTGGTTTTATTGACAATTTTAATTTATTTTGGGAGTGTGATGCACTTTTTGGGACGAGGTGTCCTGGTTTTGCCCCTGCCGGCAGAGGACAACAAGCCGGCGGGCACTGGGACCATGTACTCGAAAGAAGGTGAAGGTACCCAAACGCACAGGCTGAGTAAAAATATAAAAATCTTTTCTTCAAAAAGAGTTAAAAACAGACAGGAGAGGAGCAGCGGCAAAAACATAAACATCAGGGCACAGAATGCAGCTGCACTGCCAAACGGGCAGAGCTTAAATACTCTACACTGCACCTCCATCTGAATGAGCAGCAGATGTGGCTCGTTGAGGTGGAGGTGCAGACAGCAGGAGGTTGCATCCAAATCGGCGTGGGACTGACATGCTTACTGCGAACATAATCTACTGCTTGTTGAACTCCCAGCAAGGATGACTACACAACAGTGACTTGAACTCTAATTTTAAGAATTACCCCTTGGATGTTCCATACAATTTCAGACTGTTTGACACCCCCTGCATGCATGGTGGTCTTAATTATACAACGTCCATAAAGCGAAGGAGTTTTAATTGACACCCATCGAGGCCAAATGGTGTTAACCCTGGGAATTTAATCCCTATTAAGATGAATACTATGGTTAATTTTACCGTTAAAAACTCCTTTCGATTTTCACAAACGGAATGGGCTTGGTGTTTTGCACTTAAATGTGAGGGGCTTAGTTCCTAAATTGGATATAATAAAAATTTGGGTTATAGACACAAATCCCGATGTTTTTGTTGTATCTGAGACATGGCTGAACAACTCGATCTCAGATGATACTGTTAAAGTGGATGGTTTTGATATTTTTAGATGTGATAGGAAAGGACATTTACGTGAAAAATACGCTGAGGGCTACCTGTGTCATCAGTCACTCTGTTGAGAAACAATTTGAGGTTGTTGTGTCTTCCCGACTAGATGTTTGCATATTTTTGAGGTCCCCTTGTTCGTGAATAATTGGAGAGAGACAGAATCCTCAGAAGCCATCTTTATTCCAGCCTTGAATCGTGCAATAATCCAAACCCGGTGAGCAGTCCCTGGCCAAGATGTGCTAACTTTACAGAGCAATATTTATGGGAGAAACTCAACCAACTTTGCTCCAATAAAAATACATGGGTTGTACCCACCTTTATCTCTAAAGTTTTTTTTAATCAACTTTCCTCCAATCACAATTCTTGGGTTATCTCTCAAGTTTTTTTTCTTTCCCTTGGATTCTCTGAGTAATATTGGTGGAGCACAGAAACATTAGTTTCATAAAAAATGAAAGAATATACACTTAAAAGGTGTGGAAAATTACAGTTTAAGAGTGTAAAAACACAGTTCAATGTATAGGGTCCACATGGATACATAAATGATTCAACTGATTATGTTTTCAGTAACAACTTATGATTTTACTGAACAGATATTAATCAAAGCTACAGAAATCAAATACATCCTCTGATTATGTTTTCAAATCAACTAAACAGAAGCCTGCTTACTAATCAAAGCTACAGAAGCTGCTGCTTATGTGTGTGTGAGCTGCTTATGCATGTGTGAACTGAATTGCTTGCATGTGTGTGAACTGCTTGTATGTTTGTGCGTGTCTGTGTGCGTGCGTGTGCATGTGTACGTGTGCTGCCTGTGTATCTGTGTGTGCATGTGTCTGTGTGCACTGCTCGTGTGTGAACTGCTTGTATGTGTGTGTGTGTTTTATGTGTGTGTCTGTGTGTGTATGTGTATGTGTATGTGTGCGTGTGCGCGTGCCTGCGTGTGTGTGTGTGTGTGTGTGTGTGTGTTTGCACTGCTCATCCCCTCCCTATGCGTATGTGAACTACTTGTATGTGTGTGTGTGTGTGTGTTATTGCTGCTTACATAATATGGTTATTGATTATGATTATTATGGTTATTCAGCATGGCAATTGATCCACTGATGAATATGATGAGAAATGTTGAAATATAGGGCTCTAATTTCCTGGCGCAACGCAGGTGGCGTAGCGTGGCGCAGCCCGCGCAGTGGTAATTTCGTCCGCCGCAGCCCGCGCAGTGGTAATTTCGTGAGGTGCGCAGCCTTTGGTAGATGAAGGTGCGCCGAGATGGGTGTGGCGGCGTAGTAGGGGGAGGTGTCACATATTCATCAAGACGCAGTGACAATTTCGTAGAAAAAGTCTCCGCTGGAGTTGCGCAGAAAGCTCGCCATCTCCAAACTGGTTTAATTTCTGTGTAGTGATAATTTGGCTGACTGGCGCACAGTGCGCACACATCACCGAAACCTCACAAGCAGGTTTCCAGAATCTCAGGCACATTTCAATGCAATAAATAATTACAGGAAGCACTATTTAATGTAACTATCTGAATAAGGACATAAATTGTCCTGATGTCAGATCAAAGAGAGAGAAAGAGAGAGAGAGAGAGGTGTGTGTAGGTTATGTGGGTGTGTGTCATTCAGCTGCTTTCACACCGGATGCGAAACAAATTTTTTGCATGACTGATAACATTCAAAGTCAATGCAAAGACACAAATACACGCGTGTATTCACGTTTTTGCATTGACTTTGAATGTAATCTGTCCTGCGAAAAAATTTGTTTTGCATCCAGCGTGCAGACGGCTTAATACTATTATTGTCACTTAGGTTTTATCGTTTTGAGTGGGGTAAAGGAATGCAGCCTGATTGCAATGATGTTGTACTGAGTGAAGATGTTATGATTCTGCCTTGTTCTGTTCATGTTTTGCCATGTCTTGATCCATGCTATGTTTGGTTCCTGTTTATTCCTGCATATTCTCCCAGAGTCCATGCCCTCCGTTATATTCTGGTCCATGTTTTGTCTCATACCATGCATTGCACTTTGTCTCCCCCTGTCTGGTCTTTTGTCATGTGATCGCTCACTGCCCCAGTATTGTGTGCCACACTTTCGGGTGATTTCATGGTTTCTGGGAATTCAAGCATTCCTTCCAATCTCGTTTACTTCCTTCACCTTGCTTTTCTATTTTACTAACAATACTAACAGTTTGTTGTTTTAGTTAAACTTACTAACCAAGACTAACATTGTTTATAGTACTAACTTACTAACAAGCACTAGGGATTGTATAGCTGCACATTACTAATTGACTAACGATCTCTCAGCACTCGCTCTGCTCTAGTCTCCGCCCCTTGCCTTCACTCAATTTACTTTGCTGTGCTTCAGCAGATTTTCTGCACCTGGCTAATCACTGTTCTGCCTCTCACTCTGTGCACGGTAGAACTCCTTAACCGGAGCCGTATGTTTGTCAGTAGGCTGTCTTCGTGATCCCTGTCCGCATTTTGGCTTTTGCCAATTTCTTGTAATCAGGAACTTCCTCATGTTTATTCTTTTGTAATTAGTCTGATCCAATTCACCTGCTTCCCCTTTGTAGCATGTGACTTCCCCTATGTGTATTTAAGCAGTCATTTCACTCACAGCTCTTGTCAGAATGTTGATCAATATTTCATTGTGCAGAGCGCCTTGTATGCCATTGAGAATTGTTTTTTACCCCTCAGCCCTCAAGGCTGACTGGGTATTGCTATCCTTCGTGCGGTTGGGCGGGCGGGCCGGCGGTCAGGCGGTGGGCGGGCGGGCGTCTCCAAAAACTTCGACATTGGGCGGAGGGGTATTCCGTGCATTGCACGCCTATTTTCTTCTACTGGTTTGTCCGACTTTGATTCTTGCCATTGCCCTTTTTTATTGTTTTTGTCTTTCTGGATTTTGACCCATTTTTGTATGACCACAGTTTCTGTGTTTGGATGCCCTGTGTTTGACCCTTGGCTTTGTTCATCGACTACGACTTTTTGCCTACCGTTTATGTACCTTTGCTCATCTGCCTTCCTGGTTCTGACCCCTGCCTGTCTAGTCGACTCTTTTTTTTTTTTTTGGATTTTGTATTGTGGCTTGGCAATTGTGTTTTTTGGCTTTGACCTCATTAAAGGCATAGGTTTTTTGGATTTCCCTCTCTCGCGTGTTATACCTGAACCGTACCTCACATAAGATCACATATTGAAAATAAATGCGAAACGTATCCTGTTGGGAACAATAGAAAAAAAATGAAATTATGAATATAGTTAATGGATGTAAAAATAAAACTTCCACAGATTGGAATGACATTGACATGAGTTTGATAAAGAAAACAATTGAAGAAATTATAGATCCACTAAGTCATATATGCAATTTATCATTCCAAACCGGTACATTCCCAGATAAAATGAAAATTGCCAAGGTTATCCCAGTATACAAAGCAAATGATAAACATCTTTATACTAATTATCGGCCGATATCACTCCTTTCCCAATTCTCAAAAATACTTGAAAAACTTTTTGCTGCAAGGTTGGACAATTTTATTGAACAAAACAATTTATTAATGGACAGTCAGTATGGGTTCAGATCAGCCAGATCAACCTCAATGGCTTTAATGGAGTTGGTTGAGGAATTAACGAGTTGTATCGAAAATAAAAAATATGCCGTGGGAATATTTATTGATCTTAAAAAAGCATTTGATACAATAGATCATGAAATTCTACTTGAAAAAATGGAGTGGTATGGTATCAGAGGTTTAGCTTTTGACTGGTTGAAAAGTTATATTGTAAATAGGCAAGAATTTGTGCAGATGGGCCAACACAAATCAAAGTGCCTCAATATTACTAGTGGGGTCCCACAGGGCTCAGTACTGGGTCCCAAATTGTTTATTTTATATATCAATGACATTTGCAAAGTATCAGATTTGCTAAAATTTGTTGTTTTTGCTGATGATACAAATATATTTTGTTCTGGAATGGATTTAAATCAGTTATTAGAGGTGGTCACAAAAGAAATGGGTAAAATTATATACTGGTTCGATAAAAACAAATTGTCCTTAAACTTGAACAAAACAAAATGCATGTTGTTTGGTAAGCGTAGAATAAATGCAGAGGTACAAATCAAAATTAATAAGGAAATTATAGATTGGGTCTATGAATATAAGTTTCTGGGTGTTGTATTAGACCATAAGCTCTGTTGGAAATCTCATGTTAAATATCTGTGCTCCAAGATCTGTAAAAGTGTTGGGATATTATGGAAAACTAGACATATGCTAAACCAAAAAAGACTGTCCATGCTGTATAACACACTCATTCTACCATATCTCAGCTACTGTGTGGAAATCTGGAGTAATACTTACAGGAGCAACTTACAAAAAATATGCACACTGCAAAAAAGGGCAGTCAGGCTAATGAATCATGTGGGATACTGAGAACACACAAATGTACTGTTTTTAAAATCAAACATTCTGAAATTCATGGATCTAATAAAATTTAAAACTCTACAAATCATATTTAAAGCAAGACACAATCTACTCCCAAGAAATATAAAAAAAATTATTCAGTGACAGAGGGGCGAGATATGAGCTAAGAGGGAAATTAAATCTGAAACAAGCTTGTGTCCGCACGACAAAAAAGCATGTGCATATCAGTTTGTGGGGTGATCCTGTGGAATAGCCTTGATGATGACGACGACATTAGGCAAAGCAATAATATTACACAGTTTTAAAGCAAATATAAGAAATTAATCATGGACAAATATAGAGATGAGGCGGAGCTCAAAAAAGAGAAAAAAAAAAACCTCATGATTTAATGATGTGGGGAAGGTTATTCGGGTCTAAAATTACGATCTTTAAGTATACTGTTACTGTAATGATGGGGTAGGACTTGATAAGCATTCTTGCTTCTTCCTGCTCCTTCTCGAACGTATTACAAATTTTCAGTCTTCTGATGAATACCAAGTGATGTATTGTATTATATTTTGTTATTTATATTATTTTTTATCTTTTATGTACTGTAGCTTATCTTCTGTTTTTGCTGTTGTTGTTCGAGATAAATAAACTTAAAATAAAATCGTAACTTGCATTGTTGTCCAGGGATTTTAATCCCAAAATTTTAAGCAGCAACAGGTGTAATAATACGAACACACAATCCATCGTTTCTCTTCCCAATGATGCAGGCAGAAGAAATAAATGAGCAACCGGCGTATTTCATTCCAACTCCATAAGTTTGAATGATCTGAGGTAGTTTCGTTTTGAAATTCCATGCAAGTTCGCTAAGGTTAATAATTTGCGAATGCCCTAGCTAGCCAGCTAACTCATATTTGTAATGATTAATATAGACGTAAGCGGAGCAGAAAACATGCCTGAAGCAAAGCAAAAGGCAACATTAACGCACCATGGAGATATAGGCCAGAGGCTTCTTTATTCCAACATATTAAAGGTGAGGAGAGGAGCTCATTTGATTGGTGAAGATTTGACTCAGCTGTGTTACCCACTCACATCTTCTTATGTCTGGAATCTGATTCAGGTGGAAAGAAAAAGTGCAAAAAATCTGATTTCTTGGATACCTCCGTCGATTTTCAAACCCAGTATATAGAGCTGATGAAGCAACAAAATCAGCTGTTCAAAACTCTAACTCGGGAGATACGTCTGTTGAGAGCAGCATACGTGACCACTCATAATATAAGATTGGAGAATGTCGATGACGAAGGTATTTTCACTGCTGATTGACTGTATTCATCAGTTACACGTCAAGTGAAAAACTACAAGTGAGCAATTACTGTTAACTCTGCATTCATTTTGGGAAGAAAAATTACATGTTAAATCCTACTTAAGATTTTCAGTTGAACTGTTCGTAAACATATACTCTAGTTATCAGATAAATTATTTTTTATAAACAGACTTCTAAAGTGTGGTCAAGGGTCAGACAATAAGTCTCTTATTTTCACTTTTGTTAGGCCTAATATTTATTTTACAGAATATTTGTATTTTATATTAAAACAAACTTAACAAAAATCAGATCTTTGTTATGTCTTATTATTCCAAGAAGTTTGCAAAAAGGTTGTGTAGCACGCAGGTAGCAACATTGCATTTTGCGGCGAAGAGAAGTCCATATTTTGTTAGATACCTGTTCTCTTTAAGTTGATTCATTCGAGGAGGCGCGCACGGGCATGGACTTTATTATGCTGGATTTCCTGGCCACCCTGTGGGTCTGGGATGGGAGCTGGCAGCCACTCCCTCAGGAAGTTGCCACTATCACCTGTAAGTCACAACAAGCTTTGAATTGATGATTATAAGCAGCAGCTTCCAATGAATGAGTAAACTGTGTTGCCTACATGCACTCACCAAGTAGCCAGCCGTCCCGCACAGTGCCTGCCCCCAGTCTCGCACCCGCACTGCTGTGCGTCAGGATGAATGAATCATGTGTAGCCAGGCCACCGTGCCACTACATTCGTTTTGAGCACGTCGGCGTCGCATATGATTCCAGAGATGCTAAGGCTGACACCTTAGGGGTGAGTCTCTCCTCTTAATGACATTCATGTTCCTGTGCCATAGTCAGCAATTATTCAATCAACGTGCACTGAAGTAATTCTCCCACGGAATTTTAGTCATTCAGCAAGTAAATCAGTTTCACGTGCATTACGGTGGATTTCCCCACTAATGACACGGACATCGATTAAGGCAAGGGAATTCTCAGGCTTGTCTTTACTGAGGAATTGAAAGCAATGGACTTTCAAAAAGACATTTTAAACGGTCTTATTTCATATAAACAATTTAAATGATCATGAAACACAGTTGTTTCCAATCCCTGAGTAAAGAGAAGCACTGGAAGTCCGGAGTCATAATCGCTTTCCATGATGAGTTGCACCTTTACGCAAGTGAAACGGAAACTTCAATGCACAAGGATTTTAATTCCGCATGAGAATCTCATTAAGCATTCAGCGACTATTTATGGACTGCGGTGAATAAGCCTAAAAATGCATGAGACCGACGCCGATTGCGTGAGACTTGGCATCTCTGTGATTTGGGTAATGATCGCATGCACATTTTTCCTTTGCTTTGATTGTTGTTTTAAATAGGCTGTAATCTGCGCTCCTCTCTCCCTCGCGCACTGCAATTCTCTGACTCAGCAGCTGCGTCTCCAATTCCTCCTGTTCTTCTAAAAGGGCGTAAATCAAGGTACGCCTTGCTCAAAATTGGTGTAAATGTCCGTACTTTTTTCCGTCAGGTTTGGGTTTGATAGATCACGAATTTGGGGGAGAAAAGTGCATACGCACAAAACGGTGGAAAAAGGTGTTAAAAAGGTGTATTCACAATAATGAATGAGGCCCCAGGTTGACTAAATTTTCCTGTTGAGGTCAAGTTTAGGTGTTATCTGGGGATAAGTGTTACACGGGTGTTAACTTTACTCGAGCTGTTTAGTTAATCCTAAAACTTGACCTCAGCCATTGTGAAGTTAAAAAAAAAACTAAAATGCATGGAATTATCCCCTAATTTGATCCTTTTCTGCCACCTGGGGGCAGTTTGTGGTACTGCAGATCCTCCAACTGAGAAAATGGCTCACCTTCCCGGTTACAATTCAGGTCTCAGTTCCTGGTTCATATTATGGCTCTGGTTGGTCATTTCAAGTTCTGGGTTCGGGTTTGAGTTCAAGTTTCAGTTGCTGGTTCTTGGCTCATGTTCAAGGCTCACAGACTAAGTTTGAGGTTCTTCATTCCTACTCCAGGGCCTGAGTTCAAGTTCCTGGCTGAGGTTTTCAGAAAGACTGTTTCCGAGGGGGTGGTATTGGGCTGAAACTAGGGGAGCTCAGAGATCGGTCCAAGTCCCAGAGGACCAGAGGCTCCCCTCAAGAAGGCGGGGCTGCTGGCGCTCCTGAGGCGAGACGGGATCGGGAGGCGGAGTTAGGGCATTCCTCTGGGAAATTTCAGCATTACTTATGTTACATTTAAAGCAGGGGACTCTCAAATAAAGGTTTCTCCCTATTTTGTGAATAGACTAAACATTCTTATTCATTCACCATAGGCCACTCTCAAGATCCACATATTACAACATTAGAAAAATTTTGCTTAATGGTTCTTCCAGGCTGACTTTTATCAGCATTACTCACGTTACGAAAAAAATCTTTTCTTATGCTTGGATCTAGAGGCAGGGGGCAATGCACTGCAGCCGAGGGGCCAGGCTGAGCAGGAAGTAGTCGATGTCATCCAGCATCGGGGGCGGAGCCTGCCTTGGAAACTCTGCCATTTACTAGTCCTTCCAATCACTGGGCCGGGGCTCCGGAGAGAGCTTTGCTTACTCTCTGGATGGAGGGGACGGCGCTGGGGCAGGTGGCTGTGTATCAGGCGCAGGACTGCGAAGGGCTATCGATGATGGGACAGGAGTGGGTGGATCCACAGGTGTCAAAATGGGTGGAGCCACTAGAGTGGGAGTGGTCACAGGCTCACAGCTCATCTCAGGTTTCAGAGACCTGGTAGCTTCTACTGGAGTCAGAATCCAGCACCTGATCACTGCTGAGAGAGGGAGGTCTGGGATGTAGAGAAAGGGCGTGCGGGAGGCCAAGTACATTTGGGACAATTGCCACCAACAGTAGTTATTGATTATTATTATCAATAATACTGTTTATTAACTCCTTATTGAATCAACGTTCCAACATTTTGCCTTGATTGTTTAACAAAAAAACAGTCCTGATTGCATTGTTGTGGCTACTGATACTATATACAGTACTTTGGCAATTGATAGAATGTGCAAAGGATCGTTTAACAACACTTGCACACTTAAATGCAATGTCGTTCTTTTTCACGCTTCATATTCTCCTCCAAAGTGACATTATGCTGACGTTCTGTTAGGCAGTGACTTATTAATAAATTTTTAGGCACATTTAAAGAGTGTGCTAGGAGCTCCAACTAGCAAGGGGCATTACAAAGCTGCCTAACATTATCTTACCTTAATTTTAGAAGCAGGCATAATAGCTGACATAAAATGGCTTCTTGCCATGAAAATTTCTTACTGCAGACAGCTGTGCCGACTAAACCCTCAACCAAAAATCATCAATAAATTGACATCAGTAGATTCCACCCCAAGTCACAAATTACAAGGAAACTTAAAAGAAATAAAAACTAATTGATGAAATTGTCAAGGCAGGCACACTACCTCAACACATTTTGATGATAAAAAATTCAAAGATAAAGCAAATGATATTTACTCAAACCTTATTTGTCCCTCTTTTTTTGCAAGAATTTTAAACACCTATGTTCAGAAATCTAACAGCACATTGATGCATCACCATCATAGTACAACATATAAAGTATAAAAGCTGTACTAAGTCAACTATTCAAGAAAAACTTATCAGCTTGTTCACATTCTCAGACTGCAAGTGAGGTTGGAACAAAAACCAGTTTGGGAATAGCTGATACCGGCATAATAACCACACGGTTAGCAGTCAGTAGGCCAAAATGCGCTGCCGTGATGAAAGAACTTGGGATGTGAGGCACCCTCCATGATTTGATGATAGCGTTCCAGCACTGCTAACTTACTGATGTCGAATCTGCTGATCAGAAATGAAAGATGGTTTTGTCAGCACCCATGACTTAAGGTTGTGTAGGCTTCATTAATCTAAGGCAGTGTTTCCCAAACCTATCCTGGAGGCCCACCTGTCCAGCATGTTGTAGATCTCTCCCTGCTCCAGCACAGGTGATTCAAATGATCAGGTTGTCATCAATCAGCTTTAGGGGGTGATTAATGCAGTTTAATAATTTTTGTGTTTTGGACCCATTATCATGGAAATATATTAGAGTGAAATGTGTGCATCCAAGTTGCCATAAGTTCTTGTATAATTGCAATTTTATTAACTGTATTTGCAGGACTCATATGTCATGTTCTATTTTACTAAATATCAAACAATTAATAATCTGATGATAATAATTGCACTTTTGTTCCTGGAACCCCTGATGTTTTTACACCTGAGTAAATGGGTGTGAATAAGAACAGAGTGTTGCCTACAAAATACAACAATCCCTTCGATCAAAGGTAAATGTAGGCAACACCCATCCTGATCTGTTCAACTAACAGGTGACGAACATACTTTAACGACTGATTTCTCACCTAGATAGTGATTACCTCAACATCAGAGGGCCCATCTCTAGCACCCCAGGTGTTAGCATTTTCACAGTTAGTATTAGTTGAGTATAAAAGACATCTCCTTGTCACTCAAATCATAACAATATAATCTTTTTCCAATGCCTTTATCTTCATCTGAGAGAAACCGTCTCTACAGAGAGAAGTTGAAGGCCAAGATTGGAGATGATGCCTACAAGGAGAGAGCTGCCCAGAGGAAGCGTGATGCCAGGAAAAGGAATCCTGATGCAGTCAGAGCTTCAGAAAGGCAGACTAAATGGAAATACAGAGCCAAACAGAAATAGCCTTCTACTCCAGAGTGTCTTGAACCATACAGTGCTCCTTCGTGTTTCAGCAGTGCTAAATGAGAGAAATCTTCCCGAATCACCAAGAAAGCCGTACCAAAATTATCCTCTCCTTGGCTGCTGAGCTCAATGTCAGCGTACAGAACAACAAGGCAACATACACACATCCAACCAAGATTCCTTATGATACCAAACAGAGAGTCCTTGACTTTTACCAACGCCAGGATATCTGCTGGACGGCACCAGGCCAGAGACTCCATCCTTGTCACCCATGATGACGGCACCACGGTGAAGGAGCGGAAGAGATTCCTCATCACTGCCCTGAAGGAGACCTGTGCCATGTGTGCCAAGGAGTGCCCAGAGGACAAGATCCATCTGTCATCCTTCAAAGCCTTAAGACCTCCATTTGTTCTGTGTAAGGACAAAATGCCACACAATGTCTGTGTGTGTACACCATGAAAACGTGAATCTTCTGCTAACCAGCCACAAGGACTATCCAGAGGTACCCATCAACCACAAGGAACTTCTCCAGCTTTTGGCCTGTGACACATCAGTTGAGGAGTGCATGTTTGGGGACTGTCCCGTTTGCAGTGACAACATCACCACTGACCACCTGTCCAGCTACTTAGATGAGCAGCAACTTTCAGATCCTGTTACCTGGTATCAGTGGGTCAAGACTGAGGACGGCACAGACAAGGCACAGAGATCTGGGACTGTTTTAGATGTCATCACCCTCCTGAGTGAGAAACTACCTGCCTCAGACTTCACAGCTTTACAAAGAACCAGCAAGCTCAGTACTTCCAAAGTCTTCCAAAGGAGCCCAGTGGTGCTGGTGAGATAAAGCTTCATGAAGCATTGAAGCTTTCTAGCCAGATGTGTTGTGTGGTTCATTTCTCGAGTTTTCGACTGCACTCTAGAGACCCCTACTGATCAATAAAAACATCTTGAATTGTGCATCGTCGGAAATGATAGGCAAGCACAAACCTTCTGCATGAAAGTGGCTGGATCAATAATATAAATTATAAGTCAGCTCAATGCCCTGTTTGTATGTATGTATGTCATCAACCGACCGCTCAAAATTCTCTCGCCCCAAACATGCTCTGCATGCTACTAGTAATAATAACAAAATAAAGTATTTTGACAATGTTATATCGTAACAAAACTGAGAGAGAGAGAGAGAGAGAGAGAGAGAGCGCGCAAGTCCTTCAGATAGTAAAACTCGGGGCTTATACATTGTTAATGGACAGACCTGTAGAGACTCTGAGGGTCTTACCCCACCTTCCCTTTTCAGACCACTGCCAAACAGTTCTTTATCCAAAGAGGTCCACAAAATGTAGCAAAGGTCCAGAATCAGAACCCCGTAAAATGTATGAACTCCTTCAAAATTATAAATGGAAAAAATCCAGCACAATTGATAATTATTTAACTGCACTTTTCAGCATAGATATTGAAACAAAACTAAATTTTTTCAGACTCGCGTACTATCCACACACAAAAGATGGAGTAAATTTTGCAACAGAACATTTAAATATTATATTTCATGAATTATCTATTTAACTAAACCTTAAAATTATTAACCATGATTACGAGATCAATAAACAAACTTCCAAAAGAAAAATGGTATGATAGTGAATGCATTTTTGTTAGAAAACAACTAAGGAAATGATGGAATTAATTTATTGTCATTGTTACAGATAACAACGAAATTGGTATGGAGAAAAAGTGCTCCGGGCCGCTGCAACGTGCGTCGCGCCGCCAACTCCACTTTCTTCTTCGAGCTGGAAGAACCAAAAACACAAAAAAACCCATGACAATCACGCCCCAGTACCACCAGGCGCTAAAAAAAATACAAACTTCTTATCAGCAAGAAAAGAGAACTTTCCTGATCTGAAGAACTTTACAAAATAGAAAAATCAATTGACAAAAACTCCTTCCGGAATTTATGGAATAAATTTGACCCAAAACAAACTAATGATAAATTAACCATACAAAATGGGTTGATTTTGGAAAATTCACTTCGAAACTTTGAATAAGAATATTGACTGTAGTACCATCACCCCTCAGCAACACTCAGTAATTAAAAAACTTGATCATTTAGAGGAGAAGGTCAAAGACTACCAAATACCCCTCGATTCAGAAATAACCCTCAATGAGGTACAGGGCCGCCTGCAGGCCTTGAAGGTTGGAGAGGCCTGTGGGGAGGACAGCCTCTGTCCTGAGATGCGGAAGTACAGGCAGCTACACTACAGGCAGTTCCGCACAGGCTGTTCAACCTCGTGCTGGAGTCTAGATGTTTCCCTGAGATCTGTAACCATGGACTAATCACCCTATTTTCAAAACCGGTGACAGATTCGACTACAATAATTGCCGAGTCGTGTGTGTGAACAGTAGTCTGGGGAAGGTTTTCTGCAGTTTTATTAATGCCCGAATACTGGCCTTCCTTACCAAACACAACGTTTTGAGTAAAGGACAAATTGGCTTTTTACCAAAGTACCTTACGTCAGACCACATTTACACCCTACACACCCTTAACACTACACCAAAATTAAAAATGGGAAAATATATACAAGTTTTATTGATTTTAAAGCTTATGCCATCATTAAATCTACGTACATGGAAAATAAATGTGCGGTAAGAATTGGCTCCAAAAGAACAAAATTCTTTAAACAGGGCCATGGGGTGAGGCAGAGATGCAGTTGGCGTCCAGCACTGTTCAATATTTACATTAACAAACTGGCAACCATGCTGGAACAATCTGCAGCCCCAGCTCTCAGTCGATATTAACGTCAAGTTCCTGCTCTGTGCCGATTTTCTATTCCTGCTGTCCCCTACTGAGGAGGATTTGCAGCAGAGCTTATCTGTCCGAGAGCAACACTGTCAGAAAAGGACACTGACAGTCAATCTGAACAAGAGCAGCGTTATGGTATTTCGGAGGAGAGCCAGACCTCGGGGAAATAGAAAGAGATACAGCTTCACTCTGGGCCACAGCAGGTGGCCTCCCATAACCACTTAGGAGTTGAAGTTAATGCAACAGGGAGTTTCAACCTGGGCATAAAAACTCCCTGTAATAAAGGTCAGAGAGCTTTGTAAGCTATTAAAAGTAAATTCATCTCCACTAGAATTTGGATTAATTCTTTGATTACACCAATTATGCTCTGTGGAAGAGAAATATGGAGTCCAATGTCAAATCAAGAATTTCAAATTGGGATAAAACTCCCCCTGAAAAATTACAATTGAAATTTTGTAAGACCATTGTAATGTGAATATAGGCCACTAGATGGCAGTATTTACCTTTTTTTTGTTAAGCTCAGACTGGAGTCATGTTTAGACATGTCCTGGACATGTCTGGGGCAAGTCTCAGAAAATTAAAAAAAAGAGGTCTAAATGTGGGTGGGGTCTGCAAAAGAGTATATAAGGAAAAGAATTGAGACAGTAAAGTAGGAGAAATTGCAAGAAGATGACCAGACCTGCCATTCTGTTCAAGACCTGTGACATTTCTTTTGTGGATTTCTTTGCCTGTGTTTGAGCATTTTCATCATCCAGGACATCACCAAGCCACCCCCACGAAAAGGGATTGTAAATATTTATGTTTTGTACATAATTCAATCTTGGTCTTTAGGTTAGTTAGTTGTTATTGTCTTTGATAATTAAATGTGTTTGAGTTTTTAAAACTGTGTCTGTCATCCCTTGCTGTTGCTGTTGCTGTTGTGTTGTAATGTAATAACAAATTGGGGCCATAACACCATATTGAAAGTTATCCCAAACACCCCAAGTAATGCACGTAAAGCAGAACATGGTGTATTTCCACTGAAAATTAAATTTTTTTTTTTTTTTAAATTCTGGCAACATCTAACTCGGACCAATCAACATTCCATAGCATACAAAGCTCTCCAAAGCAATGAACAGTCTCATAGTGAGGAGCCGCTGACCCAGCTGGCCCTGAGGTAAACCGAGATCATCACCGCAGTCGGTGAGCCTCAGAGCAGGACGAACTACAAACACAATCTTCTCCCTTCAATCAAAAGATATGAAACAAAATTAAAAGAAGAATATTCAGAGCAATGGAGAAATGAAAATAAAACACAACTCAAGCTACTCTGCTATCAATCCCTGAACAGAGATATCAATTTAGCCGAATATCTATAAAACAAAAATCATTAAGAAAATCATTTCTAACAAAATATAGTCAGTGACCATGAACTTGAAATTGAGAGAGGTCGCCATTTAAAATTGAGGAAACCGAGAGAGGAGCGTGTCTGTACACACTGCCACCAGGAAACTGAAACTTAAACACATTTCCTTTGCGCATGTCCGAAATATAAGGATATACAAAAAATGTATTTTCCAAAATTTGAAAAAATCATACCAGGCTTCACTCTGTACCCTGTTGACAGAAAGCTTCCATTTTTATTGATTAAAAGTACAACGTGGCTGGCAGCCAAGTATGTTTTTTCCTGCCATAATATGAGACTAAATACATAACCTATGTATGTCATAGTGAGACACAGTGTTTATTCTGCCATCTTAAAGGCTAATATAATTATCCCAATTTTACAAGTTTTGTCGATGCTTGATGATAATTTTATTTACTATACGCATATTTTTAATGTATGTCTTCAAACTTATGCTTTGGCAACAGAGATATATTGATTTGTCATGCCAACAAAGCAAATTAAATTGAAAATTGAGAGAGAGAGAGAGAGAGAGAGAGAGAGAGATGGTTAAAGTGCTTTGTATAACTGAAAGGGAAGCGGAAGTGAGTCTGTGCCGTGCTTGACAGGGGGCAGTGATGTGCTTGCGCAACAAAGACCTCCTTTGTATTTTTATTTAAAAAAATAAGCATTTCCCCTAAATAATAAAAGGGAAAACAATCAAATTAAGGGAATTCATTGTGAACTGAAAATTATTTGAAACTTTGAATATATGACATCACATAACTTTGCCAACTAAGTGACCTCATTAGGAGAAATCAAATCTTGATGGCTCCATCGCAGGCAAGGACAAACTTGCACACCCCGCAAAATCACAAACCGCACTGACAAACTCCAGCGACTGACAGCAGTCCATGAGTTGGAGAAGAGAATCGGGACATTCTGTAGTCGAGACAGCCGTCTAAAGTGAACCTCGAAGCAGCATCGAGGCTTCAAACGTCATGAGCAACGTCATTTCGCCGGGACGAAACAAGGCACAGAGCTGCGAAGGCAGGTGCTTCACATCTTAGCTTCGAAGCCTCGGCGTCAAGGGTAACAGCACTAGTGCCATTGCTGAATCACAGGGAAAAGTGAGTGAAATGACGCACAAGATCTGGATATTTGCAATGCGATGTAGTGCAGCGGCTGTAAAAACACGGCGACCTAATTTTAATATTTCACTCGGTGAAGCGCCGGAGCCAACAGATGGAGGCCATGTGTGACCAGTCACTTTGTCATACACGACGGAAAAAATGTGTTTTCTCACTTTGACCTCACTTGTGAGGGAATCTGAGTGAAAATTAGGGAGTGAGGAATCGCTGAAGAGTTCTAAAGTCTCTCTCCAAAATGTTGTCTTCGTACTTTGGACTGTGCTTTCATGAACGCTATCGCGACGTCTGACCGGCGTGTTCACGAACACTATCACGACTTCTGACCGGCGTGTTCACGAACACTATCACGACATCTGACCGGCGTGTTCACGAACACTATCACGACTTCTGACCGGCGTGTTCACGAACACTATCACGACATCTGACCGGCGTGTTCACGAACACTATCACGACGTCTGACCGGCGTGTTCACGAACACTATCACGACTTCTGACCGGCGTGTTCACGAACACTATCACCACATCTGACCGGCGCCTTAATACACCGCGAGCCGCTCGTTCGCGCTAAAACTCTCAATCACCTTCCTGTACTTGACTATGAGGTCGGTAAATATGGGCTGAAACTGAATAAAACTTTTTTATTTTTCGTTAAACAGAATAGATTGAATTCTCTATTAACTTCAGTAGGCTATTTCGGAAATATCATATATGTGCCAAATGATGAACTACAGAATTATTGTGGCTAATTTAATCAGCTTTATCGCTGTCTCGTATTGCCGTTTGTGTGGCGAACTAGCGAAATAACTTTAGCTGCTGCGGCCTGCATTAATGTATTCAGGCTTTCACAGTCAAGTCAGGCCAGTGTCTCTGGTTTCCCATATCAACGGCTGTACGCTCTGGTTGGCCTAATTATACTTGATTATAGATTGTTATGCTGTAATGTGGATACAAGAGCGGATACTGCCCAGTAGTTTTTGGAATCGGTGTGTCCACTAGAAAGGCCGACGTTAGCTTCCACATTTACCAAATAATACGAAGTGCTTAACTTTTATTTCCAAGTTATGAGCTAGTGTTGGTGCTGCTGAATTTCAGTTGGTAATGAAACACCCTTGCATAATCGCTTAATGAAGTAATAGTGATGATGATGATGATAATAATAATAAGCCGGGTCCTATCATAGACAGTATCAAAAGATGGACGCAGCACTCGGGTCTGAAAAGTGAAGCCAATGCGGAAATCTCCAACATTTGTATTGTATTTAATGGCCAGCAGATGGCGACGTCGGTGGTTGCAGAAAGTTCAATCCTATAGAAGTCTATGAGAAAATGCCCCAACTTTCCCACTTGATTTATTATTTAATTAATGATTTTCCACATTGCTTTATTATATCTGTCGCAAGTTTCAAGTCTTCTTTGATATATCATGGTGTTCATTTTTGTAAATTATGGCGCCAAATAGACTAGAATATAGGATAAAGCCGGAATATGCTTTAGGGCCATGGCTATCCTCTGGTCCTTGTCTGATACGGTCAGATCCGCGCACAGATCCACCCCTCGCTCTTCCCTGGATATTCAATTCGTGCTCTCGTCCAATAGGAATCACATCCGGTTTCAAAATGGCACTGCTCAAATTACCAAAATCGAGGCTTCCTAAATGGTATGCTGAAACCAATGGGTGACATCACAGTTGCTTCGTCCATCTTTTCATACAGTCTATGGTTCCTATTCTTCCTCTGAGCCTCCAATCCTATCAATCCCCCTCTTAGTAGTAAATCTCATTTGCTCATTCCTACTCTTTCGTACTCTCCCATCCCTTTTACTGGGAAAGTGTATGAAATGATTCACAAGATGTGGATATTTTCTGCGTCTGTTTTCTTTGTGCTCGTCCCCCTCGTGTCGTGCTCCTCAGAGATGGACTGGCTGCACTGTAACTGCTGTTTCCAGAGTGACGGGCGGATCCTGGCCGTCTCCAGCTGTGGTCATATCACCTGTGAAGGCTGTGTGAAATCTGGTAGGGATGACATTCCCATCACACCCAGAGCTGATCCATTATCAGAAATTTCAGAACCTCCCCAGAATTTAGTATTTGGGTCCAGGCACCTGGATTAGCTAATTATGTAAATTCTTCAGCCAGAAAGTCTACCAAAATCTGCCGGTTGAGTTCACCGATGGAAGAAATGCATGCTGAGACTTTGTCTTTGGACCCCTTGATTTTACACTCTCAAACAAACATTTTCCTAATGCGTTTGTCTGTTTGTGTGGTACAGTCAAGCACATCTTGTCAATTATTGGCACACATTGTGGAAACTGTCAAAAGACGTAGTCAGTTTTAAAAACATTGAGGTGTGCTCTTTCCTCATATCCATTCTGTGTGAGAAAGGAAGGGTAAAGGAAAAATAAATCAGTGGCCTTTTTGACCATGAATGATAATAATGCTCTGTGATTGTCAGCCATGAAGTGAAATGAAGTATTCAGTAATGTTGACATCTTGCATAGAAAAAACACTGGACTAAGAAATTACCATTTTCAAGCTATGAATAAAGCCTGCAACTTGGATCTGGTGTCAGACTGCTCAATGATGTGGGTTTGAACCAAAATTTTTGCTGTTGATATTGAGTACATATTGCAGTCCTCTGCAGCTGGCATTTAGTTCTTGTGTTCGGATCAGTTTCTACCCTCAAGCAAAACACGTGCGTATTTGGCTCATCCATATATCCTGTCTTCCTATTCATGATCTATAAAGTTTCTTTAGTTGGGGGCCCTGTGTTGTGCTGGTGTCTCTTCCCTCTGTGACCCTGTGTTGTGCATGTGTCTCTGCCATCTGTGACCCTGTGTTGTGCAGGTGTCTCTGCCATCTGTGACCCTGTGTTGTGCATGTGTCTCTGCCATCTGTGACCCTGTGTTGTGCAGGTGTCTCTGCCCTCTGTGACCCTGGGTTGTGCAGGTGTCTCTTCCCTCTGTGACCCTGTGTTGTGCATGTGTCTCTGCCATCTGTGACCCTGTGTTGTGCAGGTGTCTCTGCCCTTGTGACCCTGTGTTGTGCTTATGTCTCTGCCCTCTATAACCCTGTGTTGAGCTGGTGTCTTTGCCCTCTGTAACCCTGTGTTGTGCAGGTGTCTCTGCCCTCTGTGACCCTTTGTTGTGCAGGTGTCTCTCCCCTCTATAACCCTGTGTTGTGCAGGTGTCTCTGCCCTCTGTGACCCTGTCTTGTGCAGGTGTCTCTGCCCTCTGTAACCCTGTGTTGTGCAAGTGTCTCTGCCCTCTGTGACCCTGTGTTGTGCAGGTGTCTCTGCCCCCTGTGACCCTGTGTTGTGCAGGTGTCTCTGCCCTCTATAACCCTGTGTTGTGCAGGTGTCTCTGCCCTCTGTGACCCTGTGTTGTGCATGTGTCTCTGCCCTCTGTGACCCTTTGTTGTGCAGGTGTCTCTGCCCTCTATAACCCTGTGTTGTGCAGGTGTCTCTGCCCTCTATAACCCTGTGTTGTGCAGGTGTCTCTGCCCTCTGTGACCCTTTGTTGTGCAGGTGTCTCTGCCCTCTATAACCCTGTGTTGTGCAGGTGTCTCTGCCCTCTGTGACCCTTTGTTGTGCAGGTGTCTCTGCCCTCTGTGACCCTTTGTTGTGCAGGTGTCTCTGCCCTCTGTGACCCTGTGTTGTGCAGGTGTCTCTGCCCTCTGTAACCCTGTGTTGTGCAGGTGTCTCTGCCCTCTGTAACCCTGTGTTGTGCAGGTGTCTCTGCCCTCTGTAACCCTGTGTTGTGCAGGTGTCTTTGCCCTCTGTAACTCTGTGTTGTGCAGGCGTCTCTGCCCTCTGTGACCCTGTGTTGTGCAGGTGTCTCTGCCCTCTGTGACCTTTTGTTGTGCAGGTGTCTCTGCCCTCTTTAACCCTGTGTTGTGCAGGTGTCTCTGCCCTCTGTGACCCTGTGTTGTGCAGGTGTCTCTGCCCCCTGTGACCCTTTGTTGTGCAGGTGTCTCTGCCCTCTTTAACCCTGTGTTGTGCAGGTGTCTCTGCCCTCTGTGACCCTGTGTTGTGCAGGTGTCTCTGCCATCTGTAACCCTGTGTTGTGCAGGTGTCTCTGCCATCTGTAACCCTGTGTTGTGCAGGTGTCTCTGCCCTCTATAACCCTGTGTTGTGCAGGTGTCTCTGCCCTCTATAACCCTGTGTTGTGCAGGTGTCTCTGCCCTCTGTAACCCTGTGTTGTGCAGGTGTCTCTGCCCTCTGTGACCCTTTGTTGTGCAGGTGTCTCTGCCCTCTGTAACCCTGTGTTGTGCAGGTGTCTCTGCCCTCTGTGACCCTGTGTTGTGCAGTTGTCTCTGCCCTCTGTAACCCTGTGTTGTGCAGGTGTCTCTGCCCTCTGTGACCCTGTGTTGTGCAAGTGTCTCTGCCCTCTGTGACCCTTTGTTGTGCAGTTGTCTCTGTCCTCTGTGACCCTTTGTTGTGCAGGTGTCTCTGCCCTCTGTGACCCTGTGTTGTGCAGGTGTCTCTGCCCTCTGTGACCCTGTGTTGTGCAGGTGTCTCTGCCCTCTGTGACCCTGTGTTGTGCAGGTGTCTCTGCCCTCTGTAACCCTGTGTTGTGCAGGTGTCTCTGCCCTCTGTGACCCTGTGTTGTGCAGGTGTCTCTGCCCTCTGTAACCCTGTGTTGTGCAGGTGTCTCTGCCCTTTGTGACCCTGTGTTGTGCAGGTGTCTCTGCCCTCTGTAACCCTGTGTTGTGCAGGTGTCTCTGCCCTCTGTAACCCTGTGTTGTGCAGGTGTCTCTGCCCTCTGTGACCCTGTGTTGTGCAGGTGTCTCTGCCCTCTGTAACCCTGTGTTGTGCAGGTGTCTCTGCCCTCTGTCACCCTGTGTTGTGCAGGTGTCTCTGCCCTCTGTGACCCTGTGTTGTGCAAGTGTCTCTGCCCTCTGTGACCCTGTGTTGTGCAGGTGTCTCTGCCCTCTGTGACCCTGTGTTGTGCAGGTGTCTCTGCCCTCTGTGACCCTGTGTTGTGCAGGTGTCTCTGCCCTCTGTGACCCTGTGTTGTGCAAGTGTCTCTGCCCTCTGTGACCCTGTGTTGTGCAGGTGTCTCTGCCCTCTATAACCCTGTGTTGTGCAGGTGTCTCTGCCCTCTATAACCCTGTGTTGTGCAGGTGTCTCTGCCCTCTTTAACCCTGTGTTGTGCAGGTGTCTCTGCCCTCTGTGACCCTGTGTTGTGCAGGTGTCTCTGCCCCCTGTGACCCTTTGTTGTGCAGGTGTCTCTGCCCTCTTTAACCCTGTGTTGTGCAGGTGTCTCTGCCCTCTGTGACCCTGTGTTGTGCAGGTGTCTCTGCCATCTGTAACCCTGTGTTGTGCAGGTGTCTCTGCCATCTGTAACCCTGTGTTGTGCAGGTGTCTCTGCCCTCTATAACCCTGTGTTGAGCAGGTGTCTCTGCCCTCTATAACCCTGTGCTGGGCACGTCGCTCTGCCCTCTGTGAGCCTGTGTTGTGCAGGTGTCTCTGCCCTCTGTGACCCTTTGTTGTGCAGGTGTCTCTGCCCTCTGTAACCCTGTGTTGTGCAGGTGTCTCTGCCCTCTGTAACCCTGTGTTGTGCAGTTGTCTCTGCCCTCTGTAACCCTGTGTTGTGCAGGTGTCTCTGCCCTCTGTGACCCTGTGTTGTGCAAGTGTCTCTGCCCTCTGTGACCCTTTGTTGTGCAGTTGTCTCTGTCCTCTGTGACCCTTTGTTGTGCAGGTGTCTCTGCCCTCTGTGACCCTGTGTTGTGCAGGTGTCTCTGCCCTCTGTGACCCTGTGTTGTGCAGGTGTCTCTGCCCTCTGTAACCCTGTGTTGTGCAGGTGTCTCTGCCCTCTGCAACCCTGTGTTGTGCAGGTGTCTCTGCCCTCTGTGACCCTGTGTTGTGCAGGTGTCTCTGCCCTCTGTAACCCTGTGTTGTGCAGGTGTCTCTGCCCTCTGTGA
This sequence comes from Gymnothorax reevesii, assembly GCA_029721435.1. Taxonomy (NCBI): domain Eukaryota; kingdom Metazoa; phylum Chordata; class Actinopteri; order Anguilliformes; family Muraenidae; genus Gymnothorax; species Gymnothorax reevesii. Next base: position 10,193,317 of record CM056577.1, on the reverse strand, counting down.
CCCTGTGTTGTGCAGGTGTCTCTGCCCTCTGTAACCCTGTGTTGTGCAGGTGTCTCTGCCCTCTGTAACCCTGTGTTGTGCAGGTGTCTCTGCCCTCTGTGACCCTGTGTTGTGCAGGTGTCTCTGCCCTCTGTAACCCTGTGTTGTGCAGGTGTCTCTGCCCTCTGTCACCCTGTGTTGTGCAGGTGTCTCTGCCCTCTGTGACCCTGTGTTGTGCAAGTGTCTCTGCCCTCTGTGACCCTGTGTTGTGCAGGTGTCTCTGCCCTCTATAACCCTGTGTTGTGCAGGTGTCTCTGCCCTCTATAACCCTGTGTTGTGCAGGTGTCTCTGCCCTCTGTGACCCTGTGTTGTGCAGGTGTCTCTGAATGCTTCACATCATTTGTTTCTCTAGTAGGGCAGTGCAATATTTGTGGAGCCGCGTGCAGCTACCTCCCAATCTCAAACAAGGTCAGTGAGGTTTTCTTGGGTCAGTTGCATTTGCTCTCTCCATCCAATGTACATATTGTACATTTCCATTCAGTTTTACTTTTATAGTGCTTCTCATAGAACGATCGTCACAAAGACACTTCACAGAGCAAAAAGTGCAGCGCCCAGCCTAATACCCCAAATTAGATTAAAAAATACTACCAGTTGGGAGAGAAATCCTTAATCAGTGCTGAAAAAAATGAATTAATTAAACCATGAGGACAAAGTAGCCAACCAGCTTTCTATTTATTTATTTATTCTTTTACCTGTTGAATGATACAGTGCTGATGTTCCCAGTACATGTTGATTTACTTCTTTTTTGAAAATGATTGTATATTTATGTATTTTTGCAGAAGGTTTTTACCTGAAGTGTGGGGTCAGGGGCTGCGTTGAATGATTAAAATGAAAACTCTGGAACTGTTCACTGTTCTTCAGGATTTGTTTTCATGCATTGTGTTTTATGTTTTGCTGACTCCTTGTCTTGACAGTGGGTTGTTCTTCATTTTGATCTGACTGTGTGTGAGCTGTACAGTATGTGGCCGTGAGGTACTGACATCTTTGTGTCATTGCTGAAGATGAGAGCGCAGGAGCAGGTGTACTTTAGAGATCCACTGAAGCTCATTCAGTCTCGAATGGAGCACATCGCCCAGGTGTGTGAGCAGATCTGTTCTCAAAGCTTGTGTCTTATCATTGTGGAGAGAGTTTCAGCATGAATGGGTGTGTACATTTGCGGTGATTGTGTATGTCGTCATTCTGTTTGCGTGTGCACAGGTACTGATTTAGTCATTATGCGTGTGTTTGTGGTGATTATATGTTTGGCTGTGGAGAGAGAAAGTGCACGGTCCCTCTCTTAGATCAGCATGTGTAATGCACAGTTGCTCTCTCTCTCTCTCTCTCTCTCTCTCTCTCTCTCTCTCTCTCTCACACACACACACACACACACAAACACGCGCACACACACACACACACACACACACACACACACACAGATTGCTCTGTTCCAGCAGAGGCAGAAGAACTTGAATCTGGCCTTCTTTAAAAGCAAAGCTCTGGAGATGGAGAAGAGACTGAAGGAGACCATGGAGAAGTGCTCCAGGTGAATCACTCACTCACTCACTCACTCACACTCTCTCTCACTCTTCATTCTCTCACTCTCTCACACTCTCTCACATTCACTCACTCAATCACCTAATGACTTATTCACACTCTCACTCACTCACTCACTCACTCATTCTCTCATTCACTCACTCACTCACCTACTCACTTATTCACATGCTCACTCACACTCACTCACTCACCTACTCACTTATTCACACGCTCACTCACTTTCTCACTCACTCACTCACTCACTCACTCACTCACTCACACTCTCTCACTAACTCACTCACTCACACTCTCTTTCACTCACTCACTCACCTTCTCACTTATTCACACTCTCACTCACTCACACTCTCTCACCTACTCACTCACTCACTCACTCATTCACTCACACTCTCACTCACTCACTCTCACTCACTCACTCACTCACTCACTCACACTCTCTCTCACTCTTCATTCTCTCACTCTCTCACACTCTCTCACATTCACTCACTAACTCACACTCTCTCTCACTCACCTGTTCACTCACTCACTCACGAAAAGTTGATGCCTTTTTCTCATGTGACTTACAGTTAATATTGACCCAGCACTGGGCAACCCCCCCTGAAGCAGTCTTTATGAAATACATTTTATAACAAATGTCATGGAAGAAGGAAAATTAAACAACCAAGACCAAAATCTGTTATTTAAAAAATGCTTTATTAGAGTGACATATTTCTGTTCACACCTTCACATAAATGCCAAGTTTCCTCTCAGAAATATTGCAGTGTATTTTAAAAATTATAGTGCATCATGTTCCTATGCTGAGAAATTAACACTGCACATTTCAATACATCAGCCAATACAACAATGCTGAATCAGTGTCATCGACTGAAAGCTTGCAAAAATTTTATTGAAAAAAATGTAATGCAATAAAGGTAAAACAGCATTTGAGGGTGAAAATTGGGCTGTTTTTGTTGAAGGCCAATGTTTGTCTGTCATCTAATTCATATCAAAATATCCCCTGTGGTGTGGCTTTTGTAAATGACAATTGAAATTGGCAGATTTCCCAAGACTTACGATGCAAAAATTCTGTTGTCATTGCAACCTAAAGTGAATGAACAGGTTTTCACTGTGTTATATCGACAATATATCCCTGATGACCTGATGAAATTTAAGGTTTCTAGTTTGAAGACATTCTGATGAAAACCGACGAGTTTATGGAGGTTTGAACCTTTTTGGCCGATTTTCCGTGACTTTACCCCCCCCACTGCAATGAAGGACAAGCAATGTTAAAAGGACGATGGATTGAGTTTACTTTCTCATCAGTGGGACCATTCTGAGGGAAGTTATCGCCAAAACATATATATATATATATATATTTTTTTTTTTTTTTTTTTACTTTGTTTTGGCCTTTAAACCTGTTGAATTTTGACCCCTTTTCATTAAAAAAGTAGGTTTCTGTTTTTTACTTGCGTGTGTGAAGTTTAGGTTTTGTATGAAACTGAAAGCTGCCAAGGAGATACAAGCCAGCGAACTGACAAACAAGCCAGCAAACAAACTCAGCTGCCCAAACTCAATTCAGGAGATGGAAAGTTCCGGCCAGCGCTAAGAGTTAATCGAAGGTCCTATAATAGACTGTTATTTTCAAGTTATCATATTCTTGAATGTACTAAAGGCAGGTTTACGAACCCCAATCACTGCTGCAATTCTCCCCCCTCTGAAGAAAGTTTCGTGTGGGCGTCCCCTCTGCAATTATGAGCTCAACTCTGATTGGCTGGCAATTATCGCTATCAGCTGAGCTCACTACATCACGCGTGAACAGGTAGCGGCTCATAGATCGAGGTTGAGCTGAGCTGTAGGAAGGAGCAGGGGATACAGACAAAGCTTGTTGGGGTGAATTATGCTGGGGTAGGTTTCCCAAAAGCCTGGTTGCGTACTACATAAGCAACTTGAGTAGTTCGACCACATACAGTCAACGATTCCAACTATGTAAGTTAGCAAATAATCTTTAGGGAAACGCACCCCTGTGCGATTCTGCTTGCGACATGGAAAAAAGTAGAATTTCAAACCACGCATTTAAAACTCTGGAAAACTCTTCCTTCTCTGGGCCACTGTGTTCAGTGGACACCATTGTACAGCTTGGCTGAACTGGGCAACATTGTTTTCTGTAATATGGCTGTAATAATTCTGTAATAATTTTTTTAATAAATGAGCAGTTCTCATATCGTCACCCTATTAAAATAATGGCCAAATTCATTTTTGACAAATTTGTTTTTGGCCTGAATCATCTCTTGCTCTGCATCTCGTGAAGTTTTTTGTGTTTTCCTAAAAACTTGAAAAAAAATGACTTAGGCCATTATTTTAATGGGGTGACAAACTACTGTTTGTCTCTCTCCCCCCCCCCCTCCCCGTCCCCCTCTCATGTGCAGGGAGCTCGCTGAGTTACAGCGGGAGAACGCTGAACTGAAGAAACCGCTGTCCCAGAGGCGGGTCAGACTGGCTGTTTCTGCTCACCCAAAATTCCTGTCCCTCTCTGAGGGCCCACTAGGGCTCCCCTGACCCCTGACCCCTGACCCCCTAACGGTGCATGTCCTCTGGAGAATTTTTGCCAGGTGCATCAGGGCGTTTTCCCGCATCTCAACTTTTTGAACATGTTTGGCTGTATAAAATCGCACGTTAAAGCTGGAGTTTGCAATTTTTCGAAAAAAAAACACTTTTTGTCATATTTGTTAAAACTGTTACTATGACCTGACAGTGGGATGCGAGTCAGATGATCTTTGAGAAAATCAGAGTCATCTGGCTCTATCTAATGCTTCTAATTCCTTCTGCAAGATCTCACCGCGACCGGGACAAAACAACCAATCAGAGCCAGGAGGAGTGACTGATGATGACAATAATTTCTCACGCACACGCAATCAATCAGCTGTGTAGCCTAGTTGTGGGTGTTTCTTTACAGCTGGACAAACGCCAGCCAGCATAAGCACTGCCATTGGACTACCTTATCTGTGAGTTCAAACTTGAGAAGTTGAGAACGGGAGTAGAAATTTCCAAGAACGCGAGGACGCAGTAAGCTGAATCTGCAGTTTGAGACAGTCGCCTTCTTGTCTTCTTAACATTTCAGCGCAAAAATTTCTTCGTTCACCTTTCTCACAAATTTAATATTGTTAAAAATAAACGGTTATGTGCTTTTTCCTCGGCGGATGCTGTTGTCGCTGACTGTCACCAGAGAACGCTGTCACCAGGGGCTCTGTTGTCATATTAGCTGCAAAAGCCATAGGGCAAAAGCAGGCTACACTTGCCGCCGATAGGCGTTGCAGGCTCGGCTCATAGCATAAACTTTGTTGGTAGTTGGTTGCCAACGCAAGTGGGTGGCTTGTAGATACATTGTATATCACCACAGATGTATTTTCTGATTACAAAACCTATGTTTTCATATTTAACAGTCAACATTTCTCGTCTGGTTTTACAAAATATCAAGTCATAAACCCCAAACTTATTAATTTAAGACAGTCTTCCCCGGCTGGATCTCTTCGTGTCAGAGGGAAGCCGCTCGCGTTCTGCCATCCGGAAGTATCTTGCCGCATAATGTTAACAAACATTCTGAAATACCATATAGCTTCATATGTAAGACGTCAATGGTTACAGTAACACTCCGTTGAGAATATCTTATGTTACAAACGTTGCGCTCACGGCTGACGTTAGCTTGTTTCCAGTGCTAAGGCTAGCTCAGTGGCTAGCTGTGTTTTATACATGATATGCTGTAACTCTGTTTCTAATATGCCCAGGTAGTCGTATTGGTTTGGCCTTTGACCTGAGCCCACATTCATAGGATACTTGTTGATGGTAAAATGTAGATATTTTGCTTTGTTTGCACCTAGCGTTCACACAGCTCCGCTGACGATTCAGACATACGACGCTGCATCTAGGTATCGGGATGCGAGACTTGCGCTCGTGCTTGTGAATCAGGGGGTGTGGCTTTGGTCCGGTCAGAGACTTGAGGGGAGGGGGTGGGTTTAGAGATGAGACTACATTCAAACCTTGCTAGCTGTTCCAAGATTGCATACTCCAGCTTTAATAAACAAAAAGCAGGCTTGAAGTTAAGAGGTTTGCTGAAACTCTCTAAAATGGATGGCAACACTGATGCTCATCATAAAGTGTCGTTCACAAAGATGTGGAGACAATATTTCCTGCTGTCCGCCCTGCGTTTTACTGCAGATTACTTTCTTATGAGAGTGTTCTGACTTGAGTATATCTGATTGGCTACTGCCTGGCTAAATCCTTACGAATTTCAAAAAAGTTCAGAATTTTCCATTTTTTTTCTGCTACTATACCCTCACTTTTCAATCCCATAAAGGCGCTTGCAGCTCTGCAGCATGTCTGCGTCTCAGTCCTGCTGAAAATGAATGGGGAAAAGAGGTTACACTCGACCCTGCCCCCGTTGGCATTTTGCTGGTGGACATGTACCGTTGCAGACCCATCCTCTCTCACTCTCTCTCCCTCTGTCCCTCTCCTCTGTCTCTCTGCCCTCCCACCCAGAGAACACCAGTGGTATGTATCTGAAATGCCAGCATGTGCCGTCACTAAGCTCACCGTTGGGGCCCGTTTACAATCAGTGAACAGGGAATCGCTAAATGTACCATACCCCATGGCAGGCCTTTTTTTTTTTCAAACTCCGGTGTGAACGATACACCGATCTCGTCAAAATGCGCCAGCGTAACCGAACGCTTGGTTACGCAGAAAAACTTGGCGTAACCGATCGAGAGGATACCAAAAATGTATTGACTAACTGTGAATAGTGTGATGTCGTGGATTTCCCGATTGACAACAGCCTGATTCAGCGTAAAGTTATAGCTTGCCTAAATGACGTCCTCCCGATTCTGAAGAAAAAAAAAAAAACAAACATCTGTGCTTTACCTAAAAATTAATTTCAGTCATAACATCCCCATGAACTGGCTACAGCTTCGAGCCTGTCAAACAACGTGCTGCTCCGCTACGCTTTACGTCGACTGAACAGACCATGCGTCACATGCAGGGAGCTGTAAACGGAGTTGAGGTGGACATTGTTTGTACTATTAAATGACTGTTAAACAGCTTGCTACACACGCATAGATACGTGGTGACGTAGTTTGCTATAAACTTCATTAATCAAATATGTGTAATGCATGCATGCATTAAGATTTACTATCATGTATGTTTTGCAATTCAACTGATCAGACTTGTCTTACTGTTCACAGCAGGCCAACTGAGCTGCATTACACTACGGCTTTTCACACTACTGCAACACTGTCACGGGACAAGCGGTCAGCGCTGATAATCCAATCCAGCAACAGCCCCCTCACTTTAATTTCAGTGTGTGACACGGGTTATGATTTAACTGTCAGACAGTACTCAGTTTAGAGAAACTGCATTTCAGTCTTTAGCAGGCTACCATTTTTATCACTTACACTTATCATGTATATTCCAGGTCATTGATAAAGCTAGTATGCAAACATCTACATGTGAAACATAGTTGTCTGACGTCAGCACTGAACAAACTCACCTAGTGGGATCCCAGGAGTCGCATATAAAAACAACGTTCATTGGTTACTTTTTTACCACTGCAGACAATTTGACCAATTAGACCTTCTGAATCTCTTTATTGACGCAACTGATGTCGCACCGGGATGAGAAAAACAAAACTGATCGGGGAAGGACAATTGTTTGAAAAAAAAAAGAAAACAAAAGAAAAAGCAAAAACAAACCCCCAACTGACACATCACTTTGAGTAGAATGAAGTAATTGTTATTAAATGAAGACATTAATTAAAAGATTAATCTATGCACCGCAGCACGTATTGGTATATGCAGGTATAGGCCTGTATAGAGATGACGCTAGCGTATTATGGTATAGCACATGCAGCGCGGCACGTGTGGTGTGGATACGACCGTCAGTGAACCACAAAAATGAAGACACATTATTACCAGGTTGCACAGTAAACATATAGAAGTTTATTCACACACACTAATTAAATGTACATGAACTGTTGATGACTTTGGCCAAGACACATTCTCCCCTTCTTTTTTTTTTATCGTAACCTTTACGTAACCGAACGATCGTTCGCGTGAAGAAAAAAGGCCTGCATGGGCTGTACCATTCATTTATTGATAAAAAATAAACAGTTTTAATCAATAAACAGTCTTTACCTTTACTGCTACAGTATGAGACAATTGAACAAATTCAATTGATAATTGGGCTAAATTTAGACTGGAAGTTCCCAGTCTTGGTTATTGCCAGTTGAATCTAAATATGACATAAATAGAATATGGAGTTGGCTCAAAGGGCTCGACAGGCAGCGCACTATGCCTGAGTCAAGAAATTCCCAATCATATGAAAATGTTAAAAGTTTATGAAATATAGCAGTCTGCAAAGAGTTACATTTCAAAGTAATTTATAAGACTCTCTGATTCCAGTAGACCACAGTGAGAGCCATTACCTCCGAAGGGGGAAAACTTAGAACAGTGATGAATCCTCTCAGGAGTGATTAGACCACTAAAAATCCTCCAAAAGCGCATCAGCAACTCATCCAGTAGGTTTCAAAAGAACCTTGACAAACAAGGAAAAACATCAGAAGAACTGCAAGCTTTGCTCCTCTCAGATACTGGGTTCTAATGGTATCCATGAGAGAGCTGCAAAGCCAGAACCACCGTCAGCGAGGAGCTCAAGCTCAAAAGTTTGATGTCACTTGGAAATTTTCTTGGTTTCCATGGAAACACACATGAATTTAGTCTGAATAGGAAATATAGCAAATTAATAGAACATGCTGACATTGTCTGAGTGAGAAATAATGATTTTAATGGAAAATTATGAATATGTACTTCAAACTTTGCCTTCATCAAAAAAACCACCTTCACTGTTGATACTGAAACTGGTGTTTGACGGGAACTATTTAGCGCAGCTGCTAGTTGACAACCTGTGAGGCGTCCTTGTCTTAAACTACACACTCTCAGATATTTGTCTTCTTGCACAGTTGTGCATCGGGGCCTCCCACTCCTTTTTTCTGTCCTTGTTAGTGCCAGTTTGTGCTGCTTTCTGAAGAGTGTAGTTGACAGCATGGTAAGAGATTTTAAGTTTTCAATTTCTTCCATTGAATAGCCGTTTTTTCTAAGCACAACAATAGACTGACCGGTTTCTAAAGGAAGGTCTTTCTTTCTGGCCATTTTGAGCCTGTAAAGAAACAAACAACTGCTGATGCTTCAGGTACTAAACCAACCTCAAGAATGCCATGCTCCCTTTTGCGCTCCCTTATTAGTTCAACGGTTTTCAGCTGTGCAACACATTTGCAGAAGGGTTTTCTAATTATCAATTAGCCTTATAAAATGCTTAACTTGGATTAGCAGCCATACCAGCAGATTGATGCAGGGGACTGACAGTTGCTGATAATAGGCCTCTATGCAAACATGTAGATCATTCTTTGAAAATCATCTGATTAATTTTCATCGTTTGTGAAATGGAAAAAAAGTTTGTGAAATGGAAAAAAAAATGTTTGTGAAATGGAAAAAAAATGTTTGTGAAATGCATGAAAATGTATTTTTCTTTGGAAAACAAAGAAATTTGCAAGGGATCCCAAACGGTTAAGATCTTAAACCATTTTTATGAGAAATATGCAAAAACAGAGGCTCGTCAGGGCGGAGGTAAATACGACAATGCTGTATATTCTGTGGCTGAGAGAGCCACTCTGACTTCGCTGCTTGGTCTTCCCCCCCAGACACTCTTATGATAGACTCTTCAGATACTAGCATCCGCCATCACACTTGTAGAAATTAATGACGGCAACCATAGGCAAAGCCTCCATTAATTGCGGAAGGCTGCGCCGTGGAATATGGGTAATAATGCAACAAATGAGTTCCCAGCTCATTGCTGGCCTGAAGAAATGAGTGGAAGTCAATTGGAAACTTAATTTAGGGCTCAACTTAAACCCTGGCAGCCTTGTGTTCTAATTTTCTTTTTGGTTAATTAAAAACTCATTGTCTTCTCTAATGGATGGTGACTCATTAGACGTGGCAGCAAACATTTATCTAGCTTAAAAAAAATGCCATTTTAACTCGACCCACGACTGGGGCTTAAATACTGTATAGTGGAAGACCGTAGCTTACTTTCAATCCATGCTGCGCAATACCGAATGATCCTCACTCATTTCACAAGCTCATGTTGATGTGGCTCCTCTATTTGCCTGTGTCGTCCCGCAATCTCTCTCTACCTTTCTCTCTCTCGCAGGCATCCCCTGGACACTTTCAGTCCAATAGGTGAGTGCAAGCATCAGAATGTTTTCATGTATTTACTGTATATTCAGCGTTTTAGTGTACGTGTAAGTGGCATGTACAGTGGTCTGTTGTAAGTGTTGACGGTGCTTGTGCACCAGTATTGCGCTTCAACATAGTGCTTCAGTGTTAACTCTGCTCATTGGCTGGTGTCAGTGGTTCGGTGAGTGTGATAACGGTCTGTGCGCGCGGTAGTATCAGTGGTTCAGTCTTTGTGTAACAGGCTCATGTCTCCATGTCTTATTACAGGCTGTCTCGCCCAGTAGCCATCACCCCACCAGGTAATCCTGGCCAGATTAAGTATAACAGTCCTCACTGAATGGTGTGTGTGTGTGTGTGTGTGTGTGTGTGTGTGTGTGTGTGTACGTTTGAGTATGTGTGCATGTGCAATTTATGAGTGGTAACTCTACCTTTTTGTTCTCAGTTACTCCCCATCTACGAATTTGTCCTTCCAGGTACTTACGTGACCTACACACACACACGCGCACACACACACGCACACACACTCTGATACACAGATGTCCAGACATAACATAGGCGCCTACAACTACGCCACAGCTGAAATATTTCCAAAATACATTTTAAAAAGGTCTCTCCTGGCCTTGTAAAATTTGCATATACAGAGTTGGAAATTATGGACAGCAAGCCGTAAAAATGGCGTCATAAATAGAGGCTCTCTAACGAGTGAGCCCGGGATATCAAATTTATGGAGAACAAAAGTAGTAATTTTCATTAATATATAAAAATTACCACTCGATTTTCATAAAGGTGATGTTGCCTCAGTATGGGAAAATTGCACATGAAAGCTTTTGATTCCTGACCATATTGACTGTGTGGAGAGATGTATGTGGGCCTAGAAAATGCTTTGTTTTGTATCATATGTGCTTGGACAGATGTGGGCCAAATTTAGATGAGCACATTCATGGATAAATCAATGAATAACCAATTATCACTGTGTTAGTTCTTAAATTTATAACTGTAATTGTTGCTGCCATCCCAAGGAACAATTTGACTCCAAACATGGCTTAATTTCTTTGAAAATAGGAGACCCAGGAGGAATTTTATCCGTAAAAAGCATAATATGGCTACATTTTTCATCATAATTTGAATGTTTAACATGTTCCCAAAGCGATCCACCCTAAATATTTGGTGGAAAGTAGGTGCAGTATGCCAAGTTCATTTGCTCAAAGTTTCAAGAAATTCTTTCACCGGTAACAATAATCTCCCGATAATAGGGAGATTTATCCCCATATGTTGGTTTTGGGGGGTCGCTCATCTCAGTATATCGCTAAAATCGCAAGGGCTGGAGCCTAGTGAGTCTCCTTGTTTTTACTTTAATCAGTCATTCCAAAGATAAATGTTTGTGACAAAATTTGTTGCCTGGACTCGGTGGGCTGTCACAGAAAAGTGTTTTAAAAAATGTTGGCCACCTCATAGCTGCTACCAGTTTGTTCAAATCACTTGTAATCTCCGCACTATGCAGTACGCTAAGATATTATTCTGTCATTCGCCCCCCGTCTTTATGAGATGCTGCAGAATTTTAGCAGGTGGGGACAAAATTCCCTTTTTTTAAAATAGATTTCTTACCCTAACACACACACACACACACACTCACACGTTCATTCATACGTTTGTGTTTCAGTCACTCTGGCTCGGGAGAGGCCTCTGAGAGAGAGAGGTCCAGAGACATGCGTGCACACGCCCCAGTGGTGAGTCCTGCTGACCTCATTCAGCAACCCCCCCCCCCGGGGGCTGTGCGGATTTTGCCTGGAACAACTCAAGAGGGGCTCAAGTTGGTGGCTCAAGCCCTGATAGGATCAATGCAGTTGTTGCGCCCTTGAGCAAGACCCTTCAATTTTAATTAATACGGTGGGATTTGGGCTCATTCGAATTACATATACCGCCCCCCCCCACTCGCGTACCCAACGTACCCCCCTTCCCAAAGCTACACGCTCATTTGTGCCCAACACAGTCATCCCTGGCCTGCAGTGGGTGTGTCCCAATACTCTGTAAAGCTTAACTTCATTTTGTCTCATCTTCTCTAACTCCTAATCCTGGATTGGGTGCTTGTGGAGAAAAGGGGCGGGACATTGATGAGTTTTAAGACACTCCCAGTGTAGCCCCCCTCGCCCCATACACAAAATCAGGGGTCACCAAATCTGGACCTCGAATCCAAATCCAGCCCTGCATTTGTATTTTCTCCAAGATTTTTTAAAAATATAGCTTCTCCAACCCCACCCACCCACCCAAACCTGGAATGTCCAAGGAAGCTCGCTCACACGTGACTCGTGCTGCCATCTCGGCAGAGGGCAGACGGTTTACCTTTTGCGGTTCTCCTCAAAAACCGCGTCAGCCGCCTTGTCTTTTCACTCCAGCCTTGCTTGCTCAGAACAAGGGTGGAGGAAACCCGATCGTGCCTGCGTACAAGGCTACTCGCAAGCTCCCAGATGGCCAGTAGGAGGCGCTTGAGCTGTGAATTATGCTAACCTGAACTGACTATATCCCTTCCATATCCCTGAGCAGTGTGGAGTCAGTTCTGCCTTTACTGAGTGATTCGACCCCGCAGTTTATCTTCCAGGGCCTGGCTATTCAAAGCTTTGTTAATGTAACGGCTGGTTAGCGCTAACCACCTGACATTATGACCCTCTCTAAATAAGATTCTTGCGAAAGCTTTTCAGCACTTAAACTAATGAAGTGGAAACAAGCAAACATCTGTGCTTTCACTCATAGACACAGATGCAGCGGTAAGACTTTACCAGCAGTTACAGTTGATGAAGCTTTTAACATCCGGGCCCAGGTAATTAACAGACTGACAAATTCATTCTTCTAATTGGCCAAACTGTCTTAACTTCAGACTCCCAGATAAAGGGAGGGTGGGAAACCAGTAGTTCTCGGACCTTGAGGACCGTGGTGTGATGATCCCTGTTATTGAGACGACGTCATTGCAATTCTTACTGCCTTGTACTGACCCCGCCCCTTCCTCTGTCCCTCAGACTCCCGGCTCCGCCTTCTCCCTCTCCAGTCTGAGCACCATGCAGGACGCCCGTGAGTCATGCCCCGTTTCCACAGAACCCAGGCTCCGCCCCCGGGACACTGCACAGCTGCGGGAGAGAGATGGGCCACTTCTCACTGTCTCAGTCTGAATGGCCGGTCTTCCCCGCATGCGCAATTCTAGCGGAATTAACGGGCGCGCTCCTGAGCGGTCCACAGCAGGGACGGCTCTCTGATTCTGCTGTTACTCGAGATCGTGAGGGGATTCTGCTGAACACATTTACTGACTTGCAGCGTCCGCTTGGTTCCAGATTTCAGAGAACTTGTAAGATTACTCTTCTTAGCAGTAAGGACAGGACAATGTAAGTGACGCATGGAAGCACTTTAAAAGGGGGAAAATTTTAATTGAAGTGTGATGAGTAAATACCTAAATAAGGTATCCCAAGGTATTTAATGTGAAATTCATTCAACCTAAATGTGAAATTATTGCTGATTTATTGATTCTTTAATTGGGAGTTGTACCCACAGCAGTAGCTGAGGTCTGACGTCTGGACTCATTTGCACAGTTACGCTGGCAGTCCTGCTCTCTCCACCTCTTCACAGAACAATGCTGAGCTGTTCAGTCAGCGTCACAGTGCATAACACCAGCGGCTGTGTGACAGCCAAGTCCTGCTCGCCAGGATGCGGACATTGTGATTCCGCCAATCGGTGCATCTCAGTTCTCTCGAATTGCATCCGTGTTTCCTCTCTTGGGTCATTTCCTTCCATCTTAGTCCCTCCCTCAGGGGATGCATGGAGAGATGCAAGGAAACCATACGAGGAAGTAGCCTCATTTGTGCCTCCGAAGGCTTGTTTTAACATTCTGACATTTACTGGCCCAGCGGAGTCACATGCCGTGCCATTGACAAAACCTGCAAAAATGGAAATCGCCAGACACCACTGTCTTCCACCGCTGCTAGCGCCAAAACTTCCTTTTGTCTTTTTTTTTCTTCTTGTCTTTTCTTCCCAGAAGCATTTCCAATGACCTCATTAGGTATGTGTCATAGACGAGTCTGCTTATTACCTTTTCTGTCTGCCTCATAGTGGCAGTTATTTTTATTGCGTTCACGATAACCGCGATTCCGTATATCGTGCAGCCCTAATTGACGTCATGGCTTTCAGCTTAAAAGGTGCGAGGAAGGCTGCTCTCATGTAACCTCGCTTATTGCTCCTCAGAGCTCCTTCCTCATTCCTCGCAGCAGAAATAAGAGCTTTGGGACAGCCTGCATGATGGCAGATCCAAAACAACTTCTGGTTCAGTTAAGAATTGAGAAGAAATTAAAACTTCAGAGAAGAATTGAGGAAATATCAAATAAAAGAATTGACATTTACCCAATGGCTTCATCCTAATACCAACACTTAGGCCCATGTTCAGAAAGGACGCTCACACTAATTGAGTGCGAGTACTAAAACTTAGTTTGTGTCAGGTTATACTAAATGAGTCAGAGGTTGCCCTAGCACTCATTTGCTTTCAGAGACCTCACTCACACTGAAAATAGTGTCTCTTTCTGAGTGAAGGTTGAGTGCAGGGAACACCTCCCTTGAGCCGCACTAACTTGCGCCGGTATTTCGTTGTCTTGGCTGTCAGGTGGTTACAAACATTAGAAACTCTGGATCATTTACTGCCACGAGCTCGACACAATCGCAAATACGCAAATTTTAACTTTAATGATGATAACGATGCCGGTAACTTGCTAACTGATCACCTGGCTTCAGAGGTTACGACCTGCACAGAGGTGAACTAGAGGTTAGCATTTGTGTACCCACCAGTGGCCACTGGTGAACTGGCAATAGGGGAAGCTCAAAACCATCCCTTAAAAATAATGATTGGACATGACCTGTTTTCAATCATTTAATAAAATTATATTCACTTAAACTCCAAAAATCCTAATGATTAATGATCATGTGTCGTAAGTTCTACTTGTTAAGTTGTGAACTGGTGATAGCTTGACAGCAGTTAGAAAAGAGCACTGATAATTATTGCGGTTTTCAATTCATTAAATTACCATTGCAGAAACTCCGAAAACTCTCAACATTATCAGATGTGGCCAGTTTTCATGAATGGCGCATATCTATTAACTCTCACGCATTCGGATTTCTCGCGCTTTTCTTTACTCATGGGCTAAATAATTCTGCGCTCAGATGGCTTGTGGGGCGCGTTTGGATTGGTCTGAGAGGCTCGAGCAGCTGTAAGTCACGAGAATCCAGTCTTCTCTACATTCTTAACTGCAGAATGTAGAAGGGAATGTCCGGCACGTTACGCAGCTTGTTGCTTCGTGAGCCTCTCGACTACAGAATTTATGAAGACATGCTGATATTCACGTCGTCATTTATGTGCGAAAGAAACGCTTCAGTTTTGTGAAGCAATGTATAACAACGCTATTAAAATACATTTCATTGTCGTTTTACCAATTAGTCTGAGAAACTTTCTAATCAAGAGAAGTAAACCGCGACAGATTTAGGTCGTTCAGCACTGAAGGGTGAGGATTGAGCGTCTCTTTGCAGCAGCCGATGCACCGCCTGTGTTACCCAGTGCCCACTACTGTCAGTTATGCACGAGTGGCATTTGTGAATATCAACTGGCGAGGAGTGGGACCGCTCCCACGGTTAGAGGTAGGTCGATCTCTCTCACACACTCCAGTTACATTTCAGTCGTACTCACTATATGGTGAGTGTGAGTGTCGTTTCTGAATACGGGCCTTACAGTCTTGCTGTCTTGAGGGGGCGTTCACACCCTTCCGAGTAAGTGTGGAAGAAGCTCCCATTTCTGAAAATCCCCGAGCTCAAGCTTTTGAAGCTTCTGTTATTGGCCAATATGCTCAGTGTAAATTAAGCAGCTGTATTTATTTATAATTACATCCCCGAATATCATGGTTTCGCCCCACCTGCCGCAGCCGCACCCGCAGATTTTAGCCGTTAGCGCGATAACTCAAAATACTTGACATTGGCTTCTCATTTTTAGCATATGGGTAGATATGGTAGAGAGGATGAATGGATTAGAATTTGGGCAAGTAGGCACTCCTAGGTTTGCCACCAGGTGGCGCTATATATAAAAATCAGTTTTTTTAACCATATCTCTGGAACAATTACTTACACAGACCTCAAATTTGCCTCATATTGTAGGTCTAGTAAAGGGGGCTTTGAGGACTGGGGAATTTCGGGGGATGTACCCCTTGCTGTCGGCTGCCAACAGCATAGGCCTAGTTTTGGAATCAGTTCTCATTTTTCTTGTTTTAATATTTGGATTGCTAATTAGCCCTTTATTCAGAAACATATTTAAAAATACATAGCCTGTATGTCATTCTTGGTTCATAAACTCCACTTACCGCTGCCTAAACTAGAAACATTTTGCATTTCTCAAGTGCGAACCACCATGACATGACAAAATGTCACAGCATTCAGTGTTTGGCTGGATCCTGGAAATACATCACTCAACTGGCCACTTAAAGGAGCTGTGTCACGATTACTAGGCATGCCCACAACTTCGAGTGAAATTAATCAGCTCAACTGCACGTCAAAATCTGAGGGATTTTTCTTCTATGATTATTGGCGATGGCAACAGCTACATTCTTCATATCCCATGGCTAGAGCTTAAACAGGCCTACCAAAGAGAACAGCCAAGCTGTTACAAAAGTTTGTCAGATGTCTCCCTTTTCCAAAGAACCAGCAACACACAATTGAAAACTCATTTGGTTATTCTCTGGGTTTGTTACAGGCCGTGTAATTTTTTTGAGTTTGGTTCTGGTGAAAATGTATCGACTTCAAAGTGCTGTGGAGCTGGGTTTAGCGGGAATGTGGCATGTCTTCAATTTTGTGTTGCTGGTTATTTATAAAAAGGTAGACATCTGACAAACTTTTGTTACAGGCAGGCCTGTTAAAACGCTTCAAATCCTCAAATTTTCCATAGAAAGCTCCTTTATATGAAAAGCATAATTTTGGAGTAACTACAATGTATAAATGCAATATAAAATGAAAATGGATTGGCGAGGATGGAATCTGACTTGCAGTGAAGCAGATTCACTTTCTGGGGGATGTAAATTTTGAGCATGTGCAGCAACTGTGGCGCAGCTCCTTTGACTGGGGCTAGGACCTTAAGTGCGAGTATTGGGCTGAAGTACTGCTCTCGTTGGTCATCCAATATAGAATTCTGTGCTCTTACCTTTCTGTTGTCACTACCCTTCAAGATAGTGGTTCGGTCTTCCCCAAGATGCCATGTTGTGTCATTCATTTCAGATAACATAACCCTCGATAACAATTGACAACATTGATTTCATTTACAACTTTTAATGAAAAGGATTAAGCTTGGGTGCTTTGAGTCGGGGAAAGTGCAGCCATGTGCGTAGCATGAAAGACTGTTGTGCAATTAATCACACATATATTCGCCAGCTGAGAGTGAATAGAAATATTACACAGAGTAGAAACATTCAGGATGGCCTGTACCTGCCTGTTCATAAGCCACATGGCAATTTCTCAATTTTCGTGCGTGAATGATCCTGGAAGCGCGCCCTCCTGTGGACGCAGACCAGAAATCTCTTTACAACGGTCAAATGCAAATACAAAAGCCATTGTAACATTGCGAAATATCCGTAGAGGAGTGTTGAGATGCCTGAATTATATATAATATTTCTGCTAAATGCAGAAATGAGCCATTAATGTGAACAAGGACTCTCTTTCCCCCTGACAGGCACTCCTACAAACCGCCTGAGCACACCCCACAGGTACGGGATCTCCCCATGATGCAGATGCAGTATACACAATCATTACTCTCTCAAATGCTCAAACACACAGGCACACAATTGCCACACACACCAGTTCTGTCTTCCACTTCCAGATCTGAGCCCACTACCCCCAGCTTCTTCCAGGTTGGACCGAGGTTACCTCAGCAGTCCTCTATGCCTTGGACCCAGTTCTCTGGTAACTGTACGTACACACAAGCCCCAGCACGTACATGCACATTTGCTTCAGTGTGTACTCATACATGCAGACGCTCAAGGTTACAGGCACATAAACATACGCATACAACCCCCCCCGAAAAAAAAAATGGGAACATCAAGTGCGGTTTGTTCAAATTTAATAGAAAAAAGGTACAAAAGTCCAGTCCAGCAAAGAGACTGTCCCCTACCATAGCAGGGCACGTACAACCAAAAGCCACCTCTGACCTCCATCCAACAGAGGGCGCCGATGAGCCTGTGATTTCACTGATTGGGAGAATAATGGTCAGAAACAGTGAAGGACATCAGAAAAGAGCAACGTAAATTCCCTCCAGTCATATAATCCAACATACTGAAAACACTCAGTAATTAAACAAAGAAAACCATTATAAACTCAAAGGCTGGAGGAGTTGTTTAACAGTGAGAGTTCAGAGGTCAGAGTTACACCCCCGGAGGGTAAAGGCTGTGCAAGATCTCCCCTTCATGCCCTTCCCCAGAGCTCCAACAGTGCTGCTACAAGGACAACAAAATGGTGTACAAAAATAAATTAAATCCAGTTTAAACTCAATCATATTCCTCAGCACGGCCATACCTCCCCCCGTCAAATCCCGAGGGGGGATGGGGTGAAGTACGGTGAACTTCAGAACTGCATTCATTTTAACAATAAAACAATTAAACAAGCTCAGCTGTCGCTAAAACACACACTTCAAGATTTGCACGCATCTGCGACAACGCAGCCACAGCAGTCCATTTTAGTGCTTCTATCTATAAATAAAAAACGGTTTCAGTTTTTACTCCTTAAATGTGGTTCTTAATATTCTGGATAATTGGAAAAACTAAATAAAAATCACGGTGGCATTTCTATCCAGTATAGAGATCCAGTGTACTTAACCAAGCAAGTGTGTTTGTGGTCCAACCACTCAGGGCATTGACCGGCGTGTTGTGTGTGCGCGCGAACGCATGTCTCACACACAGAAGAAAAAAAAAAAAAAAAAAAATCTAGACTACCCCAAAAACAGGAACACTTGGAGAAAAAGCATAGGAGTAGAACGCTGTATAACAAAGGGGAAGATTTAATATGACTGTCAGTCTGAAAATGCGCGTTTCCTCAGGGATGGGGACCTTTAAAAAAATCAGCAGCACAAACGGGGTTCGAGGGACCTGCCGTGTGTGTCATGGCCCAACCATGGTGGGAATCCAAGAACTGTAACAAGCTCTTCACCTCTGTACATGGTTTTTTAATTTGGGATTATTTAAATCACAGTCTGCCATGGAAAAATTAATATTCTAGAGGCTTGTAATGCTTAAGGGTCCACATTGCAAACAAATACATCCCACTATGCACAGAACTGCATGAAAAGAGGCAAACTGTCCATCACTGAACAAATTAAAGACTGAGGTCAATCAAGTTGGCTCTTATTTGCTATGAGTGTGGACACTTGGACTGGAAACCAAACCTAAGCAGCAGTAGGATGATGAAGAATTCAAGAACAAAGCAAACGATGGAAGCAACCTGCATTGAGTTGATTTGTACAAATTTCGGGGGATGTACCCCTTGCTGTCGGCTGCCAACAGCATAGGCCTAGTTTTGGAATCAGTTCTCATTTTTCTTGTTTTAATATTTGGATTGCCAATTAGCCCTTTATTCAGAAACATATTTAAAAATACATAGCCTGTATGTCATTCTTGGTTCATAAACTCCACTTACCGCTGCCTAAACTAGAAACATTTTGCATTTGTCAAGTGCAAACCACCATGACATGACAAAATGTCACAGCATTCAGTGTTTGGCTGGATCCTGGAAATACATCACTCAACTGGCCACTTAAAGGAGCTGTGTCACGATTACTAGGCATGCCCACAACTTCGAGTGAAATGAATCAGCTCAACTGCACGTCAAAATCTGAGGGATTTTTCTTCTATGATTATTGGCGATGGCAACAGCTACATTCTTCATATGTGTGGACACTTGGACTGGAAACCAAACCTAAGCAGCAGTAGGATGATGAAGAATTCAAGAACAAAGCAAACGATGGAAGCAACCTGCATTGAGTTGATTTGTACAAAAATAATTAAAACTCAGATTTTTCAACAGCTGGAACCCTTGACTAGCAGAGTTAGCCCATGAGGGGCGTTCAGTTAGCTGATAACAGCAGGTGCGAATCATGTACCTGCGTACAAAAAAACAAATAAAATTGTCCTTCGGAAGCACAGCAAATGCCACAATGACAGCGCGCCAATTTCACCATCTTTGGATACAGGTCACAACAGCTGTGCATACACCTGCAATACGTGCCAGCCCGTCATACTGAGGCGAAAAAAAAAAACCACATTTCAAGCTTTTAACACAATTTAAGAAGCCTTCCCAAGTTCAATATGAATTTTTTCTTTTTTTTTCAATTTTTCTTTCATCTCCCTTTAAGGTTCACTAAGGTACTTAATACTTTTTGACATTACTTTCATCAATTTTGTAAAAAAAAAAAAAAAAATCTTTTTAAGCTCACCCACCTCAATCAATTCTATAAATCAGCTAAAATCTGGTAACTTTCAACACTTGTGGTGCTGATAACTTTTTTTTTCCCCAAACAAATTGTCTCAAATTTTGACTGTAGACCTGTTGGTTATTTCTGCAAGCAATCACATTGGCTGTTTCTGATAGGGGCAAAGGTATCAATTTCATGGGAGCTTATGCATCATCCAGCTGACCCATTTGACGATTTTTTTCAGAAAAACCACTCGAAAAAAAAAAAATTATACACAATATATAGAAAAAGCCTCAGGCGATTGCATAGACATGATATCTAACAGGAAAGAAATAATTAGGTGATTTGGTTGGGTGGTTAGGGAGTAAAGCTTGCCACAATATGGACCACGATTTTGCTCATTAATGTCAATTCCATGGCAACAATGTAAATTAAAGCAAGGGAATGGTACGCTTTTGTGTTGAACTAAAAAAGACCGTAAACTGTGCTGGAACAAGGTCAATCAAATTAACCTGGGAAGGCCCCTTAATAGCATGACAAAGCGTCTACACCATAGAGGTTTCCAAATTTGAAGTGCAACACGTCTGCGTCAGTATAAGGACACATTTTGCGTGACTAGGCCCAAGTCGATGGAAAGCAGCCAGCAGGTTTCCCTCTAACTAGTTATAAGCTTCAAAACCGTCGACTCATTGCAAATTACTCGTAACTAGCTATGCTAGAGTACCTAAAATAAAAAATTTAAATAACAGTTAAAGGTCAAAGAAGCATTATAATCTCTCTACATTTGAACAAGTTATTGCTCTGCTACTTATACTGGGCTCCAGTAAAGACCAAACTTTGGAACTCCAAATGTAACATTATCAATAAAAATAAAAAAACAAAAAACAAAAACAATATCAATAAAACAAAAACAAACAAGGGAACTTCCAGCAAACTCGAGAGGATGTTTAAAACCAGTGTACATGAGCAGGGTTGCTCTTAATAAACCAGCAGGGGGCTCGAGGCCATTTTAATGAGAGGGAGGGTAGCAGACGAACTCTACGCCTGCACACAGACGCACAATGTGAGATTGAAAGTCTCGGGGGGTGGGGTGGTCAGTGTCCTCTTGACGGATGACTTAAATTAAGTCAGAACTCTGAAGCCCAAAAATAGATCTGGAGTCCCATCTCCCTCCTGACTGCTCAGTTGATGACGTCCAGTTTCCCACTCTCATGAGAGGCGAACCAGTCTCGCACCTGCTGGTAGCTCATGCGCGACTTGCGGCACAGGGCATCCAGGTCCTTCTCCTGCAAGGCCCCCGTCTGGCGCTGGTAGGCCTCCAAGGGCTGGGTGTCGGCCGCAGTGGTAGAGTCTCCGCCTCCATTCTCCACCGCCTTGCGTTTACGCCCACCCCCCCGGGGAGCCCCACCCCCAGCCTCCCGCTGCTGCTGCGCGGCGAGTTCAGCCATGAACTGGTCTCGCACTCCCCGCACCCAGCGCAGCTGGCCGTTCTTCACGGCGTAGCGCGTGTCGCCGAACCACTGGATGACGTCGGCGCGGGGCAGGCCGGTCAGCTCCACCAGCTGTGTGTAGTCCTCACTCTTGGGCCACTGGCAGCGCAGGAAGTGCTTCTTCAACATATCCAGCTGTTCCTTCGTCTTCCTCGGCCGGCCCGCCGCAGTCAGCACCGGCGAGGGAGATGAGGAAGATGTGGAGGACGACGAAGACGACAACATGGTGGTGGTCGTGGTGGTGAACGGGCCGCCGGAGGGGGCGGGTTTGGTGCTGCGGTTCGCCCCTGCATGCAAGGGTTTGTGAGGGAGGGGCACATGCTCCTGGTCTCCACGGTTACCAATCAGCTGGAGCGGCTGCTCTTCGTCAATCCTCTCCCCTTCCTCTTCATCCTTCATCTCCAACTCTGCTGTACGCTCCAGCATTAAAACCTCATCTTCGTCTCCCTCCTCCTCTTCCTTCAGCCCCACCGCCTGACGCTCCTGATTCACGGCCTCCAGACTGCTGGACAGGAAGTTCTCAAAGAAGCCGGCGTCCCTGCCTGCTGCCCCATTGCTACAGGCGACCTTCCCTCGGGGAGGCCCGCCGCCTCCTCCCCCCTTCGTTCCGCTGCCAAATCCTTTGGCCCCGCCCTGTGGTTGCCGGGCGACAAGAGGTAGAGGCTGGAGCTGGGGGGCGTGGCCGTTCTTTCCAGAGAAAGCAGGGCTGATGGAAGGAGTGGAGCCACGGCCCATCCGCAGCTGGTAGCGGCTGTCGCTGAACCACTTGCGGATGTCATTACGCCCAAGGCCCGTCTCTTCCTGAAGTCGCCGTAGCTCGGCCTCGGCCGGCCAATGCTCCCGCAGGAAGCTGCTGCGTAAAGCTGCCAGCTGGGCCTTCGATTTCTTGTAGCGCCCTGAGCTGCCACGCCGTGGGGCCCCGTCAGGGGACGAGCTCGAATCCAGGGTCTCGGGGCTGGGGGCCGGTTCCGCTGGGGGCCGGTAGTAGTAGGAGTCCTGGGGAGGGGGGAGAGAGGAGCGAAAGTGGGGCCGGGCTGGGGGCTGGTAATTTTGGCGTTTAGGGAGGGGTACCTCTCTCACCGGCAGCGCTGCCTGTCGACCCTCCACACTTTCCTCTGCCTCCTCGTCCTCCTCTTCCTCCTCGGTACCATGGGGCCCCGCCAGTTTCCTGCGGGTCTCCTCGATCTCCTCGCTGGACCAGCTGATACCGTACTTGATACGCTGCACCATGAACCACACTTTCACCTTGTCCAGAGGGAGGGCACAACCGCGGGCGAGAGAGGCGACCTCGCGCGCACTGGGGTAGGGGAACACATTGAAGGCCTGCACCAGCTCGGGCACGCAGTCCAGTCCCCGCGTCTGGTCCGACTGCGTCCACACCAGCTTCAGCCCCTCCGACACCAGCGGCAGGCACACCACAGAGTTGTGATTGGTGCTGAAGCTGGCCGCCACGCCGTTCTCATTAGCCACGCCCCCCTCGGCTGCGGCGGCCTGCTCTGAGGGCGGGGCTGGGTTGCCGTTGGGATGGGACTCGTGGTAGGAGCGGGGGGCTGCGTGTCTTCCCTCCTCCTCTCTGAAGGCCTGGGGGCCCGAGTCCATCCTGCCCCACCTGTCCCGTTCTGTGCGTCCCGACATGGGACTGTTCAGCCCTCCACCCTTCGGTCTGTCCTGGGGGGGCAGGGGACTGGGGGAGGGAGGGAGGAGATGGAGAGTGAGAGAGGAGGGGAAATGGGGGAGAACAGAGGTTTGGCTGCATTAGTGTGAGCATGCATGTCAGTGCCAGTGCACATTTTAGCATAACTCTCCATCTCTGTGTACAATTTATTCCACCCATATCGAAATTTTTAGGCTTCAAATATTTTGGGCCCGACACAAAGACACCGCCACCCCATATCCCAATATAATTCAATTCAATGCAAACCCTGCATTGTCCACGTACACTGAAATGTAGCTTTGCTACAAGGGCATAAAAATGGGCATCAGAATAAATTCACATTATAACAAAACAGCACTACAAGACTGCATATACTGGAACAAGGACCAAATCAACACTACAAGACACTATGTATTGGGCCAGGGACCGAAACAACTCCACAAGACGCTGTGTATTGGGACAGGGACCAAAACAACACCACAAGACACTGTATTGGGACAGGGACCGAGACAACACCACAAACACTGTGTATTGGGATAGAGACCAAAACACCACCACAAGACACTGAATTGGGACAGGGACCAAAACAACACCACAAGACACTGACTATTGGACAGTAGTCCTGCATGATAAATCTCCAGAAGATCGCGATCTTGATTCACTCCTATGCACGATCTAATTTCTAAATGTCAACGATATTTAAGCATTATTTCATGAGCCGCAGAGCAAACAAACTTGTAGTCTTCAAAAAATTGAGTTGTAGGCGGTCTCTTGGGGGTGCTTGACACCGACCCCAAACGCAGCACTGACATTGCATTTGCGCTCATCCTATGGCGAAGCAGCTGTACATCACTTGAATTCATGAAGAAGCCAGAGAAGGTAAACAGTAAATGGCGCTAGTCTTTCGAGTCGAAGCGAGTTGGCTAGCATTGCAGATTCAGAAGCAGCGAGAGAGAAATGTTAAAGTGCCGAGTGCAGCAAAGTTTAAGGTCAGGAAAATTAAATGCAGAATGAACACTGAAAATCCACCCAGGGCATTAATAATAACTCCCGCAACGGGGCGAACGGATGAGCTCGCTATTTTTGCTTTACGCATCAGACCTGATGATGCAGTCATGACCATACAGTTGCCAACATTCAAAGCTATGAACAAAGCAACGTCAAGGTTTGCAGAATTATCATCGTCTAAGCAGCAATAGTTCTCACCTTGGCACAGTGTATTGGGACAGGGACCAAAACACCACCACAAGACACTGTGTACTGAGACAGGGACCAAAACACCACCACAAGTCACAGTGTATTGGGACAGGGACCAAAACACCACCACAAGACACTGTGCATTGGGACAGGGGCCAAAACAACACTACAAGAATCTAGATACTGGGACAGGGACCAAAACACCACCACAAGACACTGTACTGAGACAAGGACCAAAACAACACCACAAGACAAAGTGTATTGGGACAGGGACCAAAACACCACCACAAGACACTGTATTGGGACAGGGACCAAACCAACACTACAAGACAATATACTAAGACAGGGCTCCTTAGTGCTTTTTCCATATGAAAATGGCAGTGTGAGTTGAGACCTTCGTATAAGTCCTTTCTTCTTCTTTGCTATGTATGTGGTTTGAGAGCCACAGCAGTAGAGCAAGAGGAAAAGGACTGGAATGAGGTAGGAATGTTTTTACAAATTAAATAAGCCCTGAAGGGGACGGTTAAGAATCTTAAACCTAAATAATGTCTTTTGTCTTGCAATTCTCCTCGTGAAACAGCACCTGCCCCTGCTGGAGTTCTCTCAGGAAAGGTCTGAGAACAGCAGGTCCTACCGTCCCTCTCAGAGAAAAGGTCATCAGCAGGACACTATTCAAACATTTATTTGATTAGGACGTTAATCCGATTCCTAGTGTCTCACAATGACACATTTGAGGGCCTGCAGTGACATCCACCTGTCTGGCTGTGTCAGAAGCCAGGGCCGTCAGGAAGGCGGCGTTTCTGACGCGTCCTAGCAAGCCCAGAGAGTCCAGCCAGTGTCTAACGCTCTTCCTCTCTCCTCCCTCTGCAGAGCCAAGGAGGTGAGAGCCGGACAAAAACAAAGCCTCGGAGAGAGTTCAACAGAAACGAGCTTCTGCTGACCAACACATTGCTGTAGTAGTTAATTATTACATTATTTTTATTTAAACAAAGGGACCGTTTTGCCCGTGTAAAATCATTTTAAGATTTCTGTGGTTTAATCCTAATTGCACCAACTTTGTAATTCCAAGTTTTTGTAGTTTTCCCTGAACTCCTACAGGGAAGTTTTTCTCTTTTTCTTCTTTAAAGTAAAAATGGAGTTTGTAACCGTCAGTGCCATCTTATCTTCAG
This sequence comes from Gymnothorax reevesii, assembly GCA_029721435.1. Lineage (NCBI taxonomy): Eukaryota > Metazoa > Chordata > Actinopteri > Anguilliformes > Muraenidae > Gymnothorax > Gymnothorax reevesii. Next base: position 10,167,521 of record CM056577.1, on the reverse strand, counting down.
TACTTTTAAAGTGTGCCGCTAAATGACAGAGGAAAATGTCGGCTCTGAACAAGGAGCATGTGTGTATGTGTTGTCAAGAGAAGCACAAAATCCTCCAAACACATTGAGGGCAGACTGCAATTAACAGTTTAGTCCAATATATAACATCTGGACATAACGGTTTATCGCAGTCAACCCTCGACATAAACCCTCATCTTTCTACTCTACACAGCTGGAACAGACTGGTCAGTGCAACACCATCTCTTCAATAAGTAACTTTCTGAATTTTCACTGAATTCACATCAGCCTGGGGCAAAATTAACATTTGTTTCCTGCATTGAACGTGGAGGAAAAGCCATTTTGGGAAGGTAGCTATAAAAATCCCCAGCAGCTTTCACGCCTCAGCCTAGTCTGCAAAGCTCCACTGACACCACACAGTTTGGCCAAACCGCCAACTGTTCATCTAAGCCAATTATCCAAATATTTTAGGTTTGCCAAATGCCACACATACCGGTGGCAACTCTTCCGATGGATCAGCACAGTGCTAGCAAATAGTGGTCTGTCCAGGCCTGCGGTTTACCGCCAACCAAATCTTGGGCCAAAGCAAAAAAAAAATCCCGAATGACATAGTTGCAGATTGGGACGGGGATAAACAGGCTTCTTACCTGTCTGACCAACACTGACTGTGCTTATGATTCAAATGGGGCTTTGGAGAGCACATTTAAATGTCTGATGATTTTGTTGAAATTGAGAAGTGAAACAGGTTTGCCACAGTGAGACACTTTTAGAATGAAGGCATGAGCATGGCTCTTTGGATACCAACTCTGACTCATGAGAACTGAGATCATGTGTTTTCTACAACACTGACTGTATAAAAACCGAAAAACTCACCCCAACTGCAGATTATACGGTAGGTTCTCCAGTTTTTTTTGTTTTTAAAACCAACCTGTGGTTCCTTTGGCCAGGGGCTAGAAAACTGACTGAGACCCTCCACATCAATCAGTTTTTGTTGCAACCAATCACTCATTCTCTCCATGTTTAATAAACTTGATTACATTTTCCCCCAAAACTTTTCCTCTCCCCATAATTCAGATTTAGCTTGTTAGATGCACAGTCTTTCAATCATTTCTGTGATCAGAAATTATCTAGGCAGTAGTCAGTTTTAGTTGCTGGATGTTTAAAGAACAGATTAGAATCTGAGCCTATTTCACCTCAGTCTTAATAGTTTTATTTCTTTTAATTAACCTCTTAACAGTGTCTTCCTGAATAAGGGTCATAGATTTTATAATTGCATCTCCTACACAATATTGATGGTCTGGACAAGTTCAATCAGGACTTGGTTAAAATAGCTGAGGAGATCTCCCTGTTGACATTAAACGCTTGTAGTTTTCACAGCTAGAAATTAGCCAGGTATTAAGTGTACAATGGATTGACCCCACATACCCAGGGAGAGTGAGGACCGAATCATCCATTTCAGTGGCGAGGGATTGAACACCATGCAAACATGATCATGTGATGGCGAGTACTCTGTTGCGCAACCTGACCCCAGGCTGTTTGAAGGGGTGGGCTTTCCAGCGTGGTTTTGCTGCAATCAGTGCCCTCAACTTGAGAACGGCCGAAATCAGCTTTCCGGTGATGCAACACCCATACAAACTGTTCTTTAGGACGTGAAAAAACTCCTTAGAGAAACTGCCGGAAAACATTCCTGGGATTCTGCTACAAGAGCATTTCGGGTAGGGGAGGGGGGGTGGTTAGCCCAAGGCCGTAGTGACTTCGAAAGTGGACCCATGGGGGGGCGTTGTACTGGAATTTACGATTTTCCAGGGTGGTATGCCAGTATTTAGTTTGGAAAGAGAGAAGGGATGAAATGACTTGGGTTTTTTTTTTTTTTAAAAAAGTATTTCTGTGATGCCCCAGCTTTGCCCGATTTACCATGTTTCCTTGGTGATGAGGCGTTGCATTTATCGTATTAGCATTAGGTCAGTCTCACTCAGTTAAGCAGCCTTATCCTCCTTTTACAGTGAGAGCAGCTAACAGCCCCAAACAGGACGGAAGTTTGCATATTCCAATGAGTGGGCTTTACGGAACGGCAGCAGCTGCCGAAACATTCAGCAGCACCATCTGGGCAGCTCTTTAACACAGAGAAATTGCGCTGTGGTTAACTTTATGCAAATGAGCAGTGACACAAATGGACAACATACCACAGAGGCAGCAGATCCAATGTTCTACCCCATCAGAAACCAAAGTAGTGATATTTCATTCCAAGGAAAGTTTTGCTTCCCAACAGACAAAATAGAAGAGATGAGTATGGTTCCCTTTTGAAAGGTCTTGTGTCAACGAAATGACTTGATTTTCCTTAGGGAGCGGGATGACAACGAATGTGTACAACAAACAATATCCCTCCTGGAAGCAAGATTGCTACTCGAGCACATTCACCGAATACAGCATTTTGGAGGGAAGCATGTCAGGCTGGTATAGCAGCCAGCTTATGATCAAAATGTACCCAGTATGTTTCATTTGACTGACTGTTTGCTTGTAGATGACAGCACAAACTAGAAAAGCACTCTGAGTGCGCAGAACCTCCGCCGCCAGGGGGCAGCAAAGCCAAAAGCACGGCGATTGGAACTCCGGCCCATTGGAAAGACTTGAAATATTAAACTTTGGCGTATATCTCAGCAGTACTTTGGCCTAGATATGCCAAAATCTAATCACCCCTTCCTTGACTTAATACCCACCTACCCAGAAAATTTCATGAAAATCCGGCCATAAGTTTTTGAGTTATGTTGTACACAAACAAACAAACCAACAAACGAACGGCACCGAAAACATATACCTCCTCGGCGGAGGTAAATAAGGCCTCAGTAATAACACAATTTCACCTAATCTGTACATTGTGCTACATGAGCCCTTACCATTTTGAGTGAGAGCTATCAGTAACAATAGCATAATGGGCCAAAGAACTTCCTTATTAGCCAAGAAACATTTCTGCCAGTGAAAACATGGAAAACAATTATTCAAAATTACGATTCAATCTTGAACAGGCAGGCTCATAAATAGATTTTACTGACCTCAATACCAGAGTTAACATCACTAATATTTTTTCAAAGTATTAAATTTAACCAATCATGAACATGAATCTGCCGATGCTGGTCGGCCCCGACCAGCGCTCGGAGTGCCCCGACCACCACTCAGCTTTTCCTGACCGGCACCATTTTTTTCAAAGATCAGTTAAAGCTAGAACTGCTCGTCAAGACAAACCTCGAGTGTGTGCTTGCGAAAATGTCCATTAAAAATGCATGGTGGACTTCTGCCACTAGTGGGCCAGCATTCTGTGATGTCATACTGGCAGAACATACTCCACCATGCATTTTTAATGGAGAAAAAAAGGGATGGAAAACAGGGATTGCGAAAGAATGAAAAGGGGTTATGCAACCGTTTGTACAAGGCCGGGGGACACGGTCGGGCCGTACATTTCGGCGTTTGAACTCAATCGCAAACCCTCGGGCACTTGATGCGAGACAAAAAACTGTGTGGGAATGGAAAAAGAATAAATAAACCGCCTTAAGAACAACGTGTTGCTTGCCACAAGCACACAACTAGAACTGCGTTTCGTCAGGACGAACCCCGAGTGTGCGCTTGCTAAAATGTTGGTGGCAAAGATTGTTATGACTAGAAAATCAAAACAAAGATAACCAGCAATGACAACTTAAATTTATTCTTCACTGTTTAGGTCCAAAAATTTCTATGTGTTATCCACTGTGTTATCTTATAATAACACTCCAATGCCACTACGTAACTCTGATATTAAGAAAATACCTCGAAAAACTGACCAAAGTCACAGTATTTATAAAGACTAGGAACATTCTGGAAAGATCTATAGGATTCCTGGGAGATCTGGCCTTCTCCAGGTAAGATGATGAAAGAAACTTCAAGAAAGCCTTAGTCCATTTCATCACAAACAAGTGGTATTGCACCAGATCATGTGTTGCTACAAATAGACTGTTATACAGACATACCACCAGAGGTTGCTGAATGATGAACAAAATAATCAAACAGCTGACCAGTAACGCATTACAAACAATATCCAACAAACATCCATTTACAAATGATATACAGTGCTTTACATAAAACACTCATACATAAGATGCAGTCTCTCTGTCACACACACACAGTAGGGTGTTGGTCTCTCTGAAACACAATTATCAGACATTGTTTAAAAGGACAAATTTCAGAGCACTTCACGCTCTGAAATTTGTGTACATACTGGTTGTGGTGTTGAGGCTGCCCTCTGAGCCTAGAGTGGGCCAGCGTTCTGTGATGTCATAATGGCAGAACTCCACCATGCACTTTTAATGGAGATAAAAAGGGATGAAAAACAGGGATTGCAGAAGAATGAAAAGGGGCTACGCAAGAATTTGTACAAGCCTCAGAGACACGGTTGGGTCGGACGTTTCGGCGGTTGAACCCCGTCTCTATCGCGAACACTTGGGCACTTGATACGGGACAAAGAAAGTGCGCGAAAATGGTAAAATAGTAATAAACTAGAACTGCGTTTCGTCAGGACGAACCTCGAGAATGTGCTTGCCGAAATGTTGACGTTAAAATAAACCGATTTAAGAATAATGTGTTGCCTGGCGCAAGCACACAATGAGCGCATCCAGCGTCCAATAAAACCACTAGAAATACATAAATGACCCCAAATATGCTCCCCACTTCCATATTGTCAGAATAGCGAACTTAAGTTTTCGACCCGCGCCCTGGCATCCTGGCTAGTTCTTAATCATTTTCCTTTATTGATGCGTTTTCAAATTATCATAGCATACTGCAAACTCAAGATTGATGAAAAAGGTGACAAACTGAACCCCCCCCCCCCCCCCAGCCCTCCCGCAGAAAAAAAAAAAAAAAAAGTGATTTTAACACATAAATTAAGCATTCTGGTGAACTCTGGCAAGAAAATTAAGGGTAAAGATAGCAATTGCTTCAAGTAAAATAAATATTTATTAGTACCACTAAAGCTGTGGTTTGTAAGCAAATGCAACGCTAACACTGCTTAGACTGAACAAATGGGTCCCACTCACAGCTAACTTGTCGTAACTCAGTAACTTAATAGAATTATTTATTCATTTATTTATTTATATATGGAAATAACTGAATAGAAGTTTTAGTTGGTTCTACCGCTCAGCCACTCACTTGGCTCAGGCTGTGAATATTCAGGACTGATTTTCATCATACTACATATTTTTACTGTGAAAGAAATGAGTACTGATTAAGGGAGCTCCACAGACATTTTTCCAGCAAAATGTAAAAGGTCCATAGGGTTAAACTCGTTTTTATACTTGGCAGTTGTGCTGTGGAACAGGTTACCTCATGATCTTAAGGGTGCCGTCACGGTATTTGCGACGTGACATTTTTTTTTTCAGATAGTATTAATTTTTTAATGTAGATGGGATGTAAAATGGTTGAACCTCTTGAATCTGAAAACTGTTCACATCTTGTTTCATTCAAGATACAAGAGCATTAATTATTAATGAGATATGTAGATTGGACACATGATTTCATTGTTTTATAGCCAAGGCATAGTAGCTATGGCTTTGAAATTTTGCATATTGATTGGGCATCACATTCTCTATGCAAAAATTGATGTTTACAATTCACTGGAAGGTACTAGAAATACTGAAGCGGTTAATTAATGCCAATTTAGATTTTGAGATACAAAAGTTTCCCTTGAGGCCACAATTCAGTTTCAAATCAAATAATCTTTTTCCCCCTCTTACTTGAGCATAAAATGGATAGAACTGACATGGTTGACATTTTCAGAAATTAATTGTGTTTCAGGAAAACAACAGAGAAAATGTGTCCCAACTAGCTTGTAGATGGGGCAATTTTAGAATGCTAGTTTCTAAGAGTGTTAAGATATTCTTATTACAATGTTCCAGCCGACGTGGCCTTCGTCAGGTGCATTTCCACTTCAATCCGACTGCAGTTCTACAATCACCGCAGCACCCTGGCCCGGAAAACGCTCGCATTCCTCGTCAGAGATATCTTCATCGTGGGTCCCGACGGAGTTTCAACATCGATGACTCCACTACAATCAACTCCTTCGGGTCTTCATCTCACAGTCAACCGAGAACATCCAGCAGGAGGGTGGACCATGGTGTGCAAGCCAATCTATCCAGATCGGCTAAAGATCTCCCAAAAGAGCGACCATAGTAATCTCCATTTTGGATTATACAACATCCGCTCACTTTCGGCATCTTCTCCAGGATCTCATCAGTGACCGCAAGTATGACTTTTTATTTCAGACAGAGACTTGGCAACAACAAAATGACTTTTCCCAGATGAACGAAGAAACTCCCTCAAGGTTTGTTTACAGCTGTCAACCCCGTACTTTCAGTCGCGGCGGAGGTCTTGCGATAATCTATCACGAGAGCTAGAAAATCTCGTCTGTCTCTGTGCCGGTCTACCAGTCATTTGAGTCACTTGTCATTAAACTGAATGGACCATCCCCGATCACTTTAGCCACTGTTTATCGTCCACCTAAGCCCAATTCAGAATTCATCAACGTATTTTCTGCTTTTCTTACACTTACTTCATCCCTCTCCCTTAATGTTATCCTATCCTCCTTGGTGACTTTAATATCCATATTCATAATGGCAATAACTACCTTCCTAAAGACTTTATATCATGCCTTGATAGTTTTGATTTGCAGCAGTTTATACATTTTCCCACCGATTCAAAAGGCCTTGGATATACTCTGCTGCTATGGTGTCACTCCTTGTGATTGTACTGCATCTGGCCTTCCCATTTCCAACCATATGCTAATTTAATGCTATGTCACACTATTCAAAACGAAACTGCCTCGTACAATTTCCTTCCGCAACATTACGACCATCGACTCATTAACATTAAGGCTGCTCTAGACTGTGGCATTGCCAATCTTCCCAACATCAACTTCACATCCACCCCTGATGAACTGCTCAGTCATTATAACTGTGGCCGACAATCTCCTTGATACCCTGGCCCCTGTTAAAACATGGACTGTTTCCTTTTCCCAATCTGCACCTTGGTTTACCTCTGAACTTCGCCAACTGAAAGCCAGAGGTCGCCAACTGGAACGCCTCTACAGAAAAACTGGTCTTACCACCCACAAACAAATGTTTAATACCCATTTTCTTTTCTATAAAGATTCACTTTCCACTGCAAAATCCAACTATTATATAGATTTAATCAGGTCAGGCAATTCTCAATCACTCTTCTCACTGGTTCAAAAAACAACACCCACCTGGTTCTCTCCCACTCCATTTTTACTGCACTGACTCCTGTACTTCCATGATGACATTGTCTAATACTTAAATTGACTGAATCTATCAGCAGTTAGCCCCCCAGATCTCAGCCCTCAAACCCTCCCCTGACTTTCAAATCTCTTCCTCCCATCCTTTCTCTGACTTTACCCTCCCCTCTGCTGCTGAAATAACCAACCTGGTCCGCAAATCTAAACCATCAACTTGTCAACTTGATCCTTCCCCCACCTACACTGGTCAAAGTTTGCATTCACCCCCTGACTCCTCTTATAACTGCAATTATCTATTCCTCACCCATCTCTGGTACTGTTCCTTCACCCCTCAAATCAGCTGCAATAACCCCCATTCTCAAGAAACCCGGTGCTGACCCCAGCAACTTCAACAATCTCCACCCAAACTTCAACCTCCCCTTCCTTTCAAAAATTCTGAAGAAAACAGTTGCCTCCCAAATTCATGACCACCTTTCCCAAAATAGCCTCTATTAACAGTTCCAATCTGGCTTCTGTCCCCTTCACAGTGCCGAAGCAGCTCTTGTCAAAATAACCAATGCCCTCCCCATGGCTGTGGACTCTGGACTTCTAATAATACTCATCCTCCTGAACCTGAGTGCGGCTTTTGACACCATTTCCCACACCATCCTCATTGACCGACTAGCCTCCATTGGATCATCTAAATACACCCCTGGATTGGTTTAAATCATATCTTCCAGGCCAACTCAAAACCTTCAGATCCCACTCCTCCCCCCTCTCCTCTGGTGTTCCCCAAGGTTCTGTCCTGAAACCCCTTTTGTTCATCATCTACCTTCTCCCTCTTGGCCGTATTTTCCATGAACATAACATCCAGTTCCACTGCTATGCCGATGACACCCAGCTCTACCTATCCACTAAACCCACTACGTACCTCCCTGTCTGACTGTCTTCGGGAAATCAGATCCTGGTTTCTTCCAAAACTTTCTGAAACTCAACTGTGACAAAACTGAACTCCTCCTCATTGGCACCAAATCCATCCGCTCTAAAATAAATGACTTTTCCATCTCCATTGACAATTCATCTGTGTCCCCCACTCCCTAGGTTAAGTGTCGGGGTGTCATTCTAGATAGCACCACCATTCCAGACCCACATCAATGGTCACTTGAGAAATATTACGTAAATGGAAATATGCTGACCGTCTACGTCCATTTCTCTCCCCCAACAGTGCTGAAATTCTGGTTCACACCCTAGTTACATCCTGTCGAGATGATTGCAACTCTCTCCTCTTTGGTTTACCTGACAAATCCATCCATAAACTACAACTGGTTCAAAACTCTGCTGCCCGTATCATTACCAGAACCCCCTCCATCAGTCACATAACGCCTGTCCTGCAGCATCTCCACTGGCTCCCCTTCAAATACCGCATCATGTACAAGATCCTCCTCCTTACATTCAAGGCCATCAACAATCTTGCGCCTCAGTATCTCACAGAGCTCCTCCGTATCAAGACATCCTTCCGTTCTCTCAGGTCCTGTTCCTCCATCCAGCTCATCCCTCGCTTGTCTGGTCACCATGGGGTCAAGAGTTTTCAGTCGCTCAGCCCCCCACCCCTGGAGCTCTCTGCCTAACTACATCAAACACTCCACTTCCATTACCACTTTCAAATGCCATCTAAAAACCCACCTTTTCAGAACGGCCTACTCCCTTTAATCTCATTTGCTTTGTCTTGAATGACCCCATCCTTTGTGTTTATTATTAATATCATTATGAAGTCTTATTAATATTGTTAAGTTGTTTTATTGCTTATTTGATGGCCTGAGTGTTTTTATTGTTGATTTGGTAAGGTGACCTTCAGTGTTGAGAAAGGCGCATATATGCATTATATATATATATATATATATATATATATATATATATATATATATATATATATATATATAGATGAATTATTATTATTATTATTATCATCATTATTATATCGTGACCTTACTCTTAAATCCATCGGCCCTTTATTCCGCACTTAAATCCTCTGTGAAGAACTGGATCAGGAGAAGCAGAGTCTGGGTGTAAATGTTTTATTTTAAACCTTTAGATCATAGTATTTTCTATCGGGATAAAATGTTAATTATTGTCACTGTATTTTAAAATATAGGTTCTTTGTGTTGTGATGAACAGGTACTGTTTATGTTCCCATTATGTTCTCCTTGCTGCTGCATGGTCGGCTCACGCATGCTTCCCCACTGTGTTGTACAAGTGCAGTATCGACATGCACCCATACCTTTACTGCTTACACGCACTCAAACACCTCACGCATCAGTTCATATTCCATTCCAGCATTCATCTTTAGGAACACAATGGAAGTAAGCCATCAGCGTTATTGTGTTTCATCCTTTTGATGATGTGTGGACCGTACATGTTTTACTACGCGTTTCATTATCAATAAAAATTTCAATTCAATTATGAACCAAGACGAACATTTAAATATTAAAATACATATTACCATAATCTAGAATATACAGCACTACAAGAAATCAAGGTACAGATATGTGTTCCAAATATGAAAACGGCATTCCTTAGACATAAATATACAACCCCTTTTTTGTCTATATATTTTCAAGTTATTTAAATTCCATGTTTTTGAATTTTGACTAACCATTAAGAATTTCCTTTAACACCTGTAAACAAAATAATAATTAATTAAATAATGGTCGTGTTTGTAATGGTCAGCTGTTGTATCAATACTTGCTCCCGTTAGGTCCCTGTGTATGTACTTCACTCGATGTGACGTCAGACACTTTTATTCTCTCTATTGAGGCGTGAAACTTTGAGACGCCATAGTTTAACCAGCGGAAGTGGTCTCGATCCCTAGCGCATGCGCAGTCATCAGAGGCACCTTGTTTATGTTTTAGACAAGTTATATAACCCCTGTAGTCGGTCACAGAGGCATAAGTTATAAAAGTGTCTGACATTGCATCGTATGCATTTTATTTAGATTTCTGCTCATATAACTGAACGTATCCAATATATGTCACTGCTGTTGTGTTTTTCGGGTAAAGATACACATTCTAAAACATCCTGAGCTATAAAAGGCATCATATTCTATCCCCTGGGGCTGTATTTTCATTAAAATCATTAAAGTGTCTGATGTTCCATGATCAGTTTTTCTGTTAGAAATACCGGTTCGCCCTTGGAGTAGCCTCTCCATGTTTTAACATAAGATGCCCCTACGGTACTATTATCAAATGCAACAGCCATTTACTCAATACCACGTTTTTTTTTTTTTTTTCAAAGAAATTTTAGGTGGTATAATTTGTGACTTTAAAAGAGACGTGCAACGTGTTTTGTACGTGTAATGAGTTTGGAGACTTTCTGGACATGTTTGGTGATGAAATGAGTGGTATTCCAAGGTCCTATGGAATGTGTAACCTCAGAGACTTTTATATTATTTTTAGCACCAAAGTTGAGGGTGCACCACGCCATTCAGGTGTTGGAAGTGTGCAAAATTATGGTTGTGTGGGTCACTACACGTCCTGAATTACACCCACGGGGATAATAATGAGTGTATGATGCAGATCTAGTGCGCTACACCAAAGTTAACATAGTGTTTGCAAAAAAACTTAAAAAATCCAAATTTCCATTTTGCCATATTTTCAAAACTTTAACTTAGGAACTTGCTTTTCGGTATGCACACTCTAATCAATTGTCCCTCTTTGGAAACGAAATTAGGAGTCGATACGAGCATTTTAACTTAAGATTTGTAACATTATAGTAATCGGAGTGCCTGACATTACACAAAAATGGATGGTCTCTGTTGAAGGGCTACCAAAACTGACATATTAGGAGCAGTGGGTGTGAATCAGGTTTTTCATGGAGCCAATATGTTGGTCTTCCACTGATATAAAGTTTTTTAATCAATATTGACTTTCATGATGTCTGTCCCTAGGGGTAATTGTGCGGTAATTGGAAATTTCACCCATAAGTGTCCAGATAAATGATTGTCGTCTTAACTAAACGAGGAGAACTAGCAGCACCCGACAGTGTAGAAGTGTTCTCGGAGTGAATTTTTTTGTTAATTATGAAACTGACTGAGAACAAGTCAGGACGAATAATTGTTTTAAACGGATATTCTGCTCCCCCCGAACCCAGTTCTGGCTCTGCCACGGTCAAATAATGATTGGAATGGTCATTAATGATACAACATATCATGTGATTAACTTACTTATGAATTGTTAAAAGTTTTATGAATTGTTCAGATTTGTAAAGCTTCATTAGAAATGTTTGAAACATAAATTAGTTGTTAGCATGTATTCAGAAATTTAATCAAAGGTATTTAGATACAAAATAGAAAAAAAAAAGTTTATGAATATGACATCTATTAAAATTAGAGGCATTTCGCATATGTGCCATTGAGAACATCAAAGACCTATTGCCATCTCTGGTGACAGAGAGGAAATAGTTGCATTCAAATTGTCGTGAAATTTTTTTCCAGCTCATGCGCACAGCGCACTCACATTACGTATGATCACCAACTCTCAGATTAAATTTACGCCCCTCACTGACAAGATCATTCGTGAATAATGCCCATTATGTTTCGCAGCTCGTGGAAGGCAGATTGTCAAGTTAGGAGATGGCTAAAAACCTCACGTCCAGCACTCCTAACATCCTGGGCAGAACCCTGCATGAATGTGCATAACTTCTTGATATACAAGCTTAGGTTAGATCCTCTTGACTGCCGCTTCAAGTTTGAAATTAATCATACAACACCAGAGATCTTTTGAGCGATTATGAGATTGGAGCCTTATCCCAATTAAGCTGAATAATATGATTAATGATTAAGCTATTTTTCCCTTAAAAAAGCTTGGTATTGTCCTCTAATCATGAGTCCACATCAAATTTAAGAGCGATAGGGGAACTGTTGGAAAGCTCTACCGCACAGCCTAAACCACCCCTAGTCCACAGTATCCCTGTACTTTCTAACCATACAAATACCGTCCAGGGGGATGCATTTTCACCTGTCGGCAGGCCTTGAGTTATATGACGGCATTGTGGGTAGAAACCCAGAATATCCTGAGTAAAGACGCACACGGGAACACCAGGAGAACATTCAAACTCCAGTCAATTCCGGAACTACCCGCGTACAATACTCAGCATCATTTCCGACGACTTCTGTTTACTTTTTCGTGATGCTACCGGTAACTCACCTTTACTGTCGAGTGGCACTGCTTCGGCCTTTCCAGCACAAGTCCTAGGTGGTCGTAAACGAAAACTGAGGAGGGGTAGGGGCCTTGTTTTCCGACCCCCTCTCTGTTGCAGCGTACAAGTGCCCTCTCCCCCCGTCCGTCTGCCAAGTGATGTGGTTAACCCGCTTCTCCTGTGGGGGGCAACGTTGAGCGGCACAAGGCCCCGTCCTATGAGAGAACATAACTGCCACTAAATGCGCCATCACCGAAACCAAATGATCAATGCAATGGTCACAACATAACTCAACGGACAACTTATGGAAAGCAAACGGAGAAACTCCGCACTAACAACGGCAGAAGCTGTTACGTTTGTTTGGAACTCGTACGTGAACACTGATGCGAGACATGAACCTTGGATGTCACCAGTTTCGCGTGTATAAAACGAAACTTTCTGTCTATGGACATAGAAAGTTCCAAGTTACTCGAAGTACATGCGGCATATTATTTATTTTACACATGCTTGTTACTAATGTTAGAGCCCTGAACCGTTATTTCTGCCAGGCAGGGACAGTTAACAGACCCGCGGTGCTGCCCACCCGTTTATGCGACATCAGCTGCCAACGACATACCGGGATTATCCCAACTGCTCCAAATGGGTTCCAAACTCTTGCGACAAATTACAGATAATATAAGAACTATGGCCAACTGAAGGCAAGTAGCTTGCCTCAAGCCCGGTTCAAAGTTGATAAGCCAATTTAATACTCCACCACCCATTATTGTTCATATACTGTAACATGCCATGTAGCTTCGTGTCCGAGCAAAAAAAAAAAAACAAAAACAGTTTTGGGGTGAACGAGGTTCGCTACGCACTTCCTTACACGTAATGTTACTTTAGCCAGCTGCGTATCTGTCACTTTTGGAGATCTGTTATGAGCTGATTTTAAAACCATTTTCTTAAAGGTGCAGTTATACGTGATACGTGGAAACAAGCGCTGATCGTCCTTACACATATTTTTATAGCTAAAAACCGGACTTGTGCCCGGGGACGAGCGGCGCGGACCCGCAAACAAATGGCCCTGATGCTTGAGCGAAGCGAGCCTGTGGTCGGACAGCTGGTCGGGTAGCGGGCCACTTGTTTTCTTTACACCAAAACTTGGGTGAATTCAGTCAACAGCCCAGCGATTTTGTTCTGGGTCGTTCGATTCCACTAGAAGCCGCCTTTCCACCTTTTCCTTCAATTAGGGAGACTGAAAATAACATTCCGGCAGGTAAAATTTATTTTAGCGTCCAAAAACAATTCAGAACCAGCGTCGCCAACAAACAATAGGGAACATCAGCGTTTATTTTTCTTTTTACTGCGTGATACTTTCTTGATGGGGCGATAAACCGGAACCGCTTCAAGGTTCACATTTGACGGCCAGCAAACTGACGTTATTATACTGTAAGATAATTCGCCAGATGGCTACATAGGAGTTAAAATTCACCTAAAGGATTCAATTAAGCCACTTTCACACTGGACGCGAAACAAATTTTTCGCACGGGATTACATTCAAAGTCAGTGCAAAGACGACGTTTTCGCATTGACGTTGAATGTAATCTGTCGTGCGAAAAATTCGTTTGGCGTCCGGTGTGAAAGCAGTTTTAGTCTGACTGGTTAAGACGTAAGTAATACTAATACGAGTGGAAGTCCTCTTTCACGTCAATAACCGACAAAGCGACCCCGTTTCACTCGGTCTTTTGTGGCGCAGTAGTATAACCGGCCGGAGTGCGCAGGCGCGCACACTCGACACGGTCCAACAACGCAGACAACAAACTTACCGAATTATTGTGCTATAGTTTCAACACTTTGTCCTTCCCCAATCCGCGTAATTCTCCTTCTCTACCCAACTCTGTCCGAAGTTTGACGCAGAACAAAGCGACAATAACTCCCTGGCCCCCGTGTCGCCTTTCTGTCCGGGCTTGGTTCGCTGGGACTCGCCACTGGTCGTTTCGGTTTGATAATATCGTAATCGCCGATTCGTGTTGATAAGCCACCTTAACTGCTTCGGAAGTTTATTCCCCTTAATTCCACCCAAATGGAGGGGGTAAAAGTTGAAATGTGGGTCTTCAAATTTTCAGCGGCATAAAACAAAATTTAAAAATTATGACGCGATTCTTTGGTGTCTCGCGTCTGTTAGAGTTGCTAGCTGGCTTTTGTTCTGAAAATCCCAAAGTGTCTTCCCCTGTCCGGTCAAATCGAGGCTAGGTTGAGGATAAGGGAACTCGGGAAATTAGGCCCCTATCTCCCGGGGTGACGGGGAGTGGGCGTGCTCGAGTCTGGGGCAACGCGCAGATTGGACCGGGGGGAAGAGGGAGGTGGTGTAGGCGTGTCTTTGAGCGTGAGGTTGAGTTGAGCCAGCGGGGACAGAGCTCCTGCTGAGGCCAACTGGGCTCCCGTCACCCACTACCATCACCGCCATCTTTGTCCGGAAGGGACAGTAAACCGTGGACGGTCAGCCGTGACTGCTGAGAGTTGGCTGGCCATCTGTCGAGCAGTGGATCCACGCAGTTCATTAAACTAGACCCAGTGGCTCTTTTCTTGGGTTGAAAGCGTGGCGTTGGTTGAGATCTGTGCTCCTGAATGAACACCTGTAAAACTTTTTCAAAAATTGTGAACGTGAAGAAACACAGTGGTAGACACAGCTATTTTTTTGTATCCAATATGTTTAAACATTTTTCAGTTCGGTTCAGTCAGAGAATAAACATTATTTTTACGTTCCGTTCCAGAGTTCCAAGGCCTCTGCTCTAATTAATAGACGGTTAGAACGTTACAGAACAACAGTTGATAATGTTTTTTTTAAAAGGCATAACTTTTATAAATGATTCATATATCAATAGCATAAACTGACGTGTATTGAAAAGAAGCAATGATTATTAGTAGCTTTGTGCGAGGCTGCTTTGTAATGCACAGGATCTTCCTCTAACGCATTACCACGTCTTCCCTGACACCCAGCCCTCTCAACATTCCAAACAGACGAGGTGAAAAAAAAAAAATAATAATCATGATAATCCCTTCAGTCACAGTTGTATACGTCATTTCTGGTATTTCATTGCTTTGCCATGCTGGTAGAACCCTTTAATCACGAAGTGCGCAATTGTTAATGAATATTCCTTTAGCCTGTTCAGGTCCGACATTTAGTGGTTGAGTCTGGAACTTCAAGGCCACGTGATTTCTATTTCAATAGGTTTGATTTTTGACTCCGAGCACTCAAAAGAATTAAACAGACAAAAAAAAAAAATTTGATCAAGTATTACTATATCAGGACTAAGGTGTTATTCAGGCGAAGGAATTATTTATACAGGCTTGCTCTCCAGCTGTCATTAAGCAACACTAATAGTAAGGGTGTGAGCGCGGGAGAAAATGTGAGTTGTCAAAATGTAGAAACAGTCCTACTAGGGAAGCCTTCAACTTTTTAATGAAATAAAATGACACTAAATCAATTAAAGTTTGCATTTGAATTGTTTCCTTATGAAGGTTTCCTTTCTGACAGTCAGCAACAAATTTAAAATCATGCAGTACCATTTAACAACCATGGCCAAAAAACACCTATAAAATTGAAAAATACTTTAAGGTCACAAAAAAAAGTGTGCGACAGTTTGCAACTAGCTACTTGCTTAATTTAATAATGTCTATATCGGACGATGCAAGATTCACTAGCATGTAGCCCAGGTAGTCAGCTTTGTGGTACTGAAAATATCCATAGCAGTTATTAATCTATAGAGCTTTCAAATGGGGCAGTTTCTGATCAACTAATGTTAGTTAATAATAGTCAATATAAAAGTAAAACTTTCATTATCAGAATAAGGTTTATGCCAGTTGTATAATACAGAAATAATTTTGCAACTCATCGGCCCAAATGCTTCGCATTCAACCTCACAATTGGAGTGT
Source organism: Gymnothorax reevesii (assembly GCA_029721435.1). Classification (NCBI taxonomy): domain Eukaryota; kingdom Metazoa; phylum Chordata; class Actinopteri; order Anguilliformes; family Muraenidae; genus Gymnothorax; species Gymnothorax reevesii. Next base: position 10,151,164 of record CM056577.1, on the reverse strand, counting down.
TTCACAGGGGTATAAAATTACCTCTCGACAAGATGGTGGAATTTCTCATGTAGGCCAAATTTGTTCAAAACCATAACTTGGGTAAAATGTTAGCTAGCTAAAGGCAGTGAATAACGGAGGATAAATAACTAGTTAGCCAGCTTGCTAGCAGCAGTACATGAAAATAAAATTACTACAACAGATGTTATGTCAAGTTATTGCAGCTACAAACAAATGACAGACAAGTTAGCCAACAGCTGCCACCTTAAATCAGAGCCCACCCGATATGAAGGTGCCATTAACAGCCCAACAGTTGACCCATGTGTTGCTAGCATTGGCATGACACTGAATATATTTTTTAAGTGTTCCTGGTAGGTTATTTCTCACACGGTTTCAATAATTTTCATAAGGTAAGGACAAAAAACACTGGACAGATGATCCTTGTTGTAGAATGCAGAGCCAAGATGGCAACGCAGGCTCCTTAAATATGATCAGCCTATGAGCTTCACGAGCAGGTTGCGAACACTTGATTATGTTCATCACAGGATTTCGTTTTTTTTTCCGCCCCAATATCCTTTTTTGTTCATTGATGCATTTTTAATCACTGGTATCAGATATAGCATAAGCTGCACCAGTCCTGTGCTGGTAATCCAAACTTCACAAATACAGGGATGCAAAGCACAATCAGAAAGGATTTCATTAAAAGCATAAGTCAGTGTGCTTGAATAGAAATGGGTCAACTGTAATGAATTTAGACATTCCAGTTTCTAGGGCCAATTAGATTTGGCTTGACAAAAATTCTCCACTTTAATCAATGGTTAGAATTTGGCCTGGGGAATTAACTGAATTGCGACGATTTTAAATGCAATAAAAGTTACTGCCACTATGGGGCAGACAAGCAAGCTTGCTTATTACCTTTTCTATGACACATACCTAATGCGGTGTTGAACAAACATCAGAGGCAATTTGAAATGCTTCCAGGAAGAAAACTGATTTGAAGTCCGCTAATTACCAGCGAGGCTGGACAGCCTCAATCGCCTGGGCATAATTAGCTTTCCTAGTATCAATTCCCGTGTACTTTTCCTAATTTGCAATCAAGCCATTTATTCAGCCAACTGACTAATCAAAACCAAAATGTGGCCAATAATGATTACGAAGAGATTATGAGAAGCAGACCAAACTAACCAGGCTGCTGTGTTAGACTGAATGTCAATAATCTGAATAAATAGCAGACCTCTGAATTCCACCACTCATCACAGAATTTTTACGTATTATTAAAAAGATTTCTTAAAAATAAATTCATTTTAAGATGGCCCTGGTTTTTAAGCATTTAAAAATATGCAAGAAGTGGAAAACATTTTGTGAAGCAAATCGAACGTGAATCTGAGAGAGAGATCATTTTCTCATGGCACACAATAGACAAATGCATCAAAGACTTGGCAAACACTTTCAGGCAAATCTGTGCTGCAAATTTGTAGCATTTTTTATTTGATCATTGAACAAGATTCATTTGATATAATGTAATTCAGAGCCCTTGATTTTGGTTATTTTTGAGCATATAAATAGCCTGCAGTGAAGGTAGAAAACCTTTTGTTTAAGCATAATGAACATGACATGTAAATTGTTAACGTATTCGCACGCAGCAGCCAAATGTAAAACTAGACATAATCTTGCAGTTACTTTCATTGCGCTTAAAATAATCGTGATTTGGTTAATTGCCCAGCCCTACACAGATCGCTAATTTTTGCATATCGGCAGTAAGAATGCTACTTTTCCTTTAAAATGTTTGCATGGGTCCTCTTGTGGTCAGTGTGGTCCTCACACAGCTGGGGTCTGCAGCTTTTCTGGAAATAGGGCCTCCCATCCAGGTCAGCGCAATCAGGGGACCCCAATCATGAGTTCAAAAGGGTCTTTTTTGGAGGGAAGATTCAGAATATGCTACACAAACTCACCGCTGAATATCAAGTTTATTCTGGGGTCCTTTGCAGTACTATTAACGACCCACCCCCCTTCTGAAATTCTATGTTTATTTTTCAGAGAACATGTATAATCACTGGTGTAGCTACAGAAAACAACTGAGACAAGGTACTATTCTCATCAAGCTACGGAAATCCACCGCCCTCAACATAAAATCTAAGTAAAAGGGTAACAAAGGAAGTAAAGTTATGGCAAATAGTAAACTATTAGCGAGGCATAATTTGCAAAGAGGGCTGCAACATCAGGGGTCAATTCCTTTGTCCAGTCCAGTCAATTGATTATGATGATTACGAGACAAAAGCATGTAATCCCAGGGTACCCAAATCTTAACCACATAATTTGAGTCAGATCTTCGTGAAGGACTCGGCACACCTTGCCAAAAATTAGCTGCCGATTCAATAAAAAAAAAAAAAGAACAATTGAGAATACGGCCCTCTGGCTCAGGAGGTTAGCGGACCCTGCATTACAGTGACTACAAGAAATAAAACCCTTGTTGGCCCTGAGGATGGCAGTTGGGTGTGTCTCCCTCTGGAAGTCCACCCTGCCCTCTGTTCCCTAAGGGGGTTTAGGGGGGGGGTTGGTTGGTCTTCCCCACCCAGCCTGGGCTCAGAAATGCCCCCCAGCAAGAGGGATGAGGCATCGGGGCACACGCAGGAAGGAGGGGGTGAAGGCCGAGAGCCAGGACAGGTAGGGCACCTGGGAGAGCAGGAATTTGAAGGAGAAGTAATCGTCAATCTGACGACCTGCGAACGGAGGGAGAGCGAGAGAGATTACATACATTTAAATTACTATACATGTGCGTCGCGCATATATAAACACGTCCCACACATGAACGGTACAGACAGACAAAAAATAACTTCTTAAAATAAGACAGAGAGCAACAATTTACAATTCCCGTAGAATATAGACAGTGCCAAAATACTCCTTGTTCTGGAACCTGCTTTTAAGTAATTGTTGTTTTGTTGAGTCCCACACTCTGCAAGTACTACCTAATGCCTCCAGGAGGCACTGTGCAGGTACTGAGAGAAGACAACAAGTTAAGAATTCAGCTTGAGATAGCAGCTTCATAACACAGTACTCATGTTGTCATTTAAAACAAGAGCCATCTGGCAATGGCAGATCCCCCCGGCTGTAGGTTGTGTAACCTACAGGTTGTGTGGACAGACGGACGGACCGAAACCCCCAAAAGGCACAACTAGACCATAAGGAGAAGCTCCATACCAAATTTGGTGTTTGTAAGTGGTATAGTTTTCGAGTTCTGGCCCGGAAACGATTTTATTACAGACGGACAGACGGACGGACGGACACACTGATCGCTATACCCCCCCGCATTATATGCCGGGGGGATAACAACATTTCTGAAGCTGCACTCTGCATCACTCGCATCTTGACCTTCCATTGGCATGAAATCCCAACAGTTAAGCAGGCATGCCTGACAGACAGTCATGATCATGTCTGAAACTCAAACAGTGACTTCCATTATTCCTCTGATATCAGGTGACCACACACTTCATCATTCACAATAATTCCCTTCATAACCAACCCAAATGATGAAATCTCAAAAGATGAAGACAGTGCAACCCTCTGCCACTCTCACTGCACACCAGCCACCACCTTCACTAACAGTGAAGTGAAATAAGCAGATGTACAAAGCCATCATCATCATCAACAGTTTACCATCGATGTCCTGTATCCCATAGCGCCTTGCTAAGTCACAGGTCATCAAGATCTTCCCAGTCAGTGACATCAGGTTCTTATCTGGAGAAAAGGAAATGAAATCATGAGTAAAAGGTGCTGTCAGGATTCCTGTGCATGCTTAGAACATACATCTGCTTGCATGCAAGTCATAATCTGATTCCATCCTTGCCAATCCATCTTTGTTTTGCATTGTATTTATATATTTTAGTTACTCCGGCATCATGCTTTTAACATTAAGGAGCTTTCTACGGAAATTTGAAGATTCAAAGCGCTATTTTAAAGGTCCCATATTATCCTGTGTTTAGTCTTTTAAAATATGTCCAATGAGTCTTTAAAATAATGTTAAGAATTCAGTTACAAAAAAAAAAAAAACGCACACATCCAGGCCTAGTGAGACCTCTTCTCTCACCCCATCTGTGCCGGCCTGAAACACAATGTGGCTAATGTGGCGCTGCTCTGATTGGCTGCCTGACCCCTGTCATGGATAAGTAAAACGATCGTTTCACAGCAGCAGTAAACAAACCCAAACACGTAACCTACGTAAGTTCCGCAAAGCATACTTCTGGTCAAACTGCAGCCTTATCAGCACAGCTTTGCAGACATGAACAACATCTCTCCAGTTAGCTTGAACTGTAGTGGCTACGGTCGGGTAACATTATGATGAAACTACCACCTTGATGTTAACCAAAGTAACACAAGCATACCAATCTGAATTCCTGCATGCAAGTTAACCAGGAGCAATTTTAAGCCGCACAGAACGCGAACTAACATATGGTAGTAACCGAACGGTCAGCATAACGACAGACAAACATTACCCTGCACTACAGGTTTTACAGACAATAAGTTCCATTACCATGAACAGTTTTACGAAGCATCCAAATTATAAACAAGTGTAAAAAGTTAGCTTCAATTGAGGTTTATGTTCACACAGCTCCTGCAGAATGTCTCCTTGATATTTTTTCCTCTGGCATATTTAGGACACGAACATTAGCAACAGTAACAGCTATGTTAGCCGCAGTACAGCCACATTCAATAGGCTATCACGTTAGGTAGGCTTATGCAGTAAAGCAACACAAAATGTTAAAACTTACTGCTTCCACGTCTGTGAGTCACACACAGTTGGTACCGATCCAGGCTTTATCTTCAGATACTCTACAGAGCCTGCATTTGAGGCCAGTTGTTAGTGCTAACTATCATTAGCGGTCCTGCAAGCCACCACTAACACGTTAGCTTCATTTAAATTACTTGTATTTGCTGCTATATTGTTATTTACAGCCTGTGGCTCCGAGCACTTGATCGATGCAACTGCTCCAGGTTTGAGAAGCATCTGAGACGCATATCCAGCGTTGAATTATCCTTTATTGACACAGCTGTCTTCGGCGAAATGGCGAGCACAAACAGCCAACTTTCCCTTTGAGTGTGGCTGTTTGCCGCCAGCAAACAAAAAAGCTACCCACTGATTTCTGGTGGCATTGTCTTTTTGAAGAGAAAATAGTTGTGCTTTTTTTCGCATCCAAAAAACCACGTACAAACAGCTTTGGGAGACATACTGATAACTATGGACGTTACACGATTTGGGCTCATTTATGTCTGATAGAATAAATTACAGGGTGGGCAGGTCCAGTGCCGTGATTGGCTCGGCCAGGTCTGTCCCGATTGGATGCAACAAACCAGACGTCAGGTTTTTCCCAGATCTCATGAATATCTCAGCACGAGCTGTTCAGACAAGAAATCACGTTCAGGAAATCACATTAGAAACTTTGTGTCTAGAAACTTTACAGAGGTTGAGTATGGACAACCGATATTATAACAATAAATGTATGTATTAAAAGAAGGATCAGCATAATGGGGGACCTTTAAGCTTTAGTTAAGGGACACGAAGAATGTAAGCTGGTTTGCCATTGCCAATAACCATAGAAGAAGAAAAATAACTTGAAGATTTTGACCTGAGGTTGAGCGGATTTACTTTGTTCAAAGTTGAGTTGAGAGCATGCAAAGTAACCGTGAAACAGCTCTTATAATCCAAAATTTAAACAGGCAGAGAAACAGCACAAGCAGACCAGCCGCAGCAGGAACAGAACAACTGAAATGCCTTCAGAGAAACAGGCCAGCAGCGCCTCCCAATGGTGTCCAGAAAGAGCAGGTGTGGGAGCAGGCTTTCATTCCAGTGTCCAACTTAAGTACACTATAGCAGAATGTAGTAGGCAAGCACCAAGTATGGGATTCTGAACATGGCTGAGGTTTATAGCAGGGGCGTTTAATCTAATCGAGAAAACGCTGCTGTGTACAAGCTTTAATTCCCACCATTTAATTAAACACTTGATTCCACTAATCAACCCCCTAGAGCCTTGGCTGAAAACTTTGATTTGTAGAATCAGGTATGTAACTTATTAGTTGAAATGAAAGCCTGCACCCACACTAGCCCTGTCTGGATAAGACTGTGGACCCATGGATAGTCAGGATTCCCTGCAGAGCCGGGTGAAGTTCTTCCAGGTGAAAAACCTGACTGATACCTGCATCGATACCTTGTTCTCATTTACTTTGTCTGATTAGCAATCAAACAACTGATTTACTCGACCACTGTTGCCAGTCTCCCACTAAAGGCTTGTGTGATTTACATCAGTCTCCCACTCTCCAGCCATATACAGTGCCAGTCAAAAGTTTGGACACACTTTGCTAATGTCACAGCACTCAGTTTTTAGAGAAATACAAACAGTTTAACTTCTTTCTACGATCTCAAATGGAATCTTGCAAGAGGTAAACAATTAGAAGTTAAGGGAAGAATTTACTTGTTTGAATGGTGTCCAAAATTTTGGAATTCTCAGAGAAGCCACATTTTTCAAAGTAAATCGACAAACAAGCAAAGTACAATCTTACTGTATTATACAGGACCCTGCGCTGCAGTGCGTTTTTGCATAGTAAATTAATAATGACGGAACTTCACAGATTCACAGTACATTCACGGTTAATGAAATCAATATTTGTGGTGATTTATTAAAAAGGGCAACCAAAATGCCAACGTTACAGCCTACGATTAGTCTGCTAGTGCCGCTTGTGAACTTGGGATCGGTTGAAGAAATGTATTCAGCCAGTATATATCATCATTCGTGTTATTCATACCCAGCCAGCACAGTTTGACTTGTACAGTAGTCAGCCAGTGACAGATCTACATGAAAATGAGGCATTTAATGTCACGATTTTGGAATTATTTACAGTTTTGCACCCACTTAAATTCAGTCATACAGCGTCAGCTTGTTAACTGGAAGCTGGTATTGCGTACTGCCTGAAGACTGTGGCACTTAGCTGGCAGACTAAGATGTTAACTTCTTAACTCTCTCCCCCTCACAGCCCTAAAGATAACACAGCAGTGTGTACTCTGTGGGGAGCTGGCTGCTGCACCTGATCTCCACACAGAGCTGCTGATGTGATCACACCCAAACTGCTGGCGTCATAGTCTCGATCTCATATGCGCTTAAAATAGAGAGTCGTCCACAGACACTTTGGGGAAATCCCGGCAAGACGTCGAGAGTTGCTTGTGTGGTGATCGAGACCGGGCGTGGAGAAGCACTTGTGGGGAAATAAGGGACAGGCGTCGAGAGGCGCTACTGAGGGGGAAAGAGTTAACCTGAGATATCACAACATCCTCATGGACAGTTTGCAAATTAACTCTCATACAACTGGAGCAAATGCAGGGACACCTGCTACAGAGCTACATGAAAGGCATGTGAGTAAGCAGCCCATTTTTAATGTAGCTCTGTAGCTAGCAAGCAGGCTATGGTTGACGTGGAATGAAGGTATACGCCAGTAACATTAGTGCAGTGCACTTCCCCTGAGGCAGAAACACAAAGACACTGGTAGCATAAATATTGGCAAAATTAAGCCTTTACAAGGCCTCAACTGTATAGCTTATTAAATAGTTTGAGGTCAGGCGGGACCTGCATATGGGCGTGCAGGCGATCTGTTTCTGTGGCCAGGATCCACGTATTCGTGGATGGGTTAGCTGGATGGTGTGAGGAATCAATATGCAACTGCTGCGAGGCGACTGCCGTGAATGACTCTGTACCAATACTGGGTCAGACTAATGAAGGACCTGATCGCTCATTGGGTGTGTATCCTGAGCTGAAGGTGTGAGTTCAGCGAAGAGAATGGGCGGAGTCGCCAGCTCTGAACAGGCTCCTTGGATGACGACACTTCTTGGAGAGCCATCCACCCACGGCAAAGACTCGAAAACCACGAAAAGAGTGCGTCGTTCGTTCCGAGAACGAAGTTTGCCCAGAGTCCCAGTTCAGATGTGACACTCGCGAAGTTAGTTTGTGCGTCGAACTGTGTAACAAACTGTCCCACACGAAACGGGTGTACTGGAATGTGACTGAAAGATTTGGTATGTTTTTCTGTACTCATTTATACAGAGTGAAAAATGAAGCATAAAAATCCAGCTTCTATTGTCGTGTTGTGCCATCATCAAAAAATTGTGGATAAAATACTTTTCCTGGAAATCACAGCAGCCAGGCGAAGAATGTGCATGAAATTCTTCCTCGGCGATCGTCACAATAGCCAGCCAACAATCCTGGCCGCCGCAGCGCGGCCGCATACTCAAATCGGGCCACGGTGGTCAACAGAGCACTTCGCACATTAGCAGGTCCCGGCATGCGGGTCAGCGAGCCAGTCCGCGTGCGCGTTTCCCGTACGAGGGGTTAAGCAGCCTACCTTTTGCAAGTTCCACGATGCATCGTCCACTCATTTCCGTGGTCTCCCCCCTTGTAAAGAATTCCTTAGTCTAAAAGACATTTAAAAAAATAATTACTAATCACGATCTTCAACTGGTTCAATAGTCTTCTCAGTGTCCAGTGTGCCACATGACTCCCACATCACATTTGGGCAGATTATTAAACACCGCTCAGAAAAAAGGTCTTGAATCTCTGTCAGGACTCATTTCAGTGCTGCACAGTGTTACAGTCTCCACACAAATACTGGTGCTGCAGCTCCCAATCACTGACGGCCACTCTGTTGGGCAGCAGGATGACTCACCTTGGGGTCGACTCCGGCTCCTTTTATAACGTGTTCAGACACCAATTCAGTCCTCACCGCTCCGGGCCACAGGCTGACTGATGCCACGCCAGTTTTCTTCAGGTCTACAGCTGTGTCTGCAGCCAGCCTATCACACTGGAGGGAGAGAGAGAGGGAGAGAGAGAGAGAGAGAGAGGGAGAGAGGGAGAGAGGGAGAGAGAGATTATGCGCAGCCCATAAAGCGCTTTGGGAAGAACAGCAGAATTGTCATTTGTCAGGCAGGATAGTAACTGCACTGCACCACTGATCAGACACCCACCGCTGCCTTCCCGACTCCGTAGGGCACATTGAAGAGGTACCGCAGCCCCCCCATGGAAGAGATGACCACAATCAGCCCCCGGCCCTGTGCCACCATCAGCCGGGCAGCATACACTGAGCAGATGTAGTGTCCCCTACAGGATCGGAGGGAAACCTCAGTTTGATTAGTAGGGCTCTAGCAACTTCTCTCCCTCTCAGTTTTTTTCATCCTTTCTCTCCAAAGACCCACTTAGGGGGCTCAAATACTAAAACTTTTTTGACTGACAGGACATAATGTTACCTTGGTTACAGACCAGTTCAGCAAGTGACCTATATTTTGACAGCATTAGTTATGCAGGATCTGAAACATACAGCGCCCTCTATTATTATTGGCACCCCTGTTTAAGATGTGTTAAAAACCTGAAAATGAATTCAATTTTTATTGCAGAAGCATACTCTCACACTGAAAATTGTAGAAAAATGTAACCTTCAACTCAAGTGAATTTTAAGGCGGGAAAAAAATCCTAAAGAAATAATGATTTTTCATAAAATCACCTGTTCCAATTATTGGCACCCCTAACAATTCCTAGGAAATAAATGTAATTGAAGTATTTCTGTCATTTCTACAGTAGTTTACAAAGTGGATCAGAGTATCTAGGAACATTTAATTAGTATATGATCACTTCCTGTTTCCCTAGGGTAAAAATATGAGGTGACACAGAGGCCATTTCTCTTATCAACTATTCAACATGGGAAAGACAAAGGAGCGCACCATTCAAGAAAGGCAGATGTGTGTCGACCTTCACAAGTCAGGCAATGGCTACAAGAAAATAGCCACTCGCCTGCACCTGCCCATATCTACTGTCAGAGGAATCATTAAGAAGTTTAAAACAACTGGAACAGTGGTAAACAAGCCTGGACGTGGACGCAAGGTTATTTTGCCACCACGCACAGTGAGGAGGATGGTAAGAGATATAAAAAGTTCTCCAAAGCTCACTGTTAAAGAATTACATTAAATGGTAGCATCTTGGGGTCAAAAAGTTCTCAACCCCATTGAAAACCTGTGATGTGAGCTGAAGAGGAGAGTGCAGAGGAGAGGACCCAGGTCGCTGGATGATTTAGAGAGATTGTGCAAAGAGGAATGGTCAAAGATCCCTCTTTCTGTATTCTCCCATCTTGTGAAACATTATAGGAGAAGATTAGGTGCTGTTTTGTTGGCAGAAGGGAGTTGTACAAAGTATTAACATCAGGGGTGCTAAGAATTGTGGCACACATGATTTGATGTAAAAGAATTATTTCTTTGTGTGGGATTTTTTTTCCCACTGAATAAATGCATTTGAATTAAAGGTTGGATTTTTTTTTATTGTGGCCCTATATTATTTAGAAAAAAAACTGAATTTATTAGAAGCTAAAGAACACATCTTAACCAGGGGTTCCAATAATTATGGAGGGCGCTGTATGTGACCCTCCAGCACCAAACCAGTCACATGGGTCAATTTTTCAAATATGAGTTTTTGGGCTCATCTGAAAGGGCATTTAATATGAGCCCAAAAACTCATACTTGAGAAACTGACCCATGAGACTGGTTTGGTACTGAAGGGTCATATATATACTTAGGACTGCATTAAACTTTAACCCATAAGTGTTCAGCTCACTCTTTTTGCGGTAAGGTTAATAGCATTTTGAAGCATGATTTTTTTTTTTGCCAATATTTATGTGAAATCACTTTGGCATGTTTGTATAACACATACAAACTTTCTCTTCAGTTAGTTTGGCTTAAAACATTTGCTGGTTGATGAAGGAGAATTGAACAGATTTTCTCAGATGAAAGGCCAACATAATTCTCATTCTGTGTACCTGAGTCCCACATTGTTCATACAGTCCCAAATGGAGGGGTCTGTTTCCCAAAACTTCTTCCCAATGTTTTCAAATATTGTCTGCAATCACAAAAAGGGTTTTAAAAATAACTACACGCTCCACCCTGGTCAATCTTTGTTGTAGAACTGACTCTACTATCCGCTTAACAGGAGTGCTTTTGAGGGAGGTGGCCATTACAAGTGTTAACATGTGCACTGCTCCAATCAGGACAAACTGGACCCACCTCATCATGGTGACAAGCACTGCCCAAAAAAAGCCCCCCACTCAAATGATGAACATTGCGAGCTGCTAAACAGTAAGAGCTAGGAGAATCCGCATTCGCACTTTCTCACTGTTTACTAATGACAAAGATCTGAATCCCCCCACAGAAGTCATCTAAACACAGATCAGGACAGTATCAGCTATGATATTAGCTCTGCATATAAATTTGAGGCATACATCATCCGCACATATTCCACCAACACAGTTAACCATTTTTACACAGCATTCCCACATTACATTACTTTTGCTATATTGGTTGCCATTGCATAGAAATCAATTAGCATGCTTGTATGATGAACTTGAAACTACAACAATCATTGTGCCGGTTTCCTCATCATTATGCTGCCACCCTCACAAGAACTAGCTCGCTTTGATCATGTCACTGACCGCAACGCCAGCATAAGCGTTGTTGACCAGGATGTCCAGCCGGCCTTTCTGCTCCCGGTTGATTTGCTCAAAGAGCTGTTTGATTTCATCCTCCTTTGATGAGTCACAGACCACCGGTATGCAGTTCCCACCCCTCTCCTTTACCTGCCAATGGGATTGGAGGCAAAGTTTAACTGACAGGCAGGCTCCTCCAATAAAGGTGAAGGAAAATTAAAGCTCCAAGCTGGCTCTAAATTTATTCACAATACTTACCACTGTGATCGCCTAATACCGCAACTGCCTCTAAACATCATTCAGGACTGATTTGAGAGATGTCCACAAGTGATTAGGTGTGAATGCTTGTCTCAGTTTTTGAGTAGATGCTGTTAATGTGTGATTTCTGGCATTAGCGGTTGGCAGGCACAAATTGAAATCAAAGCTATCTTGTTGTTCATTGAGCCATTGACACCAAACTGACAGGGCACAGCCCCCAAGAGTGTTGCCAGTAATATGCTCACAAAGTTTTAAGGTCATAGGCCACCGAAAAGAGGAGTGGTGATAAATTGCATTTTGTCAGAATAGAGATTCAGTGTGGCATAAATTTGGATGCAGTTTCGTAAGCATTAGTTTAGTTGCAGTTCCAGCGGTCTAGTGTCTATGGGAAAATGACTGCGGTTTTTGATAATCAGTAAAAAGAAGGTCCATGATTTAAATAATTTTAGACAATATAACGGTTTTCTTCATGGTAATAATGCGGTTGAATGCAGCAAACATTTTGAGGCTGAGAGAGAATGAGAGGCTCCAAGACCCAAAAAGGTCAACATTGTCATCCACATGCTAAGGTCAAAGTAATATGAAACTACATCACCCACTCATCTTGGTTCATCAGCTTGTTCAAACGTTGTTGCAGTTGTAGTTCAATTACTGTTCATGATAACAGGTTGTTAGCAACACTTGCATTTTATAGACACGGGATGTTTCATTTTCAGAAGTTTGTAAGGCAAAGTGCATATTATCTCATTAAACAAAACGAATACCACTTTTACTCTTGGACCTCATTTACCACCAGATTTTGAAAACCGCATTCATTTTTCCTATTAACTCAAGAGAGATGGACCCGGAAGTAGAAAAGGGCGAGCAAAGCTGCAAACAAAATGACAACGGGTTATGACAATATTTGGTAGATTCAACCTCATCCAGAAAGGGCCGGCTTAGGTGCAGGCTTTCATTCCAACCAAGCACTTACACACCTGACACCACTAATTAACCCCAAGAGTCTTTGCTAAAAGCTTCATTAGTAGTATCAGGTGTATAAATGCTGAGTTGGAATGAAAGCCTGTGCTCACACCAGCCATTGCAGGACAATGTTGAATAGCCCTGCTCTATATCATTTGTTAGCAAGTGAGCCACTTTTTTACATGATCAAGACAAAATCTGGTAACACTTTAAATGAAGTGTTGCTCATAAAGACTTTATACAGCATGTATAATGCCTTAGTAAATGACACAATGTCTTCATAAATCATACATAAGAAAATGTCATGCTTTGTAAAGCGTGAAATAACGTATCCTTATTCAGCATGTGATGCCAGATGTCATATGACTGACAATGTCACTTAGCTAGTGGCTAAATACTATTAAGGGTGACAGCGTCAGCTAAGTGACATTGTCACTGTCACACCTGGCATCAACATGCTGAATAAGGATGTGTTATTTCACCCTTTAGAAAGTATGACACTTGCCCATGTATGATTTATGACATTATGACTCATTTATGAGCGCATTTGTATAAAGCCTTTATGAGCAACACTTCATAAAAAGTGTGACCCAAATTTTTTAAATTTTGGTCAGGTATTTCTATGGACCATGCATATCAAATTTGGTATCATTTGGACTTACAGTTTGGGGAGAAGTTTCTGAGAATTTTTCCGCATTACCAAGATGGCAAAAAATACATCCAGACAGACCTCATGAGTCCCAATTTTAAATATGTTTGGCATGCTGACCTTGAGCAAGAAAAATGTGGCCTGCAGTTCTTTAGATGTTAGTCTGGGTGCTTTTGTGACCTCCTGGATGAGTCATCGATGCACTCTTGCAGGAAATGTTTGAGTACAGCCATTCCTGGGGAAGCTTCATCACTGTTCCAAGTTTTATCAATTTGTAGATAGCTGTTCTCGCCATGCTTTGCTGGAGTCTCACTGCCATAGAAATGGTTTTGTAACCCTTTCCAGACTGATACATGTCAATGACTTTGTTTCTCGTCGGTTTGTGAATTTCTTTAGATCTTGGCATCAAGTGCTGCTTTTTTCTCACTTCAGACTGATGGGAAAGTTCCATGTAAATCATTTTCAGATTCGTCAGGGCTTGTAGTAATCATGTGCCCAGTGAAATTGAACCCAGTTGTCCATTTAATTGTTTAAATGGTAGATTTTGTAACTAAGGGGGTAAAAACTTTTTCACATACAGCCAGACAGGGACAAATAACTTTTCTTCCTCCGGTAAATGAAATCATCACTTGAAACTGCATTTATGTTTGGTTGGGTTATCCCTGTCTGATATTAAAATTAGTTTGATGATTTTAGTGAGAGAAATACACAATATAGAAGAAATGGGTTAATACTTTTGTACATTTTCATAAGACTTTAGAGCGATTTACAATGGGGAAGATGAAAAAGAAGAGGTGGAAGAGGGGCAGACAGACGTTCACAGAGAAGAAGAACTGCACACGGATGAAAAATTTCAGCCATTTCACCCCAAAAAAATGACCACCCCCATCTCACCACATGAAAATGGCTTCAACATTCTGACCTCACCCATATTCACGCCATCAGCTCACCTTGCTCTAAAGGCTTCAACTTGCAACCTCACTGAAATGCTCACCATTTCCTGAAATCACTGTGACACTTGTTAAAATCTGACCTCACACAAATGGCCGCTTTTTCCTCTCACCTCAGTAGCAGCCTCCTTTATCGTGGCTTCCTTGCGGCCAGTGATATACACGGTGGCTCCAGCTTCAGACAACTGCAGCGCGATGCCTTTCCCAATGCCCCTAGAGGCCCCCGTCACCAGACAAATCCAGCCAGAGAGCGCCATCACCTGGTAATACCAGAACAAGAGAGAGAGACCAGAGAATGTGAAAATAAGTGACAGAAAAAGGCAATCAGAGGCTCTGTCCAAAATCATTCCCCATCCACTGAATAGTTCACCATGTAGTGCGCCACCCATTTTGTTGTAGTGTCCAAACAATCCCCAATTACATTATAGCTCACCATAACATACCCATAATGCATTGTAAAATGTACCCACAATGCACTGTTAAAAAAACATCCCAGCAATGGTCTTATATGTACTATCATGCAATGAGATCATCTCAAGCCAGGAGGAAGACTCATGAATATAGCCAAAATTGCCAAAAATTGTGTGCCAATCTAAATAATGTTAGCTGTCATTCTGTAATCTGTATTTTATGCAACAGCAAGCCAACTCCTTGAATGTTCTTCTGTAAAACGCTTTGCTTGTGTATTGTGTTATAAGAGGAAACAATTGTTCTGTGTGACCTACAGTTATTTTTTGACTAGTCAGTAACCTTCACAGTGATTGGCTTTAAAATAGCTTGTTGGGTAATGTGAGAAACTGGGTGCATCTGGGTATGCCACACAAATCCTGTGCACTCTAATGAAGTAACAAGCTCTGTCCAAAAACCTCTGCTGCTGATATACACTCCCTGTATTTAAGAGTGAATCAGTCAGAATGAAAAGAATTATTGTTGAAACATATTCGTCACTGCAATAATGATTCAATCATAGGCTCTTGATTATTTGTCTATCTAAACCCAAATGCTGACTTTTTTTGGACAGGCAATGTACAACCTCAAATCAAGAAGAACTGGGTCAATGTATAATACAGGGCACTGGCAGCCCCAGAAGCTCCTGCCATTAAGATAAACAGAATGTTGAAGATTTTGTTGACGGACGCACGCACGGACAAAGCCCAATACCATAGCTCCCGCGCCACTCGGGCAAAGGGAGCTAATTAGGAGCCTGTAACTGAAATAGTTGATGAGATAAAGCAAAATGTAGAGGTTTTTGGTGATATTTTTAGGCCAGTGACTTTGAAAAAATAGCCCAAGGTCACCTTTAGGCACATCATTTGTAGGCCTTTATGAGGTGCATGTCCTGTGAAAATTACGAGCCTGTAACTGAAATAGTTGATGAGATAAAGCAAAATGTCGAAGTTTTTGTTGGGGGTTGCAGACACACACGCAGGCACGGACTGAGCCCGATACCATAGCTCCCGCGCCACTCGGCGGAAGGAGCTCAAAAAAAAAATGCAATTAGAAAACAGGAAGCCGCAATTTGCCAATCCCCCTTAACCTGTATGTTATTGAATAAAAAGAAAGCAGTGTTTGGACTCATCAATTTCATTGTTTTTTGAAAACAATAGATATTTCAAAATATAATGTCTGCAATACATTCTAATGAAATTGTGAGAGGTGACTGTTTGCCATTGTTAACCTCCCCTTTTAATAACAAGAATCGTTTTGGAACTGAGAACACCAAACTGAAGCTTCAAAAGCCGAATTTGTTTCCATTCTCGCCTGATATTTGACATAAGTTGGTCAACACTCAGGTCTCCATGGCTGTATTTTGCACTTCATTGTCCACCAAATGTTTTCAATTGGAGACAGGTCTGGGCTGCAGGCAGGCCAGTCTAGTACCCTCACTCAGTGTGTCATGGCATTATCCTGCTGGTAAAAGCAGGGTCATCCCAGAAAAGGACAACATCTAAAATGCAGAATTTGTTGTTCAAAAATGTGTGTATACTTCTGCATCAATTTTGTAATCACAGATGTGTAAGTCGCCCATGGCAAGAGCATTAAAGCAGCCCTAGGCTATTACAGATGCTGGCTTTTGGACATGTTGCTGATCACAGTTGGGATGGTCCCTCCTCTTTTGCCCTGAGTGCACAACGTCCATTATTTCCACAACAAATCTGAAAGATGTACTTATCAGGCCACACCTCCCCTTTCCACTTCTCATCAGACTATTTCACATGAGATTGAGCCCAGAGAAGTCTGCTGTGCTTCTGGATGGTGTTGATATATGGCTTCCTCTTTAACTTGCACTGGTTGATGCCAAAGGGAACTGTGTTCACTGACACAAGACTTCTGAAGTATTTAAGTGCCCGTCTGGTTCTGTCCATTACTGAAGCATGTTGGTTCTTAGTGCAGAGCCATTTGAGGTCTTAAAGGTGCCCTGTGTAAGAACTGAGGTCAAAACATCCAAAAAATGAGCTAGACACAGCAAATGAATTAGAAGAAATAAGGGCAATGATGTCATAAAAAAGATGACAAGGTATAGTGCTGCAGAGATATCAACCTGAATTAGCACGTTAAATCACTAGCTGCGCACCGTCCTGAGTCATAATACCAGTTTCATCCATGGGTGGCAGTATGCGGGCAACATAACAGCCAGCCAAACTGCAGTGCATGAATAAATCCCACGGCTTGAGGGCATACTTGAACCTGATGTCAATCATGTGGAAGGCACATTAGCTAAGAAGCTTGAAATGGCTTCATTGATAATGAACCCTGAATGAACACACAAAACCTAACAAAAAAAAATAGCATAATGTAATGGAACATGATAGAATGTTTAGTTGTGACTAATGATGCTTCATTAGCAAGACCTCTTCCAGCAATCAAGACTGCATATCAGGCAAACTGGTTGCATGCTGTGAAATTAGCATTAGACGGGCGGCTTAGGTAACGTTCTATAACGATCTTGTCCCTAGATTTACTTGTACATGTGCAGCTAAGATTACTTCATAATTCTGAACTCCACTATAACTGTTTTGACGACGTATGGTAAAGTGAAGGTCAACTAACAGTGGCCATCGACTGGCCAGCTGATTTTGGGATCAGAGACTGATTATGTTTAAGTCCAGCATTAGATACATTTATTCACGCAAACGTTGGTTCAGCATTAGCAGTTAACATTAGCTAACGTTAAGCGGACGCTAGCTTGTGCAACATCAGCAAATGTCATCTAGCTAATGAATTTATTTCGAATGAACAATGACACGTAATTTGGACATATTTACTGGATCGGGTGAATAGGAGTAGCTTGAAGATGTCATAGTACAGAATCACTTGACATCAACCAACATTTGTACATGTGTTTATATCTCAGAGTTTTGGGAGTCAGAGCGGCCCTGTTTGGATTGTAGATGGTCGGCTATGGCTCTGGGGTCGTTGGGAAGGTGGGGGCGGAGAACTGACAGTAGGCTTGATGGGAGGAGGGATTGTGCTGTTCCTCGATCGTTAAGCTAGCGTAGACCAACTCACTTTCTGCAGATATACTGCCCCCATTTTCTTTGGAGTGTGTGGAGTATGAATTTAATTTTTGGCGGCCATTACACAGGGCACCTTTAAAGTTCACCCGCATCCAATATTGCTATAACGCCAAGTCTTTTATGCATAGAGAATGCTCAAGCTTCTCCAGATTCCCAGAATCTCTCCACTTCATTTTGAACAGTTGATGGTGAAATCCCTAAATTCCATGCAATCGCACATTTTCATGTTAGACTGTTCGAGCATTTCTTCATGTAACTCCTGGCAAAATAGCAGGCCTCAAGCCATTTCTCTGTGAAAAACCATGCCTTCTTTCACTGCTCATTTTATATCCAATTATATAACTCATCTGTTACCAATTCATCAGTTTACCTGTGGACTGTTCCAAGCAGATATTTTTCTTAAAATTCCATAACTGTTCCAGTCTTTTTATTCTCCCGTGGTCCATTGCTTCGGCATGCGTTTTAGGCAACGAACTCAGAACTCGCAAATACTTATAGAAAAAAAGGTTAATACAGCTGATAATATAAAACAAAATATTTATCAAAGGGCCATTTTCAAATAAATCAGAAAAAGAAATTGTACAAATCGCTTCCGTTTTTGCATTTATACTGTCCAAATTCCGGGGAATCGAGTTTGTAGCTATCTGATAACATTACCCAGTGAATAGTGAACGAGTACACAAGTTGGTCATCTGAACACAGCCAGAGAGTGCTGGGGTAACTGTTGGAACAGACACAGCCAAAAGGGTGAAATCGCTTTCTCTCTTTGATACACTACCATTCAAAAGTTTGGAATCATAAGTTATTTTCACAGATATTATTGGCGCCATGTTAGGCCTACGCTGAATGAGAAGACGTGATCACCGACTGTGGCTGGGTTGTTGGTGAAAGGCACGAACGAATAGATTGCAATCTGTTCCCCTATCCTTCCCATTCGTCCGTGCTCGTCAATCGACTTATGGTGACTTACAAGATGGAGGCGACTGGAAACTACCTCAAGGTACTGTTTGCATAGTCTTTTTTTAATAAACTACCGGTGCATTTTCAAAGCTCTGAGTGCCTCGTTTTAAATGTCAGGGCCCTCGGAATTCTATAAATTAAGTGTGGAGCTACTTTGAGCCTTGTTAATGATGAAAAAATAACAATTTCTTTGCATGGCAACGCTATGCCCTATTCACTACTATTGTAAGCCTGTTGGGAGCTTCGGCAAAAGAGCCATTTATTTTGAAATGTTGCGTGTGTATGGAGGTAGGGTATTCGACAAAAGTTTGTACTCGTCGTTATCATGTTTCAATACACCCCAAGTCAATTTCACACCGGAATTCTCCTTTGAGTCTACTATAATACAGGAATTAGTAAAATTTAGTATGTGATTGCCTAATGTTAAAAATATTAAAACATTTTAAATGTTGCACAGTTAAATGTGTAAGAAGCTTAAAATTCCACACGATTCTCAAGATTACCCCACCCATGTTCAGACACCTGCAAAATTTATATTGACAAAAACGCATCAACAATTTTTGAAGTGGTCTTTCTACTATAGAAGAGGAATTAGTAAAAAAGAAATAGAATAAAATCCAAGGGGTGCCCCTGGAGATACTGGGGTTTGAACAGGTGGCATTTTAGTGTTTTTTTTTCACATTTAGCAAGGTACTAACTGCAGTAGGTGAAGAATTCATGGTGAATTAAGTCTGATTTATACTCAGCAGACACAAATGAATGGAAAAAATGCCAGAGAGCCTATGCTAGGGTTTATACTGGGGGTGCTTTGGGGACCTAAACATAGGACTGCCTGAACAAAAGGCACTTCTGGGGTCCTCATAGCTTCACAATCAAGAAAGATAACGTAAAATGGATTTTTACTGCATTTTCTGATTAAGCAGAATAAAATTAGCTTAGATGCAAGGTTTCAAAGCTATAGATTTAATAATTAAAAAGTTATGCCATGTTAAATACAAGAAAAATGTCAATTGACAAAAAAAAACAAAAAACTGATGGACAGTACCCTTAGAGAATAATTTACCAAAAATTCATTTTTGGTCCAGATGAGCTGAAATTTTGAATTTGTTCATCACTAATACATATTTATCAAATGTGAAAATATAGAAGCAATCTATGACTACATGGTGACAAATGTTTTGTATATCTGATGATTTGACATGGAATGACCCAAGAGAAGGACTGACAGCAAGTTAAAGCGCATTTCTCCTTCTCAACTAATGGTGTGGAGAATGTTTTCTTGGAATTCTGGGCCCCTTAAAGGACCAGTGTGTAAAATTGGGGGGGAAACCGTGACATCCAGCGTTCATATTCTAGACTGCAGCGCTCGCTCACTCACTCACGCTCACCCCTCCCGTCGGCAAAGTCATGGTGGCCTCCGAGGACCAAAACACTTTTGCGGAAATGACGTCTTCCACGACTGGGATGACTGGGAGTAATTCAGGAGCACTGAGCGATGAGGAGAAGCTCCAACCTATAACTTATTGTAATATGGTTTTCATTGAGGGGTTAGGAGTGTTTTATTATTAATTGTTTTGGTAACTGGAGCAAAAAAAGTAGCGCAGTAATGCTAAAAGCAACACGTTTTATGTTATAAAGTCATGGCACAGTGCAGCAAATAGGTTGCTAGGATACATATTATAAAATGCGTTTGCAGAGTGTTTTTCCACAGGAGACAGGGAGAGAAGGAAGGAAGGTTTAAATTACAACCTAACCGAATGGACGACTCAAGTGACTGCTGCCCTACTAACTGAATGCTAATTCTCAGATCCCAAGTCAAAAATGCAAACAGCAACTATCTAGCTAGCTAGCCACAGATACAACCAAGGGTAACCGAAACAGAGTATAGCACCGGTCCCCTTTAATTAAAATGGACCAAATAAACAAGTCGTTCACTATGTGAGCGAACTAAACACGGTAGCTCCCCCAAGAAGCTTGTCACTAAGCACTCAAACAAGCAGCTAAACTTTAATCAGCTGATTAAAGCACCGCAACCGGAGGAAAATGCAAAGATAACATAATTTGCAAAGTGTTTAATCAAAAGAAAAATAGGGCTATTTCACGGTATTTATTTTGTAGCGGACAGGACATTCACAGGCTTTTTTCGGGAATAAAAATTATTCCTGGTAATAGGTGAAAAGTTTTAACTGGTGAGAGGCAAGTACTACCCCAGTACCTAATTTGATAAAAACATGAAATGTTTTGAATTTCATTTTCATTTTCAAAATGAGGCTGGAAGTTGCGTTGCGGACAGGACAAAAAGTGAAGTGGGTTTTTTTTTCCTCGGAGGGAAGTGAAAAGTTCTGTCCATCCACTGGAGTTTTATAATACAAAGCCAGGTAATTTTGTTCCCCTACATCTTAGGTAGGTTTCAGGAGAAATTATGAATTTGATACTCAAACAGTGAGCCGAGGGGGGGGGAACTTATTCCAATGGGATGAGCGTTGCAGACAGAACGTGTCGGACAGGACACTTTTTCACTTGGATTAAAAATGAGCAAAAACACACATTTACTTCATATAAAATGTATTATATTGCATTATTTACATATTTAGAACATAAAACTTTATTATATAAAACAGTTGACATGTTTGAGAGGATATCAAAGATTTCAGCAGTGAACTACAGGTGGGCTTTCACATAGATACCATTGAATCCCTATTAAAGTGATTGGATTTCCATGAGGGCTTGTATGAGGCTCTAAAAAACAGCTAAATTCTTCATCCGACATATCCACGCGTTAATCCATGATAGAAAATTGCGTGTTTTTAATATGTGATGACTGAAATTGATAGTAGAATGACATAGTGTCAATACCATGGCGAATTTTTGCGTTTTTTTTTAAACTACTTGGAATACCATTGGGTCACAGTAACTGAAGTGGTTGCTACATAGGACAACAAATTTTTCTATCGCAAGAAATCATTTATTTAAACTGCTGGATAGATACTATGGACAAGGATATTGAGCAGTTTGCACATCAGGCTTAGCTGAGGAGTTTTATTCATACAACTCCTGAAAAACATGGATATGAGTGAATTCGTCAATCTTCTAGACTGTGTTCCAGCTATGCTGGCTTGTGAATATTCAATAACTGATCCAGGGGTGCCATCTCATGATAGAGCAGCTCTTTTTATGGATGCAGTTGCACTACTCTATGTCCGCAGGCGTCTACATCTGCCGAAAGGTGATAAACTCAAAGTGTCTGGAAATTAATCTAACAACAGTCCACTCAAATGAGCAAATATGCCTGTTTAATTAAGACGCCATTACTCAAAAAGACAATTGATTCAATTGAGCAAAGATGCCAGGTTATAATACGATAACAATTAATTCTTGGGAGTCATAGAACATAATTAAGAATTTGATGTCCAAAGAGCCATTAATTGCATTTTAGTAAATGATTTGGAAGAAAAGGGCTCACAAACATGTCAAACACTAATTACTCAAATGAGTAGGAATGCATAATGAAATGAGACAGGGAATCCAGATTCAACACCAAGCTGCCCTGCCAGTGTCATGAAAACACCCATTCAAACTCCCAGAAAGTTAACTGAAATAAAACAGTGCTCTTGAAACATGTCAAATAATAATAAATAAATCTTGAAATCTGTGTTATTTAATTGAAAGACAAGCCATCCTTGCACCAAACTCATACCCTTTTTTTCTGTCTTCATTTATAGGACATTTATTGAATGCAATCAGAAAGACCCAAATTTGCATTTGTTTCCTCTAAAAGAGACTCAATATTAGTTAAATAAGAAACAACCTCCTAGGATTTAAAAGACTTAGAATAAAGGCTTTCAATGTATTTAAGTAGAAGGGGAATATCCACACCAACTAAAGCCAAATCCATTACCACTACATTAACTTGTCCTGTCCGACATGCAAAACGTTGCGGACAGGACAAAAAAAGAGTTGTGGTTTCTGATCAGCTATGCTGAGATTTTTCAAAAACCTTTTTTGTTATATTGTTTTATACTACCTAAGCTGAGAGATTTCTAACTTTGGTGTTTATAGGCTTATTATTAAAGGAAAAAAATAAACTTCTTTGTTCCAACCCTGTGTTGTACAGGATAGCCTATTTGACACCCGTGAAGTGGAAATTTTATCACTTCACAATCTGAAAAAGAAAATTCACAGATGGATTGCCTGCATGGACATAAAATGTATCCTTTCAGCAAGAAAAAAAATTTCAAAAATGAAATGCACCACGAGAAAATGACGAAAAAATGTGTGTCCTGTCTGCAACGCTCTGGACCCATGAATTTGCGAGAAAATCTAATTTGCATAGTTAAGGAGCAAGAATTTCGACTCAATTTTCTTTTTACCAGTAAGTTCAGATGCCTATCCAAGTCATCCAGTTTTTTTTTGGTAAGATTCCGACATTTAATTTTTTCATGCCCCTTCACAATTACCATGAAATGGCCCAATGGCCCAAAAAGACAAAAACCTCGGTTCGCGTTGATATTCAAGCTTGGCAATGCCTTTCTGCGGTAATGCGGTCAGGGGAAATAACGAGGGGGACTAAAAAAACCCCGGTGAACGTCAGTATTTATTGGCTAGAAGACTGTATGAAAGGCAAGCAACCAAGTATGAAACCAAGCCGGGCTATAGTTAGATATCCAGGTAATTCAACAATATTCTTGGCGTTGAGCTTGCTGAAGTTTATTTGCCAAATCAGCCACAGAAAAACCAGGCGACAGTAGCTCAGTCCTTGAAAACAACTTTGTATATCATATCAGTCCCTATCTATCTCTCTACTATCAACGAAATAAATCACTCTGCTGCACGCGAAAGGCATTCTCTAGCTGTCTGGATTGTCCGTTCAGGCTGCCGTACCAATATGGCAGTGCAAGATGGCGACATCTCTAAAGCAAGGCCCTTGCTATATGTATATGTAAACGCATAATTATAAGGCTAAGAAAACCAAACAAATTTTATTTTATAGCGATTATACACTTTTATAAACATATTATTGGGTAGTATATTCAGATTTTCCCAATAAACCATGCCAAATATTACACACTGGTCCTTTAAAACCAGTCCATCATTGTTTGAAAGCCACAGCCTGTCTGTGTACTGATACAGACCATATGCTCTACCGCTATTCTGTAAAGCATCTTTGTGACAGTTCTCAGGCAAAAAGTGCCAGACTAAAGACAAAACTGAACTGTAACTTCTAAGGGTCACTACCAGCATGATAATGCACCATGTCACAAAGCATTAGTCATCACAAACTGGTTTCATGAACACAACAAGTTTTATTTACCTCAATCACATCCCCAGTCACTAGGGCTGCACTCACACCAATATGCTTAATTGCACTGAAACATGCTAGTGTTTATGCTGGAAAATGTCCTCAATAGGTGACGAAAACATGAACACATACAGAGGTGGCATTTAGCTCTGTACTCTGGCACAGTTGGACTTAAACTGTTAAATGTAGAAAGAGACTGTAAGCCTGCCAATAGATACATCCATAAGCGAATCATGTAGACATTACAGCCCGTTTAACATTCTGCCATTATCCAAATCGTTCAGACAATATTGTAAGCTTATTAGACAGACTGTACAACAAGACCCGTTTTAAATGTCAATGACAATTTCATGTTGCACCCACACGAAGAGACAATGTTATTAGTTGAAGAAGAATCAATACTAAGAATTAATAACAGGTTTAGTCCTCACACATAAACAAGGTCAACGCCGAATTTGAAAATGAAGGAAAATTTTTTGGCTGTAGAGCTATTAATAATTTCTGGCATAAAAACCGCTGATCCTCAGAATACCTCGATACTTTCTAATAGGGAGCATAGTTAGCAGTGTATGATGCAGTTTGTCTGTTTTATGTCGAGTGCTGACAAATTAGAGCCATTTTGCACAGAATCTTAAGGGGTCTTCAGGGTAAAAATTAAAATTTTTTTTTTTTGAAAAATGTCAATATTTTTGATTTTCACATAAAATAAATAAATGCAAAATAAATGAATCTAAGTTTTTCCTCTGCCTCAATTGTTACTTGGGACTTTCAATGCAAATTACTAAAAATCACAATTTTGACTGATTTTCAACCTTGTGGCATTTATAATCAGATGAATATGAATGATTTTAACTTGAAATTTGGACTGAAGTTGTTACTGTGGAGGTCTATGAAATGACATCGGATTTTATAGATAGGTAGATCCCTCGGGGGTTAATTTTGAAAATGAAGCAAGTTGATGAGAGCGATTTTCATTATAGTTACATAACAGAGCCCATTAAATATTTATTTGTTCCAAAAAAAAAATCATTCGTCATTTCATAGAGCTATCCTAAACCTTTCATATGAGACTAATTTGATCTGACCATGGGTAATTGAAATGTCAGTGCCTCAAAATATTTTCAGATTTCGTCAAAAGAAGTGCCGTTTCCATTGGCAATCATGTAAATTTTTCTCAAAATACTACATTTTATGAGGTTAAAATCATGTTAAGCATCTTGATTTCTTAGTTTTTACATTTTTATGATTATTTCTACACTCCACCCTGAAGTCGTCTTAACTTATTTGTCCGGATTCGATGACTTAGGG
Source organism: Gymnothorax reevesii (assembly GCA_029721435.1). Lineage (NCBI taxonomy): Eukaryota > Metazoa > Chordata > Actinopteri > Anguilliformes > Muraenidae > Gymnothorax > Gymnothorax reevesii. The sequence goes on along the minus strand of CM056577.1, from coordinate 10,125,781 downwards.
AAGTGGCTGAACCTGGTTTTGGTGAAATAGCGCCCTCAGGTGAAGAGTGAAGACATAGAACTCATTTAATAACATGAACCGAAGGACTCTCTGCATTGCTCCATATCATCTCTTCTGAGTTACTTCCCGATGTTTGAAAGACTCAATAATGTCAAATAAATCATTCCTTACATCACCAGAAGAAGCAAATGCGAATCGTGACTAAGTCGGCAACCCATATGCTGCGCATAATCAGTACATTAGATGACTAGATCGTTAGCAAGCAACGGCACGTTGCGAGTGCACTATCCGCTTGCAAGATTAAGACGTATACAACCCACACACAAGCTACAACGTAGCACAGGGAAGCATAGAAACCTGAGCGGCGAGTAGCGTCAAGTACGCTAATTTCGAGGGAATTAGACGTTGCTTGGTAGCACAGACAAAACATGAAACTCAGTAGCAGAGCCTACAACGCCAGTTCCATATCTACAGCCTACATTACCTCATCCGCAAGAGGCACCCACTGTCACACGACCTTCCAACAAGAAACAATACAGCTGCGGGGGTGCCTTACCGATTAAGCACCGCCGATAGTTCTGCTGGTGGACTGTACAGTTTCGTACTGAAGAGGGTGAGGGGGCGGTCACATTCTTGGTACGCTCGATGGCAGATTAATGGTAGCCGCTAATAGGAGACTTACGGTTAAACAAACCACAGTGCCTGTGACGAATACAGAAGACCCTGGCGCTATAAGTACTAAAGTTACAAAATGTCTATTTTGGAAAAAAAGGGTATGACTATAAAATAAATCCATAAAATCTGCTAATTGAAGACCCCAGTACTAAAAGTGTGAAAGCCACAAAATGTCCGCTAAGAGAAAATCAACCTACGTATCGAGAGAAGACGTTTTCTCGTCCATACATCAAGGTGTGTGAAAATGTGATTTAAGAACTTTTAGTTCTGGGATCTTCGATTACAGCGCGAGAACATTTCTTGTAGACCCAATGCTGAGTCACTCACGATACCTTATTGTAGTGGGGTCGCCAGTGTACTCTGTTGCCTTGGATGGACACGCGGAAGTGTGCTGAGTCGCACGTCAAAGATCAAAGTACAGGATAAGTAAGCGCGCCACACTCCTGGTAAATATGAACAGAAGCGGTCATACATTAATATCTTAAATGTTTATCTTCCAGATATTAAATTCAAATGTTATACAAAATAGCCTTTAATTGAAATACAATTATTGAAGAGTGACAGAAACACTGTCATTATTGCATCCCCTTACCCCTTTAATACTTTTTGCAGGTCCCTTTTTCCCTAAGAAACAGCTCAGACACTTCCATGCTGAGTGATGAGGTTGGTGAAGGCATTATAAATTATCTGAGACCATTCCTGAAAGCAGAATCTCTCCAGATCCTTGAGATTATAGCTCCACACTTCTGGATTTTCCTCTTCGGCTTGTCCAGAATTTGCTACATTTGGTGTAGGTCTGTGGACAGCAAAGGCCAAAGCAAAATCTTGATTCTGTGGTCAATTAATCATTTTTTATGCTGATTTTAATGCATACTTAAGATCATTGTCCTGTAGGAAGATCCAAGCACAGCCCCGTTTAAAGGTCCCATGTCATTTAAATAATTTTGCTCATTTTTACATGTCAATATGTATACTGATTGATATGTTTTGTCTGTGGAATCATTACTTTGAGAAATAAACTGAAATTTCTATCCAGTTTGTGTGTACTTTTTAACTTTATAAGCCCGGCCCCTTGAAAAAGTTCACTTTCCACAAATGCGAGTTTTGTGACGGTGTATATTATCTTAGAAAGGGGAAAGTTACTGTTGGAAAGTCAGCGTATTGCATAAGTGCATCTCGATATAGATTATTTATTATTTTTTTTTTTTTTGCAGAACATGTAAGGTAGCCATTTCATGCTTACTTGCTGCATAGATTATGGTCTGAAACTACTATCTCATTGCTGCATGCTGTACTGACACATTTGTTTTACATCACTCGGCAGTGAGAGGCAGCTGGCGTGCATAACAGTGTACATGAAATAGCTAAGGTTGATGAAACTTTGCAAGTTAAAATATGCACCATCACATGTCAGTCAGCATGACCAATGTCAAATGTCAATAAAGTAACCCTGTAAATCTAAGCAAGCTGCAGCTAGCCATGCGACAGACACGGGTGTGGTCATACGAGTAATGTAAACCAGTGACAGATGGTGAAATTAAAATTAGTGAAGTGCTGAACATCACGTGAAAATAATCATATAAAACTGACTAATTTATTTTAGCATTGCATAAACTCCAAAAACGTTAAACATTATCTGATTCAGTGAGTTTTCCTCAGTAATTTATCACAAAGAAAACAAATCATTTCGACATGAAATTCCATTTCAGTCGACAAAATTCATTTGTGGATTTTTGTTGCATATTTTACCTTTCATTGTTGTAATTAAACCATCATGAAGCTAAGATTTGATAGAGCAGGATATACTTAAAGCAAGAACAAAAGTTAACAACAAAGTTTATTTTTGTAAAGTGATTAATAGATTTTCTCTTTAATCATTGCAACATTAGGGAGAAAGCTGTGCATTTAACTAATTTAACGGCTGATGGTTTATTTTTATCTTTGGAAAACATGTTCATTAAGGAAATTTGATTGAAAACAGATCAAGGCTTATGAGAGCTTGTCTTATCTTAAGGAGCAGAACTGGCTAAACCTGATGGTCCCGACTGTTTTCAAAGTTCATGTAAAGTCAATTTAAATAAATGATTGAAAAGAGGTCAAGACCAGTCATAATTTTCCAGGAATGGTCTGTGGTTCACCAATGTTCAGCTCACCAGGCACCATTAATACATAAGCCCCCATTTTTGCCAACTTGATAGCATCAAAAATGACTTTATTATTATTTATTTTGCATCATATTGACATTATGTTGAGTTTCTGAAACCTGCTTCCACCTCGGGCTCATAAGGATATGGCCAACCAACTCCAGCTGTCCGAATTCAATCTTGAATTTCACAATCCTCTGACAAATCTGATATTTCAGCGGACTCCGAAAACAAAGCATTTTCTCCCTCATCCTCACTATGGTTGTTTGAAGTGATGCACATGATTTGAATTCAATTTTGGAGTGAAAAATATGAACATTCAGTTGTAAATGTGAGATTTTACAAAATGAACCAAGTGCCACAACCAGCAAAATACAAAAAGGAGGCTGTATTTCTGAAGGGGGAAACCCCCCAACAGAGCTGGCGACAGTACAAAGTCCACAATCCAAAATCAATATCCAAAGGGCATAATCCAGGTTCATAAACAGGGCACCAATCACAGAAATCGTAGTCAGACAAAAATGGGTCAATAAACAAGTGTTATGGCCCCAATTTGTTATTACATTTATGACAGCAAGGGATGACAGACACAATTTTGAAACTTAAACACATTTAATTGAACAAAGACAACTAACAACTAACTACTCTACTGACCAAGATTGATATATGCAAGAAAAACAATATTTACAATCCCTTTTGTTGGTTTGCTTGGTGATGTCCTGAGTGAGGAAAATGCTCCAACACAGGCAAAAATCCACAAAAAGCTACACAGGTCTTGAACAGAATGACAGGTCTGGTCACATGTATCCTTCTCTTTGCAATTACTCCTACTACTCCACTCCCTCAATTTTCCTCCTTATATACTCTTTTGCTGACCCCTCCCACATTCAGACCTCTTTTTTTTTAAATTCTCTGGGACTTGTCCCAGACATGCCCAAGACATGCCCAAACCCAGCTCCAGTCTGGGCTGACCATTAGAGAGGTCAATACTGCCATCTAGTGGCTTCTATTCGCATTACACCTCCATTCCAAAAGGGAAAAATTTTGACTCACAAAGGCAAAATTTTTCTTTTCAATACAAAAATGGTTAAGTGGACACTTGTATATATATATACATAGAATACAGCATGCTAATAAACACGTGTGATATATACACATACTCAAACACGGGAGAAGCAATCAGCAATTACATTGTCAGTACCCTTTACATGCTTAATTTCCAAGTCAAACTCCTGTAAAATCAAACTCCAATTCAACAATCTCCGATTCTTGTTTTTCATCTTACTCAAAAACATTAACGGGTTGTGGTCAGTGTACACAATCATTGGCTTTTCCCCTGTACAAACATAAACCTCAAAGTGTTGTAAAGATAGAACCAGAGCCAACAGCTCCTTCTCTATTGTGGAATAGTTCCTTTGGTGGCGATTGAACTTCCTGGAGAAGTATGCCACGGGATGCTCAATATCATCAGAGTCACTTCTCTGTTGGAGCACAGATCCACAAGCTTGGTCGCTAGCATCAACCGCAATGGAGAACGGTTTGTTGAAGTCAGGAGATTTGAGCACGGGGAAGTGACACAGCAGAGACTTCATGCATCATCCCAAGTGAACTTAAGGCCTTTCTTCAGTTGGTTGGTGAGACTGAGAGCAATCTCAGCAAAGTTCTTGCAGAACTTGCGGTAGTACTCGATCATTCCAAGGAAGTGGCCCAAAGCTTTTTTGTTGTCAGGAACTGGAAAGTCCATGATGGCTTGGCCACCTCACCCTGGCCTATGACGTAGCCAAGATAGGTGACAGTAGCACAACCAAAGTCACTCTTGTTCAGGTTAACAGTCAGATTAGCCTGGGTCAGGCGCTGGAACAACGTCTCTACATCTTTCAGATGTTCTTCCCAGGAGTCACTCCATGTGATCAGGTCGTCGATGTACACACCTGTGTGTGGCAATCCGGCGATTGTAGACTGTATCATCCTTTGGAATGTGGCTGGGGCATTTTTCATGCCAAAGGGTAGGACTTCATACTGGTACAACCCAGATGGTGTGGCAAAAGCAGAGATGCTCCTGGCCCTCTCAGTTAAAGGCACACACCAATAACCCTTCAATAAATCAATCTTAGTCAGAAACTTTGCTTGCCCTACTCTATCGATACAATCATCAATCCTAGGTATTGGAAACACATCAGTTCTATTTACAGCATTGACTTTGCGATAATCTGTACAGAATCTAGTACTTCCATCAGGTTTTGGAACTAGCACACAGGGTGAACTCCAATCTGAGTTGGAGGGTCTGAAAATATCATGTTCTAACATGTACTCAACCTCTTTCTCAGCAATCTTTCTGTTTTCAGGATTCATCCGGTACGGATGCTGTTTTATTGGTTTGGCATCACCAACATCTACATCATGAGAAGCAATAGAAACTCTCTTTGGAACATCAGGAAACAGATCCTCATATTTCTTGATCAACCTCTCAAACTGATCTTTCTATGAGGGTTCTAAGTGCTGGAGTTTTACATCAAGATTTTGCAACACTTCAGAATTTGACAATTTACATGAAAGAACTTCAGCTTTAATTCTAGGTTCATCAGCTTGAAACTCCCCCTCATCTTGCAAATTTGGTAACTGCCACTGATGAGCAATATATTGGATAAATGACATGCAGTCAGACACAAAACACATTTGCATCTGCATTTCATGACATTAAATGAGCGTGCAGCCTCACATTTTGGTTTTGACTAACAGTTCACCATTTCAACTCAGATGTGTGTGTCACTTGTTGCATTACATTTAGCAATAACAATGTCTCCTCAACGTCTTAGACGTCGATTGACTTCAGGGCAATTGGGAAGATGCATCGGAATGCTTGACTCTGGCTTCTCACAACGTCACGTTGCTAATGCACTTAACGTCAGCCAACGCGTTGTGAACAGAGTGTGGAACCGGCATCAAATGTTTGGTACAGCAGCAAACCCTCATGGGGGTGGTCATCAGAGATCGACTACACAACGACAAGGCCACTTTCTCACACTTCAGGCACAACGTCATCCTTTCTGGACAGCCACCACCCTACGAAATGACCTTCATAACGCCGCGGGGGTCATGGTATCCACTCAGACGATACGGAATCGTCTTCATACTGCTGGCCTCACCTCAAGTAGGCCATGTGTTCGAATCCCACTGAACGTGCATCACGCCAGTACTGGGGCAGAACCCTGAAAGGTACTGCCGTTGTACCTTAGAGGTTGGTTTTCATTTGTTTTGGAACATAAAAGTACCTTTTGAACCCTAAAAAGGTTCACACAGGTACCTTGAGGTCCTATAATTAGCGCCAAAGGGTACATAATACCTTGGGGAACAGAAATGGACTCCTGCTGTACCTCTATTTCTGAGAGTGTAGGGCACAACCGACAACTCTAGAAAAGCTCGGAAATACCCTTGATGAAGAATGGAACAACATTCCAATTGCCAGCATCCGGGTTCTGATTGACAGTATGACCGACATTGTCAAGCCGTCATTCAAGTTAGGGGAGGTCATACCCGTTATTGACATTAACTGTGGTAATGAAACATCAAACGATGGTCTGAGATGGTCAAGTGGACATTTGACATAGAATGACCCAAGACCACAATTATTTGAAAAACAGCAACAGTTATTGAAAAATATTATAAATTACAAAAATATTATTGTAATACAGATAATATTACACAACTGTAGAACAGAAAGTAATGCGACGACCTCTTTTTTTGCTCAAACACGTCAGCACTTGAATGTGCTTAAGAGTGCTCTTCAGTCTGCGTAGATTCTGCTCTCACCTAAGAACCAGTTCCAAAGGAGAAAACATTGGTGAATGTCAGAATATTTGTATACTCTTATTATTAAAGCCAACAAACAGCATTCCTGCAATACACCATCATATTAGCAGTCACTCCACCCATAACAAAACACACCTCCACTACATCTCATTTCATGTGAGATTAATAAAGGGCACCAAACAGATGTTAAAGTGAACATACTGGAGAGTAGAGCCTTGTGGGAGCAGGGCTGCTCGGCCCACAGTTAAACCGGAACAGGGATGGTGTTGAAGATATTAATTCAGCATTATTGATTATATTTACTAATATTGATTATATATATTTTTTATCATTATTCATTCATTGCTCATACTCATAATCAATAACCATACTATGTAGGCAGCAAAAAGACACACACACATAACACACACATACATACAAGTGGTTCACATACTGCAGTGCAGACACACGCATAACAACACAAATATACATACAAGTAGTTCACACATAGAGAGACACACAAATACAAGCAGCTCAGTTCACACTTGCATGAGCAGCTCACACACACATAAGCAGGCTTTTGTTTAGTTGATTCAAAAAACATAATCAGAGGATGTATTTGATTTCTGTAGCTTTGATCAATATTTGTTCAGCAAAATCATTATTTGTTACTGAAAAACACAATCAATTGAATTATTTGTAATAATTTGATATGCATCGAGTTCATCCACTGGTATATTTTTCTTTTTCATCTGACTGTAGGTCTCTTAAGGTGACGCGCATGCGTCTTTGCTCTGCATTCCTGAAGGATGAAATAACAGAGAATCTCAGGTTGCCTGTCCAATTGTAAGTGCGAGAATGAAAAGGGGTAGGGAGGGGATTAGGCCCCCCGAGCCTTACCCCTTAACAGGCGGCGGCGGGACTGCAAAGTTCCGAGGGCACGTTAAAGACTCTCTATAGTGCAGGGGAGAGGACTGAAGGCCCCCGTGTCTAGTGAAAAATGAATTGACATACTGCCGTGGTACCGTCTAGTCGGCGTGCTTGTCGCATGTAAGTGTGGGCAACACGTGGTACGTGGGTGACAGCCCACACCTAGCAGAGGGGCGTTGGAGACGACCTCTGTGAACAGGCGAGGCTGGTGAAAACGGTTAAAGTTTCTATTCCCATAGCGAAGTGGGGTAGGGATCAGACCGTCGGTTCCCACCTGGGTGGCTGGTAACCACTACGGGATCTGGGGATCGCTATCGACTGGGTCACCGGCCGGTCGGGTCGCAGATGGCAGTAAGACCACGAGGTGGCCGCCGCGCTCGGCTCAATGTACAGTCAGGCCACCATAAGCCAAAAGTGAATGCGTTAATAGGCGAGTGGTGCTTCTGTGATCGGTGGGCTCTGAAAAGGAGACACCGGGAAGCAGAAGGCAGAGTTCTGAACCTGGGGGCGCCTGGGCAAAGATCTCTGTGGAATGGGTTCTGGCCTGGAACTGCGCCCTGGGAGAGGGAGGTTCGAAGGATCTAAGTGAAAGACCATATTTGCGGTATAAAACGGTGTGCACAAGAGGAAAACTGGCAGTTCTACAGGGGAGTTCGTCTTGCAGTTCATCGGGCAGTTCTGGGGTTCGTCTTGGGGGCAGTTCCTCTTGCGCAGGAGGAACTCGGCTTTGCATTTTTCAACATGACACAATAAAGCCTAATTTTTCCTTTTTCAAGAATCTGTCTCTCTCCAATTGCTTGAGGATGGGGGAATCTCAATATGTTGAAGAAAATCCACAACAATGGGTCAGACTCTCTGAGCAGCTTTTGCAATACTGCCTTACCCCTGTCAGATATAAAGATCTGATTGATCAGTTGCACTAATTGTTCTGCTAACTGCAGGAGAAAAACGGGGCTAGATTGAACTCGAGGACCAGATTGATGATCGCTGTTGTTGAACTACGAGATTAAAGGTCCTCTGCAGATAGTGGCAATTTGTTGGCAACTCACAATTACCTGCATCAGTTTCTGATTTAGCCATTTCAGTTTGTGATCTGTAGATTGAAAAAGATTGCATCTGTGATCAGTAGATTGATGTTGGATTGCAGGAATGCTGTTTGTCGGCCTTAATTATAACCAGGTGTGCGTCAAGAAGCGTTTGTCTGAATTTCTTCCTATAGAACTGCCTGACTACCATTCATGCTGACTGCTCGGCAAATTGAGACTGTTTCGCCCTCCAAAAATCTTTCCTTTCCTTCACTGCTACTATAGACAACAGTCTTAATTGTCACATGCTTTATACTGAAAAAGTTCATCCCTTGGAGAGAAGACTCAAGACCAATGATTTAAATTTGCTGTGTCTCTGTTGGAATGACTCGTTTGTGAGCTCTTTCCTTATACACCCCAGTTCAGCAGATTCATTCATGAGCCCCCTTAGGAAGAATTACTGCAGTTTCACGCTAGTTATCCTACAGCTAAAGGATGGTATTTTTGCCACTGTAGTGTGGTATTCAAACAGCAATACAGTTGTGTGGACGAGAGTAATATGGTACTGTCGACTGTGGTAATATTATACAATGTGATGGCTATAGTACTACTCTAGTTGTACTATGCAAACTATAGTAATACTACAGCTATGCCATTGTACTATAGTATTGCTAGGAAATAACAGTAGGATATTTTCATAAGGTCAAGCCTGCTCTTGCATGTGGAGCTCATGAGCAGTGTGTGCTGGACTGTGTTTGACATCTCACACTTGCTTACTATTGGGTATATGACTTGCCCACTTATTGGCAGGGAAGTATAGCAATTTAGATCTGCCCTTTTTCTGAGTCACATGATTAAGGTGATGTCTGGTTCAGTGTTTCCAGCCCATTTCACATGTGCACCTTTCAAGGTCAATGTGCATAAAATAAGCTAATTTTGGATTTTGTTTTCGATAAATTTTATGCATCTCAGTCTTTAAAACGGTGCCTCCTATATTAGCATTGATTTGGACAGTCATGACTAACAGCCGGTTGGAACTTGCGAAGACGGTACATGACGGCTGCCCAGTTTATAGGTGGGAGGTCCTTCATGTTCATTCCCAGAATCCCATCTGTTTCTGCGGCAGTTCCCAGTGTGTACAGGAGGCGTGACCTGTTCTTGGGTATGAAATTCTGGTCCCACCTGTCTTATCTCCAATCTTGTTCCTGGAGATCTACCATCCTATAGATCAGGGATCACCAAAGTTGGACCTTGAATCCAAATCCAGCCTTGGTTTTCTTGTCTCTAAGGTAGTTAAGTGAGTGGCGACATTGTGTTGTGTTGACATTGTACACCAGACTGCCAGGCATAGGCAGGTTGGAACAGCAGCAGAACATAGACCTTGAAGACCATGAGTTGATAAAACCTGCCGTAAGTCTTCACTGACCAGGTGGGGACTCAGAAATCAAGCACAGACAGAAGGTCAGTTTCTCACTGTTAACTGAGCATTGAATTCAGGGTCAGACAGTCCAGGTTTGCTAATGAACAGGTGGATTGCAGATCAAAAAGAGAGGGCGGAATTATGGTTGTAATATGAGCAAGAATCCAAAAACCAGCCTGGCAGAATGCCAAACAGGGGAAAGAGCAGAATCATAAACCAGGAAGCAAAGTCGTGGCCAAAAGTGATCGGACTCAAAGGCAATCCAAAACTCATAATCCTGGGACAAAGAAAATCAAAACACTGGAAGAAAGAAGTAAGAAACAATGACTCGAGAGTCACAGGTAAGTTGAGTTGGGTTTGCCAGGGAGAGAAGTACCAGAGGGTTTAAATGACAGGGGAAGAGATCAGGAAATTGCAAGACATGTGGAAAGGAAGACCGAGAGCGGAGAGGGGCGGAGCTACAGCAGAGGGGCTACAAATAGGGTCCGAGGAAACGATCGGGGAACAGAGTGGGGAGGGCGATAGCGAAGGAGCACAAAGACACAGGGAGACGTGGAAACAGATTAAACAGAACAGTGATTAAACTAAATGATGAAAAACACCGTAATAATTTACGCAACACTAACCCTTCACGAGAACAGAGCACCCCTGTTCCCATCGCAAGATCCAGTCTGGCTAATCGGTATTGTCAAGTGTACTGACTTACGGTTGCAATGGAGATATACAGGTGGGTACGTCACTGGGATCTCAGTTGGGTTTCAGTTCTAAGAAATGTCCTGCTACTGACAGGACTGTACAGTGTATAAGTAGCTTTTGCATGACTCTTCTGCAAGAGTACTTTCAAATCAAGTTCATCTATCTCAAGTCTCGACCTTAGTCTTGTCATTGTATCCTAATCGAGCACTGCGTTAAGAAGCAGGTTTTGCAGTTTTACCATGGTAATCCCTCCCTTCATGTTTGCCTTACATTGGCCCATCACCATGCGAACTACACTTAGCCCATCTGTGGATGAACATATTTTGAATTGTAGCTGGTCTGATCTGCGCTCTGTAGTTCCAATGACCTGCACTTGTTGTTCATTGCTTTGGTTAAAAAGGCATCTGCTAAATGCAATGTTGGATGAGGCGTCAGTCATGCAGTTCAGTTAATGTTCGCTGGGCTTTTAGGTGTCTGTAGAAATGCCAGATCTTTCTTGACCCTGCTCAAGAAGCATCTGTAAAGAACAAAGATGTAGCGCTGAAGCCTCATAGCGTGGCCCTTTTTTTTTTCCACCCTAATCCTGCTCACATGAAGAAGGTAAATATTTGGCAGTAGATGTAAAATATGTAAATCTTGTTTTCTCCCTTTCCAAAAAGCGAGACACTCCAACTTCTGCCTAATTGTAGCCATACAGTCCACCATAGACCTTCATGAATCTGAGCCAGATTCCTTACTAAAGCTCTGTCCAACTCAACTTCCTCATTCTTCTCCTGCTAGGACCTCTGCATGGAGGGCAGCTACTTGCAGGTTGTGCGGTGATTCAAGTGGAAGTTCTGTTTAGTGGTTGTTGGATAAGACTGGATAACCTGCACTAATTAACGTCTACATTAAGTGTTACAGAGATGCAGGGCTCTCCACTAATATTTGCACCCATAGGCTATGGCTATGAAAAAGCGTGATTACTTAATCTCCACAGTCTTCAAATATTCAACATAGAATTGAAAGAAGAGGATTGAATCTTATTCTAACATTTTTTCCCCAAAAAATATCAGCAGCAACTGTTGGCACCTTTTAAAAATCTTGTGAACTCAATTCATGCTCATGTTTTGCTAGAAGATCACCACAGTCATAGGGAAACTGAAATGGTCACCCATAACTTCCCTTTCCCCTGGGGTATAAATCTGAGGTGGTACATGCCATTTTGCCATCCCAGATTTATACCCCAGGTGAACATTATTCCCTGATTTAACTGGCAAAGTAAATTGCCTCTCCATCTCTGCCTGAGCTGATGTGTGATGAAAACTCAGGTGCAAAATGGCTGCCGTCGCATCACCCAGGTGGGTGATAAACATCGGTGGAGGTGAGGTGACATCCTGCCGTATGACTGTAAAATGCTGTGAGTGCCTGTGGGAAAGTGGCATATAACTAACGGCAGCAGTCATTCATTCATTCATTCATTCAGTTTCCCCGATTCATCCATCACCATTGTTGCAACAAAAGATTAAACAATTTAAGGGCAACTGATAGCAATTGATCTTCAGATATGAAGACATGCTCATCACGACCATTCGGTCAACAGCAAAGTTTATGGCATACTGCGATATTAAAAATCTGCCTGGAAAAGGATGCGTATCTAATTTAAATGCATTTACTGTGAGGAGGATGATTCAAGTGGTAAAAGAAACTCCCAAGAATCACAGTTGAAGAATTGCAGATATTAATGTTGTATTGGGGGCCAGAAAGTCTTCAAAACTATCAGACATCATGGCAAAATTTCAAGGAAATTAAAATAATGCCAGAAAAAACAATGCTTTTCATTAAAAAAACAACCTTGTTTGCCTACAGATTGCGAAATGGTGCTTGTAGCTCCAGTGGGACTGGGTACTTTGGTCAGATGAGACCAAAATAGAGGTCTTTGGCAAAACATCCCAGAGGAGCATTTGGCTAAAAAAAAAAAAAAAAAAAAAACGACCTGGAAAGAACCCCATCCCCTCTTAAAGGCTTTGATGTAGGGCAGCTTCAAAGGCCCTGGACTACTTGTTTAGATTCATTGCATCATGATTTCCATCAAGTACCAACAAATATTAAAAGAAAAGCTGACGGTCTCTGCTAGCAAGCTAAAGGTGCCATGGCACCCACAATTTCAAAAATTAATTTTAAGCTGATCTACAGTACTTTTGCCTGGTGAATTTGAATCTGACACTAGTTTTTCATTATTTTATTCATTAAATGATTCATTCACCACAGAATCAAGATTTTGCTTTGGCCATCCCTGTCAACAGACCTACAACAAATGCAGCACATGTAGGACAAGCCGAAGAGGAAAATCCATATGCCTGGAGCAATGAATCTCAAGGATCTGGGGTGATTCTGCTTGCAGGAATGGTCTCAGATAATTTATAATGCCTTTGCCAACCTCATCCCATACATGGAAGCACCTGAGCTGTTTATTTGACAAAAGGGGGGCTGCAGAAAGTATTAAAGGGGTAATGGGATGCAATAATGACAGGCATCTCTGTCATTAAAATATATTTTTTCAATAATTGTATTTCAAATGAAGGCTTCTTTTTGTTAACATTTTGAATTTAATATCGAGAGAATAAACAGTCATGACCATTACTCTTCTTATTTACCAGGGTTAGGGCGCGTGATCTTCGATCTTTGACTTGTGGCTCAACACAAATCTGCGTGTTCACCAAAGGCAACAGAGTACTACAGAGGTGACCACGCTACAATGAGGTATCCAGAGTGATTCGGCATTGGGTCTGCTGATGTCCCCAAGAAACTTTTTCGAGCTGTAATTTTCGGCACGGACATTGCGATCTGCTTTACCGTAAGTCTTATATTGGAGAGACACCCTTATCTGTGCGATCGTGCCGAGCGCAACTTCATCGGGCGTAGGCCTGCTAAGAATGTGACCGCCCCTTCACCCTCTTCAGTACGAAGCTGCTGCCAGTCGAAAGTCCACCAGCGAAAATATCGGCGGTGCTTGATCGGTAAACTACGCCCGCTGCTGTTCTGTTTGCTGTGGGAAAGTTGTGTGACAGTGGGTGCCTTTTGCGCGTGAGGTAATGCATGTTCTGGATATGGAACTGGCGTTGTAGCTCTGCGACTGAGTTTCAATGTTTTGTCTGTTCTACCGAACAATGTTCATATTCATGAAGTTAGCGTACTTGACGCTTCTCCCTACTCAGGTTTCTACGTTTCGCTATGCTGAGTTGCTGGATATATGTAGGTTCTATGCTCTGTCTTGCAAGCGGATAGCGCGCACGTAACTGCGGTCAAGCTATCAGCAGTTCGCAAAACGACGGTCAAACTATCACCGCTAAAAATTTGATGCGCAACTACAGCGGAAAGCGCCGTACTATGGTCACGTGATACAATTGCTGTCAAAAATTGGCTCGTTGAGAGAAATACCGAGACTTATTCAACGAAAGAATGCGTGGATTTTGTTCAGGAAAAAAAATCAAGAACAACTTCCATTATGTGGTTTGAAATGATTTTTATTTTTCTTTTTTCAATAAATAGTTGACATTTTGTACAGATTGAAATGTGAGATTTTGGTGAGCTGCTGTTAATCCAGATGACAAACAATTGCATGTAACTGAAATGATGTTTTACTTAAAGCAAAAGGAAAAAAGGTAGATCATGTCACTGTGGCATTAATGTTGGAATTCCCATTAGAATTGCTCTTTTTAGGTGGACAAAATACAAGAAAATTCAAAAGAAAATTCAAACACCATAATACTTGTGTAATTCAAAATGTTTCTGGAAATCACGGGGCCCAAACCCTACTGCACGCGCTGTAGTAAAAGCTTATTGAATAAAGAGAGATTGCATGGGTAAATCAACATGTAAGCAGCCATCAAAGTATGTGCTTTGCAATTGGACACAACTAAATGGGGGCATGTCTGAGGGCCTGTAATTGTTAAAATTGAAAAAATTAGCACTTGCATGCAACACTGCCTGTATTCCAGTACAGGGTGTCTGAATAGGAAGAGATTTCATGTTGGATATATTACATAAATGGCTATCAAAGTTGGTACTGTGAAATGTACAAATGCAGGTGATTTAATATGGAGGTCATGTTTCTGGCATATAATTACTGCAAATCAAAAATCTAATCAATCTAGGTATAGATAATGCTAATCCCTCAGGAGACCATCCGCCACCTCATCAGGAGCATGCCCAGCCGTTGTAGGGAGGTCATACAGGCACGTGGAGGCCACACACACTACTGAGCCTCATTTTGACTTGTTTTAAGGACATTACATCATGTTGGATCAGCCTGTAGAGTGTTTTTCCACTTTAATTTTGAGTGTGACTCTAACCCATGGAGGTCTGGATTTCATAAATTTGATTTACATTGATGATTTTTGTGTGATTTTGTTGCAGCACATTCAACTATGCAAAGAACAAAGTATTTAATAAGAATATTTCATTCAGATCTAGGATGTGTTATTTTAGTGTTCCCTTTATTTTTTTGATCATATATATATATACAGTTGTGCTCATAAGTATTCATACCCCTTGCATTTTTGGGGTATTTCCTGTCTATTTCTTTCAAGATTCCATTTATTCTACAACAAATGACATAAAAAGGTTACAACAGGCTTTCACAAACACAGCATATATATTTCTGACGAATGTCTCTCTTATTTCTGCTTTATTTCACAAATTTGCAAAATATTTCATGTTCAGAAGTATTCATACGTTGGTTTATTACACAAACTAATAATCGATGGCATAGCCTTTGTTTGCAGTGACAGATTCTAAACGTCTCCTGAGTTGACTACCATGTTGCGGCACGTTTCCACAGGGATTTTGGCCCATTCCTCCCTCGAAATTCTCTCCAGGTCCTTCAGATTGGATGGTTTTCTTGCACTGACCTACACCTTGCCCAAACCATCCTTGTGTGCATCCGCAATACATGACCTCAGGTCCTCACTCATTTCTTTCTGCTTGACCATAGTGGAGAATCAGGTGATGACTAGGAACTGACAGTGACCTCACCAATCCCCCTCAATTTATAGAGCCAAGGAACTTTCTGGAAACCAGCATGACTTGGATTTGTTGCATAACATTGCAGGGACCAACAGGACACATCTTAGGAGTGGCAAAATATACTGAGTACAAATGAAAACGCACCACTCACGAAATCTGGAATAGCTCCACGGGCTGATATGTGAAGTATATACGTATGATGCATTTGAGATAATGAATGATTTAAGAAGACATGTAAACATCATTCAATTTCATTCACGATAATGTTAATGCGCGAGAGAGGTTTAACTGGTGTAGGGGTCAAACAGGAAAGTCAATAACGGGTGTGACCGCCATTTGCATTGACACATGCGGTGCATCGTCGTCGCATGGAGTTGATCAGTCTCTGGATAGTGTTCTCAGGGATAGCATTCCACTCCTGAACAAGGGCAACCTCAAGTTCCGGATGTTGTCCATCTGGCGTCGACGTGAAAGACGTCGTCCAATTTCATCCCATAAGTGCTCGATAGGGGAGAGGTCGGGTGACAGAGCTGGCCACTGAAGCACGGGGATGTTCTGCTGTGCAAGGTACTGCATGGACACCCTTGCAGTGTATGCCCTAGCGTTGTCCTGTTGGAACGTGTGGACATCGTGGTGTTGGTTGAAGAACGGCACAACATGGTTCTGCAGCACCTGGTCCCGGTAGTAGACGCCGTTCACCCTTCCTCTGCAGATATGGAGAGGGGTTCTGTGACGGTAGCTTATTCCACCCCACACCATAACGCTGCCACCACCCCAACGGTCCGTTTGAACGACACAATTGGCGTTATAATGTTCACCACGCCTCCGCCAAACACGTATACGGCCATCTGCGTACCTTAAGTGAAATCGTGACTCGTCAGAAAAGATGACACTGTGCCATTGTCGTAGTCGCCAATTCTGGTGCCTGTTTGCCCACTGTAGACGCTGGCTTCGGTGACAATCCATTAATATGGGGCCGAAATAAGGACATTTCAGAGTGAAATTAATTTTTCCTGTGGTGTGCAAGCAAGATGTTGCGTTTTTGCAAAAAATTGCCTAGCGTTACAGTTAACTTGAAATTCTCGCATTTCTTGCACCTGGCATGTCGAGTGACGTCACTGTAGTGTTGTTGTTGTATAAAAGTTATATTGAAGTTCATTTGAACTTAAATATTGACTTTTTTAAAGTGGTGCGTTTTCATTTGTACTCAGTATACTTGAACAATGAAAAACAGATGCCTTTGTACTTCTGGAGGACAAGGGTATGAATACTTTTGAACAGGGGTGGAAAAAGAAATGTTATCATAAATGTCATAATCCCCATCAACTGAAATCAAATGTGCCTTGCACTGTTGCATAACAACTATGTCTCACTGAGTCTAGGTGTATTCCCCACCTTCCACTCCTAATTGTAGAGAAGAATTGAACATTACTAGATTTTTCAGGGGGGTATGAATACTTATGAGCACCACTGTATATATATAGCGAGAGGCAATTCCGGGGTTCAACCAAATGAAGACTGTTTGAAGATGAAAGCAGGAGTATGACCATTGGTCCAAAGGTCATTACATTACCTGTAACATGGAGCGATTAGATAAACACGTTCTTTTAAAGGTCTGGGGACTCAATAGGGATGAAATGCTGACTCTGCCCCCTCCAATCACTGCCTCAAAGCTCCAGAATACAAATTACAGCACCTAATGGACCAGGAGGTGCCAGACTAGTCTATAAAAAGGGCTAAGGGGCTGCAGTTTTTCAGTCCAACCGAGCGGAAGCGCACCTGGTACAACTAATTTAAACAACTGATCTCAGTCTACACCGTTGATAAATTGTATCAGGTGTGTACCTGCTTGGCTGGAATGAAAACTGACGGCACCTCAGCCAGCGGGAAGTCCAGCGGGCAGCAGAGCTCTGGATGAACTGGAATTTATTTAGGGCTTTGGTTGATGTTTCATAGAGAATGCTGCCGCAGTGGTTAGTTCTGGATGTGATGAAGGCATGGATCAAGGTTTTGGCAGCAGGGAATGAGAGTAAGGAGTAGACACAGGTTTAAAGGTGAAAGAAGGCAATTCTGGTGATATGATTTACAAGATGTTCAAAGGAGAGGTTACCATCAAAAAATGACCCCTGGATTGCAGATGAGAGGAGGGGGGAGTCAGAATGGAGATATTGATGGTGAGGCAGAGGTTGTGGGTGGTTTTAATGAGAGTTCTGGGACCAATGATGAACTTGCCCGATTAATCACATTTCAACTTGAGGCAACTGATTTGCATCCAGGAGTTTGGTATTAGTGAGACAGATAGCCTAAGTGGAGTGAGTTTCAGTGGTGATGAATTAGGTGGAAATGTAGAGCTGGACGTCATTGTCATAGCAGTGGAAATAGAGACCGTGACGACGAATGATGCCACCAAGGGGGAGCCTATAAAGGATAAACGGGAGAGGACCAAGCACTGAACCCAGGGGGACGGCTTGGGACAGGGGAGTGGTGGAGGAGGTGCAGTTGTTGACGTTAATGAACTATTCTCTGTCTGTGAGGTATAAATGCAGCCAGGAGAGGGCAGCAGAGGAGATTTTGCGGGAATGTTGTTGGCAGGAGAGAAGAATGGAGGCGCTGATGGAATCGAAAGCTCCAGTAAGGTCAAGCAGATGATGATTGCAGACTAGGTGACCAATGTCTGAGGAGAAGAGAAGGTCATTGGTGACTTTGAGAGGGATAGTTTCTGTGAAGTGAAACCAAATTGAAATGGTTTGAACTGGTCATTGGAGATGAGGTGGACTTTGAGTGAAGAGGCAACAACACTTTACAGTATTTTTGACATGAAGGGGAGTTTGGAGATGGGCCGGAAGTTGTTCATGATATCGGGGTCCAGTTCAGGTTTTTTGAGGATGGGGGTGACAGCGGCTAGTTTAAGTATTATTTAATAGTATTTATTATTTCAGTATTATGGCAGTTCTGTAGGAGGAGTTAAAGATCTCAGCGTTGAGTGAGAAGATAGTGGGGAGACAGTCCTTTCCAAAACTGAACGGAATGGGATCCAGAGCGCAAGAGATTTTTCATTCTTGCTATAAATTGGGACAGTTCTATTGAGGACGTAGGGGAAACTGAAACAGAGGGTGAATGGAGAAGGCAGGATCAGGTGGAGAGGCCGAAGGTGGTAGTCAGGCTACTGTAGATAGTCGATTTTTGTTTGGAAAGAAAAGATTTGCACTTCTAAATATTGAAAGACTTGGAGGTGTTGTGAGTGGGTTGGAGAAGTTTAATTGCAGAAAAGAGTCTTGGGGTTTGGGGAGTGAGTGCAGGTGAGAGTAGTAAGTGGACTGGGCTGTGTAGAGCATTTTTGTAATGAAGGTAGTCTGTGGAAGGGATAATCACATAAGGGACACATATTTGATGGACTTCAGGAGTATAACAGGGAGCTGAGAGTCTGAACAAGGCTTTAGTTATGAGGAGAGCCATCTGATCAAGACTGTTAATAATATAGTAATATATATATATATATATAATATATATTATAAATATATAATAATAGTTAAGAGGTATTAGACAGCATGGGAGGAGAAGGCAAACATCTTGCTGTTAAAGAGGCTGAAAGTGCCAAGGGGGGATGGATCTGACATTTCTGAAGGTTATACATGTTTGTCCAGTTAGTGGGATGGGGGCTGATGACTAGACTGGGGTCCGCAATCTTATCCAGAAAGACCGATTAAGGGAGTAGGCTTTCATTTCAACCAAATTGTAACACTTTAATCCAACCATGGACTTCAAGCATGACCTCTAGGGATGAGTAAGAATCAGGCGTGTGACTTATTGGCCGATTTCTGGGTGAGATCAAAGATGCTTGCTGTAAGGTGACTTCCTGCAAGCAATGTGGGGGTGAAGGATATGATGCAGGGCCAGCAGGCCCAGGGCCGTCATGGCTTAGTTCAGCCGTTCAACTCATGTGCCCCCATCAGAGGTCAAGAGCTCATGTCCCCCACTCCCCCCAGCAACAGACTTCATTTTTTTGTAACAATTAGGGTAAACAAACAAGAGATGCAAGTTGGCAAGATGGCCTTTAGGGTTAGAGCTTTCGTCACCCTCACTGGGTGCATTTACACTTCACCAACATACGTTTGTGATCGGATCACAAGTGGACAGGGGCCTGTACCATAAAGCTGGATTAACATACCCGGGGTTTCACTGAGTTATCTGACGGCACTTTGGCAGACCTCCGCATTCCTGATAAGCGGTACCACAAAGCCAGTTATCATCTCGGTAACTGAAACCAGGGTTTTTCAATCTAGGTATGAGCGCGTTCACATAAAAGGGGCGGTGTTTGAAGTCAATGACCGATTGCAAACATGGAAAAACCGACTGGAAGCAAAGCTGCGTACTTTTCAAATGCGGAGCAAGAGCTCTTAATAAAAATATGAAGAGAATAAATTTATCATCCTGGCAAAAATTAACACCGTTGCAGCTGCCAAATACAGAAAGGACAGTTTGCAAAAAATCCCCGACTTTATAAATGCGTAAGTCAATTATAATAATATCACTGCAAATAACTCCCGTATTTATGATTATATGTGGGCTATTGCTGCAAATATGATTATTTAATTTTACTTCTGCTGCAGTAAATCATGACAACAGGCGCTATGTAGGCTAGTGAGCACATCTCTCTCCTTTTCTGCTTTAGAGGATATATTTGATCCAGCACAAAGCCTATTGGCTTTAGGGATGTGCGTGTTTTATTGTTTATGTTACTGCCTCATCACTAAAATTACAGTTGTGCATTTCATTAAATTGGCGTGATGCGAGGCTGTATTCTTATGGCGTCCATAGTGCAACCCCAGCGGTCTCTAAAGAGCCGGAAGACAAATAATGAACTAGGCTTATGCCGTCGGGAGGCGACGGCTTGGGGTATATCCCCAAACATCTCCAATCCTCCATTTCCCCAATCCTTGAATAGACTTTCATTTGAACTTAATTTCAGGTCAATCGGACAAACGGTTCTGAAGATATGGCCAAAATGGTAATTTCACAAAATCACAAAGCGCCACCTGGTGGCAAAATATTGAACCATACAGGTATGATGTCATGTGACACGTTGTGAGGACATGACCTTGCAGTTGCACATAGTTATGTCAATTGGACAAATGGTTCCAAAGATATGGCAAAAATGGTGAATTTTGTGTGACAAAGCTCCACCTTGTCAAAATTTTGAACCAAACAGGTATGACATCGTGGGACACATCCTCAGGTCGTGACCTTTGATTTGCACTTGATTTGAGGTAAATTGGACAAATATTTCCAGAGATAAAAAAGTGATTTTTCAGTTTTTGGCCCCTGGTGGCCAATCTAGAAATTGTAAATTGTCCAAAATCAAATCAGTTCTTCCTATGATACTCATGCAAAAGATTAAATTTCTAATTGGAACATTACTGAATTTATCGTGTTAACATGTAGGGCGGCGGTCGGACCAAAAACAATATCCCCGAAACGCCATTCGGGGACATAATTACAAAAACAATTAAAAGCGGTCAGTAGGTTTACTTTCATAAGTGAAACAAGTACAAGGCTTTAGTCCGTGGAAAAATACTGCACAGTGATACTCAAGATATGAAAATATGCGCACAACTCCGCTGCGTTCGCCACTTTTCAAACCCTCAGGTGAGAACCTGTCGTACATGTTGGTATTAATCCGCGCACCGAACTTTGCGGAAACCTGTACGGACAATGATACAAATTCTCAGAGAACTGATTGGTCAGTAGACGGTGATTTTGCATGCAGTGATCTGAATCTAGAACTAAATCTGCTCCGGAGCAGGTTAGCCGTTCAGCTTATGTTGCCGCGATGATATACCTCAGTAAGTGGTGGGACTCCTTCATGGTACAGAAAACAGGATTAAACCTGAAGTTACTGTGATAAGCCCAAATTCCACTTTATGGTATAGGCCTCAGGCAAGTCACATTACACCAAAGTGTAAACCGTAAAGTCCAGACATCGGTAGACATGACTCCTTACAGTGGAATCCCAGCAAACGGATGTCTGACGGCGGTGGCCAGTTTGCCGCCGTCGACCCTGCAAGTCATTGTGCACCAAAATGCAAGCTTTTGGAAATATTCCCCTTGAATATTTTGAAGTTGTGTTATAGTTGTCACACAAGAGACTTAGACCTGGGTTAAATTCTCACTAGAAGCATGTTTCCCCCCCCCCCCCCCCCCTCCATGCCCATTTGAAAGCATACTTTAGATGTGGCAAATTTTAAAGATGCCCATCAGTCCTTTTAAAATTTCAGTTTCTCATGGCCATATAGAGAAAAGGCCTATGGAAGAAAGTGTCTTGCAAAAGGTAATTCCCTGTTGTCTGGATTGTGCAGTATGCCAGTCTTTACAGCTGCACAATGTTCAGGCATTTTGCAATGATCACGATTTGTCACACTCCGCCTTTGGGCAGTTGACCGCTTTAAGATAGCCACCAAGTCTGCCGTAAAAAGGCTCCCCCCCCCCCCCCCCCAAACGGTAAAAATCAAACCACCTGTGACCAGGTTCTGTGGCTTCCACTGTAGCCCAGTTAATGTCATGGCAGCCACATCTCCCAGTGATGTCATGAGGCATCAAGATGGATTAGGATTTACACTTGAAACCCACACCACGTTGGGACCGCAATATGCCTTGGAGCCATTTATGCTTGTATTTAGTGCCAAAACGTCTGAGCTGTTAAAACCCCCCAAGTGTTAACAGGGTAATTTGTGTAACCAGATACTGACAACCCCCATGCATGGGCTGGCACCCATTTTAAGTAGTTGATGACAAGTAGCCAATTCTTACTGGATGGATGGATGCATACTATCCTTTTATTTCACATTTGGTAGAACCATGAAAAATTAACACCAATTTACAGCCACACCATTATCCTGGAGCATTTGTAATAGTAACAGTGTTGCACTTTAGGAACACAAGACATGCACATACCACAGAATGTTTATTTATAAGAGCAGGCAAGGATTTGGGGAGGGGGTTTCAAAACACTGCTGTCCTGGGAGACTTTGATGCATTGTGGCTCATTTCTGGTATATCCTTGATGACCAGTGGGCCAAGAACAGCCTTATAAGTCATTCCACGGGCACCTGAAATCACAGCTCGCATTAGCTCATGACTGAAGTTAAATGCATTCAATAGGAATTGAAACCTTCATTTTGCATCGGTCCATGGGCCGAAGTTACATGCACATCCATAAAGTCTAGTATAAGGAGATCTCCTTAAGCCTTGCTCAAATGGCAGATTACTGATATTGCAATGCCTCTGGGTCATGCTGTTAGACTAAGATCAGGGAAGCTCGATTCAAGTAATCCTAGTAAACCACAACCTGAATCCCCCAGAAAGTAGTGGTACACCCTTAAATTCATAAGTGAAACCAGTTTTCCCATCCAGGAATGGGACTTGCGACCTTGTTGCTTGGTCAAATACCATAACTTCGCTTTAGACACCAAGTGGGGGCCACTGGCTTCTAAAAAGGGCATGTAGTTAAATTTAACAGGAATGAGAGGCATCATACCAAAATGTAGGCTGCGCCTCTTCCTGTAGCCGCACTGGGAATCACAGCAGGAGCAGATTGAACTCTGGGAAAGATCATCCAGGAGCTCCCACCTGCAAGATAAGTGGTCATTATACCAGCTTTGCAAGTTCCAACTCCAGACAACTTGCAGCTAGTCAAACATTTGACTACATGACCATCCCAATTTAATCAGTGCACATGAGAATCCAAGTTCAGTCAACTCATTGGTGTGCACCTATCCCAGTCAATGACTAGATGCCACTTGCCTTCCTTGTTCCTTATTGAAGTTGCAAGCCTTCTTCACCTCATTAATGCCTGCAGGGTCCCAAGCAGACAAGTCACAGTGGATGTAGACCTTCGGGTTGGGCAGAGGATAGTGAGCAAAAATGGAAATAAATTAACTGAAATTATAATGTCAGATTTAACCCCACATTTTCCAGACTCACATCCATTCCCATGGCAAATCTGAAGGCCTCCAGCTGGAGCCGAAGTTCAGTGGGCCTCTCTCGGGGAAGAAACATGGAGCGGCTGGTCTTACTGTCTGCTAAACAGCTAGAATGGTCATACAGGAAGTTATTAGGCCAGAGTATTAGCACTTGGTTATGTACAGCAAATGGTACTGGGGGGGGGGGGGGGGGGGGGGGGGCAGAGAAGAGGGAGAAAGGAGGAGAAAAGTTATGGTCAACCAACACTGAACTGACAAAATGTGCCTGGAGTGGCTGCTTAAGTCTAGAAGTTAGACCAGACCAACCTGTGGTTTGGTAAACACCTTAGAGACTTGGGGCTGCCAAAAAACCTTGTATCCTTCAACTATCCAGGGAGTTCTGGAAAGGACCAGCATAGCTGTTTGTTACAGCCAGTCTTCAAGACACCCAATTCTGCTCATGCAGTGATGGAGCCAGTTAGTCAGCCAGCCATTCCCCTCAGCTTAACCCACACCACTCAAACTGGCCCTCTGCAGGATTAGAGGTCCCTACCTAAACTGACCAAAGCTTAGCTACAGACATGCCCTGCTCTTACCCCCCGTTGTCAATGATAATATGCGAAGGCCCAAAGGGGTCAGAGTGTTCGGTTGTAGATGCCACACAGTAGTCCAGCAGCAGCAGTAGGGGTAGGTGGAACTGCTGGTCCACTGTTGCTCGGATTGGGATGAGGGAACCCAGGTAGAATGAGGATGACAGGGCTGGTCCCTTGAAGTCATCTGCAGAGAAGCAAAGGACATACTCAAGTGCACTATGACAAGCCTTGAGATGAGGGCACCAAACTTGTCTGGGGAATGGTATGGAGATAGACTTCAATTGTTAAATATCCACAATCGTATTAACCTACAGGGTGGAACTGCCTAATAAGCAAATGCTTATCCAAGAGGCCTACCATGCCCCAAAATATGGCATTAGTGCAGCATAACAACCCCCCCCCCCCCCCCAAAGGATCTGAACTGACATTTTGTTACTCAGGCAAGTTAATGCAGCACTCACCATTCATGACCTCCATGTTGAAGGACAGGCTTGATGGTGCCATCGCCTCAAGCTGCCAGACTGGTCTGTACAGAGGAGGAGCCCAGTCCTGAGGCCTGCACCAAAACCAAATCATTTCAAGAGGGAGGCAGCAGGTTCTACCCCAACCCCGAACTTCCAAGGGGATTCAAGCAAGACCTTGTACCAATTTTAGTGGCTGCTTTGTACTTTAAGTGGACATTAAAAGATAAAGATTGTATTTGTAGAGTAGTTGGTGAAAAGCAAAATCTAGAGCAAGAATTTCACACTTGTTACATGATGGAACATCAATTCAGTCTACTTGCGCTCCCCTCCCACCAATTTCAAACCAACATTCTACTACTGATCAATTAGTAGAATGCCAGTGAGGTCCTTCAGGGATCGTGCTCACCTGGGATAAGAGCATTCAACTGGATACAGCTTAGGGGCAGCACTACCTGGAGCAATGTAGTGGAGCTCATTTGAATAAACCAGGATTTCTTCTGTTATCTGGGGAGGAGAATTCACAAAACGTTGTTTACAGCAGATATGAAATCAATAAATGCACCACATTGAGGGGAAAAAAAGCTAGTGAGAACCATTCCAGTGCATGCACATTTCAGGAGTAACAGCAGACATAGCCTACCAGTCGCCTGAATCCACAGTCATCCAGTTGAGTATTAAATAGAGTCTCCACCATGCCAGTCTTCCCATCGTGGGTTGATGTGGGCAGACAGTTCCCCAGAAGGATTTTAGGCGGGCTCCCAGCCCCCTGCCGTTCAGTCCATTTCACTAGCACGGTATCATTCCAGCTACATTCCACCGAAACTTCTTTAAAACAATTTAAAGAAAGGACTTACAAACGCGAGGTAGAATAGACCAAAACTTTAAATCGAGGCAAACATTACCTGCAAGGACCACAGCATAGCCCGCTACCATCGAAAGTACCAAAAACTGCACCAGCATCATCTCTCTACAGCGTATAAATGTCGGGGACTACAAGAGAGAGAAACTACGGTTTATAAACACGACCCGATTGAGGGAAAATGATTCCAGCTGGTACATAATGGAGGGCAAGGGAGGCATATTAACGATTTTTAAGACAATCACTCTTTCATCGACCAATTTGGATAGCGCAACAATTTCACATACTCGTCTCTATAGGTCGTTGCTATTCGCTGGAAATATGTACGCGACAAGTTCGACCTCCCGCGGTCGAACATTACATTAGCAAAATATTACAAAACATTAGTTAGTCCGTTCTTCGAAATGTCCCGTTTCGAGGTGTTTGCGTCGTGACGGAATGTTGCTTGAGCAAAAAAAAAAAAAAAAACTACTGCGCCCACCTGAATTTCGTTCCAATTTTTCCACCACTATACGCGCCGAAGTTGTCTCGAAGACATCAAAGCAATGCTGTCAGTACGTCCAGCATTTGTACATTCACGAACGTGGAAGTCATTGGCTTAAGTAGCTAATTATATCAATTAGTGATGCGCCGGCGGTCTGAAAGTTGGTCACCGCTTCCTCCGCTGAGGAATCTGTGGTTTGACCGGAAACCTCTGCAAAATAGATTTGATTGACAAGATGATTGAAGGTTAGACGGTACTCTCGATAAACCTGATCTTAGGTCAGCCTAGCTAATCCAGGATAATTTATGAATGCAGCAGAGGATAAACAGGAAAATCGACGTTCGCAAGTCCCTCGCCCATCTTGCTCCAACGTCCAGGTTTATCTTGTTAGCACCGTTCGTCAGCTATAATTAAGAAGTGGAAAGAAATGTATACATCGTCAAAACTTAAAACACGGCAGGGCTATCTGATCCCTAGCTTTCACAAGCATAGCTAAAGTGTGTAACAAAGCTTAAGCCAGATGAAAATTTTGGCTCAACCTCTGGTCATTGTCTCAAACATGTTGATCTCATATTTGGGTGTATCTGGTCTCATGCGTCCAAGTGTATTCAGTCAAGTGTATCAAATTATCGCAACATCGTGTTACATGGGCTATCCATGATTTATTGGACTCACTTTACCTTAACGCGCTTTTCTGGAATGTTTTAATCTTCGTTTTGAAAAGCACTTTGATGGACACCACATTGTAGGCGTGTGGCCAATCCTGGTACAGGAGAGTTGTGCCGTCTAATGGTTTTTGTGACCTAATAAGTAGGCTATTATAACAATGGACTGCGCAGTTAAACATCTCATCAGGTTTCAAGGCTAAGTGGATGGTGAGAAAAAAAAAAAAAAACCCCAGCAAACCCTGCTGCAATTCAGGACTAAAATTAGCCACCCTGCCTAATTCTCAAAAGTGCTGAATAAACTATGCCATAAAAGCAATGTGGGCTTTTCTCTTCAGCAAATCCTGAAGATTTCACTGGGCTCCAAATCCCAAGAATTACCAGCACAACAAAGAGTTGTGGTTCAAAACCTTATTCCAAATTAGCCAGTGGGTACAGACTTTAATCACATATTTCTGATTAATCATCTTTTATCTACTGTACCCTTTCCACCTCATTCAACAGTGAGAGCAGGGCTGCCCAGATCTACCATCCTGTAGGTTTTCACTCCAACCCAACAAAGCTCACCTCATTCAACAGCTAGAGCAGGGCTGCCCAACACTATTCATATAGATATACCTTCCTGTATGTTTTCACTCCAACCCTAACAAAGCTTACCTCATCAAGCAGCTAGAGCAGGGCTGCTCAACCCTGTTCCTGGAGATCTACCATCCTGTAGGTTTTCAGTCCAACCCTAACAAAGCATCACCTCATTCAACAGCTAGAGCAGGGCTGCCCAACCCTGTTCCTGGAGACATACCATCCTGTAGGTTTTCACTCCAACCCAAACAAAACATCACCTAATTCAACAGCTAGAGCAGGGCTTCCCAACCCTGTTCCTAGAGATCTACCATCCTGTAGGTTTTCAGTCCAGCTCAAAGTGTTGTGTTCTGGGGTCCTGGCCTTTGGCCAGGACAGCATTTATTATTTTTACATGTTCAAGATTCCATAGTCCACAGTCAAAGTTCATGTCACAGTTTTAAGTTTCTTGTATTAGGATTACGCATTTCATAGTTCACATTCCTTGTCCATGTTTTTACTTTTCCATGTTTTTGTTTTCGCCAGGTCTGCCATGCCACTCCACCGCTTGTCTGCGTTCCGCCCCGTGCCTTCGTTGTTGCACATTTCAGAGCTCTGGTTGGCTTTGGTATTTCCCCCTTCCTTCTGTGCTGTGCTGATTCGGGGCTGTCTAAGCTTAATTGACAATTAACTGTTTTTAAGTTACTAACATTTACTAACACTCACTGGGTGGTGTAATTCTTAGATAGGCACATTACTAATATTACTAATTTAGAAAGGGAGTTTATTGTCATGATTCCTGCTTTACTATTTCAAGTCTGCTGTGCTTTTCTGTTCTTAACATTCATGCTTGCTTCCAAACTGCATACTTAATTGGTACTTAAGCTGAGTACGCTCATTCTCTTAATGAGCAAGTCTTGTCATCCAATCTCTGTCCATGTCATGATCTTGCCATGCCTCTTGTTTCTCCTTCTCCAGGTGTTGCCCCTCATGTCTTGATTTCTTAGCCTTTATCTGGATGCGGTGGAAGTTGTTCTAGTCTGGTTTCCATAGTCATTTTGTATATAGCCTTCTGCTTTCTTAGCGTCTTTGTTCTTTTCTGTTTATTAATTATCTGCCTGGAGTTTCCAGTGGCTTGTTTTTGATCCTTGGTTATTAGCTCTGTGTAGCTCACCTTAGTTTGTATTTTGCAACCCTTTGGGCCGAGTTTTTTGTTGGCCCTCGTGCCGGATTGCTTTTGTTATATTAAACTCCTCATTCCCCTTCACCTCGCTTCTGGTGTCTACCTGATCTCGCATCACAAAGTTCATCTCATTGAACAGTTAGAGCAGGGCTGCCCAACCATATTAGAGGATCTGCTGTTCTGTAGGTATTCACCAAAACATCAAGGTTTTTGCAAGCCCAGGACGAAACAGAAAGGATATGCTGAACATTTGTTGACAAAACAGGAGAGTTTCAGTTTCAGTTTCAGCATGGATAGGCCCAGAGACAAATGGCTTCAAAGTTTTTAGACCCCTTTACCCCCCCTATTCATCTTTGGTGTGAAAAAGCCTTTCATCTGACAGATTTGACAGTGCTTATAAACAGCAGAGCAGGAATTCCTACTTCTGTTGGGCGTGTGCTTTAAGGGTGGTATGAAAACCTACATGACAGCAGATCCATATAACATGAGTAGCAAGAACAGGAGATAAGCCCATCTGGACCGGCCAATATTTCTATCGATAAAGTGAACCCATCACTTCAGATACCACTTCTCAAAGAACAGGACTGGTTGGTGACCAATGCCATAGTGTGCCAGCTCTGCAGACATTAAGTAGAATCAGGTGTGTAACTGGTGCCAGCCCTGCAGACATTAAGTAGAATCAGGTGTGTAACTGGTACCAGCTCTGCAGACATTAAGTAGAATCAGGTGCTTAACTGGTGACAGCTGTGCAGACATCAAGTAGAATCAGGTGTGTAACTGGTGCCAGCCCTGCAGACATTAAGTAGAATCAGGTGTGTAACTGGTACCAGCTCTGCAGACATTAAGTAGAATCAGGTGCTTAACTGGTGACAGCTGTGCAGACATCAAGTAGAATCAGGTGTGTAACTGGTGCCGCTCTGCAAACATTAAGTAGAATCAGCTGTGTAACTGGTGCCAGCTCTGCAGACATTAAGTAGAATCAGGTGGGTAACTGGTGCCAGCGCTGCAGCAATTAAGTAGAATCACCTGTGTAACTGGTGCCAGCTCAGCAGACATTAAGTAGAATCAGGTGTGTAACTGGTGCCAGCTCTGCAGACATTTAGTAGAATCAGGTGTGTAACTGGTGCCAGCTCTGCAGACATTAAGTAGAATCAGGTGTGTAACAGGTGCCGCTCTGCAGACATTAAGTAAAATCAGGTGTGTAACAGGTGCCGCTCTGCAGACATTAAGTTAAATCAGGTGTGTAACAGGTGCCGCTCTGCAGACATTAAGTAAAATCAGGTGTGTGACTGGTGCCAGCTCTGCAGACATTAAGTAGAATCAGGTGTGTAACAGGTGCCGCTCTGCAGACATTAAGTAGAATCAGGTGTGTAACAGGTGCCGCTCTGCAAACATTAAGTAGAATCAGGTGTGTAACAGGTGCCGCTCTGCAGACATTAAGTAAAATCAGGTGTGTGACTGGTGCCAGCCCTGCAGATATTAAGTAGAATCACCTGTGTAACTGGTGCCAGCTCTGAAGACATTAAGCAGAATCAGGTGTGTAACAGGTGCCGCTCTGCAGACATTAAGTAAAATCAGGTGTGTGACTGGTGCCAGCTCTGCAGACATTATGTAGAATCAGGTGTGTAACAGGTGCCGCACTGCAGACATTAAGTAAAATCAGGTGTGTGACTGGTGCCAGCTCTGCAGACATTTAGTAGAATCAGGTGTGTAACTGGTGCCAGCTCTGCAGACATTAAGTAGAATCAGGTGTGTAACAGGTGCCGCTCTGCAGACATTAAGTAGAATCAGGTGTGTGACTGGTGCCAGCTCTGCAGACATTAAGTAGAATCAGGTGTGTAACAGGTGCCGCTCTGCAGACATTAAGTAAAATCAGGTGTGTGACTGGTGCCAGCTCTGCAGACATTTAGTAGAATCAGGTGTGTAACTGGTGCCAGCTCTGCAGACATTAAGTAGAATCAGGTGTGTAACAGGTGCCGCTCTGCAGACATTAAGTAGAATCAGGTGTGTAACAGGTGCCGCTCTGCAGACATTAAGTAAAATCAGGTGTGTGACTGGTGCCAGCCCTGCAGATATTAAGTAGAATCACCTGTGTAACTGGTGCCAGCTCTGCAGACATTAAGCAGAATCAGGTGTGTAATTGGTGCCAGCTCTGCAGACATTAAGTAGAATCAGGTGTGTAACTGGTGCCAGCTCTGCAGACATTAAGTAGAATCAGGTGTGTAACAGGTGCCGCTCTGCAGACATTAAGTAAAATCAGGTGTGTGACTGGTGCCAGCCCTGCAGATATTAAGTAGAATCACCTGTGTAACTGGTGCCAGCTCTGCAGACATTAAGCAGAATCAGGTGTGTAATTGGTGCCAGCCCTGCAGACATTAAGTAGAATCAGGTGTGTAACTGGTGCCAGCTCTGCAGATATTAGGTAGAATCAGGTCTGTAACTGGAGCCAGCTCTGCAGACATTACGTAGAATCAGGTGTGTAACTGGTGCCAGCTCTGCAGAAATTAAGTAGAATCACCTGTGTAACTGGTGCCAGCTCTGCAGACATTACGTAGAATCAGGTGTGTAACTGGTGCCAGCTCTGCAGACATTAAGTGTAATCAGGTGTGTAACTGGTGCCAGCTCTGCAGACATTAAGTGTAATCAGGTGTGTAACTGGTGCTAGCTCTGCAGACATTAAGTGTAATCAGGTGTGTAACTGGTGCCAGCTCTGCAGACATTAAGTATAATCACCTGTGTAACTGGTGCCAGCTCTGCAGACATTAAGTATAATCACCTGTGTAACTGGTGCCAGCTCTGCAGACATTACGTAGAATCAGGTGTGTAACTGGTGCCAGCTCTGCAGACATTAAGTGTAATCAGGTGTGTAACTGGTGCTAGCTCTGCAGACATTAAGTATAATCACCTGTGTAACTGGTGCCAGCTCTGCAGACATTAAGTAAATCAGGTGTGTAACTGGTGCCAGCTCTGCAGACATTAAGTAGAATCACCTGTGTAACTGGTGCCAGCTCTTCAGACATTAAGCAGAATCAGGTGTGTTACTGGTAACTGCTCAGTTGGAATGAATGTCTGGCCCTGTCTGGAGATGGTTGAGAATCACTCTTACAGCAGAATCAGAAGCCTTGACCAGGGGTGGCCTGCTTTCTGAAAAAGGCTGCTGTGGGCATAGGCTCAGGTTATACTGCAGCGCTTGCACACTATACGCCAGTTCAGCAGTTCAGAGGTGGGCAATGAGAGCCATACCTGTCCCTGGTTTTCACACAAACTTCTGCCCTTTAATTATCTTAATTAGCCGAACAACTTGTGAAATCAAACATTTCTGCTGCATTCCTTTAAATTATCATGAATAATCCCCAAAGACTTTTCTCGTCTCCCCTAACTGTAGCGTGTTACTTTGGTCTAATCCAGGGGTCCCCAATCTTTCCCAGAAAGGGCCAGTGTGGGTGCAGGCTTTCATTGCACCCAAGCAGCTACTCACCTGATGCTACTAATCAAGCTTATTACTTACCAAAGAGTCCAGAGGCCTATTGCACGAAGGCGCGATAAGAGATAAGCCCATGATCGGCATAGGATTAGCCTGATCTCAAGCCCCATTTCGGTTGCACAGAGGGTGAGAGCTAAGCCATGGCACTAGTTACTATGGAAACAAAGTCTGCGAAGCTAGCCAGCTCCGGAGCAAGCTTACAAACTAGCTAAGCTTCTGCCTCCATCCAATTTCACCTCACCTCATTCAGCAGTCACCCAAATTGAAATTCAATGTTCTTAATGGTCGCTCTGAATCGTCCACTCCACATTGCTATCTCAATTATCGTAGGTCCAGAGTAATTATCTTAGAAACTTGTGACCATTGATGTCAGTAAAATAGCCAATATTTGATCATTATATTCAAGTATCCATGTGATGGTGACATCACAGTTTAATCAGTCCCCCTTCCATGTTACATTTTAACCATATTTAGAATCCGTCATCATCAGATTTTTGTTATTCCCCAAGTTGAGACTTCCATCAGAGTAGAAAATGAGCAGTGCTGTATGAAGTGGGTTACCGTGTTTCAGCGCGGTCTTAAATCGCTGCAGTAATCCCTACATACAGCACTGCTGGAGCTTTTCTCCGTCGTTATTCAGAGTGAGACGGGTGAGGTAGTGATGGCAGTATGACCCTGAAGTGTCGCTATGTGCTTCACACCTGTAGCATCGAACCACTGTTTCTAAGCTTGCTTCAGAGTGGAAAAAATGACGTGACATATGACGTCCGAAGCAGTAACTGCTTCGCCCCCTGAATGAATCACCTGACTGGTTCGCGTGCATCAATCAGCTGATTCACTGCCTGACAGGTGAAAGGATGAGACCTTATTGAATTTGAGCACCATAAAGGCTTTATAACAGCCGTAAAGAATGCAGAATTTGTGGGTTGTAGTAGGAGGTGTGTTTTTGCTCTCGAGTTGTTGTTTGTATGGTGTTGTGGTGAATCATTATGGAGCCAGACAGGAGGAGAGGTCGTTTTGATATGTGGGAACTCTTCAATCTGATCGCTCCTGATAAGGTAGGTGTACTAGCTGTACGTAAGAAAAGTAAAGTTACTTATACAACAGTAAATATCAGTACAGTTCTAGGCTATAGTAGGGTCTATCTCAAGTCTATTTTAAGTAGCACTATAGTAAATGTATGTATGATTAGTGTTGCCATAAGGCTATAGCATTTTTAGACTGAAATTGCATTTTTATTTACAAATGCCTCTCTCTGCAGGTCCGATGCTTGGTTTGTGCAGCTGAGTTGAACTATCATGGGAATACTTCCTCCGTTATTGGGCACTTTACTGCTAAGCATGGAGCTGCTGTAAACCAGGGGAACACAAATCAATGGCGGCTATAAGTATTATAGTATTATTAGCTACACACACTAAAACAATAATATATAATGGTATTCCTTGCAATGTTTAAATGCAATTTCTTATAAACACTTTTCTTCCCCATTATTAATTTTCTTTTTATTTCTTTTTGTCTCATTTCATTTGTTTTAGTGGACCGAAAGCGAGAGCTAGATCAGGCTCTGGTAAATATGGTAGTGACAGACTCGCAGCCTTTTTCCATCGTGGATGACATCGGGTTCAAGGAGTTTGTGGGATTGCTGGATGCCACTTACAAACTTACATCAAGGCAGGCTCTGAAGAAGATGGTGGGTCAGATGTATGAGGAAAAAGAAAAGTCCAAGGCTAAGGCTGCTGTGCAGAGGGTTGAGGCTGTGAACCTGACAGCTGATATGTGGACCTCCATTAATATGGATGGGTTTCTTGCAGTCTATGTGGCAGTGGTGACAGTCAACCTGCCACTATGTGGACGACGCTGCAAAGCTGGCCACAGTGTTTCTGGGAGTTGTGCCTTTTCCAGAAGCTCATACGGCCAATAACATAACTGCAGCATTGAGTTCTCTCATGGAGGAATGGGGCATTGAAGCCAAAGTGACCTCAATTGTAACAGATGCCGGAGCTAATATGATTGCCTCTGTCAAAAATGTAAATCTTGTTTTGCACATTCATTAAATTTAGTTGTCAAGAACTCTCTTGACACAAATCCTTGCCTGGAAGATCTACACTCAATGGCACAAAAGGTTGTGACACTGTTCAAAACAAGCTAAACAGCAAAAGAAAAACTCAGAGAAGTTAAAGAGCAGGTGCAGCAACCAGAGAAGAAACTTGGACACATGCTGGAACAGCACCTTCCTGATGCTACAACTTCATTTTGAAGAAAGGCAGTCAGTAGGAGCAGGTCTTGCAACTCTGAAAACAGATGTGAGACCTCAGTCCTCCGAGGACTATGACACAATTGCTGCATGTCTGCGACTGCTTGGCCCCTTTTATCAGGCAACAATAGAACTGTCTGAGGAGAACAGAGTGTCAGGGACAAAAGTTATCCCCATGACAAAAATGCTAATGCTGTACTTGCATGACACAATGGGCAGAATAGGCCACAACACCGCAAAACAACTTGGACAGAACTTAACATAACATAACATAACATAAATGGCAAGAACAGGCCTTTCAGCCCAACTAAGCTCGCCAGTTTCTTTATGCTATTGTGAATTTATCCCTTCAGATACTTAATGACTCAATGGTATCTAGCTTTAAGTCAAGCCTGCTCTTGAAAACCCCCAAGGTCTCTGCCTCAACAATATGGTCAGGTAAGCTATTCCACATTGAAATTACTCTTTGGGTGAAGAAATACTTCCGAATATCAGTGCTAAATTTACCTTTGGTCAACTTCCATTTGTGACCCCGAGTTCTACTCACAACACTTGGCCGTAGGAATCCTACATGATTCACTTTGTTAATCCCTTTAACATATTTAAAGACCTCAATCAAATCACCCCTGAGTCTCCTTTTCATAAGACTAAAGAGATTAAGGATTTTCAGCCTCTTCTCATAGCTTTCATCTTTTATACCTGGAATAAGCTTAGTGGCTCTTCTCTGAACTTTCTCTAGAGCCTTTATATCTCTCTTAAAGTATGGTCCCCAGAACTGTACACAATACTCCAGGTGTGGTCTAACTTGGTGTCATCCATGCAGAACAAGTTTGACACCACAGAGAGCCAAACAGCACTGACACAGTCCACACTGCTGGATCCAAGAGTTAAGAAGATTGGTTTCTACAATCAAGCACTGGCTCAGGCAGCAGAAAAGGATCAGAAACACACCACCTGACACACCAACAGAGGAACAGCCCTCCACATCAGTAGCAAATGCTTCAAATCCGTCATCAACAGGTAATGTTATAAATAGGTCGTAGATAAAATGCAGTACAAGTAAAGTAAAAATTGATTGCAGTTGAAACCTTTCAGTATTAAGGGGTGATCTAGGGGTAAATGAGCAAAATTTGATTATTTTTCCAAATTTTTCTTTTGAATAAAAATATTCTATAATAACCCACTTTAATAATCGCTAATCGCTACAAGGATTAAAAACTGAACTCAACTTTTCAATGCAGTCTAATGCATTTTCCATTGATTTCCTAAGGTATTACTTTTTCCATGTTTCTCATGTTTGTGGCAGCCATAACTTTTTTATCATTGAAAATCAATGAAATTTGGGCTGCAGGTACTTTACTTCATTAGAAATGCAATGGCATAGGGAAATTTTGCCTATCAGTTACATACTTTGAATATTTTGAGTATTCGGCAGATTCTGTGCAAAATAAATTCAAAATTTGAGTATAATGCCCCAAAATCACTAAATTGATAAATTGAGCAAAGAATGGCTGTGTCATTGCATTTGGATAAGCAATGGGTTTTAAATGATGAAAGAAAAACTGAATTCTATCATAGTTAAAGACGAATTGGTGCCAGACGTTTTCTGCATATTTAATGAGCTTGTTCAGTTACCATGGCAACTGCAAAACTAGAAAAATACCAACTTAATCTTTATTGGTGGTTATTGCATACCTCTGTAGATTAATTCTGAGTTGTTTCCTGGTGTCATTTTTTCCATTTCTTCCAGATCACCCCTAAATGTTTCTTTCAGACATGAACCTGTGGGAAATGCTTGAAAGAGATGCTTCTGTCGCAAGGAGGGCAAGAAATGCCACAGCTGATGCTACAGTGGCAGTGCAGCGGTACATGACTTTCTGCAGCAATAATCAAGACTCATCCGCAGTCCTTTTTCCGCATTCCAAAAATCAACTGGAAGAAGCGACCCAGGTCAGCTGGACCTGATGGTCAGCTGTCCTCAAAGTGTACCTTATAATAGGTACTTTGAAATTTTACTCTGACATTGCCCTGAGGTTAGCTTCTGACACCACATAAACAATGAGAGAATTGCCGCGCATTGTTAATTCATGCGTGGGCACATTTTTCGTGAACTAATTTGTAAATTCTCCCAAGATTTGTGCTGATTGACAGATGCGCATGATACAAATGTACATGTCCATCTTGGGGTGCATTCAAAGGAGAATATTACGCAAAGTTTTCGCATGTTGAATGATACCTTTGCACGCAACACTACGAGATCAAATTGGGAGAGGAAAAAAAAATCCAAATACCTCAGTGCAACTTCAGAAAAAAATGTAAGTACCCACATAAGTTGTGCAGGTTTTTTGGACGCCGAATTTTACTACCTGGTATGTTGTGGTGACCTGCACTCCCGCCAGATTACTTCCTTGTCTGTGGGAAACACTGAATTGTATAGCTGTCTCTTTAGGGCGTACTGTATTTAATAGAATGAGTGCAGATAACTCCACCAAATAGTCTACTTATCAAGCATCCAAAAACAGTCATCACATTTAATTCCTTGCAATTAACAGGATTGATGTCATTTGATATGACTCATGTCATTGTTTTCAGGTTCATGTACAGTATGCACTGACTTGTGTTGTTTGCCATTTCAGACAGTACAGGCTGGTTGCCTATGGCATCGTGATAGAATGGGCCCTAACAGGAGAGAAGCTCGGTCCAGGCAACAGTTCTGCCCTCATGGGTGGTTGGCCTAATAACATATCTATCACCAAATGGACAATACACAGGGTTCAAGGAGTCTTAGGAAGCACATAATTTGTTTTAGATGTGAACACAAAAGTTTTCAAAGGCATTTTGGACATTGTTACATTGACCATGTTTTATTGAAAATATATTTTTAAACAATATCATGTATAGAAAACAAATGCACCACATGGTAATAAACAGGACTGAAACAAATAAAACCTAATATGAAAAACTAAGTTTGCTAAGACAGCAGTTCTGATGGTATTACTTATAAAGAGGCAGTTATACATGTGGAGAACTTCAACATGCCCAGAAAAAAAAAATATATAAATATAAATATATAAAAATCTCAACACTTCCTGTATTTGCACCACAAAATAAATCAGGCAAGAGATTAACATCTTGTGAAAAACATAAGGAAAGATGATAAAGTTGTAGAAAGTAACTAAGTAGTTCACCTAAGACACCTGAATGTGTTGGGTAAACATAGGACACCAAAACAGACTTTAGTCTCAGACACCAGGTACATCACCTGCGTCTTATGTTGTAAAACGTGATGCATGTTCTGCCACCAAGTCATCTTTTTTGGCTTTGGAGAGGGAGCGATGTTGGCTGGTAAATTGACAGGAGGATGGATGTGGAACGGCTGATCTCCAAGCCTGACATTCTTATCAAGCTGCCGTTGAATGACCTGCAGCACCAATTCTCTCTTAAAGTCCGGAGTTGTTGACTCATACAACTTACAATCCACTGGTTTGATTGCTTGGAGTAATCCACACTTTCCTGGGAATGAGGAGAGTGAGGGGACATGAGAATGATCATGAATATGCTACATGACTTTGCTATATGATTGAGAATGTAACAATGTATAAATATTTTTCCATAAAGCATGAACTTCGTTTTTTTCATGTTATTTTGACTGACTTCCAAATGAAACTGGCCTCATGTCAGTTATTTTAGTAACTCCAATACAGCCAATTCTGAGAAACCCCGAAATCCTACAACTGAACCACAATTCAGCATTCGCTACAAGTGATCCTTACCATCACAACCACACTTCCACATATGACGACTGCTGTCAGCAACTAACGTTTTATGTAAAAGCTTCACTGGCAATGACCTTGAGTGATTATCAAATCATAACATTAGCTGATTCTTTATAGCTTGTTCGTGCGTAATACCGTTAGCTTTAACTAGTAATGGGCGCAATCTAAGGTAGTCTGATAGTCCTTACCTGGGATGCTGGTAGGTGCTCTTCAAAACATGTTTCTTCCTCAGTCCGGGACGTGTAGGAGGATAATCGTCCTCGCTGAAGTGTGCACTACACACACACAGCCATTTAATCCTTTCCACTTTAGTTCCGATGCTGAAGCCTATGGCAAGAAGCCAAAGTTGCCAATGGCAATGTCCGTGACAGGAACGCGGTGAAATGCATTAAGAGAAAATCACAGGTTGTTGCTGCAGCCCGAAAACCCCCCGCCGCATCATTTTACCACTTTTCCCCCTGTCTAATACATTTCTCCCTCCTCACCTTAGCTCTCAGATCACAGCGGTCGCCGTCCAAGTGTGTAAACACCTTGAAAACAGGAGGGCATTCCATGGACGTTAGGCAACAAGACAGAACATTGGGCTTCTAAAAACGTGGGCTCACATTAGTAAAGGGGCTATTGAACGCAAGGCAAGTGATGGGAGGGCGCGGATGTCAAGAGGCGGCAGCGCGCAGTGTTACGAAAGGGAGAAAAAAAAAAAAAAAAAAAAGCCGAGTGATGGTGAGGCCTGACGTTTCAGGGGCTGGTTTTTGTGATGAATGTACTCTATTGAACGCATATTGTTTTTGGAATCAAAACTATTTCCGTGACCCCAGCAAACTAGCCGGAACTATTTCCGACGACACAAACCGAGGTAGAACTCCGCTCACGGGACGCAGTGGGGGGTAAAAATCACTGTTTATGCACGACACTGCTAATGGTGTCATACAACCTGTCAAAATCCGAACCATGCCTTTAAGCACTCAATTATTGCTGGCTACGGTGAGTTTTCAAAATGCGTGAAACTTACACCAATATGCGGGCAATTGCATAGGAAGGAATACTTGCCCTGGAATTGAGACGATCGCGCAGAAACTTGCATAGTGCACCTATAAAAGGGCACCATAACCTCGCTGGGGTAGACATTCAAAAACCAAAGTTACTTGAAAGTTTTGAGCGAGGAGTTTTAAATGCCTCGTATCAGGATTTATGACACCATTATCATTCTACACACGCCTGTTGCCCTCGGCAGAAGAACAGAGTTCGCTAGAATAAGGGAACTGAAACCAGACTGCTCCAGATCCAGATCAATGTGCCAAATTTGGAAGGGTTACAATAAGAGTTCTAACTTAGCACAAGATCCTCTGCTATGCTGGTGGAAGTAGTGCGTGGGAAAATTAACATTTGCTCATGCCCAGTTAGCAGGCACATGCAGTCTTGCTGACTTTCTACCCAAATGGTTTCAACCACCCAAATTTACTGAGTGCATAAGGTATCAGATTCATAAGCACAAAAGCCACGAACGCAATATTTAACGTGCCCACAATATAATAATTAAAAAAAAAAAAAAAAAAGGAAAGCAAATGACTCCAAACTCATTGGACAGAGCCCAACATTTGGGTGTTTATTCGGATAAATTACTGAGGACAGTGACGCTTGGGAGGTTCGTTTGGCGTCCCCTGCTGGATGAAAGCTGCAGCCACAGCCTCTGAACTCCCTGGTCCCAGCCAGCCGTACATAGAGACACCTGCAGCAAATAAAAATCACCTGGAACAGGAGGAATGTCGGGATCACTGGTACTGCTGGAATAGAGCGTCACCACTACACCAGCAGGCTTACCTACTCGTTACATTACGGCGTTATCCTCTGGGGCTAGAGAGAGAGAGAAGAAAAAAAAAAAAAAGGCATTAAAATTCAGTTATGATCAAAGAGTACAACTCCTATATTAGGCAGGGCTACAGTAAGTCCACAACTTGTAGCACCCAGCCAAACAATTCTCACGTAATAAAATTCTTAAAATTGGAACCTAAGTGCAGGGGAAATACTGTAATTTAATCCCTTTGCTCCAAGACAAGATGAATTGGGAATAAAAAAAAAAAACCTTGCATTGTCCCGTCAGTGCATTGGTGAGGTAGATGTTGAAATTGAGTTGTGCGCACAACCCAGAGGCCATTGTGCACACTGCTTTCAGTGGAAAATGGTCTGAGTATAAGAGCAGAGCACAGGCAAGGATGGTGCAAATGGCCCAGTGTAGCTGCTCCAAGGGGATCAGAAACCTGCTTGGCAAGGTCAATGCTGATTGGCTAGATTGGAAAGCAGATGCAATAGATGTGCACAAAAATAAAGAATTCAGCCCATGGCCTGCACATGGACTTAACGCACCCAATTCAGCTCAAGAGCTTCTGTGCAAACTGATCAGGGCTGGGGAACAACTCAGCACAGAAGCGCTCTACACCCAGAGAGGCTTCTCAATCTGAGACAGCAAGCATCACAGCTGTAGAGTGCCTCTGAGACCCAAGATGGCGGGAGTTGGGGTGCATTTCCCAAAGTCACAGACGCCACCTCCCAGTTAGACCCAATGAATGAATAGACAAATGGTCATTTTGGTGAACCCCTGTGAAGGTCAGGGTTCAAATCTAAATTGGGGCTAAACTTGCAAGGGGGCTTCAGTGAGTAAGATTAAGGTAATGTTGTGCAGCCTTCTTCAGGTACGGCGCACGTACCGGATTCAGCTTTTTGACACCCGTCGATGATAATGGGTCCAAGTGTGGCCTTGTGGGTGACTCCCTGCTCTGCAGTGAAAGAGACCAGAGAGCAGGCGCTTGGTCTCAGAACCTTCATTTCCCCTTTTACATGCAGTCAATAGAACAGTAATCAGCCCAGGTCAGTGGCATTAAACAGGACATTCATAGAAGCACTACTGTCATAATCCCTAGACTCAGTTTGTACCCCACCTCAGCTGGAATCAGAAGCTCTGAGCCCGACAGGTAAGATGGAAGTTAACTGGCCAACTGAAGTGATCAGTCGGCCAGTTCCCCCCCCCCCCCATTCAAACTACACACATTGCAACTTTGCCTCCTTATCGTGGATTTGGCCTTTGAATCCTTCCAGATGGTTAAGTTTGGTGGCTGGGGAAGCACCAAATTAGGAGTGTCCTCAGTTTATAAAATTTGACCAGCAACCGATTGATCATTTATACATTTAGTAAAATATGCACTAAAGCAGAACCACCAATAACCTTCCATGCCCACAAAATGAGTCTCCCCCCCAAAACACCACAGGAAAAAGGAATAAAAGGAATGGACGATGTACCAAAATAAATGTAGAATGAAAAAGACTGCACTATTCCTGGGGGATACCACCATGGTCCTATAGGCACCAGCTTCTGATCGTGGCAAAATGCATAGTAAACACCCCAAAGAAATTAAAAAAATAATTTCTGCAATCTTCAGCCAGCAGCGTAACAGGAACTAAACATTTTGGCGCATAATTCATGTCTCCAAGCTTTGTTTTGCCATGACTGGATGTTAGCCAACTTACGAGAGGGGGGGCTTTGCGCATTCTAGTTCTCTACGTCATTGGCTGAAATGCACCATTGGCCTCCCAACTAGTGGAAAATGGAAGTCGGCCATCTTGCCCAGGAGTAGACAGACAATCTGCATGTCACTGCACATCCAGTCTCTCAATACTGTGCAATATGCAACATGCACACACCACTGCTACCTGTTCAATAAACTCCAAAATAGAGGGAGATTCCCCACAAACTGGAGTGACAACCTTTAGTTCACAAATCAGCCCTTTCAGATTCTCCTGACGCGCCATACAGGTGAGCAAGGTGGAGCCACATCCAGAAATACCTGTGCCCAGGCTCCGCCGCTCCCTGTACTTGCAGCGGGACTCGCAGCAGGAACAGAGAGAATTCTGAGATGGGTCATCCAGGAGCTCCCACCTAGACAAGGATGACAAGTCCCAAATTCGCGCTCACACCACAGATATGGATAATCTGTCATACAAATCCTACAGAATTTAACACATCAATAAAACAAGAGGCACTCAGAGTGCAAACCTCAAAACAGAAGTGTCAAACTGACTGCAGTCAAATGAGATCCAAACCTGATGCAATAGCAACCCACTCAAGAATTTGGTACCCCTTCATTACTTGAATTCTCTTGTAAACAGACCAAAGCCAACAAAAACAACCTCCTTGGCAGAGATGACAGACACAGGCACACAAGCATTCCTAAACTCTAGAACACAACTTCAAAAAAGCAAAGCTTTTTGACCTCAGGGCACTTAAAAAGGTCTGATGCAGGGGTGGTCAACCCTGGTCCTGAAGAGCCACAGTGTCTGGTTTTTTGGCATTTCTCAGCACTCGATTGACAAATTAAAGCAACTGATTACACACTTCTCATCTCACCTGGTGTCTAAGGTTTAAATCAGGCGGAGAAAACCGAACCCAGCACACCCTCTGGCTCTACAGGGCCAGGTTATCCACCCCTGCTCTATAGACATCTGTACTACCTTGTCTGCATTACAACTACGCCAAATATCCAACCATTGACAAATCTTGGTTAACACGTAGATTGCGGTCACAACCTGCAAGTCTGTTTGGCTCTAGGAGTCTAGTGGGTAGTTCCTGCTAATTGCTTGATTGGCTTATTACCAAATTAAACCTGAGACACCAAGTGAGAAGTGAAGTGTGTAATCAACTACTTTAATCCATCAAATCAAGTGCTGAGTAACACCAAAAATCTGCAGACACTGTGGCTCTCCAGGACCAGAGTTGGCCACCCCTGGACTAGTGCCTTGTTAGGAACTTGTATGGCCTGACTCACTAAATGAGGAAAAATTAAAAATACACATGGTTGCTGCAGCAGATCTCATTGCTGTATTTACCCTCCCAGCTCATGTTTGTAGTGGCAGGCCTTTCTTTGCTTGTTCAGGGCCAGCGGGTCCCAGGCCGTGATCGTGCAGTGCAGGTACACCTGGGGCAGAGGGGGGGGGGGGGGGGGGGGGGAGTTTAAGCTTAGTCCAGACCAGGGGTCACCAACCCTGATCCTGGAGAGCTGCCATCCTGTAGGTTTCTGCTCTGCCTCCTGTTCAGCACACCTGATTTACCCAATTAGCTACTTAAGATCATGAGCTGGGCAATTAAGTAGCTAATTGGGTGAATCAGGTGTGCTGAACAGGAGGCAGAGCAGAAACCTACAGGATGGCAGCTCTCCAGGATCAGGGTTGGTGACCCCTGCACTACACATTCCACGTCTCAAACTCTGAACCCCATCCCATGAAGTCATCTCTCCCAGCCACACTGAACACGTTCTGCCCCTGAAAGGTGGAATGACCCCTTCTGCACTGACTACAGAAGTCTGGTCCCCAGGCCATATGCTTTCAGTGGCAATTCAGGTTTATATAAAAACCTTCAGTGCATTTAGTCTGCATTTCAGGTCTTCATTTTCATAAGACATTAGTTTTGCTGCAACTTGACTTGCTGTAGGAATATGCAGATAACTTTGGGGTTTATATCACAGGGCCAGATTCTCAGGTTAGCTGGATAACTGCGCAAAGTCCAAAACTCAATGTCATGTACTGACAAAGGGACATTCCAGTTTTACTGAACAGTTAATCTAATGTTTTAGGGAGCCCCAATCTTTCCCAGAAAGGGCCGGTGTGGGCACGGGCTTTCATTGCAGCCAAGCAGATACACACCTGATACTACTAATCGACCTCTGGACTCTGATAAGCTCAATTAGCAGTGTCAGCTGTGTAAGTGTTTGGTTGTAATGAGAGCCTGTGCCCACACTGGCTCTCTGGGAAAGATTGGGGAGCCACGTTTTAGAGGGGGGGGGGGGGCCCGGGGAGATTGAAAGTACTTTATGCATCACGAGCCCAATTACAGATTAGAGGCCTCCAATAACCATCAACACAGGCAGCAGCTGAACAGGAAGCTGTCATATTGGCGTCGCACTCACTTCCTGTCCCATGGCAAAACAGAAGGACTCCAGAAGTAGGAGCAGCTCGGAGCTTCTCCGTCGGGGCAGGAACCGTGACCCTCCGTGCAGGCTGTCCAGCAGACATCTTTAAAGTGTAACACCAGTGCAGGGCAGAGGCAGACAGGGAGTTAACTCCTAAAAAGGTCACAATCTGTAGTTCTCAGAACACAAGCGGTCAACGCTAAATACAAGTGCAAAATAGGCGCCAAGATCCGATCACTCAAACCACTTGCCGAGGGGGACTGGGACGCATCTGATCACGCTTGGTAGCGTAAATGCTAATCTGTCCTGATGCGTCCCCGAGGAGATTGAAACTGGGAAAAATAAAAAAAAATAAAAAATAAAAAAACACTAATGTAGGCCATGAGCTTGTGAAAAGTGGGAATGGCTGTTAATGTTATAACAATAACTGCACACTGGGTCTTCGAAGCTACATAATGATTCGTTGCTTACAAGTGCTCACACTTGTTGAGCTAAAACAGCAGTGCGTCTCACCTGACTACCAGTGATTGGATCACTCAAAATGCATGTTAAATCCAAGTGTAAAGGCACCCAAACTGAAGACATGTAGAAGTAGGCATGACCCAACTCAGCAACACCAGACACACATCATTCCAATGTTAAGACTGCATACGATGAAGGACTCATCCAGTGCACTCCATTCTAAAAATGTAGGAAGCATGTCACAGCCACCAAATTAAACGCGAGGAGAAACATCTAAGAGTAGTGTCCAGGATTCCTGTCCCAGAACTGCTCACCCTCCGTTGGTGATGACGTTGTAGACGGGCCCAAATGGGTCAGGTTCTGAAGAGGTAGATGCTGTGCAC
Source organism: Gymnothorax reevesii (assembly GCA_029721435.1). Taxonomy (NCBI): domain Eukaryota; kingdom Metazoa; phylum Chordata; class Actinopteri; order Anguilliformes; family Muraenidae; genus Gymnothorax; species Gymnothorax reevesii. The sequence continues at coordinate 10,081,015 of CM056577.1, read as the reverse complement.
TCATCCAGCAGGAGCAGGAAGGGTAGGTGCGACTGCTGGTCCACTGCAGCCCAGATTGGGATGAAGGAGCCCATATAGAAGGTGGACGACAGGCCTGGTCCACTGAAGTTCTCTGCAGGGAAGCCAAAGTGCACCAAAACCCAACATGACACTTGAGGTATTTGATTTGGTTCCCATTTAAGGCAGGAATAGAGATTGAGTGCGATGCCAATTGGTAAACGTCCACACGCATTCTCAGGTGTTAAATTTTTGCAGCCATTTTGTCCTTAATTTCAAAATTGAGGACTAAACTTACATAACTGAGAATTTCACACACTCATTGTAACTAAAGCCCTGGAAAAATGTAAAAGGTCCTAATATTTTAAGAGCCGCACAAGCTCTTTGCAAACAATTGCGACTCCACTAGAGAAGTCGGATCTAATATGGGTTAGACTAAGGGCTGTATTGATTTAAAAATAAAAATTCCAGTTTGAAAGGAGTCACGCCCTCTTATAGCCAATGCTCATCACAGCTCACGCGCACCATTTGCAATACCCATGTAGAACATCAAGTTTCCGTTCCCACTCACAGTCCCGAATGTTGGGTCATCAGTTGGTTCGAACAAGCCCTTCGGTCTGCAAGCATCAAAAGAAATGACAATTTTTTAAAAGATTGGACATTTAAAACATGAAGTCCAAGTGGATAGAAGTGGCTAACAGGCACTCAGTTGTGCATTAACACTGGGTTACACACAAAAAAACCCCACAAACAAAAAGGTTTGTTTAACTGATTAAGGACAATTTTGCACTGCAGAATCCAAAAATGACAACCTGATCGAGAGAAACTGATTTGAGCCAAGTGTATTTAATAAAAGAGAGCCTGTGCCCACACTGAATAAATAAAAACCCCGATCTTCTGACTAAATCGATTGCATGTGCGACATTGGTTGATTTGTTAATTTCTTATCCGAAATAGGTTTGAGAAAAAATTGTTTAACTATTGAGCCTATTAATTTAATGTTCCGGGGGGGGGGGGGGGGGGGGGGGAAGTGTACATTGAAGAGTCAACATTAAGAAAAGCACGTACATACAAATGGTATGTTGTGTCATCATCGATCAAAGTACAGGTCTTATAACTTCCGTTTCTTCGAACTTCTAGCATGCTGAGCGACAAAAATGACTCAATGGCGTTTAAGACTGTATTCAATTTCTCCACCCTCTAAAGACTAACCCCTCACGGACTTCCAGTGCACGTAATGTGACGTCTTTACCGCCATCACGCTCAGTCTACAATTGAGGAAGTCTGCAGTATTATAAAACGAGCTGATGGCGGACGCGAAGCCGATCTTCACTCCTATCCGTGCAAATGCGTATTGATTAGCTCTATAGCCCATTTTTCTGTATCATGATATTGAATTTTTTATCTGGCCAACGTTATTCAAGTAACATTTTAATATAATTAATATCAAGTTTGTGGCTGTGAGAATGTGCTTTTTTTCCTGTCAGCAATTTGGTAAAATTAAAACTTCACGTCCGTATTGCAATGAACTGTGGGTAATTACACTAGTGAAGTCTGCACCCCAAGCGCCCCCTGTGGACTGGATCAAATGGGGATTGACAGCCTTCAGCACTCCCGGACTTCCCGTGAACGCGCCCACTAAGCCCGCGAGTGAGGACATTCGGTTGCAGGACATGCAGCCCAACAGTCAACCATCTAAACAGCGTTCCATCATTGTGATACTTGGGCCGTCTCTCAAAGATAAGACCGCACCCCTTGAAGGCTGCATTTGAAGTTCGTCCCTTACAATTGCTACACTGACATTTGGAATAAGGGAAAAGATGAACTACAGGGGAAAGTTCTGGGTGAATAGCTAGAGTTAAAGTTAGGTAAACCAGTGACAAGTCACTTAAACAAAAGCTGATTATCGGAGATGAAATGCCGTTACGTCAGTTCGGCAGATGGAAATTGATGGAATCTCTCCCCCTGCTCGTCGCTCTTTGATCCCATATACATGTTTGTCAAATTACCGCATGTGAACTCTTAAGAGTTCAATTAATTAAAGATTATGGACTTGATTCATAAAGCGAAAATACCCGTAGGCCTAAATGTAAACAAAAACGAGTGGGGGGGAAAAAAAAAAAAAAAAAAAGCCCCCAACCACATGGCGATATTTCGAACAACAATAAATCCTGATTGAGTATAACCAATATGATTTAATTCAGTACACCAACAGTCCAAAATCAACTATTTGGGGGGGGGGGGGGGGGGGGGGGGAAGGAACCCCGCGCACTTTGGTGTTGAGCAGTGCAATTAACATACTCTCCTGTACTTACCTTCTGTAGGCGCACTCAATGGGGACCGAGATCACAGGCGGCTCCCCCTTAGGTAATGGCTTGTAGGTTAGCAAAGTACTGTAAATCACCCACTTCGCCGTTATCTTGAAGACGGGAAAGCGATGAATTCATTTTACAAATTCAACATTTCCTACTGCCCTGATCTACTCCATCAGAGGAAGCAAAAGCCTACCTGTCGTCTCACACGACATTGGTGGAGGCGAAAACGGAATCCTATCTCAATTAGGCCGACACGAGGTTCATCCCTGAGAGAGGTGGGAAAACAGTTACCGAGAAAGGCGCGGGTGAAATCGACCCCCGGTGGTACCCTCCATCGAACATCAACGGTGCCGTTTTTATGACACTCAACGGTGACATTTTCTGGGGAAACATTTAAGAAAAACATTGATGGAAATTAGATGGAATTCAAATAATCCCTTAAGTCAAGTACCGCCGTGTGATTTCTTAAAAACCGAGGAGTCTCGATAATAGGCCACATTATAGACTGGTTCGCACAAAAAAATAAGGGAAAAGGTAATCGTGTGGACTAAGTTAAAGCGATAAAGTTACAGAAACATTAAATAAATCGTACCACCAATAGAAGTCTGTGCAACGGCAGTAACCACAAAAGGCAAGAGCGAAACCCATCGCCAAAAGCTGTTCATTTTCACCAACGGAGTTTTCTTTGTGGCCACCGGCCCTCTGGATTTACGGGAAAATGAATCAGAGATCATTAACAAAACAATGACACCTGTTGCGATCAGACATCCACACACCTGTGCTCGCTCTCCCCTATTAAAGGAGCAATTAGTAAGTTTGTGGCCAAAACCGGTAGTGCAGTCACATTCAAACTAGTGCCGAGCGCAATATCCCCTCCTCCTCTCCCCCAGCCGAGAGGTTGCCAGCTAGGTTGTCGGATCCAGCAAACCTCTAACTCGTCCCCTTGCACTTCGAATACTCAGAGGATGACGTACACCATCCGAGCACAGGGGTGGCTAACCCTGGTCCTGGAGAGCCGCAGTGTCTGCTGGTTTTTAGTCTCAGCACTTGTTTGACGAATGAAAGGGTTCACTCAGTTAGAATTTTTTTTAGCTATTTTTCGAAGAAATGGATAATATCAAATTAATATGCATCACACATTTGCAAATGTTTTCTATAACTTTTAATCATTATTTGAAAATTAAAATTTGGATGGTTTGTACGATCCTAAGCCCCACTCCTCAAAAAAGTCCTTGCATACTGACCTCGTAGTCATATGACCTGTTACGTGTGAAAAGTAAGTTGCAAACGTTCTTAGCTGATCGAGCTGTGGTTTGTTCGATACTGATAATTGATTTCACCTTCGTTGATTTTGAGATAACATTCATCAACATGCCAAATAGATGTGTAGTGGTAGGCTGTAACAAGACTCGAAACGATGGTATGAGTTTACATCACTTTCCAAAAAAGAGATGCCAAGTCTCACGCATTCGGTAGAGTTTCTCTCGTCTTAGTGACATTTACCCTCCTGTGCCGTAGTTCGCAATTTTCCAATTAGCGCGCACTGGAGAAATTCATTCGCGGAATTGAAGTCAGTGTGCATTGAGTTAATCAGTTTCACGTGCACAACGGTGGATTTCCCCACGAGTGTCACGGAAATCGATTATGATTTGGGAATTCTCACACTTATTGATTGATTAATTGAAGATAAGATAAAATATACTATATTGAACCCCGTGGAAATTTGTCCTCTGCATTTAGGAGCAGTGGGCAGCCACAGAGCAGCACTCCAGTTCAAGTTCTAGTGCTAGTTCCCTGGTCAGGGGTACTGGTTGGAGTGTTCCTAAGAGGCATATTTTTGTGGGTGGGGGAAACCGAAGAAACCGAAGAAACCCACACAAACACAGGGAGTACCTACAAACTCCACACCCCGCTCCACATCCCACGCCAGATTCATACCCACAACCTTCTTGCTGTGAGGCAGCAGTGCTAACCACTGTGCCACCATTAAAACAATTTACATGATCAAGAACCACGAGAAGTCTGGAGTCATAATTGCTTTCCATGTTGCCTGTGGTGAGGTTCACCTTTAGAGTGAAACTGACACTTCACTGCACAAGGATTTTAATTCCGCATGGGAATCCCATTACTAAGCTTTCATTGAATAATAGTGGCCTGCGGTGAAAAAGCCTAAAAAATGCATAGGACCTACTTCGAATGCGTGAGACTTGGCATCTCTGAGATCCGTTCTCATGCCTACTCCCCACTTACTCAGCTGCTACCTCGCCGGGTAGCAGCTAGAATTCTAAGCTGGTTTAAGTTATGGTCCGAGTTGTGTTATTAGCTGGTCATAGCTGGTCTAGCTGGTCTCTATAGCTAGATGAAGGTGGTCAAAGCTGTTTAAGCCGGTATTTTCAGCTGGAGTCAGATGGTTAAGGGCTGGTCGACCAGCTAAAACTGTCCAAAACACAGCTTAAACCAGCCTGACCATCCTAGGCTGGTTAAAGCTGGATTTTTCAGCAGGAACAGTACTGAGTTTTGAGGCTTCATGTATGATATGCTGGCTAAGTAGCACTGACTACGTCCATAATATGCGCTTTTTCAGCATGGCATAAATTCAGCCCAAAAAACTTCACAGCTAATCATTTATTTACCATGGCACGCTGATTCTTAATTATTAAAACAATAGCAGATGTGCATACTTGATGTCGTGACTTTTCAGCAACTTTAAAGAAACGTCATATTTTGTAACTTATTTTATGCATGCGCCGAACTTGCATGACAGCACCGCACAGAGGCAGTTATTTGTTGTTCAGCCTTAATTAGAAGTGTTGAGTGGGTTGGAAACGCTGGATTGGATGATGTGAATGATCCGTGAGGGGGTATCATAGGGGTATTACATAGGAGTATTCGTGAGGGGGTATAATAATAATGCATCAGCTTTATATGGTGCTTTTCTGGGTACTCAAAGACGCTTCACGATGAATACATTATTCATTCACTCACACATTCATGCTCTGATGGTGGAATACTACGTTTTAGTAGCCACAGCTGCCCTGGGGAAGACTGACAGAAGCGTGGCTGCCAGTACACGCCTACGGCCCCTCTGACCACCAGCAAACATTCACACACGGCCATACAGGAGGAAGGGAAGGAGTGTTCCTATATTGCATGTTTTTGTGGGTGGGGGAAAGCGGAGAACCCGGAGAAAACCCATGCAAACACGGGAGAACAAGCAAACTCCACACAGAAAAGCCCCAGGCCGGATTCGCAGCGGATATTCGCAAATGCGGATGAACTCTGTGCAGAGAAAACACAAGGGTTCCAGAAGAAACCGATGAGAACGAAACTCAGATCGACTTTATGTATATTTTATACCTGGGATGCTGATCATGTGCGGACATAATCCTGTGTAAGGGGAAGGAAAACGATTCATAATTGAAACTCCACTAATATCGAATAATATCAGCACTTTTCCGGCTTACCTTGATGTTTGAGTACCCCGAGAAACATTCGAGTAGTAAAACACGTCAAACGTGAATTTAGTCAAGAAAATTTAGAGTTTATTTTCTAGTGCTGATAAGCGTGGTAATAAACGGCAGTAGCTATGTTACGGATGACGTACTAGGTTGCGAGTGTAGTCTATGCGCAGCATATTAAATATTATCATCGCAATAATTCTAATGAATGGCGTGTGAACCCTGCGAGTCAGCTGGGATGGGCTCCAGTTCCAGGTATAGAGAAAGGATGGAATTAATGAGCTTTGAACATTCGTACACTAAAATAAATCTCGCTTGTCAGAATGTATTTCCCTGTTAAATAAAATTAGTTCATCAACATTTTATATCCCTTTTAGGTATATAATTAGTTTTCCCAAAATATATTTAAGCCGAATGCCATGTTTGCCCGTTGGGTGCGGAGCTGTTGCATGGATTTTGCAGTGGACATTGCTTCACTTACGGAGAACATTGACACACAGTGGCTACCGTAGTTGCAGTCACGTGTTTGAAAAAGTGAGGCGCTCGAGTGCACTATTCATTTGAATGCAATACACGATTACAATGCCGGATGGGAGTCAGTCCTACACAATGTCCCTATTCATTTATTTATTTATTATCACAGACGATTCCTCTGTGATCAAACATATTTTATCGGACGAGAACAAAATTTTATTTTATCAGAGTACAGCTGATGTAGGCCTAGTGATTCCTACTGCCTCCCGCTATAAGTGTCTAAGTTCCGGTGCACCGGTAATTTGTGCATCCTGTCGGGCAGTGCGCACTGCGCGTCCTAGGAGCAGCTGGGTGAAAGCTAAACAATGTCACAAAAATACAGATCCTTCAGGAGCAGAGAACAGAAAGAGGAAGAGGAGAAAAAACGCCATGATAAACATACGTTTGCATGTCTTGGTAATGTAAGTTTCCTCTTGTTAGGAAAGTCCCTAAACATCCTTAACATTTTGATGCAACTGGTTGCTTGTAGCCCTTAATAGCAAATTAGCTAATTAGTTAAAAACTAGAGACATTTCTCTTAACTGGCAGACAGAGGTAGTAACGAAGTACATGTAAGTATTTTATTTTGAGGATTTGTACTTTACTTGAATTTTTTTTTTTTTACTGGGACTTTAACTCTACTATATTTAAAAGATAAAAAGTATACTTTTACTTCGTTACTTTGACACTGGCCACTTTCATACTCCATACAAATAAAAATATGAATGTAGCTCATCAATTATGGATTATGTGGATTTGGCGTGTTCGAGAACAACAACGGATGGCAGGGTATCTCTGAGCAGATGTGACCGCCAGCGGACATGGCACTGCAAATTTATGCACGCAGTTACAATATTGTAACACTAGATGACACAGTTATTGAATATTCACAAGCAAGCCAAGCTTATTTAATACTGTTTTTGTACATTTGAAGTTATTTTTATTTATCTTAGAGAGTTTATTTGTTGTCGCACTTTATTGTTGTTCTTGCACTACAAATAATTTTTGCTCATTTGCTGTCACAGTTTCTTGAAACCAAAAATAATAAACCAGAGGACACTTTTACAGTAAATGTATTGTCTAGTTGTTTATTTTTGTTACTTTTAGTAGGGCTAGATGATATTCAGTATCCCACTTAGTGCTTTATCACCTGCAATGCGGTGTAAATCAACCCAAGTCCGCTCTTGTAGCTGAATGTGCTCCCTTTTCTTGAGATTAAAAACCATACATGGGTAAAGACATGTCAGGCTGACAATAGGATAATGTAAACAACACTGCCAGAGCTGCATTAATGATCAATAATCAAATTATTGGCAGAAATAGAGGGTCCCAAAATCTAATTTTGCATAGGGCCCCATGGAGGCTTGGGCCGGCTCTGGACAATCCCCCATGTTCTGGGTGTGCGTTCAAAACACTGTTGATCAAGCCATAAATTTAGCTTCCTCTGGTTGTTGGTACAGCCTTGAACAGCACATGTGCCAGAGCTCCGAAGGGACATTTTAAGAAAAGCAAGTTCATTTGTTTAAAAAAAAACAAGAGCAATCAGAGATTTCTGACGTCCGCCGAATCGTGATCCAGATTCGGATCAACACCAACATTTAATGGGGTCTTTCGAGTTATAAGATGTTCATGTATGAAAGTTTTCATGGAAATCGGTTCGTCAGTTTTTACATTATCCTGTTCACAGACAGACAGACACACAGACAGACGGACAAAAAAACCGAGGCAATTTTATTACGTCCTTGGCGGACGTAAAAAGAGCTGTTGTTCAAAATCTCCACTCCCTGACATCACAAGGGGAAGTGACCACCCAGACGAATGAAATCTGATTGACTGCTTGACTGACGTTGATCAGCTCTTCTTGACTCCTGGTTGGTTACATCCCCATGTGATGTCAAGAGGGAAAAGATTTTGAAATGGCTGGTAATAACTAATTGGCTGTGCACCTGGTGACATAATAGGGGACCTTTATATGAGTTGGGAGGATGGAAATTGGGACTCTCACAAAGGTATCTTGAGCAAGGAAATTCAAGTAACTTTTCTTGGGTACTTAGTGAAATGTAATTGAACATTTCCTCATCTGCAACACCCGTTACTGAGGTGTCGAGGAGCAAGAACGTTTCATTTGCCAATTGGATTCCTTCGGTTCCTCTGTTTTTGCCAATTTATTTTGCATACCTGATGGGAGGAGCCAAGAGAACGAGGAAGTAAGGGTATGAAAAATGAGGGGTATTCATCTGTGGTGCCGAACCTTGGAGAATACCCCAATCTGGAATGTCTGGCTCGTGTAGACGTGTATGGGGTTGAAATTTGCTGAGCTCCATTTGATTTTTTTCACCCCTTTTACTGACTGCTGCCCTGGGCTGGGAGGGAATCCTGGCTCCACAGAGCTTTATCTTCCTGAGATAGACGGGGCAGGACACAGCCCTGTGTACACAGGCGATGGAGATCAGCGCCGCCGTATGGAGGTCATCAAGTGCTGCTTTTATAAATAAAAGGTGAGGATGTCTGTTCAGGGTGTGCTTTTGTTGAAAGGAGCTTGCTGTGTCCTACATTTAGCACCATACATTAGCAGAGTTTTTAAAATAATTTGCCATTTTGGTGAGCGTATTTCTGGCTTGTACAACTCTGGTGGTATCCCCACCCCCAACCCCAACCCCACCCCACCCCACCCACCTTCTAATACCCCATCACAGAGCCATAACCTGTTTTCACTGAATTTTATTTATAAAAATACAATAAAACGACCCAAAACCAACCAACACAGCAAAACTTCTCAACACAACATATTGTGCCTTGGTTAACAAGTGTATACTCCCCCCCCACAGTAGTACTACCACACTCTCCTCAGTTTGAGGGGTGTCAGAGTTGTATGGACTCTTGAAATAGTGTTTGGTTTGAATACACTGCTGTACTGATTGTGAATGAGTAGTTTTCTCTCTCCTTTAAACCGAAGGAGTGATTGAGTAGCATACGCTGCCATACTCAAGTAGTATACACTCCGTACCATTACAGCCTTGAAGTGGCATTCCCTGCCATACTCGATAAGTAGAGTATGCCCTCTCCACACCGTGAGTGCTGTTTGAGTTGCATACACTGCAGTAGAGAATAAGTAGCATTGTCCCCAACAGCCCCTACCCCCCAGCCTAACAATAGCAGTCGTGTGCGAGTAGCGTACATTATATGGGGTAGTGTACATTCTGGAGTAGCGTACACTATGTGGGGTACATTCTGGAGCTGGGGCAAACCGTACAGTGAAGGATAATACTTCTGCACACGACTCTGTGCGTTTCAGGGGTCTGCACTGCCGCCTTTTCAGGAGCACTGGCTCCTGGAATTGTGACTTGACAGGATTGGTCATGTTGTATTTGGGTTGCATTTCTGTGCTCCAAACTTTATTGATTTGAGGGGAGAAGCAGAGCCCGACAGGGTCCCCTATTCACAGGGGCCCTCGACCTTACGCAGAGAGGGCCAGTGTGGGTGCAGACCTTCATTCTAGCCGTGCAGTCACCAGGGTTGGGTTCAATTACTCTTTTCAATTACAATTACAGTAACGTGTTACAGTAACAATTAAGTATTTTCATAATTATAATTTAATTTTAATTGATTTTTTATCGAAAAGTTATTGTAATTATAATTGAACATTCTGTCCATAAAGTGATTGTAACTGTAGAATAATTGAAAGAAGTAATTGAACCGAGAGTCAAAAAAACTGCCACAGCACCACCTGTTAAAAATTTGCCTGCAGATATGACTTCATAAAAAAGGCATTTTAACCGCTTTAAGGAAGGAATTGAGACTCCAGACTTGGTCAGGAGAACAGCTAGTATCAGTTATTCCAAAACAACCAAAAATGTCATTTTTGAACTTACTGCATGAGGCCATCGATATGGGACCAACATCAAAATGTTCAATCTTGTCTCGCAAGTAATGCATTGTGAGAGATTTCATTGGTTTATTCCTGAGTTAACAGAATTTCGGAAAAACTGCCAACTCGACTCCATTTTCATTATATTTGGTGGAAGGGAGTAGTATGGGCCAAGGAAGAACTCATAAAATTTAGGAGAAGATCCAAATCACAGGATGGATACATGAATTATTTTTCACTTTTGTTAATACTGCGAGATTCGGCATTTCACCAACAAGGCTGAACAACTGGCAAACATCTTACAGTCCAGTGGATGGTAGTGAAGTTCAGTGGTGACAAAACATAATTGTAAAAATTCAATGTCGGTGCTCGCAGTTTTGCACATCATACAAGAGTGAACAGTTCGGCTTGGCGGAGATCTGCAATCACCGAGTGCCACTCTTGTTCCAACATGGATTATTCCAGGGCTCATGAAAGCAGGCCTCTGGAGGAAAGCTGATGTTCCACCCTCTCTTCACCTGGGAGTCAGGGGTGAAGACAGTTTGGCCAATCATCAATTGTGCAGTTAATTAGGTAATTACATGGGAGAGAAGTAAACCAGGGCTGGATTGAGATTGAAGGTCCAGACTTGGAGAGCCTTGTTATATACCGTCAAAATGTCCACACTGGCAGCTTTAATGAGAGGGCATCTTCATCCTCATGGAGTGACCAAGATAAAACAAGCAGCTCCTTGAAATGGCATTACTGTCCAAACACCAATAAACCTCCCTATAGATACCACTTCATACCCTCCAAGCGGACTAATATCTGACGGTCATTTGTTGGAAAAACCAAGAGGAGAAAGATCATCAGTGCAGGGGATGGTAACGGGCAGGATACCGATCTCGAGCATTACTGCCCTAAAAACACCCCACACCCCCTTTATCGAGGAACAAATCTGAGGGATGTGACGCGCACAAGGGATCAGAGCTCAGAAAAACGATCCCGCTTCCTGACGCATTGTGAGCATAAGGGACGGCTCCTGAAACGTTCTCCAGAAACCACAAGGTCCTGATTGGCTTGTGTTGGCTGACTGACAGCGGACCTGGCCAATGATGAAGTAGGGGAAGAGACGGGATGGGACAGATGTCAGGATTGGCCCACAGTGAAAAGTCTTTAAGAAAGGCTTGCTTCCTGTTGGATTGTACTGATGGGGCCAGGCAGGTCAGTGGTGAGGCCATGTCCCTGATTGACAGCTGTCAGACATCATTAATGCGTGTTCATTTTCGAAGAGGAAATGACCGACAGCGATACAAAGTTTGGTCTGATAGAGGCCAGCCTGTCCAGGTTAGATGGTGGAAAGGATTTCATTGGTGTATGGACAGACTCCACCTCCTCCCCAGCAGGGCAGGACATTTGATTGGCAGCTGTCACTCACAGGCGGCGGTGGGGAAGGAGTCGATCTGCACAGTGTCCTGAAAGGTGGAGCCTTGGGCAGAATATGAGACTCGAATCCGCATCCGCAGACTCACCTAGGAAAGAGAGGAACGTTACATACAGCAAATACACAGAAACACCCGTATACATGCATCACACAGACCTACACGCCCATAAAAATAAGTTTATCCATCATTTTGAAGACATTATATTGACTTGCATTCCTTTTGAGCAGTCTTTTCCAAACGGCAACTGTAACTGTAACTAGACAGTCCAGTCGGGTACAACTGCATGGGTGTAGCCCCCGAAAGCCTGTTTCTCCCCTATTTAGTGCATTATTCGGCCCATACTGTTGCCATGGCAACCAAAATCGATAGGCGTCATAAGTGAAATGTAACATGTCCAGGCCAAATATGAAAGTAATCGGTCAAAAATTGCAGCCTGTACTGTGTCCACAAGGAAATCTCTGTTTTACCACTAATTTGCATAATATTAGGCCAACACTGTTGCATAGCAACTAAAATCGCAAAGTGTCATAAGTGTAGTACAATACATGTCCATACCAAATATGAAAGCAATCGGTCAAAAATTTCAGCTTGTAGAGCGTCCAAAAGGAAGAGTCTAAAGATGCGGACGCAGCGGAGACGACACGTGTGAATCCATTGTAGCCGCCCGACTTTGTCTGAGGGCCACAATTATTCCTGACCCGAACCCCAACCTTAATCCAAATGCAACTGTAACCCTAACTTTATCCAATTGGATGAAATTCTCTGTGGTGACCAGCCAAAATGTCCTCTCAGCCCCAACTGTCTACACAGTATCTATGGCTTCTGGAAAGCAGGTTTTCGCAAGTATAGCAATACAAGCCCACTCATACTTGCATTACAAAAACTTGCAAAAAGAAAGGCCCGTTCACACCAAGTGCGCTTTATCAGCGTGCAAAATCGAGTCGCTTCTGTACTGGTACCTTGCTTATAAAAAGCCCTGGATGCGTCTTTCCTGCGGTTGCAAAGTAAAACTCCTGTCACTCACTTTGCAAACATTCTGAACAATGTTATCAGCTGCAGCGAGCGAATTCAACTAGGCTGCCCTCCTGTTTGCCTTTTACAACAACTGACAAGCGGGTGGCACTCATCCATCATCCATCCATCATCAATCAATCCATCATCCATCCATCCATCCATCCATCCATCCATCCATCCATTTTTTCCCCGCTTATCCAGGGCCCGGTCGCGGGGGTTACAGACTGAGCAGAGTGGAATACCTGTCTAGTACCTGTCAGGTACTTCCTGCAACTCTTCCTGGGGGATCCCAAGCCGTTCCCAGGCTAGCCAGGAGATAAAATCCCTCCAGCGTGTCCTGAGTCTGCCTCGGGGCTCCTCCCAGTTAGACAGGCCTTGAAAACCTCTAAAGGGAGGGGTCCAGGAGGCATCTGGACTACATGCCCAAACCGCCTCAACTGACTCCTCTCGACATGGAGAAACAGCAACCTGTCCCAGATGTCTGAGCTCCTCACCCTATCCCCAAGGGTCAGACCCTACCCTACGGCGAGAGCTCATTTCGGTCACTTGTATTCACAATCTTGTTCCTCCAGTCACTTCCAACAGCTTGTGACCTCAGGTAGAGATTGGAATGTAGATTAACCAGTAAATCGAGGACTTCGCTTTTATGCTCAGCTCCTTCTTCACCAGGCCGGACCAGTGCAACGCCCGCTTCACTGCAGATGCAGTACCAATCCAGCTGTCTATCTCACACTCCATACCCTCACTCGTGAAAAAGACACTGAGAGATTTTAACTCCTCCACTTAGCATGACAACTCAGAAGAGACAATCCACCTTCTTGTAGCAGAGAACCACGGGTGGAGGTGCTGACCGCTTCACGTTCAGCTGCGACCCTCTCTGGTGCGTGTTGGAGGTCACAGCACAATGAAGCAAACAGGACCACATCATCTGCAAACAGCAGAGATGCAACCCTGAGGCCACCAAACTGGACGCCCTCTGAACCTTAGCTCCGCCTTGATATCCTGTCCATGAAAATCATGAAGAGAATAAGAAACAAGGCACACCCTTAGTGGAGTCAAACACTAACTGGAAATGAGTCCGACTTAATGTTGAGAATGCAGATTCAACTCCAGCTTAAGTTATACAGGGATTCGATGGCTCGAACTAACACCTCCGGCGTCCCATATTCCCGGAGCACCCCCCACAGGAAACGCATGGGACACCATCATAAGCCTTCTCCAAGTCTACAAAACACATGTAGACTGGATGGGCAAATTCAAACGACCTATCCAGTATCTGTACAAGCGTAAAAAGCTGGTCCAGTATTTCACTGATAGACCGGAACCCACATTGTTCCTCCTGAATCAGAGATTTGATGATCAGGAAAAGTCTCCTTTTCCAGCACCCTGGCAGAAGCATTTCCTGGGAGGCTGAGCAGCGTTATCCCCCCCTATTTGGAGCACAACCCCAGTCTCCCTTTTTAAAAATGAGGAAAAACCACCCCAGTCTGCTAATTAAAGGGCACTGTACCCGACATCCATGCGATGTTGGACAGACACGCCAATCTAAACAGCTCAACAACATCCAGAGCCTCCAGCATCTCAGAACAAATCTCGCCCATTCCGGTGACTTGCCACTGTGGAGCTTTTTGACCCCCTTAGAGACTTCCAAAAGGGAGAGGGGACAAGACTCACCCAAGTCCTCAGTCCCTGCCTCCTCAATGGGAGGGCATATCATTCGGATTCAGAAGTTCCTCAAAGTGCTCCTTCCACCGCCAAACAATATACCCAGTCGAGGTCAGGAGTTCCCCACCCCTGCTGAGAACAGCTTAGGCAAAACCATCCCTACCCGTCCTGAGCAGTCTGATGAGTTTCCACAACCCCTTGAAGCCACCCAAAAGTCCATCACCATAAACTCCTCCCAAACTTGAGTTTTTGCTCCTGTGACCGTCATGGCTGCTGTCCTTCTAGCCTGTCGCTACCGGTCTGGCGAGTCAGGAGTACCCTGGGCCAACTGAGTCTGAAAGGCCACTTTTTTTTACCTTCACTACCTTCCTCATCGCTAGTGTCCACCAACGACTCCTTGGGTTGCTACCATGACTAGTGCTGGCAACCTCCAGGCCATAGCTCAAGGCAAGTTGTTCCACAATGGGAACTTTGAACAGGGTCCGCTCAGAGTCCGTGCCCCCAGCCTCCCTCAGGATATGGGAAAAGCTCTTCTGCAGGTGTAAGTTGAAAATCGTCTGGACAGGGTCCTCTACCAAACGTTCCCAGTCAACCCTCACAACACGTTTAGGCTTCCCAGGTCTGTCCGGCAGTCTTCCCTGCCATCCAATCCATCTCACCACCAGGTGCTGATCAGTTGACAGCTCAGCCCCTCTCTTCACCCGAGTGTCCAAGACATACAGCCGCAGATCTGATGACACGATTACAAAATCCATCATCGGCCTTTGGCTACGGGCGTTCTGATGCTAAGTACACTTCAGAACAGCCTTATGCTTGAACACAGTGTTGGTTATGGATAATCCATGACTAGCAAAAAAAAATATAAAAACAAAACACCACTCCGGTTACAATCAGGGATGCCGTTCCTCCCTACCACTCCCCTCCAAGTGTCTCCGTCGTTGCCCACATGAGCGTTGAAGACCCCCAGCAGAACTACAGAATCCCCAGTTGGCACTCAGTTTTCCTCAGATGGAGAACAAGAAATACAGTAAGTAAAAAAATGAGCAACTTCGGTGAAGTCGACTGTTACTGGGCCAAGACAGTGCTAATGATGGCAACTTATGGCTCGCAGTCTTCGTTTACAATGAATGGCACCAAACACGAAATGAGACTCAGCCTCTATTTTTTTATAGCTAAACGGCAGAGAAAAGATCAATCGTGACCTGAGACACTCATTCATCAAGGAGCCTCAACTGTTTCACCTGGATGCACATCTAACAACAGCGAGGCGCAAACAATGAACATGAGGCACCTACCACTGAAAAGCAGTGTGTAAAACTGAACCATTGAATATATTTGCGCAGAAGGGTGGCCCACGCTGAGAAAGTGCATGCGCTGTGATTGGCCCTTAAGGCAGCATTTGTTATGGTCAGTCCTGTTTTTTCCTTCGTCATTACAACCATGGACTGTAATTTTCTCCCTCTGCTGGTAGTGAGCAGGATTTTCACAGGCATGTTGAGAACACAAAATAAGATGCAGTGCTGTGCATCAGTTTCGGTAGGAGTCTGCTGTTTTATCGGGTAAAGAAGTGAAAAAAGGACCGTGGAGAGAGGGGGATATAGGCTGAGACAGAAGGAAGTAGAAACAGATGGAAGAGAGGAATAACAAACGGAGGAGAGGAATAACAGACAGAGGAGAGGAATAACATACGGAGGAGAGGAATAACAGAGGGAGGAGAGGAATGCTGGCAGAAAGAGAGGCGGAGGTCGAATAGTCTTAATTGCACGAGAAAGTTCCTAACTCCTAGAAAATGACCTGGAATTATTTATGTGGCAGCCATGATAAGTCTGTTTGAAATCTCTAAATGTTAATGAAAAGTGTCTGAGTGCTTCCTAATCGACTTCCTTTAGCACAGGGAACCATCCTTTTGGGATAGAAAGCAGAGTTGGGTTCAAGTGCTTTCAAGAATTGGATGCAAGTTTTTTTTTTTATTTTTTAAATACCAAAGTGCTTGCACTTATATCAGAGTACTTCCTATTAATGCCTAAAGTACTTGTACTTGTGTTCAAATACTTTTCAAAGTTCTTGACCAATCTGTCTCCTAAGTGCTGACAGAGATTGGCCAAGTATTTCGAAAAGTACTTGGATAAAAGTACATGTACTTTTGTACTTATTATTATTATTAATATTATTAGATATTTTTAGGCCTAATGCCAAATATTAAGCATTATTAGGTAGTACTCAGATACAAACACAAGCACTATGGTATGTAAAAAAAAATGCTTTCAAGTACTTTTGAGAATTGTTTGCAAGTACTTGGACCCAACTCTGATAGAAAGATACCACTATCCCACAATTCTGTGCGGCAGCAATATTTAAAGCGATGACCATCCATCCAACCAATGAGGAAAACATAGAAACATGACGGGCGAGAGACTCATGATCAGGATGCCGAGTGCAAGTCCATTCGGATCCTTTTATAACCGCGGCTGTTCTCCTGAGCCCTCGTGAATCCCCTCCAGTGCCATTCCTTTACCTCATGACCTTTCCCACCGAGGTTTACGAAAAAAAAAGTTATGATCAGGCGATAAGACGCTGCATTTTGACGATTCGAACGCAGCTGAGGAGCGAAGGATGGGCGAGGGAGAGCACACCTTGTTGGGGTTGCCGAGCAGAACTGTCTGGGTCACCTGACCCCGCCCCGCTGCTGGGATGACATCACCGCTGGGAGCGTTCATCTGCAGCTGCACACTCTGAGAGAGCAAGGTCAGAGGTCAAGGGTCAGAGGGACATGGGCCCATAACAAACAGGGGGTGTGTACCAATACTCAAAAAATGTGTCCTCCTGTCCTCCGCTCATCTGTTTCCATCCGGAAATATGGAGGAAGGAGACAAGTGAAGGAAAGAAAGGTACATTTGTTGAGTATTGGGACGCATCCAGGAAGATGCACAGCGTTAGAATGACCCGAAAACAAAAGTAAACTGGGCTTTAGAATAACGGATTTATCACACAGTGAGGTTCATGATTATAAGGAAAGAGCCACAATTCTCAAGAGTCGTCATTCCTGACAGTCTGTACTTCAATTTGAAGCCATTTATATCCTTACAGAGTAAAACGTAGGACCCTTCTGTTGCTGTCCATAACTTTAGGTGAAAATAACATCTTTTTCATTCATTTTACCATGTAATCCTTTAGATTTTAATCAAACAATGCACATGGGCTTAAAATGCATATTCACAGCTTTAATTAAATGTTACCAGCAAGCTTTTTTTTTAAAATAAATTTAGTTTCATCTCCCAGAAATTACTACACTTTATTGTTAGTATGTCCCCTTATTCCTCGGGACTGTAATGTTTGGTACAAAGGGCTTTGCAGATGTTCTAATTTATCAGGTGAAGTCAGTTGCTTGATAATTGCATATGTAACACAGCTTTCAGTATCTGGTCTTCATTTAAGAATTTTAGATGAAATTAGAGTTTGTTACGGCTTGTTTTAATGAGGAGCTGTGCCAAGGTCAGCACATCTACGCAAACTTCCGCTGTAACGCTGGTGATTAACCTTCAGATCAAAGTTAAACATGCAGTGAACCTGCCTAGCAGTCATGGCTTGTGGGTATTTATATGAATTTAAGATATCTTGATTTCTATGAAACAAAATACGAGAGAGAGAGAGAGAGAGAGAGACACCTTGGGCACTGCGGCTTGCATGGTGAGGTTTGTGATGTCACAGGGGGAGGAGTTTGAGGCGATGAGGGTGACGGTGACGCTTGTGTCCGTCTGTCTGTCACACTGCAGCGTTAGAGTAACTCCATTCTGCTCATACACCCTCGTGGAGGGCACTGTGGAGATAAAAATGCAAACACACACACACGCACACACACACACACACGCACACACACACGCACACACGCGCGCACACGCGCACACACGCACACACACGCACACAGCCCTCAAAAAGTCACTGGTTGTGCAAGGGTAATTATATAGGTAATAGTACAATAAATGATCATCTCTCTCGTATTCATTTCTTAAAAAACACTCTTCACAACATGAAAACCAACCAAGCCAAGACGAGGTGGAACAAAAGTAGCTAGCGCTGGGTATACGCCAAGTTTCTGACAATATTTTCTGACAAAGGAAAGAGAGAACATCATTGGCTACACAAGGATAGTCTGTATAGGCTGAATTCACATAGCCCTACTTATAGATGAGCAAGTAAATTTCGCTCCTGACAGGAGGATGGCTGTGTTGGAGACGTGGGCCAGAATTAGGAAATGTGATATCAACGACAAACTGCTCACATCTCATGACAAACCAGTGAGCAAAGCGTGATACACCACACACAGCACTGACTTCAGCTGTGGACTGGTGTGATAAAATCATTCATTCAGCCACTACTTTAAATCCATTTGTCCAAAAGTATTACTTTTTTCTGCGGGAAAAAAAAACATTGAATCAGACTTTCACCAAAGGGACATGCATATGAATCTGCATTTGTAGAACAGCCAATAGGAACGCTCTGTATCTAAAATGACTTGTGATTGGCCGAAGTCTGCTGTTACAGTATAGAGTATCTGAAACGAAGAGGACCTGCAGAAGTCTAGTTCTCTCTCAGACCACTTGAATTAAAATATGCTTAAAGGTTATCAGGGAATTTCTGCCCAGTGATGCCAAAAGAAATTGCAAACCCGAGCTTTTATTCCATCATGCTTCAGAACCCGAGCCCACATTTAATGTCAAATAAAAAAAATAAAGCGCCGAACAGATTTTAGTTCTTGTGGATATACATCATAAGACGTTTATTCTGTTCCAGAGAAATGGAGACCCTAATGTACATCACCGTCCTGAGTGACCCCTCCCCCTCTTACCTGGGGGCGGGTCCAGCCCCCCCAGAAGGTCCAGCAGGTCTCCCCCAGCAGAGCCAATCACTGAAGGAGGGCCAATGGGGGCGGGTACTGAGGGGCGGGTCTGCGCTGGCTCTTCAGCCCCGCCCAGCAGGTCCAACAGGTCACACACCTGAGAGAGAGAGTGAGAGAGAGAGAGAGAGAGAGAGAGAGAGAGAGAGAGGGAGAGGTCATGTTTTGAGGCATTTAATCTGTTAAACAATAGAACAAGTTTTTCATTCCCGATTAACAGTAATTAAACGCGGCTCCCTAACCCTGTCCTGTGGGTTTTCGCTGCACTCATAGCAGAGCAGGGCAGGGCAGCCCAGCTGGAGCTGTAGAATGAGATGTGTTTTGTAAGGACTGAACTGCTGCAGACTGGCACATCTCCAGAACAGGGCAGGCCAGTCCTGCTTCACATTATAAGCGCAGTATTTCCCCTTACATACCAGCTCATCACCATGTTTCATTAACACAGCCTTCCCCCCCCCCTCCTTTCCAGCAGGAGTTCCAACCATTCTGCTCACGTCCCCTCATACTATTCCACACTAAATTTTTCAGCTCAGTCATTCTCCTAAATCCTAGCTGGGGAGTGTGGATATTGTTCTTTCACTGCTAAAATATCTAAAGTCTTGGGTGAATCAGTCACTGCATACAGTCACCCTGTAAGTCAGGCAGAGGGCAGCCGTCTCATCAGGGCAGCGATTGGTCCCTTGAGGTCACACCACATTACTCCAGGGGGATTGGCCCCTGCACAGTTCAGACAAAAGCTATTCTGATTGGATATGAAACATCAGCCATTTTTAAAAATCTCTAATGAACTAACCTGGGCAGCAGGCTGCGGATTCCCGATGCCCTCCTCCCGCTTGTTTTTGGTTTGGTCCAAGCTTTTCACCGTCTCCCCCACCGTCTCCCCGTTGGTATGTCCCGGGGAGTTCTTGTCAATCACAGGCATTCTCTCCAGCACAGCAGCTCTGGGAACACAGAGTACCATTGAGCCCACTTGGAGCCAAAATGGCCGCGGTTTAACTGGAGGTACGTGTATCTGTGCCAGTTTAGATCCGCACAGCGCAGTGTCAGCGGGTCACAGAGAGCAGAGTTCTGTAAAATTTAGTCAGTCATCCTGGTATTGTTCGCCTGCAGTTTGATCTGTACGAAGGATTTCGACATTCACCAAAAGTCACACACAGCTTTTCCCCCGCAGTACAGTACGTGTGTATGAGTGTGACGATGTGCCCTCGCTGTGCCAGTCAGTATCTGCATAACACAGACAGTCAACTACACCCCGACTTCAACCCAACATCCACCGCACCAGATGCCACAATTACAAATAATATCTTAATCACTCATAACTAATTTATATTTACATTTAATTTACGTCCTGAATTTCAGTGTGCAATGCTTCGGTCATTTTGTCAGACCAACAGGCTTTGTTTCACATGGGTGTTTAGCTGATGAAGATCAGAGGGGTCAAAATGGTGGACACTGAGATTCAGGCAGTAAAACTCCCATGTGTGGACATACATATTTTCCCTGGTGTTTCATCTCTGCAGTCCAGCACCTGAGTGCCCCACCTCAGGTTTGACCCGTTTTGATCAGCAGAGTCCCACAGCAGCCTCCGCCGGTGCCCGTACCTCATGTGGTCGTACTTCTTAAAGAGAGCATTGTACTCTACTGCCCTCTGCTGTAGTTCCAGGTCAATGCAGCTGCCATAGATGCTGACGATGCTCCTGATCCGACTGTGAGCGTATGTGAGAGACAGAGACAGAGAGAGAGAGGGAGGGGGTGGGGGATGGAGGGAGCGGGAGGGACCATCCACAGGTGAGGGAAATGCTTGGGGGGTCCTAAACACTCCTGGTGAAGAATATAACGTGTCCGAGTCCACAATATGTCACACAGAGGAAATAAGATAAAATCAGTTTGCAAAAACTATAAGGACCGACCTCATTATCAAAGCTAATGCACAGCAATCATGCTTTAATGAGTCCCGATTGGTTGGGGAAGATTTTCTAGGTTTAAATCACACATTCTTAGATCTACAGAAGCCAGCGTGAAGCGCTGAAGCCATTACACCTTAAAGATGTGAGCAAGTGACGCTTTATTTTGAACATGATATAGCACTGAAATAATACAAGACAGAATTTATACACCCCCTGAAAATACAGCAGCATATGTACTGTAGCACTAAGAAAGATCCAGCCAACGCAGTTCATAAAACCCATTTTACAATGTCAGGAACAGATCAGTCTGCTCTTGCACAGACACAGTCTGTTTCAGCGTTATTCCAGGGCGTGATTACTGGTGTCAGTAATTAAAAGTGTTTTTAGTAAAATTGTTTGATGTTGGCTACATCTGCACAAGATTCAGGATTTATGATTCAAGATTCAGGATTCGTCTCTTACTCCACATTCTGAGTGATTCGAGTGCTCAGCTTCATGGTTGCCGTGAGAGCGAATCCTCTGGTCGCCGGGCTCGACATGTGAGATTGTAGCACCGTCTCCAACGCATCCAAAACATCATCCTCTGAAACCTGGAAACATCACATCATCGTACATCAGCACTGTCGTCGTAGGCGTCACCACGCGTTCGGAAAACTACAGACAGCGTTCCCATTGGCTCAAACAGGCATCATAAAAAATGGCCTCTGTCCCTCCCTCGGCCTCAGTCAATCTTCTTCTCTGTTACTCCCTCCTCTAAATTTCATTTTAAATTTTATTTATTTACTCATTGTTTATGTTGCAGGGACAATACATACAACAGTGCCACTACCAATTGTGGAAAATGTAATGTATAAGGGCTAGCCTAAGCTAATTTGCTTTATTGGCATGACTAACTGCTGTTTCTTATGCAAGAACAGACACCATGCAAACTATCAACACTCACACATTAAAACTGCCCACGATGCAAGCCCCACACACGGATCACTTAGTGAGGATGTAAATATGCCCAAATTAGACCTGGCAGCCTCCACATCGACCCGACAATCATTCTTTTCCTCTCTAAAGGCTGACAGAGCCGTAACTGCTCTGTGGACTGAGGAATCAGGCAACAGTGTATAATCCACAGGACCGACTGTACAGGCCTGAACCTGAGAGGTGCGGGGGGAGGGGCCTCAGAGGGCAGCAGCTCTTGATTGGCTGCTGTCTGCAGCACTTGACCCCTCCCACAGCCCAAAATGCCAGCAGGACCCTGACCAACAGCTGCCCCAGAAACTGACCCATTCAACTGAGGCTGACTGACCAATCAGCACAGGTAGGTGTCGCCAGCAGCCTTTTCTTAGCCAGTCATAAGCTTAGCAGAGGTCATGTGCTTATACTCATCCCACACTCCATACCCCTCCCTCCCTCCCTCCCCTCACTGTCCATTCTCCCTCCGCAAATTCAATTTCAACTTCAGATTGCTTTCATGGTATATTGATATTGCCAAAGAATTGAAAGAGCAACATAATCAATCGCAGGGTAGTAACAACAAAATAACAGTAACGTCAGTAATTATAAGCACAATTACAACAGACCTACAATACACATTAGTACTTTCAATTATGCTAATAAAAGTTGTACTATAAATAGGACTAATGCTCATAATAGTATAGTACACCGTTTCATTCACTCTCATACACACACACACACACACACACACACACACACACACACCTGTACAGGTTCCGTCTCCTCACACTCTCCTGTCAGGAGGAGGTCTCCATACTCCCCGATACACCAGCAAGCCACCTGCACCAGAGACTGCTGCAGAGAAAAACACACACAGCGCATACTTAATACACATTACAATACACTGCACAAATGTATAGCACTTCACACGCGATAACACACTGCGGACATTGATTACACTTTACACACAATGATACACTGCACAAACTTATAGCACTTTACATGCGATAACATACTGCAGACAATTATTTCACCCTACACACAATATCACACAGTGCACACTTATTACACTTTACACACAATATCACACAGCGCACACTTATTACACTTTACACATAATAAAATACAGTGAACCATTATAAAACTTTACACATAATGAAGAACAGCAAACACTTATTACACTTCATAGACAATAAAAAACTGCACACATTAATTATATACAATAACGCAGCAAATATTTTACACTTTATGCACAATAACGCAGCGCATACAAATTACACTTTGCACACAATAAAACAGTGCATTGATTTATTACACTTAACACACGATATAACAGTGCATACTTACACATTATATACATGCACGTACATGCTATACACACTATAAAAGGCTACAACCCCAATTCTGAAATAGTTGGAACAAAGTATAAACTGTGAATGAAATCTAAATGCAATGACTTTCAGATCACAGGAGCTAATGTTATTTACCATAGAACATAGATAACATTTCAAATGTTGAAACTGACGAAAAGACACAAAAGATCTACAAATCGAAAAGCGCTCCCATGGAAAAGTTTTCATAGCGGTCACGTTTTGAGCCCGAAGGCTCTTCTCCGAAACGTTACCGCATTAAAAACTTTTCTAAGGGAGCGCTTTTTGGTTTGCAGATCTTTTTTTGTCCTTTTGTATTTCTCTTTTAGATCCAGCACCCTATACAAAGTTGTTTTTTTGGGATGTGTATATCATACTATATTCTTTTTCAAATGTTGAAGCTGAGACATTTTACATTTTTATCCATAAAATGAGCTTATTTCAAATTTTCTGGCTGCAACAGGTCTCAAAAAAGTTGGGACATGGGCAAAAAAGGGCTGAAAAAGCAATTAATATATAAGTGAATCAGTTGAAAGAACATGCAAGTAATTAAGTTAACTGGCATCAGGTGTGTAACATGATTGGCTATAAAATGGATGTCTTGGAGAGGCTGAGTCTCTCGAAGTAAAGATGGCCAGAGACTCTCCAACCTGTGAAGGCTTGAGTAAAAAAAATTGTGGAATACTTTAAAAACAATGTTCCTCACGTCAAACTGCAACGGCTTTGAAGGTCTCATCAAAAACAGTGCATATCAGTGCACAGAAACTGGAAAAATCTCTGTGCGTAAGGGACAAGGCCGAAGACCTTTACTGAAGAGGAGGAAGACTACCCCTCCTGTTTTCAGCGTTCAGTTCAAAAGCCAGCATCTCTGATGGTATGGGGATGTATTAGTGCATATGGTGTGGGACACTTGCATGTTTTAAAAAGCACCATGAATTCTGAAAGGAATATAAAGGTTTTAGAGCAACATATGCTCCCCTCCAGATGACATCTATTCCAGGGAAGGCCTTGTGTATTTCAGCAGGACAATGCAAAACCACATACTGCAGCTATTACAACAGCATGGCTTCGTAGTAGAAGAGTCCATTTGCAGAACTGGCCTGCCTGCAGTCCTGATCTTTCAAGGATTGAGAACTTTTGGCATGTGATTACAATAAAAGATCGTCAAAAGAGACCCAAAACTCTCCAGCAGCTGGAAGCCTGTATTAAACAAGAGTGGGATCAAATTCCAACGGCTGAACTCAAGAAACTTGTCTCCTGATGCCCAGATGCCTCCACTAAGTGTTAAAAAGGGATGCTACACCATGGTAAACAGGCCCCTGTCCCAACTTTTTTGAGACCTGCAGCAACCATCAAATTTAAGAATAGCTCATTTTGTGGATAAAATTGTAAAATTTCTCAGTTTCAACATTTGCTGTTATCTTTGTTCTACGGTGAATTAAATACTGGCTGGTATGATTTGAAAATTTTTTGCATTTTGATTTTATCCACAATTCACACTTTTTCCCAACTATTTTGGAATTGGAGTTGTACATACAGACACAAAAACACAGTTGGTACCTGAGAGATGTCAGCCACCAGGGCCCTGTACAGTTTGTGCACAGTGTAGCTGTGCAGCTCTGTTGCAGTGGTGATGAGCTGGATCAAATTAGGCACAGTCTCATCTCTCACGTCGCCCCCTGCCTGAAAAAGAGGGTATTACAGCAGTAACATCAGAATAATAGACAAAGGCATGCGACACTTACATCAAGACTTCAACACGCAAAAAAAGAGGGTATTTACCCTGATGCACACATAAGGGGGATATAAATAGGGTATTTACCCATTTACACACAGACGGGGGCATTTATTTGCCCTGGTACACATAAAGGGAAAATAAAGAGGGTATTTGTTGATTTATACAGAGACTAGGAGTATTATACAGGGTATTTACCCACTTACACGCAGAGCGAGGAAATAAGGAGACGATTTACTGCCTGGTATTCAAACACTGGGGTGCTAAAAAGGATATGTATTCTGGTAAGTACAAACTGGGGTACTTAAGGAGTAGTTCACCAAAAAAATGAAGGTTGTGTCATTATCAGTGCACCTCCATGCCGGCAGAAATGCAGATGAAGTTTCTTAATTCGTTCAACACAATGAATGCAAGTCACAAAAACTCCATAGCAGCCTTCCACAAACAACTGAAGTCCCTGGGGACCTGCTCAATAGACTATTTTGGAATCCAGAAAACAGTCAAAAATGGTCATAAAATTACTCCATACATCTCAGATATATTGCAGCATAATCCACTGTGACTGAAACGTATGTGTGACAGTGAAAATCAGGAAGTGCCTGAACTCTCGTGGAGCAGAGCGTGAACGAGTGAGGCCAGGAGCTTCACACCAACGGTCGGTGTGAAAATTTGCGATCGTTTCTGATCACAATGCGATCATTTGGCCTCAGTTGGATTATGCAGCAGGAACTGTATGGAGCAATTTTATTTTTTGTTTTCTTGACTTCAAAAACTGCACTGAATGAGTCCCCAAGGACTTCAGTCGTGCTGCAAAAGGCTGTTATGGCCTTTCCCTGGTACGCGCCCAGTGGCCCTCATTCATCAAACTTGCGTCGGATCTGGTGTAGACTCTGGTGTAAATATCAGCGTTCGCCAGGTGTCACATCTGATTTACTAAAAGTGTGTACGTCGCTGATTTTGGTGTAGAACTGGTGTGGCGTTGATAAATCTGGCGGCAGAAACCATCGTAATTTACATGACACACCCCAATAAATTCATGCTCCGGGAGGCATAGTCCTGCCCACTTTACGATATAGACTCTCGATAGACGGCAAAGAAGAAAGAACTTAACTGAGGAGGAAATATAAATTATCACGTCCGAGGTGGAGAAAAACAAAATAATTTTATTAGGAAGTCTTAAGAGTGGCAGAAAGGGAGCCCAGTAGGCTGCAGTTTACAAAACTATTGCTGCTGCGGTAGTAAACACCGTTGGGGTGGAAAACCGGAGTGCAGCAGACGTTTGATTTAACTCATTAATAAATCAAAGTGACAATTCGCACTTTAGTACAAAAATGGATCAAAATTCGCGTTAGACGCACTTGCCCACACTTATTTTAAGTGTGTCCAAAGCTAAACATTTTTTTTTTGGCCAACTTATTTTAAGCGGTACTTTCTAAGCAGCACTGGAATGGTCATCAACTGGTGCACTTATAAGTGTGGCCAAGAAAAAAATTCAGCATTGGCCACACGTGCGAATAACATCGGCCTTAATAAATTCAATTTAAAGATCCATGATAGTTCATGTTATATGACCTACATAATTGACATTCCAAATGCTTTACATGTAGGTTAAAAAAAAAAAGTGGTCCGATTCCAAGATCGCCACCAAAAACGGGTTGTGGCGCCTAGGCGCAGCAGCGCACAGACTGGTGGTGGGCAACCAGACTCAAACCTCCAGCTGTCACCGTTTGAGGAGCGCCTGGTAGCAGGGCTCCCCTTCCATCGTGGGAATACAAGGCGGTGGGGACACGGATGATGGGAGCTGCATGAGGGTAATTGTTAAAATACAGTCTGCAGAGATCACTCTTCATAGTACTTTAATCAGTGTTACTCCATGACATTTTATTGGGTGCCACACAAAACGAGCAGCCAGTCTCACTTTCCCAGAGGAGATCTTCTCTGTGCCAAATGTCCCTCTCACATCGGACGGAAGCTTTTTCCTGTAACAATAGAAGATCTGCGATTGTCAAAGTGTGATCACGGTCAAAGTGTCCGTTGGCATCTATATACTGAGCAACAAAAGAAACGCAAGCTAGCTAGTTAGTTAATGTACTCTTATGGTTACTCAGTCAAAGTGACCGCAAAACAAAGAAAAGTTTGAACTGAATGTAAATGTGCAGGCGCTAGTTATAAATTTGATTTTCTAAAATAATTATGCGCAAACTTATTTTCCAGTCTGCCTTTAATTAAAGGTAATTTCTTTTGTTGTACAGAATACATCTGACTAGATGAGCATGTGACATACCACACTGCATATCTGCCAAGCCACGCATTGCGCTTAATCAAATTGATTGTATTTGTCAACTGTCTGGCCTGACAAGCAGGTTGTCTCAAAATATAAGTTTAATTAATTTCTCAACACAGGTGTCTTATTTATTCATTTATTAACTTAGCCTATTTATCTATTTAGCCTATTTATTCATTTTACTAATAAAAGCAACAACAACATGACGTTCGCATCGCTGCATATAGTTTATTAATCATTTGACAGCTGCACTTGTTCCTGCAGGTTGTTCGCTGGTTTCAAATCTGCGTACACCTGGTCAGACCTGGCGTGAGATTTTTGCGGTCTGTTAACTCACGTTCAGATTGATAAATGCCGATCCTAGCGGGAGATCTGGCGTACACCCATTTTTTTGGTGTACGCACGTTTGATAAATGAGGGCCAGTGTGTTTTAAGGAATAGGAAAATTCACCTGCATTTCAAACGGCATGGAGGTGCGGGCAGAAAGGCAAATTTTTATATTTGAGAGAAATGCTGTTTTAAAGAAGTATACTCTTCCAAAAAAGAAACTATACAAATATTGAATTATTGATTACACTTTCTTTTCAATACGTTTTCCACATTTGTCAAAACATTTCATGTATAATACATTGATGCTAACAACAAAGTATAGTTTCTTTTTTGGAAGAGTATATTTGCCCTGGTATACACAAACTGGGGCATTAATGACACTGATTGTAGGATGTATTTACCAAGGCTAAGAGCATGGTTATAGACTGCATTCATCGTTGAACAAAGTGGTAAAACAGGGACCTTTTACAATGGGACATAGTGCTGATATTGGAAGTAATTACTACAGTAAAAAGTGGTGTTATTTGGAGTATTTAACATGGTACACGTTGATGTTAATGGAATTATTAACGATGTTCACAGTCGTGTAATAGGGAGAATTTACCGCAGAGCATAGTGATGTAGAGAGAATTTTTACCATAGTGATCAGTGATGTTATAGGGAGTGTTTACCGCAGTGAACAGCGATGTTATAGGGAGTGTGTACTGTAGTCGTCAGTGATGTTTTAGGGAGTGTTTACCGTAGTGAACAGTGATACTATAGGAAGTGTTTAACACAGTGAACAGTGATATTATAGGGATTGTTTACCATAGTGAACAGTGATATTATCGGGAGTGTTTACAGTAGTGCGCAGTGATGTTAGGGGGAGTGTTTACCGTAGTGAACAGTGATGGTATATGGAGTGTGTACTGTAGTCGTCAGTGATGTTTTAGGGAGCGTTTACCGTAGTGAACAGTGATACTATAGGGAGTGTTTACCATAGTGAACAGTGATATTATCGGGAGTGTTTACAGTAGTGCGCAGTGATGTTAGGGGGAGTGTTTACCTTAGTGAATAGTGATGTTATAGTGAGTATTTTACATAGTGAACAGTGATATTATAGGGATTGTTTACCAAAGTGAACAATGATATTAGAGGGAGTGATTACAGTAGTGTGCAGTGATGTTAGAGGGAATGTTTACCGTAGTGAATAGTGATGTATAGGGATTGTTTACCGTAGTGCGCAGTGATGTTAGAGGGAGTGCTTACTGTAGTGAACAGTGATGTTAGAGGGAGTGTTTACAGTAGTGAACAGTGATGCAAAGGGAGTGTTTACCGTGGTAAGAACATGCAGGATGGTGTCAATGTGCCATCGCAGTGAGGGAGCGTACCTGGCAGAAATACAAAGACATACAAACACACACACACACACACGCACATAAACACACACACACACACACACACAGGTGTTCAGTGCGTGCAGTTAATATTAATACAGTGACAGGCAGAGAGACAGGTCGAAAGAGAGAACGAGAGAGAGAGATAGATGGAGAGATTCAGGCAGACACACATACAGACAAAGAGAAAGACGGGCAGCCAGACATACTGTACAGAGAGAGAGAGAGAGAGGGGGGGGGGGAGAGGGAGAGAAAGAGGAGAGATGGACATAAACAGAGAGAGAAAGGAGAGATGGACACAGATGGAGAGAGAGAGAGAGAGAGAGTCACAGAGACAGAGAAACACAGGGACAGACGCAAAGACAGTCAGAGAGAGAGACCTAAAGACAGACACAAAACCAGAGAAGAAGACAGTGCACCTCTCCCCTGCGTTAAAAATCCCGGAGGCAGCCTGAGAGCGGAGCTCCGGAGGGCAGCTGGACAGGAAGATGAGCAGCTCCTTCATCAGAGAGCGAATGTTCGCCGCGGAGACCAAAGCCAGAGACAGCTCCAATGCTCTCCTACGGGAGCAAACACCAGAAACGCCCTTACAACGTCGTCACAACTCTCTCACCACATTAACATATCTTTCCTGCAGCATCCTTAAAGCATCATCTGAGCGTCATTACATTCCCAAAACCTTCTGACACCATTACCACATTCTCAGGAACATTACACAGCATCCTTATAACATCAGTATAACCTCCACATCACAATAACACAACATAAACACACCATTTCTCATTACCAATCACAGCTCACCGTTTGACCGAGGCATCCTGGTCTTTTAGACAGTCCACAATAGTCCCACGGTGACGCTGAACTGCATTATGGTCCGTTTGTACGATCTTCTGCAGCGAGGTCATGGAGATGTAGCTGAAGGAGACAAACCAGTACAGATAAAATAGGACCAAGGGTCCTGTATCTTACCGGCAAGCAATCTTACTGTGATGATGAGTTATGAAAATTACATGTGAAGTTTGACCTTTGAATTATTGAAGGTCAATGTCAAGGTCACCAAATAAAAGTTCACATATATTTATAAGACCCCCAGCAATTCCCAATCCTAAGCTCTGAAGCAGTTTTGGTGATACCAGTCATTGAAAATTCAATATGTCAGTTGTGAACATTGAAGATCACAGAGGGCCAAGTTGAGGTCTGCAAACAGACTTGATCTTGGACTTTCTAAATGTCTCCTGGCTCAATCTGTGGCTATATTGGTAATACAAGTCACCAAAAGTTTGAGTTTGACCCTGAAAGGTCAGTGACAGACAAGTTGAATGTCACCAAATGAAAGTTCATATGTGACTTCCTAGATGTCTGTAACACAAAATTAGGCTCAGCGTGTGACCATTTTAGTGATACAAGTCATTGAATTTTCACTAGGTCACATTTTCTCTTCGAAGGTCAATACAAAGGTCACCAAATGAAATTTCATATATGACTTCCTATATGTCTGTAATTAAAACCAAGGCTCAATCTGTGACCGTTTTTGGCCACACATGTCATTGTAACTGCATTATGTTAAGCTGACCTTCAAAGGTCACCAACAGTTAAGGTGAATGTTAAAGTGTGACCACCTTTAAGTCTGTGATACAAACTTGGGCTCCATCTGTGACCTTTTTAGGAGTAGATGTCGTTGAATTTTCACTAAGTCAAGTTTGACTTTTGAAGGTCAATATGAAGGTCACCAAATGAAAGTTCATATGTCTTTCTATACGTCTCCAATACAAACCTACTCCCTATATGTAACAATTTTGCTGATATAAGTCATTGAAATTTTACTCTTATGTTTGGCTGTAGAAGGTTACTGATAGTCAAGTTCAAGGTCACGTAATGAAACTTCATACATGGCTTCAAATATGCCCACAATAAAGTTCTAGTCCAAGTTCTATCTGCAATAATTTTGGTGATAGAAGTCATTGAAATTTCACTATGTTAAGTTTGACCTTCAAAGGTCACCAAAGGTCAGGATCAAGGCCACCAAATCAAAGTTCATGCATGACTTCCTATATGTGGTCAATAGAAATATTCCCAATCTTCAATATTTTCAAGCCTAGAAGCCTTTTAAAATTGAAACATTTTGCTTGACCTCAAATTTGACCATTCAAGGTCATCTAAGGTCAACTTTAACACGTCCAAAATATAGGTCGTATATGAATTCCTATATGTTGATGATACAAACTTAATCTCTATCTTCAACCATTTACCTTCAACAGGCAATTTGCCCATACAGAGTCAAAGGAGGCTCACTCAGGGTACAGAGTCACAGGGACATTCAGGCTCACTCAGGGTACAGAGTCACAGGGACATTCAGGCTCACTCAGGGTACAGAGTCAGAGGAGCATTCAGGCTCACTCAGGGGTACACAGTCACAGGGACATTCAGGCTCACTCAAGGTACGGAGTCACAGGGGCATTCAGGCTCACTCAGGGTACAGAGTCACAGGAGCATTCAGGCTCACTCAGGGTACAGAGTCACAGGGGCATTCAGGCTCACTCAGGGTACAGAGTCACAGGGGCATTCAGGCTCACTCAGGGTACAGAGTCACAGGAGCATTCAGGCTCACTCAGGGTACAGAGTCACAGGAGCATTCAGGCTCACACAGGGTACAGAGTCACAGGAGCATTCAGGCTCACTCAGGGTACAGAGTCACAGGAGCATTCAGGCTCACTCAGGGTACAGAGTGACAGGGGCATTCAGGCTCACTCAGGGTACAGAGTCACAGGGGCATTCAGGCTCACTCAGGACACAGAGTCACAGGAGCATTCAGGCTCACTCAGGACACAGAGTCACAGGAGCATTCAGGCTCACTCAGGACACAGAGTCACAGGAGCTTTCAGGCTCACTCAGGACACAGAGTCACAGGAGCATTCAGGCTCACTCAGGACACAGAGTCACAGGGGCATTCAGGCTCACTCAGGGTACAGAGTCACAGGTGCATTCAGGCTCACTCAGGGTACAGAGTCACAGGAGCATTCAGGCTCACTCAGGGTACAGAGTCACAGGAGCATTCAGGCTCACTCAGGACACAGAGTCACAGGGGCATTCAGGCTCACTCGGGGTACAGAGTCACAGGGGCATTCAGGCTCACTCAGAGTACAGAGTCACAGGGGCATTCAGGCTCACTCAGAGTACAGAGTCACAGGGGCATTCAGGCTCACTCAGGACACAGAGTCACAGGGGCATTCAGGCTCACTCAGGACACAGAGTCACAGGAGCATTCAGGCTCATTCAGGGTACAGACTCACAGGGGCATTCAGGCTCACTCGGGGTACAGACTCACAGGGGCATTCAGGCTCACTCGGGGTACAGAGTCACAGGGGCATTCAGGCTCACTCAGGGTACAGAGTCACAGGGGCATTCAGGCTCACTCAGGGTACAGAGTCACAGGGGCATTCAGGCTCACTCAGGGTACAGCAGAAATACTTACCGAATGTTCCGGTCATTGTTCAGCAGGAATCGGCCCAGGATATTTACAGCCAAAACCTGGGAGAGACATCAGAGACAAGGTCAGACTTAGACTGTTTTTCACATCTTAGTGTTACACAGTACGGCGACAGTGTGTATATCCCTGTGTGTGTGTGTGCAGGTGTGTGTGTGCGTGTGTGTGTGTGTGTGTGTGTGTGTGTGTGTATGTTGGACAGTATCGCTCACCCTGAGGCCGCTCTCAGATCTGATGTCCATGATGGTGAGCACAGTCTCATACAGCACCGCACTGCCTGCAGTCTTACTGCTGTCTGTGTTCGTCGCCACCTACAAATCCCACAGCCAATCAGCATCTCCCAAAACAGACACATGCACCTAGAACCCACAACTCGTAATAAAAGACCCATCAGAGTTACCCAACGCCACTCACTAAGATTTTACCCAACAAACACCGAACGACCCATCAGCACTCACCAACAAGCTTACCAGATCTTACTGTATGCGCGAGGCAGAAAAACTGCTCATATAACTAGATAGCGCTCGGCACTATGTACCCCCGGAGTGCCTTAGATGTGGGTGTGGCTAAAATTCTATCAACAAAAAAGAAAGTCAAAACTGGACCAATGACTTTGACATCAAATAGGCTTCTGAAGACGCCCAATATGCATAACCTGTTTCAATTTGAGGGCTGTCCTGGCTATGGTACAACAGCTAGTGCGATTACAACCGATGGGAAGACAGACAGACAGATAGACAGACAGACGGCGGAGGGGATGACAGTACTCCAATCGGCTAGATACGCCAGGAGGGTACAAACCAGGTTTGATGGGGTGACAGAAATACTATATAGTTTTTTTGGTGTCCACAAGTGCTCAGTACACTTTAGTGGAAGGTGAATAATGGGTCATTTGAAGCTGTTCGGCCAGTTTATAGCTCTCTGACATAATTATGTAATAACAAAACAGCCCTACCCACAGTTATAACAACCAGCATATGACTAATTACCTAACAGGATTAACAAACATTACAGCGTACTTTATTATCAACAGCCGAAATCCAACACCATACAATAATGCCAGAAATCCCACAACTAATGATAGATATGTGTTTTCACTCACATACTTGTGATTAAGTCTAAACGTGTTAATCATGTCACAAGAGAAGATGAACAGAACAGTCTGATGTCCAGTTAGGGAAAAAATTCTCATTTCTGGACTAAGTGACCTGTGGCCTGATGTCTCCCTGTATGAGTTACAGTCAGATCCTGAAACCAGCTGCTAAACTTCAGTCATTTCACAAAATGACTAAAATTTCTAAGACATTTCGGGAAAAGACTGGTTTCACAATCTAACTGTTACATATATACAGTATATATTATTTCGATATATTGGCGAAAACTCCTTTGTCATCACCTGGGCCAACAGGTCATTCATCGCATCACTCGCCACATCATCATTCCGTCCCAGAATTCTCAGCAACCTCAAAATGCGCACCTGAGAGGAGACAACAGGTGTGAGAGAGAGAGAGAGAGAGAGAGAGAGAGAGGAGAATGAAGGAGGGATGGGAGGAGGTAGAAAGGTTAATCAGAGGATGAGTGGAGTACCATCGCCATCAGCACAGAGACCTTCACACTGGTGATGACACTGCAGTCCAGAGAGTAAATCTACAGTCACAACTTGTGAAGCGCAGCATAAACCGCAGCGAGACCATTATTTACACCCCTGCATGGAGTTGTTGTTTGTTTCCTGCCCAAATTTGGCACACATTATTATTACCATTACCATTATTGCAAGGATGTTTTATATTTCACTGGATATACAATGGGAAAATGGCCGCCCATTCATTTTCAATGGAAATTGCTCAATGGCGCAGCACGCTGACATTATTGCCACTAATTGCTCTTCTTCTTTGTCCCCTGTGATTCATCCATCCCCTGACCACTCCAACAGCTCCCCCTGCTGTCTAAATAAGTCTATGACTGCCTCCTTTGTCAGCTTTGGCCTGTGGAATGTTAGGTCCTTCTCTAATAAGACATTCGTTTTGATTGACTTCATTCTGTCCCAGAAACTAGACCTCTTTTTCTTAACTGAAACACCTGGCTGAAGGAAGAGAAACAGTCAATCTGTGGAGCTCCGTACCCGAAATTTCAGCTTTTTTAATTTTGATTTTAAATGCTCTCTTCTAACTTTTAAACTTTTCACCAGTTTTGAGGCTCTTCTATTTCTAATCAGCTACAGCACTCCTGTTGGCTGCGTTGTCAATTACTGTCCACCTAAACCAAAGAGAGACTTTTTATCTGATTTCTGATTTTATTGCAGCAGTAGTGGTCAAGTATGATACAGTGAGTATCGATGGTGATTTTAATTTTCATGAAGATGATGTTACAAATGCCCCAGCATGTGATTTTATCAATGTAACTGAATCTTTTAACTTTGTACAACATCTGAAGGGTCCCACCCATAACCATGGCCATACACTCGACTTAAGTGTTTTCCTGGCTTTTTTTTTGCCTAGCTTTTGATTATCTAAAGGTGGCTGATTCCGTCTCTGACCATAAATGTATTATGTTTAATACCATGTTGAATCCAACCATTCTTACCCAGAAGCGCACCATAAAATGCTGCCTTATTAACAGTAAGTCGATAGCCAATTTCTCATCCTTTTTTTCCATGTTGAACCGAAATATGCTGTCATGTTCCAACGTTGATGAGATGGTCACCCATTTTAATGATACTCATGCATCTGCAGCCCCCATGAAGTCAAAATTAATCTCTAAATCCAATTCATCTCCATGGTTTAATGATGAAATCAGTTCCCTGAAGAGAAAATGTAGACAAGTAGAGCGCAAATGGAGATCCACAAGACTGATTGACCACTATTCTCATATGAAAGATCTGATGATTCTGCTGAATCAAAAAATGAAGGATGCACGAATGGCTTACTTCAATAATCTCATCTTCATCAACAAGCACAATCCCAGATTTCTTTTTAACATAATTGATTGCCTCCTAAATAACTCAGTCTCTGTCGTGTCTTCATCTTTGGTGGTGGACTCTGATAAATTCTTATCATTTTTGTTGACAAAATTACCTGTATAAGAGCATCTATTGTGTCCCCCAGCCTCGCAACCCTCATACTGAGCCATCTCAGACGTGTCCCGTTTTTTTTGATCAATTCTCTCCCGTCTCCTTCAGTGATTTGATTGATACAGTTTCCTCTAACTCACTCATATAAATACCCTATTGACATTGTCCCTCCAAGCTTACTTAAAGAAGCGATTATGGTCATTGGATCATCCCTGCTTCCTTCACATCAGGCCATGTTCTTGAATCCTTCAAAATTGTTGCAGTTCAAACCCTCCTAGAGAAACTGCATCGAGATCATAGTGTACCATCAAACTATAGACCCATTTCCAAGCTACCCTTTTTGTCTAAGATTTTTAAAAAATTGGTCTGCGGACAGGTCTTACAGCATATCTTCAGACAATGGCATATTTGAGAAGTACCAATCAAGATTTCGACCAAAACACAGAACTGAGACAGCTCTGCTAAGGGTTACGAATTATATTCTTATGCAACTTGACCATGGTGATATTGCCATTTTAGTTCATTTAGATTTGTCTGCTGAGTTTGATACAATTGACCACACCATTTTCATTGACTGACTGGAAAAGTCGGTGGGGATAACTGGCATAGCTCTCAGTTGGCTTTCCTCCTATTTGTTCAATCGAAGGTTTTTTGTTTCCATTGGTGATAAAGTATCCACCTGCGCACCATTAACCTGTGGAGTCCCTCAGGGGTCCATTCTCGATCCCATTTTATTTTCATTATATATGCTCCCATTGGGGTACATGATCCACCGTTTGGTTATGTTTTATCATTCTTATGCTGATGACACACAACTTTATTTATCTAGGTGACCTCTCGAATTTCACTACCCTGCACAAGTGTCTGGGCACAATTAGTGAATGGATGTCTAATAGTTTTCTTCAATTAAATCACAGTAAAACAAAAGTGTTGATTTTCTCCCCAGATCAGGTTTCCACCAACCTCCTCCAACACCTTAGTTCTTTGGCCCCTAATAGAAAATCATTTGCCAAAAACCTAGGCGTTACCTTTGATTACAGGGTACAATTTGTTAAACATATACAGAACACACAGGGAACTGCTGAGGCCATATATCCCTGCAAGGACCCACCCTCCTCGCTGAGCAAGGTCTGTTAGTTGTTTTCAGTCTTGAGTAAGGCACAAGGGGAGACCGTGCGTTTGCTGGCCTTGGTCCCAGGCTTTGGAATAGCCTTTCACTGGAGGTCAGGTCAGCAAAATCTCTTGGGAGTTTTAAGTTACGGCTGAAGACCCATCTTTTCCGTAAATGCTATTGTTCCTGAGCTATGCACTTGATTCTGGTGTGAAGGTTGTACTTACTTTGGTTTGTGTTTTTTTTGCTGTTTTAACCTTTTATCTACGTGTAAAGCACTTTGAAACCTTGGTTTTCAAAGGTGCTACATAAGTAATTTATCACTTATTTTACTATAAGAACATCTGCACCTGCAATTTTGAAAGTGAACAGATGTATTTTCATGAAGATTTAGCAGTGTTGCTTCTTGGAAAATTGAATATTGGGGTGAAATTCTGCCTGTAGCTTTATTCTAAAACTATATGGTGGATTGGTTTCAAACTTGGCATGCATTACTGTATCATCACCATGGATACCTGTGCACCTGCAAGTTTAAAAGTGATGGGTCTCACTTTCATGGACATTTTGCTGTTTTTTCGACTAAAAAAAAAATTTTGTATCGGGGGTGAAATTGTCCAGGGCTGTACTCATAAATCATTTGGTGGAATTTTTTCAAACTTGACATACATTAATATCACAATATCAACACGTGCACCTGTGATTGTGAAAGAGATTTGATTCATTTTCATGAACATTTCATCATTTTTCAACTTCAAAAATTCAGTAATAGGAGCATCACTTGAGTGCACAGTGTAGTG
This sequence comes from Gymnothorax reevesii, assembly GCA_029721435.1. NCBI lineage: Eukaryota > Metazoa > Chordata > Actinopteri > Anguilliformes > Muraenidae > Gymnothorax > Gymnothorax reevesii. The sequence goes on along the minus strand of CM056577.1, from coordinate 10,043,455 downwards.
TAGTGGCTCCTTCAGTGGAATGCCATGCTGAATATGGGGAGATTTCTTTGTCCCGTCCGGAACAGGCACATCTCTACTTACAGGGCAGAGAAGGGTATGTAAAACCGAAAAAAAGAACCGTCAGTGAACAGTGCAGATATTTCATGAGCTGACATGCTTGCGCAGAGCAGAGCTGCCCAAACCCGTTCCCGAAGTCCCTCAGGCATAATGGAGCACATCTCCGTTAGAAGATAAAGATCTCCTTCATCTAGGGTTAAGATGCAACTGTACGGGACAGTAGATTTACAGGAACAGGGTTGATCAGCCCTGACTAAAAGCTTACGCATTCAATAACACAAGGCAGGGTTCAGAGGTCAAAGGTTGTGCTGGACTGACCTGCAGGAAAGGGTCGCTGATCCCGGCGACATTGTGTTCCGGAGAGTAACTAGACATCACCAGGCCCTTCATCACCTGGACCAGCTCTGGGACGGCCTAAGAGAGGGAAGAACCCGCTGAAGTTTCCATCCCAATACTTCACGACTGTCAAACAAATTTTTCCATAAGTCCGCTAAAGAAAATGCAAATCAGGGTGGGTTTTTTTTTGCATTAGAGGCCGTTATGCAAATATGCTGTAGAGGACGCAAGATCACGTGATCTGAAGAGCAAATGATTAGTCTTTATTTCGGCCTACGAGAGTGAAGACGTGGCACTTTGGCCCTCAACAGGAAATCATCCTCCATCGCATTAGGCTTTAACGCACACATTCCAATGAAAAACAAATGGGTGGATGGAAATGCCACTATTGACACATGGAGATGGAAAGCAACTTTTAATTTGACAGTAATGTTGCTCTTGTGCATCCATGAACGACGGGAACTTACTTCCCTTTCTGTAGGTTTATTAAAAAATTTTTTTTTTTAACTTTTCCAGCTTTGATGTGCAGAACTATGAATAAATTCAGAAAGATTTGGGAATGATAATGGTCAACTGCAAAGACTGAGTGGCCATATTTGAGCCCCTGACCCTTGCAGCTCATAAGAGGCATGTGGAGCGTTCAGCAGGATATGTCCCCCAGAGCACTCTAGCCAGGTATTAGCGATACACACTGTAAAGGGTTAGAACAACTCCAACTCTCCAATTCTGCAGCAAGTAGATGTAATGTAAATCCTACATGAAAGCCAAACTTGAGACTCATTTTCCGAGCCCTAATCGAGATACCAGGATTCCGCTCATGACTGTCACATTCGATATCTGATATTGATCTAGAGAGAGAGAGAGGGAGAGAGAGAGAGAGAGGGATTGCGCGTAGGCTGGGCGTCTGCACTTCTGAGAACAGAGAGGCACTGCAAAGACACCTCAAATAGATAGAACTGTACCCATTCCATCCTTTAGGCATAAAAAACTGCTGCTAAGAGATTAAGAAACCACGGTCACACTAAATTGGCTTTAATGTGATCAAAAGGCAAAAGCATTTCATCAAAATGTCTTCACCATTGAATTGATATCATATGCATCATAGGCCTTTTATAGCTGGACTCCTGAAACCTCTTCCCATTTTGCAGTTTTTTTACCACAAAGAATACAGGGAATATCACTGCACTGTAAATTTTAAAACCTCATGTATTTGCCAACTGGGGGATCAGGCCTGAGGTTAGATCAGCTTCTCAGTAAACTGTGCCTTCGTGACTTCAGTCTTCAGGAAAAAGCTGTGCGCAGCTTGACCAACTAGAATTGAACTGAACCGCAGAGAATTTAAATTAATTAAACTGAACTGAATTTAACAGAATGGAATTCAACTGAACAGTAATGCATTCAAGTGATGTGAACTGATCTGAAGTCAGTTACGCTGAATTGAATCAAACAGAGATTAATAGCACTGAACCGAATGTAATACCTTGCGGAACTGAGCCAGTGTCTCAGAGCTGAGCTGACACAGCTCGGTTATGAGAACAACAGCACCATGCAGAACTCCTACAGAGAGAGAGAGAGAGAGAGAGAGAGGGGGGGGGGGGGTTAATTCATAAGTCCACAGCGAATTACAAATTACAGCTGAATGACAGTCATTCTGGTAGATGCAGCAAGCAAGGCCCGTAAAATCTGCAAGTCCTACACAGATTCAAACATCTTAAACTCGGAGCAGATATTCGCACCTGCATGGGGCAAACCCTCACTGTAGTTATGAACCCAACAGATACTGATTAGCCTCAGTCGACTCAGCACTAACTAACTCTATTTAACTCATACGTGCCGCAGGTCATGACTGAGTTGACTGATAAATTATATGAATCATGCATGATCTGATCTGGGCACTTAATTGTACGTTGCTTCCAATTGACTATGACAACAGGATCTTACATTAGTGGTTGTCTCATATGAAAGTTATGAAACAAGTTGAGTAAATTTTGTGTTTGTTACGAACATAGAATGTATAAAAAACAAATTGACACAGCACTTAGGTCTGAAAAGTGAGGCCAATGCGGAAATCTCAAAAATTTGCATTATATTTATGCAGATGGCGACGTCGGTGGTTGCAGAAAGAAGTTCAATGCTATTGAAGTCTATGAGAAAATGACCCTACTTTGCTACCTGATTTAGTATTTCATTAATGATTTCCAACATCATTTTATGGTATCTATCGCAAGTTTCAAGTCTCCTTCGATATATCGTAATGTTCATTTTTGTAAACTATAATCCCAAGAAGTCTAGAATAAAGGATAAAGCCAGAATATGCTTTAGGGGCGTGGCTATCCTCTGGTCCTCGTCTGATTCAGTCAGATCCAGAGCCACAGTCCTCCCCAGATCTTCAATTCACGCTCTCATCCAATAGGAATCACATCTGATCGCAAAATGGCGCAATTCAAAATGCCCAAATCGAGGCTTCCTGAATGGTGTGCTGAAACCAATGGGTGATGTCACTGTTGCTTTTATACAGTCCATGATTATGAGCTTCATGCCCAAAATTTACTCAACGAGTTTCATAACATTATTATGAGACCAAGAGTACAAGATTCTGTTTATCACATAAAGCAACTGCAGAATTATTCGAAAACAAAATTAATTTCCGTTCACTCTGCTCCTCAGTCAGTTAGAGAGTCACAGACATTTGCATTTGAATTAGTAACAGTTTATAAATTCACAGTCAAATGAGTAGCTAACAAACACCAGCTCACAAGCCAGTTAGCTAACAAACTAATGTTTCATAATAATTCTGGATATTTACTGGATGCATGTTTGACAGCAAGCCGAGTAACATTAACTTTAGCCTAGTTATGAGGGTGGCACTTAGCTAGCTCCCTACGGCACTAAGCCATACCCATTTAACTAATGTTACACTTCGTATTCAGGTTGGCTAAATATTAACACCAGGACGTAACACAGAGCGATTTTTTTCCACGCTCTTAGGCAGTGACATTTTTTGCAAAAGTGATATGTAGCTAGCAGTGGCAGCTGGTGAACTGGCGATAGGGGAGACAAAAAGCAATCCCTTAAGATTAATGATTGGTCACAGCCTGTTTTCAATCATTCATTTAAAATACCTTTACAGAAATTCCGATAACTCTCAACATTATCAGGGGTGGCCAGTTTTCATTAATAACGCATACCCATTACAACTCCGGACTTATCACACTTTTCTTTATTCAGGGATTGGAAGCAGTGCATGTGTTTAAGGATCGTTTAAATGAAATAAGATCATTTGAAATGCCTTGATTGAATTCTATTGCTTCCAACCCCTCCAGTGCTCAACGACTTCAATTCCGCGCGAGAGTCTCTTACATACGCGTTGATTGAATAATTGCTGACTACAGCAGAGGAACGTAAATATGCAACTTAAACTCGCCGAAAGCGTGAGAGTTGACAGGTATGTGTTATAAATATAATCTGGTCACACCTGATAAAGCCGAGAGTTTTCACAGTTTCTGTAATGGTAATTTCAATGAATGATTGAAAACAGGTCGTGACCAATCATTAATTTTAAGGGATTGTTTTGAGCCTCCCTTGTTTGCAGTTCACCAGCCGTCACCGGTAGCTGGTGTAATATCAAAATAAAGTAAAACGCTCTATGAATATTACCCCAGTTATGTGATAAAGGGCTGTAAAATGAGGTGATATTCAAAACGGCGGGCGAAAAGCAGGACTAACCGTGATTCTTTTCTGAGAGCAGAGAGCGAGCGCACGGGGTAAAGAGCTCGCCCAGTTCTGGAACCTTCCTCACAATGTGCACCGCACAGAGCGCAGCCTGTAACACAGCAGCCACCATCATCACCATGATCATCATCATCTTCATCATCACCATCACCATTATCATCATCATCATCATCATCATCATCATCACCATTATCATCATAATCAGCTGCAAAAAACTGTGTCCCACAGCAAATTCTTACAGATTTTCCTGCATGATTTGAACTGAATACAGTAGACTTTGACAAGATTTAAAAATGCATATGAAGCCAATCAAACAGTCTCAGTGCAGACCAAGTCAGAAAGAGAGAGAGAGAGAGAGAGTGTGTGTGTGTGTGTGTGTGTGTGGTGGGCAGGTTTTTCTATACTGATGGGAATCAAAGGAACGCACTAGGTTAGTAAAGTCCAAAAAAAATATAACAACACTGTGGGGATCTTTCTTGGGTCCTCATGAGGGAAAGGCTGGGTTTAGGTCGAGGGTTACTACTGGAATTATGGTTAGGTCAAGGTCTAGTTTTACGCTTATCTATCAGATGAAAGGTTTGGCTGTTTTGAGGGGTTTGTAGGTTAGGGTATCAGGGCTATCAGTACTCACCTTCTTCTTAATGTAGGAGTTGGAGGCCCTGAGGAGCCTCTCTATCTCAGGGGCCAGATCCCTGCACATCTCAGCAGAACCCATACAGGCCAGAGTACAGAGGGCCAGGGACTGTACATACTGACTGCTGTGGGACAGGTCACTGAGGGAGAGAGAGAGGGAGAGAGGGAGGGAGAGAGAGGGAGGGAGGAAGGGGAAAAGAAAGAAAGAAAGGTATTTCAATTCTAGCATTACTATTCTCGTCACTGAACTGAGAGCCAGACATCCAGTAAAATAAACCCACAAAAATCAATCAGGATAAATCCAACATACAGGCGAAGTTTAAACTATACTACAAAAGATAGAATGAGCATAATGACGAAAGCACTCAAATTTCTGATGGGGGGCCGCAGTTCTGATTAACTTTGGGATTTTCATTCACAACTATGGAAAAAATCCCATCCGTCACTTCCGACTGAGAGAGCCTAATGCCTCACTTCCGACAGAGGGAGCCTAATCCCTCACTTCTGACAGAAAGAGCCTAATCCCTCACTTCCGACAGAGAGCCTAACCCCTCACTTCCGACAGAGAGCCGAATCCCTCACTTCCGACAGAGAGAGCCTAATCCCTCACTTCTGACAGAGAGCCTAATCCCTCACTTCTGACAGAGAGAGCCTAATCCCTCACTTCCGACAGAGTGAGCCTAATCCCTCACTTACGACAGAGAGCCTAATCCCTCACTTCTGACAGAGAGCCTAATCCCTCACTTCTGACAGAGAGCCTAATCCCTCACTTCTGACAGAGAGCCTAATCCCTCACTTCTGACAGAGAGAGCCTAATCCCTAACTTCCAAAATAGAAAGCCTAATGCCCTACTTCCGAAAGAGAGAGCCAAACCCCTCACTTCTGACAGAGAGCCTAATCCCTCACTTCCGACAAAGAGAGCCTAACCCCTCACTTCCGACAGAGAGCCTAATCCCTCACTTCTGACAGAGAGAGCCTAATCCCTCACTTCTGACAGAGAGCCTAATCCCTCACATCTGACAGAGAGAGCCTAATCCCTCACTTCCGACAGAGAGCGCCTAATCCCTCACTTCTGACAGAGAGAGCCTAATCCCTCACTTCTAACAGAGAGCCTAATCCCTCACTTCCAACAGAGAGAGCCTAATCCCTCACTTCTGACAGAGAGCCTAATCCCTCACTTCCAACAGAGAGAGCCTAATCCCTCACTTCCGACAGAGAGAGCCAAATCCCTCACTTCTGACAGAGAGCCCAATCCCTCACTTCGGACAGAGCGCCTAATCCCTCACTTCTGACAGAGAGAGCCTAATCCCTCACTTCTGACAGAGAGCCTAATCCCTCACTTCTGACAGAGAGAGCCTAATCCCTCACTTCTGACAGAGAGCCTAATCCCTCACTTCTGACAGAGAGCCTAATCCCTCACTTCTGACAGAGAGCCTAATCCCTCACTTCTGACAGAGAGAGCCTAATCCCTAACTTCCAAAATAGAAAGCCTAATGCCCCACTTCCGAAAGAGAGAGCCAAACCCCTCACTTCTGACAGAGAGCCTAATCCCTCACTTCCGACAAAGAGAGCCTAACCCCTCACTTCCGACAGAGAGCCTAATCCCTCACTTCTGACAGAGAGAGCCTAATCCCTCACTTCTGACAGAGAGCCTAATCCCTCACATCTGACAGAGAGAGCCTAATCCCTCACTTCCGACAGAGAGCGCCTAATCCCTCACTTCTGACAGAGAGAGCCTAATCCCTCACTTCTGACAGAGAGCCTAATCCCTCACGTCTGACAGAGAGAGCCTAATCCCTCACTTCTGACAGAGAGAGCCTAATCCCTCACTTCTGACAGAGAGCCTAATCCCTCACTTCTGACAGAGAGCCTAATCCCTCACTTCTGACAGAGAGAGCCTAATCCCTCACTTCTGACAGAGAGCCTAATCCCTCACTTCAAACAGAGAGAGCCAAATCCCTCACTTCTGACAGAGAGCCTAATCCCACACTTCCGACAGAGAGAGCCTAATCCCTCACGTCCGACAGAGAGAGCCTAATCCCTCACTTCTGAGAGAGAGCCTAATCCCTCACTTCCAACAGAGAGAGCCTAATCCCTCACTTCCAACAGAGAGAGCCTAATCCCTCACTTCTGACAGAGAGAGCCTAATCCCTCACTTCCGACAGAGAGAGCCTAATCCCTCACTTCTGACAGAGAGCCTAATCCCTCACTTCTGACAGAGAGCCTAATCCCTCACTTCCGACAGAGAGAGCCTAATCCCTCACTTCCGACAGAGAGAGCCTAATCCCTCACTTCCGACAGAGAGAGCCTAATCCCTCACTTCTGACAGAGAGAGCCTAATCCCTCACTTCTGACAGAGAGCCTAATCCCTCACTTCTGACAGAGAGAGCCTAATCCCTCACTTCTGACAGAGAGCCTAATCCCTCACTTCTGACAGAGAGCCTAATCCCTCACTTCCGACAGAGAGAGCCTAATCCCTCACTTCCGACAGAGAGAGCCTAATCCCTCATTTCCGACAGAGAGAGCCTAATCCCTCACTTCTGACAGAGAGAGCCTAATCCCTCACTTCTGACAGAGAGCCTAATCCCTCACTTCAAACAGAGAGAGCCTAATCCCTCACTTCTGACAGAGAGCCTAATCCCACACTTCCGACAGAGAGAGCCTAATCCCTCACGTCCGACAGAGAGAGCCTAATCCCTCACTTCTGAGAGAGAGCCTAATCCCTCACTTCCAACAGAGAGAGCCTAATCCCTCACTTCTGACAGAGAGAGCCTAATCCCTCACTTCCGACAGAGAGAGCCTAATCCCTCACTTCTGACAGAGACCCTAATCCCTCACTTCTGACAGAGAGCCTAATCCCTCACTTGCAACAGAGAGAGCCTAATCCCTCACTTCCGACAGAGAGAGCCTAATCCCTCACGTCCGACAGAGAGAGCCTAATCCCTCACGTCCGACAGAGAGCGCCTAATCCCACACTTCCGACAGAGAGAGCCTAATCCCTCACTTCCGACAGAGAGAGCCTAATCCCTCACTTCCAACAGAGAGAGCCTAATCCCTCACTTCCAACAGAGAGAGCCTAATCCCTCACTTCCGACAGAGAGAGCCTAATCCCTCACTTCCAACAGAGAGCGCCTAATCCCTCACTTCTGACAGAGAGCCTAATCCCTCACTTCTGACAGAGAGCCTAATCCCACACTTCCGACAGAGAGAGCCTAATCCCTCACGTCCGACAGAGAGAGCCTAATCCCTCACTTCTGACAGAGAGCCTAATCCCTCACTTCCAACAGAGAGAGCCTAATCCCTCACTTCCGACAGAGAGAGCCTAATCCCTCACTTCCGACAGAGAGAGCCTAATCCCTCACTTCTGACAGAGAGAGCCTAATCCCTCACTTCTGACAGAGAGAGAGCCTAATCCGTCACTTCCGACAGAGAGAGCCAAATCCCTCACTTCCGACAGAGAGAGCCTAATCCCTCACTTCCGACAGAGAGAGCCTAATCCCTCACTTCCGACAGAGAGCGCCTAATCCCTCACTTCTGACAGAGAGAGCCTAATCCCTCACTTCTGACAGAGAGCCTAATCCCTCACTTCCGACAGAGAGAGCTTAATCCCTCACTTCCGACAGAGAGAGCCTAATCCCTCACTTCCGACAGAGAGCGCCTAATCCCTCACTTCTGACAGAGAGCCTAATCCCTCACTTCTGACAGAGAGCCTAATCCCTCACTTCTGACAGAGAGCCTAATCCCTCACTTCTGACAGAGAGCCTAATCCCTCACTTCTGACAGAGAGAGCCTAATCCCTCACTTCCGACAGAGAGCCTAATCCCTCACTTCTGACAGAGAGCCTAATCCCTCACTTCTGACAGAGAGAGCCTAATCCCTCACTTCTGACAGAGAGAGCCTAATCCCTCACTTCTGACAGAGAGCCTAATCCCTCACTTCTGACAGAGAGCCTAATCCCTCACTTCTGACAGAGAGAGCCTAATCCCTCACTTCTGACAGAGAGCCTAATCCCTCACTTCAAACAGAGAGAGCCAAATCCCTCACTTCTGACAGAGAGCCTAATCCCACACTTCCGACAGAGAGAGCCTAATCCCTCACGTCCGACAGAGAGAGCCTAATCCCTCACTTCTGAGAGAGAGCCTAATCCCTCACTTCCAACAGAGAGAGCCTAATCCCTCACTTCCAACAGAGAGAGCCTAATCCCTCACTTCTGACAGAGAGAGCCTAATCCCTCACTTCCGACAGAGAGAGCCTAATCCCTCACTTCTGACAGAGAGCCTAATCCCTCACTTCTGACAGAGAGCCTAATCCCTCACTTCCGACAGAGAGAGCCTAATCCCTCACTTCCGACAGAGAGAGCCTAATCCCTCACTTCCGACAGAGAGAGCCTAATCCCTCACTTCTGACAGAGAGAGCCTAATCCCTCACTTCTGACAGAGAGCCTAATCCCTCACTTCTGACAGAGAGAGCCTAATCCCTCACTTCTGACAGAGAGCCTAATCCCTCACTTCTGACAGAGAGCCTAATCCCTCACTTCCGACAGAGAGAGCCTAATCCCTCACTTCCGACAGAGAGAGCCTAATCCCTCATTTCCGACAGAGAGAGCCTAATCCCTCACTTCTGACAGAGAGAGCCTAATCCCTCACTTCTGACAGAGAGCCTAATCCCTCACTTCAAACAGAGAGAGCCTAATCCCTCACTTCTGACAGAGAGCCTAATCCCACACTTCCGACAGAGAGAGCCTAATCCCTCACGTCCGACAGAGAGAGCCTAATCCCTCACTTCTGAGAGAGAGCCTAATCCCTCACTTCCAACAGAGAGAGCCTAATCCCTCACTTCTGACAGAGAGAGCCTAATCCCTCACTTCCGACAGAGAGAGCCTAATCCCTCACTTCTGACAGAGACCCTAATCCCTCACTTCTGACAGAGAGCCTAATCCCTCACTTGCAACAGAGAGAGCCTAATCCCTCACTTCCGACAGAGAGAGCCTAATCCCTCACGTCCGACAGAGAGAGCCTAATCCCTCACGTCCGACAGAGAGCGCCTAATCCCACACTTCCGACAGAGAGAGCCTAATCCCTCACTTCCGACAGAGAGAGCCTAATCCCTCACTTCCAACAGAGAGAGCCTAATCCCTCACTTCCAACAGAGAGAGCCTAATCCCTCACTTCCGACAGAGAGAGCCTAATCCCTCACTTCCAACAGAGAGCGCCTAATCCCTCACTTCTGACAGAGAGCCTAATCCCTCACTTCTGACAGAGAGCCTAATCCCACACTTCCGACAGAGAGAGCCTAATCCCTCACGTCCGACAGAGAGAGCCTAATCCCTCACTTCTGACAGAGAGCCTAATCCCTCACTTCCAACAGAGAGAGCCTAATCCCTCACTTCCGACAGAGAGAGCCTAATCCCTCACTTCCGACAGAGAGAGCCTAATCCCTCACTTCTGACAGAGAGAGCCTAATCCCTCACTTCTGACAGAGAGAGAGCCTAATCCGTCACTTCCGACAGGGAGAGCCAAATCCCTCACTTCCGACAGAGAGAGCCTAATCCCTCACTTCCGACAGAGAGAGCCTAATCCCTCACTTCCGACAGAGAGCGCCTAATCCCTCACTTCTGACAGAGAGAGCCTAATCCCTCACTTCTGACAGAGAGCCTAATCCCTCACTTCCGACAGAGAGAGCTTAATCCCTCACTTCCGACAGAGAGAGCCTAATCCCTCACTTCCGACAGAGAGCGCCTAATCCCTCACTTCTGACAGAGAGCCTAATCCCTCACTTCTGACAGAGAGAGAGCTTAATCCCTCACTTCCAACAGAGAGAGCCTAATCCCTCACTTCCGACAGAGAGTGCCTAATCCCTCACTTCTGACAGAGAGCCTAATCCCTCACTTCTGACAGAGAGCCTAATCCCTCACTTCCGACAGAGAGAGCCTAATCCCTCACTTCCGACAGAGAGAGCCTAATCCCTCACTTCTGACAGAGAGCCTAATCCCTCACTTCCGACAGAGAGAGCCTAATCCCTCACTTCCGACAGAGAGAGCCTTATCCCTCATTTTCGACAGAGAGAGCCTAATCCCTCACTTCCGACAGAGAGAGCCTAATCCCTCACTTCCGACAGAGAGAGCCTAATCCCTCACTTCCGACAGAGAGAGCCTTATCCCCCATTTCCGACAGAGAGAGCCTAATCCCTCACTTCCGACAGAGAGCCTATTCCCTCACTTCCGACAGAGAGCGCCTAATCCCTCACTTCCGACAGAGAGCGCCTAATCCCTCACTTCTGACAGAGAGAGCCTAATCCCTAACTTCTGACAGAGAGAGCCTAATCCCTCACTTCTGACAGAGAGCCTAATCCCTCACTTCCGCCAGAGAGCGCCTAATCCCTCACTTCTGACAGAGAGCCTAATCCCTAACTTCTGACAGAGAGAGCCTAATCCCTCACTTCCGACAGAGAGCGCCTAATCCCTCACTTCCGACAGAGAGCGCCTAATCCTTCACTTCTGACAGAGAGCCTAATCCCTCACTTCCGACAGAGAGAGCCTAATCCCTCAATTCTGACAGAGAGCCTAATCCCTCACTTCTGACAGAGAGCCTAATCCCTCACTTCTGACAGAAAGAGCCTAATCCCTCACTTCCGACAGAGAGCCTAATCTCTCACTTCCGCCAGAGAGCGCCTAATCCCTCACTTCTGACAGAGAGCCTAATCCCTCACTTCTGACAGAGAGCCTAATCCCTCACTTCCGACAGAGAGAGCCTAATCCCTCACTTCCGACAGAGAGAGCCTAATCCCTCACTTCTGACAGAGAGAGCCTAATCCCTCACTTCCGACAGAGAGAGCCTAATCCCTCACTTCCGACAGAGAAAGCCTAATCCCTCACTTCCGACAGAGAGAGCCTAATCTTTCACTTCCGCCAGAGAGCGCCTAATCCCTCACTTCTGACAGAGAGCCTAATCCCTCACTTCTGACAGAGAGCCTAATCCCTCACTTCCGACAGAGAGAGCCTAATCCCTCACTTCCGAAAGAGAAAGCCTAATCCCTAACTTCTGACAGAGAGAGCCTAATCCCTAACTTCTGACAGAGAGAGCCTAATCCCTCACTTCTGACAGAGAGAGCCTAATCCCTCACTTCCGACAGAGAAAGCCTAATCCCTCACTTCTGACAGAGAGCCTAATCCCTAACTTCTGACAGAGAGAGCCTAATCCCTCACTTCTGACAGAGAGCCTAATCCCTCACTTCCGACAGAGAGCGCCTAATCCCTCACTTCTGACAGAGAGCGCCTAATCCCTCACTTCCGACAGAGAGCGCCTAATCCCTCACTTCCGACAGAGAGCCTAATCCCTCACTTCCGACAGAGAGAGCCTAATCCCTCACTTCTGACAGAGAAAGCCTAATCTCTCACTTCTGACAGAGAGCCTAATCCCTCACTTCTGACAGAGAGAGCCTAATCCCTCACTTCTGACAGAGAGAGCCTAATCACTCACTTCCGACAGAGAGAGCCTAATCCCTCACTTCTGACAGAGAGAGCCTAATCCCTCACTTCTGACAGAGCGCCTAATCCCTCACTTCCGACAGAGAGAGCCTAATCCCTCACTTCTGACAGAGAGAGCCTAATCCCTCACTTCTGACAGAGAGCCTAATCCCTCACTTCTGACAGAGAGCCTAATCCCTCACTTCTGACAGAGAGAGCCTAATCCCTCACTTCCGACAGAGAGAGCCTAATCCCTCACTTCCGACAGAGAGAGCCTAATCCCTCACTTCCGACAGAGAAAGCCTAATCCCTCACTTCTGACAGAGAGCCTTATCCCTCACTTCTGACAGAGAGAGCCTAATCCCTCACTTCCGACAGAGAAAGCCTAATCCCTCACTTCTGACAGAGAGCCTATTCCCTCACTTCTGACAGAGAGCCTAATCCCTCACTTCTGACAGAGAGCCTAATCCCTCACTTCCGACAGAGAGAGCCTAATCCCTCACTTCCGACAGAGAGCGCCTAATCCCTCACTTCCGACAGAGAGCGCCTAATCCTTCACTTCCGACAGAGAGCCTAATCCCTCACTTCCGACAGAGAGCCTAATCCCTCATTTCTGACAGAGCCTAATCCCTCACTTCTGACAGAGAGCCTAATCCCTCACTTCTGACAGAGAGCCTAATCCCTCACTTCTGACAGAGAGCCTAATCCCTCACTTCTGACAGAGAGAGCCTAATCCCTCACTTCCGACAGAGAAAGCCTAATCCCTCACTTCCGACAGAGAGCCTAATCCCTCACTTCTGACAGAGAGAGCCTAATCCCTCACTTCCGACAGAGAGAGCCTAATCCCTCACTTCCGACAGAGAGCCTAATCCCTCACTTCTGACAGAGAGCGCCTAATCCCTCACTTCAGACAGAGAGCCTAATCCCTCACTTCCGACAGAGAGCCTAATCCCTCACTTCCGACAGAGAGCCTAATCCCTCACTTCTGACAGAGAGCGCCTAATCCCTCACTTCTGACAGAGAGAGCCTAATCCCTCACTTTCAACAGAAAGACTCTCATCCCTCACTTCCTACATGAGAAGTTTAATCTCAGACTTCCAAGAAAAATCTAATCCCTCATTTCCTACAAAAGGAATCTAATCCTCAGTTCCTAAAGGAGTCCAATTTCTCACTGACTACACAAGGAGTCAAATCCTCGGCTTCTTACAGATGGAATATAATCCCTCACTTCCTACCGAAGGAATCCCATCCCTTACTTCCAACAGGAGTTTAATCCCTTGTTTGCTTCAGGAGGAGTTATTTCCCTCTCTTTCAACAAAAGGATCCTAATCCCTCACTTCCTACAGGAGTGTAATCTCAGTAGACAAGGAAAATCAATTGCATGAACAAAACATTAAATCATTCAATTTCTCACTTTTTTGTGGATTTGATGACAAACAATAATATGACATAAATCTCTCACTAATAAATGCATTTGGTGATAAAAAAAATTAATAACACAAGGTATACTGCGCACTTTTTAATGGAGCTGGTTAAAAACATTAATAACATCAGGTAAATTTTTCACTTTTTAATGGAGTTGGTGATGAATGTTAACCCTTCGAGCGCTGAAATAATTAAAAAAATATATATAAATTAAATTATCCTGTGCTGTTGAAAACCTATCATATGGCAACTTGTTTAAAAGAGCTCTCACTCTTTTAAACAAGTCGCCACATGATAGGTTTTCAACAGCTTTGATTGTGATATCGTTGCGCAACAATAGCTGCAGTTAGCACTCTAAGGGTTAATAACCTGAGACAAATCTCTCCCTTTTTCTCGGAGTTAGTGATAAACATTCATAACATGAGGTAAATCTCTCACTTTTTGATGGAGTTGGTCATGAGAAGGCTGGCATCCTGCTTCTCATCTAAAAGCAGCATTGCCCCCAGGTACCCGACCCTCTTCTCACTGTACCGAGAACTGGCTATCAGGCGCACACACTCCATCTGAGAGAGAGTGAGACAGAGAGGAGAAGGAGGGAGGGAGGAAGAGAGGGAAGGGGAGAGAGAGAGAAGGAAAGGACCGGCCATCAAATGCACTCGCTCAACCTGAGATCACATTTTTCATGTCTCCACGTTTTGATATTTCTGAGTAACAACCTCTGGCAGATCAGCTGGTAATGAGGGGGAAGGAGGAAGATGGGAACCGAGGGAGAGAGGGAGAAAGAAAGGACTGAAAGAGAGGGGGATGTAGGAGGTAGGGAAGGAAAGGGTATGAAAACAAGCGTCTTAAAATCCGTATCTACAGCTTATTTACAGACATCTGCTGAAAAATGGTCAGTTAGTTGATACAGTTCAGTACTGAGGAAGAAGGTTTGTGCGCCACATCAGCTCAGTGTGGCTCACAGCTGCAACTACAAGGCTCCACGGCACAGGAGGGAAAATTCACCCTGTATGCAGACAGACTGATACCAGACCGATGGCTGATGGTGGAGAGTCAATCAAAATGTCTCATTTTTAATTTTTTGTTCATTAGTTTAATAGTCAGAGGTCAAATTTATCCTCACAAAAACTAGAATTCCCCCATCAAACGAAAAAATTAGTCATTCATGACATTAGTTCCCAAACTCAGTCTGGCCCCCCCACGCACACTGGTTTTTGTTCCAACCGCAATTGCAATGATGGAATTTTAACAAGTATTTGGTCTTGAATATGTGCATTTTGTGTTTAAAGGGGTATTTCATATGGTATTTCAAGATGGCGGCCATATTGTTTGACCGATTTCGGTGTAAATCAATAGGGTCCACCCCTGATGTAATAGCGACCCGCCCACAAAATTTCAGAGATATTCATTCATGACTTTTTGAGTCATCTTGTTCACAAACAAACAAATGGCACCGATCACATAACCTCCTTGGTGGAGGTGATAAAAGACCCTTGAACACGCTGTGCTTTTATCACATAACTGTGGTAGTTTTCATTCATCCCAGGTCATTACATTATTTTGATGTTACATTCGGCACATATCACTTTTGCAAAAATTTCATTGACTGAAAGCGTGGGAAAAAAAAAAAAAAAACACTGCTGTGAGTCGTGACACAGTAAACAGTGACCGGTGGTTTCTCTGGCAGCCGCTGGCTCAAAACACAGCGCTCCACGATGAAGCGAATGGTTTCCAATTTCCATTAATATTTGGCCAAATTGAATAACAAGAGAAACGTCATTTAAATCGGCATAGCTTAGCGCTGTAGCAAGCTAGCCAAGTGCTCTCGTAGCAAAGTTAACGTTATTTAGCTAGCCAGCTAACATGCATAATCATTATGTAATATTAGTTTGTTTGGTAACTAGCAAGTTAAAGTTAGCAACCTAATATAGTATGAGACAACCACTCATGTAAGATCAGATAAATTTTTCTACAGTGCAAGAAATTCCAATTCCAAAACATTTTTTTTAAAAATTGGACACAGAGAAAATCAGTAAGCTCTAATTTACATTGCTGAACACAGGTCTTTAGAGTTCTTTGAGAACAGTTTCTAGAACTAAACATAAACACAACACAACACAGGTTTGATTCATCATCATTTGCTTGACTAATTAAAGGTCAGTTTTTGCGATCTTGTGTGAAAGGCATCACCAGTTACAACCCCATTGACTTAATTTGGTCAGTTGAATTTTTGCCCTCTTTGCATGCAGAAGTTTCAATGTCAGTGTGTGTATATGAAGTTTTATTTTTCAGGGCATTCATGGACATTTCTGTCAAAATGTAGCTTCAGAGGGTATATAACCACTCTATTGTGAAATCCACCAAATTATAACAAATTAGCGGCTCATTAAGGGTCCCCAATTATGTCATCAGGTGCACAGCTAATTAGTTATTACAAGCCATTTCAAAATCTTTCCCCTCTAGACATCACATGGGGAGGTAACCAACCAGGGGCAAGAAGCATTGATCAACTTCAGCCAAGCAGCCAATCCGATTTCATTATTCTGGCTGGCCACTCGCCTTTGTGATGACAGGAGGGGAAGATTTTGAACTGGCTCATGATGGCTAATTAGCTGTGCACCTGGTAGCATAATAGGGGACCTTTAAAATCATATGTTTGCAATTGATGCTGGAACAAAAACCAGCATACACAGGGGTGCCCCAAGACTGAATTTTGGAACAAGGGAATGTACTACAGAAAAACCTTGAAACTCTCTAATTGGCATCACTTAAGGATTACATTTGATTGGCAGAGCGCACACACCTGTCCAAAGTGGGCGGGATAGCCCAGCATGTGCACATAGAGCAGTTTTGCCAGGTTGTGAGAGCGTCCTCCGGTGTCGGCCTGCCGGAACTGTGCCCGGATGGCGGCACATTCGCGCTGGATCACTCCTCGCTCTTCGCCCTGAGTCCGAGCACTTCTGATCACCCTGATCATCTCCTGCAACCGCACTGAGGGAGACATGCTGAGAGAGAGAGAGAGAGAGAGAGAGAGACGAGGACAGCGTGAGAAGGGCAGAAGGCAGGTAGGGGGATGAGGCTGGATGGGCCCGAGTTTGATAAACAGATTCGGGAAATGCAAACGCTGCGAACAGCATTGCAGATAAAAGCTGGGCGCGCCTAACTCAATTCTGGTACTTTCCTGACAGGAGGCGATAGCGCAGCTGTGGCACTGTAGTCAAAAGGGTTGGACTGAGATGAATTAATCACATCAGCCAGTATCAGTCCCAATAAACTGGTGCATTAAGGCCATTGTGATCTGGCTAACACGTCAGGTAAATTAAAAGCACTGGGCTTGTTTTAAAGAAGGCCCCTTCGGTCAAGTGTTTCCAACAATGAGTCCTGCAGGCCAGCACATCCAATAAATCCCTCAGGCCAGCACATTCAACAACTAGGCTTATGCCGTCGGAGGCGACGGCTTGGGGTATATCCCCAAACGCCCCCAATCCTCCAATTCCCCAATCCTTCAATAGACCTTGAATAGACTTTCATTTGAACTTAAATTCAGGTCAATCGGACGAATGGTTCTGAAGATATGGCCATAATGGTAATTTTCCATCAAAAAGCGCCACCTGGTGGCAAAATATTGAACCATACAGGTATGATGTCATCATGTGACACATTGTGAGGGCATGATCTTGCAGTTGCACATAGATTCATCTCAATTGGACAAATGGTTCCAAAGATATGGCAAAAATGGTTAAATTTATGTGACAAAGCCCCACCTTGTGTCAAAATTTTGAACCAAACAGGTATAATGTCATCGTGGGACACATCCTCGGGTTATGACCTCTCATTTGCACTTGATTTGAAGTCAATCGGACAAATATTTGCAGAGATATGATAAAAACAGTGATTTTTCAGTTTTTGGCCCCTGGTGGCCAATCTAGAAATTGTAAATTGTCCAAAATCGAATCAGTTCTTCCTCATTATGATACTCGCCTCTATGCAAAACATGAAATTTCTAATTGAAATATTACTGAAGTTATCACGTTTCCACGTAGGGCGGCGGTCGGACCAAAAACATAATAGAATGAGTCCCTCAGGCCAGCGCATCCAACAATGAGTCCCTCAGGCCAGCGCATCCAACGATGAGTCCGTCAGGCCAGTGTAGGACATTGCTGCCTCTAGCCTCCATATGTATCTAGCATGCAGGGGGTTTTGTGTGAAGGCACAAAAATAGCCTAAAATCTCTGACAACTAACGCTGTCCCTATAGATCTACCACCCAGTAGGTTTTCACAACAACCCAAACAAAACAGCAATCGATTGAATAAGGTGTGCTTTCTGATGGCTGGATTGAAAACCAACAGGATGCTAGCTCTCCAGGAACAGGTTGGGCAGCCCCGCTCTAGCTGTTGGATGAGGTGAGCTTTGTTAGAGTGAAAACCATCAGGATTGTCAATCTTCAGGAACAGGGTGGACTACCAGAGGCAGTATATTTTTTCATCATTAACTTCCATTGGAAAAACAGAAAATCGTAGGCTGAAAGCATGTAGTGGGCCAGAGTTGAATTTGGACCCGTCAACATCTTCAGTGACATTAGCCCACTGACAGACACCCAAAAAGCCCCAGAAAAGAGTAGTGCCTCCAACAGGAGACCAACAGTATCGGAAAGCCTGGGCCAAAATCCAAACCTGAAAACCTGAAAACTTGCAGCAATAACAGTCTGTGGACTCCTAATGAACAACATACAGGCTATTCATGACATTAAGAGCCAGTTTTTATAAGAGTCAGGCAGATTTCTATTAGAGGGTGATTCATGACCCCTTCAGATTTGTCCAAAATTTTTTTTACTGATAGATATTTGTTAGAAACACATTTTCACATTTTCTATCCTTAATAGGGTCTGCTTTTTAGGGGGTCCTGGAATATTGGGGTCAAAATCAGCCAAAATGGTAAAATCACTAAAATTAGGTTTTTGAATGCTTGTATTTCTGTGCACCCTAAGTGAGCCAAATTGATGTCCATTTGCGCAAGTCTATCAGGTATGGACTCTCCAAAAACGTGAAAATTTAGGCGGCTGACTTAGGGTGCAGCCCATTGGTGGCACTGCAAATCACTACTTTTTGTAATTATGCACACTTTCCCAGGGGTGGTGTGGCTTGTTCTTAAAGTCAGCCAAGGTATTTTATGCATGTCATGATAGATCAGCACCTCTTATTTGGATTTGGATGAAAATGACAGCGGCTGACTTAAGGCGCACAAGTATAGAGGGCGCTTTTTGCCGCTGAAAGGTGAAATTACCACATTTTCACACAGCGATTTCTCCATGCGCCCCAAGTCAAAATTAATGAAATACGGATCACGGTGTCACTCAGCATCTCTAATGTCACTGGTAAAGAGAGCTCTGTGGCTGGTTTTGGTATTAACCCTTTTTACACCATTTTTGTTAGGCCACTTCACGAAAAAGCCAAATATGGTAAACTGGGAACTTTCTCCGATTTTCAAGAAACTTGCAGGATTTGCTTCTTTTACTTTATTTATGAGATATAAGGTTATTTGAAAGTGCTACTTTTTGCAGTTTAGTTCCAATTTTGCCACTGGTGGCCAATTAACAAAGTGGCTTGCCACACTGCACTCAGACTTACTGATCACCTTTTCTCCCAGTTAAGGAAGCATGCCTGACTCTTATAAAAACTGGCTCTGAAAAACAGACAGGCCATTGAACAGCACTCTCATTTTAGCTGTAAACACTTTGAACATTTTAAACACAAATAGAACTCCACAGATGTTTAGCAAAATAAAATACTGTGGTTCTATTGGGAAGACTGCAAAGGCCGCTTAGACAATTAAAATCATTATTATATCATTAATGAAAATTAAATAGAGTATCAGTTGACAGTAGATATTGCACAATAGACACAATCGGCTACTCGCGAGCGGTGACTTGAAATGGCTGTGTAAATCAAAACAAACACCTCGCTTCGCACGTAGGATATGATTTTAAAAATGCCGCACTTCTGCTGCTCTGGAGAATGCGAAAATAGCTCTGATAAACATCCAGATATCTCTTTTCACGGGCTTCCTCTCGATTACAAGGCTTTATTAAGGATATGGATCACGAAAATGCAAAGAACTCCCAATTATTTTGATGTAAACAAGCATGTGAAGATTTGCAGCCAGCACTTAAAATCTGAAGATTTCATCAATCCTGACGCAAAAAAAACAGATTAAAACTCTATATTTGCTTGGAGTATGGAAAAGTCAGAAACTGCTGGAAGGTCTGCGGTAGAAAAGCTGAACACTAGTAGGCAACAGGAAGACGAAGCGACTGACACGGTATCTGAGGGCGAAGGTGACAAAACTTTGAATCTGTCTGGGCCAACTTTGAACTCGCGCAAGACTCAAACGCAAGAGGATGATTTTTGCGATGAAATATTGGATACCATGTCTACATATCTTTTCTGTAAACGTTTTGTTATGTTAACACCCAATTCAAACCACGTGACTTGTTAGCCGATTGTGTCTGTTAACTCTCCAGCAGTCAATAGAGCAGGACACGGTGTTTACGATCAACAGTCCCCCCATCTTTCATTCAAAAGAGCATCACTGTGTTCCTCTGAAGGCAGGTGTGCACATCAATTAGTTACATGGAATTAAAAGGTATTTATTAAAGATTTTACTCAATTCATCCATTATCTTCACCGCTCCTTCCTGATGGAGCCTATCCCAGCTGACTGTGAGCAAAGGGCAGGGTCTCACCCGGTCCAGCTCGCCAATGCATCACAGGGCACACAAAACATTCACACACCATTCACTCACACACACGCTTGCCTATGGACAATTTTAGAGTCTCCATTTAGCCTGACGTGCCTGTGTTTGGACTGTGGGAGGAAAGCACATTACCTGAGGAAAACCCACACAAACACAGGGAGAACATGCAAACTCCACACAGAAAACCCCCAGGCCGTACACGAACCCTCGCCCATGCTTTGAGGCAAAGCCATCATGCTCTGTGTCACTGGAATTTGAACCCATGAATTTGGTTACAATGTAACATTTACAATTTTGTTATTTGCTATATTTACAGTATTTTTGTCATTGAGTCATCAGTCCAATTATTGTTGTTAGCTGCCTAAATATGGAGTGGAAGGACAGTGTGTGTGAGTGTGAGGGTTATAAGGTCCTGTTATAAGGCACGTGGCTCTGGTGCCGTTTACCATTAAAAAAAAAACATTTAGGCTAGCTTTTTACTGAGCATCACGAATGAGACAACTGGAAACAATATGACAACGTAATTTACTCTTCTCATAAAACAAAAATTATTTCAGCATATTCACACAGCAACAACTCGGATGAGAGGAAAAGGCATAAAAAATAGTGACAAAAATATTGTTACGTCAGAATACACACAAACATTCTGTGTCTGGACGTCACAAATCAATGACAGAAATGTTCAACATAATGTAGGACGCCTGGTTGGACACAAAAATGGAAACCTTGAAAATATTTCTATTTTAATTTTAGGAATAAGCAAGCGCTAAGCTATGGATGTGTCACAACTTAGCAATATATACATTACACCCAAATACACAACTTGTGGCCACAAGTAAAAGGTTAGGCGAGTAAGAAAGTTCACTTTTCCATGCCTAGGTTGACATTACAATGCCTAACTATCCTGCGGTGCGTTTCCCAAAATCACAGATGGTAACTTGCATAGTTGGAACCTTTGACTGTGAATGGACAAACTATGCCACTTGCTCACTTACATATTTGGAAAACGCACCCCTGTTTGGGTGCTTCCTTGGTGTTGTCCGAACACCTCAGCACATCCTTGCTATGTATGATAAACTCAATTTTCAGTATTATGTTGACCTCAGCCAGAAAGTGAGTCAGTTTGGCCCCTACTAGTGATATATCCAACAAGGTACCGGTAAGTCAAGATATATTACTCAGTCAGACGGGGATATTGCTTCTGATGGGGCGGAACAATGCTCGGTTGTAAAATTATTCTTGGGAGGAGTTAACAAAAGTCCCTGGAGGTGACCAACTTTAGTTTCGTTTTCCACCGAACAACATGAACCCCGCAGTTCGTTAACACAATAATGACTTGAATCTCGCATACGGCCCGGAAAACAAGCTCTGAAATTCACAATATGGCTACAGTTAAGTTATAAACAAGTAGATTATAGGTAGAAATTGTGAAGCTGACAATCGCTAAAGTCACAATCACAAAATTCCCGGAAATGTGTCAGGGAAATACAGCCCAGGCTCGCCTTCCCTGGGACAGGTGCAGCGCGCCGCGGCTCCACCTGAGTTTCCTCACGTTACCGACACTGTGCCCGTTCACTGCATAAAAGGCCGCCGAATGTCTTATTTGTTTGTTTACATTGTCACAACAAACTAAAGCCGCTTTCACACTGGACGCGAAGCGAATTTTTCGCGCGTCAGATTACATTCAAAGTCAATGCAAAGACGCGAATGCACGCGAAACGCGTGCATTCGCGTCTCTGCATTGACTTTGAATGTAATCTGACGCGCGAAAAATTCCGCTTCGCGTCCGGTGTGAAAGCATCTTAACGGACATTTTGGCTAAAACATTTCGAAATGCGTCCTCTGCTTAGTAATGAGCGAAAGGCCATCTACCTCACCTGCGTGTCATTTAAGGGAATCTCCGGCTCGCCAAGTCGGGAGACCGACTAACGCGCATCATCAGCGTGACTGTAGCGTCACTGCAGTTGCACATCATCGCGACGCACCGCCACTGCTTTTACTTCAATTATTATTAATAAAATCTCCGTGAAGACAGAGCGGAAAACCAGACCTGAGCCTGTTTCTGCCATTCAATTCGAGCGTTAACCATTCTCTCCACAATGCGGCTGCCGCTTACGCATACTGAGCGCATTATTACACCAGGAAATACGCCTTTACTGACACATGCAGTCGATCGCGGCTCACGAACGCAAAATTTGCACAAGGCTCGATATTTCATCAAAACTGCATCGGTTAAGTCATTGCTCACCTCGCAATAAAATGCTGCGCTTCTATCCAGCAGTGTCACTCAATGTGGAGTGGAAGGCCCCTCGGGATATTTGCGGTCGACTGTGAGATGTCACCTTTACCATAAAGATGTAGTTGCTGACCTTAGCGTGGCCACCCAACGTTAAAGGTGAGTTGGTGTAACTGTACCACTCGGTGTAGATTCACCAGTTCCGATTGTACACAAACCACAGGACACCACTTCCGGTATCTGACACTAGACAAGAGAGAAGCTCCGCCTCTCGTGAAAACGCTACACTGTCCCTGCAACAAGTTGGCACTCGCTACCTTACGTTCATCGCTACTATATTAAGATGCGGTCAAGAACATTTTGTCTCGGTGTCAATTACACCGAAAATACTATAGCTGGAATGAGATTTCTGAGAAATGAAGGATCACGGATAAGAGCTGCCATTCTCCTGATCAGTATATCATGGTGATATCATTTTGTTGTATAACGGTGCAGTGGTTTGTGCGCTGTCACTTGCTTCATTCCTGAACTTTGAAAATCAAATTCTGAAACAAATAACTCCCGAGTAGTTTTTGTCTACACCAGTGCCCTAAATGTTCTCACAGTCTTCTTACTGCTGTGTCCATGGCTCAGCTGACTTACAGTAGCAGTTGCTTTTCTTGTTGCAAATCCTGCATGCGATCGGGCTCCATGCTGGGGGAAATATGATGTGGAGGGGTAAGACCAGAGTCTGCAGGATGAGTCATCACAAATGTTGTTTCCGTTGTAGTCGAGGCCAAAAATGCATTGCCTTTAACCAAGAGAGAGATTGACTGACAGATATGGGAGCTAAAGAAACCTGACAGGACAGGGTCAGTAGTGTTGCAGTGTGTTGCACATTTGACTCGCAGCAGAAGGGTTGTGGGTTCAAGTCCAGCCTGGAGTCTTACCTTGTGGAGTTTGTGTGTTTTCTGCAAGTTCTTCTGGGTTCCCTCCCATAGTTCGAAACATATGCTGACTCAATATTGTCCATAGGTGCGTGTGCATGTGTGCGCGCATGCGTGTGTGTGTGTGTGTGTGTGAGTGGTGTTTGTAATCCAGAGGGGTGCCTAGTCCTTGCTCACTGTATGCACTGCAACCACATCACCCTCTCTTAAGGAAACACACAACCAAGGCAGTGGTGCAGTTATACAGAATTTATTTTTCAAAATTTAATTTTTGAGAGAAAATTTGCAAAAAAAAGCAGAAATAATGCCTTAACACAAAGTGTACATGTACGTGTACGTGTGTGTGTGTGTGTGTGTGTGCGCGCGTGTGTAAGCGTAATGCATCGCCCCTCAGGCATTCCTATGCCTGGCTACCTGCCCTTAACCAATTATTCTATTATCCTCAGTTCCCGAACCTGTTTCTTTTAATTAAGACCCCCTTTCTACTTGTATTAAAAGCTTAGTTTCCCCTTCACAGGAAGGTATCCATAGTCCATTCCCTTTCTGTTTAGTGCTCTCCCTTTTTGTTACCCTTGAGTTTTGTATTTGTTTTGTTATATGCACCTTTATTATTTAATAAAATTCACTTCCCTGCATTTGGGTCCTCAACTACAATACTTACCCTGGCACCTCAGTACCTTCTCTGGGTGTCAGGGCATGACAGATGGCTTCCTCACCTGAGGACCCAGCAGGAACTTCCACCTTCACCCCGCCCAGGATCACTCCCCCCCTTTTCACCTATAGAAGCGGGGTATTTAAGCGCAGCAGGTTCAATTCCTGCATTTGCGCACCATTCTATGCCTGCTCCAGCACCCTGCACAAGAGGCTGGTTCACCTGGACACACAAGGCCAGTGTGTCCCTTGATCCATTAACCTGGTGCCGCCTAACGGCCTCAGCCGTCAGCCTGGTGCCCCCTCGTGGCTCCAGCAGTAGGCCTGTCGCCCCTGCGGCTACCCCAGTCAGCCTGCAGTTCTAGCAGTCAGGCTGTCAACCCCACGGCTCCAGCCTCTGCTGCAGCGCGCCGCCCGGCTCCGGCCCCCGCTGCAGCGCGCCGCCCGGCTCCGGCCCCCGCTGCAGCGCGCCGCCCGGCTCCGGCCCCCGCTGCAGCGCACCGCCCGGCTCCGGCTTCAGGAAAATTCTGCATTGAAATTATGAAAAAATATATAATATTGAGGATTGAAAAATAGCTGGAGGGTTAAAAAAAATACATTTCTGTGATCATAAATTGCTAGACTGCAATTATTCTTTATTGGAGCATTAAGTCTTATTGGTTTCAAAAGAGGAAGCCAAATAAGACAGCTCTCCATGTGGCTTCCCAAACACTCACAGCCCTCTAAATGGCACACTGTCAAATCATGAAATGTGACCTGTCACGTGAAAGGGTACTCTCCAACCAAAACATGGATTTTGAGATTTTTACTTTAATTCACCGGAAACGATACTGAAGAGCAGAAAGAGCCAATTTCACCAACAGCTGCTTCTTTCGATCTGAAATGAATTTGAATCTGACCTTTGAACTTTGCTTTTCTATTTAAGTGAATATTTCAAAAACTACCTCCTGGAGGAAAGTATCCTTTTCGCGTGACCGGTGACAAATAATCATTTTTAACGTAAATCAAATTTTGACTCATGAGATTCAATATGAATCAATGATTTTCTGATTGAATTTATTACGAGTTTATCAATATAGGAGCAGCCGGACATCAATGGTCACCAGTAACCTCTCTGAACCAAAAACATACCTTTTCTCCATGAAAAGTTTCACCCATTTATCTATTAGGCTGCATCAGCAACCACAGTTACTCATTAAAGGAACATACTCATTTTAGAGAGACAGAAAGCTTGCCGTTTGCATTTCCGATCATCCAAGTGACACATAAGCTTGCAACAATGCTTCTCACGCCCTATAAGACGCAAGTATGACTCATAACACAGTAATAGTTGTTTGCTTTTAAACGAGCAAAAGTCCAAGACATTTTGTTTTGTAGAATGCGGTATATAAGTTCTAAAACGAATTGCCACATTAAGCAAAATGCCAGCACATTGCAATATCGACTACTCTTGTTACCCAGTGTGAGTAACTAGCTCAGTGATGATGGTGGTAAACTGAAAATAAGAAATAACTAACTAGTTAGCGAGCTGGCAAGAAGCAAGATGGAGCTACACCACACGAAGACGGTCTTACTCACACTTCAAGAGAAAACAACTCTCCATCATTGAATTGCTCCGCCAAATAATCAATGCTCCAGCCCTCCAGGATAACTGCCATTTTCCATCTCAGATTCATGTTTCCTTCCCATAAATACAGTGAAAAAAATATAAAACACCCCATGTCAAATTTTTGAGTTTTCATTAACAAAAAACTGGAACCGGGATTCGTCTGTGAATAGCACTCTTCTCCAGCGTGCCAAGGGCCATCGAACGTGTGCGTTTGCCCATGTGAGTCGGTTCCGAAGCCGGACAGTGGTGACATCAAGACCACGGTGAGGACGCCGAGCGTGCAAGTTGGCTTCTCGCAGGCGGTTATGGACTGTCTGTGGTGTGATGCGTCCGTTGTACAGACCAACGGTCTCATCCGCTGTGCGCGTTGCTGATCTGAGCCGATCCCGCAGGTGGATGAGCCGGATGTAGCGATCTTGTGCTGGTGTGGTCACACGTGGCCCACGTGGATGAGGTCGATTTGCAGTACTGCCCATTTGTCGGAAACGAACGGCCTATCGAACGGCCATTCACAATAGAACAGAGATAATAATGCAAATGTTTAAACTGAAAAATTTTACAATTTTATCCACAAAATGAGCTCATTTCAAATTTGATAGCTGGTACAGGTCTCAAAAAAGTTGGGACAGGGGCCTGTTTACCATCGTGTAGCATCTCCTCTTCTTAACACAGAGTGGATGCTTCTGGGCATTGAGGAGACAAGTTTATTCAGTTAAGCTATTGGAATTTGATCCCACTTTTGTTTAATACAGGATTCTAGCTCCTGGAAAGTATTGGGTCTCCTATTCGTTCAATTGTGCACCAAATGTTCTCAATCGGTGGAAGATCAGGACTGTAGGCAGGCCATTTCAGCACATGGACTCTTCTACTATGAAGCCATACAGTTGTAATAGCTACAGTATGTGGTTTTGCATTGTCCTGCTGAAATACACAAGGCCTTCCCTGGAATAGATGTCATCTGGAGGGGAGCATATGTTGCTCTAAAACCTTTATATACCTTTCAGCATTCGTGGTGCTTTTTAAGACATGCAAGTGTCCCACACCATATGCACACACCATCCCCACACCATCAGAGATGCTGGCTTTTGAACTGAATGCTGATGACGAGAGGGGTGGTCTTTCTCTTTAGCCCGGAGGACACGATGCCCATGATTTCCAACAAGAATGTCAAATTTGGACTCGTCTGACCACAGGACACTTTGCTACAGTCCAGTGTGACTACAATGAGTCTTGGCCCACAGAACACAACGGCGCTTCTGGATCATGCTCAATGGCTTCCTTTTTGCATGATAGAGTTTTAGGTGGCATCTGTGAATGGCATGGCGGACTGTTTATACTGACAGTGGTTTCTTAAAGTATTCCTGGGCCCATTTAGTAATGTCAATGACAGAATCATGCCGGTGAGTGATGCAGTGGCGCCTGAGGGCCCGAAGATCACGGGCATCCAGTAAAGGTCTTCGGCCTTGTCCCTCATGCACAGAGATTTTCCCAGTTTCTCTGAATCTTTTGATGATGTTATGCACTGTCAATGATGAGACCTTCAAAGCCTTTGCAATTTGACGTTGAGGAACATTGTTTTTAAAGTATTCCACTATTTTTTAATGGAGAGCCACACAGGTTGGAGAGCCTCTGGTCATCTTTACTTCTGAGAAACTCTGCCTCTCCAAGACATCCCTTTTATAGCCAATCATGTTACACACCTGACACCAATTAAAGTAATTACTTGCAAAATGTTCTTTCAGCTGATTCCCTTATCTGTTAATTGTTTTTTCAGCCCTTTTTTTGCCTGTGTACCGATTGTTTTTGAGAGCTGTTGCAGCCAGAATATATGAAATGAACTCATTTTGTGGATAAAAATGTAAAATGTATTATAAACCACTTAATTGTGATACCATTGGCTCACTATAGCTGAAGTAGTTTTTACAAAGGATAATTTTTTTCTGTCGCAAGAGATCTTTTTTTAAAACTGCTTGATATATACTGCAGGCAAGTATATTGAGCAGTTTGCACATCAGGCTTAGCTGAGAAGTTTAATTCATGCAACTCTTGGGAAACCGGGATGGAACATAACTCGTTCATATTCTAAACTGTGATCGAGCTCGGCTTGCTAGTGAATATTCAATAACTGATCTAGGAGTGCTTACCTGTCATTTACGAGAGCCATCCCAAATCCAGAAAAAATTCATGATGAAGAATTTTGTCAGGATTTTGGACAGCCCTAGGACTATACCCAATTACTGTGCAATATTGTACTTCGGCATATTTCACCACACAAATGAGTAACTTTAACCCCAAACATGAAAAATGACTACTACATGTACTGTGGTGGTTTTAAAGGGTCACAAATCCATTCCGTGGTATTATTTTACCAAATGACAACCCTGGTTTCTTAGTTCTTACCCAAGCAGTGGAGCAAAAATTCTCAAACTTGGTCCATTGCAATATTTGGACCAACTACTTAAACATTTCCAAGTATGATTGTATTTTAAAGTATTTTAAATTCATCGCTGAATATGGTGCAGTTTGGGAGTTCGTAGGCAGGATATTTGATGAATCAGTACTGCACTGATATTTCGTTGTTCATTTCTAATATTTTTCCAAGATCGCAAGGAGGTCATAAATGGTGATCCCAGAAGAACTTTTTGCGTATATTGCAAATTTCCCATCAGATTTGGGATGAGAGTCAGAATTTCATTTCCCTAAGATTAATAGGAAAGGAGTTATTTGTCTACACAGACAGACAGACGCATGGTCTTCGCAATACCCGATGACCATGTTTTGGCCTCGGGTAATAATACAGTGGAATGGATTTGAGACCCCTTTAAAACCACCACAGTACATGCAATAGTCGTTTTTAATGTTTGGGGTTAGAGTTACACATTTTGTGGTTAAAAATGCCAAAGTACAATATTCTACAGTCATTAGGTATAGTCCTAGGGCTGTCCAAAATCCAGACAAACTTCAGAATCACAAATTTTTTCTAGATTGGGATGGCTCTAGTAGTTACAGGTAAGCCCTAGCCCAAAACTGATGCGAGATTTGAAATCCACGTAAAAAGTTCTGCTAGTATCACCATTCAAGAGAGTATTACCTTTTTAGGAAAGATTCAAAATCAACCACCGAATACCGTTGAAAATTAAATGAATGCAGGAACTTGTAAGGTTGCTCAACACTACGAGGACAATATCTCAGGGGTTAATTAACCTAGAGGTCTAGATTTTGGCATTCATGAATTTTGTGTCATGTACTACAACATATATTTTCGCCAAATTTTTTTGAGGGTGTCAAGTTCAGACCACTGGTCCAGTTGAAATGGAATGACCTGAACACACAAAGATTCACTGCGGTATCTGGCTCCAAGATGTCAGCAGTAGATCTCGGATGGGCCGCGCTCAAGCGCATCTCACAGGGGTTGCACTGGATTGAGATTGAAGGCCAAGGAGACAACCTTGAACTAGAATGTTTTTTTACTCATAAAAACACACGGTCTCCGCCCTCCGCATCCCCCTTCCCTGCCTTACCCACTGGACAGACACGCGAAAAGGCACCACTGCAGGACCTGATTAGCAAGTATGAAGCTTCATTAAGATCATGCAAAAGGTTGTGGAGTTATGCTCAGGACGAAAATTGATGACCTCCTGACGGACAGATAAACGGACGCACAGACGGGCACATACCAAAAGGCGCCACTTCAGGACCTCAGAAGTAAGTATACAAAGTTTAGTTAAGGTCGTGCAAACGGTTTTGGAGTTACGCTCCGGAAACAAAGTGGGAACGCCGATGCAAACGCAAAAGGGAACAGAGCCTAAAACAATAGGTCTTCCCTCTCCCTCCGGGGGGAGGGGAGTAGAGAGGCGCAACTGTCCATCCAGCCCTCAGACCATCCCCAAACCAGCTGTTCAGCGTAGCAGGTTGTTTTAACCAGCTCAACCAGGCTACTGCCATTGGGGAGTATTGTAGCCATGAGGCGATGTTGTAGAACAGGTACAATGCTTTGGCAGGGGCAATACCGCTTCCAGGCAGAAAACTGGTCAAAGTATCACACTCATGGATCAAGGTGTTTTTGGTGCCCGACGCGCTCGCACCACTGTCAGCAGCAGGGCTCTCAGTTGCACAGCCATGGCAACACCCTCCATTTTT
Source organism: Gymnothorax reevesii (assembly GCA_029721435.1). Taxonomy (NCBI): domain Eukaryota; kingdom Metazoa; phylum Chordata; class Actinopteri; order Anguilliformes; family Muraenidae; genus Gymnothorax; species Gymnothorax reevesii. The sequence continues at coordinate 10,013,490 of CM056577.1, read as the reverse complement.
CAGGTCCAATTTCGGGCACATTCTTGCACCGTATCCAACTTTTTGCGGCATTTCCAAAGCCCAAATCTCAATTTTGACACACCCTGACATGCACTAGGGTGCACCACTACCCCGCTGCATGGTCCCAAGTGTCAGGGGAGCAAGTTAAATGGTCGTTCTGGGTTTACCATGGTTACTGGGAAATTCCACAGGAGAAGAGATGTCCGCACACTGTTAAATGAGCTCCCAAGAAAACTTCAATGTACAACAGTTTCGACCGGTATGGCCATACCGGTCGAAACTGCTGTACATTGAAGTTATAGATTAAAGTTTTCTTGGGAGCTCATTTAACAGAGTGCGGACATCTCTTTTCCAGTTTTTGACATTATTGTTTGTTCTGCACCAGTTTTAAAACTTGGATGTGCACGTAATTTCTTGGTAAATTCGACAGGAGAGCCACCACTACTTTCCAGGTGGCAGAACCATGGGGCAACCAGCAGGCCCAGTGCTCTGCCATCAAGAAGGTTATGGTGGGTCCGGGAATGCGGACACAGGGCGGAGACAGACTGGTGGAGACCAGATGTTCCTTTTGAAATGCAGTTTAATAAAGACAGATTTAACAATAAACAAATTTGTGTTTTCAAAATATTTTATTTGTAGCAGCATTACCAAATCATCAAAGAATAGTTTCATTCTGACAGCAGCAGTACCACTGTACCACCGTACCACCATTAACAGATTGGCAAGGCTAGTTTCATTCTGACACAATGGGAAGTTAGTGACTAGTGACGTTTATGAATCTGTTAATTAAATATTCCCTCTGACAACTGACATATGCTTTTTTCTGTAAAATGACTTACCAACAGTATTAGACACGAGATATACCTGTCCAGTTTCACAATTTAATCTTGAATGAAGGACCATTATAAAATCTTCAGAGAGCACATGGTATACTGTTTATAAACAATGTCACACGATTCCTACGTCACGCAGACACACCCACCTCATTGACAAGGAATTACGTTTTTGTGGCCCTGCAGACTATACTTGAACACTTAATGATGGTAATTTCCTTCTTTGCTAGCAATAAGATTCGACAGGATGCAGTATTTTAAATTCTAGGTCTCGTATAATCAGCTGCAACTCCGACAATTCGACCAGATTTGTATGCATGAGCTGTTGATAAAATTAGCATAACATTGGCGGGGGGGATCTTAAGAGCCGGCATCTGGCACTTCCTTTCGTTTTTTTTTCGCTCTGCTACATATGTATAACTAGTTTTATTGTGGCTTTTGCCAGTTTTTCACGGTCTTCCACGGTGTCCCGACATGATTAAAGGGTTATTTGCATTCAGGAAATTCTAGAGACGTTGGCGTGAGAATCAAAATACACTGGAGCAGTACACGCGAGTGCATCAAAACCAGCGGGTGACAAGGTTGGGAGAATACTGCAGTATCGGGCGAGCCGCGGAAACTACCCGAGAGAAATATCGAATTTCTCTGGGGTTTGTAGGCGGCATTTCTGGCCGAATAGTATGTTTAATATGAGATTATTAACATGCTTCATTTTTTCGTGACCATCATTGATTTTGGGCGCGTTTCCCATAATTTGGGCACGTTTTTTGCCAATTCTTTTTTTGATCGCAGGCCAAATTCGCTATGATGCAATTGAGAGCCCTGGGCACCGAATGGGAGCATCCCCCCAGCCCTGACACTTTGAAGGCTCAAACCCAACCATCTGGACCTAAAGATTGTGCAACTGCCAAAAACACTGCTTGCTCATGGCTTTAGCAGGCAGCAGGTTTACAATGATGGCTACCTGACTGTTGGATTACCTAGTAGATCCTAGACCTTTACACACGGGGTTCTGACATGAAGGTGCAACGGCTTGATCTGAGTGTGGTCATAAGGTTTGGGCTCCCCAAGTGTCTGACAAAAGGAATAGCCTGCATGCAATTACTAAAACACAACCCATCCTCTTGTCAAGTCTGATGTAACGCATCATGTGATAAAGCTGTTTCCGGGTCCAAACATAACAAAATCACATGCAGTACACTGTAGACATGGCTGAGCCAGTTACCATGTTCACGCAGGCAAATTTCGTTTCTGAAGTCCCCACATGGGCCAAAGAGGGCTTAATATCCTATAACTTGAGCCGTGTGTGGTCCGTGCTCAAGAGTTCAAGGGAAAAATGGTGGTCAGTAGAGTGGGGCTGAGCCCAAGCCGAATGCATCCTGTGCCCAGAAAGTGAAAGTATTTACTCGGCGAGCACCGAATGTAAACGGGACTTGCTAAAAGGCCCACAAGCAAATGTTAACCTGAGTGAGGAACATATGGGCCAATGTTTCACTGAATTCTTTTCAACTTTCCTTATGAGCTGGATCCATATACCATTCATCTTCACATCAACCTGCAAGCGATAAAATGACAACTCCAGACATGTCTGTCTGATTAACACACAGGAATACAATGCTGTGGCATCCTGCCAGTCCAGTGTCAAGCACGTTTGGATCCGCAAACAGTGCAGTATTATCACGTGATGAGTTACGCCACGGCTTCACAAGAGGATACATAGTATCAAAGAATAAAGCTCATTCCTTAACCCGGGGCCGACGCTGGTATCGAGTTGAACACCTTATGGTGTGAAAATCCTTTCGGTGGAAGATTATCGAGACTAAAGAATAGTAGACACATGAAGAACTGAAAAACTTCTGTTGACGTGTTTGTGGATTTCCAAAGGGAGTAAATCAATGCTTAAAGACTCAAATTCATGGAGCAGCGAAGCCTGATAACGATTGGACAGAATGATCCTCTGGGGTAATGTCCATCACCGAGCAGGACGCTGCCTCGCATCTGCTACGGACTCACTCACAATTCGCAGGCGGAAGATTCTCCACAAGGGGGAGCCCTCAACATTCGAGCAGGGGAAAATCAGGGGCGTTTCTAATGGAAACCAGGAAGGGCGCATGGTGACGATTTCATGGAAGCAGTCAAAAAATTGAGACTTACAAAAAAAATTGAACAGGACGCAGTCTAGAGGTCAGAAAGGCTTTATTCTCGTAATGAGATGAAATAAAAAATAATAACCAGTAAACATGACAGCAGCATGATTCCCTAATCCTGAACTCAACTCAGGTTCAATTTCCAGCCTACTGGAGTCACACTATCTGTTAGCGCTTGCGCACGTGTGTGTGTGTGTGTGTGTGTGTGTGTGTGTGTGTGTGTGTGTGTGTGTGTGTGTGTGTGTGTGTGTGTGTGTGCGCGCGTGTGCGTACACCTGAGCGCTCACAAGCGTGTACAATGTGGAGTCAGTGTCCGCAGTGTGGACTGTGCGTGTTGAATGCGGGTTTCAAGGGTGTGATCTGAAGTGTATGCGTGTAGGATGCGGATTGCGAGGGTGTTCTGAGGTGTGTGCGAATTGAATGTGGGTTTCAAGGGAGTGATTTGAAGTGTGCGTGTGTGTTGGATGTGGGTTGCGAGGTGTGTTATCTGAAGTGTGTGCGCGTGCGCTATGTGAAGCGTGTATGAGTGTCAAAGGTGTAGCATGCACAACATGTCGAGTGAGTGATTCTGCGAGCTTGCGGTGTGTGTGTGTGTGTGTGTGTGTGTGTGTGTGTGTGTGTGTGTGTGTGTGTGTGCGCGTGTGCGCGTGTGCGCGCGCATGTGCAGGAGAGTTGCGCTACAGCCCGATGGTGTATGCCCGCCCCGCCGGGTTGTGGATCGCGGAGCAGATCGGTTCAGTGACGGCCCACTCGTACCACACCTTCTTCCCGTTATTGCACCTCCAGAACCGTACGCTGACATCATCACCCCGCGACAGAGGGATGGGCTGCTGCAAGCACACAGAGAGATGGGGCGAGCGACATTAACACTGCACTGAGAGAGAGAGAATACAGACCCACAGATGCAATACAGAACATCAGCACCGATATTAAACATTAAAGGGTTTCTCACTTTGAGAGGAAACAGAATGGGGAACCAGGAGAACATTCCGGGCGAGTGCGTCTCAGGTTTTATGCCTGCGAACATATACGGACACACACACACACACACACACACGTTAGCACTGGCTCACTGATAGAGGTGCGGTAAAAGCCTGTTCAAATATGCCACAGCAACAGCAACCAGCAACACGACAAACTCACTCAGCGTGACGTCTCCATACAGCGTGGTCTCGAAGTACCCAGCGAAGCCGTGCAGCACTGAGTTACACTGCACAGTGAACCGCAGGCACTGATAGCGATTATTATTCATATCTGCGAGAGAGAGAGAGAGAGATAGTCAGGTGTGTGATGGCGTTCGAATAACAAACCCAATTCCAATGAAGTTGGGACACTGTAAAATTGAGCACACTACAAAGACAAGATATTTAATGTTCAAACTGATAACCTTTGGAAATATTCACTCATTTTGAATTTGATGCCTGCAACAGGTTCTTTGTAGTGTACTCAAATACTACACTGAATATATGTCGAAAAGGATTTGCAAATAATTGTATGCAGTTTTCATTCTTGTTTTACACCACGTCCCAGCTACATTGGAATTGGGGTTTGTATTTGGGCGTTTCATGCCATCACCTGCACTCAGGTGAGTTAAAGCATCGCAGATGATCTCACCATCAGTCAGGTGTATGAAGCTGTATCCTGCAGTTCTGTGTGTCAAGAGGTTACCAGCAACAAAAAGTTTAAAGGTGAGTGTTCCCTGTCATCAGGTGTGTTAAGTGAGTGTTACCTGTTGCTGTGAGTGTAATTGTGTTACCTGTAGTCAGGTGTGTAAAGGTGAGTGTTACCTGTAGGCAAGTCCATGATTGTGTTACCCATGGTCAGGATAATGATCATGTTCCCTGTGATCAGGTGTGTGAAGTGAGTGTTACCTGTAGCTGTGGGTGTAATTGTGTTACCTGTAGTCAGGTGTGTAAAGGTGAGTGTTACCTGTAGACGAGTCCATGATTGTGTTACATATGGTCAGGATAATGGTTGTGTTACTTATGATCAGTTGTGTGAAGTGAGTGTTACCTGTAGTCAGGTGTGTATGGTAAGCGTTTCATGAAGTCCAGAGTGCGAAGGGGCCATTTGATGTTCGATGTGTAAGGCTGTATCCGAATGAGTAAAGACGTCACCTGTAGTCGTGTGCGATGGTGTATGCAGTAGTGCGATGGCATTACGAGTAATCCGAAGCTTTATGGTGTTTACTCTGCAGTTCAGTGTGTGAAGGCATTACCTGAAGTCAGCCGAGTAAAGACATTACTTGTATTTAGCCAGGTCTGTGATGGTCATAACTGAACTCAGCTACATGATCGTGTTACCTGTCGTCAGTTTCGAGAAGGTGACGTCCTAAATTAAGGCCTGTGATAGTATTTCCGGTTGTAAAATGTGAGACTGTGTTGCCTGTAGTCGGACATGCGGAGGAAAGTTGCCTGTAGTCAGGCATGTAAACGGGAAAGTAACTGGCAGGTGGGCACACAAGAGTTCCCTGTAGTTCCCTGTGCGAGGGAGATGCCTGTAGCCTGGTGTTACCTGTAGTCAAGTGTGTGAAGGTGAGGGTGACCTGAAGTCAACAGTATGACAGCATTTTTTGTAGGCAGACATGTGGTGGCACTACCTGCAGTCGAGCCTGTGCCGGAGCCTGTTCTTGTACTTGCTATGTACTGAGGACTGGCAGGGGTTTTTAACTAACAATGTGAAGTCTTTTTTGGGAAGTGAGGACATTTTGGCTGATCCTCACAACTAGAAAGGCACTTTGTGACTTATGAGTAAAGGTTAGGGGTAAGGTTAGAATTAGGGATAGGTTAAGGTAAGGGTTTGGGTTAAGGTTAGAATTAGGGATAGGTTAAGGTTAGGGTAAGGGTTTGGAATAAGATTAGAATTAGGGATAGGTTAAGGTTAAGGTAAGGGTTTGGAGTAAGATTAGAATTAGGGATAGGTTAAGGTTAGAGTAAGGGTTTGGGTTAAGGTTAGAATTAGGGATAGGTTAAGGTTAGAGTAAGGGTTTGGGTTAAGGTTAGAATTAGGGATAGGTTAAGGTTAGAGTAAGGGTTTGGGTTAAGGTTAGAATTAGGGATAGGTTAAGGTTAGGGTAAGGGTTTGGAGTAAGATTAGAATTAGGGATAGGTTAAGGTTAAGGTAAGGGTTTGGAGTAAGATTAGAATTAGGGATAGGTGAAGGTTAGGGTAAGGGTTTGGAGTAAGATTAGAATTAGGGATAGGTTAAGGTTAAGGTAAGGGTTTGGAGTAAGATTAGAATTAGGAATAGGGTAAGGATAAGATAAGGGTTTGGAGTAAGATTAGAATTAGGGATAGGTTAAGGTTAAGGTAAGGTTTGCTTATTGTTAAGATTAGGAAAAGGCTGTAGAGACACAGGAAGAATGAATGGAAGTCAATGTAATGTCCTCACAAAGATATAAGGATATGTGTGTGTGTGTGCGCGTGCGTCCGCGCGCGCGTGCGTGCCTGTGTAACATTACCTGTACTGGGGTGTCTGAAGCTGAAGCAGGGTTTGGGGTCGGCCAGCTGATGGAAGTTGTGCAGTCGCACCACATACGGCGTCTCAAAGTGGCATTCGGGGTCCTTGTCCCGCTCCCTGCATCCCCGCACCTCATTATACAGCTTCGAGGAGGACAGGGGAGCCAGGAAGGAGGTGTAGGAGGATGGGATGCTCACGCCATCCTCTGAGAGAGAAGAGGAAGAGAAACTCATTTTTAGGTCTAAATTCATTGATCATACAGCATTATCTTATTGCTGATTACATATGAGCAAAACAGAAGGGACATAATATGACAGACCAATCACAGCGGAGGGAATTTAGATGCCCTTTTTCTAACTGGCAGGGCAGGGTGGGGAGGGGGGTCGGGGTTGGGGTCGGGAGCTGTGGCTGTAATCCATTAATTTTTTACCCTGGCTGTAAGGGAAAAACACAGTCTGCATTTAAAGTTTTCAAAGAAACAATCCTTCAGAAATCAAGGCAAAAAAATAATAATATCAAAGGAAGAAGTCCTGGAGCACACAGTTATACAAGGCGATTTATTAAGGTGCAGGTGACTAACGTTTCGATACAAGGGCTTCTTCAGAGTCAAAACCAATAAAAAGAAATCATATTTGAATGCAGGAGGCAAAACATCCGCTTCACTCAACACCGATATCGTGGACATGACCTGAAACAAGAAACTGCGCTCGTTCCACTGAGACCAAGCATGCTGTAGTCAGTATATCACAGCCTCTGCCAGCCAAGATGCAATTCATGAGTCAAACGACACCGAACTGCTCAGTAAGGCTTGTCCTTTGCTTTCAGGAAGTGCAACAATAGCTCCACCCCTCTACCCTTAAGGAAGTGCAAAGAAAGCTCCACCCCCCACCCTTCAGGAAGCGCAACGAAAGCTCCACCCCCCCATCCTTCAGGAACTGCAACAAAAGCTCCACCCATCAACCCGTCAGGAAGTGCAAGGAAAGCTCCACCCCCATACCCCTCAGGAAGTGCAACGAAAGCTCCACCCCCTACCCTTCAGGAAATTCTGTGCTCCATCCAGGCACTCTGGGGACAGCTCGTTGTCTCCAAAGGACCCCAGCAGCTCGCTAACGATGATGTCCGCCTTCTCTGGCGCCGCCCATTCACGCATGTCACATGACACCACGGTCACCTGATCTCCCCACTCCTCAAACCGCCAGTTTTCCAAGCTGAGAGCAGAAGTAGACACAGGAGTAGGGAACAGATTGGGAGAGATGGAAGGAGAGTTTGAGAGAGCGACAGAACACAGAATGAGATCTGGGGACCGATGTGATTGACGAGGGGACTCGCATGAGATGAAGTCATTGGGGCAGGACGGGGCATCCATGAGTGACATTTCCCTTATAGATCGAGAATCTTAATCGATCCATTTCTCATCCAGTGGAGGGGGTATACATCAACAATGCATTTCAATTACATGAATGAAATCGAACACTCCACATGTCCTAATACAATTATTGTTTACTTCATATGAGACCTTATTGATTAAGGTTATCAGAATATGCAGGCCACATTACAGTGTCATATTCAGAGTATTTCTTAATCAGGGGTACGTTTCCCAAAGGCATAGTAGTTGCTAACCAAGTTAGCAACTTACATAGTCCATTCACAGTCAGTGGTTCCAACTACACAAGTTAACATCTGTGGTTTTGGGAAATACACCCGAATAATGTCGGATTAATGCTGACCATGTCAATGAGCTCACTGACTGAGCAACCCCAGTTCAAAAATTCTGACCAAGCCCTTCAAAATAAGGCAAGTCCATAGGTAAATAGAGTCCCTACTATCAACCTAATGTTAGTTCTAACCTAACTACTAACGTAGGTAGCTAGCAAACTAGGTATGTGGTCTGCTACTGAAAATAGATTTATTAACATTACTTAGCCAGTTAGGTAACCCTTTTTAGCAAGCTAGCAAGATTTGGTGGTATGTGACTTTAGCTGCCAGAGAAAATTGATGGTAAAAAGGTTATAGCATCACTACAAACAGCACATTGTGCTATGGTCAGAGAAAAGAGATTGATATTTGTTACCATTATAGAGACCTGCTAAACTCCATAGGTTGCCAGCTAGCCAATGGGTTTTATTTTTCAGCAATGGCACTGCTGCTAACAGTGCATGACATTATGTTCAGAGCAAAGGCCCTCGACCTTCAAAGGTCGTTATTTCCAAAATAACCACTGGTTAAGTGAGAAACTATCTGGGGGAAAAATTACTCGACATGTACTTTCATTTTTTGTGCGGTCCATGTCCAATCCACTAACATGGAGGGCACAGATGGTTCCTAATCTGGGTGGTGCTTGGAGGAGGTGGGCTTACAACCTGTACTGCAGGCAGCCAATCAAGATGCTTTTGCCTCACTTTCACGGATCCATCCTTACAGTCAATGATTTTGATACAGTAGCACAAAACTACAGTTGTCAAAAAGTTCAAACACTGAAAAGGCATAACTACATCACAAGCTCAATGTGTGAGTGTCAAGTTTCGTGGAAACGTACTGAACGGTACCACAGTTACGCGACGGAAATTAAAATTTGACATCGGCTTACATAAAGATCGAGACGGGGTGGGGCACATTGCAATGAAATTAAGAGAGGTCAAACCAATGTACAGCCAGCAATTTTCGCCATAAAAGAATTGCCTAAGGTCTAAAAGAACAGTCTCGCGAGATGTGTCAGCCTGGCGAGATGAGGCATGAATTACTGTAGGGCTGGGTTATAAATATATTGCGATAATTTTTTAGCACAATAAAAGTAATTGACTATGGGGCAGACAGATGAGCTTGAGTTTCACCTTCTCAATGGCACATACCTTTAATTTAGTGTTGAACTAACATCAGAGGCCATTTGAAATGCTTCTGAGAAGAAAAAATGCTATTTGAAGTCCGCCAATTATCAGCGAGGTGGGACCGCCTCCATCGCCATGGCATAATTAACTTACCTTAAATCAATTCCCGTGTACTTTGTCTAAGTTGCAATCAAGCCATTTATTCAGCCAACTGACCAATCAAAACCAAAATGTGGCCAATAATGATTAACAGACAATGAGAAGCAGACAGACCTAACCAAGCTGCTGTGTTAGATCGAAAGAAGGTCAGTAATCTGAATAAATAGCAGACCTCTGAATTCCGCCCATCATCGTGAAACTTAATCGTATTAAAAAAAGATTTCTTAAAAATAAAATCATGTTTAGTTGGCCCTGGTTTTTAAGCGTTTAAAAATATATGCAAAGTGGAAACCATTGTGTGAAGCATACTGAACGTGATTGTGAGAGACTTCAAATCCCACTTTTCTTCCCGGAAGCGGTACGGGAAAGGGAATAAGCCCGTCTGCCCCACAGCAGCAGTTGCTTTTATTGCGCTTAAAATAATCGCAATACATTTATCGCCCAGCCCTAAATTATTGCGAGGAGGCTGGGCAACAGTCTGTCTCAGTTCTTGCATCTGGTAACAAAAGCCTTCAGGAGATGGCATGTCCCCCCGGCCCCATGTCATCAACTTCGGATTAGCAAAAGGCATCACGTCAGGTCATGATCAGTGCACTCACCAGGTTTTGTGGCAAACTATTGAACGGTTATCATGTTATGCTCCATAAGCGAAATGTTCACAGGCGGACGGACAGACAACCGCACTCATGACTATATTCTCCCACATTATATGCCGGGGTGAAAAAAGTAGCCGCAGGGCAGGCTTGAACCGAGGCTGATCACATCATCTTCACCCTCATAGGTTAGACCAACTGTCAATCAACAAAGCACTTTTTGTTTTGGTAAATGATATTCTGTTCCACTCCAACGGAGGATCTCGCCTGCGGCTGCAGTTTAACAGAGAGCAGAAACCGTTCGACACGGCTGAAGTCATCAAAGCCCGTCCCGACGGCAAAATCTCACCCTCACTGCACCCGCAGACCCTTGCAGTCATAATCAAACTAGTCCATTATTTGGGCTGAAGCCAAATACAAAGATGGCGCCAACAGCCATCACGTAATCGAGACGTTGAGGTGGGGCTAAGGTAATAATGCTGTTAGTGGGGGCTTACGTTACGATGGCGTTGGGGTTCTTCTCCACGGCGTACACCCGGAGCCGTCGATCAGCCTGCTTCGCTGCACGCAGAGCGGCGTTCACCAAGGGTCCCCTCCCGGCCCCCAAAACCATCAACACCCTGAGAGAGAGAGATAGAGAGAGAGAGAGACAGAGATGGAAAAAGGGAGGGATGAAGGAATAGGGAAAGAGGAAAGAGAAGGCAGAAGATGGGGGGGGGGGGGGGGGGGGGGAGAGAATAACAGGGCCAGTTTCAAAAACACTTGACCTGTGGTTCCGCATTACATCCGTTTCCAGCCATTACATGCTTGCAAGTGGAAAATGCCATTGGAAAATAAAGACCCTGGAGCAACACAAAATAGTGTGTGGGGTGGGGGGGCAGGGGTTATTTCACACGAATAATAAACTCACTGCACATTGGTCTCCTTCTCCGCCTCTGGTACTCTGTCCAACAGACACTTGTACACGGCCTAGAGAGAGAAGAGAAAATGGCAGCGATGCAGTGAATCCCACACTGCGCTCAGACTCACTGCGATCACTGGCCCAACCCCAATCCGGCCTTTACCCCACTAACACTCCAACACCGAGTGTCACTCCATATCAAGCAACACTCGCCGCTGCGCAGGGCACTTCTAACGAAGGCGCAGGGGATAAATGGGATGTCCTTGCCACTTCAGAGAAAGGAAACACCAGTCACCATGGCAACAGGCAGACGCCCTGCTTGCCCGGCTGTTTTGGCATTTGACATTTTACGAGAGGCAACAAGCAAACATCTAAAACCATCTGAATGAGACATACAATATAAATTTGACACATTTTAATCTTGATCCAGGCTAAACGTGCAAAGAGGCCATAAGAGTTTGTTACAAGTCAAAACCTGAGGGAAAACGTGCTGATATCCCCATTCTCCTGGGCTTCGTTCTGTCTTTTGACACCACTACATTCGCCGAATGGTTTTGAGACCATAGAGTCAGCGCTAGTGGCGTCGGATCTAAAATACTCGACCTGGTAGAAAGACTGAACTCTTACATCTAAGCAGTTCACTGCATTCTTGTCACCTGCACTTTGTTGCGATGAGCAGCAGCCTGCATCAATCCAGACTGTCTTTGGGCTTCGCAGTCAAATTGCACTCGTGCTGACTGGTTTGGGATGACCGTACATAAGGCAAACCTCCACGTGACGGCGCAGAGGGCGGACAGGGCGAGGGGAGGGGACTGGTGTGGGGTTGGGTCAGTTACTGTGCGACACGACCCTAAGAGCACGGCACAGGCTTCCATTTAATCCCGTCTCATCAGCTGCTACAGGCACTTATTCTGGGCCTTCAGTTCTTACCTGCTGGTACTGGGAGTATTTAATGGGGTCCTTCTCAAACACCTCGTAGGTCTGGGACTCCAGGTTATCCATGAGAGGCTGAAACAGGCACAAATTTCAACACACGCACTTATTCATGCACTGTGACACACACTTCCACAAATGTACATGTCAAACAAACACCCTCACACAGGCACCCACATGCACACACCCACACACTAATACGCACGCAAGCACGCACACACACCTGTAACGGGGACTGCAGGTAGTCCTCGTAGCCCTTGGCGAACAGCTCGTAGGAGTTGGGAGCAGGGCGATTCTGGTTCAGATACTCCAGGTACTGGAGGTATGAGCGGAAATCCTTCTCACAGTGCCGACTCGCTCCAGTGAAGATAAACTGTGCTTCCAGCTGGGCAGAAACAGAGAAACAGTGGCTTCTAGTGGCGAGAGCCATGCACTACAGCCCCTTCTCACATATGACCATCACCTCAGATTATTTAAATTCCACCTAAAGTAACTTGGTTGATTTGACCAAGAATCACCTAGAAGTCATGAGGGTACAACAGTTTTGGCCAACAGCTTTTTGGGGACTAAAATACATGGACCACAAACTTTCAGAGTCGCAACTAAGCATTTTGATCAACAGGCTACAGGCTGCTTATACAGAGAATGCCTGTTATGGAGACCACCTTAAATATCAGATGGTTGCACGTTCAAATCCCAGAAGAGATAGTACTGTTGAACCAACAAGCAAGTCTAATCTTAACCACTGTCCATCGATTCAAATCAAGCAGAGGATGTCAGTCTTACTAACGAGAGGAAATGAGTCAATACCTTAAAAAGGCGGAATATGATTCGCTGGTGAGCCTTCGACAAGACGGGAAACCCTTTCTTATTGGTCAGGAAAATGCTGGTGGGAAGAATAGCTGCTTTGATTGGCTCTCCGAGCCACTTGTCGATCACGGAGTCCGAGGGCATGTCGGCGCCGATCTCGATGGCTGGCAGGAAAAGATCAATCATACTGAAGAACTCAAATATAAGCAGTCAAGCAAATTATCTAGGTTCTACAGTCAAAATCTGCACTGGAGTGAACACAGTTCCACTGAGTATCTCAGCACTCTTAAGAACAGGCTCAGCTGCACACAGCTGTTAAAACTTTTGCTTTTTATATCTTTTTTTCTCTTACCGAGACAAATCCTCTTGTTGTAGTCACACAGTGTCCTGAAGGAATGCCACCTGAGGAGGCAGAGGGTCAACGAGTAAACAACGAATGAAAGGCAGAGAAAAACATGACAGACAGAGACAGACTCTGATCAAGCCAATCGCACGCCACCTGGGGTGTACAACCAAGCGAGATTAGTGAGACATGTTCAGCGTAAACGCATGGTTTCCAATGTCACTGACGGTGGCGCTCTTTTAACCTGCCATGATAACGGAGTAACAGAACTAACTGGCCAGGTCACGCATTAATGGAGTCACAAAATTGGTGTATTTTGCATCATAGCTACAAAACTAAGTGAGATAGAGTTAGAATTTAAATGGCTTTGTGTAGATCTTCCCTAGTACTTCAAACAATAAAATAGCTCATTTTGTTCATTTGATTTATTCTGAGTGAAAAAGGCAAAAACTGGTCAGTAACGGAGTAAATCAAATGAACAAAATTATCCATTTTGTTGTTTGAAGTACTAGGGAAGACCTACACAAAGCGATTTAAATTGAAACCATCTCACTTAGTTTTGGAGCTCTGATACAAAATACACCAGTTTCTCTGTTACCACTTGACCTGGCCCTTAGTGCATCTCTGATGGGGAGTTTAGGATTTGCAGCACCTGCTCACACAAAGCAAAGCCTGGCTAACGTACAGCCTGGCCCTGCTTAAGAGAGAACCCCTCAGGTCGCCCGTTGCACAGTACAGACAATACAACATACCATAAACATCCCAGTCAACAGATACCAGACAACGGGCTCATGAACAAACTAAATCAGAACTTTGCCATATTTCTAAACTACTGCTCTGGAAGCGACAAACGTACAAACTTCCAATCATTGCCATCAGCTCCCTGTGATGTCATTAGCGTGCGACTGGCAGTGACGCCATCCTTACCAAGCCCAGGTCTTCTCGTCAGTGCTGCCGTCTTCGCAGTGCTTCACAGGCTCGTTATCGATGATGTCATCACGTGTGTCATCAGGGGCCAATAGGGGTACACGGATCCAGAACTGATCAGGGAGCAACAACCAATCAATTACTCCGATAGAAAAAGCCTGATCATACACCGGTTACCATTAAGGACTGCAGTAAAAATAAGATTCATGAGCTTTGATTACCATGGAGGAGTGGTGTCCGGTGTTTTCATGATTATAGATAATGATTTAACATGCAGGAGTTGTATCTGGTGAGGATGTGATTACTGATGATGGATTTCTTTGCAGAGATGGCAGTCACAGTGGACGTGATTATAGATAATTATAGATAATGGATCACACCGCAGGAGTGGTGGTTAGTGAGGAGGAACTCCAACATTCCTGACTTTTTCGCAGTTTGGGCAGTTGTAGGTTCTTTATACACTGCCCGGCCAATAAAAAGTCGTACCCTGAAATATTTAGTTGGAACCCCTGTAGCTTTGATTACAGTGCATATTCTTCTTGTCATTGTTTTAACATCTATATGCAATGCCAGAACATTTATTTTAGATCAGAAATGCCATAATTTTTGGCCGAGATCTTGTCTTCTCGACATAATGGTTGAACCACTGTGGTCTTTCTTGAGCACATCCCAATAACTTTTAATGTCAGGATTTTGTGGTGGCAAATTTGTTTGTGAAAATGATTCCTCATACTTGTTTTTGTCATTCATGGTTTTCTTTGCTAAATACAGGCCAATAACTTGCCTGTTCTGAAATATTGTAACATCTTTTCCACCATCAGGGGATGTGTCTTCTGACATGATTTTTTAAGAAATGAGTAGCGACGCGCTTCATCAGTCAGGGTAAAATGATTATTGCCAGCTGAAACATATTAATAACCACAATAATGTTCCAATTATAGAATTTGTTCGTTAATTTCCAAATGGTGACCTTTTTTGGCCGGGCAGTGTATTACTCTTACCCCAAATGCATTAATGACCGAGCTCCATCGTCCCATTCGTGTTGTAAAAGAAGATCAAAAGCCAGCCCAGCTACAATGCGAATTCCCCGATTTCAAGAAAGCTAATTGTATATTAATTTATGCGTGTGATGTCATTCCGAGACTCGTTGCAGCTCTCGATTCGACGTGGGTATACAAGTGGGTAAGTTACGAGCGAGATATCCATGCTAAATTCCCTGTACGTCTTCGTGCTGGTGTAAACAGACAGCACCATCCCGCAATTTGAGCGCAGCCTCTACTTCTGACCCTGAGATGAGTAGCGGCAACACAAACTGTATTTTGCATAAAAATCCATGTATTTGCATGCTTTTGTAGCCATTGATTTTTTTGTGAAGACAAGACGAAAACACGTGTGCCATCAGATAATGGCTCCATGTAAGCTTATAGTTCAATAGTAGGGCTGCGGCGATTCAGGAATCGCGATTATTTTAAGCGCAATAAAAATAAAAAATGCTAGTATGAGGCAGATAGACATGCTTGCTTACTTTTCTATGACACATTCCCAATGCGGTCATTTGAAATGCTTCTGGGAAGAAAACTGATTTGAAGTCCGCCAATTACCAGCGAGGTTGGACAACCTCCATCGCCTTGGCATAATTAGCTCACCTTAAATCAATTCCTGTGTACTTTGCCCAACTTGCAATCAAGACATTTATTCAGCCAACTGACCGATCAAAACTAAAATGTGGCCAATAATGATTAATAAGAGATAATGAGAAGCAGAGAGACCTAACCAGGCTGCCGTGTTATATTGAAAGAATGTCAATAATCTCAATAAATAGCAGACCTCTGTGGGCAGAAATCTGTGCCGCTAGATATTGAATTTCAATTATTGATATTTGAATTGCTCAGTCTGAGTTTGAGGTGCACTATTTGAATTGCCCAATTTGACTTTGAATTCAAAACTTATTATTCAGATTCAAAATTTCACTTTGAATTCGAAACGTTCAATTCAGATTCAAAATTGCACAGCCAGGGCTGCCGGGTGGCTCACACGGTTAAGGCACTGCGCTGCAGTGCAGAGGTGATCACCACGTCGCGGGTTCGAACCTCGGCGTACCCACCGGCAGGGGTCGGCAGCTTTTTCAGAGTAGCGCACAATTGGCTATCGCGCTACAGGGTTACAAATTGGGAAGGGACTGTCGGATTTGGGTAAACGATAACAGCTTTGTTCGTTGCTCCAGCGCCTCCTGTTGGCCAGACGGGCGCTCGTCAGGAAGACTCCGGCTTGGTTCATGTCCGGGTATCCTCCGCCCTCGCTCTGAACTTGCGAAGATTCAACCAGTGAGTGTATAAGAATCAGTGGCTGACAGGCACGTGCTTCGGAGGAGAGCCGTGAACTGTCTTCACTATCCTGAGTTGGCAGCAAGGGGTCGCATACGAGCAAGCTTTGTACATAGTTCCCCAATTGGGCATTCCAGATTCGGGTGGGATTGGAGATGCCAAATTTTAAAAAAAAAAAAAAAAAAAAAAAAATTGCACAGCCACACATCCGGGACCCTGATGATGATTTGTGCCGCTCGAAGAGCAATCGATTGCTGATGCCGAACTCCTTTCTTAGTACTGTCATGGATGCTGCCACTAGACAGCAAAATGACAGTTTACAGAGTTTGAAGGCTCTGAAAGATGTCACAGTACGAATATAAAGTCATACGGCTGAGGGGTTGTTAACCAGGCATGGCAATACTGAACGCGCATATGAAACCATGTAGACATCGCACCAGAAAAGGGGCGACATTAGCATGCAACATTAGCATGTAAACCCGGGTGTCATATGTATATCACTGCCGATCAGAGCCGGAGGGGACAAATACCAGTGACTACTACAGTCATTTGACCCCGAAGTGAATGCAGATCGCCCTAATGACAAAACCCAACAGTTATTGGGTGTTAGTGGTTTTTTTTGGCTGGTGTAAAAGGGGCTTCATTTTCGAAGGTTAGCAAGCTAGGTTTCACAGCTAGCCATGCATCATGATGGCGCCCGAAATTCAACACGTAAGCTTTGTCATGTTTACAAAATCTAACCGCTACAGTTAGGCCATCTCGTGTATAACATTAGATAAGACGAAAGACCGGTGAATATGTTGCAAACAATCGATATTCCCGTGTTTAGCAGTCTAGTGGCAGCATCCATGACAGTACTAAGAAAAAAGTTTGGAACCAGCAATCGATTGCTCTTCCAGTCGCACAGATCGTCAGCAGGTTCCCAGAAGAGACGCAGTGCAATTTTGAATCTGAATTACAAGTTTCAAATTCGAAGTGAAATTTTCAATTTGAATTATAAGTTTTGAATTCAAATTCAAATAGTGCACATCAAATTTGAACTGAGCAATTCTAATTCAAATATCAATAATTCCAATTAAATTTCTAGAGGCAAAAACTTCTGCCCATACAGTTCTGTGACTGCATGCAGCACAAAGGCTTACTTGTACACTCTAAGCCAGCGTCTCAGAATGACGTCATTTGTTCACATATTCAATTTCGCTAAGATTTCTGACAATTCAGGTGCAGGAAAAAAAATTAAAAATAGGTGTGCAATGCACGGAATACCCCTCAGCCCGATGTCGAAGTTTTTGGAGACGCCCGCCCGCCCAACCGCACGAAGGATAGCAACACCCCGTCAGCCTTGAGGGCTGAGGGGTAAAAAGTGCCCTTAAAAATGCATTTCTTACCCATGTCTCGCAAGTTGATTTTTAAAAATTATTTAATCCATAATCTACCACTAAAACACACACACAAAAAAAATTGAAACTTCAAACCCATTTTAGCTGCTCTTTAAATGTAACAAATTACCCTGCAGCCTGTAAGAGGATGTGATTTCTGATGACTGATTGCCATCCAGGAGTGGTGTTCAGTGACGGCGAAAATGCAGAAAAGGTCTGGATATGATAATAGATAATGTGTTACCGTGCAGGTGTGGCGTCTGTAAGAGACGTGATAGAGATGATGGATTACCATTCAGGAGCAGTGTCCTCTGTTGGTGTTACTACAGATAATGAATTGCAACGCAGAAGCAAAGTCTACGGAGAAAGTGATTATTTAGAAGGAATTATGCAGGAGGTTTTACAGATGATGAATTCCCATGAAGGAGTGATGCCCAGAGTGAATGTATAGATAATGGATTACCATGCAAGAGTGATGCCCAGTGTGGCTGTTTAGATAATGGATTACCATGCAGGAGTGATGCCCAGTGTGGATGTTTAGATAATGGATTACCATGCAGGAGTGATGCCCAGTGTGGATGTATAGATAACGGATCGCCATGCAGGAGTGATGCCCAGTGTGGATGTATAGATAATGGATTACCATGCAGGAGTGATGCCAAGACTGAATGTATAGATAATGGATTACCATGCAGGAGTGATGCCCAGTGTGGATGTATAGATAATGGATTACAATGCAGGAGTAGTGTCCAGTGTGAATGTATAGATAATGGATTACCATGTAGGAGAGATGCCCAGAGTGAATGTATAGATAATGGATTACCATGCAAGAGTGATGCCCAGTGTGGATGTATAGATAACGGATTGCCATGCAGGAGTGATGCCCAGTGTGGATGTATAGATAATGGATTACCATGCAGGAGTGATGCCAAGACTGAATGTATAGATAATGGATTACCATGCAGGAGTGATGCCCAGTGTGGATGTATAGATAATGGATTACAATGCAGGAGTAGTGTCCAGTGTGAATGTATAGATAATGGATTACCATGTAGGAGAGATGCCCAGAGTGAATGTATAGATAATGGATTACCATGCAAGAGTGATGCCCAGTGTGGCTGTTTAGATAATGGATTACCATGCAGGAGTGATGCCCAGTGTGGATGTTTAGATAATGGATTACCATGCAGGAGTGATGCCCAGTGTGGATGTATAGATAACGGATTGCCATGCAGGAGTGATGCCAAGACTGAATGTATAGATAATGGATTACCAGGCAGGAGTGATGCCCAGTGTGGATGTATAGATAATGGATTACAATGCAGGAGTAGCGTCCATGTATAGATAATGGATTGCCATGCAGGAGTGATGCCCAGAGTGAATGTATAGATAACGGATTGCCATGCAGGAGTGATGCCCAGAGTGAATGTATAGATAATGGATTACCATGCAGGAGTGATGCCCAGAGAGAATGTATAGATAATGGATTACCATGCAAGAGTGATGCCCAGTGTGGATGTTTAGATAATGGATTACCATGCAGGAGTGATGCCCAGTGTGGATGTATAGATAATGGATTACCATGCAGGAGTGATGCCCAGTGTGGATGTATAGATAATGGATTACCATGCAGGAGTGATGCCCAGAGTGAATGTATAGATAATGGATTACCATGTAGGAGAGATGCCCAGAGTGAATGTATAGATAATGGATTACCATGCAAGAGTGATGCCCAGTGTGGATGTTTAGATAATGGATTACCATGCAGGAGTGATGCCCAGTGTGGATGTTTAGATAATGGATTACCATGCAGGAGTGATGCCCAGTGTGGATGTTTAGATAATGGATTACCATGCAGGAGTGATGCCCAGTGTGAATGAATAGATAATGGATTACCATGCAGGAGTGATGCCCAGTGTGAATGAATAGATAATGGATTACCATGCAGGAGTGATGCCCAGTGTGGATGTGATTGAGCACGATCCGGGCCAGGTTGGCGCAGTGGGGGGTCCTGAGGGGGATCATGAAGGCCGGCAGGCCCAAATACGCTGCGAAATTCAGCTCCTGTACCACCGCCTGAGGAGTAACGAGCAGGAGCAAGAATGTAAGTCTCAGGGGGAAGGACAGTGTTCAGCGCAGTAACATTCTGTGACTTCAGTCCGCATTTCACCCTTTACGTAGATCAGCATCATTTTCACTTTGAATACTTTATTCAACATCCAATCAATGTAAAGACTCATACCATCTATCGCCAGGGTGCGCAATAGCCCTTTCAAAAACTGCTCAAAGGCCAGGGCTCAATGTAGGATTACAGAGTTATGGCCTTTTCACACCCAGGACAAGCCAGAACATGAGACAAAGGTAGAATACTCCTTGACAACAAAGTGGGAAAGTTTTGGATTCGATATGGATTGGCCCATGGATATAAATGGGTGCAAAGTTTTACATAGGCGCATATTTGTTTTGTTTCTTCGTTTTGTCTTGGGCGTGAAACGGCCTGTCGCTGGATTGCTTTAACGAGAAAAATCCCAAACAGCCCTTCTTACTTAGCTCCAGACGCCAGGTTTCAGATTTTTACAGTTATTCTGAAGTGTGGAATTTTGGGTTTAGAAAGCAGGGACCCGGCCGGGCGCGGCCATTACTCACCAGCTCCGAATTTTTCCGCTCCGTCTCCACCTCAGAGTCCGCCTCGATCCACGGAGACAGCTTGCCCACTATCAGCGTGTTCCAGTCTGAGAAGGGGCAGAAAGATCATTAATCGTAGTCGATAAATCGCTCATGTGCCAACTTGCACAAACATGACACCAGTTCATTGCCTAACGCATCCGGGCGGGACACAGAGGTGAAGGTCGGCCAGAGCCTCACAGCCGCAAACAGACCGTGCGTCCAGCATAGGTGCGAGGGGTTTGTATGCGAGTCCAGCCAGGAAGTTTATAAGAGACGCATCAGGTGCTCAGAATAGCCGAAACTCTTCTGATAGTAGCAGAGAAACTTACATTAGTTATACTGCAGATGCTTGGAAATTGCCACAATGCTTATAAGGGCATAGCAGACTAGCAGAGAATGTCTGATTAGAGACATGTCTGTTGCTAGTACTAGCTGCATCATTCATAGAACTAAATTTCAGCACAGAGAGTTTGATTAGAGGCACTTCAGTTGCTAGCGTTTGCTGCACTGCTTACAGAATGAAAGGTAGAAGAGATGTTCAGTAATCGCAGACACATCAGATAATGGCATTAGCCCCAATGCTCACAGAAATTAATGGCAGCAAAAGTCAGCATATCCTCCATTGATTGAGAGAAGCTGCACTTTGAATTATGGGTAATGAGGCCACGAAGGGGTAGCTGGAACAAATGAAGGAAAGTCGATTTGAGACTTTATTGAAGTGGACACATCAGGAAAAACTCACTTTTTCAGTGCTTTAGCGCATGCATTTCGGTATCTGGAGTGCCTACCAACCTGCAAACTGTGAGATAAGACAGCCTAGTCACTTTTTGTGGGCTGCCTTCTTCATAAAACATGGCATTCTGCATGACATTCAGATCTGGCTCCCCTACCTACATCACACGCAGTCTCATGAGAATTATTCCACCCCTCATTGGAATATCTCCACCCCCAGCGAAGAGTGAAGCAGGGAAACTGTGCTGATGCTCGCTGCCAAGACCAGCACACATCACAAAACCGGCCCCCTACCTCAGGACAGAAGAGTTTAATGGATTTCTATTTTTTTTGATTACACTATCCCAGCTACAATCGACAAAAACCTTCGTATGCTATTCACTTTCTGTCAGACCGCTTTATACTGCTGAACTGGGTCAGTACAGGGCAGGACTGCCAACATTTATATTAAAGGAGACCCATAATGCTTTCCCGAAGACACAAAGAAGAAGTGGCTTTGAATTATTTTCAAGGAGGATCTGGTGGTAGCCAAGCGAATATTTCCAATTTCTGTAAATGATACACGTTTCCACGTGTAACGCGAGTTAAACTGATTTGGCTTGGATGTCGCTAGCTAGCCAAGTGCCAGTATCAAAATTACTTGGCGAGCTAACATGCACATTTCTATAAACATTACGTAGGATAGTTCATTAGCTAGCTGGTGAGCTAGCTACTTAATTCACTGTAAAATTAGAAACTACAGCTTGTCGGCTGGACCGCAGCAGTGAAACCATCCCAGCAAATGCAAGTTTCCGTGACTCATCGACTGACTGAGTAGTTGAGTGATGGAGTTAGTGCAATGCTAATGCAAAATGAGAATTACCATTAAGGTGCTAACAGAAATTAGCATTGCAGACGTGATTGTATTACTGGTCCAGCTGTATACTAGGTTGAAGCCAAGTCTTGTTTAGCCAGAAGCAAGTACAAGACATGCAAACAGGAACAGATATCAGGAATGCCCCGGAATCATGGTCTTTTGTTTTTATTTTTTGCTATAAAGTTAATAAACCTCCCTTTTGGATATCCAAGAACACTGTAATTTGGAAAAAGGTACACATTGCCCAGTCCCCTCCAGCCCTGCCCACACAAAAAAGTGCACTGAAGAAACGGTTGGATGGAAACCCCAAGTTTATGGCCCGCCCCTCACCTCTGCCGCATAACAGGAGGTCAGACCGGGTCTGAGCGCCTGGGCGACCGCGCGCTGGGTCCAACTCAAACTCTCTCCGGAACCGCGGGTGGAACAGCGGCAGGCACAGGAAGTCAAAGCTAAGGGAGGGGTGAGGAAGATGGATAAAACATAATCATGCGAGAAAATTAACACTGCAGGAAGCGAGCGATGCTTTATGAATAAAATCTAAGAATTACAGCCCAACTGAATTGTAACCATGCAGGGGATTCTTACATTGCATATGGATTAAATATAAAATGAACCTTCATGTTACATGTCAAACATATCACGTTATTACAGAGTTGGCGTTATTACAGTACTGTACTCCGCAGTTTGTCATGCTTGGCCGCTCAGAGTCGTACTTCACACAAATGACGAGTCCAGAACGAGGCTGAACTTGGCTCCTTATTCGCAATTCTCGGTCCACCTTAAATAACTGCTGCGTTATTTTTGCTTTCATCCCAATTTGCACAGTGCTATATCCTGATCATCTAGAAGTCTCACAAAACGGACACGGAGGTAACAGAGACAACATAACAAAGTTTCAAAATCCAGAATGATGAGAAATTTCACTGTGGTATTGTTTAATTATGACCCTCTGAAAACGGTTTGCGTGACGATGAGACGTTATGCCTTTCTGCCAGTTTGCACAACCTGTGTATTTTCTATGGTTATATCTCCCAGTCTTCAAAAAGCCTCAAGAACCTGACAGTATTATCAGACATAATAATATAACAGAGTATCAAAATGCAGAATTATGAGAAATTTTACAGTGCAGTTTTTTTAATTATGACCCTCTAAACATGCATGCTATGCTTTCTTACCCAACTGCACGCTGTAATTGCAATGGCTTTACTTCCCTATGTGTAAAAACTCAGGTTTTAGACACTGTGGTATCAGAGAAAATATTAGTATCAAATCTCTATGCTATAAGAACTTTTACTGCAGTATTTTTAAATTATGACCCTCAACACATGGTGTGTGCGCCAATGAGACAAGCTTTTATTTTGTTATATTGTCTCTGATGCCACAGCCTCAGATTTTCGAGACTGTCTGAACACGGGGAGATACAGCCATTGAAATTACGCAGATTGTGAAATCAAACTTCCTGCAGATATACACAGGTGGGGCTTAATGATCCACAGATCCAAAAAAAAAAAAAAAAAAAAAAATCAGGGTTTGCCTTTAATATTCCTGACTAGCGCTTTGCCAGTGGGGATCCACAGGTTCTAGATTCAACCCACACAGGGTCAAATTTTCCGCCCAAGTTTAAATTTTATTGTTTTATGTAATAAGTTGATCTAAGTTTCTGATGATAACTATCCATGTTGCAATATTAGGTTTGGCATATCAGCAGGATCAGTCACAGCACTTGAGCTGTCACTGAGAGGCTCTCTCTTGTGGCCTGGCATCCGTTTTTTGGGATTCAGGACTCATGGGGATCCGCGTGTCTCTTAGGCCAATCAGTGCTTTAATATTATCGTGAACAATGCACCATTATGATGTCATCACGTTGCTATGGTGTTTCCATAAACACCAAGGTGGAGGTCACGTGACCGTGTGTGCGCGCAGCCACACACGCGGACAAAGTGATCAATGAATTCCAAATGAATGAATTCCAAAAAACAGATGTCAGGCCGCAAGAAAAAGCGTCTCAGTGACAGCCCCCTTAAAGCAGATGCTGAGACTTCACTCCAGGGATGAATTGGCTTGGTCAGGTGATATTTTTATGAATTTTATGAAATCATAATGATGTATTGTATAATATAAAAGCAAAGTGGACTTTGGTGGCCGGACACACACGCATGCACATTACGAGAGGAGAGGAAATGATATAAAAGCGAAGTGGCCGGCCGGCCGGACAGACAGACAGACAGAGTCCACTTCGCTATTATAATTTCGATGTTGAAATTGTGGAGCTTGTGCGGCTGTCTGAGGAGGTTTCAGTTTATAAAACAGAGCTAACTGACATGATATGGGCATCGCAGAGGGTGGAGGAGGTGCCGATAGAGGGCAGCCAAATGCTCAGATTTGGCCTCAGTCTTGGAAACCCTGAAAAGACAAGACTGGGGGTCAAGGCCAGACCTTTGAGTGGAATAACTGGTTCTGCTGTTGAAAGTCGAACAGGCTGGAGGACAGGTGGGCTTCCACTGGGTGTCTGCCCATGCAGGAATATAGATGGAGATGAAACAACAGATAAGGCAGCCAAATTGGCTTTGAAGAGACACATTGACTTGAGCGTTTGCATGGGAGCTTCTGAACTCGTTCATCCATTAAGGAAAACATAACAGCAAAATGGAAAGGACTGTGGGGAAATGAAAAGAAAGGTCGCCATTATCTCTCCATTCAAAACAGTGTAAAGACAAAGCCGTGTTATCTGCGCACAGAAAGAAGGAACATAGTTATTATGACAAGGCTGCGACTGGGACACTCTTGACTTGCATGGGACTTGGCAAAAACAGGAAAGCACAAGGATGGGCTTTGTGTATTCTGCAAGTAAAAACAAACTGTGAAACATGTAATCATGGAATGTCCTCAGCATAATAGGCAAAAATATCATTTGTACACTGTTTTGTCATATAATGGAGATCAAAAAACCGGAGCATATGCCAAATCTGTCCGAAAACCAGCCACAGACCGTGAAAGCAGTCCAAAGCTACATATCATCGACAGGACTATTTCTCTGGAGGAGGTCTGCGTCTCGCGTGGTGCGGCAGGACTGAATTGTGAGAGGCTGTAATGTGTCTCAAGGCATCTAGACTGCAGCAAACCAGAAGATGAGTGTTCAATAAGGGGGAAAGTCATTGTCTCACTGTCACATAAACCCATTCAGTGGGTCGTACTTAAAAAATGCACAATAAATTCTCTCATAATTCTGGATTTTCATACGCTCTTATATTGTCTCTGATACCAGTCAGTTTTGGAAGACTTCTTGACGATCACATAATACAGGCCTACCAAAGAAAATGGCCAAACTGTCATAGAAGTTTGTGAGATGCTTACTTTTCAAAAAAACCAGCAACACGCAATAGAAAACTCGTTTGGTTCGTCTCTGGGTTTGTTATGAAAATGTATCGCCTACAAAGTGTTGTGGTGCGAAGTTCTGCGGGAATGTGGCACGTTTTCGGGTTTGTGTTGCTGGTTATTACAGAGCCATGCAAATTGGGAAGAAAGCAAAAATAATGCAGCAGTTATTAGGTATGTGACTGAGAGAGATTGCGTTTGGCTGTAACTGGTGGCTGTGCCGCTAATGAAAATCACTCATGCTTTCTTTCCTGAATTTTTTTTCCTTTGAAACATTATATAGTTTTTTGGACTGTCTGCCGTATTTGAGGTAAAACTGACGATAACTGAAAGGTTCGTAACGCACTTTTTTGATGCCCAGCGACTGAAATGGGTCACCAAACAATTTGCATAAAAATTGCATAACTTTTACTTCTCAGTCAATTTTCACCATCTTGGGGTCAACTAGAAGCTCTTTTCGAGAGCTTTAAATAGGTTATAAATTCATTAAAATGAACTGAATTAGATTTTTTTTTTGTCACATAGGCCTACCAACAGTTATTGAAGGTGGACGGAGGTTTGCGAAAAGGTTGCTGGCGAATAAGGAGGCAAGTTCAGCCTCCGAAGTCGGGCTACAGTAACTCCAGTCACCGCACAGAGTTGCGAGGGTGACGGTCCAGAATCACAGTACAGCTGGATGACTGCATCCGCGGCTTAGACTGACGAATCTCCGATAAATCACCGAACTATCCAGCCGACTAAACATCCTCACGCCAAACCAAATTCAGTTTGAGCAAAATAAAGCAACTAGACGACATGAAAACACCTCAACGGGCAACAAGAAACAAACATTATCTGAAGTACGCAGCCATCCTGTCAAACAGAGACCGTCACCGAGTTGTCCATATAAATAAATCAATTTTGTCCGAAAAAAATGCCCGGCCGGTGGGCATGATGTGATGAGCAGAGCTTGAGAATACCGATGACACCGCGCGTTTTAGCCAACTCTTCAGAGACATATGACAACTTATGTAAAGAACTTATGTACAGAACACAAAAGGCAACTTCAGTGTTCGCTATTCTTCATGCCATTCTTCAAATAAAAAAGTCAATAGTTTTCAGCTACTGGCCAAACACGTGAGAAATTTAAGTAAAGCGGCTTTCACACCGGACGCGGAAGGAATTTTTCGCAAGACAGATTACATTCAAAGTGAACGCGAAACGCGTGCGTTCGCGTCTTTGCATTGACTCTGCATGTAATCTATCGTGCGGAAAATTCGTTTCGCGTCCAGTGTGAAAGCGGTTAAAGACTGCTAGTTAGGGAGCGCATACCCCCCGAGCCTCATGTGCAGGGAGGAGACAAGCGATGCCTTCACGTTGCATTCATCACCACCATGACCTTTCCCAAAAATTACACGCATCTCGGGCCAACTTACCCGAGCCTGGCCACCGCCGCCAGAGTATCCGCTACCTCGGGCACGCAATTCAAATCTCTCCCGCAGGATACCCGGCTCCCAGTGCTCGCCGACGCCATGGTTGAGTTGTGCGACGGATGCGAAATCGTCCCATCAGAAGACATTCCGGCTCCAGAAGGTCCGAATTTCGACGCATAAAACACATGGGTAAAAACCAAAATGGGCGGTCCAACGCGATCAGTTTCGTGCCAGGTGCCTCTCGCGAGACTTTAATGTACGGAAAGCGAGATATGACTGAAAACAGTTTAAACGTTCGCAAGAAACAAACGTCATTTCAAAATAGCAAAGGAGGCAAAATTTTTATTTGCTCATTAGAGTAGAAGCTTCTAGTTGGTCGCTTGATAAAGGCTGGAATATAATGACGACAGAACCAGAAGAGACTGACACCATGTGTTTCCACTCGGGTACCAAACCAATATCTAGCATGACTGTTTCACGCATGTCCCATTTTACACAATTTTGACAATGGACCCTTTCGGTTTAAGGACGTGAGAAAACCAGGTTTGGAGTGTGTATGCTTTTTGCAGACTATATGGGGCCGAAGATGCACAAATCGTATTGAAAAGGTGGGGAATTATAAGTCCTTTCGCTTTCCCCGTGGTAAAAGGCATCTTACAGCGTGGATTCGGACTATGAGCAGGAATATTTTTTGTTCAGGAGCATTCTAGGGTGTGCAGTGGATATTTTGTGTCCGAATTGCGAAATTAAGAATTCTGTATTCAACCTACGCCAAGATTGATTGATGTTTGGGTACCCAGAGAAACATTAGGAATTGTAAACACGTCGAGCATACGTCCAGTTAAGGAAATTTAGAGTTTAGTTTCAAGTGCTGCTATTAGTGTAAGTAGCATATCATAAACGGCGGCTGTCATGCCACTGATGACACATCGGGTTCCTAGGCCAGGCGCAGCATATGCATTTGTGAAATTAAATATTAATGTGAAATTCTAAACCCCCTTCTCACTGATAAAACCCCCAAAACATGTTGGCACCCCCCTTTTAAACATGTTCTGGCAAATAAAAAGCCGGAAAAAGAGAAGGTTGGATCTGAAATTCTTTTCCCCCAGTCGATATCTAGACTAAGCTCCATTAGTTTTCTCCAACAAACTGAAAGCATTGACTTCTTCAGCGCAACGGAGACTTGAGAGACTAATATCGGCGAGATACTATCAAGGTTGTTATTTTCTGCAGGGATGAAAATCCGAAATCAAATGTGTAGCGTTCAGTCAAATTAATATGGCCTTGGGTTTTACATGTGTACCTGAGCACTTATCCATGTTGAGAGGAGATTAGGATCGTGTGTGCTTGCCGGTTGTTTTGAACAATGCAAATTCGTCGCAAGAGCACTGTAGCCATTAGCTGACTTTTGGCGTGGGACCCAATCATAGTGGTGTTAATGACATTTCACATCTGCAAAACTAACTGGCAAGCAAATTCAACTTTGTCAGCAAAATATAGCAAGTAAATATGAAATTGAAATCACAAGGAAACCAAATAATTATTGCAAGCAGCGAAATGAAAACCATACCTACGCTTAGCTCCGAGGGGAAGTTCTATAATGTAAGCCCCTCAGAGCTGACCTAGACTGTAAACATTGTATGGCACCAACATTTCCCCTTTGGCTTGATATTTGTTTGCAAGTTTAACATCTACTTAACTTCGTATATAGCCTATAGGATTGAACTAAGCCAGTCCCTGTTCAAAATGTGGGTACAAAAACTGGACACTGCAATGACAATAACACCATGAAACTAGGTGCAACCTAGTATATGGCTGGGCCGCCAAGTGCTGTATGAGAATGTGGGCCCAAGAAAAGGGTGCTAAATGCGGCAAAGCACCCGCAATTACATGAAGTGCAAGTTTAGCAATGAGCTGGAGCTGATAAATTATTTACAAAGTAGGTGGAGAGACGGTGAGAGTGAGAGTGTGAGTAAGGGAGTGGGAGGTGGGGGGGCTTGACTAAGGAAAACATCAAAAGCGAGTTATACATTTGAATAGACAAAGAGCTAGAGTAAGGGTAGCAGTTATTGGTTTTGTGAATATGAATTTGAGAAAGACAGCAGCAACAGATGTAGAAAGCAGATAAAGTATGTACAGCGCCCTCCATTATCATTGGCACCCCTAGTTAAGATGTGTTCTTTCGCTTCTAATTAATTCAGTTTTTTTCTAAATAATATAGGACCACAATGAAAAAAAGAGGAAAATCCAACCTTAAATTCAAGTGCATTTATACAGTGGGAAAAAAATCCCACATTAAGAAATAATTCTTTTACATCAAATCATGTGAGCCACAATTATTAGCACCTCTGATGTTAATACTTTGTACAACCCCCTTTTGCCAACAAAACAGCACCTAATCTTCTCCTATAATGTTTCACAAGATGGGGGAATACAAAAAGAGAGATCTTTGACCATTCCTCATTGCACAATCTCAAAATCATTTAGCGACCTTGGTCCTCTCCTCTGCACTCTCCTCTTCAGCTCACTCCACAGGTTTTCAATGGGGTTGAGATCTGGGGACTGACATGGCCAAGAGAGGAGCTTGATTCTGTGCCTAGTGAACCATTTCTCTGTAGATTTGGCTACATGTTTTGGGTCATTATCTTGCTGAAAGACCCAGTGACGACCCATCATCAGCTTTCGGGCAGAGGCCACCAGATCTTGATTTAAAATGTCCTGGTATTTCAAAGTGTTCATGATGCCATGCACCCTAACAAGGTTCCTAAGGCCTCTGGAAGAGAAACAGGCCCACAGCATCACTGATCCTCCCCCATACTTCACAGTGGGCATGAGGTGCTTTTCTGCATACTCATCTTTTGTGTTCCGCCTGACCCACTTAGAGTGTTTGTTGCCAAAAAGCTCTATCTTGGCCTCATCTGACCAAAGCACATGGTCCCAGTTGAAGTCCCAGTACCGCTTAGCGAACTCCAGACGTTTGCGTTTATGATTGGGAGAGAAGGTTTTTTCCGTGTATGCCTCCCAAACCGCTTGTTGGCATGTAGATAGCGCCTGATGGTTGTTTTGAAGACTTTGTGACCCCAAGATGCTACCATCTGTTGCAATTCTTTAACAGTGAGCTTTGGAGAACTTTTAATTTCTCTTACCATCCTCCTCAGTGTGCATGGTGGCAAAATAACCTTGTGTCCTCGTCCAGGCTTGTTTACCACTGTTCCAGTTGTTTTAAACTTCATAATGATTCCTCTGACAGTAGATATGGACAAGTGCAGGCAAGTGGCTATTTTCTTGTAGTCATTGCCTGACTTGTGATGGTCGACACACATCTGCCTTACTTGAATGGTGTGTTCCTTTGTCTTTCCCATGTTGAAGAGTGGATAAGAGAAATGGCCTCTGTGTCACGTCATATTTATACCCCAGGGAAACAGGATGTGATGAATTACTAATTATATGTTCCTAGATACTCTGATCAACTTTGTAAACTACTGCAGAAATGACAGAAATACTTTGATTACATTTATTTCCTCAAAATTGTTAGGGATGCCAATAATTGTGGAATAGGTGATTTTATGAAAAATAATTATTTCTTAGTCAGGGATTTTTTTTCCCTTAAAATTCACTTGGTTACATTTTTCTACAATTTTCAGTGTGAGAGTATGCTTTTGCAATAAAAATTGAATTTATTTTAATGCTTTTCACACATCTTAACCAGGGGTGCCAATAATTATGGAGGGAGCTGTATGTATGTTCCTGAATTGTAAAGAAACAATAAAGTTATTATTACAGTTGTGCTAACTGGGAACGTGACGTCACTTTTGTGAACGCATGGCCGTTCCTGTATAGTGAGGGTGTAAGAACGAACTTCAAAGATTCCTTTATTTCCCAATCTTTTGTCTTTGAGCATGTTCTGGACAAAGAATCCACAGTTTCACATAAAATTGCTTAATAAACGTTTTCGAGTAAAAGAGTAGCCACGTGTTTACATAAAGCGTTATTTGATATTGGTGATGAATGAATATGGTTAAGTATGTGACAAAAAAAATGAATACAATTCATTTTAACCCTATAATGCCCAGACACAGACATCATTATAGGAAAAATATGACCCAGTAATATTTTTGAAGCATTGAAGAGTAGTATTCAGATCCACTGTTCATCATTAGGTTTTGTGACTGCAAAATATACATTGCTGAACAGAACCTCTAATTCAATGAGTAACATATCTGATACAGCCAAAAATCAGCACCACTCCAGAACTCATCACTTGAAATTTCTAATTATTTATATGCTCTCTACTATCTTTAGATATCTATAGCTGTCCCTTAACATATATAAGAATACGTTTTTGTGTAATATTTACCTTGGAATGCCGAACTTCACTGTCAAAGTCCAAGGAAATTCATTAATTCCCATTCACATGGGAGCTACTACCTTGAAGTGAGTGACTAGGGGAGAGACTCCTGTAATCTCACTTCTTCCCTCCAGGTGGCAGCACTGTGTATCACATATGATAGTGAGCAGTAGTGGTTGTGTTGCATCTTACCAGGTGGACATAGTCCCTCAAATTTGGTGTATCATATATGATACAGGGGCATTATAGGGTTAATACATTTATGAGTTCTTGAAAAAGCCTTGTAGTTAACAGCAAGATCATGAGAATTAGCTGCAAAATAAGAAAGTTCATTCTATAATTTAATTTCATTTTGTTTGATTTGCCTGAGAAACTGATGTGATTTCCACTAGTCCTTCATCGGAGGGCTTGCTGTTTTTTTATATATTTACATTCTTCATAACTCCATAATCATGACCCACTCCTCCCAGGAGATTTTTTTTGTTTGTTTTTAAAGATTTTATTAATCACCCAGTAACCACTAACATTACATCCAACGAACAAGTGCATACATTAACCAACACGAATGCATGAATTCTGCTCTCTACTAGAAAATCCTGACGGAGAATGGTCATGAATTGATGGTCGGACAAACGCACTTGGGTTATGCACCAGGACAATGATCTGAAAAACACAAGCAAGTCCACCTCTGAATAGCTTAAAAGATAAAATGAAGGTTTTGGAGTGGCTTGTGTGGACATAAATCCGATTCAGATGCTGTGGCATGACCTTAAACAGGCCGTTCATGCTCAAAACCCTCCAATGTGGCTGAATTAAAACAATTCTGTGAAGAAGAGTGGGCCGAAATTCGTCAACAGTGATGTGAAAGACTCACTACCAGTAATCGCAAACGCTGAATTGCAGTTGTTGTAGCCAAGGGTGGTGCAACCAGTTATTAGGTTTAAGGGGAAATTACTTTTTCACACAGAGCCAGGTAGGTTTGGATAGCTTTTTCCTTCAATAAAATAAATCATCATTTAAGAACCTGCATTATGTATTTACTCATGTTATCTTTGCCTGATATTAAACTGAAACATTTAAATGTGAAAAAATGTGCAAAAAAAAAAAAAAAAAGAAATCAAGAACGGGGCAAATACTTTTTCACGGCACTGTATGTATATTTTTCCCTATTTATCAAATATCGAATATCAAATATCTCAAAGGTAAGGGGTGCAGGGAGGTGGTGGTAACAGGTAATGAAGGGCTTATGCAAAAGCAGACACATTTATCTGTATATGTAATTAAATTAAACTCGGTGATGAGTATTCATTTTCTTCTTTATAAACCTGTCAAAAATTTCAAAAAGGACCGCACCCGGTCAGCTCCTGCTAGTTCGGCTGAGGCACAGAGGGGGTTCAGTCGCCTCAGAGTGGTTAAGAACAGGGCCAAGACCATCCTGCATGATACAACAACAACTGACCATCTCCTGATCATGCTGCACAGTACCAGCATCCAGTCCTTTGACGCCCAGCCTGCAGTAAATCTATGGCAGTACGGTGGAGTCAGGGCACGGAGACCCAACACGTCGTCTCATTTGGACTCCCACTCAGAGTCCTCCGATTCAGGGATGGCTGGGAAACTCGCTGCGGGTCTGATTCTGAGCCCGAGAGCGACTGTCCCAGCTCCGTGGAGCGGTCCGACTCTGATGGTGCAATAAAAGCAACGTGCGTATGTTTTGTACCGAAATTTTTGTACCGTTACTTTTATTCTGATCTCAAGCATTTTTTTATGTTTATAGCCTAAAAGTATGCACAACTTGCAATGAAAAACATCACGATAGTCTTTTACTGCAAACGTTGACTAATGCAAAGCACGATCTTTATAAATCTGTAGCACTGTAAAAAAACAATAAAAAATAATACTTTAACAGTTTTTCCCCAGTAAATTTTTACCATTTTTTTTCCATTTTTCAATGTGGCAGGAAAATCATATTAAAATCACATGGATGAACTGCTCATTGAAACACGTCATGTAATTTAACCAAACACGAGTTTTAGAGGTTGCCTGGTGGCTCAGTGGTGTTTGTGTGTGGAGTGTAATGCCGTGTCCCTCCCGCGGAGACCCGGGTTCAGAAGCCAGTGTCTGTGATGTGGGGGGAGATCGCGGGGAGACAGGCTTTTACTAGGTTGGATAAGATGGGGTCCAGAGCACAAGAGGAGCTGTTAATTCCTGTCGTAAGATTAGGGAGATCCGCGGGGAGGACAAAGGTGAACAGAGAGAGGCTGAGTGGTGGAGGGGAGGGACACCGCTGGGGTGACGGCGAGGGCAGAGGTGCAGAGGCTGCTGCAGATTCTGTCAATTTCAGTTTGGAAAAATGTGCGGAAGTAGTTGCACTTATTGGCAGTGAAGGAGTCGGTGGTGTTGTCCTTTTTACTCATTTATTTATTTGTTTATTTATTTATTTACACTGGGAGTCCAATTGACAGCAAGCTCTCTTTTGCAACTGAGCCCAGTCGTGAACCACAGAAAGACATGCAGTAATAAATTAAAACCAAAAGAACGACAGTACTCGTGTACATTTTAGCTCCATGGCATCCAGGAACACACATTTAAAACTATCAAATGAAATATGTTTTTCCAATTTCATTTCTGTGGGGCATGATACCTAACAGCACTTTTCCCCAGTTCAGTATGAACCCTTGGGATGTCTAAATCCAAATACTCTGGAGCACGCAGATGGTACTCCCCCCTTTTATAAAATTAAGCAGACTGGCAATATATCCAGGCAGTTTACCCAACAATGTGCTCCTTTCTCATGGCCAGCGAAGACCAACCAACCTTCAAATAAAGACTACAGTCATGTGTTCTGATGCCATCTCCTGTTACGAACCTTAAGGCAGCATGAGAAACTGCGTCAAGCAGCGTCAGCAATGAGGGAGCAGAGTGCGTATAAATGACATCTCCATTGTCTATTCTAGAGACAACAGATGCCTGAACACCCTGCCTTCTGCAAGTCCTCGGCAGGCTTTCATTATTCCCATAAAGCACAGCCAATTTTCAAATTCCTTGGGTTTGAGAAGTTCATTTATTATAGAAAAGAGAGCCTTGGGGCTGTTGGATCCAGAGTGTAGCTATGCTGTGTGAGTAGTAGGTGGACCAGCTTCTTTGTAAAGTTGCAGGTGGTCTGTGTCGGCTTGGAAGTGCACTGCTAAACTGGTTTTCTTGTGTAGTCTTTCGAGCTGTCATTTGCGAGATGCAATTTTGTGGAGTTCAGGGGTGTATCAGGGAGCAGAGTGTTTGAATGAGACAGGCTTGGTTTTGATGGGAACCAACTGATTAACTCATTCCCTATGGCAAGCCGCTGCTAACAGCGCGGAGAATTCTACAATTCCCCGCGGTAACCCGGTGCCAGCGGTGTGGATGACGTCATTCGGAGTTCCGTTGAAAACATGCATAATACATGAGCATCATGTCGATCTGACCAATCTGACAGCAGAAATAGCAACCTCTACCATTCGCAGTTCGATGAAAACACAAAATCAGTTGACGATCGCGGTGACGGGCCACCTGTATTTCAACCACAGGAAGGGAGGGGCCGTGGCTGCGCCAGGACAGGTCGTGGTCGAGCACCTAGTCAAAGATCTGCTCAGCGTCACATAACAGACAACCAAAATGTCAACTGGAAAGATTTTACAAATACCCAATATGACACTGCTAGTTTGACATTTGCATTTGAACCTGCTAAAAACCTTTATTTTGAAAATACAGATGTTTAACTGAACTTGTGTTTATATTGTGTAATTTTCAAGAAAAGTATTCTGTACAAAAGCAACAATTTTATATAAAAGTATTTCATTGGGAAAGAGTTAAGACAGGAGGAGAGTGTGTTGTTGAGGAAGGCAGGGAGGCAAACAGTTTGTTGACAAGGGGGGCTGAGAGGCCTGTGGGGGAGAGAGATTTAATGTTTCTGAAAGTTATAGTGCATTTTCTGGGGGTGGGGATATCGATGTCCATAGTGATTCCCAGATAGTTGTAGATGTTCAGGTTGAAGCTGGAGAATTGATGAATGGTGAGACCATTGGAGCAGACCGGATCCAGAGTGTGACCATGCGGTGAGTGGGGAAGTTGACCTGTTGTGTGAGGTTGAAGCATTTTAACAGTTCCAGGAATTCTGAGGCAGATTTACAGTCAGCGTTGTTGATGTGGAAATTGAAGTCACCAAGGAGGAGAATGGAGGGAGAGATGGTCAATAACTGGGTCAAGAAGTCAGAAAAGTGGGAGAAAAAAATAGGGGTTTAGCTTAGGTGGGCGGTAAATGACGGCACTAAACAGAGGAGTGAGACCAGAGAGTTTGAAGCCGAGGTGTTCAATGGAATGAGCAGCAGGGATGGAGATGGTAGATATTTTTATGTCCTTCCTGCATACAGCAGCAACACCACCTCCTCGACCCTCAGGATGAGGAGAATCTGGTGGGTGTGGTCTGATTTAATGAGAAATACTCCAGGGGTTTGTACCAGGTTTCAGAGATCCAGAGGATATCCAGGTGCCAGGTCTGTTATGAATTAATTCAGACTGGGGCTTTTATTGTGAAGGGAACAAATGTGGAGCAGACCCAGTTTCAGATTACGTTACTGCAGCATTGGTAGTGATGACTGATGAAGAGGGCGAAGATTGGCCAGGTTCACGTGCTGTTTATTGTGATAAGGTTATGAGGAAGTTTGGGAGCGATGCGACCAGTTGGATGGAATGGAGTTTGGGGATGAAAAGTTGAAGATGAACATACGACTAGAGCCTCTCTGTGGACGATGGTGTCAGTGAAACATACCGGCGTTTGTGAGAGTGTCCATACAGTCTGGATGGAGGAGATTTTTGACATTGTGGAGATCTAAGACGGAGCACCACGGCACCATGATGCCGTTGAGGAGCATTAGCATAATGCTAATGTTAGCTTGTGACCAGGAGCAGGATGCCTGGAGAATAAGAAGCGATGTACACGTCAGAAGAATCCGAGGAATAATCCGCTGCATGGCATCGGGCAGTACCCCGACAATCCGGTGAAGAGGAAAGGTAGCCTGGAGCCACTACCAGCCCATTAGCCGCACTGCTATCCAGTTCCAAGGCCAACGCTGTCAGCTCCTGCTAGTAGAGAAACCCACCGAGGGCTGACTGCACCTAGACAGATGGCTGACTGCACCTGGACAGATGGTCCCGGTGGGACAGTCAGGTGGGCTCATGCAGGCTAGCTTTGGGGCAGCCACAAATAATAGATCGTTACCGGTAACCAGAAAAGGGGAGATGGTTTGTGCTGTGGATAATCCCAGGATGACATGGAGAAAAGGCGAGGAAAACTTTAACGGGTAAACTGATGAGTTGATTTTAAGACGCTGATCCTTCATATGCACGCTGCCATTCATGAGTAGCCAGGTCAGTTCAGGCATCAGATGTAGTGAGGGCTTTGTCTTAGGCCGACAGGAGATGACCAGGACCAAAAGGAATTAACTGATCCAGAGGCGAGCAGTCCAGAGATACAGTCCGATATTATTTATTTTAGATGTAATGGTGCAACAAAATGTTCCTGAGCCAACACCACTGATCCAAATACTCAGTGTTCATTCCTTCATGATGATCTCTATTTGGGCTGATTCTGCTCTAAGATCCTTATGTTTTTAGATGGCATGTTGAAGAGCCGAACTCTGATGCCCCGACTGGAGATCTGATGTATGTAGTGTCAAACAATGCCTTTCGCAGGATGCAGTATCACTCTTCTTGTGTGGCTTGCAGTCGATCAGCTATTGTTCCTGCTACAGATAAAGAATGAAAGATGACGTTGAAGGGATCAGGTGAAACATGCATAACAATCACATATGAGCACAGCATTCCAAACAAGTTTGCATACAACAAAAAAAAGCTAAATTAATGCATTACATTGTTTTTATACAAGTGCCCGACATATCACAAATTCAAGTTTCTGAAATGTACAGCATTTTAATACATAAAGCACTTTTCAGCAATAAATTGCAAAAATGTTATTTATTTGATCATCAGAATTTTCACACAAATGCACAAATGAGTAGGTGGAAGGCTAGCAGGACAGTCAAACCAAAGAGGAGGTCAGCAGTTGAAGGTGGGATCTCATACCTTGGTCTATGACAAAGTGAAGGTGATTCTGTACCAGAATCTCGAAAAAGGCCATTTTCACTTTCGCAGAAGAGTCCAAAGTGTTGAAGAGAAGCCTCATTTTGTCTTGGTTAGTTCGTGCTGCGCGGATCTCACTGTATAGCTCACGAGTGACCATTTTCTTATCCCAGAGAGCATCAGTTATGGCACTTACAGTGGAAACAATTTGAATGAGCTCTGACCTGCTTTCCTCAACAAATCGTGTAGCTGGAGGAGAGATGTTGGAGGCATTTTAATTAATCAGAAAATGGCATAAATAGAGGGCAAGTAGACACACACAGAAAAAAATGTTAAATAGCTCAGCAGTTTTGTGTCATGGTAGCACAACTGCACACCAGTGTGTAAATACGCACTTAAACCCAGCAGATGGACTGAACTGGGTTCCGTCTGTCTTACCCAGGATCTGGAAGACTTTATGATCCTCTTCTTTCAGCGTCTTCACAAAGGAAATAAGTGCCTCAGTTTCTTTCACTGAACTGAGAAATGTGCAGAAATGTGCCATTTCCTGCTTCTCGATGATCAGCTTTTCCATCGACTTCCTATACGCGGAGTCGATCACGACTAGGTTTCGGCGCTGTCGACCTGGGGGAGGAGTTAGATGGTGGTCAGGACTGTAAAGGACTGTGGCAAAGCACAGAATAAGCTGCTACTAACTACTTGGATAATAACTGTGGTGAAATGAGAGGAGAGGTAAACATTATGTGATTAGCAATAGTTTTACCAATATGCCAAAGACACACAGATGACATTCGACACTTGCCAAATTTTACAGCACACAGCCAGAGCCATTTTCAAAGTGTTCTGTGACTCATAATGCAACGCGGTCAATGGTAACGTCCCACAATTGTCAGAAACTGGCTTTAACATCATCATGGAAAATAGCATTTATTATCCAGCACATACTGGTACAGTGTGTAGTAAACAAGTGTGTGATTGTTAAGCTGGTGTGGATATAGGATTCATTCCAACCAACCAGTTACACACCTGATTCAACTAATCAACCCCAAGAGTTTTTGCTAAAGACTGTGATTAGTAGAATCAGGTGTGTTCCTGCATGGTTGAAATGAAAGCCTGCACCCACACCGGCTCATTCTGGATAAAAGTCAGTACCCCTCTTTAATGGCTTACTGTGTCTAAATAGGGGCAACATATTCCAGTTACCTCAATATTCGCTCTAGGCTCTGGGTCCAATCACACAGAGCGTCTTAAGTAAAGGAGGAGTTGAGATGCAAAATCCACTAAGTCCACTCAACCAAGTTTTTTTTTACTCATCATATTAAGCTGAGTAAAAAAAAAAAAAAAAACTCAATTTCAAACAAATGAGATTGAGTGGACTTTTGGGGTTTTGCATTCTAACTCTTTAAATGTAAATTAATTCAGTTCTTGCTTTTTTCGTTTTACATTTGAGTCAGTAACTGAATGTTTATAGACGTCCCGCCCTGCACATGTATTCCTCAGAATTGCTGAAAAGGGAATAAGATTTCACCCAGTGATATCTTAACTGCCAAACACTTACAGTTGTGCTCAAAAGTGTGCATACTCTGGCTGAATTATTAGATCGGTAATATTTTTTAAAGAAAACATGAATGGCCAGGCAAAACACATTTTTTTTATTTATTATTGGATTCATATCCAACTGTAGGTCAAGTAGAATGGCACAATTATCAAATAAAACATGGGAATAAGGGGAAAAATGAAATTAACTCTGTTCAAAAGTGTGCATACCCTTAGTTCTCAACACTGAGTATTGCCCCCTTTAGCATCAATAACAGTCTTTAGTGATAGTTGTTGATGAGGCCCCTAATTCTCTCAGGTGGTATAACTGTCCATCCTCCCCAGCAAACTGCCTCCAGCTCCCGCAAATTCTTTGCTCGTCTCGCATGAACTGCACGTTTGAGATCTCCCCAAAGCGGCTCGATGATACTG
The DNA here is from genome assembly GCA_029721435.1 of Gymnothorax reevesii. Taxonomy (NCBI): domain Eukaryota; kingdom Metazoa; phylum Chordata; class Actinopteri; order Anguilliformes; family Muraenidae; genus Gymnothorax; species Gymnothorax reevesii. The sequence continues at coordinate 9,974,385 of CM056577.1, read as the reverse complement.
AGGTCAGGAGACTGTGATGGCCACTCTAGAACCTTCACCTTTCTCTGCTGTAAACACTGGAGGGTCAACTTGGCCTTGTGCTTCGGATCATTGTCATGCTGGAAAGTCCAAGTGTCCCATGCGCAGCTTTCGTGCTAAAGAATGCAGATTGTCTGCCAGTATTTTCTGATAGCATACTGCATTCATATTGCCATCAAATTGCATGAGATTTCCTGTGCCTTCAGAGCTCAGACACCCATAAAACATCACAGAGCCACCACCATGCTTTACAGTGGGAATGGCGTATTTTTCACCATGGGCCTTGTTGACTGCTCTCCGAACATAGCGCTCTATTTTGGTCTCGTTACCCCTAATGACAGTGAGGTGTGTCTAGGTGTTGTTTGGCATATTTTAGGTGGGCTTTTTTGTGGGATTGGCGCAATAATGGCTTCCCTCTGGCAACTCGACCACTGTTGGTCAGGTATCTCCTAATTGTGCTCCACGTCCCACCATCTATTTTCCAGAGCATCCTGTGTGTCTCTTGAGGGAGCTTATGGATGTTTTGTTGTGTGTCAGACATTTCTCCAGGCAGTTTGGGCTACAATCTCTCTTGGCCTGCCTGACATTCGCTTGGTATCAACATATCCCCTCATTTTCCACCAGTTATTCATGGACTGAACAGCACTGACTGGCATTTTCAAGTCTTTGGAGGTCTTTTTATATCTTTTCCCATCTTTTAAACACAGTTCTTACACACTTTAAATTCCAGGTTGAAAATCTGGTTGAAAAATTGAGATTGAAGTTGGGGTTTTATTATAGGAATAAACACTGTTTCTCTTTTGAGGCAAGAAAGAAACTGGTTTCTGCTACTTTTTTATCAGTTACTGATTATGGTGACCTTTCATACATGCACCCGCACATTGTTTACAAAAGTAAGATAGTGTTTATCACAGTGCATTGAGATTTGTGACAAATTATAAAGCCCTTACTCACCACTGTACTCTATATGCCAGGGCTGGTTGGCCATCTTTGGCCATGCGTCAGCTCAGTCATTGGTATTTGTTAATTTATAAAGCTATTTTAGGTGAACTCTCTTCTCATATTTGTTCCTTAATTGCTCTGAAATCAGACTGTAGATATAATTTGAGACGTAAAGATGTGATTTCATTGTCTGTCCCAAGGACACCGACCAATTTGGGAATGAAAGCTTTTAAGTGCTCTGCTCCTCTCAACTTAAATAATCTTCAAAAAGATCTGATACGAAGCAAATTAGTTTCTTTGTTTGATTTTAAATTTCTTATTAGTACAATGGTGAATAAATTGATTGGTACCTGAATATGCCCATTGTCATTTAATGTAAGTCCACTGTTAAATGAATTTTTTTTAATTTTTTATCTTTTTAACGACCATCGGTGCTTGAAGTTGTCTACCTCTTAGTGTGTACATTATATGTTTTCTTGTTATTGTCATGTTGTCTGTAATACTTTATGCAGCCAATTTGGCCAGGTCTCCCTTGAAAAAGAGATCATTGATCTCAATGGGACTACCTGGTAAAATATGGATTAAATAAAAATAAAAAAAACTTATTTTCCACTCCCCATGGCTCAGTGTGAAGCCAGATCAGTGCATCCACTCGGGAGCTAACAAACTCAAGAACTATACACAGACTGTAGCAACAATTTAAAAAAAGCACAGGTGTGGTACCCTAAATAGCCGTTTAAACCTGAGTGTGTCAACTTCTGTGTATATGACAAGGTCGAACATTTAAGGGTATGCAAACTTATGATCAGGGCCATTTGGGTGATTTCAGTTATCACAATGAGTTAAAAAGGAGGCAAACACCTATGTGATGATAAATGACCTCACATGATCACTATCCTTAAATAGAAGACAATTTTTTTTGCATGATGAGTAATATTTTCAAAATAGATGGCAACATTTTGCAAATTCAGCTGGGGTATGCAAACTTTTGAGCAGAAATGTAGTGGAAGGCAAAAATTTTTATTGACATTTCTAACTTCTTTACTTCTATCAATTGCCCCGATGAGTAATTAGAGTATCTCAACCACAGCTATGTCTGATACCTGTTTGGAGTGAGCTGTTCAGCGGAATATTTGTTAAGGAATAATTTCAATTGCTTGAGATGAAGCACAATTATTTTTGACTTGTCTGATTTAGTGGCTGCACCATTGAATCTCCAGAGGTGCAATGTGGGTGGGGTGAGCGAGCTGCTGATGCAAGTGAGCCAATCCCGGAACCTCTAAATCCCGAGCTAACAATCACTGCAACGGGTGGAAACTGAGTTACATAAAGCCGCTTTCACACTGGACGCAAAACGAATGTAATCTGACGTGCGAAAAATTTGTTTTGCATCTGGTGTGAAAGCAGCTTAAATGTGATTACTGGAAACAAAACAATCCAATTGGGTATCCACTGCGAAAATCTGAAAACGTCTAGATCTGACTCTGTTGTTTGCTAATTATTAATAAGGATCAGTCAAATTGATAATTACCAATAAGCTTATGGGTAATATTAGATGAAGAATGCTGCTGAAGCAGTTTGGTTGCTTTTTCTGACATCACCATGGGCTATCAATTCCCACTATTCAAAAATAGAAAAATAAAAGCCGCGTAAGCGTGGGTCAGAGTTTCCATTGATATATATCAAGTTTCCAGGCAAATTTTATTGTTCTAAATTGTGAGCTCTGCAGTAGGATGCATAAGTGCATCCCGAGGCTCTTCCTGCACATACACAGCGTTTATAAATGAGGCCTCTGGTGTGGTCAGGAGAAGTTTAGAGCTTTGTATTTCAAAGGCTGAGGAGATGATTGAGGACTTTTGAGAGGCCCATGGTCCATGTGCATCCTAGTAATGGGTGATACAACATCCAAGTGCCCAGAAGGCAGCCAGTGCTGACTGTATAGCTAATTCAGCCTCACAGAAAATATAATGCTGCTGCTGATGAAATTTTGACCAACTGATAGGAAAGAGCTTCATATGCTATCAACAACAGAAAATACACAGAATACAACCGGCTAACCCGCCATTACTGCTGTCTCCGGGAAAATTATAAAGAGGTGAAACCGCTAAAAGCTGACTCCCCTCCTCAAACGCATTCTCTGGGCCTGATTCAGACTCCACCAACAAGACTCAGCAGTATATTTCATATGGACAAAATGAAAGTAAAAAGCTACACACTCAAAACAAAAGGAAAATGGAGCAAAAACAGGTGATTGTACCTCGTAAAACAGGGCCAGATGGTTCACGAACGTTGTACACCTGAATATTCAAGAGAAGAGGATGAGGCTGTAGTCATTGAAAAGTTCCCATTCTCGTGCAAGGCATACTACTCTGATAAACCAAACACTCATGTACCGTTCTCTGCTGTCGACTGTCATCTTCACATTGAGAACTTGACCCTGAAACAGGATATGCAGAAATTGTCATTCGTCTTGCAGATCGAATCATAAATGGAACTGGGTTGGTTTGAGACCTTCAGAGGGGCAGGTTTTAAAGGTAAGCAAAGCTGGAAAAAATGTTTAAATAATTAATCACTCAACACCATATACAATTTTGCTGGAACAAAGCAGAGCATATGCACTAAATTTAAAAATACAGAGACAAAAAAAAAAAAAAATGGCCCTAAGTACAATGGGTTGTACAATGGGTCTGAGTTAGCAGAATGGCAGATACAGTGAACACTATAATTAATTGGACAGCATCACATATTTTATCATTTTGGTTCCCTTGGCGTCATCAATCATTGGACCTGAAGTCAATTGAACATGCATTTTATATGCTGATGAGGAAACTGAAGGCAAAAAGTCTCTGAAACAAGCTGTAACAGAAGATGGCTGCAGTACAGGCCCGGCGGAGCATCACCAGGGAAGATACGCAGCGTCTGGTGATGTCTGTGTGTCACAGACATTAAGCCGTCATTCCATGCAGAGGATTTGCCCCCGTATGTCACGTATCTTTATGTGACTGATAACAGTTGGAATGGTCCTTCTCCTGTTTGGTGCTGAGAAAATCATGTCCATTATTTCCAAAAACAGTGGAAAGACGGACTCATCAGGACACAGCACTCCTATCCTGAGAATTTTTTGTTGGTAGGGTTAATGTATTGTGTTTTCAAGGACAAAAGAGAAGGATCATCCCGCCTGTTGACAGTGCCATGTTCAAAAGCCAGCATCCATCATGGTCTGGCACAGCATTTTTGCTCAGGGCCTGGACAAGTTGCACATTTGTGAAAGCACAATTAATGCAGATTATACCATGGTCTGGGTGAATACCCTTTTCTGATTGGCCGGCAGGTATGTGTTAAAACCATGGAATGCACAGGTAGTTTGGCTATGGTAACTTTACAGTTCAAAATTGATCCGCTAGCCAACCTGTAACCATAGCAATGTTAGAGAGCGTCGCTGTCAAACTGTCGAGAGCAGAGCACAAAAAACACAAATAGGTGATTTTAACATTTCTTTTAATGTATTTGGAAGTGCAAAACTTTCACCAAAATTTCTGAATGCTTTGATTTGATATTGCTGGCAAATGACCACGCTATAAGTGGAATAATCAACTCGTAGGTGGGCATCACACGATTTTGAGGCACTTCGCGGAGGCAACCGCCCTCCGCTTTGTGTCGTGTGGTCATTCGCCTCCGCGTCGTGCCTTAAAACCGTGTGATGCACACCTATGAGTTGATTATCCCTTACAGGGAACATGCGCATTTTGGAGCGATATGTTTGCCTTTCAGACCTCTTTTTCAGAGCTGCCCCTGTTTGTTCCAGCAGGATTATATTAAGCCACACTCTATACATGCTACAACAGCACAGTATTAGCATAATGTGGGTTCTAGACTAGCCCGCCTGCTGCCCAAACCTGCCCTCCAATGAAAACATGTATTACGAAGTTCAAACTTGAAAAACTGAATGCAAAAACAGACCCCAGACAGCTGAACAACTAAAGTCCTGCATTAGCAAGACAGAAACTGTGTACAAAAAAGTGCTGACCCTTCTAAGCAGTTCATCCAATATGGATAAAATAGCCTTCAAATTGAAGCTGTAACTCTGTAAGAGCAGTAAATTACAGAACCAAAAAATGTCTCTGACTAATAAATTATGGTGCTCACTGTGGCTTGAACGTCCAAACCAACCAAAAAAGAATAACATCCTTCAAAATGAATAATTCTACAAATTGATAGTCTCCAACATACATCTGTATATGCTGAAATTATCATTTTTCCACGTATCATATGACTGTCATACTAAATATTTATTATATCCTACCGATAATTTATCAATATTGGATTTTTTCAACAATTTTGATAGGAATAGTTTAGTAATAGAGAGGTCAGCAAACATCATTGGCAATAACAGGATTTACTACTCTTGAGTAAGCAGGTTTGCTTTAATTGTGAAATGTGCAGCGCACTCACCCTGATTACAGCTTCTTTCTTCTCTAGTGGCTGAGGGTGTGACCGTTTGTTGGAGGGAATTCTCCGTTTGTGATTCTCCATCTTCTTTTTTCGTTCTATCTTCCAAACGGTGGTTAATGCAATCATACTGTATCGCTAAACCAGCCAGAATGTTGTGATTTACGAAATGAACCAAGAGCGACAACCAGTAGAATGCAAAAAGGAGGCTTTATTTCTGAAGGGGGAAACCCCCCAACAGAGCTGGCAACGGTACAAAGTCCACAATCCAAAAACAGTATCCAATGGGCGTAATCCAGAATCGTAACCAGGGCACCAATAACAAAGTTCGTGGTCAGACAAAAAGGGTTCGGTACACAGGCGTAGGTTTGGAGGAGAAACAAACTCATAAGCCAAAGACAGTCCGAATCCAAAACCAGGGCAGTAATCACAAAATCAAGGTCGGGCAGAAAAAGGTCAAAACTCACAGATGCAACAATATCCAAAAAGGGCAAACCAAAATCAATAGTCGAGCAATCCAATCAGAAAGATAAACACTGAGCAATCAAGGCGAGAAACGTGGCACGAGAAAACTAGGGAGAACGATCTGACAAGAAAGTGTACCAAACAGACATCTTATATACACACCCGGGGTAAACACATGACCAGGGAGAACAGGTGCAATCAGTGGGAACAATGATCAGGGAGAGACACATGAGGGATAAACTAATTACATGAATTTGGCTGTAGCCCAAACGCAGACAGGGATCACAAGACAAACCTAAGTACAAAACAACAGCTCCGGTTAAGGAGTACTAAAGTGCCAAGATAAAAGAAAAGGAAAGCACAAAGTATAAGTGGAAATCCACAGAAACTTGCAGCAGAGATAATTAGGGATAGGCAAGGAGGCGGAGACTAGAATTGGGCGACAGCTGAGAGATCATTAGTCGATTAGTAAGTGCAGCTATACAATCCCAAGTGCTTGTTAGTAAGTTAGTCCAAATATACAAGGTTAGTGTGGATTAGTATTTAGCAAAAACAATAAACTGTTAGTATGTGTTAGTAAGACAGTAAAAGAGAGAGGAAGGAAGAACACGAGATAATGAAAGAAGATTGAAACCCAGAAACCAATAAATCACCCGAATGAGTGGCACACAAGACAAGGGACCGTGAGCAAAGATACACACATGACAAGACAGGGGAGACAAAGTGCAAAGCATGGAAATGAAAACATGGCTTGGAAACTAAATGATCTAAACATGAAAAATAATAAACAGGAAATATAAATTACCAAAACACAAAACACAATCCTAAGAATAGTCAGACAGAGCAGTGGTCACTAAACACAGAAATACTAAACATGGCTAGGCCAGGCACAGAACTTAACATGACAGCAGAATCCAGAATCCCAACACAGTCTTTCTTTTAATTTTGTGATCTGCTCCTTGTTTTTATCGAACAGAGCAGTTTTGTTCTCACATTGCCTCACAAGCCACTGGAGATCTCTGCGCTGAAGAACTCTCGTTTCCTCCTGGCCTGTTTTGTGTGTGATTAGGAGAAGGAGAGTGTGTTTCCACACTGGAATCTTGAACAGGTCCATGTGCTCTTCCACTGCGGCCCGATCTTCCTTTTCGAATGACCCGTCTACTGAGATGACCAACGCAAAAGCGGTGAGCCCATCAGAGCCACGGTATACACTCTTCTCAATCTCCTTTCTCTTGAATTCTGAGGTGGTGTGGGCTAAGCCAGTCCAGCCTGGTGTGAGAATCACTGTGATTAACCTGTTTTTACTTTTATTTTGTCTCTTCACGCACCCTGAAGAGAGTCGACTCCAGAATCCGAAAGCTTTTCTGCCCAGAATGGCATTTCCCACTGCAATCTTCTCGACTCTGCGACTCCCCAGAAGAACCACATTTAATGATTCGTCTTTAATAGATTGGGCAGAGAAAGAGAGGGATCAATAATGTAGCCAAACATTGTAAGTATAACGTCAAATACATACATCTTCCATTTTTCATGTAGAGCCCAGAATAATAATCTCAAGGGCTTCACAAGACAGTTAGAGAAAGGCATAATGGAATACTTACCATCAGGTCTCACTAATTCAATTTCATCTGTTAGGTGAGAGCAAAAAAATAAAATTAGCACGTTGACCTGGAGTCTAAAAAGTCACCGTAATGAGTATCATCTGTGATCTTTCACTAGTTCATTCAAATGGGCACAATTTTCCTCTGATGTCGCGCTCAGGGTTGGGAGCTCAAAGACTTATTAAAATTACTGCTTTGTTCCAGGTAACAAGACGTATAAACTGGGGCATGTGACAAATAGTTTTCATTTCTCCACTTCCTGTATAAATGTAGGAAATCATGATCATTTCACTGCTTCTTAATTGATCCGCAATGGATCGTAAAAAAAAAAAAAGCAGTATTGGACCATATTTCAAGGTATAACCCCATTGCGAAATAGTTGGGACAAAGTGTAAATTGTGAATAAAATCAAAATGCAATGACTTTCAATTCACACCAGCCAGTATTTTACTCACAATAGAACAGAAATATTTGCATAAGAAGAGATAATGAGAGGCAACAAGTGCGGTGAACCATGGTTTTCAAAATGGTTTTGAGAATGATGTGAAGTTGCGTCAAAACGTTGTGTGATTTTGCCACAACAATTTTTAAAAGCTTTTGCTATAAACTTTAAAAGTTTTTATAAACTTTTTAAACTTTGATATTTTTCACTTTTTTAAATGTGGGTTTTAAAAGTGGGTTTTCTTGTCTCAAGGTTTTATTACTAAAGAACAGAGACACAACAGAGACAGTTTCATGGTATCGAATGTTGAAACTGAGAAATTTTACAATTTTATTCATAAAATGAGCTAGTTTCAAATTTAATGGCAGCTAAAGGACTCAAAAAAGTTGGGACAGGGGCCTGTTTACCATGGTGTAGCATCCTCTCTTCTTTTTAACACAGAGTGGAGGCATCTGGGCAAGTTTCTTGAGTTTTGCCCTTGGAATTTGATCCCACTCTTGTTTAATACAGGCTCCCAGCTGCTGGAGAGTTTTGGGTCTCCTATAACCGACTTTTTGTTTAATTATGTGCCAAATCTTCTCAATAAGTGAAAGATCAGGACAGCAGGCAGGCCAGTTCAGCACGCGGACTCTTCTACTATGAAGCCATGCTGTTGTAATAGCTGCGGAATGTGGTTTTGCATTGTCCTGCTGAAATACACAAGGCCTTCCCTGGAATAGATGTCATCTGGAGGGAAGCATATGTTGCTTTAAAACCTTTATATACCTTTCAGCATTCATGGTGCTTTTTAAGACATGCAAGTGTCCCACACCATATGCACTAAGGCATCCCCATACCATCAGAGATGCTGGCTTTTGAACTGAACGCTGATAACAGGAGGGGTGGTCTTTCTCCTCTTTAGCCCAGAGGACACAACACCCAGAATTTCCAAAAAGAATGTCAAATTTGGACTCCTCTGACCACAGGACACTTTGCCACTTTGCTACATTCCATTTTAAATGAGCCTTGGCCCACAGAACACTCTGGATCATTCTGGATCATGCTCAACAATGGCTTCCTTTTTGCATGATAGAGTTTTAGGTGGCATCTGTGGATGGCACGGCAGACTATGTTTACTGACAGTGGTTTCTTAAAGTACTCCTGGGCCCATTTAGTAATGTCAATGACAGTATCATGCCGGTGAGTGATGCAGTGGTGTCTCAGGGCCCGAAGATCACAGGCATGTAGTAAAGGTCTTCGGCCATGGGCCTTATGCACAGAGATTTTTCCAGTTTCTCTGAATCTTTTGATGATGTTATGCACTGTCGATGATGATACCTTCAAAGCCTTTGCAATTTGACGTTGAGGAACATTGTTTTTAAAGTATTCTCCAGATTTTTTTTATTTTATGCAAGCCTTCACAGGTTGAAGAGCCTCTGGCCATCTTTACTTCTGTGGGACTCAGCCTCTCTAAGACATCCCTTTTATAGCCAATCAAGTTACACACCTGATGCCAGTTAACTTAATTACTTGATAAATGTTCTTTCAGCTGATTCTCTTGTATATTAATTGCTTTTTCAGCCCTTTTTTTTTTTTGCCTGTGTCCCAACTTTTTGGAAACACGTTGCAGCCAGAAAATTTGAAATAAGCTCATTTTGTGGATAAAAATGTGAAATGTCTCAGTTTCCACATTTGAAATGTTATCTATGTTCTACTGTCAATAATACATTGGCTCATGTGATCTGAAAATCATTGCATTTTGATTTTATTCACAATTTACAATTCTTCCCAACTATTTCAGAATTGGGGTTGTAAATAAAACATTGTAATTTCTAACCCATTAGCTACTGTTAGACAAAAGCTAAGAAGCATTTCACCACTTTTTGCAAACAATTCCATTTGATGTTGTTCGTCATTGATACAATAGCAAAGGCATAAATGAATTCTGAAATATCAATACAGATCTTGGGCGCATGTAAGCCGGGTAGTTAGACGCAGTGGATGTAACTAATGAAGCTTGCAATGTAACGTCAAATGTTTTTTTTTAACCCATCCTCAGAAATGTTGTGGCTAAGTATCCTTTGCCAAGTATCATTAGCCAGTGTTGGCAAGCATTCAAACTAGGTAGCCAACAAACTAGGAGGCCAATGACATCACTGACTTAGGCAATAACCCACATCTCAGACGGGTCAGGCCTGGATCCGGAGTCAAGCCGGCACTGCTGGGCGACTGTTGGCATGACAATTGGCATGTTAACCAGATGTGGGCCAGGTCTGGCAATGATGGCACCGTTTATGTGATGGCATGCCCCATGCGGGCCGATTCTGTCCGCAGCTGGCCCCCTGGAAAACCAGATCTGGGCCACATAAGGGCCGTCATTCATGCTGTATTTGGGCCAGAACTGTGTAAGTGCATTATGTGGACCAGAACTGAGCCAAACCAATTTTTCTGTGTGGGAAGCTACCTACCTAACCAGTTTAATAATTTCTGGCTGATGTAGCAAAATACTTGCCATTCACTGGTCTCTATTCATTTCTATCTTCCTAATGATTGCTCACTCACTGAAAAGCTGAGGTAATCGACTACTTTCTGCAGCTGGATAAAAAAAAAGCCATGTAGAAAATGTTACATTGCAAATTTGATTACATCTAGTGTTTTACTGCCTTATTATGCAGCTAACTTAGGCTATCAAACAGCAATTTTAGCCCCCTAAGTTTTGGAAGTGGTTGAATATGTATGTGAACAGTGCAAAGCTCCCTGTATGATGGACTTCATTTCCCAGAATTCACCAGTTCTATTGTCTCATGTTGGTGAAAAATCTGGTGCACAAATGTGACAAAAGAGTCTGCAAAAGTGCTGAGAAGCTGAAATCTCAGATCGAGCAAGAATGAGTAAACATTTGCTTTCAAAACTTTTCAAAACTGATGTATTGTCTGCGCTATTTTCAATTTATTTTAGAGTTTATATGATTTGTTTATCATTGCAGTCTCTTCTCATATACATATTACACGAAGTCCCAACTTTCCTAAAAACAAGGTACCAAACGCCTTCCCGAAATAATTTCATTTGTAAGGGAAACAATCATAAATCCTAGCACAAAGTCCTCTTGTCCAGGAATATGCGCCCATTATCTAGAGAAGAGACAGGCAAAACTAAAAGAATGACAGGAAGTTAGAAGCGTTCTCACCTTCACTGCGGTTTGATGAACAGTTGCCCATCGCGATTCTTCTGCTCTGATTATACCAAGAGATGCAGGATCTCAAAAAATGTGATTAGAGCTTTTAAATTGAATATTCTTGTGCTGATGTAACATCTGACTGCAGATGATACTGTAAGTAATGGCATTTGGCTCCAACTGAGCTGCAGAACACTGACACGAGAACACTGAACACTGACTCAGAGAGGAAGCACTTCCTGTTAACTGTTGTCAAAAACCGCAACTGACATTTACATTACATTACATGACATGTACTTAGCTGATGCTCTTCTCCAGAGCAACATACAGTTGCAAGTTATACAAGTACAAAAGTTGGGTGCAGAAGTGCTGAGCTCCAAGGAGACAAGTTAAAGTGCTAATAGATCAAGTGAGAAAAGAAACACAAAGTGAAAATTGTACAACAAGAACGAACCATAGCCAACTGAAAGAAACCAGCAAAGTTAACAAAAACCGGCAGCACAGTTAACAAAAATGACCAGCACAGTTAAGAAAACGGGACTCCGGCATCGTGACACGTGACATAAGTTGCAGGACGTGCATGTGCAGACTTGCATTTGCAGTGAGCGTGTGCACGCCATTGTGGCTATTACCAAATGCATGCCCTTCCAAACCAGGGCAACTACTGTTGGTCCCCAAGGCAAAGCAATTTTTTACAACATCTTAAAAGACAACGTATGCATATGAGACTTGCAGTCTTATTTTTTGTCTCTATCAAGTGGTAACTTTTTGGTATATGTAAATTAGTTTGCTAGCTTGTGCATCTTCACAAGCGAAATTTCCTGGCTCCATTGGCTAACCTTGACTCACTTCATTGGCATCATTTTTGCATTTCAGCATCAATAATAACAAGCCTATGCCTGTAATGGCAGGTAATCCCTCTGGGCAAACTGAGGGAGCCAAATGCAGACTCCGGTAGAAGAAAACACTTGACTTTACTGAGCAGATACAGTCTGAGGTTGAGAACTGGCGGATGGGGAAATGTGAGCAAAGCTCAGCAGAGACCATGGAAGGGCTGGGGTTGGGCTGTAACGAACAGCACACAAGGGAGCAGGCAAACGGTGGTAGTGGGTCTGGTCCGAGGTCCGAGCCGGGACCCCTCAGTGAGGGAACGGGCACAGAAAGGGGAGGAATTCTAGGGCTGGGGCACGAAACGACTCAGTACACGGGTAATCACCCTTACGAAACAAAAAATATATTTTTCATATATGTAGACCCAATATATTAATATTCCAGTTTTTTTTTTTAGTCAATTTACCGGCAAAATTTTTATGTTTTACCTAATAATTTAATATTACAGTAATAATATGAAAAGTTAAAATGGGTTTACATTTGGAATTTTGATATTTATCACTAAATACATTTCTAAATATAATATATAATATATCCTCTATATATTGATTAATATACAAATTATTGCTGTTTTCTGTATATTGCAAAATATATTAGAATATATATCCTAAAATATAATAACGCATATATGCAGAAATGTATCGTACATAATACATTTTTAAATACATAATTGGTTTACATTGCCAATATATTAATTAAAATAATGATATCATCTATCCATTCTCTGAATCCGCTTCTTCCTCATTAGGGTCGCAAGAGGAGCTGGAGCCAATCCCAGCTTACTACAGGCGAAAGGCAGGGACCCACCCTGGACAGCTCGCCAATCCATCACTGGGCGCACACAGCATTGACACACCATTCACTCTCTCAGTCATACCTATGGGCACTTTAGCATCTCCAATTAGCCTGATACCTTTGGACTGTTGGAGGAAACTGGAGTACCTGAAGGAAACCCCACATGAACACAGGAAGAACAAGCAAACTCCACACAGAAGGTCCCTGGGCCAGATTCAAACCCACAACCTTCTTGCTGTGAGACAGCAACGCTAACCACTCCGCCACTGAAAAACAACTGTTTTGAAGATAGGTTTTTATTATGTGAAGTCTGCATTATGGTGAATAAAAAGCTGAGTGAATAAAGCATTTCTCTTTATTTATCTTTTTATCTTTATAGGCCAGAAGCCATTCCACAATTTGATCTGTTCCAACTGTGTTGCTAAAGCTAAGCAGGTATGCACTTGGTTAGTACTTGGATGGAAGACTAAATGGTTGCTGCTGGAAGAGGTGTAGGTGGCCAGTAGGTTGCAATTTTCCCCACTGCTGTAGAGCAGTGATGGGGACACTGTACTGAAGGAGATGCCGTTTTTCGGATGAGACGTTAAACCGAGGTCCTGATTCACTGTCGTCATTAAAGATCCTATGAAACTCTTCGATAAGAGTAGGGGGTTCCCTGGTGTCATGGCTAAAGTCCCTGACTGTTTCTTTCGACCTGCCACTTAATCATCCCCTGATCCAATTGGTTGTGCAAATTGCCCACCTCAACCCCCAGGGCTCCCTTGAAAAAGAGATTTCAATCTCAATGGGACTTCCCTGGTTAAATAAAGGTGGATAAAAAATATAAATATTTCATTTATGACCTGATAAATTCCTGTCCAAATGTTTAATATGTCTAAAGTTTATGATACGTATGATTTGCATTCATGATATTTTGTATTATATGCTTGAAGCAAAAAAAGGATAATATGTTGACATGCATTATCGAATATACGTTGTCCCTTTCCATATATTCAAATGTATTTTATAATATATTACATTATATTTTTTTTTCAATATGTATCCCTATATTTTTGTGCACAGGCAGGAGACAGACAAAAGCAGGCATGAGGAGAATTCAGGGAACAAGAATAAACGGCGAGGAAGGAGAAAAATACGCAAAGACACGTCTAACAATCTGGCAAAGGGGAACCTTCAAACAGGAACTTAAATGTTCCAAGAAAACAAGTAACAATGGGAAGCAGGTGAGAGATGAGTGTGGGGAGAGGACACTGACATGGGGGGTCATGAGAACATAACAGAATGATTGAAAACAATCAACAAAATGAAACCAAAACTAACACTGACAGTCAAACTGTGGGGAAGAGAATAAACCGAAATGCAGGAACATACAGTAGAACTGTAACTAGGCCTGTTATTATGGGATATAATATAGAAATGATAGAGTTCAGAGTTGTTGCGGTCACTGCAGATCTGAAGCCTTAACCTAGCAGCCTGATTGGAACCTTAATGTTCTTAAATGGACGGATGTCCCAAGCAATTTCAATGTTTTCCTCCCCAGACCGCTGTCCAGGACCTTGCTGAATGGTCGATGGTGGAACTCCAGTTGCCATGGCAAAATTGGATTGACCTTTAAGTGGCTGCCAATCAATAAGTGACCTGATAGAATAGAACTAAATTCAGTTGGTTTCTGGTGGCATATATTGGAGGAGCTCAGTCTCATCTCAATGCATCATACAGTTTAAAACAAACCCTCTCCCCAAACCCCTAACCTTTCATCTCATTTTTCCATCAGTTCAGCTTTGGTTGGATTTGCCATCTCTGTCTTTAAAATCTTAACCACACAACTGTCACTGTGATAAAAATTAATGCAAGTGGGACAGGCTTGTGATTCAATTTTTTTGCTTTCATTTTCTAGATGATTTTGAATCCAGCCCTCAGTGAGTTGACGATTTTGGTTTACATCAACCGTTGTAACATCATTTTTCTCAAAACAAAATATACAATGTACTTGAGTTCAGATTTTCAACTTGAATAATTCCTTCATCAAGGTCTGGTATGTGATTTAAGTGTTCCCTTAATTCTTTGAGCAGTGCATTTCTGCTGGCTTATACTCAAATGCCTTGGCGATCATTAAAGTGAACTAAGACAAATGCACGAGTTATTGCGGTCGGAAAAGGAAATGCCTTGCTTTTCTATATCAACAAAAGAAGCAGAACAAGCTCAGTGAATTTGTGAAATTTGTGAGTTATGATATCAATACTGCAGGAAGAGGAAATGTCAGGCTTTTAAGACGAGCCAAAGAAGCGGAACAAGCCCAGCGAATCATGAAAATAACTGAACACATTGCTGAAAGACACCAGTTCTCACTGTTGTCCCTCTGTATGCTTCACACTGTTCTTGCATTTATACTTGTTTTTGTTCTTACCACAGATGCAATTGTCAGATTTTAACAAGCTGTTGGCCCCATAGACCAGGGCTATTCAACCTTGTCCTGCAAGGGCCGGTGTGTGTGCAGGCTTTCACGATCAATCAAGCTCATTAGCAAAGACTCTTGGGGTTGATTATTGGTGTCAGGTGTGTAAGTGCTTGGTTGGAATGAAAACTGCACCCACACCCTTTCTGGACACGGTTGAACAGCCCTGCCATAGACCTATGAGCCCATATATGGATCTGACAAATACAGCTGCTGTATTCAAACTCGTGGAACTTAAGGCTTTTTATATCGTTGTTGAAATTACAAGGTTTCCAATAATACCCAATATGTCCACCTGAATTATAGGTAAGTGTGAATAAAATGATGTGCAATATTTAGATATTTTCCATTTTGCTGTGGCCAGAAAACCATGGCATCTTGGGTTTGAAAATTTTGATACAAGTGTGATGCAGCTTCAGTGAAGCCCTGCAACCAGCAGACAGGCCTATAGAACATGCATGTGACATTGTCCTGCAATATGAAAAAATGCTGTCTCTGACTTTGAACCCAAATTAGGGAAAATGTGACAGAAATATTGATTAATGTGTAAATATTAATCCAGAATATGTTTAGAAAAAACAGAAGCACACATTCAGTACAGTTTTTGCAGTGTTGATTTATTGCATGAAGTCTGGTCTGAGGTCGCTTCGCTCATTTGAGTGCTTGTGCACTTTTTTCATCCACAAACCCCAGTTCCAATGAAGTTGGGATGTTGTGTAAAATGTGAATAAAAACAGAGTGCAATGATTTGCAAAACCTCATAAACCCATATTTTATTCACAATAGGACAGAGACACAAATCAGATGATGAAAATGGGACATTTTACCATTTGTACCAATATTCAAATCTGGTGATGAAAATCATTTTAGCAATTATCGTCCTATATCTGTTCTATCTACTCTCTCACAGGTAATTGTGAGAGTAATGTACAACAGATTGAGTGACTATCTCCACAAGCTAAATATTCTCACTGGCTCCCAGTATGGTTTCAGGAAAAAAGAGTACAACATGCATGACAATATTGGATCTTCTAGAAAAAATTTACGATGCCATTGACCAAGTTGATTGTGCAATTCGCATTTTCCTGGACCTTTCAATGGCTTTTGACACAATTGACTTTGAAGTTGCACCATTATGGCATCAAAGGATCTGAACTCAAATGGTTTAGGATTTATCTATTTGGAAGGCAACAATATGTTCTTATCAATGATAATATATCTACATATAAGCACATCAAATATGGGGTCCCCCAGGGTTCAATTTTGGGGCCATTGCTTTTTATTCTGTACATTAATTACTTTGTAAATTCATCTAAAATTCTACATAAGGTTATATTTGCTGATGATACTCATCTGTTTTTGTCACACAAGGACCCAGTTGTATTACAAGATCTACTAAATGCAGAATTACAGAAAGTTGATACCTGGTTCAAATGTTACAAATGATCTCTCAACATCAGCAAGACAATTTATTTGGGTTTTGAGCAAATATAAATATTATGCATCCAAATAATATCTGTCTCAAAATAAATGACAAGGAGCTAGAAAGGATGAGTTCCTCAAAGTTCCTGTGAGTCTTCATAGATAAGTCACTAAATGTCAGATGTCACATAGCACACTTGATATCCAAATTATCCAAATATGTTGGATTATTCTTCAAAATAAGATACTTCCTCCCACTATCTGCTCTCCAAACCCTGTACAATACCCTGTTTGAGCCACATATCAACTATTGTAACGTCATATGGTGTAATACCTTCCCCAGTCATCTTACAAAACTTGAAAGTTTACAAAGAAGATGATACGAGCTGTATCATGGGTCAGGTACAATGCACCCTCATGCCCTCTGTTCCTTCGCTATGGTCTCCTTAGGCTTGCAGAGTTAAATGAGCATCAAAATGCTTGTATGATGTACCAAGTAGTACATAATATGAACAGCAGATTATCTGAGCTTGTTCTAGTCTATAGTCCTCTGCATGCTCATAATACTAGAAAGACACATTTTATCATTGGCAAAAAAAGTAAACTTAAATATACCAGCTTGAGTATTAATGCAGGGGGCCGCGGATTTGGAACGAACTCGATGAGAACATGAGTGTTGAAGCCCATCTCCAGCTTTACGAAGATACTAAAGGACACATTGCTAAGATCATAAATCTAACTATCATGTGGTACCTATTATCTATCTGCTCTGGGACAGTTGTGGTGTTATATGTTGTGTATGTGTCCTGTTATTATTGTAGCAGGCCGAAGGAGGGCCCGGGCGGGGACTTGAACGTCCAGACTCCCGGGTAAGAGCCAGGCTCATTGGCAAGGTAGCCAGGGCATGCACTTATTAGGAGACATTTCCAGTGACAGGACCCCTCAACTGTCACATTATTATTAATGTTTATATATGTTCTCAGGCTCCCACCTTAAAGCTTTGAATTGCTTCTCTGGGAGGCCTGACTCACATATGATCACATAACTCCTGTTATGCACTATAGATAGCGTGTATGCCAGTGTGAAATAAATATATAAAGATGCAAAGCTCCTTCAGAGACCTGATAATTTACAGAGCTGGAAGCATCTTCCGGCAGAGGGGATTGCCAGTAGAGAGAAACCCCCTTTTTCTATCTTGTTTATTTTTGACTCATGCGGCTTGTCGCGAAGCGTCAGTGGCCTGAATTCATTCTCTTGAAAGTGGAGTTGAGAGTGACGCCGTCTCAGGTGAAGACGCGGGTGAGGAGGTGATTGTACCATGAGGTTAGCGCCTTCATCGAACAATCCCTTTGCTGTAATTATAAAAAAGGCAACAGCGTCTTCAAATTGTGGGTATAAATATTAAATCCAATCAGACAATATGAATATCATTATCACTTCCTTTATGATTTCTGTTTTCAATCTAGACTGTTTGATTTTGGTCAAAGAAATGTTCTGTATCCAATGGGAGTATGCATAATTAATGACAATCCCATATTCAAATATTTTCTCATTCTAATTGCTGAGAGGAGCATGAGTAGAACACATTGTGCAATGCCTACCAGGGTATCAGCAATAGCAAATAAAATTACATGATTTGAAGGCATTAGGCGAGCACAGCTCAACATGCAGTAAGAGAGGACCACCTTCATTCACAAACCCTGTCCCATCTGCTGGTACTTAGTCAGTAATAAGCGATGTATAAAATTCGCTATCCCTTGTATGCCCAGGAAGGTGGCCCACAAGTGTTGCTGGACTCTAGCCAACGATGCCACACCCCATAAGAACAGAAGAACAAGTCCACCTTCCGCTGAGAGGACCGGGGAATAGGCAGTTCTCCAGGTCCAGCAGTGCTGGTGTTTCCCTGGTCTGGCAAAATATCAACCACCTACGTCCAGTTGGCCATTTTCCTGGGTTTGTTGGATTTTGGTGATGACACCGTGACCTCTTTTAAATCTGGAGAACTGTACCTTACCTCAAGTCTGGGGTCCAAACTTTAGGCTGAGAAATTTGACCTTGTGTTTTCCACCCTGGGGCCTTGCAGAGTTAAATAAAGCTCTTGCAAGTTATATCCAGTCGGAGTCCAAAGCCAGGTAAACACAGTCAGGTACAGAAGGGCAATGAATGAAGGGCAAAAAAGACATAGTCCAAAGACAGACAAGAGTTCAAAAACAAAAAGGCACAGGCAACAGTACCAACTCATGAGGCAGTGGGGAAGTAGAGTGTCCATTATCCAAATTACAAAAACCAGGGGAGCAAAACACAGCGATCGCGGTCGGGCAGAAAATGGGTCGTAATCAGGAGCAAACAGAACCAGGCAGGTAAAGACAGAATTCAGTGTCGAGATGAGAGATTTTGTGAGGATTTTGCTACAGTTGTTCAAAATACAAGGTAGATAGATAGATAGATAAATTTTCTAAAGCTGACCAGGTATTGTCCAATGTGTCAATTAGTTGAAGTATGTTTGTTTATTTGTTTTTTTTTGTTTAAATAAACTTGTAATTTGATGTCAGGTGATAGATGAGCAGAGAAGCCAGCTGAATAAAAAAAAGTGCGGCAGATATCCCTAAATAGAAATCTTAGAGGGAAATGTTTCTGAATCTAAATCTTTATAGGCCTACCACCTTGTATTGATGTGTATAATCTCCATGAGGTGCAATACCAACTAGGCATTATCAAAAATTATAATTTTCCATTTATAAAAGGCTGACCTGACACAATCATTCTCAATGAATGAATGAGAACATTTAACTGCAAAATAAACAAATAGTGCCATACAATAAGAAATGGTAGTCTTATCGTACAAAAAATAAATAATTGACCGATCGTGCCTGTGTCAAAACTATTAATATTTTTTGATTTGTGAAAATGAGGGCTTCAGCACATCAACACCAACAATAACTAGGCTTATGCCGTCGGAGGTGACGGCTGGGGGTATATCCCCGAACGCCCCAATCCTCCAAATCCCCAATCCTTGAATAGACCTTGAGTAGACTTTCATTTGAACTTAATTTCAGGTCAATCGGTCAAGTGGTTCTGAAGATATGGCCAAAATGGTAATTTTCCATCACAAAGCGCCACCTGGTGGCAAAATATTGAACCATACAGGTATGATGTCATCATGTGACACATTGTCAGGTCACGACCTTGCAGTTGCACATAGTTTCATGTCAACTGGACAAATAGTTCCAAAGATATGGCAAAAATGGCGAATTTTATGTGACAAAGCTCCACCTTGTCTCAAATTTTGAACCAAACATGTATAATGTCATCGTGGGACACATCATCAGGTCATGACCTTTCATTTGCACTTGATTTGAGGTCAATCGGACAAATATTTCCAAATATATGATAAAAACAGTGATTTTTTTCAGTTTTTGGCCCCTGGTGGCCATCTAGAAATTGTAAATTGTCCAAAATCGAATCAGTTCTTCCTCTTTACGACACTTACTTATATGCAAAACTTGGAATTTCTAATTGAAATATTACTGCAGTTAGGCTATCGCGTTAACCCTGAAATCAGTTTTTGGCCCTGGTGGCCAATGTAGACATCGTAAATTGTCCAAAATAGAATAAGTTTTTCCTCTTTATGATACTTACTTATGTGCAAAATTTGGAATTTGTAATTGAAATATTACTGAAGTTACCGCGTTAACATGTAGTGCAGCGGCGGCGGCGGGCGGACCAAAAACATAATATCCCCCGGAACGCCATTCGGCATTCGGGGTGTTATGGCCCCAATTTGTTATGGCCCCAATTTGTTATTACATTACAACACAACAGCAACAGCAACAGCAAGGGATGACAGACACAGTTTTAACAACTAAAACTCATTTAATTAAACAGACAAAGACTAATAACAACTAACAAACTAATCTACTGACCAAATTGATTATTACAAAAACAAAAAGAAATATTTACAGTCCCTTTTTGTGGGGCGGCTTGGTGATGTCCTGGGTGAGAAAAATCCACAAAAGAAACATCACAGGTCTTGAACAGAAATGAAAGGTCTGGTCACATGTATCCTTCTTCTTGCAATTTCTCCTACTACTTTACTGTCTCAATTCTTTTCCTTATATACTCTTTTGCAGACCCCACCCACATTTAGACCTCTTTTTTTTTTATTTTCGGGGACTTGCCCCAGACATGTCCAGGACATGTCTGAACATAGCTCCAGTCTGAGCTGAATAAAAAAAAGGTAAATACTGCTATCCAGTGGCCTATATTCACATTACACCTCCATTCCAAAAGGGAAAAATTTTAACTCATAAAGGTAAAATTTTTCTTTTCAATACAAAATGGTTAAGTGAACACTTGTCTATATATACATATCATACAATATTCAAATAAACACATGATATATATATACATACATATTCAAACACGGGATAAGCAATCAGCAATTACATTGTCTGTACCCTTCACATGCTTAATTTCCAAGTCAAACTCCTGTAAAATCAAACTCCAATTCAACAATCTCCGATTCTTGTTTTTCATCTTACTCAAAACCATTAACGGATTGTGGTCAGTGTACACAATCATTGGCTTTTGTCCTGTACAAACATAAACCTCAAAGTGTTGTAAAGAAAGGACCAGAGCCAACAGTTCCTTCTCTATTGTGGAATAGTTTGTTTGGTGGCGATTGAACTTCCTGGAGAAGTATGCCACGGGATGCTCAATGTCATCAGAGTCACTTCTCTGTAGGAGCACAGATCCACAAGCTTGGTCGCTAGCATCGACCGCGATGGAGAACGGTTTGTTGAAGTCAGGAGATTTGAGCACGGGGAAGTGACACAGCAGAGACTTCAGGTGATCGAAGGCTCTCTGGCATGCATCATCCCAAGTGAACTTTACGCCTTTTTGCAGTTGCTTAGTTAGACTGAGAGCAATCTCAGCAAAGTTCTTGCAGAACTTGCGGTGGTACCCGATCATTCCAAGGAAGCGGCGCAAAGCTTTTTTGTTGTCAGGAACTGGAAAGTCCATGATGGCTTGGACTTTAGCATTTATGGGCGCCACCTTACCCTGGCCTATGACGTAGCCAAGATTAGTGACAGTAGCACAACCAAAGTCACTCTTGTTCAGGTTAACAGTCAGGTTAGCCTGGGTCAGGCGCTGGAACAACGTCTCTACATCTTTTAGATGTTCTTCCCAGGAGTCACTCCATGTGATCAGGTCATCGATGTACGCACCCGTGTGTGGCAATCCGGCGATTGTAGACTGTATCATCCTTTGGAACGTGGCTGGGGCATTTTTCATACCAAAGGGTAGGACTTCATACTGGTACAACCCAGATGGTGTGGCAAAAGCAGAGATGCTCTTGGCCCTCTCAGTTAAAGGCACACACCAATAACCCTTCAATAAATCAATCTTGGTCAGAAACTTTGCTTTCCCTACACTATCAATACAATCATCAATCCTAGGTATTGGAAACACATCAGTTCTAGTTACAGCATTGACTTTGCGATAATCTGTACAGAATCTAGTACTTCCATCAGGTTTTGGAACTAGCACACAGGGTGAACTCCAATCTGAGTTAAAGGGTCTGATAATATCATGTTCTAACATGTACTCAACCTCTTTCTCAGCAATCTTTCTCTTTTCAGGATTCATCTGGTACGGATGCTGTTTTATTGGTTTGGCATCACCAACATCTACATCATGAGAGGCTATAGAAACTCTTTTTGGAACATCAGGAAAAAGATCCTCATATTTCTTGATCAACCTCTCAAACTGATCTTTCTGTGAGGGTTCTAAGTGCTGGAGTTTTACATCAAGATTTTGCAACACTTCAGAATTTGACAATTTACATGAAAGAACTTCAGCTTTAATTCTAGGTTCATCATCTTGAAACTCCCCCTCATCTTCACACGTTTCGGCCATTGGAGAATCTGAAGTGACAGCTGCAAACCTAGCATTCCTGTCATGATAAGGCTTCAGCATGTTAATGTGACACAATTGTTTTAGTTTTCTCCTATCTGGAGTCTTCACAATGTAATTGAGATCATTGAGTTTTGTCAGAATTTCATAAGGACCATGAAATCTAGCCTGCAATGGATTGGACTGCAAGGGAAACAACACAAGGACCTTGTCTCCTGGTTTAAACTCACGGCTTCTAGCCTTATGATCATACCAAGTTTTCATTTGTCCCTGACTTGATTTCAAGTTCTCCTTGGCTAGGTCACAAGCTGCACGCAATCTTTCCTTGAACTTGCTAACATAGTCTAACAGACTGATGTGCGGCTCTTCCTCTTGCCATTGTTCACTCTATAATAGCAAAGGTCCTCTCACTTCATGACCAAACACTAGCTCAAATGGACTGAATCCAGTAGAGTCCTGCACTGCTTCTCTAGCTGCAAACAACAGCAAATGAACGCCTTCATCCCAGTCTTTCTCATGGTCATAACAATAAGTCCTCATCATTGTCTTGAGAGTGGAATGAAACCGCTCTAAGGCACCCTGACTTTCTGGATGATAGGCACTAGAAAGAATCTGCTTTGCACCTAGTTCATACACAACCTGCTGAAACAATCCTGAAGTGAAATTGCTACCTTGGTCTGACTGAATTTCCCTGGGAAGGCCAAACAACGTGAAGAACTTTATCAAAGCCTTCGAGATTGCATTTGCCTTGATGTTACGTAGAGGTATGGCTTCAGGGAATCTGGTAGATGCACACATGATTGTCAACAAGTACTGATTTCCAGATCTAGTCTTGGGTAATGGACCAACGCAATCAACAATGACCTTAGAGAATGGCTCCCCAAATGCTGGGATAGGCTGCAATGGAGCTACAGGTGGGTCTAACTGGTGTTTTCCAACTACCTGACAAGTGTGACAGGTTTTGCAAAAGTTGGAAACGTCTTTCCGAAGCCCAGGCCAAAAGAAGTGTTTCGTGATCTTATCAACAGTCTTGTTAACACCAAGATGACCTCCTAAAGGTAAACTATGAGCCATTGTTAAGATCTCATTCCTGTAGACCTTCGGAGCAACAATTTGCCTGACCACTGCCCAATCTGCATTGGCAGGGATATCAGGAGGGCGCCACTTCCGCATCAACACACCATCCTTGAGATAATACCCAACTGGAACTGCGTCTATTTCTTTATCAGGAAGGTGTCTCCTCTTTAGTGCACAAATTTCAGGATCATTAGTTTGCTCCTCAATCAACCGCTTTCTGGACAGAGACAAGTCTCCAGACACATCAAAATCACCAGACCCATCCGGCTGGCTGAATAGAGAACTGATAAAAGTATCTGATAAGTCCTCAAACGGAGAAACCATAGTAGGCCAATCAGAGTCATGAGGCAAACCACCTGAGTCCTGACTATTCAATGTGCTGGGCGGCACCACAACATCTTCTTTAGGCTTCTTGGCCATAGCACGAGTCACTGCGCAAGGAGGATACAGAGATGGGTCCTCATCCCCATCTTCAGTGCTCCGCTGTGAAGTAAGATGTACAGGGGGAACTACTTTGCCCCCAGCCAGGTCATTGCCTAGCAACAGAGAAACACCCTTTATAGGTAGACTTGACATAAGTCCCACCTTTACCTGTCCTGTGACTAAATCTGACTTCAAGAATATAGAGTGCAGGGGTACAGATACAGTCCTCCCTTCAATACCTTGTACAAGTATGAAATCCCCTGAAGCGGTCTCATCACGTAACTCCAAGGAGTCCATCAACAAAAGTGACTGAGAAGCTCCGGTATCCCTTAGGATATATATGGGGACAGGAGTAGTATGCTCATTCAGAGCCACAAATCCCTCTGACACAAATGGAAGAAATTCCTCCCTCACAAAGTCAGCTGTATTAGGCTTTTTAGCCCCACAAGAAGCAGGCAATTTAGCAGATCGGTTATCTACTACAGGGGTTTCTAACCTTGTTTTCACAAAGGCATTTGGTTTGGTATCCTTTTCTTTTTCTTTCTTAGCTTTAAGGAACCAACAGTTAGTTGTAACATGACCAGATTTCTTGCAATATCTGCAAACTAGACCACTTTTGTCACTGTCAGCTTTCACACTTTGATCAGACCTGTTACTGGATTTCTGAGCACCATCACCAGATTTGTCTTTGTCTTTGGGTGAGGAATCTTGGGTATCACCGTAACCCTTTTTCTGAAATTGGGACCATCTATTATTACTGCTAGACTGAAATTTGGACTTATGTGTGAGAACATATTCATCTGCAAATTTGGCAGCTGATTGCAAATTCAGTGCTTGCTTCTCATTAAGGTAGGTCTTAACATCATCTTTAACACAGTTCTTGAATTCTTCAACTAACACCATCTCTTTTAGTGAGTTGAAATCATCCTTGACCTCCATAGAAGTACACCAGCGCTCAAAGCAAACCTGCTTTTCATTCGCAAATTCAACATAAGTCTGATTTTCAGATTTCTTCAGACCTCTGAATTTCTGTCGGTAAGCCTCTGGAACCAACTCATAAGCTCTCAAAATAACCTTTTTGACAACCTCATAATCAGAGGAATCATCTGCAGACAAAGCTGAATAGGCTTGTTGAGCTTTACCCTTGAGGACAGTTTGCAACATCAGAGGCCAGTGTTCCTTTGGCCACTGGCAACTCTTTGCTACCTTTTCAAAACACTGGAAATAGTTGTCAACATCCTTTTCTGAAAATGGAGGCACCAGTTTTACCTCCTGACTGGCACAAAATTTATTTTTAGTTTCAATTTTAATTTTTAGTTGCTCCATTTGGAGTCTTTCTTCTCTATCGAATTTCTCTAATTCAAAATCTCTCTGTCTCTGTCTCTCTCTTTCTGCTCTTTCCTCTTTCTCTCTCTCAAATTCTCTTTGTTTTTCTTTTTCCTCCCTCTCAAATTCTCTTTGTTTCTCTTTTTCCTCCCTTTCAATCTCTAGCATTTTTAATTTAAGTTCCATTTCTATATTTGGATTTTCCACTGGAAACTGTTCCAGATCTCCTGGTGCAAACACATTTTCATCAATGTAATATTCAACTATCTCTCGAGCCAGTCTTGCTTTTCGCATGGCTGGTTTCACCTCTGTCAGCTCCAACTGTCTCCAAATTTCTAGCAGTTCTGTCTTTTTAAAAGACTTCAAAACCCCTACGGTTGGTGATGCCAAGAAATCATCCATTGCTGTTGATCTGTCAATATATTTCTAGGAAAATTCAAAAAAACAATTTTACAATTTGAAATGCTAGATTTTCAATAAATTACTCACAAAATGGTCTATCCCGGACCTTGAGCCCCCAATTTGTAATGGCCCCAATTTGTTATTACATTACAACACAACAGCAACAGCAACAGCAAGGGATGACAGACACAGTTTTAACAACTAAAACTCATTTAATTAAACAGACAAAGACTAATAACAACTAACTAACTAATCTACTGACCAAATTGATTATTACAAAAACAAAAAGAAATATTTACAGTCCCTTTTTGTGGGGCGGCTTGGTGATGTCCTGGGTGAGAAAAATCCACAAAAGAAACTTCACAGGTCTTGAACAGAATAAAATGTCTGGTCACATGTATCCTTCTTCTTGCAATTTCTCCTACTACTTTACTGTCTCAATTCTTTTCCTTATATACTCTTTTGCAGACCCCACCCACATTTAGACCTCTTTTTTTCGGGGACTTGCCCCAGACATGTCCAGGACATGTCTAAACATAGCTCTTGTCTGAGCTGAATAAAAAAAGGTAAATACTGCCATCCAGTGGCCTATATTCACATTACAGGGGATATAATGAAAGGCTGCAATGACAACTTCAGCCAGTGGATGCCAATGTTGAGCGAGCAAGTTTTGAAATGTTTCATAACATTTCGAAACAATGGTTTAAATGTTTTGAAACGCCCCGAAACTTCAAATTTGCCATCCCTAGCTACAATTGTCAAGTCCATTTATATATAAAAGGCAGACCTGACACAATCTTTCTCAATGAATAAGAACATCTCAGAGCAGAATAAACAAATAGTGCCGTACAATAAGATAGTTATATTGTGCACAAATTAAGTAATCAACTGATTATGCCTGTGTCAAAACTATTCATATTTTTGGATTTGTGAAAAGGGGGACTTCAACACATCAACACCATTTATAATTAATGGCTGCTACGACAACCTCTGCCAGTGGATGCCAATGTTGAGTGAGCAGGTTTTGAAATGTTTCAAAACATTTCGAAACATGTTTCGAAGCTTCAAATGTGCCATCCCTAACGAACACACTTCTTGGGTGCGTTCAAAGACATCTGCAAGTAAACCGGCTGCGCAAGATTAACGAAAAATTACGCGAGAATCTTGCCGAAGTTGTGCTTAAGCCCTCCAAACCCCGCAATAGCTGCTTAGACAGAAAGACAGGCTTAGACAGACAGACAGACAGACAGACAGACAGACAGATAGATAGATAGATAGATAGATAGATAGATAGATAGATAGATAGATAGTAAAAAACACATACATCCATACACTTAACAGACAATACAAACAAATCCATACCATTGCACATCAACAGCTGCATCGACATGATTGGTTATTTCAAATGACAGAGTACTCTAAACAAGTGAATTTAATTGATGCAGGTAGGATAAATAAATAAATATACACCTCCAGAAGGTTAAAAAGCACTAGTTAATGATTGTTGTTAAAAAATCTGACTGCTGCAGGAACAAAGGAGCGTCTCAATTGTTCAGTAGAACACTGAGGCATCACTAGCCGCTCACTGAATGAGCTACTGAGCTCCTTAAATATATTGTGGAGTAGGTGGTTTTCATAGAGAAGGACTGTTTTCAACTTAGTCCTTGTTCTCTTTTCCGCTATTACCTCAAGCTTGTCTGGGTTAAAACCAATCACTGAGTCAGCCCTCTTGATCACTTTATTAATCCTGTTCTTGTCATCAATAGATATACTGCCTCCCCAGCACAGAACAGCATAAAATAAGACACTAGCCAGGATGCCCAGTGTCGTCTGAAAACTTCTGCATTAGAAAGGATGGCTGACTATGTCTGTAATCAGCTGTATAAAGCGTAAATAAAAAAGGAGATAAAAGTGTCCCCTGTGGAGCTCCTGTATTGGTTAAAATGATGTCTGAAGCTTTGTCAAGCCTGACATACTGGGGACGAGCTAAAAGATCATCTAAAATCCAGGCAACGGTCTTGTTATTCAGTTTAAAATTACTGAATTCATCGGCTAAAATGTGTGGCTGTATTGTGTTAAAAGAACTTGAAAAATCAAAAAACAGGATCCTGACAGAACTGGCTGTGGTATCGAGGTGACTGTCAATGTTATGCAGCATAGAAATTAAAGCATCATTTACTCCCGCACCCCTTATATAGGCAAACTGTAGGGTCCATAAAAGCAGATACCTGACTAGTGAGGTGACGCATGACCACTCTCTCAAAACACTTCATAATATGAGACGTAAAGGCTGTTGGTCTCAGGTTAGCAAGGTCACATGACACAATGGCTTTCTTAGGAATGGGAACAATGCAAGAAGTTTTCCACATAGTCGGAATCTTACAAAAGGACAGTGACAAGGAGATCACTGAGGTAAGGACAGAGCCCAGCTGATCAGCACAGACTTTGTACTTGCAGATGTGCTCGAACGCACCCTGTTTTTTTTTTTACTTGACGCAAATGTGCGTACACGTGATGCACAGTGACGCAATGAAACTTCCTTCTTTTATAGTTCGCCTGCTCAGCACCCGGAAGCAGCGCGACTGTATTATCGGAGGAATCTGTCGTGTCGTGAATGAATGGCTGACAAGTATTCGCTAGACCAAAACTTACGCTGCCCCGTATGCGGGGAAAGTTTAAAAGATCCTCTCGCAGTACGATGTGGTCACAGATTTTGTAAGGCATGTCTGCACCAGTACTGGGAAGTATCCGGCTCCCTGGAGTGTCCAGTTTGCAGGAGAGAAATATCAAGCTTCGTTCGACTGCGGGTCAATGACATACTTCCCTCGGTTATATCTGCCAACAGCAATGGAAACCGACAAACTTGTCTTGGGAAAGCTGACGAACGGAAGGTGTGTAACGTTAGTCCTCCATAAATGGCTTACTTTTTTAGCTTGATAAATCAGCTGATTACAGTTGCTCTGTATTGCTGTATTTCTAGTGAATCAATAATGACTGCCTTGCGGTTCAGTGATCGCTGTTTTTTTTTAATTTAAGTACAATATTTGCTTGTTTTTTTGGCAGCCCAAACAACACTCCTTCCTAAGCTTGGCTTATCCAGGAGTGAAAGCCCCATGAGACGATGCGATGATCGTATTACTGAAATGCACCGCGGGTGGATATTGCTCGTTTGCAATCTTCAGACTTCAGTGACTAGATGGAAAAATATGAATGAGCAATTTTTTGATTACTTGGGCAATGCCTGCAGTAACAGTTAATGGGTTTACAGAAATGTTCGCGAATAAGCACGTCGCAGATTATAAATTGTTAAGCGTTATGGAGCGCTACGTTCGCAGTAAATGGCTGAATTCAGCCGGCAAATCGTCGTAATACTATTTCTGAATGTGCTTCCTCCTATGAACTGATGGATGTGTGTTTTACAGAGTTCCGGTCTGGACTCGAAGACGAAGAGGTTGTCGTGGCCACGGTTTGCATCCAATACCGAGGTGCAGGTGAAGACCGAGCAAGAGGAGGAGGACATCGCCTCACGCGTGACGTGGGCCGTGAGCCGGGAGATAAAAACGGAAAACTTATCAACTCCTCAGGTTAGACACTTTTGGTCAAACAGTCGAAATGGCACTTTTAAAGCGCTCAACCTCTCCAATTACAACCAAAATCCCCGGCTGTAAATGCAGTTCGCCATATAACAGTAATTTAGATTAATCTTTTTATCCAGAGTGACTTACAACTGATGGGACAAAGCAGGGCTCAGGTCCCCCTAGTGGATTGAGGGTCTGTTTCAGGGCCCAGCACCTGCTGTGACTTTATTTGGGCTTGAATTCCAGCATTCTGTGTACCAACTGTGCTAGTCACCAGGCTAAGCCACCCTAAAATTCCTGTGTACCTGCTTGGTCTCTGTATTGTTGGCCAATCTTCAATTTAGGGTCTGAAGCTGCTTTCACACTGGACGCGAAACAAATTTTTCGCACGGCAGATTACATTCAAAGTCAACGCAAAGGCGCCTTTGCGTTGACTTTGAATGTAATCTGTCGTGCGAAAAATTTGTTTCACGTCCAGTGCGAAAGCAGCTTTAAGCATCGAGGAATGGCAATGTTCATGGTTTCTTCCTCTGCATTTTAGAATGGTGCGGGCAACAGCAGAAGGTATGTATTGTCACCCTGACCCCTCAATTATTTTGAATGTTATTACCTGGTTGCAGCTCAGAGACTTGCTGTATGCGCTACCCTGTGATTGCGCTGAAGTGTATTTCAGGATGGTGGTCATGTGGTGGGTGTCTGTAGCCCCTCTCATCTTGCGGTCACAAAGCACTTTTGAGCTGTTCACCTGTTGGGACTTGTGGCTAATGCTGCATTTAATTTGAACTGGGGGGGTCGGCCTTGCAGAGGAAAACCCTGACCGCAAAATTCAAAATGGCCGCTCCGCACATCAGCTAAGTGAAATCTGCAGTAATATAATGTTTATTAGCACTTTTGTCTTATTTGAGTATTGTTAAATTGGTCGCACACGCACTGATGTCCAATCTTTATCTGCCGACATGTTGCTTTGGCCTTTGTACACACAAAATACAGCGGAATGTGTTGTCGTCAACTGGGATTGCTAACAGTGGCTATCCTGGCAAGAGAAAACCCCACTTTTCCCTCTCCATGAAACAAGTTGGTTTTTCGACTTGTTCTGGAATGCGGTTAACTCGGGTGTGAAATTATTCCTAATTCGAACTTTCGAGGTAAATAGAATGTAGCATAAGTCATTGGTAGGTTGCTATATTTCTGCAAGAAGGTTTGTATCTCTGTTAATGGTGGTTTTAATTTGGTGTCCTTTGTTTTTGTATGCATATGCGGATGTGTGCAATACGTGTGTATGGGTGAGTGGAAGTGTGTTTATATGTGTGTATCCTCGTTCATATTTGTGTGTTTGTCTCTGGGTGTTTTTCAGTGGGTACATGCATGTGTGTGTAAAACTCAGAGTGCACGGTAACCTCAGAATTCTGTGTTTTACTTCATGCCGAGAAAGAAGACCTGGAAAGATTGCAGAAGGTGTTCACTCTCGTTACACATCTCGGAATTCTGACTCTCTGCTCCCGAAAAATAACTGTGACGCTGGCCCAGCCCAGAGGGCCTCTGTGACGCCGTGCAGAGACGCACCATCCCCGTGCTTACCCCGCTCGGCCGTTTCGAGATCAAAGCGTCACCTCGTGTGCTCCGATTGCGGGAAGAGTTTCCGCGGGAAGCGGGACTTCCAGCGCCATCGACGAGCCCACCGGGCGGTGAAACCGTTCAGCTGCACGCAGTGTGACAAGAGCTACTCCGCACCATACGAGCTCACCATTCACCTGCGACTCCACACCGGCGAGGGGCTGACCCTGTGCACCTACTGCGGCCGCGGCTTCACAACCCGCCGGGAGGCTAGGGAGCACGAGAAGAGCCACACCGGAGAGAAGCCGCACCGCTGCTCCCAGTGCGACCGCGCCTTCAGCCGCAAGTCCTCCCTGACCCTGCACGAGCGGAGGCATGCGGGCGTGAAGCCGTTCATCTGTCCGCACTGCGCCAAGGGCTTCTGTGTGGCGGCGGCCCTCAGGGCCCACACAGCGGCGGCTCACGGCGGGGAGAAACCCTATGGCTGCACCCTGTGCCAGAAGCGCTTTGTCTGGCAGAGCGGGCTCCGTGCGCACCAGCGGATGCACACGGGCGAGAAGCCCCATCGGTGCTCCCAGTGCGGCAAGACCTTCCTGCGCAAGCAGGAACTCAAGTCGCACGAGTCGGTGCACTCCGAGGAGAGGCCGTTCCCGTGCTCGCGGTGCGAGAAAAGCTTCCGGCGCGCCGCGCACCTGAAATCACATCAGCTTGTCCACTCCGGGGAGAGGAAGTTCAGCTGCCCCCAGTGCGGGAAGAGTTTCGCCCACGCCAACACGCTCAAAGTCCACCAGCGCTCCCACACGGGGGAAAAGCCGTACCGCTGCGATCAGTGCGCCAAGACTTTCGGCGACCCTGGCGGCCTGAGGAGACACCGGTGGGTCCATACGGGCGAGAAGCGCTTTGAGTGCAACCAGTGTGGGAAAGCCTTCCGTTTTTCTGGCTCGCTGAAGGCTCATCGCCGGGCGCACTCTGGCGAGAGGCCTTTCCCTTGCGCCGAGTGCGGAAAGCGCTTCGGGCACAAATCGGGGCTGAAGACGCACCAGGAGACCCACAGCGCGGGGAAACGGTACTGCTGCTCCCAGTGTGGGGTTAGGTTCCGCACCTCCGGGACGCTCAGGTCCCACCAGCGGATACACGACTCAGAGGGCCCTTACGACTGCCAGCACTGCGGGAAACGGTACGTCCGGGCTGACACCTTTAAGGTCCACCTGCAGCTTCACTCCGGGGAGAAACTGTACCGCTGCACGGAGTGCGGGAAGACTCTCAGCACAAGGAGCAGCCTCACGGCCCACCTGCAGCGCCACCGAGGGAAGCCGGTCTTCACCTGTTCCCACTGCGACAAGGGCTTTGCGTCGCTGTCGTACCTCCAGGAGCACCAACGGATTCACACGGGGGAGAAGCCGTACGTCTGCTCCCTGTGCGGGGCGTCCTTCCGGTGCTCGTCAGCCCTGCAGACGCATCAGGTGGTACACAGCAGAGGGAAGCCTCATGCATGCGCTCAATGCGGGAAGAAATTCGCTCTGTCGTGTAGCCTGAGGCGACACCTGCAGCTTCACTCGGGGGAGAAGCCGCACCGGTGCGTCGACTGCGGGAAACGCTTCGGTCGGAAGGATCAGCTGACGTTGCATCGACGACAACACGCAACAAAAACCTGAAGGTCCCGGCACTCCTGTGCACTGTGCCCAATGTATCCTGCCTCACTGCGCATGCACAGAACTGTGTCCTGGCTCTACTGCTGCTCCTTCTACTGGTGGATCATTGTACTGCAGTAAGCAGGACTGTCATTTTCATTTTTCTTCTCCATTATTGTTTGCAGAGTTTCTCTCTGCCTCTACATCCACTTTATTTTTTTCTTTAACTTGGCGACATGCCCCTCAGACTTTGCTGAACTGTTCATTTTACTTGTTTCTTTGAAAAGCACTTGGAGGAGTGCAGCTTATGGGTGATTCACAAATTAGACTTTAAAAAAATCAGAGAATTGCACTTCTGAACGCCTGGTTTGTTTCTGGATTGTTGGTGTTTTGATTTTTAATCATTTTTAGGAGGCTACGTTTGACTCCATTTTTGTCCCAACCCCCTAAAGTGCCAAACTTGACCCAGAGTTTTCTAAAGTTGGAGCAGGGATGTACTCAGAGATTTTTTTTTTTGCACTTGATAATTTTTGCTGATATTTTTCAAAGGTGACCCTTTATCTCAGGTTTGGTTTGTGTAATGGCAGACTGCAGATGGAATTTACTTATATTTCTGCTTTAAGCAGCTTTGCAGCAGCATATTTTTCAATTCAAGCCCTGCTGTAATGTTGTGTGTTTACTTGTGTTGTGGAGTTTCTCTCCATTTGCCTTCAGGAAGGGTCATTTTTGTGCGCAATTAGGAAAATTACCTCACTGCTGTTTTTGTCTTGCTCTCTGGCGCAAAATCACATTTGTTTCCACGGTGCTTTGGCCCGAAATATGAGACTGGGAGATAAAACAATAAAGTTTTTGGCTTAAATAATGTCATTGTGATGATCAACAAAACAGACGTCCATGTTTGCACACTTCACCCCCTACGCTAATCCAATCTCCTGTGATCTGTGAACACCCAGGGAGCCACTTGGCTAAAACTGAGTTTAAGCCATACTGTCACTGGCTAGGATGGGCCGCTTCTTCTTAATCATACTGTCATACTATGATTTACTAAAACATGCCTCATAGGAACACTCCTACCAGAACCCCTGACCAAGGAACTGGCTTTAGAACTGGAGTTGGTCCCCGGGCGCTGCTCTGTGGCTGCCCACTGCTCCTAACTATAGGATGGGTCATATGCAGAGGACAAATTACCCCACGGGGTTCAATAAAGTATATCTTATCTTATCTCATCTTCATCATCATCTATGGAATCTTCCATTTTAGAGGGTATTATTACTAGAGGATAGTTGTTAGATTTCTTTCCGCATCACAAGGATATTGTTGCTCACCTGCCAGGGCTGCAGATGCGGTGGCCGGGCTCATTTTCAGCTGGAGTCCAATGCTCTGGTGGAAGAATTATATTACAGCCCATACATGCATCAATCACGTGACCCGTCATACTCCTGTTCTGAGTCAGGAGCACCTGGAGCCGAACATCCAGTGGGTGAGGAACCGGAGTGTATACTGGACAGTCTGTCCATTCCATTACTGGAATCACACCATTCACTCATATACCTGTGGGCAGTTTAGATGCTCCAGTTTACCTAACAGGCAAGTCTTTGGTTGGTGGGTAGAAATAAGGCTGTCTGAAGTATACCCACGTGCACACAGGGGAGAACATGCAACCTCCACACAGAAAGACTGTGACCTGATTCAAACTGACACCCTCGCTACAAATTATAGTACAGTAAAATATACATCCCCCATTCCGAAATAGTTGGGACAAAGTGTAAATCGTGAATAAAATCAAAACGCAATGACTTTCAAACCACAGCAGCCAGTATTTTATTCACAATAGAACAGAAATAACATAGCAAATGTTGAAACTGAGAAATTTTACAATTTTATCCACAAAACGAGCTAATTTTAAATTTGATGGCTGCTACAGATCTCAAAAAAGTTGGGACTGGGGCCTGTTTACCATGGTGTAGCATCCCCTCTTCTTTTTAAAACAGAGTGGAGGCGTCTGGGCATTGAGGAGACAAGTTTCTTGAGTTTAGCCATTGAAATTTGATCCCACTCTTGTTTAATACAGGCTTCCAGCTGCTGGAGAGTTTTGGGTCTCCTTTGATGGACTTTTCATTTAATTATGTGCCAAATGTTCTCAATCGGTGAAGGATCAGGACTGCAGGCAGGCCAGTTCAGCACATGGACTCTTCTACTGTGAAGTCTTGCTGTTGAAATAAGATAAGATACACTTTATTGAACCCTGTGGGGTAATTTGTCCTCTGCATTTGACCCATCCTATAGTTAGGAGCAGTGGGCAGCCACAGAGCAGCGCCCCGGGACCAACTCCAGTCAGGGGTACTGGTTGGAGTGTTCCGATGATGCATGTTTTTGTGGGTGGGGGACACCGGAGTACCCGGAGAAAACCCACGCAAACACGGGGAGAACATGCAAACTCCACACAGACAGTCCCAGGCCGAATTCGAACCCACGACCTTCTTGCTGAGAGGCAGTAGTGCTAACCACTGTGTCCACTAACCACAGTATGTGGTCTTGCATTGTCCTGCTGAAATAAACAAGGCCTTCCATGGAATATATGTCATCTGGAGGGGAGCATATGTTGCTCTAAAACCTTTTTATAGCTTTCAGCATTCATTGAACTTTTTAGAACATGCAAGTGTCCCACACCATATGCACTAATGAATCACCTTTCCATCAGAGATGCTGGCTTTTGAACTGTACGCTGGTAACAGGAAGGGTGGTCTTTCTCCTCTTTAGCCCGGAGGACACAACACCCATGATTTCAAACATGAATGTCAAATTTGGACTCGTCTGACCACAGGACACTTTGCCACTTTGCTACAGTCCATTTTAAATGAGCCTTGACCCACAGAACATGGCGGTGCTTCTGGATCATGCTCAACAAAGGCTTCCTTTTTGCATGATAGAGTTTTACGTGGCATCTGTGGATGGGACGGTGGACTGTGTTTACAGACAGTGGTTTCTTGAAGTATTTCTGGGCCCAGAAGCTAAATTTCTTTAAGGTCTTACCATGTATCAGTTGAGGTCATTTAAAGAAGTAGAGCCATTAAGTTTCATTCATACAAACTTTGTTGTGGTCAAATAAGGCAGATCTGCACTTTGATTTCTTCATGGTCCCTTTAATTTACGATGCATTAATTTACTATTTCACTATTTTTATTCACAATAGTCACAAACAGAGGTAAAATATTGCATGCACATTAACTAAGATGTGTTGCGGATTCTCACTACAGCATTTCATTACAATTACTACTAAATTGGAACAAACAAGCCTGTTATGAGTTTTAACATTTCAGTTACCAGCTACTTTCTAAAGTTGCTCATCAAGCCGAAAACCTGCAAACATTTAGCGCCAGTGTCAATTGGGATTTAACAGTGTGACCATTACTTATCTTCTGTGCCTTTTCATATCGATATCAGACATATTACAGTTACTGTTGTTGCTGTGCCAAGATGATGTCTGACCTGGTGAAGGGGGATTGGAGCTGCCCTGCCCCTGACCGTGACCATCCTCTGTCCTCTCTCCCTGTCTCCCTCTCTCTCCCTGCTCATTGTCGCTGTGGTAGTGCTTAAGTGTGAACCAATGAGTGTATATAGAACTGGAGAGGCCGTTGGAGCGAAAATTTGAAGTAATATGGTGTCTAGTGCACTGCACCCCTGAATTTCCCATTGACTATAATGGAAAAATCTCTTATTTTTTTGTTATTTAAAAGGTATACAATCGTAAGTCATTCCTGCATAGGACTGGATTACATAATAAAAAAATTAATCGAAGCGCAATTTTGCTTGACACTTTTCGAGAACGTTCTTAGAAGTTGTTCTAGTCAACGATTAATCCATTGGTAGGTCAATATGATTCACATCTGACTCTGATCGGTCACTCGCATAGTATTGGTGAATAACCTACGAGAACTTTGCTGTAAGTAGTTCGAACTGTTAGTGAGCTATGTTTTTATCTCACAGAACAGACAGCCGAGCAGTATGCAGAAATCTATCTTCGCTGGCAATCATTGAAAGCTAGCCAGTTTGGTCGACTGCCTCAGCTAGGATTGAGTTATCGTAATCAAAACAAAAAACACTAAATAGTCCCTAGATAGGCAGATTCCTGATAAGGATGCTTTTATTGGTAAAAGAATCAACACCACTAACGTTACACAAACGTTTCTGCCAGGTCATTTGCTCTGGCTAATTCTATATGTTGATATGCAACTTGGCTAACATTACATCGGCATGAGAGCTACAGCTGGCCATCACCCTTTGTAAGCCACGTGAGTTTATTGTGCTGACTAAGTTTATCCAAGAGATTGTAATACACCAGTGGTATATCAGTCCTCCACCCCCTCTCCTTTTTTTCAACCACTGATCCCCTCCTCGTACCTCCCCCGCTAGCACGCAGGGGAGTTACGAGGAGGGAGTGGTGGTAACTGAGGGGGCGGGGCGCTAGCGCCAACATACCCGATACTCATACAGAGCTACTGGTCACTACTATAGGCACACTGTAACGAAAACTATACGTAGACTTACCATCACTTCAAGTCTCCGACGGCTATAGGAGGGGATTCATGTGAGAAGGGGAGAGCTCTAGATTTGGCTGTGCACGTGCAGAAAACAGCAAAATGCAAATGCTACTTTTACAGGGAATGGGGTGTGATTGTAGTGCTCAGGTGACGATAAAGGGTGCAACACAATAAACGCAATACGACTTATTGTGGTTGTACATTGTGCAGAGTTGTACAAAGTTGACGAAAAGCCAGCAAGAAGTTTGCTCTGCATAACAACCAGTGTTTGATCTCCGAAAGGAAAACAATGTGACCTGTCTGTCTACCAATATGCAGTACAGATCACTTGAGTAATCGTTCGTCATTCTCGCTTCCTGATATAAAAAGTGTTATTAGGAGAAGGCCCCTGAAAATATGTAAACCAATGTTTCAATCCGTTTTCGCCACCCACCCAAACGCCATGCCCACCACCTCCTAACTATACCTGCTCACCACCCCCATGTCGACTTTTCCCTATCCTTCTCTATCATATTTGCACATTGACAAAGTGCATGGTTACTGTTTCATGCAGATGTGTACCGAAAGGAGGCCAGGTGGGGCCAGAGGGAAAAATGGGGCCAGTAGGGATGAGGTGAGTGGGAAGGTGGTCACTGGAACCAAAAGAGAAAGTGTGGGACAGAAAGTGATCTGGATGAGGCTGAATATAGAAACCTGTATGTTTTGCGAAGATGTATAAGTGTGCATATAAACATATGAATCACTTACCATGGTATACAAAAGGAACGTAATCAGATGCACATACATATGAATTGGTGAAAGGTGTCGGGAAAAATAATTAGCCATTTATTCATTATTCGCCTACTACTAATATATAATGTACATCCTCAATCTGGCGACCCATAAGCAACTGCACTGGTTTCTCACTAAAAATATTTACCATTCTGAAGCCCAACCACAATCAATAGGCTACTTAAATAACCAATAAAGTGGACATTTTCTCAATACGCTCCCTTCCTTTGATTTTTAACCAACACCAAGTCCGGCTTGTCTGCCATCCTTCACAAAAAGCAAATGTCAAAGTCAAAGCGGGACATAACAAAAAACAAAACATAATGCTGAGAAACTGAGGTTGCGTTCAGGAACCAGTCGCGAGAATCCAGGATAGCAATGAAAGTGGTTTTATTAAGAAGGGGGAAAGCCCCTGCAGGCTGAAGGCAACAGTACAAAGTCCACAATCCAAAAATCACAATCCAGTAGGGCAGAAACTGAGTCGAAAACCAGGGCAGCAATGACAGTACTTTTGGTCGGGCAAAATCAGGTTCGGTACACAGGCACAGGTTTGTCAGAGAAGCAGAGGCCAAAATCCAGTGGGCGTGATCCAAACCGTTAACAGGGCAGCAAACACAAAACTTGTAGTCGGGTAAAAAGGGGTCGTAAACAGATGCAGACAATAGTACCAAAAACAGAGCCAAAAATCGAAAGTCGGACGGTCCAGTCAGAAGAGTAACACTATGAGTTCAAGGCAGAGACGAGAGCAGCACTGGTAGACAAGAGAAACGTTCTGACAGAGAACTGCTGTGAAAAGACTCCTAATATACACATACGGGGGTCACATGCTAAACAGAAAACAGGTGCAGGGAGTCAGACTAATTACAAATATGAGGGAGAACCTAATCACATGAAATAGGGACAGGGATCACAAGACAATCCTATAGACATAAATACGGCTCTGGTTAAGGAGTTCTAACGTGTAAAGATAACATATTGAGCAGGTGAGGAGGATCCACTGAAATGTAGAAGAGAAGATTAGGTAAAGAATTAGGTGAAGACAGGAGGCGGAGACTAGAACAGGGCGAGTGCTGAGAGCTTGTTAATTAATTAGTATGGTGCAGCAATACAATCCCTAGTGCTCGTTGGTAAGTTAGTATTATATACAATGTTAGTCAAGGTTCGTAGATTTAACAAAACAACAAACTGTAAGTACTGGTTAGTAATATAGAAAAAGCAAGGTGAAGGAAGTAAACTAGACTGGAAGGAATGGTTGAAATTCAGAAACCAAATCACCTGAAAGAGTGGCACGCAATGCCGGGGCTGTGAGCAGAAACAAGACAAGAGACCAGACAGGGGGAGACAAAGTGCAATGCATGGCAAAAACAAAAACATGGACCGTAATGTAACTGCAGGAATGGAATATGGCAAAATACAAAACATGGCAAAACTAAACTAAGACAAAACACGACAATCAGGCAACCAAATCAGAATACACATTTCAAGGCATAGTCAGACAATGCAGAGATCCAAATCCAAATCAGACAGAATGTAAAGAAACATGGCAAAGCAGATCAGAAACATGACAGTCAGAGCAGAATCATAACAGAAACAGGAAATGCGTTCTCAGCCCATCGCACTCGAGCCAGTTTCATTTAGCGGCCCTGCTTTGCAACCATTAGCCCTCCTGGACAACTCCATACCTTCGAGAAAACATTCACAGTTTCAACTATTATTAACACCGCGACGCACTGCCCCTAATGTCCATAAAAGTCTTCACATAGCCTACATTTCCCAAATCATGTTCCAATACACGGTCCATATGTTCACTCTGGGGGCCCATATACACTACATAATTGAAGCACCTATTACTTAAACCCCATAAGTCACACTTGACTTGACTTGTGGGGTTTTAGTAATCAGAGCTTCAATTAACCTCAATGTTTCTCAATTTAAGTGGTTGTACTTGCTTAACTGGTTGAGTTTTATTTACTTTGACTTGCTTGAGTGAACGCCATGCATAGGCTATATGCATATATTCCACTGAAGGCCTATCGTGTAATCAGAAATAAAGCTAACCGGTTTATAGGCTCAGACGACGCTCCTCATATACATGGACTTAGTATTTGACTAAATTCCCTACTTACATGTACAGGCCTAAGGCGCAATTGCTGTTTTTCCTAGCATATCTGTTCTCAAAGCCTGTATGAACCTATCAGGGCAGAGCGCACACAGTGCACGGCCAGCAGGGCACGCGGGTGGTGGGAAGCGGGGGTGGGGGTGACCAGCCATTCAACTGGGCCGGGAAAATGGTCATTTTCTACGGCTCCTTGCGCAAAAACGATGGATGGGAGAAGTACAAAGTCAACGATTCTCAGAAGCTGGACATGTCAATGATGTAGTGCACAAATTTGGTTCTCCTACTCATGGTAGTTTGGCCGGAATTAATTTCAACAGATCCCCCCTTATTGGGAGATGCCTAACTGAGCAGCGCACCTTGGCTTAGGCCACACCGAAGGACCGTGTGCTCACTCACGATTCCTGACCAAACTATCACCCGGACATGCAAACATACCATGTATCATAAACTCAAGAGATGTTTCACTATCATCCTGTGAAACTTTGACGTCCTTATCTGAAATAGGAAAGAAACTACAGCCGCCGACGGTCGTTGAAGAAAACAAGACTATTCTCGACTTCTGTGTGCGGTTTTGGCAAGGGTCCCGGCGGGCGTAAATAACGCCAAAACTATTGATCCTAGAAGAAAACATCCAATTAGAAAGTTGTTGGAAAACATCTAATCTATTTCAGTGTAAAATTCGGCGGAGATTCTCTCGTGGGATAACCCGTGAGACCCCCCGGGAGTTCACCAATTTTTGGCATCGGTGGAAAATTTGCCAAACGTTTTGGCTTCTATCTCGAAAACTATTAAAGATAGTCCTGGACAGTAAGTGGTGGACTTCGAGTCGAAGGGATTTGCTATCAAATATATTATCCGAGATAATAGCGCCCCCAAAGGGTATGTGTTGAGCTAGGTGGGACCCGTTTCTGGGTCATGATGACACACATTTACAAAGAGGGAAACCTTCCGACGCTCATAACTAATAAACTACTTAAGATAAAGGGAAAAGCAAAAATATTCTTTGGTTTGGGCCCAAGGCCTTGAATCTGGCGCAAATGGCATGTCTCTACGTGCTCTGGGAGCGCCAATCTACTCAGGACACTGCACTGGCGGTGCTGAGGATTTTCATTCAATGGGCGGGTAGTAGAATTTTTTTTGCACCTCATTTTTGCTTTACTGTTCGACAAATCAGCGTTTTTGTTTTGATTCTATTTTTATCAGTCACTCGGTTCATCTTCGTTAACCTTCGTTCGCTCATTAAAATTGTATTTTATTAGCTACCTAACTTACT
Source organism: Gymnothorax reevesii (assembly GCA_029721435.1). Lineage (NCBI taxonomy): Eukaryota > Metazoa > Chordata > Actinopteri > Anguilliformes > Muraenidae > Gymnothorax > Gymnothorax reevesii. The sequence goes on along the minus strand of CM056577.1, from coordinate 9,933,140 downwards.
GAAAATATTACAAATAATTAAAAAAGAAATGAAAAAAAAAACTGCATTTGCTGGGATTTGAACCAGAGTTTCCAGCATACAATAACCACAATACTATCCATTAAGCCATCGGTACCCTTCAACTAGTTGAGTTGAAAACTCGATTTTATACCTTACCCTAATCCTACATTTAGCGCCACCCTAAACCGTCGCAAACTGTAGGCGCAGCAAAACCATAGCTAGGTGATTAGGCTAGGTACGCCTACGTCGGTGCGAAAAAGCCTGAGCTCATTGTAGGGGGCCTAGACCTAACGGTGCATACACAGTGTATTGGTATTATTATTATTTTTTTTCATTTACTTTTTATTGTATATTTTAGCAGACAAATATAAAACAAGAGCACATGAACGTTGACCGCCATCATCATAGACAAACAAAAATAAGTACCAAGGGAAAAATTCACACTTCATGAAAAACAGGAAAGAAAAATAAGTAGAGAAATAAAAATAATCACAATAATTCACAGAAACAATATTTACCTTATTGCTGTCTGAGAATGTCCCCAATATCTACCACTGTTTTGGCCTTCCCCCTGTTAACCCTGGCCGTTGAATATTCCATATTCACCATATATTGAAGATTTATCAACCGCATTCTTAATACATTAATCTCCTGATTAACCCAGTACTCCAAAATTGTTTTCTTTGCTGCTGTAAAACCACAAAAAAGGATTTGTTTATAAATCGATGCTTTGTTGAGAGAAGTTTCATCATTCAGCAAACACAGACAGGGGTCTGGAGTAATTGTGGTCCCACATAGTTTGCCCATAATGTTACACACGTCAATCCACAACGTATTCAGTCTATTGGTATTATTAGACATATTAGAGCCTCGACTGACGATCCCGCTTAGATGCCGAAAGGAATTCTGGGATATGTGTGCTGTCAAGTTCACACCAAACAAGTTACCATCTGATGTTAATTCCACACTTTGGAAATTTTTTGTTGAGAAATTGTATCCTTTTCTGTCAAATAGAAACTCTGTTTTGCGGTGTTTCTCTAGAGTGGAAACTGAGCAATTGAGAACCAAATTCTTTACCTTTCCAATAGCCCCGAAGGCAAAGATAATTCACTTTAAGATAATTAACAATATTTACCCTTCTGGAGAACTTCTTAGTCATAGATTTGGTCTGGAGAGAAAAAAATGTGATGAATCAACTGAGCACATATTTTATGACTGTAAATTTTTCAAGGCTCTGTGGGAAGATGTGCATTACTGGCTGTATCCTAAATTTGACAGTTTATGTGAATTGACTAAAGAAAATGTGATATATGGTTTAATTAGAAAAGATAGAGTGCAAGACCTAGCAATTAACGTTGTTATTATCCCTGGAAAATTCTTTGTGCATAAAAATAGATTCCTAAAGACTATACCCAGATTCTATGCTTTTCAGAAAGAGCTTTTTCATTATTTTTTGTCTCTGAAATGTATGAGAAAAAAGAATGCATTGAAGCTTTTTAGCTTAGTAAATGAATTGAATCTCAGCGAGAATCTCTAGTAGATTGCTAGTAATTTTGTTTTTATTCCTTTGTGTTTATTTTTAAGTCATCCCCCAATTATGATTTCTGATGTCTGTTTTATTCCTTGTATGAATGTTTTGGAAGTTAATATCCTCTGTAAAGGAATAATTGTTTAAATATTTTTTAAAAAAGTTACCATCCGATGCATCCTCGGAAAACTGAGCGTGTCAAGAACACTTCCGGGACTGGTAACCGTTCTTGTTGAGATGCGAACTTTGAATTGAGACAGTACATGGTCTCCGAGGGATGACAGTTCTAAAGTTCACAAGAACAGAAGTACAGAGAAGAACCAAGGATGTGAGAAGAACGCATATTGAGAAACGACTAAAGTGTTTACTCAAATTGTCATCTTCTAATGTGAGCTTGATTGATGGTAATTTGCCTATTTGGCACTGTACTGCCATCAACTGTGGGGCATGGAATTGCATTCACCTATAATCTGATTGTAATTCTCAGACAAACCGACAGATGAGTGACAGGACAGGGGCACTTCAGGAGGCCAATTAGATTTCAGATGGGGCCAATGTCCCCGTGGCCCCGCCTCTAGAACTGCCACTGAGTTTGAAGCTGTTGCACGTGGCAACTGTCCAGCTGTGTGTGAGGTGTAGCAGCATTTGATGCTGCCCTTCCCGATGTATGCATTACACACCTGATTATGTAGTAACAGCTGTTATCCACTAGATGGCACTAGCGGCCTTTGCCCCTAACAAACTCATGCTGATGCTCCTGTAATCTGCCATAAATAAATAAATAAATAAATAAATAAATAAACAAATAATTTGGCTGTAGGATATAAATAATCCACCCCAAAAGCATCATTTAATCTCTACCAACAAGCCAAACCGAAATGCCAATTTGCGCATCTGTGCGGTTATGTTTTGCAGTGTTTTTTGCAGAGGCTATTTGCCTGCAGCGGTTCAGCGTTAAAGAGCAAAGAGTGGAGTGGATTATAAAGTGAAATCTCTTATTGGCCCAACTGCAGGGTAAATAGCAGAATTGCTTCTTTTATCTGCCTCGCCGCGGCATGAGTAGTAAAACTGCTTCTCTTGTCGCCCCGTTCGGAGCAGATAGCCGATGTCTTTCCACCAAATCACACCGCTGCAGGGCAAATAGCCTCTTCCTTAATGAAATGTTAAATTGGGTCCATTTATAAAGAACTTCCTATTTCTCTTTTGCTTGTTACAGTGTACATGCTGCATATTACCTCAGTGCACTTCTCTGGGCACTATTTTGGATGATTTGGACAATGGCAGCGACTACGCTAAAGAACGTAGATCTGTCCCGTCGGGCATTGTGATGTCACTAGAATTGACTCATTGGTGTGGACTAATGTGGTTTATTTTGTTGATTCTGTTAATGTGGTTTATTTTGTTCATTCTGTTTCTCCCTTTTTCTGTGCCTGAATAAAAAAATCAATACAAACACAGAGAGTCACTGAGGTTTGACCTCTCTTTGACACTGAGACCATGAAACTTCGTTTACGTGGAGCTGCACTCAGTTCTGACCTCTTCCGAACCCTGTTAAGCTCATTGCTCTCCATCTGGGCAATTCATGGTGACATTTACTGTGAATCTAAGCCAGCCTGCACAGTTTGTCCTTCAAAACTACAAGGAATAAAATGCAGCTCAATCTACAATGCATGCCTCACTCTCAGGGCGGACCTATGCACCTATGTTTGTGTCACCGGCAGCTGTGTCGCTGTCTACCCGTATATGTATATATTTTTATTTTATTCGCAGTTCTGTATGAGGGGTTTTGGCAGCCTGCGTTCCCAGGTTTATGACTCGCTCTGTATCAGGCTGGCTGAGGTTCCTCATGTGCGCTGTCTGTCCTGTAGTTGTAAGTGGAATTAATTCGCTCTGAGCGCCCAGCTGTGCTGCAAGCTCTAAGGTACCGTTTGACTGCTGGAGAGGAGATCGAGGGCAGCTCCCCTGGGTCCTGACGCACATCGAGCTCGACTGTGGATGTCTTGGATAATCGAGACAGCTGGATGCACCTGCTTATTAGAGTAACGAAAGCTCTTACCCCACAATTATAATCACTTAGCTGGAGGCGAGATGGATGCCAGTGTGTGTGTGTGTGTGTGTGTGTGTGTGTGTGTTTGTATTTATGTGTGTGCGTGTGCTTGTGTGTACGTCATCCAATTTACAGGAAGTGGTGGTAAAAATACTGTGCATTTATTTTTAGTTTTGGCAGTCTTGTGCAGGCTGCATTTCGCCCTAGACCTGTCATCTGCCGGCACCATAACGGGTTCGCCTCAAATCAGGAGTGTCAGATCCTGATGCTGGAGAGTCACAGTTTTTGCCCAGCTTTGGTTGTTTTAGTTCAATTAACAGCAGGTTTTGTACTTGGAAATCCGTTTTTTCTTTTTTGTAACTATTGACTAAATGCTAAAACAATGCACGACTAGAGTGTAACCCCTTTAATAAAAAAAGAGAGCTAATAGTTTACGGTTATTAAAGAAATCTCAGATGATATGAGATGAGTTTTGGGCTTGTCAAATTGTGCTGATTTGCCCCACCTAGTATGTCCTTTTGGAAATAAGAATTACATGTAAGAATTACTGGCTGTGTTTTAGCAATGGTGTAATTTTCAATCAAATGAGAGCCCTACATACCTGTGATATGGCCCCAATTTGTTATGACATTTATGACAGCAAGGGATGACAGACAAAAACTCAAACAGATTTAATTAAACAAAGACCAACACAAACCTACAATTTCTACTACTGACCAAGATTGATAATATACAAGAAAAAAAATATTTACAGTCCCTTGAGATGGGGTTGCTTGGTGATGTTCCGGGTGAGGAAAATGCTCCAACACAGGCAAAAATCCACAAAAAGCTTCACAGGTCATGAAAAGAGTCACAGGTCTGGTCACATGTATCCTTCTGCTTGCAATTTCTCCTACTACTTTACTCTCTCAATTTTCCTCCTTATATACTGTTTTGCAGACCCCTCCCACCTTTTAGACTTTTTTTTAATTCTCTGGGACTTTCCATCTCAGAAATGCCCTGGACATGCCCAAACCTAGATCCAGTATGGGCTTAACAAAAAAAAGATCAATACAATACCATCTAGTGGCATGTTTTCACATTACACCTGAGAGTTGTAATTGCTTATCGCTGTCATCTAGCCTACCCATGGAGACGTACACATGGACAGACCAGCACAAACACATATGCACACACATGTGCACACGCCTGCACACATACGCACACACGTGTGCACACGCCTACACTCATACGCACACCTACACTCATACGCACACACGTGTGCACACCTCTACACACATACGCACACACGTGTGCACACGTCTACACACATACGCACACCTACACACATACGCACACATGTGCACACGCCTACACACATACACACACATGTGCACACGCCTACACACATACACACACATGTGCACACGCCTACACACATACGCACACACATGTGCACACGTCTACACACATACACACACATGTGCACACGCCTACACACATACGCACACCTACACACATACGCACACATGTGTGCACACGCCTACCCACATACGCACACCTACACACATACGCACACACGTGTGCACACCTCTACACACATTCGCACACACGTGTGCACACGTCTACACACATACGCACACCTACACACATACGCACACATGTGCACACGCCTACACACATACACACACATGTGCACACGCCTACACACATACACACACATGTGCACACGCCTACACACATACGCACACACATGTGCACACGTCTACACACATACGCACACACATGTGCACACGCCTACACACATACGCACACCTACACACATACGCACACATGTGTGCACACGTCTACACACATACGCACACCTACACACATACGCACACGTGTGCACACACCTACACTCATAAGCACACACCTACACACATACGCACACACGTTTGCACACGTCTACACACATACGCACACCTACACACATACGCACACGTGTGCACACACCTACACTCATAAGCACACACCTACACACATACGCACACACGTGTGCACACGTCTACACACATACGCACACCTACACACATACGCACACACGTGTGCACACGCCTACACTTTATCAATCTCGTTTTCGATGCTGGATGCTTCATCTACACATTGAGCAGTTATTATTATGTCCCCCCCTCAAAGGGAGGGGGGGGGACATGTTGTTTTTGTCCAGTTTCCCGTGCACTCGCGCCTCCGCATCGGCCTTCCCACCATTTCCCTCCATAACCCAGAAACTGTCAAAATGTTTTCATAAAAATTTTTACACATTTGCATCAGGTCATGCAGATGTGCCTTTGGCTATTTTGAGGTTATTAACTTTTCTTTTTTTTTTCAATAAATTCAGACACTCTAATCCACGGAGTGACATATACCACAAATCACATGAGCTGGAGCAGCGGAACAGAAAATCTTAGGGCTTCGTAACGATCAAAGCACCGAAAGTCACACTTTGGTAGGACGTGGCCCTCCCTTGATTCCCTGTAGAACTAAAAGTGTTAATGCTGGTCGAGGAATATTTTTTTTCAAAGCATGAAAAACTTCAGCACTGTGTGTCCGCATGCTCTCATTTATGTGTGCGACACAAGGCGCGAGGACCGTGCAAAATCAACTTAACTTCCTGTTTTGTGTTAGATTTATTTATTTATTTGTTTCACTGCATTCTATTGCAGTGCTGAATCTTACTCTACGAGCTTTAAACAAATTAGCCACCCTTGAAAACTACACTGAACAAAAATATAAACGCCCCATGTCAAATATTAATGCCACTTGGAGTTAACAACTCTAAGTGAGCATATGCTGACTTTTACTTGTACAATAGGGATTTTTCTCTTGATTTGTGTTTTTAATCCATCTCTCTGTCAGTGAGCATTTGCTCAGTGATGCAGTGATGTCACTCAGTACATGGGTGTGGCATTTCCAGACGGTGATCAGACAGAATGAGCAGCACCCAGACACTCCTTATACTGGGGACAATGAAAGGCCACCCCAAAATGTCAAATTTTGTCAAAGGTCATCATGCCTCAGATGTCTCTGTTATTTGGGAGTGATTCAACCTTAGCATGTTGAGAGTTTTTGGGAATGAATAGACCTCGGTTTGTTGAGAGTATTTGGGAGAGATTAGACCTCAGTGCTTTGAGAATATTCCGGGGAGAATAGACCTTGGTGCGTTGAGAGTGTCCTGGGAGATTAGACCTCAGTGTGTAGAAAGTGCTAGAGAGTATTTAGACCTCGGTGTGTTGAGAATATTTGGGAGATTAGACCTCAATGTGTCAATAAAATTTAGGAGAGATCAGTCCTTAGTGTCTTGAGAACATTTGAGAAAGATTAGACCTAGATGTATTGAAAGCGTTTAAGAGAGATTAGCCCTCCTTGTGTTGAGAGTATCAGGGAAAGATTAGTCTTTGATATTATACGAGTATTTGCGAGAAATTATACCTCAGTGTGGCATGTATATTTGGGAAAGATTAGACCTTAATGTTTGAAAGTACTTGGGAGAGAGTAGACCTCTTTATGTTGAGAATATATGGCAGAGACTGGACCTTAATGTGTCAAGAGTATTCAGAGAGGTTAGTCCTTCTGTGTTTTGTATCTGGGAGAGATTAGACTTTGTTATGTTGTGAGTATTTTAGAGAGATTAGACCTCTGTGTGTTTAACATATTTTGCAGAGATTAGATGTTGATGTATTGTGAGTATTTGGGAGAGATTCAACCTTAGCGTGTTAAGGGTATTCGGGAATGATGAGAGATTTAGTTGTTGATGGTATTCGACAGAATTTGATCTTAGTGCTTTGAAAATTTTCGGGAGAGAATGGACCCTGGTGTGTTGAGAGTATTTGGGAAAGATTACCCTTTGGTTGAGTATTTTCAGCAGAGATTTGACCTAAGTGTGCTTAGAGGATTTGGGATAGATTCGACCTCCAGGTGTTGAGAGTATTCGGGAGAGATTAGACCTTAGTGTGTTGAAAGTATTCCTGACTGATTAGGTGTGTTAAGAATATATGGGAGAGATTTGACCTCTGTTGAGTGTATTCCAGAGAGATTTGACCTCTGTGTGTTTACAAAATTTGGGATAATATAGACCTTGGTGGGATGAGAGTATTCAGGAGAGATTAGACCTTGATGTGTTGAGAGTATTTTGTTGAGATTAGCCCTTCGTGTGCTGAAAGTTTTTGGGAGAGATTAGATTTTGGTTGCTTGAGCTCTTTTTGTGAAATGAGTGCTTCAGGTGACATTCGTAAATTTGGCAATATTACACATATACACAAATACAAAAAATATGTAAACACACATTGTCTGGACACTCTGTAAATACAAAGAAATATGTGAACACAGACATTGTCCCGAGTCTCTTTTGCTTTTCTGTCCTGTTCCTGTCCTCTAATCCAGTCAGCCTGTTCCTCTCTTCACCATCATCTTCTCTCTCTCTTCAGGTTTCAGGTGATTTAAAGGATGATGAGCCATTTAGTATTGAAAACCAGCTGGCAGGCAGGGCACTGAGTTATTAAGTGTGCTTTTTCTGTCCAATCATACAGGCTTCAAGTCAGCGACGATGGTTTTACAGTCAAATTTCACATTCTGAGTCCGCAATTATGCTCATACTGCTAAATCTTGCAGACTTTGCGACAGTAATTGTGCTTTTACTGTTAAGTCTGACCAACTCTGAGCCACTCACCATGCTTTTACTTTAAACCTCTTCCACTTGGGACGTGCCATCGGCGGGATTATTGCCCGGCTCTCACCGCGCCTGAAAGCGCATTACTTCTCAAAACCCTTTCCAATTTACGCTTCCTAATTGAAGCACCTATTACTTAAACCCCAAAAGTCACACTTGACTTGACTTGAATTGTGTGGTTTTAGTAATCAGTGCTTCAATTACCAACTGAGCATTACTTCTGTCAGTTGCGACGATCAATCAGTAGAATTACTGTCTATTTCCTCTACATTATTGTTCATTGCAAACAGTAATTAAATGTTTTCCGTTCCACATTACTGGTGACATAAAACGTCACTGTCTTTCGAAGCTACTGAATTCCCGTAGCTCACAAAAAGGTATATATATATTTTTTTTGCTGAGTCAGTGTCCAATCAGCTTGTTACACCCATGAAAACGTTTTTAAAAATGTGGTTTTGCTGACTCAGGTCTGGAACTGAAGTTTGTAAAAATAAAACTCTCTCTACAACCAGTGACATTTCCATAATACTGGTTAACTCTCAATCTGTTTCCGATTAAGAATCAGAAAATGAATTGAATTAATTTACGAGGCGAATAGGCTACCAATAAGCTGCGAAGCCATTAATTATTGAGACATATAGGTTTGCGTCAAAGAGGAAGGCTACAATATGTGATTGCATGGGCGACAGTTAATGGAAATTTCTTGAAATTCCATCCTGACGCAGAATGTAATGTTGTAAATGCTGCTGAAGATTGGACGTGGAAAAGGTTTATGATTTCACTTCTAATTAATTCATTGATTAATTCGATAATTGACGTCCATACAATCTCATATTGTTGCCTTCCTACAACTTTCCCAGAAGTTAGACAATAAAAACCTCATCAATGATTTTGCGATCATGAAAGTTCCACGCATAGCAAGCAATTTAAATGATTTAAATGCATGCTGTTACGTTGAACTTTTGCAATGCACTAATAACCAACTTACTTACTTATTCAATAATTTCAATAAATAATTCTGTCTTTGAAGCGTTGGTAATTTAATAAATTAATTATTACACGATCGTGGCACAGAGTGTGGAACTGCTCTTCCTCGCAAATGTAGCCTATTCTTTTGAACGCTGAAAACATTTTTAATTAATTGCTATCGTAAAATAAATTATGTTGCACTGCTGAAAAAAACTTAGTTATAGTTAAAACTTGTGATGGAATTCAGAGAAAGTAGTGTTTTAACTTATTATTATTATTATTATTCCATCCCTGCAGTATCACTATTAGGTAAATTGTTAATGTAGTCCATCAGTGATCCCTGTTATTTCCTTATAATTTCTTAATAAGTGCAGGCTTATATATTGGTCTTGATTATTCAGGAAAAAAATCCTCTGATTATCAATGAAGCAATTTTAAACAGGAACAGCTTAAAGCAATTATGCGTTTATGAGTCAGAGGCTCACTACACGGCATTGAAAATCCCATAACTTCAGCGTTACTGCTGGGGGGATATTGGGCTTTAGTGAGTTAAAATCTCACATGCTTTGAGTCACCAATTATGACTTTATTGTTAAATCTCAATGGCTCTGTGTCAGTAACTATGCTTTTACTGTGAAATGTTACTGGGTATGTGTCAGTCACTCTTTATGCTTTCACTGTTAAATCTCACCAGCTCAGGGTCAGTAACTGCACTGTAATTGTGATCACAGACTCATTTATGTCAGTATTTGCACTTCAGCTATGAAATTTGGTCCCTCAGCGACTGTGGACAGATTGAGGGCCAGTCAGATGCATTCATTATTTACTATACATGAACTTGACAGCTTTTGCCGCAAGTCTTAAAGTTGATGTAATTTGTGTTAAATTAGGCAAGTCTAAGTCTTAATTTGAAATAGTCAAAAACACAAATATGACAAATAATAGGGTGCATGTGGCCACACTTCTTGATAAGGCAGAAATTTAAATATTATGTTCTGATTTATTATTTATTACTAGATTGTAATTTGGTTATTGCGTATAAAAATGCCCATGGCAATCTGTGCTTTGTCCTGTTCTGTGTTCCCTCTGCTCTCACAGTGGTGTTTAACTTCTTTACTCGGGTTTTGCTCATTGATGAAATTTCAGTGGCAAATAACGCAGGTCTACAGGCATGAGTATGAGATTAAAGGATCTCAGCACGGCGCAAAGAAGTGTGGTCTGATGTTTTGATGAAAAGGGGATTAAAGATTTTGAAGCCAGTTTTCCACTTCATCTATGTGACTGAACCTCCCACCATGAATAAAAGTACATCAGTCATCCTGTTTGCAAACGGAAATGAGAGTCGACATAGATACCCATAAGATTTTTGAACTCCTGTCTCCTTGACTACTGTCTCTAAGCAGCTGCTGTCTTTTGGTAAGGTGTATGGAGCTCTACAATCACCACCCTATTCTCCCATGTCCGACCCACCCACCCGAACTCCATCCTTTTCTGTCTCTGACAGAAAAGGTTTTTCCGAAATCAGGCCAGCCTGCATTTGCCCGATGCCTCACCTATTCTCATGTCTAAGTGTGTTTGTACACTTCAATAAATGAAAAATAGGTTTTAACGAGCATTTCATCAACAATTCTTCTTCTGAAAAAGTTAGCACGCAGGGGAAAATGCTAATAAAATCAGGATTGGAAAAGCCCATTCACCCTCTGATATACTGAAGACAGTGGACCAACGCATGATTTCATGCATGATTTATGATGACTGCAGTACAGTTTGGCATTGTCTTGTTGGAATATGCTGGGTTGTCTTAGGAATAGACGAAGTCAAGATGGCGGCACATGTTGCTCTCAAATTAATGTCTTTCTTTCTGTATTATTGGCGCCCTCGCAATTATGCAAGTCAGCCAAGGCACTTGCACTGACCCACCCCCGAACCATTGCAGATGCTAGTTTTTGGACCTGACGCTGATAACAACTGGCTTGTCCTTGCTGTCTTTTGTCCGGAGAACATGGTGGCTGTGTTCACCCCCCCACCAAAAAAAAGGGACCACTTGAAATGTTGCCTTTTCAAATCACAAAACACGTTTCCACTGAGCTATTGTCTTCTCAGATGACAATGATCCCAGAGAGGTTTGCAGTGTTTTTGTACGGTTGATGAATGGCTTTGGTTTTGCATATAGTTAAGCTTTACCTTGCATCAGTGGATGCAACCAGAAATGATGTTGACTGATTAAGGTCAAACAAAGTGTTTTCGCAATATCCAAAATAATCACACGACAGTTCTGAAGACAATGAAGGCTGAGGGATCAGAGGTCATGCGCATTCGGAAATGATTTTTAGCTCTGCTCATTACACACAAAGATTTGACGGGTTTCCATTCGTATTTTAATTACAGTTGTGCTCAAAAGTTTGAATACCCTGGCTGAATTTGTAAAATACGTGACATTTTTTGAAAATTAAAGATGAATGGCCAGGCAAAACACATTTCTTTTATTTCTTATTGGATTCATATCCAACTGTAGGTCAAGTAGAATGGCACAATCATCAAATAAAACATGGGAATAAGGGGAAAAATGAAATGAACTCTGTTCAAAAGTGTGCATACGCTTAGTTCTTAATACTGAGTATTGCCCCCTTTAGCATCAATAACAGTGTGCAGTCTTTTGTGATAGTTGTTGATGAGCCCACTAATTCTCTCAGGTGGTATAACTGCAAAATGCCCCCAGCTCCTGCAAATTCTTTGCTCGTCTCGCATGAACTGCACGTTTGAGATCTCCCCAAAGCGGCGCGATGATACTGAGGTCAGGAGACAGTGATGGCCACGCCAGAACCTTTGCCTTTCTCTGCTGTAAACACTGGAGGGTCAACTTGCCTTGTGCTTCAGATCATTGTCATGCTGGAAAGTCCAAGTGTGTCTCATGTGCAGCTTTCGTGCTGAAAAATGCAAATTGACAGCATGCCGCATTCATATTTCCATCAATATTCATGAGATCCCCTGTGCCTTTAAAGCCCACACACCCCCAAAACATCAGGGAGCCACCACCGTGCTTTACAGTGGGAATGGCATATTTTTCAGAGTATCGACGTTTCGATCAGAACGATCTTCATCAGGATAAAAGACAGCAGTGCACACACACCTATCAGTATTTAATCCAACCCCCACTTGAACATGGTCATTGAAGTCATGTGTAAACAATTACCTCGAAGATCAATCAGCAAGGCAACAAATACACCGCAGTAGTCGACACCATTTGCGAGTATAAAGGTGTGTGTACTGACAAAGATTATAGTGCATAATACATGCAGTCCCAAGATAGAAAGACAAGAGAAAAAAGAAAATGAAAGCAAAGAAAGAAAAAAAAAATACAACCCCAATTCCAAAATAGTTGGGACAAAGTGTAAATTGTGAATCAAAATGCAATGACTTTCAAATCACACCAGCCAGTATTTTATTCACAAATGAACAGAGATAACATGGCAAATGTTGAAACTGAGAAATTTTACAATTTAATCCACAAAATGAGCTCATTTAAAATTTTACGGCTGTTACAGGTCTCAAAAAAGACAGGGCCCCTGGTTTACCTTGGTGTAGCATCCTCTCTTCTTTTTAACACAGAGTGGAGGCGTCTGGGCATTGAGGAGACAAGTTTCTTGAGTTTAGCCATTGGAATTTGATCCCACTCTTATTTAATACAGTCTTCCCGCTGCTGGAAAGTTTTGAGTCGTCTTTGACTGACTTTTCATTTAATTATGTGCCAAATACTCTCAATCAGTGAAATATCAGAACTGCAGGCAGGCCAGTTCAGCACACGGACTCTTCTACTCCGAAGCCATGCTGTTGTAATAGCTGCAGTATGTGGTCCCTTCCCTGGAATAGATGTCGTCTGGAGGGGAGCAAATGTTGCTCTAAAACCTTTATATACCTTTCAGCATTCATGGTGCTTTTTAAAACATGCAAATGTCCCACACCATATGCACTAATGCATCCCCCTACCATCAGAGATGCTGGCTTTTGAACTGAATGCTGATAACAGGAGGGGTGGTCTTTCTCCTCTTTAGCCCGGAGGACACAACAACCATGATTTCAAACAAGAATGTCAAATTTGGACTCCTCTGACCACAGGACACTTTGCCACTTTGCTACAGTCCATTTTAAATGAGCCTTGGCCCACAGAACATGGCGGCGCTTCTGGATCATGCTCAACAATGGCTTCCTTTTGCATGATAGAGTTTTAGGTGGCATCTGTGGATGGCACGGTGGACTGTGTTTACAGACAGTGGTTTCTTGAAGTATTCCTGGGCCCATTTAGTAATGTCAATGACAGAATCATGCCGGTGAGTGATGCAGTGGTGTCTGAGGGCCCAAAGATCACAGGCATCCAGTAAAGGTCTTCGGCCTTGTCCGTTACGCACACAGATTTTTGCAGTTTCTCTGAATCTTTTGATGATGTAATGCATTGTAATGATGAGACCTTCAAAGCCTTTGCAATTTGACGTTGAGGAACATTGTTTTTAAAGTATTCCACAATTTTTTTACACAAGCCCTCACAGGTTGGAGAGCCTCTGGCCATCTTTACTTCTGAGAGACTCAGCCTCTCCAAGACATCCCTTTTATAGTCAATCATGTTACACACCTGATGCCGGTTAACTTAATTACTTGCTAAATGTTCTTTCTGTGATGGTCCAGCCCTGCAGGCCCTCCCCCCTCCTGCTGTTTGCACCTCCACCTCAACGAGCCACAGCTGCTGCTCATTGAGGTGGAGGTGCTATTAAGAGTATAAAAGAGCTGCACTGCCAAATTGGAGTGCAGCTGCAATCTGTTTTTTATTTTGGTGTTACGCTTTGTAAATGGAGCCTTGTGTTTTGCCGCTGCTCTCCTTGTTTTCTGTTTTAAATTAAATATTAATTTATATTTTTACTCAGCCTGTGCATTTGGGTCCCCTTGTTCAGTTTGGGTACATGGTCCTAGTGCCCGCCGGCTCATTGCCTTCTGCCGGCGGGACCGAACTATGACCCTTTCTGCTGATTTTCTTATATATTAATTGCTTTTTCAGCCCTTTTTTTGCCTGTGTCCCAACTTTTTTGAGACCGGTTGCAGCCAGAACATTTGAAATAAGCTCATTTAGTGGATAAAAATGTAAAATGTCTCAGTTTCGACATTTGAAATGTTCTATATGTTCTATTGTAAATAACATTGGCCCATGTGATGCGAAAGTCATTGCATTTTGATTTTATTCACAATTTACCGTTGATTTACCACAATTTTCATCCCAACTATTTCAGAATTGGGGTTGTATATAAAATCAATCAGTGCCAACCTTGGAAATTTGTATAATAGCAAAAAGGGGTAAAAAGAAAAAGCCCACATACAACACCCTCAATAATTATTGGCACCTCTGGTTAAGATGTGTTAAAAGCCTGAAAATAAATTCAATTTTTATTGCAGAAGCATACTCTCACACTGAAAATTGTAGAAAAAAGTGACTTCAACTCAAGTGAATTTTAAGAGGGAAAAAATCCCTGACTAAGAAATAATTATTTTTCATAAATTCACCTGTTCCATAATTATTGGCACCCCTAACAATTCCTAGGAATTAAATGTAATTGAAATATTTCTGTCATTTCTACAGTAGTTTACAAAGTTGATCAGATTATCTAGGAACATTTAATTAGGAATTCATCCCCTCCTGTTTCCCTGGGGTATAAATATGACGTGACACAGAGGCCATTTCTCTTATCCACTCTTCAACATGGGAAGGACAAGGGAACACACCATTCAAGTAAGGCAGATGTGTGTCGACCTTCACAAGTCAGGCAATGGCTACAAGAAAATAGCCACTTGCCTGCACCTGCCCATATCTACTGTCAGAGGAATCATTAAGAAGTTTAAAACAACTGGAACAGTGGTAAACAAGCCTGGACGAGGACGCAAGGTTATTTTGCCATCACGCACAGTGAGGAATAAAAAAGTTCTACAAAGCTCACTATTAAAGAATTGCAACAAATGGTAGCATCTTGGGGTCACAAAGTCTCCAAAACAACCATCAGGCGCTATCTACATGCCAACAAGCTGTCTGGGAGGCATGCACGGAAAAAACCTTTTCTCACTCACAATCATAAACGCAAACGTCTGGAGTTCGCTAAGCGGTACTGGGACTTCAACTGGGACTGTGTGCTTTGGTCAGATGAGACCAAGATTGAGCTTTTTGGCAACAAACACTCTAAGTGGGTCAGGCGGAACACAAAAGATGAGTATGCAGAAAAGCACCTCATGCCCACTGTGAAGTATGGGGGAGGATCGGTGATGCTGTGGGCCTGTTTCTCTTCCAGAGGCCCTGGGAACCTTTTTAGGGTGCATGGCATCATGAACGCTTAGAAATACCTGGAAAAGCTGCCCGAAAGCTGAAGGTGGGTCGTCACTGGGTCTTTCAGCAAGATGATGACCCAAAACACGTGGCCAAATCTACACAGAGATGGTTCACCAGACACAGAATCAAGCTCCTCCCATGACCATCTCAGTCCCCAGACCTCAACCTGATTGAAAACCTGTGGAGTGAGCTACATTATTTTATGTAAAATAATTATTTCTTAATGTGGGATTTTTTTTTCCCCCACTGAATAAATTTACTTGAATTAAAGGTTGGATTTTCCTCTTCTTTTCATTGTGGTCCAATATTATTTAGAAAAAAACTGAATTTATTAGAAGCTAAAGAACACATCTTAACCAGGGGTGCCAATAATTATGGAGGGCGCTGTAAATGAAAATATGCCAGCAGAATATTAAAATGGGGCAAAATAAGATGCCTTCCCAGTTAGCTGACTCATAAGCAAACACAATCTGACAAAACAGTAAATCACTCATAAAATTTCCGTTATAATAAGTATGTGAACGTATAGATACCCATGTGTCACTCAAGAATAAGGCTCAGATGATCTCAAAACAATTGGCTACAATATATAAATCAACAGTGGTAACACACTATGCTAACCAAAAGAAGAGAAAAATCTTATCTTTTGATTTTAGGCCATTCTTGTAGTTCTGTTCATTCAATTGTTTTATTTTTCCGATTTCTTTGTGCAGGATGTCCTGGATGTCCCCCCTCCCCTCTCCACCTCTCCTCCCCCTCTTTTTTTCTCTTCTTTTGATAAGCCTTCTAGTGTGTTACCACTGTTCATATATACGTCATAGCCAATTTTTTTGAGATCATCTTGGCCTTATTGTTGGGTGACACAGGGGTATCTGTACGCTCACATACTTACTATAATAAGATTTACTATTTTGTCAGAGTGTGTTTGCTCATGAGTCAACTAATTGGGAAGGCAATTTAAAGTCTTTAGATATCTTTTTATATCCTTTCCCATCTTTAAAAAGTTGAACTACCTTGTTACGAAGGTCAGTTTTTTCCGCTCCCCTTGGCTCAGTGTGTCGCCAGATCAGTGCATCCACTCAGGAGCTAACAAACTCAATAACTATACACAGACACCAGTTATTATGTAAAAGGAGCCAAATAACTGTGTGATGATAAATGACTTCACATAATCTCTATCCTTGAATAAAAGACAAGTTTTTTTTGCACGACGAGTCATATTTTCAAAATAAATGGCAACATTCCACAAATTCAGCTTGGGCAAACTTTTGAGAGCAACTGTACATTATACATTAAGAGGATGAAATGCCCCAAATCCCACTGGTTCGTCACTGGGGAACACTGTTCTAAAGTGATGGATTATAAACTCTTTCATCTGTTTGCAAATGGGAAAACCTTGACCCATCTTCACTCTGAGGGGATTAGACCTCTTTAAGTGGCTTCTATTTTGAAGGCTTCTTCATGGCATAACTAGCTCACCAGTTTCACGATTCCTCCACCTTATTATTGAAGTTTGTCACATTATGAGTACTACATTGCCCTTGTACCAACTCTTTTGGAGTTTGTTGTCGTTGTCAGATTTGAATTTAACCTATATTTGCAATTAACAATTACATTCACAAGTCAAAGCATCAAATAATGTTATGTTTTCAATATGGTAGAGAATGAATGGACATTTTAAATGGCTCCTTTTCGATTTTATTTGATTTGCATTTTCAAGAATCTTCCACTTTTCTTTAAACTTGGAATTGTGATAAAAATATTTTAATTTGAAATATTGCTAATGTGGCGGTTTAAGTTTTAAGGGCAGAAATATACCCAGATAGCAAGCACCTCCACTCCGGATCTGGCCCGGCTCTGAGCCGGATCAGCTGGAGTCGGGTCCACGCAAGCACACAAATGCAGACTTTTCTAATTCAAGCTACGCTAGATGGACTTCACTCATCGTTCCGGAGTTTGTCGCGTGAAAAACATCAGGCGACACAAGTGCAAGGAGCCGTCGGAGCTTTACAGTGAGTGGGCGCAACAGCTTGAAGCAACAAGAGAAAGCCGACCTTGTCCGTTTGAGTTTGCTTCTGTGTTTACTACAGTGGTCATTAAACGCTCTGATTGGCTCTATATTGCCCTCTTGTGGACTGGACATTCATTATCTCCGCCACATGCAAGAGCACACGTCTATGTTCACCGGAGACGTTTTATTTGTGCCAGTTGGGCGATTAGTCATTGTTTGCATTCACATCTTGCGTGGACCGTGTTTATGCCTTTTGTCCGTTGTTCTGTGACTTTCTCAGGACTCTTACATTGCCCCACCCATGAACCCTGCCTAACCAACCGCACCCACCGGCCAACAGCTCACCTCAGACACCCAACTGATGGTAAATGATGCCACCCTCCCCTCCCAACTTTGTCGGCTCCCACCAAGCACAGCCAACTGTATTAATTCAATATGCTCAAGCAATCACATCGACCCAATCACAGACAGCCACCCGCCAATATCACCCATCGAGCCCCCACAACCCAATCAGAAAACATCGACAATGACAAAAAAGAAAAAAAGACAGAGAAAAGAATTTCAAAGGAACTGGATTTTAATGTACATCTACAGTGAAAGAGCTAGTGGTCAAAAATGGCGGCCAGTAGCAGAACTCAGACACGGCGCACCCGTAGCAGAGCTGCCGTGAGATCACCACAGCCACGCTAAGGTCAGGACTGCACTACCAGCGAGTGACTCTATCACACACACTCTCACTCAGGTAGAAAATGGTTGGGTAAAAGAGATAGGTAGAGGAGGTGTGGAGGAAAGATGAGCAGAGACAGTTTCCTCTACCAGATTTTTTCCCTGTTTACGACATTCCCTCTATCCCTGTGACAGACGTGTAGCACTGGGGGCGAAGTCAACATCTGCTCTGCAAGTCCTAATCCAATACTGAAATACTTTTCAAAAACGTTTGCAAGCCGCAGTCTTTATGCTCTGTATGATGCTGACGTGTTGCATGCGCTGTAGCTACGGTCACGCTGAGGAGCGTGTCGAGGTGCCCACTCGTATTGTCACGCTGCATGACAAAGCGCATGCGCATTTTTTAAGCCAAAAAGCGTGTTTTTAAAATGAAGATCAATCTGAATGTCAGGTCATACTCCAAATGACTCTATCCCTGGATTATCTTCCAAAAAATGCCCATTCAGCTCCAAGATGCTGCTTTGTTCCAAAAGGAGCCCAGGAGTGTGAATAGAAAACTACTCTGGCCGCCCATCAACGGAGATGTCGCCAGATCCGTCCGTCCATAATCTAACCCACTTGCGTTGGGTCTCTTTCTGGAGCTCATCCCAGCATCTACTGTGGGAGAGGCAAGAGGCCAAACCCACCAGAAGCGAAAATGACGGTTTGTCACGTTAACGGACTGCACTCAGCACGGAGGAATGACCTTTTCTTTTCCTTGACGAACCGGCATCTGCTCACACCAGCGTTTGTTTCCACATGGTTTCCTCTTAGCTCATTATCTGATAAACTGCACACATCAATACCATTTTACAGTGCTGTGAATAATTATTGGACCCCTTCCTGATTCTGAACTGTCAAACAGTTAGTTTTGTTTGATGTGTTGATCAGACTTTCACCAATCAACAGGCGGGTGGATAATTCACCACTATTTTACATTGTTAGGTTACGGAAGGTAGAGAGAGAATTTTGTGCTATGATGTAAATTAAGGACTTATTCTGCATAGTATACAGAATAAAAACAGGTAATTAATTGCTAATGTGCCTGAAGAGGTTGGATTGTCCTTCAAAACATAAAAGTGTAATTGACTGAAATAAAAATCGTGTTTTAACTCCCTGGGATTGCAAGTGTAGTTTGGAGCAAAAGCCCTATGTAGACAGGCCGTCCCAGAGGTCGGAGCTGGTAAACTCAGGATTACATCACTGTAAATCTTTTATTATGTTACCAGAGATAAAACTTCAGCCAACATACATGTGCTGAACGTGAAATGCGGCTGAAGTGTCAGATCAGGTAAACAATCAGGATCGATGAATAATTCACATGGGGAGTTTGCACGAAATCTCGAAATGGATATTGACCTCCTGGCCCACAGCTGCTTGTAATAGTTTGCGCACGGCAGGCACAGTGATCCATGGTTGTGTGGACCTTGGAAATTAAAATACTTATTTCAATGCGAATGGTAGGTAGAGGGAACGTACATCCTCTGTGAGTTAGAGTGCAGATTTTCAGCTTCCTTTAACATTACGTACATGCGTGGAGTGACCTGTGCAGCTGCCACAGTACAAATACTTATGGACCTCACTGGTCATTACCTGTCATATACTGAACAGAGCTGGCAGAATGTGCGTATAAGGCTTTGCACCGGCATGTATGTTTTGGACCACAGTTGTGAATGTATATGGTAAGGAGGTATTAATAAGCCCTCGGGTAAAAGACGGTATGGTAATTTACTATAAAGCCATGTTTACCAGCCCAAAATGGCTCTGGACAGCTATACGTTCCTCCAGTTTGTTGACCCTTGTTTTAAAGGAACAGTGTCACAGTCAAACATGCGTAGAGGATGCTCGTAAGTTTAGAGAGATTCTACAGCTGGCTGAGTCACTTGTGTCACCACGCTTCATCTTAGCAGCAACCCACGAGGAGTTCACAATGTTGTCGGGTGATATTCGTCAAAGCCACCTTCGCCAAATGCTACTGCATTGCTTTTTCCATGTTGTGCTATATGCACTTAAAGAGACCTAAATCCATGAAGAGTACTTGTTAGGTTACAATCTATCCTGCTAATGCTAGCTACCTAAACTATGCTTATGCCGCCGGAGGCGACGGCCTGGGGTATATCCCCAAACACCCTCAATCCTCCAATTCCCCAATCCTTGAATAGACATTGAATAGACTTTCATTTGAACTTAATTTCAGGTCAATCGAAAAAATGGTTCTGAAGTTATGGCCAAAATGGTAATTTTCCATCACAAAGCGCCACCTGGTGGCAAAATATTGAACCATACAGGTAGGATGTCATCATGTGACACGTTTGTGAGGTCATGACCTTGCAGTTGCACATAGTTTCATGTCAATTGAACAAATGGTTCCAAAGATATGGCAAAAATGGTGAATTTTATGTGACAAAGCTCCACCTTGTGTCAAAATTCTGAACCAAACTGGAATAATGTCATTGTGGCACACATCCTCAGGTCATGAGCTTTCATTTGCACTTGATTTGAGGTCAATCGAACATATATTTACAGAGATATGATAAAAACAGCGATTTTTCAGTTTTTGGCCCCTGGTGGCCAATCTAGCGATTGCAAATTGTCCAAAATCGAGTCAGTTCTTCCTCATTATGATACTTGCCTATATGCAAAACATGAAATTTCTCATTGAAATATTATTGAAGTTATCGCATTAACACGTAGGGCGGCGCGGCGGCAGCGGCAGTGGCGGTCGGAGCAAAATCATAATATCCCCGGAATAGGTGATTGATTGGTTCCTCCGCAGCCTGCATTGTTACACTGTCAGGGTAGCACACCCTGCTGCAGATGGGAGAAGCGCATTCAGAATGCAGTTTGAGCAAAAGATGAGATATCATAACTAGAGGCAACAGCAAGGCTTGCAAAATTAGTAATGCAAAGAGATATATGTTAATTAACAGCAGAGAGCTTGTGAGCAAGAAAGGAAAAAAGCAGCCCTCGCTAGCATTGTAAAATTTATTGAATTGCCGTAATATGCAACAGTAAGCCAACTAGCAATAGCAGCATTTGCAAATTAATAATATTGGTAACAGCTAGCTCGTTAGCTATCGTGCCTACTCTAGCCAGTCTGTCATAAAATAGCTGTCTCTTTAGTGGAGGAAGTTCTGGAATCTTCTGAACACGTCCAACTGCCCTCTGCCCTCATGGCCTTATGGAGCGATGTGGCGTTCATTCTATTAGTCGCTCAGTAAACTTGGGGAGGGGCAACAGTGACACGGGGATGGACTCACACGGGCTAACAAGCACACGTGGCCGGCCTGGCTACCAGAATGAAGAACGGGGGAGGCTCGGATTACAACACGAACATAGGGAGCACGACTTTGTTCCCTGCTGAAGATGTCATTACTCCGCTATATCTTTGCACAACAAACAGTTATCTGCTGATGAATTAATATTCTAAATCTTATATATAGCTCCTTTAAGCAAAAATAATTTGTTTTCGGCAAGAAAACCTTGGGAATGGTTCCGATAAACCACAATATAAACAATTGGTCCATTATTTCCAAGGTTTTAGTTGGGCCATTGCTCACGTCAGTTTCGTGACACTGTTCCTTTAAGACGCACTGCCAGTTTAGAACGACGATAGCCGAGAGAGGTGAATTAACAGCGTAATTAGTTGCTGTAATTGATGTAATAAGAGGCGAGGAGCTGCAGAGAGCAGGATGGATTGCGTCTCCGCGGGGCCGAGTCTTTCCTCTGCAGTGCTGAGTCTGCAGTTCTGCCTGTGCTGTCAGTAGTACCAGGGGCTCCATTCATCTTCCCCTGTAAAACTTTTATTGCTGTTTTGGGCTGGCTGATACACCCCACCCCCCCCCCCCTTATCACGTCCCTCCACCTCAGCCCCACCAGTGCCCTCACTCCCGCCATCGCCTCTCCTCCTCTCTCGGCACCCGAGAAAGGGACGTAAAAAACATTCCCGACCTTTTACGCTGTTACGAGGGTGGAGTTACAGTCTGTCACCATGGATTACAACGGTTCACAATATCACGTCCCCCCTGGTTTGCGATGGCAAACTTGGCTTATATCTGATGTGGGCATCATGATGCTGTCTTTTTAAGCTGCCTTTCTCTTTCTCTCTCTCTCTCTCTCTCTCTTGCTCTCTCTCTCTCTTTTTCTTGCCATCCCAGCATATCCATATTTTGCTTCAATAATTCTTCACTCTCGATCCCCAGACTCGTACTGTCACTTACTTTCCACCTCCCACTCTCTTCTCTCTCTCTCTCTCTCTCCCCCGCTCCCTCCTTCTCTCACTCGTTAGAGGGCGGTGAGGTCATGACAGGAGCGCGATTTCTGTCGGTAGACCCTGCCTGCCCTCCCTCTCTCTCTCTCCCTCTCGCGGGGGTACCGCGGCACCAGGCTGGAGAGGAAGCGCTTGGCCCTGGAGGTCAGGCTCTCCCGGCGGGCCCCGCTGGCCGGATGGGGCCCCGGAGCCTGGCCCCTGGCAGACCTCACGGCGCAGTCCAGCAGCTCGGAGGTGCGGTGGTCCAGGGAGGCGGAGACCTCCACGTACTGACAGTCAAACAGGGTCGCGCTGGAGTGGGCCTCTGCGTGAGAGAGAGAGAGAGAGAGAGAGAGAGAGAGAGAGAGAGAGAGAGAGAGAGGGAGGGAGGGAGAGAGAGAAGGGAACAGACAGATGGAGGAGGGACGGAGATGGAAACAGAAAGGGCAGGGAGAAAGAGTGAGAATGATGAAAGGATGGTAGCAGAAGGGGAGAGGGAAGTGACAGAGCGAGGGAGGGAGAGATAGAGGGAGGAATGGAGAGAGAGAGAGGGATGAGAGAGGGAAAAACAGAATTCATACTCATTCAACTTGGACAGCATCCCTTCACCAAACACAAGACGTCATTAAATCCATTTCTCCAGAACGGGATGAATAAATGTGGTAAACGATGTGCTGCATGATGCTGGGTGCAGGACTGAACGCCACTTCCTGTTTTCCCTTCCCATTTAACCCTCTTCCCCCGGTCAGCTGAACACCATTATGATGCCACACCTGTGTGCTTTAGATAGGGAGCTGAAAGAGCCGACGTCCTGATGTTTTTTTAATCTGGGCTGTGAGGTGCGTTTCTGCACCAGCAACCTGATCCGGACCTGTGCAGAGGTGTCGGGACAGTCGATACTGGCGCACCCTTTAATTATAAATCATATTCTGTGTGTGTGTGTGTGTGTGTGTGTGTGAGAGAGAGAGAGATAGAGAGAGTAAACACAGAACAGATAAATGGCTCAGTGAGTAGCCTGTCCAACTCACAGGTGTTGTAATTACAGTAATTCTCTAAACATTTTTGATCGTTTTTTGTGTTTCCTTGAATTAGAATTTTTTAATGTGATGCTTGGCAATATTTACTGCCGGCTACACAGGATGGGCCAAGTCACAGAAGAGAAGGAACAGATGGACAGAGAGAGAGAGAGAGCGAGAGAGACGGAGGGAAGGGAGGGATGGGATATATGATAAGACAGACGAGATAACAAACAGGGAGAGCGCTATAGAACAGATCGACTGAAAGGAAGATATGAAACCTGGCGGGTAAAGCGTTGGTAACCATGACAGCACATCGGCCTAAAATGCGTTTGTTTAATTTGTAATCAGGGGTCGGAAATCTGGGACGTTTTAAGCAATCAGTTGAATTTCAATTAATTTCCCGACTGCTGGACTTAACGGAGCGACTCGGTGTGCTTTTTCTTCAGTTCGTCATTACTAATATTAAAATACAAACAAAAAGCACAGTATCTTCGCCTGACATTCGCATTTTAAACATCTGGCAGTCCCTTTTATGCAAAGAGATGCTCGCATTTATTTTATAAACCGTCCATTTTTACAGATGGATACACGAGGGGTTGACAAAATATCAGAAAAGTGGCTTTAACTTTGAAGATTCAAAACTCAGTCGACTCCTATTCATTTAAAGCAGGGGTGTCAAATCTAATACACAAAAGGGCGGTGTGGGCGCTGGTTTTTGTTACAGCCCGACACTAACACACCTGATTCTACTCATCGAGGTCTCGATTGACCCCCCTGATCAGTTAATTGGTGGAATCGGGTGTTATAGTACTGGGCTGAAACAAAAACCTGCACCCACATCGGCCCTTAATGGATAAGATTGGACACCCCTGATTTAAATGCCAGTTCGATGCATCTGTCTCCCTCAAAGAGCTCTCACCCAGCAGAACTGTTTCGTCAGGTAAGGCTCCAATGCAAGATGAGCTCCACAGAGGCAAACTACTTTGTGTCTGAACTGCAGGTGCTGCGATCATAAAAATGCCAAAATGACTGAAGTTGGCACTGAGTGGAAATTTATGACGACATATTTTAAAAACGATAAACAGCAGCGGCGAAAATGAGCCATGGCGGTACGTCAGCGCTGTCTGCCGGGGACGGACTGAATGGGTTTGAAAAGTTGTTAATAAACACAGAACGACAGCTCTAGGGATCACAAAACTGATTCAATCCATAAGCACATCTGAAGCAGTTTCTTCAGAAACACTAAAACAATGTGAGCTTCAGGAAGTTGATATTTACAGCAGTGTTTGCTTACAACCCCTATTCTGAAGCAGTGATCACGAAAATTCCCTTTAACCCCTTAAAATCAGAATTTAGAGATTTTCTTTAATAAAGATTTTCCTTAAGTATGTTCATTTTTTCTACATTTTTTTTATATTGTAGGACAGCGTTTCATACAGATTCTATATCTGCTGGTTGCGACGCTTCGCTGAAGCTGCATCATACTAATACTGAGAGAAATATTCAAACCCAGGACATCATATTTTTATGGCCACAACATGATTTCAAATTGAAGATTGCACATCATCACATACACATTTCCTGGTGATTCAGCGGGACATATTGGGATCTTTGGAAACCTTGGGATCTCCTCAAGAATTTAAAATGGACCTGAAGTTCCACAGATTCAAATACAGCAGCGGCATTTTCCGAACCCATATCAGGGTCCGAGGGTTTTATGGGCTTAAGCAGATTCTGTAAAGGCCAGTTTTCACCAAAGATTTGCAATGTGCTAAAATTCCCAGTCGCTTGCTGAAGAACCTGAATGCACATGATCTGCAACCTACATAAAGCCTGTCTGTTTACACCAATGAGACCGGACTACAGAGTGTATCGTTGTCATGGCAATGACTCTAGTTACTTCCGTGTCTCTAACGGCTGGTCTCTCAGGTCGTCGTTCGCTGGATAATTTGTTGCGTCTCAGAACACGAAGAAGGACCCTGACAGTGTGTAAATTTAAAGCCTCGCATCATGCAGACACAGCTGTTCCTCAAACATATTTATGAGGCGATCCTCTCCGTTCGCTGCCCGAATCTGCCATTTCGTCCAGCTGACTCTGCTTTGCTACGAGCTGACAGGCCGTTAAAACAGGTGTCATAACTTACGTTCTGAGACCAGCCGCTCGTCCCCCGGCTCAGTCTCTGGCGACGGCATCAGCCGAGTTCAGTCTAGCTGTGTAGTCTAGCTACGGGGTAGTTTACGCCGCAAAAACATTTCGACAATGTTCTGAAATGGTCTAATCTCCTCGGGAGTCTGATCTAAACTGACCAAAAGGGTACTGGCCTACTGATAATTCAAACCCTAAATCGGTGGCAGTGGAGTTCCGCAGTCATCTTGGTGTCCTCGGTTTTTTGTTTGAAGACACAAAATATTTGTTTACTATGAGTTGCTGCTTGGCTGGCGAAGGAAGTCTTCAAATCTAGGCAATATGTCTCATTTTACGAAAGATTAACGGACATAAGTCTGAATGCAGACAGTGAAAAACTAAATAGAATACCAAATTAAATGTGCAGAGAAGCACAACAAATGCAGATATGTTCTTTTTCCTGGCATGGTTTGGGTCTACTCGTCCTCTTAAAGGCAGAAGGGTCAGTGTGTAAATCAGGGCGGAGTTATTCTGTCTGATCACCTTTATATCCTGTGATAAAGCTCCTCCCCAGATGGGAGGGGCCTCCTCTAGGATGATAATGGCCCAAACCCCACAGGGCACAGTGACTGCTTTTAGGAGTATGAAAATGATCCTGAGCTCACACCACCCGCTTCAGTTACCAGACCTCAAACCAGCTCAACTCATATGGGAGATTTGAAGATTTCTCCATCGCCATCATCAAAACACCAGATGAGTGAATATCTCCTGGAAGAGAGGTACTCCATCCCTCCTGTAAAGTTCTACACTTGTAAAATCTACGCCAAGGTGTGTTAAGCTGACCTGGTGGCTTCTGGAGGCTGAACACCGTACTGAGTCTATTTATGTTGTGTTTTGCGTTAATTTGTCACCCGCCAGTTAGTGGCTGAAATGTACACATAAAAAGACTAATTTTACTGGTGCTCGGGGATGGGATGCGACTTCGTACCGTCTGCGCTGACCTCCCTCGTCCGGACGAGGTCGCTCTTGTTGCCCACGAGGATGATGGGAGTCAGAGGCTGGGTCTCCCGTAGAAGGAGGCGGAGCTGAGCCGTGCGATGGAAACTCCGCCTGTCCGTCACAGAGAAAACCAGGACACACACCTCGCACTGCAGAGCCGACAGGTCCTGTCAATCAAAACACACACACACACACACACACACATGACATGGAGGATACCAGAACACACACCTCACACTGCTTAGTCACCAGCTCTTGTCAGTCAGGCACACCGTTGGTGGCTGGTGAACTGAAAATAAAGGAGGCACAGAACATAATAGGTCTTGAACTGGTTTCAATAATTTATTTAGATTAGCAAAGCGTGAAATTTAGAGACACTCTGTCAGGTGTGGCCCGTTCTCCTCGCTAAGGTAAGACAAGAAGTATAATAAGTAGGCGATAAAACAGAAAATTCATTTCAGAAAAATGTTTCATTCACTTGACGATAAAGATAAAATGGCACCTCCATGTTTGTTTTCAGCATATCCTGCACAAACTTTTGCTTCATGATGATTTAATTGCAACAACAATAACAAGAATAAGCAACAAGTGTCCACAATTGAATAACTTTGATTGAAATGCAATTTTCTGTCAAAAGGAGGCTTTTTACTGCATGTTAAATGAAATTTGAAAACAGGGCAAGACAAATATTAATTTGCAGGGATGTTCACTGTCTCCTCATTCTGAGGGATCAAAAGTAACTGTCCAAACCTGGCGAGAGCTGAGCTAACACATGCATTGCAACACACATATCCGGTTTCCGCCATAGAACTGTATACAGTTAATGATTTCAGTTCGCGAAACTGGTTTTCCCTTTGCAGGCAACGCAAGTGAGCTGCTCCGTTGGAACAGTTTATGTATTATTTTTTCATAATCGCATAGGGTCATGCCGAGCAAATACTGTAGCCGTATATGATACATTAACCTGGCATTGCATTGCTAGCGAAGCGTAGCAAGTGCTGTGTTTACCACTAGTGCAGATTCTGACGCAAAGGACTGATGTCCTTTAACCCGATGCGTCAGCCAGTCGCGCAAAGGTCTGGGGAGAATATAAGTGGCGCCACCAGTGGAGAAGTTTGGAAATTTCACCACAATCTCCATCTCGCCAGCCACCACTGAACTAAAGACACGTCTTTTAAACTGTGAAGGCTTTGTGTTATGGGGGAATGTGTTGTGGGAACACATTAGAGTCTGGGTCTGTTTTGTTTGAGTCAGGCCTCGTGGCTCCAATTACAGAAAATCTTTGCACTTCAATCTACAGTGATACTGCAGAGAATTCTGTTGGTGTAGCAGAGGAAAGTCATTTCCTGCTTCAGCATGAGTGTGCCCTCCACGTGCAACAGGAGGTTCTCACGCCGTTTGACAACACTGGCGTCGAGAAGCACTTGACCCGCCAGCTCTGAACCCTGACCTCAAACCCATCAGCCCATCCCTTTGGGATCAACGGGAAAACGAACATCAAGCCAGACCTTACTGCCCCCAATCGCCTCCCGACAGCACTAATGCTTGTCTGCTGGAATGATAGAGCCTGTCAATCAATCTTTTCATGCATTATTCATCCGCTGGAATGCAACCTGTGATGGCCAGGAAGCAGATTTGCCGCTCCATACTCTGCGCCTGTCAAGGTCTATTCACCATTATATTCCACACAGACGCTATCCACTGAGGTTAGCAGTGAAACAGATTCATTGGACATCACTAAAGTTCGAAACAGGAAAGACAGTGTAGTTAAAAACAGCTGTCACAACTCGTCAGATTGCTTAACGCGAGTACGCTCCTCCGACACGATTCTGATGTGACAGTGACAAATCCATTCTACGACAGAGATCAAGCACTGAATGAATACACTGCCTAATTAGTATGCGGATGCGGTTACTCCGAGCAGCATTTGCTAGAACTGGACTGGTTGAGAGCGTGTGTGACACAAGGTAAAATATGTCTGTCTCAGTTTTAATAAGTAAACTGCTGCTGAAATGGCTCCTTCAGCAAAGACGCAGCCCGCGGGGTGCGATTACCTCCATGGCCTCCAGCATGGCCAGTGCTGACTGTGGCCGGCAGCCTCTTGAGAGCAGCGCATAATTGGTTTTCTGCTGCTCGGGGAAATGGGAGGGTTGCAGTTCAGCCAGCTTTGTTTATTGCCCTAGTGCCTCCTATTATACCTCATATATATACAACCTCAATTCCAAAATAGTTGGGACAAAGTGTAAATTGCAAATAAATTAAAAACGCAATGACTTTCAAATCACACCAGCCAGTATTTTATTCACAATAGAACAGAGATAACATAGCAAATGTTGAAACTGAGAAATTTTACAATTTTATCCACAAAATGAGCTAATTTCAAATTTGATGACTGCTACAGGTCTCAAAAAAGTTGGGACAGGGGCCTCTTTATCATGGTGTAGCATCCCCTCTTCTTTTTAACACAAAGTGGAGGTGTCTGGGCATTGAGGAGACAAGTTTCTTGAGTTTAGCCGTCGGAATTTGATCCCGCTCTTGTTTAATACAGGCTTCCAGCTGCTGGAGAGTTTTGGGTCTCCTTTCACTGACTTTCGTTTAATTATGCGCCAAATGTTCTCAATCGGTGAAAGATCAGGACTGCAGGCAGGCCAGTTCAGCACACGGACTCTTCTACTACGAAGCCATGCTGTTGTAATACTTTTAGTATGTGGTCCCTTCCCTGGAATAGATGTCGTCTGGAGGGGAGCAAATGTTGCTCTAAAACCTTTATATAGCAGACGCCAATCATCTCATAAAACTAAAGCACAACAGGACAGTGTCCCAAACCTTTTGGCAAAGGGTAGTTGCAACAAATATTGATTTGATTTAGGTTTAAATAGGTTACAGCTCTGTATAGTACGGTTCTCAGTAATTAGAACTTTTTTATTTCATAATTTTTGCAAGCGCATTTGTCCTAAGGAATTGCTTTAAATGTGTTTAATATTTCTGCACAGTACTGTATTTCCTCAGAACGGGGATATATTGCTAGTCCTTTTTTCCTCGCCTCATACCATTATTATGCCAAGGTGTGTTGGGGTCGAGCCCAAACAATTTGCGCCATAAATACAACTGTTGGAGTACGTATTTGGGCATGTTTTAATTAACTTTTCATCATGAGTCAGCTGACTTAAATAAATAGGGTCATTACTTCAGAATCTGACAGTGTGCTGGCGTTAATAGAGTCAGTGAAATATGCAGGAGCTCGAACACGCAGACCCTGAGTCTCACGCATGCATGTCTAACTGCACACACACAAAGGGGACTTTCTTTTGCCAAATCCAGGCACTGTGCCCAAACCTCACAGCACAGCTAACTTCCTCACTTGGATCGGACCCTGAAACTCCTGGCCCATGGGCAAATGGAGCCTCTTCCTGCAACAGGAACCCCAGGCAGAACCAGCTGCCACGGAGAGAGGTATTCTGGGATGGAGGAGCGCAGAGATGAACACACAGGACCTGCTGTGATGCTGTCAGACTGACCTGTGCGCGAGTGAGAACAGGAAAGTAACGCAGCGGGCTGGTGCCTTAATGTCATAACAAAGCTTTTTCTCTGGCGATTGTGACAAATGAGCATCTTTCCTTCAAAGGGGTGTGATTATATCGCCCCGGGCAACGGAGCCTGAGCCAATGCCTGCGTCTGACCATCTGTCAGTTACTCATTCTGGCTCCTCCTACAGCACATACACACACACACACACACACACGCACACGCACGCAAATACACATACACACAGACACCCACACACGCATGCACACGCTTGCAAATACACACACATATGCACATGCACGCAAACACACACACACACACACACACACATGCACACGCTTGCAAACACACACACACACATTTGCACGCTTGGAAACACACACACACAAACACACATGCACGCAATCACACACACACACACACACACACACACACACACACACACACACACACACACACTCACACACCACAGAAACTCTAGCAATATACCTGCACATTATGCAAACACCTGTAATGTGAATATAGGCCACTAGATGGCAGTATTTACCTTTTTTTGTTAAGCTCAGACTGGAGTCATGTTTAGACATGTCCTGGACATGTCTGGGGCAAGTCTCAGAAAATTTAAAAAAAAGAGGTCTAAATGTGGGTGGGGTCTGCAAAAGAGTATATAAGGAAAAGAATTGAGACAGTAGAGTAGGAGGAGAAATTGCAAGAAGATGACCAGACCTGCCATTCTGTTCAAGACCTGTGACGTTTCTTTTGTGGATTTCTTTGCCTGTGTTTGCGCATTTTCTTCATCCAGGACATCACCAAGCCACCCCACCAAAAAGGGACTGTAATTATTTCTGTTTTTTTTTATGTATTCAATCTTGGTCTTTAGTTGTAGGTTGTTATTAGTCTTTGTCTTTGTTAAAAATTAAATGTGTTTTAGTTGTTAAAACTGTATTTGTCATCCCTTGCTGTTGCTGTTGTGTTATAAATGTAATAACAAATTGGGGCCATAACAAATTGGGGGCTCAAGGTCCGGGATAGACCATTGTGTGAGTAATTTATTGAAAATCTAACATTCCAAATTGTGAAATTTTTTTTGTGAATTTTCCTAGATATATATTGACAACAGCAATGGATGATTTCTTGGCATCACCAACCGTAGGGGTTTTGAAGTCTTTTAAAAAGACAGAACTGCTAGAAATTTGCAGACATTTAGAGCTGACAGAGGTAAAACCAGCCATGCGAAAAGCAAGACTGGCGAGAGAGATAGTTGAATATTACATTGATGAAAATGTGTTTGCACCAGGAGATCTGGAACAGTTTCCAGTGGAAAATCCAAATATAGAAATGGAACTTAAATTAAAAATGCTAGAGATTGAAAGGGAGGAAAGAGAAAAAGAAAGGGAGGAAAAAGAAAAACAAAGAGAATTTGAGAGGGAAGAAAAAGAAAAACAAAGGCAGTTTGAGTTAGAAAAATTAGCAAGAGAAGAAAAACAAAGAGAATTTGAGTTAGAAAAATTTGCAAGACAGAGAGATTTTGAATTAGAGAAACTCGATAGAGAAGAAAGACTCCAAATGGAGCAACTAAAAATAAAAATTCAAACTGAAAATAAATTTCGGGCTAGCCAGGAGGTAAAACTGGTGCCTCCATTTTCGGAAAAGGATGTTGACAACTATTTCCAGTGTTTTGAAAAGGTAGCAAAGAGTTGCCAGTGGCCAAAGGAACACTGGCCTCTGATGTTGCAAACTGTCCTCAAGGGTAAAGCTCAACAAGCCTATTCGGCTTTGTCTGCAGATGATTCCTCTGATTATGAGGTTGTCAAAAAGGTTATTTTGAGAGCTTATGAGTTGGTTCCAGAGGCTTACCGACAGAAATTCAGAGGTCTGAAGAAATCTGAAAATCAGACTTATGTTGAATTTGCTAATGAAAAGCAGGTTTGCTTTGAGCGCTGGTGTACTTCTATGGAGGTCAAGGATGATTTCAACTCACTAAAAGAGATGGTGTTAGTTGAAGAATTCAAGAACTGTGTTAAGGATGATGTTAAGACCTACCTTAATGAGAAGCAAGCACTGAACTTGCAATCAGCTGCCAAATTTGCAGATGAATATGTTCTCACTCATAAGTCCAAATTTCAGTCTAGCAGTAACAATAAATGGTCCCAATTTCAGAAAAAGGGTTACGGTGATACCCAAGATTCCTCACCCAAAGACAAAGACAAATCTGGTGATGGTGCTCAGAAATCCAGTAACAGGTCTGATCAAAGTGTGAAAGCTGACAGTGACAAAAGTGGTCTAGTTTGCAGTTATTGCAAGAAATCTGGTCATGTTACAACTAACTGTTGGTTCCTTAAAGCTAAGAAAGTAAAAGAAAAGGATACCAAACCAAATGCCTTTGTGAAAACAAGGTTAGAAACCCCTGTAGTGGATAACCAATCTGCTAAATTGCCTGCTTCTTGTGGGGCTAAAAAGCCTAATACAGCTGACTTTGTGAGGGAGGAATTTCTTCCATTTGTGTCAGAGGGATTTGTGGCTCTGAATGAGCATACTACTCCTGTCCCCATATATATCCTAAGGGATACCGGAGCTTCTCAGTCACTTTTGTTGATGGACTCCTTGGAGTTACGTGATGAGACCGCTTCAGGGGATTTCATACTTGTACAAGGTATTGAAGGGAGAACTGTATCTGTACCCCTGCGCTCTATATTCTTGAAGTCAGATTTAGTTACAGGACAGGTAAAGGTGGGACTTATGTCAAGTCTACCTATAAAGGGTGTTTCTCTGTTGCTAGGCAATGACCTGGCTGGGGGCAAAGTAGTTCCCCCTGTACATCTTACTTCACAGCCGAGCACTGAAAATGGGGATGAGGACCCATCTCTGTATCCTTCTTGCGCAGTGACTCGTGCTATGGCCAAGAAGGCTAAAGAAGAAGATGATGTGGTGCCGTCCAGTACATTGAATAGTCAGGACTCAGGTGGTTCGCCTCATGACTCTGATTGGCCTACTATGGTTTCTCCGTTTGAGGACTTATCAGATACTTTTATCAGTTCTCTATTCAGCCAGCCGGATGGGTCTGGTGATTCTGATGTGTCTGGAGACTTGTCTCTGTCCAGAAAGCGGTTGATTGAGGAGCAAACTAATGATCCTGAAATTTGTGTACTAAAGAGGAGAGCCCTTCCTGATAAAGAAATAGACGCAGTTCCAGTTGGGTATTATCTCAAGGATGGTGTGTTGATGCGGAAGTGGCGCCCTCCTGATATCCCTGCCAATGCAGATTGGGCAGTGGTCAGGCAAATTGTTGTTCCGAAGGTCTATAGGAATGAGATCTTAACAATGGCTCATAGTTTACCTTTAGGAGGTCATCTTCGTGCTAACAAGACTGTTGATAAGATCATGAAACACTTCTTTTGGCCTGGGCTTC
Organism: Gymnothorax reevesii; assembly: GCA_029721435.1. NCBI lineage: Eukaryota > Metazoa > Chordata > Actinopteri > Anguilliformes > Muraenidae > Gymnothorax > Gymnothorax reevesii. The sequence goes on along the minus strand of CM056577.1, from coordinate 9,899,506 downwards.
GGAAAGACGTTTCCAACTTTTGCAAAACCTGTCACACTTGTCAGGTAGTTGGAAAACACCAGTTAGACCCACCTGTAGCTCCATTGCAGCCTATCCCAGCATTTGGGGAGCCATTCTCTAGGGTCATTGTTGATTGCGTTGGTCCATTACCCAAGACTAGATCTGGAAATCAGTACTTGTTGACAATCATGTGTGCATCTACCAGATTCCCCGAAGCCATACCTCTACGTAACATCAAGGCAACTGCAATCTCGAAGGCTTTGATAAAGTTCTTCACGTTGTTTGGCCTTCCCAGGGAAATTCAGTCAGACCAGGGTAGCAATTTCACTTCAGGATTGTTTCAGCAGGTTGTGTATGAACTAGGTGCAAAGCAGATTCTTTCTAGTGCCTATCATCCAGAAAGTCAGGGTGCCTTAGAGCGGTTTCATTCCACTCTCAAGACAATGATGAGGACTTATTGTTATGACCATGAGAAAGACTGGGATGAAGGGGTTCATTTGCTGTTGTTTGCAGCTAGAGAAGCAGTGCAGGAGTCTACTGGATTCAGTCCATTTGAGCTAGTGTTTGGTCATGAAGTGAGAGGACCTTTGCTATTATTGAGTGAACAATGGCAAGAGAAAGAGCCGCATATCAGTCTGTTAGACTATGTTGGCAAGTTCAACGAAAGATTGCGTGCAGCTTGTGACCTTGCCAAAGAGAACTTGAAATCAAGTCAGGGAAAAATGAAAACTTGGTATGATCATAAGGCTAGAAGCCGTGAGTTTAAACCAGGAGACAAGGTCCTTGTGTTGTTTCCCTTGCAGTCCAATCCATTGCAGGCTAGATTTCATGGTCCTTATGAAATTCTGACAAAACTCAATGATCTCAATTACATTGTGAAGACTCCAGATAGGAGAAAACCAAAACAATTGTGTCACATTAACATGCTGAAGCCTTATCATGACAGAAATGCTAGGGTTGCAGCTGTCACTTCAGATTCTCCTATGGTCGAGACTTGTGAAGATGAGGGGGAGTTTCAAGATGATGAACCAAGAATTAAAGCTGAAGTTCTTTCATGTAAATTGTCAAACACTGAAGTGTTGCAAAATCTTGATGTAAAACTCCAGCACTTAGAACCCTCACAGAGAGATCAGTTTGAAAGGTTGATCAAGAAATATGAGGATTTGTTTCCTGATGTTCCAAAGAGAGTTACTATAGCCTCTCATGATGTAGATGTTGGTGATGCCAAACCAATAAAACAGCATCCATACCGGATGAATCCTGAAAGGAGAAAGATTGCTGAGAAAGAGGTTGAGTACATGTTAAAACATGATATTATCAGACCCTCCAACTCCGATTGGAGTTCACCCTGTGTGCTAGTTCCAAAACCTGATGGAAGTACTAGATTCTGTACAGATTATCGCAAAGTCAATGCTGTAACTAGAACTGATGTGTTTCCAATACCTAGGATTGATGATTGTATTGATAGTGTAGGGCAAGCAAAGTTTCTGACCAAGATTGATTTATTGAAGGGTTATTGGTGTGTGCCTTTAACTGAGAGGGCCAAGAGCATCTCTGCTTTTGCCACACCATCTGGATTGTACCAGTATGAAGTCCTACCCTTTGGCATGAAAAATGCCCCAGCCACGTTCCAAAGGATGATACAGTCTACAATCGCCGGATTGCCACACACGGGTGCGTACATCGACGACCTGATCACATGGAGTGACTCCTGGGAAGAACATCTAAAAGATGTAGAGACGTTGTTCCAGCGCCTGACCCAGGCTAACCTGACTGTTAACCTGAACAAGAGTGACTTTGGTTGTGCTACTGTCACCTATCTTGGCTACGTCGTAGGCCAGGGTAAGGTGGCACCCATAAATGCTAAAGTCCAAGCCATCATGGACTTTCCAGTTCCTGACAACAAAAAAGCTTTGCGCCGCTTCCTTGGAATGATCGGGTACTACCGCAAGTTCTGCAAGAACTTTGCTGAGATTGCTCTCAGTCTAACTAACCAACTGAAGAAAGGCGTAAAGTTCACCTGGGATGATGCATGCCAGAGAGCCTTCGATCGCCTGAAGTCTCTGCTGTGTCACTTCCCCGTGCTCAAATCTCCTGACTTCAACAAACCGTTCTCCATCGCGGTCGATGCTAGCGACCAAGCTTGTGGATCTGTGCTCCTACAGAGAAGTGACTCTGATGACATTGAGCATCCCGTGGCATACTTCTCCAGGAAGTTCAATCGCCACCAAAGGAACTATTCCACAATAGAGAAGGAACTGTTGGCTCTGGTCCTTTCTTTACAACACTTTGAGGTTTATGTTTGTACAGGACAAAAGCCAATGATTGTGTACACTGACCACAATCCGTTAATGTTTTTGAGTAAGATGAAAAACAAGAATCGGAGATTGTTGAATTGGAGTTTGATTTTACAGGAGTTTGACTTGGAAATTAAGCATGTGAAGGGTACAGACAATGTAATTGCTGATTGCTTATCCCGTGTTTGAATGTGTATGATAGGTATATATAGACAAGTGTTCACTTAACCATTTTGTATTGAAAAGAAAAATTTTGCCTTTATGAGTCAAAATTTTTCCCTTTTGGAATGGAGGTGTAATGTGAATATAGGCCACTAGATGGCAGTATTTACCTTTTTTTGTTAAGCTCAGACTGGAGTCATGTTTAGACATGTCCTGGACATGTCTGGGGCAAGTCTCAGAAAATTAAAAAAAAAGAGGTCTAAATGTGGGTGGGGTCTGCAAAAGAGTATATAAGGAAAAGAATTGAGACAGTAGAGTAGGAGGAGAAATTGCAAGAAGATGACCAGACCTGCCATTCTGTTCAAGACCTGTGACGTTTCTTTTGTGGATTTCTTTGCCTGTGTTTGCGCATTTTCTTCATCCAGGACATCACCAAGCCACCCCACCAAAAAGGGACTGTAATTATTTCTGTTTTTTTTTATGTATTCAATCTTGGTCTTTAGTTGTAGGTTGTTATTAGTCTTTGTCTTTGTTAAAAATTAAATGTGTTTTAGTTGTTAAAACTGTATTTGTCATCCCTTGCTGTTGCTGTTGTGTTATAAATGTAATAACAAATTGGGGCCATAACACACCAAATAAACATATGCTGCCAGTTCAAAAAAAAAAAAAAAGGCACCATTGACATTTTAATAAGTCTATTTAATAAGCGAATACTCAGTCTATGATTGAATCATTATTGCAGTGATGAATATGTTTCAGATGGTAATAATTCTTTTAATCCTTACAGATTCCATGTGTAACTTCTCATTTCTTAAAAAACAATGTTGGAAGATGTATCTCATGGTTGTTGAAAAGATGTTTCAGTGTTTCAAGAGGGACAAATTATTGTCCAGCCTCAAGCAAGGAAAATAGCCAAGGAGATTGCTGAAATAACTGGAATTGGGTCATGAACTGTCCAACAATTTATTAAAACCAAGAATGGTCGTGGTGAACTGTTTACTTCACGGAAGAAATCATGACTGATCCTGATTGGAGATCATTAAAATGTTCGGTGAAGCTTCATCTTTTAAAAAAATCAACAGTAGAACTCATGGCTGTGTTTAGTTATGAAGGTGAGTGCATTTCCACATGCACAAAGCAACAAGAACTTGGAGGATTGGGACTAAACAGCTACGGGGCCACGAGAGAGCCACTTCTTAGTAAGGCTAATTAGGAAAAATGAGTTCAATTTGCAAGGAAGCATAAAGATTGGACTGAGGAACGATGGAAAAAGGGTCAGGTGGTCTAATGAGTCCAGAATTATCATATTAAAGATTGATGAACATGTCGGGGTAAGAAAGGAATCACATAAACCCTCCCATCATGCATAGAGCCCGCTGTACAAGCCCCAGGAGGCAGTGTTATGGTCAGGTCTGCGGTAGCTTCAATTTGTCTCGGCTCAGCACTGTTTTGTTGCCATAAAATGAATTAATCGGACTGCTTGAATATAGTTAATGACCTGTGACCCATCCATGGACTTTTATAATCCCTGAATATGACACAGGCATATTCCAGGATGACAAAGACAATATTCATTGGGCTCAAATTGTTGAAGAGCAGTTGATCGAGCATGAGTAATCACTTTCGTATGTAAATTGGCACCTCAGAGTCCTGACCTTAACCAGCTGAAGTTCTGGGGGATGTGCTGGAGACGACTTTACGGAGTGTTTGGACTCACCCATCGTTACTTGATTTGTGAATATAATATATCAGCCAAAAATGAATACAAATCTGATCAGTAAAAATATATAAACAAATAAATGTCGTAACATTGTACAAGATTGTCGGAAAAATACCACAACATGTATGTACGTTGCGATCAGAGCTAAGGGTGTCTCAATAAAATGTTGTGTGCGACAGTTTTTTTCGATGGACAGTGTATACTGCACACACTCAGTAGAAACACAATATAAAATCACACACAACATAAATACCCACACGTACACAGACTAAATACACAAGCCTCAACTCCCTGTGCACGCACAGACACACATATTCTCACATACATATCACAAGAAGCTCAGTGCACACCCACACATCCGCGCACACACACACACACAACCACAGGCACTCTGCATAGACTCACATATTCTCTCAGCAAACACACACACACACAGATATGAATACACACACACAAACACAGACACTCTATATACACTCACATACTCTTTCAGCACACACACATACACCCACGCTCTGTCACCACACACACACACATACACAAACAGATATACTCAACACACACTCACATACTCTCTCAGCAAGTGCACACACGCACAAGTGCACGCACACACACACACACACACACATACAAACACAGATACTCTGCATAGACTCGCATACTCTCTCAGCAAACACACACAGACTCAAAGGCATATATGTATTTAGAAGAGCACTTTAGCGGTCCTCCACAGCCTGAGCTGCATATATGGCCGCGCCAGATTCTGCTGAAAACCACACTCTGAGTGTGTTATGAAAAGCCATTTGCAGGACTGAAATAGTGCCCTGATGAGGCACTATGTTTTTTATATGTTAACCACTGGGCACAGGCCTGTCAATCTGTCCGTCAAATCCACTGCCCCGCCCACTCCTTTCTGTCTGCTCCTCCGTCTGTCTGTCCGTCAAATCCACTGCCCCGCCCACTCCTGTCTGTGTGCTAATCCATCTGTCTGTCAGTCAAATCCACTGCCCCGCCCACTCCTGTCTGTCTGGCCCTCCATCTGTCTGTCAGTCAAATCCACTGCCCCACCCACTCCTGTCTGTCTACTCCTCTATCTGTCTGTCAGTCAAATCCACTGCCCCACCCACTCCTGTCTGTCTGCTCCTCCATCTGTCTGTCAGTCAAATCCACTGCCCCACCCACTCCTCTCTGTCTGCCCCTCCATCTGTCTGTCAGTCAAATCCACTGCCCCGCCCACTCCTGTCTGTCTGCCCTTCCATCTGTCTGTCAGTCAAATCCACTGCCCTGCCCACTCCTGTCTGAGGGCCATCCACTGTTTGTCTGTCCAGCATTATCTGCCAGTCTTGATTTTAACAGGGTCCTCAAAGCTGCTTACAATTTTCCCCCCAGAAAATCCCAACAGACACACACACACACACACACACATACACTCATACAAACACACATACACACGAACAAAGACACACACATATACACAAAAATGCACACACAGTACATGCACAAACACACTCATGAGGGTGCGCGCACACACATACACACACACACACACACACACATGCATAATAGTACACACAAAAACACACACGCACACACGCAAAGATAAGCACGCATGATGGTACACACACACACACACACAGATTCCCCTTTAGCTGTCTAAATGCCAAAACACACACATTCTCTTTATCTCTCTCTCAAACACACTTCCCCCCTCCCCCCCTCTGTAAATGCCAACTCAAACAAACGCAAACACAAACATGCATTCACCTTTACCTCGACAAACCCTGTTTCTCTATATCTTTACATCCCCCAATCTCTCTCCCCCCTGTGGTACTCGGGGAGAGAGAGAGAGAGAGCGACAGAGAGAGGGAGAGAGAGAGGGGCAGATGGAGCGAGAGATTAAAAGAATTTGAACAGAAAGGGGGGCAGATTTGCCCAGTAAACACAGGCCTGGTTCTCTGAGGCTCAGAGGGGACGAAAGCTGAAAGCTGCTAATTGGATGTTTGGCTCGGCTGTGGCCTGACCTCACCGCGCTAACCCTGTCCTTCCCGGCCTGCAGCTTTACAGCCTGCTGCAGGGTATTAAACACATACCAAATCCTTATAACGCAGTTACCAAACACTTACCACACCCTTATAACACACTTGTCAAACACTTACCAAACCCTTATAGCACACTTACCAAACACTTACCAAACACTTATTACACATTTACCAAGCCCTCATAACACATTTACCAAACACTTAACCAACACTTACCAAACCCTTATAACACACTAACCAAACACTTAGCAAACAGTTATAACACACTTACCAAACACTTACCAAACCCTTATAGCACACTTACCAAACACTTACCAAACCTTTAATACACACTTACCAAGCCCTCATAACACATTTACCAAACACTTACCCAACACTTACCAAACCCTTATAACACACTTACCAAACACTTAGCAAACAGTTATAACACACTTACCAAACACTTACAAAACCCTTATAACACACTTACCAAGCCCTCACAACACATTTACCTAAGACTTACCCAACACTTCCCATACCCTTATAATACATTTACCAAACACTCATAGCACATTAACCAAACACTTACCAAAATCTTACTACACATTTACTTAACCCGCTTCAAACCTTTATCACACATTACCAAACACTTACCAAACCCTGACGGGGAATTTGCTTGATTGGCACCAAACCTATAAAACTCATTTACCAAACACTTACCATACCCTTATAACACATTTACCAAACACTCATAACACATTTACCAAACACTTACCAAAATCTTATAACACATTTACCTAACCCACTCCAAACCTTTATCACACATTACCAAACACTTACCAAACCCTGACGGGGAATTTGCTTGATAGGCACCAAACCTATAAAACTCATTTACCAAACACTTACCATACCCTTATAACACATTTACCAAACACTCATAACACATTTACCAAACACTTACCAAAATCTTATAACACATTTACCTAACCCACTCCAAACCTTTATCACACATTACCAAACACTTACCAAACCCTGACGGGGAATTTACTTGATAGGCACCAAACCTTTAAAACTCATTTACCAAACACTTACCATACCCTTATAACACATTTACCAAACACTCATGACAGATTGAACAAACACTTACCAAAATCTTATAACACATTTACCTAACTCCCTCCAAACCATTATAACACATTACCAAACACTTACCAAACCCTGACAGGGAATTTTCCAGACATGTACCAGGCACCACACCTTTTAAACACATGCACCAAACTCTTTCCATACCCTGACAGGGCATTTGCTTGATAGGCACCAAACCTTTAAAACTCATTTACCACACACTTACCAGACTTTGACATGGCAATTACCTAAAGCGCAAACTCTAAAGGGCATTTAACTGACACAAACCTAACCCATACGAGGCATTTACCAAACACACACAAACTTAAAACAAACATTTCCCAAACACTGATACCACCCTTTCACAATATTTTCCAAAGTATTATACAGTCTCCAAACCTTGAAATACTTTCAATAAATACTTACCAAACCCTGTAATGCATTCACCAAACCCCAATAATTACTGTATAAACCCATTGACTAAACACATGCCAGACCCTTAACATTTTATTTTATTAACACCAAACTCTTACAATGCATTTACCAAGCACAAACCAGTCTTTGAAAACACAATTACAAAACCCTAGCGTAAAAACGACCAAACCCTTACAACACATAAACGAAACACTCACGGAACCCCAAGAGCACATTTACTATTTCCAAACCCTTACGACACAATCACAAAAAAAATTCACCAAACTCTACCAGCCGATTTACCAAACGCTTATAAAAACCCTCTAACACCCTTAAAACATCATCTAGCTAGCCTGAACCCTTACACAACCCTGACGAAACACTTATCAAACCCCTCCTTGCGTTAATTAAAAAATATGACTAGAAAATAAATACAGAAAATGTGAAGCCCTTGAATCAGGAATGAGGGAAGGAGGGAGGAAGAGACGCTACTCTGCAGAACAACAGGAGACTGAGATTAAATATGAGCATCAAACAAAAAGTCAGCAAAAACTCTCCTAAAATTCAAGACTGAGTGTCCCGACACGACTGAGCGTCCCGACACACTTCACAATCAGATAAGAGCATCCCGACACACTTCACAATCAGATAAGAGCGTCCCGACAGACTTCACAATCAGATAAGAGCGTCCCGACACACTTCACAATCAGAAGAGAGCGTCTCGACACACATCACAATGAGATAAGAGCGTCCCGACACACTTCACAATCAGATAAGAGCGTCCCGACACACTTCACAATCAGATAAGAGCGTCCCGACACACTTCACAATCAGAAAAGCGCGTCCCGACACACATCACAATCAGATAAGAGCGTCCCGACACACTTCACAATCAGATAAGAGCATCCCGACACACTTCACAATCAGATAAGAGCGTCCCGACACACATCACAATCAGATAAGAGCATCCCGACACACATCACAATCAGATAAGAGCGTCCCGACACACTTCACAATCAGATGAGAGCATCCCGACACACTTCACTATCAGATAAGAGCGTCCCGACACACATCACAATCAGATAAGAGCATCCCGACACAATTCACAATCAGATAAGAGCGTCCCGACACACATCACAATCAGATAAGAGCATCCCGACACACTTCACAATCAGATAAGAGCGTCCCGACACACATCACAATCAGATAAGAGCGTCCCAACACACTTCACAATCAGATAAGAGCGTCCCGACACACTTCACAATCAGATAAGAGCATCCCAACACACATCACAATCAGATAAGAGCGTCCCGACACACTTCACCATCAGATAAGAGCGTCCCGACACACTTCACAATCAGATAAGAGCGTCCCGACACACATCACAATCAGATAAGAGCGTCCCGACACACTTCAAAATCAGATGAGAGCGTCCCGACACACTTCACAATCAGATGAGAGCGTCCCGACACACTTCACAATCAGATGAGACCGTCCCGACACACTTCACAATCAGATAAGAGCATCCTGACACACTTCACAATCAGATAAGAGCGTCTCGACACATTTCACAATCAGATAAGAGCGTCTCGACACACTTCACAATCAGATAAGAGCGTCCCGACACACTTCACAATCAGATAAGAGCGTCCCGACACACTTCACAATCAGATAAGAGCGTCCCGACACACATCACAATCAGATAAGAGCGTCCCGACACACTTCACAATCAGATGAGAGCGTCCCGACACACTTCACAATCAGATGAGAGCGTCCCGACACACTTCACAATCAGATGAGACCGTCCCGACACACTTCACAATCAGATAAGAGCGTCCTGACACACTTCACAATCAGATAAGAGCGTCTCGACACATTTCACAATCAGATAAGAGCGTCTCGACACACTTCACAATCAGATAAGAGCGTCCCGACACACTTCACAATCAGATAAGAGCGTCCCGACACACATCACAATCAGATAAGAGCATCCCGACACACTTCACAATCAGATAAGAGCGTCCCGACACACATCACAATCAGATAAGAGCGTCCCAACACACTTCACAATCAGATAAGAGCGTCCCGACACACTTCACAATCAGATAAGAGCGTCCCGACACACTTCACAATCAGATAAGAGCGTCCCGACACACTTCACAATCAGATAAGAGCGTCCCGACACACTTCACAATCAGATAAGAGCGTCCTGACACACATCACAATCAGATAAGAGCGTCCCGACACACTTCACAATCAGATGAGAGCGTCCCGACACACTTCACAATCAGATGAGAGCGTCCCGACACACTTCACAATCAGATGAGACCGTCCCGACACACTTCACAATCAGATAAGAGCGTCCTGACACACTTCACAATCAGATAAGAGCGTCTCGACACATTTCACAATCAGATAAGAGCGTCTCGACACACTTCACAATCAGATAAGAGCGTCCCGACACACTTCACAATCAGATAAGAGCGTCCCGACACACTTCACAATCAGATAAGAGCGTCCCGACACACATCACAATCAGATAAGAGCGTCCTGACACACTTCACAATCAGATAAGAGCGTCCCGACACACTTCACAATCAGATAAGAGCGTCCCGACACACTTCACAATCAGATGAGAGCATCCCGACACACTTCACAATCAGATGAGACCGTCCCGACACACTTCACAATCAGATAAAAGCGTCTCGACACATTTCACAATCAGATAAGAGCGTCTCGACACACTTCACAATCAGATAAGAGCGTCCCGACACACTTCACAATCAGATAAGAGCGTCCCGACACACTTCACAATCAGATAAGAGCGTCCCGACACACTTCACAATCAGACAAGAACGCAGCACACATTTTCTGGCCAATGTTTGCAGTGTAATGGGCCAGAAACTTGGCTAAGCTGCAGCGCAATAATTACTTTGTTAATCCATAATAATGAAGCACATTTGCACAACAGAACAGAAACAGTCACAAACAGTGAAAGGGGCCGGAGTGGCTATTCCCACAACTGTCAGCGATATTTTTTGTTTGTAGGAGAAGTCTGCGAATCTCATCAATATTCATGAGGAGCTGTTATCTGATTGGCCTGTGATGATGTTGACTTGCTAACCCTAATTCTATGAGCTGGGCTGTCTGTGAGCGCATCAGCCAATCACCTAACGACTCC